>OU745312.1:5017500-10017500 GCA_916618145.1 Emmelina monodactyla
TGCTGTATAGTCTCCGGATGTTGATGACATTTTCTACAAGCATCGTTTTGTACATTTTTATCTTTAAATATGAATTTTTGGTAATTTTTTGTGTTAATTACTTGATCTTGGATGGCTATTGCGAACCCTTCTGTTCCTGGAAAGAGATAGCCTAATTTAAGCCATTTATTTGAAGCCTCAATATCGATGTGTGTTTGTTCTAAGTCTTTTATATGCCTGCCGTGAAGCTGTTTAGAGCGCCATTTATTCTTCTTTTCGATAGTCGTACGCGAGCGTGAAGCAAATTCTATTTCAATGTCATTCAAATTGAGTGGTGTGAATTTATCGTCTAATTTAATTACTGTAGCATGAAGAGAACTTGTAAGCATTTTAGAATAAAAGAATTTTCTTAGATTGTGAATTTGATCAGATTTAAGCAGATGTAAGTCTATGAAACCCCGGCCGCCTTCATTTCTTTTAATTGTCATTCTTTCAATGGCTGATTTTGGATGCAAGTATTTGTGTTTTGTAAGAATAGATCTTGTTTTAATTTCTAACTTAAGTAAATCAGTTTTGCTCCATGTGAGAATTCCGAAAGAATACGTTAGTACCGGTACAGCGTAAGTATTTATTGCTTTAAATAAATTTTTAGCATAGAGCAGTTTTTTGCAGATAAGTTTGACTCTTTTACAGTATTCAGTAATTAGATGTTTTTTAATTTGTACATGATCTATTGATGCCCCTTGTTCGATCCCTAAGTATTTGTATTTTTCTTGATCTTCCATTTCATTTATACCTATTTCTTTACAAAAATTGTGACTTGTACTACTTAATTTACCCTTTTTTATGTGAAGTGTTTTACATTTATCTAATCCGAAAGTCATGCATATATCTTTACTGAAATTGTGTATTACCTTAACCAAATTATTTAAACCTACTTCCGATTTTGAGTATAATTTAACATCATCCATATACATGAGATGAGTTATGGCTTGATCGTTCGTTAATTTGTAGCCATGGATTGATCTTTTGAGCATATTAGAAAGTGGATTTAATGCCAAACAGAACCACAATGGGCTTAATGAATCCCCCTGAAAAATACCACTTCTAATAGGTATTTCGTCAATATTTAATGTAGTATTAGTGGTGTTAAGAAAAAGAGATGTACTCCATTTAGACATAGCATCTTCAAGAAAAAAAAATATTGTTGGATTTATCTTATAATAATTTTAAAACCTTAATTAACCAAGTGTGTGGAACGCTATCAAATGCTTTTCTGTAATCAATATACGCTATATGCAGATTTTGTTTACGATTTTTTACATGTTTTAAAATAATAGAATCTATGATTAATTGTTCCTTACATCCCATATTGTTCTGTCGACACCCTTTTTGTTCTTCGGTTAGAATATTGTATTTTTGCAAGTGAATATTTATTTGTCTAGTTATGCAACAAGTTATTAATTTATATAGGGTAGGAAGGCAAGTAATGGGTCTGTATTGAGAAGGGTCTTCGGTTCGGCTGCTTTTAGGTAACATATATGTTATCCCTTTCGTTAAATACCCAGGTAACGATTCCTTACCAGATAGAAGATCAGTTATGAGTGTAGCTAATGTTACATGTAATGAAGTAAAATGTTTAAGCCAAAAATTATGTATTCCATCAATTCCAGGCGCTTTCCAATTCTTTAATTTCTTTATAATTACTGCTAAATCATCTAAATTAATCGGTTCAGACTGCATTACATCTATATGCTTATAGTTGTTTTCTTCTTCCCTAATCCACTCTGCTTGTTCATGGTGTTCTTCGCGCTTATCCCAGATTTGAGTCCAGTAATTTCTTAACTCTTCACTAGCTATATTATAGTTTGTTGGTTGTTCTTGTTCTATTAGTGTTCTGTAGAACTTTTTTTCATTCGCAACGAACATTTTGTTGTTATTCTTTCTTTGTAGCGATTTTTTATATCGAGCAAGTCTATGAGATTTTAATTTTAACTTTTGTTTAAGGGTGTCCAAGTATTCTTCAGGCCGCAAGTTTTCTTTTTCATGAGACGTATGTACTTTTGTTTTCCTAAATATTTTATTTACTTTATTTACTAGTCTTGTTGATCTATTATTATTTATGTATTGAGTAACCCTTCCCACATCTGCTCTAAGTTTCGCGATATCTTTTTCTAATCTAATTTGCCATTTAGGTTTGGCAAACCTATTTTTATTATATGAGGTGACATACATCCATTGATTTTAAAACCTAGCAGCTTACATATTGTAAATGCGCTGCAGTATATAAGTGTGTGTATCTGTTTTAAGGTGGTTTCAGGTGTGAAAAGGGATGGTAAAATATACTGATTAAATATAGCTATGAGGTTTGCTAGTTTTTTGCTTTCTCTAAGACGTGGTAGTTTTGGTCTACTAGTGGGATCAGAGTGTTGAAAGTGTTCAATAGTTTGGTTAAGTTGGGAGATTATTTCATCTCTTATAGTTGGGTCTAAATCGATTTCAGTGTTATCTTGACTTGCATATTGAGTATCAATTTCTGATACGTTAATATTACTTGGGGTGCTATTTGAACTGAGATTTTCAGAGTATGTAATATCTAACGATGGAGTAATTGGTTGTGTAATTGGTTGCGATAGCTCGTTTTGAAGTTGATTTGTGACTTCTTGCCTTATTTTTTCAATGGATTGAACTGAGAGAAGTTTATTACGCAGAATAGCCCTTCTTTGATCAGCTATTCTCTGTTCGCTAACATTCATGTCAGGGTATTGTTGCACAAATCTGTCGTATAGTCTTTTGCAATAAGTTGTTCGATCAGTTTCTAATTTAGTTATGTACAAATAGGTGCGCATGATGAATTCGTTTATATCATTTCCCCATTTCATGCGTATCCTAGGTTTTCCAGCTTTGGTGGTCGTAGGTTCAGCGGCAGATGCCACCTGCGAAACCTCCAAAGTTGGATTAGATAAATTTATGTTCGCAGTTAAAACTGGTTCACTGGATGCAGGTGTTATTGACACTCCAGGATTTGTCTGGACACATTCCACTGCGTCCCTTTCGGCTAATTGCCTTTTAGGTAGTTTTCGTAAACTGTATTTTTTATTTTTTATATTTTTCTCCATTTTCGTCCCACGATTAGCTAGGGACAAGACGGTCCATCACAGCAGAGCCCTGCGTTCACCGTGATAAGGGATATTTTATTATTATTATTATAGTATAAATCCAAGTCGCTTATTCTGTCTATTTGTAGGTTTGTCCGCTAACTCCTCCTAAACTACGTAATGGAGTTAAATGCGGTTTTCTCCGTTTCTTAGGGGATTTATTCATTAAAAGTTGTAATTAAAGAACATTCAGAAAAAGTATTTTTAAATAAGCAGAAATATTATTTATCGTTAACAATCCGGCCAAAATTTCACCATTGCGAAGCATGGGCGGGTCGCTTGTTGTTTTCTATAAAAAATAATGTTTTTCAATGAACCCTCAGGTGGACCACTACTCTGGCGGCAACAAACGCAAGCTCAGCACAGCAATAGCTCTCCTCGGTAGAACTAGACTCGTGTCTGTGGACGAGCCCACCACCGGAGTCGACCCTGCCGCCAAGAGGCAGGTCTGGAGGTACGAACATATTTAATTGTTATAATGAAGCTTTTAATTACCGGGGTAACTTCAGGGTTATGTGCGGCAGGCCCGGATCTAAGGCGAAGTTAGAGCGCGTTCAAGCTTTACCGTTGAACATCTAATCTTTTGGGAAAATAAAACTTTTTTAATTAACTAAAACTCCTTTTATAAAATCAACATCTGTGTTTGTATGCACAATACACTTTTATTAGGTAATCGCTTAGCTTCAAAACTTATTTTAATGTGGAATTACTTCCCGTATGCTTTTCTCCCTTTACAATATCACCATTGATAGTTGAGATTTATTAGATATTTTTTGTCGATACCTAATTTCTGTCTGCCTTATAATAAATCAATAACTATGAATATATAGATAGTTCCTAACTTGTATCTCGTTGATAAAGAGCGCTTCGCGGCGCGCGCGCAGCAAACCGCGGCATCCTGCTGACGTCACACTCCATGGAGGAGTGCGAGGCGCTGTGTTCTAGACTCGCCATCATGGTAAACGGACAGTTCCAGTGCCTCGGCTCGCCGCAACACTTGAAGAACCGATTCTCAGAAGGTAATATACAACTACGAAGTAACTGGCAATGCAATATTACTTTCCATTGAATCGAGCATTTTTTTTAAGTTGCGCAATACCCTTAACACCCTTCTTTTTATAGTTGTGTAGAAAAAAGGAATTTTTTTTTACAACAGACCCGGAATTGCAGATACCAACCTAATTCTAGAGTTGCAGCTCTCGCAGATAACAAAAAATTTAATTGCGCATTTATTTGCAGGTTTCACTTTAACAGTGAAAATGAAATTGGATGAAAACTCAACTGAGGTCGAGGCAGCGACGCGAGCTCTCAAAGACTACATCAGTAGCAGTTTTATATCGCCTAAGATTATGTAAGTGACGATCAATTTCTTTTTTCTAATATACTTACTTATTTAGTTTCTTGTATTTACAAACTGCTTTATATGTACGGATTTAGATTAATATCAAAGTCTAGAATTGCATCAGTCGGGATATTTGCAGGGGAATATTAGCTATATGTTTTCTTTTATATTTCCCAGAGAGGAGTATCAAGGTCTACTAACATACTATCTACCGGACAAGAGCGTGCCGTGGTCTAAAATGTTCGGAATCATGGAGCGAACCAAACAAGAACTAGACGTAGAAGACTATAACATCACCCAAACAACACTAGAACAAATCTTCTTACAATTCACCAAGTACCAAAGAGAATAGATAGCAAACAGATAGAGCATTTTTTTAAATCAATTGGAAACTAGTTAATAATTTTAAGTTAGAGTGGTAGCCTAGTGATTACGGCTTCTCACGAAGAGATCCGAGAAAGAAACCTGTTCTTAACTACTTGGACATTTTAATAGGCTATTGTTATAATTAAATTACTTTTTTATTTTTGTAAAGTTAGGTTATATGTGCGACAAGAATTTATTTTTAAGGAGTTAAATTGAGTCCTGACGCCGAGGTTCACATATTTTACTATAGTAAGATAGCATCGAAATTTGTTACGTTACTTGTTGCTACAAAACAAATATATAAATAACTGTTGAGACATAAAATACGTACTACTATTTATGTGTTCTTTCATATTGGCCATAAATACGAGTTATCTATTTATATCTATAGGAATATAGTTATCATAATGTGTAAGTCATTAATACAACTGTATAGCTTCATACTGGGGATGTTACGGATATGGAATTTCGGTTTCGGTTTCGGATACGGATATTGATTTTTTTTATGAAATTATTTCGGATTATCCGGTAGTTTCGGATAGTTTCGGTTACGGATATTAGATTGTAGGAATTTCAAAAGTAATACAAAACAAATAGATAATAAAATGGTTTTATTTATATAGAGGAGGACGATGGGTGAGAACGATGACGTCATAAACACCGCTACATTAAGCTCAGAGAGAGAACCAACACTTTGGTCACAGTTCTGTAAGCGGTTTACGGAACGCAGCCAAAAACAAATTGTCGTAACGTGTTTCATTTAGATTTTTAAATTCCGCCACTATCCGAAATCATCCGAAACATTTATTTCGGTTTCGGTTACGGATACGGATATTTTTTTATTTCGGATATCCGGTGGATATCCTTAACATCCCTACTTCATACTATCATTAATTGTAAATAAATTATTATTTTATTAATTTTGTTTTATTATTTATTTTGTAACACTTCCATAACTGTATCGATTTTCTACATTTATATTACAACTGACAACACAGATCAACCGTAATCCGAAGATTTTCAGGGTACATCTTTCCTATTTTTAACACGTTTTCAAATTGTTTCAAAAATGTGTGTACAAGAGCACAGAGTATTAAAAATATAGAAATGATTGCAAAATGTCACTGCCATAAATTCATTTTATTTAAAAATAATATAAATATTTGAGTAAATACCATACTTACACTATTGTCCGGCCACCGAGAGAATGCGTTCCTGACACATTGTGTTTGACATAACGAGGTAACTTTGACAGGCCGTCTACGAAAACAAACAAAAAAAAAGTCGTCTATTTTGACCCTACAAACAAATAATAAGCAATAAAATGATATTAAAACACACTGATTTTAAATTTTATAACTGATGGCTTACTGTAAGGGTAATAATTACTGATAAAATATGTATTTTTAAAAATGTAAACAACATCATATTTTCGTAGGGATGTGCTAAAAATATCAGTCAATTTTAAAGTTATCAATCAATTTCTAATAAAAAAGCAGAATAAGTAGCTTGGTTATAAAAACATGATATCGACGTAAATATGGATATGCTTGAAGCATAACTATTGCGGTTAGTGAAAGAAAATAAATCGGCAAATGTTCGATATGAAATAGATGAATTGGCTCAGCAGTACGGTCATCGGGTGCTGAGACTTATACCATATTATTGCCAATACAATGCTTTTGAATTAATTTGGGCTCAAATTAAGGGTTATGCAGCCCGTCGCAATACGTCCCCACCTTTTAGCACAAAAAAGATGATGGCTCTATTAAAAGAAGCTTGCGAAAAAATCACGAAGGAAGACTGGGCGAAGGCGGTAGAAAAAACAAAAAATCTTATTACCAAAGACTTTGATCGAGATATTAGAATTGATTCGATCATTGATAATAACATAATTATAAATGTTGGAGAAGATGATGATAGCACCTCCTCAAGCGAATCGGAATCTGATTAAATTTATACCAGCGCGATATCTATTATTTTAAGTATTTATTACCTACTTTTAGTTTTAGTACTTATTGTATTGTAGACCTAAATATTTGTTTTGAAAAAAGGCAGCAGTTGGAGTTTCTTGCTATACAAGTAAAATAGATATAAGATAAACTAATTTTTTTACTAATGTTGATTGAAAAAATATTTGTCAATATTATTTTTTACCCCAACACTACTGGCATGTGTCACAAACGCAATCTCTCGGTGGCCAGATTATAAACAATCACATTTATTACACGTGAGGTTGACGATTTAAATTTTATAGCACAAAACCAATCACATAATTATATTCTACATTTACTATGAGTAATTAATGTACTGTCCGTCAAAAAAGAGTAAAAAAACATATAAAAATGTATCAAAATTGACGCGTGAATAATTGTTGTGTGGTCAATTACAGAAACAAAAATCTCAGTTTTTTGCACCTTTATAGAAACTTATATAGTTCTGTTCAACTTGAAAAAACGCAAAATATTAGCCGTTACGATTTCCGAACCTCTTTTTTTGATAGGCCGCACTAAGATGTAAACATTAAAATTACAGACAATCACTTTATTCAATCAAAAGTAAAATATGTAACTGTTGCCATATACATAAATGTAAGTTGCCATGTTACATATATTACCATATTACGCGTTGAACAATAAAAAATCAAAGTAGCCAAGCCCAACTTAGGAACATACTTAAAATAGACAAAAGTATCGCAGTGTATTTATTACGGATATCACATCATAGTAAGTTCTCGTGTGAAAATAACTAAGTACAAGAATATCAACTACTACTTAAAAATGACCTATTCTATTTATAATATAAGCAAACTTTACCTCGTAGACAATTTGTGTGTATCATATAATACTGCATTAAATATTTCGTTACAATGTATCTGAGACGAAGAGAAACTCAAACGCAACAAAACAAAAACCCCTTTACGAATTGTTTGTACAGAAATCAAAACAATATGTTCTCAGGTTTAAACGTTACATTTTGTAAAAGTAAAAACATATTTTGTCTAAAATAAAAAAAACCTTTTTGAAATCATAACGTGACTAAGAATTCTTCCAGCAGATATACATTTAAACAGACAGAAATGGAAACTTTGCTGAAGCACAAAAATAAGCTAGAAAACTTTAAAAAAATCCATACCAATGTAATTTCTACTACCATACAATTATTCAGGCCGCACTTTACAATACATTGAACACATCATCTTCTTCAAAGTAGTATAAGTACTAGTATATTTTGTAGATACAATCAAAAAGTGTTGTTCTAGGAATATGATAAAAAATATATTAGAATTTGTCCAATACACAAACTTTTAATAGTTAAGTAACTTTAATTGAAAGGCCAATTTCAGGTAAAATCTTTGGTTGCTACTTTTTGAAATAAATACTGTTAAATTTATGTTCAACATTCTACATATGCTTTACTTAGACACTAAATACTTAGACAGTTTATTTTTCACTAGGTGGAAAAAGAAAAATCGGTCTTCCAAAATTGTACTTCAAAGTAATGCTAAGACATTTCTTATTTTTAATATTCATATAAGTACCTACGTTTAAGTATAACCGAGATGTGTAAGTATAAAATAATTAAATGCACTTATTGTCATGTCGTGACATTAGTTATGCATTAACGTAAGTATGTTCTTAATAACAATTTTCTCTCAATACTAAATACTGCGAATGTTTATGTTACGAAATAAAGTAGTAAATTTACTAAGTGTTCGTTGACGTCAAGTTAAGTAACAAAAGTAGTTATTATAAACCAGTCAGTACTTTTTAGCTAATATAAAATAATGAGTTGTAAGATATAATTATCTCTAAACTCATGTGCGAATAGTTTAGTGATATCTTTAGAGAATACGCCATTAACTGTACAATGTTTTGAAATGTCCAACTGAATGTAGTCAGTCAGTAATAGTTGCATTATAATAATTCTACAAACACTACAGTAATAAAGTTACGTGGAGTATGCTCGGTTTATTACAGCTTGTTGCTTTGCGACTTAGTTATAGTGCAGAAGGTGTAAGCTGGGCTTTGAATTAGCGTGCGTGTATACGAAATACGATAGAGTTGGTGTGACATCATGCCTCTATCGCGACGCGTTCTTTTCTTAGTAAAAACCGGTTTATTTCACTTTTTGTCTCCCCCCGCGTGACACTCCTCCCTGCGCACACTCCGCGCTTCACCCCTTGTACTGATAGCAAAGTAAGCTTTTTAATTATTTATTATTTTTAAATTTTTGGATTAGATTTTTAACTAAAATGGCTGCCAACATATTACTCTTTGCTAGTAAATCTAAATACGGGTCTGTTTCCGTTTTGTTTCTTACATTTCTCGGTCGTGGTTGAACTTTTATCCTTATTTTTCAACCGACATAAACAACGAAGGAGGTTCTCAAGGCGAGATTTGTATTTTTTTTAAAATATTTTTAAAAATATTTTTTATGATGACCACTTATTTTTCTACATGGTTAGATTTTGACAAATATTTACTAATCTAATTCTGAAAGTTTTTATTAAAAATAATGTCAAGCTAAACTGTTTTTTTGTCTGACTCTTCTTTTGGTCACCCACCACGCATACGAATAAACGCACAGCCCAGCTTACGCCTTGCGAACTATACCGTTCGAAGTCAGAAATATAAAATCTTTTAAATCATTCCCCATTTACACTCCGGAAATGAGTACATTCTAATTGGGGCTCAGTGTAACACACGTCTGTATCGCGAGACTAATAAATCAATCTGTATTGGAACCATAATTATTTTCTTATGACAGTTGTTATTATTATCTATTTTATTTGGCTCTGGATTAATGATTGATCTCCGACGTATGCGCACTTGAGGTAAACTTGGTTTTCCACACTATAATACCTATTATAGGACAAATAATAAATTACCCGTAACTTCAGATCTAGGCCTATTCGTCCGTGTTCCTGTTGGAGAAACTTAAGAATACTTGTTCTAAGGTAGTTTGTGAGACGGAGTAGTCTTCGATGTTGAATTGTTTGCGAGCATTTTCCATATAGTCGAATAGCTGCCACCAGAGCAGCGACGGGTCTTTTATGTAATATGTACTTATGCCAAGGTATGTGTCACTGTAACAAAAAGAAAAATAAATTGGATATCGGAAAAATAAATTGGAAAGGATATTTAACTTAAAAATATTTTGTAACTGTTCGCAAATAATAATTATAACAGGTATTGTTTAAAATAACTTACATGTGTCTTGACTCGCGGAAAGTGCTGAAGATGTGTTTTTGAACTTTGTCCAGCGTGTCGGCCAGATCCGGACCCGGCTTGCATTTAACTATTAGAGAGTAACCTGCAAACAAATACGTAGTATTATCAGAATATACCCCAAATGGTTTGTATGGTGACCTGTCTCCAACAACATGAACACTCACCTAGCGAGAACTTGTTCTTGAGATGCTGCGTGGCGCCGAGGCAGTGCAGCTTCCCCCGCACCATGATGGTGACCTGTCTCCAACAACATGAACACTCACCTAGCGAGAACTTGTTCTTGAGATGCTGCGTGGCGCCGAGGCAGTGCAGCTTCCCCCGCACCATGATGGTGACCTGTCTCCAACAACATGAACACTCACCTAGCGAGAACTTGTTCTTGAGATGCTGCGTGGCGCCGAGGCAGTGCAGCTTCCCCCGCACCATGATGGTGACCTGTCTCCAACAACATGAACACTCACCTAGCGAGAACTTGTTCTTGAGATGCTGCGTGGCGCCGAGGCAGTGCAGCTTCCCCCGCACCATGATGGTGACCTGTCTCCAACAACATGAACACTCACCTAGCGAGAACTTGTTCTTGAGATGCTGCGTGGCGCCGAGGCAGTGCAGCTTCCCCCGCACCATGATGGTGACCTGTCTCCAACAACATGAACACTCACCTAGCGAGAACTTGTTCTTGAGATGCTGCGTGGCGCCGAGGCAGTGCAGCTTCCCCCGCACCATGATGGTGACCTGTCTCCAACAACATGAACACTCACCTAGCGAGAACTTGTTCTTGAGATGCTGCGTGGCGCCGAGGCAGTGCAGCTTCCCCCGCACCATGATGGTGACCTGTCTCCAACAACATGAACACTCACCTAGCGAGAACTTGTTCTTGAGATGCTGCGTGGCGCCGAGGCAGTGCAGCTTCCCCCGCACCATGATGGTGACCTGTCTCCAACAACATGAACACTCACCTAGCGAGAACTTGTTCTTGAGATGCTGCGTGGCGCCGAGGCAGTGCAGCTTCCCCCGCACCATGATGGTGACCTGTCTCCAACAACATGAACACTCACCTAGCGAGAACTTGTTCTTGAGATGCTGCGTGGCGCCGAGGCAGTGCAGCTTCCCCCGCACCATGATGGTGACCTGTCTCCAACAACATGAACACTCACCTAGCGAGAACTTGTTCTTGAGATGCTGCGTGGCGCCGAGGCAGTGCAGCTTCCCCCGCACCATGATGGTGAGTCTGGAGCACAGCGCCTCGCACTCCTCCATGGAGTGTGACGTCAGCACCACGCTGCGGCCGGCGGCGGCGGCGGCGCTGATCGACGACCACACGAGGCGCTTCGACGCCGGGTCCATGCCTGGGGCAACCGCCGAGTTAGCTATTGCACTGGTTTAAGGCCCACTTGCAGAAAAACGTTTTAGAGTCAAAATCAAAAAAATTGTACGTCACACAAAAGAAACACAATGGAATATTAGAATTTCTGTAACACAAAAGAATTAGTGTCACACAAAAGAATATAAAGGTACATACATACAAATTATCATTTGACGGAAAGCTATTAATTTTAATTAACAACGTGTAGAATAATTAGGGTAGGGTAGTAGAATATTTGCGGATTTAAGAAAATAAACAACATAGTAAAATAGCTAAGAAAATTTATTGAAAAAAATAACATTCTAAAATGCTACATTTTACGAGTGAAAAGTACTTGAAAATTATTTAAACTTTCAGTTTAAAAACATTTTTACTCAAAAAACACATACTCGTAATCAAAAAACACATAATATTATGTGTTTATATTTGCTGCAGAAGTTTCTCTGGATTTTGTTGACTTAACTTTTGTCGATATCGTCGTTGTCTTTCTGCTCCAGTCAAAGGCATTTTGTACCATTATCTGCAATTATTTTTATTTTTAAACAAGTATTAATAGCAATGTGTATGCACCCTGATCTTTTGTGTGACGTCACACAATGTCACACAATGGAAGCAAAATATAACCTACCAAAACATGAAACCACGCGCAACAAACAAAGTATAAAGATTTTTACAATTCTTGTCTATTAAACGATTTACTTATTAGAAATACTATCCTGAGATAACATGTCTGTACTGAAAACATGTAACTTACCTGAAATATTGCGTAACACAAGTATTTATTTTATAAAGTGACAAAATGATAATCACAGCTCTCGACACCAAATACATCAAAAAAAGATGTCTGAAGTTTTATTTTGTAAGGTTGGTAGTGAATCAAGTGTTGCCAGATGTAAAAAAAATACGGATGCGTTCAAAAAGTTTATAAAAGGGCAGATTATTGCGTCACACAATGGTCGTCACACAAAGAAACAAAATATGGAGACATCATTTTTACTTCAGTTTACTCATCAAATACAACGTTGCTAAATAAATCAATAGCCTTTTCATGTACAGTGATTATTTTTTAAGTATACTGTAAGAAAAAATAATAAGTAAGTTCGTTTATTAAAAAGTATTCCTTTTTTATACCTAAAGTAGGCACGTGGAGACACTCTATTTTTGTGTGAGAAAAAAAAACTTCACATCATTAGATTTGGTTTTTATTGTATTTCTTTAGTCTAATTTAGTTGAACTGATGTTTATATATCAAAAGCATTATATATTGTAGCGTCTTAATAATAAAAATATGATTTTTATTCACTATAGGATTTGTTACATCAGTTTTGGTAATGAGGTCACCGAGCTTTTTTGTTATGGACAATTTTTTTGATTTTCACTCTTTAACCTCGGGTTAGTGAAAATCAGGTTTAAATGGCGCCACCGTCGATTGTAATGAGAAGTAGTTACAATCGATGGTGGCGCCATTTAAACTAGAGTTAGTTAACCCGCGGTTTAAAACGTTTCCTGCAAGTGGGCCTTAGAGTAGTGTTGCGAACGCTGACCATTCGGCGCTGATAACCAAAACGTATGAAGTTCTAGGAAGGGTTTAAGAATAACACGTAGCTATTAGCTTGGCTTTATCTTCAGTAAGCGATTCAATGTCGGGCCGAGCGGACACTGTCAGCAGGACAAGCTACGCTCTGAGCTGTCAGCGTGACTTTAAAACCAGCCTAAAGCCTCATTTACACGATACCATTTTCTTGCCTGTAGCGTACAATTATGTCGAAGCAATACTTGAATTGCAGCGTATAAACAACATGCCATATTCTTTCTCTACTAGGCAAGTTTTGCATTCAAAAATGTTCTCCGTTTAAACTATACATACAATATTTTCTTGTTCAATACTTGCCATTTTATCCGAAGATGTCCAAAACTTGAATGAAAATATTCGTCTGAGCAAATACGGTCAATTCTTGAAGCAACGTGCCAGTAAATGGAACAGGAACGTACAAGTCGATGTTTAGACAAGACAATTCTTGAAAGCGATAATCTCCTTACCATTATTGTATCAATGTAAACAAAACACGCTGGCAATTATTTCTTTTCAAGATTTGCATTCAATAATGGCGTTCAACTTTATAAATAATATCCACGTGTAAACAGTAGCTTACAATTATTGAAATGCAAAAATTGCACTTCCACTATTGTATTCAATTATTGCTATTGAACGTGCAAGAAAATGGTATCGTGTAAATGAGGCTTTAGTGAACACTTAAAGAGTACGTCCACATTGAATGCGCGGTGTCGGTGGCTTAACGGCATAAAGCACGCACGCAGTCAAATTTAGTATTACACTATTGCTGAGCTAGTGACTGGCATATTCTTATTTAGTTTGAAAAATCCTTTTTATGGCACAAGATTGTAACTTTGAAAAATAATAATATTAATATATTTTTTAAGGTTTTAGATTTTAGGAAAAATCTATGAAATATCTATGTTATTCATTAAGTCGAGAAACATTAAAGTTTAAAGGACAACGAAAAAATAAGAGAGTAATGAATTATAGACAAGAGAGAAACAGATAAAATTATGAAATATAGGCGTGAGAAAAAGAGAGAGACATTTATGAAATATAGGCAAGAGAGATAGATAATAATAATAATTCAGACTGACACACGAATTATGTGGCCCTAAGTTAGGCAAAGCTTGTACTATAGGTACCACACAATGGACTAGGGAAAAACCTAGTTACACCCAGCCACAAGCCAACATTAAAAAACCATTTTTCGAAATTGGTCCGACCCGGGGATCGAACCCGGAACCATCCGTTTAGCAGTCCGGTGTATATACCGCTGCACCACAGAGATGCAGCAACACTGACCTGTAGTGGGTTCATCCAGGAATATAAGTGGTGAGTCTCCCAGCAGAGCCACGGCCGCGCTGATCTTTCTCTTAGTGCCGCCACTGCATTGTACCACCTGTTCATACAATTACTTTATAAATAGTTACTGTAATATGTATAATGCTACAAAATCTGGAAAGGGTTTAAATTAATGAAAATCATCACGGTTTTGGGCTTAATAGATGGCAACCATAGATTTATTATCTTCGCTCTCGCTCTTAGTAGATGGAGCACTGGTACTCGTAAAATACGGCAAAACATAAGTGTGCTGAATTCAGCATACTCGAACCTACCCGAGCTAGTGTCAACTTATATGCAGGGGCGTAGCCGCCGTATTAATTTTTTGGGGCCCCCGAGCTACAGGGGCTCCAAAATAGTAAAAACTTAAAAAGAATGTATTTTTTTAAACCTACACATTGAATATAGCTTACTTTATAAACAAAAAATCTCCATAAGTCCATACGTTTCCAAATTGACGGTGTAAAAAAGTAAAATATTTTTTATAATATATGGTCTAGATATAGGATTTCTCGTATGCAAATGCATAGTAAGATCAAAATAGAGTATTAAAATAGTATTTAATTCTTACAGCAAGTCAATCAATGAAGTTGGCTAGAAGATAATAGAAAATAAAAACAATTAAAAAAACTAAAATTAAACTTTAAAAATTGAAAACTAGTTCTAAAAGTCACTATTTATTATAACATCCAAAACCATAGAAACGTGTATAGTAAAACCCATAAATGAATAAGCAAAAAGGAAAATATTCCTGATATTGTCTATAATTGGTGCTTTTACCTTACTTTATTATCACGCATTTTACGAGTACTATGGGCGAGGAGTAATTGTGAATCTATGTTTAAATATTTTTTATAAGGCCCTTAAAAATATTGTTACTCCTACGCCCCTGTTTTTATATGACATAATATTTGACATTAACCCTTAACCACCTAGCACCTATTTTTGTCCTGTTACCACCACCGTGCGGTCGCAAAGACCGCTAATAGATAATTGCGTTGATTTTAGGATTTCAATTAACAAATTAAAGTTCTGTAGCAAAACATGCAACTTTATACGCCAATGCTTCGTTTTAGCATCAAACATTTGCTATTGAATCATAAATTTCTTTAAGAACTGAAAAAAAAAATAAAGCAATTGTTTTGTATTTTTGTAATTTTTTACATAAAAGGTAGGTAGTAAAAAATAACCATATATTTTTTTATTAAAATTATATTTGATTTTATAAAACATTACGGTCTCTGAGACCGTAGGTAGGTTGTTGATGGTTAAAAAATAGTCAATTTGAAGAGTAGTTACTAAGATATAACAGCTTGCAAGGAATGTCAGGGGTCATATATAGATGGCGTTTCGAAGCTTTTGAAACATTTATTTTTTATTGCCAAAATGATTGAAAAACGACACAAAGACAGATGTGTAGTTTCCGTTTTGTCGAGCTTGAATTTTTTTGCGTATTATTTTGTTGCTCAGCGAGGATGATGAGTAAATAAAAGGTTTGGATTTAAGCGACATCTTGGTTTGTTCCTAGTACTAAGTCAAAAAAAAGGTCAGGGTTTGGTCGGAAGCTTTTCGAACTGTATGTGTATTATTTGACACACGAATTGGCACGAAAATAAAAAACTGCCGCAAGATCAAAGCTATTGTTTACAGGCAGTGCTCCATCTAGTAAGAGCGAGGGCGAAGATAATAAATCTATGATGGCAACATTGATTATCTACCTATTAATACAAAAAAAACTTTATATTTCATCAATTTTAACGGTATTCAGAATTGTTGAAAAAATTACATTTGATTACCATTGGCTTGCGCAATAGGCTGGTCGCATGATATATTTAAAAATGTTTTCACTCCAAGCAAATAACTTTATTAAACTTTTTTTTTCATTTTTAATTAATATTCCTTGCAGTGTTTACAATACAAGCCAACGCAATGTGTTAAATAAATGAAACTTTACCTTCTTATCAAAATGCTTAGTGAATCCCAGTATATGCGCGAGATGCTTAGCTCTAGCGGCCCCGACTTCAGAAGGTATTCCTCTCAGCAAACAGAATATACGGAGAGTTTCACGAGCAGTCAGATTGTCAAGCAGGGCGTCGAACTGTGGGCAGTAACCTGAGAACAAATAGATTAACTTAGGTATTTTTGGAAAAAAGGGTAAAACGTAGATTAAGAATAGGTCTTCGGGCGCTAGGACTAGACAGAGCATTACAAAATTACGGAGTCCTCGGAAAAATAACACCAACTATTTGACGGGACCATGACACGATCATCGCGCTGTGCATGTGTTTTTATCGGCCAAAACAATGTGTCGCTAAAGTGTACCACTTAGTTTTTATCTTGTTTAGCCTAGGTAGGCAGGATACTCGTATTTTATGCCTAATTTTTAAGGTTTATCTGCTCCAACTAGTTCTTTTCTTAATCTGTAATAATGCAACATAATTTTATTTGTAGAACGTGGAAGTGTTGTATGTGTTCAACTCACCGACGTATCTATAGACATCCTGCATGTTGGTCTTGAGCGACAGTCCGTGCACGAAGGCGTCTCCGCTGGAGATCCTCGTGTCTCCGGTCAGCATCCTGAACGTGGAAGTCTTGCCGGCGCCGTTCACGCCCAGCAGCCCGAAACACTCGCCTTTACGCACCGCTGGAGGATGGGACAGTGAGATATGTTAGAAAGGTAACGTTAAGGATACGTTGAAAATAAAACTCTATAACTATTTCACGGAAAAACTGCTGAAAGAATTTTATTGAAACTTGGGAATGAACCATGGATAGAATACGCGTTGTCTGAAATGGAGGAGTTACGATAAACACCATGAAAAAAAAGACGTGGGGAAAATACTTGGTTCCGGTAGGGACAACTATTTAACTTTGAGAGAAACCGCCAACGGAAAGGCTTGCGTCTGCGATAAAAGTGATTTTTCTGTGGATATACAGGGTGTTTGGAGGTTGAGTAGCCAAATGAAAATGGTGGATAGGTGAGGTTATTTGCTATTTACTTCCACTTATTAAATTTCATTATGGTTCAAGTTTTAGAATTTATTCGATTTTTAAGATTTTCTTAAGAAAATCCCCGATTTTGTCATTAAAAGTCCAATATAATTTTTATTTACTGTCGGAACCAAACGAAAATAGTTTTAATTTAAAGCCTAATACTGTTTTATTCAGATGAAATCATAAATTAACACAAATCATCTCATATAAAGTTACAGTGGGTTCATAAACTTCGCGGAACCAGTGGGAAAAAAATGTTCAGTCAACTTTGCTACGAAAAAAAATTAAAAAATATGAGTGTTTGAAAATTTCATTTGCTTTTAAAAACTTCTACATTTAATACACTTTATAATGATATACTACATGTAACATAAATAATTAGAAATCTCAACAGAAATAGTAAGTTAGTCCTCAAAGACGCCTGGTAAGGAAGGTACAAACCCGTTAAACTACGTATGTAGTTAAAAACTTCGGTCTCATTCTAACAAAGCTATGCCTATTGGGTTATCTATTTTGTCACTAGGCAACACTTATCTTGTTTGCGACCTCTTGTATAAAACATTTCTGACTGAAAATTGTTGTTGGCCCATATGAAAACTTTATAGCTTCACCGAACTATGCGACCACTAAGGTCACCTAGTTGGATGCAGACCTCAGTTCAGAGCGTCTCGATCATTTCCACTACACTGTTTCCCTTAGGGGCCTCTCTCTGAGAAGATCCAGCAAGAAACTCAACGGGGGTCGGATCTGATAGTCGAGGAAACGGATGTTGAATGCCGCACCTGCTGGTTGGAGCGGTGTATTTATAGGGAAGATTTAAAGCTGTTACCACTATTGTGTCCACCGGGCCGGCGCGGCAGCGGGCGCGGGCTAGAGGAAGCAGCCCGATCTCTTTTGACGTTTGACGTTCGTTTGACGATTGTGATTGGTCGCAAAGAGCGGATGGTTGGGGTGGTGAGGAGCGGAGTAAAGGAAACTCCTAGATTCAGTCTCCGTGAACCGGTTCTACATGACTTGCAGCTGGTGAAATGATATTTGCTTGCATGCGAAAAGACCACGCTACCGTTGGCTATGACTAGACAGACGAAAGTCAGATAGATTACTTATTTTCAAGTGACATCTTTCACCAGCAAATTAAAAAAAAACAAAAAAAACTTGTAAAATGAGATTTTCTTGCATGCGCAAAGTCCACGCTACCGTTGGTCATGACTTTTTTCAAGCAACATTTTACTTCGACTGTAGAAAAGTGTAGGTCACCGAGAATCTGCGCTGAGCGGAGTTAAACATGTGAAATAGTAGAATCCTCTTCTATTTGAGGCAAGAAAAGTGAAGAGCGAGTCGAATGAGATAACACAATAGGCATAGTTTTGTAAGAATGAGACAAAAGTTTTTAACTACATACGTAGTTTAACGGGTTTGTACCTTCCTTACCAGGCGTCTTTGAGGATTTACTTACTATTTCTGTTGAGATTTCTAATTATTTATGTTACATGTGGCATACCATTATAATGTGTATTAAATGTAGAAGTTTTTAAAAGCAAATGAAATCTTGAAACTCTCATATTTTTTTATTTTTTTTCATAGCAAAGTTGACTGAACATTTTTTTCCCACTGGTTCCGCGAAGTTTATGAACCCACTGTAACTTTATTTGAGATGATTTGTATTAATTTATGATTTCATCTGAATAAAACAGTATTAGGCTTTAAATTAAAACTATTTTCGTTTGGTTCCGACAGTAAATAAAAATTATATTGGACTTTTAATGACAAAATCGGGGATTTTCTTAAGAAAATCTTAAAAATCGAATAAATTCTAAAACTTGAACCAAAATGCAATTTAATAAGTGGAAGTAAATAGCTAATAGCCTCACCTATCCACCATTTTCATTTGGCTACTCAACCTCCAAACACCCTGTATAACTCTTTCGTGCAGTAAAAAGTAGCCAATTTTTAGCCAGGGCTGTTGAAGGATGTCTATTCTAAATTTCATTAAAAACGGTCCAGCCAGTCCAGGAAAACGGAACATACCGACAGACTGACAAACATACACATTTTGACATGTAATATTAGTAAGGATAATGGTAACAAACTAGCTGAAATGATTAATACAATTGTAATCGTTATAAATTCAGCATAATATATTACTGACAGACTAAGTAAGTAAATAAATATTGTTACCTTTTTTACATGTATCATGAGTAATAAACACAAAAGCTTATTTCCGAAGTCCTGCCCTATAAAATTTATAACCAAACGTCATACAAAACTAAGAAAATCGTTAATTTTCCACTCACCAAAAGTAAGTCTATTAACCGCCAAGAAGTTGCCATAATATTTAGTGAGGTCCCGCACTAGAAGCGACTTCTGCGCGAACTCGGGTCTGGTGAGATGCTTGACCGCTTCCCGCTCCGCTACAACGTCGCTGTCCTCCTCGGCCGCGATGGGCGGAGGCGGGAGCGGGCTTGTTTTGTAGAACAACTGAATAAACCAACGGGAATAAAGGAATGTAGACTAGTTTTAAAGTTTCAAGAAAAAAATATAAGCGTAATTTGACTTCTGTAATTACCCATATTGAAGCAATAAACGATATTGATTTGATTTGATTCGATAACTAATATATTATTTCAGTACAAATACTTATTAATATTAAGGTATTTATATATATTTTTACATTATTTATTAAATTGGATAGACATAATCATTTAAGTTATTTTATTTTTGTTAATAAACTCAATTTCTTTTTTTTACTTTTTTTTTATTTTCACAAATTGATATAACGGAATCTGAAAGATGTTTTAAACCACAAAGAATCCAGCCAAGATAGACACCTATCCACAATTGGGTACTTTGTACTTTTGTGTAATTTACCTCACACCTTTGCTCACCTTATTGATGACCTCGTACTCCTTTATTAGCAGTATAGTGAAGGATAGGATCCCCATGAACATCATCATGAACAGGTATCGTCCGATGCCGGGCTCGCTCCATTGCAGATACGGATCATCCTCGACTGTCAAGTACGTTGAGGTTTTATTTATCTATTTTTAAATTTTAACAATATATGTTAATTTTAATTAGCGCGTCACCTCTTGTAGGCAGCTTTTTTGTGGGGAGATCTTCACAGATTCAATATTTATAAAGATAATGAATGTAGTTAGTGAGGCCAGCTATCTGCTCGCTTTAAAATCTCTGTTTTTACAATGATTATAATAATAAATACACTATGGTAAAGAACAGCTTCCGACGACACAAATTTACAGTGAGTATTCTTAAGTCATGAGCAATTAATATTATGTGCTTCATTGTTGCAAGAAAACAGATAGTTTGCATTGAAAAAATGATAATCAAAAAAATTCACACAAACACACAAATCGACCCAATCATTGTATAATCAGAAGCTTAAACACCCTGTATTACATCATGCTTATAACGAGTGATCTGAACTAGTAATAATCCGAATCCCCGACTCACTTACTACAGCACACGGTGAAATTGAGCGTCTCGCAGATAGTCTGCCGCGAGCAGTTGTCGATGTGCACGAACTGGTGGCACATCGCGTCGCACGCCAGCAGCGATAGCGATGTTACTGACATATCCCTAATATACGAAATAATACATTACTTGGATAACGATGTTACAGACATGTCCCTAATATACGAAATAATACATTACAAGGATAGCGATGTTACGGACATGTCCCTAGTATATGAAACAATACATTACTGGGATAGCGATGTTACGGACAAATCCCTGATATATGAAATAATACATTACTGGGATAGCGATGTTACGGACATGACCCTAATATATAGAATTATACATTACGGGGATAATGACGTTATAGATATGTCCCACATATATAAAATAGTACGTTATTTAAAGGTGGATCAATGTTTTCTTACACCATATCAACGATTGAAAATAGATATATATATACAGGGTAAAGGTTGATTCGGTGACAACTATAATCTCTTAAAGAACCTTTAATATCGTTCCTGACTGATTTGACTATAATATATATACTAAACACCTAAGGGTTTTATAGTTAGAATTCTATTAATCTTTAATTAGTTCAATCAAACTAATCATTGCCAATAAATTAATAGGTTCTTAGCCGTACAGAGACACTTTTAGACGGTGATTTTAAATTTTAAACATTATCTACATATTTTAATATTTGAGCATCTAACAACAGTTAAATTATCATGACGGCAATAACCGTCTTTTATAGACATGTTATGTGACTTTTATAGCCTTGAGTAGGATATCCAATATTAAAGGTGATGACTTGCAAGTTTATGAGTTCGAGAAAGAGTGAGAAGGAATATCGTTATCTTTACATCGTCGCGCGTATATAATGTTTTTTTTTCAGTTTGAAGTCAATCTCTGAAGCTAAATTAATTTAATTTCAAATATAATAGTATCCTGTATTTTTTATATCATTGACCAAAAATATCATTGGTAAAAAGGGTTGTGTTTAGCGTCGAAAATGACATGAAAAATATTTGTACTTTTCAACTGAGCATAATATTTTTCAATAAAATACAGTAACTTTCATTGTGATCTTACGATGTATCTTTAATATAATATTGAATAATGCGAAAAATACATGCAATTAAACGTAAACTTGCGTACCCACGGCATATTGCTAGTAATTCTAAAACTCTTTGACTTCATACATTGGTTACATGAAGCAAGCTAGCGGTTTTGCACATTTTTTACCCGGAGTAAAATAAGTTGCCGTGCAGTAGTTTATCTTACTCACCGATACTAGTGCACTGAGATAGTTTTTGTAAGTTAAACAATACTATTACTACAATTAAACACGTATTATACATGTATTGTTGTATTTTTTAGATAGATCTATAACAGTATTTTTCAAAAGTGACAAGTAATTTACTAGAAAGATTCGAAGTTGTGAAAAAAACAAACGTGTATCTTTCGCCATTTTCATCCCTAGTTGTGTTGGCCTTTCAAGTACCTAATATTAGCAAAAACATTAAACATGTCCATAAAGTTACTAAGTCTTGTCAAGTAAGTACTTTAGTAGAAAAATAAAACTTGAAAATATAAAAGAAAAAGTTTTTCATAATAATCTAATTTCATCACATCATAGTATAAATTACATAGTCATTACATAGTATAAATCTAAGTCGCTAATTGTGTCTGTTTATGTTTGTCCGGTATCTCCTCCTAAACCAGTAGACGGATTTGAATGCGGTTTTCACCATTATTTAAGCATTTTTTTCATTTAAATTTTGTAAATAAAGAACATTCAATTTTTTTTTTTAAGTTAGTTAAAGTTCAATGATTCGTGAGCCAGTCGGCCAAAATTACACCATTGCGAAGCGTAGGTGGATCGCTAGTACTGTATTATATGGTTTACCTGAGACTCCTGCTAACGCAGTAGATGGGTATGGGAGAGAAGATCCAGTCGAACAGGTTCGCGTAGTACGGACTGCCGATGCGCGGGATACGAAGCACCTCCGTTATCAGGAACGGCATGCAACCTGTTAATAAACATTATTTGTTAATTACAAGTTAGTTTTGAAAGACATATAGGTCGCAAGAATTAGTTGAAGTCCCAGTTTTTTATCACCAAGAACACTTTTTTTTTTTTATCTCATACCATTTTCTTATTATATTATATAAAATGTGTTATGTCCGACATTTTACTGTTAAGTTAAAATTTTTACAAGTACAAGTGATTTTCTTTTCCCACCAATTTTAGACTCGTAGCATAAGTATTAAGTTGTAAGACTACAAAACATAATATCGTACCAACGAAAATATTAATGAAGCACATCTTAGCGAATCCAGTGGCTGGCGCACTCCTGAAGAAAAACGATGCAAGATAGTGTATAGGAATCATCGCTATTGAAAACACCATCAACACTAGCATCACTCTACCTGCAAACATTATATAACTATTACATCAATTTAATAACAGATTATAAGCAAGGTGATATTGCATTTAACCTTTCACTCTTTATCACATAATTATAACATTAATTATATGAATAACGCCTGTTAAGATAGTTGCAAGATTAATTAATAGCACAACATTGATATAAATAGTATATTATTGAAGTATGAGACTTGACGTGAGATCAAAGATACAATACGCTGGTTAATGTACAGTACAAGTAATTAAATTATACAACCGCGGTTAGGTGCATAGACACATGTTAGAAGATTACTAAAAACTAGTGCCTTGAAATTTTTCGGTTATTTTTTAGTGCACATAACTCAGTGTAGCTCTAGTATCTTTCATTTGGTAAATACATATTTTGATATGAACAATAAATCTAAAAAAACATTGCTAAGAATCATTTTCAAATAATGATTTTCAAAGTAACACCACCATACCTTACAACACAGCTACAGATCACACATTAACCCTACGTTCCGCAAATAGATAAAAGTGATTTGAACGCTCACATCACCGTTCCGTTGAAGCGAGAGCGCGTCCATTGTCGACGATGGGTGAGAACGATGACGTCATAAACAGTGCGCTCAGAGAACCAAACCTTTGGAGTATTGTCTGCGTAAGCGCTGACAAAACTTAAATTTACGCAATAACTTTCAATATCGCGCTAAAGTAATCGGAACGGTTGTAAGCGATTTGAGCGTTCACAGTTCTGTAAGCGGTTTACGGAACGCACTATAAAACTCTTTCAAAGCTATAAAAATCACCAAAAACTATTTTCCCACCCCCAAGTCTTACCCAGCTCATCGACCGTGGACAGCGCTTGCTCGCCGTAAGCCGCGAGCGTGGCCACGAGCCCCACATACACGAGGCTGAGCCACAGCCAGTCCCAGATGTACGCGGAGCCCCAGAACACCAGCGGCCGGACGCCAGAGATACTCTGCAGCAGCTTAGCGCCGCTTGCTCGCTCCTAAATTACCATCATTTGACGAAAATAGTAACGTTTTAACAGCAATCCTACTAATATAATAAACGTGAAAGTTTGTGAGTATGGATATATGGATGGATGTTTGTTACTCTTTCACGTAAAAACTACTGGACGGATTTTGATGAAACTTTACAGTAATATAGGTTATACATCAGAATAACATATAGGGTACTTTTTACCGCGGGAAAACCGACTTCCACGCGAACGGAGTCGCGGGCGGCCACTAGTGCTTAAATAACTTAAAGTTTTTTAATCTACATTCAAACCATGTCTTGTTACAAACTTGAGTCACGTCTTATTTATGAACTCATTTTAACTTATTAGGTATCAATGTTTTGTAACAACTATCGCAAGTAAAAGAAAAACATAATGTTCACGAATAAAAGTTAAACGTGCGTTTATGTATAAAGTATTAAATGAATGTAAAATTTATAAATAGAGACTGAAAAAAACCTGATTAAACATTGTTAAGCTGACAAAAAAATAATTGCAGGAAATAATTACTCATACTATCGACGTCAAAGTATTCGACACAATTAATAATAACTTTACTTGTAAATTACATTGAAATACGAGAGGATGCATATTTTACAAACTTTACAGTTAAAAGCAGACAATAGGTTACATTATAAAGAATTTATGTTGTTTTTAATTATTTACCTTAATTGCAAATATGACTAGAAACGCAGTGACAAAAGCGAGGCAGAATCCAATATTCAATGCGAACTGAAATCCCATACTGCTGCCCGTTGCCATCACTTTCACCTAAAAAATAATCAAGTATGTCATACCTGCGGATTCACAAGTATGTCATAGTAAACTCTGATTTTAAAGCATACTAAATTAAAACATAAGTAAGTTAAGAAAACCTATGTATATGTAATTACTTATTTTATGAATTTAGAAACCGTCTTTTCTATAATACCACCGGTAATAAATGTCTTCCATAAAAATATTAAAAACTAAAAATATATGTTTTATAAAGCTAATTAATCCTTTTGATAAAATAGGTACCTGATAAAAGGTGCAGAAAATTCTATTCTATGGGAATAAATGGATTTTTTTATCAACAAAAAAATAGAAAAACTAATAACAAAAAATCAGATGTAGGAATTCAAGCCCCTTAAGGGTTGAAAATTGTATTTAAATAACAAAGATATCATCGAGTTATTTATAAAATCAATCAATTTGTTTGAACAACAATTGAGTATAGTGTAGTAAAAAACATTCTTGATGGAATCAACAATAAATTTTCCATGAATTCAAAATCTATTATCTGAATGCTTTTAAAAAAAATGAAATTTTACCCCTTTAATAGTTGGTTTTAAATAAGTCTTTTTCAAGTTTCATGTCAAAATATATTTATAGGAATATTGTTATCGTTCTATATGACTAATTTTATATTTTTCCTTATTTATTATCATTTAATAACCAAATAAATGTATGTTTTGTTTCGTCGGTGCTAATTTATCATCTTTGTGGTTTGACTAATTATCTATACTTAAAATAAATCTGTAGAGGTCAACTCTGTACATGAAATATATTTCAAAAATAACTATCAGGGGGTGAAAAGGGATCGATACTGATCCCAAAAATGCAATCAGTAAAATTTTTGTCTGTCTGTATAACCGTTTTATAAACAAAAACCACCCGACGGATTTAAACGAAACTTGGTACAATTATTTTTCATACTCCTGAGCTGGTTATAGTATACTTTTCTGACTTTATCTAAGCGTCCATTAATTAAGCCTGAGGATAAAGTATCTAAAAGTCAGAGATGTTTGTATTTGTATCTTTTAGAGCAGTAAGTAAAAAAACATATCGGTAAAGCTACATGTTATAGGAATGATAGTCAGTATTTTATTATCTACTATTCAAAGCAAAAGTTGCCGAACTACCGAGAGCAAAACAACCGGGGGTAAAATAACATTATAAATTCCACTTACCAAATGTTCAATCGAATAGGGCAGCGGGTAGTTGACAACATTCAGCCTGGCCCCGGGCGAGAGAGCGCGCAATATCGCATTATTGGTAAGTGCGAGCGAGATGGCAGAGTCATGATACCCATAGTTGCCGAACCAGCTAGTTATCGTGTCTTGTCCGAACGAAGAGCCGACTAATGTCTCATACTGCACGCGAGTTGCATCCTTCTCGCTCTGGATTTAAAAGTTAGTTAAGATAATAATCGCAATCATAGCTCATAGGTATTGCTATCAAGGCTAACGAGGTTATTATTCTATACCTACACAGTGGTAGCAAAATAAATAACTTACCAATTTCAAATAAAACTTAGCGATGTCCATTGTTTCAATATCACGTAACGACATGCCAGGGTATGTGGACGTTTTAAAGTAATCCTTGTAAGCTCGATAAGCTTTACTCGACAAACTATCTTCAGTCAAATTAACGCCAGTGGACACTAGCGTTTCAGTTCTATCGAATCCACTTTCTAAACTTAACGTCAAAGGGGGAAGGTCACTCATGAACTTCCAAGATCTTGAAATTATAACAGAAATTGTTATGTTAATGATTGGCATCACGAACTGGATAAAAGCAGTTAGTTTGTTCCTGATTGTGTTGTAGAACAGTTTCAGGAACATAGCCTCTATGTGGTTTCTAAGCAGTTTGAATCCTCGCACTTTTTGCAGCTGCTCCGTGTGGTCTATATCGACTTGAACCGAAAAAAAAAACAAAAAAATCATTAAAGCTTATTCAACAGTTTGTTTTATAATAAATGGTGTGACCGCCTTATAATTTGGAGTCAAATAATACCTGTGTTGCCATTTCCAATAGGTAATATAACTGCGCTATCGTTATTATTATAACGAACGGCTGATCCGTTTCCGTTTGATAGCTCATCGTCTCCTTCAGTACCGGCCCTAAAATAAAAAGAAATATGTTATGAATACTTGCATATAGCTTATCATTAACAGCCTTCAGGTGTATCAATTACATAAAAATATGATGTAAGGGTATTGGCTGATTAATATTTGCATTACTAATATTGACTGATAAAAACAAAACCTATATTATAAACACGAAAGTAATCTTTATAGTAAGGTCATCGAAAATTATTTAAAAATAATTCCATGCAATATATCTGCTTGTATTTTTGTCACAATTTAATTATTTTGGTACATTCTTAGGTTGTCTTCTTACTAAACTAACGATCGCATCTCTTTGATTAAAAAAATCAAGGTGGTATTCAAGTATATTTTTTACAGTCAAACATGCATTGAGTTAATGGTATAAAAAATGCAAGGCAAGGCCTTACAAGATATTTCTGCAATATTAAGCATAACGTACCGTAATAAATAAAACTTACTTCATAAAAACTTCTTCCAAGCTCGTCACAGTCAGGCCGTAGCTTGATATCTTTAACGCATCCTTTTTGTTCTCAAACTCCTTTAGCATTTTGGGAAACTCCGCGACGTATTCATTTGGTAGTATATAGGTCAGTTCCGTGCCTAATTGAAAGTAAAAATTATATCTTCTTTACATTCATATATGATAGCGACATTAAAGTAGGTTCGGCTTGTGCTATACCCATCCTGCCCTTTTTACCGTTTAACGTTTTTATGTTTCTTTTGTTTTCACTAACCACAGGATGGGATAAGTAACATCTAAAGAATTTTTCTTCAGTCAGAAGTGTTAAAGGTTCGATGACCAGACCAATCATTATTACAACCAAGTGGAGCAACAGCATATGTCAGTCTTTTTGTATTTAACAAATAAGCTGTTATCATTGAAACAAAGTTCGGTTCAGGTTTAACTTGTGGTCTTAAATATTAAAGGATTCCGTTTGTTTCGGGCATTTTATGTTTAAAGGTCAAACAATCTATAAAACTGCAATCAGTGTGGATTGGTTGCAGAATTACATTCAGCAAATTAACATCGGAAAAAATATCTGTTTCTTTCGTATGAAAAATCTTTTTTAATCAAGTCAATGTATGCGCATTGTAACTAAGCACTAAGCACTGGCGAATTGAAACTTCGCCAAAAACTAAGCTTGATAAATGCATAACCTTCAACTTCTTATTTGATTATTAGTAAGTGATAGTCGTTGTCGATATTTTAATGTTATTCATATGCTCTGTATTGAAATAACATTTTACAGCGTGATTCATAAATGTCTCTCGACGAAGGTTTGCTATGTGTCCGGCATGTACCTACTACGGAAATGTAGTTGTTTTTTTTTTTAAATGGCAATGCTAATTAATTTTGTATGTTTTATTTGGAGTGGCCTGAAGGTCCTGCAAACTTGTAAAGACATTTTACAAAGAAAAAAAAACTACATTTATAGGTGAAAATCTTACCAATATTAGTATTTTCCGTGGCATCCGGCACATACCCTCTAAAAAACATCGTAACGTTATCCACATTGCAATTGTCATTCTTCACAATGGTCAGTTTGTATCCGATTCCGTAGTGTTTCTTCAAGAAGTACGGTGTGCCTATACACTGTAGTTTACCACCCGACATTATGGCAATTCGATCACCGAGCAAGTCGGCCTCGTCCATGAAATGAGTGGTTAGGATCATTGACCGGCCTGAACAAGAAAATAGGCAATTTTATACTACCGTCACAAAGGTATTTAAATGTCATCGGCTTACACAAAGTTTCCTTAATACCAATGCAAATTAGGAAACAACTCATAACATTATTAAAGGTTAAACAAATTAAAAAGAGTTTTTTGAATAAGGAAATGTTTTAAACAGCCTTTCAATAATGGGTTTTATATTAGGTATATCGTTTTATTTTTAGATGAGAACTGAAAATTTCAGTGATAATATTAGTAATGATTCGAATTTGTCGTTAATGTTAACCGTTTGACACTATTTATAGTTTATCATAACAACTAAAACCCAGGCACGTGTTATATGCCTAAATTACAATTATATTTTAATTCTATTTTAGACGGCATTCTCGTACAAAAACATCGATTAATATAAGTAATTAAAAATACCATATGACAGCTTTATCACCAAAATACGCATAATCACTTTTAGGTAATAAGAAGTCCCACGGTTTTAACTAAAAACAGTAAAACCTATAACATAGCTTGTGTACTTTCAAATGTATAAATTCAGAAAAAAACTTAATAACAGTTTAATCTTAATGTTTGCCACAGAAATGAGCGAAAACATACGCCGACTCGAATGGCGACTTCATCTTTATGATTACAACCTTCGACTTTACTTTTAGTTAACAAAAAACTTATCAACTTTATTTTACACCTTATTTCTTGGTTTTTATATTAAACGAGCGACCCGTCCACGCTTCGCAATGGCGTAATTTTGACGACTTGCTCGCGAACCCTTGCATTTTCGCTAACTTAAAAAAACTTTTTCTAAACGTTCTTTATTTACAAAGTTAAATGAATAAATACCCTAAAATATGGAGAAAACCGCATTTAAATCCGTTACGAACTTTGGGAGGAGTTAGCGGCCAAACATACAAACAGACAGAATTAGCAACTTGGATTTATACTATGTAATGATAATGATGATGATAATGATGATTACCTTTCTTTTCCTTCTGCAGCAGGTCCCACAGCGCCCGCCTGGCGGCCGGGTCGAGCCCGGAGGTGGGTTCATCCAGCAACACCACTTTAGAGTTGCCGCACATCGCCGCGCCGACGGATAGACGGCGCTTCTGGCCGCCAGACAACTTGCTAGACACCACGTCTTTCTACGATCACAGAGGTTTTTATTAAACGGTTTTTGGCAAAAGTCAGAAGAATTATGTTACACTGACTTTATAAATAAGAATTATATTATGTATATGTTACCGGCAATGTGTATAACCCGGTATTCTATAGAATGCCTAGGTAATGTATAGAATACCTAAAACGTGCCGGTAATGTATGAAATATCATTTATTTTATACTCTGCCTAGGTATTCTATACAATACCGAATGCGCGCCCGGTAATGTATGTAATGCAGGTAAGATTATAATGAAAAACGTCAAAGAGGAACTTTATAATGGTCTATATTACACTTTTATTAGTTTTTTATATTTTTTTTCAACTACTGATTTGTGTTCATAACAATCACTGTTATAACATTTTATCGTACTTTTTTTCTTCATTTATTTTTTTCCTACCGACGGAATTCATAATAGTCAGTTGCCATATTTTTTTAAATCATAGTATAATTACTAAGGAATTTTTCGACTCATATTTTTTTTGCTTCATAACTTTTTTCTCCGAACTAGTTGGGAATTTTTAGTAAAAAATATCAGGGTTGTGGTGCTTCACCGACCGCTGCCGCGGCACGCTCGCTTCGCTCGCTCGGCTTGCACACTGTATGGTCACCATTCAACCTTTTTTTTTTTTTTTGTTTTCTGGCCACCACCAGGCTGGACTTGGTCGCGATCGCGCCTCGTCCGGCCCCTTCGACGTCTGCGGTGCGGGGGCGCGAGAGGATCGTTCTCACGCACCCGCTCCGCAGCCTCCTGCGACATTACGTCCTCGCAGAAGGAGGCCACCGCGACCCAGACCGCCTCGGAGCCCAGCATGGAGTACACCAAGCCGGGCAGCGAGAGGTCCGGGCCTACAGACGCCTGGAGGCGACGGCGCTGCACATCCCAAGCCGGACATTCGGCCAGGGTGTGCCGCGCCGTGTCGTCCGGCGAGCCACAGTGGTGGCACGCCGTGGATTCCTCCCTCCGTATACGACACAGGAAATGCCCGAAGCTACCATGCCCGGACAAAACCTGCGTCAACCGGTAGGTGAGGAACCCATGCCCCCTCTCGATCCAGCCCTCAATGACTGGACCGACGGCGTCCAGGGTCCACCGTCCGAACTCCGCGTTGGCCATCTCCGCCGTCCACCGGCGGAGCATGTCCTCGCGGGCCCCCCCGCCAGACGGCGACCCTCTCCTCTGGTGCGGGGCGCTCCCCCTGCGCCCGCTTATCCGCCGTCCAGTGGTAGACGACACCTCGGCCTCCCAGTACCATGGCGGAGTGCCCGCCAAGGCACAGGCCGCGCCGTGGGCAACCGTACCGTAAGCCCGCGCCACTCGCTGAGCGATGGCGCGTTGTGGCTTACGGAGGAGGGTACGGTTGGCCACCCCCAAGTCATCCGCCCATATGGGCGCCCCGTACAGGGCCATGCTGCGTAGCACACCGGCATATAATCGCCGGCATGCCGCAGCCGGCCCCCCGATGTTGGGCAGGAGCCAACTAAGGCCCCTCGCCGCCTTGAGGAGGCGCGGGGCGAGCCGGCGGAAGTGTTCCGCGAACTTCCACCGGCCCGTCAGGATCAGGCCCAGATACTTCATCTGGGCCTGCACCACAATTTGCCGCCCCGCCACCTCTACGTGGGCGTCAGGCGGCGCCTCCCCACGAGGCCCGTGGAAGTACAGGGCCTCGGTCTTGGGCAGCGCCACGTCCAGCCCCAGCCGCCCAATACGTTGGGCGACCAGGGTCCCCCCCTCCGACGCCCGGGCGGCCGCCTCCCCAAAGTTGCGCCCCCGCGCCGTGAAGAGGGTGTCATCCGCATAGCAGATGACACCCACGCCATCGGGGAGGACGCCCCGGAGGAGCCAGTCGTACCCGATGTTCCACAGGAGTGGTCCTAGGACCGACCCCTGCGGAACACCCGACTCCACCGGCCGCCGCCTCATGCGGCCGTCCCTGCCGACGAACAGTACCTCCCGGCCTTGGAGGTAGTCCGCCAGCAGGGCCCGCAGTCACATTCAACCTCAAACTCCTCCTCGCTTCGCTCGTCGTCGTACCTATTATTTTAATTGTGACTCTTCAAACTAGGGGGACAGGACAGGACAAGGATTTGTCAAATCGTCAACATTTTTTACACTTTCATTGATGCATTATTTTAATTCAGTTAATTTTTATTGTAGAACCTGTTTCATAATTATTATAAGCATATTATAGGTTATCATTGATACATATAGACCAAGGTCTATTAATTTTACACATTGCCGGTGGTACAGCAGGAAATCTATACAATGCCCAGGAATTGAATACATTACCTAGGTAAAGTATTGAATTGACAATAATATTCATTTTATTTTATACATTGCCTGGACGCACCAGGTATACTATACATTACCTAGGTATTGTATAGAAACCTGAATTATACAGATTGCCGGTAACATATATAAACTTGAAATTTCAAAAAGCGGTTTATTCACGCATTGAAATGCGGCCGTACTTGCAAGTTCATGGAATGGAATGTGTTAAAATTGTATTATTAAGTTTAATCAAATTGAGAGCATTGTATCGTATATATGTTAAGCCTAATACCCGAAGTGCGGCTACACCTAGTTTTAGCCGGTTAGAACATCAATAGGTTAGGTTAGTTAGGTTACTTTTTTGATACCACCCAGAAAAAGGAGTCCCGCATAGCGGGACTCCGTCGACTCATGATTGAAGCCAGTTTTTATATACATAGGTATAATTTTTTTTTACAGTTTTCCATATAAAAAACACTTTTAACCGGCTAAAACTAGGTGTAGCCGCACTTCGGGTATTAGCCGTAACATATACACGGGTTATCAATCTATCCCAGGTGGAAACTATAGACTTATTTTTAAAAGAAAATGAAAAATATATCAATTTATCATATACATTTATCTTGTATTGATGACTAAATATATATCTTGTTTGGTCAAGTGATTAAAATTCCACAGGTTGGAAATAGTTGTAACCATTATGTTACGTAATGTTAATCTAAAATTAAAATTAAATTACGTTGAACCTAAATTTGCATTCAACAATTGTTATTTATTCGTGCTTAACATACATCGATTGTTTAAACTTTGTACTACAAAGTTTAATTTATACCAAGTTAACATCACTATCAGTGTCGATATATACGCTACGTTTTCAGCACGTTTCTTACTTTTGCATCTATTTTATGCACGCTTACCTTATCCACAAGCTCCAGAAGATGAACGAAGTGTTGTACTTCTTGTTTGATCTTATTCTTCGGTACTCCTTTCAGTCTCGAGTAGAACTCTATATGTTCCGCGACAGTCAGATCCGGGAACAATACGTTGTGTTGGGGACATATTCCTAGTGATTTGCGAGCCAATTCAGTTTCAGTTACTATATCGTAGCCATTAATTTGAGCCTCGCCAGACGTAGGTGGGACTAGACCTTAATTTTACAACAAAATACAAATCTATTAGAACATATTATGTTAAAGAATGAATAACAAGTGGGACGTTTAAAGGTCAGTAACCTCGGTTTTGCGATTTTTTTTTTTAAATTTAGCCATACTGAAGTATTAATCAAATATTATTTGTATGGTTAAATACTCAAGTAGTACTTAAATGATAGTCAACATCGAATTCTTAAATGAGAAACCGTCAAATATGACGACGTTTTTTATTGTCAGGTTTAGTTTATTGAATTATTCAGAAACATAAAACAAATATTGAAATAGGATGTCAAAAAGGAATTCAAATAAAATTAAACAAAAAAACCTGTTTTGTAGGCTTAGCTTATAAGGTACTTCTAATTTTACAATAAAACTACTACAAAGTCCAAAGTTACGAGAACTAAGAGTGATAACATACAAAACAAAAAATACATTAAGTCGTAAATGTATAGTTTTGTTGTGGAAAAAGACAGATGTTCAATTGCTATTGATTCGTACTTAAGTAATTACTTGAAATAATTTATTACTGCTACAATAAAGGTTTTGTCGTCAATACCTAGAACCTACAATGACCTTTGGTACCTTATTCATTAAGTAACAATATGATAAATTAATAAGTGTCTATGTAGCCATAAAAAATATGTGCTTACGTTGATATATCGGTCAGTTATGATTTCAATAGGTAGGTAACTAAAAGATAAATAAATGAATAACCATTTTGACCTGCCGTATCAACATCAATAAATAAATATATATTTTTTTAATTAGGTTATTATAAATAAATATAACAACCTATAAACGTCCTACTTATTAGGCACTGGCCGGCTTTGATAGCGAGAGGTACTAAGCCTTTATCCACCTCGTTGGTAAAGTGTGTGTGTGGTGGTTTCATATGATTAAAAAATAATTCATTTATGTGGGTTCACTAACGATGTTTTCCCGTAACTTTGAACGTAACTGCTTGATGAATATTTTTTGTAATTTCGAAAATAAATATTATTCGTATAAATCTTAGTCGGAATCAAACTCGGCATGCTTGTTGTCCCATTTCATAGCAAAATTATATTGAAACTAGCGACCCCCACGCTTCGCAATGGAAACCTTGAATTTTGGCTAACTTAAAGAAACTTTTTTTTCGATTAATCTTTATTTACAAATTTTAATGAATAATTACCTTAAAGGATAGCGGAAACCGCATTAAAATCCGTTACATAGTTTAGGAGGAGATACAAAAACCGACAAACAGACAGAATTAGCTCTTGTATTTATACTATGAAAAAATAATGTATGTTTGTACTACTAGGGAAATACCGATGACTCACCTGTTAACATAGATATAGTCGTAGTTTTCCCTGCACCATTATGACCCAGTAGCACCGTAATCTCATTTTCATACACTCTTAAATTTAAGTTGTCCACGCTCTTCTTTGTGCCTTTGTACACTTTTGTAAGATTCTGAAAAAAATAGATAAATATGAAAATCTAATCTTAATATACATATAAAGTTTGTATATATCATATACAAGTTTTACCCGAGGTTTTGCTGCTAAAACAGTGCTATTTATCAATTATTAGTTAAATAGGTCAGCACTGTCAAATCTTTATTTCGTATGTAAACAAAAGCCTATCCTTGCCACTCTGTTAAAGAAGGTCAAACCAATAAACCAGCAAACATCCAAACAAACTTTCACATACATAATATTCATTAACGCATCGTAAATAAACAAAGAATTTTATGCGAGAAAGCTACTGGGGAAGTCAATCTAGTTCACGAGCATTATATCATACGAGGTCAAGGCTAACATGATGTTTACTCTAGTAAGTTGGTAAGTTATTTGTGTAGTTTTTTATACATATACCTTTATATTAACACCGACGGGTACTCCCTTCGGTTCTTCATCATGAACGACCTTCAGCAAGGCATCGTTGTACTCTGAATCTGACCCTTCAGAACGGGTTACCGCTGCAAAATAATAAAGCATAAAAAATACCGGTTTATATTGGTTTTATCTACAATCACTTTGCACAGGAATTCCATGAATAAAACGTACGTTTCAAGCGACGCATAAAAAATGCATTGGAAAAGTACTATTATTAGTATTTCATTACATTAGTTGGTAGAACTTTATTTCCAATTAATAAAAGAATACAACGATCGGGACGGAAAAATTATCTACGTCTATTGTCTATTTATCTTCGTAGCAATTAAGTCGTAATAGTATTTTTTTCTGAAAACACATTTTTAGGACGTGGTTCGGATTACGCGTATATATGGGGGGGACTAAATTATTAACATCCTAACCTAAGAAACAATACTTTTGATTTTCAATTGCAAAGTATTTTTAGCAAGCAAACGTATTCTAAGGAACTCATTAGTATTCTACAGTTTTCTACTTTATCTCATCAATTTAAGACATACTTTTCCCATGCTTAGATAAATCCTTAAAGAGCCATAGAAATCATCATATGAACTGCAAGTCATGACTGTTATTATAGAGCTGTACCCACGTACATCGAAGCCATAAAGTGCGTCATACATAACAGCTATTTAGCGGAATCTATTTTTAATGCACGTGTTTGAAACACTTAACAACTAAACCTAAAAAATTTACAGATGAATATGACAAAGATCTTGTTCAGACAAAAATTTACTGCGTAATGAGTCTTTGATTATTTTACTATCTTTATGATAACACTAGACATTGAAAAACTTTAATATATTATGGATGTAAAGTATTTTAGAAAAACAGTTATCTGTAGTTGTAGGTACGAACTTATCTTACTTCTTAGAATTATCTAGGTGACATACATTTGTTTTTCAAGATGACCTTCACCCAATACGGAATATTAAATTTAAAATACTTAATATAATACTAAGCTTCCTTATCCGCGACAAACTTTAAATGTTGCATTTTTTTTTGGATTTTATTAGTTTTAGACAGAACAATTTTAAAAATCATATCTTCATATAAGTTAACTGTTATTTTAAAAATAATCAAATAGGTAATAAAATAGGTACAAAGAAACCGGATCTAAGGGATCAAACTAATAAAAAAAGGGTCCAGACACAATCTAAAGATCGATAAATCCAAAAAAAAAGCGCCAATTTCAGGTTTTGCTACTGTTTTAAAAAATCGTAAACCCGGTACAGTCCCTCAAAACTCTATACCAAAAATCCTAATCAAACTGATATAAGCACATAGATTATTATTGAAGGTTTAGAAACTAATTAGTAAAATATATTAAAGCGAACGCAATACACTGTGCTAAATAAATTAGTGGTGTAGGTCGGTTTACCAGTTATTACTAGGTTCAATGTTGAAGTTATTTTTTTAGGAATGAAGTTGGTACCTACTTGCTTCAAATGTATCATATGGTTGCGTTGTGATTTTCTTCTGTTAATGTTTATTATAATTAATATATGACTGAAATGTGGTTACATAAAAAAGGTTCCTACTACATGCAAACGTGTTTTAAAATAGTTGAAGCATACACGACTTCATTGAGTAACGCTCATTTTCCAATAAATTGATTACAGCATTAGTCTTTATAATATAATTTTACTATTATCATGTAATCTTAATCGTAGGCGAAAACGAAAAACTAAAATATGTACAAAATTTAATTACCATGTTGTTATTACTACAATTTGAGTAAATGGATGCATTAATTTAAGAACCAAACTTTAAAAGGTTTATTTTAACTGAGAATCGTTTCTTTCGTCCTCTTGTTAAGTTTCATCTTTATAGTTCAGATTTTTGTTGTTTTTTTTTTATGATTACCAAAAAAAACATTATCACGCTTCTGCTGCTTTAATCAAAGCTAAAAGTAATCAACCATACAACAAAAACTTGTAATAACAAAAAATACAAGATTTTATAAATTTCTTGTGACCCCGGTACGCACAGTTGCATTTTTTGCGACTTGAGCAGTTAATTTATCGCATACCTTATAAAAAATACACAAATTTCTACGACTACTAAATAGTGAAAAATATATTAAAATCTGTTGCCTGGTTTATTATAATATATTTTAAAACAGACACTGATGGCGATTCTGCTTTAAAACCAGATTAAGATTGCCTTATACAACTACATGAAGATTAAGATGTAAAAACATAACATCACGCGAAATGAAGGCCATGTGTATGATTATTTATAAACCACGATAATTTACGACTCATATTTTATTACCTGCTACTTTATTTTTCGTGGGCCTCCAGAAGCTCTTCGTAAACGGGAAGTACCACGGCAGCGGCACCCCGTATGTACCAGGTTTTATCTTCTCTATATACATCGCTATAGTCATGTATAATACACTGTCGAATATCAACAGCAAGGCAACATGGCCCGGCATGAACTTGTCGTGATACGATATCGGCGTGAAAAAGTTGCTCCATTGCAAACCTACAATAAACCAATACGTTTATATCCAAATTCAAGAAAGTAAAAACGTAAATTCCAAGTTGATAACCTGATTGATGGAATTTAGTATGCAAATATAACAACCGTCAATCAAAAGATCGTCTATCCACCCAATACAAATATCCTTTCATAATATTTCCACGTATTAAACTGGATAGTGTACATTATAAATTGAGCTCGTCAGTGATTTCTAGATAGCATTTGCGGTCAGTAATTGAAGTCATAATGACACAGAAATAGAGAAAAAGATGCGCCATCGACGGGGCCTTGAATTCACGTGGAGTGAATGACACAACAGATTGCAAGAGTAGCCACCAAGGTCGTAAACCCGCCGTGATCGCGGCTCAAACAATACGTAACATCAAATGAAAATTAGGAAGTTAAGTTCGTATTATACTACTTACTGATAACAATCAAAATATATTTATTATACTGTGTGAAGGTTAACTATGTGCTGCTATTTGTTGAAGACGTTAGCATTTAGGAAATAACGAAGCAAAGTCCATTTGATATTAGAAATATTAAATCAAGCAGACGTAATAAAGCTGCGTTACACTAATCATTTTAAAATCGTGGCATGTATTGTTCGTACGTCTTCAATAAACTGTATATTGAAGCAATTGACTCAAATTTAGTGGGGGCATATCGTTTAAACCGCGCCGTCCGTATGACACACTAACATGTTACGTAGTTTGTTACAATACAGAACAATAGACTCGACGTTTATGCGTAGGCGGATTGAAATCGTATCTACTAAAAGTTGGTATAAAACAGATTAACGGTCACGTGCAAGCGACAATAGATATTCCAGTACTTATAAATACAGACACATGTTGGGCTCCAAATATATACTAACAAAATTAGCACCCTTAATTGAATACTTAAATAAATAAATAAATCTCCAGACTAACACACCAATTATGTGGCCCTAAAGAAAGCACTTGTGTTATAGGTACCACATAATGTACTAGGGGAGAACCTAGTTACACCCAGACACGAGCCAATATCGAAAAACTATTTTACGAAATTGGCCCGCCCCGGGGATCGAACCCGGAACCATCCGCTTTGCAGTCCGGTACATATACCGCTGCACCACAGAGGTCGTCAAAACAGTACTTATTGTTCTATTAAAATACATAAATACAAATATCTCACCTTGCGTGGTCCCTTCGCAAATAACCAGCATTTGAAAGGCGTATCCAAGGGCCGTATTCGAAATCATGCTCAGAAATATCTTAGTGTTAAAGGTAATGTTTTCATACAATATTTGCGTCATTATATACACCGAGTAGGCAGTAAACCACGCCAGGCCCATGAATGAAGCAGCCGTGTTCGCTGCAATTACACACTTTATTAATTTATCAATCAACAGTTAGTTATTTATACTCATCGTCATATAACGGTAATAAATTTGGTAATCAATTAATGTTCGGTTCTCGAACTCAGTAGCGATTTTAGTTTTTAGAAAAAAATCGCAAAAATGTTGCTTTGGTATGAATCATCTAATTTTATATGCAGCAAAGTACCGTGTAAATAAAAATAAACATTTGGTTTTTGTTATTTCGTCTAATCAAACCTGTTGAGTAGTAGTTTAATTATGTGCATTAGCTTTTATGACGTCAACACTTGTTCTGATTAAATACGGAAATTAGACAAATTTCCTTGTTTTTATACAGATTTTGATAAAATAAGTCATTCATTTATTCGATTTTATTAAATCAAATTATTCTTACTAAAACATAGATGAAATAAACGCAAACCGGGGTTTAAATTTAACTTTGCAATTCACTGAAAAGCCTCGACTATACGAGATCATGCGCTGAAGTGTAAACGAACTTTAAGATGTAAAAAAATCGGTCAATACACTCGAGTTAACCGGTTTTGATAATGATGCCTACTGCATAGAAATGACTCGAGCTCGTTGCGCGGTTGTCCTTGACACCAAAACTATATTCACATGCCTACTGGTACTGTGTACCCAATAACTTATCATTTTCTTCGGTACTTTTGCTTTAATAATGACCCATTGTATATATATCAATCAATAGACAATACTTATTGAACTATAAATTAGTTACGGTTAAGGATTGAAATTTTAAAGCCATATTTTTATTATACCTACTACTTGGGTCAAGGGTTATAATCTGGTACACTTAAATATTTTTGCGACTGTTACCCAAATAACGGGTGTAAAAAGACCACTTCCGAGGCCCGAAACCACGTATTCTTGGGCCTCAATAGTAACTAAATTCATTAACAGTATACCCAGAAAAATCGATTTAAAAAAGTAATTAAGGATTGAAAAGTCACATTCGCCGCTTGAAATCATCGCTCCCACATCAACTATTGGTTGGTTCAGGTGCGATTATTTACATTGCAAATAAAATTAAAACACTATTCATTTAAAAATTATCGCAAAATCTGATTACAAAAAAAAAAAAAATATAGTCCTAAAAAAATTTTGCTCAAAACGTAACAAGTACCCCTCCAGCAATACCCAGTTTTCGTTTTCGGAAGCAGTTCTTTACACCCTAACAGGTTAATTTAGTAAGTTATATGTGATGTATTACCGTAAAACTATATCGAAGAATATATTCGCAATAGATCGCCTTGGCAGTCTCAGTACTGCACTTATTATTTAAACATCGCAAGGTTTATTTATGAAATTATAAGTTACCTTCGTTTTTACTCGAATTCCGAAAGTACACACGTCTTCCTTATACCAAAATTTTGCTTTATACAAATAAAATAAATCAATAACAAAATACGTACCTCTAGAGAAGAAGACGCTAACAAGAAATGAGAAACACAGCGACGATATCACGAATAGAATCATGAAGAAGAACAGAACACTCCAGGGCGTGTGTGTGAACACCGCCACGTAAATGCCGTCCTTAGTGCGGTTGAACGGGATCTAGAAATATTGTTACTGTAAGTACTTTGCGATTAAATATGAACAATTCAAGAAGCATTATAGAAATTTCTATTATATAAATTAATTTGTAAATGTCTTTAATACATTTAAAGCAAAATCAATACCTATATTGAAATTGATATAACAAACTCATCATTTCCAAATATTTGTATAAAGCATGGTTGTGATTCGTGCCTTTTTCTATGTGAATCCGCTAATACGTTTTTACTATTGTGATGCGGTTTCTATCATCTTAAAGATAAATTTATAGTAAGTATAGTATTTCTATTATCTTGAGATAAAGATATTTAGAAAAGCTAAATATATCATATTTTTTATTTTTGATATCCAAGTCGTAAGTGCGAAGCTAGGATCTTTACTTATCACTACATAGTATAAAACAAAGTCGCTTTCTCTGTTCCTATGTCCCTATGTATGCTTAAATCTTTAAAACTACGCAACGGATTATGATGCGTTTTTTAAATAGATAGAGTGATTCAAGAGGAAGGTTGACATGTATAATTACATAGTACAGGGAAATAAATTTAACTCCGAATTTAACGCGTGCGAAGCCGCGCGGATAAAAGCTAGTTTAGAATTTTAAAATGGGTACACATTTTAAATGCTTCATCATAAGTTCTTTTTGTCGGGTCTCAAATACAATGAAATTGAAGTCATGTTGTAATATTATTATATTACGGCCAAACATTAGACGAATAGCATCGGTTCTTATCAGCCGATGGTATACAACAATATTAATAATTCATACAAAGTAATATCAGCTTCAGATCGAGATTAGAACACGTACTTGGATGTTATCTAATATAGGTAACATGTGAATCTAATATTCTAAAACCCCATTTGAAAATATAAAAAAGATTACTATCAATCAAGTTTATCCGGTATAGTATATATCTAATCGGTTTATCCTTATAACTCAAAACAATGCCATTGATTAAGTATATAGAAATACACATATACCTATTGGGTCGAGGGTTAAAATATGTTTGCCTTATTAAAAGTTTGTCAGGTATACTATACTAATCACTAATTTCGGTTTATCCGTTAAACTCAAAACAATACTTTATTGATTAAAGGCTTATGAATATCATAGAAATGCAAATTTAGTCTTCGGGTTAAGTGTTAAAATATGCTTACCTTGAACAGTATTACCATCAGGCCAACTGAGACAATAAGGAATGAGAATTGCTTGATGAACCAGGCCAGCCAATGAAGCCATGATGGTAGGCCCATTATTGTCATGGTTTCCTAAAGCACAAAGGCACATGTTAGTTAGGAAGTCAAATAATAAGTTTAAATTAGTGGAACTCTTTTTATTTAGCATATTGTTAGCTAATATTTCAATAATTATTAACTGTTTTAAAATTTAATTTTGCATATAGCTATGTTTGTTAAACTTTCTAGATATGATGTCTAGAATTTTTTGGCTTGTTATATTTGAATTTAGCTTTTAGTACTTCGCTACATAGTATAAAACAAAGTCGCTTTCTCTGCCTGGCCCTATGTCTGCTTAAATCTTTAAAACTACGCAACGGATTTCGATGCGGTTTTTTTAAATAGATACATTGATTCAAGAGGAAGGTTTATGTGTTTAATAACATAGTATAGGGAAAGGAGTTTTACTCCGAATTTAACGCGTGCGAAGCCGCGGGCAAAAGCTAGTGTATAATAAAATATGCAATACTTTGCGTCTAGACCAAGGAATACGACGTTTGATGTAAACTCCAATTAAAAACCATTTAGTAACATACTAGAGTTAAAATTTACTTAGGTCCTATTGACCTTATTTATGTATACATTTAATTTAACATAATGACAGATTTTTAAAAAATAGACATTTTGGAATAGTTTTTGTTGATTACCTATTTAGTTCTCGTTACTACATACCTAGAATGAATGAAGTGCAATTCGTGTCTATATCCGCTATCATAACAGTTATAACTCTAATCACGAAACGGATTTTGTTACGCTTTTTACTAACATTAATATTTAATCAAGCTTTGTAGTATTTGAAATTTCAGAAAAAGACTAAAACCGAAAAAATACGAAACCTTACCTTCAACTGAAGCTCTTTTTCCAAAGTCACCATCCTCACTGTATTCACAAAAGTGTATGCAAAACACATCATGATAATCATCGAGACGAATCTCTCTAAAGCAATCAGCAAGTCATCGCTCCTGTACGCCAGCTGCGGGTAGCGTTGCAATTGCACTTTCTCAGTTACTGCGACTCCCGTTTTACTTTTTATTATCTGCTGGGACACCACATGTTGGATGGCCAAGAAGAATTCCGGGGAATAGCCTGTGGGGAAAGTTATACATCTGCTAGAAAACTTTTTGTATATATTTTTAACATATTTAAATTTAGCTTATATTAGTTTTTAATAAATATATAGTGTAAAAAACTTTTCAGGTCTTAATTAGGTATAATATTTGAACTTACTTTTTACATTGCCTTGCATATATTTTAATTAAAATATGTGATTAATAATGCAATTTTAAACTTTTGTGTGCAATTTTATTACATAATGGATCTTTTTACGTGTTGAAATTAAATTTTATTTATTAGCATAAGTGTGGTATTTTTTACTACCTTTGTCTTATTAGATAATCTTCTACAAGCATCAGATTAACAAAAAATAATACAGTAAAAAGTGCTAATGACGTTTGTGAATTATGTTTATTACCTGGTAATTTTCCACCAAACTTATCGTCAGGTTCCCTAGGACCAGGTTGGCGGAACAGTGGGAACAGGAGATTAGTTCTCCAGCTTGCTTTTAGTGGGTGCTCAAACATGGGCGTCCTCATTACAGCAGGGAACCTCAGAGTCAGTGTAATGTTGTCTGGCCATTCTGTGGCATCTACAAATATATTTTTTTAAATATTAAAGAACAATTGGTTTTCACGCATACAGATAAATGTCTCTAAAGCCAATTAGCGGATTTAAATCATGAATCGAAAAAATTAATTGTTAAAGTAAATTCATATTTTTCTTAATGATACATTAAGTCTAGTTATTTGGTTCAATCTGTTCTTTCATATCTAGAAAGTTTATTGAAAATTTTGAAATTTTCATAGGTTTTAATGTGCCTTTTTGAATTAAAATTTTGCTACTTTGTATTATAGCCGCTACCGCCTCTTTGACGCCTAATAGCAGTAATAAAAACAATAACTCATTTACTTATTATTTCACAGAACAGAAGGGTAAAAATTTTAATTAGGAAAAATTTCTGCTTGTTATGTCTATAAATTTTTATGTTTAATAGTTTTAGTGTAAAGATTCTAGGTATACCTATATTTACCAAATGATTAGACTAAGGTTCAACATAAATACAACATATTCTTACTTTGCATGAAGTCATCATATTGGATACCAGCTATGTAATGGTTCATTGCATTTGGTTGAATTAAATGTGTCTCCATGTCTTTTGCATTTTTGAAACCTATAGGTTTTGGTATGATGCTTGCTCCGAGGAGAAAAGCCAGAAAACCAAAGTTCTCAGTAGCTACCATTGATATTGCATCTTCGGTGACTTGTCTTGTAAGGGGAGTATCAGGTGAAAATGCCACAGTACCATTGCCTTTCACGGATGTTAAATTTTTACTAAAATAAAATGGGATTACATTATTTTTAGATTTTTTACCAAACAAACAATTAAAATAGTTGTAACTCTAACTTACAAGATTCTGTCTGTCATATTTAAATATGTGGGTGCAAATGGTTGGTAAGTTAATGCTGCTTTGGATTCTGGATTCACTAGACATCTTATCAATATCAAAAATAGAGAGAAAAGCACAGGTGCTGCTATTTCAAATGCTGTTTGCAATTTATGTCGCTTTTGCAACATAAAGTTCTTCCAAACTAGGAGTTTTAATTTCTCAAACCAAGACATTGTTCTGTTATCTGAAAGTGAAGAACCAAGATATTTACATAATTTATTTATATCTACCCCTTTGGTTGATATATTCTGATTTGTGAACAAATATATAAATAAACCGAAATAAAAGCAAAGATTATATGACAACGTAGTAATCGATAAAGAATAAAATGCGTAGGGTTTTTATTTTATTCCCTACATAAAGTTCCTTACCTTGATTAACACTTCATAATAAAACACTTGCTAGGAAAAAATGCCAAAATAAACACAATCACAACAACATTTTATCACATACACACAAGAAATATGATCGTTGTTCCAAAAAAAGATCTCGTCTGCAAAATTCGTATGCAACCACACAACAGTCCACCCTTTCTGCTGATTCGCGAGTGACTAACTAACCTAACTGACAAGTGACAGACACTGGTGTCATAATCTGACAAATTGACAACTGACTGTAACTGCGTTCGCTGCTGTGATTTGCTTTGCCTTTCCAGGAACTGTTTAAAAAATTACATCCGATTCCCAAGGATTCCTATTGACTTACCCTGCATTCCGCAAATAGATAAAAGCGATTTTAGCGCTCACATCACCGTTCCGTTGAAGCGAGAGCGCGTCCATTGTCGACCATGGGTGAGGAAGATGACGTCATAAACATTGCGCTCAGAGAACCAACACTTTGGAGTATGGTCGGCGTAAGCGCTGTCAAAACTTAAATTGACGCAATAACTGTCAATATCGCGCTAAAAGTAATCGGAACGGTTGTAAGCGATTTGAACGCTCACAGTTCTGTAAGCGATTTACGGAACGCAAGATTACATTCCTATTACCCGGCGGATATTATAATGTTTTGTAACATCTGTGTTTGATAAGGTTAGGATGTTAAATAATTCAGAGTTTTCCGTTAATTTCGGATATTTTTCAAGCCATTAAATATATTAAATATATTTAAAGGTAAAGTAAACTAAAAACAACAATAAATACACATCACTAAAAAAAAACAGAAGTCGGTCTTTCAATCTTTAAATATCAACTTGGTATGCGAATAAAAAAAAATTTGACATTGACATGACATTTTGTTTCGTTCGTTCGTGCTTGTCGTACCGACCGAAGTAAACAAAAACACGTGTGTTTTCGAGTTTTTACTTACTGCTACGGAATGTTTTTATTAAGCAATTCGTTGTGAATACAGAAGTTGATTTTTCTTATTTGGATTTTATTTCAATTATCACACAATGGCAAACCTATTAAAAGAAATGTGAGTACATAAAATAGTAACCTATCTAGTAGTGTGTTCTTTCATTTACCTACGTAAATGTATGATTTAACTAGCATTCAACTTTCGGTGAAATGTTAAATTAATTATTGGACTTTTAACTATGTCAATCGATTACCTTGAATATTGACCCTTGTTTATTTTAAATATGTCACTGTGGAGTTGAGATTTGAGTAGCATATTAAATACATACAGAATCGGTTATTAAGTTAATTTATTTTGTTCCAGTTATGAAAAGACAAGTGAATATACAGCTTTTTATACTGGAGGTGAAGTGGAGTGGAGCTCTGATGGTTCAAACTTTCTGTGTCTCTGTAATGGGACAGTCAAGATTATAGATGTGAATTCTTTAACTAATTTACTTACCATTGGAGAACCTGATAATGATGTAGAAACTGATGACATCTACACCTTTAAATTGTCACATTCCAATGAGCAAATAATAACAGCTCATAAAAGTGGATTGCTAAAGTTATGGAACAGAGAAACGGGAAAACAAGAAAAAATGTGGCGCTCTAGTCATAAAGGACCTGTGGCACGATTAGCTTTTGATTCTGAAGATGCAAATGTTGCATCTGGAGGTTCTGATGGAAATGTAAGACTGTGGGACATAGCACACAACACTTGCACAAGCAGTCTAAAAGGAGCAATGGGGGTTTTTTCTGTTTTAAAATATCATCCCGATCATTCAAAGCAATTAATCTTTGGTGCTGCAGATGATACTAAAATAAGAGCATGGAATTCTAAAAGTGGAAAGGATCACATGGTTTACTCAGGTCATTTTAGTAAAGTAACTTGTCTTCAATTTACTGCAGATGGAGATCACATGGTGAGCTCTGGCAGGGATAGGGTCATTATACTGTGGAAGGTGACTGAAAGTAAAGCATTAAGAGTACTCCCGGTTTATGAAAGCATTGAGTCCATTGTCATACTGCCAGGGAAATTCAAAATTCCTAATTTTAAGAAAAAGGAAGAAACTGAAGGCATATATGTGGCATGTGCTGGAGAAAAAGGAGTAGTAAAAGTATGGAATATTCAAATGAGTCGCCTGATGTATGAACAAGACAATAGTCTGATATCACCAGCATCTGAAGAAGGAGGCCTTGCTGTCACTCATGTGCTATTCAATCCAGCTCGAAAACTGCTATCAGTTGTTACAGCAGATCACAACATCATCATTCATCATTTGGAGACTTTTGAATGTATGAAACAAATTATTGGCTTCACAGATGAAGTTTTGGATATCATATTTATAGGGAAAGATGATTCACACATAATAGTAGCTACCAACAGTCCTGACCTTAAACTATATGACCTTGAGAACATGAGTTGTCAGATTATAAAAGGTCATACAGATTTAGTCCTTTCATTAGCTAGGTTTTCTACTAACCCTGACATGTTTGTATCTTCTGGCAAAGATAATTCAGTAAGACTCTGGCTTAAAACTGAAAATACTATTAAATGCTTAGGAGAGGGTACCAGGCACACAGCATCTGTTGGATCAGTTTTCACATCTCAAACATCAACCAAGTTTTTCACATCAGTTAGTCAAGACAACTGCCTCAAGGTTTGGGCTGTTCCAGAAAAGATAGATACAAAAGAGAAACTAAACTCGACACATACAGTTTTGGCTCACAACATGGATATTAACTGTGTGGCTGTCTCACCTAATGACAAAATGATTGTAACTGGCTCACAGGATAAGACAGCTAAACTGTGGACTGAAGACTTATCACTGCTTGGAGTAATTAAAGGTCACAGGAGAGGGGTATGGTGTGTTAGGTTTTCGCCAACTGATCAAGTCCTACTTACATCATCTGCAGATAGCTCAATCAAACTTTGGTCTATAGCTGACTTGGGCTGCCTTAAAACTTTTGAAGGTCATGAGAGCTCTGTTTTAAAGATTGAGTTTTTGAGTAGAGGCCAACAAATAATATCAAGTGGTGCTGATGGACTCCTGAAACTTTGGAATATCAAAACCTCAGAATGCAAAATGACTTTAGACAACCATGATGGCAAAGTATGGTCTTTAGCTGTAGATAAGACAGAAGGTTTTATTATTACTGGAGGTTCCGACTCAAAGCTGGTGAAACTAAAAGATGTCACCACTGAGAAGAAAGAGCAGAAAGCCAAAGAGAGAGAAGAACTCATTTTACAAGAACAGGAATTAATGAATTTGCTGCATGATAAGAAAATGGTAAAGGCATTAAAGTTAGCTTTGAGATTAGAAAGACCATCACATGTTCTCAAAATTGTAAATGAAATTCTGAAAACAGGATATGAAAAACTTTTTGAAACTCTAAAAGAAGTAAATCACACTCAAAAAGAAACATTGCTGAGGTTTGCTACAGAATGGAACACTAACAACAAGAATTGCCATGCAGCTCAAATTGTGTTTAACATTCTTTCAACAGAAATAATATCTGGTACTCTTCAAGTGCCTGGTTTAGCAAATTTTATCGAAAGCGCATTACCATACACCGAAAGACATTTCGAAAGGTTAACAAATTTGCTTCAAGATCTTAATTTCATCAATTATACAGTTAATTGTATGCAACCTCATTCTGTAAAGAATTAGAATAATAAACGAATTTCACTTATCAAAACTATTTTATTCAAGTTTAAACTAGACAACGTTTAAAAATCTTCAAGTCTTAGTATGTGTCGATAATTTAGCCCAAGGTTGCTTAATAAAATACTCAGAAGCCTAAAGATAACGTTGGTAGGTTGGTTCGGTAAATCGCTGCTACTGTTGACCTTAACTACTAAAGATTAAAACCTGAACAAACATTTTTTATTTGCTTAAATTATTGAAACTGCTTACAATAACTGTCTTATCTTAGTATATCCACCAACTAACTTAAACAAGGGCTTAAGAAAATTTTAGAAATATGCGCTGAAATCGGTGACGCAAATTGCGGCTTATCCACGATGAGAAATGTTTTAAGTCAATGTGTGTAAAAGCTCAAGCCTGTGTCGTAGGAGCGTGTATCCGCGTAAATTATCAGAAAGGTTGCGCGCGCGCCGGTGCAGTCGTGGTTTACCGGCATCTCAGTGCGGTCGGTCGGTCGCGAAAAGCGCCAACTTTGCGCTCGATGTCCAGCCAATATGAAACTAAGAACTTTATTGTTTCTGTCGTTACTGGCAACTGTGAACAAATTAATTCGAGGACAGAGGACGTAAGTTTACACATTTCTATATTACATAAATTTCTTAATTCACAACCAAGTGTTCTAGATTGATTTCGTACTTTAAGTGTCAGTGCCATAATTTTAATTGATTGTAATATCTTGGTGCCATGTTTAGATGACCAAGCATAGGTATACATTATTTATAACGTGTTATTTTCAAATTGTATCAATACAACAACACATTACAAGTTACTAATTAAAATTATTTACTAACAAGCCACAACTTGTCATTAATTAGTTGTGTGTGCAAAACAGTAGCGACTCACATTGCGTACAAATACCCCTTAACCAGCAGGCAAAATCTCAAGGAGTTCAGCTGTTACGGAAGGTTAACAATGGGCAATTAGAAACCCATATACTTAGGTATCATTGTGCTATTGGAATATGATAAGCTGTCGGTTATTTGAAGAAGCGAACTATTTGCTAAGGCCTTAAATCGCACTCCTTGATCAAACCTAAGACAACTCAAAATCGATAGTTTGGAGTTATTCTTGTTTTTGAGTGCTCGGTGAACATATGGAACTTTACCGTATATAGGTATGCATTTCACAAGATATTTAATAGTATTTTATAATCAAATTTTAATTTACCCTTATAAAACGTTTTTTTCGTCTCCTTGAATGACCTTTTTTGAGTTGTCTTAGTTTAGATCTAGGTGTGCGAAATGTTAATGGTGGATTTAATTATTAACATTTAAACCCTTGGCCATGAAGTGGTAGGAAAATCTTAATTTGGAGGTAGACAATTAGTTATGTAAGGTTTATTTAGTACGATAACATAAGTACTAAAAAATGTGTAGGTTTTATAAATGTCATTAATAATTCTGCGACAGAAATAACCTAATCTGTGATGCTATATTACCTACGGTTTAACTTGATGGTAATCTTACGTTAGCCAACGGTCAGAACGTGCCTTCTTAATCCAAGTGTCAAGAATGAAGATTAATTTAACAATCTCTCTTCTATCCTATTAATCTCACAATGAAGTAGATATCTAACTCTCCTCGGCTAAAATGTTTAGGTACTTTTAGCAGACACTAAACTTGTTAATTATTTTACTAGGTAATTTTATTAATAAGTTTACATCCAATAAATCAAATAAAAAATATAGTTACCTAGGATATAGGTACATAACGACAACGTAGGTATAATATAAATTTTAGCAAAATATATTTTAAATGTCGCTTGTCACGTGTTTAACTGTTTAAGTTAGTACCTAATTAATAATTGTATAGGAAGCAGTTTTATTATGAAGTGGAGATCGAAAACAACAATTACCTAGTAGATAACTTTCAACGAGAAAATAGGCAGTAGGCACTTAAGTTCCTCGTGATCGTAAATTGATAACAATTATTAAAAGAGGATTTAAATATCGTGATAAATACGTCCTACCTTAACTAACCTACTTAGGTACTCATTTATTGTGAGTTACCTTGTTAATTATTGCTTGAACTTCTTAACATTAAGTTGAGAAGATAAGTTACTTACAAAGTTAAATGGGGGCAAGCAACCAATAAAGATACCTATTCAACGCTGTTGCAGTGTTATCACTGAATCAATAAAAAGTGGCAAGAACGTCTTTTGTTTACGGTTGGTTTAATACCCGTGACCGTGGTTCTCGAAGTATTAACTTCCGCGTTTCGGAAGAAAATGCACTCAATTTTGGTAGCTGGAAGCCTACTTTAGGATATCATGCCCCTTAGTTAGTTTTAGGATAAGTACTTTTAAGTAGGAAAAACTGTGACCTTGTAAGTACTTAAAGCTAAATAAGATAGGATTTGAAAGATTCTGATTTTAGTAAATTGCATCAAAGCTTTGTCTATAAAATATTCCCAATCTATGTTCAATGCTCTCAATGAGGAAAAGTTGTCGAAATGCTAATGATAATAATACGTCTTCATTAATCCTAACAGACACAATTTAGTGGCTCCACCTTGACACTGTCTTTGTCTGCATACGATGCGGAAAATTGTTAATTTTCAACACCTAATAAATAAAACATTCGAGTCTAGCGGTTTCATTGTAGGAGGCAGGTTAGCATACGTATGGCTATTAGGTACTTAGGGGTCACTGGTTTTTCGTTTAACTTTGCAAAATTTTGCAGGTCTTTGATCTTAAAACAATTTTTCTAGTAGGTACTAACTGACAAGCTAAAAAAGAAGAAAAATGTTATTGTCAACGCACCCTTTTGGGTAGCTACCAAAAAATTCTTATTCATTCATGTTGATTTCTATCAATGCCTTCTGGCATTAATTTGATCTATTCAATTTAGTGGAACGCAAGTAATAAAAAAACGTTTATTGGTGATTTCTATTTTATGTCTGCGTTATTGCATTACATTGATTATCAAGTAATGAATGAGCGGCCACAACCTGTCGTTCGTTAATATATAAGTAGGTACTACGAGAGGAGGGCGGGCGCGTCAGTCACATGACTGTAGACGTTTCTATCTTGAAGTTCAAGGCACCCATTGAACCAGCTTAATAACTCTTACGAAATACTTACTCATAATTTTGTAGTTTTTAATCATAATAATTGACATAGTGGTTATCAAGCTTCTGCATTGTTTTGACCTTGTGGGTTTTAATAGGTTGTGGGGAAATTTTAAACATGCCTGTTGATGCCTTCATTTATGTATCTATAGGGTTGTATCAGTATATTTTGGATTGGAAAATGATGATACGAAGACATAATTAATAAGTAGGTATCATAAACATCAATTAGGTAATATCGCTTCCGCTCGACAACTGTATGGCCTAACAATATAATGCTTTACTATGGGAAAATCGTGATATTGAGCTTGGTGTTTTAAATCAATGGTCACAATAACCGGGAGTTAGTCTTAAACCCCTAGAAATAATTTTGGCTGTCGGAGTTGCGTCTAAATATTTTTAAACAATTTTCAAAAATTCTTAAATACTCTCGCAATTATGCCAAACGAAACGTAACCGAACGGTTTAATTTAAAAGATGTGAAACGGAACGCAACCGCCATCTTTGATGAATGAAATTGACAATTCTTAGGTAGCAATGTCTTATTCCGAGTTGGCACCATCCGACATCAATAGGTTAGGTTAGTTATGTCATCATCTAAAAAACGTATGAATGAGGATAACGTATTTTTTTTCTGAGGAAACCAAGTTTTTCCGGCGGCTGGAAATGGTCAGGGGGGGTTCAGACCCCTCCCCCCTTCTCCCTCCCACCCCCCAAAACCGATTTCAAAATTTTAACCAAATGGTATATTTATTTTTATTTTATGTTTTTTTTAATTTTACTTAAACAACTTTGTCCTGGAAAACATTTTTATTGTAATTTTTTTTTTATGTAAATTGTTTAATTCATTTAAGACTGACCACGAAGTGATCGAAAAACAGCTGCTTACGGAATTCCAAGAATTAGGTACATTTTTATTTAGTAGGATTTCGTGTCTGCCTTCTTATATTAATAAACTAATAGTGACAGACCATAGGTTGCGACTTATAACTAAATCAGTAGCAAACTCCGATAGTGAACGAACTTTTTAAGGATGAGCTAAAACGGCTACCAAATACAAATTAAAGCAAAACAAAATGGTGTTTTACATTTGTTTTTGTTAACATATCATTAAACACAAAAGACAAGCATTACCCAAATAAAAGAGTCCATTTGCTTGCTACAAAATAATTAAAATACCGATTTTCAATGTAATTCTTAAGCCTTTTGTGTAAAGTATTATATTTCAGTTAAAAAATGAAGGTAATTATTTCATGCCAATATAAAAAATATCGTTTGACAACGTCACTTTCGCTGAAAACATCAACATCAAAGCTGCAAGTTCAGTTAAAAATCTCATGATGCCTTAAAAGTAAAAAGTAACCCTTGTAGGATCACTTTGATGTCAGTTTGTCATTCTGTTTTCTAATTTTTTTCAAGAAACGCATGGTGATATCAAGATAATTATTAATAAATACTATTTGCCCCCGATTATGCTATATCTACTTAATTGCAGCGATTTCTAGGCGCCTAAATATAATGTCATTCATGATTGAGTCATTTTATTAATGCAGTGAGAAATCGTTATAGTTTCTGAAGTGAATTAATTTTCTGAATTAAAAACTTTATACTTAGGCCTGTAGGTATTTAGGTATTTACTTGTAGGTTTGCGAACCGATACAAATTGAAGCAAATCTGAAATATAGGGGCGCTTACGTGGTGAATTTTAAAACTTAAAATCGAAAACAACAAGAATAAGCTTAAAAACATACAAAACAATTTATTTTATTAGAATTTTTTTTTTTTATTAAACATTATGTGTACTTATGTAAACACTTGTTAACATACAAGTTTAAAACATAATTGACAGTTTTTATACTATTTCATTTCAGTTTAAAAGATATTTTAAATGCTTTATGTAGGACAGATTTTCTAAACAATGAATGTTGATTGTAGGTAATTAAGTGCAATAGGTACTAGAGATTAATTAAGTTAAATGAAAGTAAATGGGTACCTATAATGTTTTTTCGCTTACAAAAAACAAGTTACAGTAAAATAATTAATTAACCTTTCTACATTGAATGTCGCAATTACGTTAGTAAGATCTTACCTACCTAGCTATTACTAAAAGTAAGTGTAAATTAACCCAACAGCACAAAAAAAGGGTTGGTAAGCCACGTAGAAATAACGTCTCGTCTTTCTAATTTTCGAATAACCTGCAATTTATTGAGGGCCGCGTAGTTGGCTTAATTAAGTAGGTACCTACTTAATCGAGCCTAAGCACTTAATTATGAACGATGACTTGCGATGGTCAAGTAATTTTGAATTAAGTTATCTCAAATAAAGATCCGCTTGACTGATCAAGTAGTAAGTACACTTACAAAACTTTAAATGCCAATCAATTTAGAAGTCCAAAAACAAAGTTCAAGATGTATTGTGGTACCTAAATCTACTCATAAATATGTTGTGCGTGGCACTAAATAATCAACGGGCTGAATAAGTAAACTTTAACCTTCTTTCCGATCACGATTCGCAACTTTTTTCTCTTTGATAAATTAAGCAGGTACCTCTTAAATACAATTCATGTTGTTACTTTATAAGGTGTTAACTTTAAAATCTGTTCACACAATAAACAATCGAACAAATTTGAATTTCCTCCAGCAACGGCCTTAGCATTGACGTGAGCGCACGCGCACGATGCGATGCATTATACGAAGCTCTGCACGAAGACACTGCGGATATGAGTTATACGTAAACAAATAAGTTGAATATTCCAGAATTACCTGATCACCACGATCAAGTCAGGTAACCGAAGTCCTTCTGTTGCGATATAATCAATTAAGAGGCAATCCCGCGGTCCAAGTTTCTACGCAAAAAGTATTAGGTACCTACTTTAGTTTGGTCTTCGCAAGCTAAAAGCCTAAAGGCTTTGCACTCACATTTATTAGTCATAATTTGTATTATATAATTTCTTGTAACTGCGTTTGTACAAAAATATTAAAAAAAATATATAAAATATAGATACTTTATTTATTACAAGCGGTGCGGTGCGGTGTTGTGCGGAACTTTAGGCACCATGGGACCAGTGCTAAAACTTTGACAATTATATTTTTCGCGTTACATAAATTTACAAACTAGTAATAAATGTAACGCGAATTAGTAATAATTAACAACTTATACAAGTTTGCATAGATGATAAAGAAGAGTCAGTCTTTGCTTTAAAATTAGTAAGATTAAATAATTAGTGCTAGTTAATAGATATACCTACCTACAAGCTACATAGTCTAATTGTAAAATACACTATTTAATGTAACGTCTGTTATTTATTTATGAAATTAGTGTCTGCGTATTTCCTAAAAATAAGTCTATTTCTATCTAGACTAGGTAAAATATTATCCTTTTGCGTCTCAGTTAATTTTAAATATCATGAGGTTTTCCTAACTATATGAATTAAGTCAAGGGAATAATTATAGCACTATTTGTTCGTTTGTATTTCAATCTATTTCAACTTTATGATTTTTTAGGCATGCTGCGATTTTAAGATGTGTGAAAACATAAAAATTGAAACTAAAACATAATGTAGGTACAAATATTATCATGAAAATATTATGTACTTACTTACATTAAATAAATGTCTGTAGTTCTAGGGTAACAAACGTTTAAAATGTTAAAAGTAACTTTCGTAAATTCTTTTATTCTTCTGATGTGTTGAAAATATATCAAATTCCGTCTTCCCATAAAATATATGTGTCAGAAAACGGTAATGATTTATTGTTTTGTATTTTGTCACTTTGTCACCATCTGCGCGCGACCCTTGACTCGAGTCCATAAATGAAATAAACCTTAGCAGGCATTTTATAAAACAATTAATTTTGTTCTAGTGACCTATGTACTAAGCCTTAAATAGCCTATAACCTGCTGCCATTAGCCAAGTAAGAACTATAAATTGCATTCCTAGATTAGCACCGCTAGAAACGAAGCTATGAAAATTGAATCGTAGGCAATTGACAATAGAATTCTAGATAACGTAACGAGATAAGAGAGTTTGCTTTAATTTTATTGAGGGTAATTTTCACTGACGCAGACGTCCTTTTACAGGCTAATCTGTCTTGTCTTGTTTAAAGAGTTACTCTTTGTTATCGCCGCTTCTACGACAACCACCAATAGACTAGTTATAAATAATAGGTATCTACTTGAGAAAATACATATTTGCAGTATAGCGGTATAGCAATGCCTTATCTACTGAAAGCTCAACGATAGTTTCTATCAGGAATGTATATTGTTCAGTTTTTTTCCTATTATTAGAAATGCAACATAGTAGATATGATTATCATTGCCTATTTAAATTTGTTATTTTAAACAAAAGCAGGGTTACTTAGTATTTACCTAATGTTTCGGTGCATTTACACAGGGTTCTTTTTCGAAAACAGTTACGGGAGCACAAAATCAATGGAGAATTGAAGTAGCGTTGCATGAAACTACTTTGGTACTCTTTCGGCATTTATAATGCCATAACACACAAGTTGACCAAAACACTATTTTCTGAATTTCAAATCTGTTGTGATAATATGTGGAACAAATGAATCAGGCCTGTTATCTAACTGTAGATGTTCATCACATGTTTCTTTATATTTTCGTATTTATTTAACTAAGTAAATCTAGAGCCTATGACTCAATGCAGTGTTTACTACGTACTTCTGTATACCCAAACTAAATTGAAAGATTAAAGCATTTGTTTTGTGTGTCACAATAAGACTTATTATAGAACATAATAAATTACTCCTTACTATTATACACATATTGTGTCATCCCACGTCGGATTTTTGTTATTTTTTTTAACGAATCATATGTTATGTAAGTAACCAGTATATAGGTATACTTATAAAAATCCAAAATACTAAAATAAATACCTACTAACATTATAAATAGGTACGTAAGTAACTCTGTTCCTCAGTTTATGTAGTTTTCACGTCTCAAACTTCGATGATAGGTATTTAACAATTACCATTATTAGAACTTATATCTCCGAAACGGCTCTTGATATCCCAAGATTAACTTAAACAATCCAGCCTTAATTAATGATAGTGTGATTTAGGTTTAGGACCCACCTTGCCTAAACTTTAGCAAACAGTAACGGGTTTCCACTGTCTGAAATACCACGCACATAAAGGAATAAACCACTGCGGTTTATTCCTTCATGACCACGCACCTTGTTCATTGCTTAAACTACGATGTTCCCTATACAGTAAGCTACCTAAAATCAAGTCTGCGGTGCGGTTTAGGAAGGAAGCATGACAGTATAGTGTACCTACTAATAATTTCTGAGATTAAGGTGCTCCACAAAATGTCAACCCTCCACAATAATATCTTTGTTTAGCTAACAAACAAACAAACAAAAAAATACTATTTAGTACAAAAATGAGATTTTACTCTTACCTAAACCTTACCCTTACCTATAAGTCGCCCTAACTAATTTTGTACTTCAGTTTTATCTAATCGCCCGGGCAAAGTTGCGGCCGCAACCTAGTTAGGCTTAAGTGTACAGATTTTGTTATTGTCATATTGCGGTTAGAAGTGTAACAGCTTAATGTTCCATACAGTTTAAATAATGATTATATTTTAAGATTACAATATTAAGTAGCGGGTAATCCTCGTGCAAATGCTGCTGTTTTCTGGAGTTGGTTTATAATGTTATCGTGTTACACAAATATTAGTTTGGTAACCACTAGGCGCCTACATTATGCTCCCGCAATGCACAACCTTGCTCTTAACACACAACACAACCGAGCCAAAGGCATTGTATTTGTACCAAAGCAATGGAAGCAATTAAAATCACAGAGAACTCTCGTGATATTATTACCATACGGCTTAGCTAAATAATGAATCACATGCACTATCGCATTTGCATTAGAACACTGAACAAATAATTCTCTAGCCAAGCTCCAATAAAACTAATTTGTCACAGTTTCCTTGTAGGAAATCTCATAACAAAAACACCTATATTGCACCACCAATTACCTACATACGTTTGTTAGATAACATTTTATAATTGTTTAGCTTCTTCTACTTACTTTTATCATTTGCAGTTTTACTTCAGAGGTGTTGTTGATTTGATTTCAGGTCAAGTATTCCAATAGACTGTCCGTCTTTAGAGAATGGGGACAAGTACACACAGTCGGAGTTTCTGTCGCGGCTCGCTAACGAATGCCGCTACGACCGACTCCTGCTTCCAACATATCAGTCAGGGGATGTGGTCTACGTCCACGCCAGCGCCTACGTCTATTTCATACAGCCAGCTGAAGCTCACGACTTGGTAAGCTTCTGAGAACTTTACCTAATCACAACCAAATACAATTATGTTATATCGCCAATTTAATATTTTATTAATTTTAGAACTTCAAGCTGCATTTCCTTCTTCAACTTCGATGGACGGACCCTCGACTCGCATACGCGCTATTCTCTCCGGAACGAACTAAAATCATAGGAGAGAGCGATCTCCGACAAAAGATATGGGTGCCTCATCTCTACATGTCAAACGAACAGTCTTCTAGCTTAATGGGCACCGATAGCAAAGATGTCCTTATATCCATCGCCCCTGATGGAGAAGTCATGTACAGTCGGCGTATGCAGGCTGTACTTTACTGCTGGATGAATCTTCAGAAGTTTCCCTTTGATGATCAAACTTGTTCTATGAATCTGGAAAGTTGTACGTACATACAATGACTTTTAAAGAAGGGCCTGGGGGTTTTCCATAAGATTTTAGAACACGTAATAATGAGATTTTCCTCTGTTTTAGGGAAATACAATGCGTCTAATTTGCGGATGATGTGGGAAAGGGACGACCCAGTACGATTATCATCTGAACTGCATTTGACGGAATATTCGTTGATGGACTTTTGGACCAATGAGTCGGTAGTGCGAGGAGACATAGTTAACATGCGCCTCGGTGGAGGTAGATGTAATGTCATTTTTGTGAATGTCTTTAATTTAAAATACTAACCTACTCGTAGATATGATTTACATTAACAATAATTAATAAAAAGAGTAACTTAAGTCACAAATTATAAACAACTAATGATCATAGGAAATTTAATTTCTAAGAACTTAGTAGGCACTTGAAGAATACCAAGCCACTTGAGTCTTCAATGTCAGTACCTACTAGCAAGATCAAGTGTGACTTACCAACTAGATATAGCGTAATTATTGAAATAAATTGTAATCGTCCGACTTGTAATAAACCTACGTTATGTAGGTTATCTGGTGTAAATAGTGATATTTTCTTTAATTTCAGCTGGAAACTACAGCGCTTTAAAATTCACGTTTAAGCTGGGACGTGAAGTTGGTTATTACCTTATGGACTATTTCATTCCATCGATGATGATAGTCGCCATGTCATGGGTCACATTCTGGCTACATCCTGACGCGTCACCACCAAGAATCACTTTGGGTATGTATCTACTAATACATTGTTTATTCTTGAAACACCTATCAACTTATTAAAATTACCTACCTTCCTAAAAAAACCTTGAGATGTTTACCCAATTCAATGGGAAATAGCAATTTCCTTAGCAGATCGATAAGTCTCGAAGGTGATATATTGTAGAAACACGTTTGTTTTGCTAAGGTTATTAACAAATAGTTTTACCTACATTGCTATTTACTTTATACTAGTGGCCGCCCGCGACTCCGCGGAAGTCGGTTTCCCGTGGGAATGAGAAGTTTTCCCACGGTAAAAAGTACCCTATATATAACTTTGGTGTTTCTTTACCGATTTCTATGATTCTTTTTTATGGAATAGTTGATAATATTAACTTTTTATATTAGGATATAATTAGCCATAGGTTCGATTCCCTAGCTGGGTACAGATTTTTTCAAATATATGAATGCAGTTTTTGTTTTTATCAAAATCGGTGACATGGTTCCTAAGAACAAATCTTCCTATGTCTTATAATTTCAGACTTTCCCATACTGACCGATTTGAATGAGCCACCCTGTATATGTCTTACTTTGATTTTGGCATATTTGTAAAGTGATTACTTTTTTATTCTTATGAAGTACTTACGCTACTAAAATTCTAAAACTTGTAGTAGGTAAAGTAACATGATAATATTTCCTTCTTGTCAGGCACAAGTACCATGTTGTCATTTATCACGCTGGCATCTTCGCAAGCGAAGACGTTGCCCAAGGTGTCCTACATCAAGGCAAGCGAGGTGTGGTTCCTGGGCTGCACAGGGTTCATCTTTGCAGCACTTGTCGAGTTCGCTTTCGTCAACACTATTTGGCGAAGAAAGTAAGTGCCTATTGTTAACTTGTATGATTTGAACCTAAGTAGGTAGTCTTTCAATCGAAACTATATTTTAGAACGGATTTGAGTAGTCTTAGGAACATAACATGAATATTTATCATCTCTTCTCAAATGTATAATCATTTAGACTTTTAGAAGAAATTCTAATTCGTAAAATATTTGCAGGAAAATTGTGAGCCTTAAAAAAGTGAATAGCAAGTACATACTGAAGAGCACTTTGACTCCTCGATTGGCTCGTAAAGAGATGCAGAAGGAGCTCCAGCAGTCTTCACCGCAGCTGACCAAGTCTCGATCCTGCTCCTCACTGAACAACGAGACCAGCTCCGATCCAGCTGGACCTGTATTCAATAACTATCTTACTGTACATGTAAGTCACGTACTAGTTTCTCTTTTAATTTCTACTCTATAAGGCAGTAAGACGCCAAAAGTTCCAAGGTCTTTGCCATTACACAAGATATAGGGAAGTTGATCTCAGCGTTAGATACATACTTACTTTTATAAATTAAGTTGTAACAGTGACGTAAATAAGGCGATAAATCATTCTTATCTAAAGAAACCATAAAATCAGCTAACGCCGCAGAGTTTACCTAACGAGATAATCGATCCCCAGTCAAGGGGAAGTCGCTGTTCCAACCTAGACCTATATTTTATTAAAAACAAAATATCATACACCTCTAAGGTTACTTTACTATCCTTAGGTACGATGAGAGAACTAAAGTTAAACTTACGCTCAACTTATTACACAAACTAGAAACTGAAACTGTAGATATAATTACATTGTTTAAGAGTCATGATTTGAATATTCCAGAGCTTCCCATCCGCCATGAACTTACCGACGATCACCACCCAGAGCTACGACGAGCTGGTGCCGGGGCAGACGGTGAACCGCCAGAACTCGGCTCAAGACAGCGAGGGCTCCGACGAGCGGTCCAAACACCACAACTGGACCCAAATGACCCCGCAGGAAATTGCCTTCTGGATCGACAAGCGCGCCAGGCTACTGTTCCCACTCATGTTCATATCCTTCAACGTATTGTACTGGACTTTCGTGTATTGTCTGTGATTTGAACCTGGTGCTTAGTATTTGTAAGTTCGCCTGACTTTTAGTTATCATTGCGGCTAGGCGATGATAGGAGAAACAGATACTGATCAACTCTTATTGAAGAGCTGGAACTTAAGTATCTGATAATATAATAAGCCGTCCATTAAAAAGAAGTAGGATACTATTTGGGAACAAATTGCAGTATGGTTATTTTATTTTATCGTTGACGTGGCCATATTATTTTGTATATTGTTTTGTTGAATTCCACAATTAACTAGTAGGTTTAAGGTGTTGTGATTTTTATCTTAGTTTAATGTAACATTGTTGAGTCATTAGGACTAATCATGAGATTATTAGATACCAAACTATTTAAGAAATGTTGGTTAAGAATCTAAATAATTATTTTTGACTTTTGTATTACAACGTTCCCTTTGTTTTAAGTAATTTATACCTATTACCATTGATGTATTTTGTTTGACCAAAGTTGAATATCTACAGCACATCCATTATTAAATACGTACCTATTCTTCATATTATATTATGTCTGTTCATGTTAATGATTGTAAATATTTTTTTAGGAATACTTATTAAAATAGTTTGATTTTATTTTGCCTTTATTTAACAAATTTAATTTTAACTTAGATCTTTAGGTAAAAATATAAACTCATTAAATTAATAAAAAAACAAAAGCTTTAAATATCTTTATTAAGTTACGGTTTTCTCCATTACCATGTTATCTATTTAACTTTAAGGTTTACTTTAAGGGCTTATTAATTACATATTTATTTCAAACATCAGACCGAAAAAACTAGATATTTTATCGTAAAAATATATAAAACAGATACAGGTCGGCAGATAAACCACAAGGAAGATTAATAGGTGCTCATGCCCACATTTATTGATGATTGTAACTGTAGGTACCTAATTAACATTATACTGTTTTACAGAGGAAGTAACAAAAACGCATTCTCTTACAATCTCATCAAAAACAAAAATCTCTATAAATCTCTAAAGAAATAACAAACAAACGTGAAAGAGGAATCTCTACATGCAAATGATTATCTACTTACTGCTAATGTACAGAAACATTCACTTTTTCACTCTCTACGAATTTGCACTTAACTTTCAAACGATTCGATTTTGTGTGATTCCTTAGCAAGTATGACGTCACAAATTCATTTCTCCCACACGAAAAGGTGTGAGTAGTACAACACAGAGACAAGACAGAGTTAACCAGCGAAGTGTCCATACAACGATCAAGTCGCAGGTTTGTGTTCCCGTGATGCAACCATCACAAGGCTGTCGTCACTCGAGTAACGTTTCAAAGTTGACTTGCTGGCTTGACTGAAACAACAAACAATTACTAAATGAGCTAAATTAACAAGGACCGTGTTAAATGACACCTAATGTCAACTGCCGTGACTGAACACCAAACTTGCCACATTTTTGGGAGAACCACAAAATACAAAGCGAAACTGTCACGGTAATTTACATTATATTTTAAGATTTTATTCAAATAAGTACATAAAATTACTGTAATAAGATTGCGAATGTCTTTATTTTCATGTCTTAAAGTGTTTTTGGTGTCACTTGATGTTTAGTTCGTTAGCAAAGGATTCGCTTTGTCAAGTCAAGTCATGTCTATCATTCCTATTACCTATCTTACTATAAGTTGATTTAAGCCTAACGACTTAATCCTACTTCTTTAATAACCAGAATACTAAAAGTACACACGTATTGAATAAATAATGGTTTTTGAACGTTGTCCTTGTAACTTTTACTTTTAAATTTATTGGCTTAGGTATTTTGTTATTTGACAAAAGTGTATTTAAGAATTTTCATCAATATAGACATGATCTCATACTAAACTAAATATGGTATAAATTAAAAATATTTCCTCCGGTTTTCACGAAATAATAAGGCAAAATCTCAGTTCCTCGTGCCAACAGCATAAATAAATAGTTTTGCATTTAACCGAAGTGACGCTTAAAGTTTTCGACTTCATTTTAATTAAGTACTAAAGGTACATTAAGTACATTTATTTGTATAAAATATTTCATTAAGCAGGTAGTCATTATTATTTCCATTGCCCTATTTATTATCAGTCCGGGTGTACCTGTAGTGCAGTCATGACCTGTAGGGTGTACTACCTAACCGAGAAGAATGCGACAAGCTCCCTCGGTCACGCCCCATACTGGAACGATGGGCAATTTTTTAATCGGTATGCCAGCCTTCTGCTGCGCGACTCCGACATAACCCAGGGGGCAAGCCCCTCTTATCTCCCTGGGTATCCATAAAGGATTTTTCCGTCGAAAAAAAAAGGGTGTACAACCTACCTGTATCTGGGTGTACTACCTACCTGTATCTAGGTGTACTACCTACCTGTATCAAGGTGTACTAGCTACCTGTATCTGGGTGTACTACCTACCTGTATCTGGGTGTACTACCTACCTGTATCTGGGTGTACTAGCTACCTGTATCTGGAGAGCGGTCTGGGCGTGGGCAGCGGCGGCAGGCGCGGGTCGAGCGTGCCGCCGGAGCCCGACGACGAGCCGCGGCCCGAGCCCGACGAGCCCGACGACCACGTCAGTTCCGACATGCTGCCGCGCAACGGGTTAACGATTACAGTGAGGTTATAATTGTCGCAGTATGACGTGTAAATAACGATGATCGTAGGATTGTTCCAGATCTAGAAAGTTACTAAGGCAGATACGATGATTACTTTGTCAAGTAAGCTAAGTTTTATTTTTTTATCGTTTATACCATGTTAGTTCAAACGTTAATATTACCTTTATGTGCTAGATCGTTAGCTTATACGTTTGTCACACAAATTAATTAACATCAAGTTTGTAAGAATTTGTAATATAAATGTTAATGTAGGTAGTTTTGATGCGCCGGCGCTGTGTCGCGGCAGTTAGATGAAACAGTTGATTACATGCTCTTAACTAAACTACACGTGTATTACTTTCACAAACCTAACAGTTGGCGACGAGAAATTCCCGTGCGTGCTAAAAAATGGCTAAAGTATCAGTTGGTGCCTTGTGTGTGTTCAATCATGAACATCAAGATTGGACGGTTTATCGTGACCGTTTAGAACAATGGTTCCTAGCCAACGAAGTGGAAGTGGATATAAAAAATAAACGACGTGCAGTGTTACTGAGCAGTTTGGCAGAACCTACCTTCAAATTAATAAGAGATCTGGCGCTTCCTCAAAAGCTCGGCGATGTTTCTTACGATGACTTGATTAAGTTGCTGGATGGGCATTTTGAAGCGGTTAAGTGCGGATTCTCGGAAAGGAACAGGTTCTATACGGCGACTCAAAAATCGGAGGAAGGCCTGGCGCAGTGGGCGGCCCGTGTACGTGGGCTCGCCGTGGACTGTGCCTTTCCTGCGCAGTGGCTGACTGAGCTGCTGCGGGACCGATTCGTGCTCGGCATGCTACCCGGGGCCGAGCGGGACAAGCTGTTCACCATGGACATGGCAGACCTGACGCTGAGCAAGGCGTTGGAGACGGCGCAGGCCATCAGGAGTGCGCGGCAGGGGGCCGCCGAGTGCGCGGCGGGCGCGGCGTGCCACGTCCCGCCGCTAGCGGTGCATCGAGTGCAGCGCGGAGCCGCCGGCCGGGCCGGGCCGGCGCCCGCGGCCTGCTCCGTCTGCGGCTACGTCGGCCATGGTGAAGCTACGTGCAAGTTCAAGAAATACAAGTGCGGCCGTTGTGGAGAACGTGGTCATTTACGTCGAGTGTGTTCTCGCAAAAAAGTGCAGCATCACTTTGTTGAGGTCGAGGTAGATGAGCCCGGCGACGACGGTAAGCAGTTTTTATGTAACATTTCTTCCTTACGGGGCGAACCTATGCAGGAGGTTATATGTTTGAATAACGTGAATATGTCCTTTGAAATTGACACGGGGTCAGCGGTTACGATAATACCACAGAGTATATATGACTTACATTTCAGTAACATTCCTTTAAAGCCCAGTAAACTATTATTGCAAAGTTACAATGGCAGTGATATTATAACCTTAGGTACCCTCATGTTGCCGGTTACGTATAAAAATAAATCACGAGATTTATGTGTGTATGTTACGAAACATAACGGTCCGCCCTTACTAGGGCGGGATTTCTTAATTTTATTTGATATGTTTATTTCATCATCTGTTAATCATTGTCATGATTTTTTAGAAGAAATGTCTGTTATGTACCCGAAATTATTTAGTAATGAATTGGGCCGCTATAACGGTGGGGAAATTAATTTAAAATTATTACCTGAATCAAGACCTACATTCTCTAAAGCGCGGCGTGTACCCTATGCGCTTAAAGAAAAGGTGGAAAAGGAGTTAAATAGGTTAGTTGAAGTCGGAATATTGTCACCAGTTACCAGTTCTCAGTACGCAAGTCCAATAGTACCAGTATTGAAAAAAAACGGTGATATTCGAATTTGTGCTGATTATTCGTTATCGATTAATAAAAAACTTGTTGTTGACAAGTACCCGTTGCCACGTATTGAGGAGTTATTTTCCAATTTGCATGGAGGTCAAAAGTTCTCTAAGTTAGATTTGTCACAAGCGTACAATCAACTAGTTCTTGACAATGAATCTCAGAAGTTAACTTGCATCAATACTCACAAGGGGTTGTTTGTTTTTACGCGCCTTGTGTTTGGGTTAACAAGCTCTCCAGCAATCTTTCAGAGAACCTTAGAACAAATTCTTTCTGGTTTGAATAAAGTGCTTGTATTTCAAGACGATATACTTGTTACAGGCCATAATGAATCTGAGCATAGAGCTAACTTAAACGAAGTGTTCACTAGGTTGGAAAAGGCAGGGTTGGTTTTACAAAAAAACAAATGCCAACTCTTCCAAGATTCGGTCTCATACTTGGGGTTCAAAATTGACAAACATGGGTTACACAAATGTCATGACAAAATTAATAGTATTGTGAACGCAAAAACACCATCTAATGTCACCGAATTAAAATCATTTTTAGGAATGGTTAACTATTATAGAAACTTTATAAAAAATGCGTCGTGCATACTAAATCCTTTACATAAACTTCTTCAAAAAAATGTTCAATGGTACTGGGGTGAAGAGCATTTTTCAGCAATAAAAAAAATTAAAGAAGCATTAACTTCCGACATAACTTTAGCACACTTTGACCCCCAAGCAAAACTGATAGTGACAGTTGATGCGTCGCCGTCCGGTCTGGGCGCGATCTTGTCTCAGGTAGGTACTGACGGTGTCGAGAGACCTGTGGCGTATGCGTCGCGTTCCCTGTGTAAGGCTGAAATGAGTTACAGTCAGATACAGAAGGAAGCCACGGCCATTATATTTGGTGTTAGGAAATTCCACCATTACCTATATGGTAGACAAATTCCCTTCATCCTGAAAACAGACCACAAACCGTTACTTTCGATTTTCAATCCTGATAAGGGAATACCTGAAATTACGGCCAATCGCCTTCAGCGCTATGCGATTTTTTTATCTACTTATAATTTTACAATAGAATATGTATCGAGCTCGCGGAATGCAGCTGACTACCTGAGTAGGTCATTGACCTGTGATGCGACGGCCAGAGGTGACTATTATGACGCGGAAAAATATGTAGACAAATCAACTTACATAAATTTTGTTTTTAACGCTGATCAATTTATTAACCTAAATGATATCTCTATGGAAACACAATCGGATGAGGTGCTTTCATTGGTATGCTGTTATATACAAAATGGGTGGCCACCGCGGCACAAGCTGGCAAACAATTTAAAACCTTATTATTTTTGCAGAAATGACTTAGCAGTTGAAAAAATGTGTTTAGTTCGTGGTTATAAACTTGTGGTCCCACGTACATTACGGGAAAAAATTATTTGTGAATTACATGTCGGTCATTTAGGAGTAAATAAGATGAAAAGCGAAGCTCGCAACCGATTTTGGTGGCCAGGTATATCAGCGGATTTAGAGAAACATGTCGGCGCCTGCGACGTATGTGTTGAATTACGCCCCTCGCCACCCCGCGCCCCGCTCACCCCCTGGCCCTACCCACCGGAACCATGGTACAGAGTACACATTGATTTTTTAGGACCGATTAATAACTACGTATTTTTTGTCATTGTTGATGCATACTCTAAATGGATAGAATGTTTTGACGTTTCTACCGGTTACGGCACTAAGGTAGTGATATCTAAACTATGTGAAGTTATGAGTAGATTTGGAATATTTAAAACAATCTGTTCAGATAACGGGCCTTCATTTACTTCGAGTGAGTTTAAATTGTTTTGTACAAGCAATGGTATAGAACATCTTACCTCTCCAGCGTATAATCCAAGTAGTAACGGGCAAGCTGAGAGTTCAGTTAAAATCGTAAAGAGGGCAATTAAGTCATTATTACTTTCTGGTGTTAGTAGTAAAGATATCCAAATTAAACTCAATGAATTTCTATTTCACTATCGCAACTCAACCCATAGTACCACTCATAGATCTCCTGCAGAGGTTCTTTTCGGTCGGAAGCTGAGGAACCGGCTTGACCTTTTAAACGTTCTTCGACCTCGTTCAGTTGACCTCGATCTCAACAAAGCGGTGAAAGACAGTCAGTCCTTACAGTGTAAGTTGTATGGAGGTAAACAATCTTCCACCTTCGCAATAAATGAATTAGTGTTAGTGAAGTTGTATAAAAATCAAAAGACATTTTGGGCCAAAGGACATATTAGAGAGCGCATTGGCAACTCAATATTTGTAGTGCAATTGGAGAATCACAGTGAGTGTGTTAAAAGACACAAAAATCAACTTCTCAAGTACAAAGGGGAGAAAGTGGATGATGGAGTGGAAGCCACCGCATCCACATCACAGAGGCATGTAGATCAAGATGTGCCTGAAACACTTCCACCGATCGTTCTACTGCCTCTCCAAGGTCAATCTCCGTGTGATGGCAGCGCACCGCTCGTGGCCGCGCAGCAGGAGGACCGGGCACGCAGTCCGCCGCGGGGAGTCGTCGGCGACAGTGAGGCCTCTGCTTGTGTGGCCGGCGGCAGTGCGACCAGCGATAGTGGGGCCGGCTGCAGTGGGACTGCCGCTGCCTCCAGTGACGGGGCCTTCAGTGATGCGGAGTCAGAGCTTAGTCCGGTAGCTCCTAGGAGGGGTCTTAGGGATGTTTTTATTTATAAGAATTAATTTTAAGCTAGAGGTGGAGGAGTGTTAATGTAGGTAGTTTTGATGCGCCGGCGCTGTGTCGCGGCAGTTAGATGAAACAGTTGATTACATGCTCTTAACTAAACTACACGTGTATTACTTTCACAAACCTAACAATAAAGCATATATTTAAAACCTTACCTGGAAGATATAGGAGGTAGCCGGTAAGGAGTGTAAGTGTCGTTGTTCTCCGTGTAAGAAGAGGCGTGGATCTCCTGCTGGTAAAGCTCGTACAACTGAGCCAACTCCGGTTGGATACCCACACCTATTTCTGAAAATCAAACTGCCTTTTAAACTAGTTAAGTAACATTGTTACCTATGAAAACCATCTTTCATTCGGTTAAGTGCAAACATCAAATTGAACGGATAAACCAAAGTTAATTTTAAATCAAAAGTTAAAAAGTCAGTTTTTTACAAGTACCTAAGTATAACTTGATTAAATAGGAATTGAGTTTTTCTACATATGTCTTGACTCAAGACGGTATCATTCTGGACGGTAAGTAATTTATACCTCTAACTAAAAAACATGCCTACCTTCCAACGCCCTCCGCTGCCTCGTAATGATCTCATCAGTCAGCCGGCGCTGCGCGTCCCTCTTCTGCAGCGCGAGGTCCCGGCGCCGCAGCTCGTGCGCGCGCGCCGCCCGCTCGCCCTGCAGCGCCAGCTTGTCCGCCTCCAGCTCGTGCACGCGGCACACCAGCGCCAGCACCTCGCGCTCCGGGCCGGAGCTGATGTGGGCTGGCAGTTCCTACAAGATAACGCAACATAGGTTATACGATTCTTTATGGTACTGAAAGTTGCCGATACCGATGCCCGCGATCGGCCATCGGCCCACGCCTGCTCCACGCCTCTGTCCCCCCCGTAGTGTGTACCACAAAGTACATTTTATATACAGGGTGTTTGGTGGGTGAGTAGCCAAATGAAAATGGTGGATAGGTGAGGCTATTAGCTATTTACTTCCACTTATTAAATTACATTTTGGTTCATGTTTCAGAATTTATTCGATTTTTAAGTTTTTGTCATTAAAAGTCCAATTTATTTTTTATTTACTGTCTAACTAAACCAAGCAAAAATAGTTTTAATTTGATGCCTAATACTGTTTTATTCAGATGCAAACATTAATTTATACAAATCATTTCATAAAAAGTTACAGGGGGTTCATGAACTTCGTGAAATCAGTGGGAAAAAATGTTCAGTCAACCTTGCTATTTAAATAGAGACGTCACTCTCAAAAAGAAGCAACTAACGCCATCCAATGGAGGCTGCAACTAACTTTAGATATTATGTGTACCTTTTCCATTTTTATTGATTATGTTCCTATAAAAGATTTTGCTAACCAAGTAAATAAAACCGTAAAAAACAGACTCATACATTTTATTGTCTTTTGAGCCTTTTTTTACAATAAAGATAAGACAATTTTTGTACAATGTCTAAACTATCAATGTCTGTCTTCGTCCAGCTATTATTTTATTAGTGTCTTTACACTAATTGTAAATAAATATATTTTTAAGAGATTTTTAAATTAATTCTTATTAAGAAAAAACAATGTCGTTGAGCAAATACAGGTTCAAAGTCAATAAAGAAGGTCGGGTTTTCGAAAAGTACAAAAAACGTATCCATTAACTTTGAAAAAGACTAGTAGACCATTAATTTTACCAACTCTCTAGTCTTTATTTTCAAATTCGCTCCAAAAAACCTCAATAGTTCCAATAATTCTATTGATTTTAGGAATACCTTAAACATGGTATTTCATTCACTAATAACACTATTCACTAGGTAATAAAATGAACTGTTAAAAGCATTCAGTCAAAAAATAATTATTAATAGATTAAACTCAACGGTTTAGCTTGTAAAATAAAGCGAGCCAAAAGTGCCCAGCATTGTACTGTTAAACCGTTTGTTCACAAAAATCTATAATTAAAATAATAAATTAAAAAAATATTTTGAACTTCAGGGAACTTCAGGAATATTTTGAGTTAATAAAGGTTTTAATTAATTATGGTGTTGATTTTATGCGTCATTATTTATTTCCGTTGCCATAGTGATGGGTATCTATGAACAAACCGATATCAATAGTGAAATCGATTTCCAATTTTAAAGGTACCTAATTTTAATATTATAAGCAAATATAATATATTTCGTTTAGCTAAGAATTATCTTCGAGGAGATACAAAGGTTTTTGTACAGTCGTCGCTTACTTTTTTTTTTAAATTTTCTCCAACAGCTTTTACCCTACTGGAGATATTTTTCAGCATGTTTATAATCTGCCGGGTGTTTATCTGCAGTTTTTAGGGTATTCTACAAATATATTCTAAGTATATCACATCTTTTGCCTATAATACGTATCAAATCGATAACAAGACAAACGATGTTAATAATCTAATCGTTTTTTGAAATATAATCCTTTCTCAAGCCCTACGTGTCACCGAAACTGGCATCTGTCTGTCATTGCAGTCTCCTCGTTGCGTTTGCTTTCGATTTTTTTTTGTTTTCGTTTTTGTTATTGTGCGATTTTTCTGTGATTTGTGATAATTACACCTATTATCCGCTTACTCTCACGGACGATAAATACGATTTCCATTACAGCTGTGTAATATAAGCGATGAAATTTCTAACATTAAACAGCGTAAATAAAATTAAAAAAGGCTATTTTATTTATATGGCAATCAATCTTTCACTGTATGGCGTATTGATCCAATGTTCTAAATCCACTAAAAATAAAAAAAATAAAAATAGCGACACCTAGAGAACAAAGATTTGTTATAACCCGATCAAATTAAAATTACAGTCGCTACAAGCAGGATCTTAATAAATGCACGGTTACTTAAATTATACGCTTAATACTGAAACTTCAAATCATTGGTCGAAGCATGTATCTCATAACGATCGTTTATTTCGTTATTTTGACAGTTGCCGTTATTATTGTCCATACAAATTAACGAAACAAATGTCAGATTAACGATATTAACAATCGACAAAAGTTCCATACTCGCACCACATGTTTTTGTACGTTGTGACAACAGCATGGTGTGTACCTGTTCGAGCTGCGCGCCCCGCAGGCGCACCTGCTCGAGGCGGCGCTCCACGGCGCTGCGCTCGCCGCGCGCCACCTCCTGCTCGCGCTCGATGCCCGCCAGCTCCGCCCACGCCTGCTCCACCGCGACCTCCGCTTCTGCGCGCTCCGAGCTGCTCCCGCTGAAACCGGTCCCACCCCTAAGACACACATTTACATACTGTTATCGTAATTGCAGGGAAAGACTCGGAATTACAATTGAATGTTAGTTCAAGAACTTATACATTAAAGACACTTCAGACCCCAAACTCTGTTAATTTCCAAGATTACAGTATTATTAGTTCCATGAGTAAAACGTATCTGAAAACTATGCTTTTAACTATGGTTATTTAGTTACAATACAAACATATTCAATTTCAGCATTCGTAATTATCATAGATAAAATGTAATATGAAGTTATGTAGGTTTATTTACAGTGCTTTCATAGATCATAAATAAAGGGGGTTAGCCTTTAGTGTACATTAGCAGATATATTATGATATATGGTGTAGACTTGCCTATAACTCTGTTGCGTGCTTAGCCTTGAGCCGGTCAAATTGATAGGTTTGTACAGGCGATTGAACCTCGCTTCCCAATGGGAAATGGTCGCATGTTGTCTTTCCGCATCCATCGCTAATCCTAGCAAATGGCTATCTAGTTCCATTAGACGGCGACGTAGCCGCATCTGTTGCTTAAACGTCGACACAATCGCTTCACGTAACGATTTCATATGCGCAGCGTTTTCGACTTCGTTGTCCTTGTTGATTTCTTCGGTTTCTGGCTGGTGAAGTTCTTCTTTTAGAGGTTTGCTGTAAAAAAATTAACAGGCGCTCTTAGTTCATGTTGTGTGTTAGTTTTGAAACCTTAAAATAAATTGAACTTACGTAAACTTATCGTCTTTCATTTTGACTTTCAACCTAGCGATCTCTTCCCGTAATTCGCTAATGACAGATCGATATTGGGACATATGCATCGGATTTTCTATCAGCTCTCTTTCGACCTATAAAAAATGTATACTTAATTAAAAATGTAGTCAGGTATGTGTACCATAATGATTGAAATTAAATAAGTCATAGGCAGGCATTCAATCTTCCTATTAAAAATAGGTACGTAATGAGGTTAATGGATGGTTTGCGTCGATTAACCAGATGTTAGGGCTTAATTTATTAATGTTCAGTTTAGTTCAAGTTAAAGTAATTTGTTATGACTGATTTCTGATAAAAAAACGTTTAACGTGACTAAGGGGCGGTACTTATCATCATTAAAATAAATAACCTAACAATGTTTCATTTATTTTCTTTTGTAAGGGTTTAACATTTCTTTGTTTTGTTATTTATTGCAGATTACATTACTTTTAAGAAAGTTCCATTCTTAAACTTAATCTTTAAGCTGTCTGGTTCTCATTTTATTACTACATAGGTACAAATAGCGCAGTTTTTTTTTTAACGATTTCCATAATCAAAACTTACTCACACACAACAACAATTGTCCCATACAATTGGTTCATAGCCTCACCTTGTTAGTGATGTGGTTGGCCCTGTGCGCGTAGTGCAGCGTGGAGCGCGTGGTGTCCCGGGCGCTGCCCCCCGGCGCCACGTGCGCCACCATGGCCGTGCGGCAGCGCCCGCCCAGCACCTCGCGCAGCAGCCGCGTCAGCTTCGAGTCGCGGTAGTTCACGTATCTTGGAGTTGTTGAGGTTTTTGAGGAATTATTGTGTACTGTTAGCTTAAAGAGCTAATTACAAAAAATGTTTTTTAAGGAAAATGTTCAGAAAATAGACTTTTAGTTATTGATCGATGGGATTACACTTCGCATTTTATAGCATTTAGCTAGGACAATATGCATCGTAAACTCTTACTGTGGTCTATATTTTTTGGGTAATATTCAGATCTTTTCTGGGAAGCCATCTCTATTTTTTTTTTCTCAGCGTCTTGTCTGTTGCTTACCTGGCTCCCCCCGACAGCGCCATGATGCAGTTGGCCAGCGCCAGCAGCGAGCGGTTGATGTGCGCGCCCTCGAGGCGGCGCGCGCGCAGGCCGGCGCGCTCCGAGCCCGCCAGGTCGATGAGGAACAGCCGCCCGCGCTGCACGCCGCCCTCCACCGCGCCCGACACCGTCACGCTGTACACCAACGAGGTTTCAATTACAATTTTTACTCCTACTACTCTTATACTGGCTCAGGAACATTCTATTGTACCTAGCTTTCCGCCCTGCGGTTACACCCGCAGCTAATTTTAGTTTCATACAAACTTATCTTAACATCTACCTGCATGCCAAATTTCATGCATGCCGATCCGTCCAGTGGCTTGGGCTGTGCGTTGGTAGATCTATGTCAGTCAGTCACTTTAGAGTTATTTATATTTAGATAGAGTACTTACCTAAAGTAAAAGCTCATTTAGAAAACAATGAACAAATACAGACATAAAAGCGGAAGATTTTGGGTTCGTGCTACTTCATTATTTTGTAAATTACCTTTGACCCAAAATCTTCCGCTTTTATGGAATAGTCCATTACTTTCATTTGACTTATGCTATGATCATCAATCATCTTGCTGTCTAATCCCACTAATATTATAAACGTGAAAGTTTGTGAGTATGGATGTATGGATGTTTGTTACTCTTTCATGTAAAAACGACTGGACGGATTTGGATGAAACTTTACAGCAATATAGCTTATACATCAGAATAACATATAGGGTACTTTTTACCGCGGGAAAACTTCTCATTCCCACGGGAAACCGACTTCCACGCGAACGGAGTCGCGGTCGGCCACTAGTAGGACAATATATGACAGCGCAGTGACCTGAGTAGCGCGTGTCCCCGCGAGGAGTGCTCGTTGGCGAGCGTGGGCTCGGCGGTGCGCGCGCGGTCGCCGCGGGCCAGCAGCTCGGCCACGTGCGCGGCGCTCGTCGCCCGCGCCTCGCTCAGCCCCGCCACCACGGGCGCGCCGCTGCCCCCCTCGTCCCGCAGCTCCAGCCCGCCCGCCGCCGGGTTCAGCAGGTCGCGGATGTTCTCGTTGTAGATCTCGATGTAAGACATCTTCACCTGCCAACACAATAACAAACGACGGTCAAACAAAATGGGAGCATGGAACTTTTGTCGATCGTTAATATCATTTGTTTCGTTAATTTGTATGAACAATAACAACGGTAACTGTCAAAATAATGAAATAAACGATCGTTATGAGATACATGCTTCGACCACATTACAGAGTAACCAGTCGATCCTTATCTAAAAGAAATGATAAATGACATAACTACCCATAAAAACATGTTTATGTCTACGACGTAGTTGATCGCTACGCTTCGTAGTCGCGTTTTAAAAATCATTCCCAATCATCGATTCTTTCATTAGTGATCATGTTTTCTACGATGGCTGTGCAAATAGTAATTTCATTCCTGTAATGAGCCGTTTATTGTCACAAATGCCCGGCCGGCGACAATATTGACTATGGCGCATTAGATGCTCACCACTGCTAAACACGCGATATTTTAATGCAAAAAACATTGTTACTTACTTTGCTTATATTCAATGCTTTTAATTATTTATGCTATTTACATTTTAAGGTGATTCCAATGAAACAAAAACGTAGACTGCGCTGCCCAAAATTGTTCAATTATTTAAGTTTTTTTTACTATTTAAGTATTTCATATGTATGTCAAATTTATATATTGCTACTGATCTGTAACAAAAATTTATCAGAAAATTGAAAAATCTGCATTTTTCTTCATAAATGGTAAAAGAAAAAGTCACGAAAAAGTAAAAAATGATAAATTCAAAATATTATTTTTAAACAATAGTACAATGCAGTACTGCAATACCTATGCTTCTACTTTCAACACGTGCAACTACTAAATTTGCTGAAACATGATACCAACAGCAAACTTTATAGAAAAAATAATAATTACCATGACTCATCTATGTCGGGTTCAATCACTTCCTAACATCAGTCATTGAAGGAAATTATAATGTAAAGAACTTGTTTGACCTTTCCGTTTCAAAAACATTGTTTTGACTGCGTTGGCAAAGTTTGATTCATACTTTATAGGTCATTGTGGCCAACTTAAGGTTTAGTCACTTGCTAAAAGTAACTACAGCAAGCTGTTAAGTAGATACACAAAACACAGATTTTCATTATCAGGTAAACCTATCGAATTAATGTGGAAATGAAATAAGTAGGTGAACTTTACTGCCCTCAAAACCTAGGCACATAAACTTGGTTACGTAGGTCAAAAGTGCAAGCATGCTTCGAAAATACCTTTGATTTAAACCGTGATAGCATCGAAGTCGGTGCTTTTATGTTTGCACGGTTTTATTTACGAATTTTATAGTGTCCGTAATGCGGCACGATGAAGCATGGCGCAGCAATTAGTCTGTTATCAGATAGTGGCAAGGGCGCCGTCACGACCACTGATGGAGCGCGTCATTCTGTGACAAGCGAAGCGAAGCAACACCGAGTAGGTTTTTATATAGCCACGGTGCTGACACTTTGACTATATTTATTTGTTTATAGCTACAATCGATAATCATAGGCAGTAAGATAACTGAAACACTACGAGGGCGAGCTATGTAAATACGAGCCCCTCTCGCAGCTTAAACAAAGACGATTAACGAAGAAAAGAATTTTGTAAATGTAACATCGAGGTTTATCCTTCGTAGTAAATAAACTAACAAATGCTACTGTATAGTCATGCTTCATTATAGTATTTTTCGTCCTTGCAATAACAATTTACCAATTTCCGAGTCACTCTTTCCACAATAGCGGAATATAAACGAAACGTGTTTCTAATATATTGTGTTCGTGCCTTTTTCTAAAGGTTAAACGAAATAGCTCGTCTCACGCCAGCACCCTTGAATATTTAAAGGGTAGTTGTATTGAGACGGGTGACGTCAGCAGATTTCAAACCTTAACACCTCAAGGTGAGGGCACATGGCCCGCTGTTTACCACTCACTTAAACCCTAAAAGCCTGATAGAGAAAATATATTCTATATAGTATTGCTTAGCTGTGTTGAACATTTTCATTGTTTTTTGCATTAAGCAAACAAAAAGCAAAATTCAAGGTTAACAACTTTATTCGGTTTGGTACACATAAATGAAATCATCAATTGCCTTAAAAATATATATTATAGGTAGCAAACGAGCATGCGGGTCACCTGATGGTAAGTGATCACCGCCGGCCATGACTACCCGCAACACTGTGGGTGTTGGGGGTGTGTTGCTAACCTTTGAGAAAATTGGGCACCGGATACCGCACTTATCGAACGAAACGCAGGAACATCGTCCCTACTTCACGTCGGTTTTCTGTGCGACGGTGGTATTTTACCGGTCGAGTCAGCTCAGTAATCGCTGCAGACAAAGCCTACAGCTAGACTCTACCAGTGTAGAATTATATTTTATCTTTTTAAAGAAACGGGCATAAGGCAAAGCCATATCATTACAAGTAAATCCAAGTCGCTAATTGTGTCTGTTTGTATGTTTGTCCGTTAACTCCTCCTTGACAACTGAACGGATTTCAACGCGGTTTACGCCAACTTTTAGGATATTTTCTCATTTAAAGTTGTAAATAAAAAGCATTAAGAAAAAGTTGTTTTAAGTTGGCTAAAAACAATGTTTCGGGAACAAGTCGGCCAAAATTACACCTTTGCGAAGCGTGGGCGGGCGGGTCGCTAGTCTCTATCTAAAATCAGGCAATTATAAACGTTTCTACACATTTTGTTTAAAACACACTCATTTGTGTTTAATTGTAGCCTGTCTGAAGGTATATGATACGTAGAAGATGTATTTATTAGCTGTATTTTACAAATGACACGTTGATTACCTCTGTATGTCCAGAATATTTTAACAAATTATGGAGTCCATAATAGACACATACCTTAATTGAAACTGTAATGATGTTCTTGCCGGTACATCAATCACTTGGAGTGGGTACCTTCAGCGATGGCTGGCAATGACCTTGGGCCCGGGGTGGTACCCCCTCACTACCCCTCAACCCCCAGCCGCTAACACAACCCCAAGTTTAGAAGGATCCATTAACTACCCTTCAGTGGCGATAGAACATGTTTCCTTTTAATGATAGAAATATCACATTAAATCTAATAACATTTTTAATGTGTTTATAATTACGCTCAAATACCAGTAATTTGGTTCATGATTGATTGTTTTTCATTCTGATAGTAATGAAACCTTTGGGAAAAGCAAAAATGCATAGCAAGGTCAAATGAAAACATAAACAAAGTAGGTTTCACTCGTTTTCAATAAAAAAAGTTCAAAAGTTTTTCTTCTACTACGTAGAATACAACATTAAATAATGAATTCTTTTGAAACAAATTTTTACCGTAACGATTCTACCCTCACTTAAATGTATTGGTACTTGCTAAGAATAAAAAAGTATAAGTATTTATACTCTACGACTTTCAACAGCAGTAAAACAAGACAATAGACGATTAGTCACGTTGTATCGTATTTTCTTTAACTAATGCCTGTACTGAAATACCCTAACGATACAAATGTTGGAACTGCTTCACATTTTGTTACAATAAATTTATTCTTTAAGTAAAATTAAAGGAGTTTTAAGGCTAGTCTTAGATCTGTTGACCTTTTTGTGGCCTTTCTAATTAAGTGCTCATATGTGTCGGCTGTCGTCGACGCGTTGACGGCTACCGCCGACAGTTGGCGACGGTAGACGTTTACGAAGTGCCGCTCGTCTGTATGAACACTTAACGGGCTCGAAGAAGGCTAACAAGACTGTTTGATATTGTTTATAAAAAATGCAAGTTCACCTTTCAGGAAGTTTTCATTTTTTTACTCTTTGTAGGAACCTATTTAACCGAGTATTTTTTACAAATGTTATTTTCTGACAATATATACAGACGTTGTTAAAACTAAATACAAAGAGGAAATGTTTCCTTTTAACCTCATTAATCAGTCATGTGTCACAAATTGTAATAGGTATGGTCGCATTATGTATTCATTATTCATTACATTACATTACGAATAATTACGATCACACACGTAAAATATTACATATAATAACGTAAAATATACGTCATAAAAGGCAGCTCAGTAATGACCGCCACCTTGACCCGGCGGAAATAAATAAATAACCGTTATGGCATACAAAAATACAAGAAATATTACAATATTAAGATTAGGGCGTGCCGTGGTTTATTTTTAAAGTAAATCATGTCGTGTAACCAGCCAGTTTGCATATATTAAACAAGAGTGATTGCCGGTTTTGTTATTTTTTAATTCAGGGGTTTGATACTTACTAAAACTACTTCAAAAATTATTTAATTAAATTAAATTAAAAGTTTATGTTTATGAAAAACAAATTTGTGGAGAAAATCCCGTAAAGGCAAATACGGTTAACAATTTATCTTAGCGTTTTTTGACATTTTATTTTTCACTAATGAATTATGAATGTTTACAAAACTCTTCTCATAACAAACGAATTGTGTAACAAACCCGAATGTAGGTAAATTCTAGGAAATATTCACGGAAGGAAACACGTTTCGTCAGCTAATTTTCATTCCTACATAAAACCCCTTATCGTGACATATGGTATTTAATTATAACTGTGCTATGAAACAAAGTGTTCAGAAATACCTACACAAGTATAGCAGCTTGAAATAGGAACAATGTGTACAAGCGGACGGAGGGTATCGTATTACGTATTTTATGATCCATAGTTGTCAGAACCTACCCGACTATAATATGCTAACTTTATGTCTATATCATAGTAGATCATGGACAATAGATAAAACCAAACATTACTCATATACGTAAAAATAGAAAATATAGAAAATCTTGGAAGACTACGAACCGTAGTCATTCCCGATTCTGCTACAACTCTGTAGCTACCAAAATTGCTACGACGTAGACCTTCAACAGGAAAGCGAGAATAAGGGTTATTTGATTTGTTGCAAAGTATGTTTTGTAAACGTGTATTGTGCTAACCCAACCTTGAAAAATATTTAAATTGCCTTTTAATAGACAAACATTCGTTCTGTGTATCAGATAATCTTTTGAGTTGTGTGTACATTAATACATATTTCATTTTCCTACCTCACAGTTAGACTTACTTATAGGTAAATAGTGTTAGTGACAAAGAATTAGCTGCTCAGCTGCCGCCACCGTACCTGAATCAATGCCTAATTCTTTTTATCAGTCACAAGCGACCCGCCCACGCTTGGCAATGGTGTAATTTTGCCGACTTGCTCGCGAACCCTTGCATTTTGGCTAACTTAACTTTTTCTAAACGGTCTTTTTTTACAAATTTAATAAATTCCCTAAAATATGGAGAAAACCGCATTTAAATCCGTTACGTACTTAAGGAGGAGTTAGCGGCCAAACATACAAACAGACAGAATTAGCGACTTGGATTTATACTATGTAATGATAATGATGATGCTACCTCGTAAGAGTCCGGGTCGGGCGCCTCGGCGATGGCGCTGAAGAGATGCGTGAGCGCCCGCGTCATGAGCCCGGTCATGGTGTGCGTCTTGCCCGCGCCGGTGGCTCCGTACGCGAACACGGCGCCCGCGAACCCGCGCAGCGCGTCGCGCACCAGCGGCGCGCACACCGCCTCGTATACCTCCTCCTGTGGGCACACATCATTAACTAGTGGCCCGTATACCTCCTCCTGTAGACATTCATCATTAACTAGTGGCCCGTATACCTCCTCCTGTAGACATTCATCATTAACTAGTGGCCCGTATACCTCCTCCTGTAGACATTCATCATTAACTAGTGGCCCGTATACCTCCTCCTGTAGACATGTATCATTAACTAGTGGCCCGTATACCTCCTCCTGTAGGCACACATCATTAACTAGTGGCCCGTATACCTCCTCCTGTAGACATTCATCATTAACTAGTGGCCCGTATACCTCCTCCTGTAGACATTCATCATTAACTAGTGGCCCGTATACCTCCTCCTGTAGACATTCATCATTAACTAGTGGCCCGTATACCTCCTCCTGAAGACATGTATCATTAACTAGTGGCCCGTATACCTCCTCCTGTAGACAGTAATCATTAACTAGTGGCCGTCCGCGACTCGGTGGAAGTCGGTTTCCCGTGGGAATGAGAAGTTTTCCCGCGGTAAAAAGTACCCTATAGGTAAGTAAGTGTTATTCTGATGTATAACATTTATTACTGCAAAGTTTCATCCAAATCCATAACGTAGTTTTAACGTGAAAGAGTAACAAACATCCATCCATCCATCCATCCATCCATCCATACATCCTCACTAACTTTCACACTTATAATATTTGTAGGATAGTAGGATGACCAAAAAAATTACCCTATTTACATCATCAATTAATCACAAGCTGTAATCCTCATATTTGAAAACTCAATGAAAAATATTTATATTTTTTCATTCAGATTTGAAATATGAGGATTATAGTTTGAAGCACAGTTATATAGGTAAGGTAGTTAGTATAAAGGAAAGTCGCTATTCGTGTTTGTTTCCTTAACCGTGGATTTTAAATTTTTCTTTTAAAAAAGATTTTAAAATTTCATTAAAAAAAAACTAAGTAGTAGTAAAAAGCACATACAGTTTAATTTTTGGACCAAGTCGTAAATATTAAAACAATGCAAGGTTTTGGCGCGGCAATTATATTTTTATGTCCTACTAGTAGGGCACACACAAATTTTCTTCTCAGACATGATGGTTAATAGTCGGACCATGTTGGTTTACCTTCGCATTATTTAATATAGTTTTAGATTGAGAGAAACATGTTCTAATAGTTACCTACATTGTTAAATATATTTATGATAATATTGGTGAACGATATTATATAAAGCCATTTTTTACATTATAATTTTATCATACAAGGTGTAAAAGATTTTTGTCCTCACTAATAAAATAAAAAATATTTCCACGCATTTATTTTCTTGATAACTTAGTCACGAAGTGTTAATAATCAAATATTTGCACAACCCGCAAGTGGGTGAGTGAGTACACATAAGATGTTTATTTTCATTATTGCAAAAGATAATAGATATCAGTATTATTATCTTAACTTCTTTTTTTCTTTTTACTTTAAGTTCCTTATCCCATTCTGATAATAATTATGCGAAAACTAAATATTTATGATTGTATTTTATTTTTACCTCTTAGTTATGCCACTACAAGTGCATTCACATTTACCTATTTAAATACGTACCTATATTTCCAAAAAAACAGTAACGGTTATAACAGACGCGTGACACATTTATGAGATATACAAAACTAGGTATTTATTAGGGTCAAGCCTAACGAGCGTAATTTTATGAGTTGTGAGTCGCGAAGTTTCTGCTGCATTCCGTTTTATACAAAAATGCAGTTTGTACCACACGACGACGCAAAATGAGGTGAAAATTCAGTTGAGCGTAAAACACATAAAATTACGCTCGTTTGGCTTCACCCTTAGATAGTAGATTCCTAACATCAGTTTTTAAAAAGTTGAATTGTCGTACGCAATCAATTTGATGAGTAAGATGAGATGACGTACCTGTGTGCTTTCCTCCCCGAAGACGCGGTCGTACATGTAGTGTTTCTCGTTACTTCGCCGCGTGCGCAACACGTCGCGCTTGCTGTCCGACTCCTCCTCCAGCACCAGCATCTACAACGCATATTGTTGACTATTCATCGACGTTTTCAGCTTTACAGAAATAAAATTGATTTTGGGCTCATCAGATTTACCGTATGACAACTTATAAGTACCGGATAATGCTTAACGATAATCGAGTATATGAATAGGGCAGCACATTTACTTCCTTATAATATTGAGAATTTGTCAATACGCTTGGACTAAGACAGTAAAACTAAAAAAGGTTATCGCACATATAGCAATAAAAAATATTTTTTTCTTCGTAATATCGACTACCAACTTTTAATTTCTTCTTAATATATTTTAGTTTAGACAGTGTACCTAAGTATATACGAGAACCTACCAACCGAGATAATGTCTTGTCATTTATAGAGATAACAGAAGTGGTTATGAGGAAAATAAATTGATTAACTATTTACATTTCACATAACATTAGTTTTTTATATTTACAGAAAAAAAAATGCTACCTAGTTTGTTAGGTTCCTACCAACATACCTTCTTGCATAACAATAACATACCTTCTTCTTCTGCAATAACTGCAGTGAGTAGTACTTTTTTGTCATTAGATATTAGTCTATTAAAAATAATAAAGACTGCGTTGTTTAACATACCAACTGTGTGAGCACGAACCTGTATAAGGTACGCTAACTTCAAGATCGAATAACTAGGTTAAGTTTATCTAACATTAACTGGAACCTATTAACTACATACACTACTTATTATCTCGTAGCCTTTAAGTTATAGCTCAGAAAATGAAATTAGTCTATTAGCAAGTAAACTGCATGTGTGTTGTGTTGTATAACCTTAGTTAAATAATGACCTCAGTAGAGCAGTGAAATGTAGGTTTAGCATACCTAGCGCTGTTAAACGGAAGATTCCAGATTCGATACCCGGCTATCCGGCTATTTTTATGGCTCTATAGCCAGCTTGGCTATAAATTGGCCCGAATCTGGATGTAACTGGAATCTCCTCGAGTTCATTGCACAGTTCTTATAGTGTGATAGTCTGGAGATTTATCTTTTCATCTTTTAGGTGTGTTATGCGTTATGTACATAATTCTGTAGTTAAGTACTTTTGTACAAGTACAACTTCTTACTTATGACCGTATTAAGTATGTAAATACTTACCTACCAGTGCAAGTTTCTTTTTTTTTCATTGTATTAAAATCCTATATTTCTAAAATAACTTACTTTTTTATTCTACCTAAGTACCTACTACATGTAAGTAACTGACGTGCATTAATGCTAAAGTAAATGTTCTAGTTGTATACATAGGTAAGTATAAACAGTGGATCACCTTATCGCTGACCACATGCACGATGCGGGGACCTTCATCTTGTCGGAGCGGTCGCACGCGCACTGCCACCTGTTGACAAGTCGGGTTCAAAGATAAATTATAAGTTTAAACTGTTAGATGAAAGTTAAAGTTAGCAGTAACTTTGACACTCCTAGCGTCGATGAGCATCACTGGGGTCGTTTTGGTTCCCCGCGGATTGCATGAAGATCATGGCGGTTGCATATTGTATTTTTTTAGGAAAGTATTACACGTAACTTTACCTATCAACGTAGCTTTTATGAACAAGTAGGTACTTTCCTATCTACCTAACTTTTTACTAATTTGCTAACTACTAGGATAAAGGCATAAAAAAAACTTTAGGTACCTACTTTGGTGCCCAACTACCTAGGTACCTACCTCCAATGAAATAACGCTCAACTTACATGATTAGATAACGAAAGCATTTGATTCCTTATTGTCTTACAATTATATTAATATTAAAACACCAAGTTCTGCTTTAATTTAAGAAGTTATGTTTAGCATATGAAAATACCAATAGCGGTTATAACTACAGATTTTACAACTCTGTGAATAACATAACGTTCTACTCACCATAAGCTTCTCTTCAGTGACGGAGCGAGCACCCCCATGGTGCTTGCCGGGTGTCGGCAGCGTACTCTGAGTCATGGCATCATTCCACCACCACACACAAAACTTTACTTACACTACACAGTAACCTACGATTCCTTTTTCAGTTAATTAATGTCCAAACTCATCAATCAAACTGAATAATAACACGATCAGTACATACTTTGGCATTTAAAAGTAACGAACTTTTAACGAGCCGCTTAAATGGAGGAATTCGAACGCGCGGTGTTTGCCTGTGAATCCTCGGTCGTACTAAGGCTTCTTACTTATACAGGCACCAACACCGAAGTGGTTGCTCGGCAACGAACTATCACCACAAATGAAAGTTTCATGCGCCGTTCAGGAGTCGCAATGTTAATTTATCTCTTCCAACCAAATTACAAAACCTGCTATTAACATTAATATCTCAATAAACAAGAAAATGTATTGTTTTGGGGCGTTCATCGACTGTTCGTTTAACAAATTATGTCTAACGACGATGCCACATGTAGGTACAGGTAGTACTTAGATACTTTGTGTATTGAATATACTTATGATTTATTTGGTAGAAGACAGAATAGAAAAATCTAAACCTTATAATTGACTCATTTAATAAGTATTGTTAAAAATATATAAATTTAGGCAGACTTAGGGCTGATTTTTCAATAGTCAGATAAATGCTAACTGACTGATAAGAGGCATGTTTTCATTGTCACTTCATACATATGTCAAGTATTTATGTTCGACGTGCAACAAAAACATACTGATTTTCTGTCAGATAGAATTTATCTGACTATTGAAAAACTGGCTTGCTATTACGAAAATGTTTCGAGCTTCGGACGGATCTCCTAAGATTGGTTTGTGTTCTTAAATTTAAATTACGCGCCATTATTTTTTTATTCACTCCGAAAGATTCTAATCGCTCACTTGAGCTATAAAAAAAACCCATTGACAATATTTCAAATCTGACTTTTCCCATCAAACGACCACTGTTTACTTATATTATAAAATGAAAAACGATTTGTTCAAAGAATACACTTTTATTTAAATATGTTTCAATAATCTTTTGCACGATACTGAAGTTTGTCCTAGTTCTGTATCGTTCAACTATGGAAGAAGAAATGTTAGTGCCACAAACTGTTTGTTTCTATCTATCAATCTAGTGTTTACCTAATTAGATTGGATCCAGGGAAAGAATAAGTTACTCCTTTTTCCCCTTGTTAATCTTAATGATTGTCTAAAGGTATAATAAAAACAGGATAGGCCCTTGCATGAGCAAGTTCTATTTTCACATTTAAAGTAAGGAAGTAAGGATTTATCACTAACTTACGATGAGTGAAACCCATGGTTTGATTATTTGTAACTCTAACCCGTACTGAGCCAGCCTAGTGGAGCGTACTTTTAAACTACTGGACTGATTTTGGTTTGTCTTAGCATATGAAATACTAGTATTAAACTTTACTTCAGATTAACGTACACTTTATTATAAAGGGCAAAGAAAGATTTAATTCTTATAAAAAACTGGACTGATTTTATATACCTACACAAAGAAAAAATACATTGGTTAGGATTATTTCTGTAATATCCATTTTTTTCTACCACAGAACCCATCCTACTCAGCTTTTAAACCCTGTCATTAACTCTCCAGCTAGTGTTTAGGTACAACACACTTTTATAAAGGCGTGGTGGTGGAGATGCCAAGTATCAGCTGGGTAATTGCTTTACTACAGATTCAGAATAACATTTTTAAGCATGTTTCAGGAAGCTTAAGCGTAAAATCTGCACTGTGCTAAATATAGAGAAGGTCAAACTGAGAAATATGGGCCAGCAAACCGCCGATGAGCCTCTTTCGAAATTGGGTATGAAATGCGTGAAGGTGTAGAATGAATGCGTAAATAGGCAAATAGCCTATTCAAATATTTTAGGTATGTACTTTCAATATCAATTCACGTTTATATTTCACATAAACATTATCAAAGCGGGAGTATCTTTTCTCTCCTATAATGCTGAACAGATTTTATAAAACTTGTTAGGCATTTTAACTTAAGTTTTATGGGGTTTACAGTCCTTTATGGAATTTCCGTAGCACAAATTCATTGTAGTGTAATTCGTAGCTTTCCCACCAACATAAAGTTAAAAGATCAATAAATTTGTATTTTTTGTTATTAAATGTTGTACAAGTAAAACGCCCGCAGCTTCACATGCGTTGACAACTACAGGTGGCGCCTTATATTTCTATTTTGGGTTATAAACTAAGTTATCACAATCCAAATAGCTGTTTTTTGTCAAAAAATTGTAGTAGTGTAGTGTCTTTAACTTGAAAATTAAGAATTGTCATTCGCATAGGGACCGAAAATCATCGACATCGAAAGGTTTTCAGAGATCAACATGCTGAGGTGCGCATAAACCTGTCATGTATCAAGACTTACAGATTCTCAGTCGCTACAGCTGCCGCTTTTCAGTTGGTGTTCTGTGGGGAAGACCATCCATCAGAATGGCTTTTGGCTAATTGTTTAGTTGGCTAATTGTTTAAATGGTAATATTACAGAATACTTTTGAAATATTTGGAGTTCTGCAGTAAAAAATAACAACTCATTTATTATTCGTTGATCCATGTAGCATCTGAATATATAAAATGTCACTTTTTGAAAATAAATATTATTAATTGAAATAAAATTAATATTAGAGGTATAAGAGTTTTATTTTGCAGTTAATATAGGTTAGGTTCCTTAGTTTTTTAGTTTAGTGTGAAGTTCGGAGAAAACGCTTACATCGTACCGCTGTAATCTTAAAACGTGTCTCTGAAAAAGCAGTAGTAAAAGAAATTTTAAACTTAAATAAATTGATATTTACTTTAAGAAGAATTTTTAATTTCTATGAAAAAGTATAAGACTGTAGAAAGGTAATGAACATAGGTAAGTACCTACTTAAAAATCTATAGTAAATGAATAAAATAAAACGATATGGTCTCAACAACATTTAAAAATAATAAGGTACATATAGGTATAATATTTATATATGATCCTGTGTACTCCATCTCAATTGTCTTCAGAATACTTGATAATTCTGCTGTTTTGCACGGCCTCGTGTAGATTATAGGTTAATCCTTTGATGATACCAAACTAAAACAAATTAAAAATATATAGTTTTTTGTTAGTACCTACGTGTAATGCTAGATAGTCGTAAATATGGACAATTAAACACAGATATAAATTCGCTAAGATTATTAAAAAAGCTTTGGAATAGTTTTCATAAGCAAATTATTTCACATTAACAAACTCATGATAATAAAACAATACGATACCTTTACCTTGTTGATGCCATCTTCAATTGCACGTTATAGCAACTGCCTCCTTTAGCTCACTAAATTAATTAAGACCATTCTTCTTCTCTATTGCCGGTATTTGAGTTATATCAGGAATAGGATAACTACTTCTCATTCTTTAGATAGAAGATAGTTAAGGAATAACAACTGAAATCCTAGTCCTTTTTGTTGTGTATAATTGATTTTGTAATATATTAGCAGGTAAGAAAAGTTGGTGAAATAAGAAATGAGAAATATGAAAAAAATTCAAAACTGTTGGTTTTGATTATGGTTTGACATTAAAAGTCATGTCAAATGAATAGTTGTTTTTTTTAAGTAATGGTGATGTGTGTATTGACAGTATTATTTTTACTGAATATTTCACATCATAATGATTATAGCGATAATTATCGCGATCAAGCGGGCACAAGTTTACTACGTTTGTAAGTGTGCATCGATAGCGCAAAGGGATGTGATCCCTTTGCTATGCTTTTATATGCTACGATAAGGAATGGAGAGTAATGGAAGATGTATTGCGTTTTTAGAGAAATCTAGTGGAGCAATAATTATAATTGTCACGTTCATGGGCATTACCATTTTCAACAGTGTGACCCCAGCTCAAGGCATTAAAACTGTTTTAGAATATGGTAGGATGGCAATTAACAAAAATACACTATGGATTAGTGTCATTTTTTGAAGATGTATAGAGCTTATAGAGGTGTTGAATGTAAGTCTATGGGTTTCCGTCAGAATAACGGCTTTAAAAGTGATTTTTGCACTGTGATGATGACGTCATTGCTTGACGGAGTACCCGTTCTTTCTCTAAACCTCTCCGTTTCCCGAAATTTCGAGTTTCGTAATAGCTCTGCTGGTCCTTAGTAACTTGGTGAAATTTAAATGTAGTTTAAGTTTTTATGAAATTACTAGTGGCCGCCCGCGACTCCGTTCGCGTGGTAGTCGGTTTCCCGTGGGAATGAGAAGTTTTCCCGCGGTATAAAGTACCCTATGTGTTATTCTGATGTATATTATGTGCTATATTACTGCAAAGTTTCATCTAAATCCGTCCAGTAGTTTTTACGTGAAAGAATAACAAACATCAATACATCCTCACATACTCACAAACTTTCACATTTATAATATTAGATAAAAACAATCCTAATTTAATTCTAAGTCCTTTGTGTGGTATTGTTATTTTCCTACACATTCCTTCGGAAAAACAATGGTAGAAAAATAAAATAAAATTTAAGATATATAACTTTTTCATTATTTAGAAAGAAAATGTATTCCTGTTTTTAATTCGCTAAAACCAAGTAAAAGGAAGAAACATCAGAAAGATGATTCATGATGATGATGATGAATAAAAAAAAATTATATATTCAATTTTTTATTGTTAAAATCATCTATAGATATAACAATTGTGATCCAGATGGAACATATAAAATTTCTTATAATTTTATGAATAAATTTAAACAGTGCCAGGAGCAAACAACTTGACACCCCTATCAAATAACTTAAAAAGGTACTGAGTAGAAGCTGGGTTGAGTACAAACATGTGTTCATCCTCATATTTCTGGCCCGGGTACTTTATTGTGATGTGCCCTGACACATCAGCACTCAACCCTGAGGACAAGGAACTGACCTCTACAACTGTAGAAGCCTTGTGACTGAGCAAATTAGACAAAACATAGCTTGAATCACTGTCACTTGCAACATTACAATGACACAAAAAAAATGAATCAGAACTCTTCCTCACAAAACCAATCATTACATTACAAAAGTTATTCACATCCTTCAATTTAAAACCTAAATCAAATAAATGACACACACCATCTATTACAACATTAACATTAGCATGTTTTTCTTGCATATCAGATATTATTTTAGTGGTTTTACTTATTATGCTGTCTGTAGATGCACATTGATTTCCTAGTAAATTATTAACAATTTCTAAACCTAAATTAATGAAACTGATAAGGCCAATATCTATATATTTTTGAAGATTATAATTCATTTTAAGGCCAACATTTTGAAAATGAGACATTGCATTGTTTAATGATATCAGAACAACAGGACTTTTTAGTTTAATACATTGTCCAAGTATGCAGCTTATCAAAAATGAACTATCACATCCATTTACTTCTTTTGCTACAATGATTTTGCTTCCTCCATCAATCTTGTTTAGTTGCAGACATGAAATGATGTCTGATGACATTCTGTGAAACAATCAAAATGTTTATTTATAACATTAAATTAAGAGAATAAAGACAAATTACGTAATAGAGGTCACACAACGTCACGCATTCATTAGGCGTTCTGTCTGTACTTTTGCTGATCATACTGTTAGTGTACGATACGACTTTATAAGGCCATAACGTTGTACTTATTTCGTTAATTTTTTTAATGTTCAAATAATAACAACTAAGCGAAGGTGTTTCAAAAATTAATTAATTAAAAGTTTTCAACAGTATATCATTACAAGTAAGTATTTTAATTTTAAGGAAAATTACTTAACCTATATTTAGAAAAAGATAAGAATTACCTTCTAAATTACAAATCCGACAACTTGAATCTGATTTTTTATTCTCTTATTTTCTGATAAACTTTACCAATCATCTACACATTGGATTTTGTGTAATTGACAGCCCATTAATTTTATATTAAACTTAAATCTAAATTTTAACAATATCACGATGTAAACACAGTGTCGAATTATTCGGTTGGTCTTCTTTTTTTTTTTTTTTTTTTTCTTTCTTCAATGGCGTTGGCACAGTTAGCGCATTACGCCAGTGTCAAGTAAACATTTGTTTTACTTAGAGTTAAAACATAGGGAAATACAATTTATAAAAAAAAAAATACGGGCGCGGGAGGGGATAAAGGATCAGAAAGGTTGGAAATAGATTTATACTTATAATACACAATAATTATCAATATTTCATAAAACTAAGCATAGTATATTAAATTTTTATATTATTGTTCATCAGAAAGGTAGATAGTAATTGATAAATATGTATATTAGTGGTTGATAAGAGGACAGGTATGGACGTGGGTAGAGGGACTTTCAAATGAATCAAAGACAGAAGAAAATCGGATCGGTCATACAAAGGGCATTGGAAAAAGATATGATTTACACTATGTAAAGCACCACATGAACAACACGGCGTCTGCACAATGCCGAGCCGCATTAGATGTTCATTGGTACAGACATGACCTAAACGCATACGGGTGATCATACTTGTAGCAGATTTACCCAACCCCATCTTCGCAAACCATGGTAATTTACAAACAAATGGTTGAATGTTAAAAAGATATCTTCCTTTTGACGAGCTTGTTGTTGTCCAATATTTATTCCAAGAATCCTGGAGATAAATACTAGACAAAGCTAAGAGATCACAGCTGAAATTATGGTATGGAACAAGATCTCCACACTCCACCGCAGCTTTTGCAAGTATGTCAACCTTATCATTACACTTGATTCCGCTGTGACTGGGTATCCAGACAAAACTTATGTTATAACCAAGTAACATGCATTCATACAAAATTTGTTTTGATTTAACTATAAGTGGGGAAATTGTACTATCTTTAAAGGAATATTTATTCAAAGCTTGGAGAGCACTTTTTGAGTCACAAAATATTACTGTATCTTTTAATCTTGCAAGTTTAATGTATTCTAAAGCCTTGAGAATTGCAAAACATTCACCAGTGAAAATAGATGATTCAGGGGGCAATTTAATTTGTTGAAAAATCTTGAACTGTGTATGGTAGAATGCAACACCTACACATGAACAGTCATTATGCTTGGACGCATCAGTGAAGATAAAATTTGAATTTGTTGGTAGTGCCTGAAGATAGTAAGAAAACTTTTCATTAGCTGAAGGATCATTTTTTAAAATATCTATATTTAGAGTAACATCGATTTCAAATGTTAATGCCTCAAACAAGGTTGTGAAAATAGGTAAATGTTTTTCGCTGGAAGTGGGAGCTTTTATTTTAAGAAGTCTTTTAAAACTAACGACTAGACAAGGAAGCTGTTTACGTGACCAATAATTGGTATATAATAAGTTATTAAGGTTTTTGATACTCTCTGTTAAAGGGTGATTAGTTATTTGTGTGCATCGAAATAAAAATCTATCAGATAGATACTGTCGTCTTAAATTAAGTGGAGGCTCTGCACATTCGACTTGCATTGCATTAATAGGAGAAGACCTCATTGCTCCTAAAATAATTCTTAAAGCTTTGGATTGTATACGATCTAATTTTTTAAGTGCAGCAGATGTACAAGGTTCAAAAAGGAAAGAACATAAATCTAAAATACTTCTTATTAAAGCATTATATATAAGCTTTAGTGTAGAAGGGTGAGCACCCCACCATACACCAGTGAGACATCTTATAACATTTAGAGAGGCTTCGCATTTTTTTTCTACATAGTTACAATGTGGTAAGAATGATAACTTTGAGTCTAAAATAATACCTAAATATTTAGCTTGGGTAAGACAATCGACCTTTTCGTTATCAATATATATTGGTAAATATGGTTGGGACCGAGAGCGAGAAAAGAAAACTATACAACATTTGGATATAGAAAAGTTAGAGCCGTTTAGTCGTACATACTTATTCAGTTTGTTCAAACCACGGGCTAGGAATGTATGGGCTAGAACGGCACTGGAATCAGTAGCATAAAGTAATAGATCATCCGCATACTGCAATAATTTACATTCTTTTGGGACATTTGATTCAATGTCATATGTATAGATATTATATAATAAAGGACTTAAAACAGATCCTTGTGGAAGGCCCTTCCATATAGTTCGATTAATAGAAAAGTCATCACCTAAATTTAAAGTAATAAACCTCTCTGATATTAAATTAATGACTAAGTTTACAATCCTGATTGGTATTTTAAGTTCAATCATTTTGTTTCTAAGTATGGATGGAATTACATTGTCATAAGCGGAATTAATATCTAGAAAAGCTGCAACTGTTGTCTCATTTTTACTAAAGGCTAAACGTATTTCGTTGGTGAATATAGACAAATTATCCATAATGCTTCTGCTTTTCCTAAAACCAAATTGAGACGGAGCTAAGAGGTTATTATGTTCTAGAAACCATTCAAGGCGGACTTTGACCAAACCTTCAGCTATTTTAGAAAGAACAGAAGCAAGAACAATAGGGCGATATGACGATGGATCAGATTTATCTTTGTTAGGTTTTAGTATCGGGATAACAAGTTGTGATCTCCATGAAATAGGAATATTACCAGTAATGAATACAGAATTAACTAAGTCTAGATAGTATATAAGAGACGGTTTGTCTAGGTTTTGAAAAAAAGAATATGGAATATGATCCAGTCCTGGGGCTGAATCTTTAAGTTTGGATATAAATCCATTGAGCTCATAATAATTGAATGGGGAATTTAAGTTTTCATAATTTCCTCCTTCATAAGGGTTTTCGGCATCAAAACGAGTTGAAATCAAATTTTCTTCAACGAATGGTGGCGCAAGATGATCCATAAATGCGTTACCTAATTCAGGGCTCATGGTGATGTTTGATCTTTCACTAAAGGCAGATCTAAATCGCTTGACATTACGCCATACTAAGGAAAGAGGGGTATTTGGAGACATAGAAGAACAAAACTGTTTCCAACCTTCTCGTTTTTTATTTTTTAATAACTTTTTTGTTTTTTTAGCTACATCTGTATAAGTTTTAAAATTTTCGGCAGACATATAATTGCAATAGTTTTTTTCCGCTTCTTTTCTTTTTTTAATAGCGTCTGTGCAGTCTCGGTCCCACCAAGGTGGAGTTGAGATTTTATCAAAAGAGTACTTTTTTTTTATAGGAAAAGTTGCATCAGCGCCATCTATTAATGCATTTTTGAACAAATCAGAGCTTTCGTTTTCCAAGCCATGACAAACTCTAGGTAGATGTTTGACTTTATCAGTAACCTTCTGTGAAAACAAATGCCAATCACTATTGTTGTTTACCTGGTATTTACGAGTTGAAGTTCGGTTTTGCTTTGGTATTGAAATGCGTTTTAATGATGATGTTAATAAAATAGGAAAATGGTCACTCCCAAAAGATGACTCTAATGGGTTCCAGTCAAACACTGAAGCCAAATCAGGTGTACATATGGTTAGGTCAACAGCACTGATATTTTCTAAAGGCCCTGTTAATCTAGTAGGTTTCCCTGTATTTAGCAAACAAAGGTTGTGTATATCAAGGATATCTAGTAGTTCGGCACCATGTTGCTTTATTACTGGACAGCCCCAGCAAGGGTGATGTGAATTTAAGTCACCAAGTATTAAAAATGGTTTAGGTAAATTATAAATTATGTTACTGATTTCTGTTAGAATATAATTGTTTAATTTTGGTACATAGATGGAAACATAGACTATTTTATTTATTTGTAATGCAATTATATTTAATTCTGCAGAGTGGTTAGGAATTGTGACTAATTTATAAAAAATATTATTCTTAACAAGTAAAGCAACACCAGCATATCCATCTACTCTATCCTCTCTGACACAAGAATAACCAGGAACCCTAAAAAGGGAACCTGGTACAAGCCAGGTCTCAGAAAGTGAAACAATAATAGGAGAAAACTTATTAATTAGATATATAAGGTCACTTTTTTTATTACTTATGCTCCTGCAATTCCACTGGATGATTTGATCCATGTTTGAATTTATAAAAGAAATCTTGTAGTTGGTCTATTAAAGAAGCAACGTTGGACGGTATCATAAATTTAAATTGATTGTACATATTAAAAAGGAAAGTTACAAGTTCATTAATTTTGTCAAAGCTAAAGTCGAAGTCAGAGTTAATAACAGTACCTTTAGTAGATGAAGGGACATTGTGACCCTCAATTATTTTGTTATGTGCTGATTGATCATAACCTTTATCAACAAATTTTGGAGTTTTGGGCTTAAGAAAAACTGTTTTTTTGTATGATATAGTATTATTTTCAGGAACAGTATGTAAAGACCTAGTTCTATTTGTGTTATTATTGTTTATAGTTTTCCCTATTAATATATCTTTATATGATTTTGAAACCTGTGGATGTAGTTTGATTGCCTCAAAATATGTAATACATTGTGTGGCCATAGAAAGTTTGATAGCCTTTTGTCTGTTTAATTCAGGACATTCCTTGCTAGTTGCAAAGTGATGTCCAGAACACAAACAGCAAACTGCTTCATCTTCTTCAATATTACAAGTGTCGCCTCTGTGGTCCTGACCACATTTATAACATTTGGGCTTTGACCGGCATTGCAATTTTGTGTGCCCGAATCTACAGCAGTTATAACATTGAACTGTTGGGAATACATATAGTTCGCAAGGAATGGTATTAAAAGTAATATGTAGGCGAGTAGGTAAGATCTGACCATCAAAAGTTAGTACTACAGTTTGCGATGGTTGCCATGTTGGACTACCATCAACAAACACTTTATAGTTAAGCCTCCTAGCTTTAAGAATGTTTCCACAGCCAATAGGTACTGAAACCTTCTGTATTATTTGTTCTGGAGACAGGTCAGTAGGTATTCCTCTTATTATACCCATTCGTGAGACGTTGCATGTAGGTATAAATGCTTTTAGATTTTCTTTAAGTAAGCTCGGATGTGAAATGAAATTGTTTGCATCAGAGTATTTGGAAAAGCTGACTGCAATCCTGTTTCGCCCTATTCTTTTGACACTACCATTAACAATATTATGAATAGAGTGGTCTTTTAAAAAACCACCGAAAGTTATTGGGTGAAGTGTGGAGCCATCATTTAGAGAAGTAGTTATTTTTTGAACATGAACTAAATAAGGAGCTGCATCTGAAGAAACATATTCTTTTCTAGTTAACGGTTCATAAACATTTTGATGAGTGTTAGGGTTTTGCTGTGTGGTAAGTGACTGGGGTTGGGTAATATTAGATAACTGAGGTGTTGCGTTTGGTGCAGTAGATTGAGAAGAAATTGTAGTGAGATCGTTTTCCAAACAAGCGCAATTTTGATCAGTTTGTTTGCCCGATCCAGATTTGCGTCGTTTTTTATTACAATGGCGGCAAACTTTGGAACCACTTAGTACACGCCTCTTTTTCCCTGATACGCTTATAAATGAGCCGTCCGTGTCCATACCAGACTCATTACCTGAGTTTATAGTTATATTATAAGCAACCTGGAGGCCGCTGCCTCCAGGATCAGGAGGTTCATTCATGACCAACTACTCTATAGAAAAAACAAAAAAAACTTACCAAATGTGAGGTGAGATTACATAAACTACATAAAAATATAATTACTAAACATAAATAAACACAATTAACTAACTAAAACCACTCTGATCACAATTTAAGTGAATTAAATAAATTAACAAGAAAAAACTACGTCCGAACGCGTCGAATTTTCCCGCCGTTTTTTTTCGGTTGGTCTTCTTCTGTCTGTTAACTTTACTCACTCACTCAACTGTACTATTTGAACCTCAAGTGAACTGAAAGACCTTAAAACCTTCTTTAAATAAATTAACGATTAACACAAAAACTACAAAGAATCAAACATATTTAAGACTTATTACAAATATTTTACTGTATTTTTTATAGTTAACCTTACAAGATTTCTTAATATTTTCAAATTGAACTAGAACCTGACTTATGTGTATTATCCTTAACTCAAAGAGGATCATAAAAGATTAAATGACCATGAAAGAAAAAAAAAAAAATATGACCGGTTGTATAAGTCTTTTAGCTTAAAAATAGCAAATTTTTTGTCAATGTCAACAACTCGGTTGACATATAGGTATATCCAAACTAGGAAAATAATTTAAATACTATATGGTTAAGTTTTTTCGTTCTTTATATTTAACACTCATACAATCTTTTTTACTTATTGTATTTGTTAAAAACAACTTTTTGATGATCTCCAGCTGCTTCATCTATCTGTCATTGTTTTCATAAACGTTTTAATCATTGATATATTACTCCGTTTTAATTAAAAAAAAAAACAAATTGGCAATACCAACCTTCACTATAGTTTTATTATACCTAACTACCTACCTAACCTAAAGTAAGGTAAAATTAATTTTAAATATTGTAAAAAGGAAGGAAGCGGGCGGATTTTTCCGGGCGAGCGATCAGACTCAATTAAAAATAATTATGCACTGAATAATGGTTTAGTAAAAGCTCGGAACACGAAACATGACCGATAGAACATTAGAATACGTCTACTCAGAACTCGGCCTTAGTGTTTTTTACTATGGAAAGAAAGAATCAATGATCCTGTTAGAGAGATAAAAGCAGTCGGGTAAAAACCTAATTTGCTTCTAGGTTTTAAATACAAATGCATTTTTTCCCATGGTATGCAATAACAGTGATCTAATATAAAATATTGTAACTGTGATAACATCCCACTTCCTACGAATATTATAAACGTGAAAGTTTGTGAGTATTTCACGTAAAAACTACTGGACGGATTTTGATGAAACTTTACAGTAATATAGGTCATACATCAGAATAACACATAGGGTACTTTTTACCGCGGGAAATCTTCTCATTCCCACGGAAAACCGACTTCCACGCGAACGGAGTCGCAGGCGTTTACTAGTTTGTAATAATTTCAAATTTACTATATTAACTTTAACTAAGCCTTATCTAACTTTGGACTCTACTAATCAAGCATGTTTTAAGTCAGAAAGTGATGGAATTGTAGAAAAAACAGTTTTTTGAAAAAACTATTCAAAAAAAAGATTTTTAAGACTACTGTATGTATAATTGTTGTATTATTTATATAGATATCAAAATGAATGAAGTCAGAGGGTCCCGATGGTATTTTGGTGGTCTAGCATCTGCTGGAGCAGCATGTTGCACTCATCCACTTGATTTACTAAAAGTTCAAATGCAAACCCAAAAAGGCAAAGGTATATCAGTCTTTCAACTATGTGGGACAATTTTAAAGAAACAAGGTAGGTCTTCACACAAAAAGTTCAAATATACTATTTCTGCATACCTAAATAATATACCTATAATATTGATGAAATCCCTTTCAGGAGTATTTGGTCTCTACAATGGAATATCTGCATCACTGTTACGCCAGCTGACTTACTCCACAGCTAGGTTTGGTATCTATGAATCAACAAAGCAAATGATGACTTCCAAAGATGTAAGTGATGTGTATAGGTAGTTATCACTAACAACTTTGTATAGGTCTAACATAGCTGCAAGCTAACTGTGGTAACACAATATTTATATAATTTTTAGAGCAAGCAAATCCCTTTCTACATGTCAGCATTTCTAGCTGGTTTGGGTGGATTTGCTGGTGGACTTGTGGGCAATCCAGCTGACTTAGTAAATGTGCGAATGCAAAATGACATAAAACTTCCTACAGAACAACGGAGAAAGTATGGCATTATTATTTCTTGTATAAATTTACTGTCAATTTATAGCTAAAAATGATTGAGGTAACATAACTTTAAAATTTTCAGTTACAAAAATGCAGTACATGGGATCTATAAAGTCATAACAAATGAAGGAATTACCCGACTATGGGCTGGTGCTTCCATGAACACTTGTCGTTCTGTTCTAATGACAATCGGACAACTTTCTTTTTATGACTTAGTGAAGGGTATGCTTCTAAAAACTGTCTACTTTAAAGACAATGTCACAACCCATATTACATCGAGCTTAGCAGCAGTAAGTACTTCTTTTTAAATTGTAGACAAATGTTTTTTATTTACAACTTACATGATACCATTTTTTATAGGGAGCAATTGCCACAACGCTGACACAGCCTGTAGATGTGCTAAAGACTCGCGCAATGAATGCCAAGCCTGGTGAAGTCAAAAGTATGATGAGCCTCATTGCCAGTACTGCTAAGGAGGGGCCTCTAGCTTTCTATAAAGGTTACTTTCCAGCTTTTGTCAGACTCGCGCCACATACAATACTCACCTTCGTACTTCTAGAACAATTGCGATTAAACTTTGGATTTGTCATCTATAACTGATCTGATTTACCTTCTTCATGTTAAACTTGAATAAGGTTTCAAATCTAGTGATATTGTTTTTTTTTTAATTCATTGTTTTAGTAGAACTGGAATTTAGCTGTATGTATAGTAATTCAGCATTTAGTAGTGGCATTCTTTACATAAACATTTCTTCCTACATCACTGAGTGCATTTAGAAACATGTAGTAATTTTTTTTGTATGCAGAGATATAATTTCATAAAATACTTTGAGTCATATAATTATTTAAATTTTTATAAGTAATATATTCTGTCTGCCCTGTGAGTGAAATCTAATTAGACCTGCTTTTTTTCTAAGTTAGCCATTTAGCTAACATATTTGTTTTTATAATTTTCAATTTATTATCATATCATGTGCCAAATATTACTGACTTAACATTGTTTACATTAAAATTATGTTTATTTATACTTCATATTTATTTTAGTTGCACATAGGTCAATTATATAAAAAATACATCAAACTTGTTTTGTAATGGCTGTTACATTATGTATCTTAGCTTACAGCGATTTCGCTGTCGAAGTGTTTTATACACTGTTTAAATTATTCTAATTTAAGTAAAATTATTATAGGAAATTTTCCATTGTTAAACATATGGATATTTTAAGAATATTTTAATGAAAATTTACTCATTGTTCCATTTTAAAGTTACCATTAGGCAAAGCTCTGTTATTTTTTTATAAATGTGTACATTTGTTACATTCCAGAAGAAAACGGTCTAAATCATAATTTATTATTCAGAAATATGAACTCTATAACTATTAGGGATCAGTATAAACAATTATAACTATTAGTATTTTTGTCAAAATTTGATTGTATTGTCAAACAATACCCGGTTTTGAAACTTGATCAAACCAGAGTAAGTTTTGATGATATAAACATCATTTAAATTATTATAATGTATTTTCATTGTTGTATTTTAATTTATTGTAACTTATAATAAGTTACTTAATTACTGGCTCAATACATTTGACTATGTACCTACTCAGTGAAGCATGTGTCAAAATATGGGAAAAATGCTTGCGCCAGTTACCTATAAGTATGACCTATATCAAGCATAGTACATGTTATTGTTATATTAAGTTTATTCCATAGCTGGTACCTCATAGAAAATGTAGTTGGGATTTAGGACTATATGTGTGTTCAACTAGAAAATCTATGAATATACGTAACGTTTTGTGAACGATAACATTTAGCTAAAAGAACAAATATTATTTACATTTAATTGTAAGAAATAATTATATTATTGGACGTTTTACCGACGCAATACGGATGTACCGAGTGAGTAACTTAAAATACTACCAAATGCAGTTGGTAGCCTATTAACACAGATATATGTGATATACTCCATAGCGACAGTTGCATCCAGCCAATGTTATTAATTTCTAACTTTAGTGCTAGATCATCAAGTATTGAACGCTGGTAAAATACTATTTTTGTTGATTGATCCAACCTTGGAGAGGGGAGGATAGATTGTACTGGTCTCAATATTTTATTGTTAGAAAAATAACAAGCCAATGTGGAAGTTTTCCATTAGTTGTAGCCCTACGAAAATCTTATTTTAACATGATCATTTTCTTTTGTAAATGTCACAATCATATTTAAATCTTAATTAATGTCGGGTTATTGTGTTTTAGTGATGTATAAATTAAACTATGGTGTCGAACATCAACTTTGAATGTCCAACATTCGTGACCTATTAGTTTTTTAAGAGTTTATTTATTGAAATTAAAATAAATTGTTGAAAATACATTTTCTATTATTTCTTGTACTCGAATGTTCAATACTGACGACGACTTGGCGACCGCTGTAGATCAGCTGTATTTATGTTCACCGGTCTGTTGAGCAGAAAGTCCTGGGTTCGATTCCCGGGTCGGACCAATTATAAAAGAATCTGGGTATAATTAAGTTCTCTTTGTCATTAGTGTTGTACGATTACTTAGCTACTGTACATTTACTTCCCGTACTGTAAAATGGAGCTAACATCATATCAGGGATGACCACGGGGGATGACAATAGTCCTACTTCTATTATTTTAATATTAAAAACTAAGATTACCCTCCGTTTAAGCTAACCATGGTATGCCACGCTAAGGACACCATAATAGAAAGTTAAAAGTCATCTGTAACATGAGTTACATTAGATAAACATAGGTTTATATAATGCTTTTAAACTGACTGGCTGAATTGGTTTTAAACCACCTTCACATTTATAACAATGTCGCATTACCCTACCTATAGAGAAAAAGGTATCTGAGTACGTCAAAACTATCAAAAGGTTTTTGGTAAACAAAGTAGCTTTTTTTAATTCTCAGTTTTGAAAAAAAATATTTAATATTAGAAGGTTATCTTAAAGAAGTAGAGTTACAACAATGTTCCAATTTATTTAACAAGGCAGATATTCAAAAAAATGTAACACTTGATCGAAAGGAATTAAGTACGCAATGTAGTAGGTAAATAAACACCTTAGAAATTGACGTTTAGGGTGGTATGGTAATTACATAAAATACTACCTATTTTGAAAAGTAAGTACCTACCTACCCTTCCGTTACTGGAATAGGTACTTTAACTTATATTTTAACTACCTTTTGCTTTGTTTTAGATTTATCGAGATAACAAAATGACTATGTCTGTGTCTATGAAAGAAGTTAAAAGTTCTCGTTGGTATTTTGGTGGTATAGCAACAGCAGGAGCAGCATGTTGCACTCATCCACTTGATTTATTAAAAGTTCAAATGCAAACTCAAAAAGGAAAACGTGTATCAATTATTCGAGTGTGTGAAATGATTTTTAAGAAACAAGGTACCTACTTTAATTAATACTTAGGCTCGTATTATCCTTGGGTACGGGAGGCTGGGATTCGGTGCCGGAGATAAGTTGTTCCAATCCAATCCTTAGCTTCGCAAAGGAAAACCAAAAGGTGTGAAGTGCGTCACGAAAAGACAGGTTGCGGCAGTCATTTTAATAAATGTCAGCACACTAGGTTATTCATTATTTCAGTATATTTTTAACCTGAATAATTAGTTACTTAACCTTTTTACATTTTTTTAATGTTTTTAAGGTACTTAAATCAGTTGTACTTAAAGTAAGTACATAATTTTTACGTTGTACTAATTATATTTATGACGACTAACCATTTAAACACTCCGAAGTATTTTGAGTCCCGCGTTACTGATACACTTTAAGTTTAAGTAGATACCTACCTACCTACACCGTTTATAAGCAAATTTTTTGAGTTTTTAATTTATGTAGGTAGGTACATTAATAACCACTTGTGTGCCTTTTTGCTTTATACATAACGAATTTGCCATAATTAATGACTGAAAATCCGCAGACAGTGGAACAACAAGCCCCATTGTTAATTAAGTAATGCAGTCCGGTGTAATGCGCGCTTGGTAACAGACGTGCATTGCGCTCGAATTGAATTTTTATTCGCGTACTGCGCGCGGCCTCGCCGCCGCTGCCGATATTGTTAAATATGAGTTCCGAAAAACTCATAGCCAACGAGCTGTTGGCGTTTATTCAACACGCCATCGACACCATGGACGAGGTCAGCATCCTGCAGATCTGCAAATCCAACTTCAAGGTGGAGGAGATTTGCAAGAGCAAGGTGCTGCTCTATGAGACCCTCGGACAGTCAGACCGAATGCCAACCCGCAGAATAGACGAGAAGGGGGAGAGGAGTCTGCAGGACATCATCAATCTCCTGAAGACAACCGATCCGGACGACGTGCCCGCATTCGTGGCGAAGCAGCTGCACAAGCTGCCTCCCGTCACGTTCGATCACGTCGACGTCACCAGGCTGCTCAAGGACATCACGTCTTTGAAAGCCGGATTGGCTGAGGTGCAGTTTAAGTTGGAGATTTCCGAATCTACAATAAGTGAACTTCGTACCGAATTATCATCGCTAAAACGTGGTAATTCGGTAAGTAGGTCACCGGAAATCGCCAACGTAAACACACGTCGCGGCGCACAAAATGCCTCCATCAGCAGTTTGTCGTCGCCGCCGACCGCCGCCGAGTCGTGCACATCGCGCGAGTCAGCTCGGCCCGCCGCCGCCCGCGTCCCCGCCCGCGCCCCCGCCCCGCAGATGACGTCGAGTGCGGCAGAGGTGACGGCCCCGCCGCGTGCATACGCTGCAGCCGCCGCTTCGCCCGCCCGCGCCCCTGCACCCGCCCCGCCCAGCAACAAGAGGCGGAACAAGAAGAGTCGGAGCAAGCCTACTGCACCGCAGGTGCCAATGTCGTCGAATAAACAGCAGATCGACGACGAGGGCTTCACCAAAGTGGAGAGGAAGAAGAGGCCCTCCTGCCGCAACCTGTGTGGCACCGCTCCAGCCTGCGACCACACGCTGCGGCCTGCCGTGCCATCGACGCTGCTGTATGTGTCCCGAGTGCACTGGTCTACGAAGGTCGAGGACGTCGTAGACTACGTCCAGAAGAAGTCCAACTTTAGACTGCGGGTAGAGCAGTTGGTTTCTCGCCAGAAAACGAGTTTCAACTCATTTGTGGTTAGAGTGCCGACCCACCATATGCCCACATTCATGAAGGAGGACTTCTGGCCGCAGGGCGTCGTGTTTCGGAAGTTTCGAGGCCGGCTGCCTGCCGTTTCAGCACTACCGAAACTATTAGTGTAGTGTTAGTTTTAAGTATATAATATCTATGTTATTCTGTAAGGTATATATGATATGGGCCTCTGTTTACATATTTAAGATCTTTTATGTAAATATTGGAAATAAATGAATAAATAAATAAAAAAAAAAAATTAAGAATAATTGTTCTTTGTCGATTTTTAGAGTGCAATATCTTGATCCAGAATTCTAATAATTTTATTAAATTCAACTATATTACATACTTAAAATACAATAAATTCTGCATATAAGCGAGCTATAGATTACGAATCTTTCTTTTTCTTTAATAGTGGGACCTTTTCCAAAATCGTATCTTTGGACCCCGGCCACCCCTATAATTATTAGACTCCGTGCACGTGTTTAAAAACTTACTTAACTTGCTTACTTCCCTACTATTTACAGGTATATTAGGTTTTTACAATGGAATATCAGCATCACTGTTACGCCAACTTACTTATTCTACATCTAGGTTTGGTATCTACGAAAAAATAAAGCAAATGTTAACTTCAAAGGATGTAAGTACCTATTTTTCTTATAAATAAATTACTTACATGCACCACAGTTTTAACCTTCAACACGTATGATATTCAGTCTTCTTAAGCCTTGTGACACTAAACCTACTTCCATTGAATGTTGTTTTATTTTATTTTTAGTGTAGACCACTCCCCTTCGCAACGTCAGCATTTCTAGCTGGTTTGGGTGGATTCGCTGGTGGACTCTTGGGCAATCCGGCTGACTTAGTTAATGTGCGAATGCAAAATGACATAAAACTACCTATTGAACAGCAAAGAAAGTATAACATACCTTCTTATTAAAAAAAACTACATTTATTAGATTACACAGAGCGCCCGCACCATTTTGTAAATTTTGCAGCTGCATTATAAATCCAACCTGCAGTCGCCTTCATGCGCAACGAGTGATAGCAATAGATTTCAACTAACTATTTTATAACTTCAAAAGTCTTGTAGGTTCAGTTCCCTCTTAAGACAGTTGAAAGCAATCAATGCCAAACGATCTCTAGGGGGTCTATTGAAAGCAATCTTCCCCTTACTAGATTGAAATAAATTCCCTTACTGTATTTGGGAGGTAAAATGACAATAGTGGCAATTTATTGCAAAAACCAAAAAGGTTTGATGTACGGTAAGTTGCAAAAGTGCATACAGGTTTGACAAAAATTATCGCATCCAGTGGTCGCTTCACACACACACTGACATAAACTACTATTTTACTACTACTTCTTAATATCAACCTTAACGCGACAGTTTTAAAGCTCAATGTATTTTTATAAACTATTGTGGTAGTAAAAACATTTTCTTAAATACGATTATGTTTTTTCGGATCTACCTACACTCTAACCGACAACATAGATACTAATTGTTACGAATAATTCTCAGCCTTATTCTGAGAGTCTTAAGGTTCAGGTTCAGTTTCATTTATTTTGCTTTTTAAGTCGTAAAGAAAGAAATACTAACAAACTTAATGAGGGTAAATAAATATAAAAGGTTAGGTAGAAAAAAAAGATAAAAAACAGTAGATAGTTTATTATAAAATAATTAGCTTATTTAACACTTGTTTACAAATATATTTAGGTATTGATTGATATTAATTAAAAAAGGTTGATTCAAAAAAAAAATACAGCCTTTAATTCAAACTACCAACAACAAATATTAATGTAGTTTTACACTTGTTTTACTTTTTAAGGTTAGTTGTAGCTTAAGTACTCGTTTTCGTAACGAAAAGAAAATTGAAGCTAGCCAACCATAAAAGATGACATTATTATTGAAAAATGTATTACTTACAAACTTTTATTTAATAACTACTTTAATGAAATACTATTGGTATTTAATAAACCCCTGTTTTCAATAACAACAAGGTAACGCGCACCGTCACATTGATTGAACTATATTCAAACAAATCACAGTTCCACTTCATTTTTCCACACTTCCATACACTTTACACTTCGATTGGTAGCCAATGCCTCTGTAGCTCTTTCATTCCACATATCCCATCTCTGCACCATCAATCCCCATATATTTAGGTTATGTCGGGGTTTTGAACTATTGCAAACCCACCGTTTTACCGTTATCTACTGAAACAAAAACAAAATAGGTATAAATATAACAAACCACATATTAAAATAGATAATTATGTAACACACGCTAAATTTATTATAATGATACCCAATCAAAGCAAAATAATGGATAAAAAAACACTTTTTTCATACTTACAGTAAATCTAGTCTCGTTATAATATTATGATATATTGCATCATATATTATGCATTTCGACAATACAGATTCTGTCTTGCACACTAATAGATATTAGCTTGCATATTATAGAACTTAGAAATCAACTTTATCAAACACAACACTGGCACCCTCGCTAGTGAACCAACAACGACAAAGCATTTAGCAAACAATTCAATCATTGTATGATTTTGGTTATTTTTTGTTTTACCCTCAAATTGTGACGTCTCAAAAAAATGTTCAACTTGTTTTTTAATTTTACTCGCAATACGACTAATATTTTTGTCAATGTGTTTAGGCTTAAGTCTTTTACGTTAAGGTTGCACATAATTTGTAACATTTAATGTCAGTGTGTGTGTAGTTTGTACGCAAGCAGTTATAGACCTTACACTCGGTATGGACTTTTGCAACTGACCGTACCTAAAAACACTAAGGTCTAACACTAGGTCTTAAAAATACTTTATTTAAGACACATTTACTGAATTGCGCAGAAGTCATGTAAGGTTGCATGTAAGGCAAGAAGGTGGACTCTGGTCCACAGCATCATACTTACTTACGTGTATAAGAAATACACAAATAAAAAATAGTAATTCTGTAAGTTGAACTTTACGGCTGTTTTTAACCTTTCAGGTACAAACATGCTTTACATGGCATCTATAAAGTGATAACAGAAGAAGGAATTACCCAACTCTGGGCTGGTGCTTCCATGAATACTTTCCGTTCAGTTTTAATGACAATAGGACAGCTTTCTTTCTACGACCTAGCAAAGCGTTTGCTCCTCAAAACCGCTTACTTCAAAGACAATATTTATTCCCATACTTTGTCAAGCTTAGTTGCAGTAAGTACCTACCTGCTGTTCTTTAAATTTTATGGCTTTTTAAAAAAAAAAACTTTTTAATTACTTATATCGTTTTATAGGGAGCAATAGCAACGACGTTAACTCAGCCTGTTGATGTAATGAAGACTCGGGCAATGAATGCCAAGCCTGGTGAAATCAAAAGTATAATAAGCCTTATTACTAGCACTGCTAAGGAGGGGCCTCTAGCTTTCTTCAAAGGTTATGTTCCAGCTTTTTTAAGAATTACACCACATACAATACTCACATTTGTATTCCTAGAGCAATTACGTTTCCATTTTGGTATCGTTGTAAAACCCTGTAAACCTCCGAAATTGTGAAATCTTTTTTTTCTGATTTCTTGAATTTTCCATTGATGTATCTATTCTGTCGTCTTACTTGTGTTTTTATTTTGTCGCAAAATTAATGACCCCGATTCCGAAATCACTCTCTAAAACTAAATTAAAAATATCACTGTCACTTTCCCATGCTTTGTATTAGAAAAAGACGGGTACATTCGTCTCACTAATTTAGTCCACGTTATTGTAAAATTGAACAAAATGCGCTGAGGACTAGCCTAAAATTGCCTTCGCTATGTCATAATGCACGCACATTTTAGTTTGACAGGACTAAAACGATTACCTGTTTCTGTCTTATACTACTGACGAGTAAGTGACGGCGATAGTTTTAATTTAGTTTAGATCAAGGGCGGATCCAGGGGGTCACCCCCCCCCCGACTGAGGCCAGGACCACTAATTGATGTTCTTAAATACAATGTACCTATTAAAGGGAGTAAACTGTTCCATGATAACTAGACATATCGCTGATTCACTGTTCACTAATGTTTGACCAAACAACGAATGACATACCTATAAGGAACCTTTTGAAAAATAACGATAGAAAAACTAATCATGTAACAAACTAATCATTTCAAATGTTTAACTTCGCAAACGGTCCAAATGTTAAAGTAACGTTCTAAAAATATTCATTTGACAAGTTTATAAAATGTTTTACTTCACAAAATGACGAAAGATAAACAGCTACTTGATAAATCAGGCATATTGCCATTAAAACATTAAAATAGTCATAGTGGATAAATGGAAAATGTGTGCAATAAAACATCGTGGAAAAATGCATAAGTGCCAAGTTATGTTTACTTGCTTTGTTGACTGTTAATAAGATAAATCCTTGGCTCACGTTTGATTTTAACTGATTCTAAGACTTTTCTGTAGCCCAAAACTGTTATTGAAGTTATTATTTAGCGCTTCGCCGATTGCTGCCGCACCACGCTCGCTACGCTCGCTCGGCTTGCGAATGTGTCAAAGTCAACCTTACACGCTCGTCGCTGCGCTCCTCGCTAATCTATGTATATTACTAAGTATTTTGATAGTAACTTCTAATTATGATCACTCTAGAATTTTAAACCAAAATAGAACTAAATATTACAATTTGACAAGCCTTTGTAAAGGACTAGGCAGTTTATAACATGCCAAATTATAAAATTGCCTGCAACAAATGCAAAATTAAATTATCGCTCGTTTTATTGTTTTGTTAGGACACTTTAGTAGATTTCTTTAAAAGTTTTTTTTTATTTCTTAAATAAATTTAGGTAAACATGCATTATTTAATCATTGAAGCAATTACTAAACAATACATTTCTCAAACGTTATTTTAGCAAACGTTGTTTTGTAAATTAACATAGTTATAAAGGGATTAGTTTGCTAAATAATGTTGTAATGAAAGTATTTCATTTGATGAGGCTGCCAAAATAGTTATTTAAATAAATAAATTTATAAAAAAAAACTCACTTTGTCAATTGATTGTTTTGTCATACGTTTTTTGTCTAATGATACACTAACCACTACATTGTGACCCCCCCTGGCGCCCAAGCTGGATCCACCCTTGGTTTAGATAGTGTAGTCAGAATTGGGACCAATAACGAAGAACTAAAATTTAGTTCTAGGTTAAGCTGGAGAACGAAGTATATGTAGGTAAAATTAGGTATGTAACTATGGACCAAATTATTAGAAATTAATAACTTGTCAAAGTAGGTATACTCAGATTTAAAACTTAAGATCAATTTAGTCGAAACAATATTTTTTTCATTATTAAGGGTTTTAACTAGTATTACCTTATTAATTTAGATATGAATATGGTAATAAGTATTTGTTTAAAACTTAGGACTGAAAAAGTAATTAACTTTATAAAACTAAATCCGATGCTAAAGTATCAAACTTGAGTATACCTCGAAGAACAGAGGGCGATGTAATAGTTAGGTAGCTACATATGTTTTGTTTTTTAATTGATTGTACCATTTCTGCTTCTCGTCTTTAATGTTGAGTACCTACTTCAGTGATGCATATGTTAAAATAATAATCACAAAGTCACACCGGTTATAACCCTTAGTATCTTGTGTTACAATTCTTATTACATGTTTGGTATATGTAATCGAAACTGTCCACTAATACAACTAATGGAGTTACTTAACGACGGTCGCATGTAGCCAATTAACTATTTTATTAAGAGTGTAACGACATTAGTTAAATAAAAAATGTGTGGTGCGTCTGCTTTCTCCATTGAATATTGGATAGTTGTTTTTCTAAAGGGGCTGTTTTTTCTAATTGTCAGATAATTCCTTTTTAATTGATAAGTAGAATGCTTTCATTGTCACTCAAATCAATCAAAATCAAAATATCAAATCAAATATTTTTATTGTTTAAAAAACTGCCTAATACAATTTTCCCTAATTTTACAAAATCTGTAGATTAAATATTAATTATAATAGGCTACATATTAACATTGATACCCTACCCTCTAAACTAGTTAAAACTGTATCATAGAAGGTAGTTCATTTGTCCGTTGTAATTATCAATGTAGCTTTCTAAAAAAAATTTTTTACTTGAAGAAGTTACATTATTTTTTATTATTTGCATGATGTAAAAAATGAAGCAATCATAGTTACAGGCTTTTTAGATGTTAGTAAGAGGTAAAAAGTTGTGTTATATTTTTAATAGTTAACATTTTAAAAGTAGTGCAAATATTCAAACCGTTACAAGATTCTCAATAGCCGTGTAATCCTTTTTTTTCAAAAAATTTACTAAAACTGTTTTACAGTCGTATTGATTATGTTTGGGAAGCTTTGGAATACTTTTAACCAGTCTGTTATAAATGAATGGTCCAAGAAAGTCGGGAAATCTCTGCGTGAAAGACTTTTTACAGAGTGGTTCCTTGAAAATTCTATCCAGACGTCTCTTGTTTGTCTGAACCGGAACCATTCTATGATATTGAAGAGTGAGCAAGAGAACGAATAATTGCCTAACCGTTAGGACGGAGTTGTCTTTGTAAAGCTGTACTGTCGAGTATAAGTAGGGTTTAAAAGTCATGACCTTGAGGATAGCACGCTGAGCTCTCTCAAGAGGCAATAAGATAGATCTCGGACATCCGCCCCAACAGGGCATACAGTATGTTATTATAGATTCACAAAGAGCAGAGTAAATAGACTTTAATTGTTTAAGATCGCATAAGTGTCGTAGTGTTTTAAAAACATATATTAATTTACGCACCCTTGTAGTAACTGCTTCTATGTGTTTATAGAAATTCATGTTGTTGTCAATTGTAATGCCTAAGTACTTGATACTTTCTGTCGAAAATACTTCCGGACAGTCACATGGAGTGAAAGTGTGGCAGTGATGTGCCTTAATATTTATTGTATTAGACGCTGGTTGTTCATTCCTTCTAAGACTAAAACTAATATATTTGGTTTTCCCTAGGTTAAGAGTCAGTAAATTGTTGTCTAGCCATTTTGCTACAGTATTCAGGCCTTTATTGGCATTAAAATTTACTTCTTCCCATGTTTTTCCTTTAAAGAACAACACAGTATCATCCGCATAGGCAATTATATTTCCGTTTTCCAGTTTCAAGTTACACATATCATTCATATATACTGTGAAAAGGGTGGGCCCTAGGACGCTTCCCTGAGGAACTCCAAATTTTATTTCTCGCTGTGTGCTCATGTTTTCTCCAATTTGTACGAATTGTCTCCGATTTATTAAGTAATGCTTAAAGATTTCTAGTTCGTTTTGTCTTACTCCTAAAGCTTTCAATTTACTGAGAAGACATGGTATAGAAACAGTGTCGAAAGCCTTAGAGAGATCCAAAAAAATTGCTAGGCATTTTTCTGAAGCATCAAGGCTTTTTGCGACAAGGGATGTTAAATTTTGAACAGCGTTCACTGTGGACATATTATTGCGGAACCCGAATTGATTCTTAGAAATAAGTTTGTTTTTCTCTAAAAATCCTTTCAGTCTTACATTTACTGCCTTTTCAATAATTTTTGATAATGTAGTTAAAAGTGATATAGGCCTGTAGTTACTGATGTTATTTCTGTGTCCTCCCTTAAATATTGGAATAACTTTGGATATTTTTAGAGATTCAGGGAAAATACCGCTTTCAAATATCGAGTTACAGATGTTTGTTATTGGGAGAGCCAAGTGATCAATTCCGAGCTTAAACACCTTCGCAGGTATTCCATCCCAACCAGTGCTTGACGATGGTTTCAGCGACTTAATTATCGATTTTATTTCATTTTCGTTGGTAGGTGATAGAAAAAAGGAATTAGAAGCAGAGGGGGTAAAGATATCGTCTCTATTAAGTTCAATTTCAGTAGTGTTAAGCCTTTTCAGAATTATGTCAGCTAAGTTACCGCCAACACTAGTAAAATAATTGTTAATGTTATTAAGAGATGGAATTGGATTTTCCTTATCTGATATTAATTCTAGAGAGGAATCTTGTTTTTTTTTGAAATTACAGGCCTCTTTGACAATATCCCATTGTTTTTTTAGATTGTTTTTACTTTTTTGCATTTCATTTCTATAATACAATCTTTTAACATTTTTTAATATATTACAACATGAATTTCTGTACCGTATATAAGTTAATTTTAAAATCACGTTTTCAGGATCATTTTTTAATTTCTGATGCAATTTGTCTCGCGTTTTAATGCATTTTAGTAAGCCCGGAGTAACCCATGGTTTGAGGATATTGTTTTTCGATTTTTTGTAGTGAAATACTGTGTGTTTTATAACAAGTGCTTTAACTTTAGATACAAAAATATCTGTCATCTCATTAGTACACCTAGAGGTTAATTCTGCTGTCCAATCTACTTTAGCTAGATCTTCTGCTATTGATTTATAATCTAACTGCCTTACCATTTTTGGATTTGTATTAAACGTGTTGATTTTTTTATCCATAGAGAGTATTACGCTACTATGATCAGTTACGGTTGAATCACAAATAGCAGCGTTTATAACACAGCCCATCTTGACAATAGTGTGATCCAAACAGGAGCTTCCTCTAGTTGGGAGAGTATACGTTGGTATCATGCCGTGTAAAGCTAAGAAATCCAAATACCTAAGAGTTTTTTCACTAACATTTCTTTCGGCGATATCTATATTTATGTCACCTACCACTAGTATTTTAGCATAGCCTTTGTGATCATTTAGCACTGAATCTAAGAATTTTAAAAACTTATCAATATTTCGATAACTTGGTGATCTATATATACATATAACTGCTAATTCCTTTTTATCAGTGATGACTATACAGTTACATTCTTCCACAAGTGTCGGCTCATGAATATCTACATTAAAACTTTTATCAACATAGATAACAACACCATCATTTTGATTGTGAAAAGTTTTTGTGTGGAAGCAATTGTAATTTTCTAAACTTGGCAAATGAACTACCTTAGATAACCAGCATTCAGTTAATACAACAATATGTACTTTGATATTAAGTCTAAATAGATGTAATGTGAAATCGTCAAAATTACAATTTAAACTTCTAATATTCTGCACTACTAAATTCAAATTTTCGTTTTTTATGTTCAATCTATTTTTACAAGTTTCTGCATCCTGCAACCTTATTGTATTACCACATGTAAATCTCGTTTCTTCTATTTCTGTAATCAGTTCCATAGTTGAAGCCATTTCTAGATTGTTTTCCTTTAACTTGATATAATTATAGTGTGACGTAGTCATTTAATTAGAGCTAAACTATCGTGATTGCGAATATTAATTGCTGTATGATTTTCATCCTTTCTAACGAAAAAACGACCATCCTTCATCCATACAAACTTGTAATTTAGTTCCTTTGATTTTTTCCTTATGACCGCATAAAGACTCTTGTTGGCTGGACTGAGATGTTCAGAAATGTAGACAGGCGTTGATGCTCCACCGTATCCCAGATGGTGTGAATTTAATTTAGATTTTTCATTTTTATTAAATTTTGCTGTAGCAGATATAAAGCTGTCGCGTAAGGAGCGGTTCTTGAGTTTTAGTATGATACTTCTAGGCCGAGTATCGTCTTTTGCTTGTCTAGTCACACGCAAGATGGACAAGATGTCTTCTTGGTTGAGGTCACATTTTACAGCCTTAGAAATCTGCATTACAGTGGAATGTAGGTTTTCCTCTTTATGTTCCGGTACGCCATTTATTTCTACATTAGTTTCCCTTAAATACTGTTCCATTTGACCCAACCTGTTTCCAAGATCCTTAATAGTGGAGTTAAGACACATGTTATCTTTTTGTATCATGGCAATTAGTTTTTCTTTCTCTATGAGGCGAAGTTTCATTTCTTCATAGGCTGTATTATAAAAATTTAGCGATTCCTCAAAACATGAAACTTTTTCATTTATCATTTTCAACTGTTTGCCGACCAATTCATCAATTGTTGTTTTGAGAGTAAGGGTAAGTTCATCTCTAATCATTAGACGCAGAGATTCGGCTGAAAGTTGTGTATTAATTTGCGGGGTGTCATCTGATGACTTTCGTCTTGGTTTCTGTGCATTTCTTTTTGTGACAAATGACGATTCTGGGCAATTAGAAACAGCTGTTCTTATAGGAGTGTTAGTATTATCCAACTTTGGCTCTGAGCTTCGGCATTTGGGGCATTTCCAAATTGTTTTACTATCTTTGACCATAGAGTGGTAGCGTTTTGCTGTAATATTGGCACATTCTAGGTCATAACTTGATTCACACATAGCACACTTCATACATTCCCTCAAATTAAGTATATTTTTTTTACAACCGGCACAACTTAGGGTAGACATCCTTACTTTTCCTTCCAAAACAGAGTTGCGAGTTTACTGCAAGTACACACTCTAATTCGCTTCTGGTACTGAACGACAGATGGCGCTGATATTGTTTTTATTGCTTTAGCGTAAGGGTGTCTTACCCAAGCAAGCACTTCATCCATATGTCAAATATTTATATACGACGTGTAACAAGAATGTCGAATCGAAGTTATTTGACAACTTTAAAACCAGCCCTAAATGCATATCATTTTTATGCAATCTAAACGTAACGTAATTGTAAACAATAAAAATCTAACTTCTTGTCCCAATACAAAATATTTTTTTAATGCCTACTTCCCGTCTTTTTTTCTATATTGTGTTCGTACCTATTTGTTTTTTAAGAGGGTTATTAATTTAGATAAGTCACGTCCCCAAAAAAAGCCTGCAAAATTACCTCTAACTTGAATCATATGTAAAAAATGGACGTATAAAAACTGGGACACACACATTGTCCCATGTATCACGTGATTCATCGGACAGGGAACCTGTGACGGAAATAAATGTTTGCAACTATAGTTTAGTTTTCTTCATCATCGATAAGAAATGGGTAAGTTATGAAAAAACTATTTAAATTAATCTATTTATTAAGTACAGAATAAGTAAGACTGACACACAATATAAGACGTACAACAGACACAACGACATCAATAAATATTTTAATCAGGAATAACATTCAATAACATTTTTTTTTAATTAATTGTGAGTTAACAACTAGTTTGAACCTATATAACAATGGAATCATCTAGCTTTCTCCTATTTTATTATAAATAATATAAAAAATATATATAAGAGGGCTGTCTAAGAATATTTTTTTCGTCGTAGTTAGATACATTTTGTTACCTACATAGTGCGCTGCAAGCATAAACTTTTAGTATCGTTATTCTGGAATTTATTTCGTAATTTTTATGACCTTTTAAACGATAGTGACAACAAAAGTTTACGAAATATGCTATCGCTTCTGCCAGGATTCCCCCCCTGCACTTTTTTGTTACAATTTTTCACATTTCCGTCAACTTCGACATAATTGTTACTATCTTGGCAACCCTGTGGCCGAAGCATCTAAACTATCGTTTATTTGTATCGTCATTTTTTGACAGATTGTTTCATTTGATTGATGTCCATACTAATTAACGGGTCAAATGCCATAAATATTAACGATTGTTAAAAGTTCTGGGGGTCAAGTCAAGTGGCATTCGCTAATTGTCGATTCGTATTCACGCCTAAACAAGTTGTCATACAAAAGTTCCTTAGAAACTGAAAGATCGTAGCTATGACTTTTTGACTTTTCCATGCCATGTGGCAATTTTGACAAGCGTTTCGCCTTGATAGAATAGAAAATGAAGCGTACATCAAAACCTTGTAGATAACTCCGGCGACAAAATGGCGGCTTCTGCGATCAGCTGATTGCGGTTTTACATGTTTTAGTGAAAATTTATTTTAAATGGATTCAGTTAATGTATGTATGAATGTAAAAAAAAAAAATTATTTAAAAGGTAAACCGTAACAAAAATATGGTTTTATTTTAATTTCATAATTTATAGTTGTAAATAGGTACCTTTGCATGATACTTTGTATGCATAGATTTAAATCGTTAGATAGGCCCCGACACCAAAAACTGTAGCATTGTTTTTTTTGCAATCTATACACAACAAGTGAACTGAGAAAATAGTGTCATCTCTTTTTCTCCTACATAAGTTGCAAACACTACTTTCTCTTTCGTGCACTCCCAGGTTAGTAAGCTCACTCACTTCGACTGTGGAACAACACGGCGCGGTGTCACTGCGGTAAGAGCCTATCTTACGATTTAAATCTATGCATTTCTTATTCTATTCACTCGCTATCGCAATTTTCTACTGCCACTTGACTTGGGGGGCTGAGCATTCGCGAAAATTTAAGTAGGTACACGATTTGTCTATACACAAATTTGTCAACGCGAGTTCCGTGCTTGCCCTGCTGTGCTGTCATCCTAAAATGAAATGGGCACCAAAATATTCATATTCATCTTGCTCTTCAGCAGTCAACCTTTTCTTAAAACGTCTTTCTATTGACACTTTTTTTAAACATATTTATAAATATAGTTCTTCTGAATTCTACCCTCGTTTAAAACAAGAGTTTAACATGCGATGCTATTTAATGATATCTTGCGTCGCCCCCTTGTATCACTTTGTTTGAAATAATAACAATAAAACTGACATTTAATTACTCTATCTTATTAATACCGTAAAATAAACGCTATACTCTTCCTTAATTAATATAACGCTAGATCTAATCATACTTTGGTTGACATAGCCATGGAAATACTCTACACAAGAGCTTCCACCTCGAGCGCTTTTTAAACTTGTGAATGGAAATAGGATAAGGAAGCCCTTGTGTAAAGGAAAGAAGGCCTTTTTTAGCACACAATGAGATTAAAATATTGGCTGTTACGCCTTGCGTAATTCACACACACAGTGTATGCCATTTATCATTTTAAAACAAATATCTTTATTAATCAGGTACTGAGGAGAGCCTTGTGATATGGTTTTCAAGATTTATAACTATCTCTACATACTTAGTACCTATTAAGTATCCTTGTTTGTTTGTATGGAATTCAAATTGATTTTTAATACATTGGATATGGGTAATACTTATTTATAGGTGATTTCCACGAGGTGAACAGAATAAAAATGTATGAAACTGTCATTTTTGACAAGCTTGCAATTTGACAGTAACATACATTGTTCACATGCCATTTGACTTAGACTGCATAGAAAGAGGTCAGTCAGCCTAAGTTGCACGTTATGAAACACTTGCCCACCTTGTAAATATTTATGTATAGATATTTCTTCACCTTTTCTTTTTGAGGTAGTGTAGGTTTTGTCAAGACATTGTTTTTCTAAGATACTAAAGTATTAAACGCCATATATTGGAACGCACTGTTAGACATGCAGATCGTTTCACTATTTATACAAACACTTAAGTGCACAATGGAATATTTTAAACAACATTAGAGCCTAGACATACCTTAACAATCCATAAAAAAAGAGTAATAATAGAGGTAGGTAATCTACGTCTTACTCATATACTAATTCTAACCATCTTGACGATATAAATATGAGTGTATCTATCTGAAACCGTTACGCAAAAAGAATATACATTCACATACGTAAAGAGGCGTTCACACCTACCTAAAATTTAGTGTTTGCAAACTAAAATAGTCTTAATTACAAACGCCGATCTGTGTTCGCGGTTATAGGCACCGTGAAGAATGGCGATAAATAAATAATTACGACTTAAGTTATTATTTATTTATCAGAAAAAGGATCGAATGAATATGGAAGCATAAAAATTTACAATAGTTTTTGATACCACTGGAAGTAAATAATATTAAAATCTGTTACGTAGTCTCGAAAACGTTAGCAGATAAACATAAATCTAATACATATGTAACAGTAGTATCTTACTGTGCTTGAGTCGAATGAAGTAACAAAAGTTTGGTGATCAGAACCGCCTTGAACGGTGCGGTGTCAAACGCCCATGTTACCGTTTCTTACTACATCTACGAGTGTGGTTGTTGTACGATGTTCACACCAGGGGACTCTACTGGGACTTGACGGTCGTATCGCGCATCTTATCAAAATCGCGAGATTGGTACCGAGACTTACGACTTTTAAAACGATATTTCCTGTCGTTACGATAATCTTAACACCTAACCGGGACTTGTGTCGTCGCCTTGTTGAACTGTCAAGTTTGACAGTTAATTTCGTCTAATTGTGATAAAGTGCCGGTAAGGCATTCCGTCAAGATCGTTCGTACTTCGATCGCACGGATACGATTTCGATTGTAAAGTCCCGGTAGACCCCCCTGTATTACACTATGATCTACGAGTGTGCTTGCGGTAGGATGTCCACACCGGTATCACACTAGTGTCTACGCGTGTGGTTGCGGTACGATGTTCCCGCCCCTCTGTATTTCACTAGTATCTTCGAGTGTTGTTGCGGTACGATGTTCACACCTGTATCACACTAGTATCTACGAGTGTGGTTGCGGTACGATGTTCACACCTGTATTACACTAGTGTGCTTGCGGTAGGATTTTCACACCTGTATTACACTAGTATCTTCGAGTGTGGTCGCGGTACGATGTTCCCACCTGCATTACACAAGTATCTACGAGTGTGCTTGCGGTACGATGTTCCCCCCTGTATCACCCTAATGTCCGTTCGCGTTAAGAAAATAGTGACAACTACAGGATACGGGTGTATTCACAGTGGAGTAAAAGTACAAAAGAAAAATAATAATTTTATAAACAGTATTTTCGAATACACCGCATGCACTTGCTGTTTCTATGACTATGCTCTCAGTTGCATTTAAATCACACAATTTAAAGTTCTTATAAACATTGTCTCTCTCCACTATGGATTATTGATCCACTTTTATTCTTTGGAATTGGTGAAGTATTCATTTTCAAAATTGATTGTTGGACGAGTCACGCAAAATACACATCCGTTTTGTTCGAACGTCAGACTTCAACTGGTCACTGTAAACTCGACTTTTAAATTTCTCGCATTTTAATTGGCTGGCGGGCGTGGCCAGGCCAGTTGATAACGATCACTCACTATTTTCTTAACGCGAATAGACTGTAGTGTCTACTCGTGTGGTTGTATGGCGGCGAGCACGCGGCTGGCGCCGGCGCGCGCGAGGTGTATGGTGGCGGCGCGCTGCAGCCACGGCTCGCCGTCCACCTGCATCGCGCAACTACCCGACAACTCGATCTGTGCGGGGGGGCTTACCTTTACTGTTGAGCTGTATTACTGAGTGAAGAAATGTTACCACTACAATGGGACATCATTTCCATCGCTCCGAAAATAGACCGATCCTCAAGATTTCTTTCAAAAATAAGTTGTATTTTTTTATATTTTCGGTAACAGATATTTAGATGAACCTTCTGATTGCCAGAATCGTTTACACTGAAAGTATTTTTTTAGTTCTCTATGCCTGTAATCACTCTACCTATTTAACCTTTATAGAGTAGACATAACACGATAAAAATGAATAACGGCAGATATTGAAACATTAGTAATAAGAACTACGTCATTAGTAAAATGTACAAACGTACCGTAATTTTGGAAGCTTGTCCGAATCGGTACGGCTCCGCAAGTCCACATTGCAGCCTCGCAATATGAAACGAAGATGAGACCCCTGCTACCTACAAACAACACAGAAATCACAGTATGAAGCCATTATCGATCGGTAATATCGTTATTTTGACAGTTGTGATCGTTAATATCAATGCACATAAAGTAAACAAATGTCGAATGCTTACTTCCATCTTTCCGTCACAAATACTTTGTTCGCCAACTTCTTCATCGCCCATACCTGTAGAGAAATATGTTTTTAAATTTAGATTACCTAACTCAATCAAGTAGAGAAAAATACCTTTATTAAATTATCTTTAAAACTTTGGGACTGTAATTGGAAAGATTTATTTTTTACCTTTTGCTAAATAGTTATTTCAGGTACATCGATTTCAACACTCTTAAAATAAAAACAAAATACACGGAACAAGGTAAAACGGATTACATGTTTTTACCATGTAGATTTGTCATTTCTAAAATTTGCCACTTTAATAGAATATTGTGATACAAGTGTGCAAAAGTTATTCATTATATACGAGGCTGAGGGTTGCAAATCAGCCGAATGTCTAATAAGAATGTTGCTCACGAGTTCCATACGTACTTTTTCGCATTAAATCCGTTACGTGTAAGTAAACAAACATACACAAATATCGCCTTAGCTTTATGTAATGATTGTTTATATGTATAACTAGCGACCCGCCCACGCTTCGCAATGGTGTAATTTTGGCCGACTTGCTCACGAAACATAGATTTTTGGCTAACTTAAAAAAACTTTTTCCGATTGTTCTTTATTTACAAATTTAATTGAAAAAAATACCTAAAGGATTGTGAAAACCGCATTAAAATCCCTCAACTGGTTTAGGAGGAGTTAGCGGCCAAACATACAAACAGACAGAATTAGCGACTTGGATTTATACTATGTAATGATGTAAAGATGATAATATTATGATAATGTTGCATTAAGACAAAGAAACTTACTCCACAGATCGACGCCGGCGCCCCACGACGGTATATTCAGCAGCACGAGCGCCTGTATCGGCGGCAGCTCCAGCGGCGGGTTGTCATCGAGTCGCACGCGCAGCCTCTGCTCTAGACCCTGGCAGCCGCCGTCGTCGAACGCGCGGTTCGCGCCCAGGAATGCGTAGGCTATCTGGGTTTGGGGAATAGCTTACGTACTATAGTTTCGATTTACCTACATATTTTAACGATTTCTGTGTTGGGGGAATAGCTTACGTACTTTAGTTTCGATATACCTACATATTTTAACGATTTCTGTGTTGGGGGAATAGCTTACGTACTTTAGTTTAAATACGTTTTAACGATTTTAGAGGTGGGGCAAAGATTGGTAACAGACGACCTTTTTCCCGCCATCGATGACGACACGTCACGTTGACAGGTGCCACAGATGTCGCTATAAGTATGAATTTAAATGTATTCTGGCCAAGGTAGATTTAAAATGCTTTTTGAATAAGAGAGTGAACTTTGAGTGTTAAAAAGGTAAAATAATAGAACGGACTTCATGACACATTTTCAGAATCAACTTAAATTGGAAGACCACCGCAGCGTAGTATGTATTTGAGACTGTTAAGCAGATAGTTCTGTGTTCGATTCCTGGGTCAGGCTAATTTGGTAAAAAAACACAGTTCGCGACTGAGTTCTCCTTTAGTCTATAGATATAATATTTCTTTCTTGTAAGCTTTTTTATTGTTTATCGTCTGGGAAGGGCAGAATTCCACTTTATATTCCATACCAAAAAAACAAAAAAAAATATTAGCCTATGTTGTTACAAAAATAACCTTACGTAGTTGAGTGTCCTGTTAGCGTATCTATACAGAAAGGCCCTCCTTGCGCGGTGGAAATCAAGGGCTACTTGCGCGTCGACGCCCAACGACACGTAGTTGTGTGCGAACAACGAGCGACCGCCGCCGCCGACCAGCCGGCTGCGCGGGGAGGTTATTGACACCGTCCAACTGAAAGGTTATTGACACCGTCCAACTGAAAGGTTATTGACACCGTCCAACTGAAAGGTTTTGACACCGTCCAACTAAGGAGTTTATTGAGACCGTACAACTAAAAAGGTTATGGAAACCGTCCAACTGAAAAAGTTATTGACACCGTCCATCTAAAATTCCGACGTGTATGACCTTTATTGATGGCCAAATAAAGTACTGAGCAGGAGAAAATTGACTTATTAATTTACGTAGCCCCTCAACTTTAGCCAAGGCCATGAGGCCACGTTGCATCTTACTAAAAAGATTGAAGCAAAATATATCTATAAACAAGAATTGTCTTTTGTATCTGTAGATTCGTGACAATAATTTTGAGGCTTATTAAGTATCAGGAACAGGTAGTTAAGGATATTATGTAGGTAGTGTATTCCATAGTCCAATTATTTTTTGAAAAAAAAATTAGAACTTGTTTTTTTGGCGTTTTGTAGGTATATAATCGTTACAATACGTAAAATTTTCGTCGTACTTACGTATCCAAATACTGTTCTTCAGCTTGTGTAACGTCGTGAATGATAGAGTTGACATCTAGGTTAGAGCTGCAAGTGGCGCCCCAGCCAAGCACGCGGGACAAATCGTTGCCGGTGCCCATAGGCAGGATGGCTACTCCAGCCTTGACCATTAGGTGTAGATAATAAAAAACGAGTAATCGGGCCAGACGAAAAAGAATCCCGAATTTTAATAATGGGTAGGTTACTTGCATACTTTAGCGTACAAAAAAGACAAACTTTAGACCACTTCAATCGAAAATTTACATTGATTAACGTAAATTAAAATTCGGTGTATAGAATTTGTTAAAATTGAATTTTATAGTTCTAGAAGTGTCATTTATTTATTTGATTAAATCGACACAGTTTTCTTTATATTATACCTAAACGTAATTTTAAATAAAGTTAAAGAAACTTAAGTACCAAAGAAAATTATTAAAATGACTTTGTACCTATAACATTTCTTAAAATCGGAAATATTTTTTCCTCTAGTTTTTATGAAAAAAAAAAAACACTTTTCCACATTTAAACCCTAGATGACTTACCCTAGTATGCGGTGCGTTCCGCAAAGCGTTAAGTATCCAGGCGACAGTGCCGTCGCCGCCCGCGGCCAGCACGCGGCACCGGCGCGGCAGCCAGCGCACCACGCCCTCGGGGGGCGTGCGACTTATGTCTATCACCTGATAGATAAAGCATTATTAACCAGGAGTTGTAGGAAATTAAATAGGTACTGATGTGACAGACAGTGAGAACTAGAGTAGTACTTATTATTATTTTTATTATGTTTTTCAAAAATTTTAGTATGTCTTCTTAGCTTAATTGAAAAATAATGTTTTTATACTAAATACAAATAATTGACCTTAATATTGCAGTCCAGTTTTATTAAATTTTACAAAATGCTTGTCATTACTTACCTGTATCGGATTAAGAACTCCTCTAAAAAGTGAAAGGACCTCATCTCCTTTGTAGCTGCCTGACTTTCTATTAGCTGAAAATAACATAAGTATATAATTAATAAAAAAAGCAACATAGGTCTAGGTTACTTACCTAAGTCTAAAGTAAACTTACCAAATACAATCAATGGCTCCCAATCTTTGTTAGTTGGAGGTTTAATTGCAGCAACACTACCTTTGTCTAACTGGACACAAGTAGGTGGAATTATTATATTTTTGTACTTTTGAAAATCACAGCTCTGAAAAAATAACTACCGGTTAGTAGCAGCAAACCAAGATTGATTTGAATTTCAGGAGTAAAATATACAATACCTCTAAATTAATACCAATATTATCCAAAATGTCTACTTTAGTCCTGTGACACCAAGAACAGAAGAATCTCTTCAATCTATCCTCAGATATGAATCCGGAACCTAAGTCTACACTTGCTTGGGCACTGCCAACTAAAAGCATAATTTAATTACCTAAATGAAAAAGTAATAAATAAGTAAATTAAAAAAAAACCTTTTAAGGAACAAACTTTACCATTGACCCACTGGTGATAAAAAGGTTTATTTTCTGGCCAAGCTATCTGCTTACATTTGAGCCTTCTATCAATAAGTCTGCAACATTTTTTGCAGGCACTTACAGCGCAGCATTCACAAAATAATCCTACAATGGGCAACATAAGCTTTCCACAAACAGTACACTGTAAAAAAAAATACATTAAAAGTAACTAAATTTAAGGAGTGGCTTTGTAAATCTGTTTTTTACTTACATAAATACTGTATGGAATTGATTTATTACAATCAATGCTCCGCCAAGTATGTCCACGAGAACGATAAATTGCTTTTATAGTGTTACTACTCACAAGCAAGGAATGTATTATTCGATAAATTAAATAAACCAAAAATAATGCACCCGAAAGAAAATAATAGTTAAAAATAAAGTCATTGAGACGTATATTGTTTTCAATCATCATTAAAACAAATTCGAAAACGTTTTTTATATTTTTGATAGTGGCCAGGAAATTCAAAAACTGTTTATTTATTTGTTTGTTTACAGTGAAGTGGGGGGGACTGACTGACTGATCTAAAGACGTAGTAAACATATAGATACGCCACATTTGCTTTTTCAAATAGGCTATTTGACAATGTGGAAAATAAAATGTTAATTACTGTTTTCAGTATGTATTATGAGTTTAAAAATGGATATTTGGTAACGTAAGTTAAATATAATAATTCTATTATTTTTAAATCCATTAATTAAAATGAATATTTCTAAACCTTTTCCACGTGACACAAAACGCTCCTGATTGGTCGGGTTTATGATGTCGTCACATGCACGTAAATAAACAAACATCATTCGCCTACGTAGACGCCTACTTGTGTTATTAGCTTTCAAAACTGTTTTGATAAGATGTTCCATTGATTTCGTGTAATTTATTTGTTTATTTTACAAATTCTGTCAAGCATGGACAACGATTTTGTGAAAGCAGACAGTAGAAACCTGCCCAGAGTCGACGCAATCATGGTCGGATTATTTTTCAAAAATAATTCCGATTTCTATGCTTCGGAGCTTAAAAATGTGAAAACAGCAAAGTAAGTATAATAACACTTTATTAGAACTTAATTGTATAATAAGAAAGTGAAATAATGATGAACTTGCACAGTGAGCAAAAACTTTTATAGGTTATGTTGATGTTATGATGAACATAAACGATATTTTGTTTTTTTTCCAGGTCTGCAAGAGAATCGTATGGAGATGATGCCATTGAATATGTGCAATTGCGTCGCAAGTCCCAGTAATTGCACAATGAAGTGTAAGATTTGTCCTAAACACAAGGTGAAGAGCGGCTCTTACAACATTACAATGGTGATAGACAAAAGAAAGGGTGTAATGGTTATATGTTGGTGCTTGGACTGTGCAGCTTCAGCTGGTGGCTGGAAACATGCAGTGGCATTTCTCATGTGGACCCATCATCACACAGAGGAGCCTTCTTGTACTAAGGTGGAATGTTTTTGGGAACCCAAGGCTCTCTAAAGTAGGCACAACATTCAACTATGTGACTGTAGATCAGTTGTGCATAAAGCTCCAAAATGTTAAACTAACACAAGCCTCTTCACAGAGTTTATACAGGAAGCAAAAAAAGGAAAATTGCTAACTGTGAACTGTTAAAATACGAGTATCAACCCGAGTTTAACACAGTGATGTCAAAACAGTTTTCTTTGTGTAATTTGATGTTATTGTAGTGTATTGTATTGTTGTATTGTAGTACTATTATTTCATAGTGTTACATCACAGTATCTACCTAATTGATGATTGTTAGGTTTGCTTAAGCCATAAGTTATTTTTAATGTTTAATGAAGATTAAATAAAAATAAAATTCAGACAATGGTTTTATTTGATAAATTACACATATACCCAAATATAAATAGAATGTAAAACTCAGTGATTGGATAGATATTGGATTAAATCCTACTAATATTATAAATGTGAAAGTTTTTGAGTATGTATGGATGTTTGCTCTTCACGTAAAAACTACTGGACGGATTTGGATGAAACTTTGCAGTAATATAGGTTATACATCAGAATAACACATAGGGTAATTTTTACCGCGGGAAAACATCTTATTCCCACGGTAAACCGACTTCCACGCGAACGTAGTCGCGGGCAGCCACTAGTAGGTCTATACATGTATAAAACTCCTAAAAGGTGGACTGCAGCACAACTCATTTTTATAGTTGTGCTGCAGTCCACAGTACAGGAGCATTGAATGCGATATGCAAGACCATTAAAACAATACACTATTTTTGGATTAGTCATAATAATGTCAGTCTTGAGTCCCATTTTAAAAGTAATATATTAGTATATTTAGAAGTAAATAATTATATTTAATAAGAGAGTTTTGAATAGTTGCAGAGGACTTAATATTTTTTTTTGCCAAAATAGGGTAAAAATACCCTAATCTGGCAACACTCCAGGCATGTGACGTCACAGACTCCGCCATACTGCCAAAGTAGCGTTTTCGCGCGCTTTTCAAATATTGAATGTTTATTTTGATATTTTTCAGCAGATATGTACCAGAATAAAAAATAACAAATTTTGCAGGGTTCCTTAAGATCTACCAAATAATAAAAACTGGTTTTTGAAAACTTGTCAAATAGCCTATTTTCCAAGGTGGCTTATCAAAAAAAAACAATGTGGTGTCTGGTGGCCATTTTGTTTTATAATGGCCGCATTATAAAAATGTATGTAGGTATTTAAATACAATATTTTAGTGGTTTTGTTCTAAGTCAGCTAATTTAGGAATATTTACGTAAATTTTGTAAATATGTAGTAAATAAAGATACATAGGTAGGTACTGTATAACAAACGATAGAGAATGAACGCAGCATTTTTACTTAAAATACAAAATTACGTACTACTATTTCTACAATTTATGTATCACTAGCTTTTGCCCGCGGCTTAGCACGCGTCAAATTTGTAGTAAAACCCTCCACCCTATACTATGTTATTATACATATAAACCTTACTCTTTTTTAATAGGTTACCTATTAAAAAAACCGCATTAAAATCCGTTGCGTAGATTTAAAGATATAAGCATACATAGGGATGTAGGGACAGATAGAGAAAGTGACTTTGTTTCATATTTCATACTATGTGATAGCGAAGTTGATTTTCCCAATTTTTTTTTCAACCAAATTGAAGCATATTTCATTGGCAAGTATTTCATGTCTATACGTTCTAATGTCATTTGTTTGAACAACGGTCAAAGTCAACATGACCATGACAGGTGATTAGGCCTCGTTCCGATTCAGATAAAAAACGCAAACATTAACTCCTGACCGAGAGGTGTTTGCTTTATTAAATAAAAAAAACTTCAGAACCCATACATGTGCCCATACTCAACAATAATAAAGGACGCCGGCTCTTTAAATCTAGTTTTCGTAATTGGAACGATCAAAATGGGAGCGAAAAGCGATAACAATTGCGTAAATCGGCCTTAGTTAAATATTGCAATGGTTGTCTGTTCACTTTCATTCATAATGAACAGAAAACTTTGATGAGCAGACAAGATATTGAAACAAATAAATATAAGTTGTTTTTTTATTATATCTCTATTCAAGTAGTGAAAGTAATTTGTTTCTTAGTCTGCTAGAACTCAAATCTAAAGGCGTCTTCTCCTCTTTGTTGTGAAATTTGATATCAGCACCAGACTTTACCAACATAGATGCTACAGCATCTCTATCCTCTTCACAGGCCAGGTGTCTAGAACAATAAACAATTAAGATAACTTATAAACTATGCAAGCTTCATAGTTATTATTTCTTTAACTTCACTCAAACATACTCACAAAGGTGTAGATCCAGTTGAATCAGCACTATCAACTTTGATTTGGGGATGTGTTAGCAGTAATTCAACAATGGCATTACGGCCTTGTGCAGCTGCTCTGTGCAGGGGAGTTGCACCAAGAACATCTATCTCATTTACATTTGCTCCAGCATCAAGCAATAATTTTACTACCTGAATAAAATAATAATAAAAATGTGAACCTGTAAAAACAACAGCACTTGCCAGTAGAAATATGGCTTTATAAATTTTTACCTCAGCATGTCCTTTAGAGCTTGCATAATGTAATGGTGATTGTTTACGGTTAGTTTTATGATTAACATTAGCATGTTTACAAATTAGCAGTTTGACTACTTCGTATCTGCCAGCTGACGAAGCTAGAATTAAAGGGGTAGAGTTCGTGTCATCTACCGGGTCGACCGGACTTCTACAATCTAATAGGAAATCTACCAAATTGTGATTGCCGCCCAATGCAGCCCAATGAATTAGCAAGCGTCCATTCTGAAATTAAATATTAACCAATTAGTTGATTTAATCTTAAATTAAATTCAGTAGGCAGTAGTTTTGTTGATGAACTTACCGAATCCGGTATATTGATGATAGAATTATCTTCATCTATTCGTACTTTGACTTGGTTAAAATCCCCTTTATAGGCTGTTTCATATACTGTACCAATCGACATCTTTAATATTTTCCTTCTTACAATCTTGCATTCATAAAATTAAAACCAACAATCAACGCAAACAATAAAATACACAAATAGTTAATGATTGATCACCACTTCGAACACTTCACCCACCAGTCACCTCAATAATGCAAAATCACCCGGCAATTCTCGTCTGTCTGACTGTCAATGTCAAGTTATTTGACGTCCAATAAACGTCAGATACCTGAGGGTGCATACCGATAAACACGAACAACGCTCACACATTAATACATGAGGTTACGCACACCGAATTGTTGTCAGCGTTACCATGGCACGTTAGCGTTAGTTAACACTGCTTTTTGTCTATAGGTTTAGACCTAGCACACCCAATTCCTTTCTTTTTTCTTGCTTTAGAAAAAAGCGCTAATTTGTAATTTGTGTACGTTTTTGTCTTCAATGAAGACCCTTCATCGAACGGTGGGATGTCCACAGCACAGCTACAGTTGTATTAGGAGAATCGAATGAAATGCAACTAAGCATTTGCGTAGACAGAAATTATTTACAGTTGTCATTAATGCCAGTTGCGCTTGTCAGCAGTTCGGGAAGGGTAAACGCACAAAATTGGAAATTCATTAAAGTGCGAATGTTGTTTGTCTGAATCAGAAAGTGGCCATAATTAGCGCTGTTTCGTTCGCTCTCCGTTCCGTTCGTTCAGTTCAGTTTAGTTTATTTTGGATGCCTGTTGTGTACGACTGTAGTTGGTGCAAAATTTGCTAATTTTCTATGTCAAATCGGCACTTTGACCAAAACTAATTAAATTATAACTTGTTGTTAGCAAAAAATATGTTTTATTACATTTGCCGTATCCATGGTTTCAAATAAATGTCAAAAAATATTATTTGCTATGGTGCGAATAACAGGTAAATTTTATGGTTCCTACTTACGTACTTACCTATAAATTATAATATAAATATTTTTTCTTTTTTCTCTACGTACCAACAACTATAACTGATAATAACTATTTCAGAGGCTGTTAAGTAATTTAGCTAAACTTGTACCAGTTAACAATTTGAGAGCGAACTTATACCATATGCGAATCAACTATGTCTGTGACATACTACGACTATTACGATGGCAGTAAATTATTTATGTTTGTATCTAATAAATTCGGACTTCCAATCGACTTGGTATGTTGAAATTTTTTATGAGGTGTTTGTGATGCATACAAACTTTTTTAAAATATTGATTCATCTATAAGGCTTTGAAGTATTTGAAAAGTATGTGTATTTTCTTTCTTAGGTGAATTTTCTAATTGCACAAATATCAGCACTATTCTTAGCAAGGCTGTTCCGGAAACCTTTGCGGGTTGCATCTCCTGAAATTCGCCATTCTGTGTGCCTTGTTGTAGGTTTGATAATTGGATATTTCTGTTTTGGAAAGTAAGTGTTTTAAATTCTACATTATGTAATCTGTAGCTTGAAATAGTGTCATGGAAGTTTAAAGGTTTTAAAAATAAATGCACAATGTAAATTTAAATATTTTCATGACTTCTTTAATTCTTTCTGTGTTATTTTTATTTTAAACTAGGAATCACATAGGCAATTTTAAATGCCAATTCAAGTGAAATTAAATTAAAAATAGATTATAATTTATTACAATTACATATTTAAGCAGCAAGTATATTTTCTAGGCAAGCAATACATATGGCTGTATTGCCTATGCTTTGCTACACATTATTGAAGACTACTCCACATCGCTACATGGGCAAGTAAGTGGCCACAGGAGTTTTCCTGTAGCACCTACCTAGTTTTTAGTAGCTATGTAGATCTAGTTTACAGTTTTCACGACATTCCATCGCACTTTGTTTCAGCGTAATATTAGCTGCGTCAATGCTATATTTGTCATGTTTACATTTACATCGTCAGATTTACCATACAGCGGATTATAGTCTGGACATAACAGGTATGTATTTATCTGTGGAAATTGCACTACAATGAATGAACGATGTTCGGTAAATTGCCGTATTGTGTAGTAATAAGCATGTTACTTCTTGAAATCAGTGCCTGAATACATCGGTCATACACTTGCACATTAGCATGCCGCTAAATACTATACGCTATTCACACTTTATGAGTCGACAGAACAAAATTGGTCATTAGGTCAGTAGCTATTTCTTTTGTCGAAGTGTTCGCTTCGACATCGCTGCATGAGTAACGTACGTAGGTACCTGCAACTGCGTAGATCATTTCATGTATCGTATGTTTAGAACCGGTTTAAAGTGGACCAACAAAAGTGAAAGAAAACGAAAACGCAAGCTCTTTAATTGTTTTTACAGTTTAAACAACGTAGGGACTTAATACATTTATTTACAAAGAATTATGAAAATGAATATAAATGCCATTGGTTAGTCAGCAGTGCGTATTAAACCATTGGTTAGTCAGCAGTGCGTATTAAACCACTCACGATAGACGATAGCAAAATCGGGTTATGTACCTACATAGCTTTGTAGACAAGTGCAATACTATCACAACATAGTATTAGCTCGTTTATAGACACTTAAAAAGATAATTGTTTATAATGATTGATCGAAACACTTTAGATAGGTAAATAATGAATTATCTGTTCTTAGCTTTTTGACTAATTTTGTACAAACCACCTTTCCTCATTTACTCAAAAATGCCTATGTTTATACAATTTGCGTAACAATCGCTATTTAACTCGTATAAGATGACCTTTTTAAATTCTGAATGCCCATAATTGGCATAACTAAAATTAATTTAATCATCTTTTCAGGGCCTCTAATGGTAATAACACAGAGGATAACGTCACTATCTTATTCCTTACAAGATCGACTTCTTGGCAAAAAAGTAAATCCTAGTATAGCTGGAGAAGCGCAGGATTCTAACTCAAAGTTCGATAGAATACCAACACCTTTGGAGTATTTCGCCTTCACATTGGCTTTCCAAACGCTAATGTGTGGCCCTGTGGTATTTTATTCGGACTATATCAAATTTATTGAGGGATCCTCTTTGGAAGTTAGTATACTTTGTCGTAAGGTTATTAACACAATCGTACAATTGCGAATTTTATATAATTTTAAATTTGCGGTTTTTCAGAGGGACGTTCAAAAAGGATCCTATCCTTCACCACGAAAAGCTGTGTTCTATAAGGTTGTCGGCTCAATAATTGCCGCTGTAATGTATCTTATGCTGTCTAACAAATACCCGCTATCTATATTGCAAGGTAAGATTTAAAAAAATGCATGCATGGTTTACAGGTAAAAGTACCCTATGTGGTATTCTGATGTATAAACTATATTACTGTAAAGTTTCATCCAAATCCGTCCAGTAGTTTTTACGTGAAAGAGTATCAAAAGGGATGACTGAGAGTGTTATAAACGTAAGAGTAGACAAATATAATCAGAAAGCTTCGAACTGCTAAGGTATCGGGAGTTACACGTGTTATATTATATGCTGTCGTGGTATGTTTTTTATATAATTGCTCATATATCGTGTCGTGGTATATTTATTATATAATTTTAAGGAGAACATTTCCGTCATACATGATTTCTGTGTAGCTTTAACCATTAAGGTTGCGCACGCGACGGAAGCTTAAAAAATTGAGTAACTTCTCCCGTTTTCGCAATATTTCCCTTCACTGCTCTGCTCCTATTGATCGTAGCGAGATGAAAAGTTTACTATAACCATCTCAGGAGTATGAAAAATAATTGTACCAAGTTTCGTTAAAATCCGTCGAATAGTTTTTGCTTCTATACCGGTTATACAGACAGACAGACAGACAAAAATTTACTGATTGCATTTTTGGCATCAGTATCGATCCCTAATCACCCCCTGATAGATATTTTGGAAATATATTTCATGTACAAAATTCACCTCTCTACAGATTTAGTATAGGTAAGTATGTAAGTATATGTAGATGGAGAAAATATACCTACTACTACAGTAATGTTTAACAACGACATTCGAGAATAAATGTATTCCATCATTTATCAATTGTTATTTAGACGCCGACGAAGCGACGTAGATTTTATTGGCAATTTTATTGATGTTTATTAGTAAAGTGGATAAAGGCAGTTTGCACAGTTCGCGTTTAGAAAGAATTTACTAGACGTGTAGGTACAAACAAACCTTATCATCTAGTAATCTTATTGGTACTTAAAGTAATACGATAAGGAGAAGGTATTAAAAAACGTCGTTATAGAGGATAGTTAAAAGTACATAAGAATTCGCATAAAAAAGAAGAAAATACTACTCTAAGGATCTTGACCCCAAATTCAAATTAGCGTAGTTTCAAAACCCGTTCTAGAATCTGTTATAAGTTATCCTATCGAGGCTTTCCTCAATGTCATCTAACATTTTATCAGTTGTTTAATAGTTATATAATTTAACAACACACTATTAAGGTTAATGAGCTCGGTATACCAAGTCGGAACTTCATAAGTTATATAACGTATATTTTAAATTTAATATGATGCAGCACGTTATTTTTGACGACGAAAGTTATGCGGGAAGGTATGTTCCTAATTTAGAACTGCTGCTATTTTCGGTTCTGTTTTATAACGCCATTGTGTTGTATACGACAAGCGTGGAATTCGGATTAGTGACAACGTCAAATTCAATGGTTTTCATCGCCACTAAAGATTACTTTATTGTAAACTAGTAGGACCCTGCGACTTCGTCTGCGATAAGTCAGTGACCCGCAGGAAAAAGTAGCAAATTTTCACCCGTGACTGTTGTCAATTCCAAAATTCATTAAAATCGGCTCAGCCTTTGCGACGTAAAAGCGGAACATACAGCCCGGTATTTACATTAATAATTTAATTTTGTTAGTAAGGATTAAGAAAAACAGCAGTCCTAAACAAACTAAGCTTTTCTTTTAAATACCTACCCAAAAACATATACGTAACCGGATGCACTGCACTGCACACAACACACCCTCAAAGTTTCAGGTCTCTACGATCGGTGGTTTAGGCTGTGCGTTGATCCATAAGTCATTCAGGACAAAGGATTTTATAAATATTAAATATAGATTAATTAAGAAAAGAAAAATCTCAAAAAACTCTGAGTAATATTGTTGTAGCCCTTTCAAGCTCGCTTTACTTGAAATTCTCAAATTTTCATTAAAATAATAAGTATAATTCATAATTTTCATGATGAAAAATGCAGAGTCAGTTTAGTTAAGTAGACACTAATACGTTAATAAATACATTTACATTGTCGTGTCGCAGGTGTAAAAGCGTTCAATTTACTATAGTGTCCTTTGTTTTGTTAGTCATTTATTTATTGAGATAGGTGCCTATTATAATATTAATATTTAATTAAATATTTTTATACTGTCGTATACTAATAACGTCGACCTTCAATTTTATTTATAGAATTTTATGTACCCATTTATTACTTTAGTAGGTTTGCACGTTCCAAATAAATAATACAGAAAGGATAATGTTCTTACAGCTATAACTACTTAAATAACTATAAAAAATACTGTGCCTTGTATTGTATTTCTAAAGAGAATTCTTCATTGCAGATCTTCGCGACCCTACAACAGAAGTGTCTAGATCTTGGTCCGCCTTATACCTCCTATGGTATTCATATCTATCTACATTAGTAGTAAGATGCAAATATTACCACGCGTGGCTTCTTTCGGAGGCAATTTGCAATAACTCTGGCATGGGGTTCAATGGATATGATTCTGATGGAAAAGCAAAGTGGGATAAGTTGTCCAATATCGACATTTTAGAATTTGAAGTGAGTATTTTATTTGATTTGTATTGGTAACCTTCCCCCCGTAGCTATATGCGCATAAATCAAATTAACCTAAATTATAGAAGCCTATATCACTCCCTAAGAACTTTCTTTGACGCTAATCCTAAAAGTGTATATTGAATTTCGTATTTTACACATCATTAGGTCATTTTGCCACTATGTATGTTTATATTATAGTTGTATTTTTTGATAATATTAATCCTGAAAATTTTATATGTCTAGTAAAACTTGTTGTATTACACTGTGTACACTGTGTAGGTACGTTAATAATCTTTTTTTTTTTTTTTAATTTAGGTTTACAAAACGAAACTTACACTTTTGAAACATAAAGATAATAACACTAAATAAGATTATAGTACAAGCTTCTCAAGATGTAAACACAACATTATATAAAATAAGTACAACATAATCTAAAATTAAAGTTATAATAAAAAATTAAAATTAAAAAATTAAAATAACAAAATAATAGAAAATAAAAATAACAAAAACAAAAACTTCTTAAATTGAGGCAAAATTAAGTAAACGTTTTTTTAAAGAGGCTATAGGATCATGGAAGATATCATTTATAAAATCATTTTCAATTTTGTTGAAAGTCTTACACAATCGATTTATGGGTGACGCTTGATAATGAAGAGTATTTGTTAGGGAATGTAGGGCAGAGATACAAAGCACAGTGGAAGTTGTATAAGTAGGAATTTAATAAAGATTAATAGAAAGGTTTATAGACAGCACTTACATAAATATTTGAGTGACAAAACAACAAACACATCAATTTAACATTGACACTATATATATCTAAACGGCCAGTCAGCCCATGGAGGTGATACTTCAACACACCCCCTTCAACTCATGGGTTAAACACGTTAATTCCGCACACACAAACCTAACTCACTAGTCAGAAATTCGTGCCTTACGCGGGGCAAAGGTTTGTTGAGGATATCTGCCAACATCTTATCAGTTGCCAAATGTTCCAGTGTTATAGCTTTATTATCACGCAGTATATCCCGAATAAAGAAGTACCTAATATCAATGTGCTTACTTTTTGCGTGGTAAGCACCGGTATCTTCAGCTAGGCAAATTGCACTTAAGTTATCAGCATGCATTCTTACCTTTGAATATTTATGTAAGCCTAGTTCCTTTAATAAACTATTTAAATACATAGCCTCCTTCATAGCTTCCGCCAAACTCACAAACTCAGCCTCGCAAGTAGATGTCGCTACGATTCGTTGCTTTTGCGAACACCATGAGATACCTGCTCCACCTAAAATGAAAACATAGCCCGTAAACGAACGTCTATCGTGTGTACAGCTACCCCAATCCGCATCAGCATATCCTAGGATACATAACCCAGTTGGTTTGTAAACCAAACTTTTATTAATTGTACCTTTTAAGTACCGGAGAATTCGTTTTGCTGCTTTCCAATGAGTCTCGTCAGGATTTTCCGCAAACTGTGCTAATCTTGCCGTAGCGTTCGCTATATCTGGCCTTGTTGCCACGCTTAAATACATGAGTGATCCGATAAGTTCTCTAAAAGGATATTTCCTCCCATCCTTTACACTCACTATTAGTTTCCCAGTCTCCAGTGGAGTTTTGACAGGATTACAATTCTCCATTGAAAATTTCCTCAAAATATCGTTTATATATTTTACTTGTGACAAGCAATATTTATCACCATCCTTCTTTATTTCTATCCCAAGGCAATAGTTCGCTGGACCGAAGTCCTTTAGCTCGAACCTTTTTGCTAAATCACACTTAAACTTATCTATGTACTCTCTCTTCTGCGATGCTATTAAAATATCATCTACGTAAACCACTACGAAGAGATCGCATCCATCTTTACTACATTTATGGTATAAGCAAGGTTCATTGGCCGTTGGAATCAATCCCATTTCTTTTAGCTTGGTATCTAATTTTATATTCCATTGGCGTCCAGCTTGCTTAAGTCCATATAAAGATTTATTTAAAAGACAAGTGTCTCCTCCTGTTTTTAAATCTTCAAGCATCTTCGCTGCTTTTTTACCGAATTCGCTCTTCGAGCCATCCGTCTTTATAAGTTTTTCTAAACTTTCCTTCAGCAGCTCTGGGACTTTCATATAGATACTTTCATTAAGATCTCCATTCAAATATGCCGTATTTATATCTAATTGATCGATATCCATTCTCAACTCTGTAGCTAATGCGACTAACAAACGAACAGTCGTTAGTCTTGCAACCGGAGCAAATGTCCTATGATAATCAAGACCAGGTTGCTGACTGTAACCCTTCGCGACCAATCTCGCCTTTTTCTTCTCAGTCTTGTCGATATTTAGCTTCGTCGTTAATACATATCTACATCCTACGACATTTCGATTATAAGGTTTCTTCACTATTTTCCAAGTATCATTTTTCACCAGGCTCCTAATTTCCGATAAAATCGCTTCTTCCCATTTACTTTTGTCATTACTTTCTAAAGCGTCTTTTAATGAGACATCAATAGCTCCCGCAAAATCATCAGTGTCAGCAAATTCCTCTGGTGATGATGCATTATCGCTATTTTCTCGCACTTCGATCATGTTATAGATTTTTCGAGGTCTTCCTACATGACCTCTTTCAATCTTTGGTCTTCCAGGGCCTCTTTTAAGAGTAACATTTCTATCAGTAATTTCCTCAAAGTCTTCTACACTTTCTGGATGTGATACACTCTGTTGCTCAACCGAAGTTCTGGTGATAGTGCTCTGTTCCTCATTTGACGTACTTAACGTATTGGGTTCCTGTAATAAAATGTAGGTTTCCTGATCAAATGACATTTGAGTTTGGATTAAAGGTACATTTGTTTCGTTTTCAAATGGAATATCTATCTCAACCGTCTTTCTCACAATATTCTGTTCACATTGTGACTCAGTAAGGGGTTGATCAGAAGCTTCACATTTATTTTCATAAAACTTACCTTCTTGGAATCTCACATCCCTTGACGTGATGCACCGTTTTTGTTCAGGTACATAAACTCTAAAGCCCACAGAATCAGCCGGATATCCCATAAAATAGCCAGTAAAACTTCGTTTAGCAAACTTGTCTTTTCCAGGTTCTTTATCCAAGACGTGAACTCTAGTACCAAACGTTTTAAAGTAATTTACATTCACAGGTCTCTCGAACCATTTCTCGTAAGGAATCTTACCTTTCAGACTGTTTGTTGGACATCTATTACGAATATAACATGCGGTCGCTACTGCCTCTGCCCAAAAACTTGCAGGCAATCCGGATGATAGCAACATGCATCTGGCCATGTCTAATATAGTGCGATTCATTCTTTCAGCAATTCCGTTGCTTTGGGGGCAATAGGGATTTGTTTTTCTTCGCAATATTCCATTTTCTTGAAGTAATTTATCAAAACTCTTTATTTACATACTCCGTACCATTATCCGTTTGAAATGTTTTTATTTTCTTATGTGTCAAATTTTCGACGTGACTTTTATAAATTTCAAACTTTGACAATACGTCACTTTTATTTTTCATCATAAATACTTCACACCAACGAGTGCTGTCATCGATGAAAGTAACAAAATATCGATTACCGCCACTCGATTGCACTCTCATCGGGCCAACCACATCAGAATATATCAATTCCAATTTTTTATTACATGGCTTTCTTGATTTCACAAAAGGTAACGAAACCATCTTACCCTTAGCACACACGTCACAATCTTGCAATTTGTTACTATTAAAATTTTTTAAAAGTTTAATACCCGTTTTATTTATTACTTTCATAAGATCTTTAGCATTAAGATGACCCATACGTTCGTGCCATCCATACAGATCTACATCATTCTTCGATACCGCGAATGCTGAGGCATTTGCTTCCCGCAAGTAATATAAATCCCCTCGCCTATCAGCAGTTAGCTTTACCTCACCATTTTTAATCGCGTAGGCTATATCATGTTTAAATATGACCTCACAACCAAGTTCTGTGAGTTTGGCGATTGATACGAGATTATTACGCAATGTGGGAACTAATAACGTATCTTGGAAACAAATTTTTAACGTATTCTCATTATTGCATGCTAATACCTTAACTGTACCCTTACCTTGCACAGATGTCAGTGACTCAGTAGCTAATTTTAACTTTCGGTTCGAAGGTAGTACCTCAATAAACCTTGTCGCGTCGTTGCACATATGTGACGTACACCCACTATCGAAAATCCATTCTTTATTCAATTTTTCATTTATGGCATAACATTCACCTGAAACAGTAAAAGTTGAAGCCTTATCAAAATCTTTGAATTCTATATTCATGTCTGATACACATCGTGTTTCTTCTGTATTTACTTTTTTTATTTTACAACCCGATGCCTTGTGTCCAAATGTATGACATTTAAAGCACTTGAATTTAAATGAATGATTTTCGGTAGGTTTCTTTTGCCCTTTTTTCTTATATTTATGTACATACATTGCGCCTTCTATATCATCAACTTTATCCTGAGTATTTCCTCTAGAACTCTCTTCTTCAAGAATTTTTACTCGTAGTTGATCCGGTTTAGGTAGCTGATCCCTAGTTTCAATGGCACATCTAAAATTTTCATAACTTGCCGGTAGGCTATATAGTAACATTATAGCTAACAGGTCATCGTGAATTTTGATGTCCATTTCTTCTAGTTTATCGACGGCTTCAAAGAAGGAGTCGAGATGTTCACTCACTTTCTGACCTTCGCTCATCTTTTGAAGCATGAGCTTCTTCATCAGAGTCGCCTTTTTTGCAGGCCCTCGTGAAGCAAACAAACTCTCTAACTTCATCCAAACTTCATGTGAACTTGTCAAATTTTTTACATGACGGGCTACAGTCGGATGGATTTCTAAGATCAGCTCGGACTTCGCTTTTCTGTCGATAGTCCTCCATACTGTGATTGCCTCATCATCCTCTGATGGTTTGGATTTTTCACCACTCACATATTCCCAATAGTTCTGGATAATTAGTAATGCCTCTATTTGGACCTTCCATGTATCATAATTATCCTTCGTCAATAATTCGACACTTCGTACTCTCGACATCTTACTCGTAGAAGTACTCTTCCTTTATTTTACATAACTACTAACTTTCTGCTTTGAATATAAGTCCTGGGCCCATAACCTTTGTTAGGGAATGTAGGGCAGAGATACAAAGCACAGTGGAAGTTGTATAAGTAGGAATTTAATAAAGATTAATAGAAAGGTTATAGACAGCACTTACATAAATATTTGAGTGACAAAACAACAAACACATCAATTTAACATTGACACTATATATATCTAAACGGCCAGTCAGCCCATGGAGGTGATACTTCAACAGTATTACAGTGTGGCAAATTAAATGTAAGTTTTTTTGTAAGACGGCAGTTAATTCGTGGTGCAGAAAGAGGAATTTTTTGTAAGAGCTCCGCAGCATCAATGTTTCCTCGCAAAATTTTCACGAGAAAAACTACATCCAACATAATGCGCCGAGATGAAAGAGTCTTTAATCTAAAATAATGAAGTCTACTGTTATAAGTATTTAAATTACGGCATAAATTATTTTGAAAAGACAGGTGGTATAAAAATCGTTTTTGGACTTGTTCAATTCTGTCTACGTGTACGGCAAAGTATGGGTTCCAGACAGGACTACAATATTCTAAAATACTACGGGTAAGGCTATTAAAAAGTAATATGCTTATATCAGGATCTTTAAAAAGTTTAGTTTGGCGTATAACAAATCCAGATAATTTAGCGCTTCTTTTAGTTATGTTATCTATTTTCTCCCTAAAATCTAATTTGTTGTCCATGATAACACCTAAGTCTTTTATACTAGTAACTTCCAAGAGAGGATTATCTTGTATGTAATAAGTTACTTTAGGAGAAATCTTTTTCCTTGAGAATTTGATAAAAAAGCATTTAGACGAATTCAAATGCATTTTGTTTCTAGTACACCAATAATTAAGAGTATTTATATCTAATTGAAGTCTATGGATGTCTTCTGAAGTCTTTATAATAGAGTAAATCTTAAGGTCATCGGCGTGGTGTTAAGTCGTTAATAAATATTAAAAATAGTAACGGCCCTAAATGGGAACCCTGAGGCACGCCCGATGGAACAGGTTTAGAGATAGATTTGTAACCACGCACAGTAACTAATTGAGATCGGTTATGAAGATAGGATTCTAACCATCTTAACAATGATCCACAAATACCTGCATGTTCTAATTTTTTTATAAGTAACTCGTGATTCACTAAGTCAAACGCTTTGCTAAAATCAGTGTATATTGCATGTACTTCTTGTCTATTGTCAAGGGCTTCGGCAATGTCAGTTGTATAACCTAGTAGGTTTGAAGTGGTGGATCTGCCAGGAAGAAAGCCATGCTGGTTTGGGTTAATATACTGCTTGATATGACTGTACAAAGATTTCTGAACAAGTGATTCCAGAATTTTACCGGGAGTGGATAAGATAGAGATGGGTCTGTAATTAGAAACCTCAGTACGATCGCCTTGTTTAAAAATTGGGGTTATGTGTGCTGTTTTCCATTTTTTTGGAAAGGAGCCTGTTTCTAGTGACATATTAAAAATAAAGGTAAGAGGTATATATAACTGTTTTGCACAAGATTGGAAGAAGATTGGTGGAAGAAGATCAGGACCAGCTCCTTTGTTGGTATCTAATCTTAACAGAGCTTTAAAAACGTCGTCTTCTGTAACAATACAAGTACCTAAGGAGATATGATGGTCAATAGAAGTATCTTTATTTAAATTACTTGGTGAGATATCATGAGAGTCATCTTTTGTGTAAATAGAGTCAAAATACTCAGATAATAAATCGCATATTAATTGCCCTCCATTGGCTTTAGTGTCCTTAAACTGCATTTCGTCGGGTATGTCATTGCTATTACTCTTAATAGATTTAATAAATGACCAAAAGTATTGTGGGTTGTTTTTAAGATGATGTTTTGCATTTACTTTGAAATTTTCGAAACAATCATTAATCATTTCTTTGCACCGATCACGCAATAGATTGTATGTGAATTTGTCCATAGCGTTTCCATATTTTTTGTATTTTTTGTGATATTTAGCTTTTTCTTTCAGTGTTTTTATAAGCTGAGTGTTGAACCATATAGGGAATAAATTGTTATTATTTTTCTTGACAGGTGTGTGCTTTTTGACAATAGTGTATACGATTTCATAAAACGTTTCAACGTACTCGTCTACTGTTTTACCTGTTTTAAAATTACTTCGCCAGTTAATATCGGAAAGTTCGTTACGTAAGGATGGAAAATCTGACTTTAAAAAATTTAGGGTTTGAGAGTTATTACGTTTAACTTTTATTTTTGTAACATTTTTGATAGCTATAGTAAGCGCAGGGTGATATTCATCGATTTTAACCAATGGATAAAATGTTTGAGCAACATTGATTAATGTTGGGTTGTTAGTTAATACAAGATCAAGTGAGCGTCCATCTTTGTTCAAGACATCATTGCACTGGTGTAAATTATTAAAATATAAGTTATCTATAAATAAATTTTCAATTGCGCACGAGCTTGATCGGGGTGTTAGGCAGCAGCTTACACTGTCTTTAACCCAGTGAACGTGTGGTAAGTTAAAATCTCCGGCAATAAGCAGTGAAGAATTCGACGGAAGACAGTTTTGAATAATATTAGATAAGTTATCTAGAAAAATATTTAATTCGTCGTACTGTGCTGGAGATGGCAAGTAAAATGCGCAAATGTGTAGAATGGTATTGCTTAACTTAATAGTGACCCAGACATCTTCACCATTAGACTCCCACTTGCTTATACGCAATGGCTTTAGATTTTTCTTAACGGCAATTAGGGCGCCACCCCCATCATTTTTACTATTGTTACTGGTTTGACGGTCGCGTCTAAAGACTATATATCGATTATCTAAGACTTCATGATCGTGAACAGAGCTAAGTAACCAAGTTTCCGTCAGGATTATAATGTCATGATCACTACTCAGGCAATTTAAAAGAATTTCTTTTGTTTTGGTCCTAAGGCCTCGTACATTTTGGTAGAAAACGTTTAACATAATTTTTTTGAAACAGAAACAGAAATGAGATATAAAATAAAATAACAAATATGAACAGTAATAAAATTATAAAGAGTTTAAAAATTCAATGTCCTTAACGAGAATGGGTTTTGAATTTACGTTTTTCCGTATGAATATTTGGCTTTTCTTTTCTTTAGCAATTTTACGTGTTGCTCCGTGCAGTTGTTTGTTAGTAGGGTAAAGGTGTTCACTTACGTAGATCGGTTGCTTGTCTCCAGCAATACCTAAATGCGAAGTATTTAACTTCTCTTTCTGGATTCTTTTATTGAAGTTCTTGACGGCAGCTAGTAAGTTGTCTCGAACTCTAGGACTGTTAAATTTGACTATGATGGACTTGGGTATTTTCGAGTCAGGGTTTCTTTTAGCAACTCGATGGAAATTAACAATGTTACTGTCAGATATAGAGGAGCCAACAGTTTCAGCGAGTTGATTAATTAAGGTTAGCAAATTTTCTGATTTAAATTCAGGTACACACTGTATCTCAAGATTGTTCTCACGTGATTGTTGTTCGACGTAATTAATTTTTTGGGTTAAGACATTTACATCAGAACGCAAAGTTGAGTTTTCAGTGGTCAGTTGCGTGATCGTTTTAGTTTTATCATCAAGGCTTAACTTTAATGCTTCGCATTGCGAAGAGAGAAAGTTGACACTTTGAGTAAGCTCTTCAATTTTTGTCCGCGTATCTTTGCTTTCGGCTGAAAATTCACGTCGAATATCTTGCAGTAATTTTGTAGAAGATTCTTGGAACTTAGTCTCGATGTACTGTTTCAGTTCCTCTAGGTCGAATGAATTTGGTACCGAAGATGACCTTGTTGGTGTTGACTCTCTTTTGTCACAGCTTTTACACTCAGGGCATTTCCAGTTGGCTTTAAAGATTTTTGATTCCTTTAGAAAGTTTTCATAAGTTAAACCAACACAGGAATAGTGGAGTGCTGATTTGCAGAGAGAACATAGTTTTGTTTCATTTGGCTTTACGGGCTTGGCACATGCTTTGCAGTGATTCATGCTTGAGCAACAATAAAATGAGTGATCTTAAGTTGCAGCGTAGAAATAAAGTTGTTCATGCAAGAAGCAGCAGATGTTAAGATAAGCTACAGTTGCCAGAAAAAAAAACTATTTTTCAAATGTAATTCGGACCATGAGGTTGAGCTGTATTGTATGATATGACAATGACGTTGATTGATGTACGTTCTTTTGTTTTGATTAAAGTAACCTCAAAATTTTACACTCACGAAAGTCACGAATAAAAGCTTTGGTATCTTGAATGCCCCAATGCTGTTTGTTAGTAAAACACGTAAAGGATGTTTTTGGTTTAATGTAGAGTCTGTCACATGCACTAAGTAATAAACACTTTTAATTAACTTTAAAGAATAAAATTGTTTAGCGAATTCGCTTTATTTTATTTTATTTTATTTTTATTTATTTACATATTTTAGGGGAACTTACAGCTAAAACGGGATTATAAAACTCGTTGCTAGGTGTGAGAAGGCCAATTAGAAGTACCCACGCGTAACAATACAATGGCAAATAACACCAAAAGTAACAAGATAATATATAAAATCTTAGGAACAAATCAACTTAGTTGACCAGTAGGTAACATTAGACAATATAAAACAATATATATATAACACACATATATATACATATATATATCAGTAAATTTCACTTACTCAAAAAAAAGAATTAGCCAAAGCCGATCGCACACAAGGCAAGCTGGTATGAAATAAGTCTATGTCACTATCCAAGATTAAGTGGTTCAGACGGTCACAAGTTCGCATCAAAAAGGAATTTTGCCGGTAGGAATTATTGGCAAAGGGGACATGAAGATAGACAGGGTTTCTATAGAACTTCGATTGGAAGCGTAGTCCAATCTTGCCAAGCAATTCTGCTGAATCAATTTGATTACGTAAAATTTTCAAAAAGGTCACAACGTCCCTTACCTCACGTCGCATGGATAATGGGAGTGTATGGTGTCTTCTACAGCGTTGCAAGTAGTGTTTGTCATACGTTTTTTATGAAATAATGACCTTTCCCGCACTCATACGTTCTCTCTCTCAATCTTAGAACGATTAGGAGATTAAAGTAATAAACTTTATGAACGTCAAATTTACGAAAGGCTTCTTTAACCTTAAACGCATTAGACGTTGATCTTACATACCCCTTTCGTTCAACCCGGTACCAGGTGAGCCAGAACCTGTTCTCGGCGACGCGCGCGTGGAACAAGAACACCAACGCGTGGCTGCGAGGAGTCGCGTACGACCGCGGCGGAGACGCGTGCCGCACCGCGCGCGTGTGGCTGCTGTCCGCGGTGTGGCACGGCTTCTACCCGGGCTACTACCTCACGTTCTTCTCCGCGGGCGTGTTCACTGCGGCCGCTAAGAAGGTAAACTACTCCACAGTACAGTGTTGGAGTCGCGTACGACCGCGGCGGAGACGCGTGCCGCACCGCGCGCGTGTGGCTGCTGTCCGCGGTGTGGCACGGCTTCTACCCGGGCTACTACCTCACGTTCTTCTCCGCGGGCGTGTTCACTGCGGCCGCTAAGAAGGTAAACTACTCCACAGTACAGTGTTGGAGTCGCGTACGACCGCGGCGGAGACGCGTGCCGCACCGCGCGCGTGTGGCTGCTGTCCGCGGTGTGGCACGGCTTCTACCCGGGCTACTACCTCACGTTCTTCTCCGCGGGCGTGTTCACTGCGGCCGCTAAGAAGGTAAACTACTCCACAGTACAGTGTTGGAGTCGCGTACGACCGCGGCGGAGACGCGTGCCGCACCGCGCGCGTGTGGCTGCTGTCCGCGGTGTGGCACGGCTTCTACCCGGGCTACTACCTCACGTTCTTCTCCGCGGGCGTGTTCACTGCGGCCGCTAAGAAGGTAAACTACTCCACAGTACAGTGTTGGAGTCGCGTACGACCGCGGCGGAGACGCGTGCCGCACCGCGCGCGTGTGGCTGCTGTCCGCGGTGTGGCACGGCTTCTACCCGGGCTACTACCTCACGTTCTTCTCCGCGGGCGTGTTCACTGCGGCCGCTAAGAAGGTAAACTACTCCACAGTACAGTGTTGGAGTCGCGTACGACCGCGGCGGAGACGCGTGCCGCACCGCGCGCGTGTGGCTGCTGTCCGCGGTGTGGCACGGCTTCTACCCGGGCTACTACCTCACGTTCTTCTCCGCGGGCGTGTTCACTGCGGCCGCTAAGAAGGTAAACTACTCCACAGTACAGTGTTGGAGTCGCGTACGACCGCGGCGGAGACGCGTGCCGCACCGCGCGCGTGTGGCTGCTGTCCGCGGTGTGGCACGGCTTCTACCCGGGCTACTACCTCACGTTCTTCTCCGCGGGCGTGTTCACTGCGGCCGCTAAGAAGGTAAACTACTCCACAGTACAGTGTTGGAGTCGCGTACGACCGCGGCGGAGACGCGTGCCGCACCGCGCGCGTGTGGCTGCTGTCCGCGGTGTGGCACGGCTTCTACCCGGGCTACTACCTCACGTTCTTCTCCGCGGGCGTGTTCACTGCGGCCGCTAAGAAGGTAAACTACTCCACAGTACAGTGTTGGAGTCGCGTACGACCGCGGCGGAGACGCGTGCCGCACCGCGCGCGTGTGGCTGCTGTCCGCGGTGTGGCACGGCTTCTACCCGGGCTACTACCTCACGTTCTTCTCCGCGGGCGTGTTCACTGCGGCCGCTAAGAAGGTAAACTACTCCACAGTACAGTGTTGGAGTCGCGTACGACCGCGGCGGAGACGCGTGCCGCACCGCGCGCGTGTGGCTGCTGTCCGCGGTGTGGCACGGCTTCTACCCGGGCTACTACCTCACGTTCTTCTCCGCGGGCGTGTTCACTGCGGCCGCTAAGAAGGTAAACTACTCCACAGTACAGTGTTGGAGTCGCGTACGACCGCGGCGGAGACGCGTGCCGCACCGCGCGCGTGTGGCTGCTGTCCGCGGTGTGGCACGGCTTCTACCCGGGCTACTACCTCACGTTCTTCTCCGCGGGCGTGTTCACTGCGGCCGCTAAGAAGGTAAACTACTCCACAGTACAGTGTTGGAGTCGCGTACGACCGCGGCGGAGACGCGTGCCGCACCGCGCGCGTGTGGCTGCTGTCCGCGGTGTGGCACGGCTTCTACCCGGGCTACTACCTCACGTTCTTCTCCGCGGGCGTGTTCACTGCGGCCGCTAAGAAGGTAAACTACTCCACAGTACAGTGTTGGAGTCGCGTACGACCGCGGCGGAGACGCGTGCCGCACCGCGCGCGTGTGGCTGCTGTCCGCGGTGTGGCACGGCTTCTACCCGGGCTACTACCTCACGTTCTTCTCCGCGGGCGTGTTCACTGCGGCCGCTAAGAAGGTAAACTACTCCACAGTACAGTGTTGGAGTCGCGTACGACCGCGGCGGAGACGCGTGCCGCACCGCGCGCGTGTGGCTGCTGTCCGCGGTGTGGCACGGCTTCTACCCGGGCTACTACCTCACGTTCTTCTCCGCGGGCGTGTTCACTGCGGCCGCTAAGAAGGTAAACTACTCCACAGTACAGTGTTGGAGTCGCGTACGACCGCGGCGGAGACGCGTGCCGCACCGCGCGCGTGTGGCTGCTGTCCGCGGTGTGGCACGGCTTCTACCCGGGCTACTACCTCACGTTCTTCTCCGCGGGCGTGTTCACTGCGGCCGCTAAGAAGGTAAACTACTCCACAGTACAGTGTTGGAGTCGCGTACGACCGCGGCGGAGACGCGTGCCGCACCGCGCGCGTGTGGCTGCTGTCCGCGGTGTGGCACGGCTTCTACCCGGGCTACTACCTCACGTTCTTCTCCGCGGGCGTGTTCACTGCGGCCGCTAAGAAGGTAAACTACTCCACAGTACAGTGTTGGAGTCGCGTACGACCGCGGCGGAGACGCGTGCCGCACCGCGCGCGTGTGGCTGCTGTCCGCGGTGTGGCACGGCTTCTACCCGGGCTACTACCTCACGTTCTTCTCCGCGGGCGTGTTCACTGCGGCCGCTAAGAAGGTAAACTACTCCACAGTACAGTGTTGGAGTCGCGTACGACCGCGGCGGAGACGCGTGCCGCACCGCGCGCGTGTGGCTGCTGTCCGCGGTGTGGCACGGCTTCTACCCGGGCTACTACCTCACGTTCTTCTCCGCGGGCGTGTTCACTGCGGCCGCTAAGAAGGTAAACTACTCCACAGTACAGTGTTGGAGTCGCGTACGACCGCGGCGGAGACGCGTGCCGCACCGCGCGCGTGTGGCTGCTGTCCGCGGTGTGGCACGGCTTCTACCCGGGCTACTACCTCACGTTCTTCTCCGCGGGCGTGTTCACTGCGGCCGCTAAGAAGGTAAACTACTCCACAGTACAGTGTTGGAGTCGCGTACGACCGCGGCGGAGACGCGTGCCGCACCGCGCGCGTGTGGCTGCTGTCCGCGGTGTGGCACGGCTTCTACCCGGGCTACTACCTCACGTTCTTCTCCGCGGGCGTGTTCACTGCGGCCGCTAAGAAGGTAAACTACTCCACAGTACAGTGTTGGAGTCGCGTACGACCGCGGCGGAGACGCGTGCCGCACCGCGCGCGTGTGGCTGCTGTCCGCGGTGTGGCACGGCTTCTACCCGGGCTACTACCTCACGTTCTTCTCCGCGGGCGTGTTCACTGCGGCCGCTAAGAAGGTAAACTACTCCACAGTACAGTGTTGGAGTCGCGTACGACCGCGGCGGAGACGCGTGCCGCACCGCGCGCGTGTGGCTGCTGTCCGCGGTGTGGCACGGCTTCTACCCGGGCTACTACCTCACGTTCTTCTCCGCGGGCGTGTTCACTGCGGCCGCTAAGAAGGTAAACTACTCCACAGTACAGTGTTGGAGTCGCGTACGACCGCGGCGGAGACGCGTGCCGCACCGCGCGCGTGTGGCTGCTGTCCGCGGTGTGGCACGGCTTCTACCCGGGCTACTACCTCACGTTCTTCTCCGCGGGCGTGTTCACTGCGGCCGCTAAGAAGGTAAACTACTCCACAGTACAGTGTTGGAGTCGCGTACGACCGCGGCGGAGACGCGTGCCGCACCGCGCGCGTGTGGCTGCTGTCCGCGGTGTGGCACGGCTTCTACCCGGGCTACTACCTCACGTTCTTCTCCGCGGGCGTGTTCACTGCGGCCGATAAGAAGGTAAACTACTCCACAGTACAGTGTTGGAGTCGCGTACGACCGCGGCGGAGACGCGTGCCGCACCGCGCGCGTGTGGCTGCTGTCCGCGGTGTGGCACGGCTTCTACCCGGGCTACTACCTCACGTTCTTCTCCGCGGGCGTGTTCACTGCGGCCGCTAAGAAGGTAAACTACTCCACAGTACAGTGTTGGAGTCGCGTACGACCGCGGCGGAGACGCGTGCCGCACCGCGCGCGTGTGGCTGCTGTCCGCGGTGTGGCACGGCTTCTACCCGGGCTACTACCTCACGTTCTTCTCCGCGGGCGTGTTCACTGCGGCCGATAAGAAGGTAAACTACTCCACAGTACAGTGTTGGAGTCGCGTACGACCGCGGCGGAGACGCGTGCCGCACCGCGCGCGTGTGGCTGCTGTCCGCGGTGTGGCACGGCTTCTACCCGGGCTACTACCCTCACGTTCTTCTCCGCGGGCGTGTTCACTGCGGCCGATAAGAAGGTAAACTACTCCACAGTACAGTGTTGGAGTCGCGTACGACCGCGGCGGAGACGCGTGCCGCACCGCGCGCGTGTGGCTGCTGTCCGCGGTGTGGCACGGCTTCTACCCGGGCTACTACCTCACGTTCTTCTCCGCGGGCGTGTTCACTGCGGCCGCTAAGAAGGTAAACTACTCCACAGTACAGTGTTGGAGTCGCGTACGACCGCGGCGGAGACGCGTGCCGCACCGCGCGCGTGTGGCTGCTGTCCGCGGTGTGGCACGGCTTCTACCCGGGCTACTACCTCACGTTCTTCTCCGCGGGCGTGTTCACTGCGGCCGCTAAGAAGGTAAACTACTCCACAGTACAGTGTTGGAGTCGCGTACGACCGCGGCGGAGACGCGTGCCGCACCGCGCGCGTGTGGCTGCTGTCCGCGGTGTGGCACGGCTTCTACCCGGGCTACTACCTCACGTTCTTCTCCGCGGGCGTGTTCACTGCGGCCGCTAAGAAGGTAAACTACTCCACAGTACAGTGTTGGAGTCGCGTACGACCGCGGCGGAGACGCGTGCCGCACCGCGCGCGTGTGGCTGCTGTCCGCGGTGTGGCACGGCTTCTACCCGGGCTACTACCTCACGTTCTTCTCCGCGGGCGTGTTCACTGCGGCCGCTAAGAAGGTAAACTACTCCACAGTACAGTGTTGGAGTCGCGTACGACCGCGGCGGAGACGCGTGCCGCACCGCGCGCGTGTGGCTGCTGTCCGCGGTGTGGCACGGCTTCTACCCGGGCTACTACCTCACGTTCTTCTCCGCGGGCGTGTTCACTGCGGCCGCTAAGAAGGTAAACTACTCCACAGTACAGTGTTGGAGTCGCGTACGACCGCGGCGGAGACGCGTGCCGCACCGCGCGCGTGTGGCTGCTGTCCGCGGTGTGGCACGGCTTCTACCCGGGCTACTACCTCACGTTCTTCTCCGCGGGCGTGTTCACTGCGGCCGCTAAGAAGGTAAACTACTCCACAGTACAGTGTTGGAGTCGCGTACGACCGCGGCGGAGACGCGTGCCGCACCGCGCGCGTGTGGCTGCTGTCCGCGGTGTGGCACGGCTTCTACCCGGGCTACTACCTCACGTTCTTCTCCGCGGGCGTGTTCACTGCGGCCGCTAAGAAGGTAAACTACTCCACAGTACAGTGTTGGAGTCGCGTACGACCGCGGCGGAGACGCGTGCCGCACCGCGCGCGTGTGGCTGCTGTCCGCGGTGTGGCACGGCTTCTACCCGGGCTACTACCTCACGTTCTTCTCCGCGGGCGTGTTCACTGCGGCCGCTAAGAAGGTAAACTACTCCACAGTACAGTGTTGGAGTCGCGTACGACCGCGGCGGAGACGCGTGCCGCACCGCGCGCGTGTGGCTGCTGTCCGCGGTGTGGCACGGCTTCTACCCGGGCTACTACCTCACGTTCTTCTCCGCGGGCGTCTTCACTGCGGCCGCTAAGAAGGTAAACTACTCCACAGTACAGTGTTGGAGTCGCGTACGACCGCGGCGGAGACGCGTGCCGCACCGCGCGCGTGTGGCTGCTGTCCGCGGTGTGGCACGGCTTCTACCCGGGCTACTACCTCACGTTCTTCTCCGCGGGCGTGTTCACTGCGGCCGCTAAGAAGGTAAACTACTCCACAGTACAGTGTTGGAGTCGCGTACGACCGCGGCGGAGACGCGTGCCGCACCGCGCGCGTGTGGCTGCTGTCCGCGGTGTGGCACGGCTTCTACCCGGGCTACTACCTCACGTTCTTCTCCGCGGGCGTGTTCACTGCGGCCGCTAAGAAGGTAAACTACTCCACAGTACAGTGTTGGAGTCGCGTACGACCGCGGCGGAGACGCGTGCCGCACCGCGCGCGTGTGGCTGCTGTCCGCGGTGTGGCACGGCTTCTACCCGGGCTACTACCTCACGTTCTTCTCCGCGGGCGTGTTCACTGCGGCCGCTAAGAAGGTAAACTACTCCACAGTACAGTGTTGGAGTCGCGTACGACCGCGGCGGAGACGCGTGCCGCACCGCGCGCGTGTGGCTGCTGTCCGCGGTGTGGCACGGCTTCTACCCGGGCTACTACCTCACGTTCTTCTCCGCGGGCGTGTTCACTGCGGCCGCTAAGAAGGTAAACTACTCCACAGTACAGTGTTGGAGTCGCGTACGACCGCGGCGGAGACGCGTGCCGCACCGCGCGCGTGTGGCTGCTGTCCGCGGTGTGGCACGGCTTCTACCCGGGCTACTACCTCACGTTCTTCTCCGCGGGCGTGTTCACTGCGGCCGCTAAGAAGGTAAACTACTCCACAGTACAGTGTTGGAGTCGCGTACGACCGCGGCGGAGACGCGTGCCGCACCGCGCGCGTGTGGCTGCTGTCCGCGGTGTGGCACGGCTTCTACCCGGGCTACTACCTCACGTTCTTCTCCGCGGGCGTGTTCACTGCGGCCGCTAAGAAGGTAAACTACTCCACAGTACAGTGTTGGAGTCGCGTACGACCGCGGCGGAGACGCGTGCCGCACCGCGCGCGTGTGGCTGCTGTCCGCGGTGTGGCACGGCTTCTACCCGGGCTACTACCTCACGTTCTTCTCCGCGGGCGTCTTCACTGCGGCCGCTAAGAAGGTAAACTACTCCACAGTACAGTGTTGGAGTCGCGTACGACCGCGGCGGAGACGCGTGCCGCACCGCGCGCGTGGGCTGCTGTCCGCGGTGTGGCACGGCTTCTACCCGGGCTACTACCTCACGTTCTTCTCCGCGGGCGTGTTCACTGCGGCCGCTAAGAAGGTAAACTACTCCACAGTACAGTGTTGGAGTCGCGTACGACCGCGGCGGAGACGCGTGCCGCACCGCGCGCGTGTGGCTGCTGTCCGCGGTGTGGCACGGCTTCTACCCGGGCTACTACCTCACGTTCTTCTCCGCGGGCGTGTTCACTGCGGCCGCTAAGAAGGTAAACTACTCCACAGTACAGTGTTCATAACATACTATCTTCTCCGCTGTCGCTTATTATATATAGTGGCCGCCCGCAACTCCGTTTGCGTGGAGGTCGGTTTCCCGTGGGAATGAGAAGTTTTCCCGCGGTAAAAAGTACCCTATGTCCTTTCCCAAGTTCAGTTCTTTCTTCATACCAAATTTCATCAAAATCGGTTCAGTGGTTTAGGCGTGAAAGCGTAACAGACAGACAGACAGACAGAGTTACTTTCGCATTTATAATATTAGTAGGGAAGTAGGGATGTTACCGGCAATGTGTATAGTCCGGTATTCTATACAATACCTAGGTAATGTATAGAATACCTAAAACGTGCCGGTAATGTATGAAATATAGTTTATTTTATACTTAGCCTAGGTATTCTATACAATACCGAATGCGCGGCCGGTAATGTATGTAATGAAGGTAAGATTATAAAAAAGAACGTCAGAGAAGAACTTTATTATGGTCTATATTGCACTCTTAAAAGGTTTTTTTTTTCAACTACCGATTTGTGTTCACAACAATCACTATTCATAAATTTTTCTCGTACCTTTTTTCTTCATTTATTCTTGTCCTACCAACGGAATTCATAATAGTCAGTTGCCATAACTTTTTAAACCATAGTATCATATATTTTTTTCATGACTTTTTTTTCCGACGTAGTTGGTAATTTTTAGTTAAAAAATATCAGGGTTGTGGTGCTACGCCGACCGCTGCCGCGGCACGCTCGCTTCGCTCGCTCGGCTTGCACACTGTATGGTCACCATTCAACCTCACACTCCTCCTCGCTTCGCTCGTCGTCGTACCTATTATTTTAATTGTTACTCTTCAATCTACGGGGACAGGGCAAGGATTTGTCAAATCGTCAACATGCTGAGAATATTATAGGTTATCATTGATAAATATAGACCAAGGTCTATTTATTTTACACATTGCCGGTGGAACAGCAGGTAATCTATACAAAGCCCAGGAATTGTATACATTACCTAGGTAAAGTATTGAATTGAAAGTAATATTCATTTTATTTTATACATTGCCTGGACGCCCCAGGTATTCTATACATTACCTAGGTATTGTATAGAATACCTGAATTATACAGATTGCCAGTAACATATACAAGTCTTGTGCAGTTTCATAAACAAGTTAAACTTGCGACGGTACCTGACTACCCACAAATTGAGGTGACATATTCATACCAAGCTGTAGCGAGTGCAACTCTGGTTTAACTATCTGCACCATGACACCGATGAGTGGCCTATCTTATTATCTTCATCAAAAGCATCTATAAGCGCTTATCACAGTTTCATTTGATTAGATGCGGAACACGCTGCGTCCTATGTTCCTCGACGACGGACCTAAGAAGCTGGTGTACAACTGTTTGTCTTTCCTGACGATGCGAGTCGCGATGACTTACATCACGGTGCCGTTTGTGTTGTTACATCTGATGCCGAGCTTGGCATTTTACGGGTATGTATAATTTTAAAGTTTATTTTACCTTATCACATTACGCTCAAAAAGTTTTTAATTGGAAATCTAATTTATAACAGTTTGATCTTTAAACTGTCTTAAAAGTGCACACTCATTACACTTGCACTTTCTTTGGTTACTTTCAGGAAATTCTATTACTCTCTTCATTTGATTGCGTTGGGCACACTGCTTATACCAGAGAAGTCACGTCAAAGTAGAATCCCTACTTCACACGCACCTCAGCTTCCAGAGTCTTCCAACCCTTCCCACGAAACGCCAGCAGTTGAGACTAACGGTACACTCAAAAATTGTGAAAAAGTCTTATAAATACATTTAGGGCCCTATATGCCTGTATGAAATGGATTCATTGTTAATTGTGGTCCAAGTCAATGAAAATTATTATCGATCTGACCTTTTTGTACCCAACATTTTGTAATTTTCGAATATTTAAATTAACATTAAGAGTACTAAATTTATAAACTTTTAAAACGTTTTTAACAACTGACTGAATAGGAATGCTATTTTCCTAAATTAATCTCAAATGGTATTTCAATATAAATCCTACTCACTGTTATACAGGGTGTTTGGAGGTTGAGTAGCCAAATGAAAATGGTGGATAGGTGAGGCTATTAGCTATTTACTTCCACTTATTAAATTGCATTTTGGTTCAAGTTTTAGAATTTATTCGATTTTTAAGATTTTCCTAAGAAAATCCCCGATTTTGTCATTAAAAGTTCCATATTTTTTTTATTTACTGTCGGAACCAAACGAAAATAATTTTAATTTGAAGCCTAATACTGTTTTGTTCGGATGCAATCATAAATTAATACAAATCATCTCATATAAAGTTACAGTGGGTTCATAAACTTCGTGGAACCAGTAGGAAAAAAATGTTCAGTCAACTTTGCTATGAAAAAAAATAAAAAAATAGAAGAATTTGAAAATTTCATTTGCTTTTAAAAACTTCTACATTTAATACACTTTATAATGATATGGTACATGTAACATAAAAAATTAGGAATCTCAACAGAAATAGTAAGTTAGTCCTCAAAGACGCCTGGTAAAGAGGTACAAACCCGTTAAACTACGTATGTAGTTAAAAACTGCTGTCTCATTCTTACAAAGCTATGCCTATTGTGTTATCTATTTTGACACTAGGCAACACTTCTCTAGTTTGCTAGCCTCATGAATAAAAAAATGATTTTATTTTCTGTCTGAAGATTGTTGTTGGCCCATATGAAAACTTTATAGCTTCACCGAACTATGCGACTACTAAGGCCACCTAGTTGGATGCGGACCTCAGTTCAGGGCGTCGCGATCATTGCCACTACAATGTTTCCCTTAGGGGCCTCTCTCTGAGAAGACCCAGCAAGAATCTCAACTCAACAAAATCTTTTGACATTTTACGCTCTTTGACGATTGTTTTTTGATCGCCTCTTGCAAGGATCGCAAATAGCAGAAAGATGGTTGGGGTGGTGAGGGGCGGAGTAAAAGAAACTCCTGGATTTAGTCTCCGTGAACCGGTTCTACATAACTTGCAGCTGGTAAAATGATATTTGCTTGCATGCGAAAAGACCACGCTACCGTTGGCTATGACTAAACAAACGAAAGTCAGATAGATAATAGCTTATTTTCAAGTGACATCTTTCACCAGCAAATTAAAAAAAAAACTAAAAAATCTTGTGAAATGAGATTTTTTGTATGCGCAAAGGTCACGGTACCGTTGGTCATGACTTTTTTCAAGCAACATCTTACTCCGACTGTAGAAAAGTGTAGGTCACCGAGAATCTGCGCTGAGCGGAGTTAGACATGTGAGATAGTAGAATCGGCTTCTATTCGAGGCAGGAAAAGTGAAGAGGGAGTCGAATAAGATAACACAATAGGCATAGCCTTTATAGAATGAGACAGAAGTTTTTAACTACACACGTAGTTTAACGGGTTTGTACCTTCCTTACCAGGCGTCTTTGAGGACTAACTTACTATTTCTGTTGAGATTTCTAATTATTTATGTTACATGTAGCATATCATTATAAAGTGTATTAAATGTAGAAGTTTTTAAAAGCAAATGAAATTTTCAAACTCTTCTATTTTTTATTTTTTTTTCATAGCAAAGTTGACTGAACATTTTTTTCTCACTGGTTCCGCAAAGTTTATGAACCCACTGTAACTTTATGTGAGATGATTTGTATTAATTTATGATTGCATCTGAACAAAACAGTATTAGGCTTTAAATTAAAATTATTTTCGTTTGGTTCCGACAGTAAATAAAAAAAATATGGAACTTTTAATGACAAAATCGGGGATTTTCTTAGGAAAATCTTAAAAATCGAATAAATTCTAAAACTTGAACCAAAATGCAATTTAATAAGTGGAAGTAAATAGCTAATAGCCTCACCTATCTACCATTTTCATTTGGCTACTCAAACTCCAAACACCCTGTATAATAAGTAATATAAAAAAATCTCGATGTTCACTAACCATTCTAATTCGCATTTATGTATTATTTTATGCTAATACTTACCACATTAGTATTATTTCTTACTTATATTATTGTTAGAAAATAATTTATGTTGTATTATCAAAGAGTTGAAGACTAAAACAATATTAAATCTGGGATGTTGTTTTGGTTTAATTTTTAAATATTATCAGAATCTATTTATACACAAATAATGTAGATTTTGGTTTATAAGTATATTTTATTTTAGTGCCTAGTTCCGCCTGTTTTGTGGAAAAAGTGTGTAAGCCATAAGAAGTGATTAATTTACAAACCTGAATACTGATTTTATTCTAAAGGACTTCGAAAAATCATTATCAAATTTTATTTTTACATGTTATTTATGCAATAAAAATGAAAACAATTTTATTTTAATGAATGTTTATTTTAAAACCATATACAAATTTAAACCAGATGCTACCTCAGTGTTACAAATATTTGAAAACATTTATTTTATTTGTTATTCTGTGATTTTGTAATTACAAAAGAATATTCATTAATTAATGCATTATTAAAGAAACAGCCATGTTATTTATGTAATAAGTTTTATTTTCACTAATACAAAACTAATTTTAAAATTGGGACACACTTGTGATGAGTACCAGTATTTTTATAGGTACTTTATTGGATTATATATAATAATTTATTAGCAAACTGTATTTAATAAACTATTATGTAATTAATAAAACTGTATTTAATAATTTATTTCATTTTGTTTTGTTGCATTTCACTAATGTGCAGGAGACATTTGTGTATTTTCTGTTATTTAACTATTAGTTATAGTAATTATCACATGTTAATATATATCTTTCCCACATAGAGGTACCTAATGTTATTAAAGCAAATTGGAATAACTCTTCCATTTTAGAATTATGAGCTTGAAATGTTGGTTGTTGTTAGGAGTAACATTGATTGTGAAGTAGGTTAATTTATCTACAAAAAAGTAAATATATTTTTATATAAATGGATTTTAATGTAACCCTCAAATTTCTGTTAATACATTAATGTTTTACAAATATTTGTTTGATTGACAACCTTATTTAAAGATACTTAAATTAGTAGTGATATTATTTTATTGTGTTCTTATAGATAAAAATATTTGTCTTATACTGGCTAGTATATTTGGAAGGTCTTTAGTAATTTTGAGGCATTTTCGTAATTCATCCAACTCTCCAAGGTTTGGTGAAGTGGATCGTACTGGAAAAAAACTTGTGTTTAGTAGAGAGCAAAAAAAAGAATTATATAGAGCTTATCCAAAACATACATTCATATACTTTAGAAGTTGTATGACGAGTCAATCTTAGGGAATAAGATTCAGTATCTTTTTTGGTATCTGTAAAGAATTGAACATATATAACTTGACCATCTTTGGCATTTGATTCAATAGTGTAGTACATATTCAAAAACTTCTTGTAATATTTTTTGGCCATCAAGAATGCTTCATGAGTATCCTTAATTTCTTTGTTCAGAAGAGCTTGATCTGTAACAAAAAAAAATCATAGTTTATTTCATGTGATTACTTAATTTTTAAATAATTATTTTCTTATTTATTTACTGTTTACACTGTTAATGAACAAAACTTGGAACCTACCTTTTTTAATAGTTTCATAATGGGTTTGTTGCTGCTTCAAAGTATCAAGTTTCGTTTCGATTTCATGTCTCATAGATTTGTTTTTGTCTAACAAAATCTCTAACTCATTATCATTTGCTTTTACATTACCAATACAGTCTAATATTGAATGTCCAAAGAAGTTATTCAAAAGCATCATGACATTGTTATTAGCTCGATCTACATTGCGAACGAATTCATCAAAACATTTATTTTCAATTTGTTGAAGATCCAATTCTACATGGAAATTCCAGTCATCATCAACACCACACATCATGATTTGCCCACAAGGCTTCGTTGGTAAAAGTAAAAATTGTATCACGTTATTAAATATCACAAGGAATAATCAAACAAAACGATATATAGTTGAGAAATACAAGCGAACCATTAATAAATACTAAACGGTCGAAAAATCGTTACTTCGATACAAATTCAAAAATCATAACAAGCAATTTTTTATATTTGCAGTTGTCAATGTCAAACTACGGCTGCATTCCGATTCCAGCTAATTAGATTTTTTGTTCTGAATCGTATAAACAGCTCGACAGTGACCGTACAACAATAGCGTTAGTGAATAGTAACTCAAAACGGTAATCTCACGCTCTTTGAGCGCACGGTACTTTTGTTGACGCGTATGGCCAACGCTATGCCTAAGATTTTGCCTGAGGGGAAAGGCCTGCTTTGCCATTTTTCCTTTGGTTAAATACTCAAAGGTATATAAAAATACTCACGCTTTAAATTTAAGCGTTATTCGCGCCGATTGGCAAGAACGAATTGAACAACAAAATAAATTTACCTGGCAAAATTACCCAAAATAAAATTTTGTACGTTTTATTTTTACAGAATTGTAATAAATTTGATATAATCGTATCAGCAACCCTGAAAATATCAATCAATGTCAAGTAAACGTCAAGTCAAGTCACCATCTTCGATTTGATGCTAATTTTCGATTTTGATTTCATTAATCTGTTTTCATCTGAAATTATTGTTGAAATGAGGGAAATGAATACTTCAAACAATCCAAGTGCATTCAGTACCTGACTATCAGGCTAAATTAATAGAATAGAATGGAAATTCTCCTTAAACGTAAGTGCTGACAATTGCTCAAAATGTCGTATTTGTATTGTTTAGCCTAAAAAATTGTTTCTTTATTATTTCCAGTATAACAACAACGGTAAAAGCCAAAAGAGTAACTTTAAATTTTGGTTTTCCATCATTATGATTTTTAGAGCCCATGGAAAAAAAAAACTGATTGGGACAATAGGATATCTTTGTAAACTACACAAGAGTTTTATGCCTTTGATAATCAATCTAGGTTTATCAAATGGGCCATTGTATAAGCTGTTTCAGAAGTCCAGCTAATACAGACCCTGTATCTGCATCATCAAAACATAAAGATGGTATGTTTTTAAATTTTATGCAGTGTAATGAAATAGGTGTTTTAATAATGTTTTTCCTTATTGTGTACAACAACGTAAAACCTTCCATAATACACTTAGGCAGTTTAAAAAAAAAAATGTTAATAATTAAAGGTGAGACAAATAACAGCATTTTTAACATTCCAGAGATGACAGAGATAGTATCTCCACATCAAGTGCCACATTCTACAGCTTCAGACACTCCACAAGAGCAGCCCCTTCTCCTTCCCAACAATGAAACCAGCCTGACATCCTTTGATAATAGTAACAACGCACAAAGTATGAATATAACTACCTACATTAGGGAGCCTTTTATGGGGGATGTTGCACATAATCCTCAAAAGATATTGGTTGTATCTGAGAAAATCCCAAAACCATTCTACCACAAGTTACCATCCATTCCTAGAACCATGACTGCCATTGGTTCAAATGAATCCAAAGTGTCTGAATCAAAGATCAACCAGTTGTTTGACCAGTACAAGGACTCCTTAGAAGATGCTATTCTTGCAGAAGGTATAGAAAACTTGTGCAATGATCTACAGCTAAACCCTGATGACTTCAAAGTTTTGGTTCTTGCTTGGAAGTTGCAAGCTAGTCAAATGTGTAAGTTCACTAGAGAAGAGTTTGTTCAAGGATTGAAAAGTATGAAAACTGACTCTATCAAAGGAATACAACAGAAACTGAATGAAATAACTTCAGAGTTGAAGGTTGATTCAGAGCAGTTTAAAGAATTGTACAGATTTACTTTCAAGTTTGGTTTAGATGTGAGTACAGGCCAAAGGATACTTCCATCAGACATTGCTATAGTGTTATGGCGACTTGTATTCACCAACAATGAACCTCCAGTACTTTTCAAGTGGTTATCATATCTAGAGAAGAACCCACACATCAGGGGAATACCTAAAGACACTTGGTTCATGTTTCTAAACTTTAGTGAGTATGTAGGTGATGATCTCAGCACATATGATGACACAGAAGCTTGGCCTAGTTTATTTGATGATTTTGTAGAATACGAAAATGATCAGATGAATCAAAATGTTTCTAAGAATGACTTAAAGATACAGGATTAAGTGTTGCCAAATTTTAGCTATAATTGTACTTAATATTGAGACTGATACACTGGTAATGATTAATGTGGGAGATATCTGTGTGTCATAAAAATGAACTGTACATTATAACCTATTTGTTAAAGACTTACAGCACAAGGGTGTAGTTCTTGTTGGCATAGATAATGTACATAGTCATTATTACTGCATCACAGTAATTTAGTGACTGAACTGAAATGATGCATATTGTCTATTCCAATCATGACTTTAATTGAGACTGTAAATAGCCACATAAACTATATTCCAGAGACTCTAACATGCAAATAGTTTATTTAACTAAACATACTAACTAGGTTACCATGAAGGGATTTTACATTCCAGTAATGGAAATAGAAATAAAAGCTGTAAATATACTTTACTTCCCAGTAGTGTAAGGTGCTTCCAATTTTAACTGTACACTTTTAATTTTATCTTAAACCATTTGTAATAAAAAATGCATTATGAATTTAAATGAGAAAAAAAACTAGATGCATAATAGATTTAAAATGTAAAAAATATATTTACATACCAATTCTGCTCATAAATGTAAGGTTATTAAATTATTCGAATGAGTTCAATTTTTTTCAATATTTATACTTAGCAGCCCACCTCATGTATTGTTTCATTACTGACTAAATTATACCAGCTCTTCCTCATTCGGAAATCCATCACCATTACATAGTATAAATCCAAGTCGCTAATTATGTATGTTTGTTCGCTAACTCCTTCTAAACCACTAAACGGATTTTACCAAGGTTTACGCTATCTTAAAGGAAATTTTTCACGTTGTAAACAAAAAACATACAAAAAAAATATTTTAAGTTAGCTAAAATTCAACGGATTACAGCTCAAACCCTCGCTATCCGAGAAGGAGGCCTGTGCTATACTATTGGGACGTTTATAGGCTACTACTGGCCGCCCTTGACTGTTCGCGTGGAAGTCGGTTTCCCATGGGAATGAGAAGGTTCCCGTGGTAAAAAGTACCCTATGTGTTATTCTGATGTATAACCTATATTACTGTAAAGTTTCATCCAAATCCGTTCAGTATTTTTTAGGTGAAAGAGTAACAAACATACATCCATACTCACTTACTTTCATTCACGTTTATAATATTAGTTAGTAGGTAAAGTAGGATTAGGTATTATCATTAAATTCAACGTGTCGTGAACAAGTCGCGCAAAATTACACCATTGCGAAGCGTGGGTGGGTCGCTAGCAACATAATAAAATAAAACTCTAGAAATGCAACTTGAAAAATACTATATATGAAAAGTCAATAAATAATAACTGCAAGAACGCAACTTTTCATAGGGGGCGAAGATAACCTTTAAAATCCACTACTTATTTCATTTTTTATTGTGCATTTAATTGTTTATAATAGGTATTCATGTTAACTTATAAGGAAAGAACCCAACACCTTTATCAGCATGTGTATGACTATATTAAGCAATTAATAATTCAATATAACAGAAATGGCTAATAAGTCAGTTATTGTCTCTTCATCGGCGATAAGTAACTATATACTATATATGATTCAGCTTCAGTATTACTGTTTTATGGCATAAATAATTTGATTTCTCAACATTGATTTAATAATTCGATAATCAATAAAAAAGAGGCATTAATTATTTTTGCTTTTATAGAATTCTTCCCTCCATTCGCCGCCTTCTTGTACGCCAACTAGCAATATCGAATCTCAATTTACGACGCCCGCGCAGCACCTTCACCGTAGCCAGTATGCCAAGAATATTCTCATATGTTACAGTTATATTTCCACCTCTATCCATAAGGTTCATCATAAGCCCACTCCAACAATGCTTAAAGCATTATGCTATTACTCAGTCAAATGCTAAAACCCCTCGCCAGGGATGGATTAATTCTTAAGAAAATCGTAGATTGCGTTGAGCAAGTACGTAGGTGCCTAGCATGAAAAGTGATGAAGAAAGTGGTGTTCCGCCGTGTCACCGGTTGATTACCTGACGTGTCAATTTTTCAAAGGAAGTACCTAGTTAGCATATTATCCCTGTATCATCTTAATTTAATTTGTCAGAATATAAATTTTAGTTGTTTTCAGGAGCGTTTGGTCTGGTCAATCAGTCAGCCAATCGCCGGTTTTCCCTTATATCTGTGTCCCGACTATCCGAGCGATGTAGACGGGGATGTGTAATGGTATTGTGCTTTGTTATTTTACTTGGATGGTCATTGTTCCGGCTACATATCAAAAACACCTTAAGTGGTAGGATAAACAAGAAATACTTAACTTGGATTGGACATGTATTTTAGTTTTTTCCTGATCGTAAAATTACGGTAATTTTCAGAAGGTTTACTTACTTAATCACTTTAGCGCGAAGGGGATCTAATATAAATCCTTACAAAACTAAACTAATAGGTAATTAAGTAGTCAAGAATAATGGAATGACAAAAGTTTTATCCCTCTCAATTAAAATGTTTTTAACCTCTTAATTAATACAATACAGCGTATTCCTGAATTCCTACTTAGTTAACGATATTGTTATCGGTGTACAATAATATTTAAGTAGGTGAGTACCTGAATTTGCGAATAATAACACAACGGAAACTGACCTATCGGTACGGTCCACACTTTCATTTGGATATTTTTTCGTTTCTCTGTTTATAAATAAGTAGTTCTTTATTTATAAAAAAAAATAAGTAGCTACTTCTACTTGGTTTAGTTTAAAACAAGTCAACTTTTTTATCATGACGTTGTATCAACTTATATCTGATTTCTTAGATAACCATTTACTTCTAGTAAATATTGTTTTCAAAATAATGCAAGGAAGTAAAGTGATAGAGAGCTAGAAGTATAGGTACATGATTTATCTAACATCTTGATATCAATAAATGTATGACGCATTACACCATGAAACTTATTTAGATACCTACTACCCACTTATCTATCAACGTTATAGTGGGTACCTCTTCAGAAATTTCGTTAATTTAAGTAATATTTAGTTTTAAAAACACATCTATAGTGCAAGTCGAAGGTATATTGCCTCTCTTGTGTATACGATTCAATTTCGATAAAAAGTAAACACAGCATGTTCTGAGGTAGCTGTTGTAATTTTAGATTTGTCAGCACTCAGCAGTTGAAGTGCAGCCTCCGGTCGGAGTGGACGTAGTTTTTTTTGTTACCAACCAGTATTGTTATTTAAGTAAAAAAAACACGAGAGCAAGCAAAGTGATCATGGTCACTCCGTTTGTTATAAGTAGTAGCAGCTGTTGCGTTGACGGTGAAAATTGCGTTCCTGACGTTCTCTCTTTACGTTACTTTGAAAAACAGAGAAAAAAGAGACGAGGTAAGATTTACTTTTGTTTACGTGTGGTTAATATTTTGTGAATTCAGTTTTTCAATACGTGAAGAAATAGAAAGCAATAGATTTAAAAGTTAGGACTCAGGGACCATTGCAAACTACAATATATTACGAAATGTTAAATGCTTAGAGTGATTTTGAAGGAGTAAGTACTGTAGCGTCTATAGTTAAGTGTTTGATTACCGTTGTTACGCTTAAAAACGTTGATAACCTAATTTAAAGTAGCGTTTATTATTTTCAGAATAAGGAACCATCTTCCAAAGAACGTCGGCCAAAATCCATGAGAATCTTATGGCAAGATATTCCTCGAAAGATCTTACCCAGCGCCTTGTACTGTCCGCAAAATAATAAGAACCAAGTTCCGTCTATACAATTAGGTTAAGCCATTATTTTTGTTATTACTTATTGTCTCGTTACATGACCAAAATTGCTGGTATTTACGTCATTGACTCTATGAACCATGACGACTAAAGTAGTATAGAAGGATGGTCAGTTCAATTTGTAGGTATTTGCGTGCGGCCCGTATAAATAAAATGATCCGACTTGTAAATAGGCTGTACCTACCTACAAAAAGGTCGCGTGAATTGATAATTTAAAATATCTATCTTTATATATCTATCGACCTTCAATTTTCTAGAAAAGCTGAGTAAATAATTAAACGAATTGTGGTATTCTCTGTAAGTCCAATAATATTATTATGTTCATTCCTAATCTGCTCAAATCATTAAGTTTAGTTATATACCTACCTACCTATATATATTTTGTATTATAATAATTTATAAATAAGTACTTACTAACATTACTTTATTAGATATTAATAGAAAATAAGTAACCTGCCATGCTATATTTATGAGTTGCACAGTTTTGTGAAGCGTGGAACTACCCCCTAAAAATTGTAACCTCATATTAATGAGTTGGCATTAACAGATAGGTACCTACTTACCATTGTTATGACAATTTGTGAAATTTGCGTCTATTCAGAGAGTACAAAACGTGACTGATAGACCTATAAATTACGTAACAATTTATAAACCACAGGGTTTTTTTCTCAATTGCCAATTGCGAGTCTTGTGTTGTGAAAATAGTGACCTTGTTTTTAACTTTGGACTGAAACAGTTGTATAAGAATCTGCCTAATCGTAATTATTGACTGAACTTGAATGGCTTAAATGAAAACAATGGGGAGCTATCATCTTACTTATGTCGAGTTTATCTAAATATATCTAAATTGGAAGATACTCCACAACTAAGTAATAACTTCAATACTATTGTGTATGTATGCTCAATGGCTAGGTCTTCAAAGCAACAAGGACAATATCAGATTATGTGTCTATCTATATTATGATATTAAAACAAAAAAATACTTAGTAGGAAAATAATAGCCGTGAGATCGAATTTAGTGGTTCTTGAAAGTAACTAACAAGTTAATTTAAAAGAGTATGTTTTGTGGTAAAAATAAGATACCCAAACTTACAGCATTGCATTTTCATTATCATTTAATAGTATAAATATAAATCCAAGTCGCTAATTCTGTATGTTTATATGTTTGTCCGCTAACTCCTCCTAAACCAGTTGCAAATTTTAATGCGGTTTTCACAACCATTTAGGTAATTTTTTCACTTAAATTTGTAAATAAAAAACAATTAAAAATGTATTCTTAAATTATCAAAAAACAAGTCGGGAAAAATTAAATCATTGCGAAGCGTGGGCGGGTCGCTAACTTCAAATCAAACTGTAAACAACTCCGCTAGAAATCTTATTAAAAAATAATGAATTTATTTATTCGTGATATTTTTTACGTACCATTTAATTTTCGTTAGATTTTTGTCCTGATTTCAAATACCTTAGTAACTTATTACAAATTAATTTAAAAACTGTGCTGATTGTTAAACAAGATGTAACAATAGGTAACTTAATAACCTACTTGATTGAGTTCGTGAAATCCCTCGATGTAGAAAAATGATAGATATACGTAGAAAACTAAGGTAGTCTGTTTAGGTTTATTAAAAATAAAAAGGTCATATTTTCAGCTCATATATACCTACATAACCCGACCCTAATTAAATGCGAGCCACATTTTCTGAAACGTAGATAGACAAATGTCCGTAGATACTTACCGCTAGTTTCAATTTCAAGTTTGTTACGTTAATGCGTTTCTTTACTTAAGAGATTGATAATTAAAAAAACAATTTAGTAACCGGCAGCTATCTTCTTCATCCTACTAATATTATAAAAATCGTGAAAGTTTGTGAGTATGTATGGATGGATGTTTTGCTACTCTTTCACGTAAAAACTACTGGACGGATTTGGATGAAACTTTGCAGTAGGTTATACATCAGAATAACACATAGGGTATTTTTTACCCCGGGAAAAATATAATTCCCACGGGAAACCGACTTCCGACCGGCGGAAACTAGTAGAACAATAAACTAAAATAATGGTGATCTTTATGGCTGGTCTTAATTTCATGAATTAAGTTTTTACATTAATTGTAACTTAATTCACGTCCTATTAACTTTATATTTTGCTTACACGGTCCTACTATTTTTTTTTAATATTTCAATTTCCTTCGTAACCTTGTATGAGAGCACACATGAACTTAGAGCAATGTACTGAATATGTATCTTCGGCTAACAATCGAAGGTGTCTCAACTACGTGACCAACCTTCGGAATCACGATACTAAGTTCAATTTCCTTTACAGAAAAAACCGAACTGCCTAATAACGCGGTTCTGGTTTCTAACAAGCATTGTATTTTACTTCACGCAATTACTCTTTTTTTGAAAAGGTGACCGGAAATATAAAACTGCTATTAGGTTGTTTTGTTACCTACTCTACCTAACATAACCGTAATAGATACTTATAGTTGTTTTAAAATAGGTACTTTTCATGTTTTTTTGTTAAGTACCTTTGAGATCAGATGAGCAACTTTCTGAAAATGTTTGACTTACATGCAAGAATTTCCTACTTTTTTTTTGTGTAAAGTAATAGTTAACATCTGTATCCTTCACCATGTTACAGCAGCAATAGGAAAAATATAATTTGGCTTTTAGATGTTTAGATGGCATGTAGATAACTAAGTTTTTGAGCCAAGCTTAGACTAAAGGTGATGTTTAACAAAAACACACACAATATCAAAATAAATATTTACTAAAAAACAAAGCAAGCAAAAATTCATTTATAGTTAATCAATACTTGGCAATCCGGTATTTCACTTACTACTATATTAAACTACCCTACTCTCTCCTTTTTACAGTCAATCGTAATTACCTTCTTCCATGATAAGGTAATTCATTTCTCTTACATATTTGGCCCATTTGATAGTTTTTTTCTTGATGTCTAATTTGATTCCCTTCTTTTTGTATTCCAAAGCTTTTTTAACAACCAGTCTGTTTAATTCATGTACATGTTCATGTGTAGTGTACTCTTCAACACTCATCCACTTGCAATCGTTTACTTCTCTGTCTGACTTTTGGATTTTCTCAGATATGGCTTTCATCATCAGAAGTACGTAAATGTCAGAGTTGCCAAACATAGTGTTGTGAGCATGCCTAAAAGTAACTAGTGACTGAAAAGCGGATATTACTCCGGTTTCTTCTTTTACTTCTCTGATAGCAGCATCTACAATGTCTTCTCCTATAAAAATGACAATTTATGTAAAGTTTTTTTTGTGTGTTAAATCTATTCAGGATACAAGAGTGTATTATATTTACCCATCTCTACATATCCACCAGGTAGCTTCCAATGTGGGTAATCATAACTTTTTTCAGATACAGCAAGTATTTGTTGCTTACTGTTAAAGACCATGGCCCCAACTCCTAGATTAGTGTAACATGGAGGCGGCAAGTTTGGTTCACTGTCTTCAGGTAGCCATTTGTACATCATCACAAATTCTTTTCTGGCATGATGAAAGTCAAAGCCTTTCTAAGAATACCAATGTTTTTAGTGTTTGCTAGAATTTTATGAAAACAAGCATTAAATGATTTTATGACAGAACCATATCCTTAAAGCTGCAAAGAGATCTTCTACTCTGCTTATTGAGTACAGCAAATTAATACTAAATGGTCATGGCTAAGCAAAATAAAATGCTAAAAACCTACAATCACAGCTTACCTCCACTAACATTGGAATGCAATGTGAATTTCTTGTGCTAATTTTAAACCATATACACCTTTTGTTGTCATTCTTCCATTTTTCCAGCGACTCTGAAAGAGGGTTAAACGTTAACACACTTTACTGCTATTAAAAAGAATTAAAAGACTTATAATAAGATAGAAAATAAATAAAATATAGATCATTTATAATTTTAAGTAACATAATGCTCTCAATTTTAGGACAGCTTTCTATCCGATGGTAATTATGATTGATAATTAAACAATCAAATAGCAAAATAATCAATGTAGTCACTAATAAGCATATAATTTTTCCTTTACCTTTCAATTTTATTGGAAAAAGTTGTCCACTATCCTCATTGCTAAGCTCCACAAACACTCCATTAAATCGGTCCATAAAACCATTAAATGTAACTCCAGTTTGTTTTACCATCTTGTTGGTAGAGCTAAATCTGTAATTTGCAAGCAAAATATTATCATTATCATAGTTTATTATGAAACCAATTGAGACCAAAAATAAACAATCATTTTTATCAACTTACCGACATTTACTTAATTTTTCTATTTGGCGAACCTGCTTGTTAATTAATAGAAAGCGAAAACAGTGTCTGTAAAACATTATTGCTATGATTTTAGGTGCATAAAAGTAAATTTAAAATGCTACAGCTACACATAACACATGCAACTGTAGCAGGCACCACACACACATACACACACCACAGATCGCAAACAGATTTAGAAAGGAAGAGCTTTGCTTTGTTGGAAATAATAAGTCAAAAAAAAACATAAAATGGCTTCGATTTTTAAAGTTTTTAAAAAAACTTCTTTATTTTGTAATATATTGCCACATAACACGGCATAACTTGAAAATTTTAATTATATAGAAAGTCCGAATAATACATTAAAGTCATAGATATATTTTTGGTCTTCACTCTCGCTCTACTAGATGGAGCACTGGTAGGTACTCGTATAATGCGGCATAAATAATATGCCAAATTAATTCGGTATACTCGAACCTACCCGTCATTGTGTACCCCGTCAGTGGCATTCATTGCGTACCTTTTATGCAGGGGCGTAGTTACCAAAGTATCAATTTTTCGGCCCCCGAATTACTGTGTAAGTAAGCTAAAAAACTGTAAAATCTTATACCAATACGTTTAAAATAACTTAATTTATTCCTTTTTTATTAACAAAAAAACTTTGCTACTTAATAAATCTATGTTTCCAAATAGATCATTTTTATGTTAAAATAATAAAAATATTATTGAAGACTAGTTTTCCGCCTGCGGCTTTGCCCGCGAGGAATTCGGTTATATCGCGCGACATGGTAAGGAGTAGCCTATAGTCTTTCTCAAGGTCTAGACCAGGGTTTCCCAACCTTTATTTCGCAAAGCCTATGCCTATGTCTTTTCTCCAGTTCAGTTCTATCTTCATACCAAATTTCATCAAAATCGGTTTAGTGGATGAGGCGTCAAAGCGTAACAGACAGACAGACAGACAGACAGAGTTACTTTCGCATTTATAATATTAGTAGGGATGAGGTCTAGATACAGGTTTCTCGTATACTTTTAAGTAGTTTAAGCAAAACGAAATTTCTTAACCTTTGAATAAATATTAATTTGTTTTGTAAAATTTTGTAACAGTGGCCTAAGTGCTACACCCATGTAACTATGACACATAATATCTGACATAATAAAACAATAAATACGTATAAATAACCTATATATTTTTTTACGTTTTATGATCAGTGGTTGAGTAATAATTAGGTTTATACATAAGCGACATCTTGATTTTGTCTCTAAGTACTCACTCTGACAACATGGCATGGCCTAGACAGAAGCTTATCGAACAGTATAATATTTGACACACGACCCACGACATTAAGAAGTAGCCGCCAAATCAAAGCTATTGTTTACATGCATTGCTCGATCTAAAAATAGTATTTAAAAATAAAATCACACTACTTAACTTCCTAATAACTTATCTGGTCGTAATAAAATGTCAACTCTGGTTATATCAAACTAGCTTTGCCCACGGCTTCGCACGCGTTAAATTCGGAGTAAAATCCCGTTCCTTACACTATAAGGTAAATTGAGATCTTTCTTTTACAAATAATGCGTTAATTTAGACAAAATTTTATTACCATAAAAATGGTTAGTGAGTTAATCTTGAAAGATAGACATATACTGTCACAGACATTTCTTTAGATCATTTCAAGAGGAATAATTCTGTCATAGATATATTTTTGGTATCTTGAACCGTTTTCGCAGCGCACGAAACGGAAGCCCTCAAGGGTGAATAATTTCCCCCGATTTTTCCACATTTTCCATTATATCTTCGGTCTTATACCTAGTTGCAGCGTGATGTTATATAGCCTAAAGCCGTCCTCGAGAAATGGTCTATTCAACACAAAAATATTTTTTCAATTCGAACCAGTAGTTCCTGAGATTAGCGCGTTCAAACAAACAAACTCTTCAGATTTATGATATTAGTATTATAGCCTAAAGCCTTCCTCGATAAATGGTCTATTCAACACAAAAATAATTTTTCAATGCGAACCAGTAGTTCCTGAGATTAGCGTGTTCAAACAAACAAACTCTTCAGCTTTATAATATTAGTATAGATACGTCATCACAAAGTCACACTCTTTCTTCTTAAAATATTTTATGTTTGGCAACTGAAAGCGGTTCCAGCAATCAAGGGAATATTCGCACACGGTGATCGGTAAAACGTTAAAAGCATAGGAAAATGCGAATAGATAAGCTACTTGAAAACCTATTTAGCAAAGTTGTGTAAGCCATTTTGAGTTATATAGGTTCAGCTTTATTTCGTAGGTTTCACTTCCTAATGTTCTCTTTGGTCACTGAAGACAGTCAGCAGTGAAAATGTCAACCATTTTTTTAAGTCTATTTGCGTTAAAGAAATACACCAATAAGAAGAAATTGGGAAATAGGCGCTTTTAAAATAAATTCTTATTGTAAAATGTATTACATTAAAATAAAAACTCATATTTAAATATTTTAATTTTTGATACCTACGATTTAATACCAATTACAGTTTTTTAGTTCGAGATCACTGAAGAATAGTGTTGTTTATGTTTTTTATTTTGAAATTGTATTTTTATATTGCCTAAGCCAATATAAAAATACAATAGTAATCGAATGTAATTTTTTCAACAATTCTGGATAAAGTTAAAATTGATTTGAACTTAAATTAAATTGAACGCCCTAAAAATATATAAAAAAAAATGTTGTTCGATTTAGTTTTTCATAATCGATTACATCAATACAAATATGAAACTTAAAAAAGCTTCACTTTTAGCTTTTTTTTTTTAATACTTTGATTTGTTTTATTGTAACAGTGTTAAAAATTAAATCATTCAAGTTATCTTGTTCTTGATAGTGTTTGTGACCGCTGATTGAAAATTTAAGTCTTGTCTGTCTAACTGTTTTTGAAATAAGGTTACATAAATCACACTTTTTTTATTGTAGTACGTATTTTTTTTTTTAAATTATAAAGATGTCTTTCGTAATGGTTTAAGAATAGTCGATTGAGCACATCACTAATTAAGTCAATCAATCAAGTCGGCCAGCCAGACAGTTTGATAGTGCTTTGCTTGATTTGTACTGTAATTCTAAAAACTATTGAAGAAATATCTTTGTTTTCATCTCAGGCTTTCTTGCAATCACATCGATGGATCCGCTTAATTCAAAGTGAAGGAAAGTGCTAACTTAGTTTGTGATAAGATGTCGAAGAATGGTGAAGTATCGTCGAATCAAGGTAAATGTCCATACATCAAATCACAGTAGTTTTCAATTGAACTCTTTCTATTCGTATTTTTTTTGCTGTAATGCATTAATAAGTTTAGCAATTTATTCTGATTTTAGGTCCAAGTCGGCCAGGGATGCCTAAGCTGGATTTAAATTTGTTTACGGATAAACGTAAAAACATTGATTTACAGCTAGGTGGTCCATCGGGAGATGGAGCTGTTTTCATGCCATTTCCAGCTAACTCTACTACCCAAAAACCGAGAATACCTCCCAGGACAATAAAAGATGTTGTACTCCCAGAAAACACGAGGTAAAAATGAGAACTGTGATGCAGTGATATGGCTGTTTATGTGATTTTTGTTAGATGCAATTACAGTTTAGAATTTATGTTATGACAAATATAATTATGCTATTGATTACAGAGACAGAAGTCGTGTTTATCCATCTATGCCATCATCAGGGAAATTACAGCTATCCTCCACAGAGATTTATGATTTTACAGCTGATGATTTACAAGATTTAGGAGAAATTGGTCGTGGTGCGTTTGGTGCCGTTAACAAAATGATACACAGAAAGTAAAAATATGACATATTAAGATGATTTGATATCAAGGATGAATAGTAGAGGTAATATAATTATGTTTAATATTTTTTAGAACAACTCGTGTCATGGCTGTAAAGCGAATTCGTTCCACTGTAGATGAAAAGGAACAGAAGAACCTCTTGATGGATTTAGAAGTTGTGATGAAAAGTAATGAATGTCCTTACATTGTACAGTTCTATGGAGCCCTTTTCAAAGAGGTATGTTACTGATAGAATTATATTGTTATAAATAATGACCTTATCTCAAAAATCTGTTGAGACATTGTCACAATAAGTTGAATTATGAATGAAATATATATTTATTTGTAAACTTCTATGGCTGTTTTTCTTTCAGGGAGACTGTTGGATCTGTATGGAGTTAATGGACACATCTTTAGACAAATTTTATAAATTCACTTGTGAAAGAATGCAAACTCGAATACCAGAAACTATAATAGCAAAGATTACTTTAGCCACAGTGAAAGCATTAAATTATTTAAAAGAAAAATTAAAAATCATTCATAGGTAAGGCAATAAGAAGGAAATACTATACAGATTAAATTTGTGTGTTTGTGTTAATTAACTCATTTAATAATTTCAGAGATGTTAAACCATCAAACATTTTGCTTGATAGAAGAGGTAATATAAAACTCTGTGACTTTGGTATTTCTGGGAAACTGGTTGATTCCATAGCCCGGACTCGTGATGCAGGGTGTCGGCCATACATGGCGGTGAGTTAGCTTTTATCTTTTGATCCTTAAAGGAATTTGAAGCAATTTATGTTTAGGTTTCTCTCCTAATCCTTAACTTTAAGAACTTATAACTGGCAAAGAATTTACCTTATATTAAAACTTTATAGGATGATTTAATTATGTGGTTGTTCCTGTTATAAATGTTTTTCTTTTAATAATAAACCAACAGCCCGAGAGAATTGATCCTGGTCGTGCAAGAGGCTATGATGTCCGATCTGATGTCTGGTCACTTGGTATTACTCTGATGGAGGTTGCAACTGGAGCATTTCCATATCCTAGGTGGGGATCTGTGTTCGAACAATTGCAGCAGGTAGTGCAAGGAGATCCACCGAGACTTAGTGATAACAGCACATTCTCGAGCAATTTCGTTAACTTTGTGAACACTTGGTAAGTTTCTCAGAATACTTTTATGAAGCAGTTAACAGTAAGGTACCTGTAAATGTAATATATATTTTTAATTTCTAGCCTGATAAAGGAAGAGACTCAGCGTCCAAAATATAATAGATTGCTGGAACACCCTTTCATAAAAGGAATAGATCAAAGCCGATCAGATGTTGCAACTTATGTGTGCGATATTCTTGATGCAATGGAACGGAATGGTGTGAGTCCTTTTACAACAGATCAACCTGCTCAGGCTTGGGCAGAATAAACATGAGAAAAGGGAAAACTATTTCATTAATTACTATTTAGATCTTCAATAATAATAATTCAATTTATTGTATTAACATTTTATCCACAGTACATTTTAATGAACACATTATTCACTGAGTGCAGATTTCTATTATTGTTTTTAAAGTGCTTCACAATTTCATGCCGCAGTCTCACTGGTAGAACATTATTTTAATTAGTTTCATGCATAGGTTCGATAAATAAGCAAATCCTGTGTAGGTTGTTCTAGGGTGTATTGTAGAACTCACCTGTTATTCCGATTCTAGTTTTAATCTAGCTTAGGTCTTGTTTTATTACCAAGCAATGTATCAAACAAATATTTCTATATTTTTTTTACATATTTTTAACAAGTTAATTCTTTACCTTTTCAAATATGTATAATTTCAATGAATTTTATAAATAAAATCTTAAATCAATTTTAAAACCTGTAATTTTTGAGCTGCAAATATAATACTTATTGTTTAAAACTGCCTTCCATTAATACATAGTGATGAAATATTGAAGTTTTTCTCCAAACTGTATATTTTCCACCTTTAAGTACACAAATAATGTATAAAATAAAACTATATTCCAGTTGCAATAATGTGAAACTGTAAAAATCTTAACTAAACTGACATACCCCACATAACAAGGATGTTAAATACTGTAAATAGATTATGATTTGTGAGTATGTAGTATAATATTTGTGGATGTGACATGCTTGTAGGTAATTTGATTTGACTGACTGAAATTAACAATTACATAGGTAATTTTATAACTTGTAAATACAAAAATATGATTTATGTGAAATCTAATAAACCATCAAATGGATGTAATTAATTGTTTTATTTCTGTGTGTACATCTATCATTTACATTTTCATCAAATTTACACTTTAATCTAACACTGCATTCATTTTTGGTAAGTTTTTTATTTGTCCAAATTTTAAAAAAAGTTTAAATTTTGTTCCATCTGTTAGCCTTGGTGATAAATATATTGCATCCATTACACTTGTTTTTAGATCAAACATAGGTATCCAATCTTCTTGGCTAACTATCCTATCTTTCCTTGTGCCCCAATAGTTAACTGATGCTATTTTAATTTTCTTGTTATCATCACTTATGTAAATGAAACCTATAATGTTATGAAAAGGTATGCTAGATAATCCAAGTAATGTTGCAGCAGTAACTCCTAAAACAAAAAAATGAGTGAATTAATAAATTGTTGAACAAAAATTTGGTAGAAATATTAACTAATTAATAATCTAACCTATATAGGAAGCAACAGAAAATGTTCCTGGTGGTATGATATTGGATGCTTCTAATAATCCACAAGTTGGTAATCCAATACCCGTACCAGCTAAATGATAAACTTTAAGGCGGTTGAATAAGGCAAAATATTTTATAAATGGAAAAGAAAATACAGGTTCAAATCTCTGCGTTATGTTATTTTCGCAGTTTATAGACAAGTATTTAAAGGCATGATTTTGCTGTGTCCGCACATATCGTAAGATACTCAACATTTTAAACAAAATTTAATTCTAATAGATTATTTCTTCCTATTACTCAAAAATTACGCAAATTGAAAACAAAATAACTTACATTTGACAGTTTTATATGTTTGTCACTGACATGTGACAATTACATACCTCGTTCCAATTCAAAGAAACAACGTGCTGAAAGCGATAACTGGCCCCAATTCTGAAAACACAAAATTAAAGGATCCCCGAGGATACCCGTCACTTTATGTTTTTTTTTTTGTTAGATTCTTCCGTCATGCGGAAAGGCAAAGAGACTATGCCCATACAGCCATGTCATCAATAATTTGGTTTTCTTCTTTCTTGTTGAATTAGTTTTGTTTAGTTTTCAATAAGAAGTAACATTGACGATATTTTATTTCCTCATAAACAAACATAATAAGGACCAAGTCCATGTCTTTAATAATAAAATGCTAATATATATTTGTTATGAGTATACATAAACATTTTCATCAGATATTACACACTGTAAATTTTATGAATTTATACATAGGTAAGTAGCATTCAGTTGTTTTTAAAAGTTCTTGAGTATTACGCGGGATATTTTCTAATGTTTTATAAATTTCTAATAGCTCATCAATGAAAATTAACCTGTCAATATGAAATTGAGGACATTCAAAAAATATATGATCCAATGACTGTACTGACTCATTACAATATGAACAACAAGGGGAAGTTATCATATTCATGCGATATAAGTGTTCATTAAAAGCAGCATGACCTATACGAAGACGACAAATTGTTGTATAAAAATTTCTATTTTTGAAAGAGCCCTTGGTAAACCAAGGAGACGAAATTTTTTGGTTACATACGGAATACCACTTGCCCTTTTCTTTAAGAGAATCTTGCCAAAATTGAAACCAATTATTAATCATTTGATTTTTTATTTCAGGAAGAAACTCTGAAATGGGAATTGCTATGTTTTTTAAATTGCAAATGTTGTTATCAGTATTTGTAATGATACTAGCTAATGTATCAGCTAATTCATTACCACTAACACCAATGTGTGCTGGTGTCCAGAAAATGACAATTTCTTTATGTTTCAATGATAATTTATAAATCTTTTCCCGGATCTCATATATAAAAGGATGAATTTTACTAGAAAGACGGGGATTATTAATAGCTTGAAGAACACTCATACTATCAGAAATAATAATCCATTTACCAGAAGAATCTACAGAACTAATCAAATCTAAAGCAAACAGAATAGCAGCAGCTTCTGCCGTAAAAATACTGCAAATATTGGACAGCTTATAACCATGTGCAATTTTCAAAATAATATCATAAGCCGCTATCGACACAGACTGAGATGTTTTTGAAGCATCTGTGTAAATTTGACGGTAATTATCATAGTATGATAACTTTTCATATACTTCATATTTATTTTTTAAATTTGTGTCTATAATGACATCAAATTTAAAAAACTTACCTTCATATGTTCCACTATAACAAGGTAAAATATCATACTGAGCAATATTTTCATTTTTCAAATAATTAATGAAATCAAAATTTTTACATAAATAAGAGTAATTAGATATCAAAATCTTTTTGTACAACGCATTATTAGAAGTTTTCATCAAATCAATTATGAACCTTCTTTTCAAATAATCAAACCTAAATTTAATGGGACAAGTGTTAGTTTCAACTTGCATTGAATTAATCGGAGAAGTACTCATGGCTCCTAGAATTATCCTGAGATTTTTATTTTGTACTTTATCTATTTTATTTATAAAATTATTGTCAGAAGCAAAGCAAAAAAAAGCATATTCAAAGTGACTTCTAACTAATGATTTAAACAGCATCAATAATATTTTAGGATCTGCACCAAAACGACAACCAGTAAGGCATTTTAAAATATTTGTAGCTTTTACAGCTCTATCTATCAATATTTGCACATATTTTTTAAAACTTAAATTTTGTTGAAATACTACACCTAAGAATTTTATTTCTGTACAGTTAGGAATAAGGTTACCATTATATACACATTCTAATTTACAATCTTTATCTCTAGAGAAAACAAGAGATTTACTCTTTTCTGTATTTACAGTTAAACCTAAGAAAGAAAAATAGACTTCAAGCCTTTTACAGGCATTATTTAAATTCGTTTGCACATCTTTAAGTTTTTTGCCAGAACAATAAACAACAAGATCATCAGCAAACTGCAGATTAGAAACATTTGCGCCTAATATCTCATTCAATTTATGAATATAAATTATATACAGTAGAGGGCTCAAGATGCCGCCTTGATTGACGCCTTTATAGGAATTACGTGGACCATAAAAGTTGTTACCCAATTTAACATAGACCATTCTTTCATTTAGAAAGTTATATATCCAAAGAACCATTTTTTTTGGAATTCTGAGTGATAGCAAGATATTAGCAAGCGTTTCTAAACCTACATTGTTAAAGGCTCCTGTTACATCGAAAAAATTACAAGCAAGATAATTCCGTTCCTTTATGGATTTATTTGCATCTAATAACAAATGTGCAATGCTTTCCCTAGCCGAGCGTCCACGCCGAAAACCAAACTGATTACTAGGAAGAATACAATTTGATTCGATGTAATATTCCAGACGTTGTTTGAGCAGCTGCTCAAAAATTTTACTAACACAAGAGGACAACGCTATAGGTCGATAAGAATCTGGACTATCAAGATCCTTCCCTGGCTTCAGTACAGGGACCAGACAATCAGTTTTCCATTGATTTGGTATTAAGTCATTTTCAAACAAAATATTTAAAATTATCAAGAATTTACATAGATTTTTATGACTGAGAAGACGAAACATTTTATAGGAAATACCATCTAAACCACAAGTTGTATCTTTTCTTGATTTTATGGCAGCAGTAAGTTCAGAAATTGTGAACGGATCAAGCAACGAAAGATTTTGTCTATGAAATTTGTTATCTGCAAAAGTAAAAGGTTTCGAGACATAGTCTGGAGTGTATTTTTTTAAAAAACTATTTACCCAATGATCATTTTCACTTCTAGAAACAAAAGTTTTGTTAAATCTGCGTATTTTATTCCAGACATGAGAAATTGGAGTAAGACGATTTATAGAATTGCAATAATCTTGCCAAGATTTCTGTTTTTCAAAGTTTATAGTCAATTTCTTAGAAGCCTGATTTTTTTTAAAAAGCAAATATTTTTCTACAGAAGGATCATTTTTGAAAGCAACAAAAGCATCTTTACATTTTTTAACAGCATCTGCACATTTGCTATTCCACCAAGGAACGGAATGTCTTGCCCTTTTTGCCCTAAAACCTGAAACGGAACGTGAGCATAAATGACAAAGATTTTGACATTGACAACAAGACTTTGTTTTCGTTTTTTGTTGTGACATAGATTTTTCAACTGATGCCAATAAAATATCACAAAACTGCAAATAACTTTCTAGTGAACATTCAGAATTAATCATAAAACTATTCAACGAAGTATTAACAATATTTACATACAAATCCCAATTAACTAAATTCAAGTTTAATTTCTTACTGACATTTTGAGAGTGAACACAATGTTCTGAAGATATAACTGGAGTTTGAGACAACAGAAGTTTAGTAATTGTAGGCAAATGATAACTTCCAAAGGAATCATCATGAACAGACCATTCACAATCCCATGATAAAGCTGGACTAACCAAAGAAAGATCTAAGCCATTTGGTCTCCAGGACGAAGTTCCTACAGTCGTGACTTCTCCTGAATTTAACAGAACAAGGTTATTTTCATCAAAAGAATCTAGTACTTCTTCACCTCTTTTATCCACTTTTTGACAACCCCAAGAAGTATGGTATGCATTGAAATCTCCAGCAATAAAAACTGGAGTTGGAAGACTATCAATTAATTTTGAAAATTTTAATTTTGAATAATGACACCTAGAAGGACAATAAACACTAACAAATGAAATATATTTACCACCTATTTTTATCTGTACAGCAACATTTTGTAAGGAATCATCAAAATAAGTATCAATTTTTAAGAATTGTAATTTGTTATGAATTATTATTGCAACTCCATTATGTGTATTACCAGTGTCATTTCTAACTATTGTGTATCCCTTTATGTTAAAGGTATGATGTGGTCTAAGCCAAGTTTCACTTATTAAAGCGATATCAACATCATTACTATAAAGAAAATATGTAAATTCAGATTTATTACTTTTAATGCTTTGAGCATTCCACTGAACTATTTTTAAATGAGCCATTAGGATGGATTATTAGCAGATGACTTTTCATAAATATCACTTAATATTTGTAAAATATTTTTAGTACTGATGGAAGTTTCCTTGGTTTTATTTAATGTAATTATTTTAACAATAGCCTCAACCAATAAATTCAAAGATTTATTATCTTTTTTCAAGTGACTGAGCAGGTCAAACTTTTGTCCTAAGGCTGGAAAACTCTCTGTATTTGCAACTGAAGCATAAGACAAAGAGGATAAACCAATTTTAATATCATTAATTTTTTTCTTTTTAATAGGACACTCAGCAGATATACTAATGTGATTTCCTCTACAGTGACAGCATGTAGCCTTTTCCCTAGGTACTGTACATTCTTTAAAAGAATGTGCATCTCCACATATTGAACATCTAACATTATTTTTACAGTACTTAGCCAAATGTCCATACCGTAGGCATTTAAAGCATTGTTTTACAGGTGGAATGTACATCTTAACTGGAAACCTCCAGCCTTGTAAATCAATATGATCAGGAAGATAAATGGCAGCAAAAGTTATGATTACTGTTTTAGTCGGTTGTAATTCAAAGTTTTGTTCATTTTTAACCTTCCTTTGAATTCTCCGAACAGAAATAATTTTTTTATTACTATTAATCACTCCAAAAATTTTTTGATTGGACCATTTAATGGGCACATTAGTAATAACACCAGTAATTTCAGTAGTTTTTGCAGGAATAGTTGCTTTGAGTTTATATTCTGATAACAAAGTCTTATTGTTAAGAAAACTATTTGCCAAATTTGCACGGTCAAAATGAACTGTAACTTTGTATTTATTAAGATTTTGCATATATTTTATGCCTTTTATATATTTCTTTAATGTTGATGATAAAGAAATCATATCTCTTGTTGAAATAGGTTTGGACTCATCGTTTGATTCCAAGAAGACAACGAAATCTGTAGCTGAAGAATCCTCAGGATACCGACGTGTATAATCGGGAACGAAATAAGTTTTATATGGATCGGACTTAGCTGAATTGCAGTCACTGTGCATGGAGTCGGAGTCCGAAAGCAGCGAGTCTTCCCCTGATATTACTGCCTCCTCCTTCTTTTTCTTGCGTTTCGCCCGAGACGTCATTTTAATAAAAATTAAGCTTCTATACTATAGTTATTAAAAATATATACAAAATGTACACTATTTAACAAAATTGAAAGAATTAAATGAATTTTTAAGTTCACGAAAAAATTTTTCACTTCCAATTTTCCCGCGCGCAAACCGGAAGTCCGTCACTTTATGTTCGTGATATGTGTTTCCATGCCAAGTCAAAAAAAAAATGGTAATATTAATGTTTTTTTTATTAATTTATAGTATGAACAACAAAATTGTTATTAAGTTGGCAATCAAAGATACTGCCATAGTTTGGCTAAATAAGTATGTTTTTAAAGTTATCAATCGAGTTGATAAAATTAAATGTTGCATTAGTTAGTTCTTAGTTTATAAAAAGGCCATGAAGGAAGTTTAAAAAACGGTTTTTTAGATTTTTTGCTAGTTTTGATTGCCCTAGTATGCGGACGACAAATCTTAGCGCTTATAACACTCTCTTCACTCATAAATCGCAGAAATGTCCTTTAAGAAAAACATTGATATCCTATTAGAACTTTATCGGTCGTTTCAGCTGAAAAAGGTAAGATAACGAAAATCCTTTTGTTATTTATCCTTTATTTATCGTAATTAATCCTTAAAATTAGGTTTTTTGGATTATTATATTAAAAATAACGGTTGCATCTTATGTCGACGCTTAATTTGTATAACGAAGACTATTTCCTCTAAGTTAAATCGATTAATAAAAATAATTGTAGTCAAATTGTTAGCTGTAAGCCAATCGCAATGGATTGGCATTACGATTGGCTTACATACCCCCCAACTACCAATGATCCATAATAATTTGTAATTAATGAAATTATTTATGGATAGTTTACGTGCTTACCAACGTTTGTAGTGTATTCTAATAGCGGTTCGCATCACGTAAGCAAAGATCAAAAGTAGCAAGCTAGTTAATAGCTGTCAGTGCCGTCATAAAAAAAAGAACAATTCCAAGATGGCGCTGTGTCAGTGACAGCCAGCAATGTTTTCATTTTCCTTGTAATAAAAATACTTAGTTTTAAGAATCTGCTATGGCTGCTAATAATTTATCTTCTGTTTTAAAGTCATGTTCAGAGAGTGAACTCATTAGTGAAGTGGTTTCTGAGCAAAACGTGTCTCCGAAGCAAGTAGAAGGTTCACGGTTGAAGCGCACTTTTACGTTGCCCCGTAATCCCTTTGGGACATCACGTCCAGGGCCTAGCAAAAACAAAACATGCGAGAGTGATTACAAAGTTTGTAGCAGCAGTTCCGCATCAGGGGAACCACAAAAAGATGAAAATACTATTGAACGGAAGTTGTTTAGAAGGCCATCATGGAAAAGGTTCCTGAACAAAATAGCTCAGCATATGAACACTGTAAATGTTTCTGTGGTGTGTAGTTTTCTTCCTCATATTTTTGTAAGGCAACATTATGTAATAGTTGGTATTAATTAATGTTTTTCTGAAATGCTCAGGTAAAACCAAACATTTTAAACGGAGATCGGGTTCCATGCTGTGGCGACCCTCCATGGCCGCCAGGCTCTACTCCAGCAGCAACCGGAATCAAGAATCATGGCAATACTTGTTATATGAATGCAGTTCTCCAGTGTCTATCTCATACAGATGTTATTGCGGAATATTTTGTTCTCGACCACTACAAGGTAACTGATATGATAACAACTTGCAATCAATTAAATGTTAGTCATATTTTTATAATAAATTTTAATGTTGTATGGCCATGTTTTTGATGGGCAGATGGATCTTCAAAAGAGAAATAAGATAAACTCAAAGAAATATGGGACAAAAGGTGAAGTTACAGAACAACTGGCAGCATTGTTAAAGTCTCTGTGGGGTTGCAATTACACACCAAATATGAGCACATCATTTAAGGTACCTTATTAATGTATACATTTGTAGTTTTTTATGAATATGAGTTTACTAAGCTATTTGCTAAAATGTAAAATATGAATTTATAAAATGATTCATCATAATTGTAACTTGGTGGTAGGCTGAGAACCAGAACTAACTGTTTAAATTAGATTGAACTCTGTGAAGTAAAATCTAACAAGTTGTATAAAAATATCTTTACAACATTATGTTTATGGTGGTGGTAACTATTCTGTAAACTATTGTTATTTGACAAAAAGAAACTAGGTTTAAAAAAAAAGCTTATTTTCAGGGCACAGTGGAAAGACACGGAACTCAGTACCGAGGGAACAGCCAACATGATGCCCAGGAATTCTTATTTTGGCTGCTTGACAAAGTTCATGAAGATCTAAATACAGCTACCAAGAAGAAATACAAGACTATTAAAGTAAGTTTGTGTAACTCTTTTTGTATATCAGAGGATGTGCTCAATCAACATTTAAAACAAAAAAGGTGCAAATGATGAATAAATTAAAAACAAATACAACATCAAAGAACACCAATTGTGATTTTTATGGTTATTCACCTTATCCATTGTTATGAACCAAGATATTAGAATACTGTACATTCTTGTTTTTACATAATCATTCATTATTCATTTGCTAATACATACCATGTGAATGTTTTATACTCCTATTGTTATTTCTTTCTTAACTTGACACCAATTAAGAAAGAATTTAGGTAAACTGTTTATAAAGTGTCATAAACATTTAATCACATGATGATGTAAATCATCATTATCTTTATCATTATTTTATTCATTACATAGTATAAATCCAAGTCGCTATTTCTGTCTGTTTGTATGTTTGTCCGCTAACTCCTCCTAAACTACTTAACATTTTAAATTTGTAAATAAGGAACATTTGGGAAAAGTTTAAATAGCCAAAATTCGATGTTTCGTGAACAAGTCTGCCAAAATTACACCACTGCGAAGCGTGGGCGGGTTGCTAGTGTAAACATATATAAGTATTTTTTTGCTCTTGATTATTATAATTATGAAGCAATTATTGCTTGGGCCTTTTTCATTATGACATAAGTAAAGTATGTAATAAAATTAAGTAGAAGTCAAGTTCAAAATAATTAAAAGAAGTTGTTGGGCTGATGTAATAAATGCCTTTTTTCATGAATAACTTGTCAAAGCTTTGTAGATACAATTTTTGTTGAACCTACATAAAATATTATCTAACACTGAAAACCACATCAAAGTGATGATTACCTCGAATTATGCAAGAAATTCCATCTTCTTCCACTGTCTGAACGTCGACGTATCGCTGATCTTATTTACTTGCAAAAAATAACCAGCAACCAAATTGACTGTAGCGAATTATTAGAAAAAATTACACTTAAAGTCCCCACAAGATCCCGCAGATTCTTTCCCCCACTCCATGTTCCACTGGTTAGCACCAATTATCGCCAGAATAGTTTTTTATTTAGAGTCACCAATGAATTTAACAACACTGTTCGCCTTGACAAGAACATTGACTTGTTTCATACCTCCACTAGTTCCTTGAGGAATATGCTTAGCAATAACTTTTTTAATTGTTTGTAACTACCCTCTTTAGGAATGGTTAGACATTTACTGTAACTTTTTATTTTTATTTTAAATTTGTTTTGTTTCGGCACTTTTTAGTATTAAGTTTCTATAAGTGAGGACATATAATTGGCCTAGTGAAGCTAAAATTTGTTAATTACTTTATGTTTTTGGCTGTTTGTCTCTCCAAAATTAAGTAAATAAATAAATAAAAGGTGTTGCGTAGTTTCTTACACACAATGAATGGCGATTTAAGACTGTGACCTATGTTATAAAATGGTTTTCAGAACACCTGTGGAAAGCCGGATGAAGTTGTAGCAGCGGAGACATTAGCAAACCATGCGCGACGCAACAGCTCATTTGTTCAGGCTGTCTTTCAGGCTCAGTATAGGTACAATTAATAAGTTAATAAGTTTAAATTAAAATAATTTATTTATATGTTATCTAATCTTATTCATTGTGTCAGTGTTGTTAGACACAACACAATTGTATAAATTAAAACAAAGTAAGTTTACATAATTACCAAACACTTCATTGTTGCATTATCTACTTGATTATTATAAGCCAAATATGTTCAGTAGTTGAGTAGGTTTTGTTTTCAATCTGTTTTGAAAATACATATTAAACATAGTATATATATCTAATACAAAATTTTAGTTGTAAAATTCAATTTACTAACGCAATTATTTTGTTAATGCCATACAACTTGTAGCCAATATGGCCAGCTAGGCGCATGTAGCCCGTCTACCACTCAACTGTTTGGTATACAAAGAAAACAATATAAGTCTATGCGAGTTGCAGTCTAAGATCTGTGGTGTGTGTGGTGTCAGGTCCGCGTTGACGTGCGCCAAGTGTTCGCGCACGTCGTGCACGTTCGACCCGTTCCACTGCGTGAGCGTGCAGCTGCCCCCGCGCCGCGCCGCCGCGCCGCCCTCGCCGCTGCCTGTCAATGTAAGTATCGCGTGTGTGGTGTCAGGTCCGCGTTGACGTGCGCCAAGTGTTCGTTTAGGTTGGACCGGGAGACTAAGGTAAGGTAAGGTAATACTGGAAAGATGGATAAGAATACGATACTACTTTGTGTCATGCGTACTTACTAAGCAATGATCTCGAAGAGAACACAGTTACAGTTCCGTAACTTAACAAGTTTAATACAATTTGTATCTGTCAATAAATTAACAGTCACATAACTCTAAAATTTACCAAAAACCATTACTTCAACATAGCAAATATGCTCTTCGACTATTGTCAATATCACTTGCTGCAATCCTACCACCAATTCGAACGTCTCTTCTACTTTGTTCCTCCTCTGCTCTCCCTACGTAACTTCGTTACATACCCTGCCCCAGTCTCCATCTAACATTAGTCACGTCTCACCAGGTGGTGTACGTGAACCAGCAGCCGCGGCAGGTGCGCATCGGCGTGGAGCTGTCGGCGGCCGCCACCATGGACGAGCTGCGATCCACGCTGCACGCCGACACCGGCATACAACACGACCACATCATACTCGCCGAGATCAACCAGACCGGTGACTATACTACACTTCACATACTGATACTATACTACACTTCACTTACTGATACTATACAACACTTCACTTACTGATACTATACAATACTTCACTTACTGATACTATACTACACTTCATTTACTGATACTATACACTTACTGATACTATACAACACTTCACTTACTGATACTATACACTTACTGATACTATACAACACTTCACTTACTGATACTACTGAAAGCTTCATTTGATCTTCGAAAATGGGGTCATTAATAAAAAAACTTAAATTTTGCATAACTCAGAAATTATCAATTTTCTGACATGTTATGATATGGCTTAATTGACTGCAAATAAGCTCTACTTTAACCACTTGGAAGGAATGTATCGCATTTCCAATCACCCTGTGTACATGGGAAAGAATTAATGTTACTTACTTTCAGAAAAAAACTGATTGTAGATTTGGATGGGGTTATAACCAACAAACACAAACAAATGCTTTAGCTTTATAATATGAGTATAGATGTAGAATAATGGGTTTAGGAGTTTCAATTAACAAACGTATTTTTAGTTGCAACATGCCAGTGCCATCAACCTAGAAAAAATAAGTGTCAAATAACAAATAACTAACGTTAACCCACTTTTACGGCCTAGTAATGTAAAGGTATCATAGTTCCTTTCCGACGTTTCTCGTTCCCCCCTAGTTAACACTAAAGATCAAAACAGTGACAATTCATTTGGCTTAATTAATAAAATCTAATGATATTAACGATTTTGTTTTGAGTTTTTGAACACTAACTGTTCTAAGCTTCTTTTATATCGAAATCGGTTCCATATATCATATTTATTTATTTATTTGTTTATTTAATAATCATTCATTTGTGCACTGACAGTTTCCCAATATGTGCACAAAGCAATGAAAACTAACATTTACAAAGTTACATTTATTTACTTACATTTTAGCAAGAGTTCAAGAATTTATGACATAATTTTTCGTCCCAGGTTGGTGCGTGGCGCGGTCAGGCTGGGAAGTGGCCGGCATCGACGCCGGGGCGTTATATTGTATGGAGGCTCCACCATTGCTACAGACCCCTACTACACCGTACTTGCTTATACTGTGGGTCAACTTACTGGAAGGAGAGCGATTTGGTTAGTATATGTAGTGTGATATCTGTATAAACTGTGCTAATAACTTAACTGTAATAACAGCAATGTGTTTTAATGAATACTATTATTAACTATAGTCTATTCGCGTTAAGAAAATAGTGAGTGATCGTTGTCAGCCGGCCTGGCCACGCCCCCCAGCCAATTAAAATGCTAGAAATTAAAAAGTCGATTTCACAGTGACCAGTTGAAGTCTGACCTTCGAAGAAAACGGTTGTGGATTTTGCGTGACTTGTCCAACGATAAATTTTGAAAAAATGAATACTTCACCAATTCCAAAGAATAAAAGTGGATCAATAATCCATAATGGAGAGAGACACATATATTTACAATGTTTATAAGTACTTTAAATTTTGTGATTTAAATGCAACTATGGAAAGCATAGTCATAGAAACAGCAAGTGCATGCGGCATTTCCGGAAATACTGTTTATAAAATTATTATTTTTCTTTCGTACTTTTACTCCACAGTGAATACACCCTTATTCTGCAGTTGTCACTATTTTCTTAACGCGAATAGACTATAGTGACCCATCTAGACTTGCAAGTCTTGGTCACGATACTTTAAAAATTGGTTTTATTAAAAACCTTTTTATGAATGTACATAATTTGCTTTTATACTAAAAAAACCTCCATTATTTATAGTGAAAACCGCATAAAATGTGTAACGTAGTTAACGGATTAGCGACTTTCTAGACTATTTCAAGTCAAGAATAATAATCAACTTCATTATGTTTAAGTAATCAACATACCAATTTTGACAGAATCATGATTGCTTTCAGTGTCAAAATCGTTGTCATTTTTCTATCTTTCTCTATCATAGGCTCCACCCGACTGGGTAGAAGCCAAAATAACCCAAAATTGATTGATTGATCATAGGCTCCCCATACGCCATGCAAGTGCCCCGCGAGATCTCGTACCCGGACCTTCAGAAGCTGCTCCTCAAGGAGATGAGCCAGGTGATCGCCGACCGCGTGTTAGAAGACGCGCAGGGAACCGAGATATTCCGGGCCAGGATCGCGGAGGCGCACAGACCAAGGGACCCGGCTTATTTACAACCTGAGGTATGGTTTGTTAAGTTATAGTTGTTTTTTAAACTGAGATATTTGATAATCATTTTAATAATAATATTAAAGTGATTAGTATGTTTGGTTGTGATTGATAAATCATTTACGCAAAAACAGCTAAACCTATTTTGATGAAACTTGGTATACATGAAGATAACAGAATAACACAACAAGTAAATTCTTACAAGAAACTTCATTTAGAGAAGACTGCAAATGGAACCGCAAGGCGGAAAGATTATCTTCAAAATACAAGGAAACGGAAATGTATATGAGGATTAAAAACTACTTTCCTAATAACTCTTAACAAACAAAGTCTTCCTACAATATCTTTATCGCTATCTATTTTCTTTTGGTATACTTTCCTGTTCACACTTAGACATTATTATTCCAACAGTTAATATCTGTTATTTTATCACTTATGCCTCTAGTAATAAGGTTGTTTTTGCAGCTGCCTCACCCGCTGTTCTCTCTGGGCGTGGAACAAGCGCTGGTGGCTCACGACAAGTACCCGCATCTACGACTTGAGCTATTGTGGGCGCCCGAACATAGAGACAGGTTGGTTTTGAATACTTCACTATCATCGTCATCATTGCTATTTTTATATTTACGCCGTATAAAGCAAAGTCAAAGATGATAGGAAAAAGTAAAAATCTACATAATACAAAAGAAGACATATTTGCAAGCATACTTCGAAGAAGAGTTTTCTTTTTACGTTTTTGTGTTCTTACCTAATCGAAATTATAATACTTGTTGCTGGGTATTGTGAGTATACATTTGTGAAATATTATCAAAAAAACAATGAAAATGTTTCTACTTATTTAACAGTTATTATGCACATGTAGTTTTGAGTGTTAACATTGTACAGCACTGTTTGCATTGTGTGGTCCAAAACTAAAGGAACCCTATGATGAAATAGGGAGGGAACCCAGTCACACCTAGAGACGAGCCACAGTAGTCGTCTGCTAATAATTTATTATTGTACGCTCGTTCGTAACCTCTGAACATGCCCCAGCAATTGTCATGCCCCAGCAATTTTTGTTTTCAATAGCTTTTATCAATTTGTTCGTTACTATCGAGAGGCGGGGGTAAAAACAAAAACGTTTTTTTGGGTTATAAATGTTTATGTCCTCAGGATGTTCTTTTTTTTAAATTAACCCTTCCAATCAGTAATATATATTTGAAAACATTAAACATTCCTGTAGCAATGATATCCATATTAACTTTTACACCAAACTCACAACAATCACAAGATAACACAAAGCGAATGCCACTAATTTGTTAAGTATCGCCAAAGAAATTTACGTTGCTAACGAACGCTAAGTTCCGGCCGCTATTATATCGGCGGGGGTGGTGGGGGTAGGAACCGACTTTTTCATGGGATAGCACGGTTATGTACCTGTCTTTGTTCGCAATTTGAGGAGTGGGAGTGCATTTTGTGAAATTTGATTATCGGCCACGTTTCAGGACAAAATACGTGTCTGTGCGCCGTTAATATGAACAGTTTTAAAAGTTTTTAAGTCAACTCTTTTAACATTTATAGTCGTAGAACTCAGTTATAACATAACCAAGTCAACTGCTAAATAGTTGCTCTGAGTTTCTGTTTGAAGTATAGGTAACGCAGCGTAATTAATTGTGCAGACAATGACAATCCGAATGTCGACTAGGTTTTAATCATAAAGCATACCAACTACTTGAAGACTCATGAAAAAAAAAACTAACTACTGAACACTTTTTAAGTTGTTGATTCGTTTTGTCGTTTTCTGTTTCATTACACATGCGTCACACATGTCCTTTCTGCAGTTTTTTTTTAAGAAAACTCTTGAGAGGTTGCAAATAAAGGAGAATGACCTCTAGTCCAATCATCATAACCATATGGTTGTGTTAGAACGTAGAATTTTTACGTCAATTTTGAACAACAGTTATATATTTCACAGTTAGGTATTTCACGGTTAATCCCATAGAGTTATTATTTTTTCCACCCATTTGTCTCGTTCTAAAGCTAATCAATTATTTATAGAAAGTTAGTCCTTTGTACTTCGCTGTATAACTTGACTAATTTGTTTATGTAGGCGTAACATTCACGAGGACATCAGTGAATTTTAGGGTGATTTCGTTTTAAACAAACGAGTGAAGATGTTAGCTAGCAAACACTTGAAATAGACTACGTAGTGGTGACGGATGTCTCTATACACAGTAAAAGTAGCTCAAGGGTTAATACGATTGTTGTTCCTTGTCACCAGCATAGTGAGTAGCAGCGAGGAGTGGTTCGAGACGCACGTGTCGGCGGGCGGCGGCGTCCCCGCGCTCACCCTGCACGCGTGCCTGGCGCACTACACGCGCGCCGAGCAGCTGGCGCAGGAGGACGCCTGGAGGTACTACCATACCATACCATGCCATACCAGCATAGTGAGTAGCAGCGAGGAGTGGTTCGAGACGCACGTGTCGGCGGGCGGCGGCGTCCCCGCGCTCACCCTGCACGCGTGCCTGGCGCACTACACGCGCGCCGAGCAGCTGGCGCAGGAGGACGCCTGGAGGTACTACCATACCATACCATGCCATACCAGCATAGTGAGTAGCAGCGAGGAGTGGTTCGAGACGCACGTGTCGGCGGGCGGCGGCGTCCCCGCGCTCACCCTGCACGCGTGCCTGGCGCACTACACGCGCGCCGAGCAGCTGGCGCAGGAGGACGCCTGGAGGTACTACCATACCATACCATGCCATACCAGCATAGTGAGTAGCAGCGAGGAGTGGTTCGAGACGCACGTGTCGGCGGGCGGCGGCGTCCCCGCGCTCACCCTGCACGCGTGCCTGGCGCACTACACGCGCGCCGAGCAGCTGGCGCAGGAGGACGCCTGGAGGTACTACCATACCATACCATGCCATACCAGCATAGTGAGTAGCAGCGAGGAGTGGTTCGAGACGCACGTGTCGGCGGGCGGCGGCGTCCCCGCGCTCACCCTGCACGCGTGCCTGGCGCACTACACGCGCGCCGAGCAGCTGGCGCAGGAGGACGCCTGGAGGTACTACCATACCATACCATGCCATACCAGCATAGTGAGTAGCAGCGAGGAGTGGTTCGAGACGCACGTGTCGGCGGGCGGCGGCGTCCCCGCGCTCACCCTGCACGCGTGCCTGGCGCACTACACGCGCGCCGAGCAGCTGGCGCAGGAGGACGCCTGGAGGTACTACTAGACAATAGGCGCTGGCCATTGTTCCTTGTTACCATGCCATGCCATGCCAGGCCATGCCATGCCATGCCATACCAGCATAGTGAGTAGCAGCGAGGAGTGGTTCGAGACGCACGTGTCGGCGGGCGGCGGCGTCCCCGCGCTCACCCTGCACGCGTGCCTGGCGCACTACACGCGCGCCGAGCAGCTGGCGCAGGAGGACGCCTGGAGGTACTACCATACCATACCATGCCATACCAGCATAGTGAGTAGCAGCGAGGAGTGGTTCGAGACGCACGTGTCGGCGGGCGGCGGCGTCCCCGCGCTCACCCTGCACGCGTGCCTGGCGCACTACACGCGCGCCGAGCAGCTGGCGCAGGAGGACGCCTGGAGGTACTACCATACCATACCATGCCATACCAGCATAGTGAGTAGCAGCGAGGAGTGGTTCGAGACGCACGTGTCGGCGGGCGGCGGCGTCCCCGCGCTCACCCTGCACGCGTGCCTGGCGCACTACACGCGCGCCGAGCAGCTGGCGCAGGAGGACGCCTGGAGGTACTACTAGACAATAGGCGCTGGCCATTGTTCCTTGTTACCATGCCATGCCATGCCAGGCCATGCCATGCCATGCCATACCATACCATACCATACCATACCATACCATGCCATGCCATGCCATGCCATGCCATGCCATGCCATGCCATGCCATACCATACCATATGTGTGCGCCGATCACACACGAAAAAATAATATTAAATAAATGAGCAGCAGAGACTCGCGCGGCGGTAAAAGGGATGTTTAAACTTCGATAGCTGTGCGCGCCACACGGGTCGAAATAGTACAATTATTTAGATAATGGAACATGAAATGAAATGTAATGTCTTCGGGCTTATATCCTTGTGCAGTGAGAATGAGTAGTCTGCATAAATACCTTATAAATATATAAAGAAAAGACCCTAAGCACCCACCTTGTTGCTTCCGTAAGAGGCACTTTGGAATGTCCAGGTTTTTCACAGTAAAATTAGTTAGTATCAATGTCCACAATAATAGGATGCACAAATACACCAAAAAATCCAAATAACACTTGGCAGAGCACGTACAATTAATATCCGCAATTAAAACGTTGTTCACAAGTTAGAACCGATCGTCCATCTTATTTCCGTCGCGCCTTCGCAACTTTGTGAGAACCCCCGAAGTAAAAAGCAAAGGATGACATATTACATACAGCCTAATCATAAATAAATTAATGTAACCGAAAATGAGTGTGTGTAATTACCGCAAAAATAAGGACTGTATTTTTAAACCTAATTAAATATATATAAAAACTAAACACCATACCATACCATACCATACCGTACCGTACCGTACCGTACCGTACCGTACCGTACCGTACCGTACCGTACCGTACCGTACCGTACCGTACCGTACCGTACCGTACCATACCATACCATACCATACCATACCATACCAGCATACTGAGTAGTAGCGAGTAATGGTATGCAAAGGAAATTCGGGGGCGGATTAGAACGTCTCAGTCAGAGCCGGCTATTCGATGCGTTTGTTATTTGATATCTGTTTATCGACTATTATTGTTGACTTAACCTTCATCATCTCAGCGATGAATAAAGGTAATTATTATGTTTTTTGTTGCAGATGCCCGCAATGCCAGAGATACATGCCGGTGGTGAAGACACTTGGACTTTGGTCGCTACCAGACGTTCTGGTCATACATCTCAAGAGGTTCCGACAGTAAGTACGCTCTTGTCACTAAACGCTTAAATCAGTGATATACAAGAATGTTATTCAATATATGTTTTCCTTTCAGACAAGCCAAAAGTCGCGCGAGCACCAAACTGACGACGATGGTTGAGTTTCCTCTGAACGACTTCGACATGACGCCGCACTTGGTTCGCCGCTCCTCCCACACAGACTCTCCCGGACACTCCCGCTCTCCACGCAGAAGACCCTCCAAACCAAACACCAGTCCACAAGAAAACATATACGACCTCTACGCCATTTGCTACCACCACGGAGACGACCTAGAAACGGGGCACTACACCGCCGCATGCAAAAACCCATACGACAACCAATGGTACAAGTTCGACGACTCGCAGGTCACCAAAGTCGACGAGGAAAACGAGTACGAAGAACTCGTAAACAACACGGCGTACATGCTGTTCTATAAACGAAAGAAACCGATCGTGACCCACTCGCTGTCTACCAGCGACCAGCTGCAACACTGGGCGCTGAGAATGCCGAAACTAAAACGAAACGACACGCTGGAAGAACTCGCGGAAGTCATAGAGGAGCAATGCGACGAGAAACAGAACAACCACGACTCTGAGTCCGAGACTGCGACCCTCAGCCCATCTTTGTCTCGAAGCGTCGCCAGCCTTCCAGAAGATAACGCCCCGAGCGTTCACAATTCTCCTGAAAAGCAGACGGTCACGATCCAATCTCCGACGATGCAGCGACCTCTCATAGTCGAGATAAACGGGAACGATGACGCCGCCGAGATCGAGTCCATCGTCTCCATCGAGCCTTACATCCACAAGGACGTCCATATCAATCCTAAGATGACCCCCGTGGACAGCCGGCGTCCCCGCTCCGTGGACTACCCCGCGAGGTCTCAGCTGACTGGTCAGCGGGATTCCAACAGGAACTACGAGAGCTCCCCGCTGGTGGCCAGCATCAACGGAGTGGAGTACCGACCCACCACCGAGGACGTGATGATCTCGATGTTCCACGAGTCCAAGCTGATTCTGCCGAGACACGACAACCATATAGCGGCGGATTCTAATAGGACAGGTAATTAACGTTCTTTAAATAGGAAGAAAAGTTTCAAATCAATCAATAAAATCCTACTAATATTATAAACGTGAAAGTTTGTGAGTATGTTACTCTTTCACGTAAAACCAACTGGACGGATTTGGATGAAACTTTACAGTAATGTAGGTTATACATCAGAATAACACATAGGGTACTTTTTACCGCGGGAAAACTTCTCATACCCACGGAAAACCGACTTCCACTAGTATAATATGTACTCATAAAGTTCCAGTGATATTAAATCTTACACAATATTAAACATACCGTGTCATTGTTGCAGGAGATAAGTCTTCCGTTTGGAAAACTCGAATATCTACGTGAGAGCAGCTGACTAAGAACGATCGACACTCTGTATGTTTACTTAATTTATATTCGAATATAGATCTGAGGCTCTTCTCTAGTTATCCGTATAGCACTACGCATAGACCTTGTTAAGTCCAATAAAATATTTTGAAAGTAGGATAATGAGTATGACTCGATTTATATTATTGTGTGACGTATTTATCGATTTGGTGCGGACTAAACAACTTCTATTGTGCATCACATGTGTTCTTATTAGAATCGGACAGTAATTATAATAATAATAATCTGTTGTGGCGTTCAAAATATAAATAAAGTAATTTAAGTATCTCAATATATGAGTCGCCATCATGTTATTGCCCCTACCGATTTCATAGTATTATCTTTCGCCTTTAAGATCTTTTTGAGCCATTTCATTCATATCGCTTCTATCGCAGTGGCTTTAACGTTGATCAGTTCAGTGGCATATTACATACTTATTAACTGTAAAATTATGTTATTTCGTACCATATAACCGTGTTAACCATTTATGCAAATACTCAAGATTGGGTTAGGTCAGTCAATTCTTCCGTAATTAATCTATAGCTATAAATCAAAAACAAAGAAAATTCGAATTGTATAGAATTATGAAAGAAATAGTTTAGATAGTGTATTTAGGGGAAAATGATATTAAATTACCATATTTGTGCCTTCGTCCATGAATGTTGTGATTAACAAATGATTGCGATTTCAGTCAACATAGCATTTAATAGGGCGATATTCGTTATGAAGTATAACGATAGTGTTAGCTCTGTAAAAAAACTGGAAATTGATTTAAAGGCTGGCAAATTTTCATAATTATCTAATTAAAGAAAAAAAGGTTTATAGACTGCGTTTTCGACGGCTAACAGCCACTACTATTTTTAATACATATTTGTTTAAAATAATAGCATTTTAATTTTAAACGCGCGACGGTCGAAGTGTATACAAATTTTTAATCGTTTGAAATCAAATGTATGTTAAAACTTAGTAAAGTTATTAAGTTCACCAATAAACAAAGGCAACTGATTATGAAATTGTGATTTGTACGCGAAAACTGTATATATTTATACGAAACGCAAAAATGACATTATGTTTATTACTATTCGGTACATAAGTGTAAATATTGGAGATTTTATTTTTGTAACTGCACCTGATAGTTTAGACTCGCGCACTATTAATGTGATGTTTTATATCGTTTGTATTCAAATTTTAATTTTATAAAAGACAATTATAGCTGTTAATTGATTCGTAAACATAAAAATGGCCTACTGCAAGTAATGAGTTTACTTACTACAGCTTTACTGCTAGTTGTTCCGTTTCAAAACATATTAGTCCAATTACTTATTTGAATATTATACTAAAGTGATCGAAAGGAAGCGACCAACATTATATGAACTAAGGTTTTCTATCTTCACGTTATTTGTAAACGTTTTATAAATCAATTTATACAAAGTATAATATGCTGAATATATGTCCTTGCTATGTTTACCTTTATTGTAACGAGGTCATCAAATCTCTTAATATTTTTAGTTGTTGTTTTAATTTAAAAATGTTTATTTTAATTACACCTCGTTATGTTGAAATATAAGTGTTATGTACACATTCTATTGTTTTATTTAGATCAAACCATTCACTGAAGGACCTTTCATCGAATAACTAGAATAAACGATCTTTTACGCATAAATTTATACCTCCCTCTATTATATGACATATTTAACTTGTGGATGATGCTTCATATATTAGTGGTACGAGAATCAACATTGTTAACGGTGACATCTTAAGTGGGGTAAAAGATAAGGAATTTAAGCACACTTGGGCAGCGCCAGCGGTGATCACTCACCATCAGGTGACCTGCTTGCTCATTTGTTCCCTCTAATATTAAAAAAAAAAACCATTTACACCTTAGATTTAATCCTCGCCACAAAGCTTAGCTTTTGAACAGGCTCAGCATTCTTCATGAAATCCTCGAAGTTTGTGTCCAGAATCACGTAGTTCTTCTTCCTGCTCAATTCCACGGAGGCCGTCCTCATGGGCGGTTCTGGTTCGTGTATGAGTAGTGCTGACGTCTTGGTGATGGGGTGGCGTACCTTCCACGCGAATACGTGCGCGGAGTTGAGGTAGCGGAAGAAGATGTAGTGGTGGTCGGAGCCCAGCAGGCGGAGGGGGGGCATGTGCTGGTTCTTAGCTGGAGGTTTGAAGATGTTTCGATTGAGATTAAATTGTTTGGATCTTTTCGTGGTGTTCGTCTTTACGGTAGATTAATAAGAAGCAGTTCAATTTAGAAGGACAGAGGTAAGTTCGCTAACTTGACGTATATGTTAAAAATATGTTTTTTAATAAGTTGAGAAGTTATTAAAAGGACACAAAATCCTATTTAAACACCTATTGTATTATACCTTTCCAGGATAAGTGCCAGTGCCAGTAATTACTTCGTCAATATATCTAACTGGAACACAGTTATCTTTTTTTACAGTAGGAATAGGACAAACGCAGTAAGTTAGCTAAATAGTATTAAGTTCTTACGTATAAACTGGGTGTTGCTATCATTCTGCCTCAACCCAGCCGTCTGAGCTTCTACCCAGCCTGGTTCGTTAAGCTTCACCGCCACCAACGTGTTGTACCCCGGGTTGCTGTTCACGAGAGCCAGCTGTATGAGCGGCGCGGGCGCACCCGCGTTGACGGTCCACTGCGCGCGGGAGATGACGTCGTGGACTATCACGCGACCGACGCCGGCGTCGGCTACGTACCTGCGACAAAAGACGACTTGATTTTTTTCGGTTTCTCATTTGAGTTATAGAAGGAAACTTCAAATTAAATACATTTCAACGGGTTTTTACGCGTTTATTAATTTACGAGTGGCCGCCCGCGACTCCGTTCGCGTGGAAGTCGGTTTCCCGTGGGAATGAGAAGTTTACTCGCGGTAAAAAGTACCCTTTGTGTTATTCTGATGTATAACCCATATTACTGCAAAGTTTCATCCAAATCCGTCCAGTAGTTTTTACGTGACAGAGTAACAAACATCCATACATACATACATACATCCATACTCACAAACTTTCACATTTATAATATTAGTAAGATTTTTGATTTTCCGGAATATTGTCATTTTTACAAATGCCGTGGTCACGGGTAGACTGAGATAAACGCGTAAAAAACCGTTAAAATGAGTTTAATTTCAAGTAATAATGATCGCGAAAATCTAATAAGTTACAAGGAAACTCCAGTTATTGTGTTACGTACGCAACAATGTCAAGGACCTTTTGTAGGTAAATTATATTTGTCTAGTAAGATGTTGCAAAATGTTGATAAATAAAAAAGGCGTTTTGAAATATGATTATTATCTATATTTTATTTATTTAATTTGGAATGAGTCAAAAAAAAGTCAAACTCGTACATACTCGTGTCAGGGATCAGTTTCAAACGAATGGAAAAAATTTAATGATTCTTTATTATTAAGCTTACGTGTAATATGAAGATAAATTCCTTAGATTTATGCGATCATTACAAATTTCAAGATACATTTTCATTTTTACGGATAAAGTAAAAAAAAAAGGTTTACAAACTTCATGATTAGCCCGTACAAAACCGGGACGGGAAACTAGTGAATTATAATGTATTAAGTTAGTTGCGTAATTATTTTATTAAATTAAAATTTGCCTTTCACCTGTCTACCTAATATATAGTATTATTACATTTATTACAAAACTAATCTTATGTCAAACGAAAAAAAATACTTTCAAGGCAATAAAGAGCTTAATCTAATACTTCGATTGCATGGTATTTAGTAACTTAAAAATAATTTCGGTGTGTCAAATTTAATACGCTATTTAAATAATAAATATATTTATCGATTCAGAGAGCCAGACACTAATTAATTAATTACTTGACGGTAAGCTGTAAAAGTCTGCTTATGGAAAATGGCCACTCTAGATAGTTGTGTGTTAAGGCATTATTGATACTCAAACTATGTGTAAACATTATAAACATTTATTGAGGCAACGTGTTAAATTATGATATATTCAAATGCACTTAAACTCTCCTAGTTAAAATATGTGTTGTCTCTGTAAGTTTGCCGCCTGCGGTTTTAACCGCAACTAAATGGTTTTTCCCGTGGCAATATCTTACGGAACCAAATTTTTTCCAAAATAAAATATAGCCTATGTTACTCGTGGATAATGTAGCTTTTGAATGGTGAAAGAATTTTTTAAATCGGAGCTTTTGCATTTCAAACAAACAAACAAAAAATCAAATCTTTCCTCTTTATAATATTAGTATAAAAAGTTTGAAATTCGTATATACGAGGGTTAATGAAGGATGTAACTTACATGCAAGGGCTGCTGCCCATTCTATACTCCACCACCAGCGTCTGTAGCACCGAGTCGGGCTGCACCACCGACGACAGGTCGATAGTCTTCACTTTAGGCTCCCCAACAAACACGTTTAGTACCAGCACTTTAGGATGACACGTGCATTTGGCGTTCTTTAGAGTGTCTACCATGCCAGTATCCAGGATCCAGAGGTTACCCTGTTTCCATTTATTTAAATTATTAAAGTCTTACTTATCAATCACGTTTCTAATATTGTAGTTATTCTATTTGTTTCACAGTTACCTAAGTTGTTTACTGTGGTTTTCTCGTAGGAAATTGTTTTACTAAGAACTACGACTTAAATTGTCAATATTGCTAAAGTGTTTTTGTTAGGTCCACTCTAAAATAAATCCAATGTTAATCGATATTATTTAAGTGTCCTAACAGTGTTCAAATAAATCTAGTTAGAAATCTACATACTTCTTTGTAGCTAAGTTCTTATCTATGTATCGCGACCTTGCTCTATAATTGTAGTACGAAAGGTTGTACAGACTATAAAGAGTTTAAGCTAATTCATGACCTCTATTGATCGGTGATTTACAATATACACGGCACAGCTATTAATCTACCTACACCAACCTTATAAATAACCTCTTACGAAATGTATTAAATACATGCGTTTCCTCTTTGTATGTAATAAAATACTAATTCTCCACCTGTAATTATGCTTGCGTAAATTTAATAGGATTTTTAATAAGAAAAACTCCATTCCTTATTATAGCACTCTTTAGTGTGTATTAAAGATAGCTCTAGATATTTTTTTGGATTTTACGTAAGTTTACACTTTTTTTAATTACAAGTACGTACTATTTTGTAAAGTAAAGTGTAGAAAAGTAAAGAAATTTACTCACCAGCGTGTCAAGATGGAAGTCGACGGTGTTTTGTACCGCGCTGCAGTCGCTGATCACATGGAAACTGTGGTCCAAGAGCGGCATCAAGTGGACTCCGTCAGGCTTCTTTAGCAGCCGCCATACGGTTGCTGGCACACCTGACTTGAACCTTACGAAAATAATAATTGTAAGGAGGTAATTACATTAAATAGATTTATCCTAAATCATTATTGACGAAGTGGTAGTCTTTTCTACGGAAGGTTTGTTCAAATGATTTGAAATACGTTTTCCTGTCCGACTATTTCAGCAGAGCCTGAATAGGGTAGGTAATGACTTGAGTTATAAATAATGCAAGGCTGCAAAGTACTTTACACTTGCAATTCCGGGCAGAATTTTTGAAAGGTTTTTTGAAAATTCTCAAGGTCTGACCAATATGTGGGTACCAACCAAGTTATTTTTAAACGTCCACTTTACTTTTTTACGTAATCACATACTTGTTTTTTTATTAATTAGTTAAGTAAGACTGACAAAGGTATTGAGAAATATATTGAACAGTTTTCTTATTTAAAGAGATGGAGTTTTTTTTTATGTTTTGAGTAGATACTTATTTCAAAGAAACGATGTTAAGATTTCTTGAAGGGATTCCATATTAGAGGTCTTTAGTATATTTTAGCAGCAGAATCGATCATTTTTTGCGGGGATTACTACGTCATGTAAATTGAATATTAAAACATTTTCCTTTAACCCACTAAAACCCCAGTCCCCAAATTACCTGAGAATTTGCAATAATTTCTGTTAATTAAAACGGCATCAAAATGTTACGCAGTTTAAAAAAACCTAGGTAGGTAAGTTACTCTTAGATAAAATAGACAAGTGATTTTATTAGAAGAAAGTGAACGTATAATATACTCGTACCTCGGTGTCATCACTAAAATATCGGTATCCGTGGTCACAGCCTTTGTGGCGATAATATTTTTGGTTTCACATTTCCGATCAATAAAAAACATAATTTTATTTTCACATTTCATACCGCCACCATGCCAAACGATATTATTCTCAGACAAAACGTTATTGCAAAAGAACGCAATTAAAAGTAAGCGTCGATGCAACACATCCATTTTCAAAAAAGTACTTAAAATTGCTGCAATATCGCGTCAAAAAATGTAGTTTTAACTCAATTTGTAAGCGAAATGGCGAGATGTACCGAAATCATAAAATCAGTTAGCGTCGTTTGCGCTCGGAACAATGTATCGAGTGGCGAACACTTTCGCAATTCTGCTAGTTGTAGATTAAACTGGATTTTACGTAAGGATTCGAGTTATTCAGATAACGTTTGCCTCTATGAATTAGAATTTGGTAGAAAGTTGGCGAATTTGCATCAAAATACGCTTGTGAGTTCAAGTGCGGTACAGGAACGAAATCGTTCTGCTCCGTTTGTTGGGAATATGAGCCAATGTAGGTAGTTGGGTTGGGGGCTCGGCTTAAGTTTCCTGTTCCATTGCAGCAACCGGCGCTCACGCATGTACACCAACAATGGAGCATTTACTAGTATGTGTGTATGTAAACATATATCTAGCTACATTATACCATTCTATCGATAGGCGATAAAAACGCCGTATTGTTGAGTTGCTTGGGAACCACTCGTATTTAGTAAGCAAGCGATTATGATCGCTTCGTAACTCAAGCAGGTACATAACTTGCAGTACAATAGACGAATAATTTTCCACTTGCACTGATATAGTTATAGAATGCTTTTAATATGCCAATTACTTACACTAATGCTTGAAATGTCAATTTGAATAGAAAGCTGGCTCCTTTCCTTCCTGGCTGTGTTTATATTTTGTAGTTAATGCGCCAAAGTAATAAATGCGCCAAAATACAATGAAATTCCTTTCTACTTAGTAAAGTGTTTTAAGCAATTAGCAAAAAATTACGAATTGTTTGTTGCTCAATCTTGATTTTAAGAAAAAAAAAAGTGAAAATCTTACAAATGGAATAAAAAAAGAAATAACTAAGAAAATTTCATTCTGGAATACCATAATGGATAGCCATCATGTATTTACAGATTATTAGAAACCTACAACTTTGTAATTAAAATATAGGTAAGAATACATAAATAAATAAATGATTTTTAGCTCTTATGTTAGGTGTAAAAGACTGCTTCCGAAAACGAAAAGTTGGTATTGCTGGTATTGCTGACTCCTTACGTTTAGAGAAAAAAAAATTAATATATTTTTATTAATTAAAAAGGGTTAAGTAGGTATACAATTTAACGTATAATGTTAATTAAATAGTGTTTTTATCCTTCAATGTAAATCATCGCTTCTGGGCTATCAGCTGTTGTGTGAGCGATGATCACAAACAGCGAACATCATTTTCATATCTTGTTTACATTGAGTTTTTTGTAGGTGAATTTAGTTATTTGGCTCAATAATATTAATATTAGGCTACGAAAACAATACATAATTTCAGGCTTGGCGGAAGTGGTCTGTTTATACCCGGTATAGCAGTCGTTAACCTAAGTTTTTGAGTTCGAAATCGTAAAAAAGTTTTTCTCATTTAGTGTGACGAGCATAACACTAGAGCGCGAAAGTTCGTAGTCTAGTTTCAAAATTATGACAAACGATCATGAAGACTTCTGTTTCGAAACCCTCAGTTAAAGTTAGAACTGAAATATTTTTTTCATTATTATTATTATTATTTATTTATTTTAGGTTGTGCTATTTACACCACCCCCAGGCTACTTCAGTAAAAAAGCGATATAAATGCAATTAATTATTGTATATTTAACTGTGGCCTTCAAAATGTTGACCTGTCTGTCTAGACTAGACCAATAATTAAATGAACTTTCAAGTTGCAACCGATTGTTAATTTAATGTATGTAACAAAACCTGAATTTGAAATGACTATATTCTAAGACTTGATTAAAGCATATGTTGGTAGATATTTAAAATGGTATTTCAATAGATTCAAATAAAATTAATAGTTAAGTACCATAATGTCAGCCTTCTTAAATCTCAATAGTTGGGAACAAATCTTAGTATAAGTGGATACATACAAGATACACGAGTAGATACAGAGAGAAGACCTTTACTGCATAGCTTTTCCACGCAATTTTTTGCATATTGCGGGAAAAATGTCTTGAAATCGAAATAAAAATCCTATATAGATATACTTAATAGTACATAATGTTGTTAAATACTCTCTATAAGTAAATCAGTTGTTAGATCGTAAGTTATAACGCACCTAGATAATAATAAATGTTGCAAAATGTAATTAAACGGAAGTATTAATTATTATATAACTCTTTCGAATTTTAATTTTGTTTATGATTAGAATTAGAAGCGAAATAAAATTAAACAAGTTTTTATTATTAAGCTAAGTGCGGATAAGCTATATAATAAAATACCGTATTAAAACGTAATAATTTTTTTAATGTAAAGTGTTTCTAGGTATATATTTTTGAGCCAGTTGTTTATTCCTATTGAAATGATTTTCAATAAAGACTTTGCTGAAAAATTTATAACAATCAAAACGTTATATGTATGGAATATAAACGAAACTTTATTTAATCTAACTTTAAAAATGTTAATAATTTGAAAATCGTCGCTAATATACCTACTTATTTAATATAAAAGGAAGTATTATTATTGGCTCGTTGAAGTCTTTTATACGCATAAAGGGTGGTGCCTCTTTAAATAAACATTCAAAGTAATTCAATTCATAATTATGTTTTGTAATTAATCTGCAATTATATGATTTTATTATTCAGAATTGATTTACAGAATATTATGTAATTACATATTCGTTTTCTATAGAGCGTAATAAAAGAACCAATTAACCATAGAAAAAAACCAACTCAAAACCAAAAAAAATCCTTAAACAGAATTTTGAAAAGTAACTTTCATATCAAAACCATGTCGCTTGCAACCGCATCGTAATGCTTGCGCAAGGTTTTTCAAAAGCTCCGGAAATGGGTCAGCCTTTTGAAAAATCAAAGTCAAAAATGAAAGCAGTTTTTTGAGGTCGCCCTGAATGTTGCGGTAGTTTTTTGTTTTTTTGGTGGGAGCTAGTTTTCAGTGGAGGGGTGTGGGTGTCGGGTCGGCGGGTGTCTTGCAGGCAGTGTTAGTGCCGCGGGGACCGGCGCAGTGCGTGTTCCGTGCGTGACTCGAGTGCGGTGATTTATATCCGTGGACGATATCTGTTGTAAGTTTTTTTTAAACTATGGTTTCAAGTGAATTGGGAGTTGTTATTGGTTTGAGAAGTGTCCGGTTTTTTGGGTGGTGGTGGTATATGCAAAGGCTGGTTTAAAGTTTTTTTAATTTGAATGTATTTAATAATTTTAATTAACTACAATTGGCTTTGATCAATTTAAGTATTGTTTAGTAGTTTGAATAGTTTGTTACATTTTAAATTGGCTGTTCGTGTTTTCAAAGTTCATATATTCAGATTGTTGTTTTCGTTAAATTTTCATTACGATATTTATTGAATTTGAAAAAAAAATCTTTTCATATAGGTATGATATTTGAAATATTATCTTCTAGATAGTTAAATAAAAAAAACTGAGATAGGTTTATTTACTGTTTACTAGATATTCACTATTCGGCCTATGACAGAAGAGCTAATTGTTCGTTCTCCAATGTTTGTAAATATCTTCCTTCGTACAATAGCTATTTCTGAAGAGAAGGGAAGTTATCGCTCACTTATATTGAGTAAATCATATAATGAGTAAATTATACCTATAGTCCTATATTCAGTTAAAAACATTTAATTTTCGGCTAATTAATAATCAGCATAAACGATCAATAGAATCTTACATATAATTGCTTCTATGGTTAATATAATTTACCATTGATAGTTTTAATGTGTGGTTTTTTAAACAATTTAATTATTAATAACAAACCTAAAGGGTATTTACTATTTAAAATATCTGAGTTATGGCTTTCACTCTTACATGGTGTGAGCACGGTGTAAGTCTTTGTTTGCCCAATTAATTTACAAGTCGCCTTTAACCCAATTTTTCAAATATTCTTTGGAATTTGAGAGTCTGATTATTGCTACTTATCAGTTATATACCCGCACCCAGTAAACAGGTAAATATTTTTAACAATTTGACCATAGTTTTTAATCTTAATTAGGTAAGTCACACTTATTGACTATTGTCAATAAGTGTGACTTACCTAATTAAGTCACACTTATTGATTTATTTATATCCTACAAATTAAATCGAATCGAATTCTCACGGTTCATTAAATTAGCTTATACTTCCCATTGGTGCTTTGTTACGAAAAACATACATGAGAATAAATGTGAAATATTTTCTAGAGTGCTGTGTCGTAACATTGATACGATACTGGGACAATGATTCAGACTAATATGGTATATTCTCATACAAACAGTAACAAGTATTGTAGAAGGTACCTTGAGACATAAGGTTTATGTTGCTTTAATCTGTAGATATCACTGACTCTGCGTATTAAGTACCTATAGATTTGCTTGTATTTCCTTAAATCTTAAGATAATTATTATTGAAAGTATCAATGAACTTTCACTTGAACACGAAAAAATAACAATACCTAACAGAAGTTGTTATAAAAATGGACATCTTATTAAAATATTGCAGAAATCGTGTAACTTAATAGATTTAGATTGTCTTTAATGTTGGTGGTTAACAAAATTATACGTCTATATATTTATTTGTACGAAATGAATAAAGCAGATTTTAAATATTTCTTTGGGTCCTGATTCGGTTTTTATCACCACATGTAAAACATAATCGATCGTCCATGCGGTTCTGTAGTATGCTGATAAACTGCTTTAATTATGAAATACTTAATTATTGTATACTTACTTTGTAAATAATTTAATGCGTAAAACATTGCTATGTCTATAACATTATATTATCAACTTTTTAAAATATTTTTATAACCATATCATAAAGTTTAATCTCCGTACCTACTTAAAATTTATTATAATGAAAAAATTAAACAAGCCTTCTAACTTGTGTTGGATACACACCTACTCTAATATTTCTTATCCTATCAAAATATCACTATGAACAAACCTTAAAGAATCTAGGTTTATCGAAATTGATCAAGTAAGTAAGTAGTACTTAACGTAGCTAGATACTGCAATTATTACTACAGCAGCCATGGTTGATGGTTGATAAACATTGTTAGCGTAACTTCATAACAAGAACAATGTTAATTTTAACTACTCGATGAGGACAATGCGGTAAACATTCCCGGAGATTAGATACTTGGGTACTTAACTGCCCAATTATTCTCCGTATAAAGAAGTATGTTCTAAGATTAACGATATAGAGAGGCACGACCTTCAGTCTTTCGAGTAAATAATACCATGACAAACATCCGTTGAATTATTTGTAGGAACAGGAGACTATTATAGAAAATATGGTGGACAATATATCTATAATATTTCATAGTATGGAGTCGATTAAATGTAGATTTAACTCGTTCCCACATAAATTAATATGTATCGTTTTAACAATGCGTGAGATATAAGCTAAGCACTTGGCTTTTAATCAAAATTGAACTGCTTCAATTATGTACGGCAATTTATTTAAAAACTGCAATTAATTATTTAACACCTTATTGTTATGCTTAATATCCTTACGCTCTTTTAGAATTAATGATTCGCCTTTCAAAATGTTAACATTGAAGTATGCCTGAAGCGTTTTAATTACTTCAACAGTATCTAATTCGTATCTCATTTCGTTATTCAGCTGTGCAAAAAACAATGGTATGCAGGAAATAGACATTGCTTAGGTGTAGTAATAGCACATGAGTAAAGAAACTGAACAGAGACAAAGCTACATACGAATGCGCTGTGACAGGTACATCACTACAAGTGCAACGCGTGTGTGTGCGTGACCACTGGCCGCTTGTCACGTATGAGCCGAAACCGCTTCAAACTAGATCAGCCAGTGGTCAATCTCAGGGCGTGCAGGCGTGATGCGACGCTCGAACGTTGTGCGTGTTTTGTTTTTGTTTTCGAGTTTCTCACATAATACGTAGTAATATTTTTGTTTTAGTATTTAAAAAGTTTTGTAAATATGGTTGTACATTGTACTGTGTGGTTTATTTGAAAAAACTTTATATTAGATTTAGAATTTATCATTCGATTAAAAGACACAACAAATTATTAAAAACCAAAAGTAATAAAAAAAATATATTTAGAGTATGTAATTTGTAAAAAAAACCTATTTTAATAAAAAATTTGAAAAAAAAGTACATTTATATTTTTAATTTATTCAATTGTGCCAACCCTACCAAAATAGGTATAAATTTTGCTAGCTCTTTAGAAGCTTTGTCTCTGTTCAGTTTCTTTACTCATGTGGTAATAGTCTCACTGTGTGCGGGACACACCTTGAGGCTGACAGGTGTCATTCCTTTCTAAATTGGAGCCAGGGCACTAATCATACTGACTGAGCGACTATTAAAGATCCTTGTATTTGACTTGGCGGCGTTCAAAATGGGTTTAATTAAATTATCCGTTTATAAACGCTAACAAACTAAACGGTGTTGACTGCATAATATTTCGTTGACGTATTAATAGTTAAATAAGACTATTTTATGATAAATTTCGGTTTTATTTAATAAATATATGAATGGAATTTATAAATCGTTATGAGGTACCTACTTATAATAATTTTATGCAGTTTCTTCCGAAATTGTATGGTTTAAATTTCATGGTTCATATACCCACATACATACATAATCGTTTTACAAAATTGTATATTTTAACACAGATTTGTACGTTTGTAAACAAAGTTTTCGATTTCTCCAAAGTTATATAATTTAGGTACTTACATTTGTTTACTACGATCGATAGAGATATATAGAGAGAAGAGAACACCAAAGTTACGTATATTGTATGTGTGCTGTATTAAATAAAAACGATAATGTCGTATACAAACAAGCAAAAGATCAATAAATATCAATTCACCAATTTTTGTGTTGTAAAGTAAGATTAAAATGTTAATAGAAAAATGAAATGTAAGTATTATTATTATTATGATATTCGGAGTCTGTAAATTTTGCTGCAGAAAGTGTTTATTTATATACAATGCAATATAAGCATGCTCTATCTTGTGTAAATACCAAAGCCACCTTACTTTTATTTTCATCCTTATACCTACAACTGGGACATAAGTGAACGAGCTAATAAAAACAACGACTAGTAAAGTAAAGTGTACATTTAAGTACATTTTAGTTGCATTTTTACTCAATAATCCTCATTTCATAGTTTTCTTTCTTGTCGGTTTCATAAACATTGTAATAAATTAACAGATAAAAAATATTAACTTTGACAATGATAAGTTATTATAAAACATAGAAACATATAAAAATACCAAAAAGCGCCCTCCGCTCTACATTGGTGGTAGGTTGTTGTTTCCTTCTTAGAAACCGAGTACATAACTTCCTATTTACTAGTTAAAAACATTCTTGGAAAATGTGATAGCTATCTGTTAGATAAGACGTCAATAAATTCCAACAATCACTGGCATACCTTAATAAAAACAGCGTTAAGCGTTTAACAACAAGTGTGTAAATTTATTCTCACATTTCATTTCGTATTTAGCCTCACTTGTATCGATTAAATAAGCTGTTTATCAAAACTTTACGTATCTGAGTAGAGCTAAAACCAAGCTAATCTTGTTAAAAATTACTCCATCGAAACAGAACAATAGTAGTTCATGCAAATTTGTGACAAAACAGCCTGATATACTTAGTCTATGTAGAGTACTTGCTCAATGGCTGACAACCTGATGACTCTGTGACATGACTTACGAGCTTGTAATTCGAAGTACCTACAATTTGCTATTGTAACCATATTTTTACAAGTATTTAAAGAAGATTGATGAACGAAATAAGCACATTTAACAGTAAACAAGCGCATTTAAAGATGATATTCATTGCAAAATATATATGAACGCGTTATTCTAGAATCAAAGGCAGTTAAGTCAGGTCGTTCAGACATGTCTTTTAATGAAAGAGGGTCATTGCTGTTTTTTTAACAATTCCTTTCCGATTTTGGTAAACGTTAAGTTTCACCTTGATAATAGTGGGGCATTTACTATGAAGCGTAACATATAATGTTAAAATTATGTATATGTGTTGTTGATCAACATTAAAGTTAATCGTTTATAATTAACTATATTTAAGTTAAAATATTTTTACTTCGGTTGTCATTTTTATTTGCTATTATTTGTTGAATTCATAAAGTGTGTTTTTTGAACTTTTTCCTCTTCTATTAAATTAATACAAAATCATGAATGCAATAAAAGTTATCTTAATATAAAAAGTCTAGTCCACATTAAGTACTCAACTTTTCCAAACGAAGGCCGATAGGGCTGCATATTTGTGCCCTAAAAAGTCCTATCAACGCCAAGCCCTATTTAATATAGGTATCTGTCACAAGCCATTAACCACGTCGGAATGGAAAGTGTACTAATTTCGCAAACGCAACATAAACAATGATTCTACTACTTCCGACCAAGTAGTAAAGTTGATATTGACCTTACGTTACCTCACCGAAGCTTCAAGCGAAGGTCTTCTTATGAAACTATAAATTTGCCGGACTACTTACCTAGATAATCTTGAAATCTCATTATTTTTACACCAATTTAAACTTGGCAAAAAGTTTGATGCCAATTTTAAAATTAAAAAGCAGATGATAAAAAAACGTGCGTTTGTTGTTTAATTGGGTCGGTGACATTTCGGACCAAAAAAACTCGGACACCTTCGCCAATGTATGGAAAAAAATAATATTAAAATTGAAAATCCATACATTGGCGAAGGTGTCCGAGTTTTTTTAGTCCGAAATGTCACCGACCCGTTTAATTTCGTAATAAAAGTTAAAGCTTTTTAAAAGTTAAATTTTAAGTGTTACATAAGAAGGTTATACTTGGCTTTTACTTCATGATTTTATTTGGATTATTTTACTTCGATCCCTTAAAAATCTTTATAATCATAAGCACAAAAACTCAAAGGAACGTTCGATTATCGTTTAAAGTCGAAAAGCCATAACAATTTGATATATTTTAGCATACTACAACTCTAATGGTTTGCTAATTGAATCGCAGAATAATGGGGCCCCACGCCTTATTCCTGTGCGGCGTGATCGCCGTGGTCTGCGGTTCCCTGGAGGTGGTGAACCAGTGGAGCCTCATGCAGTTCGACTTCCCCCCGGACCCGGTATTGCTGGAGAAGTTCCGGCCTGAGAACACGGTGCCCACTGGCCTGGAGATCGGATGGGACCGCCTGTATATAGGGATCCCGAGGCTGCGCGCTGGAGTACCAGCAACCCTTGCCTGGGTGCCGAGGAGTCTGCCTCCGGGTGTCAGTCCTGTGCTGCAGGTAATATAAGACCACCATGATACTGAATGCACCATAGAGTTACAACCAACATTTATTTAAGTCTCGTGACGGGCTTGAACGATTTAATACTTTTAGTTCTTTTAAGAAGGTATTTTTTTGAGGTTAACCTTATTACCTTATTTACAAAAGTTCGCGGTAAACTTCATTATTTTTAATTCGATACACTTATGGCGAATATATAAAACAATAGGTTAATTAATTGAATATTCGTGATTCACCAAAATCAATCAAATATTACGTACCCCACGATTAATCTGGTAATTAGGAGTTCCGCACATATCGGTTAAAGGTTGCATTAAGAATTCACGGTCATCTGTGCACACAATAAAATACCTACATATATTTTTAACTTAGACATTATGCGTTAAAAAACTGATATTGCATCAGGTAAGTATACATTACGATTAATGGTACAAAATCTAAAACAATTTGCATATTTGTTGAACTATTTGCGGTTTTGTAATCAATGTTGAATAGTTTAACGTTTAATAACACAATAAATAAGAAGTTGCTTCATAAAGTGGCTTGAACTTATAATTACCTTATAATATCAAAGCAGACCACTTACTAGGTTATTGTAAGAAAGCAAATTGCCTGCTAACGTTGCTATCAGGCGCCATTTAACTGCACCGTTTAAAAATATAGATTTTCAAGTGAATGCAATTCCTTCCAAAACTAGTACAGCATACTGTTTGAAATAAGTAATTTATTTGTTTGTGATCTTTGTTCTCTCAATCAATATGCAACAGATAAACATATCATGTTAGAACAGACGTTTCAAGGTGTTATTTAACTGCTACGGAACTGTGATGCGGAATAAATTCGTTATACCTTCGCATAATAAACATCACTTTGTTTCAATATTAGACGCGTACGAAATTGGTAAATAGCGTTAAGTATAGCGTGACTAGATAAATACCTAAGCTGTGTTGCATTGATGTTGCTGTAACTAAGTGCATCGCAGACATTTGCAGTCTAATAGCCTTGATATTTACCACAGTTTAATCAATAAACTAACATCTTCTACGTTATTATGTAGGTAAGCCAATGGGAATCGAAATCGCTTTTTAAAATGAATGAGGATCATAGAACCACGTGTAACGTTATATAATTCGTACAACGAAGATCGTTTTCCTAATTTAATCGTTAAATTAAAAAAAAAACCTTTGCAATCGGGTTCCATTACAATCCAGCTGTAATTGAAATTGAACTTTATCTTTTCGTACTTAAGTCCATTGTCGCACACAGGCGTACCCCGACTGGTCGTGGCACACCGCAGGCCGCGGCGACATCAACTGCACGGGGCTGATCTCCGTGTACCGCGTGCGCGCAGACCGCTGCAACCGGCTGTGGGTGCTCGACGCAGGAGTCATCACCAGCCTCGACGACTTCCGCAGGGTCTGCCCGCCCAAGATCCTCATCTTTGATATGGCTTCTGACAGACTGGTGAGTTATAGTAACAACCAAAAGAAGATACATTTTATTGGTAGCCTCTGTAGATTGTGTAGTCTGAATCTTCATACAAAAAGAAGCTACAGTCAGCTAGAATCATAATTAGGTAAAGTACCTTGGGTGATAATTAAACGGCATAATTAGGTCTTAAATCGATTGCAATAGATCATGCTTGAATTAAAAATAAATCAGGAAGCTGTAACACGTTATTATGAAATTAGATTTGTTCTAATTATAATTTAATGAGATCATTTTGTAATAGATACACACGCTATATATTTTTTAAGTATTCGCATGCATTGAATCAGTAAATACCTACTCAAAATTGACTAAATATCGCGTCAATTATCATACATTTTTAAACGCGCCAACTTTAATTAGTAGTTAGTTACTTCACATAGTTGACATTATTTATTTACGGCATTTAACTTAATTAATGTATTCATGTAGTTAGGTAGGGTGAGTCGTAACCAAAGCGTTTATATTTAAGGTCAATGGACGAAGCAAGAAACAGTAGCTGGTACATACAATAACTATATTAACAAATTATATTATTAAAATTATTATTTGGTATTTTATTGTTTGTGGCCGAATAAAAAAAACGTTAACAATATAAAAGTAACTTACTTTCTTAATCAAAAATTAATTAACAACTCTCTACTTACGTTACTGTCAACTTCGGGACATTTTTAAATTAAAAAAATGTAAAACCCTTTAAAAGCATTCATAAATATTTATTTTAAATGCATTGTAGGGTGTTGAGTCATTGTATTGTAGCTTATTTATATTTTGTTGGGTTTAATCGTTAGGTAATCTGTAGCACTTAAATAACTCTGAGCTATGGTAAATACCTACTAACTATATTAATAATTTCGTAAAGGCCAAGTCACGACAAATGCTATTCTATTTACGACAAGATACGACTACTAGACAGCTGTTTAAGGCTTTGGAAAGTGCTCGCGCAAATAAATGTTAGTGTTATAATAGAATACCAAGTAGTGTAAAACATTAGTTAGAGCATTACTCCTGATAAATGACAAGACGGGGTTTAGATTTATGATTATGTTTTTATGGAGAAGTTCCTGTATGTGGAAGGAAGTAAAAACTTTCTTCCAGTTTTAGTACCTGACCTGACCAACCAACAATTTTTATTACCATTGCACCTTTATATGACCATTCTAATGAAATGGGTACCTAAATAACTCAGTAGAAACCTACTTAATACGTTTGTGTTATTATCTTATCTAATTATATACCAGCTTGAAACAGTTGAAGGTTCCGGGTCGCTGTAAACCTTTCAATACAAATGTGTTTTATACCCGGATGTAGAAATGTTCCTGCCAATTTTGCTTTAACTTATCTATCTTGTATTCCCATTCAAATAGTTGCATATCAAGACTTTTACGAGTTTTTATGCATTAAGTAGCCCTTGGTATTATTTCGCGTTGCGGTTTCACTCGCCGTAAATAAGGTTTCCTAGTAATTTGGTATTTTTCCGCGATAAATATAATATAGATACCCGTTATATTATTCTAGTTCTTAGTCTACGTGACTACTTTTTAGTTTTATTTAAATTCGTTCAGCCGTTTTTACGTGATTGAGTAACATACAATAAACTTTTCACGTAAGTACTTTAAGTATAAGCATATAATGATTTATCAAAGTATTTTAAATCTTATCTTAATTTTTTTTGTCTTGAGTGACTTGGTAAAAATATACAGGTTCTGGCAAATAAGAGTAAGGCTATGGGCGCGGCCATACTTACCAGTCACGTGCTATTTCGAAATGCCCAAATTGGCGTGCGGCGGTACTTGGCATGCGCCGTTTTTTTATCACCTTCAAGTTCATTTCGATACAGACAGCAATGAAAGTTCATATCTAGGTACTAACTAGTTTTTCAATACACGAAATCAAAACTAGAATGAAATTTCTAAGTAAGAGTGAAACGCTGTATTATGTGAAGGGATTAATAAGGATATTAGAAGGGTAAAGTTGCTTTAAACCTCTTACGACTTCAATTCAATTATGGCTCGATTATATAGCTGCTGTTATTATTTTTGTCGTAAAATATTGTTACACTGATCTAATGTAATAAAACAATACTTTAAATTATGTACGGCATTTATGAACGTAAAAATGTTTTATTTATGATCATTTTGATGACCATACCGTCAGGGTCGAAGCATAATAAATAAATTGCTTGTTACCCACGCTCTTTTGTTTCCGTTATTGTTACAAATCATGCTTCATTCAGTTAATCTTATTGACTTAACATTGGTTTGTTTGGGACATTTTGCTTGTATTGAGAGAAAAGTCGTAAGAATATTTGAAAAACTCTCAGGAGACTAAAAGTCTATAAGTAAGTTACAGTGAACCACCAACTTTTAAAAATAATGAAAATGCTCTCAAAATGAATGAAAGTGGTCATGTCTGTTACTATGATAAATAGACATCATTGCCTAGACAGCCACGTCTAGTAACTGTCAAATTACATTACATTCGAAGCTAACTTGTAAAATATTTAATCTAGAATACTTGACATTTTACAAGTTTACTTAGGTACTCACTTTGGTATATGTCGCGGAGTTTCGCGATTCCAACTGTTTAGGTCTATTTATATACTAAATAGCATAATAGTTTTAACTAAATACTAGCAACATATTTTGTCGTAACTAAAATTACTAATTGGCAACACTGAGGTAAGTAAAAAGTTAGGACTGACAGCTCGAGGCGAAGGAGGTGGATTTTTGAACGGCGAACAACGACTCGGTACGAGGATGGAGGAAAGGCAGAAAACCCGGTGAGAGAATTCCTTTTTACATCTGGATCTATTCTGTGAGACGATCATTGTATATAATGTTTATAGCCTTTAGATTAAATTAATGTCGTGGTGTGGATCGGTTGAGAATGAAGGGGTGGCGGTCGCATTCTCCCGGGGCCCCAGTGTTACCAACTCTCAAAAATATTTATCCCTAAACCTATGACAAAACCCCCTAAAATTGCCTCAATTATTTGAAAATTCCCCTAAAAATATAATTCATAAAAATTATATGTAAATATAAAAAAATATACAATATAAAAGTAATATTTCTTAATTTTCTCTGTTTATAAATTATCTAATACGTTATAAATTATATCAATTTCTTCTGAAAAAGAACCCTAAAAATACCCCTAAACAAATAAATACCCTAAAAAAACCCCATCCCACTAATTTACCCCCTAAATTTAGGGGGAAAACCCCTAAGTTGGGAACCGTGCGGGGCCCCTTGGGCTCCGGTTACGCGTTTAGTTTGGATCGACTCACATGGTAGAAAGAAACTATGTTGTTATTGTCATTACTTGTTTATGTTGGTAAGTACATAATGTGTGTTATCTCTGGACGTGCTGATGATTCGAAACATGTTATAACCTCATAAACATTCAGGTAGATACTCTATAAATCATAGTTAGTTACATTCTCCTTTTGTGGCAAAGAAACGCCGCCACAAAATTTGGTGGAGATGCTTACAAAAATCTGGGCAGAAAACAAAGCTACATCAAAGCAATAAAAAAGATTTTATATTCGACGAATGTATAAGGTAAGTGTATGAATGGTTTGGATAGTCTCAAGCATTTCATTCTTAACCTTGAAAAAAAAAACATTTTGTTGATTTTCGTTTGACTGACTCATTTTGTCTATGGCTTTTGTTTTAAATGAAAAGAAGCATTTACACAATGTGTAACAAAATTTATGCATTTGAGCTACTTCTTTTTGCGTCGGGAGGTCTCTCATCAGAGTATATAGTAATGCAAGTCGTTATGGGTAAATCTATATATTAAGTAACGTAATGGTGCCTGTTCTTAAATGTAATAGGTATGTGTCACTACTTGATTCTTTATACAATCCATAGAACGTTTGAAAGTAAACTTATGAAAGAAGTCAGTAAAGGTCTAATATGCTTTGGCGTACCTTATAGACTGGAAGCCTGAATTTATACCTCGCGGTAACACTGAGATAGAAAAGGAGTTTGTATAACTCGCACTAGTGAACTCTTGATAAGTTCGCAATAAAAGGTCTCAGGCAAATCGTAAACAGAATTTCGCTCTGTGGGCTATGTATCACTCGTGGTTCTAATCCTAATTGTTGCGCGGAACCATCCCATGTACGCTGGGAGTAGTGGGCCACGAGCGAGACGTCCGTCCCTTCTTGACGAGGAGGATAAGACGGATGGATCAAAAGAGTTCCCTAAAAAGAACTAATTTTGCACCAAGAAATTGGATGTTGCCTGGGTGAGGTCATTCAGTGCTTGCCAATCAGCAGGGCTGTTCTCTAACTCGAATATCAATACCTTTGAAAGGGATCGGTATCGCGACTCTTGAACGAAATCGGTTTTCGAGTCGCAATCGCTTTCAATTTTGAATGATATTGCTGAATGATGTTGCTGCGTTTAATTATTCACGAAAAAAAATATTTCTTATTTTTAATTTATTATTAAAACAATGTAGGATTAATTTTTAGTATCAAACTTTAATCTTTGATGTCATTAACTTATTATTAAACTCATTTTTGCTTTAATTTAAATTAAAAAAATAAGATCTTTTCGGACTTCAAAACGCAATTGACACTTATGAGATATTGCGATACCCTTCAAACCTTACTTTCCGACAACATCCTTCATCGAAAGGTGTTGATTTTGAGACTCAATCTTGAATGAGCCAAATGAACTTTTTGAACGATATTTATCAATTTTGAAAGGTGTTTGTGATTGCGACTTGTCAAATGAAAGATTTCACTTTGGAGGTCCCTCTTTCAAATAAGTATGATACCAATGCAGTAACTTATGAACAAATTTTTAAATATGGCGCTTTTGATAAAAAAAAATAGTGTTGTTAAAGATATAGGTAGGAAAGTATTTAGTATAAGAGCAATAAATAAAAGGTAAAGGTAGGTATCGCATAAAGATACTTTGTAAAGAAGTGTAAATTTTGTAGGAAATTACTTATTCTATGAACCTACGAATAACCTACTTATTTACTTATTCAAGTTAATGAAATCCTATGAAATTCATATATTTATTTCATTTGGGTTTGTAAAGATGGTACTTACCTAGAATTTTATACCTTTCTTGCAAGCACGGCACAACCACTAGCAACTTATATTCGGCTACTTAATATGTGGTTTATAATGTTTGCAATAACCAACGAGACTTAAGTCATGGTAATTAGTGTAGTTAGGTAACTATATCTTCAGCATACAGCGCACTCTAGTAATTCTATATTTAGTATTTGTTTATATGATGAGTAGGAAGTATTAGGATACGGTGAGGTCAATGTAATTTAAAAAACAAGGACTGAAGCCCTAGGAAAGTTGAAATGCAACGAAACACAAACCATTATTTCTGCAATTTAAATATTTAATAAAAATTGGATATTTAAATAGAACTATACTGTATTTGAAATTAAACTCATGTAACAAATTATTAATAGTACCTAATTGTGTAAGTCTTCTTTTTAATAATAAATATTTCTTTGCTACTTCAAAATAGGCACTTCCTATTTATTATATTTTTCACTGATCGAGGAAGGTGAAATGAGTAAATATATATTCAAAGTCATATAAAACACAAAAAAGGAACATTATTAGAAATAAAATACTCATAAAATTCATTAAGAGGCTTATATTAATTTCAAATTCACATTTTTGTGAAAAAATAGTCAAAATGATGCATCTCTTTTATTTTACATGACAGGGAAGCAAATAATTTGAAGACAGCTAAGAAAATAAGTAGTTATTTACATCCTTTCAAACTAACAATTCTTTTTTGCAATTCAATTAACACCTTTGACTGCCGCTACCCTTTCACTTAACAGATGGTATGATCTTCGATGATATCTTTTACTTCTCTGTAGAATGTGCGTCTGAAACATACAAGTAATATTAATTATACTATCAAACTAATTATTATTACTTAAAAAAAGATAGGCTGGTAGCACCACAATCAAAATGCAAAGAATTCTCCGCTATCATGATAAAATAATTATATACATATTAACCAGCCACATGTTGCTGTGGCTAAGTTTTTTGCTGTATTATATTTTGCAATAATAATAATATTATATAGCTTTTGCCAGCGGCTCAGTAAGCTTCACATTTGGAGTAAAACGCCTTTCCCTATACATAAAATCTTCCCCTTGAATCTCTTTATCTATTAATAAAACCCATCAAAATCTGTTGTGTAATTTTAAGATCTAAGCTTACAGACACGCAGACGGCGGCAAGTGACTTTGTTTTATACTATGCAGTGAAGAAGATAAATAACGAAAACAAGTACCTTTAATAACAACAAAACTTTTCTCGAGACACATGAAGTTTATTACTTGTTTGTATCGTTTGCGAACCTCGGGTACATAAGGACTGTGTTTCTCTTATATGTTGCGCAACTTTATTTATAAAAATATGTAAATTATTGATATTATAAATTGATTTGAAAGCAAATAAATAAAACGTTGCGGTTGCGCTGATACTTGACATTGACATGACAATTGATTGACATTGACGTCAGATAAGTTTTCCAATTTTTGTTACTAGCAATGCAAATAAACTTGTGTTTTCATGAAGCAAATAAAAAATGCCGTGGATATTATTATAAATAATATTATTCTTACTACTTTTAAGTAAGTTTTTTTGAGTAAATTTTTACTGTTTTTATTTGTATTTATCGCTAGTAAATTTGTTTTGTGAATTAATGAAAATACAAATAACATAAATACCTACGTAAATTGCTCTAATTTTAACTTAGAATTGCACTTTGTATCACCAATTTACTCTCCGTTTTCATGACTTTTTTATCCAACATTCAAAGTCTGTAATTTAGAGCAAATAAAAAATATGTTTTAAAAATATAAAATTTAATACAAAATAAATTATTAAATTAATAAATTCTTTTAAAAAGAAGAGCTACGGTTTTTTTAAACTAGGCTGCGCATGGTTGAAAGAACCTTTGCCTCATAAATAAACCAAAAAAAAAGGTACGTATGTCACTCACTACCAATGTTATTGTTTTGTTTGTTTACTTTACTTTGCTAGGCTAACTAACCTTAAAATAAACTCAATAACTTATTTAATGTTGTATGAACGTTGGAAATACTCTTACATAGAGAAAACGTAATGTTTTATCATCAATATTGTTTGTGATTAAGCCTCTCTGTAAGTTATAGTTCTATATTTTAGGTAGGTAACTAACGTATGAAGGTTATGTTCCTAGATTTATGACTTAAGATTTGCCATTATTTACAAATATTTAGTAAGTTGTTCAAATGAAGAAACATTCATTCATCAAATTTATATAATAAATTGTTGAATTCAAGGCATATCTGTAATTTAAAATTATTGATTTCAGTACGAATCAAAAGTGTTGTATCAACTGTGCCAACATGCTGCTAATGGAGAACTTAGACATCGAACAATTAAAGAAGATTTTGAAACAAACAGAATCATGGGTGTCAACAAATATTGCCTTCCCTTCATTACTAATTAACTAAAACTTTGTTAACAAAAAAGATGGTTATGAAAGAACCACAACTGGGACTTGTATTATTTATTTATTTTTAAAGTGTTACATCATATGAAACTTAATTTGTAAAGATATCAAAATAATTAAGGTTTGTTAACTAAATAATATGTACCTATTTACCTACATAAAAAAAAATAGCGGCATGACCTCTTAGCTTTTCAATTTATATTGTAGCAATATCTAAATATTACTTAAAATAGTGGATTCAGAAACAAGGAGTTACCTACTAATTTATATAACCATTATTTATATAACAAAACGATGAATATAACATTTAATAAAATTGACAATTGTAGTTTCTGTTGTATTACCTACTAAAGAGTAGATGGCTGTTTGATTTTAGAGTGAAATAGGTATTTTATAGAACCAAAATGGATAGTTGAGAACCTACTTGAGTATACATGCATCTACAATGTGTGTTTCTTCACATTTACCTTTTATCTGAGAGATTTTGGCTTTTTTGAGATCAAGCATGGCATGAAACTTTGTTTGGTAAGTACTGTGCAAAATGTAGTACATTTCAAATAGGTTCATTTAGGCATAAACATTATTTAGAAATCTTGAAATGATTGGAATTGGACTGGAGTGGTCAGTAGGTACCAATAAATTAAAATTATTGCTAGCAAGGTATTTAAATTTTACTTTTATACCTACCTACCAAAACCGACTCGAGTTTGCTTCTATTTCTGTGACTAAACAATGCATAGAGCTAGGTTTAATGTGTGATTCCGCTTCTATGCACCATTGATCCACTACGCAGTATGCACGCTTACAAGTTAAGTTAGACATTAAAAACTCAAATTTTCAAATGCGCAATGTTTTAAAGCTTTTTTAAGTAGATACCTAACTAAATGAGAGAAAAACACCAAAAAATAGCGGTAAATAATCTGCTACTTTCATTTCAATTGTTGTTATTTGTAAGTGCCTTGTTTGATTTGACAAGTCGTATATCTTTCAAAGCAGTTGAAATCCTTCAAAAAGTCAATTTCGTTCATTCAATTGTAGTCGCAATAGCAATCGCTTTCGATGAAAGGTGTTGTCGAAAATGTCACGGAAAAGTTCTCTACAAAGGGAGTTTGAAGGGGATCGAGATCGGTGTCAGACTTACAGAACGTGGCCACTGACTTGTAAAAACCTTAGCCGCAAAGAATTGGTATGGACGCGATATGTTCTGTCTGTATCTAATTAGGGCTCTTGAGAATTTTAGCCGAAGAGAATCAATGAGGACGCGAAGTGTTCGGTCTGTTTGATTATGGCTGTAATAGTTGTAATACTAAAATATGTGTTTTATCGGTAAATGTAAAAGTAATAAAGTACCTATGGATTGTGGAAAGAATTCAATTGATCAAATCATACGTTGAACTTAAAATTTATCAAGTAAGAAATGTGCTAGGTTACTTGTTTCGAGTTAACAGTGAAATGAGTCGAAGGGATGCACGTTTAATAAAAATATATTGTGTAGGCACACCTTCGTGTGCATGTAAGTGTAATCTAAAAGTGTGATGATGTTTTTAAAACACATCGAATAAATAATAATTTTAAGCGAGCAATCATATGAAAACATTTTCTTATTATACATTCAATTGCTCATTCGTTCGTGAGCTTAAAAGACAATGTATCCGAGCCTGTAAAAACGTTATAAAAATATACAATTTTTCATTCGTTCTTTCATGTCGATTTTTTCAAAGCGTGCGTTTGCAAAAAGTTGGCAAAAAGTTTGAAATCAAGAAAATAAAGTGCACACAAGTGTTTTTTATATCACGGATAGTTACCGGATGTTATTACATATTGTGAAGTTAATTGGTTTTAGTAAAAGAATAAGACAAGCGGAATTTCAGGTAAGAACTGCGGCACGTATTCAAAATGGCGAACTTGAAATAAAAGTTTATTACAAAAAATTATAAGTTTGCTAAAAATGTTTACGTAATGCATTAAGATAATGAAAATGATATCCTATTCGTGTTGTTAAGAATCCAATTCCGTGTTTACAGTGACTGCCGTCTTTTCATACCTTAGTACCTGGTAGGTACGCGTTGCGCAGCATGTGTACCTATAAAGTTTGAAAACACAAAAACGAGCATTGAAGTAATATCAAATAGTGAACATTCCTTGTGAGTGGTCATTGACCAAAAGGTAAGTTGCTACTTGTATAATAACATAACTTAAATATTGGTACATGGCTCATATCTTATAAGAAACAGGCCGCGTACGACAAATACGCCTTGGCGGCTATAAGTTAAATTATGTTCTCAGTACACTGAAAGTATATGAGGCATTTGTGGTAATTCACATCTGTATGTCACTATATCTTAGATAACAGATTGACTTTGAATGTTATCGTTACAGTTGACCCAAAATGGAAATAATACTAACTTCTACGCTTCGTGGGTATGTCAACAAATTGAAGACAATCACCGATGAGTGCAGCACAGTTTGTGACCAGACTGAAATTAGTTTAGACGAAATTGTCAAACTTCATATATCAATTAAATTTAACTTAGACAATATTAAATCTAGTTTTAACAACTATATTGAAAAGGTTCAAGTGCAAGAAGAAGTATTGACCAGCTTTTGTGTGGAAACAATTAGCAAGGCGGAAGATTACTTGATTAAAATGAAAACTCTGCTTGAACTACATAAAAACCAGATAAATGAGAAATCTTTAACTGTAAAATTACCAACATTAGGGCTACCCAAATTCAATGGAAAAATTACAGAATTCAGTGAATTTTGGGATTGCTTTGAATGTGCTGTTGGGACAAAAAAATTAAAAAATTGCGAAAAATTAGCATATTTATTTGACTGCTTGCAAGGCCCGGCCCTAGAGAATATTAAAGGTCTTTCCATCACCAATGAAAACTATGCAGTAGCCCTAGACATATTGAAAAGTAGATACGGAAGTAAGCATAAAATTATTGATGCTCATTATGACACACTGTCCAACTTGAAAAAATCATCACTGCTAGATTGCAGGTTGACTCTTAATACAATCCAAACCCATCTAAGGATATTAAACTCCCTCGGGGAAAATACTGATGGAAACCATTTAAGAAGCATGCTACGAGGAAAGTTTCCAGAAAAGATATTGTATGAGTTAAATGTTCTGAAAGGAACTGACTGCACAACCCAGGAATTGATTGAAGGCTTGGACAGAATTATAACAGCCACAGAATGTGCAAACATTTCAACTTTATCTAATAAAGAAAAGGACAAGGAACCTTCAAGCTACTCTACTGAAGCACTTCACATCCACACATCTAAGATGAAAATGCCAAATAAATTTAAAAGAAAATTACCACCTACATCTAAAAATAAAGATACAAGTAAGAAAAGAAAAATTAGCTGCATTTTCTGTAATGAAGATCACTATAATGACAAATGCCAGAAAGTGAAGACTGTGAGTTCTAGAAAGAAATTGCTGGGGAAAAAATGCTTTAAGTGTTTTATGGAAGGACATTATTCTAAAGATTGCAAAAAATATATAAATTGTACCACTGCAAAGAGAAACATAATTCAGCTCTATGCTTGAAGAAATATGGCAACTACCAATCAAGTAAGAATCTAAAATTATTTAATGAATGTGGTAACAATAATGAATCTTTAACCCTTAATGCTAATTTGCAATCTTTTCTACAGACTGCATTGGTAAAGGTTCACCATCAAGGAAGGACATGCAGTGAATGTAGATTGATCTTGGACAGTGGGAGTCAACGCAGCTACATCACTACACATTTAGCTAATAAGTTAAATTTAAGTTCTAATTCTGTTGATACATTGTTAATCTATACATTTGGTTCTAACGTCCCTAAACAAATTGAAAGCCACACTGCAGAAATAGAAATCGAAACTAAGAGAGGAGTAAAGAAGATTATCAATGTTAATATTGTACCATACATAACTTCCGGAATACCTGCACCAGATTTACCTCCATCAAGTCATGTTGATATTTTGGCAGATGATAGCTCGATAGGACAAGAAATTGATTTATTAATAGGAAATAACTACTACTTTTCATGGATTAGAGAAGAAAAAATCCAATTGAATGAAAACTTGTATCTTGTCAATACTGATTTTGGTTGGATGCCAACAGGAATTTTTGAGACTTGTGAAGAGAATAAAGTTTTGTCTTTTACTACATTCTGTCAATGCCATGGACCAGATTGTTTTTACTACACTGAACCTGACCTTCCACTTCGTAGTATTGATGTAAAGTACCTATGGTCATTAGAAGGCATAGGTATCAATGACTCTCCAAAAACATCAAGAGAAGATGAAGCAGTTGAATATTACAATAAAACCACTAAATATGCCGATGGAAGATATCTTGTCAAGTGGCCTTGGGTACAATATCCACCCGAACTGCCTACCAACTTTGGATTGACACTTGGAAGGCTAAAAGGTCTACTGAAACGACTTGATAATGATAATCTTAAAGAATATGACGATATATTAAAAGAGCAATTAAAATCTGGCATTATAGAGGAAATAGATAAACCGGATAATCCTTATCAACAATGTGTTCCACCCATACATTACTTACCGCATCACATGGTGAAACAAACAGAAAAAAGGGGAAGACTAGTATATGATGCCTCAGCAAAAATGAAAGAAGGAAAAAGTTTGAATGAATGCCTTTACCGTGGACCATCTTTGTTAGAAGATTTGACTGCATTAATTCTTTCATTTCGAACTAAAAAAATCGGTATAACTGCAGATGTGGAGAAAGCATTTCTACAAATTGGTCTCCAAGACGAAGATAGAGATGTTACTAGATTTTTGTGGCTTAAGGACATTACTAAAGAACCTACTGTAGACAATTTAACTCATTTAAGATTTACAAGAGTTCCATTTGGAATTATATCGAGTCCATTTCTTCTTACTGCATCAATCAGACATCACATGTCTCAAAAGGATACTAGACTCTTAAAAGAAGTGGCTGACAAATGTTATGTAGACAATTTAGTCACAGGAGCTAAAACAAAAGATGAGGCTGTAAAATTGTTCAATCGCACCACTGAGGTATTTCAGGAACTGGCAATGAATATTCGAGAGTGGACTTCAAACAACAAAGACTTTATGCAATTACTACCTTTGCATAAACAAACAAAGGATATGACTGAAGCAAAAGTGCTTGGACTTACATGGAAACTAGAAAAGGATATTCTATGTCTCAGGTATAAAGAAATTAGAAACAATGAGATTCCCATTACAAGGAAAGAAGTATTAAAGACTTTAGCCCGAATTTATGATCCTTGTGGATTTGTTGCGCCACTGGTTTTATCAGCAAAAATTATATTTCAAGAACTATGTAAAAGAAAATTGAAATGGGATGAAGAAGTGCCAGACGATTTACTTCAGACATGGAAAAACATATCCAAAAATTTAGAAATTATTAAAACTATAGAAGTGCCACGTTACTTTGATATGGAAGAAGAATCTAATTTAGAACTCCATTGTTTCTCAGACGCCTCTAAACATGCATATGCCGCTGTAGTTTATCTACGAAGTAGTAATAAAAACCAAAGGAAAACTTATTTTGTTATGGCTAAATCTAGAGTAACACCACTCGAAGAAAAGGACGCCCTAAAGATACCAAAATTAGAACTCCTTGGATGTTTAATAGGATGTAGATTATTAAAATATGTTAAAGACACCTTAGGATTAGATATTAAGCGACAATATTTGTGGACAGATAGTCAAATTGTATTGAATTGGATGAGATCAAATAAATTATTACCTCCATTTGTGACCAAACGAATAGAAGAAATTAAGAAACACAAGGATATCCAACATTACTACATTAACACTAAAGAAAATGTTGCTGATTTGGCTACTAGACCAGAATTATGGTTACAAAACGTGGACTTATGGTTTAGAGGACCTATCTTTCTTTCACATGATGAATGTGACTGGCCTAAAACAAGATCAATGGAACACAAATCACATTTAGTTGTGGAGGAGGGTCAGGATGATGACCGCCATCCTGAGTCAACGGAACATACTGAACAATGTCATCTTAAGGACATGAACACGTCACAAGTGTCAGAAAACGTAACAGAAATAAGAAAACTACAGTTACAGTACTATCCACGGGAAATTAAAGGAGATAAAACTCCTTTATGCAGAAGTTTGGGTTTATTTCTCGACATAGATGGCGTTCTAAGATGCCAGGGTCGAATGTCTAATACATGTTGGACATATGACATGAAACATCCCATACTTCTTCCAAAAGACTGTGCATTTACCAAGAATCTTATTCAAACAACACATGAACAAAATTACCATGTTGGCACTGCTCATACACTGAGTCTTATAAGGAAACAATACTGGATACCACAAGGTCGAGCTCAAGTTAAAAAAATAATCACAAGATGTCTTCAGTGCCAGAAACATACTTCAGGGCCTTACAAACTACCATTACCTCCAGCATTACCATCAGAAAGAGTTAATTACAGTGCTCCTTTTACATTTACTGGAGTAGATTATCTAGGTCCAATATTTGTGAAAACTGAAACTGACAATGCCAAACGATGGATATGTTTGTATACATGTTTAGCTGTCAGAGCTGTGCATTTGGAAGTTGTGCAGAATCTTACAGCAGAAGAATGTTTACTGGCGTTAAGGCGTTTTATATCGTGTAGAGGAGTGCCAAAGGTAGTTGTGTCAGACAATGGTACACAATTTAAATTGACTTCAAAATTGTTTGCTGATTCATATTGCATTGAAAACAAGATCACCTGGAAATTCATTCCTCAACTAGCACCGTGGCATGGCGGTTTCTACGAACGACTGGTTGCTGTTGTTAAAAACTGTCTCAAAAGAACTCTAGATAAACATCTACTCAACGACAGTCAATTGGGGACAATCATCAAAGAAATAGAAGCCGTAGTAAACACCCGTCCTTTGACAAACATTAATTCTGAAATAGAATACATACTTCGGCCATCAGATTTTCTATCCATAGGAAAATGCTTAGTAACAGAAATGTCAGATAGCAATCTTGGCCAAGATGTATCCTCTACAAAAAAGAGTCTTGTTGAAGGATGGCGAAAAGGTCAAACTATATTAGAAGAATTTAAATCCATGTTTATTAATCAGTATTTACTTAACTTGCGAGAAAGATATAACCATTCGCACAAACAACCTAGAATTAAGTCTTCTAGATCACCTTGTGTTGGTGATATTGTACAAGTGAAGGGCGATGGTAAAAATAGAAGCGCCTGGAAGGTTGGAGTAATTAAAGAACTGATCAAAGGTTCCGATAGCGAGTGTAGAGTAGCAAAAGTGAAAGTAGAAGGTAACATACTTACACGCTCTATAGGACATTTATATCCTTTAGAGGTCGAAGATGATTTACCACAGATCGAGACGAGTGAGATATCTCGCGATGAAGATTCTGGTGAGCCCAGAGAATCCGATCTCAATAAACAACTGCTCGAAGATATACCAGTAGAACCTATGCATGAGTCAACGCCTAACAATACGCCTAACGAAGAAGTACCTGGATCTCCAGATCAAGGGTGTGAAATTCCTGAGCACATTATCGAATCTACAGATACAGAAATGACAGAGATTGGAAATCATTATGAAGAATTAACCGTAGAACCTGATCCAAATTTATCGGATGTAGCTCCAGTAGCTGAAGTTAATGCTGCACAGGAAACGGCTCGTGTTAAGCGAGGTGCTGCATTGAGAGCCCGAGAAAAGATTTCTGAATGGACACGCTACCTAACTGCTTTGTTCACATTATAATTTGTGTTAAATAAATGATTAATAAGTAATTAATTTCTTTGTCTGGCGGGAGTGTCGCGGAGTTTCGCGATTCCAACTGTTTAGGTCTATTTATATACTAAATAGCATAATAGTTTTAACTAAATACTAGCAACATATTTTTTCGTAACTAAAATTACTAATTGGCAACACTGAGGTAAGTAAAAAGTTAGGACTGACAGCTCGAGGCGAAGGAGGTGGATTTTTGAACGGCGAACAACGACTCGGTACGAGGATGGAGGAAAGGCAGAAAACCCGGTGAGAGAATTCCTTTTTACATCTGGATCTATTCTGTGAGACGATCATTGTATATAATGTTTATAGCCTTTAGATTAAATTAATGTCGTGGTGTGGATCGGTTGAGAATGAAGGGGTGGCGGTCGCATTCTCCCGGGGCCCCTTGGGCTCCGGTTACGCGTTTAGTTTGGATCGACTCACATGGTAGAAAGAAACTATGTTGTTATTGTCATTACTTGTTTATGTTGGTAAGTACATAATGTGTGTTATCTCTGGACGTGCTGATGATTCGAAACATGTTATAACCTCATAAACATTCAGGTAGATACTCTATAAATCATAGTTAGTTACATTCTCCTTTTGTGGCAAAGAAACGCCGCCACAGTATATTATGTAGCTGTAGGCTAAATCCTAGCTTAAGTAAACGAGCCCTACTTATGTTATCTACATAATGGATACTTACTAAAATACATGTTAAAAAGTCGTGACTTATTTTTTAAATTAAGTACATTCTGTATTGAGGTCGTATTTAACATGACCTTCTTGGTTTCTTTCTCGTTTCGGTTTTTTATAAATGACTTGCTTGACCGCTAGCAATTAATATGACATGGGTATAATCGAAACAGTGGTTCAATTAATTATTTATTTTTATTAATTGGGACACGCTGCATATAAATCATTTATTGGGGCGATTACATTTTGATAACAGTCACTTAACAGGATAACCGTTTTAGATATTTATGCAAATGAGCTAACAGGATGTTGTTTGAAACGTACAAATTATGGCCACAACCAGGAAGTGCACCTGTATATACCTTAAAACATGCTAGATGCTTGATCCGGCAGTTTATGTTTCCCCATTACCGGGATACAAACGGACAAAAACAACGTCGAAATTAAAGTAAAAGCATTTCATTCAGGACTTTTCTTACTTGTTTTTTCCACTATAACTTCATAAATAATTCGGTGCAAAGTCAGGTATACAAAGATAGATGAAGAGTGAGGTCTTTCAAAAGGACGTAGTACTTAGTTTTTCTACTTACCTTAAATTGTTATTTAACAGGAGTACACATTTCTTTTGATAACCACACTTACTATCTCCACGCTGTTTATGAAATTTCATCTTGCGGAACTAACAGCATCAAGATCTTATCAGCAATTACAAAATTACTGCATTTTATATAATGTTTAACAGCTGCAATAACTCAGATTTTCGTTGTTATATATATTTTTCTCAAAACTGGTTCAACAATGCAGAAAATACTCGTTTTAGAGAGATGTTGCAAACTTGTAAGGAACACGTTTCGGGTTGCATAACTCTTCGTGAAATCTTGATTAGCTAAAATTAAGTTATGTCCTTTTTAGTCGATTCATAAATTAAACCGTGAGAAGCACGTCATCTTATCTTTAGTCAATCTAAAATAACTTTTAGTTAAATACGTATAACCATAAGGTATCATTAGGTATTAACCGCGGTGCAAAGAATGTTCTTAAAAAGGGTAAAGTCAAAAGTTTCAACTGTATTTACTTATACAAGCAATAAAAAGATATCATAGCACTCATTTAACTTTCATCTTTTTAACAGGCAGTAAGTAATACAGTTGCATATGAGAATTAACGTATAAAGTTCTATTATATATTTAACAGCATTAACTAGTTTAATTAATCGTGGAGGTTACTGAAATTATTTATTTAGTTAAATTCTATGTACTAAATTCTACAATGGCGAAATTAATTTTACATTATATGTCTACGTTGATAATTTTTTTTTACATCCCTAAAACATTTTGAATTGTGTCTACGCACAATTAAGTTACAACTATGTGGCAAATATGTACCTACCTAATTAATATTCGCATAATTAATAACGTATCAATTACTCAATAAAACTCTTTTTTTTTTTCAAAAAAAAAAACCTAATACAATCAACAAGGTTTACTTTATTATTTTCGCATACCGACCAAAGAGTACCAACAGATAGTCAGTAAGTACAGTTGTAAGCATTATTAGGCACAAGTCTATTGAGCAGACTCGCCAAGGTCGCAAAGGTCGGTCCTCGCGTTGGAAAGGGTGCCGCACCTACCAGTTGATTGTTACACTAACATTCAATAGACTTGTTTGAAGTCATTGTTAATTGTAACTCACTCGATCTGTCAAATGGATTAGATTTAAAATCGGTCTTTTTATACGTAATTTTCGAGCAATAAGACTGTTTTATAACATGCACCTATCAAAAAGCGGTTGTTTAAATCCCCGTCCAATGATGTAAGACTTACAGGAAGGTATTAGAATAAGTTTATCAGTTAGGAGGAGGAGACTTATTTCTTTATAAAATTCGAGGTATTTTTTTCGGTATGAACGTGACGTGATATTTTTTTAAACAGACGTAAAGCAAAAACCCTAATCTTAAAAACTGTGAACGTGGGGCACTATCGGAATTGATTGTATGGATACGGGAAAATTGTTAACATAATCTATTGAAAGTTATGTTTAAGTACTGGAACTACTACTTACACCTAAATGGTAAGTACCTATAGGAACCCGAACCCACTATGTTATTAGCCTAGTGAGCCATTGCAGCATTTGGTACAAAAACTAATTTACACGATTACAAAACTTAAGTCTATTGTTTATAACAACACAGTAAATACAATTACTGATTTATCCGCAGCTTTTACAAACTTATTTCGTATCAAATACGTGTAACGTGAACACTCAATACAATCAACAGCACATAAAACAAACTTAGAATTTTATTGTGTTCAAATGTTTATTATTTAGACTGAATTTACTAAAAATAGTTTTTTTTTTCTCTGCTGATATTTTATTCACGAATTTTATTAAGATATTGCAATGTAACTTGGTTAGTAAAACGATCAATTTTTTTTATAGAAAGCATTAAAATTTTCCATTATATAAAAGTTTATCCTGAAAGCAAATTTAAACCATCATGGATCTTCACAATATGTTTATATTATCCTTTATTATCAAAATTAAATTAAGTTATTAGTTTCGGTGTTAAGTTCATTATTATAACTTAATGAGACCAATATCCCTGAGACTCAAATCACGTATTGGTAATTTAATATTATTACAAATGGTATATTTTTAATGAACAAGATTATAAAGTCGATTATTACAATGGTCAATTATTGATCAACGGTCATTTGTTCAATGAAACTTCAATCTAAGCACGTTTTTATAGAAATGGAAAAAAATATGCAATGCGTTTCCTATTAGTGGCAATCATGAACTTTTATTTGTTTTAGGATATAGAGCATAGACAGATTTAACAAAGGTTATGGAAATACAAATATAGTTTCTTCAGATCTTTGGAATTCGATTAATTTGAACTGCGGACGGAAAATTTATAAATAGTTCATACCTATTTAGCGTAATAAGGTTGTAATTGTAATATAATTTAGTTTTTAATACGGACATTACTGCTTTATTACATATTTGAAGGCGGAAGCCGTCAATGTTAATGAAATATGTTTTTTTAATTGCACAATATTTATTAAATGTTTAACAAATTTTGAAAATGCTCGTAAGATATGCAGGATTTTGAAACTGTTTTGTCGTTTTAATACTTATTTTAAATTATAATAACTAATTCAATTAATTTATTGTGCAATAAGACCTTCAAATAGCAAAAGGAACTTAGCAACTAACTACTATTTGTCTACTAAAAAAGAGACACGTCCATGCCTTAAGTTACACACTTTCGGTTTTATACCGGGTAAACTTCTTGCGCATTCCTTTTTTTTTACAAGATCGCATAAGCTATTTAAAGAAAAACGCTGCAACGCAAAACTCGAGAACGGCTGAACCGATTTGGCTGATTTCTATGTTGTTGTGTTTGATGTAGCCTGAAGAAGTTTGTATAAACAGAAAAATGAGGAAAATAGTAAAAAACATACAAATACCACTTTCTTTTCCCATACAAACTTTGTCCCCAACTGTCCAACATTAGCCGTCAAATGGGGCAGAACAGGGGGTCTACTGGGACTTGACGGTCGTATCGTGCAGCTTATCAAAATCGCGAGATTGGTACCGAGACTTACGATTTTTAAAACGATATTTCGTGTCGTTACGATTATCGTATTAACACCTCACCGGGACTTGTGTCGTCGCCTAGTTGAACTGTCAAGTTTGACAGTTAATTTTGTCAAATTGTCGTGGTAAAGTGCCGGTAAGGCACTCCATCAAGGTCGTTCGTACTTCGGTCGCACGGATACCCCAGTGTCTGCCGAGACGGCCTAAGTCTGCGTAAGTCTGCCATCTCTTTCTCCACGCTACATTTGTCTCTCTCCCCTAAGCCTGCGTAAGTCTGCCATCTCTTACTCCGCGCTACATTCGTCTCTCTCCCCTAAGCCTGCCATCTCTCTCCTCACGCTACATTCGTCTCTCTCCCCTAAGTCTGCGTAAGCCTGCCATCTCTCTCTCCACGCTACATCTGTCTCTCTCCCCTAAGTCTGCGTTAGTCTGCCATCTCTCTCTCCACGCTACATCTGTCTCTCTCCCCTAAGTCTGCGTAAGTCTGCCATCTCTTCCTCCACGCTACATTCGTCTCTCTCCCCTAAGCCTGCGTAAGTCTGCCATCTCTCTCTCCACGCTACATTCGTCTCTCTCCCCTAAGGCTGCGTAAGTCTGCCATCTCTCTCTCCACGCTACATTCATCTCTCTCCCCTAAGCCTGCCATCTCTCTCTCCACGCTACATTCGTCTCTCTCCCCTCAGTCTGCCATCCCTCTCTCCACGCTACATTCGTCTCTCTCCCCTCAGTCTGCCATCTCTCTCTCCGCGCTACATCTGTCTCTCTCCGCAGGTGCGCAGCGTGTACTTCCCGCGCGAGCTGCTGCGCCCGGCGTCGCTGCTCACCAACATCGTGCTGGACGACACGCGGTCGCACGCGCACTCCGCGCACCCCAACTGCGATAACATCTTCGCGTATATTAGCGATACTGTCGCGCCAGGTCAGTACTATTGCTTATGCTATGACAGTGTGATAATATCTTCGCGTATATTAGCGATACTGTCGCGCCAGGTTAGTACTTATGCTATGATGGTAAAAGATGCTTGGAAATATCTATGGGGTTTCTGATGTATGTTCACATTATGATGCTGATGATGATGAGGATAAAAAAGAGTTGAGTTTTTTATAGTAGGTGCTCTAGACATTGTAATAATATAGACACATGCAAAATTAGATACAGGGATGTCGCCGATATTAGTTTTTCCGCCGATTAATATTTATTAAATTTCAAATTCAGAAACTGGCGGTTAAGATCTTGACTTAAATCGGATAAAGTTGTTAGCTTATTGGAAACTTACTACCTTGAGTGTAAGTGACGATGGAAGAAAAGTAAAGTGTGAGAAAACCATTTTGAAATCTTTCATGTGGTTTCAGTAGACTATCTCGACACGTTTTTTTAGTAGAGAGCCTTGAAATCGTAAAATTAAAACGATTATCGCATATTTAATACAAAATCTTAAAATTGTATTTCTCTACATAATTTTCTAAACTAAATAAATTCAAAGTGACTCCAGACTCAGTAAAACGCTACGAGTTCTGCTACGCCGTAGCAAAACCCATTCCGTAGTTGCCCTATTTCCAAACCGTAGACAAAAAAAGTTGTTTACTAAACATTTGCGATCTACATTATTTTAATAACTACCTTGAATTCTTTACTTCATTGCACGTTACGATAACTTCGGAATGCACAGTTTCCTATCTTACGAACGTCCATATCCGTGAATAATTAACACTTCAGTCAAGTTATGCATCTATGACATAATAAGAAAAACATGTTTATATACAAAATATTACACGAACACTCACGCATCAATCAAATTGAAACCTAAAGTTGTGTATGTTAAGGCGTATGTTTGCATGTGTAGGATAGGTTAGGTTATTCGATGGTAAGTTAGAGTTGTATGACCACTTTTGCGTTTCTGTTGCCTCAGAGCGACCCTGGCCCTGCAGTGTGCGTGCGCGCCGCTTTGTACACTAGTTTAGGTCATTAATACTAGTACTAGTCACGATTTAATTGATGATTTGCTCCTATTTCGACATAATCTTTAGTTTGCGTAGCAATAACTTTATAATGAATATCCTTTTTGTTTGTTAATCTGGATTTTAATTTGTGGTTATGTGTTGCAAAGTAGAGATTTAGTAAAAATTGTGTAAACATCCTTGCTTTGTGACTTTTAACTAATTTTTTGGGCGAAAAAATAGATATGTTTATGTTTAGCCCGCGTTAATTTGAGAAAAAAATTGTTAAAAAGATTTAGATTTTTCCTTAACTTTCGCCGGTTATTTTATAGTAGGTATTTAATCGTCATCGTATTTAATCAACACAGAAATAAAATATCATAAAACTGATACTTAAACAAGAATGGGGAAGTAATGCAATTCTGAATTAGCTTATGCTCAGCGAATAGTGCAATATATGAGGAAAAGTTAGTATCTATACCTAGTCAGTATCTATATCTATAAATAATCCATAAACGGACTATAATTTACTTGGTGACTATGTAATAAACCACATATTCGGATATGTATGGTCACATTACTTATGTCATGGTAACGTAATAGATGTCAACTGCGGTATCTACCTACTTTAGAAATGTGTGTCGCATATGAATTTTGTTTTTGTAATTCATATATGTATAAGCTTGATTTAAAATTTTAATATGTCTTGATCAAATGTTACGTGATGTCTTGCAATATATAATTTTCTAAAACTAAAATACATTTTTTTCTGTATACTTTTCTTAGTGTTACTCAAAATGGTTGCGGTTCTATTTCTTTCTAATTTTTAAACGTAAATTGTTTTCTAATGAACTTGTCTCTTTATTAAACCATATTTAATTTAGGTAACTATGTATTTTTTAGTATCTTATATGTATATAAAATTTTCGTGTCACAATGTTAGTTACCTTACTCCTCCGAAATGGCTGTACCGATTTTTACCAAATTTCAAGTGTATATTTAATAGGTTTGAGGCTACTATCTATTTTTCATACCCACTTCACTTAGTGATAAGGGTTGTCCACTTCCAACATATTTTTTTCAAATATTGCAAAACAACGTCTGCGAAGTCAGCTAGTATGTTATATATTTCTCCTAATATATTTTATGGATTGATTATTGATAGTTATAAATAAATATTTTTGTTAGTGTAGGTCATAAATATCATAATATTTACGTAAGACAGCAACCTTAATTTCCACAGAATTAATCGGTTAAAGCTGTCAAATAAATTATTTATTATTTGAACTTAGAAGTAGATGTCCGTTTTAAAATTGCGTAAAACGGAAGTTAAATTATATCGATTGCGTGGCGCAAGATTGTTTTAGAAAAAAATTGCGAAATAATAATAATTTAATAATAGATATTATACCTACTTGTATCGGTCCAAAGCTTGTGTCTTGAATTATTAATACATATTTAACTTTACCAGTTAATTACTATATTTCCTAAAAACTTAGCCAAAGCAAACTATTAAGTTAATTAAAAAACCTGTAATATTTATATTTAGAATTTGTGAAAGCCGAAAATCGATCAATCATGATCCAGTACTTGCAGTAATTAAGACGTTGATGTGTTGGTAGGTACTGCAATCGCATGCAACAATATGCTGCTCAATGACTTGCTAAACTTGTTGTGCAATAACGTGTAACGATACACCTTAGTATCCTACAAGTAACTGACAACTTGCGATTTGCTCTACTGCATACATCGATTAAAAAACTGATCGATATTAATGGCTTCATTATATTTCAGTAATTCATTGTGGCGCTATACCTGTTTTCAAGTTGTTTAATGTGTAGGTATTAGTTGCGATGGATATGTCTCTAGCATTGAAATAATACATGTTTATTCATGTTTTCAACACGAACAGTTGCTAGAACAACCTATATACAGGTGTACTTAGGTATAATAAATCAAGAAGTTAATACAACTTCGCGGTTGGTTAGGTACGTATCATTGGTTAGTTGTCTGACAACTAATTAGGAAGTTTTACCAACTTACTTAATTATCAGTATCCATTAATATGAAGCACTTTCAAATATTATTCGTAGGTACCTAATGAATACGTGTTATGTTATACGTATTGATCATAATTATTTAATCAAATATTCCATACTGAGTATAGACAAAAAATAGATAAGTATATAGGGATCTTGAATTTATAGTAGACAGAAGAGAAAAACTCTAGTAGAATCTTTGCAAATATAGATTATAGATAGATTTGACTTCTCCTGAATACTAAAACTATTAAACTCTCCAGGACTTATCGTGTACGACTCCCAACGCGACAACGCGTGGCGAGTGACGCACGCGTCGATGTACCCCGACCCGAACCTCGGCGAGTACGACATCAACGGCGAGAAGTTCACGCTCATGGACGGAGTCGTCGGGCTGGCGCACTCGCCCGCGCAGGGGCTGCTGTACTACCAGCCGCTGGCCACTGACAGGTACAGTTCCATTTCATTATTTAACTAAAAAAAAAAAAAACAGCATCAGTTTTTTTTTTAAGAAAACATTTAATTTGAGATCCTGGTGTCAGCACTAGGACAGGCTCTTAGATACTTAGTGATGTAGATAGGAATAGCAAGGAAACATGATTCTGGATAATGTAGAGCTTTTTCTGAGTTATTTTCTACAGTCCATACGATTCCTACAATGTTTAACTTTCATGTAGGTTGATTATCCTGTAATCAATTTAAAATGAACATTGTACTCCATAATTGAACCCAGTAGCCTCCTTCACCAATGACATTACTGATCATATTTTGTGTCTAAAATCACTAAGGCCAAGTATATTCCCTAACTTAGCAACACCATTTATAAATTTCCACCCGTTCTTCCAGACTATTCAGCGTATCAACCGCGGTGCTGGCGTCAGGGCCGCCGGCGGAGGGCGCGGACCTGCCCGTCAACCTGGTGGGCCGCAAGTCCTCGCAGGGCCTCGGCGTGGCCGTCGACCCGCGGGACGACACCATCATCTTCAGCCCCATGACCGAGACCGCCATCGCGGCCTGGAACCCCATTGCCAACACTCATAGGTCTGGATCTTGCTATGTTGTTACGCCTGGAACCCTATTGCCAACACTCATAGGTTTGGATCTTGCTATGTTGTTACGCCTGGAACCCCATTGCCAACACTCATAGGTTTGGATCTTGCTATGTTGTTACGCCTAGAACCCCATTTCCAACACTCATAGGTTTGGATCTTGCTATGTTGTTACGCCTGGAACCCTATTGCCAACACTCATAGGTTTGGATCTTGCTATGTTGTTACGCCTGGAACCCCATTGCCAACACTCATAGGTTTGGATCTTGCTATGTTGTTACGCCTGGAACCCCATTGCCAACACGCATAGGTTTGGATCTTGCTATGTTGTTACGCGTTGTATAATAAAACTTGGACTAAACGAGGCGTTCAATGTAATTAGACTTTGCTGTGTACATCATCTTAATCATTAAATTAATTTGATGACCATAGATAGGAAAGTACTTTTATGTATTCAACGCTAAGTACCTAATACCTTTGAAAGACTTTTTATTAAAGTTAATTAGTCTCTCTGATGTTTACTCACGATCATCCTATTAATATTATAAACGTGAAAGTTTGAGAGTATGTATGGATGAATGTTTGTTACTCTTTCACGTAAAAACTACTGGACGGATTTGGATGAAACTTTACACTAATATAGGCTTGAACGACATCAGAATAATACATAGGGTACTTTTCACCGCGGTAAAACTTCTCGTTCCCACGGGAAACCGACTTCCACGCGAACGGAGTCGCGGGCGGCCACTAGTTAATTATAAATTATTAAATTCAAATATCAAATTAATTATAAATTTCTTCTTCGACTCAATCAGATTCGCTTCGTGAATTACTATTATTAATACGATTATATGTGTGTAATACATATAACACGTTGTGGTTGCAGAGTGCTGGCCCAGGACTCGGAGAAGCTGCAGTTCTGCGCGGAGGTGCGGTGGGCGGAGCGCGACAACGGCGTCGTGTGGGCGCTCTCCACCCGCTTCCACAAGTTCTTCAAGCGACAAGTTTCTAAAAATGAGGTATGTCTGTTACGACTAATACCCGAAGTGCGGCTACACCTAGTTTTAGCCGGTTAGAAGTGTTTTTAATATGGAAAACTGTAAAAAAAAAACCTATCTATATAAAAATTGGCTTCAATCATGAGTCGACCGACGGAGTCCCGCTAAGCGGGACTCCTTTTTCTGGGTGGTATCAACAAAGTAACCTAACTAACCTAACCTATTGATGTTCTAACCGGCTAAAACTAGGTGTAGCTGCGCTTCGGGTATTAGCCGTAACATATCCAAAACTGAAATAATTTCAATTGCTGTCGTATAATGACGGTCTGACTACGGAATGAGATTTTAGCCGTTGGAACACTCTGATAGAAAAATAGTGGAGTTTAGCCTCATTTTTTTCTCCGTTCATATTTCATCAGACATGAAAGGTCTATCGAGCCGGAATATATCCGCCACAGCTTATTCAAGTTTTTCTATAGTGCTATATCATTGGTATGTCAAGTAAACGATCTTATATTTGTTATTACACAACCTTTTCTCTCTGTACCAGATCAACATCCGCATAATGCGCGTGTTCGAGGGCGAGTTCCCGTTCTCGTCTGCGCAGCCGCACGTGCTCCGGAGGTCCACCAACGCCACCACCGTCTACTAACTGTCTACCACTCATACTACTATGCTGACTTGCACACTATATCGTTAAGGCAATACGTATCATACTGTGAAACATACAACTTTGAAGCTACAATCAAGCTTTTTAGCTTGCTACACAACTATTCAGCCTGTGTGCAGGTAACATTAAAACTTCTGACAAATTTGGGCGGATTTCACCAATGTTAATTAGCTCTAGATTAACTTATAAGCTTCCGAATGAGGGTGTTTGATATTATACGGAGCTTAGATTAGATTAACCATAGTTCGTTATCGTGAATTCTGCCCTTATGGGTATTCTTGTAAATTGTACAGCCATTTAAGTTAAAAGAAATTTCATTCTGCTTTGTCGTCATAAAAGAAAATCTAGGGCTTGCTTAATTATATTTTAGTTGTATCTACAATTCGCACTCTTCTTTTTATCATTGGTCACAAACAAGTGTCACTAGTCACAGTAAAATTTTGGCATGTGTTGTAACTAAATTAAAGATTTTATATTTCCCTGAACTTTTCCTAAATTATAGAAAATATATTTCAAATCCAATAATTCCAAGGTAGAAAAGGAAACGAATTGAATATTGTATAAAAAGGTTTTGCTTGTATAAATTTATTTAAGGCATAAATGAGGCTTTTATCAAACGTATTTTATCGAGATGATTTAACGCTAACCTATTTATTCTTTGAATGTTTTAAAGCTCTTTCTACGTTGAAGTTGGTGCTTAGCTTAGTAGGTATATATTTAATATAGTACCATAAATGTAGATACTGATTTTATATTATGTTTAATAATCGGTACAAAGTATCAATAAATCCGATTGAAATGATTCGTACAAGAAACAAGATTTGAATATTGACTTTAACAAGATCAGTTAAAGCATGAAATCTAATATATAGCAATGGAATGTAGGTACAATTTTAAAATTGGGCTGTAACACAATTTAATCATCCGTCCTCGGATATACCTACATTTAATAAGTACGGAAGTATCTATAGGTAAGTTGCTATTTATAATAATTATACAAAGATTTTTGTGTTTAAAATAATAAAACATGTTACCCAAAAATGATCAATAATTAAGTAACTTATTCAAGTCGTTACATTGTCACCAAAACATACTTGAAAATTTTACAGTTCTGTAGGTACTTCGTGTAATTCATGTCTTGCAACCTTCTTATTTTTTTTTATAACTTACACATATTGTTTACTTTAAATATTATTTTAAGTATACGATTTAAATTAAGTTCATTTTTGTAAAGGATTTTGATGCAGCTTGAATATCCATTTAATAAATGGTCGCTTAATATTGTATTAGAAACAATTTCTTATAGGTAATTCTTCTTTTGTTTTTCGCATCAACAATATTTTGTACATAAATATCTTCATAACATACCTACACATAAGTATCAAAGTATATTTCTCAATTTCCTTTTTTATTAAAGAATCCTTTTCAAGAGGGCAAAAATTTTCTTAGAGGTAGGTATTTAAAGAAAGATTCCAATTAAGTCTGACAAATGACGCAGTTTTTGATTTAAAGGTCAAAAGCTTTTCGTCATAGTTTAATTACAAAAACATTAAACTTCTTTAAATTATAAAAACATTTGACTTAGAAAAAAGTAGGTACCTACTAAGTAGGTATTCTGCTTTAAGTTCCACCATGGATGTAGAAAGGAATTTATTCCATTATCCATGGTTCCTCTAAGTTATTTTCACTGCCCTCTATTTTGATGTCAGCTATAAGATAAGAGATTGTAAAAGGAGCAAGTCTACAAAGTACAGGCGCCTAATACCATCATGTATATTTTTTATACTTTGATAATAAAAAAATCTAATAAATTTCAGTTCCGATATTTTTATTTATAGGTCAAAAAAGAACGCATTACTCGTCAACTATTCGGTATAACTTACTAGTAGGTTATATAGATAGGGGCAAGAAAGACAAAAGCACCACAGGAGAAACGAATATGGGAGTAATATGAATGTACTTATAAGAAAACATTGAGCTATACAAAGTAATCACTTTGTATAGAAAAGACACTCGCAAGGTACAATGTCCCGTCCAAAGCGCTAATTAATCTTTGCAAAGTTACTCTTTTGCATTTCGCTGTATAAATTGTTTTTTTTGTGAGATATCGTCCATAGCATACCTACTTACATGAGGGCACAATTTGTAAATTTTCACGTGTTTTCGAAAAAAAAACAAATGCAACGAACAGCAGGCAACGAAGAAAAATTTGAACGGGGCTTGGAAGTGGTGCAAGGTTTCTTCTCTATAAATACTTATAATAGCTCAATGAGGAAGGTAAGTAAATATTTAGTAGGTATAAACATGAGTTGGTTAAGGTTGTCAAGGGGCCAAAAGCAATCGTCAGTCAGAAAAAAGTAAATATCTACCATACCACAAAAAAATATATAAAGAGCTCACTCAATTCAATGAATGGCATTAACTATCTGATTTAACCTATAGTCTGTTAAATATCGTTTGATCGACTAGCTTAACAATAATCTAATGTAAGTGTAATTTTATATTACGACCATGGGTATGAACAGGATTTGACGATAAGATTATAGGTATCTACTATTTTAACGCGAAAAGTGAAAAAAATGGATTCGATTTATTTTTTAAGTATCAAAACACCAATCCCACAAAAAATAAATAAAAGGCAGTAGTTAAATTTCAAATAAGTATCTTGGTTATTGCGAATCATGTGACTGAGATCAAAATCAAAATCAAAATTCTTTTATTCATCATAGATATGTAACATATACTTAATGAACGTCAATGTTACAAACTTCGACTTTACCTAACCGTAGACCGAGAGAAAAAAGCCGGCGGAAAAAAACTCCCAGCACTCTTTTTGAAAATTATAACGTGTACATTCAATGAACATATAAATTATTTTCTCGTACCTCAACTCAACACTATAAAAGTAAAAAAAAAAAATTAAAACTGCTACTACGAACTAATTAAGGACTTCTTCCTGCACCACAATTCGGAACCAGAGCAGACCGTTTCCCGAAGGCGGCACCTGATCACAAGTATGACGTGTGCTCCAGCCATCGTCCTACTCAACCATATTAGAGGGAGTTGGGCGACCCGTTGACACAACGCCACCGCCCCAGTAACTTTCGAGGCGAGCATGACTACCCTGGGCCAAATAAGGCACTAAAGAACCTCACAAAACAGCAAGTTAATAGGAAACCCGTACAATAAGTTAAAGCAGTGAGAGGAGGAACGAGAAAACAGTACAAAATAAAATAAAATAAATTAAAAATAAATAAAAAAAACAATAAAAGTACATACTCAAAGTTGAGTATCATGTCCTAGTCAAACTGTTTACAGAGAAGTTAATACAAAACAATCTTGAATAGCAGTAGAAATAGCCTGTCTAGATATCAATCCCATGCTGTTTTATCATCTAAATAGTCTTTGATTTTATAGTAAGCTTTCTTGCACAATACTTGCTTAATTGTAACTTTAAATTTATTAAATGGCAGGGATTGAATTGACTCCGGAATTTTATTAAAAATAAGTATCGACATACCGATAAACGACTTGCTGCTTTTGGCCAACCTACACTTTGGGAAAGCTAATCTATTTCCATGCCTAGTTTTTACCGAATTATTATCGACATGATTATCACTAAACGTTACAAACTTATCAATATTTTTGTAAGTATACAATATATTTTCAAAAATGTATTGGGACGCGAAGGTTAAAATATCACTATCTTTAAATATTTCTCTCAAAGAATCTCTATTTGCAAGCTTGTAAATTCCACGAACAGCCCTTTTTTGCAGCGTAAAAATCGTATTAATGTCAGCAGCGTTTCCCCACAGTAGGATGCCGTAAGACATTAAGCTATAAAAGTAACTAAAATATACTATCCTAGCTGTCTTTACATCAGTCAAAGAGCGAATTTTCTTGACCGCGAACGCTGCAGAGCTAAGCCTACTCGCCAGTTGTGAGATGTGGGCTCCCCATTGTAACTTACAGTCTACAGTCAAACCAAGAAAAACAGTAGAATCTACTAAGTCTAGTTTTTTACCGTTCATTTGCAAGTTTGAGTTGACTTGTTTTACATTAGGTGCTGAAAATTTTATACACTTGGTTTTCTTATCATTAAAAGCTAAATTATTAACATTAAACCACTGTAAAACATTAGAGAGCGCATTGTTTACGTCGTCATAATTAGATTGTTGTCTATTAATCTTAAAAATTAATGATGTATCATCAGCAAACAACACTATATCGTGATTATTACCTACCATAAAGGGAAGATCATTTATATAAACCAAAAATAAAATTGGGCCTAAAATTGATCCTTGTGGAACCCCCATGCTCACAACTGTCCCAGACGACCTGATTCCGTTGACGTCAACCTTTTGAGTTCTAGCACTTAAATATGAAATTAAAAGTTTAAGATTGGTATCTTTGATTCCGTAATGGTTGAGTTTCCTTATAAGAGTATCGTGGTGGACGCAATCAAATGCCTTAGATAGATCACAAAAAATACCTAGGGCGTCTTGTGACTTTTCCCATGCACTAACAATATTTACAAAAAGTTCAACACCTGCATCAGTAGTTGAACGACCCCTTGTGAAACCAAATTGTTTATTATGAAGTAATTTATTCTCAGTGAAATGTACTAAAAGTTGATTTAGAATAATTTTTTCGAAAACTTTACTACACGTAGGTAAAATTGATATTGGTCTGAAATTAGTGGGATCTGTAGTACTACCCGATTTAAATAAAGGAATGACTTTACTGTGCTTCATCATGTCCGGAAACTCACCACTAACAATACAATTGTTAAATATTTTTGCAAGATAAGGGGCTATTATATCTATAATCGAATTAACAATTTTAACTGATATGCCCCACAGATCAGTTGTATTTTTGATATCTAATGTCTTAAATGTTTTGATAATGTCCCCGGTATCTATAGGTTGGAAACCAAAGCTTTTTCTGCACTCACTAACATTATTAATAAGTAACGACTCGGCCTTCACAGGCGATGAATTTAATAATTTAGTGGTCGAAATAGGAATATCCGCAAAATACTTTTCAAACGCTGTAGCTACGTTTTCATCGGAACTAATGACGTTATTATCAATGACGAGTTTAATTTGTTTATCGCGATTTTTAGTTTTCCCAGTTTCGGTATTAATTATGTTCCAAGTCATTTTACATTTGTTAGAACTATTTTTTATTTTGTTGCAAAGATACATAGACTTGGCCGCCGCGCATACCTTTTTAAAAATTTTCGAGTAACTTCTAACGTACTGGTAAAAACTATCATTTTTATTATATAATTTTTCATCATAGAGATCATAAATTTTCTTCTACTGATATGAATACCAGGGGTTGCCCAGTTACAGAACGATTTACATGGTTTCGAATTTATTTTTTTGGGAGTAAATACTTTCTTATGATTTTTATTTATGAAACTACACAATGTATCATATTGTTGGTTAACATTTTAAGAATTTAAAATACTTGGCATATTATTCGAAATATTACATCTGAATGTCTCTAAACGTTTTTCATTGACGGATACCTTGTTAAATCCGAAAACTTTTCCTTTTCTGCATAATATATTAAGGCGTTAATGCGAGTATACCACGCAGCAACGCTTCGTCGGTACTATGGCATTTATTTTAAAATAACTAACTAATTCGATAAAAATGTCGACTCACTAAGAATCGCCCCTAATATCGGCCTCGTTTCGATTCAGATAAACAACGCGCGCATATTATTCCTGCCCATAGACTACATAAAGATAGTACATATTAAGACTCTCTGATTGATAGTTCCTCAATCAATTCTCACTAACTCACTCACTTATACTCGTTCACCCAGGCTTAAAGGACTAGAATCCAGGCCTGTAAAAACGATATTAAAAAAAAAACTCGTTCACCTACTCACTCAATCAATCATTCAGTTAGTTCTGTCAATTCTGTCAGTCAGCAAAGTTAGCTATTTATTTTTCTGTTCGTGAGCGCTCTGCGATGAGTTAATTTATTTTGTTTATTGAACTGGAATTAGTGTTGTGAACTTCTTACATTAAAAATGGAAATGTAGTGCCTTAATACAAAGTTTTCTCATCGTTAAATAGGTTGATTTCACCACCATAACCGAGGATGATCTCATTGACGTACTGACGACGTTCTTTCTTAACGAGATCTTGATGGTTTTATTATTTTTCGATTCACTAAGTCCAATGACCTTGTAGCTTAAATATAATTTACCAAAACAATAAGAAAGATGAAGAAACAGTTTTACAGAGTAAAACAACTAGCCGATCAAACATTTTCAAGGTATGTTTTATCGAACTCGTGATAAGAATTCGTATTTTTTGTGCACCTGAAATTCGGATATTCGTCATGCTTACAACTTTATCAACAAGTTGCTTTGTATTATATCTTCCTTTAAAAATATTGCTAAAAATTAAACATAATTTTATACAATGTGCTAACTAAATTATTTAATGTTAGATTTTAAATAGCAACTTGTGTTCATGTAGGTAACTTAAAATCTTCTTATTTACCTTAAGTTTCAATGTTTATTTAGACTGTTTATTTAAAAAAGTTACCAAAATGCAGTTGAAACACCTTACCCTGTCTCAATTGTTTAGATCAGGCAAAGAAGAGGCCTTGACTGATGAGTTACAAACAGCAGACCGGAAGGTGGAGCACCTCCGCAATGCTCTCCAGCTCATAAGCAAGCGTTTGTCAACTTGTGCAGGGAACACACAAGGCCAGGATCCAGCAGCAAGAGAAAAAAGGCTGAAGAAACTTCCAGAGTATATGCTAGGATTATCTATGCTAGAAGCTAGTAATTTTGATGATGATGATGGTATTTTGAAATACATTTTGCATGAATGTGGTAAGATTATTCTTAACTTTTATTTTAACTTACAATAACAACAAATAAACATCTTTAATCCTTTTCTAAATCTCTAAAAGATTAAATGAAAAAGTTATTAAGTAATACTAATCTGCTTCACCAAGGTTGTCTCTCTATAGTGTACAGTGGAATATCTAATTATAAACTAATGTGTGACACTTGGTCAAGGACAGTTTGTTATCTGACCTCTGTGTCTGTCTGACCATGCCTATTTTATTGAATTACACTGAGATGTAGGTATGCATTAATTACTGCAACTGTTTGTATACAGGTAAAACTGAGAAGTTCCTAGCAAATGAAATAGCAGAGCATGAGCTTAAGGTTGAACAGCTAGTGTGTGCACCATTGACTACCATCACAGATCAAGACTTGCCTGCTATAATGAAGGCAAAGAAACATCTTACTAGACTTGTAAATGAAAAGGAAACTGCTGCTAGTAGATATAATGTAAGTATTTTTTTTATCTTGCAACAACATATTATTCCATATATCTCACTTATCTAAACTATTGGTGCAGATACTAAGTTAATCTACCAGTTATTGATAATATATTTACAGTGTTGTATTTATGTTACATGACACATAATGTTATTTTAATAGATTGTTATACAAAAACAGTTAAATTCCTAATGTGTAACATAATAGCATCATACATCACATTATTAAAATCTGTATTGATTTGGTAAAACTGCAATCAATTTTGGAAAAAATAATAATAAAGAACCTTTATTCCGTAAAAAAATACTAGTGGGGTTTTCGAAATAAAGCATTGCTGAGCTTACTTAAATCATAAAAGGTAATTTAATCAAAAATCTATTAAATCTATGAAAATACATAGAAGGAAAACCTCTTCCAAAATTCATGTAATCAGTAAGTCAGTCATTCAGATCTTGTTGTTTTATAAGTATAGATTAAGGTTCTCGAAACTATAATACCTACAAATAAATAGTATTAAGCCAATAAAATTACGATATTTTATTAGGTAACTAATTTTATTTCGAGTATATAGTTTAACCCATAAACCAAACATATTTCCCGACTCAGCATCTAGAGAAGCAAAAAGAAGAAAATCCTACCAAATTAAGTGCGGCGCGCGAGGAGTTGGAAGAAGTTGGGACCAAGGTAGAGGCCGCGCGCGATGTTCTAGCAGCAGATATGTTCGCGCTGGTAGCCAAGGAGGCCCAGCTGGCGCATACACTGCTGCAATATGTGAAGCTGCAACGAGCTTATCACGAGTCAGCGCTGCATTCGCTGGCCGATACTGTACCGGAGCTTGAACGGTTTATCAGTGAGTTACCTTTATCTTAATCTTTATACTGTCTCTTATATTATGGTCTGTTGATATGTATAATGCACTTCTTAATACCTTAGTTAAACAATGTTTTGTGAGTGTATCGGAACAGCTGGCGCGAGTCAGTGTTTACATTAGTTGTTAAAGCAATAAAACAGTTTAGGAATTTCACAATATAAAGTAATTAAAAACCAAACAGAACACTAACAACTGTTTAAAACTGATAGTTAAATGATTCAGTTATCAAGGCGTCGCATTAGCTCAGTTACGGATGAGTCACCTCGTCTGAAACATTCATTGTTTTGTAACAAAAAGTTGTGACAGAGTGTAAATAGCGTTAATTGTCGACGAGCTTAATCGCCGCGACACAATCTCAACTAATGGGACAGTTGAAATAATTATTTTGGTCTCTTTAACACAAACAAGCCCGGGTATACAGTAAACAGATTTTATCATAATGTCTTTACGGTCGTTTTAATAACTAAAGAGTCCATTACAATCAGTAGTGGAAGTAGATATTGCAATTTTAAGAATTCCGTATTGTTTAAGAGGTATAAGTTTCCGTATTTATTGTTAGCCGTGACGATATGTTATTATGTCTAGCGTGTTCGTGTGAAATGCCTATTTACTGTAAAGAGGAGAAACATTGCAAATGAGCCGAGCATCACAATTAAACGATATTCAATCTATACTAATATTATAAAGCTGAAGAGTTTGTTTGTTTGTTTGTTTGTTTGTTTGTTTGAACGCTCTAATCTCAGGAACTACTGGTTTGATTTTAAAAATTCTTTTTGTGTTGAATAGACCATTTATCGAGGCAGGCTTTAGGCTATATAACATCACGTTGCAACTATAAAGAGCGAAGAAATAATGGAAAATGTGAAAAAAACGGGGAAAATTATTCATCCTTGAGAGCTTCCGTTGCGTGCGCTGCCAAAAACGGTTCTAGATACCAAAAATATATGTATGAAAGAATTAAGGGAACTTTTTACAGCGGGAAAACTTCGCATTCCCACGGGAAACCGACTTCTACGCGAACGGAGTCGCGCGCGGCCCCTAGTTTTGAATAAATTGAATAATGTAATTAATTTGGCAATTTTAATTATTATAAAAAAGCGAACAAATATAATATTTATGAATCATCATTAGGAAAATAAATTATGATTTAAAATCAAATGAAAGCTTGATATTAATAATATGTTGGTAAGGCTGATTTGATTTCCTTCCTTAATTATTGCGTGTTAATATTTGTGAAATTACCTATACAATGCAAAATATGGAACGAAACATTCGATAAAAAATTCATTTGAACCTTGCATTGAGTCGCCACCAAATTACTGAATTTGAATGCAAGGCACGTTATTGCTCGATCGACCCTTGCTATATCGGAAATGACGTATACCTACTCATTTTCTGTACAATGTTATAATTTGAATTGCAATTTGCATAGTTAGTAATTAAAAAGCTTTTTTATGAAAATACAATTCAACACGCGCGTGGATAGTTAGTTCAGGTAAATTAAAACTCACTCAAGCGGAATGTGAATTCGAAGCTTGATTTAGAAACAATCTTTTATTAAACTACGTGCGAAGAATACATGCAAATAAATTGAACAATTACCAAAGTTCTCACGTTAATAATTAAATCACTAAATAAAGATTATATGCATTTAATTAGACGTATTTTAATAAGTCGTATGCAATTTTGCACTCCATACGTAGTTTTTAAGTATATACAATAAAGTTGCGTTATAATAAAATACTTTTATTTTTACATCTTAATTGGCACACATCGCAGAAAAAACGGTTTTAGTCCAATTATCACACGATTTTGTTAGCTAAGCGACGTTTTGCAAAATGCTACTTTGATTTCAACATTATGTATTCAAACATCGTTTAAAAATAAATTTGAATATATTTTTTATTTAATACATACTTCGACCGATAAATTAAAATCGCACTTAAAAACCTCTTTTTTATACGTTTTTTATTCAACAGATGACAGTTCAGTAAAACCTGTGTTTGGGTATCCTCTAGAAGAGCATTTACGAGTGACAAATCGCACTATAGCATTTCCAATGGAACTGTGTGTTTGTACGCTGCATGAGCTCGGACTTAATGAAGAAGGACTATTTAGGATCGCTGGAGGTTCGTCATTTAACTAGAATTCGTTACTGTTCAATAAACATAACCTCATATAAAATCGAGTACTTATGCTTAAAAATATATTTCAGGGTCATCAAAAGTGAGAAGAATGAAGCTATCCTTAGACGCCGGACTGTTTAATTTCCCGCTACCCCGGGACTATAGAGACGTGCATGTAGTCGCTGCAGTTCTGAAGTCATATCTAAGAGAGTTACCGGAACCTCTACTGACTTATAGACTTTACGACAACTTCTTACTAGCCTCAAGACAACCCACAGAACAAGCGAGACTGAACGCTCTCTGGGAAGCCATACACCTCCTACCGGACGCTAACTTCCAAAATCTAAGGTACCTCATAAAATTCCTAGCGACCCTCACGCAAAATCAAAGCACCAACAAGATGTCGCCGTCCAACCTCGCGATCGTGATCTCCCCGAACCTGCTGTGGGCCGTCGACGAGAGCACCTTCGACATGAACATCACCACCGCCGTCAACTGCGTCGTGGAACTACTCATCAAACACGCCGACTGGTTCTACAGCGACGATCTCAATTTCTTCATATCGTTCACCAAAGAGGATCTGATACCGGAGCTCAGCGACTACGGCTTCACGCCCAGCTTCGGCCACGTGAACCAGACCGCCGCGCTCGCCGAGAACAACCACGCCAACGGAGAACACGCCGCCATGAGCAAGTCCATGTTCGACTACAACTGCAGGAACACCGACAACGCCGGCCGCCACTCGCGGAGCAACAGCCACGACACCAGCCTCATCCTAGTAGAGAACGAAATCAAGAAAGCCCAGTCCAATAGCTCCCTCTCCGACCAGTCTAGTCCACCGCACGGAAGCCCCAAACCGATACTGAGGCGGAAAAACAAGCCAGTCGCCCCCGCGCCGCCCGTCTTCACACCGGATAAAAATAAGAAAATCGAGGCCCAATCACAGACACAATCGGACACTCCCCACTCCCCCGTTAATAAAACCGAATCAGAAAAACCGGCCAAGCCGCCGAGACCGGTGCTATCGGACACCGGGAAAGTGATATCGGGCGTTCAGACAATAAACAGGTCGACGTACCGCCAAAGCAAGGCCCTCAAGGAGGAGGCGAACAGGTGCGGCAGCCGCGAGAACCTGTCCGAGTCGCGGCGGCAGAGCCTCGACTTCCTCGAGAAGGAGAAGGGCGACGTCGGCAAGGCGGAGTCGGTCGTGGCGCGGACCATGACCGCGCACAGCGGCGTCGTCGCCAAGATGAAGATCGGCGAGACGGCGAGCGGGCCCGCGTCCCTCATCGGCGTCGCGGCCGAGGGCAAGCGCGTGGTGAAGCCGAGCTCGCAGCCGCCGCCGCGCCCGGGGCCCGTGGCCGCGCCGCGCACGTCCATCCTGCTGGAGGACGGCGAGGTCACGCTGCGGCACAAGCCCGCCGTGCCCGAGCGCCCCGCCACGCTGCGGCCGCAGTCGTTCCGCGCGCCGCGGCCGTGCGACGAGCCCGCCGTGCTGGAGCGTGCGCACGTGTACTGCGTGGAGCGCCAGCAGCCCGCCGTCATGTCCGTGGAGGAGGCGCGCGTCACGGTGCAGCGCACGCACAGCTCGGGCGGCAAGGACGCCGAGGAGGGCAAGCTGTCGCCCGCCAGCCGCCAGCTGTCGCAGTCCGAGGGCAGCATCGCGGAGGCGCCGGCGCCGCGCCGCCCGCCGCGCCCGCTCGTGCCCGCGCCGCCGCCGCCCGTCATCGACAGCACCGACCTCTAGCCGCCGTCGCCACTCACACCACTAACACACCTGCTGGGACGTAATCGATCGATTAGGTATGAACTCGTGAAGTTTTGACATAGTTGACTACGGCTTTTAACTTTAGGGATTATAGACTGACGACGTCTAATAGATTTAAGAGCCTAAAATTAATTTTATACAAACTGCGAAGTGTTTCCGTTGTCGCTTGAAATGAGTATTATTTATTTTTATATCTGCGTAGAGTTTGCAATAACGCTATTAATTAAGGTACACGTTTGTGATAAGTTTCATTCATCACCAAAATACTTATTCCTAGCTTTTAACACTTGTTCCGCTTCTAAAGATGCCTACTCTTTGCTCTTGAAATTTGAAAAAGACATATCGATATTATCGTCAAATTATTGTAAGTTAAACGCAATGTCTCATTGTAAAGTGATTATATTTGTAATTTTATACAATTATGATGCAATCAATTCATGTGATATTAGAAAATTTTAGTCACACAGTAACACGAACTGAACCGTGGTTCGCGAGTGGTCGCACAAAAGTCTAATGTTGTATAGAGTAGCCATACTAAGTTAGCTAAATCGTTCATTTTGTGTTAGTCATGCTCATTCAGTGAATATTATCATTTAGGCTAAGCATGTTATGTAGTATTTACAATGTTTTAATGTGATATGCATTTTATTATTATATACTACAAGTATACAAAAGCTTCTGTTGTAAGTAATGAATATAACCATATTTTAAAATCAAAAGTGTTTGTCATAACTACAATAAAACTCAAGAAAGTCAGGTATAGTTGTTTATTATGTTTGCCATTTCACTATGTAGTAGTTACGTTTGCCAACTCGAAGCAGGGAAATCAAATTCGGCAGTATATGTGCGGATTGTGTAATAACTTCATCTATTTTCTTCATTTTCTGATGGTTGACATAGAAGCCTCCAGCTTGGATAATTCTCATGGCGTCAGCTACAAAACAAAATATCAAAAGTTAAATAAGAAACCAGTAAGGAAGATTGGAGAAAGATGTATTATTGGCTTACTTTCAGTTGAAAAACATTTCGCTTTCATGCCTAGCTCCAATACAGTGATACCTGGTGACAGCAATAAATTAACAACAGTTGCTCCTTCAAACACTTGCTGCACCTCAGTTTGTGATAATGTGGTAAGTGATTTTACATCCTTACTGTAGATAGCAGAAGTGGCTCTTTGAGCCCGCTTTAAGCCCTCTTCTGCAATTAATTGAAAACGTTTTTATTATTGCTCCATTACGACTTCTATTCAAGCTTATACATAGTAAAATCTGGAGAATTGAGTTTGCTAATTTTATGTTTGCTTCATTGTCATTACTATAAATCCAAATAGTATCTGGTGTATGTTTGTCCGCTAGCTCCTCCTAAACTACAAAACGGATTTTAATGTGGTTTTCGGCTACTTAAAGGTGATATTTTCATTAAAATTTGTAAGTAAAGAACATACAGAAAAAGTTATTGATTTAGCCAATATTCAACGACTTGTTCACGATAACAAGTCGCCAGAAATTATTCCATTGCGAAGCGTGGGCGGGTCTCTAGTATTTTATAAAAATGAATTTATAATATACTCATGAAAAAAAAAAAGCATTTATTTTACCTCCATGGACTAAAGTTGTAAGTTGTTCAGCCAGGCATTGCTGTGGGTATCTCTGGTCTGGGTGCTGGCTATGCTTGAACATTATATCCTTGATCTCTCCTATACTATAGAAAGAGAACAACTTAAGTAGTCTCTCCACATCAGTATCTTTAGTTCTAATGAAATACTGATACAGGCTATATGGACTAGTTTTTGTTGGATTAAGCCACAATGCATTTCCTGCTGATTTGCCAAACTTATCTCCTTCTTCTGTTGTAACTAAAGGTAATGTTAATCCTGGAAATGTAAAAGGTGTTTTTATTGATCTGCTTCCTCTTTTATATTTGATTTAATTATTTTATTTACCAAACACTTCTTTTTTTATAGTTCTGCTAATAAGTTCATGACCAGCACTTATATTACCCATTTGATCACTGCCACCTATCTGAAAAATATAATAATAAAATAACACTTTTATTCAATCTATGTCTTTGTATAAAATGATAAAGTTAGGTACTTACCTGAAATCTACAATCATACTCTTTTAGTAAATGCAACCAATCATATGATTGAAATATTTGGTATGCAAATTCTGTGAAGCTCATTCCAACTTCTGAATTTAATTTGGTTTGTACACTTTGCTTCAGTAACATGGTACCCATTCGGAAATTTCGTCCAATATCACTGACAAATTGAATTGAATCTATATCCCTGTACCAAGTTTCATTGTTTACTATCCTAAAAGAAAACAAAATATATATAAATGAGAAAGATAAGGTAAGGACTCTGTCTGCATATCATTTATAATACCTAGCTACATTTTTTCTTTTGGTATGATCTTACATTTTGTATACCTACTTAAAAGAGAGATCAAAGGTAGATTTGGTAATTAATTGTAATTTAAAACTTATTATTGATTGATGATTTTATTATAACATGTATGTACTTGTCTACTTCTGACTGGGTAGGACCTTTAATTATCCTTTCGCACTTATCTTGTGTGGACTTTACTTACTTGATTGGTTTTAGTTCTGATTTATCACTCCATAAATACTTCTGGTGATTTTCAAACACTGTTTCAAGATTTGTTTTGATTGCGGTAATATTTTGTTTCAAAACATTGCTCTCTAAAGCTATTCGATCTGTACTTCTTCCACTTGGATCCCCAATATATCCTGTAGCACCACCAAGCTAAGGAAATATAATCTATTGCAGAATTCTTTCTCAAAAGTAATAATAATAATATGTCAAAGATTTTTTCTTACCAATGCTATAGTATTGTGACCCCCTCGCTGCCAGTGTAACAAGTTAATTATAACCAAGAGATTCCCCACATGGAGACTATCAGCAGTTGGATCGAAACCTGCATATACACATTGTGGAGACTTATTCAGCAGATTCAGAATATCATTGCTAAAACAAAATATAAATATTTTTAATACAAAAAAATAATAATAAGGTGATTAAAAGAATATACTTACGCAGCAGTGTTGGGAAACATATCCTGAAACATACCCCTTTCAGACAATTTTAGGATATTTCTACCACTGTATTGTCTTTTTACAAACCAATTAAGCCTATTTAGGGTCCGTGAAAATGGTAAATTTCTCATTGTTTTCTGCATTTATTGGTTTTCCAGAGTGTTGATGTAACCTAAAATTATTCGCTAGCAGAGAAGCTAGACGTAGTTTAATTAGGATAAGACTTCTTTTTTATCGCCCTTTTCATTGAAAGTAATAAAGAATTAATCTTGCACTTGTTCAAAATAGTTTCAGACGAATCAAATCAAAAGTTTAGAAACAACATTGCGCTATCAATGTCATACCGATCATATGTTTTTGACAGTTGAGTGACTGAATAAAAATTAATGGTGCGTTCTAAGCTTGTGTGTTTCGAATTCCAAAGGATGTTTTCCTTAATCTTACTCCACATCCGCGTCGACATTATATTGTTTAACACGTAATTTTAAAAAATACATTCAGTTTAATCTTTAAGTATTCGACTTTTTGTCGCGGTTCAGAGGCGTAATCCGAATACTTACATAAGTTGAAACTTCTTTCGACAACGAGAAGGTACGTACTTATATAGAGTCGACATTAATAAACCTTTGAAAAACCGCTTATCTTTTACTCCAGATGATAATGGATTTGAAATGAGTTCGATGTGTCGTGTCAAGGTCAGTTTTGTCATAGTACCTATGTAGCGAGGACTTAGCGAAGATTGTTGGTTTTTTTATCGTCGACCGTTGCCAACAATTTAAATTCTATTATTCATACGCCGGCGGGCGGCAACGGCAGTGTGAACGAACAGTCAGAGAGCATCTTTTAATATTTGCATCTCTTTCGTTTACACGGGATGTACGGTCGGTTGCAAAAGTCCATACAGAGTGTAAGGTCTATAACTGCTTGCATACAAATTACACACACATTAACGTAAAAGACTTAGCACTTAAGCATTAACATATTTTTAAAAATGTTACCATCTAACCTTCTTTATTTATTTACCCTCATTTAGTTAGTAGCTTTTTCTTTCTTTTCGACTTAAAAAGCAAAAATATTTTTAACTAGTTACTGAGACGAAATAATAACTATGAGTCCACAAAATAGTTTAAACGATCGTATAGATGAATGAAGAATAGACAACAACCAAAATATTTAATAGAAATGTGCTGAATCTTAAGTCTTTCAAATTAAGGTTGAAAATGTTGTCGATTAGAGTGTAGGTAGATCCGAAAGAAACATCATCGTTTTTAATTAAAAAAATGTCTTAACAACCACAATGGTATTAAGAAGTAGTAGTAAAATAGTAGTTAACGTTTGTGTGTGTGAATGTGACCACTGGATGCGATTCTTATGTTTGTCAACTCTGTATGCACTTTTGCAGCTTACCGTACATTAAAATTTATTGTGCGTTTCTTGAGAGAAAATCTCCGATAGTTAATAGTTTTCTCGCTTCCGGTCGGACGACTGCCTTAGTGAAGGGCTACATAGGTGGTGTAGTAGTCTTTTTTTTTTTTTTTTTGTTCTCGCGGTGAAATGCATTTACGCACCGTACCCCCCACCTGGGTGGCGGGGGGCGTGTGTGGGACTCCCACCTGAGCAACTGACACGTCGCCCAGGGGACTACCCACTAAAACACCGCGGCGCTCCGTCTTCGCCTTTGTGGTGAAGCCGTGGGGCCCGGACCGGCGGCCCTACGCCACGACTTCACCGGCGATGGGCCCGTCTACTGCACGACGGGCCCATTTTGACCCCCCCGCGGTGTAGGGGGGCCTGTGGGAACGACCGGGAGCGCCCGATCGTTCCCACCCGTCGACGGTGGTGGACCGTGCAATGCGGGCAGGTGGATTCCCACGTCCCCCGCCCACTGGCCACCACCAGGCTGGACTTGGGCGCGATCGCGCCTCGTCCGGCCCCTTCGACGTCTGCGGTGCGGGGGCGCGAGAGGATCGTTCTCACGCACCCGCTCCGCAGCCTCCTTCTGCGACATTACGTCCTCGCAGAAAGAGGCCACCGCGACCCAGACCGCCTCGGAGCCCAGCATGGCGTACACCAAGCCGGGCAGCGAGAGGTCCGGGCCAACGGACGCCTGGAGGCGACGACGTGGCACATCCCAGGCCGGACATTCGGCCAGGGTGTGCCACGCTGTGTCGTCCGGCGCGCCACAGTGGTGGCACGCCGTGGATTCCTCCCTTTGAATCCGGCACAGGAAATGTCCAAAGCTGCCATGCCCGGACAAGACCTGCGCCAGACGGTAGGTAAGGAACCCATGCCTCCTGTCGATCCATCCCTCAATGACTGGACCGACGGCGTCCAGGGTCCACCGCCCGTCGTCCGCGTTGGCCATCTCCGCCGTCCACCGGCGGAACATGACCTCGCGGGCCCTTCGCCAGACGGCGACCCTCTCTTCCGGTGCTGCGGGCTCCCCCTGAGCCCGCTTGTCCGCCGTCCAGTGGTAGACGGCGGCCAGCACCTCGGCCTCAAAGTACCATGGCGGAGTGCCCGCCATGGCACATGCCGCCCCGTGACTAACCGTGCCGTAAGCCCGCGCCATTCGCTGTGCGATGGCGCGTTGGGGCTTACGGAGCAGGGCACGGTTAGTCTCCACCAAGTCGTGCGCCCACACGGGCGCACCGTAAAGCGCCATGCTACGTAGCACGCCGGCATAAAGGCGCCGGCATGCCGCAGCAGGCCCCCCGATGTTCGGGAGGAGCCAACTAAGGCTCCTCGCCGACTTGAGGAGGCGTTCGCGGAGCAGGCGGAAGTGCTCCGCGAACTTCCACCTGCAAGATATGGTGAGGCCCAGATATTTTATCTGGGCCCGCACCCCCACCCTGCTCCCCGCCACCACGACGTGGGCGTCTGGCGGCGGCTCCCCCCGAGGCCCATGGAAATATATGGCCTCGGTTTTGTGGAGCGCCACCCCCAGTCCCAGCCGCCCGATACGACGGGCGACCAGGGTTCCCCCCACCGACGCCCGGTCGGCCGCCTCCCCGTAGTCGCGGCCCCGCGCCGCGACGAGAGTGTCATCCGCGTAGCAGATGACACTCACGCCATCGGGGAGGGCGCCCCGGAGGAGCCAGTCATACCCTATGTTCCACAGGAGTGGTCCTAGGACCGACCCCTGCGGAACACCCGACTCCACCGGCCGCCGCCTCATGCGGCCGTCCCTGCCGACGAACAGTACCTCCCGGCCTTGGAGGTAGTTCGTCAGCAGGGCCCTCAGGTATGGAGGCACTCCGTGATACCGGAGCGCCTCCAATATTGTGGCGTGGGGGATGGAGTTGAAGGCGTTCTTGATGTCGAATGACACCGCCAACACCCCTCCCCCCTTTCTCGCCCCCTCCTGGGTGATGCGCCTCAGCTCGAGGAGCGCATCCACCGTGGACCGGCCCGCCCGAAACCCGTACTGGGCCTCGGACAAGTCGGGGCCGGTCCCCCCCAGGTGCTCCTTGAGGCGTGCCGCGATCACGCTCTCAAGGAGCTTGGCCGCGTCGTCCAGGAGGACGATCGGCCGATAGCCGGAGGGCGAATCCTCCGGCCGACCCACCTTTCGGAGGAGGCACAACACCCCCTCCTTCCACACCTTCGGGAACCTCCCCGACGCAAAGCAGCGGTCGAAGAGGTCCCGAAAACGTCGCTCCATTTGGGCGGTGGCTATTGCCACCACCCGTGCCGGCACGCCGTCTGGCCCCGGCGCCGTCTTCTTGCCCCGGAGGCGAGCCGCCGCCGAGGCAAACTCCGTCTCCGACACCGGGGGAATCCCGGCGTCGGCCGGAGGACCCATTCGCGGGAGCGGGGCCATCCGGGGAGGGACGAAGTCCGGCGAGCGGTCCGGGAAGAGACCCCGGACCACCTCCTCCAGCAAGGCCGGCTGGAGGGCCTCGACTACGGGGGGGCCGATCGGACGCAGCTGATTGCGCGCCGCCCGATACGGCCTCCCCCAGGGGTCGGCATCCAACCCCGCCAGCATCTCCAGCCGCGCCGCCTTTTTGGCCTCCCGGATTGCCACCTTGAGGACACGCCGGGCCTCCACGTAGGAGGCATAGAGGCGGTCCTCGTTGGCGGCATCACGGTTGGCGCGGCGGCGGGCCCGCTGGAAGGCCCTCCTCGCGGCGCCGCAGTCGTCCTGGAGGCCGGCGAGTTCCACCGACCACCAGTAGACCGCGCGCTTGGGCGGCGGCCGTCGCGACCGAGGCATGCTGGAGTCGCACACCTCGGTCATTGCCTCCCTCAGTTGGAGGGCGGCCTCGTCGACGTCCGGACTGGTTGACGGAGCAAACCAGTCCTGGACGAAAGCCGCCTCCGTGGCCGCGACACGGTCCAGCCGCATCAGGGCCCACCGCGGGAAGGACCTTCTTCCTTCCCGCTCCCCCCCCACTGGTGGACACTGAGTGGAGAACTCTATCCGAATATACCTGTGATCGGATAGGTTCTCCCTCACGTCCACCTCCCACCGGCGCACGAGCGCGGCCAGGGCTGCAGTGGCGAACGAGACGTCCGGCACCGAGCTCCCGTTGTGGCGCACGCACGTGCGCACTGTTCCCCGGTTGAGGAGCACCAACCCAGTGGACGCCGCCCAGGCCGCAAGACAGCGGCCCAGGGGATGGTCGATGTGGTCTCCCCAGACCACGGACCTGGCGTTCAGGTCGCCCAGAACCGCGACCTTACTCCTCCCCAGCCGTGCAAGCGCCGCCGTGAGAGTCTGGAGATAGTTCTCCAGCTCCACGACCGGACGCTTTGGGGGGAAGTAGACGCCCACCAGGGCGGCATCCCCCCACGCGGCGGCCACGTATCCATGGCCCCTCTCTATGAGCGAGAGGGGCGGGGAGTCCGTGGAAAGCCGCGGCACGATGGCCACCGTGCCAACAGTGTCCCGCAGCCAGGAGGCTGGGAACGAAAATGGCTCGGCGACCACGGCAAGGTCCCCCGACCACTCGGCTAGCACTTGGACCATTAGGTCCTGTGCCGCCTGACAGTGGTTGAGGTTTACTTGCATAATTGTGCGATGTCCGAAACTGGGCATTAATCGGACATCGCACCATCAGCGGCGACCGGGGAAACCTGGGCACCTGAAAGGGCAGGCCGCGTGGTGGCCTGCTCCTTTCCCCTCCTGACGGGAGGGCTGCACTTAGCCCCCCCCATTACGTGGCCCGTCGGCCTCCCACTCGCTGCGCATACAGCGCAGTGGGGACTCCCGGTGCAGGTGGCCTGCCGATGGCCGGCCTGGCCACACCGGAAGCACAGGGCCGACCTGTCCACCGGTGAGGGACAATACGGCCGGGCGTGTCCGAGCGCGAGGCACCGGTAGCAGCGCATTGGCTGCTCCTCCAGCGCCCGGACCACTGCCGAACTGAATCCGATCAGTAGCCGTCCCTTTTTAAGGACGGCCTCAGCGGCGACGGCGTGGCACTGAAGCCGAATACGGCCCATGCCCCCGCTGCCCTGCCGGATTTCCCCAGCCTTCACGACCTCCACGTCGCACCCCCCGGCCGCCGCCACGGCAGCGGCTACCTCGCCCTTAGTGACGGAGTCGTCCAACTCCGACACTATCAGGGACGAGGTCTTGACAGGCCGCGCCACCTTGGCCACGTCGGCGATGGCCTCTGCCATCTTGGCGGCAAAGGCGTCGGCCTTCTGGTGCCGGTCGGCCCCCGGGAACTCGAAAATTCGAGCCCCCGTTTGGGTCCGTCGGCACGTCACCCTCTCAATTCCCATCTCTGAAGGGCGGACCGTCTGTCGGGCTTTGATAAACGCCGACTCGTAGGTCTCGCCCTTCGAGATGGCCTCCGGTGAGAGGGTGACCACCACCGCCGCCGTTTTGGAGGCGGCACTCTTCTTCTTTTTCCGGCTCTTTTTGGGAGCCGGAGTAGGGGCCGCCTTTTTAGAAGGCTGAGGCGCCTTCTTTTTCTTTCGGACACCCCTCGTTGGCCTCTGTGGCCGAGGGCAGCATTGTGTCCTCCTGAGAGGACACTACCGCCGCCGATTGGGTTCCGGACGGGCCCGCAACCGGGGCCGCCGGGACAGGGGCCGGTGCGGCCGGAGCCGCCGCCTTTTTGGCCGCCCTCTTCTTTTTGGACGCCGACGCCGGGATTGAAACCGGCGCCGGGTCCGTCGCCGGGACCACCACCCCCGAGCGACCCTTGCTCGCCGCCAGCGGCGGCCGGACCACTTTGGCTGGCAGGAGACGGTCCTCAACGCCCGCTATGCAGGAGCGCACGAAGGCACGCTCCTCCTGCATGACCCCTCTAATCGCTTCCAGCATCTCCGGGGACAAGGTACCTCCGGTGCTGGGAGCAGGGGCTACCGACCCCTTACGGCGGAGTCCTTCCAGCTCCTTTCGGAGCGCTGCAATTTCGAGGCTCTGGTTCTCCACCATAGCCTCTAATCGCTTCGTCTCCTCCGAGGCCACCCGACTCATTGCCTCCGCGACAATCTCGCTAAGAGATGCCGCCGAGGCCCTGAGGGCCGCCTGAGCCGGCTTTGTCAACTTGGAGGAGTTGGCGGTCACCAAGATGGCTTCCACCTCCTCCTCCGCCTGTTTTTTGAGGAGGCACGCCAGCTTCCCCATGTCCTTCTTGGCGGCAGGAGTATTCCTTGCCGCCAGGTACCTCGCGCGTGAGACTTCGCTTGGCGCCACCTCTTTGTCGCTCTCTGACGGGGGCTCCACCCTCGGAGCACCTCGCGGAGTGCGACCTCTGCCGCGGACACTGCGGCCCCGCTTGGCCTTCACGACCTTCGCGGAGGAGGTCCCGGAAGACCCTTCGGATGCGCGCGTGCGCGACCGCAGTCGCTTGCGCGTCCACTTATCCGACGCATCGCTCGCCACCGATGCGTCAGACAAACACCCATCCGACATCTCACTCGGCCTGACAAACAGGTCCGAGGACGTCTGGGCTACTGGTGGCGTCTTCGCCAACCTCGCTCGAGCCTGCACCTCTACAGGCTGGCCCTGAGAAGGGCCTTTTGGGGGACTCCCGGGGGTTGCGGGATCCGCTCTCATTGAAAGATCCATTTTTAATGAATCTAAATCACTGCCGCACAGTTTTGTCTCCGAGATTTAGTCTTCTACCGCTACTGGCCACTGCGTTACCGCGCACCAAGTAGGGAGAGTCCAGGGCAGACGACGGGGACGTACTCGACAAAAGACACTGTGGGGCCTGCCCCGTGGTGTAGTAGTCTGGGAGAGTTAAATAATATTTAGTACTAGTGGCCGCCCGCGACTCCGTTCGCGTGGAAGTCGGTTTCCCGTGGGAATGAGAAGTTTTCCCGCGGTAAAAAGTACCCTATGTCCTTTCCCAAGCCCAGTTCTTTCTTCATACCAATTTTCATCAAAATCGGTTCAGTGGTTTAGGCGTGAAAGCGTAACAGACAGACAGATAGACAGACAGACAGTTATTTTCGCATTTATAATATTAGTAGGGATATTCTTCATTCAAGTGATAAATTAATTGATAAATCTTATATGGTGTCCGAAGGTTTTCCACGTCAATTTGAATGCCTTGGTTTGAGCGAAATTGGCTACCTTTAATCTATTTAGGTACAGTAGAGAAGCCGTGATTAAGTAAAAAATAAAACATAAATATTTTCTAAAACTTGACACAAACTATTTATTTAAATGGCATATCATAAATGTAACAAGTTGATACAGTGCTCTTAAATCTACATCATACTGCTCTGCCCATCGTCCAAATTAATACAAAACAAAGTGTTCTTCCGTAATTTATATGCTTAATTTAAAACTTGTAGGATTTTTTTTACTGGGTAGTCAACTAAGTATTGATGGACAGCAATCTTCTAGTTAGTAATGATTATGTTATCTTACATACAAAGATTTACTTACACACTAAGGATGGAGAGCTTATACAAAAAAGCAAAAGGCACAGGGAATTTTTGAAAAATATTCATGTTACAAAGGAATGAGTAAACTTTGGTATTTACCAATTATTTTTTGAAGAAAAATTTTAATACCGTTTCCGAAATATTTAGCGTATTTACTTTTGTAAAGGCATTTCCTCCAACATAAATGCGTTTTTTTTAAATCAACAAGAATGTGTTAACATTGTTCTAAAAATATATAGCTCAATATTTATTTAATTTAATACAATAATTACCCACTCCAATTTTAGGAGCCCAATATAAAACATAATACTTAAACAATACTAACAAAAATACATGGAATACTTTATATACGGTGCAACAAAGTTTAATCCTCAAGAGTAACATTTTTAAATAGGTATGACATTGATTCCTTGTTGTGGATACGGCGAATAGCCTCGCTCAGTAGAACGGAAATATCAATCGTTTTGATTTTGTTGCATTGCATTTTTTGGAGCTCATGGGGTACCGTGTTAGTGACGACTACTTCGTCGATGGGCGAATCTTCGATAAGACGTGGCGCATCGGATGACAAAAGTCCGTGTGTCGCAAGTACATATATTTTGTAAGCTCCACACTCTTTCAAGACCTCAGCAGCAGCAACAAAGGACTCAACATCATCAATCATATCATCCTGGAAAAAAAAGTTAACAAATAAAATATAATAATAAAAAAACACGGAAGGTAATAAATAGACCACTAATTAGTTTTTCCTTTTTTGCAAGTAAATATACAACAAGAAATACCAATTACTTACCACCATGATAGCTATCCTCCCACCAACATCTCCAACAACATTGATTGGAGGCTTTTCTTTAGCTGGGTGAACTGGTACACCAACGGACACATCCATTGTGCGAGACCTGTCAACACTAAAACATATATTTGCATAATGTAGTTTCTTTGTATACTGCCTGTTAACTTTACAAAGGTACTTCATATTATAGTCTCAACTTACTTTGGAAAGCATGGAGGAGAATAACGCCCATCTACTTCATCACTCTCTGCTTCCTTTTGCTCCCCATGAATTACAGCAATAGCCAGACGTAAACGCTCAGCATAAGATGTAGCTTTCTTAGCTGATCCAGGATTACGGGCCACAATCACCGAGTTCCGATAATCAGGAATCTGATTTAAAAGGTTAAATTATGACTAAATGTAAATTATATAAAAAAACATAGATATTAAGCCAATTACTTACACTTTCTTGAATGTACTGTAAGAGGAATGGAGAAGCTCTCAAATTATCGACTGGACAGTCAAAAAATCCTTGAATTTCTTTCTGATGCAGGTCCATTGTAATGATGTGAGTAAGGCCAGACTTGCACATCATTTTGGCCAGCAGCTTTGATACAATACAACCTCTTTTCCTCATTTTACACTGCTTGCTGTAGGGCAGGTAAGGAATAACTCCTACAATAGATCGAGCTGATGATGTCTTACAGGCATATGCCAGTATAAGGAGTTCCATAATGTTATTGTTGACATCCCTGTAATGATATGTTTTGTCATAATAGATTTAAGGTTATTAAGTAACTGGGGTTAATTAATAATTCTTAATACTTACTTGGTGCCGGTCTGCACTATATAAATGTTCTTGCCTCGGATAGAATCAGCAATCTCAACGATTGTTTCCCTGTTTGTTTTGTGAAATACTGAGCATCCTCCTTTACGGAAGCCCAGACGGCTGTCAGATAGATAATTCAATTAAGAATCTTGTTAGAATAGCTCAATATGTAGATAGGAAAGCTATTTGACAAAATAGGTGAAAATAACTGATAAGCTATAAAAATAAATAAATGTTACTTACTTGGCTACCTTCTCAGCCAGTTCCGGATGCGAATTACCGCTCAGAATGACAATATCCGACGTAGAATTATTATCCATGTTTGATTTGTGTGATCTACTTGATATGCCCACCAATCTGTAACACAATTTTCACAGTTATTTAGTGCGTAAATTGAAAAGTAATTTTATATATGGATCTAATGGGAGTTTGAGTTGGAGCAAGAAAAAAGATAAACCTGGTCTTGTTGAGTAACATGAAGAATGTCTTGATTTATAAAAGGTAGGAAATGTAAACGAATATAAGTAAATAGGATAAATTCTTAGATTACGATAATTTCGACTAAAAATCTCTACCGAGAAAATGAAGAATCCTCGCCACACACACGCACAAACTGACATTGATTGATTGAAATGATTGACTTAATTGTGGAAGACTGACAGTTGACTTTGACATTTTATATTACAGCAGCGTTCCAACATTTTCATTGATTGATTTTTCTGTCGCACTTTTCTGTTTTGGTATAAGGTTCACAAACGCGATTTGAGAGCAAAAAGCAAACATTTTCCTACTCCTAGCAGGGTAGCTGTGCTGATGTTTTATTTAATTGATCTATTGAATAACAATCTTGCGCTCTTGAGCATAATTTATTCAGAATTTAAAACGATTGAATCACGGAACGCACGCCTTTAGCAGTAATTTAGATAATTTGTAAGTAAAATGTCAATTATTGATGAAATAATTGATGAAATGGCTGTATGGGCATAGTCTCTTTGCCTTTCCGCATGACGGAAGAACTGAACAAAAAAAAAGTAAAATGTCAATGTCATCTCAATTCAATATTTATTTTATTTTCGTTTTCATTTGCCGGGAGGGAAGATTAATTTGAGTTGGGTTATAGTGAGATTTACAAACAAAAGATTAACAAACACTTCTTATTTCACCAGTTTACATAAATAAGTTTTCGTTAATATTTCCTTTTTACAAAATATATGATTAACTTCACATGAATTCTGGAGGATAATATTCCGTAACAGATAGATAACCATAACTTTGGATGTAAACAAACACAGCATGAAATATAATTCTTTTAAAAGTCTGTTTAAACGTTTATGTGTAAAGAAAATAGCTTTTAGACTTAGAAGTAGCTGTTCTGAAGGCATTATGAAGTTTTTAAATGTCGCTGAGAAAAACGATGCAGCGAAAAATATCGCCTTACAACTATCAAGAGGAACATCTAGAAGGGTAAATACTTTAAATGTTAAGTTAGAGCTAAGTTTTTTAGTAATTTTGTAAGCCCTTCATTTTTTTTATAATTGCAGCGTGAAGGTTTATCGCAATACAACAAAATTTATGAGTTCGAAGTTGATGTAATGGGGCAAAAGAGTCAAATGGTAATGACATCAGTATCTGGGCACCTACTGGCTTTAGAATTTGTCGGCGCGTACAAGAGCTGGCAGAGTTGTGCTCCATTGACATTATTTGATGCTCCAGTTTTCAAATATTGCCCTGAAAACTATGATAAAATTAAAGTAAGCGCCCAGTAAAACTATTTACTTTTATTCCTTCCTAGAAATATTTGTATTTACTATACTGTTTTTGTAGAAAACCTTAGAAAGAGAAATTCGTAGCTGCCAAGGTCTAATTATATGGACAGATTGTGATAGAGAGGGGGAGAATATTGGCTTTGAAATTATAGAAGTTTGTACTGCAGTTAAAAACAACCTTAGAATATACAGAGCAAAGTTTTCTGAAATTACCTCAGTGTCTGTGTGGAGAGCACTGCAGAACTTGGAACAACCAAATAAGAATATAAGTGATGCTGTTGATGTGAGGCAGGAGTTAGATTTAAGAATAGGTAAGCAACTAGTTTATCAAAGTTTTACACACTTCCAAATTAAATATACATTATAACAGAATAAGCAACTACACATGTGTATACAGAGTGTGTTTAAATAGTTAGAATTAGCTATTTGATATGCGAAGATAAGTTTTTTTTTATAAAAACGATTTCTTTGCTTTATCAGGTGCAGCATTCACAAGATTCCAGACTCTCAGACTACAGAAAGTGTTCCCAAGTAAATTAGCAGAGAGTCTAGTAAGTTATGGTTCTTGTCAGTTTCCAACTCTGGGGTTTGTGGTGGAACGTTATAGAGCTGTTGAAAACTTTGTTCCAGAGCCATTTTGGAAAATAAAAGGTAAGTTAATTTTAATGTGTCTGATCTAAATTTATATAAAAGCGATTTTATTTTTAACATTGTTTTGATTTATTGTTCCATAATGGAGAATGTTACTAGGTATGCCAAATCGCTTGAAATTTTGTCTCAGTAAAGCCTGTATGCATACAAATACACTAGTTTTTGTTGTAATCAAAAATACCCAGTAGTTTTGATTTTATAGGCATTCAAAGTTTCGAAAAATATCGAGTCCCGCTAACAGTCACGTGACCGCTTGTGACGTATTACAACAACGCGCCAGCGGTGGCGCATATAGCTGGCGCAGTATTTTATTTAATTTTTTTATTTATTTAACATTTAATGTATTATTTTTTTGTGTTTTCGGTCGCGTATTAGTAAATATAAATATTATTCGTTATTATACGTTAATAGTTAATATTATTCTATTAATAAATAAATTGGATATATGATTCGAAAAAAGGTAATCGTGTAATCTATCTAAAATAGATAAACTGCGCATTATTTATCAAGAAATAGTGATTTTTTTGCCGCCGAAATGTTTGATATGTTCCAAACTGTTTTATCAAAACAAAATAACCAATATAATAAAAATACTAATGGAAGAATGCAAGTCCAATAGTAGAAGTAGGTACCTACCTACCTATCATTATTTTTTTTACGTTAAAGACAACAAATCATGTATCATAGTTTTGTAGCTATAGGTAGGTACGTCCTTCTAATATTATAAATGTGAAAGTTTGTGAGTATGGATGTATGAATGTTTGTTACTCTTACACGTAAAAACTACTCCCCGCCAAGTCAAGTGGCAAGTGATATTTGCGATAGCGAGTGAATAGAAAAAATATGTATGAAACTGTCATGGTATTTTTTACCAAGGGAAAACTTCTCATTCCCACGGAAAGCGACTTCTACGCGAACGGAGTCGCAGGCGGCCACTAGTATGTATATTGTATATTTTTTATACCGCTCTTCTAAGTAAATTTAAATAAATACATGCATTGATTTAGTACTAACTAGCTTTAGTTAGCAGCTTCGCCCGCGTTTCCCTCGGGAACTGTACATTTTCCCAGGATTAAAAGAAGCCTATGGATTATTTCAGTCTTCGTCCAGATCCGTTCAGTACTTTTTGTGTGAAAGATACAACACAATCTTCCGCGTTTATTATATTACTAGGAAGTAGGATACCTATACGATCTAGATGTAGTTGAACGTTACAGATGCACTTTACCTTTACTATTTTATTTAAGTAATTTTATTTATTTTTTATTGCAAATGTAGATGATATGAACTAAACCTTTTTTATTTATTTGTATTTTTACTAACAAATTGTTTAATGGTATTGGTTATGTCCAAGTTAAAAGATTTGGTGATGTATGTATGTATCCTTTGGAACTGTAAAAAACAACTTTTCCGGCGAATTGGTAGTTGCATTTTTACATTTAGGCACAACACATGATTTCCTAGCAGTTGGATTAGACATTTTTAAAAGTATTTAGGTTTAATTTAGACGACAAGTGCGCGCGACCGCGAGCGTACTAAGTGAGCCAGACCGAGCCAGTTGTGGTGTGACGTCACACCGCCACCGGCAGCCCGCGTCGTGTGGTAGCAACTTATTTTACTTATAAATCGAATACTAATTGACGCATCGAAATAATTCTTTCACCAGTATTTTTTATTTTTGACAGAGAATATGAAGAGATAATAATCAAAATTTGTTAACATTCTCCATTTGTTTCTAGTCAATCACACTTTGAATAATTTAAGTGTAGATTTTACTTGGGACCGTATCAGACTGTTTGATCAGCATGCCTGTCAAATATTGTATGATGTTTGCTTGGAAGACCCAACAGCAAAGGTCTGTGATGTTAAAACTAAGCCCAAATCTAAATGGCGCCCTTTGCCCTTAGATACTGTGGTAAGTTATGCAAATGAATAATCTACTTAAGAAATTAACTAATTATGCGTTAATTAATAATATTCTAATACTGTGGTCATACGAATCAAAAAAGATACACCATAGTTATATATTTTTTTAACATTAAGTGCGCCTAACACTCATTGCTTTTTTAGGAATTAGAAAAGCAAGGTTCAAGGAAACTGAAAATCAACGCTAAAGAAACAATGCGAATAGCTGAGAAACTCTATACTCAAGGGTTTATAAGTTATCCTCGTACAGAAACAAACGAGTTTCCTAAAGAAATGAACTTGGGTCAGCTGGTGGGGTTTCAGACTGGGGATCCCAATTGGGGTTCATTCGCGCAAAGAATCATGGATGATGGTGGTCCCACTCCGAGACAGGGCAATAAGAGTGATAAAGCCCATCCACCTATACATCCAACCAAATATGCTCATAGTAAGTAAATTAAAAAAATATGAACTGCATCTTTTTTTTTTTGTAAACCAACAAATTATGGTTTTCTACTCATTAAAGTCATTAATTAACTTAAGTCACCTCATCCACTTTGTTCGTCACACTACATGACTTTTCTAACCAGATAAATTCGCTCGAACTTCTACATAAGACAAATTTATGAACCCAATAAACTTTTATCCAGATTTGTCTGGAAACGAAGCTCGTCTCTACGAGTTCATAGTGCGATCGTTCCTAGCGTGTTGTTCCAAGGACGCCCAGGGTCAGGAGACAACCGTCACTATCGACATTTCTGATGAGAAATTCAGTGCCAGCGGACTTATGATTACAGCCAGGAACTATTTAGAAGTGTACCCGTATGATAAATGGTCGTCGAAAGAAATACACGTTTATCAGGTGAGTTTACAATATCAAATACTAGTGGTCGCCCGCGACTCCGTTCGCGTAGAAGTCGGTTTCCCGTGGGAATGAGAAGTTTTCCCGCGGTAAAAAGTACCGTATGTGTTATTCTGATGTATAACCTATATAATATATTACTGCAAAGTTTCATCCAAATCCGTCCAATAGTTTTTACGTGAAAGAGTAACAAATATCCATACATCCTCACATACTCACAAATTTTCACATTTATAATATTAGTAGGATGAAGCTGTTGGATGGTAAGTACATGCTGGGATGTTTTGCTTTATTTAATGAAAGTTGCAGCTATAAAGCTGTTCGTTATTTACGCTGTCTTTTTGCCTGACGTTTCGCACTTTTCTATAAGGCAGCAGCTAATACGACGTTTCTTAGTAAATACACCTTCGGCCGACCAAAAAAATAATACTCTGTTAGTTACTCATAGTTAATTAGTTTTAATTAAAAGGAAATTTAAATAAGTTATTACTTCGATAAACATTTCAGACAGGACAAACATTTAACCCAACCCGGATAGAAATGGTGGATGGCCAGACTTCACCTCCGAACTTACTCACTGAAGCCGATCTCATCGCCTTGATGGAGAAACACGGCATCGGTGAGTTTTCTTATTATTCTACTTATCAAAACTGTATTTTTAATTTAATTTCGTATTGATAACGATTCAGACAGAGCCATTTCTAATACAAAATGTCTATTCCATAAATAAATTGTTTCTTATTTAAATCTAATGATCGTATATAGAATGCCACTCAGATTTATTCATTGTTTAAACTATTATATGGAAACACTTTAATTAAACTATTGGTTTAATCGGATAGAACTTGATTTTAATTTGTTTAGATTATAAAAATCGAATAAGTACTAGTTAATACGAGTTTCAAACTTCGTTTTTGTTATCGTAAAAGCAAATACCTACAAATTATGATATTTTCCCCACAAATTATGACATTTTACCCCACAAATTATGACATTTCCCCCACAAATTATGACATTTTATCCCACAAATTATGACATTTTACTCCACAAATTATGACACTTTACCCCACGTTCCCCCCAAATGTCACCCAGGCACGGACGCGACCCACGCGGAACACATAGAGACCATCAAATCCCGGTCCTACGTGGCGCTCGCCGACGCTATTCACTTCGTGCCGGGGCTTCTGGGCATGGGGTTGGTAGAGGGCTATGATGCCATGGGTCTGACGATATCCAAGCCGCATCTGAGGGCGGGTCTAGAGGCGGACCTGAAGGCGATCAGCGAGGGCAGGAAGAACCCGCGGGCGGTGCTGGCTGAGCAGGTTTGTAAAGCAATTTAGATTCGTGATGGTAAATATCACTGCCCGGTTTTTGAATTGAGAATTTGAGTTTAAGTATTTTTAAAACAAAAAATGGTCAAGGATTTAAGTATAGTATCTACTTACGTTACGTACTTGTTACTCAACTTGATAATATGTAAAACTAGTGGCCGTCGGCGACTGCGTTCGCGTGGAAGTCGGTTTCCCGTGGGAATGAGATGTTTTCCCCGCGGTAAAAAGTAGCCTATGTGTTATTCTGATGTATAACCAATATTTCTGCAAAGTTTCATTTCAAAAATTCTTCACAAAATTCATTCTTTATTTGAATCTTATATATTCTAGTTACCATATCTATCTGTCACATCAGGTGTCAAAGTACAAGGAGGTGTACCTGACGGTGACGGCGGAGGCGGACAAGATCGACGCGGCGCTCGGGCTGCGGTTCTGTGAACAACCCGCGCATTACGAGGGAAACACTGGCAATCAGCTCACAGAGATGCCTACAGGTAGTTTAAATTGATGAATAGGGTGTAAAGATTGAGGCTTTCATTATATTTGAGGAATTGCACTATAAAAAGTATGAGATCTTGTTTTTAATTATATGAAGCGTCTAAACGCGCAAAAGGTCTTTTTTAGCTACAGTAGTCATTTGAAATAAAAAGCCGGTAGCCAAAGCAAGAGTGGCTTCAAATTAAAGGAATGAGGGTAGCATTTTCTTCATATCGCCAAGTTAGCTGTTGGATAAAATTGGATTAGGGCAAGCGAGATTTTCTTGATGAAAATTTTAATTAACCATTTCTAACAAAGACCTTAAAGAGGTTTTCCTGCCGTGCCTAAAACTGCTCACCGGACCACACACCTACGGATTTGCGCCAGAAATAAAGCCTATTTAAATTTTCATATAAATGTTACTGATTTAGGCATTTAGCGCGTCGAATTGTACTCCATATATTTTTTTTTATCTTAAACAAGTTAATTTCAATTTTTGCCCTTAGTTCTAAAATGTCCCAAATGTGGTTCGGACATGGTGGTGCGTCAGAAGCGCAGTAACGCGGAGGAGTTCTACATCGGGTGTATGTCGTTCCCCAATTGTAAGAACGCGGTGTGGCTGCCTAGTATTGTGAAGAAAATTGATGTGCTACCGGATACTTGTGCACAGGTTCGTAATAAAAAAATAGGGCACTTAGGCAGTTTATATAAATTTTAGAACTTTAATTTTATACTGAATTCTTCCGCTTGCATGAAATCGCAATGTAAGATTTAATTTAAAGGTCTATAGTTACAGAAAGCGACAGTAAAAGTAAAAGTATATTTTTTGCGCTGTTTCATTTTATTAGTTCCTGATTTATTTATTTGCAGTGCGGACCAAACTACAAGAAAATAAAATTGGAATGGCGTAACAACTCTATCAGTCATTTATACCCGCCTCCTTACACTGCTTGTATAGGTGGCTGCGATACCGCCTTCCTCGAACTACTACAAGTCAACTTATCTTCTGTTCGACAAACTTCACAAACCAATAGAAACATTTCCCAAAGAAATACCACAAATAATCATCCTACATCAAATAACGCGGCTATACCTCGGCCTACAAACACAACTCAATTTGTACCTCCAGCAACTACTAATAGAGTTCAAAATCCCACAATCCGGCCACAGACAAATAGAGTATCCAATGCAGCAGTCAGACCACAGAATAATATAAGTAATAGAATGCCAGCTCCAGTACAGAGAACTAGTGTACAGTTCCCAACACCAAGCAGTAGTGGGGCGGATGAAAATAGTGTGATGTGTAGCTGCAACCAACCAGCGGTGCTGTTGACTGTTCGGAAACAGAACGCAAACTTTGGTAAGGACTATTTTAATAAGTGTAATTTACAAAAAAAAATACATACACTTTTGTGTTTTATTGTGTAGTCATGTTAAGAGCTTACCAGATCTCAATAAATTCATAAAACTTCTTTTTCTTAATTTTTGAACGAAACTAGATTAGATGTAGACATAGACTCCAACAAAAATAGTAGTATGAAAACGAAGCCAACTGTATGCATATGAACTTTTTAATAAAATCACCACTTTGAACTACTTCTTTCGCAGGCAAGAAATTCTACAAGTGTCCGACCGGTCGCGAAAACGGCGGCTGCGATTTCTTCTCCTGGGCGCCCGAAAACTCCGAAACTGTGAACCTGCCGACTCCTCCCACCAACTCCTGGGGCAGTCAATCCAACCAGAACCCAGCCTGGGGCAGGGGATCCAGCCAGGGTCAGAACCAGGGCTGGGGAAATGGATCCAATGATGCATGGGGTTCGGGAAACACGGCGGCTAGAGACGGGTATCCGAGTAATGACGATAATGTTATGTGCGAATGTGGACTGCCTGGTAAAAAGTAAGTTATAGATTTATAACGTTACTGGTCCTATAATTTTTTTTTCTTATTTTATCTATTTAAACGATATGTAAGTAGGCCAGAAACAATTTAATGTTAAATAGCGGCCCGCCCACGCTTCGCAATGGTGTAATTTTGGCCGACTCGTTCACGGAACATCGAATTTTGGCTAACTTTAATATTTTTTCTTAATGTTCTTTGTTTACAAATTTAAATAAAAAAATTACCTAAAGTATGGTGAAAACCGCATTAAAATCTGTTAAGCGGTTTAGGAGGAGATAGCGGACAAACATACAAACAGACAGAAATAGCGACTTGGATTTATGTAATGATAATGATGAGGAAAAAAAAACGCAAAAATGGTAGAAATAAATGGCGAGTTAGTAAAGTTAAAAGAAGTAAGTTCCAATTATATTTAAACCTCTTTCAAATAATACCCCTTTATTTTTATTAATTTAGGTTGACAGTCCACAAGGAAGGTCCAAATAAGGGTCGTTCGTTCTACGGCTGTCCCAAAGAATTCAACGCTCGCTGCAACTTCTTTCAATGGGGAGATGCTGCTGGCGGCAACACAGGTTAATGTTAATCATTTATAACAAATTAGGCAATTTATTGATGTTAGTTTTTGATTAAGGGTCAATAAATGACGTTACGCCTTAAGAAAATGTTCAACATAGTCTGATTTTGTGTAGCAATAAGAAAGCGCAAGCTTAGTGTTTTCATTTGGAGAAATCTATAATGTAAAAACTCTTACTTATACCAGACATAAACTTAAAATATGAATGATAAGTGAATGCAATAATGTGCAAATTCAGAAAGGTTAAATTACAACACGTCACTAAGGATTAATATTCGCCCAAACTGAGTTTATACCTTCTTCAAGAAACAACATGATAATTTCTAAAATTGTAAAGGAGTTGTGTTCAATGAAAAAATATCACAAATTGATTCAATATGATGCAGAGTGGGGAGGTTCTTCTACAACTACAAGTACGAGTCGCGGCCGGGGTCGCGCTCGCGGGGGCGGCACTAGAGGCGGCGCGGGGGGCGGCAGCCGGCCGGGGGCGGGTGCAGGGGGCGGCAGGAAGTGTGGACTCTGCAAACAAGAGGGACACACCAGGAACAGGTGCCCTAACGCAGACACTAGTTGATACCACAATGCGAGACTAAAGTGTAGTTTTAAAGAAAACAGTGATATAAAGGTGCCTTTTGTACATTACTTTGTTACATTGTGTACAGTTTTATTTGTAAGGATAATAAATTATCGTTTTTTGTAATGTAATTTGTTTTATTGTTACAAATATTTACATTATTTAAATTGTATGTTATGCCTATGGTAAGATTATGTTACCATTTCTGTTTTTTGCTCTTATGTTTTAAGTCTTTGCTAGGTTTTAGTGTTTCCTGTTCTTCTACAGTTTTGTCCGTCATCATGTCGAGTAAAATCTCGAATTTTAGTCGCAACATGTTGTTTTCTTCTTCAAGTTGCTCCAATTCTTTTTTGAGGCGTAAGTTTTCCTTGTGTGCTACACCTGCTTTGCCTGAAGCTAAATAAAATAGTAGAAATATTATTAGGTACATTTTTAAACAATGAAATACAAAAAGAGAGTTATTTTCTAGTTAAATAGTTACATGGTATCCATTGCCCTTCTTCAAACAGCACTTCAAAATCACCAAGCTTTAGTTTCAAGTTGCCTACATCCAGTGATAACTCCTTCGAAGCGTATTCGCTTCCCAACTCGTTTTTAATTACAGAAGTGTCTTGTTTTCTCACTGGTATAGGTTTAGGAGTGAATTTATTGCTGAATAACGGCATTTTTGTTATGTAATTATTCCGTAGCTCACAACCAAAACATATGGTTGCCATGGTAACGTTAGTATTCAGCGTCATGTTATATGTGACAAGTAACGATATCTTTGTCAAACATACGCAGCTATTTTAAAACCACATTAGATGCCGGTACCTACCTACTTCACTTGTTGAATACCTACCTAGGGTAGCATTGTGGGTAACATCCATGGTTAGCGTATTTATTTTGTTTGTCCTAAAACAGCACATGATACGTTTTTACTTACCTATATTATTTGCAAATATTCTGTGCTGTTATATGAAATTTTTGTAACTGTAGGTACGACATGTTTTGTGCTAAGAGTTATTTTGCGTATTTATTATGTAATTTTTTTTGAGACTGGTAGAGCCTAGGTAGCCCAATTTTCTCAAAGGCTCAGCAACGCACCCCCAACACCCAAAGTGTTGCGGGTAGTCATGGGCGGCGGTGATCACTTACCATCAAGTGACCCGCATGCTCGTTTGCTACCTAAATTATATTAAAAAAAAATGTACTGTATGTGTAATGTGTGTGGTAGATCTAATAGTTGTCTTAAGACCCCTCTCATTTAGAAATGCACTTCAACTTATTAGAAACAATATTTTTTGTTTCAAGTTAGTTCTTAAAACTGACACTTACAGACTCATGTGCTTAGAATATATTTTAATCAATGTAGGTTTTACATGTGTTCATAAAAAATGGGATAGGGTACTAGGTAATGAGGCAGCGCAAATTAACGTCACAGGAATGTAAAGACCCAAATTAAACACCTAAGGCCCAATTGCAGGGAACCGTTTAACCTCGGGTTAGCTAACTCAGATTTAAATGGCGCCACCATCGATTGTAGTAAGAAGTAGTTACAATCGATGGTGGCGCCATTTAAACCTGAGTTAGCTAACCTGAAGCTAAACCGAGATTAAAACGTTCCCTGCAATTGGGCCTAAGTATATAAATTTTCTAGCTTACCGCCCTGTGGTTTCACCCGCAGCTAGATGGCTTTTTCTGTGGGAATGAGGCTAATTCCCACGGTGAAAAGTATCCTATTTTCTTCCTAGGGTATCGAACTACTTCTATTCCAAAATTGGTTCGGTTTTTTGTGAAAGCGGAACATACAGACAGACAGACATACACATTTTGACATTTATAATATTAGTAGAATTTTCGGGTCGGTGACATTTTGGACCAAAAAAACTCGGACACCTTCGCCAATGTATGGAAAACAATAATATTAAAATTGAAAATCCATACATTGGCGAAGGTGTCCGAGTTTTTTTGGTCCGAAATGTCACCGACCCGAATTTTCTTCCCAGGGCGTCGAGCTATCTCTATTTCAAATTCAACTAAAATCGGTTCTACTTTTTCGTCATACATTATTGCTTTAAGGATAAGGATAATATAAACCAGACGAAATAAAAAAATGTATTCAACAACATAATAGTCTTTATTATAATACTGTTTTGTACATAAAAATACTAAAATATTCGAGAAAATAACGGGAAATAAATTAGTCAAAAAAGTGTAAACTGTAGTGTAAAAAATTACAAATTATTAGACGACTTGATAGTATTGCTATTTCGTTCCATCTTACATGATTAATTATTATGAATATTACAAATAGGAATGCTTAATTTGATCATTTCCCTAGTTTAATTAACATCACAGCTGGTATTATTAGTATCACTGAACCTATTGAGTAGGTCAACGCTGCACCATATCCCCAGTACACTGAAACAATATGTTTTTATTTAATAAATTAATTCTTAGCTTAAAATGAAGAACCTAAGCTGATATGTTAAGCTTGTAATCGTATCTTATAGTGACTTGCTACGATATTAGGAGGGTCTTAACATAAAAATACTTATAAGGCTTCAAATCCATGTAGTAAACCCAAAAACTACTCATACGTGTTTTCCACGTGCTCATTGTTATAATAATAATCACGAATATACCAAATGAAATAAGATCAATAATCACATTTTAAATATCTCATAACACAGCTGTATAAAGTCGTTTATTTTTAAACTCGAATTTGTGTCCGCAAAATTTGAAGCAAACCAAGTCACTACCACAAATATTTCACAGACAGAATTTCACCTGCCCTACCTAGCACATGACCTCTCATCATCACAATACTCACGCGTGGAAGCGAGTAGGGGCCCGGCGGCGCGGGCGAGGGCCCCGAGCGCCCGCAGCGCGCCCAGCGCGGCCCCGCGGGCCTCCGCCGCGCGCGCCGCCGCCAGCGCCGACAGGCACGACACCGCCATCGACGTCGCTACACACAAATACCATATTACTTGAAATTATACTCGTTTTAACGGGTTTTAAGCGTTTTTATTTTATGTTTGATTTTCGATGTTTCGTTAAAATGAGTTTAATTTCAAATAATAATGATCGCGTAAATCTAAGATGTTACACAAAAACAATACTTTTTTGTTAGAAAAATGTCATAAACAGACTACTATACCAAGCCTATAACCACGGCGTACCAACATTATTTCTAGTCAACGAAAGAAGGTAAAGACCATTTGATTGGGTCACATTGAAAATGTGCGTTATGTCTAATTGTATTAAAGGCTCTTCTGACTATGAGGGAACCTACAAGCAAACGACTAAGTTAGCCCGGCATCGAATCTGGTACATTTTGTATAACTTTCGGTAAACATGCGGAATGGTATTATAACAATAACGCCACGACTAAAAAGAGCGAACTAGGAACGAAAATAATGCAATAACGGAAAAAAATATAATATTAAAAAGTTTAAAAGCGTTTTCTATAATTAAAGCGGATTAATAAGCGGGCAAAGCTAGTTATGTATAAAGAGGTAAAAATTTAACATAAGTATTTTGCTTGAATGGGGTAACATTACTACTACTACATTCTCAGAATTGTCTAGCTCATTTTAAATTTAATTAGATAAGAACTTATTAATTTAAATAAATGAACGTAAAATAATAGCTATTTTAGTTATGCCACAAATAACTAATAGTAGATAGTTTTTATGACTGAATATAAATTAATTCAATTTCCTTTTAAAAAAGATAACAAGTACCTACAATGTAACTACTAGGTTTCCATTTTCAAATGATGGCTGTACTAAATAACGAGGTTTCAAGGAAACAGTGAAAAGATATTGCACATATCAACAAATAAATTATTTGGGAACCTCATCTTATCTGTCATATAAAGATAATGTTATCAACATCAATTGAACAGTTGGATTCTTTTCTTGCTAATGTATAAAACAGCATATGAATTTATCAATTGTTAATGGTTCCCAGGTTGTTTTTGCAAATGTTATTAATGAGTTTATTGAACTTTTTTGCTAACAAGATTTCACTCATACACATGGTTTTCATCAGTTCATTGAACTTATCTGCTAATAGGATTTTACTTACACACAGCAAACAGCACTAATCCAATCCAAAGCCATGTGATTGGCCTAAAGAGCACAGGGTTGTCTACTGCCGCCAAGGCTACGCCGATAAACGAGAAAGGGGTCAATGCCAGGGCACCTTTTGCTGCTAATTCTGCGCCTTTAGGACTCAATCGACGAGCAGCGCCGCCTTGCAAGACAGCCATAATTAAACCTGTCAATATGAAAACGGTTGTTTTTCGTGTACTCCAAAGTTAATTTTTTGTTAAACCAAAAATTGTTAGTAACCATGTAAATAGCCATGCAAATATGAGATGATCTTACCTATAACTAAAAACATTTTCCCTTGTTGCATAGCAGTGTATTGGAATGTATGATGAGTAAGGAATGTCAAAGTAAACTCTAAGCCAGAGTAAACAAATAAATACAAAAAGTATATAAGTCCAATTCTCTTCAAGATTTTCTTTTGATGTTTATTGACATTGTTTACAGCAGTAAATTGTAATAAATGCCATGGCGAAACATAATGAGCAGCATTTGATAATGAGAACAAAATGGGAGCCCTTTTTTCCTGTAAAACAATTAACAATGTAGCTCAGTTGAGATAATAATTAATTCACACCTAAATCAATGATTACAGTCTTACATAGAATAGATATGAAGACTGTATAATTAAAAATGTGTGTATACCTTTGGCAAAGTTTCTGGTAAACACAGCATCACAAGTAAGACATTGGCAACAGATAGTGTCAGTGCACACATGGCAGGTCTCTCCCCCCATGGACTGGCAGATAGGTCACTAGTTGCAAACCAGGCTCCTGCTAGTGGCCCTATAATAAAGCCTACTGAAAAGGCAAGACCAACTAATGCCTGAAATAGCAATTGTATGATAGTAAAGAAACATTATTTAGCAAAAAACAGTTAGGTGTAGTCTTTATGGCTCACCATTCCTCGAGCTCTGGTAGATTCATTGGATGCATCACTCATAACACCCATACTAAGGCTGACATTAGCTTTACTGAGCCCTCCAACTATTCTTGCTATCACAAACATAGAGAATGTTCGAGCACAACCCCATAGTGCATGTGATACAGCAATGCCAGTCTTATAAGAAAAAAAAAGTTGATAAACATCTTTCCAACAAGAGAATGCACTAATTACTTTATTATTATTTTACTTACCAAACATATTAAAAGCATAGGTTTTCTCCCATAGGCATCAGAGAGACTGCCTACAATTGGACTGGTCAAAAACTGTAGAAAGCTGTACATTGAACCAAGAACGCCTCCGAATAATACAGAAGTGAACCTGTCAGGGGCCCCTGTCCACTTCTGGAAGCTTTGAATGGCTTGAAGTAAATTTGCATACAAGCCATTTCCTTTACCTTCTTCTCTGTTATAATAATCCAACATAGTCGGAAGTAATGGCAAGATCATAGTAAATGCTAGCAAATCCAGTAACAACGATAAAAACATTAATCCTAAAGTTTTAGGTTCAGCTGTAAATGTTTTTTTCTTATTCTTGCCATTGTTGTTTACATTCTCTTCAAGAAGAAGAGTATTCTTCTGCCTGCTGTCATTTTTATCCCCGCGTTTCTGTAAGTTATAACATTTGAGTATACTTCTGTAAGTAAAAACCGGCAATATTTTTATTATTAAATAAGGCTTACCATATTGCTTTATAAATGAAAAAGTTGTACTGTCGTATGGTAAATTCACATTTATTAAAACAAGTTTGGACCTCGTGCTAGCGACTACTACTGCAACAGAATAGATCTGTAACTTTCACTTTTAATAAAATACTTGTTTATGTACTTCAAAAGAAACAAACATCTCTTTTGAAGCTAAAAACAACACTGGCTGAATGACTGACTGCTGTGCTGCCCTGCCAGACTGACTGACAGTCAATCAAATGAGTCCATAGGGTGGGAACAAAATAACGATTTTTTTACTCATGACTATATCATAATTCTGAAATAACGATATTTTATATTTATTTACACACACATCATAGATCAACAGATCAATCTTTGTCTCGTTAGAGGAGGAGTATTCTATTATATTCCTTGTTAAATTATATTGTTAAATTGAATGTCAGTTCTTCCCTTACTTAGGGCGGGTTGTATCACAACTACTTAACGTGTCTGTCAACGTTAAAAATGGCTTAACCACCTGTCAAGCTAGAAAACGGGTTGTTTCACCAATGTCAGCCTTTAACGGACGTTAAAAATTAACGATTACGTTGACCGGCCATCCACCCACTGGTTAACGTAACTTTTCTTTTGTGTTGACAGGACATCTTTGATGAAAAGCTTTTATCAATACTATGGATTCTGTTTATTTTCATATATTTTGAATGATATTAATGATTTACTTTTTAATTGCAACCCGAATAACATTGACGAAAAATTTTTTTTGTGACGAAACAACGCTTTGTATTTGACGTACGTTAAACATCTGATGTAATCGTCAAAAATACGTTAACCAACTGTTTGATACAACCCGCCCTTAGTCGTAGTATCTCTTCTTAATCTGTGGCCTCTCGTTCGCTACGCTTTGCTTTTTTGTTCGTTCGTTCGATTTCATTCTTTCTTTACGTTTGTTCGACGCCATTTTGGATACGCTGTGTGAAACCAAATTGTTTTGATTGAGATTTCGTGTTCAAAGTTGCGCTATCCTGAAACCCCAACAAAACATGGGCGAAGACAAAGGTAAACCAATAATTATTTGTACATTTTTATATACTTATTAAATTATTTACTAACAATGTTTCACGTGTGATTCAGATCGGCGACGCAGATCCCGGTCAAGGGGAGAGAAACGACGCACTAGATCTCGCTCTAGGGAGCGGCGTGAAAAGAAGAGAAGTAGATCAAAATCCCAAACTAAGAAGTCGCGCCGTCGCAAGCCCTCGTTATACTGGGATGTGCCTCCTCCGGGATTCGAACATATTACGCCATTGCAGTACAAGGCAATGCAGGCTGCGGGTCAAATACCGGCGAATATCGTGGCAGACACACCTCAGGCTGCGGTGCCTGTGGTTGGCTCGACAATCACCAGGCAGGCACGGCGACTCTACGTAGGAAACATTCCTTTCGGTGTTACTGAAGAGGAGACCATGGAGTTCTTCAACCAACAGATGCACTTGTCTGGGCTTGCCCAAGCAGCTGGCAACCCAGTGCTTGCATGTCAGATTAACTTGGATAAGAACTTTGCATTCCTTGAGTTTAGATCTATCGATGAGACCACACAAGCCATGGCTTTTGATGGCATTAACTTCAAAGGTCAAAGCTTGAAGATAAGAAGACCACATGATTACCAACCAATGCCAGGCACAGAAAACCCATCAATTAATGTGCCGGGTATGAATTTTGCACTGTTAAATTTGTTTTAATCCTTATTTTCAGTAGTCAATAATAAATTGTTTTTATTATAGCTGGTGTAATAAGCACAGTAGTGCCAGATTCTCCACACAAGATCTTCATTGGTGGTTTACCAAATTATTTGAATGAAGACCAGGTAAGTTGGCACTCCTTACACTACACAATACATTTATGTGTTTTAAATATTCAATGATATTTGGCTCTCCCTTCTAATTTGGCAACTTTTTCCAAATGTCATTGTGTATTTAATACACAGCCTCCACAATATTTTAATTCATACATTTGTATGTGGGTAATTGAGTATTAGTTTACTGCAATTATTCACACATGTAGAAAATATTACTGGAACACTAAATTTATAACTTTACAAGATTTTGCAGGTCAGTAACAAGACTTCCTAATCTAGCTATTTAACGGGTAAAAACATCAAACTGAAGTGTCATCTCAACACGAACAAATCATTAATACAGCTAGGTACTCGGTCAAATAATTAATGTTTGAGATGTCATGCTTAAATAAAAAAATTAGAACAGGGTTTAGGTTTCCATAGTTCCCATTAGGTAGTGTAGGTAGATGCCGCAACAATTTCAGGCCGAGATTCAACAGTTGACACGGACACAGTGGAGCCAGCTGAGCGCGTTTTATTTTGACTCATTTCAGGTATTTTCAGGTACCACTAGCTGAGAGCGTGATAGCACGCTCTTACACAAATATTACAATATCACTGATATAGTTTGCTTTTTGCCCCTCCCTAGCTTAGATTTGGCACATTCGCGGCCCGCGTGTCACTGTTGTCTCTCATTCTCACCTATACGTCTTGTACTTGAACGAGACAACGGCATTTTCAAGGCAAGTCTCCATCTGTCATCTGATTTATTGTGCGGCTTGACACAGGTCAGATTAAATTCATTAAGTTGCTACAATATTGGGCAAATCTATGGGAACAAATTAAAATCATGTCGTACTTTCCGTTATAAACAAAAATATTTACACCCTTATTTATATAAGTATTTTATACTGTGTATCTTATCTTGTATCCAATAGAAGTTTAGTGAAATTCATAATCATATGGTCTTTGTGTGTGACAGGTAAAGGAACTACTAATGGCCTTTGGCCAACTTCGAGCTTTCAATTTAGTGAAAGATTCTTCAACTGGATTGAGTAAAGGCTATGCTTTTGCTGAATATGTTGACATTTCTATGACTGATCAGGTAATTGTTATGTTCAAAATTTCTCTTGAACAAGTCTAATACGGATTCTGATTCTGAAGGTTTAAAAATAATTGCAGGCTATAGCTGGTCTAAATGGAATGCAGTTGGGTGATAAGAAACTTATTGTGCAGAGAGCCAGTATTGGAGCTAAGAATTCTACTTTAGGTAATTTCACAAATTATATTTTGATATAATTTATCAAGCCACTTCTTTTATCACATTATAATTTGATTTTAGCATTGACTGGAGCCGCTCCGGTACAGATCCAGGTGGCAGGGCTGACGCTGGCGGGCGCGGGTCCCGCCACGGAGGTGCTCTGTCTGCTGAACATGGTCACTCCCGACGAGTTGCGAGACGAGGAGGAGTATGAAGATATCCTCGAGGACATTAAGTTAGTATAGTGGAAGGACAAGTCCATTATTTATAGGAAAAGCTTAGCACAAAACTTAGCGAATACATTTTTTAAGACTAATCATTAGTTGCCAATGGACAAAATTTATTATTGAATAACAATTTTTAATAATACTCATTTAGGTACTCACTTGTATTTTTTATTCTAGGGAGGAATGCAACAAATATGGTTGTGTGCGTAGTATAGAGATACCGCGACCCATTGAGGGTGTCGAGGTGCCAGGCTGTGGCAAGGTAAGGAAACTTTCGAACCATTTAATGTAATTATTTTTTTGAGCATGTTTTTACCATTGTATTTGTTATTCAGGTGTTCGTCGAGTTTAACAGTATTGCTGACTGTCAAAAGGCCCAGCAAACGCTGACGGGACGAAAGTTCAGCAATCGCGTAGTTGTGACGTCATACTTTGACCCCGATAAATACCACCGTAGAGAGTTTTAAGATGATCAATATGTTTTGCATGAAACACATTTGAACTACTAACGTTCGTAATATTTGTCTCATAACTTTATCCAACCATTTTACTTCCAATGAATTGAATCAAGATTGATTTACTATTTCAAATGTGATTCTATTTGTTTTTTTAATTAGGGCTATCCTACTGCAATATCAAATGATTTTTAGCCATGTCCATATTCTTTGCATTAGTGTTCTGTGACATAGACTAATTATTTCAATATAACTTCAAAATTACCAATCTCATTGTATTGCTAAAATAAAATAAATTAAGATAAAACACTTATATTTTATTTAACAAGGTTTCCTTAATAATTACCTTAGATTAACGATGTCGTTAATTACAATAATTGAACGGCGGGTCTTTTTTTAACATCATCAAAAAGTTATGTATTTTAATAATTACTTAGAGGTAAACTTAATTAAATTACTCAGGATGTATTTGAAATCCTAAATCAATTATAAAGGCAGTGTTAGCACTGAAGCCATATTATTATAAACCCTTTACATAGCACGAGTAGAGTATTTTTTTCTGATATCAATGAAAAACTATTGACATTTGTGGTAAAAAGACATTACATGACTTTTATTTTTTTAAATAAATTTGTTATTAGAAAATTCTAAAGATTCTGCTCTATGCACCGTGTGTGCTAAAAAAAAGTTTCGAAAGTAAGTGGCAAAAATCACGTTTTTGTTTCACTTGCGTTCGGGATGTTAGTTACTCTTAATATAGGCACCTAACTAAATAATTTTATAGGTATCGTCTTAGTAATTATTATAATAAAATTATTTTTCTCTATAGAAATACAAGTGCGGAACATGTACATGTATTTCTACTCTATACTTCATCGTTCTGCATTGCTGGTTGGTACGTGCTGAAGGTTCCTGTTTCGGCCGACAGCACTAGCTTCCTCATCACTGCGTATACTGCTCCACCGACCACCAGCATACTCAAACTCGCCATCAGCCCAATTGCCCAGGCTGGTACTGCACTGCCATCTGAAAACGCGTTACATTTAGTTAGCTTTTAAAATGTAGGTACCTACTTAAGTACATTTTGGAAACGGTTATTACTGGAAAAATCAAATAGGAAAAATAATGAAGGTTTTTCAATGCTTACGGTAGTATGTGCGAGTCATAACGCGTCGACCACGTAGAATCTTCCTCCTTGCTTCAGCTTCATGAGTGAGTGTGCTAAGCACCACTGAAAATAATGTTTTACAATTAAAGGAAAGTACGTTGAGGTATAATAAAGAGTTACGATTACTTGGCAGGCTTCGCTTCTTAGAGGTGTGCGACACCTACTAAGTACCTATAAGAATCTAATAATGAGACAGTTTCTGCTGATGAATAAAATAGGCAATGCAGTAAAGCGTCGGACCCATGGTGCGCGAAACTACGAAACGCGCATAGATCGGAGCTTGAAGTAAGGTTTCTCCTAGATAAACTATAAACCAAATTTTAGATACATACTTTACCTACATAAAACTATCGAACCGTCCCTACTATACGTATTAAAATTCTGGAAGAGTTAAGCTGTGTCACAAAACAATGGGTGATAAATAGTTCACTTACGGACGGAAATATGACTCAGAAACAAACACTGACTAACAGGTTACTATTAGGTAAATACGAGAATGTTTTAAAACTTAAGATATCACTTACCTAAGATCACTGCGAAATAAAACAAACACGATCGTTTTTGTGCCATTTCTGTAATTTACAATGTTTTCGCAATATTTAAATACTTTTTTCACCAACACGGACCGCAAGTCTCAACAACGTAGATAGGTGTGTTCTGGTTAACACTCTTATCAAGAGATAAGATACGGTGTTTACTAATAACCAACCAAGTACGCAGGTATATCTGACTGATTAGCTTATACTAAGTTTAATTGAATAAAAATATAGTAGTAAACCGTAACCTACTTTTATCTAGAAGTTGGTAGTCGGTATCTATCTTCAAACACTTGGTTGGTACCACTATAGCGTAGATGAGGCTTCAGGTTCCCGCGTTTTAGGTTCGAACCTGGAACTTTTCGAAAAAATCAATAGAAAAACTAGTAAAGGAGTAAAAGTAGGTACCTACCTAATAAATAATAAGTAAATATGTAATTGATGAAAAAGAAACAATATGGTTCTTGGGTAACATCAAAGTTTATTTTCTTTAAATTTAAATTAGTACCTACACTACATTACTTGGTATCTATACTTAGGATTTTATTTTTAATTTATTAATTAAAAATATTTTTCAAATCAGCTTCTGCTAAAACTTGAGCAGTAGCTGAATTGGGTTCTTTTGCGATTGTTTTAGATTTTTCTGTTTGTCTTTCGGGTCGTTCAGCAGTTACTATTTGTGCAGATTTCTCGATGAGCTCTTCTTCAGGAATACCTTCTGTTTTGAGTTTGTTATACTGAGTTAGAAGTTTTTTCGTATGTGTATCACCAAATGTTGTTAGCATGTTTACAGCTCCGGTTCCATGGTTTTTAGAGTGGAATTTCCTAGAAGGACGAAATAATCATAATTATATCAACATTTTGCTATAAGAAATACACACTTCTGATAAAAAAATAACTGTAGGTATATAAAGACTTACGCTCGGATAGCATCTTCTTGGTACAGTATAGGTCTGATAGGTTTTATCTCTGGTTTTGGTCTCGCGAACTTGGGCTCCACGATTGGAGGAAAAGCTTTGTATACGTCGAACCATAGAGGCCTTTCATCAGGTTTTATAGCGCCGCGGGAAATCAAGCCCTCTACCCTGAAAATAAAGAATAATTTAGTAAGTAAACATAAAATAAAATACGAGTAAGTATAGTAGAACTAAGTTGATTCATATGTATTTACAAGTATGTACCTATTAATGTAAGTCTATTCTTGTGGCCCACATAAGGCTTGGGTACTCGAGATTTATGAGTTTGGATGTAATGGGTGGGAGAAACTCCTGTACCGAATTTAAGAGAAAGCTTGATAAAGGTTGGTACTAAAATAATAAGACAAAAATGACTTTTTTAAATATTTATTCAGGTTACGTTATATAAATTGAATAATTAACTCTTTACAAAGTTGTGGACAAGAATTAGTAAAAATTAAAGATCATTTTCCATGACATGGAAAATTGTCCGGCGAAGTGTTTCTAAGTCTCTACGCTTAGTATCTGCCACAAGTTTCTTTTGAAGTTTTTGAATGTTCTCTTCAAGTTCTGCTGTAAGTTTTTCAGCTTCTGTTTTATGGTCTATTTCAATGTCTTCACATCTGGAATAGAGGATTAATTAGAACAAATTTCAGATTTACCTAGGTGGACTTAAATAGTTTATAACTTACTCTTTTTTGAAGGTAGTATGTATATCTCTTAATGTATTAAGCTTCTGTTTCTGAGCAGTTGTAGCTTGTTGAATACATTTCATAAGAGCACCAGTATAGTTTTCCAATTTCTTTTCGTTATCTTTCATCACATTGTAGTCTGCCTCAGACTGTGTTAGGACTTCAGAGAGATTGTTAAGCAAGTTCTCATTAGTTTGTTTTCTAAAATAAATGTTGTTTAAGCAGCTTAGATATTCCTGTTATGATCATTTAAGTTTTAATACTTATAGAAAAATTACCTGGCTTCTAATTGCTGTCCCATTACATCCATTATTCTGAGTCTTGATTCTTTACACATTTCTAGACTTGGATCTGCCTTCTTTTTAACCACTCCACCTGTACGGGACTGTTCTACTAATTTGGAAATGTTTTCATCAGCAGGCAGGCTACGTCTTAGCCGTTTAGGCTTTTTACCTTTTGGAGAGTCCTTCAAATATTGTGATTCATTAAGAAATTCACTAAAGTCATCTTCTTCCATGAATTTGGATTTAACAGCTTTTTTCGAAGAAGCCATAGCCAAATGTACAACTTAATATTTCGTAAAACTTAAGTCAATTGGTAATGGTAATAGAAGTTGTTGCCGCGTGAACGTTCGATGCCGCCAAATTCTTTGAAAACATGCCGGGAAATTACCGGAACCCGGAAGAAAAGCAAGTTCGAAATTTCAAATTTCGAGTAAGTGCCTAATGATCATAAGTTTTTAAAAATTACTAACCTTGTAAATATAGTTCCAATTCTTTCCAATCTACTACTAGCCATATTAGAGTTTTTGCTATCTATATAAACTCTAAATAAAGGAGTTTGTTCCGAATGTTTTATATTTTCGTAGTTTGTTAATATAATTATTAATTTATAGGTTATAAAATATTCCTTTACTTTATTGACACTTCCTGACTTGACAGTTGACAATTTCTGCGTGCGTTCCAAATTCCAAAGTGATAAGATTTAAGTTGTGGTTCGTGAAAAATATATCTGTGAAAACATTGGTAATGTGCCCGTCCGCACAGCAGAGCAGCGATTTTTTTCGCGCGTTTAGAATAGGCATGATGACAAACTGTTGTATCATATTCAGAAATATATACTTATTGTAAAGAATATCATATTTCGGGAAAAAAACGCATGATTTATATGAAAAAAATTAATTTAACATTTTATGTTTAAGAATTCCCACCAAAACGCTCCTAAGTGTCATGGCGTCAATTGTGATGTCACGTTAGAGTAAACACCACGGAACAGCGAAGTAGATGGAAAGGCCATAGGACCAACTTACTAGCGAAACCGCTGTCGCCAAAACTCACACATGGGACTGATAATAAACATAGTCACTACATGTAAACAATTGTTTTAATTGGTCGCATATCCTTAGTGCCAGAATGACTTATTTCTAAATGATGTCAAGCAAAAACACATCTTGATAGTGATAAATAGAGTTCACTTTACTAAAACCCATAATGTATTTACGACCTTCTGCAACTTACCTCACGATCGCGTTGACATACAAAAAATTCAACTACTTAACAATAGATGGCGTTCCTACATTTAACAATGTAAATTGAACTTTATTCCTTGGCAAATAAAGTTCATGTTTACAATTGTTATGTTTTATGTTGCTTTAAAATGTCTTACGGAATAGAAAATTACGTAAATTATTATAATAAAATGAAATAATGCTTACTGATGATACGAAATGCTACCATGGCTGATGTTTTTAGTGCGGCTTTCATTTTTGCACTCCAAAATGGAGCAGTATGGCATATTTTCAGCGCAATCCTTTATTTCGCTTAGTAAACACAATCGTCTTATCTTATCAAGGCTATGCGGCGAACTGAGCTAGGTTTTGCGGAGCTCCGCGTATATGTGACACACGCGCCACGCCCACTTGCCACTTCTACTCGTTTTTTCTGTTCTGTGGTAAACACAGTGCAAACACAAACGTTCTTCCAAATTCCAAGTTCCATGAGTTACGTTATTAAACCAAAAAGCTTAAGAAATAAAACTGAACTCTGAAAACAGGTAGATCGTAAATAAAATCCGAAAAACATACAAGATGAAAAAGAAAACATAGGTTAGGATTACTTGTTTACTCTAACGTGACGTCATTTGGCGTTCAGAATATCATGGCGAACTGTCGTATTTTGTAGATTTATTTAAAAAAAATATTAATTAATCTCGCATTAATTATAATAATAACTTATTATTTTTTAATATTAATAATATTAATAATATTTTATTTACGTTTCATTAGATGGTAGCATAATTTTTGTGTATTTTATTCACAGTCATCGTGCCTATTCCGCGTTCCCCCACCCAGCACGCACCGCGGATAATATTCGCGCGATTTGTAACAGTTTATAGCATTTCCTTGCTTAGACTAGTGACTGCGTCTGTGGGTTGCTAAATTTTTTTGCTTGAAAATGATTAGTACTAAAATCGAACAAGTATGTATATTTTGACGAAAAAACAAATGAAATGAAGAATGGTTGCTATTTAATTAAACGAAGGCTGAATTTGCTTGTTTGAAATGAATCTGAAAAGAATAGAAATTCACGTTATTATATGCTATTAATAATTTTAATTATTTCTACTTTTGAAAGTAGTTTCTTGAAAAAATATTGTGCAGATTATTTTGATATAAAAACTGCTGCGCTCAAACTCATAATTGCAAAGTACAACATAATTGAGACAAACACTGGTCTTTCTACATGAATATTCGGTGAAACAACGCATCAATATTTTATAGGTATTTAGTTAAGCATGTGAGGCAATTAAAACAATCATACTTTCTGGCTGGTCAACATGACGAACGCAGTCATCGGGTTAATCGACCTTGTATCTCGTACAGGACTTCGAGCAGCGCAGGTCTTCCGTAAAAGTACGAAATTCTCGTACGTCTGGCAGCTCTGGAGCGTAATGCGCGAATTTTACCTATCTATACTTTTTTGATAGTGCACAAAAAATTCGCGGAATAATTTTTTTTATTGACCCGGTGCGGATACTTGCATAAGATTACATGTAGGGGGAAGTCCCATAAGCCCGGACGGGTCCTAAAGCCGGACATAGTTAAAATCAGAACGAAAAAAGCGCGCCAATTTGTTGCTTTTGCTGCGGTTAGATAGGTTCTCCCAAGTAAAGTGTGGAGGAGGAGAGCCAATAGTCAGTGCTGACTCGTTCGTCGGGAAGTGATGTTTAAATTTTGTGGTTAGCATAAATTTTGTTTCAAGTAATTTTTCGGTAAATAGTATTTAAACTGTGGGATGATATCTATTATTTTTAATTATTATTGCTTTTGTTCTTATCTTACATAATTCATAGCTTTTTCATGATTCTTGAACACACAATTTGAATAAAAAAAATCTTGTATATACCTGAGGGTCCCTAAGTTCGGACACTCTCAAGGTTCCCTAGTACCGGACAGTTTAACAGCAAGTGTTTTTTGTTGTTATTATTTTTTGTGTTTTATTTTTAAGGTTTCACATGGGTAAACCCAAAGCCAGATCGTCAGAATACCCCCAAAGATAAAATTTTATAAAAATAGCTATCTATTGATATGGAAGAGGGCTCAGTTAGCTACATTTGTGAATTTTTCAGGTTGTACAATTAAAGGTCTGTGATTCTATAAAAAACGTTCCTGATTATGTACAAAGTTTATTAAAATTAAGATAAGTTTTCTTTATTAACAGTTGATTTGTTTTGATATTTGTTAAAATAATTTTTGATTTAAAAATGATCGAAAAATTGTCTGTCCGTCATTAGGGGGCCTTTTTCGAAACCTCGTTTTTGCTATGTTAACTTTCACTCAATATTTACTACATTTAAAGTAATATTTAAGACTGGTGGTTTATCTGTGTTGGTTAGGCATATAATTAAAAACTTTTTAAAGTGAAATAAATAAATAAGACTATTGTGCATTTTATTTTATTTCTGTTATTCCTTAAGTGTCCGGTTCTCGGGGACCTCCCCCTATTACAGAATTTTCGAAAAAAAACCGCGCGGTGAAAAACCTCTGTGCGGACGCACCGCTCTTAAATTATTTCTTTGCCCACAAACAGATTTAATAATTTTTTAGCAAAGTTAATCGCGTTTTTTTTATGGATGGAGTGCAGGTTAAACGCTGTTTCTATCGTAGATTGTAGCGTGGCTTCTTTCTACGCAAGCGACATACATTAATGAATTGAACTATCCATCGTTATCATTACATAGTATAAATCTAAGTCGCTAATTGTGTATGTTTGGCCGCTATCACCTCCTAAACTACGTAATGGATTTTGATGCGGGTTGCGACATCTTTTAGGATATTTACTCATTTAAATTTGTAAATAAAGAAAATTTTGATAAAGTTATTTTAAGTTAGCCAAAATTAAACTTAACGGGAACAAGTCGCGCCAAATTACACCATTGCGAAGCGTGGGCGGGTCGCTAGTATAGGATAAGATATTTAGTCCGCTTAGTGGCTAAAGCCTTACCTCGCCATTTTTGGGTGATTAACCAATGAATACTAAGTAATTAACAATAGGTAGGTACTAACTAATTTATTTAGGGTGGTAATTAAACCGAATTCTTTATAATAGCATTTTCAGCCTCTAAAAATCCACATTGGCTTATAATAACTAAGTCAACTCCCTCCAAAATAATTCTATCTTAGCCACTAGTTATTCTCTATGTATGACGCTCTAAATACAACTCAGCATACTTAGTGGTTATTTCTTAGTAGCAAAATTTATAATATGCATCCAAGCACTAAACTTCTTAAATAATAATAAGTAATTGACACAAAAGAGTAGTTCAATCAATGACAACCTATTTCAAGACTTTTAAACGGCAGCAAGTAGATTTTTGGCGCTCCGCCGAGTGCTGCCGCACCACGCTCGCTTTTCGTACAAATAATTTGAGTGTTTCTTTCAAAAAAATTAAATCGCGTGATTGCTTCTTAATGTATGATTGTGATTGATAAATTGCCCCCTCTTCCTAAAGTAAGACTAGATATTCGTCTTGATCCGAAACGGTGTAATGTTGGGGATTCTATATATTAACTAAAACAACAGTCTACCATTAGACCTGTTTATTCAATGACCAATAAAATATAATTCTTAAGTAAAGGAGCTTACTTTGCTAAAAACGGTGCGCGCACACATACATAATAAAGACCTGTAAACTTACTCACACTTCACCTCCGGGGGTGAAGAAAAAAAACAAAAAAATCATACATTTTTTTTTTTTTTTTTGTTACACAATTAAGAGACATACTTAGTTTCCAGTTAACATTGAAATATGTAATATATGTTCCTACTCTTCTTATAAAGCAAATACAAAAATGTAAAAGTAACATTTAAAATCAAGCAAATTTCAATTTTTTTTTTTTTTTTTAAACACTAACTTATTGCCAAAAAAACTTAGTTCTATTCTTATGTATAATTTCATCCTTATTTTTATTCTTAATTTTAACATTACATCCTAAATCTTCTATTACTACATAAGGACCTTTGTACAATGGGTCCAATTTTCGACCAGTTTCTGCTTTAACAAGAATTAAATCGCCTAAATTATATGTTACAGGGTTTGCTGAATTGTCATACATTGTTTTTCTTTTTTGTTTTTTATTAATTAAGTTTCTTTTTGCTTCAGCATTAGCTAATTGTAATCGATATTTTAATTGTAATGGATAGTCATCAATATTGTATAATGGATCTAGAGAACTACCTAAGTTAGATGGTATATTGCAGAGTTTACCAAAGACCAATTCAAAGGGCGTATAATTTGTTTCAGAATGAACAGTATTATTAAAACTAAAACACCAAAATGGTAACCATTGGTTCCATGTATCAGAATGATTGTCACATTGAATCCTCAAAAATGAACCTAAAGTTTTATGAGCGTTTTCTAATGCACCTATTGTCTCATGATGATAAGCTGTGGAAGATAGTTTTTCTATATTTAATATTTTACATACCTGTTCCATTGTTGATGAAATGAACTCCGTTCCTCGATCAGTAGCTATAGTCCTTGGAATACCAAAAAGTAAAATGAAATTACGCACGAATGCATCAGCAATAGACGTCGTTTCTTTATTTTTAAGTGGAATAGCTTGGACAAATTTTGTTAATTCGCATTGCAAGGTCAATATGTAGCAATGATTATCTACATCTCTATCTAAAGGTCCTACAACGTCTAAATAAACTTTCTCAAAGGCTGAAGATGCCGTTGTGGTAATCTCCATTGGCTGTTTGGTGTAACGAAAATATTTCATTTTTTGACATTTTGTACATTTTCGAACAAAGTCTCGAACGTCTTTCTCAATACTTGGCCAGTAGTATCGTTTTTTAATCGTATTTATCATTCTTCGCACACCAGCATGTCCGCTTGATGGCAATAAATGAAAGTCATTCAAAATTAAAGTTTTTTCTTTATCATCTTCTATTCTTTTTATTCCTCTTAAAATACATAATCGTGGACCGGTCCATGAATCCAAAGATTTTATTTCATTACATACACTCTTAATAAATTCAATATTATCACTGTCTTTTATCATACAAATTTCTTGTACTCTTATCTTTTCGCAAAATAATCTCAGTTTTTGCACAAATTCAGCTCGTGAAAAATGCGCCTTAAAATCGAGATTAATGCACAAGTAATTATTTTTCGGTACAAATGCAAAACATTCCGATTCCTCTAAAATCATATTATTCTTTCTATATTTCTTTATTTGGCTTCCTTCCGTTAATATCATTTCAACTGAATTCTTAGGTTTTCTTAATATATCCATGACTCTTGGTTGATCAGGCCAATTGTCAGCAGATGTATTAAGTTTCCCATGGTTCAATGAATTTCTCCTATCCGTTAATTCCTCTACCTTTTTTCTTTGGGCTCTAGTCATTACATTTATCATATTTTTATTAATATCTTTTAAATCATCCGATGTCATAATAGCTCTTGATAAAGCATCTGCAACTGCATTATCTTTTCCTTTAATGTACATAATTTTGAAATTGTATTCTTCTAAAACTAATCTAAATTTGAGTAATCTGCTTGATGGATCTCTCATTCCAAATAAATAAACTAAAGGTTTGTGGTCGGTCATTAAAGTAAAATTTCTACCATAAACGTATGGTCTAAAATATTTTACTGCCCACACGATTGCAAGAAGTTCTTTTTGAATTGTAGGATAATTCTTTTCTGCCTTATTTAGTGGTCTACTTGCATAAGCAATGGGTCTTAAATCTTTATTGCATAAGACTGCGCCTATAGCTGTACCAGAAGCATCTGTTTGAATAATGAATTCGTTTTCATTTGAAAAATCCGGATATTGAAGTATTGGTGGCGAAATTAAAGCTTGTTTTAAAATTTCAAATGAGTGTTGACATTCGTCGGTCCAATTAAATGGTTCATTTTTTCGACATAACTTATTCAAAGGTAATGTTATATTTGCAAAAGATTTTATAAATTTACGATAATAGTTACAAAATGCAACAAAACGTTTAACTTCATCGGCAGTTTTCGGAATTGAATAATTTTTTAATACTTTAGTTTTATCTGGATCTGGTGATACGCCTTTGTCAGAAACAACGTGTCCTAAATACAATAACTCTTTTTTCAAAAATTCACACTTTTCAGGGTTTAGCTTTAAATTTACTTTTCGAAGTCTTTCCATAACGCTAATTAAATTTTGATTATGCGCACTTAAATTACGACCAAACACAATCAAATCGTCTAGGTATATAAAACATTTTTCAAACGAAAGACCAGACATTGCAACTGACATCATGCGACTAAACGCACTAGGGCTAATTTTTAACCCCATAGGTAGACGTTTCATCTGATATTGTCCTGTACTAGTAGTGAATGCAGTTAATTTCCTACTATCAGCATCCAAAGTTACTTGATAATATCCTTGATGAAGATCTAGATGTGTAAAGTAGATTGCACCAGAGAGAGAATCTAAAATTTCATTAATATTGGGTAACGGAAATTTATCATCAGCAATTAATTCATTCAACTTTCTGTAATCTACAACTAACCTCCATTTTTTATTTTGACCTTCTTTGCTTTTCTTGGGAACTAATAAAATAGGACTTGACCATTCAGAATTACACTCTTCTATGATATCATTTTTCTGTAATTTATCTATTTGATTTGCTATTTCCTGCTTTAAAGCTTGAGGTAGCCGATAAGGCTTTACATAACTTGGAGAAGAATTTGGTTTTAAGGTAATTGACTGCTGATAAATATTCGTAGTGGTTAATTTGTCACCAGCAACATAAAATACATCTGAATACTTCGCACAAATCGATTCAATAGTTTTTTGTTCGTCATCATTTAAATGAGATAAATTTAATTCGCTTAGAAGTTTTTGAACTCTGTTGACATTAATAGAACTTTTATTAAAACTACATACCTCATAATCGTCTATTGATTGTAATTCTGGTTCAAATGATGGTAAATGTACATCTTCCTCACTAACATTCAAAATTGTAACAGGAAGTCTATTATTTCGTACTTTAGTAATAGTATTTGCAAGAAATACATCCTTGGCTAATTCCTTTCCACAAACAAGCACATCTCCGTCGATAACTTTATCAAGATAAATAAAATGTATTGATTCTGAACGTGCAGGGATTGTTAATATATCTTGTAATGTATTGATGTTATGAACTAAATTTACTGAATATTCTTTTCCTTCATTTTGTAAAGTAACTATATTTGTATGTAAATTGATATTTGCTTCAAATTTGTAAAGAAAATCTAGTCCTAAAATTCCATCAGCTTTTAACGGCAGTGAATCAATAATTAAAAATTTATGTTCGAAATTAATTCTGGTAGAGCTTTTCAAAGTAACATTTACACATCCTTGTGAACGGGTCTGTCCACCTATGCCATTTATTAAAGTTTCATCTCTATATATTTCAGTGTTAAAAGGTATTGCACCACTTTTTATTACCGATAGTGAAGCACCAGTATCTACAAGCCAGAAATGTTTAATGTTATTAATGTAAAAAATTAGATACTTTGCACTACAGTCAAACGATAAAATAAAATCTTTAGGGACGAAAAAACTGAGCTTGATTGTTTGTTGAGCTTTGAGGTTCCTTAGTATTAGGCAAACCCTCTGCTGCGTACACATTGCGATGAGGGCGTTTGTTGGTATCATTCGAATCAAACCTTCCTTGACCTCTATGATTGCAATAAGAAGTGTATGGTCTACGGTAATTGTGACGCGAATGGTAGTTGTTATGATTACCTCGTCTAGCACCACGTCCTACTTGTCCACGATAATAATTGCCCCTATACTGACCAAAAACCGTATGAAAATTTCCGCGTTGGTGTTGACTACCATGTCCTCGTCTATTATTGTTATAAAATGAACGTCCTTGCTTTGATGCATACATGACGTTACCTGAGTCTAATTCCGCAGGAGTCCTGTCGTCATCTTTGGCTGCCTGGATGGCTGTTTTCAGGCTGCTGTAGTTGCGAGCCGTGATGATTGTAGCTAGTCTAGCGCTGCGTAGTCCATCTGAAAATTGTTTTATGGCACATTTTTCATTGATCGGTTTTAACACATTAAATGCGTTAGAATCCCCGTCTGCCTGTGAAATAGTCATATCTGTAAATAACTGCTCTATTTCCTTACCAAACTCCTCGATTGACCTGTGTCCCTGTTTAGTAGTCAACAATTTGTTTTGTATAGCTGTATATGACTTTTTAGTAAGTAAATGACGTTTTAAATCGGTTAATAAATCATCAATACTACTGTAATTACTGGAAATACGTAGTTTGGCATTTTCTGATAGTCTACTTTTTGTAACAAAAGTAATCAACAGTAACTTACCATTTTCGTTAATCATGTTCGCATACATTTCTATGGTGTCAATCATTTTCTTAGTTGTCTGCTCTGAATCGTCCATGGCTGGAATCAAACTACACGCCACTTTGAGGTCAAACTCCATTTTGCAGTCAGAAATAGGAACCGTACATAAAAATTTAATTTCCCCAATCAATAATTGAATTTTTTGAAAAATATCCTTAGCCGAGGAAACTATCTTCAAATCCTTATTTGTTACTAAAATGGAATAAAATTCCTGACATTTTTCGAACACAATACATGCCTCATTTAATTTTAACTCTGTAGTTTTACAACTATACCTACTTTGTCCCTTTTTAATTAAATATTTTCTTATCCCCGTTAAAATATCATAACATTTTAATAAATCATTTATCATACCTAATTATTTTATAACATACACATTTATTTTAAACCATAATCGTAATTTATGTAATTAACATTAGTACCTACCTTCTATTTTTAAATCTACATTCATTTCATAAAACTTACTTAAACTCGTATTTAATAGGTATAAGACATATTCAAGAATGCATTACGTTGCATTTTTGCTGCGCGGTATCATATTCGTTGAGTCTCTATGCACTGTTTAACGCGATTTATAATTCTTAAGTAATGTAATATGACACGACTTGCACTTTTTATTTTACCTGAAATGTTTTTAATTGAAAGTAATATTCTTGATCACTGTACTGTAGGTACCAATTTCACATGTAAAATATAACGTACTCACAAGTTCGACACTTTCTTACATCGTAAAAAAAAAAAGTTTTCCTCTTAGGCCGTATCCTCAGTGTTGGCTCGATTCGCACGGCGGCTCCGCAGTGATGCTCGGATGCGGCTCATAGCCTGCATCCCGATCTCTTCTTGTATCCACTGACGATGGCAGGATTTGTAGAAGCGAATCAAAAAATACGCCGATAACACCAGCACGATCACCAAAAGTACATAAGTTATAATAGACATATTGGACACGTGGCTCCCAATATCTCTCAGCATGCCGTCATTTTTTCCCACGGCATTCTGGTTGATAAAAACCTCCTCTTTTCCAATTTTGGAATTGCACATTTTGTATATTATTTTCACAAAAAACTGTTACTGACAAAAAAAAATGCCCCTTGGCAGGGCCCGTGGCAGGGTCGCCATGTAATGTTGGGGATTCTATATATTAACTAAAACAACAGTCTACCATTAGACCTGTTTATTCAATGACCAATAAAATATAATTCTTAAGTAAAGGAGCTTACTTTGCTAAAAACGGTGCGCGCACACATACATAATAAAGACCTGTAAACTTACTCACACTTCAACGGTAAAAGCTTTTTTTTCCGAAGCGGCCAGGAAAAAAAAGCTTTTTAATCAAACATCGAGTTTATTCTTAAACTGATTTTATTGTAAGGCACGTTTTGAGATTACATAATAATTATACTGTAAAAGTTTACATAAAAATAGTTAACTGTCGTGGAATGTAATTCCATAATATAGATCTTACAATCTAAAGTAAATGCTTGTCATATTAAAATAGTAGTGAATTTGATTTGTCTCATCACTCTTCAATTAATATGTCTCATAGCCAGGCAGTGGGAATGTTCTGCTGAATTTTTCAACTTCTTCCTTTAGTTTGGCAACTTTAGCTTTGATGTCCGCATTTTCTTCGATGACCTTGTTGAAGTCGTTAATCTTGGGTCCGGAGATTTTGGTGATTTCCTGAGCGAGTTTGAGAGCTTTGTCGATGTAATCTACGACTTGGTCAATGTCTTTCTCTTTTAGACCACGAGTTGTCAACGCTGGGGTTCCTGAAACATAATACTCGAAGTTAGTTAAACATAATAAACTTAATTCTTTTAAAAGCGATTCGAATAAATCTACGATTGAAATTTGTTCAATTTTAGGTAAAGTTGTTCGCAAAACATAAGTGTTTGAACCACTTTAATGAAAAAAAAGGATTACATAAAATCAGCGAATAAAATCCAGTGACACTTCGAATATGTCTTCTCAAGTAGTTCTAACCACAGCCCCATTATCCACCAGCCTTACCACAAGCTCTTATAGCGCGACCTAAACAGCCTTTCGTACCATGATTCCTTATTCAAAACCTTGTTTACGCAAGGAATCACAGTGGGTTTATGCAAGGAATCACACGTCACAATGGGCCGACGACATTTCGGACACAAAAAACTCGGACACCTTGGCCAATGTACCTATGGTAAAAAATAATATTAAAATTGAAAATTAATACATTGGCTAAGGTGTCCGAGTTTTTTGTGTCCGAAATGTCGTCGACCCGTCACAATGCCCCCACTATACCCACCTAGTCGAATCCCGGACGGATTGAGCGCGCTCTTATCCCCCGGCACGGTGTTCTTATTACACGCAATGCTGCACAACTCCAGGATCCTCTCTGCGCGCGCGCCGCTCAGCCCGGCCGGCCGCATGTCGACTAGAGCGAGATGGATGTCGGTGCCGCCCGTCGCGATCTCGTAGCAGCGCGAGATGAGACCGTCGCACAGGCGTTGCGCGTTCTTTATTACCTACACCGTAAAGTGCAATTTAGAGTAACTACAAGTCTACAATGGAACAATGAACAAATGACGTGCTAGCATTTGAAATAGTTCGGTTGGTCTAATGTCCACTAGAGCGAGGTGGATGTCGGTGCCGCCGGTCGCGATCTCGTAGCAGCGCGAGATGAGACCGTCGCACAGGCGTTGCGCGTTCTTTATTACCTACACCGTAAAGTGCAATTTAGAGTAACTACAAGTCTACAATGGAACAATGAACAAATGACGTGCTAGCATTTAAAATATTGGTTGGTCTAATGTCGACTAGAGCGAGATGGATGTCGGTGCCGCCGGTCGCGATCTCGTAGCAGCGCGAGATGAGACCGTCGCACAGGCGTTGCGCGTTCTTTATTACCTACACCGTAAAGTGCAATTTAGAGTAACTACAAGTCTAAAATGGAACAATGAACAAATGACGTGCTAGCATTTGAAATAGTTCGGTTGGTCTAATGTCCACTAGAGCGAGGTGGATGTCGGTGCCGCCGGTCGCGATCTCGTAGCAGCGCGAGATGAGACCGTCGCACAGGCGTTGCGCGTTCTTTATTACCTACACCGTAAAGTGCAATTTAGAGTAACTACAAGTCTACAATGGAACAATGAACAAATGACGTGCTAGCATTTAAAATATTGGTTGGTCTAATGTCGACTAGAGCGAGATGGATGTCGGTGCCGCCGGTCGCGATCTCGTAGCAGCGCGAGATGAGACCGTCGCACAGGCGTTGCGCGTTCTTTATTACCTACACCGTAAAGTGCAATTTAGAGTAACTACAAGTCTACAATGGAACAATGAACAAATGACGTGCTAGCATTTAAAATATTGGTTGGTCTAATGTCGACTAGAGCGAGATGGATGTCGGTGCCGCCGGTCGCGATCTCGTAGCAGCGCGAGATGAGACCGTCGCACAGGCGTTGCGCGTTCTTTATTACCTACACCGTAAAGTGCAATTTAGAGTAACTACAAGTCTACAATGGAACAATGAACAAATGACGTGCTAGCATTTAAAATATTGGTTGGTCTAATGTCGACTAGAGCGAGATGGATGTCGGTGCCGCCGGTCGCGATCTCGTAGCAGCGCGAGATGAGACCGTCGCACAGGCGTTGCGCGTTCTTTATTACCTACACCATAAAGTGCAATTTAGAGTAACTACAAGTCTACAATGGAACAATGAACAAATGACGTGCTAGCATTTGAAATAGTTCGGTTGGTCTAATGTCCACTAGAGCGAGGTGGATGTCGGTGCCGCCGGTCGCGATCTCGTAGCAGCGCGAGATGAGACCGTCGCACAGGCGTTGCGCGTTCTTTATTACCTACACCGTAAAGTGCAATTTAGAGTAACTACAAGTCTACAATGGAACAATGAACAAATGACGTGCTAGCATTTAAAATATTGGTTGGTCTAATGTCGACTAGAGCGAGATGGATGTCGGTGCCGCCGGTCGCGATCTCGTAGCAGCGCGAGATGAGACCGTCGCACAGGCGTTGCGCGTTCTTTATTACCTACACCGTAAAGTGCAATTTAGAGTAACTACAAGTCTACAATGGAACAATGAACAAATGACGTGCTAGCATTTAAAATATTGGTTGGTCTAATGTCGACTAGAGCGAGATGGATGTCGGTGCCGCCGGTCGCGATCTCGTAGCAGCGCGAGATGAGACCGTCGCACAGGCGTTGCGCGTTCTTTATTACCTACACCGTAAAGTGCAATTTAGAGTAACTACAAGTCTACAATGGAACAATGAACAAATGACGTGCTAGCATTTAAAATATTGGTTGGTCTAATGTCGACTAGAGCGAGATGGATGTCGGTGCCGCCGGTCGCGATCTCGTAGCAGCGCGAGATGAGACCGTCGCACAGGCGTTGCGCGTTCTTTATTACCTACACCGTAAAGTGCAATTTAGAGTAACTACAAGTCTACAATGGAACAATGAACAAATGACGTGCTAGCATTTAAAATATTGGTTGGTCTAATGTCGACTAGAGCGAGATGGATGTCGGTGCCGCCGGTCGCGATCTCGTAGCAGCGCGAGATGAGACCGTCGCACAGGCGTTGCGCGTTCTTTATTACCTACACCGTAAAGTGCAATTTAGAGTAACTACAAGTCTACAATGGAACAATGAACAAATGACGTGCTAGCATTTAAAATATTGGTTGGTCTAATGTCGACTAGAGCGAGATGGATGTCGGTGCCGCCGGTCGCGATCTCGTAGCAGCGCGAGATGAGACCGTCGCACAGGCGTTGCGCGTTCTTTATTACCTACACCGTAAAGTGCAATTTAGAGTAACTACAAGTCTACAATGGAACAATGAACAAATGACGTGCTAGCATTTAAAATATTGGTTGGTCTAATGTCGACTAGAGCGAGATGGATGTCGGTGCCGCCGGTCGCGATCTCGTAGCAGCGCGAGATGAGACCGTCGCACAGGCGTTGCGCGTTCTTTATTACCTACACCGTAAAGTGCAATTTAGAGTAACTACAAGTCTACAATGGAACAATGAACAAATGACGTGCTAGCATTTAAAATATTGGTTGGTCTAATGTCGACTAGAGCGAGATGGATGTCGGTGCCGCCGGTCGCGATCTCGTAGCAGCGCGAGATGAGACCGTCGCACAGGCGTTGCGCGTTCTTTATTACCTACACCGTAAAGTGCAATTTAGAGTAACTACAAGTCTACAATGGAACAATGAACAAATGACGTGCTAGCATTTAAAATATTGGTTGGTCTAATGTCGACTAGAGCGAGATGGATGTCGGTGCCGCCGGTCGCGATCTCGTAGCAGCGCGAGATGAGACCGTCGCACAGGCGTTGCGCGTTCTTTATTACCTACACCGTAAAGTGCAATTTAGAGTAACTACAAGTCTACAATGGAACAATGAACAAATGACGTGCTAGCATTTAAAATATTGGTTGGTCTAATGTCGACTAGAGCGAGATGGATGTCGGTGCCGCCGGTCGCGATCTCGTAGCAGCGCGAGATGAGACCGTCGCACAGGCGTTGCGCGTTCTTTATTACCTACACCGTAAAGTGCAATTTAGAGTAACTACAAGTCTACAATGGAACAATGAACAAATGACGTGCTAGCATTTAAAATATTGGTTGGTCTAATGTCGACTAGAGCGAGATGGATGTCGGTGCCGCCGGTCGCGATCTCGTAGCAGCGCGAGATGAGACCGTCGCACAGGCGTTGCGCGTTCTTTATTACCTACACCGTAAAGTGCAATTTAGAGTAACTACAAGTCTACAATGGAACAATGAACAAATGACGTGCTAGCATTTAAAATATTGGTTGGTCTAATGTCGACTAGAGCGAGATGGATGTCGGTGCCGCCGGTCGCGATCTCGTAGCAGCGCGAGATGAGACCGTCGCACAGGCGTTGCGCGTTCTTTATTACCTACACCGTAAAGTGCAATTTAGAGTAACTACAAGTCTACAATGGAACAATGAACAAATGACGTGCTAGCATTTAAAATATTGGTTGGTCTAATGTCGACTAGAGCGAGATGGATGTCGGTGCCGCCGGTCGCGATCTCGTAGCAGCGCGAGATGAGACCGTCGCACAGGCGTTGCGCGTTCTTTATTACCTACACCGTAAAGTGCAATTTAGAGTAACTACAAGTCTACAATGGAACAATGAACAAATGACGTGCTAGCATTTGAAATAGTTCGGTTGGTCTAATGTCCACTAGAGCGAGGTGGATGTCGGTGCCGCCGGTCGCGATCTCGTAGCAGCGCGAGATGAGACCGTCGCACAGGCGTTGCGCGTTCTTTATTACCTACACCGTAAAGTGCAATTTAGAGTAACTACAAGTCTACAATGGAACAATGAACAAATGACGTGCTAGCATTTAAAATATTGGTTGGTCTAATGTCGACTAGAGCGAGATGGATGTCGGTGCCGCCGGTCGCGATCTCGTAGCAGCGCGAGATGAGACCGTCGCACAGGCGTTGCGCGTTCTTTATTACCTACACCGTAAAGTGCAATTTAGAGTAACTACAAGTCTACAATGGAACAATGAACAAATGACGTGCTAGCATTTGAAGTAGTTCGGTTGGTCTAATGTCGACTAAAGCGAGATGGATGTCGGTGCTGAACGGTCGCGATCTCGTAGCAGCGCGAAATGAGACCGTCGCAAAGGCGTTGCGCGTTCTTTATTACCTACGCAGTAAAGCTTAATTTAGAACAACCTTTAATCTACACAAAGGACCAAAAAACAAGAAGTTCCAGCATTTAGAATAGTTCGGTTGGTCTAATGTCGACTAGAGCGGGATGGATGTCGGTGCCGCCGGTCGCTATTTCGTAGCAGCGCGTGATGAGACCGCGTTTTATTGCCTACATCATACAACTTAGTTTAAACCTATTACAAATTTACATAAAAATAAAAAATCTATCGTTAACTTGATGTTTTGATACAGATATACTCTATACTCATTATATAGAAGTAATTTCGATTGTTCTTAATATCGCTATGTAATAAAATTATAACTTCTATTTATAACTTGAATGATCTGAACAGACTAAGGTTGAAGGTTAAAACCTACCAGCACTGATAATATTGTAGTAATTCTAGTTTAAGTTGCGAAGATAAGTTATTACTTAACTATAAAACTAGAACGCTACGTGAGTTCGAGATTGCAAAATAATAATAAAGGTCTTTGCTTATCTTTAAGCTAATGTAATTTTACTTAAAAAGAAAGATGAACTTAAGATCAATCCTTCGATTTTCCTATCTTGCAGCAAAAAACGGTCTAACCTTAATAGGATGAAATTCGGTTCATAGACAAATTATGAACTAAGGTAATACTGTTCTAGGTTCTTCTCACCAGGAACATAGGTTACAAAAAGTAATAAAAAAATCTTTGAAAATTTTATGTGAACTTACCTGCGTTTGGTATTCAACAAACTCTTGAGTAGTGGCTTGCTTCATAGCAGTAGCAATACCGGCAATCGCGTGGTTGTGTGGCCCACCCTGTAGTCCGGGGAACACTGCCATGTTGATTTTGTTCTCTAAGTCGTACATGATAGAGTCTCCATTCGCTTTCACCGATCGAACTCCTTTGCGGTAGAAAATGACGCCAGCACGAGGCCCGCGGAGGGTCTTGTGAGTCGTGGTGGTGACAATGTCGCACCATTCGAACGGACTTGGGATTACACCTGAAAATTAAATCGACTATTGGTTTGGAAAGAAAATCGGATCAGGAATCTAGGCGTAATCGGTGCTCGTACATAAAAAACCCAACCGAATTAAGAACCACTTGATTTTTCAAGCCGGTTAAAAAAATATACATTATATCTTTAATAATAAAAGAATCTTATAGCGCATCGGACATTCGAGATAGTCATTCAATAATACTGTTGTTTCCTGTTTAGAAGAAAAACAGACTTAATGCTTATTCTCGACAAGACCGTAGAAGAACTACAATGCCATGTTGTCTGATCATTATTATCAACAAAAAAACATTTATGTGTTCTATTGTTAGCTTTGTTCATTATTACCAACGATTGTGGTTACTAGGAATCGATGTTCGCTGTGTATTGTCATTGGCCTTGATTCGAAATTAACATACGTAAAGTAAACTTGCAAATCATTATCTGAATGTTTGATGGTAGAGACCCATTTAAGATGGAGTTATTGAAGTAGATTAAGTCTTAATCATATCCAAATTCAACAAAAAAGAAAACAATTTTATTGTTTGTAAAGGTCGAATTTAAAATACGGTTATTCTAATTCAGCCTTTACTACGTGCATCAACCATTACCTGCGGCAACTAGTCCGGAAATATGAGCCATATCAGCCATCAAATAAGCTCCATTTTCGTCTGCGATAGCCCTGAATCTCTTATAGTCCAGACAGCGGGAGTAGCAGCTGACTCCAGCGATGATGAGTTTCGGTTTGAATAAACGCGCGGTCTCTGCCAGCTTGTCGTAGTCGATCAGGCCGGTTTTGGGGTCCACCTAAACATAAGGTTATTTTTTATTTGGTATCTTCATTACAAATATATCAAAGTAGCTAATTCTGCCTGTTTGTTAACGACAAACTCCTCCTAAATGGCTTAACGGATTTTAACGCGGTTTTCATCATTTAGGTATTTTTCCACATAATTTGTAAACAAAGAACATGAAGAAAAGTTTAAAACAACTTTAGCAACGTTAGCCAAAGTTTAAAGTATCGGGAACATGTCGGCCAAAATTACACTATTGCGATGTGAAGAGTGGGCTAGGATATTTATAAAGAGTCCCACGGCCCATAAAGTCGTGCCTAAGTATACATGTAGAATGTACATATTAAAGTTTAAAAATAGCATAAAATATGATTTTATTATTGTTTTTTATTCTTATTATTATATGTGATACATACTTTGTCTAATGCAAATGAAAACAAAAGTTGCAATTACTTGATTAAGAACTTGTTTACAAATTCATTATCATTCAAATAAGATTATGTTGTTATTTTAAAAACAATGTGAAGTTTGCAGGAGGTCTAGGTATACTTATAATTAATGTTTAGTTATCGAATTTCATTTAAGTTTCTGTTTGCATGTTAATAGAGGTCAGAAAACAGTGATAAAAATTTTTATTACATAAAAAAATCACAACTTTCCACAAATAAGTTAATGGTTTACATACATAAAATATTTATGAATATGTGATCAGGGGTTACCACTATCTATTAAAATCCATTATGAGTATTATGACTATTAAAAAAAGATATCATGGTGCAAATGTACTGGCTTTAGGAGCTTGTGGCAAGATTGCTGGATTATTAAAATAAATATTTCTATTACTTACAGCAATATTGTTATATAATAACAATTGAATAAGATTACCAAATTGTAAAATGACTACAAAATAGTATTTTTTTTACATATTTTTTTTCTGTATAAATGTCACTCCCATTCAAAATGTTAAAGAACATAAATGACAACTATACAACATGTACCTGTTTAAATTTTATATGCAGTTAAAAGTAATTTTTTGGCTAGTAGTAGTAGTAGTATTTTAAGAACAATTTAAAATTACTCACCTTGTATGGCATGCTTTCAAAGAAGATTGATGTGGCAGATATTTTTTTGGTGGCTGTGAAGAAGCCATGAGTGAGATGACCACCATCAGGGAGGTCAAGACCCATGATCCTACCATGGGGTTCCACCAGAGCAGTGTAAACGGCAAAGTTGGCGGGGGAACCTGCAATAATAAATAGACTTACAATGTGTTTCTATCAACTTAGGTAATATTTTAGTACACTAGAGTAGACTATTCAATGTGGGTGTATGTTTATTTTAGTTTTAAGAGTTTGCCTCCAAAGTAAAGTTATAAGTGCTCACAGGGTGCTTTAAAACTAAATTAGTTAAAAATTAATAATTTCAATGAATATATCACTAACCGGAGTAAGGCTGCACATTAACTCCCCACTGATCCTCCTTCAGTCTGTATGCTTGTAGGGACCGCTTTTGAGCCATAATTTCAATTTCATCTATGTATTCATTACCACCATAGTACCTAGAAAACAGAAATAAGTATTCATAAAACAGAAAAATATAAACTAAAGTACCTATTGCACAACAATTTTTTTATAGCATTAGTAAGAGCAAGTTAGAGTTACTACTGCACTATTGTACAGCAAATGTTTTATTGTTTGACTATAAATATGTGAAATTCTGCAAGGTTATTTATTATATTACCTCTGGTTTGGCATGCCCTCAGAGTATTTGTTATGTAGACAGGAACTCAAACATTGTAGAACCGGGATTGAAGTAAAGTTCTCTGAGGCAATCATCTCCAAACCTGAAGCCTGCCTTTTTTTCTCATTTTTGATTATTTCAAACAATTCTGGATCTGTCTCACAGAGGTTTCCATTTAGTAGCTTGTTCATGATTGTGGTTGTATGTATTGGTCTTGAGCAAAACTTATTCTGTAAACAAGTGTTTTTTAAACAACGCGTGTTAAGGTGAACAGTTAATTGTGAAGACTGAATCAATAAATGAGATCGAACGTTAAGAACACAAACTATTGACCTCACACTGATAAGATCTTATAACGCAATACAAAACACGAATTATTGTTTCATCATAACGTTTACTCCACTTATTTTTCTATTTAGTATTGAACAAGATTTGACGTAAGAAGATTATCTGTAAATGACGTACGTACGTAATCACCGAAAGGGTAAGTAAAATTATTAATTACCACAGAAGCCAAAGTTTAATAAAGCACTTATGCCATGCATGCAATAAAGAGACAGAAAATTATTTACAACCTCAAAATAAATTATCAACAATACTTACGATAGGGTCTAAATTCCGTTGACAAGCAGGTCGATAACAAGTTATTGATTTTGGAGAAGCTAAATTAAAAATACGAGTAGTCTCATTAATGCAAGTTTTCAACAAATTTTTGCTCATTTTGCTATAACTAGATTTCAAGCTTCCAGTAAAAGAGCAGAATAACTATTGGAATTTGCAGAAAATTATGGTTTATTTTTATCACTGTTGATAACCCATTGTGAACTCAATTGACAACCTTTTGACGTTTGGCAGGAGGGGAGGTGAAGTAACAACTTTTTAATTTGCGATGTTTCTACAAAAGCAAAGGCACCACGCACTACCACCAAATCACAGCGTGAAATGAACGTTATCGGAAATTACATTACGACGACGTTTACATAGGCAAACGTTTTTTTTCCCATTATTATGATTTTGATTACTATCCCATTTAATTATATTATGTTTATAATTAAGTTTGATAAAATAAGATGTCATTAATGAGACAAGCTTAGTAAATAATTAAACTAGAGACCCCCCCTGGTACGTCGCGTCGCCCGTCAGCTCTCTAAATCTATAGGGTGAACTCGCATTACTCGGTGATAAAACGGGAGTTTGTAAAGAAAACCCAGGATGTTCTTAATTAATACGTTTAATTTTTTTATAGGAGCATAAATCAGACTTTCGACTATCTAATGACTTGCATTAAATTACTTTTAAATCAGGTAACTTAATGTAATATGCATTTTAAATAAGCATTGGTAACTTGGACAATTCGGTGATAATCACTTTAATTCGGTGATGACGCTACTCTAACTCTGTTATAACAGAATTAAGTGAGTGTTTATTTTTTTAACCACAAAATTAGCTATAATTTTAGAACTATTACTTTTTATATTTAAATAAGTAATTCTTCAATCAACGCTTTTCAAGCGTTCAAGCTTTCAAGGTACTCCATGGCACGTTATATTCCTTGGATGCTCTGTATAAACTCATTCTAAATTCTATGACACTTTCAATTGCTAATTTTAGCCTTGCTTCATTATATTTCCTATTTTTCTTCCCTGTGTATTCATTTTCTTCCATGGTTTCTGAAATAAGATGACTCACTTAATTCGGTGATAAAAAAAATTAACAGTCACTTTTAAATGTGCTTGAAAATTGCTGATGATTTGTTCAATGTAAAAACGTATTTTTTATACTTAAAATTACAAACTACGCGTAATAGCAACAATATTTAGTAAAGAAACAGACAAACACCACACTTACCTTGGTTAACTCTGTGACAATGCTACGCGCTCAAATCTTCAAAATCGTTAATTTTCGAGCCAGGCAAATAAGGTATTAATCAAATTGTAATTGGATATAACTGAAACTAATAGCTGTGACAGAAAGAATATGTTTTGGGTAACTTATGGTCGAAATATCACAGAGAAACAACTATATTTACTATTTAAAATGAATTAATTAACACAACACTCCCGCGCGTTGCTGGCGAAAAGAAAAAATGGCCGCGCGTATCTATAATTTGTGTGATTGTTGCTATCTCCTTCGCACAATTGTAACAGTTGTTCGCATGCGAAAAGAAGCTTTATTGCTTTACTATAAGGTTAAGTTTAAAACGAGTGATCGTGTACCTACAAAGCGGTAGAAGCTTCGAAATGTCTTATCACAGAGTTACGTGAGTCACCGAGATACGCGAGTTTACCCTACTAATATTATAAAGCTGAAGAGTTTGTTTGTTTGTTTGTTTGTTTGTTTGTTTGTTTGTTTGTTTGTTCGTTTGTTTGAACGCTCTAATCTCAGGAACTACTGGTTTGATTTTAAAAAATATTTTTGTGTTGAATAGACCCTTTATCGAGACAGGCTTTAGGCTATATAACATCACGTTGCAACTATAAAGAGCGAAGAAATAATGGAAAATGTGAAAAAAACGGGGAAAATTATTCATCCTTGAGAGCTTTCGTTGCGTGCGCTGCCAAAAACGGTTCTAGATACCAAAAATATATGTATGAAAGAATTAAGGGAACTTTTTACCGCAGGAAAAATTCGTATTCCCACGGGAAACCGACTTCTACGCGAACGGAGTCCCGCGCGGCCACTAGTTACCTATAAAGCTCTTTCATTAATGGTACGAGTTATGTGTGAATATCTACAAAGTTTCTCTTTTGAATGCCTTTTTTACCTTTATTAAAAGGAGCTCCTCAGGCGGTGCGTACATTTTAGAGCGTAATTTGTATTTAGGATAGTTATTACCAATTTTTATTTTCCCTAACTACTCATCTAATGTTGTTGTACTTGCAATATTAACGGCGGGTTATAAAAAAGTTAAGGACTTACTTCATGTAGCAGACAGAAATTTGTTAAGTTCTTATTTTATAAGAATAATAAAGAAATCTCCAGACTAACACTCCAATTACGTGGCTCAATAAGCGCTATAGGAACCACGCAATGGACTAGGGGCCCGGCCACAGAGGTCGTCAAAATAGGTTAGCCAACAATCCTGCCTATCTACATATTCTCTTATTATAGTAAAGTGGAGAACCAGGCGACAGAACGGAAGTGTAGAGCCGTGTTTGCAAACTGTGACAGCTCGTTTACGATTGTTGTGCAGTTGCAACAGCTAACATAGCGTTAAAACAATACCAACACGTTGTTTAGAAAATGAAGTGAATAAATTGTTTAGCTATCATTTTTATGGTTCACTTTATTCAGGTTTTCACAGTAATGACAGGTGAAGGATGGGTGATCATTCTATGATCTTTCATTCCTTTGTACAATGTTTTTTTGAGATTTAAGTTATGTAAATATCTACTGTGCATGTACCTACACAAAAGTAAATAAATAAACAGCGTGATTATTTCAGCCAAAGTTTCACTGCTTTTTAAGGGAACAGTAATAGTTACTTGATCCGTTAAGAGGTGTTATCGAGGAAACTGTGGCATTAATTTATATATTTACTAGTGGCCGCTCGTGAGGCCGCTAGGTAGGTATCTTCTTTTATACCTACCTAAGTACGTCCTTAATCTTTTTTTATATCGTGTTGTGTTAACATTACAAATTACAGACATAACTTATGACATGTAATGTAACGCATGCAAATTATGCGAGAAATTACGAAACAGACTGCTATTACGAATTCAAAAAAACGTAATTTACAAATTGCAAAAGAATTTTTGTAGAAGATGAAATGTTTTTTTTTTTAAATTTTAGTAGAAGAAATCATTCTTTCGCGACCCGACACTTTCGAGTATCGATTTCGTAATAGCACAGCAGATGGCGGTTGTTGAATTCGAAAATTGTTTTTACTATACTCTATGTAGACGTCATATAGTTAATAAACGCGTAAAACCCGTTAAAATGAGTTTAATTTCAAATAATAATGATCGCGTAAATCTAAGAAGTTACGACCTATTTAGTTAAAACTTCAGCACAAACTTATAACCTTAAGAGCGACCCGCCCACGCTTCGCAATGGTGTAATTTTCCTGACTTGCTCGCGAACCCTTGCATTTACGCTAACTTAAAAAATCTTTTTCTAAACGTTCTTTATTTACAAATTTAAATGAATAAATACCCTAAAATATGGAGAAAACCGCATTTAAATCCGTTACGTACTTAAGGAGGAGTTAGCGGCCAAACATACAAACAGACAGAATTAGCGACTTAGATTTATACTATGTAATGATGATGATGTTAATTTGTCAATTTAAATAGATAAAAAGAAAAGATAAAAACAAGTAAGTAGGTATACCATAATTCGGAAAAGTTTAGTTTTGTCATTATAGTTATGACTATTATTACCGCCGAAAAAAGTTGTCAATTTTCTTCTCAAGCTGTTGAACTGAACTATGTCAATATTCTTTCAAATCGGTTCAGCCGAATCGACGTGAAAGCGAAACATACAGACAGATCGACATACACCTTTTCACATTTATGATTTAGGTAATATTATTATAGTAAGGATTAAGGAAAATGACAAATGTAAATTAACTGAAAAACAAATTACATAACAGTCGTTAATTAACGCTACTCAAATGTATCTGTCATTCAAATATCCAAAAACAAATAAAAGCTTACCCGGCGATAGTGACGCTGGGTCATATTGACCCGAGGTAATTTTTAAGTGATCTATTTTATATTTGCGTTAGTCGTTTGGCTCAAGAGTAGCTGGAGATACAGCCCCCCTCTACCTGCTTCATTAAGCCGGGTCCAGACATGATCATTTGCCCGATCCTATCACCGTATCCGATCACCGTATCCGTATCTGCGTATTGTATCAAGCCCCGTATCAAGTTGTGGACGCCGCCGATTTTCTCCGTATACGTATCTTCACATTAGTCATAGTCTTTGATCGGACAAAAACCGACACAACATGGGTTGGGACGTATCATAACGGCGTATCAAGATCGCGTATCATGATACGCGTATCCTTACCCGTCCACATATGCGATCATGATACGCGTCGATGATACGGATACGATGATCGGATCGGGCAATTGATACCTACATGTCTGTAGGTCTATTCTGTAAAACGAAACGATGACGAATACGAAACCCGTAAACGAAACGTGATCACCGCGAACGTTCAATTCTGTAAAACGATAATACGTTATCGGATTCTTCAACGTCTATCGAATCCATTGACAAATTCTAGACCCATGGCAGAGCGGAGCTCGGGTGGTCCGTTGCGATCCCGGTTATCCACTCGAACGTCGAGGTTAAGCAACGTCGGCCGCGGTCAGTCCAAGGATGGGTGACTGCTTGTAGCATTATTTATATTCCGATTTATTACATTAAGTTACATAAAAAAAACGAAAAGAATGACAAATTTATTCAAATATATATTTTTTATGAATTTAACAATTTTTTTTAGAAATTCATTATTTATGTCACTGTTATTTATACCTAGTTAACTTTTATAACAAGATAAATTGCTTTACTTTTTCTTTTAGGTTGAAATAGTAGCACAACTTTAACAGCATGGCCAAAATGAACAATGTAATATGTAAAAAGGTTAAAAATCAATAAAACATCTATATTCATCATTAATAATTGCACACATGAAAAAAACTTACTTACGAAACACAAACGATACATCATTTGATATCATTTTATTAAAGGTTAATTTACGTAATTGGTTTGATTTTTTGGGATACTCTGGCTTCTAACCTTTGAAAAATCCTGCCAGTATCACTTTTTAGAAGAAATACAGCGACATAAAAATGACAAATTACCGGTACGAAACAAAGTTATGACGTTTGAACCGACGAAATTCGTGCTGTCAATGGTATTACAGAATAGCAATTTACGTCAAAACCCTTATGAATTCGGTTGACTTTCGGATTTCAAATACGTCAACGATACGCAAGCCACATAGAATAGCAATTAGCCCGAAACGAAGGCAAAGTGCTCACGTTTCGTTTTATAGAATAGACCTACTGTTATTAAAAATTAGTTAAATATGTAGAACTCTTCGTGATTATTTTTGTTTTACCACAGCATAAAACTTTTTCAATAAACAGCTTTTACAATTAAGGTGTATTGCTTAATTTCTTGAAAAAATATATATAAAATTCGGGTCAATATGATCCGTCGTCATCGACCTAGTTATTCTTTTCATAGCATTTGCGCCGGGTTGGCTACAGAATATTAATTCTATTTAAATATTCTTTTATATTTGACAATCCAATTTCAAAGTTAAAATTTTGTTTTCAAAAATGTGGTAAAATAGAAAGTCATGTAAATCAAAAAGCACCAAGGAGTGCTATATACATTTTAATGCAAATCACCCCTAACATTTCTTTTTATCACATCACAGGGGGGGGGGGGGGGGTCACATGTAGTAATCAAGCCACAATAAATTATGTTTAAAAACTTGAATACGGGGTACACTTAGGTCGTGGACCAATCCAGGGGGGATCATGACCCCCATGATCCCCCCCCCTGGATCCACCCTTGTTTAAGAGACTTCTTCTATATCAATGCAAATAAAGAATGATTATGAATTAAAACAAGAATATTTGACCAAGGAAACACGTTGTCCATACACATTTGCCCCCCTTTTTCATACCCTTAGGGTGGGAATTTTGGACAATCAAGAAACACACCCTCCAAGTTACAGGTCTCTACGATCAGCGGTTTAGGCTGTACATTGATCTATAAGTCATTTTTTTTTTTTTTAATTCTTTATTTATTAAGCTTTACACCAAAATGGTTATGCCAGCTTATACAAAAAGAAAATTACAATGACTGTTTTCTTAATTCTATAGACTTAATATAAAAATCAACAACATTTTTGGTATTTTCACACATAAATTTTGAACTAAAACAAAAGTGAAACATAAAGAAGAGGTCCTCTCTAATACTTTGGGTATCAAGTAATAATTGTTCTCTTAGTGATTCATTGATTTTACATTCCATTAACAAATGGAGCAGGTCCTCATTCGTTTGACACATAACGCAGTTCGGACTATACGCCTTACGCATAAGAAAAGCAAACTTGTTCAATGGAACGTGTCCTGAGCGCAGTCTAAAGCAGGTTACTAATTCTTTGCGATTCATTTTACTATTAGCGAACCAGGGAATGCGTGGAGGCTCACTACAGAGAGATTTGTACCAAGTTCCTTTGTCATTAGATTTATCGTCAAAATATATCTTCCATTCATTGTTACAATTATTTTTAATTAAAGGCAGGTAATCAGAAAATTGTAAAGAAACACATAGTGGAATTCCTTCGGATTGGGCTATTTTTGCGAGTTCATCAGCAACTTCATTGCCGAGAACTCCCACGTGGGAGGGAATCCATTGTATAAAGACTTCAATCTCATTACGTATCATTTTTTCGATACATTCAATAATAAGATAAGCCTCTCTCCTTCCTATTTTTCCCCTATTACACCTAAGAAGGTGAAACAAACTGCTCTTCGAATCTGTGAAAATTACAATTTTTTTATAGTCAGTTGACATTACATAATGAAGAGCTTCCATTATAGCCAAAAGTTCGAGACACATTATATTAACATCATTACTCACGGTAAATTTGGCCATTACTGAGGCTCGTGAATCGAAAAACGAGAAGCCGTTATATTCACCATTCTTAGATCCGTCAGTGTATATCTGCACAAAATCAGGGTATTTCTCCTGTATCATTGAATCTGTGGCATTTTTGAGTTGTATAGGCGGCAAATTTGCTTTAGAACACGTTATGTTTTTTATATTAACATTTATTATATTGGTTAGATTAATTGACAAGATATAAAAAGAAAGTTGATGACATGGCCATATTTCAAATTTAGTAATATTAAGATTATTGTATTGAATGTAACTTTGGTATAGAAGAGGGAGCTGGTTTTTCCGCCAATAACTAGTATCCGAACGTAACATGGTCTGGAATTCTGATAAACGTTCAACACAGTAGTCATTTTGTCTAGACAATAATTTAAGAAAGTATTTATGGCTCAAATAATTTCTACGTACAAAAAGAGGAGGGATGCACAATTCACTTTGCATCACATGTATTGGTGTAGATCGAATGAAGCCGCCACAAAGTCTCAAACATTGGTTCTGTATTACCTCTAACTTCTGGAGTAGCCCAGGACTCGCATTTCCGAATAAAATACTCCCATAATCAAGTCTACTTCTAACTATACTAATGTATAGGCGGCGCAAATGTATGGGATGAATACCAAAGGACGAATTACTAACACAGCTAAGAATATTGATGAATGGTATGCATTTTTGAACTAATTCATTCACATGTTTTGTCCAATTAAATCGGCTATCAATCCAAACACCTAAAAATTTTATACAATTCACAACTTCGATGTCACAATCGTGGATAAATATAGAAATGGGTGATCTTTTGTATTTCCTTGATATTACGCATAACTTGGTTTTGGGATGTGAAATCTCTAAACCTATTGGTGTAATAAGCTCACAAAACGAATTCAGTAAGTTTTGCATTAGTTGTTTACATTTGTTTAAATCCTTATTTGAAATATAAAAAGAAAAATCATCTGCATACTGTGAAATTTTGACACTGTGTCCAAGATTTTTACAAATTGCTATTGTCACTATATTAAATAGAATAGGGGACATGGGATCTCCCTGTGCTAAACCCTGACGAGATACTCGCACTAACTCATTACCGTTACTTAGCTTATACAATATATATCTCTCTTTTAAAAAATCATAAATATATTTACGTATGTAAGGGTCTACTTCGAATTCGACTAAGGATTGTAAAAGAGCATTAACAGATACATTATTATAAGCATCAGAGATATCTACAAAACAGCAAAGAGTAGGTTCCTTTTTAGATAATGCTGTCTCTGAATCTACTATGAAACGAACTAAGTTATCATAGCAAGAATAACCTCGGCGGAAACCCAAAGTACTTTCATGAAAAAACCTGTTTTTTTCAAAAAAATACTCTAAACGTTTTGCTACCATATTATGAAACAGCTTACACATGCAGCTCATGAGTGATATCGGTCTATATTTAGCAGTATTACTTTTTCCTTTTGGAATAGCAACAATCTTAATTCTTCGCCATTGCTCTGGCACTATACCTGTCTGATAAATTAAATTATAAATAAACAATAAAATTTCGAACGCATTTTGTGGCATATTATATATCATTGAATAAACTATATTATCGAGGCCAGCTGAGGTATCCTTTCTTTTAAGGCAGGCTATGATTTCTTCCATCGAAAATAATGTAGGGGCTGGATAAGGGCTGTAGGAACATGGCGGTAGGATGACACTATCTGGTGTGAGTTTTGTCAAAAAGTCGTTGGCCTCTTTTTCAGAAAGCTGTTCCGTAGTGCTCGATTTACTCGTACCTTTCATCCATCTGAGTTTCCTCCACATTTCCGAAGAAGTAGTTGACCCATCAACACTCTCACAAAATGACTGCCAAGACTTCCTTTTAGCTTCCCTTATTAACTTTCTAGCACTAACTATCTTTTCTTTTAGTACCTGATAAGATTCCGGAGTACGGTTTTTACGAAAAAATTTGAGAGCAAGTCTACGTTCTGCCACTGCTTTAGATAAGTCTTGATTCCACCATGGTTTAGGCTTAAATCTGAATTTAGTGTTAAAGTAAGGTTTGATGTATGGGATACTAGCCTCTGCGCACTCATTAATAGTGGCCTCAAAGTTATCATAATTTTCTTGAACATTTGTAGAAATAATATTAAAATAATTAAATTTATTTTCTAAATCAGTTTTATACTTAATCCAATTAGCTTTTTTAAAATTTCTTTTATTATACAAAAAAACGTTGTAAGATTGTTGAATTTTAATATTTAACAATAAGTGATCACTACCTAAGGTTTCATTAGTCGTCATCCATTCACAGTCCAAAACCAAGTCTGCACTAACAAATGTAACATCAGGTGAGGTGCAAATTGTATTATTATTTGATTGAGCTATGCGTGTCGGCGACCCATCATTCAGGTAAACAAATCCGTGATCTGAGCTACTTTCGGCTAGCAACCGCCCTCGGGTATCTGTGCGATAAGACCAACTATTATGATGAGCATCGAAGTCGCCTGCTATTAATGTCTTTCGGTTAAAATGACTAAATAATGAATCATATTCTGTTTTAGTAACTCGCAAATTTTGCGGAGAGTAAATACCAATTATGTACTGAAGCTTACTACTATTTATTAATTCTATACAAATGTATTCAAAATTTACTTGTAATGAAATATCCTTAATTCGTGAAGTTATTGATTTATGAACTATAATAGCCAGCCCGCCGTAATTATCTGCTCGATCTCTTCTAAAGATGTGATATCCAGATATGTTAAAACTTTTATCCTCAGATAACCAAGTCTCCGACAGTATGCAAATGTCAACTTTGTCCCTTACTAAATAGCATTCCAATTCATCGCGTTTATTGTACAAGCTGCGGCAGTTCCATTGAACAATGTTAATACCTAAACATTCGCTCGTAGGTATATTCAAGGACATTATATATTTATTTAATATATATATATTATTATTATTACTCTATTAAAGGAAATTAAATAAAATTAATAATAATTTAAGTTTAAATGAAATAAGTAAGAAAATTGTACTAATTGTTTACTGTTTTTAATTTAGTTATAAGTCGAGTAAATCTATTTTTTAAACTACGGTTCGAAATCAACGGGATAAGATCCTTAAACATATCTATTAACGAATGTATGTTTTCTGTGTGTTGTTTTACAATATATTTAATGTCTGTCATACCAAAAGTATTTTCTAAAAATGATTTCATTTCTTGAGGTGTCAGTGGGTAATTTTTTTTTGAATTTAAAATATGTTCTTCGATAGCATGCCAACTAGAAGAGTGGATGTCGATCGTTGATGTTTTGCGTTGCTTTTTGGACCCATTTTTTTTGTAAACAACACTGGAACTAGACTGGGAGGTTTCGCTGTCATCGTTGTCTTCCAGTATCTCAGAAGTTCTGCTATCCTGACGCTGCAGCAGGGGTGAGGCGGCATCCGATCTATCGGCGGGAACATCGATGGGGGTGGCCAGATCCATGTTGCTGTCATAAGTGGACTCAGTCGGTGGGTGCGGCCGTTTGAAGTTGGGTGAGACCGTGTGACCACCTTCATTCACTTGTGAAGTATCTAAGCCATATTGTGGTGGAACGTCAGGGCATTTCTGGGCTACGTGACCTTCCTTTTTACATAAAAAGCAGGTCATGATATCAGAGGATAAGTAAATCCAATATGTGGTGCCATCATATTCAACCTGGATTCGTTCTGGTAACCGGTTGAAGTCCTCCGGAGTTATATAAACCTGGCGTCTAAAACTCAAGATGTGACTGAACCCTGTGTCGTTGAATCCTGCTCGCAAGAACGTTATCGGGGAAACTGGGTCGATTTCAAGTTTTCTCATCTCTTGTTCGATTACAGGATGAGGGATAATCGGGCACACATTCGATAAAATCACTCTTCTATTTCGATTAATTAAAGGTCTTATTTTTAATTGATTTCCCGCTACTTTTATAACCTGTTGATTGTCCACCAAGTCGTCAACTATCGACTTCGTGGCCAAGAAAATACAAATTCGATTATTTGATATTCTCGATAAAAAACGTATTTCTTTAGGGTCAATGATTCTTCCCAAAGCTTGAGCATATTCTTTTATCTGAATATTTTCTATTGAATCAATTATGATTGCTTGATCTTTAGACGGAAACATCGGGTTTTGTGCTGCTGTCGCATAACTTTTACTTGTGGTATTCATTGTAGTATTCATTTTGTCCCCGTAGTCAGAGACAAAACGCAAAATAATAAACAAAGAACCGGTTTATTACACGAGCCGGCAACACGGCGACGTGATAGCTAATGATAACGCGATAAACGTGTGCTCCCGAGGAGCGCGCGGTTAACACTGATCTATAAGTCATTCAGGTAAAAGGATTTTAAATACATGTTTATTTGATTCTAACACATTGCTCACGTACGCCCACAACTTATAGCACTAGATGGCCCCTGAAGACGGCTCTGACAACGAAGGCATCCTGCCGTTTTCAGCACACATATATAGATGATTACATTACATACTTATATTATACTTAAATATTTTAAAAAAAATATGTTGATAAAGAGTAAAGATTCGGTACTTACTTTGCATCCTTAAACAACAAAGAAGTAAAGACATTAGGAGCATGGGCAAGTAGTTACTTGGAGCTACTTAAAATTTCTTTACTTATTTGAAATGCAAAATAGCTCGGAATATTCTTTTTGCGTTGCAATTACGTTTTGTAGAATTCTAATTGTTTCTCTCTTGAATTCAGAAGGCGAAATTAGTTTTACCGTTTTGTTATTAAGTTGAAACTGCCTGTTTATGTAAATATAAAAGTCATTAATAAATTTTAATGCTTTTAATGTGTCTTTTATCCGAGGTCTTCTAGTGGTGATTATTTCAAATGATCCAGCAGATGGAGTGTATAAATCCTATTCAATTACGTAAACCGAGTCTAGTAGCCTCTAAGGCGTTATAAATTTTACATGAGCTGCGCAATCTAGTAGGCGGATAGATTTATGTATAGACATATAAATCCAGCAGATGCTTGTAGTAAAGCGAAACTAAGATTATGAATAATATCTCATGGGTTTGCTGTGATTTAAAACATTAAACTCGATCGTAACAAATTCTCTAAATTTCATTCAAATCAAACCAATTTTTTAAATACTCGTACCTAACTATATTACTATAAAATTTAACGTTTAGATTGCAAAGCGATTCTAAGTTACTCCAGCCTTAATCAAGAGCTTTTTAACAGTGTTTCGGGTCATCTCTATCTTCTCGGTTCGTATTTTTTTTACGGGCGGGCTTAAATCAAAGTTCAAAGAAGGCGTCAAAAATACTTCGTATTAATAAATCTCATTAGGGGGGTTTATAATATAATAGGAGAAGACAAGAACGTTTCCTAATATCACAAAGGAAAGCTTAAGTCTATGAGACTACAGGTAAGTTCCTTAGCTAATAAGCTTATGAAAGACGGAAGGAATATTAATTGCTATTATTATCATTTTAAGTAAAGAGAGAATAAATGACGATATAGAGTACAAAAATGTAGATTTTTATAAAAGTTTTTTTTATATCTTGCAAATTAAATTTAATAATTGCATAGCAAATTTCCTCAAAATATCAGAGTTTGCCAAGAAAAGGGAAAAATCCGTTTAGTTATTAAAATCCTACTGAACCCAAAAGTTTATCCATTCAAATTTTGCGTTTCAATCGTTTCACATCGCAATAATTTAGTCTCGCGATTTACATAAAACGGAAGATAAAAATTTATTACCATAAGGTAATATTTCTTTTTGAATTTACTGTGGAATAAAAAATGAGTTAATTAAGAGAGTTAACATACCTTCTCCTTTTGAATAAACGTTTTTGCTACGATTGTTTTATGTCTCCTGCTACGAGTCGTAGTTAGTCTAATGCTACGGAACGTCTACGGCAGCGGTGCTTTATTTTTTGTAAAGAACACATAAAGGAATAAACATGAAGAGCACATTAAATGCATTTGTTCTAAAACCGAGTTGTCGGGTTTGGTTTAGGAAAATCGTCGGTAGTGATCGGTGGACGTCAAAAGTTCATATAAATAAGGATGTAAAAAGTTTTTTAAAATATCGATACATATTGAGTCATAAAAACAAAATATTAAATATTGTTAAAAAAATATTTTCAAATATATACAAGGTAAGTAAAAATATCCTTTATATATACAGAAAATACAATTTAAAGGCTCCGTCACTGGTAGCTACTCAAAGCCTTGTAAAGTTGTAAGTATAGTTACATGTTAACAAGTCTTCGTTTTTTTTATTCATGTGTTACGAGGTGATACTAAAACTTAGTTTTGTGAATTCAGAGTAGATATGTCTGTAATAAAGAAAACTGTTAGTTTTTTTTTGTTTTGTTGGTAATAAAATATCTTCGAGTTTTATAGTTATTTTAATATTCGATCTGAAGAACCGACAAAAATAAAACTTATTAAATTTATGTGTCGAGATCATCGCCTCATTAGGAATAACAATTTATCGACACACCTATTATTGCAAAGGTGTGTGCAGCACTATCAAGAACAAAAGAGAAGACTGATGCACTTCATGCACTGATGGTTTAGTGGGCTTCCCGCACCATTTTTATGCACAATCAGGTATTATTTTCGGAGTATTTATTATTTAAAGTGAGAGCGTATTTCATGTGTACGTAAATAGACATGAACCCCGACTGACAAGAATTTTTCGATCTCGCCCTAGTTGGCGTACTTGGCTCCCGACAGTTGACCCCGCATGCGCCCTCCATTTGAACATTACAAAATTTTAAGTAAGTGAAATCGAAAAAAAAGAAACAGTCACAGTTGTCTATAAACCTAGTAGTTAAGTATGTAGATAAAACTTGTCTGCTCCTCGAGGGTTTCCGAAAGGTTTACAACTTTTATAGCCCATCAAACGAGAGGGACCTGCCTAATGCCCATGGGAAAACCTTCAAATAAGATGACGTCAATAGAATATCGTTATTTGGGAAAGCTTATGATTTGGTCTATTTTGGTGCTATAAGAGAAGTATTGGACTCTAATAATCCAATTATTTATATTAGAATTTTTATTATAATTGGGATTTAAGTCTGTATTAGATTAGAATAATACATAATGTTATATTTTATAGGCCTTACCTAGAGGTACATATACCACAAAAACTCACAATATAGGTAGGCCTTTCATTTTTATATAATCATACCGCATAGTTCACATAATAACTTAATTTAATGAAAAAAACGTTATCCGCCAAAAACCAATGGGTCCAGTTTAATTTCCGCGGATTAATATGCAACGTGGAAAAGTTACTTAGTTCGAAATGCAGTTCGCGTTTCAACATCGAAACTAACTAATAAAAAGCCACCAGTTCCGTCCAATCTCATCGCAACTTCGTGCCGAACAATTCTCTAATGAAACTTTGTTTTTCACACCTTTCCAGTTCCAGCACAACTATTTTTCAGCGTTGGTATGTATAACGCAGCCTTCAATCATTAGTAATCGCCTGATTATAGAATCTACAAATCTGTTTTTATTAGTTGAAATTAAATTTGTCTCTACTATACAAGGTCTGTACTTCCTATGTGATAGCTCTCGTAACTGGCGAAAATAAATATAATTTAACTGGTATAAAGATGGTATATTATTGAGGAGGTAAAACTTTATTACGGTTACTGAATGAGTGAGTTTGTCGATACTCGTTAACCTGTTAAATCAGTGAGTGAGCGAATACAGGCCGTATGCCAAGAAACTGTTGCCTTACACTACCAAAAACTATTACCGAGTATCGCCAACCTGAAATTATTTAAACTTTTTAAGAAATCTATGTATACGAACTTCATAGTCTTTTTGGTTTTAGATATTTAAACATATTGTTTAGATTTGAAGAACTTTTATATTTAAAACCAGTGGCCGCCCGCGACTCCGTACGCGTGGAAGTCGGTTTCCCGTGGGAATAAGATGTTTTCCCGCGGTAAAAAGTACCCTATGTCCTTTCCCAAGTTGAGTTCTTTCTTCATACTAATTTTCATCAAAATCGGTTCAGGGGTTTAGGCGTGAAAGCGTAACAGACAGACAGACAGACAGACAGACAGAGTTACTTTCGCATTTATAATATTAAAATATAGTAGGGATAATTTACCAAAGCCATACTGTACGTAGGCAAAAATACAGTTTTACGAAGGTAGTTACAATAGATATGTAATTAAAAATTGAACAGTAATTCAGAACGTAGAAACGAACTTGGCTTTAGCACTTTATAATTAGTTATTTGAACATCGTACAATAACGTTCGAAATGATACAATCCCCTTATTGGAAAAACTTCTCTTTGGTTGGACCTACCTACTTACCTACATTTCTTTGGTGTAGTTGCGGAGCAAACAGAAAACTTCGTCTTCGAGAAATTGACTTTATTTCTCGACGCTGAACTTAACTTGTCTTTAAAGGAGGACCGTTTTAAAAGTATGTACTTACCTACTTTATTAGGTAAGTAAGTAAAACATTTTAGCTTGCAAACAGACAACTTATACTTCATGCGTGGAATCGCGCACCGTGGGTTTCTGCGTTACAGTTTTTTTTCTGCAATTTATTATTACAATTTTACGTTATGTATAAAGATTCGTATCATATAATAAAACAATCACAAAGACACATAATTAAAATAAAAAGTATAATTACAGTATTTCAGTTAGTTTAAAGGTTTAAAGCTATTGGCCCCGATTCTCAAAATACTCTCTAAAACGAAATTAAAAATATCGCTGTCACGTTCTCATGCTTCGTATTAGAAAAAGACAGGTACATTGGTCTCACTAAATTTAGTCCACATCATTGTAAAATTGAACGAAATGCGCTGAGGACTAGCCTAAAATTGCCTTCGCCATGTCATATTGCACGTACATTTTAGTTTGACAGGACTAAAATGATAACCTGTCTCTGTCTTATACTATTGAACAGTAAGTGACGGCAATAGTTTTAGTTTAGTTTAGAGAGTGTTTTCAGAATCGGGGCCAATGTCTACCTACGCTGAGAATGTTCGCTTTGTACCAGATCCATTCTCAGTTAGTTCCCTTAACTTTACGGCAGTATATTCCCAATGTTTTCTTGCATAAAGTCTTAACCAATGGTTACTAAAGGTAAAAATATACACAAATAATAAACAGTAAAAATAACTATTTTTATATTCAAACAAACACGCAGGCTTTAATTAGGTAAGTATACTACTTACAATAAAATATATAAAAAAAATACAAAACATTATTTATTTGAAAGCAAGAAAATTGGGCTATTTACAAACGAGAACAAATTGCCGATTGTCCCTCCATAAGTATTCTCTAAATTCGAATATTACTGACAACATATCGGCTAAGAAAACCCGTAACTCGATTTCGGTAAGATTTCCCGTGGTAGATCGCATCTCCCGAGTGCGGACAGTCCGGAAGTGGGTCGTGTGTTTGTTCATTGAATTATTAACTGAGAGGTCACCACCGGTGGGCGGTACCTCCTTGGGCATATGAAAGTTAGAAGTGTGCTACTTGACCATGTAATTAAACTTTGATGCTCTTGAATTGGAATATTCAATTATTAGGTAGGTGGAAATAAAGTTCTAATAATGAAACTTATAACTCAATAAGGTTGTAAACACACTTGCTCAGAAAGTGAGCTTTATCACATCGTTTTTAGGGCCATAAACCAAGCTCGTGCATCGGAAAATCAAAAATAATAAAATAAACGCGTAAAACCCGTTAAAATGAGTTTAATTTCAAGTAATATAACACACTAGTGCATAACAGAATGAATCCTACAAAGTTAAGGATGAATCAAGAATGAATCTTACAAAGCCTTACTGCAAATTATACGCTTGTTACTGAACATTTTTAATTTGATCGGGTAATACTGTTTTTTTTGTACCAACAAAGAGGTTTTATGCCACTAAAAATCCATTTACATTTTTGGAATAAATAAATGTGTTCATGGATATTGAACTAAAACAATGATTATTATCAAATAATTGAGAATAAACAGTATTTTATCTCGAAAAATATATTTTGAAATAGGCTGCATGGCGGCTAATTGACCCGTGCAAAAAAAGGTACCTACGCGTCATTTTCCGATTTTTTTATAATTTGGTTTACACTGTATTTGTTGCTGTGTCGGGCTGCAACCCTCAGCCTCGTGTAGGTATAATGAACAACTTTGCACACTTATATCATAATATACTGTTTCAATATACCTAGATCTTATAGATTCAATGTAGATTATAAAGCATATTCTGATGAAAAAAAACGAGCAGAAACGTATTTATTGTTAATTTATATAAATATATAATAAATAAGTTCTATAATAAATTCGGCTATATTCCTGGGTAGACGATCATTTTAAGTATTTCAAGGGCATCTTACTTTCCAAAATAACAGGAACCTGCCCCACTCTTATCTATTAAATGAAATGCGAAGTAACCCAGCAACCCCGGATGATTGAATTCAGAGAAACACCTCAACATTGGGGGGGTGGCTCAACCCTTGCAAGTAATTTATGAGTTGACAGCTGCTTAATCAATACCTATGTTAAAGCTACCAAATTTACTTGTTTATATTAATCCGATTTTAATAATGTGTAAGGTAATGCTATTTTTTTTTGTTGCCGTCACCTAATAAAAAAAGCAGGTTTTTTACTTTTTTAGCAGATATGTAAACCTTTGTGAAGGTTAAGCATTACTCTTATGTACATGGCGAATCTTTTCATAAATTATCGACCTTCAAGTAAAAAGCTGTACCTAAGTTTATGGAAAAAGCTTTATACACATAACCATTAAACTGTAAACGACAGTAAACGTGGACAGCCCTTACCACTATCAATGTTTTATTGACTTCCCGCTGAGCACGCCCTATGAAGAGCTTGAATAAAGCTCATACATATAAATACACTTCAGAAAAAGGTAGAAATAGAGTATTTCGAACCCGGAACCATCCGCCTAGCAGTTGGGATGTTATATACGGATATGGAATTACGGTTTCGGTTTCGGATACGGATATTGATTTTTTTTTGTATCGGTTTCGGTTTCGGATACGGATATGAAATTATTTCGGATTATCCGGTAGTTTCGGATAGTTTCGGTTACGGATATTAGATTCTAGGAATTTCAAAACTAATACAAAAAAAATTAGATAATAAAATGGTTTTATTTCTATAGAGGAGGACGATGGGTGAGAACGATGACGTCATAAACACCGCTACATTGAGCTCAGCGAGAGAACCAACACTTTGGTCACAGTTCTGTAAGCGGTTTACGGAACGCAGCCAAAAACAACTTGTCGTAACGTGTTTCATTTAGATTTTTAGATTCCGCCACTATCCGAAATTATCCGAAACATTTATTTCGGTTTCGGTTACGGATACGGATATTTTTTTATTTCGGATATCCGGTAGTTTTGGTTACGGATATGGATATCCTTAACATCCCTAGTATATACCGGGTGTCCAGGAAACAATGGATAAACTCTGAAGGGCTGATAGTAGAACTAAAGGCAAGCCTAAAAAATAATTGATAAAAAGTATAACCCTTACACTGCTAGAAATATGGCGCTTTAAAAAAAAACTTCATATTTTTTTGACTGTGTTCATATTTTTACTCGTAACGAGGTTAAATCACTTAATACCATCATTATTTCTAGCTAAAATAATTAATATTAACCACATCTGTGAATAACTACCAAATAAAATAGCTAACTAAAGTATTTTTCTCAAAAAATAATGTTTAACTTTTGATTTGTGTAAAATTTCTAAAGAAATATTTTTGATGTGGAACTTTGAACAGCTTTGGTGTAAAAAAATAATATGAAAGCAACAGTAGCCAATGACATCTACGAATCGTAAATGTAGGGCCTGCATCAGGATGGGGACAGACAATTTGAACAGTTGCTCTCAATTACTCCAATGTGTTTGCAATTAATATCAGTTTAAAATTATATTTCTTTAGTTTTATTGTATTTTTTTAATTTTGCTACAACTAAATAATTTTCCCATTTTCCACACTAATACCATTAGTTCAATATTTATTCATTGCAATAACGACATGTTACATCTTTTTAAAAACGTTATTAAACCAGGGATATTTTGAAGTCATTGGCCACTGTTGCTTTCATATTATTTTTTTACACCAGAGCTGTTCAAAGTTCCACATCAAAAATATTTCTTTAGAAATTTTACACAAATCAAAAGTTAAACATTATTTTTTGAGAAAAATACTTTAGTTAGCTATTTTATTTGGTAGTTATTCACAGATGTGGTTAATATTAATTATTTTAGCATAGAAATAATGATGGTATTAAGTGATTTGACCTCGTTACGAGTAAAAATATGAACACAGTCAAAAAAATATGAAGTTTTTTTTTAAAGCGCCATATTTCTAGCAGTGTTAGGGTTATACTTTTTATCAATTATTTTTTAGGCTTGCCTTTACTTCTACTATCAGCCCTTCAGAGTTTATCCATTGTTTCCTGGACACCCGGTATACCGCTGCATCACAGAGGTCGTCAATTTCTTTTATTTCTTGTGTAGTCCTGATAGCGATCAAACATTATTTTAATATCACTTAATAGTTACTAACCGACACATTTTCAGATGCTTTTTAAACTAATACCTATAAAGCGATGCTTTTAGTCCTTGCAAGTTTTTAGTGAGTATTGTGTGCCTATTGGCAATAATAATATAAAATAAAATAAACCATGCGGTCGAAGTCACAGGCAAAACTTAACACTTACTATCTGTAGGTACAGCTATTATTTCAATAAATGGTTCCCATCACTCAATTTCACAGCGAAACGTGAAAGCGATTTGTTAAGTTTCGATGTGCTAAAAACACTTTTTAAAAGACATAAAACATTTTACGATCTCATTTTTCTTTTATATCTCTACTTAATCTTAATGGAACAATATTCGTACAGATTGTAGGTAGTACGATCGGACGATTAAATTATTTATTTGTATTCAAAATAAAAATGTTTTGTATTTATTGCTTATGGTTATAACATAAAATAAGGAAACATAAAATAAACATTCTGCAATATACTTATTTAATTTCACTTGTAATATATTAAGGGTTAATTCTAGAAATTTGTGATCCTAGATTATTTACCTGTACGTTACAAATGCTACAATCGATAGAACGGGAAACAAAGTGGAATTCCGTCGCAGCCTTGTATTGTACTCTGTACTGTACTGTACTTGTAGCTGTAATTAAGTGAATCCACCTAATTGTTTACCACTGAAATACCGACTCGAGGCTTTCTTATATTTATTACCTACTATTACCGACAAAATAAAAGTACGCAAGCTTAACTTAATTAGGGAACGGGTCGGCCCGGCTAGAGAATTATAGGTAACAAGGTAAAAGGAGACGTTAGCCTAGATTGGTAGGTTACCTAGGCTGCGTTCTCCAAGTTTTGCTTATTATTTAGGCCTACTAAGGATTTACTCTTAGATCCTAAATAGCCTGCCAAGCGAATAGGATAAGCATAAATAAACAAACTCTTCAGCTTTATATTTACAATAAGAGTTAATAGTAGCAATAAAATAGATATTGGTTCATAGTATTAATAAAATAGCAGTGTTTTAAATTGCGTACAATCTATATTATTGCCATTACTCTAAACACAAACACCGCCTTCTTCTGAGAACCTTTTCTTAGTTAAAAAACGAGAAAATACTACAGTTGAACAGACACAAATGCTTGTATATTGTTCCTACCATTACAGCTACATCTTGGGTAAAATAATATTGCGACCCTTAGCTGGAATAAGCTTTCAGAAATGTGTAAAGTTTCGTGTAGAAATTCATGGCGCGTTTCTAGACTATTTTCTGTTTGCTATCGTTGAAACAATGTCGGTACCTATGTTACAACTTTTGTACATGTTCCGTTTTGTAACTAATTAGCAATGTTACACTCACAGCCAATCTCTACTTGCAAAATTTATTAAAAGTTGGTATTTATACATACATTTTTTAAATATTTTTTTAATCATTTACGCACCTATGACTTACCCTTACTTATTTGCTGTGTTAATGGAATTTACCTAATATACTTATATCATCATTATTGTTCCTGTTTACAGGCAATGAAGAAAAATAAGTAGGTATGATTTTAAATTCAAGAAAACGTTTATTTTTTCGCCTGTACTGGTATGTACTGTATAATTTAATAAAAAAATCAAAATAATTATTTTAAGTATAGGTATTTTAAAGAGCTCCTTTGCGAAACCAAACAGTTATTTGGTTAAAAACTTCAGTGAATTTCGTTAGTCCTTGTTCCCAAAGAGCTAAAAGAGAAAGTTATTAACTCAATAAAGTTATTATAAAAATTAGCAAACGAAACCTTTACCAAAGCAAAAACTAAATTAACTAAATGATTTATCAACTATTTTTACAAAAATGCCCTTAATGCAACTACAAATAAGAGGAAAATGAACCTACAAGATTTTTGGAGCATAATAAACTTCAGGCTAGCGCACCAACTGTAGGGCTCTAGGACTATGTACTCAGGAAGAATCTTGTAACAATTAGACTCGAACCAATTAAGGAAAGATAATTTCGCCCCGGAAGTCGAATCCAGGACCTTCTGTTGAATACCGCTGCTCCACAGAGCATGTGACATTAATAAACATATTTAATAAATAATAAACTTATTTATATTGTTTTTTTATGATTGGTAGAATTGGTAAGTTTGGTAGAATTCGAAAGCAGAATTGGTTTGTATGTATTATGTATGTAATTGATGTAGTATGTATGTTTTTATCAAACTGGTCGTTAAAATAACTTTATAGAAAATACAATCTTTTTTTAAGAAATTCATTCCATCAATGTACTTTCTTTAATTCATGATTTAGTACATGGTAATGTTGATACTTACTATCTTTTATATTTTTATCGACATTTGGTACGGTTATGACGGTCATTTTTTCATTGGCTCCTTCGAGCGCCACGGAAGCTGCATATGTGGCTAAAAGATAATCAAATAACATAGTTAAATACAAAACGAAGTAATTTTAGAACAGCAACAAAAATAAAAGTAAACAAAGGGATATGTCTCATCGGCTACAAAAGTATTCTCTGTCCAATAATCCAAATGTTGTACCCCTAAATTTGGTAGGTAAGCTTTTAATTTGAAATAAAGAAATGTGATTTAATCAGATTGCATAGGTAGGACTCCACGAAGTTGAAAACCTACTCTTGTGTAGGTACTTACTTAATATTGCAGCCAACAAAATACCCCAGAAAGCTATAACGTTCATATTGGTAAATTTACAAAAAAATAACCTAACATAAAATTCATTAAATTAAAAAATAAGGATTATTGCATGATTATTGTTTCCAAGATTTGTCTTGATTTGACATGTGGATTTTTAAACATTTATCGAAGAATGTTGGTCGGTCTACGATTCTGCACGTGCAGCCTTTAATAACTTTAAATATGAGCATATAATAGAATCGACAAGACTTTTTGGTTTAACTTCAGGTTTCACCATAAACAATAATAATATGAATCCCATTAAAAAGTTCCCAAGTTCTAACTTCTAGGCGACAAGTTCTTAAAAAAAAAAAAAAAGCATTCTTACAAAAATTATGATAATTAGTTTCGTTTATCACAGAAAGTCGATTCTTAAATATTACACAGTTTGCATACAATGGTTCTCATCCACCATCGTAGTTTCTTAACGAAAATAATAATTTAATCCTTAGCTTGTACTTTGACTCGTCTTTTTTCTTGCCAAACATCATGGTTTGATTCTAACCTTAAATCCGCAAAGGCAGAAAGACAGGCAGAAGAACAGGGCAGAAGTAATATAGTAAAAAAAAAAAAATTATTATAAAAAGAGGCACTGTATTAAGGTTTTATAATTTTATTTTAAAATATTCATTTTATATCAATGTAGACTTGCATTAATTACGTGGTTTATCTAATATATTTATCAATTCGTCGTTTACAGTAAATTGCCACATCAAACTCAACCTTCTACTTTCTAATACCGACTTCTATAACTATCTAGCATTAATATTTTTGTTCAGTACATTAGTTGGTAATCCACAATTTATAAACAAAAGGATTCCTTTAATTAAAGTACATATTCAATACATTTATCCACAGTTTTCCACGTAATTTTTATGTGAGTTTTTCAATTAGAATAAAACTTAAGTAAAACCAAAATGGTCGCAACTATACTTGATGTAGCAGCAACATACCATATTTTTATAATGGTTGTTATAACAAATGAAAGTAGCTACATACGTAACTCTTTTTAAATTCTGTATGTTTGTCACGAACGACGCTATTTTTCTCCGTAATCTCTGGATTTCCTCCCACGATCGTTGAAAAGAGAACAAGTGAAAGTTTGATTTTCGGTAAAATGTGAGTTTTTGTAAATGTTTCTTGAGCTCCTTAGAAGAAGGTGTATTTAAAGTTTAATTGTCCTGTATTTTGCGAAAAAATAAATGAATTTTGTTATGAAGCTGTATGTATTTACAAATTAATACAATTGCTTCCTTACATACATTGATCCTGATTTCTATCACAGTTTGAATAGAGGGTGCGCTTTTCAAGCTCTCCATTCTTTTTGCTAATTCCACAACAACACTACTTGATTACTCTACACACATATATCTACACATCCACACATAATACACGAGGGGTCATATCATACCACGCACTGATGGCTCCTTTGATAATTATCAAGGTAGAGTGAAGCTCGCTCAGGCTATTATGTGAAAAATTATCGTCAGTTAAACGCCTGCAGGTTATACAAGTCAGACATTTTTGTTTTATTACGTTTGCTATTTCTCTACTTCAGTACTCGTAGTTTACAAAACGGTAAGATCAATCGTAATGGATAAGAATAAGAAAGAAAAGTTTAACATTATTTTCTCAGTCGATGAATCTCTCGAAAGTAAATTGGTTTTACAGTTAACGCTTTTTCTTCCACGAAAAATGTCTTTGTAAGTTTTAATCATATTGGTCGTTGTTATGAACACTTTGTGTAGTCTCACGCGTTAATGTACACTTCTTCTTTGTACTCTTTCATGGGGTAGTCTTTGGGAGGTAATCTGAAGCTGTCTCTGAGATAGGTGAACCTGCTGAAGTTGTAGAAGTACTCCTTCCCGTCGGGGGAGTACTGCGGGTGCATGGTGTAGGGGGGAAACTCGACGTCCGTGGTAGAGTCCGCGAGTGCGTACTTAGCGAACTCCTGTTTGTATCGTCATGATTGTTCACGGAACTTGCGGCGTTTGGAACACTTCTCCTTGAGGATGTAGCAGAGCGCGATGGCTATGAGCACGGCGATGGCGATGGCCATGCTGATGCTGATCCAGATGATCTCCTCGTTGATGCCGCTCGTCGACTTGCCTGCCAAAACATAAACCACACTGACAAATAGGTCAAGTAAGTTTTATTGTAACTAAAACGACAAATACAAAGAGATGAACCTAAATAAAACAGATTCAAGTTTTCTAAACCATCAACTATTTTATTTTATTTCATCTAGGTACTCAAACTACTATAAAATTGAACTGGGTTTTATAGCTAAAAGTTTATTGTTCATCGTTTTTATTGTGCACTGACATACGAGGTAACTATCGGTGAGTAAGGTCAAACAAACCTAAACTAAGACAGTTATAGAATGACCTACTGACTTTCATATGACAGTTTACTCAGTATTAAAATATGTCAAGGACGTAAAATTTTGCCTTTTACATGTGCGCAATTATTATAATATCCATAGCATTGCTTTAGTTTAGGTATCCTACTCCTAACTTTACAAGCAGAACCCTCTACATTACAACTTCAACTTTATATATTACCTAATGTTAGTAATGTATATTGCATTCCAGCTACTATACTATATTACATCGAGTACCTATATTAATACTGAGCATCATGAAACAAGCTGTTATGTGTAACCTTTGTAAATGTTAACCATCATACAAAAATAGTGGTGAAATAAAACTTAATATCAGAAATTAAATATTGAATTTACGACCAAGTCAGTTAATTAAAAAAGTCTGTTAACATCGTGGTATTTTCGTTGTAACGACCGTTTTAATTGAAGTTATTGTAGTTGGAAATGAATTTATGTTATCGCACTAGTAGAGGCATCCCCAGTGTCGCAATTCGTGCAATCCTAGTTCTGTAACAATAGTTGTACTGGGATTCATTTTTCTATTGCGTCTCCAACGCAAACGGATAATATTACTGGCAATATTATTATGTATTCAGGGAGTAGGCAAAATTGCGAATATTTACTTGCTTTAAATTTCAAGCACGACGAAATGTACATTAGATTACCTGCAGACGGAGTCAAAAATCAGCTGGGAATTCACTGAGAGCGATAAAAAATTGTATATGTTGGAATCTTCTAAATTTGATTTGAATATCTTCTGAATATCATTTGATTGTTCGGGATAAGTCGGAGTATAAAATGATCAGAACTTTTACTTTATCAATGAAGAAATAGCCTTGGGTGTTTATATAAGAAACTTATCTATACACTTTGTGGATATCACGAACCTGAAGTTTTATTCATTTCAGTTAACGCTTAGATAAAAAGGACATTTGTCGTAGTAAGTTTGAGAATATAAGTACTTCAGGAACCTAACAAAAGACAGCCTTGATAAGATAATCGTTATTTGCTAAGAATGTATTTAATTAACCGTTAAGTAGGTATATGTCTTGTTGCGTAGATAAAAATGGCAGAGCTTAAAAATACCTACTTACTTCAAGCACTTAACAAATTGCTTGTCAGCATGATGATGCACTTTCCATATTCTTACGAGTACAATGTAATGTAATTTAATGCATTTTTTTTATAATATAGGTAGCAAACGAGCATGTGGATCACCTGATGGTAAGTGATCACCGCCGCCCATGACTACCCGCAACACTGTGGGTGTTGGGGGTGTGTTGCTGACCTTTGAGAAAATTGGGCACCGGGTACCGCACTCACCGAACGAAACGCAGGAACATCGTCCTTACTTCACGTCGGTTTTCTGCATACGTGTGTACTGACCTCCGACCTTGTTGGAGTACCCGCCCACCTTGCCCGCGACGCGCGCCGCCGCCCGCCCCGCCAGCGCCAGCAGGGCTCCCGTCGGCACCCATACCCCACCTGGTGATCAACATTAATGGAAGTAAGACTGAATGACGTCATCGATTTAAACAAACAGTCGATTTGCATGTAAACGTTGGTATCTATTATGTGTGTAATTACGTAGATACACTAATTGATAGACTAACTTAGTTAATGAGATGGATATATTAACTGAGTAATTATCTTAGTAGGTAAGCTATCAAGAAAATACTTTTATTTTTTATGCCGTAGCAGTTACTAAAACTTTAGATCATAGTTTTTCCCTATGCATAATCAGTGAATAGAAAATAAAGTAAAAACAACTTGTAAAACAGACTTGTCTTTTCTTCAAAAGATTGGCGTCATTAGCAGAATGTACCAATCCCGCTCATACATTATCCAGCATACAAAGAAAAATCGACGGAGACCTCGTTCGGTCTCAATCAGAACGATTGAAACTGTGCGACTGATTGATGAAGTCATTCGACAAATCACGTCGCATTTTCTTTGGACGAATGAAATAAAACATTTGAAAGGGATTCGTAAATTACTGGAAAAGAAAGATTGATTATGTGTTCGTCTTATCTTTTGAATTTTATTTCAGAATTTAGTTGAAAAAACTTTTAAGAGCTAAGTTACATTACATTGAAAACGTCTAAGACAAGAAAAAGTTATACTTTAGATAACTGAATCTTAACAATAACCTAATAAAGCAAGTTAACACCAGAAACTCTCACTTAGTTTTGTCAACAAGTGAAGTTAGATCTTCTGAAATCTATCATGGCTTCATCTTAACACGTTCTGGTGACTTGAGTAGACACCAAATATTCAAGATGGAGAAAGCGATTTTTTATACTACACATGTAGGAAATTGGGAAGTAGTCATGTCGGTAGCTTTAATTTACCTTCCTAAGCCAAGGAAACTAAACAGCCTACAATTTATTATTAGTTGTGAATTATATGTTGTAAAATTATTTTCAATCAATCCGTTACGTGATAGATATACGTTAAAGTATGAATTTTATTAAAAATTAAGATGAAAACTTATAAATACAGCAAAACTTATTATTGTAGCTATATCGATAATGTTTTACGAATTTGTAAAACTGTAACTGAAACCTTACCTGCTGTTTCTGAAATGCTCAGATACTGTGAAATAGCACGAAGTAACGAAGGACAAAAAAAATTAAAAGACAAGATCTCAATTAATATTAATCGCTAAAACTAAACTTGAAGCCGCTAATTAAAAACGGTGATTAGCAATTCGCCTCGTCACGGTTACTTACGTATCAAAACCGCCATTTTGTTACTGGAGTGTTGATTAATGTGTTGAACCTTCAGTCCATGGGAGAGAGCCGTCTGCGCATTCTCGAACCTTTATGTGCTACCTACACAAAAAGAAAAACTGTTTAAAATCGATGAATTTGAAATACCTTAATGATCACTTGAATTGAATCTATAGATTGTAAAGTCCTATTTCATTTATAAATATATTCATATTTTAGTTGCAAGCAAAAGTATGTAAACAGATGAAGTAAGAAACCTATTTTATAGGAAACAAGTGACCTACGCTTCGCAGTAGTGTATTGCGTAACGTGGTGTAGGAGGTTTAAATTTATATTTAGTCACTCTAATTTTATTTGAGAAGGTATGCTTTTCTTATGCTTAAATTAACGTATTAGTAATTTTTTTATAAATAGGAATGTGTAGTAAACTGAAATAAGGAACCAAAGAATGAACATCGATTTATTGAACGTAGCTAACCTACTAAGTTACTTTCTTTACAAGAACGTCGGTAAGAAACGTGGCCTAAGCTCTAAGAAAACTAATTAAAAGTATTTTAACGCTTTACTTAAACACGTATAAAAAACTGCGGGTGGTTTAATTTATTGTTCTGACGTTCTCGGCGGTAACTGCCGGATTATCAAGAACATAATTAGTTTTTTTTGTGATGGGGATTGCCATTTAGGTCAAGGTTAAGGCAGTTACAGATAACAGATGTTGGCTTAAGCTTAAGGCTTTTTGTGTAATCTGATAATTAGCCTGGAGTCTGGAGAGCTCAAGCTGTAACTATTTGCTTTGTTTAATTAGATGGTTACTCTTCTAATTAGAGTATTACTCTATTTATTAGAGTACCTATAATATTGGGTTAGCTGCGAAGAATGTGAACTTTATACTAATTAATTTTGACATTGTGATTTCATATTTCGTAAAACAAATGAAATTGGATTTGCAGGAATGCTGTTCCTTTTGTCTTGACCAAGTCAAGTTATGCGCCAACAAATTTACGTTGACCAAAAATGTGTTGAGATATTTTTCGACAGTTTTTTACACATTTTAACGATTTTTACTTTACTGGAATTTTGCAACGCAGGAGAAAAAGGGTCTGAGGTTTTAGAATTTTAGTTAATAGAATTATCTTTCTTATGTTTAAGTTAAATCAAAATAAGGCAGCAGATTAAAATTTTGTTATAATAAAATGAATAAATAAAAATAAAAATCATTTATTTCATCATTAAGTAACTTAATGATCATTCGATGAAAGTCAAAATATCAATAATCAGCTTATCACCAGTAGGCCGAGAGAAAAAAGCTGGTGGAAAAAAACTCAGCACTCTTTAAATAAAAATATGATTTCAAATACAGCCATGTAAAATCAAACAATAATTAATAATTACGTTAAGCTCTACCATCCCAGAGATTAATATTAACTCCGAAGGCGAGTTACGCTAAATGGGTTGTTCATTAATTATGTGTAATGAAACAGTGGAAATATAAAGTCTTATTTACAATGCGGTCAAGTGGGAAGGGTGATAATTATTCAGCCGGCCTCAGGGCTCGTGACGTGAATCAGCATATGTTTTAGATTTGTTTAATGAGGTGAATCGGCGCGTGAGTTTATGTTGTTTGTTATGATTTATTTAACTTTAACTTAGAATTATTTAGCCGTATGTTATGCCAACGCTAATATGCCCAACGGTGGGAAAGCCAGAAGCAACTTATATTTGCCAACTGCGACTGTCGGATGCAGTATTTTCCCAGACGCTGTAAAAACAGGAGCGTAGAATAAACCACTGCGATTTATCTTACAAAGAAAAACTGCTATTTAAATAGGATATATATTTTTATTTAAACAAGTTAGATTGCTATTCGACTCATAAAACATTGTAGCTGTTATTTGTATTTTAATTTATAGGAGTCTTCACTACAAACAAACACATTCTTTCTATATGCAACCATCAAACTAAATTAAGCAATTTTCAGCCAAAGCACGCCCTCATCAATTAATTAAACCTTAAACAAAAAAAACTCCGTCTTCATTCTCTCCCAATAATTGATCACTTATCTGTAACGTAATCTTCTAAATCTATTGCGTGACCATTAGTTACATTGTAGGCTCTTAATTAGCTGACCACATATTGACGTAGGCTGCGTGGGCGCCTCCGTGGCCCGGTAATTACATTCATCTATCACAGAGTTTGCTAATCACAGGTTGACCGACCCCTGGACCTACGTGACTCATGTGAAACCAAATTGGTGACGAGTAATTATGGTGTGCTGGTGTTTTCATAATTTGTGTACAGAATGAATGTTAATCAATTTAATCTAGGAATTTATATAAAATAAACATCCCTTTTTTTTACAATATTTCAAAAACGATAAAGAAAAATATGTATTTTGTAATACATAGCGATATCATAACTCAAGAACTACTTTAAATCAATTTCTAAACAAGAACAGCCTCAAAGCTGTAGGTAAAAACTTGTAAATTTTAGTAGCTTTAGAATACCTTAGTGTATATCAATTCAAGTGTAAACATGTTTTTGAAGCGCTCTTAGGCTTGGGAACTCCAAAGTTGCTGGCTCCATAGTTTCAAGGTTCTTCAACTAAAGAGCACATTTTAGGTACTTCTTCAAACCAAAACCCACATAAAAAAATATTTATGCAAGGACATTAGATTCATGGGTATATTTCTAGACTTTGAATTGGCTATCGGCCAAGTGTCAAAATCAGGCTACCGATGATTTGGCATGTATTTCTGCGGTTTTGATGTAAATTTGGTAGTTAATATCAATATTATATGTAAATGTATAAGTAGTTTAATACATGGAGCAAGAAATGATGACATTTGGGACGTAAAGTGTCGTAAGCAGTAAATGTCATTCAGGCATTGATTACTCATTAAGCAATGAAAACTACAAACTGAAGATGTGACCTCGAGCTATTCCATCTTATTCAATATTAAAAAAAAAAATCTTTGTCTAATCTCATTTAAAAGCCTTATGCAAGAACGGTATCTAAGTAAAGTTTTTAAACTACTGCGACTATACTTATTTATAATTCACGAGCTCTACCTGATTAATAAGTACATTTTTATGTCTCTGCTGCTTCTTCAGATGCTTTTCCTTACTAAGTTCCTATTTATTTTTCAAACCACTCGAGTAACATCTTGCGTACGTATTGGTCTCTTGTTATTGTGTGTCCTCTCCCTCGTGAGGTCAATGTAATTGTGCCTACAAGGATAAATAGAGATTGGGTGTTTTATTGCACCACTGGGACACTTTGCCTGCTGTAAAATGAATATATAACGAAGGGTCTGGTGCTTGAGAACATTTGATCTTGTTGATATGTCGCGGGTAAATTAAATGGTGTTTTCTTTTCTGTTTACAAAATAGGTTTATTATACAGTCAGTTGCTTGGCCGTAGGTAGAGATGCATGTAAGATACATTCATACATGATATTTTTGCGCTTACTTTAGTGTCACATATAGGGTGCGATAGTCTGCAGTTTGATAGTCCATGCTAAGGCACGTAATTACCACATAAATTCAAGATAGAAGTCAGAGTAGCCAAGTTAATAACTTGACGCACTACGTGGTCAACAATAATTATAATTTAAATTTCAATTAAAACATTGTAATTTTCACCCACAATTAATGTTAATTGGGACGCATGATTCGACTCGACATTTGGGAATCATAATTGTAATTAAATGGGTTATTACTTTCCAATTTGAACTCATTGTCGTCGCACCGCGCTAGAATGTAATCAGTGAAGTTAAAGTCGCATTTTATTTATTTGCAAAAACGAGAGTGAAAATTCCGAACAGAAGTTGTAGCAAAATAGGTAGAGGCGTTCATTTGTTGCTAAGTTGGAAAGGTACAGTTTATTGTTATTTCTGTTAATATTTTAAACGAGTTGTTAAGATAGAATAAATTACTTGATGTCTAATAAACTATGTAACAAACGATGTTCTCCTGTGAGAATTTATAATTAATTTAATTCCTTAACTATCTACACTATTATAAAGAGAAAAGATTGTTTGTTAGAAATGTATCAGAAATTATATGTATTAGCAAGTTAAAAATGATATTTGTAGAATTAGTAAGAAAAAAACTACGTCTTGTCCATAATAAATGTTATGCCAATATAATTTAAAATTAGAGGAGATAGATAGACAATAAGACAGGAATTTATTATGAACATTCTACTCTTAATTTAACGTTTATGAAGGTAGTATAACATGTGTAGGTACTACCGTAGTAATTAAGGCGACTACGAAAAAGAAGCTACTACGCCGTAGACCGTAGTAGTTTAACGTAGCATTGAGTAGTCTAAGGCCCGTATTACAGAAGGCGACTCAAGCGTCGTTTGAACTTCAATCATTCAAAATTCTTTTTAAATACAGATCACCACTCAAGCATCGATCTTATTATAGAACGCATTTTAAGTTCAGTTCAGGTGATACTAGACTCGAGCGGCGATTTGAGCGGAGCTAATCATTGACATAACATTGACTAAATCGGCGACAATCATTGGTAGTATAACATGCTTCACAGTATATTGTGAAAAACGATACCGATATTTGAAGTTATTTAAATTTATTGCGTACGGGTCTTGGGGGTCCCGCAAGAATCTTCGCGAGATGTCTATATTTCGGACACCCCGATCTAATAGTCGGACATAGTAATTAAATTCGTCAAAAATATATCAATATTCACAGCCACATGATAGAATCTTGTTCAATCTACTCTCAAGAGTGGTGTTGACACAATTTACGTGATCTTAGATCAAATCATCGCTTGAGTGGTGATTTTAAATTAAAAACCAATTCAAAATATAAAATTACTCAATTGAACGTTGATAAACGAATTTCGTTTCAAGAACGGTTCTAAAATAAAAGCTTGACTTAAAACTAGTTTTAAAACTAAATTCATTACTGAGTTACATTCTATAATCCGGCCCTAAAAGGCCGAACTGCGATCAACGCATTTTACAACTTTGCTAGGTAACACACGCTTCTATAGTAAATAGTTACAGAGAGATAGAGCTATAGTTGCTATTGTCTTTTTATCGTTGGAAACAACAAAATGTTTCTGGCACTTTTCTTGTAAATATAAATATAATAAAAAGTACAAAACCCGGTTTATCCGTGACCGACCGCTGACAAAAGCTTGAGTGGAACAATGAACGTGGGCTCTTGGATTTGAATATAATAGAACGACAGACAAACCAGTAGGTATACAATAATGTAAATAAGGAAGATCTGTAAATAAAACAATAGAGTTTTCAGATATTTCTAAAGCCATTGATTTTTACATAAAATTCTACAAGTAAACAAAACAAGAATATAAATAACTATCTCTGAAATCTCGGAAGCATCGACGTGAACTATCACGTAAAAACACAGCGTAAAAAACATAGAATTGTGTTTACATTACGCAAATCGAAGAAAAATACGCAAAGACGTGTTATCGAAAATATTTTTTACACACCGTTGAACAATGTTGGCAGAGCCGAGGAAAATAATAACAGATGAAGATTTAGACATCGTTTATCTATTGGGAACAGTGTTTTAGATTATAGACCTACCAAGTTTAAGAGAAACATTAAACACTTCTTAGAATTCTATTAAGTTGATATAAAATAGTACAATAGTAGGAAAATAAAGCGACTGTTTCAATTTTTTAACGGGTGAGGTTAATGAGACATACAATCATGTTAAAATAAAAATAGTACAAACACATATCAGATGAAATTGAAATAAAATAAAAAAATATTAACGGGTTTGAGTTATTTTGGTGCTCGTAAACACACACAATAAATTGATCCGCACAATCACATTAAACCCCGCGCGTTGTTTTCGCCACAACTCGTGTCCCACGAGACCTTCGCCATAAATCACGAGGCCTTTTAACTCGTCAGTGTCTCCTTTAACCCTGAAACTCGACAAATACCCTAAAACACGATTTATTTCTGGTTGGCAACGCGGGAAACATATTTCGCTCACGCTCGTCGCCATTAATAACCCTCGTCTGCATTTGGCAATAAATTAACTAATGATATTTAGATTTTACCTGAGTCGTTAGCGTTGGTCTCATTTTTGATACCCGTTGGTATAACGATTTTTTCATATACCGGGTGTCCAGGAAACAATGGATAATCTCAGAAGGGCTAATAGTAGAACTAAAGGCAAGCCTAAAAAGTAATTGATAAAAAGTATAGTAGATGTAGGGCCTGCATCAGGATGGGGACAGACAATTTGAACAGTTGCTCTTAATTATTCCAATGTGTTTGCAATTAATATCTATTGGAAATCATATTTCTTTAGTTTTATTGTATTTTTTAATTTTGCTAGAACTAAATAATTATTCCATTTTACAGACTAATACCATTAGTTCAATATTTTTTCATTACAATGACGGCATATTACATCTTTTTAAAAACGTTATTGAACCAGGAATATTTTGAAATTATTGGCCACAGTTGCTTTCATATTTTTTTTTACACCAGAGCTGTTCAAAGTTCCACATCAAAAATATTTCTTTAGAAATTTTACAAAAATCAAAAGTTTAACATTATTTTTTGAGAAAAATACTCCAGTTAGCTATTTTATTTGGTAGTTATTCACTGATGCGGTTAATATTTATTATTTTAGCACAGAAATAATGACGGTATTAAGTGATTTGACCTCGTTACGAGTAAAAATATGAACACAGTCAAAAATATATGAAGTTTTTTTTTAAAGCGCCATATTTCTAGCAGTGTAAGGGTTATACTTTTTATCAATTACTTTTTAGGCTTGCCTTTAGTTCTACTTTCAGCCCTTCAGAGGTTATCCATTGTTTCCTGGACACCCGGTATACCAGATCATGATTTACAAGAAGACTCGTGCCTACCCATTAAGTTCTTTGGATTTTTTAAATACTGTTTTCTTATTAAAACCAATAGTTAAATTTCATACGTAGAAGTTACTATTTAGACATACTGGAATGTTTATCTACGCATCGGTAACTTCCAGAGAATCATTTGTATTGGAGAAATCACAACACAAACCTTTATACATTTACGCAACCGTAAATTGTTTATTCAACTCTTCAATACATATGAAAATGGTAGAAAAACAACTAAGTTATTTGCGAAACGTCTAAAAATAACAAAACAACAATACGCAATTTAAAAATACAAATCCATTCTTGTAATTTCTCTGCGCTCGTTTTCTATTATCACGAGCAAATACAAATACAATCCTTCTTATTGAAAGTTTCCGCAGTTAAATCTCATTTATATAAAGTGCTCCTTTTTACGGAGTTTCAATTAAGAAAGCAATAATCTTGTCCTTCGTAGACAAAAGTTTTTTATTATATTGAAAAAGTTGCCGAACAAATATTATTTTGCGTGTTCAAAACTTTTTATGAGTATTCTAACATTTATTGTAGCCATTAAGCAATGTCTCGGTTTATCCGGCGACATTTGAAATGGTTAGAACGTGGTACAAACATAATATATAGCTTAGTGTTCTTTCTATCCGCAGATATGAAAACTTTTTGTCGTTACTCGTACTATAACAAAAAAAAAACTTTGGACTAGCGGTGTCCATAAACTAAGCTTATTTTATGAGCACCACCCAATGAAGTTTAAAACTCCTGTTACTAAGAGGTATATAAATATAAAACCGTATAATATAAAACGGTGACGCCTTTTTTATCAAAAGATATAAAGTAAAAACAAAAAAACTACAACTATAATACAAAAGTATAGAATGTATGCCAAGATCTCCGCGACGAACAATCAGAATGTTGACGGCCCCTGTCTCGCGCACGTCACAGAATGTTCCGCCTCACGCCGCGTCAGGAGTCGCCAACCCAGTAATGGGTGCACGCTCGACCGGCTCCGCTAATGGGGTTCTTACATCACGACAAGTGACAAAGTACACATTTACTCCTTACATGCTCAGAACATATATAACCAGCTTATTTTTAGACATTTTATAGTGGAAAATTTTTACGCAATTTTTATTACACTTTTGAGAATTTGCGTAAGTAAACTTGGGAGTTTTCGTTGGGTAATATTAAAACGACATCGAAATTGTGATGGCGTCGTCAGTCGTCGAGCGAAGAAAATTAAAAGTTATTTTCTGGGTATAAAAGTTCTCTCGTTTCATTCTGTTCGGGCCATTTAAAAAATAATAAGGCGTTTTATGTTTGAATAATAACATTTTTATTTTAATGTGCTGTTAAAAGTCAAAGTAGTAAAATATGCTGGGATGTAAAAGAGCAATGCGGTTAAGTACATTGTATTATAATGCATACACACTCGACGACTTTGCTGTTTTTTATAAGATAAAAATTTCTTTGTTTTCATTCATCATAACTTTAATTCTTTTTGAGTTGAGGTACAAGAAAATATATGTTTTATGTTCACTGAATGTTCACGTTATGATTGTATAATTTCCAAAAAGAGTGCTGGGAGTTTTTGTCCGCCGGCTTTTTTCTCTCGGTCCACGGTTAGGTAAAGTCGAAGTTTGTAATATTGACGTTCATTAAGTATATGTTATGATGAATAAAAGAATTTTGATTTTGATATCAACATTTATAACAGACTAATTATAGTTTGAAAAAGCAATTTATTTTAAATAAATGCTAATCTAATAAAAAATCTAATATTGTCGAGGTTCAAGTTTTAAGGTAAACATTGAACCTCTAAGATTCTCTTGAGACTATCTCGCAGATACTTATCTAACATCATTACCTACTTAAAAACAAAACTTAAAGAGAAGGTTCAAAGTTATTACTTAGATTTAATAACCTATACTTTTATAAGACCCAATCTACTCATACCTCGTTCATTAAGTATGATTAAAAGGAGTGAAGATTAGCTCAGGGTAAAGTTGACTGTTCTTTGTCGAAGGTCTCAAAAGCGAGTCTAATCAAATTACTCGGTTTGTGTCCCTCTGTATGTATGTACAACAGAACTGACTGTATCTGACTGAATAACTTTGTATACATTATGTTACTATGGATATAAGCCATGTAACTATTCAAATATATTTCTAGCTGAATCTATATTGTACCTACACTATATTTTCAATATCTTGTTTTGTAAATATTTACATTGCATTTTAAAATCCAATCAGAGTAAGAGGAATAAAATAAAGATTTAAATAAATTTCGAGTTTGTTAACTTTTGTACTATATTACTATTTTTACACATTATTTGTTATAGCCTTAAACCCTCAGCATCACTCGTGTTAAAAAATTGCCCTAATTAAAGTTTTTGAATGAAAATATATCCAAAAAAGTGCGCTAGTTTATTCGTTTTTGTCAAAGGCAGTGAGTGGTAGAGTCTAGCTGTAGGCTCTGTCTGCAGCGATTGCTGGGCTGACTCGACCGGTGAAATACCACCGTCGCACAGGAAACCGACGTGAAGTAGGAACGATGCTCCTGCGTTTCGTTCGGTGAGTGCGGTATCCGGTGCCCAATTTTATTTATTTATTTATATATTTTCTTAAAGGTCAGCAACACACCCCCAACACCTACAGTGTTGAGGGTAGTCATGGGCGGCGGTGATCACTTACCATCAGGTGACCCGCATGCTCGTTTGCTACCTATATTACATAAAAAAAAAAAAAAAAAAAAAAAAAAAGGCAGAAGTAAAGGAAATAAAATGTAACTTTAACCAAAATAAGTAATGGAGACAAATGACCACCAGCGGCGGGAAAATTAAAAATAACGAAACTCAAAGACTCTCGGGGAAATGTGGAAATGCCCTAATTTTTTACGAGACAAATGACAAAGCAAAAGCAGAAAATTTTTGTACGAAATAAAATATTTCTCTATATTACTGAGTCAATTGTTTGCGTTTTTTATCTGACGGGGACACGCGTGCTAATGGAATTGATTTTCAAAAACAAACAACGCTGATTGTCGAGTTGATTACGTTTTCCCCAACGATTTACCTTTGAATCTGGTGGCGCATATATCTAAAGTGGCACGTTATATTGTCGCTTTAATGAAAATAAATTACTAGGACGTGCAGAGTAAAACTACGACTTAATGAAAGTAATTATTTAATATTTTAAGTCACAACGTGAAAAGGGTAAGCAATAGCATGTGTCTACATACAATTATATACTCAACCAAGATTTTTAAAGAAAAAGGGTTCGTTTAATTGTAGTAAATCAAAGTATTTGTATCGTTCTATCGAAATAACTTCTTTATAGAAATTGCTACGAGGCGGATCGAAGATAATCATAACTAACAAGCAATAGTGGCAGCAAGTCATATCTGCCAATAAATATAAAAGTATGCGGCTGCAGGAGCCAATTGTTTCTCACAGACCTTTCCATGTTTTAGCGAAATAACGTTGGAAAAACTGCCAAAAGAAAAAAACGAGGTCACTGCGTAATGTTTTATGCATGTCGTAGGGTTATTATTTTTAATATTTACCTAAGTACCAAAACTGAAAATTTTAATGAAATATTTTATTAATTGAAATAAGTCGTAAGCTCAGCTTCGGGTTTATGTGACGAGTATGTCGTAAGCGGTGACTACATGACCGACTTGTCTAGACGCTGAGGGTGTGTCATCTCTATTACTTAAATATTTTTTAACAATTTATTTGTTGCTAAATATCCTTACCGCAATTTCACCTAGATATGTATCTACTTGCACAACCGGCTTGTCAGGCAGAATTTGATATGATATGGCCTTTATTTGCTAGATATAAGATTTTTGAAAAAAAAGCAAGAGTTGATGTATTTTTCTTAACCACGCAATGTAGGATTGTGGTTAGCTCGCGCGGTGATTAGTTTTTAATAAGGAAATATGCTTGTATGTCGTCATACTTAACAAGTAAATCTGTAAAACACGAAGTATAAGAAACATTTACCGACTATCCAGCGAAACTTGTCAAATTATATATTATCAAATGTGAATTTTGCAAAATAAACTGACTGCCTACTGATATGCTTGACACGGTTACCATCTCCGTTAAATTCTGCGTTCTATTATAATATAAGCTTACAGAAGCGAAAACTACCCTTTGATTGATATGACTACTTGCTTACAGCAAAACCTAAGTAAACTAGGTATGTAAACAGCCTCTGATATTACAACCGTAGTAACATAATACTGGTTTGCAGTCTAATATATAGTTTCCGCCACAAACTACCATTGAAATTTGAAACAAACAGCCCCGAGCACTTAATTGTGGTTTACAATTCAAAACAACAGTTAAATGTCGTTATTTCATACAGTTTTAGTTTTTGGTAGTTGTAATGAATTTTAAAAAATCCAGACCCGTTTTGCCTTGCACCTAGCCTAGCCTAAATGTCGTTTGATATAAATTGATTACAATGTATTTTTTATTAAGTATTTTTTTTAAGTGCTCGGTAAATCACTCAACTAAATAGAAAATTCTATATTAATAAAAAGGTTTTTAAGCAGTGTATATGAATATTTTTCAACCAATAATAGTAGATGTTCAGGTCCAAATTAACATGCAGTAGTTTTATGGATGTAATAAAAATCGATTCCCTTTTCCATTTTCATTTGAAAAATTTAAATCCTACCCTAGCGATGTGACACTAAAACTGGCATGTGTATGTCACTGTAGTTTCATTGCGTTTGGTTTCGCTGTGTTATTGAGTGTTTTAAAACATTTTTTATGCGTGATTACCGCTAATTGTTAAAAAAAGTTCCTGGAACCTGCAACAACGTTATACAACCAGACAACCAAAGGCACTGACAATATCTCTGATGGCCCGGATCATTTTCATGTGAAATCCAATAACTCGTCTTCTATACTACTTATTTTAAACTGCGTAATAGATTATTATAGGAATCATTGTTTTAATATTTTTTAAAGATGTTGTAGGCGTCCAATACTTTTTTGAAATGACATCTCAACGAGGAAGGCTTAGGTATAATTTATGGCTGATAATAATGATGATGATAAAAAGCTCAGCCAGGTCATTTCTAATTATAATATTTGTAAAATAATCATTTTCAATAGTTTCCAACCTAAAACGAGGCGAATTACCAAATAATTAGTTAGGTACATAAAATATTGTACAGGCTAGTAAAATATTGATAACTTTTTGGATTATTAGCTTTCAATTAAATCACCAGGCGATATTATTAACTCGCCTATGGAGAAGCTTACGTTTACAAAGTTCGCTGAGTAATTAATTCAATGAAAGGGGTTCCCGAAACAATCCCTGTATAATTATTGTCTGCAATTTGTATTTGATTACCACCATTGAAATTTGTGTGAACTATAGTTAGTAGCATTACCCCAACCAATTACTTACTATAATCACTAGAACATATGGAAATAAACTACGCAATACTATGGAAATTAAACATTTAAAATATTAGATCAACTGTACCTGTCACCGTTACCAACTGTATAAATACAACATCAAACTCCACAAAACATAGTATCTCACACTCAATAGAAAAGCACTGTATGTAGAGCTATTATTACCAGGAGCGCAGCGTAGCCATAGCACGCACGTTATAAGAAGTTACTCGCGCCGAGATTGTACCTGCCAGCGACACACACGTCCGTCCTCGTCGACGTCCCGGACGCTACTGGACCTCACACAGCCTCTGAATTTCAAAATCTATCACTCAAAACAAAATGAACTCTATGCCACGGTGTTTGAGTTCATAAAAAAGCGGCAGTTATCAGTCAAGGCTTGGAGCTCCGGTTACCGCGTCCCGGGTATACCGCGCCCTGCTACGTATTGAGGACTTGTACAAATGAACTGTGTTTTTGCCACGACTGATTATTTTTTTTATTTGCGGATTCAACAGATTAAAATCGACGATTTTTAATAAAAATGGATTTTGTGCTTTCGCTTTACAGACAATTTGAATAATAATACTAAGAGAGGTCAATTCTGGAATGTTTCTACATCCAATTAAAATTACTCTTTCGAATGGATTAATCCATATTGAAATGTTGCTAGAATAATAAACTGTATGCCTGAAAACACACCTTTTTTGCAGCGGCTAAAACGTAAATCCCCGTATTTCTACTGTGGCCGTAATTTTATATTAAAAGGTCGCTATTTAAGTAACGCAAACGACAGAGTTGGTATTCATGTAATTCCAGACTAAATTACTCGAATTACATGAGGCATTGTTAACAATTGTTATTACATTTACATGTGTTAAACAATTATGTATTTAGAAAAGGGTAGCGTTAATACTCTTAGGCGGCATAATGTGCTTAATATCTAAGTGATAATTGTAAGTAATTTGACGAAAGTCGGGGAAGGCAATTTTAAAGGCCATTTTAACGATCAGACTTTTATTAGTAAGACAATCAGTATTAAACGAATGTATGTATACTCAATATATCTGTCAGGTAAACAGTAGCAGCCTAAAATAATTATTTTGGCTTGTTGTAAATACACATTAGGCTTTATTATACTGACTTTCATATATAAAACTATCCTCTCTTCTGAAGCAGTAGGGTAAAAAGATTAAGCTCCAAATATAATGCCACGTCAGTTAACGCGAACAAAACTCGCAGCTTTCTGCGGAATCTTGTTATATTCTGTTTCCAGTTAACTCTTACATTTGCAACAAAGTTTCACTAGCTTCTCTCTATAATAAATATATAATGTAAAAAATATAATCTTTACATAGTATAAATCCAAGTCGCTAATTGTGTCGTCTGTTTGTATGTTAGTCCGCTAACTCTTCCTAAACCAGTTGAGGGATTTTAATGCGGCTTTCACCATGTTTTTGGTATTATTTCATTTAAATTTGTAAAAAAAGAACAAGTATTTTTGAGTTAGCCAAAATTCAATGTTTTGCGAGCAAGTCGGCCAAAATTACACCATTGCGAAGCGTGGGCGGGTCGCTAGTTATATAGTTATATAATATAAAGCGCATATTTCATACATCGCGCCACGCACACTTGGAATGCCGCACGCACACGCCCGACGTCTCATCCGATAGAAAAGTGCCGTGGGAGCTGCCTGCACTGAATTTTAATTCGGAAATTAAAAGGAACGTGGAATTTTGTAAATAAGGAGTATTTACTTTTAATGTGGCGTTAAGTAAAATATGTTATGAATCAAATTTTCAAGCAAAAGCTTTATATGACGATAATTTAGTTAGCCACATATTAGATTAGGCCTCTTAATTTTTGTTTATAGGTCCGTTAATAATCATCCTGCTTCACCTGCTTGTCATCTTTATTCAGTTCTTGTATTAAGAAATCGCCGCTACCGAGATATATATCTTAAGGGTAACACACAACTTTTAATTAAACCCTTAAAGTAGTTTCAAAACCTTTTACAAAGACTCAGAAACAATTACATTAGCATAGGTTACGGCCTAAAGATACGAAAGTTTGCTACCCGAAAACAAGAGTGTAACTTCCGATAGTACTAAGGACCGGGAAGTTTCTAGCACACAATGACACGAGAACTTTAGCGACCACTCCGGAACACATTTCCTATTTTTCCGTCTTGTATTACATAAATGCACATTCTTGTACTTAGTTCTGTTTTCAGTTAAGAAGCATACACGTAGGCGTACCTACCTTGTGTTTTGTAAGGGATGTGGCAGAATCAAATAAAACTGGACAGGTAGTTGAAAAATAAAATTTGATTTCTAATTACTATTTGTAGTTTTAATTATGAACGTGGCCAAATGAATATGCTATCGTGGTAGATTAAGGCCTCAAACCCTCTAACTGGAGGCTTGCGCCAAAGCCAAAGTAATGTTTTTGTTTAATGTCCAAAAAAAAATAATTGAAAACTTTAGGGGTATACATCCTACTTTTGCCCTACTATGGATACGCCCATGGCACACCTACACAGATTTTTCTCTCACAACAGGGTTCAGCTCACGCGCGATAAGCCGGCGCTAGCCCGGGAAGTGTTATCTCACCGAATTGCCGATTTACCTTCGCGTAAGCAGTTTTGGTTTACTTTGTCCCTAGCGTGCTTGCTGCTGATCCTTTTAGAAGAGGTATTTTTACGTTTTTATTTCTGTATAGCTTGCATCAATCTAATCCAAATAAAAACTGTTTATATCTTTAGTCGAATAACTATCTGCTTCAACTTTGTGTCTGTAGCATATGTGTACTCATCAATTATAAAACAACATTTAGTATTTATATCTATGTTCATACTTATTTATTACCTTAGTTGGTCACATACGTTGTTTAGCACAGTAAAGCTCCACAACAAACTGTCATTTAGTAAAGTAGATACAAATTTGAACCTAGTTACCATATAAATAGGACTGAGTAATGTGTGTGACAGTGAGCATGACTGAGTAGGTACCACGGTAGGCTTACAATGTCCCCATTGTTGAGCCGCCGGCCTAGTCGGGTCATTGTCAAAGCAAAACAAGGCAGAACCTTAACACTAGGCACACATGCCATAGATTTACATAGTTTACTCAGTGTACGTTATTAAGACAAAAATAAATAATCAACAAAAGTAATATAAAAACTTGAAATTACTCGTTTAAAACATAAATATAATAGACAAAATATTTTTTGAATTAAAAAAAGGTATATTAAATCTAACTTATTAGGAGACTATTTTTTATTTAAACGGTTTAATAATAGGCTTTTTATAGTTAGTTTAATTTTATTATATATATTGGGTTGTTCAATTGTGTTTATCAGAGTGAATGATGAGTAACTAAAGGAAGCAATATAAGTTTTAATAAATATTAGAAACCATTTATCATTTCAACGATATAACATTACCTAAATATTAAATTAACGATTAAATAAGCGGAAAGCTGTAACTTAAATAAATGTAAAGTCAATTTAATTTTTAATACAAATCTATCCGCCATTTACTCAAATAAAATTTATACAAACTTCATGAAAAAGCATTCATAGCGAGACGCAAAAGCTTCTACTTATTTGCCTTTTAAAAACGATTTCCGGAAACTTTATAAACGGAATTTGCGAACTGAAAAGGTGAGAGGAATAAATTTTGTGATTTAACGTTGAACTTGGCTCGGATCGTACGCTCAATAGAATTTATGGAACTGTCACAGCTACCATGAATATCTGAATGTAGACGTATTGAAATATTATGATATTTTTGTGCAATATAAATTGTATTAAAGGAATTTAATACATTTTGTTGGTATCTTTTTTTGTAGCACATACAATAGTTCATACCTATTAATTATTCCATAATTTATAATTACGAAAAATCAACTGTCTTAACTAACCTTAGCATACACTGATACATTAGAAACAGTCTAGTCAAAATTTGAACACATTTAAGTTACTCTTACACAACGCTAAAAGCTTTATTTGTTTCTTATTTCCCTAAATTTACCTTTTACCCTCACAGACACACACAATGTTGCCAAACTCGTCAACTTGTTGCCAACAACGTCGGGAACACCGTCCCAATTCGCCATGATGGATGTCGGGCTTTAGTTCCTCGTTGACAAGTTTAATTGAACTATAATCAACCACAGCAACTCACAAATTCACTTATAACTATGAGCTATGTTGGTTTATGTTCAAAGATGCTATCTGAAAGCTAAATAATGGAATAATCTGCAATGTTTAACGACAAGAATTAAGATTAGGTAGTCATAATTAACTTTAACCCGTTAATAGCTGAAATGAAATGAAATGAAATGAAATGAAATGAAATGAAATGAAATGAAATTACTTTATTGTACGTAGGATTAAAAACTAATCTCTTATACATTGTCAAAAGCATAAAATAAAAAATAAAAAGATGTCACGGGACACCCCTACATTCATCAGCAATAGCCGTAGTAGACCGAGAGAAAAAGCTGGCGGAAAAAACTCTCGGCACTCTTTTCAAAATTATACAACAATAATTTATATTCATTAAAAATTTGTACAAACAGTGAACATATAAATTATTTTCTCGTACCTCCCCGCTCAACATCATTAAAGTTAAAAAATATTAAAATGCTAGTAAACTAATTGAGGAAACTTCATCACAAGTATGACGTGTGCTCCAGCCATCGTCCTACTCAACCATATTAGAGGGAGTTGGGCGACCCGTTGACACAACGCCACCGCCCCAGTAACTTTCGAGGCGAGCATGACTACTCTGGGCCAAACAAGGCACTAAGGAACCTCACAAAACAGCTAATTTATTGGAAACAATAAGTTAAAACAGAGAGAGGAGGAACGAGAAAACAGTACAGAAAAAAGTAAAATGAATAAATAAAAACAATAAAAGTACATACTTAAAGTTAAGTATCGTCAAGGTACATAAGGTAAAAAATATGATGCACGTACAATTACGTCAACCAATATCTTTATACAAAGTATAAATAGTCTTATACATAATACCTACCTACAAGAAACCTGCAAGAGTTTTAATCCCAAGCTTTCTTATCATTTAAAAAGTCTTGGATGCTATAATAGCCTTTACTACACAGTTTGAGTTTAATAGTTTTTTTAAAAACGTTAAAAGGCAGGGACAGTAGGGACTTAGGGATTGAATTATATATAATTATTGACATTCCTATAAAAGACTTTGTGCTTTTTGCCAACCTACATTTTGGAAAAACTAATTTATGATCGTTCCTAGTCATTGCGTCATTATTATCTATCAAACGTCTATCCTTAAGAGTTTTAAAGCTATCAATATTCTTACGCACAAACATAATGTTCTCAAAAATATACTGTGAAGCAAGGGTCAAAATACTAATCTCCTTAAACAGATCCTTGAGAGATTCTCTTTTACTAAGTTATCAATGTACTTTGTCAATCTTATAAATCAGCTTCAGTAACGGACAAAGACATAACATATGTATATTTACGAGTATGTGTGTATGTCTTTTTTATGTTAAACAAAATACTTTAAAGAGCTTGTCGTACTTAAAGAATATTGAACATAAAATGTTTATATCAAATTTCGGATACGAAAAAGATAAAGCTGCTTGAAACATAATTTGAGCAAATTACGCCGTAAAACCTCTTTTATCAGCTTTCTGTTTCAAGGGATTTACGTTGCGAGTTGAAGAGTTTTTAACTCTACCAAATTAAAATAGAATTTTAACTCCACAGGAAATGGAAGATATTTTACAATTAGCTGGAAAGTGTTACTTTCCTTTTGTTAAAGTTGGTCGGTGGCCAAGTGTCGCTTGGAACTTCTGTCACTGAGGCGCCGTTGCTTGAGGACATTTAACAATGGCACAAAGTGACAGCCATTTCCACTTTATTTATTAACACGAAAAAGATAAATCTGTAATTCTTGCCTCTATCAAAACTAAATCTGGCCGAACGCCAATAAACCAGCTTTCAATACAATGTTTAGTTTCAACAAGGGTCAAAGGAGAGCACAAAGACTCGCACTGCGGTTCAAATACGATTTAAAAAGTAAATAAACCGAAGCAAATACAGCCTTGGTCTGAATCTGACCTGATTTACAAACCGAAAAGTGTTCGTTATTTGCTCTTGCCTTTTTACGATTGTATTTTTTTACTCGAGATATAGTTATACTTTTACGTTTAGAAAGAGGCAAACAGCTGTAAGAAGGCTTAGCATATAGGTCAATGACTTGAGTGTAATAGTTTACCTATATAAAAAGCCCTATTTATAGAGTAGGTACTGGGTTCTTCCTCAAATGAAGCCCTAACAGTTTAAGTTATTTAATTTGACTTAACCAACTATTCATTAATAACCTACAAAATCACTAATTATGAAATTAATAAAAGTCTGATTATTACACTACCTTCCTAGTAATTTCTTGGTGGAGGATATTTAAAGGAAACATAAGAAAGACAAATAAATATTTATTACTTACTTGTCACCTTGATAGTTACACATAAATAGGGAAATGAATAAAGGGTAGTTGTAATATAAAGTATTTTAACACAATTTATAAAATTATAAAATAAAATAACACAAAGAATATAGAAATATACCTAATTTCTACAGAATTACAGACTAATGAATACAAAGTACTTAACTTGTTATCGATGCAACGGCCAATTGAAAAAGTGACCCGAGCCAACCACAATATGTGCTTTTATAGACTTCTCCTACCGTCAAAGTCAGGAAATCGCCCCACTTAATCACGTGACGGTAGCTACTTTGCGATTGGTGCGGTTTACAAAAACCAATCAAGAAACAGTACGTCATACAATTCTGACAAGACGATTCAAAATAATAACTTTTTAAATACATAAACTGTGCTACCATTTAAAAGTTCTGAAAATATTAATATTCACATTTATAGTTTTATAATATAATGGTATTTCTCCTTATAATCTAATACGGCCATACTGACAGTACTTCGTCCTCGAAGTACATAATACAAGTTTTTACATATAACAAACATCAATACAAAGTTTAAAGTGGGTTTTATAAGTTTAAACAAATAACTTAAAACAAATGAAATAAACAGAAAGCCACTGAAAATAACTAAATTAATAACTTATGTACCTATATATATACAATATCTGCATTAAAGTCTAGAAATCAATTAGGATCTAGAAATTAAAGACAAAAACAACTAGGAACATCGGTAAACATACAAAAGAATCCTATGTACTTTATACATTATTATAATAGTAATAAATAGTTCACTTGATGTTGTTTATTTTACCCATATCATATGATACATTTTCCTTCCATTAGCATAAGAAAACCAATACCAATTAAGTAATAATAAATTATGCCAGTTGAATAGACATGTTGGCAGCATTCACCCGCTGCCGGTGAGATCCGCCAACACCAATCAAAAGGCCGACCAGCGGAATTATATGCCAGTTGAATAGACATGTTGGCAGCATTCACCCGCTGCCGGTGAGATCCGCCAACACCAATCAAAAGGCCGACCAGCGGAATTATATGCCAGTTGAATAGACATGTTGGCAGCATTCACCCGCTGCCGGTGAGATCCGCCAACACCAATCAAAAGGCCGACCAGCGGAATTATATGAGAAAAAATAATAATTTAAAGTACAGTAAGTTGCAAAAGTACTAAGTACCTATGTAAAAATTAAATAAAACAATACAAACATATCGCTCATTTGGTGCAACAACGTCGTAATTACATTTTTTTGTAAATTAAAGTTATTAATGTCATTACGTTCGAAAAGTCTATTTACACCCGGAGAAACATCGACCGAAATGTTTTGTTAAAGTGTAAGTGTAATTACGCCATTGTTGCACCAAATGAACGATATTTCTTATTATTATCTGTATTTTTTTTTTGTTTTTACGTGGCACTTTCAATAGCAATATTATCTTCTACCCATTCCCCTGGCCAAAATCGCAATTTATCTTTTGCGACGGTAATGTTTCTTAAATTTCTAAGTCCTCTTAGAGCATAGCGATCATATGGTAGTATAGAAGTAATTTCATAGGGACCTTTATATTTTGGTTTTAATTTATCATGGCGTCTGTGGTCTTGATTAACATACACTAAATCTCCTATTTCATAAATTTTATTATCTCGCCTCACAGAGTCAAAACGTTTCTTAAACTTTTCTGCTACAAGTTGTAGCCTTTGCTTAGCAATTTGTCGATCAACATGTACATTTATATCAGGTTCTAAGATATTAATGTTAGGGATTTCGATTTCTTAAACGAGCTTGAACACTAGGTATGTTTGCTTCAACGCCTATTAACAAACGCAGAGGAGAAAATCCAGTGGATTTTTGAACGGTGGTGTTTATTGATTGTTGAACCTTCCACAACATGCTTGGCCAATCTGACGTTCCACTACACATTGTGCTCAACATATTTATAACAGTAAATACATATCGCTCACATTGCCCATTGCTCCTAGGTGTCCCTGTAGCTATCATGTGGTGATCAATATGTAATTCTCTAAAAAAATTCTGAATCTGGTTTGAACTAAAATTTGTACCGCGATCTGTGATAACCAATGAAGGTGTACCAAACAATGTAATCGTTTCTCGTATAATTGGAATAAGTTCTTGAGTATTTAACGTTTTAAGAGGTTTAAGTAAACAAAATTTGGTAAATCCGTCTACAATTAGCAATATATGTCTAAAACCTTCATTAGTTACTGTAAAAGGTCCGGTACAATCTAAGTGTAAAGTGTGAAAGGGGATGGCAGTTTTGTCAATTGGGTGTAATAAGCCTTGTTTTGGACCCGAATGTCCTTTTCTTTCAATACAAATTAAACAATGCCCAATATATTTTTTAACAAAAGCTGCCATTCCAGGGAACCAAAAATATTCTCTTATTTTATGTATTGTTTTATCAAAACCTACATGGCAGTTTTCATCATGATAGAGACGTAAAATACTTAATCTATAACCTTTTGGTACGAACAACCTCGGCTTTGCATCTGGTTCTGTTTTATAATACAATAAGTTATTTTGAATTAGATATTGAGTCGAATCAACTTCACCGGCTACCACTTGTGACATTAAAGACTGAGTTTCTGAATCATTTTGCTGTGCTATTTCTAGCCATGACGGAGAAGTATGATTTTCATCAATTTCTATTACATTTACTTCAGGTAACGGCTCAAAACGTTCTGGCTTTGGGTTTAAAACAGGATTGCGGCTAAGAAAGTCGACATGACTAATATATTTACCTTTTTTATAGACAATTTCAAACCGAAAATCTTGTAGAAAAGTCCACCAACGGGCAACTCTTGGGGACAAATCTCTTTTTAACATTGTTGCCTTAATAGAATTGCAGTCAGTCACAATTTTAAATTTAATACCAAGAAGGTACACTCTAAAATGTTTAAGGGCATTATAAATTGCTAACGTCTCTAAATCATACGAGCAATATTTTGCTTCTGTTGGAGTTGTTCTTTTACTGTAATAAGCTACTACTTTATTAACGTTATTATTTTCTTGTAAAAGAATTGCACCGAAACCAATCGAGCTAGCATCAGTATGTAACTCTGTTGGTAGTTTCGGGTCAAAAATTGTTAATAATGGCTTAGAAATTAAACTGTCTATAACATATTTTCTGGCCGCATCCTGCTCCGTCCCCCATTCCCATTTTTGATTAATTTTAGTTAATTTAGTAATGCAAGCTGTTCGAGAGGCAAAATTTGGTATAAATTTTCTAAAATAGCTAGCTAAACCCATGAATTGCCGAACTTGCTTAACTTTTCTGGGTACTGGTGAATTAATAAGTGCAGACACCTTAGATTCACTAGGCCTAACACCGTCTTGAGAGATATGTCTACCTAGATATTCAATATGTTCAACGAAAAAATTACATTTTTTGATATTTATTGTAAAACCAGATGTGGCAAGCGCTGAAATTGTTTGCTCCAAATAATTAAGACCCTGTTCGATAGTTGCAAAAGGTATCAATATATCATCAATATATACTAAAAGGAAATCCAAATGCTTTACCGCTTTAACAATAGCTCTCTGAAAAACGGAAGGACCATTACAAATACCAAAAGGCATCTTGAGGAATTCATAGTGTCCATCCGGGGTTATAAAAGCAGTATACTTAGTTGATTCCTTTGCTATTGGTATTTGATAGAAGCCATTTTTCATGTCAATAGATATATAATACTTCGCTCGCCCTAACTTATCTATTTGGTCCTCGATGAGAGGGAGAGGGTATCTGTCTCTTTCAATCTATTTAACGCTCTAAAATCTATACACATTCTATCACTTCCATCTTTTTTTTTTACTAAAATCACAGGACTTGCAAAAGATGAATTACTTTCTTTAATAATTTTTTTATTTAATAAATCTTTGACGATTTCTTTAACCTTCTCCCTTTCTATCGGTGCCAATCTATACGGTCTGTAATACACGATTTCATCTTTCTTTAATTTTATATTTAATTCTCCCGTTTTTACTGTACCTATATCGTCTAACACCGAAGGATACTTTTGAAAAATAACTTTTATCTTTTCTTGTATTTTATTATCCAAATGAGTCATTGCATTATGTAGGTCAGTTAATGGATCGAATTGCAACGTGTTAATTTTGAGGGTAGATTTAAAAAATGATTTTCTAGCTAAACGTGAACCGAAATTATCCGTTATAATTTCAATATCTGAATGTTGAATAGCATTCCGTCCTATTAATAAATCATACACACAATCAGCATCATTAACAACTAATATATCTAGTTCAATCAACAAATCCGAAAATTTAACGGGAACTAAAACTTTTGCGAACACATTTAATGTACCTGCACCGATTCCGCAAATACGTAAATTACATGGCAAAAGGCGGCAACCCAGACGTTTTACTATAGATTCTTTTATTAAACTACAATTAGCTCCGGTATCAATAAGAGCATTAATTATTACATCATTAACGGATACCTTCGTTAATTTTAATTCGGATTGCCTAAAAAATTAACCTCGTTTTCTGATTGATTTACTTTGTTATTAGTATTTAATACTGAGGGTCGGTATCTGCAAATTGAATCTGTATGACCCGCCTTTTTACAATAAGTACAAAAGCTATCGTAAACCACATTAGATTTTGATTCAAATTTTGTTGTCGAATTTACTTGGCTATCTTTCCTATAGCATTGCGCCTTGGTGTGCCCCAATTTACCACAGTTAAAACATTTAGCTTCATTAGGTCGTTGTTCTATTCTATTCCGTTTAATGTTACTATGGAAGGCCTTATCATTACTTTGCTCTAATGGACGTTTTTTTGTTTTAACATATGAAGTAAACAAAGCAATTAGTTCAGAAGGGTTCTTAACGTTGCTATTGAAAGACGCCATTTTTACATTTACATCACTAATGCCCCCACAAATTAATTCAGTAAGTTGTGTATCAGTAAAATTAACTCTAGTGCCACGTAATAATCTTAACTTTTCTCTAGCATATTCGCAATACGACTCTGAAGAATCCGATGTGAACAACACAGCTTTCTGTAGTTTTTCAGATAGATTTTTTTTTTCAGGGTAAAGATCTGTTATTTCCGATCGGAAATTCTCCCAAGATCGTCCGCCTAATGGTTCCCATGATTCAAACCACAATAAAGCAGAGCCTTTTAAGGCCTTACCGGCTTTAGCAACAGTAGCAATGCTGCTCCATTTGAATTCCTTGGCGAGGGTTTCAATATTGACGCACCAGGACTCAGCACCACTGTCGCTTGTAGCAGGGTTGAACGTGGGCAAGGCGACGTCATCATCTCGCTGCCGAGGCGCCGACGCAGCATCTTGGATCGCTTTGAGGAAATCTTGGAATGCAGAGATATCCATCCTGAAAATGTAGAAACACGTGTTAATTTACATGTGTTTGAAATTCGATCCCACTTCTGATAATAGTTTACCTATATAAAAAGCCCTATTTATAGAGTAGGTACTGGGTTCTTCCTCAAATGAAGCCCTAACAGTTTAAGTTATTTAATTTGACTTAACCAACTATTCATTAATAACCTACAAAATCACTAATTATGAAATTAATAAAAGTCTGATTATTACACTACCTTCCTAGTAATTTCTTGGTGGAGGATATTTAAAGGAAACATAAGAAAGACAAATAAATATTTATTACTTACTTGTCACCTTGATAGTTACACATAAATAGGGAAATGAATAAAGGGTAGTTGTAATATAAAGTATTTTAACACAATTTATAAAATTATAAAATAAAATAACACAAAGAATATAGAAATATACCTAATTTCTACAGAATTACAGACTAATGAATACAAAGTACTTAACTTGTTATCGATGCAACGGCCAATTGAAAAAGTGACCCGAGCCAACCACAATATGTGCTTTTATAGACTTCTCCTACCGTCAAAGTCAGGAAATCGCCCCACTTAATCACGTGACGGTAGCTACTTTGCGATTGGTGCGGTTTACAAAAACCAATCAAGAAACAGTACGTCATACAATTCTGACAAGACGATTCAAAATAATAACTTTTTAAATACATAAACTGTGCTACCATTTAAAAGTTCTGAAAATATTAATATTCACATTTATAGTTTTATAATATAATGGTATTTCTCCTTATAATCTAATAAGTGCACTTGAACGTAGCAGTCGTAGACGCCTAGATTCCAACGTAGCAACTTTCGTAGCATGGCGTAGCCTTGACTAGTGATTTACATAACCTATGCATTTTATAAAAGTGGAACCTCAGCTCTAAGCATGAGTAATACTCAGATTAGTATATGTTCTGCATATTGTACATTTTTATATGTAAAGTCATATATATTGTCCAGTATTCTTGTTATTTCTTAGACATACAATGTCTTGAAAGTTATGTGAAACGAGGAAGACAATTTTCCCTCGAAATTGTACCAGGAATGAAAGTAATAAGCTTCGTATACGGTAGTCCTTAAAAGAGATGAGCTCGTATATTGTACTTACATTTTGTTATATGTTAGATACTTTAGATTTAACTTATTTTCTAAAATGTTTGTATAGAGTAGAAAGTAAGTTTTGAGTTTCTTTTTTTATTTATTACTTAGCTATTTGCTTACATTTATATGTTAAAACTTGATAATTAATACTTAGTTGCATTGCAACCTTGTAGATACTCGGTAATAATGCTGTTAACGTGGAAAAACACGTTAATCAAGCAAAAGCTAACTATTCAGTTTAATATAATAGCACAAAAATACGAAAGAACAAAAAAATACTTTGAAACCTTTCGGTGCGCAAGTTCCATGTTCTAAAATCAAATGTCAAATTTCGTAAAACGGATAGGTAGTCATATTCACTGTGCTAACTCCCTTTAATATCAGTGGAATTCGACCCTGTTATCTATCCTAATCGACTCACAATAGCTGCACTTTCACACACGCGCCACATACCTGAGTCTCAGTTCCCGCCCTGTGACGTCACGTTCATAGATCGCTGTAATTTGTCATTGTCCGGGTTGCGTGCGATAGTAGCAGATAAATGCGGGGCATCGATCCTTATTGAAAATGCCATTTACATTCAATGGGATCTATGTATAGAGCTTAGTCTACAAGGGAATGTCGGAAATTTGGAATTGATTGCGTTAGTAAACAAATATTTGTCAATGTTACTTATATGGTATAATTTGGTAAACTTATTTTTAGTAATATTAAGATTATTAAGAAACAAAACCTTCCTTTTCCTCCAGTCACACGATTTTATTGCTATAATTTGTCGAGAAGCAGCAGAATTTTATAAACTTAGATTTGAATTAAAATATATGTTATCATTTGGATACTAACTATTTATAAAAATCTGAGAGTGGTAGAGTGTAGCTGTATACTCTATCTGCAGCGATGACTGAGTGCGTTATCCGGTGCACAATTCTCTCAAAAGGCAACACCCTCAAAACTTACGTAATTGTGGTTGTAGGTATATAGATATGTGATAACTTGCCATCACGTGACCCGCTTGCTCGTTTGTTTAAAAAAATATGCATATTTTGGTACAATTTGTATAAAATATGTTATTCATCCGATAATTTTCGCGGTTACCTCTACCCTCGATATTCGAGGTTTACCCTAAAATTCTTGGGTCGATTACGACCAGAAGCCTACGATTGTCGGACTGAAATATGTAGGTTAAGTTTGAGTTTTTGAAAGATGTATTCTTTGTAATATAATAACAGGTTTTAAAACCATCGAAGCCTATGTAAGACTTACATTTTCTCAAGTACTTAGAACAACAAAGCCAGCCGCTTTAAGAGTTTCCCAAAATAAGTATAATGCAAAAACTGTAGATTTTTTAATGGTGGAATTGAAAACTAAGACTTACTAAAAAGGTTACTATAAAAAGAGTCGGATAATGGTCCTGCCATATGAAAATATTGCGAGCATTATGACACGATAAGACTAGACGGTCTTGACTCGACACTGGCGTAATGCGCTAACTGTGCCAACGCCATTGAAGAAAGAAAAAAAAAAGACTAGTCGGCCATGAGAAAGTGAGGGTAATATTTTTAGTTTGGTTTAGAGGCTGTTTTCAGAATCGGAGACATTAAACTAGCAGGTGCCCGAACCGACCACAATCGATATTGTTTTAGCATTACTACGACCCGATTCAATTTTACAAATTGCCATTTTGTGCCGTGCTATCAAAAAACTGAGTTAAAAATACATTTATAATAATCTATTTATTATTTCTGTTACCTTGCATACCCTTATACAAAGTTTGCGTTTTATACTTACAGAAGTTTCTCGTAAAAGGGTTAACCTTTCACAAACGAAAGGTAGATTCAAGGCCGTTTGGATAAATCTTTTTAACCGACTCCTTGCCACCATCATTTTTCGAGCCTTTCGTCCGTGGCCCCATACAAAATTCAATGACATGCTAGTCGCGTCACGGGCCCTCCTAAATGATGACGCGACTAACGCGTCGTGGGCCACTGGTGATGTTATTACGCTATTTTAGGCTTTTTCAACTAAAAGAATACAAAGTGAGACCTGTTATTGTTTGTTATGTTTCATTTATTAGTTTAGTGTATTTAAAAGTGTCGATCTACGTGTTTTATACGAGATAGAAGGTAAGTTATAGATTTCCACCATTGGTTGTCAACCTGTGGGAAGTATTTTATCGCAAATCAAAAATCTTCCGTTTTTACATCTAAACTATTCATTGGTGACCAAAACATAGTAATTATTTTTATAGATTTGCTAAGTTCGAATCCTGGCTTTAATAATAACACTTTTCAATAATTAGTAGGATAAACAGTTACCTGTAGGTAGGCACCCTATGGTTGACAACCACTGGCAATTTAATTTTCCAAAAAAAAAAATTGGCCCTTGATATTGGTGTTCCTAATGAGTAAATTTTTATATAAAATAAGATATTTTATTGATTAAATCAAATAAAAATTTGAATTGCAACTATTTTCTAATGACGCATCTCTCGCGTCATGGGCCTCCCTGAAGGTTTCTTCATGACGCGCTAGGCGCGTCACGGGACAGGAGTCGGTTAATAAAATTATGTTTGTATAAGGTTTTATAAATCTTTTTGGTATTTTATTTAACGCGAAGAAAATTACAAAATAAAAATATGAAGACTAATTTTCCACTCTGCGGTTTTACTTGCAGTTTAATGAGTTTTTCCATAGGAATGTAAAATTTCCCCTGGGTAAAAATTACTCCTGCGTGTTTCTACTTTCTAGTTTGTTTATGTGTCAAGTCTCATTTTAATCCTTTTGACCATTTTTGTGCAATTCAGTAACAAACAATAATCTAAACAAATTTTCCATTTATAATGTTAGTAAGAAAGGATGTACAATTAAAGTGTTTTAAATAAAAACAAAGAAAATGAAGTTCCTTATAACCCAGCGCCTTTGTTTCCATAGTTAAATAAAACAATTCATCAACAGTTCTACGCTACGCCGGCGTATCTCACAGCGCTACGCTACGTGCGTCGCATTCTAATACATCGGCGGTCTTCAGAGTTCATTTACACGGACTTATCGACTGATGAGGACGTTCATGTTTTACTTAAACATATTTAATCGTCTATACCAGCGGTAGGCAACCCGCGGCCAGCGGGCCGCATGCGGCCCGCCGACGTCTTCTTTGCTGCCCGCGAATGTATTAAAAAAATATACATATAAAATAAAATTTGACATAAATAAAAATAAATAAATAAATAGCCATGTCCCATAGTTGAGCACATGCCTCCTTCTCGGATAGCGAGAGGGTTTGAGCCGTAATCCACCACGCTTTCACATGTTTATTAAATTTAAAACTATTGAATTTTTTGTTGATATGTTATTATCACAAGTGTGGCCCGCCTTTGGTCGATTTTTTCACCATGCGGCCCTTGCCTGCTAAAAGGTTGCGCCCCTGCCTGGTCTATACTATAGATGTAGACTCTATAGCGTACCACAAAAGTTTAAACCTTAATAAAAATCATTTCGATATCATTGTTATTTTAGGTTACCTGCACCATCTCCGACTTACGCAAATAGCTAGTGAGGCCCCACGGTGCGTATAACCATGCCGTAGGTCCGCATCTTTTAGGTTCTAAAAACCCAACTTTGGGCACTTTATACGTCGAAAAGCGCACCGTGGGACCCTACTATTATATTTACTTACACACTACAATCGTATAGTCCATTATTATAAAAACATTAATTTACTACGAATTAAAAATCATGTAAGAACTTCTCGTCTCCTTAAAGCAGTTTAAAATAATTAGATAACAGCAGAAGTAAATTGGTATTTTGCATTACAAATTAACTTGTGCGAGAAGCCTCAAGGAGATACAACGGCCCACGAATAGAACTTTAGTTTCGATGTAATTGGGGCTCCATGTGTAAGTACATTCAACTACAAAAATACATGAATGAACAATGTAATTCTTTAGTGGGTGTCGGCCTTTGTATTCGGCAATGTTTTAGGCTGGGTTCGTTATGGAAAAAAAATATTATTTATTTTAAAATAAAAAAAAAATTGACGGTATTTTCTAATGGATCTATAATCATCATACAAGCTTGTGTAGATCAGATAGCGATTAATTTGAGTGAGCGTTACCCTTAAAAATAGTGTTGTAGATATTTGTCGAAAAATATTTTATTTTTATCTATTAAAGATGTTGTTAGCTGAGTAATTGGATGTAGTGTCTGGTGGTCTTAAAGAATGAAAAAGCTGATTATAAATGCTATTAGCTAAAAGCTAAAGAGGAGAAAGAATAGCTTGTTTGAACAGCTGCAAAATAAGGGAATAATATAATTCCTAATTTGTTTAATTTTTATTAACTTGATTTATTTCAAAAATAATTAGTTTTTATTTTATCAATTAAATTTTATGTTTTTTTTATATAAGGTTTTAAAATATTTAGTTAATTTTTAAAACAAAATACTTAAGTTATACTACCTTACATAATGGTAGGTTCCTACATGCAAAATTCAAAATAAGAATAGCGACCTTCGTATGAACTTCACAACCCATTCTTACGAGGTACATTATTTTAAATTGTTTTTTTTCCAATTTTTGAATCTTTTACTTTTAAACCTAGTTTAAGCACTAAGTACACACTTAATTTTAATTTCTCAGTTTTTATTAAATTTCCTTAGTTGAGTTACTAAGTGCATATCTACAAACTACGGCATTTTCATAAAGTCAGAGTAGACATAAACACAGACAGAATGAAGTGTTACCCTTGCATTAAATGCTTGCGCTGTCACAACAAGGCTATTTGATTGCTCGGGCTGTTTGTTTATGCAAATATTGATCCACCCATTTAAACCAGTTCAGAGGAAAATGACGCAATAGTTGCAATACTTACGTAATTGTATTTACAGTTAGAATGATATTATTACAGTTCTACATTTATAAAAAAAATCCAACTACTATTCGAATAATATAAAAATGTGTGCGTATTAGAACGACATGTTTTTGGTGTCTGTTTTAATTCTAAGAAAAAAATACAGAGATTCTAGAAAAAAGACAATTTAAAAAAATACCTGCAAGGTAAAACAAAGCTCTAAAGCATCATGTTCAACTAATACCTTTCGTTTTTTTCAGGCATGTTGACAAATTAATCGGCACTAGAAACGGCTTTGTATAAGGAAATACTTTGAGGCAAGCGATAATGAAGTCGGTTGTACGCCGCGAGCGCGCGGTTTCCGCGTTGCAAAGTGGAGGAAACTTTACTCTCAGATGATGGTACACAAAGCTTCACTTACATTGTTGACATTTTATCGTAAACAGGAACAAGCGAAGTTTACTTACCGAATGGAAGATAAGCATCCATTTCAGGGTAAATTCGGAGATATAGGTACGTTTGTTTGTCTAAAGTCACTCACTCAGTTGGGTGTAATTATGAGGTAGCAAGCGTTTGTTCTTGCATAAACTGTTTATTAATACAAGTTGGCAAATATCACCAAGCACCATGGTATGTGTATTTACATAACAAAGTCGCATAATACAAAATGTTAAAATCATCGCAAAAACTAAACCCTAAAATGTCTTTAGTTAATATGAAAATCTATTCTTTAAATTTGTATTTTGCTCATATAAATCCATTATTTACTTCATAAGATTATAATATCATTCTCCATTAAAGTTCAAAACATTGGCTCGTAAGTAACTTTTAAGTTTTAATATAATGTAATCCATGAAAAATTCCCGAAGTTGCAAACTTCTCGAGATCCAACAACTTTGTAAGTAAGTGTATAGTTTGAAACTGTCGTTTGAACTGGTCTTTTTGATCCAAGTATAAAGTTTCAGCTTAGTTAAGCTTTCCCAAGTTTGATTAAAGGGTAAAATATTTTAACTTGTACTGCATATTTTTTTTACATTTTTGTATGAAACTCTTGGCAATTTTTAATAAAAAAAACTGAAAAATTAAAAAGCTTTTTTATCTTTTGTCATATTCTTGTAATCGGCAAGTCATAGAGTAGCCAACTAGGTATATAAAAGGTATCTAAATGCCATTGGAACAGCGTTAGCCAGCTGGTTGTCAGTAAGTTCCCGAATACCTGTCTAACTCGGCGCAACTAACCTAACTTCATCCAACTTGAACCGTTTTGGGGTGCGGTCGGGATATAAAGTGACATATGAATGTTAGATAAATCAATGAAAATAAACCACTCATTTAGAAATAGCTAATCATATAATAAAAACAAGTAAATATATTTACTTATAATGATATTATTGAATCATTCATGACACTTTTTTTAACGGATTACGTATGACTCGTATATTAAATTATATTTAATTTTCCAAGTTTCGTCCTTTATTTAAAGTAGATTTTGTAGTGTTCGTTAAAGATTAGATAATTAGACCAACTAATTATTATTATGTTACATAAAGTCAGGAACTTATCTAATATACAATCCCCTGTCCCGATTAATTCATAACATTTATCGTGTGGTATCGTCCTAACTAGGAAATTGAATTCCTCTCGCTTCACATTCCCAATAGTCTGACGGCCAAACGGCCCGGTAGTGGCGCGGAGGCGAATAGCAGGGCCCTGTTTAATAAAACTGACAATCCGACATATGTGTCAAAAACTAACAAATTTGTCGGATTGTCACCCTAAGCTTGTTTAATAAAGATGACAAATATGTCCGACATTGACAGGTAAAATCACGACAAATTGTCACTACTGTAAACGCGTTTAATAAAACTCGGGAATTGTCGAAAACCATTGTCGAGTTCCATGACAATTGTCCTTGACAAATTTGTCGCATTGTCACGACATATATGTCAATTCTTGACATATTTACGCATACTGTTTATCGGGTGTAAGTGCTACGTTTCTATTTGTATCATGCTCAAGTTGAGAACCAATTTTATTAATCAAATATTCGACGGTAGTTTTACATACCCGAAATTTTTCTTTAAAAGTGAAGTCCGTTACAGAAAAGGAGAAATTGATTCTGTTTTTAAATGATCGTCGATGCCGCCTTGGTTGTATTTGAACAAAGTATTCATCATCACTACTTTCACTGCTCGACGTAAGCACCATCTCTTTGAGCAAACGTTTCGAATTCCTTCAAATGATTATGCGACACACGGTACGGCCATCTGTCAGGATTGTCCGACAATTTTACAAATATGTCGATATGTCGTGACAATTTACTGTTCAATAAAGCAGAATTGACAAGTTTTTCACGAAAAATTGTCACCTGTCACCTGTCGCGCTAAAAGTTTTATTGAACAGAAAAATGTCGGATTGTCATGACAATCCGACATATTTGTCAATTTTCCGCCTTGACAAATTTGTCACCTGTAATGTTTATTAAACAGAAACTTGTCGAATTGTCGAATAGTCATCCTTGACATATATGTCGGATTGTCAGTTTTATTAAATAGGGCCCAGCTAGTGGTTACTGGTGACAAACACGATTCAAGCCAGTGGGAGATTGACATCGTTGGAATATCTAAACTGGTTTAACTTAGGTAATACCTTAGAACGTGAGTGGAAGGGATTATTAAAAAGTTTAGGATGCATGGAATTAGTATGGTTTAAAGTCCTTTTTTTGCTTTAAACGGTATTTAAGTTTAAGCCATGTGTAGAGCCATTGATATATTTTATTTTCTAGAATCGACTTGATAATGCTATATTAATCTGAAAATAAATGCCTCATGTAATGTATCAAACTTTGTTCACGAATGTTTTTTGTTATGAGGGTTATTTGAAGTTAAAGGACAATAAGTAAATAGAACATAGAACGAACAGAGAATTAACAAACAATCGTTTTTAATTGAGACCGGTTTTTATTCAGGCAGCTCTTACCTTAATTAATATGAATATTCCTTGTTCCTTGTTACAAGTATGACTTCAATTAGTGGAAGACGTTGGAAAGTACAATAATTTCATTTCATTTTAGACATATAATATGCCAGTTATTTCTGTAAACATTTAAAAAATTAATCTTTTTGTTTGTAACGCATTAACAAAAAAAATAACTATGATCAAGAAAAGAAGAAAGGCTTAGTTCCTATCGATAAAAACTCTTGTTAAAAGCTAACATGCGTAGACTAAAATGTTTTAAACATGTGTTATCCGACCCGATAAGAATACTATTTAATATAGGTATATTTTAGCAACTGTAGATGTTTCGCGTACCACTGCCCTTATTCTATTATATTTTTTCATTTAGAAACCGCGCATACTCACAGTTACCTTCTACTGTAAGACACCCGGACCTTAAAGTCTCCATTACCATTACACATTCCGGCGAGTTCCTCGATCTTGTTTTTCATTTCACCGTGAAACGTTTCCCTCAATGATGGTGTCGGAAGTCCACACACTTAACCCCTCTCCCTGAACTACCCTTCCCCCCGCACCCCGCCCCGTGACCCTAATGCTCGCTCATACCGCGTTTGCCTTATTTTTTGCGAAACCTTGACATTTGCAGATAATGTCTTTATCTGAATCAGAAGTGTGCGCATAACGATTAAAACAGTTCAACCTTAATAGCTGATTGATAAATTAATGCTCTTTATAACACAATTGATATTTATGGTTTACGTCGAACAAAATTTGCTTCAGGCTTTACGCACCCATAAACATGAAGTGACGAAAATCGATACACATTAATAAGTAAAACCTTTGAAAATGTGTATCAAGGTACACTTTAACAATTTCATCCTTTCCAATTACGTATTAATGGGAATTCTCTGGATACCTCCAGACTTCAGGGAGGCTTTTCTATCATTGTATTATGTTTGAATCAAAGTGCTTTACGCCCATTGTTCCATTACGGCTTTGTTCGGAATAGCAATGCCTATGCGGAGTTATGTACTTTGTTTTATATATTTTTTGTATGAAACTCGGTATTTGAGGAGGGGAGATGAAACTAATAGGTATGAATAAGTATGTTGCTATATGCTTCGCTGAAAACTTGTAGACATTATAATTTGAGATTCAATACTGTTAGAAGAATATAAAACTTAAAATCGCCTTAACAGAAAAGAACAGTGGTTTGAAACTCAAAACTGCCTCTGTTGTTCGTTGGTTCATAGATAATCAAAGACGATGGCCTGTCTCGACTAATCTACTAAAATGATCACAATTACAAAATACCTTTTACTCCTTCTCACAACTTCATTTATTTTATAGGGGCCGCATTTGACCGTTTTCCTTATTTCGGTCAACTGACCATTTGCCAAATGGCAATATGATGACTACGTGTTCTGTGAACATAAGTAGTGTTTCCTTTCTACAAATCTTCATTTCTCTATATTGCAAAATAACAATTTTTGTGTAAGTATTTATTGATATAAAAGTATTGGATATCACCAAGAAATATTGCTTGTGCTAACATTTTTAGAAGATAACATATGAACAGTTGATTGTGTTTGGCACTCATAAAGTTGCGGAACCTGCCTCGCTGTTTGATACTTGGTCTAGAAGCAATATGCGCTTCAAGTCATCGGAAAAGTAGAAATACTTACAATCATTTGAACGCGCTTCTCTTTAAGAGAATATGTGTTTTATTCTATGAAGATTTTAGAGGTAAAAGTACAATTATTTCTCCTTTTGTATTTTGGACTCAAGAAGTAAAATCACCTGCAACTTATTCAATGCTATTATTATATAAGGTATCAAACAATTAGGTAATTATTTAACAAAAACGTAAGGGTACAGGCACCTATTTTCCCTTTAGATATAGGTACCAAAGAACCACGAAACAAAATCAATATCAAATTTATACTACCACGCCTTTCAACCTTACAATTTTATATTCCCAACCTTATCATTTTATTCAGCATTGTAAAATCGTTTAAGTCTGGCATCATATCTTTTTACAATACAGCTCACATTAAGCTCCCAGACAGGGGTGTCTTGATGTGTTTCCCAAGATGTACGCCATTGTACGTGCTTGGGGAAATAAAATATACATCTGAATGTATTATTATTCCAGAAGGTAATAAATATACGACAGATTTCTGTAATAGATGGAATAGTTATAATAAACCAATATGCGATATTGTATGTCGAAATCAAGTCTATTTGGTTTGTGCAAATCGTTGTATGAACTTACTAGGTTTCGGCCGTAAAATGCGTGGTTTCTCCCGTGGTTAAATATCTTTTCTCGGTTACATCCAAAGCTTTTCGGAAGATTTTGCGTGAAGAAGAGACATACAAACATATACTTAATAAGTAAGTAAGAAGTAAATAGGATTTCAACAGTTTACACGTTTAGCAGCTGTTCATACATTTTTTTTAATATAAACTACAAACTAATAAAATATTATTTTCGTAAAATAATGTTATTTAGACTATAAAAAAACACGTATACACAATTTACTAAACAAAGATTCCGAAAAATAAGTCACAACTAAAAATAGCAGCCCTTTAGCAAATTTTCTTTAGGGAGGCAAAATTCCTTTGATTACATATTTTGTCTTTTACTCTTTATTCTCTCCTTTCTCTTCATAGAAAAACAAAGTAGAATATTATATAAGTTTTAACTGTCACATATAGGTATATGTATATAGGAGCATGAATCGCACTGTGTTAGTTTCACTTTCACACAGAATAGTTCAATATAAAATTAATTTTTCAAAAGAAAATATACGAATTTTAAACTACCCTTATCCACACCTTTATTCCTGTCATAAAAAGTTCATGCGTAAAATGAAAGCCTAACAACTTAAGAACTAGTTATAAACTCATTCCACTTTAAACGTAATTAAGTTGTGATCAGGCTCCGTGTGATTACTTTAACGTATAGATACACGTGACTAAGCTTAATTAATGTTTAAGAGGATACTGCGGAAACTATTCAATATCGTTATAATTAACTGATAGGGTGTTTATTAATCGCGTATCAGTTTCAATATAGAGCTTGGTGGTTGTTGCAAGATTGAAAATTGATGCGACTTAACAGGTTCATTCTAGGGTATTAAATATCAAAATTTGACCGGTAACGATTTTGATACGTTACGGCTGTTCGAAACTGATCAGTAGAATCAATCAGTTGGAGCGTCATACGACGAAACATGCAAACACCTTGTAAACTGTTACCTATTCATACTAACACCATAAAAAGGTAAAGTGGTAAATAATTAGACAGTATAAATCAAAATTATTCTAAAAAAAGTTAAATTATAATGATGCAGTTTAAGAAATTCATTCTGAACTCGTCCAAGCTTCCAAAACAAAGTATCTTTAAAATATCATCTATCATGGTGAAAGCCGCGATAACCCATTTCGTGATTTAGAAGAATTTTGCAGATTTACCTACCACTGGCGACTTTGCTCTATACTATGTAACAAAAAGATAAATCACGTAATTAAATAGCACAGGTTCACTCAAGTATGAACAAGTAGATTAAACGTGTAAATGAGAATATTCGGTTTTCATTTTCAGGCTAACTCAGTAACATTTATTCAGCTCCACAGATGAATCTATTAATTTCCGCTGACACCAGTCCAGCGGGGGTTTAACACCTATCACTATTTATGTGCTCAAATGTTTACGTATCGATTTTGACGAGAGTTTAAAAGGTACATATTACTAAGATACGCAATGGAGCTTGTAGACTAATTCTAGTGAATTTTGGTCACTTGGTATCGTATTGGACTCAAGTTATTATCATGAAATAGAAACTCATTTTGTATTTAGATATTTAAATAAAAATAACAACATGAACGTGATTCTTTACTGGCTTGTGACCCAAAAGGGAAGGTTTAAATCCGACACGTAAGAATATATGTATGTTCCTACGTGCATGTGGTTTTTATTTTTTACTATGTAAAATATGAGGTTTTGAAAAAATATATATATCATAAATAATCATGTATGAAACTTAAACCTTCCAACGGTTCTTGTAAAGGCATATCGCTATACGATATATTGCTATAGGATATATCAGAAATTTATTTTATAAATAGCTTCAGCACAAAATAAAATAAAAATAGTCACTGAGGTTATTCACTACTCTTTACAACATTGATTCATTACTACATTAAGCTGGATGTTCCGCCCAATGTATCTGGCTGATAATAAATGAAGCTTTCAGAGTAAGCCGTAAATATGAAGTAGTTATTAGAACGTGACTTTAACTAAAGATAGTTCTACTATAGGTGATTAATGAATACATCACTTAATATTTAATTAGTGTAAAGAAAACAAGTAAAGTGAGCACAGCGGGTAAATTATAGACAAAAGCCCCGTAATACCTTCCTGTAATTTGAAGGGTTTTTATACACAATAATCGCTACATAATTACACAACAATTCATGGTCAGTCAGTTTTCTAATGTGACTTGTACCAAAAATACAGCTTTCAGAAATCGTGACGGTGAAAAGTAAGTACGTTTTTTTTCATTTTCCTTACAAAACGTAGCGTTAGCTTATCTCGAGAGAAGGTTCCGAAGGCAAACATTTCGAGGGTCGCGCAATTTGAATGTTAAAGTATTCACCTCTAAATAATTCCGGATTCCGTGAATCTGTTTAATGTTGTTTACTTAAGTATGCCGACGAACATTTGTCTTTTACGGGACCAAGTCGTTTCTTAGGCCGTGATGTTTGGGAAAATGTGGACATTTCTTCTGTTTGTGCCTAACTATAAATATACAATAGTAGGATCAATATTTATAATAAGTTATTAATATTCATAAACACGTATAAGTAGGTTTATGAGGCTTGTTGGTGGTTATTAAATTGAGATCCCTGCTCATCCCCAGTATCCTACAAAATATCAACTTACGTTAGTACCTCCGTAACCAAATACCTAGAGTCAAACATTCTTCACAGGTCTTGAGTTTCAACCGAATATTATGTTTTTTGTTTATTTAGCGTCGGGTATACTTTATGTGTTAAAGAGGTTTATTTTTGTTTTTTATCCTTGGAACTTTTAACAAAATATAAGTATTTTTTTAAGTCATAATTTTTATTTAACACAAATAACGAACATATATAGCAAACCTACATATAGTACCTAAGTAGTAAATAGCTAGTTATCCTACACATAACATAACCGTGGTTGAAAACAACTACAGAATCACCCGTAAATATATTATTATTATATGAGTCATAAATCATGACGGTCTTTGCGATAAAAGAGCAAATGCCTTATTGGCGAAAAACCATTTTATATCCATCCAGATGAGGGTAGTCTCAACCTTTGATGTTTTCGTTGCCCCACGTTAAATCAACGTTGGTTTTGACGCGAACACTTCTGTAAATCGAAAATTACGCCGTCAAAGCCTACCGTCCGCAGAGCCAAAGTTACTGAGGGTTTGTAATTTACTGGGCTACCTATATTTTATACCACACTCGATGAGCGTAAAGAGCACACAGCCACTTTTTCATGATGGAAAAGAATTTATAAAACTCGGTCCAGCGGCGGCCTTACCCATTGCGAGGCTCCGGGCGGCAGGTCTTTGCGAGGCTATATGTTATAAAAAAATATACTTAAAAATCTACTTTTTTTGAATTTGCTTGGGTTGTTGCGCGAGGCCCCTGCAAGAGCGAGGCCCCGGGCGATTGCCCCGTTCGCCACCCCCTAAGGCCGCCGCTGACTCCGTCCCTGTATTAATAGAAAACTAATGGTAAAATAAATAATTTATTTCATTGCAAATAAATTAAATAAGGTTTAAAGTATAACTAAATTAAACTTTTGCCTACTAAGTTAACGCTAGTTTTGTGAAACTTGCACTAACAGTACTTTACTCACAGTTTTATAAAGGAAATCTTTCAACTATTTTAATCTTATATTCGAGGGAATTACGATATACAACTAACAAATGAAATAAAACGAACAAAAGGTATTAAGTAGGTAGTTATAGTTACCATAACTATAACTCATACGGTGCTTAATATTATTATTATTAATAACAGTTTTATTGCTGAATCGGAAAATAAAGGTAATAAAAGCTGGCTGCTGACGTTCATATACAATCATAACAAGGAGGAGTCGTAAATATGGGTACTTAATTATTGAAAGCATATACGCAGCTGAATTACCTCTCTGATCCGTTATTTGTTTACTGTAGGAAATTGAAATTTTCATCTCTAAGAACAGACTTAAGGATTTGTTGAGCAATTGTAGTTAAAGCAGTACTTATAAACCTTAAGGCTTCTAATTAGAAAAGGTACTCTAGGGATAAGAGAGATAAAACGGCTAACAGAAAATACTAAAATTTGCTACTTACTACTCTTAAAATAGGTATCACTGCAAGTAATAAAGAGGTAGGTAAGTCCACCTTTTCTATAAAATATAAGAAAATAATAAGTCAAGCCCCAGAGTTTTTGTGAAACTTCTAATTTTATATAATAAGCAATGGAGAAAAAAAAAACCTTATTCTTTACATCGCCTTCATCTATTGCCACCTACTTTACTAATACAACCACAGATTTAACAACTAATCATCAATTTTCAAATGTTTGTTTATAAATTCATCAGACTGATTCCACACTTAGCTAGTGGATAAGAACCAATAGGGTAAGCAAATTTAGGTAAGCGAGGAGCGTAGTGACGAGCGTGTTAGGTTGATGTTGATACTGCATGCGCGAGCTTAGCGAACGTAGCGAGCGTAGTGCGCTAGCAACCGGCGAAGCGCCAAAAATCTACTTGATCTACTAAAATCTACTTACCGAGTAACAAAATTAGAAGCTGATTTGAACTGCTTTTTGTGTCATTAGTTATTATTTGAGAAGTTTACTACTTGAATGCATATTATGAAGTTTGATGCTAAGAAATAACCACCAGGCTGAGTTGTATTTAGAGTGACTTACATAGAGAATAACTAGTGGCTAAGTTTGAATTATTTTGAAGAAGGTTGATTGTGGCTGACTAAGTAATTTAGAAGGCAATGTAGATATTTAGAGACTGATAATGCAATTAGAAGTCGGTTTAATAAACACCCTTAAAAAATATTATGCTGTACCTAACTTTAAAATAAAGTATAATATTAAAAGTTAATTAAAATTACAGGAACATTAAGTTTCATATTATCATTTTCCAGCCTAAAGACCCTCGTGAGATCATTAAAGCTAACAACATTGTTCAAATCACTTCCGCTTGGCATGACTCGGTAATAGTTTTCGGTGGCGCGAGGCAAAGGTTTCCTGGCATGCAGCCAATGGGTACCAACTCAAGCTACAGGTCAACTAACACACTAATTTAACAAATCAAGCGATGTGCGAAATTAATCACTAGGTAAACTATTAAAACATTTCGTGACCGAGTTTAACGTGTTTTCGATTTTAAAATAAAGAATACGTTTTTGTTGAGTTTATGCCTTAAATTATCATGTAAGTGTATCTTTGTTATGATTGACTTGGCTATGAAGTTAAGATACTTTATAAAATAATACGAAAATATCGAGTTTCTGATGGAAAAGCAATTTGTGTTTGATAAATGTCTAGGCATGTGTATATTGGGTGGGAAAGCCACAAGATGACGCTTCTCGATTTACAAAGCTAATACATTTAGATTGAGGATCGGTTGATAGCTATTAGGTAGGCCTACTATTCATCATTTAAACGAGCTTGGTGATAAATAGCATAATCTTATAAGGTAGGTTCACCAACAGACATTTCTATTTTTACTCAAAACGCGTCAGTCCATCTTATACTAAATGGCTCGCACCCCATTGTCCCACTAAATGGCTGAAAAGAATGACTTGACGTCTCTTGCACAAAGTATAAAAGCGTATTTCAACTTCACTAAAACACAGTCCAGCTTCGAGTCTACGACTTCAAAGCAATGTTTTGAATTTAGAACAATTGAACATCTGATATGGCAGTGCCGATAAAGTGTTTTGCGATCTTGCTGCTGTTTTGGGCTGTGTCGACCTCTGCGTTCAGATGTAGAATGAAGCGGCATACCCACCGCGCGGTGCAAGTGGACCAGAATGGACGTAAGTGTTGGGATAGCGTGAGGATCATGACGTGCTACGGGTACTGCTATTCTCGCGAGCTACCCGACTGGCAGTTTCCTTACAAGCAGACCTCGCATCAAGTGTGTGGGTACGGCGAGAGACGACACGCGTCGCACAGACTTCGACACTGCGACCCCGGAGTGCAGCCTGGTACGGAGGTGTACCACTATGTGGAAGCAGGCTCCTGCAAGTGCCAGAAATGTTCTTCAGAAGACACCAGCTGCGAGTGGCTCACTCCGGACGCCTCGCTGATAGAAGAAATCGTTCTAAAAGAGGAATTAGAAGAGGAAGCAGAGTTTGACTAGAATATATCTTTAATAAGCCAAAGTCTGAAAATACCAATGAACTAAGCTGATAGATGCTTTGAAAAATGACTGAGATATAAATAATTATGTTGTAAGTTTCCCGTTTTTAAATAAAACAAAAAATCAAACAAGTTTTTTATTTTAAAATGCTTGTTGTACATAATAGGTTTTAGTAACATATAAAGCTATGAATCCTAAAATGATATTGTATGAAGGCTACTTTTAACAAACGAACTAATTAGAAAATTATAATTCTCCCATTAAACCACTAAACTATACCTACCATTAATTCAGCAATGTACCTTAAGATAAGTTAACATAACCATTTCATTTAAACATCAACAACTAAAGATTATCACCTGATCCCAGACCTTCAATACTTATATCCTCTATAAAATTAAAAGTGTATAATTTTGTGAGTTAGGTTGTAGGTAATAGATATAAAGTAGGCGTAAATATCTACGTTATCAGTGAGGGATATACTTAGGCTATATATTATATTATTTTATATTCTTATTCACAAACGCTTTAGACTAACAAGTACCCTGCAAGCAACGCGATATACCCGTAAATTTTGCGAGAACTTGCTAACTTAAGTCTTTTCAAAGCTCTCAATCACGAACTAGCCTCTCGTATAACGATCGAGTAAAGTATGCTTCCGACACTGTTGCACTTTATAACTAGGTGTTACTCCTAGGGGTGGCCACTTATAGGTATGTAGCTTGTAAGTATTATAATTGATGGCATATGAGAAAGTACATATCTCTGGATATTTAATGGGGAAAAGTAACAATACGGCATGGTTATAAAGTCTGTAACAAAAACGCAGTTATATAAATGACGGTTTACGAATGTTCCAGTCCAAGTTTCAACTATTAGCGAGCTGAAAATACAGTAGAATCATAAACATATTTTAGCTGGAACCAAACAAAACCTAAAACAATGTTAGGAATGGAAATTAAAATTTAAAACACGGACGCGTATGAAGAATATTTCTTTTCAAAAATAAAACCCATACCTACGCGTCGGTTAACGCTGGGCTGTACTGTTATCGTGTTAAACACATTTTGCTTTTTAAAAAAATATATATCCTACTTCCTACTAATATTATAAACGTGAAAGTTTGTGAGTATGTGAGAATGTGAGGATGTATGGATGTACGGATGTTTATAACATGTTTGACGCATGTAACTATTAGAGTACAACAATTTTCATTTGTACATTTTCATTACATTATTATCGTGGAGTAATGTTATTTTTTTCCCAAAAACAACCGGGTTTTCTTCTGAATATCCTATTAGTGGCCCGATAGTGTTTGTGCAAAGTATTAAAATTACATAATACACGTCTTCAGGAGTATAGTTAATACAAAAAATAATATACAAATACATCAAAATTTGAAGAAATGGCAGCGGAATAAATGAAAAAAATAGCGAAATTTATAAAAAAGTTTAAAAGTCTACGCCATTTTCTTATGGTTGACAACCCTGGCAAGAAGACACCATTTTCTTATAGCCTCATATCCGGATCAACTGTAGGTAACGGGTTATCCATTCATTACGACAGACCCTGCATATGCGAGTATCTTAAAAAAATAACAGGCCTAAACGCATAATGCAACATTTCTCATAGTACGGCGGCGGTCGGAAGTTACGGGAATTCAGCTCTGGGCGTCGACGGCGCAGGCGGAAGCTAATCCGGCCGCAATCGCAGAACGCTACCTCCGAATGGGGAATTAGGAAGCCGCAAATTGCAGGAAGTTGCTAAGGGGAGAATTTGTCAACCGACAAAATTAAATTAAGTTGAGATTAAAATGGTAAGGTAGGTACATAAGTTATATTTATAGGTATATTTATTTACCTAGTCTAGCGCCTAATCGAATATTAAGAGCGCTGTTTTTGTTTTTTTTTCAATAAATACTCACTACTCAGCTTCTTACTCAATTGTTTTAACGATATAATATAGTTTTTCAATTGTTATAAAATAAATATACCTACACTGTACCTACTTATGTCTATTTAAGTATTATTTTCATTTATTTATAAGGCGAGTTTTTTTCCATTTGACAAACGTAATCTTTACTGTCACTCGTACACTGAGCAAGACAAGGGTTTTTTCGGAAAATAAACATGAATTCTTATATAAGCCATGTTTCAAAAGCAGAGGAAATCCCGACAAGTAGTGTCCCATGTCGGCTTATATGAGGATTTCTAGAAGATTCTATTCCACGAAGATTGGAGGTCTCATGACATACGTTATGAAAAAATAATAATACATACAATGTTTTCTTAGAAGATATCGCTTTGGCTCCTTTTTTTAGATAGGTAATCGTGTCTTGTTATTTATTAACAATTTTAAATAGGTACATGTTACGATTAAAGCTACATTACACAAGTCAAGTTTCTGGTAGGTAATAACTTAAGTACTATTGATTTGCCTTAATTGACATAGATTTTTATTATAATTTTACGCGGCTATGAGTAATTGTTTTTACCTCACATCTAGTTTATATAAAAATTGTCATTTTTATGCACATTTCTCAAAACCGACCGAAATCATTGTTGTACCCTTATCTTTAAATGAAAAATCAAGTCATAATATCATTGATTTGACGAGATACCTTCAAATAAGATTGATAATTGAATGTCTGCTTTGAACCAAAGTTCGCAAGTTTCCTGAAACAGCGCATTTTAATCCAATCCATCTCCCGCGAAGGTCGTCGGCCGGCACTAAATCATGCCGTAACGGCTACTATCTACTCTAATATTCATGAAAGATTGCGAAGCGCTTCACGAAGCTTTTAGCCCTCAAACAGAATTAACATAATCAATCTAAGAAGCAGTAACAAGACAGACAATTTGCCGTTTTGCACAATCATTAAAATTCTCTCGGAGGAATCCGTGTACAATTTCCCATTAACGAGGTTTTAAAAGAAAATCTTATTTGGATCCTTTTAAGGCATTTGAGGAAAAGCGCTTACTTTCCTTTCTTTGATAAAAGATTTATGGAAAAAAAATAACTATAGCGTAGTGTTCTATAAGTATCTTATCTAAAAAGTCAATAAAAACGTTTTTCAATCTTGTTGTTTACCCCAACAAAAGAATGTCTAAAAGTCAATAAAAACGTTTTTGTTTATCCTAAAAAAACCTAGGATTTCTTTTCATTGTTCCATGGAAAAAAAATATCCAAAATACACCAAAAAGCTCGCAACGAGACAGCTATTAATAGCTTTGACAAACAAACAAAATAACTCATAGCAGTTGAGCCCCGAGCAACACAATACACAGTAAAGGCTAGCCTACGCCATCATTTACAGTTGCTATACTTCAAACGATTCGAAATATTCAAAAACTTCAAATACCCACTTCGCTATCAGACTGCAATAATTCAGTTGCTGACTGTTCGAATTTTGTGAGATAAGTTTATCGTGAGAAGAGTAAGTATATGCTCATACGATTGTATGAGATTGTCGAGTAGCAGTTTAAGCTAATACTTTGAACTTTGCATTTGAACTCGTCTAGACAAGGTGATATTAAATGCTTATGAGGCTAACTGAAGTAATTGTATCTGCTTAGGAATCTATGAAACGAAAGACTAGGAAATAATTGTCGAAACAATGCTTTGAATCTTTTAGAATTGTTTAAGACAAAGAATCTTCACTATCGAGGAGTACAATAAACTGTGTTTTATTTGAATATTATTATGTAATTGAATGCGAAATAATGGTGCTTAAAAACAAAATAGAAGAAAAATTGCAAAGTTTTGTGCTGGTTTACCCGCATCAGCTGACTTAATTATTCAAGTTCGTAAATAACTCAACGTAACTTACTCTAGGCTACGAAAATATTTGTCAGTTGTAACTCAATTTATGTTAAGCAGAATCCAGGGCTCTTTTTATAACAAACGAAATGTTAAACGATGATAAATGAGGTCCTTCACTCTTTGTATTGTATGATTATAAAATAGGTACTAACATTAACCCCTGTTAAAAGGCTTTTTATGAAAAATCATAAAAAAAATTACGCATGCAAAGCTGCAGGCGGGTAGCAAATAGCCAATAAAATTCTATAAGTATTCTCGTCGGATCCCACTTACCATATAACCTTCACAAAGAAAACAGTTGAAAATGGATGTACTCTCTACACAGCATTATCCGGGATTATCGATAACAAACAGCGCATCCCACAAAGACGGATCCGGACCACTTCCTCAATATTACTGATCATTTTCTTCTTCTATTGTGCCCTATATTCTTCAAATATGGGCCTACTCAGCTTGACTTTAAGTCGAAATTCGAACAAGAGGCTCTAATGGCTTATGAAATCAATGCTTTTCTATCTTACTTCCAATCTACTCAAATGGAGATTTAATAACCCAACCCTAATCAGTCGTTATACATATTCGGGGTTTTTGTAATAAATATGAACCGATATAACATTTAGCTTTTGGTCCAGACGTCTTTATAGCGAACCTAAGCTATACAAATGCGAAATTTAACAACAACTAAACAAGAACCATTCAAACTTTGATCAAGTGGTCTGAACAACGGATGACTGTTATTCTTTACAACAAAACGTGGCTACAAATATATACTGAAGTCGAAGGGACGAATTGGTGGTTATTTTCGGAACACCTAAATGTAACGGTTTTGTGAAATATATTTTGCTGTGAAATTTTCCCTGAGTGTAGAAGGCTCTCCCCCACACGGGTAATTATAGGATTCCGCGCGTGGCTCGAGCACACACTTGGCAGGTTTTCAATTAATCTCTACACCATCATTCTTTAGTGGCTCTCGAACTAAAAGCTTTGGAAGTTCTAATATTGATAAAAAAATGTAGAGCCAACGTTTAAATTCGAAATTTAAACTTAATGTATTAAAGCTTTGAAAATAAATGTTTGGATGATGAAAAAGATAGCAAAAGTATAAGCGTGGATTTACGGTTCGTAAATCTTATTGAAACGATTCGAACTTTTTAAAAAAACACACACAGACAAATAAGGTTTTAAACAACTTTTAAATGAGCTTAGCTTACTGTTCGGGTATTAAGCTTGATAAATTATAGTGTACGAACTACCTTAAAATGGCGACCTGCATATAAACAATCTGGCAAAGTTTAGAATCTGATTAGCCGATAACGCCGGAGTTGTGTACAATAGCCGTGCCCCAGGTTGGTAAGTTAGCTACATAGTTATCGTTTCAGAAACTTTGGAACGTAATCGTTATTTAACCATCACTGATTGAGATTGGAAACTGCGAGTCAGTCAGGTCTTATTAAAGTATTTTGTTAAATAGAAACTTGCGTCATTTTGTATTTTTTTCATTATGAGTGTATATTTGTACCTACCTACTTACATGTAATACTTAGGGTTAAAAGTAACAGTAGAAAATGCCCCTATCGTTACTTACAAAAACATTTTATTTCATTGTATTCCATGTTATTTGTGTAAATAAAATAAAATAAAATGCTACACGCTCGTAACATTATCAGGGCTATCACGGTTCACCTTTTTATATAAATCGCAAATTCAACGCAGTTACTGTTCACAGTAGCAACGTCGCGTAAAAAGATAGACATTTTTATTGCAAATAGCTCGAGATAAGCATTTTTTAGAATAGAACTCGGGGTGTCTTAGGTTCTCTTATAATTCATGAGATGTTTAAGATATAAGGTCGAAAAAACGTTTTATGTGTTGTAGAAACAAAGTAGATTCTTATTTTTTCCACGCTTTTATTAACTCGGGTTTTAGATATGTAGGTATGTAACGGAAAATTTGAACGTTATTTTGACATACTTTAGAAGTATAGAATATTTGAAATTTTGCACATTTATTAAGGACCGATGACAATGCAATATTATGAAAACTCCGTTATGATATCCTTAATAATTCGCGTACTAGTGTGGGTAGAAGAGTGCAGGGCTGAGGGCTCCTAAGCCCACTGCTCCATTAAAAGCGTGTTTCTAGTTTCTAAAACAAAGTATTGCTTCTACTAATATAGACACTATTTTTTTAGGTTCTTTCCTACAATTTCCACTAGACGAAATCATGAAGTCCTCAGTAAACAATACAATAGGTACCTATATGTTTTCAATGGTTCTTTACTTTAGTATAATTTTCGGGCAAAAATAACTTTCATATGGATTAATCCAACTAAAAAACTGAACAAACGAACAAACTCATGCAGGTTGAATTTCCATTGAAAGAGAGAAACTCTCTGTTTGCATTGGACAAATTTTCGTTAACAGAAATAGATAAAACATTTCACGATAATACACTCTTCAAAAGCAAGTATTGAAATAGTTTATGAGCTTCGTCACTTTTATACGCTTTTGTTATTCCTCAATCATTAACTTTTGCGAAAAATGAATTTATCTATAGGCCCCAGGTGTGGTTTTGAAGCTTAGGTAGTAACAGATAGACAAAACAAATAGGTAATGTGTTATACCTAAGCTACAGTTTCTGTAGTTTTTGATAGAGGTAGAGAGTTAAATTATACTTAATAATCTTACATACATAACTTTTTAATAATCATTATCTTCATTGACTTACCAACCAACCAACATGACTAACTAACCACATACCTCCCGTATGGTTCGTAATGCGTTTTCCTGTCCAATAACAAAAAAAACAAACTTACCTATATCTGTAACACCTCGTAGTGCAGTTAAATACTTGCTTTAATGCAATCCAAGCCTATGAATAAGCATTGAATTGTGTTTACTGCCAACGACGTAAGGTTAAATAAAACGTATCTGCACGACTGGGTTCAATATAGAGACGGCGTATTTGTCCCTGAAAGTTGCTCAATTGAGGAAAAAATCACCGACCGTAATGAAGTACCTACGTATTTCAGTATTCGAAATATAACGCTGTTTCTACCGACCCATAGCTACAGCGTGTCCTGAACTACCGACTGGAGTAGAATGCAATGTTTATCGTCATAAAAACTTGTACTTTTATTAATGTTATAAGAAAGAAAATATATCTAAATATAATGAATATAAATATATCTTATCTATATATAAAATTCTCGTGTCACAATGTTCGTTGCCGTACTCCTCCGAAACGGCCAATTCTCATGAAATTTTTTGAGCATATTGAGTAGGTCTGAGAATCGGTTAACATTTATTTTTCATACCCCTAAGTGATAAGGGTTGTCCACCCCAAATATTTTTTATTAAATATGGCAAAACAACGTTTGCTATATTGTACAGCTAAGTAGTATACGTACCTACTACTTAAAATATTCCAAAAGAGCTCGACAAAAGGTTAGGAACTTTTTTCGCATACATACATGCATTGTTACCAATGCTTTTTTTCTTAAAAATATTTCATGTAGGTACTATTTCGATCGGTATCCCATAGTATAAAACAAAGTCGCTTCCTCTGTTCCTATGTATGCTAAAATTTTTAAAACTACGCAACTGATTTCGATGCGTTATTTTAATAGATAGAGTGATTCAAGAGGAAGGTTTACATCCTACTAATATTATAAAGTGAAAGTTTGTGAGTATATATGGATATATGGATGGATGTTTGTTATATTACTCTTTCACGTAAAAACTACTGGACGGATTTTGATGAAATTTACAGATAGGTTATACATCTATAGGTTTTACATCAGAATAACACAAAGGGTACTTTTTATCGCGGGAAAACTTTTCATTCCCACGAGAAACCGACTTTCCCGCGAACGGAGTCGCGGCCGGCCACTAGTGTATAATAACATAGTACCTAGAGGGAAAGGAGATTTACTCCGAATTTAAGGCGTGCGAAGCCGCGCGGGTAAAAGCTAGTACTTTTTAAAACAAAAGGTTTTTTCTATGTAGGTTCGTACATACGTACCATGTTGTTCCATTCGAATAGTAAGATGCAATTAAACTATTTAAATCAATATATTTCTATAAGAGTTAATAGAAACCCTCAATGTTTTATTTCGAACGCAAATGTATCTACACCCTGTAGGTATTTCCTTTTATATGGCCCGAGTGACCTGCCCGGACGGAAATTGGATGCATTTTTGCCATTTAACTTCAGCTTATTTGCCCCGCCCCCCAGCCAATTAAAATGCTAGAAATTAAAAAGTTGAGTTCACAATGACCAGTTGAAGTCTGACTGTTGAAGTAAATGGTTGTGTATTTTGCGTGACTCGTCCAATAAAAATTTTTGAAAATGAATACTTCACCAATTCCAAAGAATAAAAGTGGGAAAACCCATAGTGGAGAGAAATGCATAATTTACAATGTTTATAAGTACTTTAAATTGTGTGATTTAAATGCAACTGTAGAGAATAATCATAGAAACAGCAAGTGCATGCGGCGTCACCGAAAATACTGTTTATAAAATTATTATTTTTCTTTTGTACTTTTACTCCACTGTGAATACACCCTTATCCTGCAGTTGTCACTATTTTCTTAACGCGAACGGACTATAGTTACCTTACTCCTCCGAAACGGCTTTACCGATGTTTACCAAAATTTATATGCATATTCAAAAGGTCCGAGAATCGGCTAATATAAATTTTATACCCCTAAGAGATAAAATAATTTAAATGGCAAATCAACGTTTGCTGGGTCTGCTAGTAATTATATAAAAAATAATGTTAAACAACGTGTAAGTACTTTTATAATAGTTTATTTCAAATAATTGTGAATTTGCATAAAATACAAAAAAATAGGTTTAACTACTACCTTGTATTAAAATCTTTTTACAGTCGACACTTTTTTATGACAAAAAATCTGTTTTAAATAGTGCATATTGGCAATTCTTCGTAATGTTATGATGCGATGGTCGGCTGCGGTTATTTATTTCTACAATGAAATAAAACAATACAGAATAATAATATCAGGTTAGATAAACTTACTAGCTACTATACATTTTTACATATCGGCTATGTGCAAATCTTTTATTAGGTAGATGAAGATTTGTATAAGGCATTGGTTTTAATGACCATTGAATTATTAAAAAGAAAAGTTTTTTTATATTCTTACATGATCTGAAAGCGTGTCGCACATACCCAATGCAGGAACTAAACAAAAATTCATACAAGTTTTAAACAAAAATAAATAAACGCTTAACAGACTTTTTAATACAGTTGCTCAAAAAGTGGCGTATTGCAGGGACGTATAGCGTTCGGGATGTGGGCTATTACACACGCGTGCTTTTTTTTTACCTTTCCCGCACTCGTGCGTTCTCTTTCCCAACTGTCAAAATAATGTCTATTAAAAAGAAAAAATAACCAACCATGAAGTTTTTACTAAAAAAAAACAAAGAAGTTTTTATGATTCATGTTAATACTTACGTAGCGTAGGTATATTTCTAAAAAAAGCTACTAGTTTGTTTCGGTATCAGATTTAATGATTTGATTGAATTAGCGTGGTTGGTTTCATTTCATTTTATCTCATTAAATTTTATTTTCATTTCATATCAATAAAAAAATTCTACTGAAGACTTGGCTGTATGGGCATAGTAACCTTTGCCTACCAAATGGGTGAAGAAAAAATGGCGCCATTTTCAAAATGAGTTATTTCGACATTTACGATACAAATTTTATATTTTATTAAATTGCTTTTTTTTTCGCAACTGTATTAAAAATAGTCGTTCAGTACACGTGCGGAACCGTCATTGCAACTCGTCCCGCCTGTCAACCCTCGCCTTCGGCTGTGCCTCGGCTCGGGTAGACATTTGTCGGGACTCGTTGCAATGACAGCCTTTCCACACTTGTATTGAAATATACTATACCACAAATATTTTTATTGAGTTGTCTAGTTATACAAAAGCATATAAACATGGCTTTAATATTAATAAATTAGGTATTTCTTCTAAAGTTAGTTTCCATACAACAAATTCACATAATACAATTTGTTTAACTGCAGAGTTATGGTTTTTTATTTTTTTAGATGAACACATCATAATATTTTGTAGGTATTTTATATGTTTTGGCAAGTAATATGTGGTTTAAATTAATAGTATCCAATGCCAGGCTGCGGCTCGTACCGGACCTCGTCTTTCTTCATAGTCAGCTCGGGCCTAGAAACAATTTCCAAAATAAAGAATTGAACCTAATTAGCATGCATTTAATTAACTTATACGTAGGTTTTTAACTAACTTGGTACTAGTGACCTGAATTTTATATGAGTACAGTTTCTAATGACGACGTCAAGTCACGAAACATTGAAAGTCAGGTATTGAAAATAAACTTTTTACTTATTTGTTTACCGTAGAAACAGACACGAATAGTAACTTGGCTTGATACATTGTAAAGAAGTCAATGTACCCAAAATTCTCTTTTTATGTTTCCAGAAGTTAATTTCGTACATTTCATTGAAATCGAATCAAACCGACCCTTTTAATCAACTTCCAATACCCCACATTTTAATGAAATTCCTTTAACTGCAAACAATACATAATTGTTTCTCACTGATCCCGATATCTTAACTTGATTTCAATAAGACAATTTAATTAAAATAACTTCGAAAACACGTCTTCGCTTTCAAATTTAATTTCTAAGAAACTCTAAGAAGAGGTAAGAGATTAAAGGGCTTTAGAATTTCGGAGCAACTTTAAATATTGAAGTTAATTGTTTGAGTAAGTAATCGTGAGATGTAAATTTATATTATACTTACAGGCTTAGCTGCATGGTTTGTTGCGGTACTGTAACGAAAGAAACAAAGTATTATTACTCTGCGTGCAATTCTAAATTGATCTGTAATTAGTACTACATAGTTTAAGTATTAGACACAGTCTTTTAATTTGGTATTATTCTAATATTATGAATTGTATAATTGAGAATAGCTTGACACGTTTTTTACGTTTGTTTTATATAAAACCAAATAATTAAAAACGGCTGAACGAATATAATATAGAACTTGTTATACGAATAAAAACAAACTATATAACACAGCATGTACGTTTCTCTGAACTTGATAAATTGTACCTTGTAGGAGGTAGAAATTAACAAATCTTTAACAGATTTCTCACACAATGTATTTTTTTTAAATGCCTGCGTCGGTATGCTTTTTTAAATTAGGTTCGCATTAGAATTTTTAGAGGGTTATTATTAATTTAAATAAGTAAGGCCCCTTAAAAAAAAGGCAGCAAAGTTATCTCTAACTTGAATCATGTGATACATGGACGTATAAACACTGGGGCAAAAATTGTCCCATGTATCACATGTGATTCATCGGACAGGGAACCTGTTAATACGGGGTGTAAAAGAACTGCTTCCGAAAACAAAAACTGGGCATTGCTGGAGGGGTACTGGTTACGTTTTGAGCAAAAAAAATTGTTTTTATGATTAACAGAAACAAAAAACATTTTTACGTCATTGTACAAAATTGCGTTTATACTATCAGATTTTGCGATGATTTCAAATTAAATAGTGTTTTAATTTGCAATCTAAATAATCGCACCTGAACCAACAGTTGATGTGTGAGCGATGATTTCAAGCGCCGAATATGACTTTTCAATTCTTAATAACTTTTTTAAATTGGGTTTTCTGGGTATACTTTTAGTTAGTGAATTAAGTTACTATTGAGGCTCTAGAATACATGGTTTCAGGCTTCGGAAGTGGTCTATTTACACCCGTTATAAATATAACTCTTCTTCTTCTTCCAGTTCTTATCTACCATAGTTTATTGGGACGCAAAAACATGGATAATAGTTACCATAGTTACACAAATAACAAGGCGTCAAAGGTTAGTAGAATATTGGTTTCGGCCGTTAGTCAATATAACTGTAGTAATACCCATATGCGTCTGCTGCTGCAGGATGCCCTGTACGTCGGAGAAGTACACGAGGTTGTTCTGCCCCATGGTCTGGATGTTGTACTCCTGCTTCTGGTCCATATACGTCACTTGCAGCACCGTGGGAGCCTGCACGAAGACATACAGTAAACATACATGCGTAAACTTCACGAAAAAAAAACAAATCAAAAATTCATTTATTCATCATAGATATGTAACATATATACTTAATGAACGTCAATGTTACAAATTTCGACTTTACACGTAAATTACACGTAAATTACTAAGTTTAAAAAATAAAATAAAGTCTTCTTTCAGAAAAATATCCTATCTACGATATTTGAGGTACTTTCCCTTCATGTACCATAGTCTTGGGACACCCTGTATACTAATATTATAAAGAGGAAAACTTTGTTTGGTTGTGTCGAATATGCTCAAAAACTACTGCACCGATTTTAAAAATTCTTTCACCATTCGAAAGCTACATTATCCACGAGTAACATAGGCTATATTTTATTTTGGAAAAGAAAGGGTTCCGTAAGATATTTGGGTTTTTCGGACACAAGGTGTAAAAAGTCAACCAGAAAAGTTACTTTTGGAATAGAGGTAGTTCGACACCCAGGGAAGAAGAAAATAAGATAATTTTACTGCGGAAAAAAGCCTCATTCCCACGGAAAAAACCATTTAGTCGCGGGTGAAACCGCAGGGCGAAAAGCTAGTGTTTTATAAATCCAAATATAATTTTAATAAAAAAAATTGATGGATATTGTTTATTACTTTTTATGTTAAAAATTTACAAAAATACGGAACAATTGTAAAGATATCTTCAACATCAGATTTTAGAAGGAGAATGGCAATCCTTGCCAGGAATATTGGGAAGGATTGTATCATTATTTATTACATAGTATAAATCGAAGTCGCTAATTCTGTCTGTTTGTATGTTTGGCTGCTAACTCCTCCTTAACCAGTTGAGGGATTTTAATGCGGTTTTCCCTATCCTCTAGGTATTTTTTTCATTTAAATTTGTAAATAAAGAATAATCGGAAAAAGTTTTTTTAAGTTAGCCAAAAATCAATGTTTCGTGAGCAAGTCGGCCAAAATTACACCATTGCGAAGCGTGGGCGGGTCGCTAGTAGGGATGTTAAGGATATTCATATCCGTAACCGAAACTACCGGATATCCGAAATAAAAAAATATCCGTATCCGTAACCGAAACCGAAATAAATGTTCCGGATAATTTCGGATAGTGGCGGAATCTAAAAATGTAAATGAAACACGTTACGACAAGTTGGTTTTGGCTGCGTTCTGTAAAACGCTTACAGAACTGTGACCTGTCTCTCAATGTAGCGGTGTTTATGACGTCATCGTTCTCACCCATCGTCCTCCTCTATATAAATAAAACCATTTTACTATCTATTTTTTTTGTATTAATTTTGAAATTCCTAGAATCTAATATCCGTAACCGAAACTATCCGAAACTACCGGATAATCCGAAATAATTTCATATCCGTATCCGAAACCGAAACCGATAAAAAAAAATGTCAATATCCGTATCCGAAACCGAAACCGAAATTCCATATCCATAACATCCCTAGTCGCTAGTAAGATATAAAGAAAAAAAGGGGAAAAAATTGGTTGCTCTTGATAAAAAAATTGTATCTTGTATAGTTTATCGTGCCATAATTGTTATTGCTACAATACTTTTTTTTCAGTTCCTAAAACATTTATAATTCAATATCAAATTTTTGGTGCTAAAACGAAGCATTGGCGTATAAAGTTGCATGTTATGCAACGGAACTTTAATTTGTTAATTGGAATCCTAAAATCGACGCAATTATCTATTAGCGGTCTTTGCGACCGCACGGAGGTGGTAGCAGGACAAAAATAGGTGCTAGGTGGTTAAGGGCTAATGTCAAATATTATGTCATATAAAAACAGGGGCGTAGGAGTAGGGACATGTAACAATTTTTTTTAAGGGCCCTATAAGAAAACAAATATTTAAACATAGATGCTTGCAATTACTCCTCGCCCATAGTACTCATAAAATGCATGGTAATAAAGTAAGGTCGAGCACCAATTATGGACATTATTAGGATTATTTTTCTTTTTGTTTATTCATTTATAAGTTTTACTATACACATTTCTAGGGTTAAAAATGGAAAAATACAGTCTTTTTAGTTTACACATTTTTGGGGCCCCTGTAGCTCGGGGGCCCCAAATAAAAGATACGGCGGCTACGTATGCATAAAATTTACGTAATAAAAGACACTAGCTCGGGTAGGTTCGAGTATGCGCACTCGCCATACTATTTTATGCTGTATCTTACGAGTACCAGTCCATCTAGTAAAAGCGAGAGCGAAGATGATAAATCTATGGCTACATACCTGTGTGACGGTGACCTCCTCGTGCCGCCAGCGCTCCATCTCCGCGCACTCGCCGGTCTCCGCGCCGCGCTGCAGCCTCTCCACCTGCTTGTACGAGGGCTCGCCGCCGACGTACTCGCGCTTCACGCGGTTGTGGTTGCGGATCTCGTGCTTGCGGAGATCCGTTCTGATACAAATACAGAAGGAATGAGCATATGAAACTTTACTCGTGTACAGGCAAAGTGGCATTCAATATTAAAATCAGCACCAGTTTAGGTGAGGGTAATGTGAAATACGAAGATGTAATCTTGAAATTTACACGACTGGATTATTTTGGTCCAAAAGCAGATATTTTTTTAAGCATCTCTGTTTGAAGGTAAAGTAGGCGCCACTTACAAAACAAACAGTTTCTTGTGGGAGTTAAATACGAGATGAGTACAAGAAAGTTATAAAACTACATCAATGTGTGTGCATCATGTATGTCAAGTAATACCCGTACTATTCGATAAGCTTCTGACTGACCATACCATGTTCTATTTATAGAGTTTATACTCAGGAACAAAACAAGATGTCGCCAAAATATAAACCTTTTTATTACTCATCAGCTTCTTTTAACAACAAATAATTCGTAAAGAATTCTTGTCAAAACGAAAATTACACAACTGCATGAATGTTATTTTTCAAACGTTTTTACAATACGTTACTTTTACAACCCCTGCAAGTTTTAGACCTTAGTGACTACTCTAAACAGTTATTATATTTGTTATGTCGGATATAATGTTACATAATAACATGGGCGTAGCACTTAGGGCACTGTTACAAAATTTATAGGGTGCCTTAAAATAAGTAAATTATTATCCATAGTTTACGGTAATCCGTTTTGATTTAACTACTAAGTAATAAATAAGTCTACGAGAAATCTTAATCTAGACCATTGAATATTTTTTTTGAAATTTAACCATAAAAATACATTATTTTGGAAACATAGGCGAATGGAGTCGCAGATTTTTTTACAGTTTTTTTGCTTATACACGTATGGGGCCTCAGTAACCCGGGGGGCCCAAATAATTGAAACGGTGGTAGCTACGCCCCTGCATAAAAGTAACTTCATCAATGACACTGGATCGGGTAGGTTCGAGTATGCCGAATTCGGTATCTAGTAAGAGCGAGAGCGAAGACCAATGATAAAACTATGGATACATAAGACAAATATTTAAGACTTCGTCACAAAAGCAAGTGCCGTTAATCTTTAAACATTTTGTTTTTAAAAATAGACTTACTTGTAGCAGAAGTCCCGTCCACAGTAGTTGCACGTATGTTTGATGTTCATATGTGCGGCTTCATCGTGCTCTCTCAGACCCGTCGTTGTACGGAACGACTTGTCGCATAGGCCACACTGCAACAAACAATTTGTTAATAACAAGAAAGAAAATTCAAGCGTATTTGTTTTTCGAAATAGATTAGGAATTTTCTACTATAAAAATAAGTTACATAACATTTAAAATAGTATTTTTATTAATTATCTTGCCAAATTTTCTGCTAGCAACAGAAATATTATTTCAATCAATAGTAACTACTTCCACCTTCATATTTTACCTTATATTGTTTCTCCTGGTGTGTCAACCTGTGTTTGTTCAAGTTGGATGGGTTTACAAACGTAGCGGGGCATTCCATACATTTGTATGGTTTTTCTCCGGTGTGGGTCCTCATATGCATCACGAGGTAATACTTGTGCTTGCATTTGTATGGACATAGGTCGCAGAAGAAGTTGAATGTGTTTGTGTGTACTAACCTGTGGACCAATATTTTACATATGTCATTGGCTCTGCGGGGCTATTGCGTAAGCCAATGGTAATCGAATGTTATATTTTCAACAATTCTGGAAAGGGTTAAAATCAATGAAAATCATCATGGTTTTGGGCTTAATAGATGTCGACATTGATTATCTACCTATTAATCCAAAAAAACTTTATATTTCATTAATTTTAACGTTATCCAGAATTGTAGAAAAAATTACATTTGATTGTTATTGGCTTACGCAATAGCCCCGCTGATTCTGAAAACACTCCAACCAAGCTTAAAGTATTACTTTTACTTTCACACACATAGTATAAAAAAATACGGGAATATTGGTTGCAATAAATTTTGCATTAGTTCTCTCTAAACGTGTCACAAAGGACGCAAAGTTTTAGGTCAGCAGAACTAAAACTACTTTCCATCTCTATTTTATATTTTAGCTGAGTAAGTGTCAGCAATGTTTTTAGTTTAGTTTCGAAAATTCAAACTTTAAATCTGTACGAGTAATTGTTTTTTGTGTTATTTAATTTTTATCCAAAAATGTTATAATTTTAAATAATGATAAGTCTTGTAGTAACAACTTGTTCAATGTTCTAACTTACTGTTGTCTAATAAAATTTAAAAATACAAATTACAAGTAACCAATTCCTCCATTTTTACTGCAAATAAAAAAGAAGTTAGAAGTTAGAAGACTAGATTACCGTCTTCTTCTCACTTACATATGGTTCTTTAGTCTAGCCACAACAGGGAACTCCTTCCCACAGGTGGGGCACTTGTGTGGTTCCTGCTGTTTGTGTATGTGTCGCATATGTTGTGATATGCTCAGTACAAGCTGCCCGCAGACTTCGCATGCTCGCCGCATACATTGACGCTCGCGACGGTGGGCGGTTAGTGTTTCCTGAAGCAATAAAGGAATGGATACAAAAAGGTTCAATACAACATAATTTTACATCAGACTGAATAGTAGTTCAAGTAGTATTCACAGATTTTGGTAGTGGTTGATTTAGACAATATGTATGACACATAAATATACTGTTAATTATCTAACAAATATTCTGAATGTGAAAGATTGTGAGTATGTATGGATGCCGGGATAGATGTATGGATGTTTGTTACTCTTTCACGCAAAAACTACTGGACGGATTTAGATGAAACTTTACAGTAATATAGCTTATACATTAGAATAACACATACGGTACTTTTTACCGCGGGAAAACTTCTCATTCCCACGGGAAACCAACTTTCACGCGAACGGAGTCGCGAGCGGCCACTAGTTGTATAATATTGTAAAGAAATATTCAATTAAACTTATTATTTGAGGGTGACTGGTAGGTTGGGTTGTTCATTATTGTTGTCAGTGGAAGATCTAGCTTTGTCATTTGGATTAGAAATGATTGTATCAACCAAGGATTTTTGTTTGTCAAAGCACAGTTGTGGATGGGTAACGACAAAAACTTTTTTTTAAGTGATATTGGGGTAGAACTTTTGTCTTATTCCTAAACTATGTAGGCACTAGCTCTTCGAAATCCATAATCAAATTAATTAACAACTTTTGTCAATATCACAATCATATTCCAGATTTTATACACTCAAGTATGTACATTTTAAACTCAAAAAACTGACCTTGTTAGGAAAAGTAATATCACATGCTGAACAATTGAACTGTTTGATCTTTGGAGCTTTCCTTTCTTTTTCTCTCTCCTTCCTCTGTCTCTCTCTTTCTTTCTTCTCTTCTATCTGTTGTCTTTTAGTCCTCATTTGATGAAGGATCAATTGGAAGTCATGTTTAGAATATGGATATGAGTGAATTGAAGGGTCACCTGGGAAAAGTATTGATTATTAATTAAAATAGATTTTTTTAATGAAGTTAAAACTATAATAAATGAAAATTAAAATTTTCAAAGCTTACCCATTGGATTTAAAATCTTCCTAAATCTTCGATCTGAGCTTTCGCATGTTTTCTTAAAATGTAAAGCTGCTTTCAAAGTGTCTAGGCATTCAGTACAAATATATTTTGGCAAGGAATCGTTTGCATCAATCTAGAATAAGAAATGCAATTTATACAAATACCTCTAAGTTAAAATAAAATTCTATTCAATGTTTTGAATCAAAACACATATTGTAAGACTTTAGTAGAATTTCGTCGTATTTATAAATCCTAGCTGGAATAGTTGTGGTTTGTATCAATGATTAGATGAATACTTACAGGGACATTAGTTACACTCTGAATGGCTCCCATTATATCATAAACACTATTAATTCTTTCAGAAATATGTGTGCATGCACTCTTAGCACACACTCTACAGATCATATCCTTTGACAAACATAATGATGATTTACTGAAACAAACAAACCTTATAAAACTCTTGGTAGGTATATTAGTTTTGTGAAGGTGTCTGAAACATGACACTTCATGTAATTAACCATCTCAACCACTAGTTTGAACTACCTCATCTTAAACACAAATCAACCAACTAAGCTATCTTTGATTTTAAGTAGAAAATAACATACTTGGCACTTAGTTTTTGCCAGTGATCTGACATCCCATCATCATCCTCGTAGCTTCCAGGCAGGTGATACTTCGATTTGTTCATTTTTGATAACATAGTTTTAGTAACATAAACTGCCATTGTTACTGCTAAACCATGGACACTATCAGGAACTAATAAACCACCTAAATCATAAAATACAAGCAAGAATATCTTCAAAATAATCTAGCGATGTCAAATCAAAATTAAAAACTCCAATCTTCAATCAATCAAGTGCTGAACGATTCAATCAAGGACCATTCATTCCGTTCACTGTTTTTTGCCTTGCTCAGTAGGTAAGTCAGTAGGGCTTTACTTGTTTGTTACTGACTGATACGCCGCAAAAATAGTAACCGATTAAAATCGATGTGCAAGTGTATTTTACTTAAGCATTTTTTATAGTTATGCATTTATGCAAAAAATATTTTATTTAATTTTATCTTTTTATTTTACTTTGAGCCTCCAATAAAAATATCTCACTTATTTAAGGTTAATGCAAATGATATGCTAGTAAACAGAGCATTTTCAATTTGATCGGGTAATACAGTTTTTTTTTGAAACAACAAAGAAATTTTTTGCCACTGAACATCCATTTACATATTTGAAATGAATAAACGTGTCCTTATTAGAAAAAAACCATTTATTATTATCAAATTATTATTAAAACAGGTACTAAATTAATGCATTTTATCTTAAAAAAATATATTTTGAAGTAGACTGTATGGCTCACTATATAGAGTGGCAAGTGGGCGTGGCGCGTGTGTCACATATACGCGGAGCTCCGCAAAACCTAGCTCAGTTCGCCACATAGCCTTGATAAGATAAGACGATTGTGTTTACTAAGCAAAATAAAGGATTGCGCTGAAAATATGCCATACTGCTCCATTTTGGAGTGCAAAAATGAAAGCCGCACTAAAAACATTAGCCATGGTAGCATTTCGTATCATCAGTAAGCATTATTTCATTTTATTATAATAATTTACGTAATTTTCTATTCCGTAAGACATTTTAAAGCAACATAAAACATAACAATTGTAAACATGAACTTTATTTGCCAAGGAATAAAGTTCAATTTACATTGTTAAATGTAGGAACGCCATCTATTGTTAAGTAGTTGAATTTTTTGTATGTCAACGCGATCGTGAGGTAAGTTGCAGAAGGTCGTAAATACATTATGGGTTTTAGTAAAGTGAACTCTATTTATCATTATCAAGATGTGTTTTTGCTTGACAGCATTTAGAAATAAGTCATTCTGGCACTAAGGATATGCGACCAATTAAAACAATTGTTTACATGTAGTGACTATGTTTATTATCAGTCCCATGTGTGAGTTTTGGCGACAGCGGTTTCGCTAGTAAGTTGGTCCTATGGCATTTCCAATAGCTCCCTATTGCGCGCCGTTTCCCGAATTCAAAATGTTTTGTTTACATTGCATTCGTTGCTGTGTAGGAAAGCGATTTATGCAATATAAAATATTTTTCCCGCAAGTGTGTTGAAAAGTGCGTATGGAACTCGTGAGCACTTTGTTCATTGACACTCGGCTGATTTAAGCTCTCGCCTACGGCTCGGGCTGCAACCCGCAGCCTAGTTCCTTAGCTTTCCGCCCTGCGGTTTCACCCGCAACTAAATGGTTTTTCCCCGTGGCAATATCTTACGGAACCCTATTTTTTCCAAAATAAAATATATCCTTAGTATGTTACTCGTGGATAATGTAGCTTTCGAATGGTGAAAGATTTTTTTAAATCGGTCCAGTAGTTTCGGAGCCTATTCATTTCAAACAAACAAACAAACAAAAAACCAAATCTTTCCTCTTTATAATATTAGTATAGACAACTTCGCACACTAGTATCATAAACTATATCTATTAAACTGAATTTTACTGTTTTTAGGAGATGAAAAAAATAATTTGATTAAAATGTTTTTACTTTCTTAGTACTTAGTCAGCATTTTTGGTGCAGTTTAAATAAGTATTTTTTTAAAAGGGAACTAGGAAGGAATGGTTCCTACAAGACATGAAGAATTAGGCATTTTAAAATCTATTGCACATATTACTTATATCACTAACATCACTATCCCGAGTTTCTCCGTGCTTCGGAAGGCACGTTAAGCCGTTGGTCCCGGGTACTTTTCCACCTCGTACTCGTCAAGCTAAGTCAGGTGCCTAATAGGTAGGCTTGAAAAATACTGACAGTAGGGTGGCCACTACTCTACAGGAACCACGTCAGAGGGCCTAAAAAGGCGGTTCCCAAACACTCTGACACTACACTGTAGGTGAATATGTGCTGCGAAGTGCATATATATATTAATCACAAGAAGAGGAAGAAGAAGACTACCAAATTTAAAACTCAGTGCTGATGCAAAAAATAAACACATGTCACTGTTTTATTAGTGTTATATTGAACATTAACGTGTTTCACATTGTCATCGTAAATAAAATAATAACTAGTCATACAAAAGACTGAAATGAAAATATTTAAGTTCAACTAAAATCTGTTTTTTACATTTGCACAATAACATAATATACAATTTGATATCAAAGCAAATACTTACACTTGAAAAGATACAATGGTGCGCTACATAAATAAATTAATGTTTATTATACGTAACTATATAGCAGTCGTTTCTCGTAATTAAACGTAAGGCCCATCTCCAATTATAATTACTATAGCACGAAGCAACTTGCCTTACGAAACTTTGCGATTTCGGCATAAGTTTTTTTATACAATTTACACTGTCAATATAATGTAGTAACGCTACTGCCTATGCATAAAGAATTCCTATCAGTTACTTCCAATACATTATACTATTTAGTTAACCAATATTAACCTGATACCGAATATCTACGCATACAATAATTTCAAAGGGCTTAAACTCTAAACACTTATACATTAAGGAATAATATACAATAGGTGCTTCATTAATATACTTTTTCGTGTGTCTGTCAAATAACAGTAAGCAAGATAATATAAAACTTAATAAAATTGGAAAAAAGACTGACTAAATAAATTATGTATCATTTCTAAGTTATATTCTTCAATTTCTAGCTATTTACTCCATGTGCACTAGCATTCAAAAATAAAAAAATATAAATCGATTTACTTTCCTACTTGCAAGACAAATTAAAAATGCCTTACACTGTACATAATATAAATTACAATAATTTCGTATTCATAACTTGGATTATTATACAATCACGAATTCCAGTAGGTACCATCGTTTTGTGTTACACGATACTAGATTCGAAATAGTAACATTTTCACGTACCGAGATTTTAAACAATTTGCTCAATCAAACTTAATTAGTTCTGAAGTATTGTTGTTGCTTTCTGCCTTCATAGGTTGGTTTGGATTCTGTGGTTGTTGTACACCGAAATGTTGCTGTTGTTCAAATTTGATTTGCCCTTGTATGTTGACGGGCATCGGTGGCCCTTGTGGCATGTGTTGTTGGCCCTGCATCATCTGACCTTGATGCTGGGGAATTTGCTGGTTCTGAGGCATCGGCTGGGGCATCTGTTGCGGGACTTGCCCTTGCATTAGCTGCGCTACTTGTCCCTGCATTGGTTGCGGGACTTGCCCCTGCATTTGTTGTGGGGCTTGCCCCGGTATCTGTTGCGGGACTTGCCCTTGCATTTGTTGCGGGACTTGTCCCTGAATCTGTTGCGGTTGTCCTGGTATTTGTTGCGGTACCTGTCCCGGTATCTGTTGTGGGATTTGTTGTTGTGGCATTTGATGGTTCTGGGGCATTTGCTGGCCCATCTGTTGTCCTGGTTGCATCTGTGGTAATTGCTGCGGGTTCACTCGTGGTAAGGTGCCTTGTCCTTGAGCCAGCTGCGTTGGCTGCGCTTGAGACAATTGCGGTGTTTGAGGCATCGGCTGGCCCTGGATTGGGGGAAGCTGTTGTCCTTGAGAAGTCGGTAGACTGTGATTGACTTGTGGGATGGATTGCATCATGTTAGGTGGCACTTGCCCCTGCATGTGACCGGGTAATTGCTGTGGCGCTTGCACTTGTATTTGTCCCTGTTGAGGCACTTGCTGCATTGCGCTCGACATTGGTATTTGTTGTGGTAAACTTTGACTTGTTTGTGGCATTTGGTTTTGATTTATTGGTTGGTTCTGTTGCATCTGTTGCCCCATGTTCTGTCCGGCCATTTGGGGTAACGCTTGTGTCTGTCCCTGCGTTACAGATTGTGTTGAGTTTGGAATGTTTTGGTTCTGTCCCGACACAGGTCGTTGCATCATCTGTCCGGGTAGAGACATCGGTTGCTGCATGTCCGGTGTCTGGTTGTTGGGGAGATTCATCATCATGTTGGGGTTCATCATTCCTGGCATCATCGACATCCTCATGGTCATTTGTCCGTTGTTCATAATTTGGGGCATGCTGGTTGGTTGGCTGGTGGGCATCGTAGGCATGTTTGTGTTTTGTTTGAGTTGATTCGGATCTGTAGGTTGTTGGTTAGGTTGGCCGTTGGTCATATTGGGTCGTATCATCTGTGCTCCGGGTTGTTGCATCCTCATCTGCATTTGTTGCATCATCATCTGTTGTTGCATGGGGAGCATCTGCTGCGGCATGTTTGGTCTCGGTTGGTTCATTTGCGGGTTCATTTGTTGGTTCATGGGCACTCCGGGCATCGGATAGGTTTGGTTAAGTTGCGTGAGATGTTGTGGTAGTTGGTTGACCATCATGTTGGGTTGTGTTTTGTTGACATCTGCGTTGTTTGGTGGTTGCATCATGTACTGGTTGTTGGGGTACATCGGTTGTGGGTATTGGGTGAACTGCTGGTTCACAGCCGTCATATAACTTGGTAGGAAGTTTCCACTCGCCGAGGCCATGTATTGATGCTTCTGCTGCTCCTGTCTCATTTGCATTTCACGTTCTTGCTCCTATAATAACAACAATTCAATTTTTATAAGGTATGCTATAAATTATTAATAAAAAAAAAACGTTTCCTATCTCAATAACTTTTATCAAAGTAAGTATACTAATTTAACAATTCTATAAAAAGCAACAATTACCCTTCGTCTCATACAATACAACACACACATCACCAGCCCCCCGCACTGACCTGCACCCGCTGCAACGCCAGCTGCCTCTGGTACTGCAGGTACTCGTGCTTCTTCTTCCTCATGGCCTGCAGCTTGGCGGCCATCTGCATCTGCTTCTGTCTCTCGGCGGCCTCGTCTCATACAATACAACACACACATCACCAGCCCCCCGCACTGACCTGCACCCGCTGCAACGCCAGCTGCCTCTGGTACTGCAGGTACTCGTGCTTCTTCTTCCTCATGGCCTGCAGCTTGGCGGCCATCTGCATCTGCTTCTGTCTCTCGGCGGCCTCGTCTCATACAATACAACACACACATCACCAGCCCCCCGCACTGACCTGCACCCGCTGCAACGCCAGCTGCCTCTGGTACTGCAGGTACTCGTGCTTCTTCTTCCTCATGGCCTGCAGCTTGGCGGCCATCTGCATCTGCTTCTGTCTCTCGGCGGCCTCGGCGGCGGCGGCGAGTTGGGCCGCGTGCTCGGCGCGGAGAGTGTCTAGAGCGGCGCGGGAGTCGCGGACCTGGGTCACTTTGTCCTGGGGAAGGTAGTGAAGATAGGTTGATGAGGACATTGGGTCACTTCGTCCTGGGAAAGGTTGATGACATAATGTTGATGAGGTAGAGTCACCCAGTCGTTAGGTGGATGGTACTTAGGGCGGGTTGTATCACAACTACTTAACGTGTCTGTCAACGTTAAAAATGGCGTTAACCACCTGTCAAGCTAGAAAACGGGTTGTTTCACGAATGTCAGCCTTAAACGGACGTCAAAAATTAACGATTACGTTGACCGGCCATCCACCCACTGGTTAACGTAACTTTTCTGTTGTGTTGAGAGGACATCTTTGATAAAAAGCTTTTATCAATACTATGGATTCTGTTTATTTTCATATATTTTGAATGATAGTAGTGATTTACTTTTTAATTGCAACTCGAATAACATTGACGAACATTTTTTTTTGTGACGAAACAACGCTTTGTATTTGACGTACGTTAAACATCTGATGTAATCGTCAAAAAGTTACGTACGTATGATACGTTAACCAACAGTTTGATACAACCCGCCCTTAGTATAGTAAGGTAGGTGTAAGGTTTTACAGGCAATGGGTAAGGTACTTGGGTCACTTTGTCCCAAGATGGAAAGTTATAAAGTCAATGAGTGAGGTAAAGACAAAGTTCTTATCCTGAGTAAACATTGAGTACTAAGGCCTGAATTAAAAGCCATCAATCATGAACATTAATTTAAAAACTTTTCCATCATCATGTAGCATCCTAAAACACTATACCTTACCTACAGTACATATAGTTTACCTGCAGACTCTCAAGGTAGACTCGTTTATCGTCCAGCTGCTGTATGTAGCGAAGTAATCGGGAGTGCATCGCGGTAATATTCATAAACAGAGTCTGCACCGACGTGTCGTTGGCTATTGAACGACCGCTGGGAAATAGAGATTTCAATCAATTGTTTTTGTTTTAAAGTAGGTAGCAAGTTGTTTGAAATATGGATTTTGTTATTAAAAACAATATTAACATAGAACAGGCTCCTAGAGTTGGTTGAACTTCAGTGATTTCTTCTTGATTAAGTCTTTTTATGAACGAAATCTTTAATAATAATATAAAATAAATCTCCAGACTAACACACCAATTATGTGGCCCTAAAGTAAGTTGCAGTAAGCACTTGTGTTACAGGTACCACACAATGGACTAGGGGAGAACCTAGTTACACCCAAACACGAGCCAATGTCGGAAAACCATTTTGACGAAATTGGCCCGACCCGGGGATCGAACCCGGGACCATCCGCTTTACAGTTCGGTATAGTTACCGCTGCGCCACAGAGGTCGTCAAAACTCTTTGTTACGATAATTGACCCATTGAGCTTAGCCGATAAATTACATAGAGAAATATAGATACTTTTATCTAGAAAATTGATGCTTTTCCTGAGATATGTCTTCGTTACTTAACAACTGTAAAAAATGTAGACATGTTCATAATAATAGTTATTAGCGCTAGTGTAACATAAGTCGTTCTAACATAAAGTCTTTTTAAGTAGGTATAGTGTCAGTAAATACCGTGAGGAGTTGCTCTTCATCCTATTGACAAACACTTCGATCTGCGACTTCAGCGTGTCGACGAACTCGTCTATCTCCTTGTCCTCGGCGTCATCTTCTTGCACAAACTTGTTCTTCACAGGCTTGGCGTATTCCGGCTATTAAGATAATCAACAACATTAGATCTAGAATATGTAGTAGGTAGATAAAGGGGGAATGAAATATCACAACGAATTAAGCATTGAGTAATTAATTAAAAGAATAAATTTGAAGAAATAGGTTAGGAAAAGAAAAAGTAATAAGGTATGTAGTATGTTTTCGTTTATCTGTTCAGAAGTGAAAGATTTTTTGTTTTTTTTTCGTGGAAAAAAATTGTTTCAGAAATTTTGCCGAAATTTATGCTAATAATATAAATCTAAGGAGTTTGTTTGAACCTACTAACCTCAGGAACTACTAACTGATTCGAATTAAAAAATATGTTTGTTGTGATAAAAAGCTTATTTATAGTTTATTATCTAATTAAAGTAAGTAGGTGAAACTTAAATAGATTCAAGTCGCGTTGTTCGCGTCGCGGTTGACTCGCATCTCCCAGTAGTTGCGGTCGAGGTAGCGGTTCAACTCCGAGTTGTGTTCACACGGTATAGTATAGATTCAAGTCGAGTACAGTCACCCACCTCAGTAACAATCTCGCTAGACTGCGGCGTGGAGCTGGGCGTGGGCGCGGTGGGCGCCGCGTTGTTCGCGTCGCGGTTGACTCGCATCTCCCAGTAGTTGCGGTCGAGGTAGCGGTTCAACTCCGAGTTGTGTTCAACACAGTATAGATTCAAGTCGAGTGTAGTCAGTAGTCACCCACCTCAGTAACAATCTCGCTAGACTGCGGCGTGGAGCTGGGCGTGGGCGCGGTGGGCGCCGCGTTGTTCGCGTCGCGGTTGACTCGCATCTCCCAGTAGTTGCGGTCGAGGTAGCGGTTCAACTCCGAGTTGTGTTCACACGGTATAGTATAGATTCAAGTCGAGTACAGTCACCCACCTCAGTAACAATCTCGCTAGACTGCGGCGTGGAGCTGGGCGTGGGCGCGGTGGGCGCCGCGTTGTTCGCGTCGCGGTTGACTCGCATCTCCCAGTAGTTGCGGTCGAGGTAGCGGTTCAACTCCGAGTTGTGTTCACACGGTATAGTATAGATTCAAGTCACGTATAGTCACCTCAGTAACAATCTCGCTAGACTGCGGCGTGGAGCTGGGCGTGGGCGCGGTGGGCGCCGCGTTGTTCGCGTCGCGGTTGACTCGCATCTCCCAGTAGTTGCGGTCGAGGTAGCGGTTCAACTCCGAGTTGTGTTCAACACAGTATAGATTCAAGTCGAGTACAGTCACCCACCTCAGTAACAATCTCGCTAGACTGCGGCGTGGAGCTGGGCGTGGGCGCGGTGGGCGCCGCGTTGTTCGCGTCGCGGTTGACTCGCATCTCCCAGTAGTTGCGGTCGAGGTAGCGGTTCAACTCCGAGTTGTGTTCAACACAGTATAGATTCAAGTCGAGTACAGTCACCCACCTCAGTAACAATCTCGCTAGACTGCGGCGTGGAGCTGGGCGTGGGCGCGGTGGGCGCCGCGTTGTTCGCGTCGCGGTTGACTCGCATCTCCCAGTAGTTGCGGTCGAGGTAGCGGTTCAACTCCGAGTTGTGTTCAACACAGTATAGATTCAAGTCGAGTACAGTCACCCACCTCAGTAACAATCTCGCTAGACTGCGGCGTGGAGCTGGGCGTGGGCGCGGTGGGCGCCGCGTTGTTCGCGTCGCGGTTGACTCGCATCTCCCAGTAGTTGCGGTCGAGGTAGCGGTTCAACTCCGAGTTGTGTTCAACACAGTATAGATTCAAGTCGAGTGTAGTCAGTAGTCACCCACCTCAGTAACAATCTCGCTAGACTGCGGCGTGGAGCTGGGCGTGGGCGCGGTGGGCGCCGCGTTGTTCGCGTCGCGGTTGACTCGCATCTCCCAGTAGTTGCGGTCGAGGTAGCGGTTCAACTCCGAGTTGTGTTCAACACAGTATAGATTCAAGTCGAGTGTAGTCAGTAGTCACCCACCTCAGTAACAATCTCGCTAGACTGCGGCGTGGAGCTGGGCGTGGGCGCGGTGGGCGCCGCGTTGTTCGCGTCGCGGTTGACTCGCATCTCCCAGTAGTTGCGGTCGAGGTAGCGGTTCAACTCCGAGTTGGCCGTCGAGTTGTGCTCCGGGGACGCGCTTACGGACGACGGGGTTGGCGATACTAAGAAGACGGGACAGTTTTACTAGTCATGCATTGAGTTATAACTTAGTATAGAGAAGACACCACTTACGACTACTATGTCGACAGCGATGGAAAGATTTTCATCCCCGTATTCATAATCGCAGTTTAACGTACATTAACTAAAATATAGTTTTTCCTGTTAATCTAAGTGAGAGCTTTTGTAACAGGCGGAGGACAAAACATGTTTTACTTAGTGTAAGTTTGAAGTGTGATTTTAATCCGAAGAACGAATTACCTACATATTAGCTACCACTTCCTAACAGGATAAATGGTCAACTAAAAATTTTGTTGGTATAAGCAAAGAGATTTTTTTACTCAAGTTAAAATTATACTAACTACATACATAACAAAATGTTATTTTAAAACTATAATTATATTTTTGTATTTATCTTATCTCTATAGAGTAACGATTAATAATTTGTTCAATTACGATACGAAGGCATAAGGCCATCGACCTCAATACCTATGTTTATTTATTAAATGTAACAACAGATACTTTTTGTCCAATGAGATTCAATACACCATTTTGTTTTTCAATTTGAGCTCAATGCTCGATATCTACCTACCATATAAAGAGGCGGTCCCACGGTTCCTAAAACCGCTGACCGCACCGCACACAGATATGCGTTTGTAAAAGTCTTTTTTAGCTTGAAAACCAAACTTTAGGTACTTATTGCGCATCATGGGACCGGCTCAAGTCGGAAAACATTCATAGTTTTTTTTTAAACGTTAAAATAAAAATACTAACAGTTAGGGCGCAGTGTGTTACTGGCTGGCTCGCTGGTGGCTGGTCGACCGCCGCGACGTTCCTTCTCCTTGTGCTCAGCCTCCGATTGGCTGAGGGCTAACGCCAGCTGGAGTTCTTCCTCTTCTTGCAGCTCCTCCGCCGACTTGCCAGGAGGCTTGGCCTGATGTAGGGCAGATTTACTGAATATAACTTAGGCTATGATACAACATTTACAAAAAAATGAATCGAAACCTAAAAAGACTAATAAGCAGTGCAAATATAATTCTTATGGTTTGGTTACTTCCATCACTTTTCGAGAAGGCTTTGTCAAATAGTATTAGGAGTTAACATTATTATTGCTGAAATCGAAAGTACTGAGTTTTAGATTTCAGAACAAGAATTTAATCACTATTTTGAATATGACACAATACGTTTTGTATGAGTTTATTACCAAAAAACAGTACTTTAATTTGAGTCTAGGATAGTTGGATCTCTTGTAGGTATAATTTTAAGGGATATTAACCGACTCCTGTCCCGAGACGCGCCTAGCGCGTCATGAAGAAACCTTCAGGGAGGCCCATGACGCGAGAGATGCGTCATTAGAAAATAGTTGCAATTCAAATTTTTATTTGATTTAATCAATAAAATATCTTATTTTATATAAAAATTAACTCATTAGGAACATCAATATCAAGGGCCACAATTTTTTTTTGGAAAATTAAATTGCCAGTGGTTGTCAACCATAGGGTGCCTACCTACAGGTAACTGTTTATCCTACTAATTATTGAAAAGTGTTATTATTAAAGCCAGGATTCAAACTTAGCAAATATATAAAAATAATCACTATGTTTTGGTCACCAATGAATAGTTTAGATGTAAAAACGGAAGATTTTTGATTTGCGATAAAATACTTCCCACAGGTTGACAACCAATGGTGGAAATCTATAACTTACCTTCTATCTCGTATAAAACACGTAGATCGACACTTTCATAAATACACTAAACTAATAAATGAAACATAACAAACAATAACAGGTCTCACATTGTATTCTTTTAGTTGAAACTACCTAAAATAGCGTAATAACGACGCCCACGACGCGTTAGGTGCGTCATCATTTAGGAGGGCCCGTGACGCGACTAGCATGTCATTGAATTTTGTATGGGGCCACGGAGGAAAGGCGCGAAAAATGATGGTGGCAAGGAGTCGGTTAAGTCTCCAACTATGTATCTTTCTACTAATATTATAAATGTGAAAGTTTGTTACTCTTTCACTTAAAAACTACAGGATGGATTTGATAAAACTTTGCAGTAATATAGGTTATACATCAGAACAACACATAGGGCACTTTTACCGCGGAAAAAGATCTAATTCCCACAGGAAACCAACTTCCACACGAACTTGTCTTTAGTTAGTTTATGATTAAACAATTAATTAAACATTATATTTCAACCGTTAAAATAGTTCTTGGAAAAACTGATAGACATGACACTATGACAAAAGCAGAATAAAACAAAAAGAAAGAAAATAAAACAACAATATTAAAAAATATATTTTATTGTAAGGAACTAATAACTAATATTATTTAGAATAGAGATTTTAAAATATCTACTCCATTCAATTATAAGTAAGTATAATGCAAAAGAATGTCATAATGTTAAAACAATCAAACATTTACATTACATTATTTAGTAAATCATTTAAACATCCATAATTCTAGTAAAATTACAACATTGTGTATGTTGTGTTAAAATATCCTAACTAATTATTTAGCCTGATTCAGTCTTCGCACAAACTTAGGTGTCTCTGGGACTGTAATTACCGCATTAGATTTTTCCGGAATAAATGGTTGGATAGATGGTGGTGGCTTAGCATGATGCACAAGGTTAGCTCTTAATTCAGCTATTGCTTTCTGTTCCATCTCCTGTCTATTTTTCTCCTCCTGTAGCCTTATTCTTTCTTGTTCAGCTTCCCTCTCCTTGACGGCTTGTTCATATCTTTCTCTTTCTGCAGCTCGCTTAATGGTTGAGAGTTGGAATGGTTCACAAACTGTTTGAGTGTGTTTGAGCACAGGTTTGTAGGCTTTTGTGAGATCAGGGAGTGGACGTGCTTCAAATCTAGTACGGTTTTCCTTTTCAGATGATTGAGAAGAAGCTGCTGATTTGGCAGTAACAGCAAGCATGTGCTTCCTAATAACCCCAGGCAAAGGTTGTGCTTTAAACTTTGTTGCCAATTTTTTCTCTTCTTCAATAGTTTGCTTAATTTTTTCCTCCTTACGTCGCATGATTTCTTCATCTCTTTTGGCAAAAGAGAATGGTGCTGGTTTTGCAATATTAGGCTTTTTACATTCTAATGGTTTATTCTCATTTGTCTTGCTTAAAACTTTTTTAGGAACAGGACGCGCTTTGAATGTAAACTGTTCAGTTGGTGTATGTGCATGAGAAGCGCGAATTTCCGTGATTTTGAAAGGTGAAGGTACAGTCACAGGTTTTTTACTTATTTCTGGAAGATTTTTAGGTCCTTCTAAGACTGCTTTAGGTATTGGATTAGCTTTAATTTTGTGCTTTTTTATTAGTTCAAGCTCCATCTCTTCTCTTTCTTTTTGAGACATAATATGTCTTGTACGTGTGCGCGTTTTACAATGAAGCATTGGAGACTGAGGGACTGTAAGGTGGGGTCGGGAAACTCCCCCTTCAGGCCGTACTGACCGACTGCTGTGAAATCTGTCTGGTGTATCTCTCTCATAATGATATATCAATTCGGCCATTGACATAAACTTGTTCTTTTGTGAGTCTTGCAACGAACTACTAGTTTTCGTAGGGCTCCGTTTATTATAATTCTGCTTACATAAAGCTTTAATATCGGAAGTAGACAGAGATCTTTTACCCGAGCTAAATTTATAATCGTAAGGATAATCCAAGTTATAGGGATCCGCAAACTCCTCATCACTGGGTGTCACAGGTTCTTCTTTCACATATTTCGAGTTAGGCGTAAAACAATATCTTCTAAAGTCATCAGCCATGATTTACAATAAAACTAACAAAGCACACACTAACAAATACTAAAAATACAATTAAAATTAAATTCGAACGATTCGCTTCAACCGTTTGAAGTCAAAATTCAAAATAAACTGGCAGTTGGCATTGACACTTAACAATTGATAGTGTTAAGTATTGACTGCGATTGATATAAAAATCGATATAAATGCAAAATAATGCGATTATGAATTAAGGATGATATGTTATGTGTCAAAATATGATTAAACCAAAAAATAGCATCATTAAAATTTTTATATATTTATTTTACTGACTAAACGTGATCTATAAATAGAACGACGAAAAAAAATGTATGGTATTGTCCAGACAACGCCAATACGGATGGGCGATTGATACCGTCAGTTGTCACTGTCGGATAGCTGTCAATGTCATTAGACCAATACCGAATCGGCGTGCTGCTTGTTTTCTGCTGATTTGATCGTAAATAAAAGATATCACGCAAGTTAAAGATACGCAAATAAAACAAGAACATACCTAATTCATCAAACTGAACATGGCTCAAGCTCCACTACCAACTCCAAACACTTTGTTACCCTTAGAACTTGTTGACAAATGTATAGGATCAAGAATACACATCATCATGAAAAATGACAAAGAAATGGTCGGCACTCTTCAAGGATTCGACGACTTTGTGAATATGTTATTAGATGACGTAACAGAATACGAATCCACACCAGAGGGGCGAAAAATTACAAAACTAGACCAAATCCTTTTGAACGGAAACAATATTGCTATGTTAGTACCAGGAGGAGAAATGCCGGGAGACAGCTACGACGGACAGTAATTTTAATCAATGTTAATTAAGGAAATAAATAATGCAAGCAAAGTTTTTTGTTTATATATTTTTTCAAGAAAGACAGTGTACTTACAGTTGGTGTAGGTGTGGTAGGATACTCGCTGGCAACTGTGTCAATCTTATTTGCATTAGGAAACGGACGAGTGCCTCTGTGTCTGTCGAAGCAAGCTTCACATACTCTGACCTGTATTTTATATAAAATTAATGTCTTCTAATAAAGTAAAAAAAAAGAATAACATTATTTCTGTCATTACCTCCTTTTCAATTCCATACTTGGGTAGTGTTGATGTTTTAGAACTGCACTGTTGGCAGAAGACTTGCCCACAAGCACGGCAGTGGTGCCGTCTCACCATCAAAGAGAAGGCTACACGGCATCTGTGTAAGAATGTAACAACATTAATGGTTTCCAATACTGATTGTACAAATTTAGGATTGGTACTATAATAGGCAGATCAAGTTACCTGTGGCACACCTCCCCCTCGGCCCATTCTGGAGCTGTGTCCGCAGAAAACATGGCATCGGACTCTTTTAGAGCAGGAAACTTAAATCCTTCAGTCTTCAATATATTCACTATATCCTGGTGAAAGTAATTAAAAAGAACAATTCACTAATCATAGTTTAAATCCTTATTGAAGATGCATTACACCTAAAAACATGTAAACACTGCAAACCTTTTGTATGCTTCACAAACTATACTATACCTAAGTGATAATTTACTAATCACATTTAGTCCAAAGTCAAGGTAAATATAACTTTCGTAAAATTTAGATATTTTAAACAAAATCACAATATTTTTATACAAACTATCCAAAGATCACAAGTTGTTTGTGGTGAATAATGGAATGAGTCATTGCCATTATTTGAATGGCTGATAAGGACAAAAACCTGCAAATTGTAGTGACTAAGGTAACGGAAAGAAGTTTTTTTGAGCAGATCACAAACAGAATATTAAGATTGGAATACATTCATAACATCTATACTAATATTATAAAGCTGAAGAGTTTGTTTGTTTGTTTGTTTGTTTGTTTGTTTGAACGCGCTAATCTCAGGAACTACTGGTTCGAATTTAAAAAATATTTTTGTGTTGAATAGACCATTTATCGAGGCAGGCTTTAGGCTATAAAACATCACGCTGCAACTATTAGGAGCGAAGAAATAATGGAAAATGTGAAAAAAAACGGGAAAAATTATTCCTCCTTGAAAACGGTGCGCTAAGAAAACGGTTCTATAAACCGAAAATATATGCATGAAAGAATTAATTAAGGGAACATTTGACCGCGGGAAAACTTCGCATTCCCACGGGAAACCGACTTTTACGCGAACAGAGTCGCGAGCGGCCACTAGTTTTATAATAATATTCCATATAAGAAAACTATTTTAGATTTAACTATATTAAATATCATGTTACTGTGGGTATGGTACAGATTCTAATTGGATTTAACAGGTGGGTGAGAATCAATACTTTCTTCAGGTAACACTGATCTATCTATATATCTTTAAATATCTACATAGATATATGGCTGGTTATTAGTGCAGTTCTGTCTGCTAGCAAGTTCAATGAACTGAATGACACAATGTATCACAGAGAGTAATTGAAGTTGGGTAGGTTACTAAGGTTGTAATAAATTGAAACCAAAATTATCATTTACTTCATTGTAATGGTTTAAAAAAATAAGTAATGTTTAATATCATCAGTTAGCCCAGTATTTCATCATCTTTTAAAAGTAACACATACAAGAAAAGCAGCTATAATTGCTTACACTTTTACTAAATTGTTTGTTTAGTGATTATTTTTGTTTGTTATAAATAATTATTTTCCAAAATAATGATGTTTGTATAGTCGAACATACCTGTACTGCTCTGTACTTAGAATTGTTGCGAAAAGCAAAGGCCCATGCTTGAGCTAATTCTAGGACTTTAGTCTTGACATTCTCATGGGGGGTGGTCTTCACTAGGTCTCGCAGTGACTCGCAGAATGGTTTTGAAGCCACCTCATCATGTACACCAGATCCTAGACAAAACAAATATAAAGATATATGATATTTTTTTTATCAGAGGTCCAAGTACAACCCATAACAAGCACTAAACCTAGAAATTTTGTTTCTCAGTAATTTTTGTTACATACAATAGAACACAATGTTCAAACTAACTTAAAATGAATGCTAATTTACTGTTTATTTTTCAAGTGTTCCTTTTGTTTAAATACATTATTACCGCATAACCAACCTATTTTACTTAATCTTTACTAATATTATAAAGAGGAAAACTTTGTTTGGTTGTGTCGAATAGGCTCAAAACCTACTGGACTGATTTTAAAAATTCTTTCACCATTTAAAAGCTACATTATCCACAAGTAACATACGCTATATTTTATTTTGAAAATAATAGGGTTCCGGAATATATTTGCGTTTTTCGGACACAAGGTGTAAAAAATCAACCAGAAAAGTTACTTATTTTGCGTACGCTGCCTTAACTTTAAAAGATAGAACCATAAAATATTCTAATTAATTGTACATCTTATAAATATCTATTCCCAAGGAAAAACCATTTAATTGCGGGTGAAACCGCAGGGCGGAAAGCTAGTCATATATACAGTGAATTTGTGAAAACTTACCACAGTTTTTAACAATGCTTTCAAGAGTCAGCAGAGCAAACATAGCCTGATGTGGATTTTGTGAGTAAAGTTTTTTCTTTACGGCTGCCACAGCATATTTTGGTCTGAGATAAAAGTATGTTTATTAGATTACTGGGTTTGGCTTTAACTTCTTGGTGATAGTAACCAATACTTACACAATATCGTTTTGTCGTATCAAGTCGCATATTTGTAGGATTGCAGGCCAATCAGGATCTAGTCTTAGATTACTAGTAGCTTTATCTAGAACAGATGATTGAAATTTCACCATTTATTATGTTTTTGATCTAAATTAGATCTTAATAGGAAACCTCAAGAACATTTTATAAATAGTTCAAGTTTAAAGGTAACACACAACGCAAAATATTAAATTGGTTTTATTTTTAGTGCAACGAGAAAGTAACATGAAAATTAGGTGAAAACAAAAACAAAAAAACATAGTGATTTCGTTTAGATAATCTTCAATAATATAAAGATCTACGATATTATTATCTTACCAAGGAGCTTATCGAATTGGCTAGTTCGAAACATTGCTTTTTACTCAAATACAAACACAGTTTTATTTGTAGAGAAATCAACAATTGATTTGATTTGATGAATTGGAAAATGAATGACTGACATACGAATTGTGAACTGTCAAACAGATAGTGAAGTAAAGTTAGCTGTATTTCGTTATTTAGCTATTGAGCACTAACTATTCAGTAATTTTAGCTTATGATCGTTAATGCAATCTTAATTGACAACTTTATCACCTATGTACTTTGAGTATTTAGCCAACCTATTTAGCTTTATTAAAATTAATAAATATTATAAAATTTTATAAGAAACTATATAGAAGTAAATATCAACTATACACAAAATAAACCTTCCATAGGGATAAATGTTTATTTAAGTAGTTTTAATTCATCAAGCACTTGAAGTGCTGGAAATTTTGATTCGCAAGTTTTTTGCTTATTCTCCTCCATTAGCATTAATCTAAAACAACAACTATGGTGCGGTTGCCAGTAAATATATTATATTATAGTGTTGTGAATTTAAAAACGATTGATGTGGTTCTCAATCATTGTCGAGCGCAGAATAAGTACTTATTGAAGTTATTGAAAACATCAAAAATATAATACTGCTTGCTTCGTATGTTTCTACAATGTGATGATGTGATACGCTTATGTTACAAATAAATAATTAACAATTAAAAGTTTATCTGATTTTGTTTAGTTATGTATTACTTACGAATATATTTGGTAATTTATGTTTGTTTGTAAGTATACAAGTAGGGGAAATACTACTAGTCTGTATTATGAAGGTACTTCGTCAGTATATTTAAATCAATTATATTATTCGATATTTATTCATTTATAGAGGGTTTCTAAGGGTTGCTGAAAGAAATCCCACAAAGGGATAAGCAGGACCTGCGTTTTTGTAATTTTAACCCTTAAATTGGCAAGATGAGTTAAGTCCAAATTTAACTTTCTTTTTGTACTTTCTCGATTTGTTATAACCTAAAATGCATAAAAAAAAATCAAAAAAAAATCCTACATTTTCAGTTTTCGCGAAAATGAATGTACTTCACGAATGACGTTGCCAGTTACTGAGTAAACTATCTATGTACTAGGAGGAGGACGTTGCCATGAATAGGACAAAATTCATTTATTTATTTTTATCATTATTTATTAAAAATAATACAATTATCCTTAATAATATTACTTATAAATGTGAGAATGTGTATGTCTTTCAGACTGTATGTGTGTTTCGCTTTTAAGTAAAAACGGCTGTACCGATTTTGATGAATTAGGAATAACGGTAGGTCGACACCCTAAAAAGAAAATAGGTAATTTTTCCCGCAGAAATAAGCCACATTCCCACAGGAAAAGTCATTTTAATAAAACCGCAGTGCTAATTTTATATAAAATTGAAGAAAACAATATAATTTCGGCTTTTGAATGGCGTCCTGGATAGTGAGATCAGTGGCCCTGTTCTCTAACTCGAATATCAATACCTTTGAAAGGTATTGGTATCGGGACTCTTGAACGAAATCGGTTTTCGAGTCGCAATCGCTTTCAATTTTGAATGATATTGCTGAATGATGTTGCTGCGTTTAATTATTCACGAAAAAAATTATTTCTTTATTTTTTATTTATTATTAAAACAATGTAGGATTAATTTTTAGTATCAAACTTTAATCTTTGATGTCATTAACTTATTATTAAACTCATTTTTGCTTTAATTTAAATAAAAAAATTAAGATCTTTTCGGACTTCAAAACGCAATTGACACTTATGAGATATTGCGATACCCTTCAAACCTTACTTTCCGACAACATCCTTCATCGAAAGGTGTTGATTTTGAGACTCAATCTTGAATGAGCCAAATGAACTTTTTGAACGATATTTATCAATTTTGAAAGGTGTTTGTGATTGCGACTTGTCAAATGAAAGATTTCACTTTGGAGGTCCCTCTTTCAAATAAGTATGATACCAATGCAGTAACTTATGAACAAATTTTTAAATATGGCGCTTTTGATAAAAAAATTCTATGAACCTACGAATAACCTATTTCCTACAAAATTTTCACTTCTTTACAAAGTATCTTTATGCGATACCTATCTTTACCTTTTATTTATTGCTCTTATACTAAATACTTTCCTACCTATATCTTTAACAACACTAATTTTTTTTATCAAAAGCGCCATATTTAAAAATTTGTTCATAAGTATACTTATTTACTTATTCAAGTTAATGAAATCCTATGAAATTCATATACTGGGTGTAAAAGAACTGCTTCCGAAAACGAAAACTGGGTATTGCTGAGGGGGTACCAGTTACGATTAGAGCAAAAAAAAACCAATTTTGGACATGGTATTTCAATTTTTTTTTTTATTGATTCATACTCAGAATCATGTAAACAACCAAATTATGTGATTATTTTAAATCAAATAACGTTTTGGTGTTATTTTTATTAAAACTTCAATCTAATTCTAACACCGCAATCAGCTGATTGGAAAAGCAAATGACCTCGAGCGGCGAGACGAGACGCTGAGCGGGGCGGGGGGGGTGACAACAAGCGGCCGCGGGTGGCAACAAGCGCCGAGCGATTTCCCGCCAAAACCGATCTCGCGTCCGCCCGCCGTTATTTCTAACCTACCTAGTCCGCCAGCCAATTATCCTACGTTAAACATTTGTTTCTTACAATAGCCATGTTAAAAATTATAAATTTTACCAAAATAAAAATAAAATGCCACTTGCCACAGTAAGGACTCAGATACGCATATTAAATTTTCTACAGACCTTTCTTTCTTATGTCTATTTGTTCTGAGATTGACACAGCAACAATTGAAAGTAAAACTTCATAGCTAAAATACCTACAGGCAACAGCTTTATAACTCACAAAATTATTTGACCATAGGTAGGTAACTTAACTGCTTAAATTTCATCCACCCTTCTTCTTCCACTATCAATTAGGCCTTTGCTTGATTAGTTGCAAACCCTACCTACAACTTAAAGAATTACGACGTTTTGTTGTAAAGCATAGCTTCCGATTACATAAGTTTACAGTTTTGAAACTAAGTACCAGGCAATAAGGTACCTAATAACCTCCCAACCTACAATCTATTAGTATACTGCTCTTGTAAGTAAGTAGATACATCCAGTATTTTCTAAAAAATAGATTTCTAGCGACGTAAAATTCCTTCTTAAACTATTAACATAATTAGCTACCTACCTAAACTAACAAAACTATTAGGAAACTACCTTAAAAAGTCAGGACGCACTAGTAGATTCATAATTAATCATAACCTCACTTAAACCAATACTATTTAATTTTCTAGGTAGGTTATTTCAATCCAATCAATAGTTTATAAAGGTTTTAGGTACATACCTACTTATGTTGACAGTCAATACGAAGTATTTAAGCCAGCAGAATCGGAGCCTCTACACACTACCCACATGAGGTAGGAATATCATTAAAGACGAGAACTAGGTACTTTAGTACCTATTCGGTCACACATCAACTGCACTTCCACACTCTCATTGATTGAACACTATTTCCTAAATGTATCAAACAGGTAGGTTCTAACTATGATATTAAACACAACTTAAACTTCACTTTATCACTTAAACTAAAAAGTAAGACGTAGGTAACTAAAACCAGGCAAGTCAAGTGTGCCGCGTAACGTACCAAAAAGAACTAAATGAAAGATTTTCGCACCTGTGGTCGGTGTCTAGATCAAAGCAAGCCGCCGCGCTGCCTCAAAATCATCGAATTGATTGATTTAATTATGGGTAGGAAGTCGATAAAAATTAGTCGATAACAATAAAAAAATGATATTTATTTAATTAGTATCAAAACACTTACTAGCAAAGCTAATCAAAACAGAGGTCAGTATCTACCTTGTTTCTGTATTCAGTGCAAGTTAAGATTAGATAGTTTGCAATGAGAGGTTTCTGTGTTTTTGTGGTATTTACCTCAAACAATTAATTGTTTTATTAGTAAATTTTATGGGTTTAATTTTATCTGGGGTGTTTAACAACCTTGTAAAACTCTCTCGTATTGAGCTGTGCTCACGTGTCTTTTGACACTTAGATTTAATTGGTATAGTGCTTTTCTTCTTCATGTGTATTTCTTTGTTTCTAAAATTACGTAAAATTTGCCTTCTGCCGGAAAAAAACATATCGATACCACACCTAACTTTATGAATGCATCTCTAACTGTGTTTTAAGAATACTGCAAATTGTTTGTTAATACGACCCTATTCCTAACAAATAAAGTCTAAATCTGTTTGTCGTTTTCGACGATGGCGGCGCCTTTGATGTCGGAAGATGTTTTTATTTTGTCGCAATGTCGCTTCCTTCAAAGGAAATTACTACAAACTGTAAATTCAACCCTATCCCGACGAAATAGAGTCTAGATCGGTTTGTCATTGTACGACGACGGCGGCGTCTTTATCGGTGCACTGTCTTAGGGTGCGTCCGCACAGAGATTTTTCACCGCGAGGTTTTGTTCACGCGTTTAAGATTCCGAATTACACCTAGTACGTACCGCGGATAATATTCCTACGATTTTTATCTGATATTACATGTCTCTGGTGAGAGGCACGACTGAAATGGACCACCGAATTAAAAGGTTTGTTTATCTAACACTAAAGCGACTTAATTATCTATCAAAAGATACTTTATACCTACTTTGATACTACACAAAACATTCGCAGAAAAAAATTACATCGCATTGCGCTCAAATTGTAGTTGCAACAGTTTTTTTACCTGCGTGCGTTTTTTAACGCCTGTGCGGATACATGCATAACATTACATGTGTTTCAGAATAGCGAAAAAAAAACCTCGTTGTGAAAAACATCGGTGCGGACGCGCCCTTATCCCCACACGCGCCGCTCTACCGCGGCAAGGTTACCAACATAAAAATTTTCCCCTAAATGTAAGGAGTAAAACGGCAATGGTGGGTTTACAGGGCTTAATTCTTTTAGGGGTATTGTAAGTGTTTAAAAAACAGCTGAAAAAAAACAAACTTACTACTCCTTGTAAACAAACATTTCAGTGCACCTGTGTCCGTGACCAAGGTATTAAGTTAATTAAAAATAAAATAAAACAATTTTTTGTTAAATTCAATCAAAATAGTAAAAAATAAATCGTGTTAACTTTCGTTACATGTTTAAATTTTACTGGTATAAATTAAAAAAAATGTTTGAGGGATTTTGTCTTAAGCATTAGGGACAAACGTTTTTGAGAGTTGGTAACACTGCCTCGCAGGCGCCGGGCTGTCTAGTCTCTCTTTCTTTAGCTTTAGTTTAATTAGGCGCGTGATCATCATTGTTGTTTTTTGTGAAATTCGTAGCTAGTTTAATTAATTAGTCATGTCGTGTCAGTCAATAGTGAAATTCAACGGTGAGCGTCTTTACTTCACTGGTGTGTTTAGTGTATGTGCGGGAATAAGTATTTTTGTTAATAAGGAAAAAAAGTTAAGAAGCGTGTCATACGAACATAAATCTGCCTCAGTTTAGAATTAAATAAGTCTAATTAATAAATCAACTCTACTAATTACCGTAACGGAGACGGCAGTTTAATAAAAAGGTGTGAATATTTTTCATTAAAAAAGGAACTTTATTTGTGCTACAATGTGAGGCTATTTGGTGGCTTTATTAGAATAGCTGATCGCTCAATAAAGGTACGTGTAAACATGTGTAAAAAAGTGATTATTAATACGACTACACTAAGGCCCTTGATGAAATTTGTGTCACCTCAATGATTAAGCTCGAGTTCGATATTAGCGTTGAGAGTGATTTATAAATGCAGGCCTAAGAGACTGGCTGTCACTCGCCAGTCATTTGAGGGGGCTGGATTGCGGCGCGGGTGAGGGTGCTATGACAACCAAGTCGCCGCCTGGTTACTAGTAGGTGCGCGCGCACTGAATCACACGCTAGATTTTCATATCCTGTGATAAATTGATAATGCCTTTTCAGCATCTCTGTCTTAAATAGAAATTTGATATACCTACCAACCGGTACTAGGATATCTGCTAGGAAGATAGTTGCAAACAATTGCCATCGGCGTATTGGTAGGTAGGTAGGATTAGCCGATATCTTAAAAACACTCAATTAACGTAAACACAGTTTTAAAATGTATGCTTCATGTTGCGCTGATGTCACGAGGGGCGCGGGGGGCGCACGGGGCGGGCGCGGGGAGCGGGGGGGCGCTAAACAAACAAACAGCGATCAGCTGTTCTCGCGTGAAAGGTCGTTGCTCCCGCTGATATACATTGCTTTAATGTATGTTTTATTTTTTTTTAAATTGAGGTTCTGGGGCATTTTGATGGTGGCTTTAGTTAGTGTTTAGGTTCAATAATACATGGTTTCTGGCTTCGGACATGGTCTTCTTACACGCTGTATTTATTTCATTTGGGTTTGTAAAGATGGTACTTACCTAGAATTTTATACCTTTCTTGCAAGCACGGCACAACCACTAGCAACTTATATTCGGCTACTTAATATGTGGTTTATAATGTTTGCAATAACCAACGAGACTTAAGTCATGGTAATTAGTGTAGTTAGGTAACTATATCTTCAGCATACAGCGCACTCTAGTAATTCTATATTTAGTATTTGTTTATATGATGAGTAGGAAGTATTAGGATATGGTGAGGTCAATGTAATTTAAAAAACAAGCCCTAGGAAAGTTGAAATGCAACGAAACACAAACCATTATTTCTGCAATTTAAATATTTAATAAAAATTGGATATTTAAATAGAACTATACTATATTTGAAATTAAACTCATGTAACAAATTATTAATAGTACCTAATTGTGTAAGTCTTCTTTTTAATAATAAATATTTCTTTGCTACTTCAAAATAGGCACTTCCTATTTATTATATTTTTCACTGATCGAGGAAGGTGAAATGAGTTAATATATATTCAAAGTCATATAAAACACAAAAAAGGAACATTATTAGAAATAAAATACTCATAAAATTCATTAAGAAGCTTATATTAATTTCAAATTCACATTTTTGTGAAAAAATAGTCAAAATGATGCATCTCTTTTATTTTACATGACAGGGAAGCAAATAATTTGAAGACAGCTAAGAAAATAAGTAGTTATTTACATCCTTTCAAACTAACAATTCTTTTTTGCAATTCAATTAACACCTTTGACTGCCGCTGCCCTTTCACTTAACAGATGGTATGATCTTCGATGATATCTTTTACTTCTCTGTAGAATGTGCGTCTTAAACATACAAGTAATATTAATTATACTATCAAACTAATTATTATTACTTAAAAAAAAGATAGGCTGGTAGCACCACAATCAAAATGCAAAGAATTCTCCGCTATCATGATAAAATAATTATATACATATTAACCAGCCACATGTTGCTGTGGCTAAGTTTTTTGCTGTATTATATTTTGCAATAATAATAATATTATATAGCTTTTGCCAGCGGTTCAGTAAGCTTCACATTTGGAGTAAAACGCCTTTCCCTATACATAAAATCTTCCCCTTGAATCTCTCTATCTATTAATAAAACCCATCAAAATCTGTTGTGTAATTTTAAGATCTAAGCTTACAGACACGCAGACGGCGGCAAGTGACTTTGTTTTATACTATGCAGTGAAGAAGATAAATAACGAAAACAAGTACCTTTAATAACAACAAAACTTTTCTCGAGACACATGAAGTTTATTACTTGTTTGTATCGTTTGGGAACCTCGGGTACATAAGGACTGTGTTTCTCTTATATGTTGCGCAACTTTATTTATAAAAATATGTAAATTATTGATATTATAAATTGATTTGAAAGCAAATAAATAAAACGTTGCGGTTGCGCTGATACTTGACATTGACATGACAATTGATTGATATTGACGTCAGATAAGTTTTCCAATTTTTGTTACTAGCAATGCAAATAAACTTGTGTTTTCATGAAGCAAATAAAAAATGCCGTGGATATTATTATAAATAATATTATTCTTACTACTTTTAATTAAGTTTTTTTGAGTAAATTTTTACTGTTTTTATTTGTATTTATCGCTAGTAAATTTGTTTTGTGAATTAATGAAAATACAAATAACATAAATACCTACGTAAATTGCTCTAATTTTAACTTAGAATTGCACTTTGTATCACCAATTTACTCTCCGTTAGCATGACTTTTTTATCCAACATTCAAAGTCTGTAATTTAGAGCAAATAAAAAATATGTTTTAAAAATATAAAATTTAATACAAAATAAATTATTGAATTAATAAATTCTTTTAAAAAGAAAAGCTACGGTTTATTTAAACTAGGCTGCGCATGGTTGAAAGAACCTTTGCCTCATAAATAAACCAAAAAAAAAGGTACGTATGTCACTCACTACCAATGTTATTGTTTTGTTTGTTTACTTTACTTTGCTAGGCTAACTAACCTTAAAATAAACTCAATAACTTATTTAATGTTGTATGAACGTTGGAAATACTCTTACTTAGAGAAAACGTAATGTTTTATCATTAATATTGTTTGTGATTAAGCCTCTCTGTAAGTTATAGTTCTATATTTTAGGTAGGTAACTAACGTATGAAGGTTATGTTCCTAGATTTATGACTTAAGATTTGCCATTATTTACAAATATTTAGTAAGTTGTTCAAATGAAGAAACATTCATTCATCAAATTTATATAATAAATTGTTGAATTCAAGGCATATCTGTAATTTAAAATTATTGATTTTAGTACGAATCAAAAGTGTTGTATCAACTGTGCCAACATGCTGCTAATGGAAAACTTAGACATCGAACAATTAAAGAAGATTTTGAAACAAACAGAATCATGGGTGTCAACAAATATTGCCTTCCCTTCATTACTAATTAACTAAAACTTTGTTAACAAAAAAGATGGTTATGAAAGAACCACAACTGGGGCTTGTATTATTTATTTATTTTTAAAGTGTTACATCATATGAAACTTAATTTGTAAAGATATCAAAATAATCAAGGTTTGTTAACTAAATAATATTTACCTATTTACCTACATAAAAAAAAATATAGCGGCATGACCTCTTAGCTTTTCAATTTATATTGTAGCAATATCTAAATATTACTTAAAATAGTGGATTCAGAAACAAGGAGTTACCTACTAATTTATATAACCATTATTTATATAACAAAACGATGAATATAACATTTAATAAAATTGACAATTGTAGTTTCTTTTGTATTACCTACTAAAGAGTAGACGGCTGTTTGATTTTAGAGTGAAATAGGTATTTTATAGAACCAAAATGGATAGTTGAGAACCTACTTGAGTATGCATGCATCTACAATGTGTGTTTCTTCACATTTACCTTTTATCTGAGACATTTTGGCTTTTTTGAGATCAAGCATGGCATGAAACTTTGTTTGGTAAGTACTGTGCAAAATGTAGTACATTTCAAATAGGTTCATTTAGGCATAAACATTATTTAGAAATCTTGAAATGATTGGAATTGGACTGGAGTGGTCAGTAGGTACCAATAAATTAGAATTATTGCTAGCAAGGAATTTAAATTTTACTTTTATACCTACCTACCAAAACCGACTCGAGTTTGCTTCTATTTCTGTGACTAAACAATGCATAGAGCTAGGTTTAATGTGTGATTCCGCTTCTATGCACCATTGATCCACTACGCAGTATGCACGCTTACAAGTTAAGTTAGACATTAAAAACTCAAATTTTTAAATGCGCAATGTTTTAAAGCTTTTTTCAGTAGATACCTACCTAAATGAGAGAAAAACACCAAAAAATAGCGGTAAATAATCTGCTACTTTCATTTCAATTGTTGTTATTTGTAAGTGCCTTGTTTGATTTGACAAGTCGTATATCTTTCAAAGCAGTTGAAATCCTTCAAAAAGTCAATTTCGTTCATTCAATTGTAGTCGCAATAGCAATCGCTTTCGATGAAAGGTGTTGTCGAAAATGTCACGGAAAAGTTCTCTACAAAGGGAGTTTGAAGGCGATCGAGATCGGTGTCAGACTTACAGAACGGGGCCACAGCATGTCCCATCTGAGGGTAGTCGACTACCCCTGTCTGCCGGAACCAAAGCTAAAATCTTGTGCGAGCGTCTTAACATTAAGCACTGTAGATAAATCGAAAAACATGATCTTCAATTAAATAAAAACACCCCTTATGTGGGTATAACACCATAAAATAAATAAAAACTTTTGTACAGAGCTTGGCAATGTACTTCGTGGATACCGAAGTCTGTTTACCGGTTATTTGGCAATGGTATTTACGGAGTACACAAAATCTTGCGCGCCAATAAAGTCATTATTATGTAACTTTATCATAAAATAACTATAGTAGGCACCCACGTATCTCTTTAGCATGCAATGTAATTCCAAATAAATATTATTTACCAAAAAAATCCCTTGAAAATATCAATAATACGTCACCGGTTCGCAGCCACATCGGGCCGCTTCGCAGAAATTTTGAATTTTACAGTTTAATATAAATGCTACCACTGATAAAATTAGTTTCTAACAAAATTAGTGAAATTTCATGTCATACCATATAAAAATATTTAATAATTTATAAATAAAAATTGTTGTAGATTTTTTTGAAATCAGTGTACTCCGTGTATACCAAAATCAATTTAAGGGTTAAAGCGTTTTTCCTACACAAAACGTATTGTTAACAGTGCAACACCCGCATAAAGTAATCAAAATTTGGTATTTGCAAGCTATAATTGACTAAAATAGACTTTTTAATACAGTTGCTCAAAAAGTGGCGTATTGCAGGGACGTATAGCGTTTTGGATGTGGGCTATTACACACGCGTGCTTTTTTTTCCCTTTCCCGCACTCGTGCGTTCTCTTTCCCAACTGTCAAAATAATGTCTATTAAAAAGAAAAATTTACCAACCATGAAGTTTTTACTAAAAAAAAAGAAGTTTTTATGATTCATGGTTGGTTAATTTTTCTTTTTACGCCACTTTTTGAGCAACTGTATTAAAATATACTATTACGGTGCAGGGCGGAGCGGGGTTTTAGTTTACGTGGGATTGCTTCTTTACAGGGATATGAAGCTGTATTTTGTACATAACAAGCTGTTATTTTGATAAGGGAAATAAAAAATACAAAAACATAATTTTGCAAATTTTACAACACAATAATGAAGATAGAATGTTATCTTTCTACGCAAGACCGTTTAGCGATGGGCAGAATAGAAAAGCATTTTTTTAAATAATTTTGTAAGTAGGTACCTATTCTACAAAAATCTTGTAGACATTTCTCTCTTAAAGTAAGTACTTACTTAGATATAAGTACATAACTTTACTCCTACTACTTACGACGACGGTATCTTTGACTATTGAAAGGTGTCTACCTGTCTACCTGCCTACTAAACTGATTAAAATCATTCAATATACATAAGTAGGTGCGTATAAGTATTTTTTTATCTTTACTGTAGATAACCTGATACTTACTTAGTTTGTGGTAAAATGAAACGCCCCATCATAATTTTTGTTGTTAGTAATAATTTGTCAATTTCTTAAAGACAACTTCTTCCTTGTAAATTTTTTCTACCTGTTTATTAAGTACTGTGTAAAATTGTTAAATGAATAATAATTTGGTAGCAGAGTTATTTTGTGACACACTCAAAAGTAAATAGTTTTTTGTGACAACAAAGATAGGTTGGTGCGTTCATTTGTCTTTGTTAACTCTGCAAAAATATTGTTTTAGACCGTTTACACAATGGAAGCATATTCTAGCACTGTGACAAATTATCTCAGACAGGAGATAGAAAACAATAACAAATTACTATCGAAATTAAGTGCTGAAATTCTAAACTGCAGTGTTCAAATAAGTGTTGTGAAACTCAAACTTTCGGCAATGCAGCACCAGCTGGCTGCGCTGAAAGTAATGTACGAGGACATCATGGAACTTAGAAGAATTATTGTAATAATTCATCCTCATCTTTTGAATAAAAAATATATGTTTTAGTTGTTTTTATAGATACTGATACTAAAGTAAATTTCACGAATAATGTTTGAGTCATGGGCGTGCCTTTCTAATGTTTCATGCTCGTAAAGCTTTAATGTAGGTTTGTGTACACAGCCAACTGCAAGAATCGTAATAATTGTATCCTTTAAAAAATATACATGTACGTTTTTATTTAAATTAAATTATCTATTTGTAGGTTATATAAAAATCTGTATTATGTGCGTCGGTATATATACCTAATACATACCTAGTATAAATCCAAGTCGCTATTTGTGTCTGTTTAATGTTTGTTATCTCCACCTAAACCACACAACGGATTTTAATGCGGTTTTCGCCATCTTTTAGGGAATTTATTCATTTAAATTTGTAAATAAAGAACTCAACGTTTCGCGAGCAAGTCGGCCAAAATTACACCATTGCGAAGCGTGGGCGGGTCGCTAGTAGATTATAAGATAAGTAACCCTTAACTAACTTAAACTCAACTTATGCTCTTCAATAAAAACAATTTAAATCAATTGTTGTCAGTTTTTATTACTAGGTACCTATATAAAACTCCCGCATTTAAAGTAATGATTGTCGTTTATTATCTCTTCTTGTCTTTTTTATTAAAGTAACTAATGTAGATACCTTAAATCATGACCTTAAAAGGTAAATTTACAGTAAGGCATCATGGCAGCCTAAATTTACTATGAAATTTTTCGGGCAACGGGTTTTATGAAATGGCATCGTCCAACAACTCCACTATCTCGCTTCGGCTCTGACTCTTCGCCGAGCAAAGAGGCGTGTTAACATTGTAAGTTTGATCGAACTTAGAATAATCTATTACAAATCCGTTTCTTCTCTCCTGATATTCCACAAGCTGTACAAATCTGTAGCCCCAAAGAATTTCAGCTGATGTATAACTTGACCGAGCTTGGATAGGCTGGCCAGTAGATTCAATCGTTCCTTCAAACACCACAATTATCTCTAGTTCTGATTTCAACAAATCACCAGCAGATATTGAAAATAAAGGACTATTTACATCGATAATATGGACTACTAGAATCGGGAACATAAAGAATATGTGATTGCTAGAGTCTAACAAAAGATCAAGTTGAATTTGTTCATTATTTAAATTGCCTAGTCTAGTCCCACTCCGTATCAAGAATGCTCGTACATTCACAGCGAGGATTCTGGACTTTCTGGTGTCACCAACCCTAAACATTAAGCACAGTTTGCGATCCTTTTTATTTATCACTGCGTTTTTGGAGAACATAAGCGTGTGAGCTCGATTTTTCGGTCTTGTCAATTTGGCGAAGATAATTCCCACTATAAAAGACTGGATGATTGTTCCGAGGATGCTTTCGAAGCACATGATGACCATTGCTTCTGGACAGGCCAAGGTTAAAGAACGGGTACCGTAGCCGATGGTTGTATGTACTTCAATGCTGAAGAGGAAAATTGAGGTGAAGCTGTATATTTCTCTAACGCAGGGGATCCAGGTGGAGTTAGTGGCGTCGGGGAGATGAGCCAGTTCCAGGTCTCCGTGAAGAGAAAGAATGGCCCACCATATGGCGGCAAAGAGTAACCAGATAGTAATATAGGTCATGAAGGAGTAGATAAGGGTCCAGCGCCATCTTGCACCGACAAAAGTAGTTACAATGTCAGGAAACAAATATTTGGACATGTAACATTTCTCAAAATTGAAGTCTCCCGATTTCAATACAACTCGTTCAACCTTCTTCTTGACGTTTCTCGATTTGCGTCTGAAAAGGAACATTACTTTGTATTTTATGATAAGCTAAAAAGATGGCAAGGTAGGCAACCGCATTTAAAATTGTCTAGTCTAATGCAAGAATTTAGAAAAGTTTATCATAGTTTCGAATCTAAACTATGATAAACTACGATCCTTATATACGATACTAACGATCTAAACTTTAGATCTCAAGAATTGGGTGAACCGCTTATAATAAAAAATGATTGTGGAACCTCACGGTGTTTAACACTAAGCCCTAAAGCCGCCAATTAAAAACGATATGCTTACCTTTTAACTCCACAAGTACAATGATTTGGATTGTCACGATTTAAACTTTGCAGGACTTCAATGCTTACGAGATCCATTATATAAACATTATTTTTAAATCTGTATTAATCAATGCGTTATAATTAATTAACGCTAATGGAAATGTTTGTTCTTCGTGTCAGTTGCAACTGTTCTGATTTCTAAACAGCTTCCGTAATATCATAAGTCAATATTAAATTGCAAGTAAATAGGTGGGATGTGTATTTAGACTTCATTTAGATAGGTATTAGATAAATAGTAAATATTTGATTTCATCTATCAGCTATCTATTTAGTTAAGAATCAAGGGATACATTGGAAAACGTGTAATTGCATAACAGTGCGACCGCTCTACCTTACAGACACACCCCTAACCGAATTTTATTTGAATATAGGGTCCTAAAAGTTAACGCTAAAACTACTTAACGGATTTAATATTAATTAAAATGTGAAAATGTGTATAGCTACATATGTATGTTCCGCCTCCATTTCGAAACGGCTGAACCGATTTTAATTAAATTTGTAATAGTCACACATAGTTCAACAGCCTGGGATGAAAAATGAGAACATTTTACCTTTTTATTTTCCTACTCTTATGCCCAAGGGAAAATAAATTTTATTGCAGACGCAGTCGCGGGTGTCTTCAATATATACCTAGTTTGAGATTTTTAGAGTAAAAAAATGTAGGTTCGGTTTTCGAGTTGTATTCTGCTCTTGAAACAGAATTAGACAAAAATACCTAAGTACTATAGCCATCAAAATAAAATCTATTTACAGGAAACGTAAGAAGTCTGCACTTGGACTTTTGGACACTTGTGTAGTTTTAAAATTAAGATGAACGGCATTCAATCCTAAATTAAGTTATAAAAATATAGGAATAATTTTCCTCCCTCATTCAATTAGGCAATTGGATATTAAGTATGACTTACCATTGTAGGTAACAAAACGCATTTTTTGCACCTAGTTAACCTACTTCGAAGCATCAACTCTTAAAATCGTCATAGTTCAGGATATCCACATTAGCAAGGTCGCTCGTCGGAAAGAGCATCGACCAAGTTGCCAGCAGACCTCGCCCCAGTAATTCAATAATCGTTCTGCACTTGAATACATTTGACGTTGACAGTCCATCTGTCAACAGTGAGGATGTAATTTTTTATAACTAGGATAGGTGCTGATGGCGGGGAAGTGCACTCTCGTGTAGGAAGTGGCACTGATTGCAATAAAATTCAGGTTTGCATACCTTCTGGTTGGTTGTAGTCTTTTATTATTATAAAATATTGTTTCCAAAACGTTTCATTATTTCCTCAGTAGGTATAGTACAGGGAGAAGTTGGGAAAGTGGGAATGTTGAAAAGAAAATTATCTATCTGAAAAATGACACATGTGTGATAAACTTTGTATTCCTTAAAAAAATCTAGAGCACATTAAATGTACTTCTTTAAATGGTAAGAAGAATACCTTTAAACCAAAAACGAACATGGCGCCCGCAGTAAATTATTACCCACTTCGCCAACTAAGGGCGGGTTGTATCACAACTACTTAACGTGTCTGTAAACGTTAAAAATGGCGGTAACCAACTGTCGGGGTTGTTTTTGACGTACAATGTCAACAACGCTTTGTATTTGACGTACGTTAAACATGTGATGTAAACGTCAAAAAGTTACGTACGTTAATACGTTAACCAACTGTTTGATACAACCCGCCCTAAGACTCCGCTGTTCGTCCGTTCGTCCGTCTGTCACCAGGCTGTACCTCATAAATCATGATAACGGTAACAGTTTAAATTTTCACAGATTATGAATTTCTGTGACCACTTTAACAACAAATATTATTTTTTGCGCCTTCGAGCGCCAGTCTGACTCGCACTCAGCTGGTTTATTTTTGTATACAGTCTCTTTTGTTTGAAATATAAGTTTTAGCCAATAACAATGTTTAGGAATTCCTAGTTCAAATACTTACGGTCAGATCAAATGATCGGTATAAAGATATTGCATAAATAGCTTCCTAGATTCTTTGTGTGCTAATATAGACCTTTATATATCAATTGGCGATCTTGGGAAGCGACACCTACATTTGGTACCGTACCCAACTTTTGTTAACGTTTAGTACCTACCTACTTATTACTCTCAAGCTTTCCTGATGTTCAAATAGCAAGTTAACCTATATTCAAAAGAACCTTTTTAAACAAATTGTCCTAAGGCCTGGCAATCAAACTTTTATAAATCACTGCAATATTTTACCAAGAAAGGTAATTAAACTAAAAGGAATTGAAGCAATTTCTTATAAACATTTCGTAGTTCATTGAGTTTTAAAGTGGGTGTTTGATTAATGTCAACATATCCAATTTATTTATTTCGAAATATGTGATCGTTCCCTGTGTTTAGTATTTAAAAATTTCATGTGTTGTATACCGTGATGTCTACTACAAAATAATTAATTGTGTCCGCAATCTACAAAAGATCTCCATTATAAAAACAACTGAATAAACCGTCCGCAAAAACCGAAAGCGGCTACAATTGTTTGACGCGTGGCTAGTTAACAAACATAATCGTACTACAATTGAAATTGTACTTGTGAGGCACAAGTGTACCTCAGTCATATGCACGCAGGCCTCTCGATTAGTTCACATTCGCACTAACAGTTCACAGACTGAAGGCGTTACTTTGTCTTGGACCTTAAAATTAAAAAAAAAGTTGGCGCGCTTTTTGACGTGATAATCACGATATGTTTTCGCGCCTAAAACTTTCGACCGGCCGTAAAGATGCGCTTGGAATCAATTCTTTCTCTTAGTTACGAACGATGCAATCGACTTGAAGATATGAAAATATAGTTCGAAAGTAATTTTAAGCAAAGTTCTGTGTTGTGAGAGTGCATGAATCCTGAATCTAAATAAGGATCAAACGGTAAGTGTACATACTACAAAGTAGGTAGATAGAGATAGTCGTTAAGAACCGTAGTATAAACAACAAATAACATAGGAATCTGTATGAAGGTAATTTTACATATTTGGATGCAAATATATTTCAATAATGCAATTATTTAAATGTAAGGGGGTTACCTACTTAAAAGAGAACGCAAGCAACGTTGTCATTGCAGTCCTTTATCATAATAATAATAAGTAGATAATAATAATAAAACAAACCTATATTATATGCAAGGTTTAAAAAAAAATATTTCTACATTTAATTAAATTCATTAATGAAATCATAGACGCAAAACATTGCATAATATATTTATTTAACTAATATTATAAACGTGAAAGTTTGTGAGTTTGCATTAATGTATGGATGTTTGTTACTCTTTCACGTAAAATACTGGACGGATTTGGATGAAACTTTACAGTAATATAAGTTATACATCATAATAACATATAGGGTACTTTTTACCGCGGGAAAACTTCTCGTTCCCACGGGAAACCGAATTCCACAAACGGAGTCGCGGGCGGCCACTAGTGTAACAATAAAAGTTAGTTTGTTTAAACGCATTTTCAATTCTTAAAGCAGGTTCATATCTACAAAGCATTCTTACTTACCATACTCTGGGATTCACGAGAGCAAAGCTGTATGTACATAAAAGTTTCGTTTGTTATTCATAAGTAAGGTAGGTACTTATTAGCTTCCCCGAAAAAAATTAACAATCATGCCTTTTAATAAGGAGACTTTTGCCTGAGGCTTTATTAAAAAAAAAAAAAAAGTACTTCTGCCTCACTCCCTAAGATCGTATGTTTCTACAGGTAAAAGTAATTTTATAATCGGTTCCGTAGGTAGTACCTAACAAAGATTACCCACTACATCCAGACTCACAAACTTAAAACCATTTAAGTATAAATTTAATTCTATTCTATATGTGTAATCGATTGACAAGTATATTTGTGTTAAATAACAGCTTTAATAAATTAAAATGAACACCTGTGTATTATGTAGGCCATGTGTGCTCGTGTATATTAATCTCGATTGACAATCTTATTTCTGTTGTTTAAAGTAACGAACAATCACCTTCAAATTGAATTCATTTTGAAAAGTTTGCGTAGGTATCATGGTGTTGTGTTATGATACTTACTTAATGAAAAAACTGTTCACTTTTAACAACTTACAAAAAGTTTTATGTCATTAAAAAATGACTTTAATAGTTGTATTCCGTTTTATTTTTCCTTTATTTGTAGGGGTCCCTACTTTTAGTACCTAACTGAGTTTTCACTACCGACATTTTTAAAAGTGGAGATACTCCAAAACGATTTATCATTTTAAGTTTGTACATATGACAATACTTTCGTATTTAATTGCTTTTTCCCGTTATTAATAAATGGAGATTTAACCAAAACAAAGAATTGACAGAGATAATTTTAGTTAAACTACAGTAAGACAATAAGATTTTTGTACCTATTGTCAAAAGTATATAAATAAACACTCTCCATCTCTAATGTAGAGCCATGTTTGACTCATCAACTATGCTAGAGCACCTACCTACTAACTAACCTACGTCAAGTCTACGAGCGCAATCAGTGACAAGGAATGCCATAATTTTGATCATAACTCTGTTGAAACGTCGCCTGACCTCTTTAGATCATAAATTCCACAATGCAAACTTATAGACTAGCTGAAGGATAGCATTAGAACCAATATATAAGAGATATTTTGCGATTAACAGCTAATTTTAAAACCTACATGTATGGAAGGGCTGGCAACTCTCAAATAGCTATTGAATTTTGAATGGGGACTACGCAATCCCGAAATAGAAGCTTCCTGCCGATGTGTGCCACTTTGGGATGACAACTATGTCATCAATTGGGAATAGGTGAAATCTGTCTTGGAGAATTTCGCTTGGAGAGTAAAATCAGTATGGGTCAAAACTATGCGCAATAATATAAACATTCAATAGACAAGGGTAATATTAATTTGAAAACGTAAAAAAATTAAAAAAAGCTTCTAAAGTATTTTTCAAAAACTAAAGTTATTTATAAGCAGTTGCTTTTAGAATATTATGACATTCAAATCGAAACTATACAAACTTTTCACATGATTTAATACATAGGTTTAATTGATATTCGAATACTTCTTAATTCTGATACACAGCAGAGCGGTATTAGTTCCATAGACCTAGCCTAACTCCATCATTAAAAAATACTTATCACGAACCAATAAGTGCGACAACTTCATACGATAGCATCAAATCCGACATATTTGACTACGACTTTCACGTGATTCTTTCTATGGATTTAACACTAAAACCCCTGAGCTTTTAGCATCATCATTCACCATTTACCTCGACCCACACTCCTCATATGGAGCCATGGTACTGCAGATGATGAGATGCCTCTCCCATTATTTAATTACTGCGTGTAGCGTGTAATTGAGTGCGACCTTCGGAGTGGTCAGGTGAACAGGCCATGCAAGTGACAATTTGTTTCTATCACTCACGTCATTAACGAAACGTACTGATTAGTAGCTGTAGTAATTAAATACGGCGCACGGCAATGTTTTTGTTCAATGACGAGTTTATGAGTAGGGAAATTTATGAATCAGATGTTAACGCAGGTAAAACTGATCAGTTAAAATGACGGTTCCCAATTACTATCTATATAATAAATTATAGCGGCCTTTACATATATGTCACACTAGTTGATCAGATGCCTCTTTCTCGGATAGCGAGAGGAAGAGCCGTAATCCACCACGCTTTGTTAGTTAAACCTTTAAAAAATCATTTAAGTAGTTTTGAAGATAGTATGTAGTATTGTATACTAAACAGAAACTGATCTGAATACAGCTGAGTCAGAAATTAATTTGTTAAACCTCTCTTAACAGTTTTTGAAGTCTCTACATTATGATTTCAACTTCGAATTTTAACCACCTCGTGTACTTTTAACACATCTAGTGTCATTCATCTCAAGTAGTTCCACTTTGAGAGAAATTTCCGCAATTCAGCCAGTTTATAACCCACGTAGATTATTTTTACGACGTTTTCCGCAATCCTGTGGGTAGAGATGGAGACATCCGTCGCTGGTGGAGGGTCATAATGGAATCGCTGGACATCCTACTGGCGAGGACAAGTGTTGAGTGGTCATAAATTATACAATGTAGGGAATCCTGCGCATGTTGATCTGCCAGTTTGATTTGAGCTGAGGACTGGTAGGGGTCTGCTTGGGCATAAAAACGTGTTAAATTGGAGACCCCGGGTTGGGTCTAAAAATGTATAAAACCTTCGAATAAGAAAATACAGTGAGTCGTTCTCGCTATTATAAAATAATTATGGTAATTTAATTTGATAAAACTTGTTTTTGCTTTTAACTTCGTTACGTATTGTTTGTTATTTCTCTATCCCTTTGTCTACCTACAGTTTATATAGTATATGAAGGAAAGCTCTACATTGGCTGGTTTATTCAAATATATAAAAAAATACTCTTAATACTTCCTCTCCATAAAAACAGTATCTCTACTATCGTGTAAAACTGTTAAGTATAAATTACATGAAACAGAATTGACTGACATAAGCCAGTTAAACATGCAGTAGAGTCATGATTTAGTAGTGAATTGTGACACTGGGCCAGCAAATTGAATCAGTCACGACTCTGCAATCCACACTCACTCACAGTTGGGATGATTGTGATCAATTAATTATTTAGCTCATCATTTACCATACTATATTAAGATTACATCATGACATTTAGATACCTGCATTTTTAGGCTATATGAAACTGTAGTAGGGACTATTTAAGGATCTTAATTTTTAAAAACCTTATTCATAAACGTATTAGTTAGTAAAATATATTTAGTCCCAATTACAGCCTGTATAAAAATAACAGCAAATTTGTAGAAAGTAACATACACGTTTTCCATATTCCAGACTCGAATCGACCATGGCATCTTCAAAATCCCAACCCTGCGCACACACCATGAGCTCTTTCCTGCAATCCATGCTGTGACCGCTTACCATGAGCGAGACCTACGAACTGCAGCCCAACAATGGAGGAAAAGACGCCAAGGAGGAAAAGCCTCGGCCCGGCAAGATATTCTACAAGCCCGGCATTATCGAAGAGGAGACGGACGATACCAGTGTCATGGATAGTTCGATGGCGGAGGCTCCCATGCTGGGGTTCAGTGGTAGCGGGTTCCTGAGACCTCCGCAGATTCACCCCTCGCCGAGCCTGCACCGAGTGAACACGTATAGCAGTTCTATTGGACAGAGTACTGTGTATAGGCAGGACACGTGCCGGTAAGTTGGCCTTTGTTTTAAAATTCTGTTGATGCCTGGAAGTTTTAGAAGAGTAATTATACAGAAAAAAATGCATAATCTAAATCACTGTATAGGCCATCTATTAAGCAGATGTGTTCATGAATTATTCTTAGGGCGGATACCATATCGAAGTGTGATCAATCTGATCTAAGCTTCGCGCTCATGTTTACAATCGTTCGTACAGAAAGCTAACTAGCTAGAGTGCTAAGCTAAGCTAGAGTGATAACCCTTTTTAATGTCAGTTAAAGAAAATAAAAAACAGACCAACGACGACGGATAAAAAAAAATTATGCAGCCACCTCAGAAGTTAAAAATATTATACTACTTGAATTTCTATACCCATTTAAATTATTGTCCTTCTTACGGATTGGGAGTCTTGTGAATCACTGAACTATCAAACCTTGAGGTAACCATATCTAATCAGCCATAACAAGATAAATACTTTACTTATCAATAATAAGTTTTAGTTCATGCAAAATATCTACATACGATACATTGTTTCGAAATAGTTTGACTAATTTAAATTTTAGATTAAAGTTTCTTAAACAAAAGCCAATGCAGTGTGTGTGCATGCAAAGTGCATGATTTTTACCAAAAATGCTAAGTCCCGGTAAAATGTCCCTGAAAATTCGCCGGAGACGTAAATAGTGTTGAGTTGATAGCTACTTGAATTGATAAAAGTGACGTTATCATTGTTTGTCAACGCTGTGCCACTTTCAACTCAGTCAACGTGAAGAGGTATGTTCGTACACAACTAAGTAAATATTCTACTCCTTACAATATTATCATTCATACTTCATGAAGATATTTTAAAGATGTTTTTATAAAAATGAGGCTTACGAGGTAAATCAGCGTCTTGACACGCCTCAAAACGAAATCCTTGATCCTTTTAAATCTGTCAGTTCGTGAATTCATATAACTTTCCTCACTCATCAGCAATTTCGACGTAGCCTTACTCGATCACGTATAAGGTTAAGCATTTCTACTATCGTGTTCCTTACGTCATTATATTTTCTCCATAAGTCTTCAAGGTCTGAATGCTAACACCTCAGGATCATGGTTAATCTGCCAAATCCGACCAAATCTGTAAACAATGAGTTTATACCTAGCCTGTGCGCAAACGTAAGTGCCTAATCTTGATTAATCACCCTTTTACACTTTCCATCAGAGTGTAACACTAGTTAAGTATAAGGTTGTAAATTTTAAAGATTGGTTTAATATTAAAAACATGCATCATTATACAATATTATAACTGAGATAAATAACGGTATTATAATATTTTACTATGTTCTTTCTCACGCCATAACAAAAGTATCTTTAATAACGAATTTATTTTTTATTCCTATTTAGCCAACCTACAGAAATGAAATAAATATAAGTTTAGAAAGCACAAGTTATTTGTTATGATTTGAGTATTAAAGAATTTTTTAAATTTTATTTGCCTGCAGTTACAGTAAAACAATAAAATTATGAATGTTTGTGTACAGGTAATAAAATGGATGATTGTCCACTAGTTAACGATTCTCTTTTATAAGTTATAAACATGATTATGTTTACGGTATTTTAATCTGTATGTAATGTGTGTCGAGACATTAATTTTTATTGCATAGCAATTTGCTAAAAAAACAAATGCATCTTTAAATGTGTAATAGTTTCTCTATCTGTATTCATATCTGTTGAGGGATGATGGTACCTATATTTACCTGATCCTATCAAATTGTTCAACATTTGCAAGGTATTGTCTTGTGTATCAAGAAAACACTTTGAACATCTAACATTCGAGCGCCTTCCTCAGCCAAATAAACCCCTTAGATACTTCAGACTTAGTCCATTTTTTAAATCCTTGCTGACTGCGTAATTTCCAAGTTATTTTTCAATTGAGACCAATGAGCACGTGCTTATAATTTTCCTGTCGTCGCCACCTCACACTCCACTCTAAGTCTTACAGCTAAAGTGCATGATTGCATTGTTACATGCACTTTAAAATCTGAGTGGCTACTGGTCTTGACGGTTGGAGTACTTGTTTTGATAAATTCAAGGACGTAATTTGTAGTTCAATGTTATAAAACTAAATAGAGAGTTAATAGTAACCTAGGCATGAAACTTTTTTAAACTTAATTAATAGTTTTGTCGCTAGATAGATACTAAGTAAGAATTGGAAGGGTGTTTTTTAGTAAAATATAGATAAAACTGGAAAAATATCCTAAATATCAAAATGTGCAAAAGTTAGAACAATGACATGTGTTATTTTTAAAATACTTTCATGGACTAAATAAATCATTTATTTATTTTTGAACGGGTTTGCAAATACTGAATATCGTCGTAGTTTCCCACTGACTACGTCGTAGCAACTAATTGACAAATCATGACGATTTATTTAAGATTTAATTATTTACTGGAACCACACCTACGGAATATCACATATGTGATGATTGCAAAATCACGTTGCAATATGTCACATTATTTACTTTTAAATGACAGGATATGCTCAAAATATTTACTTAAAGGTATTGACTGTAAAGATGTTATTAAAAATCTTTATGTATTTTTTTACATATAACATGCATTTTATAGGATTTTGTAACTACTTTAATAAAACTAGCAGTATACATATTTTTCCTGAAGACATATATCTAAATTTAACAAACATTTATGGTTTTATGATTTAAAGTAAAAACGTTAATATAAAAAAACATATTTAACCCTGACATTGGTCGAAAGTCGAGACTGGGCAATTAGAGTGGGAAGGTAAAATGCACATTAGCAGCCTAATTTACGCTATGTGCAAAAATTAGGATATTTCAGAAAATATCTTCCAAATTATAGAGCATGGTGTGTAGGGTTTATCACTATAATATGAAGCAACTACGAAAGTACCTAGCTTTCAAAAAAGATAATCTTCACTTTATTTCCCAATAAATGGTTTGTTGTGTGCAATTACCGACAAGATCCTGTAATTAAATAGACTTATCAGTAAGCACTTTTAAACAGTTTTTTTATCAGCCGCGATTATCCATAAAAGCGTCAACGCGCATCAATCTAGTCACACCCTGTATAGCATCTTGGTCAGGACACAACCGAACTAAAATTAGTTTCCGCAACTGATAATTTGTATAGAGGATATCACGTTATAATTACGTTTCGTTTAGCGGCGCGCGGCGGTCGTGATCTGGGCATTATCGCGATGGCGTCCGTAGGGGATGGAGGCAGGCTGTAGTGGCAGTGCGCTTGCGAGCCGCGACTCATTCGCACCATGCACGCGGACCCGGAGTCCCCCGACCGGCGCGAAGACGCCCAACTCCTTCCCGACGAGTGGCTCAAAGTCAAAGCAGTTCCCGCAAATGGAAACCTTTCTCCGGGCGTTTACTACCCCAGCCTCAGCAAGAGGTTCGACCCTGAGAACCCTGTGGTGTCAACTGGATCCTATCCCCACCCGTACTGTGTCGCTTTTGTCCGTCTCTCGCTCTCTGCCCCCCCCCCCCTTTATTTACATAAAAACAATCTCAAAACGATATTTCAATAGTTGGTAATTAACACTCATAAGGCTACCGTCACATCGTAGTGCAACCGTGAAGTCGTTGTATACTTGACTCCTATGTGTTAGATAATAATTATTGTCATTGAACCGTGGCGTTAATGTGATCATGTGTTTGCAGGAGCCGGTCTCACAGACATGGAGCCTCACGAAGGACAAGGAGGAGGGCGGTTCACAAGAATGGAGAGTGCAACATACTCAAATCAAAGATCTCTCAACGAAGGCTGCGGTTCCTTCAGGACATGTTCACCACCCTGGTAGACGCTCAATGGAGATGGACTTTACTTGTGTTCACGTTATCGTTTATATTATCTTGGCTCGGATTCGCACTTATCTGGTGGCTGATTGCCTTCACACATGGTGACTTAGAACTAGAGCACTTGCCAGAAATGCAAGAGAATACGGGCTGGAAGCCATGTGTGTTCAATATTTATGATTTCACTTCGTGCTTCCTATTCAGTATAGAAACCCAACACACCATTGGCTATGGTGCTAGAACCACTACTGAAGAATGTCCAGAAGCAATATTTATAATGTGTCTCCAGAGTATCGTCGGTGTGATGATTCAAGCTTTTATGGTTGGCATTGTATTCGCTAAGATGACAAGGCCTAAGCACAGAACGCAAACTCTCCTCTTTTCGAGATATGCTGTAGTTTGCCAGCGAGATGGAGAGCTCTGTCTTATGTTCCGTGTAGGTGATTTGAGAAAATCTCATATTATTGGTGCTAGTGTGAGAGCACAATTAATACGATCCAGAACGACGAAGGAAGGAGAACTGTTGTCCCACTATCAGACTGAATTGGAGCTTCACGCTGATGGATGTGACAGCAATCTATTTTTCATTTGGCCAATTACAATGGTGCATCGAATAAACGCTGATAGTCCGTTTTATGGAGTCTCGGCCGCAGATGTCCTTCAGGAGAAATTTGAAATAGTTGTGATATTAGAGGGTACTATCGAATCGACGGGGCAGACCACGCAGGCCCGATCCAGTTATACAACCAGTGAATTGATGTGGGGACATAGATTTGTGCCATTAGTGTCATATAATCGTGAGCGTCAAGGGTACGAAGTGGATTATTCTAAGTTCGAGGAAACGATTCAAGTGGATACCCCGCTGTGTTCCGCCAAGGAGCTGGATGAGTTCTACGGAAACCAGACAGATCGGAGATCTATCGGTGAGTTCCTCCTTAAAGTTAAAACCGGTGGCTGGGTTTGTGTGCAAAATATGAAAAACTAATAATGCTTTGTGATCTTAATGTGTGTCTTACTGTGTGCAGCAAACGTTCTATCGCATATCTTAAACATGAATCATAAAATAAATCACAAAATAAACATCATCATTAAAAATCTAATCATCACCAATATACTATGTGCCCTAATTAAGTAAATAACATGTGTAAATCTATTTCTTTATCTTCTTACTTTATCTAGGGTCAATAAATCAAACGATATCATTATGCATTTATTTCTTATTTATTGCAAATAAGAATGTTATGGCATGAAAGTAGTAACGTAAGATATTACTGTTTGTGATTACCAATATTTAGTTGACAATAGGTACCTACTTCAAGTGCCGAGATTTATACTCGTTCTTTATATCAGAGAGCACAATGTTGTTATTCATAACTCGTTAGAGTATTCACGTGACGCTTTGTGAAGCATGTCACATAGTAATGCAAATATTACCTTTTAATAAACACTATACCTTAACGTACTATGCTGGGTACTGTAAGTATAATGTTACCTTTAGATCATTTGTATTCATCAATCAGGTTATATAATTTAGGAAAACAATCTTTAGGTTTGTCTATTGCAAGCAGAAACCCATTATTTTGAAGAGCGAGGTCATGATCGAATTCATAAACTACAGGATGTGCCATTTTGCCAATTTGATAGTTACATTCACTGGATCTCCCCTTTCTTATGCAGGATATTGTCCCCAATCCTTTGACATTAAGAACACAACGTCAATCATTGCTCAATTTGTTCAAACAATCTGTTACTATAGTCTTTTAACATTTACTAAACGATGTCCATTTACAACGTAATAATCCTCTTCCTCAGAATTTATTATTTATTCTTTAGAGCAATAAAAACACGGTTTTCTTATTTAAGTAGCTAACCATTTGTCTAACTTTGTCATTGCCATGTGACATTATGATAATCATCAATGAATGGTATACTTTAAAACTTCACAAACACTTACAAAAAATCAACTAGTTAATCTATTTAAAACTGTGATTTCTAATAATAGTATGAGCGTTTTGATTAACTTTATGTTTTTCTGCCTGAAAAATGTACCTAACAGTGCCTTATTCTGTATGCCAAAGATTTCAGGGTCAAATAAACTATGATTGATAGCTTTAATCTAATTTTAGTTTTATCTTTTACATTTTTCTATTATGAAATAATTTAAGGTTACAGGTGTGTAGGTTTTTGTAAGGCCCGTTTTAATAAACAGCAGTGATTAAAGTACCCTAAAGTATAAAAATATTCTTTGATCGAGTACGACACCAAGAGTTGTTTATTTTTTCGGAGCTAATGTCTGTTTTCACCAAATTTCCATAAATATGACATTTTAAATATTTTAACAAAACAATTAATATCAACTATTTTTTTTTAATCCCTACATTTTTGTTAGTGCATATTTTTGTATAGCAAGAAAATTTTGGGGTAAAAAGTAACGTGTCCCGTCTCTTAAATTTTGGAAACATTGGTGAAAACGGGCATAAGAGATGTAAATATGTTTTGTGATGTCTCACAGAGAGTACAGATCCCCATTTGGCTCTGAAGTTACCAGACCGACCAGCGACGGTGGAGCCCAAGGCGGAACATAACGACGGTGACTTTACTGTCACGTTGTAGGTGTTAGTTTAAATAATCTCTAACAAAATGTATGTCCATAATTCTTTTTAAACTGGTCATGTTTTCTTTTCTGTAATTTCTATGTTGTTCCTTAAATGTGGCATTGGCTGTATTATTCATACTGGTATAAGCCAATTAAATCCAATAAATATATCAATAATTCAACGCTTCAATTATCATTTTAGTGATATTAAGTTACTGCGTTAAATTCAATTTTTATTGGTCATTTGGTAAAACATCATAGCTAAAGTTAAATACATTTTCTGGGGCCCAAGTCAAGTGGCAGTAGAAAATTGCGATAGCGAGTGAATAGAATAAGAAATGCATAGATTTAAATCGTTAGATAGGCTCTTACCGCAGTGACACCGCGCCGTGTTGTTCCACAGTCGAAGTGAGTGAGCTCACTAACCTGGGAGTGCACGAAAGAGAAAGTAGTGTTTTCAACTTATGTAGGAGAAAAAGAGATGACACTATTTTCTCAGTTCACTTGTTGTGTATAAATTGCGAAAAAAAAAAACAATGCTACAGTTTTTGGTGTCGGAGCCTATCTAACGATTTAAATCTATGCATACAAAGTATCATGCAAAGGTACCTATTTACAACAATTATTTGTAAATTATGAAATTAAAATAAAACCATATATTTGTTACGGTTTACCTTTTAAATAAATATTTTTTTTTACATTCATACATACATTAACTGAATCCATTTAAAATAATTTGTCACTAAAACATGTAAAACCGCAATCAGCTGATCGCAGAAGCCGCCATTTTGTCGCCGGAGTTATCTACAAGGTTTTGATGTACGCTTCATTTTCTATTCTATCAAGGCGAAACGCTTGTCAAAATTGCCACATGGCATGGAAAAGTCAAAAAGTCATAGCTACGATCTTTCAGTTTCTAAGGAACTATTGTATGACAACTTGTTTAGGCGTGAATACGAATCGACAATTAGCGAATGCCACTTGACTTGACCCCCTGATTTGTCACTGCAAATTAAAAAAGCTCCCTTTAAAATGTCAAAATTTTAAATCAGGTACCTATACATATGTTTTACCAAATGAGCGATATGTTTTGTAGAAAATAAATAATCAATGAAAATTTTTAAAAGTCTTAAGCTCTAAACATTATGATTTTCTAAAACAATAGTTTGACATACTAGTCAGACCAATATAAGGTGGTATAGAATCTCACAATGTATACCTAAGTACGTTTTTAAGTACATAATAAGATTATAATAAACCAAGAATATCGAAACATAAGTCATTCCTTAGCTTTTAGTTAGACATACAACACATTCCAGTTATTTTATGTAATGCAATAATGTTTATACTAGTTTTAAGTAAGAATTTTATTGTGATTAAAATATTCTGTGTTATTTTAGCTTTCTGTATATATGGTCAAAGTTATAAGTATGTGAAATGTAACTAAATCGAATATTAATTTATTTCTGCCTGTGGATAAATAAGTACGACATGGTAACGTAATTGGCTTGTGTTTTATTTATTTCCTAAGGGCACCCGCACATAGTCGTAAAGTAATTTTATTGTAAACAATCCTAATCAGGCAAGTGCGTCATTATAATAAAAAAAGAAGTAAAAGAAGTTTTATTACCTTTTTCAAGAATAGAACTATCAATCAATATCGATAAACGAGCTATAAGAGTAGATACAATGTCTTAAAAAGGCAGTGTAGCTTTTGGTCAAGAGTTTGTGAATTTACAGTTAGGGTTTTTATTTAATTAAATAGGAACCCATTCGGCTGTAAGTAAAGTTATTAAAATCATAGATATTTCCATATTTTTGATGTTGAAAATTTGTTTATCTTTGCTGATGGTAACGGATCTGCATAGGAAAATCCCTATTTTCTAGTCACTCCATTACCTATATTTTAGATATTACCCTTTCACCCTCCAACACATTCATTAGGTGATGGTCAGCTGGGTTTTCGAGTGTGCGTTTTGTAATGTCTATCTATTGTGTTAGTAGTTTCTTATTTAGTCAACTTCTTATTAAGTAAAATTACAGGGAAGCTTTTTGAGCATTATTCAGAGTCTATCTCGATTGGATGCAGTTAAATGTTAAAGATACCATCCCAAATAATAAAAGTATATAATCTTTTTAATTTTATATCAAGAAACATTTTAAGCAGGTATCTAGTTATGTAAGAAATGCTAGGTTTTCATTAAACTGAAAAGTCGCGTTTTAGTTAAAGGAACGCTAGGCACTGACTTATTAAGTGTTACCTTGGCCTATCTATAAGATAAGCATGTCTACGATGCTGTTCGATAAAAATTCAAAAAATACTTAATTGCGAATGCCTTATAAGGCATTTTTTTTAATATGGGTAAAAGGACTAGGCTACTTTAAAAGAATACCAGAAATAAAAACATATGTCAGGTAAGTGTACGTTTCTTTAATTGTGTTTTGTTTTTTATTATGTCTTTGTGCAAGTCCATTTTCTAAATTGGTGTTGGGCTGTAACTAATCTGTTGTGAACGAGGCTTTTTTTAATAAGGTTTCCCCCAGACAGCCGCATTATTACCGCCCGATAGGTACACCAAAAACATCATAAAAGAAGGTCAAAAAGACATTTTAATTTTTTGAAACGAGTTGTATCGATACTCACATCGTGCACTATTGAAGGCTTATTGAACATTGTATTTACGCCCTCATCCAATTATAAACTTTAACTTTTAAATCTTCCAGGCTACCCCGCAACCGGTTCAGGCACCGGCACCAACACTCCCATACAAGACACCGTCTGCCCCAGTTCCCCTGCAGCGGACAGTTTATACCACACAGCGCCACTCAGCCCGATACCAGCGGATATCGTATTCAGAAACCCCCAACGCGTAGCCCCGTCTCCGCTGGCGAGAATCTCAGACAGACTAGTTCAGGATGCTATCAGACGAGCCAGTTTGACGAAAAGACCATCCATAGTGAAGTATCCGCCGGACTTCTTCAATACCGCGGTGGAACACTCGTCGTCGTCGAGCGAGGATGAAAAAAAGGTTAAGAAGAAACGGAGGACGTTGTCTTAATCAAAAGTTTTAGCAATTGTTCTTATTGTTGTTGTTCCGTTTTTAGATACTGTTTTAATGTAGTTTGAATTTAATAAAGATATTTAAATAATAGTTTGTAAGCAGCTACGGGCTAACATCCATTTCTGAATGCAGAAGGTTTTTATTGAGAAAGGAAAACTTGCTTACCTCGGTAAAAAATAATAAATGTATAATAAAAGTCGTATAGTTATATTTTATAACATTGTTTATTCTGCTAGAACAGGAAAATAATACATCAAGAAATTTCCAGCGCCTGCGCTTTTCATAGTTTAAAATCAAGTAATAACAAAATTTTGGTGTTGGTTTCAAATATGTGTTATCAGTGGATTCGTGGAATGAATCAACAATCATTATTTTGAATAAAAGTATGTGTTAGTTTTGTTTAAACACTTGTAAAATATTTTTACAGTATTAATATTAATCATAGCTATTCAATTAAGCATCAGTTTGACTAATACTTTTTATAAATCTAATTTGTATACGAAATATTAGAAAGGGTGCCAACACTGTTGCTTTAAGATAAAATACATTTAAAGATATAGGTAAGACTAAGTTATTAAGTACTTTTTAAGTATATTCTCTAATCTAGATAACAGTATCACATACATGTAAATAAATACAAAATATATACCTGATTACTAAACACTACATTGTTTTTTTTAAATAAAACCTATATTTCTAATAAATCTGATTAAAAACTTGAATTTTTCGATAGGTACAACGTTTTATTGCAAAACAAAAAAGATTATAATAATAAAATTTAAAGAAAGCGTTAGGCACTCTTCTATTCTAAATCTAAATTTAACATTAAAATGGTCTAATAATAAGTACAGCCTTTTTAAACGTAGGTATCTACAATTTGGCAAATGAACTATTAAATTGACTAATCATCAAATTCGACACATATTCCATTTTGGAAGCATAATTTATAAAATTGATCTAAATCTTATATTACATTTGTATAAATATTGTTTTTTTCATAATTCCTAGGATATTGGAACACTCTAATCACTTGGTAAGCATTAGTACTAAGTTGGTACTTTCGCTTAAATTTAAATTTAACTAATAATTACTTTATTTCACACAATAGCTTTTTTGTTTTTGTATTTTCTAGCTTTTTACTGATTTATATAGATAGTTATATATTCCTGAATCATTTAATTCGTACTAAGTAATGCATATTTCTATTCATATAAAATCGGCAAAAAGCTACATATTTATATAAAATTTATCAACAAATGCACCGGGCTTCTAAGCAATAAGCTTATTTTAACTAAAATAAATAATGATTCTAACTCTAGTAATACATTTGAATATAGGTTCCGAACCCTGTCACTTTAGCTCTTGACTTAACTAGAAAGTGATGACTTGGAAAATAAAAAATGTAAATACAAAGGATATTGCGCTATTGCATGACATCATCCATTCGGAGTTTCGAGTGACAAAAATAACTAAAAAATAGTTGCTTGTAATAATTTAGTGAATACTTACGGTACGTAGTATAATTAATGACAAGCAGTTTGATGTTTCACAAACTCATTCAGTTATTCAATGTACCTACTCCTTATATGTAGTATTTTTAACATAGGCTAGAAATTAAAGTTTCTTAAACTATGCAAAAACTACATAGAATAGATTAGAATGGCTTTTGTGTCTGAGTTACTATTATAACAAAATATTTATAAATATCGTTAATAAAAGATATTAATTTTAAAATTGATCCTAAATAAAGTATTTTGGTCATCACTTCCTAGATTCCCTACACTACACTAAGTACTCTCCTTAACTCTAATTCTAAAGTATTGTGACGTCATCACCAAGCTTGTTTTTTTACATTTTTTATAAACAATTTCAAAAATATTATTGTGTAAGATTCCTATAATTGAAAACTTAGGAAAGTCCTTTAAAATGTTATATAATTACCAGTAATATAATTTATTAAATGTAGAACTAAGATGACGTCACAAGTGTATATCTATGTGTATATGTGTGTTTTTGTGTATGTGTTTCCATTTACTCTTAACTGACCATCGTTTAAAAGAAAGTTTCCATAAAGTATCTACTTTTTTGATTAACGTTTCCTTGAGTAAGACTGTTTTACAAAACCTGAAAGTTTATAAAGGTCGGTGAATTAAAATTTCTGCGTGTACCTATGTATTATGTGTGTGAGAGTATGTGTGTACCTGGGTGTGTAAGTATGTATAATGTGTGTAAGTGTGTATGTATCTATATGTGTGTGTGTAGCTAGTTGTCGTCAGGAGAAGTGACGAGGATGGGGATTACGGCGGCTGAACTCGGGGATCTGAAAATTTATAAATTAAGTATGAATAATCAATTTAAAGAGTTTTATACACACTTTTATATAAAGTAACTCTAATCATTTTTTCCTTTATAAACCAGAATTTAAGTTTAGATATCAAAATACGATATACCTAGATAGGCTTTTTCTTAATCAAGCAATTTGATAGTAGGTTTGTTGATTTAGGTGAAACTATATCATTTTTCGATTTGTTCAGGCATTTCTCGCTTAGATATTTCTTAACATAGCTACACAGATTGGTCATACCCATAGGTTATATCGGATAATTTAAGTTTCCCTTAAACTTGTGTTCTACAATCTCACTAAATGTATTATAGAATGATATAAAACTGTATGGGATCTGACCTTTACTTAACTGGTGATCCGTAATGTTTGTAAAGTCAATACTCCGATCTAAGACTTAAAGTCTTATTTGTTATTTGAGACACTTACTTTCTCATTTTATTAATTTCTTCAGCCTTATTCTCCGCAGGTCCGTGATGCCCCACGCCATTCCCCGCTCGCCGCATGCTCGCGTGACTTATACTCCTAGCTATAGTTCCTTCTTTACCCTCTCTGTGACCTTCTTTATGATCTCTGTGACTTTCTTTTAGTTCTCTGTGACCCTCTTTATGCTCTCGGTGACCTTCTTTATGCTCTCGGTGACCCTCTTTATGTTCCCGATGACCCTCTGGATTCCTATCCTTGTCATCAACAGTCAAATGTGAGCCGATAGATTTAAGCTTCTCGTTGACGTGTTGCACAAAGTTGTTCTGTGCCATGAGCCGGTTTTCTCTGGCTCGGGCTTCGGGTATTTTAATTTCGATGTGTTCGTCTAGTGACATAGAGTCAACGGAACTAAGGTCTAATGTATCGTTGGAGAATGTTTTGTGAATAGTTCCGAGAACACGATCTGAAATAAAAACATGGGTAAGTTTTTCTGGTTGCGTTATTATTATAATTGCAAAACAAATTGTTCAATACAATTAGTTTTACTTATAGGAAATGATGACTTTTAATATTTGTAAATGAAAAAGTACAGGGATAAGTACGTATTGAATTCGACCTTATTATTGGTAAATCCCAGATCAAAACAGTTTTAAGGAAAAACGTAAGCCCAGACAGGAAAATAACTGTAAGTAAATGGAAAATAACTTAGGTAATGTAGGTTATGTTTATGTATTTCCTCACCTAGTTTCTGTGAAGTTGAGACTGTAGCTCGAAGCTCGTCAAGTTGTTTAGCGGAACAAAGTGGAGTATCCACTTCGTAAGTATTGTTGAACTTTGTGTAGTCTACCTGGAAATTACACATGCTTATTTAACAAAGGAGTTTAAAGGGCCTAAACACAAATGTCGTAAAAGATACAACGTGAATTCCTTAGTGTATTTGACCCAAGAACTAAGGTCTAAGTCCGATGTGCTATAGTTTTTCCCATATGGTTGTTTTTTGATTTTGTAAAAAACATTATTATATATGGATGGATTTGTTTTCTTTGGATAAAAATCACTCGTTTGCGATTGTAGGTAAAACTGCAAGATTATCAAGCTTGTAGACAGAATTAACATTTTTATTGATTTTGCCTTGTAAGACTTCTATAATTTCATCAGGTCAAATGCCACTAGAGAATCATTATGTATCCATTACTTTAGCAGAAACCATAAAACGAGTAACACCTAAGCATGACCATTGAATAAAAGGAAATTATTACTTAATAGTTATTTTGAAATGAACTTCTTCGCTTGAATTATGTAAATGATTTCGTCGAAGATAATGTGATGTCATTTATGTAAAGTAATACTCACTAATAGGTAAGCGACGTGACAAAGAAGAAGTGTAAATGCACAATATAATATTAAGATAGTGAGATGAATTAAATATTGGAAAACTCGGGTTTACAGAAAAAACATTTGCTTCGTTTAGAATTGTTGAGGTTCATAAAGTTTTTGAAAAGGTATAACTAGTAACAATAAGTAACAAATTCACTAAATGAAGTTTACAATAGTAACGGGCTTTCATATCAATAACAAACCCGGAGAAGCTACTAGACGATTTCGTAATTTTCTGGTTTTCGCGCCAAGAATTCTTGCAACATGGCTTGTCAACTAAACCAAAGTCACCTAGTTGAGACTGACTCACAAATTCTTTAACTGTACTATGCTGTGTTTTATGTATAGGCAATATCGGAAAAATAATCCAAGAAGAAAATAAAAAAGGAAAAAATGATTTAAAATTAAACCCATTTAACAATTTTGTAAGGAAACATTATAGCAAGGGACAAATCAATTTTAAGGGTATAAAATTGAATAAAAACAAACAGTTTACTTACTTCATATTCTCCAGTGTCCTTTCTAAAGGTCACCATCGGTTCAAAGCGATGTCCCCACAGAACTTCAGACGGAAGGAAACTGCTTCTTGCTTGTGTTGTCATACCAGTCGACTCTATCACTCCCTCTGGAATTATTTAAATATTTAGTTACTACAACTGTAAATGAATATTAGATTTAAACGATGCCAAAAATATTACTTCTACAAACACAATACGCTTTAACACATAAGCTTTTTGGAGTTATTAATGCATTCATAATGCAATGATTTATGCAATTTATATTGAAATAGCAAACATGGTTCATTTAAATTTCATATTACATCTGCTCGTGATGACGATAAATGATATTTTAAGAATATTGGTAGAGGCCAAAACGTGACTGGATATTAATAAAGATCCAAAATACAACTTTTTGCTGCAAACAATTTTGTTTTCAAGGAATTAATCAAATAAGTTCATTAATCAGAAAACACGTGAGAAGTGACACAGCTGATGTAGAGTTTGAAGTTGAGATAATATCAAGGCTATTTCACCTAAAAGATGTCTTAGACGTGATTTCTAAAGATCACTAGATACCGGGCTAACATTATAAATATAGTAGGTATAGGGCAAATTACCAAAACGTTGTCAAAATAGTGCCAAGAGCATGTGGCGAGTAGAATAAAACGGAAACTAACGACGATGCTCATAATGTATGTAACTATAATGTCGTAGATATTACAGGTGATTTACAATTACTAACGTTACAAACCATCTTATCATTAATTTGTTTGTTTTTCTACAGAAGTTGTTCTGAGTAATCTTTCTCCTTCTTTGTATTTAACACTAATCAATTACTGATTAACCGCTAAGTTGAAAACAGTTATGATGCAGCTAGTTATATTCGTTTATGCATACACGACATCGACAGTCATGGTTTTGTAGTTTTAGGTAAATTTGTATTTTGTGATACATACGAGTAGATCATACCTAACATCACAACGATCTCGAATCTCTCCCTCAACATATCTGAGGCTGACAGGTTGTACAGTGGTGATTTCTCATTGATCTTGTGTACGATTGTCATCGGCCATATAAACATCAGTCTATCTTCCTCACCGTCGGCTCCAACTTTCAACTCTTGCTGGTAGAATGGCAATACTTCACCCTCCCGAGTGATCTGCGGAATTTAACAATTGATTAGTAAAAACTCGACAGTGACGTTTAAAAAAGCGCTAATGAATGTAAAAGCAAAATATATGCAAGCATGTTTGTGTGTGAGTGTTTACTTTAAATATAATTCTTCTTAATGAGAACACTTAAAGCTTAAGACAAACTGTTGTTAAGTATAATGAAACGAAAATGTAACCAAATGTGTTTTGTGCAAGTTTAGTTAATAGCCTTTCATAGTAAGTATAAGGAAGTGATGACAATCAGTTAAGGGGAGTGTTTTAAGAATTGACTCATTAACATTACAGCAAGTGGCAGTCAGTAGTTAGATAAATATATTATTATGTTAAAGAATTATTAATTATTGACCACACAATAAAGATAAAATAAATATGAGGAAGTTATAAAGTAAATACTTAAGTTATGAATGATGTTAATGTGCTAATTAGATGTCATTCATAGATGGGTCTTAATAAGAATAAACGGGCTGATGAACTTCAAGTGTCAATATTGTAGGTATAGAAGTAAGCGTCATTCATACAACATCTAAGTACCTTTTTATGTATAATTTGGGCACGAACATGCGCTTCAAGAATATGTGACTTGCGAATATCCCCAACGCGAAACAGGAGGTAAAATTCACCGTCCCTGAGGCAAATAACCGCATTCCTGGAGAACAGGAGCGTGGTGCAACGTTTTTTGGCTCTGGCAAGCTTCGCAAATATAAGACCCACCTACGAACAAAACCACACCATCACCAATGAATGGACTGAATATTATGAGCTTGCACCCTAAGAGATATAAGCAAAGGCTGAACCATGAGACTTCCCCGACATGAATGATCGGATATTCAGTTGGGTGTATACCTTTTTACGAATAATCTGTGCTCTAATATGTGCCTCGACGATATGAGATTTCCTCATATCACCAACTCGGAACATCAGGCACAGCTGGCCATCTCGTAGGCATATAACTGAATTACGCGAGTATAGCAGGGTTTGGGCGCGTTTCTTAGGTCTAGAGAGCTTTGCAAACACGATTCCAACCTAAAATTAGAATGACCTTCATGGAGCAACGTCGGGTCTTAAGCAATTTGTTTGACACCAAACAACTGGGATAAATATAGCAGCTTAGGTTTAATTAGATTAATCAAGATCTATGTTTTGCTTTTTAAAAATCTATAAAAATGTTATTGCCTTCTCCATACACATTTTGTGATATTTCAAAGCCATCTGGTTCGTAGTAAAGATTTGGCATGATTCCAATTTGATATTAATAACTTCATCAAAATTATCATAAACTTTTTCCATGTAGGTTGCAAGTACACTAAGAGGTTCAGAGGCCAATGTTTTTCAGATAGTAACCCCCTACATTAATGTATTAGAGGAACTAATTTATTACAACCAAATAAACACACTAAAGATCTTATTTAACAGTATGTTTACTTACAGCCCGGAGTAAATGTTTACGATCGGGTTTAATTATAACACTAAATACTTCGTAAAGTTTGCAAACAGAAATCAATCAAACTCACCATAAATGCTTGAATAAAGACGCCTACGATGCTCTGAAGACACATGACGAAGATCGCTTCGGGGCATTCTTCGTTGGTAGTTCGAGAGCCGTAGCCGATAGTGTGTTGTGTTTCAACGGAGAAGAGGAAGCAGCCGGTGAAGGTGTTCACGTTGTTGAGGCAGGGGATCACGGTGAGGTTGGAGCCGGGGTCGGGCGGGTTGAGGTCGCCGTGCGTGAAGATGATGAGCCACCAGATGAGGGCGAACATCAGCCAGGAGAGGATGAAGGAGAGAGCGAACACCATGAGCGTCCATCGCCATTGGGCGTCCACGAGAGTGGTGAATATATCCTGCAGGTAGCGGCGCCTGCGCTTGGCCACGTTCCATTGAACAACGTTGCAGTCCCCGTGCTTGAACACGACGCGCTTGCGGACGCGCCGCGCTGCGTAGCGGGCTTGGCGATATCTGTGGGGAAAACATGGGGTCAGTATCCAATACGAGGGCTTGAACATTCAATAATTTAATCAAATACTGTGGTTAAAGGGTTCATTGAAATAATGTTTACATAGACGTCGTTGATTAAATTAATATTTCCTCATTGTTTATTATGAATAGGTCCTTTAGCCATATCATTTGCATATTATTACTTATTTTTAACTGATAAGCTTACTTTGTTTTCTCTAATGACCGGAGGTAATGAACTAGCTTTATTTTCTCGTAAAACATTACGTTGTATTTCAGTATAGTGCACTTTATACGCGTTTAAAACCCGACTGCCTGAAGCAGGATATTTTAGTTTATCAGAAGCTTTAGTACACTTAATGTAAAAGCTTTTTACCGTATCATTGATTAACATTCATTGTGGTTGTTTTAAACTATTATCAGTCGCAACTGTATCTTCTATGGAAGTAATAGAGATAATGAAACTATTTTAATAACAACCTTTACCTTATAAGCTTTATTTGCAACTAAGTGAAATATAGTTTGATGCAAGGAAATGCTGATTTTCATCATAAAACAACTCGCATAATGAACCGTTAGATGTAGCAAAATTAATGTTTTGAAATTGTTTAATGTTCCTGAAACTCCTAGCTTTATGTCAAATTGATGCAAAATAAATTTATTCACTTTTCTGCATGTTTATTTCCGTATTCTATTTACTTTTACCCTCTATCTAAGCAAGTATGACCCATTAAACATGTCTAGACGGAAAACTAAACATAGTCATAAGTACTACTAATAAGTAAGAAAGTACAACCTACGTTATTAACAATACCTTATTTTAGAGGGGGACTCTTTAAGTTGTTTTAAATGTATCGACGACACAATACGTTTATTGACACGTATAGTTCCCACGAACGACTACACTGAATACATTCCTCGTGTTTATGTTTTCCAATTGGATTGTTGCTCTTCGTACGTCTGTCCGGTGTAAACTGTTTAAATACTTAGCAACGTTGGAGTATTTTTATATTTTTTCTCATGACTACCAAAGTTTTAGCGTCGTAATGTTATAACCGCTGGTCTTCTTGCCAAAATCGCAATGATGGATCACAGCAGCCGTCGAATGATCTAAGACCATTTTAATGTGAAAAAACAAAAGAACAATAAAATATGAAAGCTATTACTCATTTGTTATTGTTTTTTAGTCTGCATACGAATTCATTACAAATGATTATTATTTGTCATATTGAAGGAGTTAATTTCCTTTTTTTTATTTGAAACCATAAACCGTTTCCAAATTGGTTTGAGTAAATTTAATAAGGTAAAGCGTATCAATCAAATGTAACTAGGTACAACAGATTGTTACTCACTTCTGCAACTCCTCTCTCCAAGCAGATTCTGAGGAATTGACAGGTTTCCCGGTCATAAACATGGACACTTGACTTATACATCTCTTTAAGCCCGACATTCTTCCTTGCATAAACTTTAACAGCAGTATCTTGGAAACTTAAACTCAAAATCCAACCGAAATTCCACGCACGCAGTTAACTGAGCGAAGCCCGCGCTCAGACCTACACTAGCATCGCACTTGCACCCCGTATCACTTCCGAACACGTACTGCAAACTGCAAATTATTCTTTATTTTGTCTTTCAGCAACACGTTTATTAAAGACTCACTGAACACTTCCTTTATATCGAACAGTATGACGACAAATCTACGGGTGATCCCAAAAACCATTTTGAGGTGTTCGTTTTGTGAAACTCTCTTGTCCCGGGAATTGCGTTTTGCGCGCGTGAATTTCGTCGCGTGTTTGTGTGGGGGGGTAGGACAGTACTGAATGGTTGTTTTGCGGAGCAGATGAGAAGACGATCACAAACAACCGATATAGAGTGGATCTATCGTGGCTCTTGCCAACGGCGCCGCGTGTCGCGCCGCAGTGCCGTCTCCGTCTATTTCACGAACGAAAACGTCTATTGTAAGTGTTATTAAAAATGAGCGGTATTATTTTTCTATGTAATTCCAAACAAATGGTATTGTTTGATTTGTATGAGAATAGCGGCTTGTATGGGTTTGTCACTGTAATACAGACAATAGATAAAGTATGTATGTAGAAGACTTTTAGGACGTTTATCACTATTGAAAATGTAAGCTTAAGGTGCTTCTACTTTTCTACTAAAACCATAGTATAACATGGGAAAGTACCTATATCAAGTTATATCTGATTAGGTAAACTAAGTAGTTATGTACTGCCGCTAAACTTAGGAACTGAAAGATATATGTTAGAGACACTTACTACAATTCTTTGAAAACAACCTGTTCAACTTCGATTTATACCGACAAAAATAATATCGGCCAATTTAAAAAAATACCTGTAGTATTCTAAGATACAGAGGTTTGTCATGTCTGCAACATTATTTTCCACTGCTTAGAGAAAGAATCTACATAGTGTTGGATAGTTAATATGTACATTAATTTTCGATTAATTTCTCGTGATACCCAAGTCACGTATTACATAGAGAGTGACAATTAATTCCAAGCTTACCTACATTTTTTAATATTATATATTAAATCCAAAGATTTTAACACGTGATTGCCTAGACGTATTGTCACGTGGCTACTTGGTTAATGTGGTTTGAATGTAGAATTAAATTATCAACACGTGAACCAGATGCAGTTGTTTACGCTATTCGTTTATCTGATCGGAGCAAGTTCAACTAAAGCAGTCATACAAACATCGAATGGACGAAGAGAAAACGCGCTTTTGTAAATTAATTTGAAATAATTATATTCCTACCTATTGATAGCGATTATTATATAGTATTTAGTAGTAGGACATTTAGAAACTTTACGAGTAGTACTTTAGTATCTTCTTGGAAATGCTTTGGCAGAACTTCAAAAAGAGTTCGGTGTCCAATGAAATAGGTATACCTACTTCAGGCGTTGATGTAGAAAAAAATTCACGCAATTAAGATATTTTAACAGTTATAAATAAGAGCGGTATATTTAATAAACCTTTATATTTTTTATTCCAGAAGATATCGAGAAACAAGAAGGTATATAGGAGGTATATTATACCTTTGTTTGCGAGTCTATTAGTTCCGTTTGTACAACCATTCGGTTGTTATTAAAGTCAGATATTATTAGAATTTCTGTAACCAACGTTAGTCCTGAATTCTGGCGTTCATCTTCAGCTGACAGACACAATAACATTAGTATGTACCTAGTAAGACATAACATTTCGTACACATCTTTCTACAACATCGTTTGCGTCATACATCGCCCGTACCGAACAATAGGTACCTACAATATCTAAATCCAGTATTACAGTGTTTTGTTTATATTTATAAGTATCTGCTTTGCATTTAATATCTACTACTAAAATAACGACACCTTATTTTTAACACCTTCCAGTAGTACTTGGAATTCACAAAAACAAATGAATTCAAAGTTTACTTTATGAATAAGCCGCGTATTTGAGTCACAAATATTGTTGTTTGCTGAACCAAGGCTTCGCAAGTGTGTCGCAAATCATGAACAATATTTTCCAGGAGACCTAAATACTAAAATGCTATAGCTGAAGAAAAGTTACCGGTTACCCAATACTTATAATAATAAAAATTGACTGAAATACTCCGCTGAAAGATTTAGTGCGTGGAAGATTCGATTAATTCAGGATTGAGTGAAACAGAATCGATGCTTTAAAATGATCAATTACTTTTAAGAGACGGTAAAAGATGAGAAACTGAACCATTGAAGATAATTACTAATATAAAACATAAACAAGATATGCGCTAAACATGATCTCTTATATATATTTTTTTTTCAAAGAGCAATAATCATAGGTGCATTAAGTTTCTTTTTTTTGCGATAATTTCTCAGCACTGTTAAAAGTAAAATCGAATTATATAGTCTGCCATGCAGTAAACAACGATACATTTTATTTTTGCTTAGCCCTTAGCTTTCTATTTTGTTTGATCATCTGATACAACATACTGGTGCACTCGATACTAGCTCCATTTGTCAATCATTAGTGGGCCATCACTAGCTCGAGATGAACTTCGTTCTCATTATAACAGATAGTGGTGTTGCCAAGTCGTGTCGTCGTGACACACCATCCGAAATAACCGTTCGCAACGACTCATTTTGGAAGGACAACCAATCGAAAACGAACGCTTTTAACTAGTTAGGTACTATGTGCATTTCAAAGCGAAACGCGCTGGTAGATTGTTGTTCAACCATCAGATGTAAAAATCATAGCAATGTTCAATGCCAAAATAAAATCAACGAATTACAAAAACTCGGTTGCTAGTTATTAATTTCGGCGAGTCAGACGGGAACGGTCAAAACAGTTTATTTATCAGTGCTGGGATTTTCCTACCGTTTTAAGAAAAATATTTATTGTATTGTCTTGCCAGACAGTTAATGATACAAAAAAATGTTCATTAAGGTTAGCCGTTTTAAACTAGTTGTAAGTTATATTCGATTGTAAACAGTTAACTTTAACGTTGCTAAACTATTTTGGTGGTTAAAACGACAGTTACATTCGTCATTCTGTTTAAATTATCATTACGTCAGTCTATTGTTTATACCTACTTGTATATTTGTAATGATGAAGCATTAAATCATATCTTTGTAATAAATACTAAGAAGAAATTGGACTGAAAGACGATATTAAAAATGCCTGATTAAGCAAATATGTAAATAAGTGTTTATTATCCGTTTAATTAATGTTATTTTCAAACTTTAATATATATTTTTGCTATTCAGACTTCAGACACATTAATCTTCAATTCTCAATGACGTCTTCCAAGCCTTTGACTCTACATAAGATGTTAACGACACTATAGTAAGTGACCGTGAAATTTATTAATACTATTATTATATAATCATCATCAAATTCAGTGAGAATAATCGGCGTGGGTATATTTTATTTCAACTCATTATTAATCAAACTTGTTTGTGACGTATTTTTTATAACTGTTTTGGTTTCTGATTATTCAGAATAATCGTGTTGAGGATTATGTATTTACAAAACCAGGGTTAGTTTTTAATGTTACTCATACAGAAATGAGTAACTATGTTATGGTTAAAACTACAGTAAGTCCAAACTTCGTTTTTTTTGCCGTAGAGTCACGTGAATGTAGTTGTCAATGATTAAATTGTGAGTCATTTTAATAATAATGTTCCAGTACATGTTGATTGAAACAACATCCATTATACATATCAAGATCTGATGTTTTTATGATCAATGATGATTTGTACTTAGCTATTTGTTGAGTTGCACTATTTGAAATAGATAGCGTTAAATCTGTTTTACAGAACTGCTTTATAGTCACTAGAAAACACTATTTGTAACTCGTTATAGTTTCTTGGTATTTTTTATAGCACGGTATAATTATAGTAGAAACATATTTTTTGTAACTAGTCTTATAGTCGTAACTAGATCCCTTCTGCCTATTTTTTTTTTTATAGTCTCGTAAGATGTTTGTAGTGATGATTTATTGCAAGTCATAAAAACTTTATGGTTAAAACGATCACGACAGAAACTAGCGTTAGCTATAAGTAACTATGTGAACTTAAAAATAAAATTGGGACACAGTCTACGGCTCCGTTGAAGAAAATTATATGCCTTGACTCTTCAGACGGTAGATATGATTGGAACTAAGTATTTTCCAGATTATTTAAATAAATACCTACGAGTTATGTTCGATAACGTTATAAATATTTCACATTAAAAATAATATCATTTAACAGTAGGAAAATCATTGTTTATTTGTGTGTCAAGTTCGTAGGCGTAAAATAGTAGGTAATCAGTTATAAAATTAACTAATGTGACGGAAAATTATGTTGCGGAAATTAGTTTTGTGAATGCCTGATAATGTTTATTGGCGTACATCCACATTGGGTTTGTTCCTACTACGTCAGATTTAAAGAACTTTTTGAATGCGTCAGAATTTTCTCTCAACATCGGTATGACTCAGCGTGAGAGTGACGTGAATTCTAGTCATTTCCTTGATTAAATTAAACGAAAGTTACCTCTTTTGCCTACTTAAGAAGGTAGGGTATGAATCATTTTTATTATTGAAGTTCATGTAACATTTTTATCTAGGTACTACATACTATGAAAATTACAACTAAAAGAAGGCCGACTAAAGAGCTTACTTGTTTAGCTGAAGTGTTTAAATTAAAGGAATAATAGAATGAAATTCCTACCGTATTGTAGGTATATTTTGTTGAGGTGGTTTAAAACTGTTTGCATTTTTATTTGTGTCTCTATCAAATTAGTATGATGATACTAAAACGTACTTAGGTACATATGCGGAAACTAGACTTGTTAAAACGGTGTCACAAATTCTTGCATTGTTACTCATCACTTAATCTAATGAGCACGGTTTACTTTAGTTTCAATTTAATAGGAATACAATCTCGGTGATAAATATGTTTGAGATACCGTTAAATAAATAAAAACTACCAACAGGTTTACGAAGATTACCTATTGAAATCAAAAGGTGCCAACAAAAAGTAGCTTGATGTTCAAATTAGATACTTACTTTATGATTTAAGAAAAATTCAAAAAGGAATTAAATATTTTTCTTCTTATTATCTAATCTATCTAATTGAATCGATTAATTAAGCATGCTTTTCAAAAATTAAAAAATAATTGACAGAAACCAGTTTTAATCAGTCAATAAGTTTATCGCAAAATTTAAGTGCAATTTGAAAATTATAACTCAATGATATATATCGCTATTAGAATAGACTGCATACCTGTCATCTCGTTATCGGTAGAGGTAAGTGATTACAGCAAATTATATACAACCGTGTGGCGCCGCGTTTATGCAAAGTTGCTATTTAGGTTATATCCGCAAATAGTGATAAAGCATGTCTTTGCAATTATTGTTAGTAAATCGGAGGAAAATTAGCTACTAGGTACATTCTTAGCCCCTAATAAACAACTCAACTTTTTTAAATTTGAAAAATTAGAAGGTCTAAAGTTAATAAATAAGTAGGTCAGACCGCCCGCGCCCCGTCCCACTAGAAACTAAGATTGACTACCGTAAACGTTTTATGTGTTCAGGTGTTATTTAGTTATCGATGGTTTTATCATGCATATGTCATGAATGCCTACGTTATAAAACGCATGGGCACGAGTAAAATACAGTGTTACAAAGTTTCTTCAATAGTACATAAGTGTGAAGTAGGCATACAGTTGCAGAAATATTTGCAAGTTACCTAGCTCCGTTTAGTAACAGTAATTACTAACTGCTTGGTTTCTTTGTATATGGTGATAGGGGCAAAGTAGTCATCATGTAGTCAACCAGTAGAAAAGTTTATTTTCTTTAAGTCAAATCATAGTTTATATACGTAAACGTCTTGTACCTACTTACTATTATGACCCTAAAGAAACGTAGGGTTCAAAAATTACTTATGTTTCTAAGATTAATACAAAAAAACTAACAAACATTACCTTTTAGTTAATTCTACAATATCAGCGCCTATCAATTATATTTCCATTACTTAATTCGTTGTTAATTAGTTTGTGAGTTTATTATGTTTTAAATAATTACATATATTTTTTTTCCTGAATGCCTCTGACATGGTTTCTTTAATTAATTATGATTATTGATGTATAAAACAAATATTTACAATTAATTTAACATAAGCATAATTATGCGAAACAAACAATTTCTGATTATTAATAAACATAGGTAAGTAAATACATTACGGAAAATCCATATTTGTAGCAACTTCCCTATTTGATAAATAACAACCGAATAGATATATAAGTAAAGTTAAATAACAATAGTTTACCTCTATAAATAAATATTATATTTAACTCTCAAATTTATTTTCTGTCTACTAAAGTTTATTGCTTATTTTTGTCCTAATTTCTTTCGAATTTCTATCGTAGGCGTTTACTGTAATGCAAAAAAAATACCTTTGGGTTAAGAATTTGTGACACTAATTTTATACGATGCTAAATTAATGATATACTAACTTAAGTTTCAGTGTAGCAGTTAAAAGATTCGAATGTCTTCGCATAACTAGAAGTGAGCGGCCTCGCAACGCAAAGTTCTTGGTACAATCGTGCGCAGAATCGTAAAGAAAAGTCTAGTGTTCTCTGAATGACAAGTCAGGCTCTAAATAGTTGACAACTTTCTTCTAGACTTGTGAAAATGAAAGCCTGTAGTAATAGAACTATTTATATGATTTATTTAAAGAAATGTTAAACTAATTTGTATTGCTGTAGATTATCTTACGGTTTTAGATTAACAATGAACATGAACATAAATTCTGGTGAGTTTTCCATAAATTATGTGTGTAATAATATCTAATGTAAGGTCAATAGAAAATTATGCTAAACGCAAGTAGATGTTGATAAGAGCATACATATGATTGATTTCAAAGCTATTGGTGACGTCATAGTTGCAAATCACACAATGTCAACGACGCATTGTTTCGGCAAATAGCTCCTAGCGTGTTTCCTGAGCATCGAATGTACCCACCATAGATATCTAAGTGAAGGAAATCCGTTTCCTTCGGAAATATCTATCAATCAATTTGCAACCCTATTGTTAAGGCTGTAGTGTTGAAGAAAGTATCTAGCTAGAAAGCTATATGTTACGTCTAGACAGAATATTGAAGGCGTCAGTCTCGATAGGTTGATTGTGAACAAGAATTCTTATGTAAAACTCAGAACATACGTGGAACTGTTTATCACTTTGCATTCTCTAGGAAGCCTTGAAAAGCCTCACGCGTACAATTTAATCAGTTTGAAATTACTAGGGTTGCTAGAGCTATAAAATGCGGCAAAGGCTGTTGGCGCCAACCTTAGGCTCAAGAATTTCTCAGTACAGTCGGCAAAGAAAATTTCTTAACAAAGTAGTAAGTTATAAAATTTACTTGAACAGTGCTTAAGTTATGGCAGTGTTGTTAGTAATTTTTTTAAATGTCATGTTCTATGTACAATTGGTATAGATACCAAAATACTTTTAACTATTTTTTTAATTAGAAATTGAGTTTCTTGAGCGATTGTACTCTCAGTATAAGAGTGGGTGTTTCACCCTTGAAGGTTCTATTAAAAGAAGAATGTAAATTATTTTCACTTCCACTTTGAAGTCAGTTAATTGTTATGTTCATAAATATGCAATTCCATGCATTTATGTTTGTTTTTCCGCGATAACAAAAAGCGTGAATTAAACACGTAGCACCGTGCCTACTTTGTAGTCACAAAGACGTGTACTCGTATGATTTGCGTCATTGATAGAAAATAATCGATTTATTATTTACTTTACCTACTTTAAACGAATTATTTAACTTTATATCAAACTATATGTACAAAGGCAGGTACAAATTGACCAGCATTCCCGATTTAATGATCAGTTACATACTTACTTATCTTCTGACTTAATGAACATACTTGATTGATAATAAGTAAACATTGGAATCGCAAAGTTATCATGTTTATATCTACAATAACTAATTAATTCTGTTATGTTGTCTATTTAAAAGCAAATGTTCGTTACATGACTGTTGGTAACAATTTAAATTGCTTATGAGCATGTGATAGGCAATTTACGAGTACCTTATTATGTCATGCATGTCCCTTCTAGTATGAGGATAAATAATCGCTGCTTCAGACATTCGCTGATTGACATTTTTATCTGATCATTAAAGTTTTATGGCCTATCTGAAAGAATGCTTTGTCTGTATTTTATACTTCTTGATAAGAAAAACCTTTACTACCTATTGGTAATCAAATAAGTTACTTAAAGAAAGTTGCCAAAAGACTTACCTGAGAAGAAGATTGAGAGAGCTGTCGTTCCTGGTGGTCGGAACATCCTTGACGCTGGAGGGCTCGCTCCGGACCCCGCGCAGGGAGAGCCGCAGCTGGCGCGGGATGGAGCCCAGCAGGCCGGTGCTGCTGTTCCGCCGCTGGTTGAGGCTCTTGGAGCGCGTCAGCCCCCCCCCGCACTCCGCGTCGGCGCGCGGGCTGCTGCAGATCTCCGCGCCCGGGCAGATGGTGCCGCTCGACGCGTTCGTGGTGATCACAGTGGGCACCACCGACTCCTCGCCCAGCAGCTTCTCCCACGGAGCGTCGTCCTCCTCGGATATCGTCTCGAAACTCCTCGGCCCGATCGACGACGAGGTCTTGTCTGACATTTTAATAAGCATAGGGAACGTTTCACGGAACGAAGCACTAACAGGACACCTTGGCACTTCGTCACTTTGGATTTTTAGTTTCTTGGCAACACTTCACTCGTATCATAATATCCATTTGTAAATCATAATGTTTGGGATAAAAATGTTGACACTGAAACAAGAGAGAGGAGTCGGTGAGTCTTGAGGTAAGTAGGTTAATCGACATTGTCAGAATTGTTATGAGGCTTCGTTATGCATGCTGACGGTAAATTTGATTGCATTTTTCGTTGCCGTCGCGTAATAACGGAAATAAATTTAATAATAAGGCGCCGTGTGCGATAGTTGCAATTTCTCGAAATCGCCTGATGCGATCTCCCGGCTGCTGTATAATTTTCGCCGGTGAAACTTTTTACAGTTACTTTTGGCGGTGCAAAAAAAATGACGGGTACAACAACATTATGTTCGGCCCATGACGAAATGTGAGTAATTTACGGACTAGTAAACATTGTGAATGCCGACTTATACTTGCAACAACCTTTCTTAGTTTCACTCGACGAAAACTAAAAGCTAAAAGCCTTTCTAATAATTATGTTTCGACTATTGTTTGAGGAGAAAGGAAACGTCAAACCGAACACAAAGTTAATAAGTATTTGGACATTGTTTTTTTATGTTATTGTTAGGTAGGTATCAAAATTAGCACGCCGCGGGGAACTCTTTTTGTCAGGATTCGTTGAATTATTAGTAATCCCCTAATACTTTTAAATTTGCAGGTATATAAAATAATTAAAACAAATCTTTTTATATTAGTAATTTTGAAAATGGCTTCATATGTGTTTGTATAATGTTAAGGGTTTATCATTATTTAATTACATTTTGGAACTTCAAAATAAAGAACTACACAATTTTCATTAATGAATAGTATTGTGTTTTTAAAAATAAAACAACTTTATTGTATGTTTCTTAAATGAAAGAAGATCTCGTTTGTATTTTCCACCTAAAACCAGACTAAACTCTTTTTTTTCTCTGTTCGCTATAATCCAGCGGTTGGTAGCTAATCTTTTTTTAAACTGTCCATGCTATTATTATATAAATCGAAACCGGAAAACTATTACAAAAATGTTGGATCTCAGAAACGTGATACTTGCTGGTTATTTCGTTTGAAAATATTCACCAATCACAGACCGGAATGATCACGTGTGGGGCTCGAGCGCGGTTCCTGATTGGTCAATTGGTTCGAATAAAAATAATCGGTTTGTATTTTAGTTTAGTTGCAAACGTGTGCCAAATGTCGTGCCGTAAACGAATGTGGGTCATTGCTCCAGAACGTTGCGGCTAGCTGGCCTTTTGCGATATACTTTGAACTTTTGTTGACACTGAATCCGAATGCTCGTAATTCAATTGTTATTAATTATACCTACCTAAAACTAACGCCTCACGTTTCTTTACCTTTATTTTGTAAAGTTTCTTTTCGGCCAGTATAAAGTGTAATGAAAAACTTGAAACGAGATTGGCTAGTTAGAAGTTAATGCATTAATTCATGTGCCGAGACAAGCAATGATATCATATCCAGGATGTCCAAGATGCGAATCTTTGAATACAATACGACAATTATTGCAAAGTTCTCGAGCACTAACTACTGAGAAAAAGATTCTAGTTATTCAGTGTTAAAAGATCTCCCATATCGATTAGTTATTATTTAATTGACAAGCAACAAACAAATCAAAATGATAATCAATGTTTGTTTAGCTTGAGTTGAAGATATAATTGAATCATGGTGAGCCATTATAAACAATTTGTAATACCTACTTAGATACTGAGATGCACTTAAGTTGTCAGAATCGATGATTATGTGCAAAAAGATAAGATCTTATTTTCATTATTTAATCAAATGTTCCTTCATTTATGTGGCGCTATATTGTTTTTGTCTAAAAATGCAGTGCAGTCATGTTGGCACTAAATTACTTTAGCCACCTACTCTACCTTTCTACCACTCTTTTATAAAAACAAAATAAAATAAAAAGAAAACAGGAGTAGGTACATGAAAATACCCGTAAATTTTAATTGAATTGTAATAGTCACACCTTTATACTGGAAAGAGTTCGCATGTTTATCTTTGAGCATGCGCAGAAGTAACGTGCGCAGAAGCAAGGTAGGTAGAGATTCATTTGTTGCGGTCTTTGATATAATGACGCACTGATCCACGTGGATTGAATAAATACTGCTTTTTACTACAAATGATTACAATTAATGACACTTTTATTGTGGAGTTTGTCATGCTTTCACTAAGGTTTAATGGCCATAAAATATGTATAGAAATTGCGTCGAAAAAAAGGATTTATTTTGATTGATTAATAACACGTCGTGGCTCATAAAACATTGATTTTACAAGTTAAAATGTCTTAATATATTAATATTACGACGTTTTCTCAGTAAAACCGAGCTTCACTCGAAATCTGGATTTTATTGACACTTGAGTTATTTTTACGCCGACTTACTTTCCACTACGCACATGGTTTCAAGTTATTTTAATACAAAAGTTTCCAGGAATAGGAGGAACTGTCATAACGTTCCATATATTTAGGTCAAATCTAAAAATAGCGTGTGCTTAGTAACAAAACGAATTGAGTTTACCTACACAACATAATGCCGAGGATACTTAACACCACATTTTTGTTGCGAAAAATTAGATTACTTATGAAAAATCAGGAATGTTACTGAGTAATATACCTTTTTACCGCCTATTACAGAATTTAATACAAGCGTTTCAATTGTCCAAGTGAATTAAAATACGAATATATTAACCCTACTGTTAAATATCTTATGTAAAGAAATATCTTACTTCGCTAACTTCCTTTAGCTACCGTACCGAGAATGTCTTTGCCCAGCAGTGGGACATAAACACCACGATCATGAGTCAAAATATGACTAGTTAATTAACTCGTTTATATGAACCGTAATAAGTAGAACAATAAACAGGTTTATGCTACTCCATATTTTATATCGGACACCCAATTTAGTTGTTTCCGTGAATGTGTAGGTTACTCAAAAGAAACAAGGAAAAAGGTCGTTCACCGCAATTTCGTGATATAAATACAGAAAAACAGAAAAGCCAATGACATCGAGCTTTCGATGAACTCATTCATGCAATTTAAAAAGTACAATAACAATGTTTATAAAAAAACTTATAAATCGCAGTAAATAAAAAGTTCATTGCAAACGACTCGCAAAGTTCGGGAATTTTGGCGAATTTAATAACACAAATGTCATTGAAATTAATTGAATTGACCCTTAACTATAATAATCGCACTGATTATGTTTTTACGTATTTCCGATCTCTATCATTATCTTAAAAAGAAAAAATTGCTGCATTTAATTTGTTCATGATATTTCTATTGAGCCAAACCAAAATCGTAATGTTTATTTCTGTAATTTAAATGTAATTCCGAATGCGTCAAAACAATCCTACGCAAGCATAAATTTGCACTTTGATCTGTCTGAAGTGTTTGCGAAAAACTGTATTAATTTCAATCAAGCTGATTAAGTAGTTTTGTCGTCAAGTGCCACTTGAGTTTTGGTTTGGATTACTGATGATGGTTTAATTTGTTGCTCGTGTACGTTTTGCTGGTTTTGCTCTTGGTTGCTATTGTAGAGTTAGGAATATAAAGTTTTTTCTAACTTTCCACTTTGCGTTTTCCGCAGCAGTTAAATGACTTTTTCCATAGGGATATGGGTCATTCTCGCGGTAAAAAGTAGCCTACGGGATATTCAGATTATAGTCTACTTATATACTAAGTTTCATCTTAATCCATTCAGGAAATTTCGCGTGGAAGACACACGAAACGAAGATTCATTCACGTAAACTTAGGAAATTCGTGTTTTTTTTACTGGAACCAATCACATGATCGTATATTGGTCGCTGTCGATAGTAATAAACATCTGTGCTTGTAATTATTTTGTCTTTGAGACAAAACTTTATTAACCAAATTACTGATTAGTGATAATTTACAGGGATTAAAACCAGAGTTAAATAATTAAGTCTTGCGAAATTGTCTTCCAGTACCTTGCCAGGATATTGGGTAGGTACGTTTTAAATATACGAAAATAAATAGCCTTTAAGAGGATCCTTTTGTTAATTTCCTTGTCTTGAAATTTCAGGTAAAAACCAACCAAGACCTTGTTAGCATACATATACAGTCCGACCTTAGAGTCATTGCACGGTGTTGAATGAAATTTGCGATATTTGCCAAACATACGCCAGAAAGGTCGTCCACAAAATATTATTAAGACGAGACCAACGAATTTGTAAAAATTAGCAGATATTTAAAACTTTAAAACCATTAAAACCTTTATATTAGACCCTTTGTTTTTATAATGTCTGCATTGATGAATTGAACTTATCGTTCAAAACCAAGTTTTTATGGATATATCTATAGCAAAACAGGCAAACATCAATCGGCTGTTAACAAAAAGCTAAAAATTATTTAATTGTTTAATTTTCGCTTCGTCATTTAAAACCTGTTCATCATTATATAACAAACATTTAAAGTACCGCCAGATTGTTTTGATCGCAAGTTCACGGCGGCAATTATTCCTATCAAATAAAATAGCTGTAACTAGTTATTTTTATACCGGTTTGCTGAGAGAGACAATAGGGCCGCGGTGATAACGTGTAGCCTTGGCGCAGTTTCAGTGGTCGATACTTGGCGCGATGATTCCCGCCGCATGCTTCGTGCCGACACAGTTACACGGTTCAATATTCATAAAATCTATTATGCGGTAATAAAATATCTAGGTCAAAAGGTAGGATGTAAACGGATCTCGTTTTTATGGTTTTCTGTTTTGTCGGCGCTTTATAATATAACTTTAGGATATCCCGATATTTACTTAATTATACAATCAAATAAAGTTGAGATAATTTAATATCTATAGGTAAGTTATTACATAATATACCATAATGCAGTTAGTTACTTTTGCAATCTTGAAATATTTAGAGTTCTACGATGCAGAAATCTGTTTGAATATGAATATCAACATGATCAAATTAGTAAATCCTCAATGTATTTAAACATTTTATAAGTAGGAAATCATTTTGTAGATTTTTGCTCATCATCAAACTATAATAGGAAATTGTATACAAAAACTATTTGCATAGTTCACTTTGAACGGCTTTATTCAATGTCAAGGTTATTTTTGATATTGAATAGTTATTGAGTCTTTAATAGTTATACAAGAAAGGAATAGATGCCAATGTGAGAAAAATTCAACAAAAAAAACGTAAATACCTGTTATTATATGAACTGAAAATATATAACTTAGTAACAAAATTTGTAACCATCTTTAATAGTTTATTTATCATCGAACCAATAATTTTAACGTTTCGCATAAAAAAACGAGTATTAGTTAACGACCTTTAAAAACGTGTTATTTTTTTATTTAAAAAAATGTAAAAATATAACATTCTGCAAAACTTGGAATATTGGAAAAAATTGACGAGCCCTTAATTAGTTAACGTATTGAGTATGTATAAGTAATAGCCATAGTTAATTTGGTTTATTTGTTTCCTGACACAAAGGATAACCACTTCCCAGACTTCATTGCATAAATCACCGGTCACGTTATTTAACGTTTAATTTTTAACTCTTACCTCTTAGTTAGATAATCAATTCAAACTATCACTATAATAACAAAACTTTAAAAAGCAAAAAATATAGATAAACGCAAAAATATAGTTTCAATCTGGATTAGGAAGTTGTGCAAAAATCAGTTAAAACTGGTTATCATACAGCTATTTCCCTTAAAAATACTATTCAAAGTGTGATTTTCCTGAATTACTGTAATCACGTAACAAGCTCGTCAAAATAACTAGTTATTATTGTAAATTGTAGGCGTTGCGCAGGCTTTATGGCAACCAGTGTCATTAATGACTTGTCATGAGTAATGTTCTTTGCTGGGATTTGACTTTTAGTCGTTTTTGCTCGTAACCTTATTAGGTACCTTAGAAATAATAAAAATACAAACATCATTATAATAAAACCTATAGGAACTTTTAAAGAAGGGAACACATTTCTTTTTCGTATAAAAGAAATATAACGGATTACGTAGATTATAATTATTTTTTTAATTGAGATTCTGTACAAAGTACAAACTAAATAAATGTATGCAACTAAAATAATTGTTAGCAGTTTGTCAACATCTTTTTTGATGCTAATCATGCTAACAATACAATAACAAATTACCCGAATAATGTGGAATTTATAGCTGTATCTAATTTCATATTGCTTGAAGAAGTTTTCCTGTTTTTCTACATTACGTAGTTTGAAATATTTTCAGATGCATTAGTCTGTGCCTTAAAAATATTATAAAAAAAACGAAAAAACTACGATTTAAATCATCGTTTCTCATTAAAACGTTAATATGATCAATCTGTTAAGGCGCCGGCGCGGTTATCGATCCTCGGATCAAAAAACCGTTGATGACTCACGCGCACTAGTTTTTTTTTCGTCTCTACCTTAGTACCTAAACTTCTAAGAAAAACCTTTTTGGGTTTCTCAGTTAAGAATGACGTTTCCTGTCTGCAAATAGTTTTGTAGGGATTACTATTTTTTTAGTTAAGTTGCGACCCGCCTTTGCTCTACCCAATAAGATATAGGTAATTGGCTCAAAAATATATGTTTACTATGGGGTTGTTGCCTTTTAATTAAAAGTAACAAAATAGACTTATTCGGCGCTTAGATACCATTAACCGACACACTTAAAAACCTTTGACAAACTTTTAACCAAGCAGTGTTAGAGGTCATAATATTATTAATAAACTTTGATTTCAATATCAGTAATGTTTATATGTTTGGGAGGTAACTAACTTGTCGGTCACCCAAGATATGTTTGCAAATATTAAAATAAAACTGTAAATAACGAGGTATGCATCAAGGTTATAGGTTATCAACCACGCTATTCACTACATAGTATGTCGAATAAAATTAGACACGCCAATACGTAACTTATGCAGAGATTTAAACATGCAATAGGTACCAGTTATATGAATGAGTTCTTACTGTGTAATTATATATGAAGGATATACGAAAGAATTGTTAAATTTAGTCACTAAGTGCAACCGGGAATGACTTCGTAATTTGTGCTAATTTTAAAACCATACGTATGTTTTATGTTGGGGCTGTCTGTTGATCATATTTAGCTGGATGTGGAATGCTGGATTAAAAATTTACCGCTTTTTTACACGTGCTCATGAAACTATGACTTATCATCTTAATCCATAACAAAGTAATTGAAATTGGTACGTCTTTAAAAGGTTGATGCGATTATCGACTAAAATAGATTTTATTTAAATACTCGATAGCACCTGTATGCTTGCATTTTGTTAAATAATAATAAAACCAACTCACCTTCATATATGGACCTATCATAAAGAATTTTTCCTTGACGTTTCGCGAAATTAGATTTCACGAAACAGTGAAATTACAACAAAAAGTTTCAAATGTTTCACAGCAAATTATCACAGAACTTTTTGCGACCACTAACCACGGCCGGTAGTCACATAAAACTATTAAAAAACCACAAACTATCTGAACGAAAACAATTACAATTGTTTATTTCTTTTTTGGCATTATACGGCCTTTTTGCAGATTAGATTTGATGTTTGTTATACGAATTCGCAATTCAAAATTGACGCGGGAAATAATGAGCGTGCGCGCGTCGCGGTATGTCGCCTGCGTATTGGCCGAACAGAGACTGGCTGTACGAGGCGCAATCCTTCGTTTGTATATTAGTTGGCGTTTAAAAAAAATAAACGCCACGCGTTGTGTGGAAGGCCCGCGGTTCACGATAGTAGATGCCTGTTATCTAAATCACTTATACCTACTGTATAATGTTAATGAAACCAGTTGATAAAAAAACCTAATGGGATTTCGTTGAGTCGAGCTTCTCAAAAGCTGTCAACTAATTTGATCACGACTTTCTTTAAGCCGTATTTGTGCTTACGGTATGTTAGTCAGTTATTTTTACCTAGGTTCAACGTCTTGTCCTATTTTCTTCGACTGGTTACTTAGTACAAGTTACTTTGTTGAGAAGGAATTTAGGAAACGTGTTTAAAAATAACAGAGGAATTTGTTGGTTAATAAAGTTGCTGCTGCAGTGTTTTAGCAAACAGTGACCAAACACGATTCATTCAACCCATTCATTTTAATAAGGCATGGTATCTACTATAAACCGCATCCCGTTTTTTTTACACTACCAATGTAATGCATTGTAGGTAAGTTATCAATTATGCGTTTTCAAGTCAAGTCTGTTGCTCTTCCTTATTTAATAAGACCGATATAGTTTCTAATGTAACAGTGAACCAAAAAAACAATTTAAAGTACTCATTAACTATTTAATGCAAGAAATACACAATATCTCTATGCATTTTTTTTATTCGCTTAGTAGGTAAACTCGTTTCTCTTTACTGGAGCTAAGCTCTAAAATATTGGTTAACAGCTCTACATGTGACACTAATCGGTTGTATTATTTATATTTATTTGTATTATAACCTTATGTTCATTTTAAAACTTTTCGTAATTAATGACACTTATATAACGAATTAAAATGTTGAATGTAAAATCCTACTAATATTATAAATGTGAAAGTTTGTGAGGATGTATGGATGTTTGTTACGCTTTCACGTAAAAACTACTGGACGGATTTGGATGAAATTTTGCAGTAACATAGGTTATACATCAGAATAACACATAGAGTACTTTTTACCGCGGCAAAACTTCTCATTCCCGCGGGAAACCGACTTCAATGCGAACGGAGTCGCAAGCGGCCACTAGTATATTCTTAATTCAACATTATCATCTTCATTCTGTGTTTCTAGCATTGACACACATTTGAAATAAGTGGCTGGTTAGTGTTAGCAACCTAATTGCAGGAACAAACAAAATTTAACACAAGTGCAGTTAGGCACACCGTTGTTGACACGATGTTTTTTCCATCTGTACTGTGTTTTAACCTAAGAAATTTTCTAATTTTAAAGAACTGCAACCATACCGGGAACAAAACAGTCTCGTTTGAGATTTACGTACCATGACATCTTTTTTGCAAGTGATATGAAAGCCTCAATACTGCAAGAAATCGTAATTAATTTTCGAAGCTTGTGGCAAGTATCTTCTGTTCCGCAAGGATTATTTTTCAGAGAAGTATTATTTTAATTTTTCTTAAGCATAAATTCCACATGTAGGTACATATCGATTAATATTATCCATACTTACTTTCATTCTACACAATAATTCCATTATTTTCATTCATCTTTAGTAAAATCGTCGTCATTTTACGAATATAGTTTACAAAGCGATAAAAATAACTGTAGTAAGTACTTAAAATACGTAAGTTTCCCCACTGCACCTAAATAAACAGCTACCTTCCTACTGACCGGTTTTATGATTCTTGTGTTTTATGCATTGATGACGTCATTCTCGGCTCTACCTACGTAGAGAAAACGACAATCTCACTCCGAGTTACCAAACTTACTGTTTTGCCGATGACGTAGGTTAACATAGGTTGCAGCTTATCATAAAAACTTGGACTTAGATCTTGGAACCCATAAAATATGCAAATGTGCGAAGTGAGTCATAGGTTTTGTTCAGTCTTAGGTACATCTTAATACTTGTTGCAATGTTGATGTTGCGTGATAAAATGTAAATTGCATTTGTAATTTATAATCAAAAGTTAAATAATGTTGGTAAGTATTTACTTAATTTATCATTGAAATAAGCAGATATGATACAACGAAGAAATTGAATAATAAAATAAATAAAATGACTAGGTTTGTTTATGGCTGTCTTATTTTCCCGCGAGTCCTTTTGTGTATTTAGCTGAACCACTAATTAAACCCTACATTAACTGAACCTTGATGGAAAAAAACATTTTTTTTCTTTTACTTCTATTTTATTATAATTCTCAACGTGAAAAGGTATCCTTTTACTTTTTTTTTGTATGAACCAAAAGACACACTAAACAAAAAATATACGGCGGTATACACAACCATAATTATGTATTCACTCATAAAATGTTACGACAAAACGCCACGTTCCATTGTATCTGGCTTGCGATTAATAAAATGAAAATCTAGGATACTTTTAAAAATATCGCTGCTGTGCCAATGTAGAATGAAAGAAAGTTGGTGTCGTGTTACTAGCAAATCTGAACAGAAAAAGGGCAAAAAGGTTTTCCCGTACCGGGAATCGAACCCGAGCCTCCTGGGTGAAAGCCAGGTATCCTAGCCACTAGACCATACGGGAGATATTTAGCATGTTCAAATTTTTGCTTAAAAACAATTTTTAGTTAATTATCCCTACTTCCCTACTAATATTATAAATGCGAAAGTAACTCTGTCTGTCTGTCGGTCTGTCTGTCTGTCTGTCTGTCTGTCTGTCTGTCAGTTACGCTTTCACGCCTAAACCACTGAACCGATTTTGTTGAAATTTGGTATGCAGAAAGAACTGAACTTGGGAAAGGACATAGGGTACTTTTTACCGCGGGAAAATTTCGCATTCCCACGGGAAACCGACTTCCACGCGAACGGAGTCGCGGGCGGTCACTAGTATCAAATAAAACATAGCACCAAAGCGAAGTAAACTTTCCGAAAAGAGTGCTAGGAGTTATTTCCGCCGGCTTTTTTCTCTCGGTCTACGGTTAGGTAAAGTCGAAGCATAGATTTATTATTGGCATGGATATGATGAATAAAATATTTTTTTTTTACTGTTTAAATAATAAAGAAAAATACAATTTAATTGGAAAATCAAAAGAAAATACGCGCTTGTGACATTGCAGTAAACTGCATTACATTTAAATTTCGATATCATATAAACATTACAATAAGTGCAAAATAATAGGCTTAGCGTGATTTTTTAATTTCGTAATTATTTACTTCAACCGAGTTATTTTTAATACATATTTTGTTTAATAAAGCTACCGCCACCTCTACATCTTTATTCGTATCTTTGTTAGCCTTCTATTGCTTCTTTTAGTGCTAATCCTCGCAACGCAGTTTACTAACTGTTGTTAATAACAGTACTCAAATCATCAACTAGAGGGCGCTACTTCATTCAGTTTAAATATAAAATTATAGGTGGCGCTTCACTTCACTTAAATCTATGTTAGTGCAAAGATAGAGCTACTTATGTAGAGCCATTCTAAAATACTTGACTAATATGGCATATCATTTCTAAAATGGTTACACACATTTAATTACTGAAAACATCCAAAATTAAAGCATTAAAAATTGTAATAGTTATATGAAACAGTTTTTTTTTATTTCTTTACCCACGTTAATAAGTTGTATTAACAACATAATATTATTATGTAACAAAAAATATCTACTTCATAATTTTTATTTCGTATGTTGTGTCTCTGTATTACAACAAAAAATGTAAACTTATTGATGTTACCGTTTTGAAATTTACAATGAGTCAGTCGTTACACATAGAACAAAACAATACCTTCGTGGTATATGACTCATCCTTTCTTAAGTACCTACTTATCATTTTATTTTGGCTATTTGTGTTATATCTCATCAAAGAAAGTTTTAAGTATAAATAAATATAATTTACGGTACTGGATTTAAAACAAAAAATTAAGAAGTTAACAAGACATAAATACCTATAATAAAAAGACTCTTTTTTTGTGGTTACTTATACTAAACTAGGGGCCGCGCGCGACTCCGTTCGCGTAGAAGTCGGTTTCCCGTGGGAATGCGAAGTTTTCCCGCGGTAAAAAGTTCCCTTAATTCTTTCATACATATATTTTTGGTATCTAGAACCGTTTTTGGCAGCGCACGCAACGGAAGCTCTCAAGGATGAATAATTTTCCCCGTTTTTTTCACATTTTCCATAATGTCTTCGCTCTTTATATTTGCAACGTGATGTTATATAGCCTAAAGCCTGCCTCGATAAATGGCCTATTCAACACAAAAAGAATTTTTAAAATCAAACCAGTAGTTCCTGAGATTAGAGCGTTCAAACAAACAAACAAACAAACAAACAAACAAACAAACAAACAAACAAACTCTTCAGCTTTATAATATTAGTATAGATTTATGGACGCAAAATATTGCTCTCGTAGTGTGTTCCGTAGTCATTAACACATTTTAAATTTACATTGGTTAAAATATGTTCTATATCTTGTAAACATTGTCACATAAGATTTACATGCGTTTATAAATAAAACTTTTCAAGTTTAATTATATACCTACTACTTACTTGTACTACTTCTTACTTATTTACTCATCGAAATCCTTTGCGACTTTCCGTAAAGCGTATACAGAGTGTGTGCTAAGTGATCTTTAAAGCAATTCTGAAGTCTGCCATTAGGGAACCATACCTACTGAAAAATGTCTCTAAGGAAAAATTAAGTTTTTTTTGTAAATTTTCTAGAACATTAGGTAGGTACTGAGATAGTCGTAGTAATTAGCCATCAGCGCATTATTGTGATTGAAAACCCCTTTGCGAATAAATGAAATTAGACTTACTAAAACTAGCGGGATTTTAGTTGTATTCCCGGAATATAGTCTACGATTACTTCTAAAATCCTAACTCACAAACTAAACATCTTTAAATATTTCTATGTACATTTATGAAAAGGTATGAATCAGATAAGTGTGGGCGTAAGAGATTAGCGGGCGGAGGCGAGCCAGAGGGTTTTTCTAGTACTTACCTACAAGACATACCATTTACTGATGTTATAACCTTAAAGTAAATTTAGCTTTTCATTAAACCAGAGCCATTATTATATAACAAAGTTTTTCTAAGTTGGCGGTATTTCAGAACGGAAGTGTGCTTCGGAAGTACTGACCTTAGGCACGGTGAAAATGTCTGTAAAGTGTAAATTATGCGGGGCTGCATAATTTATTTCACACGAAAATTGGTAAAAAGATAGCGGAATATAGAAACTTGGAAATCTGTTGTTTATTGGTTGATAAAACCAACAGGAAAGCGGGTAAACATTGTTAAAAGAGTTAATAAAAATTGTTAAAGGTCAAATGCAGCTGTTTACTCTGTTACAAAGTTGCATTAATTAATTAGTATCAACTTTTTATAATTAATGATTTATTGAAGACTAATAAAAAAAAAACATTTTAAGTGCAATCTCAAAAACAACTCTAGTGAACGAAATAAACTTCTTGTCTGTTTGCGGATAGTAATTTAGATTTTGATTTAGAATTTTCTTCACTTCCTCTACATAAAACGTTGAAGTAAATCATGTCAAATTGTACACAAATTTACAAAAAAAGATTTCCGACACAAAACTTAGAACTTATGTTAACCCAACGGTAGGTAATAAAACTATAAATGCAGACGTAACCATATACCTATTTATACTGCGTTATCTAAAAATGTTGACACACACATAACTTTAATATTAATCATCCTAATTAAAAAAATCACAATGCAATAATTTAATCATTATTTTAATAGTTTTGTTTTTTTTGTGATTTATTTTGTATCATTATATCAGTTTATTTCCTTTTTTAAACTATTATAATTTATTCAGTAATCAAAATAAAATTGCGATCGAGCTAATATTTGTACTTATAGGCTATATGGTCCGAGTTGACTGATTTCCATAAAAAAAATGGCGGACAATAGATCGCTGATTGATACGCGCTTTTTTAAGCAAATGTGCGTTCTACATTCTAAAAATATTACCTACTCGTTGCGATTGTTAAGATAAAACTTGTAAACTAATCCCTCGTTGCTCACAAAAACTTCATTTAATAGGCACAAAATGATTCTAACAACCTACCAATACAAAATTAGGAGATAGTATGAGAACTTGTAAGAATAGTAATATGAGAGTGGTAGAGTCTAGCTGTAGGCTCTGTCTGCAGCGATTACTGGGCTGACTCGAGCGGTGAAATACCACCGTCGCACAGAAAACCGACGTGAAGTAGGTACGATGTTCCTGCGTTTCGTTCGGTGAGTGCGGTATCCGGTACCCAATTTGCTTAAAGGCCAGCAACGCACCCCCAACACCCACAGTGTTGCGGGGAGTCATGGGCGGCGGTGATCACTTACCATCAGGTGACCAGCATCCTCGTTTACTGCCTATATAGTTATTATAAAAAAAACACGCTACTTGTTGTTGTGTAACTACTGTTGTTGTTTACAGGTTCAAAGAAAAGATTTAACCTCCATGGCTAAAATACGTACCGCCATCCATCAAATCTTTGTAGATTAAAGCGTCACATTTGATTGATCAGGATGAAAGTCCGAGCAGTGTTTTTATATTTTAAGAACAAACATAGATCCGTATTTGATCCGTGTTCAAATAATATTATTATTTCTGCATATTATTTTTTATTACAATGTAGAGGAGTCCTCGAATTCTCATCTTTTGGTATTTCCAAGTACCTACCGACCGGTATATTTGGTTAACGTAGGTACTCGTACCAAACGTGCAAAAAGTTAGTTACATAGGTCAAGTTGTTTTAGCCATACAAAAACGTGCGACTGGCTTCGAAGTAAGGTAGTCTCTTTGAAGTTATTATAATTTGATTAAGGTTCACTGCAATGAACTAAACAAAATTTCTTGAAATAAATGAATAAGTCAGTAATTAACTAATTATTTACTGAATTTACCCATTATTTATTACATTTTACCAACTCATTTATTACACACGAATATAATATTAGTTTGATAAATCATAAGTAAGCTTTTTGATAATTCCGGATCTTAAACGCGGTCATTTTGTATTTAGATACATTAATTTTATGTAGGTACGTGTATTTCAAAATGACCGCGTTTAAGACCCGAAATTATCAAAAAGTAATAAATAAAAAGCGCGAGAGTTTAAAAATAACATGAATAAGCTTTTTTTCTTAATTAAACTATATTAATAATGTACATACTGTATTAATTATCTGTAGTTACAAGATTGTAATTGTCATTTTCACTTCCTATATAATGTATAAGGTCCTAATAAATACAAAAATCCGTTAGTACTAGCATGACGCTGACAAAGTTGTAAACCAGTAATTTATATACCAGGAAGATGCTATCAGAACATATTGAAATTAAATTCTTATTCCTATGGAATACCAAACACCTGTGGCATTGTATTACTGCGACACGACCTCAACAAGCCAAAGTGATGCACATCACATAAACTATTATAAAAACGAACGCATTATAAACCTTATTGCTAGAGACATAAAGGTTGTAACACCGGATGCTACAGTGATGCCAAATATTGGAACCTTGGTGAAAACTTCCTTAATTGGACATAAACAGTTCGTAATCATCTAATTATTGTTGATCTGAATTGAATCACAATTTCACGCAAGCCGCTCTTTGTTGACGTAATTTTTTTTTCAAGGCATTATGTAATGAATAGTAGAAGTAGTTACCTAAGGTTATTTCATACGTAATAGGTAATACTTACTTACCTACAATTTATTAGTTTAAACTCATTATTCATTTAACCAACTTATAAACCCTTTTTTCCCCTGTTTAATCAAAGAAAGTCACACATAGTTAAAGCATGTTCATATTAATATTTTTGACATAACAATCATCATATTGTTCACAGCTATTATTCGGTTCGTGACTAAGTAAACCTTCTTGTAATGTATTCCTACCTAACGTGTACCTAACGTGCCTATTTATTCCGTCATCGATGTTAACTAACGTAAATGGGAAAACCGCAAACCACCACCATCATATGTAAGTTAGGTTTTAAAGAGGTTCCAATCAATTTTACAGATTACCTCAATTATTTAAATAATTGTCATCTGTTAACAATTGGCTTACACCGACCGGATAGTAAGACTAGTTGTTGCTCGTTTCTTCTCCTGTTATTACCTACCGATACTTATGTATAACCGGTACATTCATCTCACATGTAAAATATATTGCTATTTTCTATAATCTCGATATATACACTTATTGTGTACCTGTACCTTTGGAAGAGAACGACTCATTAAGAAATTCTTGTTTACTTATTATCTTATAATATTTGTGTGATTTTTAAACCTAACCTAGTATAAGTAAAAATATGGTTTATCTATGTCAACCTTATGTAACGCACCTTACCTCATTGAGGGGGTAAGGAGGAAGTTCTAATAGGACAAAGTTCATATATATTCTTTTATTTATTTTAATTAATGACAAAGAACGATTTGTCATGCAACTTATCACCCACTGTCGTCCTGTATGAGTACAATGATATACAATACAAAGGTCGCCTTGCAAATCGCAAACAAAACTAATCATTAGTAATTAAAAATACAGATTTATTATTATAAAATATATTCCAGGCTTTCATTAAGCTAATACTCAGCTTATATATATCGAAAGAAGTCAAATAAGAAAAACATATATTACCTACTTATAAATATTTTCTGTAAATACCTTCCTGTCTGTGTAGAATGTACCTACTTGAAAAATATGATGTTATATCACATGAAAACCGTGATTTAAAAGGAGTTAGAAAATAAAGGACTTAAAGAAACAAAAGACATTCATTTAAAAAGCCGAAGAAAAAAAGTACGGCAGAAAAAAAATCAGCACTCTTATTTTACACTAGCTGAAGGCTTACAACGTATGTAATTTAGCTCCTGTGCCATAAAGGGACTCACTCAGTACAGAATTTTGCTACGTAGGTAAATTGAGGGGTTGCTGAATAGAAAAGGGAGATTTAAAATCTAACAAGATTTTTTTAGTTTAGTCTGAAGAAAGACGTTTTAAAAACGTGTTTTATACCCTTTTTTGTTTTTTGCGTGTCGTCGCTAGCACTAAGAGCTAGCAGAAAATGTTATCAGTTCTCTAAAAGCATCAATAAGGGTTTTCCCTGTAATTATTATAAATATTATTATGGTTGTTCGTATCAGTGCCGCTATGTAAGTAGTAAAGATGTATGTTTTATTTACTACTAGTGACCCGCCCACGCTTCGCAATGGTGTAATTTTGCGCGTCTTGTTCACGATACGTAAAATTTAGCCAAAATATTTTTTTTTTCGAAATACTCTTTGGTTACAAATTCAAATGAAGAAATTGCCTGGAATATGGTGAAACCCGCATTATAATCCCTCAACAAAGAGCAGTTACGGACAAACACACAAACAGACACCATAAGCGACTTGGATTTATACTATGTAATGATGATGATTAACAAAGCTGGTGTCGGCCCACGCTTTGTGCCAGGCTGCATATAGGTTTGTACGTACCTACTTGTGCTTGAAGTGCCGATAGATTTCTGCTATTATAGTTGTAGAAAAATATTTAGGTTCCAAAAGAAATAGGCTAAAAGGTATTTTATTTTACAAAATGTGAATGTTTCTAATAAGTATGCGATTGCTTTTTAAAAAAAGTATTAACCAAATATTTTTTGTTTACTATATTTTTATATACCTATGTATGTCTTTCTGTGTTTCTTACATTAACAATAATTACTTTAATGAGCAAAATCGCTTGCGCATTAATTTTTCCTGAGAGTTCCTGCAACACTTATGTAAAAAAATTTTTTTATAATTTTAAGGCTAACTCAAAAGTGTTTTAAAAGAAATTAGGAAAATTCTAAATATAACTTGTTATATTTTTACAACATAACCCTCAATAATGCTTAATCTTATAATGTTTTTAAAACAATATCAATTTAGTAAGTTATTAAAAAACTTTTAAAATAATCATCAGTTTATTATTAAATTCAGTATAATATTATTATCGCGAGCCCGATCACCAAGGTACATTTAAATGTGAATTCCCTAATATATTCCTATGTCAATAAGAACGTCTGGAAAGACCCCTTTTGTAACTACCTACATACATACGCTAGCCACAGTATCACCCTCCTGCAAGGGTTGCGCCCCTGCCTGACCTTGCGGGACCTTGACGGCCGTCTCTACCTATATCTTTATAGTCAATCAGCATTCCTATGACCATTTGTCAATGTGATGTTTATTTGTATCGTTAGTCGAATAGTTGTGAAGACGATTAGTCAGAGCATTGTTTTTGTTGCGTGATGCGAGGTTGGGCGGGCGAGGCGGCGACGGCGGCAGTGCATCGTCGACCCGCGAGCGCGCCGCACGCCATGACGCCCCTGCTAGTGTTGCTCCTCGCCGCCGCCGCCGCGCAGGACGAGCCCCCGCGCCCCCCCGTGCCGCGCCGCGAGCAGTTCCGCGTCATCTATGAGTGGAACCAAATCGACTTCGACTGGGAAACACCGCAGCAGAAGGCCACCTACCTGAACAACTCCGAGTACATACCTGAGAACGTCCCCATCTCCGGCATCAACTTCTACGGCGACAACCTGTTCCTGACAGTGCCGCGGATGCTGAACGGAGTGCCGTCTACCCTTAATGTCGTCCCTGTGCAGCAAACCGACACCGCGCCTAAACTCAAACCGTTTCCAAGCTGGGACGCTAATAAACTGGGTGATTGTAATGCCTTACAGTTTGTGCAGAATGTTGAAATAGACAAAAATGGTATCATGTGGGTTTTGGACAACGGCCGCACCGGCACCCTCACGCAGAAGCCCGACACCAAGTGTCCTCCATCTATCGTGCTGATTGATCTGAAGACTGGTAAAAATGAAATGGAACGGTACCCGTTGCCGGTAGCTAATGTGGAGACAACCTACTTAAATGATCTGGTGGTGGACAACCGTGATGGAGACTACGCGTATATCACCGACAACAGTGCCAGCGATCCCGGTATCATAGTGTTCCATCGCAGTGACAAAACTTCCTGGAAGTTCCGGGACTCTAAGTCCATGAAAGCCGACAAGGCCGCCAGCCGCTTCCGCGTCAACGGCACCGCCACCAACCTCCCCGTCAACATCGACGGCATCGCGCTCGGCCCGCAGTTCAGAACAGAAAACAACTCAATCGAACGAACCGTGTACTACTGTCCTCTATCTAGCTTCAATTTCTACGCCGTGAACGCGTCCATCCTTCAAATCCCCGAAATCGCCAACAGGGGCGATGGCGCGCTGCAGCCGTACGTAAAAGAAGTCGCAACCAAGTCGTCGCAGACCGACGGTATGAAAATGGATTCGACAGGGGTACTGTTCTTCGGTCTGATAGGTAACTCGACCATCGCGGAATGGAACACGACTCTCGATTTCCACCTCGGCCAGCGCACGATTGCACGCGATCCGACTTACATACAGTGGGTCGACCGTTTCACTTTCGATGACCGCGGCAATGTTTATGTGGTGATCAATCGATTGTTTAACTTCGTCATGAATCAGGTGTCTTTGGATCAGGTGAATTACAGGATTCTGAAGAGCCACACGGGGTTGAAGAGTTATATTCACGGGGAGGATTTGACGCCGTCGAAGCAGGAAAACAGTGCATCAGTGTTGGGGCCGTCGCTGTGTTTATTGGTCCTCGCGCGCCTGCTGGCCTAGGCGGTCACTATGACCTTCACGCTAGTTCCGCAGTGACCGTGAACTGATGCATAAAATTATCAAACCAAATATTATTTGTACATATCTACATGTAGTTACCTCGATTGCGAATCGATAATAACTAGAAGTAATTTAATAAATAGCTAAGTCATAGGAATGCTTCTTTGACCTATCGGGTTAGAGACGTGAGGATGGGTACAGTCGGCGACAAAAGGTCGGGGACGACGCGGCACAAATGCCGAGTTTTGCTCAACAATACACATTCCATCTTCTATCATAGGATCAAAGTTCGTGAAACTATTGTAATCGAAAGTAATTTATTTTAAAAATAAATCAATAAGTGATTCATTTTATTGTTTCGAAAGTAATTAAGATGTCAAGAGAATAATTAATGCCATGTTATTTAAACGAAAAAAAACAGTATACAGGCATATAGTATATAAGATTTAGTAGTAAACTGTGGCTGTTTAAAGTACTTCAAGTACTTGTTTGTAAGAATTATAAAATAAACCTGTTTACTATTATCATAATTTGGTAGTTTTTATTTGCCTTTCCGAGGGTCGTGACATGAGAACAGTTTGCCTTCGAGATACGCTAAATAAAATATAAATTAAGAATGATGTCATTTTGCGCACCATCTGTGTAGACCAATTCGTTAAACAAATATTTAATAGGTAGGTACATGTGTTTAACAAACATGTCTCATAGGTGTATGATCAAAATGCTATGGATAGAAAGTATTGAAAATATACCTATCACTTCAATTTAACAAATTTAGAATGTTTTGATAATAAATAAGAATGAGTGAATATTTTTATACTTTACAGAAAATTTTAATGATTTTATACTTTTAAACTCTTGAAGTGACCGACGAACGATAAGACTGCCAAATATTTCAATTTAATTCGATTGTCGTTTGATGATGAAACTCTTGAAGTGACCGACGAACGATAAGACTGCCAAATATTTCAATTTAATTCGATTGTCGTTTGATGTCTCTTTTTTCATCTATATTCTAAGATTGATTATCACAACAGTAATAAGTACTTACCTACGTAATTTTTATATATTAAGTAGCCCTAAAAATAAAATAAATGAAAACTTTTCAAAACTAATTTCAGGCAGGTAACTTAGTTAACTACGCAACTTTACTGAATAACTGGGCAGATAGTTGTTCTTGCATTGGAATTATAGCGACTTATACTCTAAGATCATTTCTATAATATTAAGGTTTCTTTAGAATCGTAACTGCCAAAAGGCTAGCTAAAGAATATGGAAAAATTAAAAACCTTTTATATTTTCATACCAATGTAAGTAAACCAGTTCTTAAAATATTATTTTTACTCAGAAACTAAACGCATTTATAATTATTGCGGTTCAATAGTCAAACTTGTTTGTTTATTAATCATTTTTATATGACAACAGCTATACGATAAAAAAATTACATACGCTATTTTCACATAATAACCATTTGCATTATTTTTAATTATCGTTTTGCGAATTATAAAACTCAGTAAGGTTATGTACTAAATAAGGTTTTGTAAAGCTTTTAAAAAGAATTTAAATATTTTAACAATAAATCTAAAGGTACTAACTACTCAAGGAAGTAATGAAGTTATAAGTTTGTGAGTAAATAAATCACTGAAAAGCAGTTTACTTCTTGTCCAACCTATTCACCATTTACATGTTTATTTAAAATATGTACAAAAATTCTATCGTAGCAACGCGTTGATGTCTTTGCTTAGAAAACTGAGCCCACGACGTCACTAAACAGACGAATTGATGCCGAAATGGCGTCAACGAAATATCTGACCTCAATAGTGAAGCTGCTATAGTTACACCATCAAATTGAGTTCAAAAAACATCGAATTCTAACCACGACTTAATTTCACACAGGAAGGAACCCAAATCGCAGCTTGTAAGGGTCAAACCCTAAAATTTACAGAACATTTTAAATATTAAAACGTTTAACAACTTTTAACTTTTTGACGACATAATCCCTTAACATTAGGTTTTGCTTTATTTTAAAATCTATTTTGCGGCTAATTGTAATTAAGTTGTGAGCCTTAAAAACTAAATAGGTATCTAACTGAATTATTATTGCTAGGTGCCTAGCTAGGTTACCTTCCTAATAATTATTAAAATGTCGACCAACTTGTCAAAGTCGGTAAACCATTTTTTCTACCACATCGACCGGTTATATTTTTTGTGACCACCGAAGAGTACAGAGTAGAAAGTAAGTGCATGTCTTTAAGAGAAATTGAATTTGTTTGATCTAATTAATTAAAATAATTCCGACTAAGATGGCGCCAAGTGGTTTAAGTTGAATAGTTATAAAGTAAAATTATAATGAGTTGATTAAATAGAAAACTTTCTTTTTTATAAGGTATATTGCAATGTTTCACAGTGAAAAAACGGTGTAAACAATATGATGATAATTAATTCGTTAGTATTAATAAAGAGGAGAACAATATTAATCAATGTAACACGAAAACGGTAACAAATTTTAGTTTCGTATGGCAACAATTAAATATTCGTTAATCCAATAATTTATAATGTTATTTGACAAAGCATTAGTCAATAGATAAAACTCGTGCTCTTTGTTGTATGTAAGAGTATTCTCCTATTTCTTTGTTTTATTTTTCATTGTCTTTTATTACGGATTAATCATCGCTATTTGAAGAGCTGAACATAACACCTTTGTCAATAGTTGTCCGCATTTCGTTAGCTCTTGGCTGAAAACATGTTAACTTCTATGTTTATTACTTATGAATTTCTCACTTTAACTGTAGCTTTATTCTCACTTTAACTGTAATTAATTATGGATATGGGAGAAATGTTAAAAATAGGTACGATCCTAATCGGTAAGTAACATTTAAATCCTTAACTATCGTAAAATCAAAGTGTCTGCATTTAGATACCTTGTTATGCGGTTTATAGCTTTATAAATACGATTAAAGATGTAAATTACGTGTTAATATTAGAAATCCTGCGCATAAAGCGTTCCACAATAAAATATACTGTCAATTTACTGGTGATTTAAAATCTAAATATTCTGATGACGAACACGGAACTCAATGATTTGGTACCTATTAATCCTGTGTTCAAATTTGTAACATAACTGACTAAACTATATAAGGCTTATGGTAAAGTTGTGATTTTTATATTTATTTACATTCATGCTTTTTTAAGTGTTGTAGGCATGAAAGTGCCTACTTGCCGCCCTCACTTTAGTTTCGGAATTGTCAGTTAAATAGCAAAAAGGTTTACATGTGTATCGGTGTCTTCATTTTACCCATAAGATGTCCATTGCTGGACATGTCTCTACCATAGACATTCAGTGCGACCTGTACGTGGCAGCCTTCATCCAGAATGTTCCTGAGATCTTTACTAGTTCGTCTGTCCACCTTGCCTGTACCGTGGTCTCCACTAAGTGTACCACACTCATAACTTGAACCAATAATTAGGTATTCTGTTTAGGTCGCAAAGCCAGATATTCTTACTCAAATAAAGCATCTCTATGAATAAGCTATTATATTATATTAGATGTACATATTAAGGGTATGTTAATGAACATTTTAAATAGAATTATAAATTACATTTATTTACCGTGCAATTTGTAATAATGCTAACACGCAGAAGGAGACCTTAGTAATAAACCTTGACAGAGAATTATTCCTTATTTTGTATGGAGATGGTATCTGTGTCATATGAATTTGTGTTATATACATTTTCTTTGTATGGTAAGGACTACATGTCTTCTGAGGTCTCATACTTGGGTAATTGTGTCTAATTTTGCATTTCTGTGTTTTTTATGTGATAATAGTTTTTGTTTGACGACAGTTTAAACAAGTTTTTCTAAAATAAACAATATATTACTTTAGCATGACTTAACCAAATTTTTAATTAACATGATGATGCTATAGCTGTACCTACCTTTGTAAGAAATGATCAATGAGTTGAACCGGATAAGCATTGATAGCTACTTAGATTACAAGGTAGTTATCATTCTAAACGTAGAGTTCAAGTCATTTCTGTAACGCCATGCCATTTTACTCTGAACAAATAATACTTAAGAAATAATGCAAAATATAAACGAGTTTCATTGTTTCCAAAGTTATAAAGATATATATGTGTTCATATGAAGTATAAAGAGAAAGTGACAAAGTTATGTTTTGACCAAAACTTTATATTAAAACAAATTTCAGGCATGTAATCGTTTTTAAATGTAGCTTTAAACACAATACTATTTAAATGATACAATTGACTTATTGACTTGAAGCTCGACTTTGCATTAACCACTCGTGTCGAACGGCACGAGAAATTACACAAATGCCTTGATATTGTTAGACAAACATTTTGTCTAACAATGTCAAAACTACAGTTACAAAATAATACATTACGACCAAAGTACTTAAAAAATAAAAAAATATTGGCTCTCAAGTGTCACAACAAATTATACGATATATTCTTATTGTACTCGTAGTAACTTTATACATAAGGTGTCGATACTGCTGCTACTGCCAAAAATGGTCATTTCTTTATATTTCATGGAGTTCGTTACTTTTTAAAGTGGTTTTGTGTTTTCCTAAGTGTATTCTTAGAAATAGCCTGCAGCCGAGTTTGAGAACGTACAAAAAAATATACTTTACTAATGGCTGCTTAAAAAGTAAGTCAGCGCAAAATATTCCATGAATGATTGCTTTGAAAAGGTGCGTAAAAATATTGCAATTGAAATCATCAAAGTATTTAAAATAAAGTTCTTTGAACACTGGAGCGATTCCAAAGATCCATTATGAGGAAGAATCAACAAAAACAGTGTGAAATCTATTGTATTTTCAATGTCAGTTCAAGGGGTATAATAGCCTTAAGACTATTGTTTCTTTTTTTACATAAACTATTTATTAACGGCCTGTGATTTTGCTTTATTAGGTACTATTGTGATTAGTTTTAAATGATATAAAATTAAGTACGTATAGTAATGAGACGAGATAATTAACCAGATATTTTTTAATGAGATACATTATTTTATCAATGGAATTTTCTACACTTATAATAATACCAGAGTTAGATATAAAAATATTTACGCCAACTACGTGGAAACTTAACGAAATCTTGCAGTAGCCCATAAGCCTTACTACAAGCTCTTATAGCGTTAACAGCCTTGTTGAAGTTTTTAGTACCACAGGGTGATTTTTTCCCTTTAGGTAACTGCAAAGAATCGCAGTGGTTTTTGGAAGTTTGTGGTAAGGCGCCAAATTAAAGTGAGAATAAATTGGGGTTTGCTGTACCAAATCTATGTGGTATCCTACTTATATACAGGGTCTGTCGTAATGAATGGATAACCCGTTACCTACAGTTCATCCGGATGTGAGGCTATAAGAAAATGGTGTCTTCTTGCCAGGGTTGTCAACCATAAGAAAATGGCGTAGACTTTTAAACTTTTTTATAAATTTCGCTAATTTTTTCATTTATTCCGCTGCCATTTCTTCAAATTTTGATATATTTGTATATTTTTTTTAGTATTATACTCCTGAAGACATGTATTATGTAATTTTAATACAATTTTAGGTGTTTTTCACGTTGAACATTATCAAAATTCTCATTTTAAGAAAAACATTTCCAATTTTTTTTCTTTATGTCAACTTTTGATCATCTCCTGTGAACAAAAAATGTATGACGTTATAGCTGCCCATGATCTTAATAAATTGTCTAGTATGTGTAGATTCTAAAAACGTATAACGATGTGTACTTTACAAGCAACATTAAGTTACAGGAGCGAGAACACTAATCAAGGTCAGAATTTTTATTTTTCAAGTTATGTTATAAATGGTTGTAAACCATCGTCATAATGATTTTATTCTATCAAGATACTTTGCAAAAACACTATCGGGCCACTAAAAGGATAATCAGAAGAAAGCCCGGTTGTTTTTGGGAAAAAAATAACATTACTCCACGATAATAATGTAATGAAAATGTACAAATGAAAATTGTTGTGCTCTAATAGTTACATGCGACAAACATGTTGCGACAAGTTTATTAGAAATTGAAACGGATTTAAAAAATCGAACAAAGTCCACATTTCAAAGAAAAGTGGAAAAAAGTGGAAGGAAATCGTCCTTTCATAAATGCATTGTGCACTCTAATGAACACACGGTAATCAGGATGTCGCACATTTGGATATCTTTCACTATAAACACAAGCAGCTCTATTGGTGTTGCCATTACATACACCGTAAATGTAATGCATGTTTGCGTATTCGGCCGGCGTGTATTGTTGCGGCATGATACACAAACTACACAAAAACTTTTCTAAAACAACAAGTTCAATCGATAGCACAACACAATGTCCGTAAATGTGAGCAAAGTCATAAGTATCACCACGTTATCAAGTCTAAATCACAAGGAAAATCAAAGTCCGATATTAGAAAGCAGTAACAAATTGACGAAAATAAAGAGAATAAAAGCACATCCGATGGTCAAAATTACACTGTTTTTTTTTTTTTTTTTATGATTCACTGATGTGATGAGTACCCTTTTCTTTGTAATGCGGTCTTTGTTCGATTTTTAAAATCCGTTTCAATTTCGAATAAACTTGTCGCAACATGTTTGTCGCATGTAACTATTAGAGCACAACAATTTTCATTTGTACATTTTCATTACATTATTATCGTGGAGTAATGTTATTTTTTTCCCAAAAACAACTGGGCTTTCTTCTGATTATCCTTTTAGTGGCCCGATAGTGTCTTTGCAAAGTATCTTGATAGAATAAAATCATTATGACGATGGTTTACAACCATTTATAACATAACTTGAAAAATAAAAATTCTGACCTTGATTAGTGTTCTCGCTCCTGTAACTTAATGTTGCATGTAAAGTACACATCGTTATACGTTTTTAGAATCTACACATACTAGACAATTTATTAAGATCATGGGCAGCTATAACGTCATACATTTTTTTTTCACAGGAGATGATCAAAAGTTGACATAAAGAAAAAAAATTGGAAATGTTTTTCGTAAAATGAGAATTTTGATAATGTTCAACGTGAATAACACCTAAAATTGTATTAAAATTACATAATACATGTCTTCAGGAATATAATACTAAAAAAAAAATACAAATAAATCAAAATTTGAAGAAATGGCAGCGGAATAAATGAAAAAATTTGCGAAATTTATAAAAAAGTTTAAAAGTCTACGCCATTTTCTTATGGTTGACAACCCTGGCAAGAAGACACCATTTTCTTATAGCCTCACATCCGGATGAACTGTAGGTAACGGGTTATCCATTCATTACGACAGACCCTGTATATGTAGATAGATGATATCAAAATATGCCCTATAGGATAACGACTTAAAAAATATTGTAGAAATAGGATTAAAACTCTTAAGTTACAAGCCATGAGACCAAAACATGTTTTTTTTATTTATTTACATTTTTTTAAACAATATTTCAGACTTTTTAGCTTACTAACTACAAATCTTTTAAATTTGTGTATGAGTTTTAACAAATTTGACTACGAAACTTAACACAGACTAAGATCAAGATCCTTGCATTGCATTAAAATAAACATCAGAAAGGTATCACAAAGAAACACTATCAAATAATTTATACGGCATCATTTATTTATTTATTCAATAGTTGAGTCAGAACTTCCAATTACCTCACAGTTAGAACATGGTAAACAATAACACACTTACGGACACATTACTAAACATCTTTTATTTTATTTGTATGTGGACATAAAACTTTATATTTATCTAGTACATAAAATGTTGTGAAAACCTTTTTTGCACGTGTACAGTATTACAATACGATGATTTTAAACTAGTTTATCTATTGTTGAGGAATTTAATTGAGAATTCGTGGTGCTGACGACTGAGAGGTGATCACTAAAAGTTGTTTACTTTCTATCATCTTAAGATTCTAATATACCTACAAAGATATATTCAAAAAAATTAAATAAGATTTATTCCATTGTTGCTTAGCATAAATGGGGTAACAAATACCTAGTAAAATTGGTATTAAAACAGTTTTTTATTGATAATCTTTGATACGCATCAAATTTACACAATTGAACGGAGAAAAAACCGTTGGAAGCAAATAAAAACTACCTACTGAAGATCTACATCTTGTCAAAACTTATAATTAGTTAATTCGTTATGATTGATTTCAGTTTCATTCGCCAACAATGCGGATACTGACAAGGTACAATAAAAGTGACACCACTTAAACATAATAACTTTCCACTTTACTATTATTTCCATAAAACGAACGTTTACAGCATTGCGTGCTAGTTCATACTTACATGTACCTATTTTTACTGAAGTTAAACTGCAAAATGCACCTACTTTTTATTACCTTCTAACATTCACTAGTTATTATTTAAAGAAACGGCGCAGTTATTCGAAGGTTTTGAAAAAAGTATTTCCGGAGTGAAGAGTTTTAAATAATAGACTGTGATTCTAGTTAAGGTAAGAAAGTCAACACAACATACATTCATATTTAGAAAATCTTTTTTACTATTCAGAAGTGTTAAACTAAAACTATTTACTTTGGTAGCATTTTTTTAGTTTTGAATTGATCGTCTAGTTTTCAACCTACCTTATTTATAATAATTAGAAAGTACAGTTGATTTTTTTTGTCATGACTAAATTCTTTGCCTACATACGAACACATATTTCTTAACAATTTTTGAAATAACTTTGTTGTAGCTGTTGTTAATAAAAAAGTTACATACCGCAATTCTAATTTTATTTAATGTAACAAAACTTATTTGAAATTTTTAGATCTCACAATCTATGTTTCAAGTAGGTTTAATTTTATTTTCATGGTTAATTTATTTACCAGTTTTGTGAGGTTAGAAGATTCTATTTAGCAAATACCCGCATATTAGTAAACCACGACCGACTCTACGCCATTACCACTAGGTCACAAGGTAAAACTATTTAAGAATAAAAACAAGTTAAAGCTAATATTAAGTCACATTTTCGTAAGCTTGTTGACCAACTTTCCGGTTTAGGTTTGTCAAAATAGAGATGACCCTTTAAACCCTTTTTTATGGCTCTATATTAGTTGTGATGCCATGGTATTGCATAATCCTACTAATATTATAAACGTGAAAGTTTGTGAGTATGGATGGATGTATGGATGTTTGTTACTCTTACCTACACGTAAAAACTACTGAATGGATTTTGATGAAACTTTACATAGTTATATAGGTTATTTACAGTTATATAGGTTATGCATCAGAATAACATCCTACTAATGTTTACCTAAAAACGTGAATGTTTATGAGTATGGATGTATGGATGTTTTTTACTCTTTCACGTAAAAACTACTGGATGGATTTTGATGAAACTTTACAGTTATACAGGGTTATTTGTTATTAGCGCATCACCTCTTGCAGGCGGTTTCCTTACATCAATCCCAATAATATTTGTTGTACGACTTCTTGCAAAACTTGATAATTAACACAAAAACAAAAAAACATAAACAAATTCGCGCGCTCTGTTATTTATAACTCTGTTTTTTGTAAGAAGTTCCTAAACCGGTCGCCCACCCCCCGTCGCCCGCGCACCCGCCACGCTAGTTGCGTGCGCGTAGAGTATTGTACCGTTCAGAGGCATCTATTAGATTTGTATGGAAATGTTATTTTTTTTTAAATATTTATTTTAATTATTCGTTGGTTAAATGTTGTTGGGATTGATGTAGAAAAGCTGCCTACAAGAGGTGATGCGCTAGTTAGAAATAACCCTGTATAGGTTTTTACCGCGGGAAAACTTCTCACGGGAAACCGATTTCCACGCGAACGGAGTCGCCGGTGGCCACTAGTACAAACATAAAACTATGTTGATAAAAGTAGATATATCAGAGAGTAAGTACTATAGCTATATTTGACAAATATTAAACTTGATTAATAGTAAGATTGTAATGGATGGGAGTTTATGGCATTTTTATAAAAACGTGGAGGATTACTAGACGACGACGGCGCGGGCATTGCAGGCCCTATCACAGAGTAAATATTTAGTTATTTTGTGTTATTAACTTAGGTTTATTTTTTAACTTAGGTTCTTCTACTGAGTATCTACTCGTTGCAATTTTATCAAAAGTTTACCAGAATGACCTTTCTTCTTACAAGGAAACACGCAATTTAATAATTGTTATTTTTCCGTTTTTTTTATTAATCTTGGTGCATGTTCTTTCTCTAAAGTATACACACTTAACAAATGTATTATGTTCATGATTTACGTAAGGTTTTTATATTTTTGACTGACTTTAGAAAGGATCATATTACTGTTTGTTGTCTTGCAAACATTTAAAAACTTTATAACCACAAATTATGTGCTAACTACATCATCGTAACAGTAAATGTAGTTAAGTAAGTTAAACGTGAAGTAATTAAAGCAATGTTAAACTCACTTTGGTATTTACTAACCGGAGTGGAGTTTCTAGATATTAACTAACAAATAGAGAGAAATATTATTTAAACTTGCATTTAGTTTTTTGTATAAATTGGCTGTCATGGTCCAAGTGTTGGCACGCTTCGCAGCAGATGCCCAATGCTACGTTACTATTTATTTTGACGGTCTAGTCAATAAAATAGTTTTTTTTGTCAATACATAACAAACTTGATAAATAAAAATTAAAAAACTTTAGAAACAAAAAAATATGGAGAAAAGAAAAATTGAATTATCAATCAAGGGCATTTTAACATATCTAGTAAGTTATTGGGTGTTTTAGTTTGGAGCACCTTCATTGGTTAGAGGTAAACCGACAAACAAAAATATATTTCTTTTCTTTTTTATACTTACACATGAGTAGTAAGTACTACCTAAGGTATAGTGTATAACCTGATATCATCGTCAAGATAATAATAATATTTAATGGTTCTAATAAATAAGATACTACTTAGGTACAGGTAAATCCTTATCCTTATTTGTTCTGAGCAAGGCTTTAATGATTAGCACATGTTACTTCTACTTACAAGTTGTAGGTAAGTACTTAAACGAGAGACGAAACTATATGTCTCGTACTGTAAAAAATAATAATCTGATTGCAGGGATTCATTGTCTGCTGGCAATAATTAAAAACTGATTAATTTAGTCAAGACATAAACAAGTATTTGAAATCAATAGGTATACAAGTAGATAGAGGACTAATGACAAGACCCTGAGAGAGGCCATTCTATAAAATTCTTGCTGGCAGAAATTCAATACCAAACCTTAATTGGAGTTGCATAAAATTAGTAAGTTAGATTAGTACCTACTGACTGAGTCGGACAATGACTTAGAAACCAACGCAATAAGAATATTTTTAGGGGATCAGAATCTAGTGATGACGCTAGTTTTCTTTATTCAAACTGTGATAGGTCCGTAAGTAGGTACCTTAGGCATTTATATGATAGGCAAACAAGAGTTTTGTACCGCAAATAATAGGTACTTACAGATAAAAAGCGACATATTTTTTACGATTCGATCTTAGTCAGGTAACACGGATGTACTCATATTACTTGAATACCTGCACTATGAAGTGCGTAATGGGTTCCAAGCATCAATAATGATTAAGCAAATAAGTAACAATACAAACACATAGATATATGTAATCAAGGATTTCGATGTAGATTGCCAACATCCTTCAGAAGTCGTAAATTTATTTCGCAAATATGAAGATACCACTTACTTCCACAACGTTTGTAGAATCTAGAACAAATAGAAGCAAATCATTTAGCTCTGTTATTTTAACGTTTACTTCTCTTTAGGTATGACATTGTAAAACTTTTTTTACAAAAATCAAAACAAAATTAAAGATTTAGAAAGCAATCGGCGTCGTTTCATTACATATCTATGTTAGATGTATTTGATTCCTTGCGAATTACCTACAAGAACGGAAGCGGTTAAGATAACATATTATAAGCAGTTACTTATTTACTTAATTTCTTTCAAGATAACCTATGCCGACAAATAAAATTGTTTAATTTTCACATAAATCATTATTCCTATCTATTCATAAAAAGAGTACCCTACAGATTTATTGCGTTGTTTTTGTACGCCCCCTTTCAATTGCGATACGTTTTTCTTTAATTTATTAGGCTAATATTGTACGAAACACTATAGATACCTATTTAAAGAACGTCAAATACCTAAGTAGGTAACACGAGTACCTACGACTTTCATTTGCAAATAATAAATTTACTTTGTTAAGTCGCACAATATGTAAACAACACCCACAACATTATTTGTACTACGTCTCACCTACACATTAAATTAAAACAAATATTCTACCTACCTATCTATATGCTATAATAAAGTGTTATTCTTTATGATTTTGCACCGCAGTGATGTTTATTCTACCGTAAATTACTGTACCTACCATCGACGCCACGTACCTAGTAGACGAGTTTCCTTTTCCGTTGGTTCACCGTGCGTGTTGTGAAAATGGATGATACATTATTATGAACTGCTCGCATAATTGATACCTATGTTACGAATCTTTATTCAATCATCTACGTAAAATACTGCAATTCATACAAGTTGTTAATTGCCTACTAGTAGAGTGGCACTTACTTAGCGTCTCTAAAATATGCACATTTCAGTAAGAATTTTTCCAACCTAAAGTTTACTTCATAGATTTATTATCTTCGCTCTCGCTCTTACTAGATGGAGCACTGCCTGTAAACAATAGCTTTGATCTTGCGGCAGTTTTTTATTTTCGTGAAAACTCGTGTGTCAAATAATACATAACTGTTCGAAAAGCTTCCGACCAAACCATGACATGTTTTCTGACTTAGTACTAGGAACAAACCAAGATGTCGCTTAAGTCCAAACCTTTTATTTACTCATCATCCTCGCTGAGCAACAAAATAATACGTAAAAAAATTCAAGCTCGACAAAACGGAAACTACACATCTGTCTTTTTGTAGTTTTTAAATCATTTTGGCAATAAAAAATAAATGTTTCAAAAGTTTTGAAACGCCATCTATATATGACCCCTGACATTCCTTACAAGCTGTTATATTTTAGTAACTACTCTTAAAATTGACTATTTTTTAACCACCAACCACCTACCTACGGTCTCAGAGACCGTAATGTTTTATAAAATTCAAATATAATTTTATTAAAAAAAATTGATGGGTTATTTTTTACTACTTTTTTTTTTTTTTTTTTTTTTTTTTTTATTTATTATAGAGAGTTTTAGCCATGCAAGGCTATACCATACTTTTTATGTTAAAAACTTACAAAAATACGAAACAATTGCTATATTTGGTGCTAAAACGAAGCATTGGCGTATAAAGTTGCATGTTTTGTTACGGAACTTTAATTTGTTAATTGAAATCCTAAAATCAACGCAATTATCTATTAGCGGTCTTTGCGACCGCACGGTGTTGGTAACAGGACAAAAATAGGTGCTAGGTGGTTGAGGGTTAATGTCAAATATTATGTCATAAAAAAACAGCGGCGTAGGAGTAACAATATTTTTAAGGGCCCTATAAAAAATATTTAAACATAGATTCACAATTACTCCTTGCCCATGGTACTCGTAAAATGCGGGATAATAAAGAAGGTAAAAGCACCAATTATAGACAATATAAAGAATATTTTTCTTTTTGCTTATTCATTTATGGATTTTACTATACACGTTTCTAGGGTTTTGGATGTTATAATAAATAGTGACTTTTAGAACCAGTTTTCGTTTATTAAAGTAGCTTATTACTAGTTTCATCAAAATATACTTATTTATATACGTGTATATCCTCTGTCAGACTATCCTCTTTGATCTTACTATGCATTTTCATACGAGAGTTCCTATATCTAGACCATATCTTGTAAAAAATATTTTACTTTTTTAACACCGTCAATTTGGAAACGTATGGATTTATGGAGATTTTTTTGTTTAAAAAAAATAATAAAGTAAGCTATATTCAATGTGTAGGTTTAAAAATACATTATTTTTAAGTTTTTACTATTTTATGGCCCCTGTAGCTCGGGGGCCCCAAAAAATGGATACGGCGGCTACGCCCCTGCATATAAGTTGACACTAGCTCGGTTAGGTTCGAGTATGCTGAATTCAGCACACTTATGTTTTGCCGCATTTTACGAGTACCAGTGCTCCATCTAGTAAGAGCGAGAGCGAAGATAATAAATCTATGGTTTACTTATACTAATTGATAATAACGCAAAGTACACTTATACAAAGTAAACACCGACTAACCAAGATTTTATGTCGGTATAAAAACTTTCAAGTTTAAATTAGCAAAACAAAAAATTTGCAAGTAGGTAATCGATTCTTGATGATCCGAGGGGTCTATGTTTGAAAACAACCACATTGAAGATCAATGAACTTGTTTCTTTTCAATGCAGTCGGTTTCATTTTTCAATAAAAACTTCCATTGAACTTTTCAAGATTTAACTGAACTATGAAAACTTTCTATGAAAATTCACCCATTTGTAACAACCTAATGGCCTAATGTACAGGGTGCCCAGGAAAGAATGGATAACCTCTGAAGGGCTAATAGTAGAACTAAAGGCAAGCCTAAAAAAGGTATTTTGATGTAATGTAAAGTATGTAAGTATGAAAATACCTATGTTTGCAATGCAAGGAAGCGTATCTTGTGTTGAAACATTGCTACATTTAAAAACCACAAACTGTCATTGCACTACCATTACAAGGGCAGGCGTAGATTGCAACAACTTTTATCGTAACAAAGTTCTTTATTTACAAAAATACAAGCGAAACACCAAAATACTTGCATTATGTGTCTACCTAACGGTATTAAATAAAACCTATCCTACTGGAATTATGTGAAATGTGAAAGTTTGTATGTTTGTGACTCAATCATGCAAAAGCGGCTGTTTAGATTTAGATGAAATTTTCTGAATAGAAACATCATAACCCAGAATAACGCGCTAATTCAAGTAAGGCTTGTTTAATTGTTTTTATAAATAACAAAAGAGGGCGCCACATTTAATAGGGCGCATGCGAAGCTAGTAGTAGTTATATACCCCAGGAGGCCTACCATGAACTCTTATTGAAATTCAGTTAAGGACCTAAACTGAACTGCTGCGCTTATTCGTACCACGACCTTACATATACAAACCTAAACTGAGTCGCTAGTTTGTAAGCGATTCAGCTGAAATAGTTCATTCTTTTGCAAGCAAATGCGTACCATGACGTGAAACCTAAACTGTGGTGCGAGCATGGAACTTTTGTCGATCGTTAATATCGTTAATTTGACATTTGTTTCGTTAATTTGTATGAACAATAACGACGCCAACTGTCAAAATAACGAAATTAACGATCGACAAAAGTTCCATGCTCGCCCTTCTGAATAGCTTAAATGTCAAATTAAGCGATTCAAAAAAAGTTGCTTCTTTCGTTGCGAGAAGTGAAACGTTTTGTTAATTACTTTTTAAAAATAGTGAGAATATACGTATTTCAGTTCAATATTTAGTGGGTTTTAAAAGTATATGTAAAATAAAGGGTAAAAATTGTGAGTAGCAGAGCAATGGAGAATGTTACTAGGTATGCCAAATCACTTGAAATTTTGTCTCAGTAAAGCCTGTATGCATACAAATACACTAGTTTTTGTTGTAATCAAAAATACCCAGTAGTTTTGATTTTATAGGCATTCAAAGTTTCGAAAAATATCGAGTCCCGCTAACAGTCACGTGACCGCTTGTGACGTCTTACCACAACGCGCCAGCGGTGGCGCATATAGCTGGCGCAGTATTTTATGTTATTTTTTTATTTATTTAACATTTAATGTATAATTTTTATGTGATTTCGGTCGCGTATTAGTAAATATAAATATTATTCGTTATTATACGTTAATAGTAAATATTATTCTATTAATAAATTGGGTATAGGTTTCGAAAAAAGGTAATCGTGTAATCTATTTAAAATAGATGAATTAATGGCTGCGCATTATTTATCAAGAAATAGTGATTTTGTTGCCGCCGAAATGTTTGATATGGTCTAAACTGTTTTATCAAAACAAAATAACCAATATAATAAAAATACTAATGGAAGAATGCAAGTCCAATAGTAGAAGTATGTACCTACCTACCTATGATTATTTTTTTTACGTTAAAGACAACAAATCATGTATCATAGTTTTGTAGCTTTAGGTATTAGTTACGTCCTTCTAATATTATAAATGTGAAAGTTTGTGAGTATGGATGTATGAATGTTTGTTACTCTTACACGTAAAAACTACTGCCCCCCAAGTCAAGTGGCATGTGATATTTGCGATAGCGAGTGAATAGAAAAAATATGTATGAAACTGACAAATTGCAAGCTTGTCAAAAATTTATTCTATTCACTTGCTATCGCAAATATCACTTGCCACTTGACTTGGGGGGCTGGACAGATTTGGATGAAACTTTGCAGTAGGTTACACATCAGAATGACACATAGGGTACTTTTTACCGCGGGAAAACTTCTCATTCCCACGGAAACCGACTTCTACGCGAACGGAGTCGCAGGCGGCCACTAGTATGTATACAAAGATACCGCTCTTCTAAGTAAATTTAAATAAATACATGCATTGATTTAGTACTAACTAGCTTCAGTTAGCAGCTTCGCCCGCGTTTCCCTCGGGAACTGTACATTTTCCCAGGATTAAAAGAAGCCTATGGATTATTTCAGTCTTCGTCCAGATCCGTTCAGTCCTTTTTGTGTGAAAGATAACAAACACAAACACAATCTTCCGCGTTTATTATATTACTAGGAAGTAGGATACCTATACGATCTAGATGTAGGTAGTTGAACGTTACAGATGCACTTTGCCTTTACTATTTTATTTAAGTAATTTAATTTATTTTTTATTGCAAATGTAGATGATATGAACTAAACCTCTTTTATTTATTTGTATTTTTAGTATAGTTAGTATTAATAGTATTGGTTATGTTCAAGTTAAAAGATTTGGTGATGTATGTATGTATCCTTTAGAACTGTAAAAAACAACTTTTCCGGCGAATTGATAGTTGTATTTTTACATTTAGGCACAACACATGATTTCGTAGTAGTTGGATTAGTCATTTTTAAAAGTATTTAGGTTTAATTTAGACGACAAGTGCGCGCGACCGCGAGCGTACTGAGTGAGCCAGACCGAGCCAGTTGTGGTGTGACGTCACACCGCCACCGGCAGCCCGCGTCGTGCGGTAGCAACTTATTTTACTTATAAATCGGAAACTAATTGACGCATCGAAATAATTCTTTCACCAGTATTTTTTATTTTTGACAGAGAATACGAAGAGATAATAATCAAAATTTGTTAACATTCTCCATTATGAAAATATTAACGGCCCTAAAAAAACTCTTGCGGCTAACAGCCCTAAGTTGGCAAGTCAGGAATAATACCTGTCAAATCAAATATGAGTGCGTTCGAAAATGTATTTTATTCATTTTTACGACAACACTAAACAGACATTTAATTATTAATTAGAATTACTATCATTTAATAAGTGCTAAAAATAGTTTAATGTGGTATAATTTGATGCTAACTTGTGCAATTTTAAAATGTATTTTGTATTTTTTTCATAAGCAAAACCTTTACCAACCTTTATAAACTAGGTTTCGGAACGCAACTTATTTAGAGTAAAAGAGATAGAATTAAGCAACGACTGTAGAGCGTCATTTCTTTCTCACATTACGGACCACAGACAAATCTCGTTCATTCGTTCCTCCGTGTGCGATTCAAACGCCACTCACCATTAAACACTTCATGGTACGAATCTTAGCAATTCAGTTTAGGAACCTAAACTGAATAGCATCGGAATTGAATCGCAAACTAAAAGTTGATGGTAGGCCTAAAGTTCCCAGTAGTCTTACCAATCGAACTACTGGGAATTTTCTTCCCAATAGACTTACTAGTAAGACCTCTGCGAACTTGGGTTCCCAGTAGTTTTACCAGTAAAACAAATGTCTTAATAGTCCTACTCTCATGTAGACCTAGATATTTATAGACATTAAACCTACATAGTGAACTTGAATGTATGACCTAAATATTGTGCAGTGAGAGTAAATAATTTACAAAACTCAAAGAAAATTCCCAGTAGTTCGATTGGTAAGACTACTCGGTAAGAATACTGGGAACTGGGGGTAATATATATGTTACGGCTAATACCCGAAGTGCGGCTACACCTAGTTTTAGCCGGTTAGAAGTGTTTATTATATGGAAAACTGTAAAAAAAAAATTAATCCTATGTATATAAAAACTGGCTTCAATCATGAGTCGAATTTGGACTCCTTTTTCTGGGTGGACTCCTTTTTCTGGGTGGTATCAAAAAAGTAACCTAACTAACCTAACTTATTGATGTTCTAACCGGCTAAAACTAGGTGTAGCCGCACTTCGGGTATTAGCCGTAACATATACCTATAACACAGATATTAGTAAATAAGTTCTAATTGATTTAAGATCTTGTTCACAACAGGAATAATAAAGAAAACAACCAATACATAAAGTTATTATTGTATATTCGCCTCCTTACAAAATTATTTACAACACCTTATTATGCACATACTCATTGTCATATAAAACATTACAACTGAGACTGTTTCTTCTATACCGCACAAATATACAGCCTATTTAATTACTAAGCCTTATTTATTTAACATATCCTTTCTTACAGATCATTAGGCACCTTTTTCTAAATTATTTTTAGGGTTCGAAAAAGATATGCAAGTGTAGACCTACCTACATTCGACTTAATGATATTTTTTCTACGATTCTCGAATTACTTTGCCTCGTTTTGTTAAATTAAGAGAAAAAGCTTATGAAATAGTATTACTTTAGTTTTGGAAGCGGGTATAAATATCATTAAATAGAGAAATATACAAGCAGATAGTATGGGACAAAATATATCGACGAATCACTGTAAAAATAATATAGACCACATAATTTAATAAACGAAAACTAACTAATAACTAATTAAAACATCAATCAGCCAAGGGTAATCAATCCAACACAAAATTAAAGTTATTTTCAAGAAAATTATTATAAAGGAATGTAGATCCACAAATGGTTACACAGAATAATATTTTATATCCATATTTACAATATTCTATTCACTATGTTAAACTAATTCTAACCACAGAATATATTACAGTAGACATTATATTTATTTAACATCGACGAATAATACTTGCAATCGAATACACAATTTATCTTCAACTAATACAAATGATTTATTTTTCATTGATGTATTGCCATTAAATTATAAACTTGTTATTTATTTTTATTAATATATCAGGTGTTTTCCATTGCCAGTTTATTGTTACAATATTCATTTGTTTGTTTTACTTCAACATAGCATAAAAGCTAAATTAGTTTTGTAATCAGCCATCGATTTTTATACCAATTATGTCTTATTAACCTTTGCCAATTACGCCTTATTCGCATAATTATGTTCCTTTTTTTCTTTCATTATATGATTTAGAAGAAATTTCATATTTTAAGAAGTTAGAGATCCCAAAATATTATTAAAATAAATGTATTGTATAACATTATTTTTTATACAGTTTCACCCTAGCGATTTTATTAGTAGATATTAATTACTATTATCCAACCCGGTAATTGCATAGTTAACAAAACATTATTTTAGTATTCCTAAGGTTAATGACCCCATACATTTCTTGAATATAGTTTGATATACTGTGTGTTACAGAATCAAATTTTGGCCACTCCAAACTTTAACAAATATTTGAGCCTCAAACCAGTTCGTTGATATTAAATTACCTTTTCTCTTTTATATGTTTTCAAGATAAACATTTTTACTTAAATTTTTATCGACATTTTATTTTTCACCTTAAAGTGTCAATTGGACCTTCAAAATATACGAGCTTTCTTGTAACTTTTACAGCCCATTCCATTTGTTTAATAGTAAGTTAGGTAATGGAATATTACTTTATTGCAACCGTTATTTAGTTATTTAGTTTATTACCATAAAGAGATCGTACACATCCTTACAAAATATCTCAAGTCGTATTTGGACGCCAACATTATAGGCTCTTTACAAAATTGACAAACCTTGCGTAAATTAAAAACAGGATGGATTACCTCATAAATATGTTGTTTTAGTTTTTATATCACATTAGAGTTTATTCTACGAGTATATTGGAGTTATCGGTTCTTATAAAATTATTCATAAGACAACTCATTTGCGGGCGTTCAAATATAATGGCCTAGTGTTTAGGCACTATAAATGAAATAGAAGCCAAGTTTTTCAGTCGGTATTTACATGTCTATCACCAGGATAGATTGCATAAGATCTTATAGCACTGAGTGTTTGAAACATTTAATTATAGTAAGATTAATCGTTGTCTGTATACCTTTAATTTGGCAGTGACATACGTCTATTGATTAAGGACGCTACTTTTCTATTTTATGATTGAAATATTAGTTTAACATCTCAGTGACTATTTGATATTTACACTGACTCTTATGTGGGGTTAGCAGTTGAGCATCAATGTATATTAAGAAGTGCTAGTAAAAAGATACAAAAAAATGCCTCAAGTATTGTGCTTCTAAACTTATAACTCTACTAGCACTTTTTATTTTATACAGCTATCCCCACTAAGCTGAATCATCCATAGATTATTAATTACATTCACATTAACTGCAGTGCGATCATTTAATTTTATAGGGACTCTCTTAGGCATCGATTGTGACAAAAAATTTACTAAATGTTTTTTCATATTTACTTAAGTTTTCGACTGTATGCTTGTATTAAAAAGCCGCTCGTGTTTTTCATAACTTAATTTAAATTCGTATTAGTTACTGACTACAAAACTGAACGATATCAAAGATCCGACCTTACGACATGTGTTTAAATATAAACACATTTTTACTTTCCTAGTACCCAATCAGTTAATTTTTTGTCACTTGCAGCATGAACTCTCTTTTTATATTACACCAACAATCAACATAGTAGTAAAAGACGGCACTCAGGTCTTCTCAATTGATTTTTCCCAATCGCCTTCATCCAAAAGAGTCCCTATCTATCATCAGTTTGACAGTTTCACCATACACCACCAACCACAGTCCCTATTCATCACTACGCTAGTTTCACATCACAATCCTATTCCAGTGTATACCGCTGCATGTTAGTTATGTATTTCTTTCTTCTAGTGTCACTTCAGTGTAACGTTACGCTTTCTTCTAGTGTCACTTCAGTGTAACGTTACGCTTTCTTCTAGTGTCACTTCAGTGTTACGTTACGCTTTCTTCTAGTGTCACTTCAGGGTTACGTTACGCTTTCTTCTAGTGTCACTTCAGTTGGTAGTTAATGGTTAATGCGCAGTGGCGTGTAGACTGTGCTGCGCCTTCTTCTTGCGCTGCGCGAGCATGTCGTAGAAGGGGTTGTGGCTGATGGAGCGCCGCAAGCACGAGATCCACTCATCCCGCTCTTCGGAGGTTGATGCTGACATCCTGGAAGGGCGAATGTTGGTTAGTGGGGAATATTTTGGGGATGGTGTATAAAGGAACGCGTTTAGCAGACTGGAGGAAACCATCGTGCTATGAAATATGAGAGATATGTAGTTCTATGTTAAGTAATATTTTACCTACACAAGAATTGAGGAATCTCTGGAGCTTGTGAAATTTTTAATTACTTTCACAATTTAAAAGATACTCAATAACTGACAGGGTTATTTTTTAAGGTTTTTTTTTACTGCATGCCAAAAGTAACTTTAAATTGAAGTCATCTAATTCTGGAATACAGTTCCCCCCCTACCTGTAGACATTGTGCTTCCCCTCGACCACCTTCCCCTCGGAGTCGGTCTTGCACGCCTTGATGAGGTCGGCGCCGCGCGCGAACAGCTCCAGGCAGTGCGGCCGCGCGCGGTCGCTGGCCGGACGGACCTGGAATCATCATCATTATCATCATCATCGTCGTCGTCATCATCGTCATCATCATCATCATCATCATCATCGTCGTCGTCATCATCATCATCGTCATCATCATCATCATCATCATCGTCGTCGTCATCATCATCATCGTCATCATCATCATCATTATCATTACATAGTATAAATCCAAGTCGCTAATTCTGTCTGTTAGTATGTTTGGCTGCTAACTCCTCCTAAAGTACGGATTTAAATGCGGTTATTTCCATATTTTAGGGAATTCTTTCATTTAAATTTGTAAATAAAGAAAATTCAGAAAAAGTTATATTTAGTTAGCCAAAATTCGATGTTTTGTGAACAAGTCGGCCAAAATTACACCATTGCAAAGCGTGGGCGGGTCGCTAGTTATAAATAATTAATAAATCTCCAGACTGACACACCAACTGTGTGGCCCAAAACTAAGCAAAGCTTGTACTATAGGTACCACACAATGGACTAGGGGAGAACCTAGTTACACCCAGACACGAGCCAATATCGAAAAACCATTTTTACGAAATTGGCCCGATCGGGAATTGAACCCGGAACCTTCTGCTTAGCAGTCCGGTATATATGTTACGGCTAATACCCGAAGTGCGGCTACACCTAGTTTTAGCCGTTTAGGCCGTCAAATCATTATATTAGATAGGGCAGCAAGCCTGCCTTTTGCACTCGCCCCCAAACCCGGTGAAGCTGTAAGGGCCGGCAAGGGGCCAACAGCAATCGACAGACAGAAAAAAAGGGAGAGAGCAAGCGGGACACATGATGGACGAGCGTTGGAGAAAGTCTCGAGTCGCTCTGCTTAAAGACCAGATACAAGGTCAAATGGCAGACGTTAACTTTGCGGAGTACCCGCTATAAGGTTGAAGCAGTGTTACATTATGTTGCTCTTTGTAAACTTGAAGCTAGCTGGAAATTTTGCTTGGCTCATTAGAACACCCCTTGTTTTTTCGAAGTAAAATTTGGTATGTCATTTAAATAAAAATGAAACCGTATTTCACTCGATATATCGACACTAACAATCAGCAAAGTCGTGCCTCATGAAAAAAATGTTCTTTTCAGCCCTTAGGGAGTCATGAAGGAAGCCTTAACTTCAAACACAGTATGACTTTTGTTGACGAACTCCTTCAAGACACTACTTCGGCTAGATACTGTGCGACCCCCATTCTGTCATCTACATAGCAATGAATGAATGATGATATGTTGCTGTTTTGCAACATATTGTTATACAAAATAAACAGAGTTGAAAAAACCTACAACTTTAAGGGACACCAGCTTTCAAGAGCAGAAAATAATCACTTTATAGATTTGGACTAATATAGCATTTCGAATCACATAGAGATATCACCAAAGATATTATATTTAAAAGCATTAGATTAAAATGAAACTTACACATATGTTTTCTAGCGGTATGATCCCTCTCGGCTCCTTATCGGTTGTGTACTCGAAGTAATACAGGCAGTTGTCGTTCAGAATGAACCACCGCCGCTTCCACGATTTGTATCTGCAAATTAACAAGGAAGATGTTTACGACACTTTTGTTAACTTGAGTTGTAGCCTTATAAGTATATTCCATGTTAAGAGAGATTTATAGATGATAATAGACATAGAGATTCCTGAAGGTAAATCTTTGCTTAGAGTTAGCTCAATGCAAAGAACAACACATATGTATTTATAATAACTATATACGCTAAGGTTAAGAACATTATAACATAAGTTATACATTATATAACCATTAATCTTTCGGCAACATCCAGAATCACAATCTTTTTTTTTTTTTTTTTTTTTATGTAATATAGGTAGCAAACGAGCATGCGGGTCACCTGATGGTAAGTGATCACCGCCGCCCATGACTACCCTCAACACTGTAGGTGTTGGGGGTGTGTTGCTGACCTTTAAGAAAATATATAAATAAATAAATAAAATTGGGCACCGGATACCGCACTCACCGAACGAAACGCAGGAACATCGTTCCTACTTCACGTCGGTTTCCTGTGCGACGGTGGTATTTCACCGGTCGAGTCAGCCCAGCAATCGCTGCAGACAGAGCCTACAGCTAGACTCTACCACTCAAAAAACTCTGCAAGTTTTTCTTAATTCAAAACTATTTATATAATCCTGTCCTCACATTTTGCACACTCAACTCCATACAGTGCCTGCTCTATTAAAATCTTTTGTTTAGTTTCACTTGTATGTTAACATATCTTTGATTTGACCCACTTCCCGGTATCCGATTGAGTTGAATTTTTTTATATTATTTTCTATAGGTAAAATCTGCAACAAGAGGCTGTGTTTACCTGCCGCCCTGCTTCCACAGCCAGCCCTCCTTGTCGGGGTTGAAGAACGTGTGCATGAGGTCGTTGCCGTCGTCCTCGGGGATCTTGAAAGGCTCCGTCTTTATAGACTCGTATAGAGACTGGAAATTCAATTATTAATAAGGTTATTCAGGTTTTGGTAAAGCGGGTCGATAAAAGTACGTATTAAATTTAATTTAAAATGTTACCCACGCCTATTCATGTTTAAATCGAAGCGCATGTTCCTAATACTGCCAAAATCATTATTACTATATTTCGCATACTAGACTTGCGGCCGAAACCAATATTCTACTAACCTTTGACGCCTTGTTATTTGTGTAACTATGGTAACTATTATCCATGTTTTTGCGTCGCAATAAACTATGGTAGTTTGCTTTTGATATGGAAATGACAGAAACACGTCACAAAAAAAAAACTAAAGTTTCCAAATACCAAGGTTCTAACTATCGTGGAATATTGGTTTCGGCCGTTATACCGTTATTTAAAATGCGCTTGTAGCTTTCATTCGTTAAAATATGTTTCGTCTCTGTAGGTAATGCTGTACCTAAGATAAAGAAATACGTCAGCAAATGAGTTTATAAAATAAATACCATTTAGTAGTTGTTGTGAAGTGGTAAAACTTTTACGATCAGAAAAGAAAGTGCTAGATTTACAGATTATCTTCCAACTAGACTAGAACGAGGTAAATAAGATGAAAGGCACATTATCTGATTAGTTACAATCTGCAAATTGCAGTAACATAATACTGTTTGCCGCAATCATAAGATACAGATAGCACGGTAAAACAAGCATCTTATGATATAGACAATTATATCGCACATTTACATGTTGTGTTAACGGGACCGTATGAAATGATGGTGGGTGAAACGGGGAAATTGATATGCCGTTTTAATGCCTTTTTTATGTGATGGGCCAATAAACTAAACTAAATATGGCTAAATTAAATAAACGCATATAATATTTTTATTTTGTAGCTTTATTTAAATAGCTGCATTAATAGGTACTGCACCATTGATATAAAAGTACGTCATTTGCTTTTGTATAATGATATAATAATTATTATTTTCAATTATATTATCTAACATTTCCATAGTTACCTGTTAGGTAGACATTTTAATGGTTCGATAACAGTTTGCGTTTGATAACTTTGAATTGCGATTTAACTTTGGACAACATTTTGAACTGCAATTCAAACTAATCCAACATGACCGAACTTAATTAGAACATGCATTTTGCAAAACCTACATATTTTCAGATGATATACGATATCAAACAAGCTACGTTACCTAAACAAAAATAAAGCTGTTTCTTGTCTGTCAATTTCCTTAATGAGAATTCGTAGAGAAATTCAAGTTCAAACTAATAACCGCATGACTGAAAACGAAATCGAAAGCTTTTACTTCTATCTTTTTTTCGCCTAATATTTACCGTTTTTATAAAACAATAAAATTTAGAATCTTTCCTGTTACAATTCTCGGCTACAACTCGCTTAAGTAAGTAACTTTTAGTGGCACATATTTAAGTATTTAAATAAGGAAGGATACATTATTTTTTATCATCTCATTTTTTATCAGCTCCTTTGCTTCGTCCCGTTTGAAAAGCCCCTACATGAATGATCCCGTCATATTATCAAGTGAATAAGTTAAGTACAGCAATTGTGTCGAATGTGCCGCCCGTTTCAATAAGTCTAAACGATTGTTGTCCAAGTAATCAACTCTTTACTTTCCCACAACTGGGCTCTTCATTACTGGAACTAATTCCAAGGCGGCTTGAGAAAGTCTCCCCTTTTACCGAAGTACATTATTACTATGTAAATATAGATGTCCCTAATGGACCACAAAGACTTTTTAACTCTCTCTTATTTCTATTGTATTAAGAATTATTAAGATGTTGAAATAATTTTGTTATAAACGTCATTTTAGTTTTTTTTTTTTTTTTTATGTAATATAGGTAGCAAACGAGCATGCGGGTCACCTGATGGTAAGTGATCACCGCCGCCCATGACTACCCTCAACACTGTAGGTTTTTTTTAATAACCGCAAGATAATGCTTATGTTCTTAGTAACAGTAACTTTAAATTAAACATTAACAGATTATAAATATTATTTACATATTAGTCATCTTGATAATGAGGGGGAAAAACAGCGTATTGTGTGACACTATTTGTTCTGGGGTCATTACACATACAAAGGGCGATAAGCTGAACCCAGCTTGTCATTAACTAACAAACAACTGCTTAATGCAAAATAAATATACTTTGTACTGTACCTACATTTTAGTAAAAACTTTCTTGTAAATTCCACATTTATAAAAAAATCGAATAGCTCTTTAATAGGCACAAAATATTAATTTATGTATCGCACTCAATTCATGTTCTGCTGCATGTATAACCGGGTCCAAGGGTGCACAATTCAACACACAAAGCACCTAAAGTTCGATGTTGGCAACCTACAATAGATTTTATACCAAGCGCCAATCAAGCTGTTTGCGCACCATGGGCCCGCGTCTTAAACTTCATAAATACATTATTATTCCGACACTTCACCTACTAAATCATTTCTTTACTTTCAAGCTTTTACTTTCAAAGCTAAGAAATTAATACTAATTCCTCACCAAGAGCAACTCCTGAGGCAAGTCCCCACCATTGTTAATCCCTCTGTTCATAGCCACAAACTGCTCCGGCGCCGGCTTGTCCTTCACACTAGGGTTGTGCAGCGAGGTGTTGAGCATGATGATAGCGAAACTCAGCACGTAGCAAGTGTCCGCGTTGGTGAATATGTCGGGGTTGAGCTGGCAGTAGCGCTGCGCGAAACACTCCATCATACGGTCGATCTTCTGCGCCTCGCCCGGCAGTCGAAAACTCCATAGGAATTGTCTGGAAATAAAGTGGACGAGATATAATTACATTGTCTGTATCATGTCTTTTTTGTAGATATATGTTGGGATATTAGGAAATAGCTGAATTTTTCCGCAAAAAAAGAGAGGATTTAGTTTGACTGTGTATGACTATGTATCCGTTATGTCCATGGCACTTTAGCACCTAATCTGTAGGTTTTATATTTTGATTTCATACTTTCTTTTTAATTCCAATTAGTGATCAACCTAACGAAGTTTTGTTTTAATTTTTAAAACACACGCTTTTATTAGAATCATGATCATAGCAATGTTAAAATGTAATCTTCTATGCTTTCAGTATTTGGTCAGTTGACATATTTGTTTATTTATCTTGCCATATGATAACAGATGACCAAAAGCTGTAATCACGGTGACAGCTACATTATCATTAGATGTCTTTTAGTATCAATGTCAGAACAAACAGATAACAACCATTATAAATATAGTGTAAAAATCTATACAAGGTTAACATACTGTTTACATTTGTTATTTCTTGTATTTATTCGTATTTTTTAAATTAATTTAACACAGTTGACGTCAATTAATCAAATAAAAGAGGAACTACCAGGAACAATTATAATATGTCATCATAATGGCGCAATATTACTTGATTACTCGATCCTATGCTTATAAGAGATAATTATTCTAACAGAATTACTAAGATTATTCTACTTGATATTACTTTTAAAATGGCAACCTTAACCTTTAATACCTGATAATAAATGAATAAACAGTATGGAACGTTTTTATACGTTGCAATACAAATATTACTCGAAGCCTTATACAATGTACCCATCAATTTACTTTAGCTGCGTTGTAAAAAAAAGTGTTTGCATGAAGAGCACACTAATGGACGGTGTTATCCAGTACCTCAATGCTGGGAACGAAAGGACGGTGTTATGCACCCAGCCGGAACCACACAAGAAGGCAATCAACATAAACATTTTGTATAACAGAAAGCAAAATTAAGTCAACACAATACAATTGACCTTTGGGAACAGACGGTTAAATTTCAGCTTATTGAATTCAAAGTACTCTCAACTTTTACGGAGAATATTATTATGCTGTAGTGAGTCATGCCAGTTTTAGTTAACGAAACATGCTTTCTGAGAAAAACATAGCGTGCTTCTTTCACATCGAGGCTGTTCGTTGAAAGTGCAAGTGGAATAGCGTTTTTTAATATTCTCTGTTTATATAAAGCGGATATAGAACGTAAACATTTGTTTGTTGGATCCATTAAAGTTTATCTTATCTTTTGACGTAAATCTATGTTTGTTTAGCTTTGGGCTTGGCGACAGTGTTACATAATTGTGTAACTATTTATACATTACCGACATATAATATTGGCAAAGTTTCATCAAACATTAACTAGAAAACAAAAACCTCGAAGCAATTAACTTTTTGCTATCCATTGTTTGAATTATGCATCATAAACTTTAATTGTTGTTATAAATTAATTTTAATGTTGACTTGTCTATTTTAATTCGTACGTTAAACGTAGTTGTTAATTATTCAATATTTGCTTGCATATATTTAAATGGTCTGTTAATTTAAAAGCTCACATTTTATACAAACAAGTTTGCGTGAGAGTCTTGATAATGCGTTTTTCGCTTTAATACCTTTTAATCGGCATTTGAAGTATGCAAACTGCACATGTTTATTTGTGTTGCTATAAGTGAACCAATTCTATTAAGAGGGCTATTACAACTATATCTATAATTGGGTTATTATGTTTATCCATGTGTTTATAAATCTAAGTAGTATAAATAAATCTAAATCTTAGTATGTTTTCGCTTTTTTTTTTAATCGTCTTTAAACCTTCGTACCAGCGGTATTTTAATTCAACTTAATCATCTTTAGATATAATGCTCACCTCAGTGCCTGTACCAATATGAGATCAGTAAAGTCGTGTAGCTCTACAAACGCCCGTAGTACCGCCTCGTTGAAGTCTGATCTCTCCCCCAAATAATCCCCAATCGCCGTCTTGCTCAGCCCTTCGCCCTTGTGCAAGAACTGAGCAACGTCCTCCGGCGTCCTTTGTAACAACCCATTCTCGTATAAATATTCTATGCCTGCAAAGATAGAGAAGATGCTTTAGTAGCTACAAATTGAGCCGGCGAAGTCTAGACGGCAAAGTTTTTTCGAGACTGTAAGGGAACATTCTGTATTGTTTCAAAGTAGGATTGAAACGTATTGGCTTATGATTAAGAAAGTTTCTTTATTATGTATTATAGCAAAGTTTCGGAGATTTGAAACCGATGAGGCGAAACTTTTGAGATACATGGTAAATCTGCAACGCAAAAAAAAGTAGGTCCAAATATCAAATGATTTCAAAACCAATCACACAAAGAGAAAGTGCAATTTCGGCGACAATTGATATCGTGGCGTTGTTTTTATTTTTATTAAACGTTATTACGAAATTATTTTTAGAATGAACACGGATCAGCTGAATATAATTGCAGCGTGGATTATGAAAGCAGGTGGTCAGTTCCCAGAAGATTTAAACAAACCGTAATAAGCTTAGTGAAAAAGTTTCATTCGCGATAATTTTGTAATGAAATTAATTATGGGAACACCAGCACAACACTGCATTATATTATTTACTTATTATTAAATTATGAAAGTAATCGCATAGTTTTATTGCAATATAAATTAGGCTATTACACTTAAAACATAATAATGTAAACTTGCGTGCATCGCTACGGTCCAAAATTAGCAGCCGACATGATCGAAACATATCGATTATCATTAAAACAATGTCATAAAAGACAGTGTCACATAACAGGCGCGGTTAAGTGATTGTTCAATCGATCATAACGTGACATTGTTGTACAAATATTTCTAAAAGTATTAAAACAGGTTCAGTCACCTCTAACAACTAGGCTGGCTTGATAAAAATCCATTCCAGCTGGCCGTAGTGTAACTCACGCGTTTCAAAAGGTCCTTCAAACTTGACGCTCATTTGCAATCGCATACCGCATAGTGCGGTAGGGATCATCGAGTTTATCGACGTTTCTAAAGCATCGATAGTCTAAATAGTTGACTACAGACATAAATGTACGTAGTTTTAGGAACGTTTTCCATTTTTTGGGCAGAAACAACGTTTGTGTTCCTGGTGTGAAATAAGCAAGCCCTAAGCATAAACGAAGTTTCTTTCTATCTAACAATCGGTTTTGTAAAAATGATTGTTGAAATAGATCATGTTACAGTTTTGAAATTTGACGAGAGGGTTTGGTGTCTCGGTAAGGAAGGCCACAATATATTTCTTCAGAGGTTAGCACTTCGTTGTTATTAAACTGACCAGTAGGGCTATTCGCTAAACTCACTTCGAAGCTCACAGAGCGGAATCCGCGGTCAGGTTCATGTTTCGTATTCTCGTAACTCGATAGTAAGACACTCGACAGCTTATCGCTTTAAATGAAGTGAGTTTGGCTTATGACGTCACGTGTATGGAAATGTTAAGTAAATTGTATTCAGCAAAAAATCTCGACAATGTCTCGAAATCGAAACTTCAAACTCATACTCACTCGTAAAATAATAAGTTAGACAGAAGTGATCGAATTTCGTAAGTAATATTATCGTTACATAAATTCAAACCCTAACTCACCTCAGTGTTGATGAGTTAACAGAATACCGATTCAAAGTGAGGTGAGTTATCAGGTGAAGTGAGCGATCTCACTTGAGTGAGAATGAGTTCGTAAGTGAGTTTTTAGCGAATCGCTCTACAGTAGGGCTATTCGCTAAACTCACTTCGAAGCTCACAGAGCGGAATCCGCGGTGAGGTTCATGTTTCGTATTCTCGTAACTCGATAGTAAGACACTCGACAGCTTATCGCTTTAAATGAAGTGAGTTTGACAGAATACCGATTCAAAGTGAGGTGAGTTTTCAGGTGAAGTGAGCGATCTCACTTGAGTGAGAGTGAGTTCGTAAGTGAGTTTTTAGCGAATCGCTCTACAGGCGACGAATAATCAGTCTTTTGATTATAATGTGGTTAGTTTTAAAAACAAACAGACACCAACATGTATATGTATGAAATGTATCTCAAGTTGTACTTGATCTTTATCACCCGTGTTTACAGAAAATCGATATGCTTATCGATGTGTTTACAACACCGTTGGTCCCTACACAGTATAATGGCATGAGCTACATAACATGGTAACCACGTAGGTACCAGTGAATGGTGACCGATAGCTAGATTCGCAGGTATTTCACTGCAATGGCATTCGAGTGCCATTCCAACAATGGGCCTGTGGTGAACTCACGGAAAACCAGACGCGAAAGTCGTGCTTTTTTTAAACTCTTTATTCAAATGCTTTTCAGCGTTGTATTTTTTTCAGTGCGGAGGAATGTTTGCTGCACTTTTGAATCCAAGACTTTATTCCGTATTGTAATTGCGAAAGAAAAATCGATGGAGATACAAAAAGTAATCAGGAAAAATCTGTTACGGATGACCAATAACAATACTATCTGCGCAATAAATCCACGGTTTATGAAAGTCATCATCTCTATCTTGATTAAATTAAGCACAGTTCAATGCCAAGAGACAAAAAATATCTTCAGGAAGCGCTGTGTAATCTTACTTCCTATCAGTGTTTGGCAAAGTCATATTCTTTCTAAATATGACTGGCCTCCAGAATTGACGTGGTGAAAGTAAATTGTCTACTTAACTCCGTTAAATGATAGTGCGATTATCATTCTCTTCGTCACTTGCCCATAGTTCACCGATGACGAATATCAAATATCTCGGTGACGCATGCAAACTAAACAATTCAATTCACGAACGGCTATTTAATTCTCTATAGGTCATTTATTGATAGTACCATCTGAGAGTATTTTTATCGCCGCCAGTGACGTCAAAATGCGCCCCCACCACTGCGTCTTTTTGTGACGTCTCTCACCCCCTCTCAGTTATACGGCAAATTGTGAATGGGGTTGAAGCGTGGGCGGTTCGAGAAACGATTCTAACATTTATCACTGTCGCCGTTTTATATTTTTGTATCAATAAGTTCATGAAAATTTATTTTAGTATCATACTTGAGTTGTAGAAAAATATATCATGAAACCAGAGTTCTAGAGGCGAGAAAAAGAACGAAAAAACGTCCATTTGCAGAGTTGATATATTTTAAAGTAGATACCATTAATCCTTTGGCTAGGATACAAATGAGAAAAGATAAAAACTGGACCATTATACAGCGTCGGAACACTTTTTAAAATATGAATTTTATAGAGACATTCCGAGTTGTAGTAATGATATAGAAAGTGGAAAGGAAAATAAGAGACACTTGCAAATAAAGTGGTTGTGTGGTTTTACTGTTGTTTTATTAGATGTCTTGCTGGACACACTTACTTACGTCACTATATGTTTCGTATGTATTAACTTTAAAATATCATTATTATTTTTGTTGTGTTTATCATTTATTGTAAACTATATTTCGAAGCATAAGCAATTAAGTGACAGTAGTAAAAATAAATTGGATTCGAGTAAAACGTATCCTGGTATCGTTTAATTACATAAAAAAACATAATAATAGTAATATGAATGTACGTACTAGCCAAGAAAAATAGCTACCGTAGAAAATTACAAATGAGCTTATTGCAGATTGTCACCTCTGAGATATAAATCATTATAGAGACAAGGCCATCAAGCTTTCTACACGTAATGATGAAAACAAAATAAAATAGACGCTGTAGTAATAACACTACCTAATGGTAAAAAACATATACGATAATATTCATAATATATCCAACGTAGAACGAAGTCAATCTTGCGAGTTCAAGCTAGTTTTTTCCTTATCCGTGACAGTTCAGTTGATGACGAATTGCATAAATTATTAGCATAATGCACGCAGTCAACAAAGGAACTTAAAGTAGAACGACTTGTATAAAGGAATCCATTAGTAAATTGTACCAAAACCTGCCTCGAAAAACAGACTTTGTCATACAGAGACACCGTTCTCTTTCAATTTGACTGTCTTCCTCGAGTTTCGAGATAAACATGTTGTTTGAAATTTTTCACTTCCTTCCGCGTCTCAAAATCCGCTATATTCTAGCTAGCAACTCGACTTGGCAGTACATCCTTCAGAATATTATAAAAGGTACGATATTAATATGTTTCCTCTCAAAAACAATATTTATAAGAAAAGGTCGCGTTTGGTTGGATTCCAATCTACAAAATGGCTAAACAATTTCCATTCGGTAAGAACAAATATTCCTCCCACACACAACAATATAGCTTCAACAACCGGGATATTAAACGTAATAAAAAGTAATATTATCAAAGGATTCCGTAGCATTAAGTCGATGAGAAAATATATTCAACATAGTGCCTCCAATTCAATATCAATTTAGTCAGCTTTTGCGTACATATATTTTTCATCACATTACTTTAAAAGACAGGACTATGGAAAGCGCGAGTCACGTCTACCTCATGTATGTCAGGAGCACTTAGTAACATGGCGACCTAATTAGTGAAAGAAAAATACACTCTAAGGAACGTGAGTGAAGAAAGCAAATGACTCATTGAGTTTGTTTACTCTGTACCTTTTGTATTTTGCTGATTAACCGTGTACTTTGTAACCTGCTACCGGAAATGTCTTGCTGGAATTTACACATGGTGTTTTCTTAAGGCTTGTTTGTGGGAACTATGGGAAATCGTTTTCTGGTTCGTATATTTCCTTCAAGTGTGTAATAAATTTGCAACGTGGACTATTACTGGCTATGAAACAGCTTTTTATAACTTTCTTAGGCAACGTCAGTTCCCTTAGATTTTTAAATTATGTTTTTATTTAAGTGGAATTATACGGAATGTCATTAAAGAAATAATAAAAGAAAAACAGCATAGGTTTACCTACACATCCGGATAAGTACTTTTACTTATGCAATACTTTCATCATACCTTTCTTATGTTGTTATTGGTGCATAATAACCAATTTATTGAAACCAATCGGTTAATTGGCATGCAATTAAAACTATCTAGTGGTTTTAACAACTCTCAAACAACGTTGGTAGGAACTATTTGCGTAAAAATAATTGACATTGCTTTATAATTGTTTAAAATAATTGCTTGGTGAGGATTCGAAATAAAAACTTAAGACAGAAAATAGTTTAGAAAGTACTTAACCAAATCTGATTTACTTAAGAGTCTCAAAACATACGCGTGTAAGGCTTATCTAATAAAAGTACCTATTTGTGGTTTTGTTGATTGTCATCTAATTCGACATAAAAAATCTACGTCCTTTATAATACGAAATGTCGTCCAAGCTAAAAAGCCAAGCGTGGGAACGTTACTCATTTCTCATCTAAGAATACACCGCGCATTGCATCCAACTGGTACTTTTTCTAACAGCTCAGATAAGTCACATTACCAAATTTCTTTAAAACATAACAGCCCGTATACGGCAAACTACCGATTCTGAGGTACAAACAGGAAACAAGTCATATTACGTCGCTGCTGTGTACGTGTTATCTCTTGTTACATTAACCACAAACTCACTCGCTGTACAGCACAGAAATATATAAATACAGATTAATTAAAGCATTGAAAGGATCGACCCTTTTCAATTAACTTGTGTAGCCTGATGAAAGGGCAGTTCATTAAGTGACTGCCGGATTAACGTGCAAATTAAAAGAACTTTGTTCATAAAATTTACAAAACAGTAACAATGGCCCCAATTTCGAATTAGTTCACTAAACTTAGTCTAAGGCTTTTGATTTTCTTTATTAAATTTACCTATTTTATATTTAAAGAAAAGTATTTAGTCGCGATGGGTCGCGATCACCCTTAAATAGTGAGTACCAGTAAAATTTTAAGTTCTGTTTTAAGAACTCTTTTCAGAATTGGGGAACAAACACTAACAACTAATGGCAAAAGACACAAAATAAAAAAAATATAACATTGTTTTTGAATAACCCAATTACAAGCTTTAAAAGAATGTGATTAACTAAACTTACACGACCTTACTTCGTAGTCAACAGTTTTTACTTTAGTATACCGTGCTGATAATAAGTTCATTGCCTTAATATACACCGTCCGAATATCAACATTATAACTGAAAAGTTAATTACAATACGTGAGTAAAGCTTTTTAATTAACGTCACAAATGTTTACCACTAGCCCATCGCGTTAGCATAGATTGTATGAAAGTTTAGTGAAACTTTGTAACTTAACTCTTGCTAAGTTAAAATATTAAGTTAACAGCGACGTTAACTCAACTCGACAAGTTAGCGGGACGCCGAGTTGACCAACAATCGAAGTTAACACAAACTAAACTGTAATAGTTTACTTTACATCAACAGTTTGAAATAACACCCATTTACTGTGTAATCCATTTTACTAAAGCTGCCTTGGGGTGCGAACCACATTTTAGTTTGTTTTTTGCGGAATCTATTTTATTTACGTAATTGTTCCTACGTGATTGGAAGAGACCTTCCTAAATACAGATTAGGTCTCACTACACTGGATTTAATACAAAACGTCGTTTTGAGATTGGCATTATAACAGGGCACTTATTTAATAAAGCTACTTTTCCGTATTATTATTTGCGATAGGTTACTTTGTCTCAGTTTATTATACTTATAAGGAGGCTAATGTCGGCATAATATCTTGTGATTGATTTAATAGATAGGAAAACTGATTTCTATTACAAGAGAAAATTAAGTTCTAAAATTGATGATGATTATGTGTTTTTTCGATATTATTCCTTTTCAAGCTCTTCCTAATATTCAGCTTTTTTTGTGCAAATGTGTAAGTATAAAAAGAAGATAATTTTAATAGTATTTAATTAATTAAAGTGTTTAATTTTATGTAATTTATATGTATGTGATAGATACATATTTATCATGGATAATTAACTTCCGTTGCAAATTCAACGGAAACTTTAACTTATCGTTTAACTTTTTAGAGCAGTTAGTAATGTCGCTTGACATCAAAACTTTTTATTGAAACTATGGAATGCAAGCATTCGGCAGGTGAATAATACTCGTAAACTCGAATAGAACTATTTTGAACAAAACACCTGCCTACTTTACAAACTAAAGAAAACACACAAACACATAAAAAGTAAACGGCTAAATAATTGTAATAATGAATTATGAGTATTCGGAATATATTCCAGCAAAATAAAATGAATAACGAACTTGGAAGGATTCGTTGAACTCTTTGTAACTTAATTCCAAAACGTAAATATCTACCAATCCCGTAAAACGAATCAAGTTTAGCTTGTTTACTCCAACAGTCGAAATTTTGGCACAAACGACGCCGAAATTACGTTACCTTTGCCTCACCTTTTACAACGACTAAACGTCTGTCGCACGGCTAATTAACTTCTAATTAATGGCATGATAATATTATACGTGGCATCATGTAAAGAGGACAGAATAAACATAGAAAAGCAAACTCGGACGGACCAACCTGGTCGGCCCATGTCAATGTCATTATAAAGGTTAAAAACCTTAGGATCTGACCGAAACGTAATTTGCAAGCTTTTACGCCGCATAAAGGCGTCGTTACATAAAATAGTGTATTGCAAGTCTAAATAGTTACAGGAACAGGGTTTCTTAGATACATGTTTAAAGTACGAGTACTGAACAAGTCGAGGGCTTTATTATGTGTGTTTCAAAAGTTGAATGACAACGAAGCCGCTGGTAAAATGTTAGAATTTCAAGTTCGACTCTTCTCGAAGAAAATTGAATATCCATTATCTACGCGCTGAAAGCAACTGAGTATCATTATTAACCCCTCGAATTCTTAGATATGAAAATTTATGGATGCCGCCTTACTAAGGAGCACTTAGGGAGAAATAAGGTAAGCCCAGACTTCACATGTATGGTTCTTTGTTCAATGTACTTCCAAAGTGTACATGACGCTGTGTAGACTTAGCTTTAATCAGGTATACGAGTAGGCATGTTTACAAGTGGCAAATTGTTTGTAGTAGTTTGATCCCACCCTGCCCCCCACACTGGCCGTACGTCCGTTTTCATTGCATTAACACACACTCACAATGGACCATTATTAAATATTACAGTATGAAGTTGCATGCCGCTTACTTTATTAGGATACAAAGAAATAAGCTGCCGCTTTTCCTTCTCAACTTCAGTTATTCAAACGTCAATTATTTTGGAAACGACCTAAGGAAAAACAGTACAGATAATGATAATATTGGAAGTAAACCAACTATAACTTGAATGCTAGTGTGGTATAAGTGTTGCAAAAATATATCCGAAAGTGCGATCGTAGGTGGTCCAAGGCATCGGATTATGCAAGGTTCCGAGAAGTGGTATCGTCACTTCCTAAAATAACAATACGTTTAGAGGACAATACAAAAAGTCAAAACGGTTACACGTGAAAACAACATATTGGTTGAAACAGCAGTATCTTTTACCCTCAAGTAAGCTTTGAAGCACTGGTCCCTACAGGCGTTAATCGTCTATTGAATTAGTTTTATATGTGTGCGTACCTTTCTTTGGGTCCATGTTGAACTTCTTCCTGCCGATGCTCATCTGTTTGGCCTTGCTGTTCTGCTTGCACTCCTCCTGCCCGTCCAGAGCCTCAAGCTCTGCGACCACTTCACCGAGCTCATCTTTGAGTTGCTGCAACAAAGAAATCAACCTTATTACTATGAAGTTAAGGTTATTTTTTACTATTGATACACGGTCTATTGAGGGACGCGTTATACAGAGCCTCAAGTTACGTTTTGTGCTATAACGTGTGTGTATGCACTTTAAAGGGGAACAAAAACCTTTTACTGGAATGTGTAAAGAACCGGAGGCTAGCTACCGGCAGTCTAGTCATGTCAAATGCTAAAACGATTACTCAAACCGAGCAAGGTCATATGAAAGAAAAGTTCAATGTTATCTCAAGGTCTTTTATTTAAAAGAATCTCTTCAGTTTGATTTAGCGATATTGTTAAATGCCGCAGCGCTTTACAACGGCGTTTGTAAAATATTTCTTTGAAACAAAACACCTAAAAATATAGTAACCTACCAACCTTAAACAGGAGATAAGCATAAGGTTAACAATGACATATTCTTTAATGTAAAAGGCTAAATATAAACAGTGCCATAAAATCTCAAAAAACGTAAACTAACGACGTTTGTCGGTTTAACCGAACACGCATTACCATATAAATTGGCGAGTTTTATATACAGAGTGTCCTATTGACATCCGCAATGCTGTATTGAGCATAGCGTTCGAGTTACAGTAAGTATTTGTACAGAAACGGCATTCAATTGGCAGATACTGACATTTGGGTTTATATCTATGGGAAAACTAGGCGTGGAGTCAGCAACGACACAACTGAGCAAACAACAATGATGCAAGATCACAGACTAGAATTGTTTAACTATTAGGTTCAGCGGCTGATAACTCTTACCGCAAATAGCAAGGGCATACAAACCTTTCATTTTGTTTTGAAATTCATTACGTATCAAATTAAAGCGTGAACCTATACTATTAATTATGAGAAATAATTGATACTGATATAACATATTAACAAGCCAATAACAACGGTTTAAAATTGCATCGATTTCCTGGATACCAAAGTAGAGGAAAACAGTATCAATTTACATAAAAATTAGGCACGTTTTTAATACGTATTGATTGTTTATGTATCTATTTAATAGCATGTTTTAGAGAGTCAAATTAAATTTAATGTATGTATTAAGGTTTTAAATTGCATATTTTTTATTAAAACACTTCGTTTTTTAATTACCTTTTGTCCTAAACGGACGACTACTAAACTGCCTTTTATTATGAAAGTGCATAAGGGATATATTTGCATACGAGTGTGAAGCAATGGCGACGACACGGTCTGGCTATCATATCATACAGTTTGCGGTCCGTTAACCATACAACCCCATGAGGTTAGCATCGTGTCTAGACTCTTTACTAGAGGCGGCACAATAGGCGATCAAACTAGCACCGAATACATAGCATGAGCTAGATAACTTTATAAAACTATAAACATAGGCTGAATAAGAATTATTTATTACTGTTACATGCGTTTAAGAATATAAATAGACAGAATTAAAAAAAACTAACGTTCAATAAGAAAACAGATAAAATTCTAAAAGATCGTTCCGCGTTATTTTACAAACAAGTATTTATAGAATAACTGGCTTCCTCTCTGCGGTATTACCAGTAGCTAAATGGGATTTCCCGTGGGAATAAGCCACTATTGATAAGATACGACTGAGTCAGAAACATATAAATACTAATAATAAAACGAGGTAAAGTTTTTAACTTTGCATTTCTGGCACCGATCTGACTCTTTCACCAATGGCTACGTTATTAGGGATGAAAGCTTTTGATTATTGAGTAAAGTCGTCAAAAGCTAGTTTATAAATATATTCCTTTTAAATTTCGTAAATAGCAAGAGATCGTCTCCACTTTTTGCTAAAACAAATAAGCTTAAATTTAGTTATTGCTATAATAGGATACAAGCTGATTCTCCTATTTATAAACGGATTTACAGTGTGCCGAGGTTTTATAGGCAATAAACAGTTACAAAATAATTGCCATGTCATAGTGAGATAAAATGTCTAGACGGCAAGACCTACTAAATATTGCCATAAAACAATAGCATTTTGTCCCAAATAAACACTGTATGGTGTAAATGGACCGCCCACCGCAATTAGGGTAGGATCGTGCTAGGAATAATAATTAAAAGAACCTACGTGACGAATAGGTTGTTTGGCTATTAGCCAAATGACACTAGCTAGTGGGTTATGTGCAACATTAATGTTCGAAACATTTTTCAACGACGCAAAACTAGCAGGACAAATTGAAAACTAGTCACACAATATTCTGTGAAACGTAATTAAATGTTAATAATTATTGGTACGCCTAACCTGTCTGTTTAAATATTTTCTGGTTTGTGAAAACGGCAGTCTTAAAGTTAATTGCTATGTAAGTATTAACCTTACATGGTGTTAGAAATCTTCGGAAATTACATTCAATCAAAGAATATGTTTGTTGGTATATTGCGTAACATACGAGGAGAAACTACGTATAATTTGCTGTAACTAATCAACATTATCCCATTTGATTCAATATTTACGCGAGCAAAGGTCGCAGCTATTAAAAAAAAAAACTAAAGTATAAATGTCTAATGTGTTATCTAACTTGGGTTATCGAATTTCCGATTATTATAAATTAACTTTCGATTTTTGCGTTAACTCGACACTTCGCATCAAAATGCAAAACTAGCAACGAACATCGAATTAGCTAGTCGTTGAAAGATTTTACAATCTAAAGCAAATTTACATTTTGTACAGTTTTATCGGTGCATCGCTGAAGTCTTATGTAATCGTAGGAATTCTGTGAATAAAAACCCACACAATCACATAATATGGTTGGTATGTAAAAAACCGACGACCTTGCAGAATATGTTGCAAAAACGATGCGCAGCAAGATACAACGAAATCTAACGCATTTCTATAGCATGCAAGTCCAGATGTATCAATGGAACTACTTACAGAATACGAAGTGTCGCATTTACGGCAACCGTTCTATCTTAGATTTTAAATAATCAACGGTAGAGTTTACGATCAATTGACACCTGACCGCGTTAAGTCTCAAAGAAGGCATTACAGAGATGATGGTCTAGACTGGTTTTTTATTGAAAGGTAAGCCAATTTAATGTGGGAAAAGCGAAAATGATCGAGTATTGTTCCCAGTCGGACGGCTAGTCAGCCGTGAGAAATTGAATTATGATTGTCTGCGGCTAGGTTCGTTGTTGATGTTAGAAATTATTTAGCTGCTGGTGTTTTCTACTCAATCTAGGTTAGATTAACTAATCACCTAGTGTTTCTAAAGTCGAATAACCTTTGAGCTTAACCTAAATATCTCTATTTTTAAAATGCGAAATATTTGATACCTCGTCAATTTGAAATCGGATGTTGAAAGCTCTTTAGACATTTTAATCACTGTTTTTATTTATTCGTCAAAGCTTTGAGATGTTGTTTCTGAAGCCTACGGGAAATCTTCGCGATTGGGCCGTATCTTGTCTAGTCTATCATTATATGAAAAAAATACCATTTAAATATCACGTTAAAGCTGAAGAAAACATTTTAAAATAACACGATTTCCTTTCGCTACATTCAAGTCGATGTCTATACTTGCATTTCATTTCTATGCACTTAATTTGCATTGAATCCGGTCAGTGACAATATGTTTGTTTAGTCATCCCACTACATTCTATTTATACCCCCTAAGGTCGACATTTACATTGCATTTATACACGTGCCAATATACAAGTACGTTTTCAACATAGATATAACGAAATTAGTAATCTGTCACGGATTATACTACGATCTTAATATACATTCACAAATCTATAATTATATTACGTCTTAATACAACAAAAACAGTAAAGGGCACCGGAACGAAGATTTCTATTGCAGAACTATCACAGAAAGAGCGTGACTCAATCCATTACATAACAGTCTAAGAAACAAATACTCTACAATCTATATCCATTGACGATGTAATTCGCACTGACCATGTTTAATTCGATTATACAGTTCGTAATCGAGGTATTTTATTCCAAGTCTATTGACAAAGGGGACGAAATATCGATTATTATGCAAGGCGGCCTACCGCAGCACCAATCAATAGTAATTCAAAAGAAATTGGAGCACAATGAGACAGGCGGCTTGCTTTATGACTGTATTAACTACTTTTAAAGATGTCCAAATTAAGGGCCAAATGTCAATGCTATAGCTTACCATACACAATGCCGACAAGGCTTAGTTATTGGTAATATTCCTACGGTACACAATATTTCACCACACTTTGCTAAAAAAAGAGTGTAGGATTAAAGAATTAAATAGATGGATGACGATTTAGAAGATATAAATAAAAGGAAATGGTTCGGACCACATCAAGAGATTGAATTCGTTGACCACATCCTTCAAACCAAACCACTAGAACCTATTAAGATAGGGCGGAGCTACAAATACCGTACAGAATGAACCCTCCCTTACATTAAAAGGAAATACGATCAACTAATTATTTTATTTTAAAATAAACCCACATGAAACTAATTACTGAAAGTCAAAATATTAATGCGTTAACCGACACTACGGACACGTGGCCTGTTACTTTAAAATATTTTAAACAGAAGCTTAAATTAAATTGTCCGTTACGTAACACCCGTAAGAAAGAAGTTAAAAATAAAGTGAATTATTACCGCGGATCAATCGAGCTTCCAGATTTAAGATAATGTAAACAAGTGGAGAGTTTCTCCAAAATTAATCCAGAAAAGAAACAAAGTCGTTAAATTTAAATTATGTATCACATTACTCTTATGCAGGAAATATTGGAGAGCTTTAAATTCCAAATGCTTAGCATGGAGTCAAAAGAAGGGGTGCTTGTCGGCACGTGACCCACATATTTAGTGCGTATAAAATTCCCCATCACTCCCGTTATAGCTATTTTAAATTCTCGACTCGGTATTGGATAATACTCTAACGTAGTGGATTTAACACTTTTGTTAAAGCCATAGCTTTGATGTTGTGTTGCTTTATAATGAATCAGATTTATCATTACATAAATCAAAAAACAATGACCGCCTAAAAAGAGATACATCATTGAAGCGTAAAATTACAAACGAAAATAGTGGTATCGCAACGATAAATTGAAAACAAGATCAAATAGGTTGTACGGTAGACCACAAACAGCTAAGTGCAGGTCATAAATCTACATCAAGAGCACGATACACACAGGCAATCATGCAATTCAAACACTGCATCGCCATTTTGCAATTTCTTCAATAGTCTCCAAAAGCTTTGATAAATTGGCAAGTGATTGGGGCAAAAGCCGCACAATTGAGGTTCTAACAAGATGGCAACACCCTGAATAAAAGGATGTCATCGAACAGTAGGGTTAGCCCCTATACGAGACGGATAGTACTTTCCTTCGAAAGTAAAAAGATGCACGGAATCCTTTGGGACTTTCCCCGCTTAATTCACTTTCCCGCCGCATTGTTCGCTTTCAATTTCGTCGACGAAACCGCCTGGGATCTCATCGACAACTGTAATACGAAAGCAGATGAAAGTTGCTAATTCTAGATTCACATTGCGATTGTTCACAGCGGTATATTAGGTGGCGATGCTCTTTATAAATTCACCGAGATAACTATCGTCACTCCACAGAAAAGCGAGTGCAGTCGATGAATCAATCTGTTGGGAATAAATAGCAAGTCCCATAAAAAAAACTGGTGGTGGTTTATTTCTGGTTCTGCGTTGATATCACAGTCCTTTTTATATCTGTTGTTAAACAGTTTAACTGTGTCTGGATAGGCAAGACCGACCACCTAGTCTTTGGAAACACTGCGCGAGGTTTGTATATATAAAGACTTCTCACTACTTCATGTCGATTTATCCAGTGAACAACTAGTTCAGTGGCAAATTAGGAAATTTTAATACACGATTATCTAGACTTGCCAATTAAAAGTGGATTTTTATTCTTTCAAACGATTAGTAATGAAATGTTTTAGCATTTACAATTTATTCGCCTTTCAAAACAGTGTGATCGATTTTGATTTGTGCCATGGCCGCTAATTTGTTATACCTAAACAAATTAAATACTAAAACTAACATTAGCACACCAGCTCAAATTTAATTTGGTATATACGATTGCCTTCAACTTAAATACATAATTGCTAAGCAAGGTGCAATTTACCGAAATTCACCAAATGTCTTACGTTTACATAAGATTTGAATACCTATTCAATAATATTTTTCTATAAAAAATAAAGGAATCAAAGAGTTTAAAAGAAAAACGCTTGAGTTTGGCACTTTATTAAGCAGAGCGTGTTAAATTGTACAGATTTGAAAAGCTATAAATATGTTGTTAATGAGATTATCAGAAAACCCTTAAAGCCTCCCAAATACAAGGAATTGAATCCAAAGGCTAAACGTTCGACTGAAGGTAGATACAAATAGGATTTGTTATGTTGTAACATCCTGACAAGTATTTTGTTTACGTAATAAATTGGAAACGCCACTTCCAGAAGAAGACGGGATGTTTTGTTAATGCTCTTAAATTTTAAAATATGAAACCAAAATAAACCTTGACATGATAAACACGTAAAACCCCAAAGTAGATAAACTCTACAACTGCGGAATATGTAGAAACAATAATTTATTAAATTATTTGGTATTTAATGGAACATAGACCAACACAGGAAATTTGTTGTTAAAATTAGCGGCCTAATTGGCCAACATAAAAAAAATGTATGCGATAAAATGAAACATCAAAATGTATCACTATGTGCCTTTTATTGAGAACTATACCCAGAAAATAGACCCATTAACCCTTAGACAGGCAAATTAAGTCATTAGAATGGTCACTAAAGTTTTATGAGCAACATATCAAAGTGATGTTAACCTAACTCAGTATGATCTGTATTAATAGCAATATTTCGTTTAGGAAATGTTCTTGAAAAGAGAACAAAACGCTCGTTAACACCATTTCTTAGCACGTGTTTCTTGTACACCTTGTTTTCCGTCTCATTTGTCGGATTATTTGCCATCACGGAACCACTTTGCCATTTCGTTTCATAGCTCCAAGGAGTCTAATCTGTCTTGCCGAGGGTTCAGTATAAATATACTTGTTATCTTCGTGTGCCAGTGATATTTGCCGGGCGTCAGTAGGTCTGCCAACTCGCCCTATTATTGGACGAACCGCAGTGTCCATAAAAATAAACAACTTTGCACGTTTGTATGCATCAGCAATCTTTATAATGCTAATGAATACTGCCATTTCTTTATCTTCTGTCACAGTTCACAGCATTTCACTGTCGACAATCTTATTGATTTATTCACAGCTTGATGAGTGACGAAATTAATTAATACCTTTTGCTGTACGTATTTTTTCTCAAAGTGAAAACGTAGGTATTACGGCAGTAACGTCAAGACTTTTTCCAGATATATTTGTCCCTAGTTTTAAATTTTTTAACCAAAAGTAATTTATTAAATAGAAGAATGCAATAATTAGGAAATTAACTGCTGAATATTTACTAGCAGGCGATATATTACCATACGTAAATAGTGTTTATTTATCGACTGCTCTAGTTACCACAAACGTTAGTACATTTATGTCGATCAATATTTGAGCAATATCATTTTGTAAATATCAGGTTAAGAATACATGTTAAAGTCTAAAGTATTTCATTCTATATGAATAAAGCAATAAAAATGTTCCATAGTCTAGCTAGAGAGAACATTCCAACAAAATAACAGTTATTTGTTCTGTCAAGAACTACTGAATTATTTATCAATACTATGGCTCAGCATACTACCTGGTACGACATTGTACCTGTTATTTTCTATAAATACCGATACACGTTAAAATGACGTTAGACTTTGTAATGCAAAAGGTATTTACTTGGACGACATCGCCGGTTTAAGGTGATATATTCAACCTTGGCGGTTACGTAGAGAATACCGCGTCTCAATACTTAGTTATTACACTGTAATAAGGTGTTTTAGTTGCCTCAGTTATAATTATGATAAACAAGTGGAAAGATTTCTTGTTTTGCCTGACACATACAAAAAATAACATCGCAATTCATGGATTCAACCTCAATACACAAATGATACTGGACGTGTTTGTTTTCAAGTAATTTTACGTCCGAAACCAAAGGCATTATTGCGTACTCGACGCTAATCTTAGTACACATGTCGATATACATTATCTTGACGAAATGGTGTTCCACATTCAGCGGTCTATTTCAACAATGACATTCTTTTTCAGAATATTGACATTGGCTCACTTCCATCTCTTAAACTGTCTAGGTGATTGCCTTCGTTTCTAAACGTATCCAAAATTTGTGAATATTATTAATGAGGCCTTCGAAACTTTTCTTAAAGAAAATACAACACTCCCAGAGGTATTTTAACAATTATAATTCGTAACAACCAGACCATGTGCTATTCTTTATAATGCTTAGGAAATATTCGCAAGAAACTTTCCCCCTCCTATTAATTAACGCGGCCTACATCTCAAAGTTGGCAACAAACAACTGCCTAACTAGCCAAATAATAGTACACATGTCCACAATCAATGACTGAACGTAGAAATAAATTAGACGTAGTTTTGGCGGCACCAGCCCATTTAACCCGAAGACCTAGGCCAAACAACCATACTCATGTAGCTACCAAAATAAATCAACAGCGAGTGTTTGACAACAATATGTTTGTGATCGTATTCGTTGAAATTCTCCAGACGTTGACTCAGTCTGAGTATGTGTGTATCGGTGGCGGTATGACAACATCCCTGCCGACCCCGCGACCCCGGGCTCATCGCCACATACTCGAGAGAATATCGACCGTGCCAATCAACTCGTTTAGAACGAACCATATGAAATCGAATAATTGTAGCCTCGACAAACAATAGTAGACAATATTTTGAAACCAATGATCGAGTATAGAATGTTTTACGATGACTTTAACGATTCGCCCAACCTTCAGTCAATCCAATTCGACCATATAATTTACAATGGACATTGTGGTAAAGAGCAAAAACATGAAAATCATTGTGAAATCCTTAAATAGTATAGTCAAATATAACTGCTCGGAATAACAAAAACTGTTAAAATGTAGTCATATAAAAAAGGTAGCAATTCAATATTTTACGATTATCCTTGTTTTGATTTATAGTGGGAGTATCTTACCAGAATAAAAATGGAATTTAGAGACCAATAAAAATGTAGGAAGGACGTACCTGAAAATAATAAACGAAAATATTTTTGTTTATCAAATCATTTTAGCAATGGGAATTCTAGATGACTAAGTGGGAATTTTACAAATTTTATCAAATTTATTTGTTTAAATACCCGAACGGAAGTAGATACAGTTATCCGAACTTGCGTGACTTCAAACTGGTTTTTAGTTTTTTGATTAAAACCTTATGTGAATTAAAAATTAAAAACAATAGCTTTTCGTTACAGGCAAAAATGATAGTAATCTTGAATCGCCTACTTATATCTGAGTCGAAATGCATATCGGATGGCCATCCAAATCTTCGTTCTAGCTTCCCAATAAATTACGCCCATTTAAAATCTTGGAGCCCATCCAAAAGGCACGGAAAGTGCTACCGCATTTGTTAAACCCCGATTTCGGAGAGATGCATCCAAGTATAATCTTGATACGTGAATACCATTTACCACCTGACGTGATAACCGTAGGAATAAACGCGAAATGTTTTGTAAACGTGGGCATGTTTTATTTTTATTTCATTACGCTAAACCTGATTCATTCATCGCCAGCGTCGGTGTAGAACGACAGCAAATAAAAGAGCCAACAATTTATTTCAATTAAACAACAAAGCAATCCAAACAAAACGAGATGTGCGTCCGTTCCAATGCCGACTCTCGGATATTGATGGAAGGGAATTGGGAGGATGCTAACTAAAAAAAAACAACCAAAAACCTTAAGTACCCTCATGTGACTACTCACCATACATGATACAAATCCATTTGCTCCTATGCATGTCAAATGTAAAGATGGAATGATAGATGATGCTTATGAAACTTAGATATGTGCGGTAACTGCATTTATTATTGGTTGTGAAATAAAAAATGTAAATCTCAGTAGTAATAACACCAGCAAGAAGAAGGAAGTCTGGTAATGTTACGAGTGTAAGACAAAATAATACAAATAGTATCACGAATGTGTTGTTTCATTTGATGTGATCTAAGAGTATTTAAGGGTTTGCAAGTGCTTATAATATTGCCTATGTGTAACGGGATGAGTAGAATAGAAACATTAAATATCAAAACCTAAAAAGTCATGATTTGATTAAAGCTGATGGTTGGAGGGATGGTTTCTAAAAACAATAATACCTACTTGATTTGCTTTAAAATGACTATTTGATTACTACACAACAAATTAATTAATAAATCAATGACTTTATCTAAATGAAAACAGAAATCAAGAAAATTCGGAGAAGGTGTTGTTCAATTGAGAAAATTTCAAGAACTGTAATCTTAAAGCAACATTGTAATTGAGATAACTAAGATTCTCTTTAGGTTTTGTTTAAATAGAAGATATTCATTTTGAAAACGAAGTCAACCATATTTTTGTGCCTTACTGACATACGTTGTAACTACAATTAAATTCATTCTTAACTTGGAAGAAAACTTACTAAACCATTGCAAAAATCTGTTATATAAAGCGATAGATGACTGATGTTGTTCACTGAATTAATGAAATAAGTACTGTGAGAACTGAAGCGATTATCTTTGACCTCAGCTACTATGTACCTGATGCAACTGTACTTTAGCGAAGAGAACAAAAGCAATAACAGTTTGCAATCAAGTGATATCCCAAATTCCGATGCAACATCAAACTGTTCACATGAGACAAATCTTACAAAAACCAGATAATAATCTCACAAACATTCTAAGACTTTTTTTCTTAACGGTAACCTTGGGCGCGACAAAAGTTCGCCACTTCATTAGACCCAAAACTTATGGAAGGCATAAAATCCCTGTGAAGTGATGCGTGTTTATTTAACTTTTTCAAGTGGTGGCGATAAAGAAGCCATATGTAAAGGCCACATGGTGCTCGTTTAAAATTTTGTTCTTAATAACCCTGACCATGAAAGTTTAATTATGATTTCAAGTTTACACAACTAAATTTATGAACTTCTAGTTTATTGTGAAAGTTATTTTAAACCCTTAGATCAGAGTTATTACGAAACGCGTGTATATCGTAAACATCGAAAATATGTTTAAGATCAACAGAGAAAGGAGCATATTATATGGAGAGATAATTCTAAAAACAGACTGTTTACATAAACCATATGACAACCACCCGAGATTAACAGGCTTATGGTGTACAAGGTTATTTAAACTCCATTTTAGAAACATTGGAAAGTGTTACATGCCCCAAAGAGAGAAAAAAAGAGTTTTTTTTCTGAAACATTAATATTTAAAGATTTAATAAGAGTTAATTTGTAAAGCGCGAATATGAGTTAATAAAGATGTTTTGTCACCAAGAATGATAAACGACTACTCTACATTGAATGTCAGACACAAAAAATGCGCTCAAAAAGAGCGAAAATTTGTTATGGCTCCTAAATAAACATTTTTGTCGAGACCTCGAAATGAAAAGGGCAATTACGTCTTTAGTAGGGGTTTCAATGGGGTATTAGCCATCCCTTGGGAGAGGGTGCAGGTTGTGTCAAACACCCTTCACAAAATGCCCTTGAATATTGACAATTACTTAAAACACTTAAGTTTATTGTAGGGTCGAGTCGAGTCATGTATGAAATATCATCGTCAATCTAGTAAAAGTTCTGATTTTAATTAAAAATGTTATCGGCGTCATTTTTATTATGTGAACGACACAGCTGACTCAACGGAAGTTTAAAATAGGGTTAATATAATGAAGTTTTGTTTTGCATCGCGTCACACTACCCAGAACCGTCATAAATTGTAGATCCACTTGAATATAGACATGATCAATATGCTACTACATATTTATTGAAAAAAGGCAGTCTTATAGAATGCAGTCATAGAAAAGCAGTATTAAATAGATGAAACTACAAAAAATACAGACTTCGTTCGCAGAACTAGAGAAGAAAACTAGACCAGCACGTTTACTAACTGGACTAGTTAGCTTAAATCACAACATAAGAAATCACTTAGAAAACTACTAAGTCTACTGGTAACAGGTAAGTAGGTACGAGCAATTGCCCTGAGTGTTAAAGTTGCTGGTAATCACGGAAACATGCCAGGAAATTGGAAAACCCATTTAAATTTTACAAAGTAAAAAGCCCGTGAAGATTCCTTGCTTAACACAACGTTTTCTTACAAAGTAATTTTAAAATTGATGTCGTAGTAGATCCGTTTGAACCAGGCCGCCATATTTCAAATGACGCAAGTGTGCAATTGTAGTGGAACTAGTCTCGCGACTCTTGCTCCGGGGAATGCACCTTGCGCCCGCGCCGGCCCTGCAAGGTCGGGGCCCCACTTTACATTACCTGCCCAACATATTTCCCACGAAGGGTCCTCTGCCATTATCACGAGAATCATATCATCGCTAGTAATTTCGACAAAATATCGTTTATCGATATGTCGACTGTCAAGACATAATCACATGACGAAATCGATCTACTGTTCTAGTTTGTTTGTGAATTTGCAAGCTCGTGACAATATGATAAGCGAGTTGGTCGTGTGTGACACGCAAAGGCTAATTTTAACCTCATTAGCTGCTCCGTTAGCTAAACGAGCGTTAACAGCAACATAGTGTTTCCTCTCGCTTACACAATTCTATTCGTTTACGGCTTGAAGAAAAAATCCGAATAGTTTACGCAATATTTCGTAAATTGATTTACAATATTTTTGCCAAAACTTTGGCAATACTAAGAGAATTTGATGACATCTGCGAATGTTGCATTGTAACAGAGTTCATTTCGAAGACAAGTTTGGCTAAAAATTAAAATAAACATCAAAAAGAGTTCTGTGTATGAAAACTATTTACATAATTCCTCACTACCATTTAAACAACTAAACAAACAATAAACAAATGTCTGCCGACACTAAGCTCTGAAAGTTAATGTTAAGGTACCCCCAAGAACAATTACTACAGCGCTTATTATTTGGCGCTTCTCCAAGAATTAGCATACAAAACATTATGATAAATTAAAGTTATTGCGGCTGAGTCTCGCTGTAACAATGGGTTTGTATAAAAACTAACACCTTTTGTTTGAAAAAATAATTACTAACGTTGGAACTGAGTAGTATGCTAAAGTAAATCTGGAAATCAATTAATTATTGAATATTTATGATAAACGATAACGTTTAGCAACAACCTAGTAACCTATGCAATATCAAGATATTATTGAATAGTTGATGCAGTTTCATTTAAGACATATTTGGAACACAAAGTTTAAGCAAATACAAAAGCATTTGCTCACATTTTAAGACTCAAGATTTTAAAATCTATTTTTGTTTTTACATTCAAAGAATAGGAAAAAAATAAGCACAATATTCTACGGATATATTAAAAGGAAACAATAAAATACGTGTTGTCGCGCCGCCGCACCCTTTATAAAGGTTTTTACCATTCCGTAATGAAGGCATGTCTCGGATATATGCTGAAAATTTTAATCTAAATGCGAGAATTTCACTTACGCAGACAACTCAGCTATTGCTCGAAATAAAATCTTGGAATTTTCAATTTTAATTATCGCTTTATTATCGTTATGATCGAGATCGTCAAATTAGCGACAATAATGAAGTCATTTGCTTGGATCGTAAATTCTTCAACTTGTTTTGATTAGGTGTCGTTGATTTTGACATGTGTCGTTAGAATCGTTGTTAATGTCTTTGGTGCCATATTTGTGTCAAATGGAGACATCGATTGTGTTGTACTCACTCCTATGATACTGGGGCATTTAAACATTTGCAGTATGTTTTCAATGTCGACTGTTTATTTAGTGATTACACAATATATTTATTATACCGAATAGAATATATGACACTTATTCTGTTTTAAAGAAATTATAGATTGTATGAATATAAGAAGAAAAGGAGGCTTTGGTCCGTGCCATAACGAGATGGTTAAAAATTATTTTCAACTACAGAGATCAATTTCTGTTATCGAAAAAGGTATCCCCCAAGTCTAACTTATCCGTTAACATTTACAGGAAAATTATCGCTTACCCTTTCCCAAAAACCCAAAATATCGGACATTTACACTTGTTTAATTATAAAGGGTTATGTTAACGCTGTCTAATTGCATGTTTTAGTAAAGAAAAATTTACACAGGGGGCCTTAGCAGAATGCATGATTATTTAAATATGTAGGAGAGCTGGACTACACCTGCACGTTCGTTTTAAGACAATAGGCATGTAAGGAAGTAGGTCACAAAGCAACTCATTCCAGCACTTTTTCTAGGTAAGAAGTCAGAAGCGGAAAGCGTTCTTAATATTTGTAATTAAGATATAATTTTGTATAGTAAAGATATCCATAGTCGATGTTACTTAAAAAGTAAGTTTATTAATTACAGTAATGAACAATGTAGTTATTATTCTTTAAACGTTAAAAATGCATGACTCATGCATGTATGTCATTGTTTGTATATAGAGAAGAGGTGATAAGTGTCGAATGATAACACACGACAGCATGGTATCGAAATGTGTGATAACAAAAAAACAACACTGCTAACAAATAACACCAAAAGCCGCTGACAAAGTCGCGCAAAAATTATTGGACAGTTCATTTGTTCAGAGTCAAGGATCGATCCAGCGTAATTGGACGACAGCCAGGACTCCTGGAGGTGAGTGCGCTTTGTAGGTCATATTTGTGTGGTGCAATAGTTGTCGAACGCCGTAAATGTTTAGATACAGACCAGTCGTGCGACGGTGGTGAGGTCCCAGGCTGATCTCGTCTTCCCGCCAGGCTGACTGCCATTTTTTCTCCTTCCAAGCGAGCCGTAGCTAGACGGAACCGCGCTGCCTTCTTCCCGTTTCCGTCTACCGCCGCGTCTCAACGAATTGAACCAATTAGACACGGAACCACGACGCTCCTCTTCGGCCGCCACCGGCCCGGCCTTGATGAACATCACTTCAGAACCAGCGCACACCGCTCATCACACTTATATAAACCCCACACTTTAACGCTAATATTAGTGATTGCACACCTAAAAGGCGAAACCAAAAAAATTAACATCAAGCATGATAGTAATGCGAAAACAAAGGAAAGTGGAACTGCGCGTCGTGAGTGCCAATGCCAGTATTGCGAGTGATGCTACGTACGGGACACGACATTGATACGAGTAATCAGACTAACAGACCTGCTCGTAGCCGTCGTCGTAGGTGCGCACTGCGCGGGCGCACCGCACCAGCAGCGGCCACCACAGAGCACCGCACAGAAGGCGAACGTGAAAACACATTGCGCGCCATACACTTCCCTCTAAGGAACACACTCGACTGAAGATAGCGGCACGCGTTGCGAATGTTTGGCACTTTGACAATTGTTGTACTATACGTGGGCAGCTTATCTTTTTGAGTGTCAAAGACAAAACACGGCTTCTTTTTACTAGAACGTTATCATATCGGCTGCCGTACCTACTAAAATTTGTTATGTTTCCTTTATTTCAAGTTTGTTATTCAATAAACTGTTTAGGTATTACAAGCAGTCAAAGTACGAAGTTAAACAATGTATCCCAGTCGGTGTTATCAGTAGTACATGGCGGATGTTACAAAGGAAGCTTGATAGAATGAGTCGTGGTCGGTGTCCGTTCGAGTTAAACACTTGCCCGCTTATCAATACCAATATCTAATGTGATAGGGTGTTCCCTACAGTTGTGTGAATCTAAATCTGTACGTTAAAAAATATATAAATCATTTGACGTTTAGACTCTAGATTTTTTAAACATGGTAAACATTACCTAATGATCAATTAAATGTTATTAAACAACGGTAATTTAATAATCGATTGTAATTAACAAAGTGACGAAATGAATCACTCATGTGCTGATACAAAACTAAATTGCGCGATGTGAACGAATGTTAGTTATATTATTTCATAATAGTAAACTAAAGCTATATTTCTGAAGTTATCCAAAGACGAAGCAAATTAATTAAAACTTTTTCTGAACTTTCGGATTGGATTAAGTGTTGCGTTCTCATTCGGAAATTAAGATCTGATTCAAATCATTAAGTCAGAATTTATTTATTAGGTAGATATACCAGCAAAAATTTTGCATTTAATTTCAAATAATTTAATTTATCAGGTTAAGTGTACCTATGTTATTTAATGTTACAACATTGGCTAAACAGGAAGGATGTTGGTAAAATACGTTAATATAATTTCCAATGAGTGAACTACATTTTCCCAATATACCTATATAAAGATACTGAACAAAATAAATTTTGAAATTTTAGACACACAAAAACAACTCTAAGGAACCTTTTGACAATAAAACCCTTACGCAAACCAAAACAACCACGTGAGGCAAAAAAATTGACAATAGCAGATCCTTCCTTCACCCTAGTCAATACGGCAGACTCTACGACGAGCAGTATCCACTGATCCTTGTTATCAACATTCGAATTTCAAACTGATAACAACCGCACTTACACTTCACTATAGCAGAATTCACAAATTGATATTTAATCAACAGCCGTATCACTAATCACGATTAGTTATTATATTGTTGTGATAATAGGACCGGTTTTTGTTTTGGCGGGCAATGCAGCCTGCCCGCTCGGCGGTGTTAGAGTAACTGACTGACTGGCTCTGTCGTACCGCGCCATTTCGTAGTAAGCTTGCATTGACTGAATGCTTACGTCACGGAGACCGGGCCGCGAGCTCATAATAGGTGCCTACTGCGGGAACAGTACAGACAGACCCTTTGTAAAGCAACTTTTTGGGACCCTTACAAATAGAGGCGAAATAATAATAATCGTCGAATATGACAGTATTCCAGGGTTGTGTTGTTATTTAATTTTTGTATTGTACGATTTTACAGAGTTTAAAGATACATTTACCAGTATTAATTTAAATAGGCAGTAGGTTACATACCTAAAACTAAATCTTAGGCTTAGGTATATTTGTGAGCATTAATACATGTTCAATATTAGTTTAATATCACTTACTGACTGTCTGACTGACTGATTTATTATTGCTAAGGTTAAACTATTAAAGTGATGTCTGTGGAATTTGCATTCCTTTTATGACATAAGTTAGCACCAACAAAATTTCCATAGGAAGACCTATTAATATTTTAAAACCTAGAAGAAATATTTTAAACCCAGAAATATTTGAACCCTAAGAAATATTTTAAACTTGAAAGTTTGTGAGTATGTTTGGATAAATGTTTGTTAATCTTTCACTTAAAATATTCTGGACGGATTTTTATGAAACTTTACAGTAATGTAGGTTATACATCAGAATAACACATAGGGTACTACTTGAAATTAAACTGATTTTAACGGGTTTTACGCGTTTATTTTATTATTTAAAATAAACATGTATAACCTGTTAAAATGAGTTTAATTTCAAGTCATAATAATCGCGTAAATCTAAGAAGTTAACATAGGGTACTTTTTACCGCGGGAAAACTACTCATTCCCATGGGAAACCGACTTCCACGCGAAAGGAGTCGCGGGCGGCCACTAGTTTGTTTTATAAAAGTTAAAAAATATATTACTTTACTAAAATTACGATAGCTATGACTATGTCATATTGTTTTCATGATGGTGCATGTCAAAAATTTAAAATAACAAAGTAAGAATCCTGAAAATGTCTTACTTATAGCATATTGAAAGATTTAATAGCAATAAATACCTACCTGTCAATAGCATTATTACTTTAAATTTAAATTGCTGATGGCTTCATTGGTAGAAAAGTTACCAAAGATACTAAGAATGCATTTGATTTCATTAAGTTAATTACCTACTGTGAAGATGTCTCAATGGTGTGTCTCTCATTCCACAAATTGAATTTACTATACTATTAGTCCTAACTTTTGACCTATTACAATGTCTAAAATCAATAATTCATAAGTGCCTTTAAGTTAAGGTGCAATGAAAAAGTTTAAGAATAATTTTCTTAAAGTTAAATAATAGGTAATAGAACTAACTAATATGAACTACCTTTTTAATCGATATTTTATAAATTTAGAAATGAATCACATATCCGACAAAGTGAAATAGTAAATTTTAAGATGGAGGAACAGCTAATATAACAACAAACCAGAAATCTTAAAAATCATCCGATCCCAAAAGTATTAAAATTATATGCTACGGAGAAAAAAGAAATGGTATAAACTGTAAAATACAATTAGCCCCTGGAATTTTGCACAAATTGCAATTCATATAGCAATGCATAAACTGCAATTCGGTCTATAATTTCGGACCGGAAATGGCTTGAATTCCATGTGAGACAACAACACTGAGAAGTCTTTCTTCAATGTCTATTCTGTTATGAGTTATGATTAACTTCTCTGTATAAACGTAAGTGTAAAGATTGAATAAACGTAGAAACCAACATATTCAACTCACTTGAAGCATTAAATAGCCTTGAATTATAATAAATCATAGATACATCAACATCCTTCTATATACACAACTCACCTGAATTTCTAACAATAATTCAGTTTTCCTCCGCCTTATATCAATGAGGGTTTTCTGTTGCTCTGGGGTCAGCTCTGAAATAAATTAACAAATAAGAATGCTGAACGATTGAGGTCACAATAAAAATATGCAACAACAACAAAGTTGTTTCGCTACGTCTACACCACAAACACATAATACCAAAATTTACCTGAATGACAGAAAGGATCCCCATGACTATTACTTGTATTATTTCCACCGAGAGAAAGATTTTCGAATTCACTTATCATTTCTTATCAAATAAATAATAATTATAAATAGAAACAAAAGTTTACATCGTAACTGTAAACTGTTAGCACGACGCCATATTTGTTATTTTGAAATGTCAAAGTTTTGTGTTACCAAGCTGATTTCTTTTAACCGCTCTATTTCTGTGTCTGTGGCATATTTCTCGACAAGCCACTTTTCTCAATTCAAAAGTTTTGCCGCAATCAAATTCCTTCTTAATTAAATAACAATTCTATAAATTAATAACTTCTTTTAACTAAAATATGTTTTTTTTCTTATCTATAAAAATAATAAAATAATTTATTTCTGTTTTTTTTTAAATACACAATTCTTTCTTAAAAATAAAGGTAAGTTATACTTATTGCTAAAAGAGATCAAAAGTTTAAAGTCAGGAGACTGGAACCTTATCTAAGCTAGAACCTGTGTTAGAGGACTCCAGACAAAAATAACATTTAAATAAAAACATAATGTCTACTTACACATAATAAAAACATCAATTGTTCCATGGTCGTATTTTAAGACAAATTTTTAATCAGAGACTAGTTTTAAATCTAGTATTAAGTTGTTTTTAAGGTTCCGTACCCAAAGGGTAAAACGGGAACATATCACTAAGACTCCGATGTCTGTCTGTCTGTCTGTCTGTCTCCAGGCTGTATCTCATAAACCGTGATAGCAAGAAAGCTGAAATTTTCACAAATGATGAAGGTATTTCCGTTGCTGCTATAACAACAAATACTAAAAATTAAAAAATATACATAAAGGGAAATTAAAAAATATACACATTCTGCTAAAGACCTACTTCAACTTCACAATCGTACTCTCTCACTGTATCGGTAAATTTGACGAAATTAAATGTCAAACTTGACAGTTTAAATAGACGACGAATCAAGTTGTTAAGGTTTTACTACGACGACAGTAGATTATAAGATAAGTATACCGGTTTCACAATTTATCAGTTATCTAAAGACTTTCCGAAAGTGTTAGGTGTATTATTTGTGCAGTTTATGTAGATTTGAGTGCTTGCAATATATTATCTATCTATCTATCTAACTGGACCGCATTATAGCTATAAAATATATTTTCATGGGCAATAACAGGCATGATGACAAATATTGCATTCCTCTTAAATAATGTTTATAGATTTCTTCTTTTTCCGATAATATTATATTATTTCAGCAAAAATCTAAACCTAAGTAACAAAACATTTGATTTTTTCATCATAATTTGAATTTCGCGCTAAAATGCGCTCAGGTGTCATGGTGGTCCTATGACGTCACGTCTATGTAATCACTGTTTGTGTACCTTAAAGTGATTTGCATATTTTGTATCGTAAAAAATGAATTCTAATATAATAACTGTTGATGGAAAATAAAGGGATTCGCAAAATACAAGAGATTTAACATGCAACAATAGATGACACGGATGATGTTTACATAGATGTGACGTCATTCACTCTAATCGTTGTTTCATTTAAAATGGCCGACCATAGTTTTTTATGCTTTTATTTTATTAAAAATCATCAATCAATCATTAATCTTTCTATTTATGTAAATAAAAAATGATTATTTACGATTCTTAAAACATAATTGACAGTTCAAAAAGATATTTTCTGTGATTCTTTGATAATGTCATCAAAAAACATGTTATGTATGGCAATTTAAAAAGCCCATAGCAAAAACGTCACCACAATATTGTCTTTATAAGACATTTTAGAACCAATGTTTGACAACCGAGGCGACACGACGGTGAGAACATGAAATCCTATAACTTGGCAATTTTATTAAAAAAAAAAATCATTTTTTTTTATTACCTGATACAAAAAACTTTTGACCCACAACAAGCAGTAGCTATACACGTTCAAAGAACATGGCATGAATCATTTTCTCAATCTGCTTTACGCAGCAAACGCATTACGCAACGGAAGATTAAAACACACAAACAGGTTTTTATTATTCCTTATTTAAATAAAATTGCATTATATGACAAATTTTAATAAGTAAAATAATTGAAGATAAGACTATTTTTTTCTCAATCATAAGGCAAAATGTCGGAAATAGGAGCATCACTAGGTTACAAACCGAATAAGTTAGAAAGATTTTCCTTACCAACTCTTTACAGAGAAATTTTACATTTTAATTTGGTCTCATTTTAATGTCAAAAACAGCCAGCTTTTATTTTTTTCTTGCTAGTCTTTGGTCGTCAGGCTTTCTGTCTGTTCGCACTGTTTGCCTGATATGCGGTGCAAGCATGGAACTTTTGACGTTAGTAGACAATAAGCAATTCGATGATGATGCCATGTCGATGGTTCTCGCTACTTGGAAGCATGGATCTCCACTCGTTAGCTCTTACCGAGGAGTTAAGGAAATTTCCCACGTAACGAATTTTGAATGTTGCCATTCATTTGTACATTAATTAAAATGATAAATTCATTCGTCAATCATTCAATTTTGACCGAAATCACAATAGCCAAGGTAGAAAAACCTTAATTTTTATGACAGCTGACATACTTCATTAATCAATGTCATGTAAAGACCAATGTTTGTAAATAAAAATAATATATTTTAAATTAATGTGAATCAGATTCCAAAAGGTTTATAAGTTAGGTTTATTACAAATTACAACTTAAATAAGAAGAATGTGACCAACACAGCAGCATATCTTATATACAAAAGCAGGAAGATGAAATCTCGACAGAAATTGGTCATTGGACATGGAAATTGTTTTGGGCTTTTATGAATTTTATAAATCAATGTTTCGTGTTGCATAGAAGAGCATGATATTCAACATAAGGTTATTACCAACAGTCATGGGTGACAAACGTGCATTTTTCATAAATCAAGACAACTAAATATAAACTTTAATTATTATAAGAAAATTCGAGAGAACTCTCTTAATAAAGACTAAATCATTGAATTTAAAACAAAAATTACAGAAAAATACTAAGAAAATTGTAAACGTAACCAAGCAAGCTCAGAAATTTAAGTGGGAGTGACTATGACATAAGGGAATGTTGGGATAAGTACTACAACATGGAGCTTACCTGCAGGAAAACGAAAACTAAGGTAGACCAGCAAGCCTCCTCGGCTTGATGAAATAACAGTTGAAACAAGAGAAGATGAGAAGAGACGGGGAGGCATTCACTTGAAAAGGTCCTTATTCAAGCGAACACCTCCAAAAGAATCCTTGACATAGTTTATTTTATTTTATTCGTTTATTGTTAAATAAAACAAAAAATATAAACCTACTACAACTATTACTTAGAAAAATATTGAAATACTAGTATGTTTATTGTTATTGTATGTTTAGAATAATAAAGGCATCTTGATTTTCATTATTTTATTTTAAATACCTAATATAATGTATATGTCCAACGCTGGGCAAAGGCTTTCTTTGGAGAGGCATGAGAGAAATGTAAAGTTCACATTGAAAACCCATATTCAACCATCCTTATGAGATTAAGTGATTTTTAAAATACCTTGATAAAAAACCTCGGTTAATAATATTATGTAGTTTACTTAGCAACTACAAACTGAAACAAGACATAATATTTTAATTGTGGAACAGGATAAAATGACCATTTAGTTATAAAATGGCTTTATTTCTGTTTTAAAGTATTCTTTACTATGTTACGACACTTCTCGAGCTACTTTTAGTAGTAGACAAATTTTCGTAAATAAGCAATGACAAATGTCAGACAAAAATTCGACAAAAACTTCCATGCTCGCTCTTTCGTTTAAATTCGACAAAACCTACTAAAGTTTCGTTAACGGTAACGATGACTTAACAAAGAAAGTTCCATGCTTCCAATAGCGATAAATGTAGAGACAAGTCTATTTTTTTACGAAATCTGTCAAATAGGCGATCGGTAAAAGTTCCATGCTCGCACCGTTGTATTGCTTTGATACTACAAGCTACTGGCAGCTTGGCGTGATAAAAACGCTTTCAATTTTCCTGTTCAAAAACTGTGAAGTTCAATTGTATTGAACAGAAACGTGGTGGAAAACACAGTGATCTAATGTTTAGTTGTTCTCTTAAATAGAAGAGTGACACGTTAATTTAGCCGGCGACTCTGTTTTATAAACAAAAAATAATGAATGACAATGGTTGCATACACCTGAGTAATTTTAAGGCTGCGAAGGGGACGAATCCTTTTAAGATAATTCATGCTTTTTTCGTATCTTGCACGTCTACAGAAGCGCGAACTTACAAGGTAAGTTTGTGTAGCTCAAGTTCATTGTGTGGATGTCTTGTACATGAGACGTAGTTGGAGTCCCGTTGTGTACGCATTTCGATGAAACTTAACTCTAAACTTAGAATGATGCTAGAATTCTGAACTTACAATACCTGACATCCATAGCAGTAACTATTTTTATATTCCGAAAATGTTGTAGGTATTTGTAATCAGCTGATTAATGATCTTTGACCTCGAAACAGCTGTTCGTATCGTGTGCGCGGACATTAGTTAATGGCTTTTACTGACTCACACAATAACTGCTCATTAAAAATTAAGATCTTTAAATTATTTTTAAACTACATTCTTCTATGAACCTATTAACTGATAGAAATTGTAGTCTAACTATTTTCAAATCAGTTACACAGTTTATTTGAATAGGAACTAATATAGAGTTCAATAAATCAAAACAAATACAAAGTATAATTTTGTTTTAGGCAACAACATGTCTTTGCTTTACCTGTGGAAAGCCAGGACCTCGCATGCATTCTTGTCTCCATTGCATCTTCTTTGCATGCTATGGAGGACACATCCAAGACCATTCTAAAACTAAGAAGCATTTCCTGTATGTAGATCTGAGCTATGGCAACATTTTCTGTGCTCAATGTCAAGATTACATCTATGACCGAGAATTGATTGAAATTGCTATGGCTAATAGAATGAAGGAGGCCAAGTAAGTATGATTTTTAAATCTAATAAAATAAACCGCAATAACTAGATGGAGAAAAGTATTAATGTTTATATGAATGTAATAATGAGGTTTAGTTTCAATGTAAGGGGCACTCTCTTGAATCACTGAACTGTTTTTTAAGTTCTTTTACCAGTAAAATTTCTATCATCAGGGAGTGCTTTAAGTAAGCTTATTAAAATAAAACATCTTGCACTTTCTGCTGTGCAAAAACTTATAATTTATTGTCTAAAATTAGGTCCTTAGGTATGAGTGCGCCTTTTCTACCATGGTTGCCCAATAATAATGAGGTGATTGCGCTTCGTAGACTGCGTAAGCGACGCCTCATCAGTCCCAACACAACCATAGGGCTCCGAGGGCTACAAAACCTTGGATCTACATGTTTTATGAACTGCATTGTTCAGGTATAACCATTTAATTCTTATGTTGTATGAGTGCTATAACCAATAGATTGCACATACGGTATATGGAAGCATCTTGCCAGCTAAGGTTACTATTTAAAGACTATAGATGCAAACAAACTTTCAATTAACCATACTCTTTTAGCACCGTGGCTTTTAGCAAAAGGCAAGCTGTTGTGCTTTTTATTGGTTATACTGCTACATGAACTGCAATGCAAGCTTGAATATTTTATATGTATCTTATGTATTTTTGCCTTCATATAATTACTAAAAAATTATATTGTTTATAGTAACGCAAATAAAAAAACGCAAATCATCATCATCTTTAATTTGCATTTGCGAATTGCGTCAATATAAATGACAAAGTGCGCGAGAAATTGTTTATCTGTGATTGCATAAAATGTACATAGGGGTAAAGTGAGGTGGAGGGGGAAATGGGGAATAACGATCCAGTTTCCGGGAAATTACAGGGCTTGTTGCGTACCTAGTTGCTAAGTGGGAACGCGCAAGGCACTGAGTTGCATCTAGGGCTCAGGGTTGAAACTATTTATATCTGAGATATTGATTTCTGATCTCTGTTACACCCACATACATAACTGCAGCGCGGAGAGCGCGGATGTTAATTGAATCGCTGTAACTTTGTTATGTTGCTGTGATTTTGTATGATGGAAGGATTTTCGTTGAATTTTAGATCGTATTTTACGTAAATTGGTTTTACTGTATGAGATTGAGTTAAACTTTGCGTTTTGTTTTTAAAAGCTTCAATTTCTTCTGTTAAGTATTACTAAACGTAGTAGTATCTTGCAAACAATATAAAAAAAAACTTCGCAATTTTTTTCACTAATTGTCATGTTGCACTCATCAAAGGCTGTGAGTTTGTTAAGAAGCAAGTAGTAGCAATCTTAGAGCTCAGGCATAAAAAGAAAATTGGAATAATTGTTTTTAAAACAAGAGGTCCTGTCTTTATCATATCTCTACATTTCTTTATAGGAAACAGCCTTTTGCTTTTGTTCAAATATTTGGTAGCCTATTTATTACTAGTGGCCGCCCGCGACTTCGTGCGCGTGGAATTCGGTTTCCCGTGGGAATGAGAAGTTTTCCCGCAGTAAAAAGTACCCTATGTGTTATTCTGATGTATAACATATATTACTGTAAAGTTTCATCCAAATCCGTCCAGTAGTTTTTTACGTGAAAGAGTAACAAACATCCATACATACTCGTAAACTTTCACGTTTATAACATTAGTAGAATCTCGTAAGTGTATAAGTAAATCTAGTTCTAACTTTAATATTTTCAGTCTGATACGACCATGACTTATTGTTAAACATCTGAAAGTCCAGAAAAGGTGAAATATAAGTACCTATCTACATATATTTGTTCATTTTAGACCCTGATTCACACGCCGCTACTACGTGATTATTTTCTCGGAGAGAAACACAAATGCAAGTCGCAGAGTTCCGGAAAATGCCTTGTTTGTGAAGTCTCCAAGCTTTTCCAGGTATGTGTATGGTAATATAGCTTTTATTCTTGTTAGAAATTGGAGAAACTTTGCTGTGAGAATCCTTCGAAAGTAATATAATACTCATTCAAAGGAACTTTAATGGCGTTGTTCTAAGTATTACAACAAAGTATCATGTTCGCTAATTTTTAACAGAAAGTTCACATGTCTGTAAAATTTCAGAATCTTTTCTCTCTTTGTTTTATATATTTAAGGTTCACCAAAATAAGCGATTAATTGTTTACTCCACGAAAGTTATCGGCAAGGTTGGATGGCTTTGTCACGTGGCTTTAAGATTGTTTTTTTAAAAATAACACGTGACAGATTCACCCTTTCCCGCAGCCGAAAGTTTTTAAATACACGTGCCGATTTGTTTTCTACTGGAAGGTAGGAGATACCTAAAATATAATAAAAGCAAAATTTTATAAAGGCTGGTGTAAAGCGTTTACCCTGCGGCTTGACATTGGACAAGTAGGAACGTAACATAATAACAAGGGAAATGAGCTAAAACCTAGTGAGACTGCATTACTCGTCACGAGTACTTTTTTGTTGATTTCATAATATCAAGCGGCTTAGTTTGGCTTTTGATAAAGGCTTAACGTAGGTTTTATTTAAATTAATTATTTAACTTTTTATGTTTTAAACTACATATTATTTGTAGCTTTTAAATTGACAAAAAGATCTTATTCTACTTCGTGGCAATAACAATTTTCAACACACAACTTTGTCATGTAAAATGCGAAATATTCCGTGACCCATAACCGACCTACATCTGCTACGCAGGTACTGTCAGTTTCCTAGAAATTCGTGATGCAGCGGAAGGCTTGTGATATAAATACTGTTGTATTGATTAAAGAGCAGCGTTGTTAGGTAGCAAGTTCACCCACTACGCCCGCGCTGAAAGCTTTGTACAGTTTGTTAAATGTAAAGTGATATCCGGTGAATTAGACGCCGGGATTAAAGCGAAGTAATGGCTTAGCAAACTTTGTGCATTAGGGTGCATCTTTTGTTTTCTTTCTCGGGTGTAGACTACTTGTGGCTTTATCACAAAACGTAAAAGATTTCAGATCAAACAAAAACTTATGAATGAAAACCACAACGTTATTTTTTACACTTTAATTACCATAGTGGGTTCATTAATTAATTTTTCGGTCATTATACTCACTAATTTGCATTTTGGGCAACTACGGGACTCTGCTGTGCGTGGCCCGAACACGCACTATGCAGAGTTAATTGTCATAAATATATAATTAGAAGAAAATTCCTTTAAAATATTGTAAATTTATACAATTCACATAAGAAAAGATACTTGCTTAGTCTCGTTCGATCAAGAATAGAATAAGTTCGCGTTAGGGTTCAGATTTTACATATTTTACAATAGGCACGCATCCGGAGCACAATATGCTTACAAAATGTTATCTTATGAATTATAATTCCGCTTCTTTCACATACTACAAAGTATTTGAATACAGTCTGGCATTGATCATGTACTATAACATGCCATGGTTACCTTGTACAATCACATAAAATCATACCATTAAATTGAACCAATTTATGACACTTCTAAACCGTAATGGCACCTCATTTAAAGGACCTTGATCAATTCCGACGAAAAATCATTATCGTGTCATTGTTTTGATGCCACTTTACCTCTATTAAGAGCAATTATAATATTGTTTTGATCGCAATTTCATTTTATTGCGTAATGTTATGAGCAATTAAAAGTATTTTTTTTCTTCTGGGAACTGTTGCGTAGTGGGCGGAAGAGACAAGATTTATATTTTCTTCTTTGAAAATGGAAAATGTTTTTAAATGAAGATAAGATTTGCGTCGAAATTATCGACGTTTGTTATTAAGAGTTTATTACTTTGTCGAGCACAAAGCGAACGTGGGCGACTAAGCTGAAAAATTAAACCCTATTCAGAGTTATTTTTAATTAGCGCATCACCCCTTGTAGGCAGCTTTTCTACATCGATCCCAACAACATATAACCAACGACTAATTAAAATTAATATTAAAAAAAAAAGTTTTTCCATACAAATTTATTAGATGCCTCTGAACGGTCAAATAGTCTTACAAAATACAGAGTAATAAATAACAGAGCGTGCAAATTTGTTTTTATTTTTGTGTTAATTATCAAGTTTTGCAAAATGTCGTAGAACAAATGTTACTGGGATTGATGTAAGGAAGCCGCCTGCAAGAGGTGATGCGCGAATTACAAATAACCCTGTATAGCTTGGCCTAAGACAGTTAACGCTGTTAGACAATCACACGTTCTTTTCAAATTGCGGCAACCAATTTCACTACATAGGGTCACCCCGAACCTAAGGTAGCAACCATTTTTACATCAAAATGATATCTACCAATGTGTTCTTCATTGGTATAAGTACTCAATGTCTTAGATCCATTATCATTATGAACCGCATCTCACACGTAAGAAAACAATCATACAATCCTACTAATATTATAAATATGAAAGTTTGTGAGGATGTATGTTTGTTACTCTTTCACGTAAAAACTACTGGACGGATTTGGATGAAACTTTGTAGTAATATAGGTTATGCATCAGAATAACAAAAAGGGTACTTTTTACCGCGGGAAAACATCTCATTCCCACGGGAAACCGACTTCCACGCGAACGGTGTCGCGGGCGGCCACTAGTACTACAATAAGAAGCTTTTACTCTACTAAGTCAAGTAAATATCATATCTCCACAAATGTCAGGAGTTCTACTCCGGCGCCAAGACTCCTTTAACCCTACATCGTCTGCTGCATCTGATCTGGACGCACGCGCGCCACCTCGCGGGCTACGAGCAACAAGATGCGCACGAGTTCTTCATAGCCACACTCGATGTGTTGCACAGGTGAAATTAGGATTTAATAGCAAAGATAACGTTTAAGATCACTATGGATGTGTTAGTGAAAGCAAGCATTAATCGCATTAGTTTTAGGTTTATTAGCTTGATTTTAACTTAAGTTATCTAGCGGCGAGTTTTGATTGATACGATAACATAACTTATTAAAAATAAAATAGTATTCTAAAAGAACGTCTATTAGAAGGAAAAATGATTCCGTGGTTGAGAAGGAGTTTTCAGCTTCTTATAAAAACACGAATTTCAACTTGTACATATTGCCGTTTTTCCAGACACTGCATGAACGGAGTGGAAGAGCCCAAAGAAGAAAAGAAAGAGAACGGTCGCTGCAACTGCATCATCGACCAGATCTTCACGGGCGGGCTGCAGAGCGACGTGGTCTGCACCTCCTGCTCCGGAGTTTCCACCACCATCGACCCGTTCTGGGACATCAGCCTGGACGTGGCCGGACCAGGATCCCTCCAAGCCTGCCTGGAACGCTTCACCAGGGCCGAACACCTGGGGTCGGGAGCCAAGATCAAATGCTCCAACTGCCGAGCTTACCGGGAATCCACGAAGCAGTTGACTCTAGAAACGTTGCCGATAGTAGCCAGTTTCCATTTAAAGCGCTTCGAGCACTCATCGCAGATCGACCGCAAGATCTCGGCGTTTGTGTCGTTTCCTGCTGAGTTAGATATGACTCCGTTCACATCGAGCCATCGCCGGGCTGTGGATATGGGGGCCACGGATAACAACAATGCTCCCGAGGGTATATTCGAGGATAATCGCTATTCTCTGTTCGCGGTGGTGAACCATCTCGGTTCTCTGGACGCGGGGCATTATACGGCGTATGTGCGGCAGATGAAGGGAAGCTGGTTCAAGTGCGACGACCATATGATTACACGGGCCTCGCTCCGGGAGGTTTTAGATAGCGAAGGGTGAGCCTTTTATTTAATTCAAAAATTTAAATTGCTACAAACAAAAATAAATTTTTCTTTCTTTGATAACTGTAATATGAGTTTTTTTTATTTTTGGTTTATTATTATATGTATTTAAACTGTTATTATTATATTTAAACCTCACGTTTTTTTTCTAACGCTGAATTTATTTATTTATGTTCAAAACTGGCATTAGACATTTTCAAAATTTGACACTAGAACACAACGTAGTAATTCGTTTTTTTTTTGTATTTCAGGTATCTACTATTTTACCACAAGACTGTTTTGGAATACGAGTGCGATGTCCCCTAAATTAAATAACTAAAGGTCTGTTTAGTTTCCGTATTCTTCTCTTCTCCGATGACAGCTGTCAAGTCTATACCCGCGCTTGCTGTAGTCATCATTGACATTTCGGGACATTCAAATTTGAGCTTTAGCGCCTTAGCCTCAAGGCTCTTCTAGGTGGCAAACTGCAAAACTAAATTGTGAATGATGTCAAATGTATCACATCGCTGTAAGAATGTATTTTTTTCCTGTCGTGATATTAGTGTATAAGAATTTAACCATGTTAGAATGTTAAATCAAATCGGTGTGATTTATTTTCGAATAGATATAGTGAGTTAACAAATTTTGTAGCATTTACTCGAAATCTAATACATCCATAGGTATAGGAAATGAACGGTTTTAAAATTACGGTGCGTAACTATCTCTCATGTCATTAGTTTATAAAAATGAAACTAAATTACTGTCAACTGTAAATTACTTATGACTAGTTCATGTTTAATCACAAATCGATGTTATTATATCTATCCATAATTATTCGTTATAGTAAGCAATGTAAATTATCAATTATTTTTATCGATTAGTCACTAAACACTGGTCAGAAATCTGAATGTAGTTTTATAATTTATATATTATGCCTTATTTCATAACTATTGACGAATTTCTTAGTTCTAAGCTTTAACCTAACCGTAATATTATCACTAGGTTTAGTCGCTGTCTAGGTAGGATATACGAAAACTTGACTTGAAATATAACAAATTATGATTTAATCAATAGATTCAATATTTTTGAACAATAAATCTACCTCTTTGAAATTGCATTTTGTTTAGACAATTTGGCCGGTAGAGTATCGCAGGTTGACGCTTGGTACTTAAATAATGTTAAACATGGGGTCTGTAGAGAGGAAATATTGGTGAAGCAATGACAAGACTCTTATACTTGTGCCGTTCAAACTTGTGTGTGCAATTAATATTATTTATGCTGAAACTAGTGACCCTTCGAGCTCTACACAACTGCATATTTATTTTACCGCTTTTTAAAAAAGATAGCGGTTGAAACAAATTGAATCTGGAGTTGAGTAATTTGATGCCCACCTAATGAAGATCTTAAACATCAGATTCATAGGACCGAACTGTCTATAACAGATATACGCTTATAGCTTCCCATATTTTATCCTATTTTTTATTTTTCTAATTACTGCTTTTTATTTTATTTTATTTATATGCACGGGTAAAATAAAATAGAGACTTTTATTGACTTTACCCATAACAAATGCGTGTTTTTTGCATGACTTTTGCACACACAAGAATGAGCCGCAATATTTTAGGAGTGTTTTGGAATAAAATAGTTATAACTATGACTGACGATAGATTTTAATGTGATATATAATACGATATATGAATTGTAACTAGTTGTGTTCAACTCTAAATATGTAGTTTTAATTTTTTATTATATTTGACTATGATTTTCTTGAATTATTTTAACTATGTACATTCATTTCTTATGCAAGTAATTTATAATGATGACATAAAATCTTTTAAAAAATGTGTAAATAAATATTTACTGCCAGTGTGAAATAGACTGACTTCTGGTTTAGTTCCTCTTCTGGCTTAACTATTTAGTTTTAAAAATACTGTATTCCTGTGCGAATATACTGAAGGATGTCAAAGAAGCATCTGAACAATCTCTATACAATTCAATAACAAAATCTTTAATCATAGGAATACTCAGTCAGACGATGACGACATTTCAAATTATTGTAATATAGGAACTTAGCATTGTAACAATACGATTATGATCAAATTATTGTCAGTCTGTCTGATAGCGAAGGAAAACGTATTCGTGTTATGTATTTAGTTGGAACATATATGATTTGTCACCTTCATGTGTATAAATATAACAAATATCAATTTATAAGACATTTTATTTGCAGACCATAATTAGGACATAGTTTATTTTCTATCAGAGTATTGAGTCTCATTGAATGATTTAGTTAGACAACAATGTTGCATGTTTTTTTAAGTGATTTAGGAAAAAAGTTAAATGCCTTAGTTACCAAAGTAAGAATAAAGACTATGTTTTTGTATGGTCCCTGCAATGCATACATCTTTCATCTTTATACAGGGTGTCCCAAAAGGTTACGTAGCTGGGAAGGGGGGTGGTAGGGGTGGTCACAAGGGTCACCAGAAAAATAATAAAAAAATTCCCCTCTGGATATTTCAATAAAAAAAATCCATTTTTTTTAAAACTAAAAATTTTACACCTTGTTACTCTATTTTGCTTATTGTACCTACAGATATTGCTGTATTTGAAAAAAAAAAACCTGTTATGTAATCGTCAATAACCCTTTATCAAATTGAAATAAAAAAAACTATACATATCTAACCAAGTTTTAAAGAAAATTAAGTTCTTGTCCAGTCAATGTAATTACTAATTACGACTTTACTCAACTTCTTCCAAGCGTACTGAAAAAAAAACGTACTACGCAACTCCGGCGAGTAAGTTAAAAAAATAGGTAATTTTATTGCGATTCCAAAATGGTATGACACTTATTTGAAAAATTCATACTATGACATTTAAAAATATTTTTCGGGAACAATACTCCTGCAAAAATAAAAATATCAAAAAACAATAGTCTCAAATTCGTACGCAAATACATTTTTAAATGTCTATTCTGTTGCTTTGATGTTACTGCCCGGTATAATTCTCAAGATTGGAGTACAAACATACTTCAAACATTCAAGTACAGTCTAGGCTAGATCAACGCGTAAGTTGTAAAAATATGGAGCTTGATCTGCGCATCATTTGTGCGTACCACCGTGCGTGTCACGCGGAATTTTTTGCCGCGAACTATGCAGATGTGGAATGAACTTCCTGCAGCGGTATTCCTGGCTACCTACAACATGGGGCTCTTCAAGTCGAGAGTGTATTCCCACCTTAAAGGCTCAGCAACACACCCCCAACACCCGCAGTGTTGCGGGTAGTTATGGGCGGCGGTGATCACTTACCATCAGGTGCCTCGCATGCTCGTTTGCTCGTTTAATAAAAAATAAAAAAGTTTATGAAAAACCCATCAAGGACTTGGTTGACTTGAGTTCATTTATGATGCTCATTTTTAAAACGACGCAGGGCATGTATTTATGTTGGTGGTAGACATTTCGAGCATTTTATTAAAATAATAAATTATAATTTTGTTTTCTTTCGAGTTTCATTTAAAATCGCAACTGTAATGTCGAGTAAGCTGTGGCCGTTTTGAAACTTACTAACCGAACTTTTTTTGTATGGAAATAGGATTTATTTTTATTTGTTATCACAGCTTACCTAGTCTTAGACTTAGGGTAATAGATGTCTATGGCCTATACTGAAATTATGATGAATATTACCAAAACTATTTTAGGGATGAGCTGAAAGTATTAGTTAATAAGCCACTTTTAGGTAAGAGACCAGTTAGATATAATCAAATCTTTCACTTTCACTTTCTTTCAAATCAAACCTTTGCTTTTGTACAGACCAGACAAGGTGAAGCTTGATCCTTTACATCTTTCGTTTACTTGAGTAAATGCAGTAAAGATAATTTTCCCTGGCATATGGAAAAACTTAATCTAGCCTTATTCAAATGTTTGAGGTATGTCTGTACTCCAATCTTGAGAATTATACCGGGCAGTAACATCAAAGCAACAGAATAGACATTTAAAAATGTATTTGCGTACGAATTTGAGACTATTGTTTTTTGATATTTTATTTTTGCAGGAGTATTGTTCCCGAAAAATATTTTTAAATGTCCTAGAATGAATTTTTCAAATAAGTGTTATACCATTTTGGAATTGCAATAAAATTACCTATTTTTTTAACTTACTCGCCGGAGTTGCGTAGTACATTTTTTTTTCAGTACGCTTGCAAGAAGTTGAGTGAAGTCGTAATTACTAAGTCCTTGACAGGACAAGAACTTAATTTTCTTTAAAACTTGGTTAGATATGTATAGTTTTTTTTTATTTCAATTTGATAAAGGGTTATTGACGATTTCATAACAGGTTTTTTTTTCCAAATAAAGCAATATCTGTAGGTACAGTAAGCAAAATACGGTAACAAGGTGTAAAATTTTTAGATTTTTAAAAAATGGTTTTTTTTTATTGAAATATCCAGAGGGGAATTTTTTTATTATTTTTCTGGTGACCCTTGTGACCATCCCTACCACCCCCCTTCCCAGCTACGTAACCTTTTGGGACACGCTGTATATGTTACGGCTAATACCCGAAGTGCGGCTACACCTAGTTTTAGCCGGTTAGAACATCAATAGGTTAGGTTAGTTAGGTCCCTGTTTTGATACCACCCAGAAAAAGGAGTCCCGCGTAGCGGGACTCCGTCGACTCATGATTGAAGCCAGTTTTTATATACATAGGTATATATTTTTTTTACAGTTTTCCATATTAAAAACACTTCTAACCGGCTAAAACTAGGTGTAGCCGCACTTCGGGTATTAGCCGTAACATATACACAAAAATGGCAATGGGAATCTGCATAGCACAAAATTCCGTAATATTTAGTTTAAAAAAGGATCACTACTAAGGTAATAATTAAACCACTAGCAATTAAAAGTAAACATTTATTCAACAATTTCAATATCACATGATAAAATTGGCTTTTAGCTCAAATATTTAAAAATATTTTTTATTCTACGAAAATCACGCCAATTGACTTTTTATACAATTGGGTTTTTTCTATATATCTAGGGGAAGGCTATTTTTAATGCTAAATATTAACATAATCGGTCTTTTCATTATAACAGTGAGTGAGTATTAATAGTTATAGTTATTTAATCATAAAAGTCAATAGGCTAAAGAATGGGGCATTAGAGTAAAATATCTATAAATACGTATATACTAAGGCCCAATTGCAGGGAACGTTTTAACCTCGGGTAAGCTAACTCAGGTTTAAATGGCGCCACCATCGATTGTAACTACTTCTTATTACAATCGATGGTGGCGCCATTTAAATCTGAGTTAGCTAATCCGAGGTTAAAACGTTCCCTGCAATTGGGCCTTAGTGTTGCATACATACAACTAGGAGAACGTATACAGGGTCTGTCGTAATGAATGGATAACCCGTTACCTACAGTTGATCCGGATGTGTGGCTATAAGAAAATGGTGTCTTCTTGCCAGGGTTGTCAACCATAAGAAAATGGCGAAGACTTTAAACTTTTTTATAAATTTTGATATTTTTTTCATTTATTCCGCTGCCATTTCTTCAAATTTTGATATATTTGTATATATTTTTTTGTATTACACTCCTGAAGACTTGTATTATGTAATTTTAATACAATTTTAGGTGTTATTCACGTTGAACATTATCAAAATTTTCATTTTAAGAAAAACATTTCCAATGTTTTTTCTTTATGTCTACTTTTGATCATCTCCTGTGGAAAAAAAATTTACGACGTTATAGCTGCCCATGATCTCAATAAATTGTCTAGTATGTGTAGATTTTAAAAAAGTATAACTATGTGTACTTTACAAGCAACATTAAGTTACAGGAGCGAGAACACTAATCAAGTTCGGAATTTTTATTTTTCAAGTTATGTAATAAATGGTTGTAAAACTTCGTCATAATGATTTTATTCTATCAAGATACTTTGCACAAACACTATCGGGCCACTAATAGGATATTCAGAAGAAAACCCGGTTGTTTTGGGAAAAAAATGACATTACTCCACGATAATAATGTAATGAAAATGTACAAATGAAAATTGTTGTGCTCTAATAGTTACATGCGTCAAACATGTTGTGACAAGTTTATTCGAAATTGAAACGAATTTTAAAAATCGAACAAAGTCCGCATTACAAAGAAAAGTGGAAAAAAGTGGAAGGAAATCGTCCTTCCATAAATGCATTGTGCACATGAACACACGGTAATCAGGATGTCGCACATTTGGCTATCTTTCACGATAAACACTAGCAGCTCTATTGGTGTTGCCATTACATTCACTGTAAATGTAATGCATGTTCGCGTATTCGGCCGTTGTGTGTTGTTGCAGCATGATACACAAACTACACAAAAACTTTTCCAAAACAACAAGTTCAATCGATAGCACAACACAATGTCCGTAAATGTGAGCAAAGACATCAGTATCACCACGTTATCAAGTCCAAATCAAAAGGAAAATCAAAGTCCGATATTAGAAAGCAGTAACAAATTGACGAAAATAATGAGAACAAAAGCACATGCGATGTTCAACATTACACTGATGTGATGAGTACCCTTTTCTTTGTAATGCGGTCTTTGTTCGATTTTTAAAATCCGTTTCAATTTCGAATAAACTTGTCGCAACATATTTGTCGCATATAACTATTAGAGCACAACAATTTCCATTTGTACATTTTCATTACATTATTATCTTGGAGTAATGTTATTGTTTTCCCAAAAACAACCGGGTTTTCTTCTGAATATCCTATTAGTGGCCCGATAGTGTTTGTGCAAAGTATCTTGATAGAATAAAATCATTATGACGAAGTTTTACAACCATTTATTACATAACTTGAAAAATAAAAATTCCGAACTTGATTAGTGTTCTCGCTCCTGTAACTTAATGTTGCTTGTAAAGTACACATTGTTGTACCTTTTTAGAATCTACACATACTAGACAATTTATTGAGATCATGGGCAGCTTTAACGTCGTACTTTTTTTTTTCACAGGAGATGATCAAAAGTTGACATAAAGAAAAAACATTGGAAATGTTTTTCTTAAAATTAGAATTTTGTTAATGTTCAACGTGAATAACATCTAAAATTGTATTAAAATTACATAATACAAGTCTTCAGGAGTATAATACAAAAAAAATATACAAATATATCAAAATTTGAAGAAATGGCAGCGGAATAAATGAAAAAAATAGCGTAGTTTATAAAAGAGTTTAAAAGTCTACGCCATTTTCTTATGGTTGACAACCCTGGCAAGAAGACACCATTTTCTTATAGCCTCACATCCGGATCAACTGTAGGTAACGGGTTATCCATTCATTACGACAGACCCTGTATAGAATTTAAAACACTTGCCAAGCTGTACCGCATATCGAAAAAGCTACTTTCCATGCTTATTTATAACAAACAACTTACGCGAAAGTTACCACAACACAAAAAACTGTTTTAAACAGTAACGTTACAATTATTTTTTTAATAAATTGAGATTTCATAATTATTTTTTGTATTCGAGATAATTATTCGATGATACTTAGATTGTTATATTTTAAATTGATAGTATACAAATAAATAGGTATGCTTCGGCAAACAAACCAGCGGAAAACAGGTTATTAATACTATGAAGATAGAGTATTGCTAAATATAAATACGATTGATTAGTTTGGTTTAGGTACATTTAACAGAGATAACCTTAATAGTAGCAAAATTATAATGCTGCCAATAACACTACATTGGGTATACATTATTAACCATGAGTATAAAATAATCAATAAATAACGAAATTTATACACTGATTAAACTTAATTTTGCACCAACACATTTTCGATTTTTTTACTAAAGTTTGATATTACAATTACAATATTTGTATGTTAGCTATCATTTTGTAAACGCTAACTACAATCTATTACATTTATTATGCTTAAGTTCTGATTTGCTTTTCTTGTTTATTCTTATTCCATACGCTAGGCATACCTTTTTTCTGAGTTTGGCCACTGCAATCGATATAACTAAAGTTAATGCAGTTTATTAATAAAGGTACTAAAATTAACGAGTATTTACAGTTAATATATTATTTTATAACTGCTATGTAGCTAGATGCTTCTGCATAAATAATAATAATCTCAAAATGATTATTGACTAGTTTTAAAGACGAGATACAAGTGTTAGTAGAGTTTCAAATTGTTAAAGTAAGCAACTTGTCAATTAGTAATCTAATTACTCAAATAAATTAATAAATAATGTAAATAAATAACCTAAACTACACTTAAACTAAAAACATATCTAAAATAATTCTTCAACTTCAATTGAGTACTTTCAAACTACTTGGAGTAAATAAAGCTACAACAAAAATAATTATGCACTGCATTTTGACATACAAAATTGCTGTAAAAAACCGACATGTCATAATTTTCCGTCTACATAAACCCTTACGTTTTGCGCGGTATAGTTTGCGGGTAGTCGAGCAAATACTCCAGGTCGCGGACGCTGGTGACAGGTAATGAACAAGAGAACCGACGGCAGACGAAAGCCGTGGGGACCGACGGCGCTTTTATGGGGTTTAGACCTGCAAGTTTTGATAGATGAGGTTGAAAGGTACAGGATTAAGATATTTACTTTAGTTACCGAATAAAAAATATAGACTACTGCAATATATAGTGTGAAACGTGTTTTGCAATATATCTAAATGGGCGAGGATCAAACAATTCTTAAAAAGCAAAGCTCCTAAACAACCAAGTAGGGAGACATCACATCACGTAAACTGTCCCATTGGGTCATGCTCGCTAATTACTATTCCTTATAGGTTGGGCATTCTTTAAGTATATTATTGGAGATACTTCTGTTTATTTTCTTAACTTAAACTTAGGAACTACCAACCCAATATTTTTTTATGCATCAAATAAATACAAATTTTGATATCTTACCAGGACTTCGCACAAGGGTCTGTGGTTCAGTGACAGCCAGCACCCGGCCCGGGATGAGTCTCGATCGAACAACTCGCACCAACTCCATGGTGCGGGGGTCTGACGCAACACCGGTTATTAACACCTGGAATATGAGGAATGAAATTAAATCTAACTGCATAAATATAACAGCAATTTGGTTAATTTTTGTGACGCTGTTCGAGAAGAAGGCATTGGACACATGCACTAGTGACACAGTATTAAGTTTTGAAGTTATAGATACTGGAAAAAGAGACGCGGGTCTCCGAGCATTACGCAACTGGGAATCGAACCCAGGACCTTTAGATAACCGGTCTAATGCTTTGACCACAGAGCTACCGCATTGCGGTGACCCAACGAAACGACCCGAACCCAACGACTGGGTTCGATTCCCAGTCGCGTAATGCTCGGAGACCCGCGTTCCTTTTTCCAGTATCTATAACTTCAAAATTAATAAATTAGCATTTTAAATGCAAAATTAATAGTAAAAATCTCAGTATTAAGTTGTTAACTAAAATATCTAACTATTTCATTTTTTTTTGATTATTTACCATTAGATAAATATGTTGTATTATAACACCACAACTCATTTAAATTTCAAAAACACTAGTTCCCAATTTATCCACCAGTAGGCGTCAGCATCAATTCTTTCTCTTGTAAAATCTAGATTATATGATAATTTTATCTTAACATAGCCTTATTTTCAATTTCCTAACTGTGTCAAATCTTATATATTTGTTTACCTGCGTTGGGCTATCATGGTAGCATATTAAAGCACACATCATCTCAGGCATGGCTGTAGGCGTATCCTCAATAATCTTCGTATACGCCGAAAGTATCTTTTTGGCCATGTCACGATACAATTGTCCATTTTTCTGTTCTGTTTTGTCAGCTTTATCGGCGTATACTGCGAGACGCTGTAGGTTGAGACAGGAAACGCTGTTGCCCGCTGGCTCGGCGCCGTCTTTAGCTGCAAAATATAGTATAGCTTTATCAATATAATTAATAATACAATAAAGAAAAGTTGTTGACAATAATGCTGCTGGCCAAATCATATTGAATAAAACTAAGTTTTTTTATGTGTGTGTGCACTAGGTAGTAAATGTGATAGTTTAACCCTCTCATGCATAATCTAACTTCAAATCTACATTGGCCAAAATATTCTTTACTAGTACTACTAAGAGTATGTTTGTATTGGACTCACTTTCTTTCACGTTGATGATGATATGCTTCCCTCTCATACATGTGAAATATGCTCCATCCTGGTTATCCCAGAATAGGTCATTCTGCTTGGTTTGCAGCGTGCGCGCAAACTTCAGCCATTTCGGTTCGAGCGTTGCTTCGTACAAATCTAACAAACCCTTTATGACGTAGGCGTAGTCCTCCATGAACGCGTAGAATGACGCGTTCCTATTCAGTAAAGAAGATGTAGGTAAATATCTTTTCGTCAAGATTTTCACTAAGACGTAGATAGGTATACTTACGAATATTCAAGACTGCCATCATAAGCGGTATAGCAGACGTGCTTCAAAGTCTTAGTCTCCTTGTTGTACAAATGCTTTCTTATGAACTTGGCGGTTACAAGAGCATCGTCTATAAGGGAAGCATTTCCTAACGCCTGCCCACTTCGAGCCAGGGCGGACACCATCAAACCATTCCATGAACAAATAATCTTGGTATCGCGTTCTGGTCTAGGCCTCTTAGCCCTCGCCTGGTACAAAGTGTCCAGACAACTACGTAGGACAAAGCAAAAGTTTTCTTTAGTAATGCCATACTTTTTCGCAATATTTTCCCGTTTCTCGTACGCAATTAGCACGTTCTTGTTCTCAAGTTGATTGTGAATGTCGCACGTTGCGTTGCCATCGGGCTCAATGTTGAAGTAATCGCAAAATATATGGAGATACTGCTTCCCTTTTATAGTTTTGTTCTTCAATAGTTCTCTTATCTCAGACATTTCCCAAACGTAGAATGCCCCTTCCTTTTTTTCTGTGTCTTTAGCCGTTGGTAAAGAATCTGCATCTTCCGCGCTGAAGTAGCCTCCCAAAGCGTGTCTTAAATCCCTGTTTACATATCTCACGATTTCTGTGACTACTTCTGCGTAGAACTCGTTTTTAGACACCAGGTAGGCATCTGTGTAGGCGCTCATGATTTGGGCTTGGTCATAGAGCATTTTCTCAAAGTGCGGTACATGCCAGTGATTGTCAACGGAATACCGCGCGAAGCCGCCACCGACGTGGTCGCGGATACCTCCGCGGGCCATGTTAGTCAATGTGTTGAGACATATATCCAGATACGACGGCGCCAGAGAGTGGTTTTTATCACGAGCAAATACGTTGAAGATAAAATTCAAAATCGATATTTGCGGAAACTTGGGGGCTGTGCCAAATCCACCGAATTCAGGTTCGTAAAATAACATGTAGTACTCTAAACAGTCTTGAATTACATTTTCTCCAGGAACGTCATCAGCACCAGACTTCACTGTGGATTTCTTTTTCATTTTTTTAAACATCTTTTCAGATTCACTTAGAACCATATCTTGTTCATTATTCCACTTATTTTGCAATTTGGTGAGTATAGTTGTAAAGCCAGGAAGGCCATCTTCATCATTTAATGTGTAGTATGTTCCTCCAGTTATAGGTTTCAAGTCTGGTGTGAGGAAGACATTTAATGGCCAGCCACAGTATCCTGAAGATGCTTGCAGGAAGACTGTATACACTCTGTCTATATCTGGTCTCTCCTCTCTATCAACTTTGATACATACAAAGTTTTCATTCAATATCTGGGCTACAGCCGAATTATTAAAAGTTTCTTTTTCCATGCGATGACACCAGTGGCAAGTAGAAAATCCAACTGATAAAAATATTGGTTTATTTTCTGCTTTGGCTTTTGAGATAGCTTCAATCCCCCAAGGATACCAAGCCACAGGATTGTATGCATGTTGTAATAAATATGGAGATTTTTCAGTTATAAGGCGATTCGGCTTTACAAATTCATCTGAATCATAGGATGAACATGAACAAACTGATTGGGTCATGGTTTTTATTTTATCAGTTATTAATTGATTTGGTTGATCTCTTATAGGCATATAATAAAATCTGAAAAATAATAATAATAATGAGAATCTAGGTAAGTATCTAGATTTGCTTCCTTTTCTCATAACAAACATATTTGAGCTGCTTCATATATAAATTTTCATATAAAAATTTAACATATACTAAACTGTTGTAGGAATTACATATTTTACAGTATCATAAGTATATTTTCTTAATAAATGACGAATAAATATTAAATTGCGTTATAATAAAAGAGACATAACAGCTATGTTATGTAGTTATTATTTAGCACAATATCAAGGTTAATTGCGCAGAAAAAATAAAAAATCGGTAATTTCTACAGTTTTAATAGCAAATACCTTCTCTGTAATGCCAAATCCTTGTTAAAACCTATTGAATTCGGTGGATCTTTGATATTTTGACTGAAATCACTAAAATTTAGACCTTTTCGCCTATTGTCACTTGTTGACAGGCGCCGTAATAACAACACTGCACGTCCATTCGGCATATTTATGGAAATATTTTAAATAAAAAAGCAAAAAATAAATAAAATTCTAGAAACTAGTCTCCAAAAATAGATTTTTGGAATAAACAAAAAATGAACTTTGCTTGTTTGTCAACATGCCAAAGTCAATGTCAACGAGGTAGGGCTGTACTGTATAGTAGTTAGTGGTAGAAGTGCAAGATTGAATGATCCAGATTTTCAATCAAGAATAATCGCAAAAAAGTAAATTGGTATACAAATTAAAATTTTGTTCCAACTTTCTAACGTAACCTCTTAGTTTTAAAAATGTTAAGGTGTGTATGTTTAGATTCTTTTGTTCAATCAATTGAAAATGGCTGCATACATTTTAATGAAAACTGTTTGAATATTAAACAAGTAAACTTTAATACAGACTAAACGTATTAAGTAAATTATTTAAGTTACAAGTTCTTTAACAATTCGACCACAAGATTTTTTCAATTCAAATATTTTTTCTTTACTTTTATACAACAACCTTGCTTGAAGGCAATTTTGCTTATGAATATTATCAGGCTTGACCCACGTCACACTTCAATATAACATAGATAGTCCTGCGAGTAAAAGAATTTAAAAAACTTTAACAACTTCAGTTATATCTATTTGTTATACTTATAGCTACAAAAAAAGAAGAAAAAGATAAAAAATCAATCTTTCCTTAATTATTTTTTAAATTTATATATTTTACATGCTTCATTTTGTTTAAAAAACATCATAATCAGTGAATACCACCATGAAAACGATAGCTCATTATTCTTACATTACAATGTAACTTATTTGTTTTTTTTTATTATTATGTAAATGTAGGTAAGTAGATGGATAGGTATACCGTGCTCTATTTGACATCAATTTAATATTATTTTGAATAAATATGGTTATTTCCTCCAAACGTCTAGAGGCTAACAGAAACTCGTTCATGAGTACCTACTTACGTAGGTACAAACGTTAACCTAAGGAACTACTTACGTTAACCTAACAATTTATGCAGTACTAGTAATTTCTATCTGGGTTCTCAATCAAGCTTTGATCGGGGATCTTAGAAGAGTAATATCATGATCATGATTATCATTACATAGTTAGTAAGTATAAAACAAAGTCGCTAATAACCTAAACTCTTAAACCACGAAATGGATTTTAACGCATCTTTCATCTTTTTTTCTTCATCTTTTAGGTAATTTTTCACTTAAATTTATAAACAAATCTACTTAATATTCAAAAAGTTTTTGTAAGTAAATAAGGTAGCCAATAACAATAATCAGGCTAACTAATAGGTATAATATATAACTAATATAATAATAGTTGATTCAGGAAAATGCCTACGTATACCCGCCCCTCCAGGGAAAGGAGACGGGTTATATCGGACTCGCACCGACTTAAAACCTGGAGTTGTCCTTCAGGCCGTCGTATAATGGCGGGGACGCGGGAATGTCCTGTTAAGGCCCTCGCCGCGAACCCGCCGACGGCTGGCCACCGAGGCAGCACCACCCGCACCACCCGACCCTCCACGACTACCCCGGGCGCTCAACAGAACGGGGCCAAAGGCCCCGCTGGAGCCTCCCCTCCCGGGGTACAACCGACCGGGCCGAGCCCGGCCAGAGCTTCTCCTCCGGGGGCATCAGCACCCTGGGCTTACGTTCAGCTGGAGCAGCCCCCCTCTCGTGGGCCGGTCTAACTCACGATCAGCTCCTGTGTGGGATTTCGCCATCCCGCAACAATGAACCCTAAAAGAAACACGATTGCGAGACGCCCAGGACCGGCCGAACCCCTTGCATAATTCAGACTCTGGGGGCTACATTTAGTCAATTTACTTAATAGGTAAGTAGCCGATAAACTATCTCATGTAGACTAAAATCACATGTCTAAAACCATGTTACCTTAAGTTAAGAACTTCATCGTTAAGTGAGACATTACTAGATACTAGCATTAATTCTAAACAACTTAAGTACTGTCATCACATTCATTTCGACAAACGCATCTTTTGGGATGTTGGGTAACTACCCCTTAATTTTGCGAGATCCACGCATGCGCAAAACAAGACGCCTTCACTCCACTTCCACCGTTAAGACAACGTGTTTTGACGTCCAACTAACAAAATACAAAGCCATAATGTGTTCCTGACACGAAAATCACTGTAATAAATTAAAACTGTGTGAAAATGGCCTTATGCTAGTGAAGTGTGTCGTTATTTAGGTGAAATTGATCAAACTAGTCAACCAAGGGTAAGTTTTTGATTGTTTTTGGTTATGTTTGCGGTGTTGCATGCACATCTGTTGGTACATAGTGGGGACGAGATAGAGTTCTGAATTATAAATAAGATGAACTAGATCTCTGTTATGGTATGTAATTTGGTTCTCAGTTATTTAGAAGTATTAATTCTGTAGGTAGAGTAACTTAAGCTAAAAGTAAATATTGATACTGTAAACAAACAATCGTGTAAGTGACACCTAAACATTTCTTAATGATTGTATTAATTAGAATCATATAACTTCGTTGTTTATTTACACTCAAATGAAATTAGGTACTTACTGACATTGTTATTGTAAATCATTTTTTTTATAAACGGAACAAATTAAAAAAATATTTTACCTAAATAAATGTCTTTCTTAGTAAAACTTTATTATCAATTGTTCATAGAAAGAAACTTAAAATTTTACCAAGTTTATTTCACAACCGTAACCTATAATACCGTTTGCATCTTACAGTCCCATTTTATCCAAATCCTTATTCTGTAAGTGCGGTGTTTAGTAGCGTAACGTGACTGAGTACGGCATGACGACCGGTTGCCATGACGACCGTTAGAGGGTCGCTGCCCCCCGGATGGTTTCCACCCCCTGGCTCTAACTCACTCAGCTGATTGCCTTATTGGCCCGCCCCGCGAAATTGCATTTATTTATGCAATAACGTTTTGCTAACTGTTAATCTTGAGACCTCGTTTATACGACTTTTTATTATTTCTACTGGCGATAACCTTTATGTATTTGAGGATTGTAGAGTGTGTAAGTTTCTAGTTAAAACTCAGGTTATAACAATTCATTCAATGTAGAAGTAGGTAAAAAAACAAAAGGCTAGATGTACGATAGGGCTGAATAAAGAGGTCGTTGGAGCCAAGGTTTTCTTTACAATTTAGCCCTCAGACATATTTCTAATACGTACCCATTCTTTTACTTAATAATCGACCGACCTTCAAGCTTAATTGCTTTATTCCAGCAATTTATTTTGATTACGTTTTAGGTATTTTATTATTAATTTAGTGACCTAAAATAAAGTCCACGATATTATGAATTAGCTTTCGTCATGCAGTACTATTTTGTTTCAGGGTACCTGCATAACAAAAAGAGCTGATATATCAAAAACGTGCCTTATACACCATCCCATAGAAAAAAATGTATCTATCGACTGTCCAGATTCTTACGTCCAATTTCGTTCAAGTCCAGAATCCTACGACGTCCATAATTTCTGTTCGTGAAGTATCAAGTTGATTTCAAACGACCAATTATCATAACCTATAAGACAACGTAATGCTACTACGAAACTAGCTTAAGAGTTAAGAAGACAATAAGCGAACGTGTTCAAATGACGGATCTTATGAGGAGGTAGCGAATGTTCTGTTGATGTTGATGTGGCCACGATGTCCCTGTGGGTGGGGTCATGTGAGCCTGGGGCTCGTGTGTGCAGTGGGACCATGCTGTCTACCAATACGTCCATGGAGTCAGGGATCGAGGCGGGCGTGCTGCCCACGGTGACGGGATCGCTGGCGTCCGCGCGGGACTCGCTGGGATCGCTCTCACGCGCAGCCGAACCCGTGTATGACACGGATCACACCGACTTGGGATCGGAAATCGACGAGGCGGAGATAAGACGGGAGCTTATGCATGATGTTAGTATTGCTATCACTTTGATATTCATAGTTTACTTGTGGCTAACAAACTCCTAAAAAATTACAGAATATGCAAAACCTACTAATTTGAAATCAAAAAATAAGAAACTAATTATTTAGCGGTACCTTTACTTTGTTTTATGAACCACGAAATTTGGAGTTACTTAGTGTTAAACATCATTAACCTCGTAATAGCTATGACATAAAAAATACCATTATTCCTTATTGTGATAACTCTATTATATTGTTTCAGAAATGGCGTATATTGTTTGACACTGTAAGTATTGCTCTTAACGCTCAATAAATTAGGGTGAATTAACACCCGACTGTTATTAATATTTGATTTATAAACACTAACTGTTTCTCACCGATCATAACTAAAGATAAATCAACCCTCTATTAACGGACCTTTGCTTCACCACTCACGTGCGAACCTCGTTAACACGTGTCGTTTTATTGTATTGTATTAATATTTGTGTCATTTTATAATTTCTCGAAACAAAGCCACAATGTTGACACAGGCCCGGCGCCCGCGCACCCCTATCTTTCGGTCCCGCGTCTTATGTCTCCTACGTGACCGTGACCTCTTTGAATCGCAGCGTTACCGACTTTTATCTGATTTTTTTTTCATATTTTATAAGCTGCTTCTGTACATATTAATGAGGTAAAAAAACAAATAGCAAGTAGCTTTTCTGTGAAGTGATATTGTTCGGGCGGGGGAGTTTTGACAAGTTGTTTTTTTTATTTAATAGTTGTGTTATAGTGTTATTTTTGTTGCAGTTTGATCCTGAAGGTTTCGGAGAGATCCCGTGGCCGGATTTTATACAAACGCTGCAGCATCCTGATTTTATGTCACAAGTGCCTCCACATAAACTTGAAGTTAGTACCGACTTTTATGTTTAAATGCGTTTTTATTCGTTTGTTTTACTTTTTTTCTGAAGTGTAGATTTTGAGAATAATATTTTAAATTCGAAATCTAATAAGACTTTATTTGTAATCTTTTTCAGATTCTTTTGGATAAGGCGCAAAGTTCAACGAGCGACGCGATCACGTTCCAGGAATTCGTCAATGTGGTAAGTCCAAAAAGAAACCTTAAAAATATATCTAAAGTAGTGGATTGTCGTCAAAATAACGTACAGTTCATCTATAATACTGTTACTTCAAAAAGTTTTTTTTTACAAAAACGATAAACATCGGGTCTTCTTTAATTCAATAAAAAAAACACAATTAACCTCCCAAACATAAAAATCGCTCACATTATTGATTCCAACCGGGCTTATATCTATTTATCAACGTTACAAAGCCCAATTGAGATAATATATACTATCCCAATAAATAAATAGGTGGTATAAAGTCGGTTCCTTTGGCCCTAAGTTACGTGTGGGTACCCGGAGCCTCCATGACTACATGACAAGTAAATTAAGATGCGCCACAGATACGGCGCGGGCGCACGCCTCGAAAGGTTCCACTTTACGCAGGATCGAGATGGCGACTAGTTTTATTTAACAATGGAATATGATTTTAGACATTGCAGATATTAAATGTGAATCATTAAAGGCCAACCTTAGCTAGGTAGCTAGAAAATCACAACATCTTATTTGGATTCTGTTTTAAGCTTAAGATCAACGTAAAATTAAATAATAAGGCGTTTAGACTATATAACATTTACCCATTGTTTTAGTTTTAAGAACATTGTATTTGAAATACTTAAAAAAAACTCCATGTGACCAAATTATTAAATCGAGTATGATGCGTTGGTAGTGGTTCTCACGACAAGTAGTAGGGGACAAAGATCGAACGAAAAGGATTCCCCATTCTTATCGGTTTGTTACCGTCTCCTAAAGATAACCCATACCACGATTTATTAGGTGGACATTTATTTTTGTAAGGTAAAATATATTATCTTAAATGCTTATTAACACTGAGCACCTCCATTTGTTTTTTATTTTAGTTAGATTAGATACACTTTTGTTGGTTTTATTTTTTATTTAATTGGACTTTGATTGTGATCAATTGGGGAGATAAGGTTTCAATTAAAATAGTTTAGATTATAATTTATTATACATGTCAAGAAATAAAATAATTAATAGTGTTTGTTTCGTGATATATCGTAGCTTGTCTACGAATGCTACGAGCTTCGGCTACGACTATTTGCTACTGATCTATTTGATTGCTTCTAGAAAATTATTTCAACGCGCGTCCATAAAACACTACGTACGGATTTCTTTTCAATATACATTTTTTATATAGTTTTTAAAGATTCAAAACTGCAAGCTTTAATAAAATATATAAACATTAAAGTATGGTGTAATCAAACGTCTAGTTTTTATGTTAACAAAATCATTCCTATTTTTTTTATATCTATACAGAATGGTATTTCATATTTATAAAAAAATCTAACTCGTTATAACTTTATTCCAGCATCGCGGTCATATGAAAGACATTTTTACAATTGTATGGATAAACGTAAATCAAAATTAAATTCGACGTATAAAGAGACAAGAAGGGACAATGTGAGCTTGTGGGTGTACATTCTTATGCTAATCCGACGCGAGCGCAGGGTGGGCCAAATTGTTATTTACAGCTTTGTTCGAACCTACCAAAAGTTTGGACTGAATTAACACTAAATATATACGTGTATGTGTGACACGAATATGGTTTACGATGTCGTGTTTCAGCCTCGTTAAATATATTTCATATAATATGATATATAAGTCGTATATTAATTGGCCTTTATAAAAAAGGTGTGTTTTACCATACGTGCCGGGAATTACGTCATCTTCTTTTTTAGATATATATCAACTATAACTTAATTAAAAAGCATTACATTCTTATATAAAAAAGGCAAATTTTTAATTAAGAGCTACCGTCACAGCTGTTAGGGTTTAATGTCAATATTAGCTACATTATATCCGACGGAGTCTAAATTAATGTCTCGTTTAGGGTTCCGTAATCATTATCGAACAAAATATAAGAATATGTCGTAATTTTTTTTAAAACAATGGATTGATTATAGCTTTTTCCTTCTTTCCATTTATCTAAACATAAGTTATATACTGAACTGTAACTGCACTTACTATCGTCTTGTGGATAGCTTAGGGGCTTTTTAACGCATAAAACAATCTTAAACGGACGTTTTGAATACCAAAAGGTTTTATGTAGCATAATACCCTACACATTTCTTATATTCATTATTATTATTTTATAAAACAAAGTTCGATTCTAGGTTAAATTAAAAAAAATAATGAAATCGGAACCTTTAGCTTCAGTTAGACTTGTTGTTGTCAGTTTCTTTATTAATTACGGTCAGCCATCGTTTTGGCACACTTCTGCATTAAAGTGATGTATGAGGGTACATTGTTAGTCTAATTATTTTAAGCAGATCATAAATTCTGATTTAGGTTTATTTATGAAGTCTGATTTTAGGAGGCGACTTTTATTTGTTTTACAAATATTTCGGTTACATTTAAAATGTCTGTATTTATACTAAAATCAGGTACTATTATAACTTACACTAAGAAAGTAGTAGTAACTAGTAGTTATGGAAGACTTTTTCATTCATTACATTTTCTTTATTGCACTTTAAACCCTTATTCCATGTTTTTTCCCGATAGCATTTGTTAAAATCATCAATCTAAACCAAGGAGCAATATTTCATCGAACGAATAGGAAATTTGTCTGTCCGCGAACCATCAATACTATCATTAGTTACTGTCAATGAAAATATTGTCAGTAGGTATTATTGATGGATCGGCGGTGACTGGATTAAAGGCTTTTAGGAAGTCTGGACCGGATATCCGGTTCGGAAATTAGCGTCCTCCATTACATCGGATTAGGGGACCGTCGGACCCGATCGATCGGACGTTGCTGCTCGACGGTTAAGTTTCACATATAATACTTAGTAAATATTTGTATATTTTGCAGAAAAGACAAAATTCGTTATTTAAATATGAGCTTAGTTATGAAGATGAATTAAAGGATAAAGTATTTTAACTTGGACTATTTCTGTTTTTTTTTTGCGCGTTTGAATGTATACTCGCCTTTTGCCAGCACTCCTTATATTTTTTAAAAAATAGCAATTTTAAGCTAATCTTTTGATTAAATCATTAGATGAACCTGATATGTTATAGTTACTTTAACTTTAGCTTACCAAGTTTTGACTTAGATTCTTTTTTTGTCACTCGAAACTGACACATTTAATTTATGTATTATTCCTCAATTTATACATTATTTTTCCTAGCGTCTTAAGGCAATTCATACTAAGCCATTTCAATTTAACTTTTGAGAGGTTAAGCTATTCGCTAATAACAATGATATTTCCTCTTCCAACCTCTATTCTAACCTATAACGTACCTACGGTTCTGAGGTACCTGTCCTTTCGGACACAAAAAAACTGTGAGATGCCGCCGCGCCGTAATCAATTTATAAGGCGCTAAATGAAACATGAAAAACGTATTAGTCCACCGATGGGCCTCACCCACACACAAACACTATAATACTTTTTTAATGGTTGCTCGTGTGATGTCTCAGTTGGGGCCACGGTGTAAATTATACATGTTATAGTTTTAATTGTGTGAACTGATCTTTATCACTTGATGCTGTAGGTACCCGCACTTGTATGTCAATATATACTGTACGGTCTATGTCGCAATTTTCTGTAACAATTTAAGGCATACATGGGTTGACATTTTTATTGAATACGTCTTTTTGTAACCTTTGAAAACAATGACAATATTTTCAAAGAAAATACTGTTCATATTAAAGTAGGTAAGCATGTTTGATACACACAATCTCCAAGTGATTAAACTGTAAGTTCTTTTAATATTATAATAACCGTTTATAAATAGAAATATCAATATCTAACCCTTTGTGTGCCACACAATAGCAATTTCACGGCATCTCTACACTTGTTTGGGAACAAAACAATTATTCAATAAAACACACTTCAACCAAAAGTAATCGCTTGATTTATTTTATACCTCATTTATTTATATTCAATGCTTTAGTAGTATTATGGTGCATCACAAGAGATACAAATTGTAATCCAATTATTATATTATGCCTATGCATCTGGATTCTTGGAGTGACAAGTTTATTTTTCTATTGATATAAGTAAAAATATCTGAAATGTATTAAGAATAAGTACTTGAAGTTTTTTGCCCCGATGCGGGTTTCGGGTGAAAACGAACCTCTACGAGCCTTTTAGACCATCGATAAAAACCAATATGCTAATTGGTCCAATAAAAAAATCTGGATCGTTTCCCACATATTTTTCCCGTGTCCTTTATAGAGAGCGCATTAAACCGAATGCATTAAGGCTTTAAAATAAATAATACGAGTCCCATAACCCACCCAATTCGTTAGGTGGTGCATTCCTTGGTGGAGTAGGTTTTCGTGTCGTCGCCCGCGCAGCCGTAACTCACAGGTATCGCCATCATCTAAATTGAGATCTTATCAGCGATTACTGTCCTGCTGGGTATCGGTGCAATCTTGGCGCCCCGGCGACGTCACACCCTTACCTATACGATGCTATGTTGTGTTTGGATGTAAATAACAACAGTGTAGTTAACACCCTGACGAATACGATGCGCGGTTGTTTGGAAATAAATAACTACAATGTGGTCAAGACTCCACTATTGCTGCCTAATTTGACTGCGAAGTTACATACAAATTCTTTAGTTTTATTAATAAATATGTACAAAGAACAAATGAGGGGTGATATTTTCTTAAGGGTTCCACTTTCTCATGTATTAAAATTGATAAATTCTTACAATATGATTGAATTCTATCGCGCTTTGATGTATTGTTTGCAAGTAAACAATGAAAATCTTAATATTTCAATGAAGGCCCCTAAATGTATGATAACAGGTTATGCGGGGACATTATCCTCATGAAAAGTTATAATCTATAAAATCTGGTATAACAATATAAAGGATTTGCTGTTTGATTGAGTCATCGGAACGAGGATCCGGAGATCATTCGGTTATTTACGACGTCTGGTTTTAGTTATTATTGTGATCAACCTAACAAATATTTAAGGTCTTCAAACCTGCTCTTTCCTCGGTAGCTAAAATGTTCAACAGTCATACAACCAATGTATGTAAGTCCTTTCTAGACTTACTACGTAAAATGTATAAAAACGTATGGCTTAATATCATAAAGTGACTGTTTATTAACCTATAGACCTCCCCTGCTGTCTCCGTGACCCGATGTTCCACAAAATGACGATCGGTGTTGCCGTAGCGAATCGTGTTCAAGGGTTGATCGCTTATGTAATTGGAACACTTTTTTTGGACCACACTGAAACAACATTTCCCAACCCTAATTTCACGGGGCGTGAAACTATTGAGATCGTGAATGATATTACGTGATATTACATTAGGAATGGAATAGGGTATGTTGTTATTTACGAGGATTGAATCATTATCATTACATACTTAATAGAGCAAAGTCTCTATTGTTTATTTGTATGTTAGAATTTCCACTAACTCATTTTTAACTCAGTACTTTTTTAGATTTTGAGTAATAATTTTGTTACATTAGATGACTGTAACAAAATTATTTATATATGTACCTAACAAGCTATAAGTCTTGTTGGTGTAATAAAAATTGCACCAGCCGAAGCTCAGGTGAGTCAATGCAGCGTGTATTACTCCCGCTTTGAAAATTTTTGTCCGTCTTATAATTTTACCATTAAAAAAACATTTTATCTGTTTATCATGTAAAATCACATCCACGTTCGGTAGATACCCAACTTGGCAAATGTAAGTCTTATTGAAATGATATTCACAATACTCCGGTGAACGAACCGATGTGACTGTAGGTGTCGATCATAAACTCGCCGCTTCGGGTGCGCAGTGACATCATTATAAACACTATTGTACTAAAGAGCCGTTCCCACGGTGCATAATTCTACGCACTGAGGACCTAAAGTTTGGTGTTTGCAAGCTCAAAGAGTCTTTATTAGAAGCGTCGATCTGTGTGTTGTGTGATGCGGTGCGTGGTTCTAGGCAACGTAGGGCCGTACTCGTAATACGTACCGAGCTTCTTAAGTACGGTGAGAATATACGATAAAAGTGGACATTTAACGAATTAAAAGCTTGGCTATAAAATAGACATAGACACTTATCTTTATATAGAAAAATATTTATTTTACATTCATATAGATTCGCCATTTGTGATATAGATTACTATAAATAAGTTTATTAAGTAACTGGCCCCAATATTAATAAGATCATTAGAACCTCCTATGGATAATACTAAAAGGGTCAGAGTTCGCACTTAACGATCCTTAATTTATGTCATTGTTTTTTATAGCTGTTTTATTACTGACCTAAATTGATAGATATAATTCCTTCATAGAAGACAACAACCTTAACCGTGGTAAAATTACGTTGACTTAAATCACTTAAGTGTTTCTTAGCGACCAATTCAAATTCCCCACATAAACCAGAGGTAAAAACAAGTAAAGAATTTATAAATCCGTAATTACTTTCATAAGATGTTAACCTCTTAACTACCTTGATGAAGACACGACCAACATGCAACCAGAACCATCTGTTCATTCCGGAGTAAATAACTTAAGTTTATGTAAAGTTTACGTTGTCAGTAGTTTTATGCGGTGATGAAGTGATAAGACAAGCCGCAGTCCGCTGTTTACTCTGGATGTCAGGATGCATAAATAGCGAACACGACAGCTCTCGTTAACCGATGTTAATTGGATTCGTCATGCAGCCCGCAGCTATCGATGAAGCGGCGAATGTAAAGCTTAATCGCAAAAACTGGAACTAGGTATGCTGGCTTTATGTAATGGTTTGATTTAACACGGATTGAAACTGGACAAAGGAGCGTTATTATGATTGTTTGTTGAATCTACGCTCGTCTGTCTGTCTGTCGGTTTGTGGAAGAAGGAACAAGGTAATCACAACCTGTGAGAGCAATTATATTACCAATACAAACAGATATGTCATTAATGTTTAAATAGTGCTGCTAGTAAATAACCAATTAATAGTATAATTCTATGACTTGTTACCGTACCTTTCAACACTTTTATATTGATTTGATTAGCTTACAACATCTTCATAGTATTAGGTTCCCGTCGAACTAGAGTTTTCGAATGAAGTAAACACTCTCATCCATCAAATTGAGGCAAAGAAATATGACTTTCCTGTCCTTTTTTCTTATTGTTTGTATCTTCATTCTTTTATGTTGTTCTAAACCTTCTACCTAACACTTAAAATTCAAAACAACAACAAAAAATCAACATGTATTCTAGTATTAACTAACATAAGAAGTTGTAAAGGTCAGCTCACCGGAACACAAGTTAGCTCAAGGCAAATGACTGCACATCTAATGTTGCATAGAAAAGTTCTATTTTAATATGCGCTTACGCATAATATCCAGATAATATCATATTAGAACCAACAAGTAGCAATTAAGCCAATGTGCATCTAGGAAACTGACAATTAAAACTTAAAAAAGAAGTTACGGTTGGGAATTAAGCGATTTCCGTTTATAATTTTATAGGATTAATAACGGAAAAACTAACATGAACTTCTAATAATTATAAGTATATTATGAAGGGTTGGATAGTTAGTTTTTTTTTAAATAATTATTTTTAACAATTCTTAAAGAAAAACGAGAAAATCTGCATTATAAATATTATACGACCGTATTGATGGTACATACTGTACATATTAAATTCAACGACAACTTATTGATTTTTGTAACAGAGGATAGCTTGAATAGCATCATCATTAATGTAACTATTAGAAAATTGTAGGACGAATATACTAACATTTTATAATTCTTTTGTCTTTTGCCTAAGTTACAATTATTTATTTATTTCATACAAAGGAAAGCTCTCTTTTAATTTTCCACTACGAAATTCTTTCCAACCACTTAACCCCAGATACGCATCTAAACGGCTACCAAATTAAAACATATGCCGTTTAACTATATCTTTTACTTTTGAATTAATGTTAAAGTCGATTGTTAAAGCTACAAATTGTATTTTAGGGTGTAATTTCATGGTTTGTAGACATGCAATTAGTTTTTCCTAGAGTGCGTAACGGGTTATTTTAAATGATTTTTTTTATAAAATTAAGAGCTAATGTTTTGGGTACGTGCTTCATAATTATGCTACTATGTACCAAGTTCACGACAATATCAGTGTTCTCTAAAAACTTTTAGAAAAATAGATTGACCCGCAGAATTTGCTTTCCCTACCTTTTATGTGTAAAATTTTGCGTGATTCATAAATTTGTAAATAAATAAAGATAACTTAGTAAATGCGAGAAAAAACACAAATAACTTAGTTTACCTCTCATTATTTTTTAGCTTAACCATGCAATGTAAATGCTCATTGAAACACGTAAGACTATTTTTTTATTTAAAAAAAAACCATTCAGAAATAACAAATTATTAGTTGCCACGTCATTGTTATCTTTTCTTTTGTTCCGCAACAACCTGTACCAAATCAGACCAATTTCAGTTTTAATAATTTTAATGGCTTCAATAAAATAATTCAATCATCAGATTTCACAGTGTACACACAAACCGTGAAACCTTCTACAGCATTTAGTAACAGAATTACTTGTATTGACATAGAGTAGAGACCGTCATAGATCTAACAACATTTAGAGAAATGATATTAAGTAGGTATAACTATTTATCTCTATACACACGTTGCATAAATGAACTATGTAAGTCCATTAAAATACCATTAAATTGATATAATAGCATTTACGAGTTGTATTCACGCTTCAATACTTAGTTCTTAACTGCACTTCTCCATTGCCTTTGACCAAACTAAATATTTTTCATCGAATTTATTTTTTATATATTCTCGTAGGCATAATCCCCTGCCTCCCCCGCCCCGGCCCTGCCCAGTAGTTGCGTGTTTGCGCTGCGCCCGCGCCGCCCGCGCCGCGTTCTCACACCCACGCACCGCCGCCTTTCTTCTTTATTGTTTACTAAATCAAAATATCAATCTTAACAGATCGTTGTAATATTGTGTTATTGCTCGTAATTCACGGTTTTAGAATTATTTGACACGACATTCGGTGGGCGCCGCCGCCGGTGGGGTTGCCGATTGTCAGCGGTTTATTTAATGAATACTAGTATGTAGGCAGGTACTTTATTTACCAAGTTAAGTACTTATTGGCACATCGTTAAACTATAACTCAGAAATCAGAATCTAACTTAGAAAGTAGGTACTGCAATGTTTCTATGGTACTGTTGGTCAGGATCTTAAAACTAATAAAATTACTTTAAAAAATGAGCAATAACAAAGGTAAAACACTAGTATTATCCGCTTTATTCTTAGAAACTTATTAATTACTTACTTGTTTTAGCAAGAATGCAACTTTATTCTTCTCCTCTCACCGTTCTATACAACACTGTTCCTAAAATATCAACGGACATAAAAAATAAAAGAAGTAACAGCATTACATCCGGACTCATCTACCAGTGGGGTCCACCTCTGTACTCGGAACGTAATCTTCAATTCTCAGTAAAACGGAATTAGCACAGAAGCATTTACAAATAAATAAAAATAAAGTTCCGAACATCATACAATGCTGCCTCACGTAGAACACCTTAGATTTCAATGCGAAGCAAACAAGCAATGTACCTGCTGCAAAGTGTGGATGTGAATCGGAGAGCTTTAGCAAACGGACAATTGTAGTTAGTCGCTATTTGTCACTACTACCCCACACGATACAAATATATAGATCCTTTGTTGAATAAGCGTTTTACCGGACTGCGGTATGAATAAAGTATTTACGAAATCCACATGACCCGAGCAGTAAAGACCAGCAACTTAGTAAGAACTTAGTTGGTTGAGATAAGAAAAGAGTGGTTTAATTTGGCCGTCTAGTTTTTACGCCGGTTTGCTGGTAGATCCATCTTGCGCATGACCCGAAGCCGCGATGTGGGCCGGCGGATACAATGGTCTAGTGTGTAGGAGTCTCGCCAAATTGTGAACCCACACAGGAGGTTGGAACGGTTAGGAACTAGGATTTGACTCTCGGCGAAAATGAAATCTATAGAAAAAAAACTGATACAGTTCTAGGCTAATTTTTGAACCTATTAGTACTACAACTCACTTGCTATACTTTTATAGATATGGTAATATCTAGAAATTACCATTAACAACATCCATAATGTTAGTTATTAATTAATTATAGTAATATTTTTTTAAAGTATTTCGTAAAAGATTTTCTACTTTGTCCAAAAATTATAGGCATAGCATTTCAAACATTCTAAAATAAGTGAAAAATTTATTTCCAGTTGACAGTCATATAGTTTATCGGAAGAGCCCTTGTAAATACTATTGACCCGGTGATTTCTGCGCGGTTTTGTACTCCGCTAGTTTTGGCCGGTGGCTTATGTCGTTTGACAACCAATTATGACAGTTTTCTAATTTTATTTGTTTGTCTGTTTTGCTCCTCGTACAAGGATATAAACAGAAAATAAATGGGAAGTTTTGTAATTGCCGAAAAGTTAGATGATAAAATTAATTCAAATAAACGCAAATAAGTTTTTTTGTATTATCAGGGCTCTTTTTGAGAATATAATTATTTTTAAGATGATGTATTTCTCTTCTGTGTTGATATATTTTTTTTACTAGAAATTGTTTTAATACTAAACTTTTTCTTAACAACACAACGTTGTTACAATTTTGATGTGGTAATTTTAAATTAATTAACAAAATACTTAGATATTATATTCATAGATCTAGGCTTTATTTTTTTACAACAACAGGATCATTACAACAAGCGACATATCGGTTCACTTTTCCACCAAATAAATGGTTATATCAAAATTAATGCGTTGTTATTTATGGTCGGACCACCGTATAAAAAGCACCTGTTTCTTTATAAGAGTCATCAATAAATATAGTCGTAAATGTTTAGTGTGTCTGTATGTTGTGACTTGTGGTAGTGAACAATATGAAGGTGATATTATTAAGAATTATTAAGGCGCGTTTACACAAACAGAACTATACTGATTATACTAAATAGTTGTTGATATGCAAATAGGCTTGAAGTAGTTTTTAAGTTTTTTCAATAAGTTATTTTATGAAAGGAAATTATAAAAATCCACACATACGATAAAACTAATTTTGTGTTAGGTATAGACACCTATGAGTAACTCCTTTTTTTTAAAAGACGTGTGAACTAGACAGTTGTTTTCATCGTTAAACAACTTGAATGTTAAATAAAAAGCGAAAGTTTCTGTGTAGTTAAACTTTGTGTCCACCTTCTATGCGCGTACGCACTGCTAGTAGTGTGGGAGCGGCGTGACACCCCCCTCCGGGCCTTTGGCGGCACCCCCCGCCAACACCGTATACAAATAAATCCTACTAATATTATAAACCTGAAAGTTTGTGAGTATGTATGGATGTATGGATGGACGTATGGATGTTAGTTACTCTTTCACGTAAACTGGACGGATTTGGATGAAACTTTACAGTAATATAGGTTATACATCAGAATAACACAGGGTACTTTTTACCGCGGGAAAACTTCTCATTCCCTCGGGAAACCGACTTCCACGCGAACGGAGTCGCGGGCGGCCACTAGTTAAATAATTTAACATGGAGTAATGTTAGCTAATACTCGTACGTATAACAAATAATGTTTTATGCATTTCTGAAGTCACGAAACCAAAACTAAGACAACATTAAGAACATGAACTACTTGGGTTGTGTTATTCTGGTAAAACATAAATAGCGCTGATGCAGAATAGTCTCATACTTTAATTTTTATAAAGGATCCAAAGTTTCTCCGAGGCTAGCGAAATTTTTAAGGTAACAAAATGTTCAGATATTTTTTTTATTAAATAATTATCGTATATTTCAAGTAGTTTATATTCTAATTGATATTAAGATGAGGCAGTAAACAGATTAAAATACCTAATTACTAACCATTACCGTGAGAAGGACACTTTCCGAAACTACCAAACATTCCAAACCACAAATAAAATAAAGCCATCAATCGTTGCTTAAATCGATTAGGCATCGGTAAATCGATGTGATCTACCGTCGCGTCGTGACAGGTGCAGGGTTGACACGCTCGCAATCGGTGGCGATCACTCGATACATATTCGATTCAACCGATTAATCGATTGACAATTCGTGCGGAAAGCCACCACGTTAAGTTTGTATTTCCCATGGTTAGACGAAGTAAAAAGAGAATTTGTGTGCGCGAAAGACCACGGCGAAAGCTGATAGATAAAGTTGTGAAGTTTAAAAGAACTGAATTTCAGCATACTTTTTTATATATGTAGGACGAAATATCTATTGTTTATAAATAAAAAATGTGATGCTTGACTTACACTGCAAGGCCTTTTACAAATTTTACAATTTATGTTAGATCAGAAAGGCAAAAGACAAAGACAGCAACAAGCATCGGAACTTCCGAGACTTTTTTAAACCGTTTTTATCAGTTAATTATATAATTTGCTTAATAAAACTCTTTTGTCGTTACGAAAAAATAAAATACAAATTAATATGAAAATCTCATTGTACAGTCGCCCTGCACAGAGAAGAAAGATTATATTTAAGTAATGAAATATGAAGTTTTATGGATTATTTTAGTAGTGACAAAGGCAGTACCCACGAGATGGCTGCATTCTTGTCTTCTTGTCCAGTGCCACGTCTGCACTACAGACATTAACACCTAAAGCTACTTATTTACGTGTTGGTACGTCTCGGTAAGGGGACCTATTCTGCCACAACTTCTATCCACTGTTGCATCCCGTGACTTTTTGTGTTTGATTTAAACTTAACTTGGATAATTGGTAAATGAATGTTAATAAAAGTATTTGTGGTCATAATAATTAATGAAAAATAGTCTAAGCTAGACTATGAACATACTAAATATTTATTTTATGAAAGATTTACCAGCAATTTTCATATTCATTAGGCAATAATTTAAGTATTTATTTTAATTCTCTGCTATAATTTTCACGACTGTTAAAATTAGTTTTACTTACATTGTCCGAAAAATATTGTTAACTTTCCATTATTATTGCCATCGAATCTCTTTTCTCTTTCTCATTGTAAAATTGTCCGGCTCTTGACGTTCGTATTTCAAATCGCACTTGTGCTTCGTCGTAGAATAGTCCCCCGGTCGGCTACTCCCGGCTATTCCCGTCGCCGCTCGGCACATTCCCGGAACGGCCGGAAGCCCGCGACGGCCGCCTCCTTATTAATGATCTGCTTACAAACTCCTTTGTTTCTCGCGCACGTATCTATAATCGTCTACGCATTCTCCGAGTTTGATGTACATTGCAAAGCTTACATCACCGAAATTTTTTATAGAGATGAAATGCGAGCAATGGATAGCGAAGTAAGATTTAAGGTCGGCGTAAAAAACAATAGTTGCGATTAAATTTGTTCTCGCGTAGCTACTAGTTTAAATTGACACATCCGTAGTGAGATACGATAATCCTGTGTTTTAAATTAGTCACGCGTTTGGTTTCCTCGTTTGAAGTTCGGATTTGGAGTGATTGGGTTGTTGTTTTCAACAGGATATTCCAAAATCGATGCAGGTGCCGCAGTAAAAAGTTCTGTTTAGTTGCGTTTTACAGGCAAAGATCTCGATTTAGTTACGTCCTGTGAATCATTCAACTTTGGAATGTTTTGTTTTGACTCTCGTTGAACAAACAAATGTTTTGTTAATTCTAAATTGACAGCGTATTTATCGCTTTTCTGTTTAAATATAGGCGTAACAATTAATAAACTACCTACAAATTATTATTTAACTAATACAGATTGTTTCAATAGTTTAATAGCTATTTCTAAGCCTTGTTGGGGTTTTTAAGCGCACTACTATAAAGAGACACCGAGAAAACATTTTCTTAAACGTAAAATTTAAATGTTGGACAGAACTTTGTCTAATAAATAATTCTTGTATTGTCTATGTACCCATCTAACTTAAATCATTGCGTCTCGTTTTAAAAAAAAAGAATCATAAATCACACATGCAGAGTAGTAGTCTCTAACAAGCTGCAGTTGTTCCAACCAATCATAACAAATCAAACTACAATTGTTGCGGTAATATTCATATAATACAACACTAACAGTATTAGTAACGAGCCGTACTTTTTTAATATGACCATATATAAATACGGTCCAATAAAATAAATGCAACTGGTTAAAATCTTTCGGATGGTTTCCTATTAAAATGTAGATTAATAAAATTGTTTCAATATTTTCAGTTCATTGTTAATTGGTATCCGTTCTTTAAATAACTGACTTTTGCAATTAAGACTGACGTTTCGTTAAATATAGCAACCGGGCAATAATCTTCTATTGTAAAAGTAAAGAGTAAAATATAATTGAAGGTTTCCTGCCCTGAAGATACAAACAGTGTGAACTCGTTGCATTTGGTAATCAATCAAGGAAACGTCAAAACACCAGCAAACCAGCCACCGCACCATAACAAACTTACATCAGACTCAATCCTAACGTTATACCAACTATTTACATACAGAACTCACGTGTACAACACAAACAAATAGTAAATTTAATTTATTTTCGATGCTTCGGTTACCGCAACCGCCTAGAGTAGATATAATTGCTCAATTACCAGGACCTCCTTAGTAGAAGTTTCACTTTCCAACCGAAATAAAACCTTATGTCCAAACTGTTTGAGTAAGTTTTTGCGTGTGTCCCGGGGCGAGAGCAGTCGGCGTGGTACAAAGATGGCTCAACTCTGCGCCTTGTCATTAAGGCTACAATCAAATATTATGTTTTGGATCGCCGACAGCTTAACCTGGAGTTTTTCATCTATTCCATAATGTTATTTGGAATTATAGACATCGCGCCGCAACGCACAAAGTAAACAGTGGGTCACAAACGACCCGGGTGATAATTGACCATCATCATCTTTTTTGCATTTGTGCCACCTAAAGTGGTAAAAAAGTGCCATTAGTGCATCGCAAATTAACTTTGAGATTCGGCCGTAAATAATACGAGGCGGTAATATGTTGCAAGCTATTTCATTTATCATTATGTATGTACTTTATATTATTTGTTTTAAGCAAGAAAACGTCCTGTAACTTGCGATGTTCGGGGTAATCTCCGAAACTACTGAACTAAACTTAATTATTTTATCATTATAAAGCTACTAAATTACTTATCAATTGTATAGAATATATCTGACAATGGAAAAATTAGCTCTAATTCAAACAAAACCAGATGATAAGCAAACAGAAAAATCAACTAAGTACTATTCAGACTGAAAATAATGTTATAAGGAGAGTCATAAAGTAGAGCGAAACCCATTTGATTAAATTTTGATTGGCACCGCAATAGGTACAATTTCCATAATTGAACTAAATACTAAAGATTTCACGGTCCCACGGCATGTCGAACCGGCAAATGGAACAACTTTACTTAATTCTACCTCCAAATATCCAATTTGCAACATTTAATTACCAACGCAGACTTTCACACCATTGTTCTCAAAATACAGTTAAATTTTATAAAATCAGAACTGGTGCAATAATAACTCGGTCATTAACTCTTTATTTTAAGTTGAGACAGTGTTATCAAGTATAAATAATTGTAATTATATCTAAATGTGATAAAAAACATTTAAACATTTTTTTATTCGTGGACTGAATACAAACTAACTAATGAAATGAATCGTAACCACAACATTACGATTGCATTTCAAGATAAGATTTGTTAATTATTTTAATAGTTAAGAAATTAAATAATTAGATGTTAATACGAAGTAATTAGCAGATAGCACTGGCGACTCTATGTCGCGACGTTTCTAATAAAAATTGTATCAGCAATTGCCAAAAATTTTTTTACACCGAGCAAGTACCGATTCAATAAAATTTTAATTTACAATGTAAATATTTGTCAAAATCCAGTCAAGAACCACGTAACAAAACGTCGCAGGCATGTTAGATAATTGGGTGCACAGCGCAGCTGATGCATTCTGACAGTTATTGCTTCCCAAATTGGGGGATTTGTAAATATTAGTAAATCGCAGAAACAGCGCAACACAAAGCCTCGCCCGGATCTAGGCCGGACTACCTGCGCATGCGACGCGGCTTCCGAATCCGACGCAAAAAACACATAATTGATTCAATGGCGCGACACAAGAACCCTCAGATCTCCCCCTAGATATACCATCGACAAATAAGGTTATATCGCACGGAAAAAACCGAGGATTATTGGTTTGCGAGCGAACTGTTGTTATTGTTAAATAGGAGAGGAAATTCAGTTTTGCAATTGTAACAATGACGAGATCATCTGCAGATAATCAGGGATTGACCGACGACCCGTTCTAGGAAACTGGGTCAGTATTACATTTCATTATATTTAGGGAACGCGGTACCTACTCATCACGGTATAATGTGTCATTGTAGGTTACTATATATTTTTTATTAGAAAATTATCACATCGACTTAAACACACAAAGGTTTGATTGTTGAAATTCAAACATTATTTTACTAATCAACGTTTCGTTTTAACCATGGTTTTAACAAACTTGTCAGTTTATCAACTGTCAACTTTAATGCCGGTGACTTTCGTCATTATTTGATTTCTTAGATACAATATATTTTTAGCATCTTACCTGTACCTATACAAAATAATAAAATACCTAACACTATAATTTGATGACCCAATTATTTCTTAACAAACAAGCATAAATTATTCAACGCATAAATATAATTCGAAATATTAACATAATAAATCAGTTACATACATATTCATAATTATACTTACCACCCATATAATTGACATAATTGCGTTGTAAAATTAAATTTCAAATAAGATCCAATCAGGCGAATCGTTTCAGTTCAATTAATTTGAGGACAGAAATGTTGGTATTCGCCTTTATATTTCCACCTGGCGGAAGTGTTATACATTTAACTGAAGTTCATTAAGGACTTGTTCGGGAGGAGTAAGAAGTGGTTACGTGAGGCGCGGCGGGGGCGGGGGCGGGACCATGGTCGTACAAATTACCACCAATGAATCTATATCTGCGGCTTCAAATATACTGACAAATACTTTCGAAAGAAAATTTTCAAATACTTATAAAAATGGTGTCGCCGTAAGAATAATATCTGCCAATGGTTCATCCATAACAAAACATCATCACTGAATTTTAAAATACCAGTGATCAGTTCTCCGTCAACTTTTTTACAGCACGCATCAATGTAATGCGGAAAGAAGCATTTTCCAGAAGGAGGTACTTAAGCAAATATCGAAAGTCATTTCCTATCGGCGCAATGTCAGGTATTTCTCCTCATTCACGTCGTCTGTACATGACAAAAACAGTTGTTAAATAGCGAGTTCGGAGACGCGTGCGCAGCAGGAAATGCCGCGGATGACCGCGCTAACAGGACACGCGGTGACGTCACAGTATATGATGCAAGGGTCCAATGAATTATATATTTTCTGATATAGTAAAAATAGTGTGTTAAAGCAATTTGCAAATTATTATTAGACTTACGTTTGAAGAATAAATAAACGCTTTTGAAATCAATTTCTAATTACTGACGAAATTTATTAATATAAATGAGTATGTACACGAGTCTAAGGAGATTGTATTATATTCTTAGTAGATATGTAATTAATTGCAAGGAATAAAAAACAAATAGGTTAATTGAATTTCAAAGACTGCAAATTGTGATGGCGATAAGTTGACACTTACGAGGTAGTAATAACTTTATTTTTCTTTGTCGGTGAGTAAAAAGAACTACTCAATACTTCTTATTCCATTCATATACGCACAATCCACAGTAGAAACTTCAAACTTTCAAACAATTATTATATTTCAAACTTTTCAAATTTGGTATATACGAAGTAAAATTATAATATTAAATAAATTAATAAAATAACGTTTGAAAGAGATCGTAATATCTATTTTACAGAAATGTCTGGCCCATGATAGATCACCTTGTTAATTTACGTCATCGATTTTCGTCTAATGTAATTTTCTTTAATGCTTATTTTCTTAAATGTGTTGTTTGTGGGTCAGTAATGATTCATCCCATGTTATGATCGGAGGCGGTTTCAATTAGAAAATTGACATCTTCCTTTCGTATATGTGTCATGGCACGAGGTAGGCAATTACGAGTAGGTATCTATCTACAGGAACATTGTACGAACGTCACTGAATATATTACGTAATTTAGTTTATCCGATGGGATTAATAAGGAATATTGCCATCAATTTCTGATATTTAGTGCACCTTTTTTGTTACCTATCAACCTACAAATGTAAGGCTTAATGGAAATACACAGAGTTATTTTCGCGCGAAAGCTACTTCAATCGCTTGTGAACTAGTCTTACAATACTCCCGATGGTTATATTCCTTCGTCGACTTTTCTATGCATTCAATTGCTAAATCGTCTTGTCGGCGCCGGTACTTACTTAATAATAGGCTAATCTCAACGCCGAGCCAACTCAATCATAGCCCTGATTGAATGATTGAACGGTAACTGTCTGTCGCCGTGGTTACTGATTGACGCCACACGCAGCGAAGCGCCATCACTATTATTGTAATCGAATCAAATAAGAATTGATTTCTTATTTTTATGATGAAATGACAAACAAGCAGTTGCCTGATGATAAGGTTACGCGAATAAAATCCTTAAGATGGCGAGATTTTGTGTGCTTGATGTTTATGCTAATTACTCTTTCCATCCTGCATTTAGAAATGGAACGCGGTACCTAAATGTTAAAAGCAGACAGAAAAAATGGTCTTTCAGATTTATTTTGATTTTCTGACACTTTTTTTAGAAAAAAAATAAAGCTGTTTGAGGTTCATTGTGGTTCTTAAGAGTGTTTTAAACAGTTAATCAAATGTAAAAAAAAATGATTTGCCGGGGACGATAATATCTAAGTAAAAAATGTAGGTATATTATATCCATGACATGGTTTAGAAGTAAGCGGTTATAAATACTTGAGATGCTGTTAGCGACTTTGCTTGATACTATGTAAAGATAAAGAAGATAACTCAATTTATATCCTTTTAAATATTCATTGAAAATCTTAATATTAATAAATAATCTCAACACTTCTCCGTTTATGTATAATATTACATTAGGCTTTTTTATTTATTTATTTAATATAACCGCAATACTTTAGAATAGCACTGCGCAAGCGCCGGGCATTTCTCGTTCCGGTCTACGGCTTCACGTGAACTTCACCAATTAAAATACAAGCAATCCGTTAAATTGTAGATAACTCTTATTTACGAGCCATTTACCTTCACAAAAATGGGAATAATAAACTTATTGCGTTTGCCTGTGACTTTGCTTAATGTAAATCTTCGTTTTTCATGTAAACGATTTAATATATAAAAATAATTTCGGCGCGACATCAAAAGATTAGCGCATACGATAACCTTAATCATTTTAAAATTTGGTACAGAAAGATTTAATTTTCGAGGTATTTAACATAAATTAACAGAAATTTAATAAAGACGGGGTTGGTGAACTTATTGACCGCATTATAGTCTGATTGTGTTTATTTTAACAACTACTTAATAGCTAGTAAATTCACATACTTAATTATTGTATTAGATTTTTTCGCCATATTTTACAAAATTTGCATTTTGAGAGTAATTAATTAAGATACTAATACTCATGAAATTACCATCAAGTAACATTTAAATAAACGTGTTGATATATTCTATATGCGTGAAGTAAACCAGGTAGGTCATATAGGTAGGCACAAAAAAAAAACTGACCAAAAACCAACTCATCTACGATTCACACACACAAAGTATATCGGTAAATTTTATTTTTACGTCTTAAAAATATACAAGCGAAGTATACTCCTTGACTGATTGTTAAGTGTAGAAACGCATTGTATTTCCTACGATTTAGTTAGACCCTGTTTTGCCTTTAACAATCTCTTGCCTACTAGATTAGTAGCTGCAGCTAGCCGCAATTATTATGCAATTAAAGCGCACTGCATTATGAATTATAACAAAAGATAGCCGGTCACGCTCGAGCGGCACTTTCACACAAACAGACAAACAGTCATTACCTCGATTCATATACAGATTATAATTAAACAAATCCATGTCATGCTTCCCACGGGAATCAGTTTTTACCGAGTTTTCTCACTTTACTCTGTCGCTTAGTATCCAATTAGGGAATTACTTAAATTTGCAAATGCGATTAAAATTAACAATGTGTATTGTTAAAAGCCAACAGTTTTTTCTACACGTTTACATAACATGCGTTAGAACGCCGCCGGTGAGAGTGTGAAATAAAAAAAGATTAATAAATTTTAACCCTTTTGGAGACTTCCATAAAAACGTGAGAAAAATATTATGAATAAACAGTCTAACACAGAGAGCGCCACTGGAGGCTTGGAAAAGCTCTTGAAGCTTATTTGCGGCAAATGACCGAACAAACACTGCTTGTGGTCAAATCTCCTAAATAGGCAGCGAGTCAATATTTTCTTTAATCATTTGGTCCCCCTCTTCCAATACATTAACTCAAAGTGACGTCGACGTGTCTGTTCGTTGATGTTACAATTTTATTTTCAGTTCTTTAATTTTTTATCTTATTACTTCAGAAGTCAGGAGTATTCTCTTATATTTTTCGGAGTGGTTTCCCAATCTTTAATAAATGAATCATTTTTAGTAGAAAACAATCAAATCAAAAAATTCCAACTCCTATTTCTAGCGTAGTTTTTTGAAATTATCACTTCCATTTGATAGGTAAATATAAGACCCCTAAGGTGGCTTTCCAATCAAGGTATTTTCAAGCATTAAACATTATACTAAGCCACTTAAAAACCTTCATTTTATTCTCCCTCTTCATCCATCTAGCTCCAAACACTACAAAATTTTCACATGTAAAGCAAAGCCGCGGTAAACTCCTTTACCACTGACCGTGGGAATCCACGTCAGTGTTGTCTCGGTTTCAGGTCACACCCCGAGTACCAGGCACCCATGTTTGTATGACTCACTACAAACACTGGCTCGGTTTCATATAAACAGGGCTGTTTGGACGTTACACATTTATTGGGATATATCTATATGGAAATCAAACAGAAGGGTTGAGCTATACGATGTATTGTTCTGGCTACAAAAAATACAATAAATTGTTGAATAAACAGAATGGAATAACAGTAAAAATAGTTTTTTTTTAAATAGATGGCGCTACAATTATTTGTCAAAGCTTCGCAAAAAGAAAAGCGAAAAACTTGTTACAAAAAATATAAAAAAAAAACATTTCTAACTTCATTTTCTTTATAATTTGCATATAGTAAGGGTGTAAATGAAACAGGTAGCCTTTGGCGTCGCGTGGTGTGAATTGCAAATAACAGTGTTGCCTTTGAACCGACATTCCCACGGAAAGTGTTAATTACACGACAAAATATGAACTAAAATGCTTAGAAAAGTTCACAGACGGCATACATAATTAATATTTTATTTTAATTCTTGCATGCTATGTTCCCTTTTTAATATGCCAGTAATGAATAAAAAATTCAACGACTAAAAGATTCAATTTAGGTTTTCAAAGAATCATCATTCTCAAGCCCTTATATTTAAATTACCTATGCTTCTGTGGCTTAGCGAATATATGCGTTTAAAATCTTCGAAAAATCACAAGAAAAAGGCTGCATATAAACCATGCTCTTACGCATTTGCGTTGTAGTCCGTACTGCATTATAAGTGCAAATTGCAAAAACTAGAACACATTATAACTATCACTCTAAATGTAAAGCAAATATGTTGCATGTTTGCCTGTTTTCGTGGGCAACTAACGTGCAATTACCATTTACTAATTTCGGTTATACAAGGTCTTGCATTGGTTTTTAGCGTTTTTTATCTAAATTGTCTATTGCAAAACCGTATCAAAATAGTAAGTCAATGAGGAAATGCAGGCAATATTTTTTAAGGTTCTTTCATTTGGGTCTTAACAATCTAGTTATACTATTTCAAATTCTCAAGTACTTATATATTTTTCCGTGCCTTTTATCTTTTAAATTATTATTAAAATTCTTACAAACAAAATTATCTCTGTCGAAATCTGTTTAAAAGTTCGTTCATGCGTCGCTTATTTTTTAATAAAGTTGTTACATAATCATTACCCTCCATATACGGGATGATCAATAAGAATGGTCGATGCATCAATGGATCGATGAATGGAGGTCGCGCGCCGAAACAAAACAATAACACATCGACGCGTGCGCAGGTTCGATAAACAACTGTATGGTGAACAAGGCTTGATACTTTATAAATATACTTTTTCAATAAATTAAGTTTTCTTTTGATTTTGTAAATAGAACCTTATTGGATTTTCTTTCTTAGACTTCGGTATGCAGTACAAAAAAAGTTCTTATTTAAATCTCTATAACCGTGAGTGTTATTGCTCACCCAAGAAGGTCCTTCCAATAAATTCTTCACACTACGACAACCAAAAAAAAACTTCAATAAAAATATCTCTTTAGTTACCATCACGTTTACCGACAAAGCTGTTTTTATTCTAACTAGGGGTTTATTGATTTATTTTTCTAACAATAGACGGGTTAGATGACTCACGTTAGCGTAGCGGAAACTGTCATACCGGAAAGCCGCTTGTCCATATTTCCGCAAGTCGTATACCATATACAACAGGTAGAAAGAGATGCAAGATCAAACGTGAACGTGAGAGAGAGAAGGATATATCAGACGTCATCAATTAATGACGTATTGTGCGCAGGCAGCGAAACGGTAAAAGGAGTAACAAAAATCTGGTATGAGTAAACATTGTGTTATTAAGAAATCATATTTATTTGAAACACCGCTGTCGTGTTAAAGTCAAAAAATATGTATTAAACATATTTGTAAAAAATTCAGTAAATTTTTGCAAATATAAGATTCCTTAGAAATAAAATGAATTTTAAAATAGCTTCAGATAACCATTAGCATATTATTAATTAATCCAGGATATTTTAGGAAATATCTTTTTCCACTTTGTAGGTACTTATCAACAAAGAAATGCACAATACGAAACAAAAATAAATAATTGTTAAAAAAACTTAATATGAAGGTATACGCATTTTTTTATTATATTTAGGATACTTTTCTGTTGGAAATTCAATTTCTATTAATACACCTTATATACCGTTATTAAATCGATTAGCTTCGCGGTATTCAATTATACTCACATGACATCAGTATCACTCGCTAAATGGAGAAGGAATTGATTTGTGGTTCGAAATAGAACGTGACTGCAATGCAGTTATAGTAAAACAGTTCATGAGCTTAGGCTGTATTGTTGCAGAAACATTTGTTTACCAAAAAAAAACTTGGCATAATTCTAGATTTAAATTTTATTGGAATTGAAAATTATTCTACATTGGTTCAAAGACGTCATTGTAAACCTTAAACTTATTTTTTCTTTTAGAAATAGAAGCATTTAGTTTTCATATTCAGAAACTCGATCAGCTTGAAAAAAACTGCGTAGAATTGATTGGTGTGTATAAAAAACGCTTCAAAAGACTAAAACCCTATTGAGCGATACATTTCTGATTATTTACATTTCACAAGCTCTCTGACAGAACAATATACGTAGCAAACGAAGCCCTGTTGTTTACAAGGGACATAAACGTGAGAATTCTACTCTGAGCCGTCTCTATCCTAAAACGTACTTCTCTACGTGCTTCTCACAATACTGGTGTATTACTTACAAACTTTTTTCACTTTGTGGAGGCGGGCTAATATAAAGGTGTCGTAAACAATTTAAGTATTTGTTCTCCCTATGACGACTCTAAGCTTCCGAACTGGCATAGAGTCACGTAATTATTTCTGGGCGACAAATTGCCAGTGCGCACCGTGGGAAAAATATTCGGATGTTTGTATTTATCGGAATAATGGTCATTTCGACGGACACCGGAACTAAACATCGTGTTTTGTTGACGGTGCGTACCTGGGTTATGGACCCTTTTGTCATGTAATAGCTTTTGTTTTCGGTAACTGTAAAACAAATGAAAATACTATTGTGATGTCTTTATTTTTTATAAAGTTTTTTTTTGTGTTTCTTTGTATATTTATTTTGTCAAACATTGCATATGTCCTGTTCCGGTTTACCAGAAAGAAACGTTATCGATTGATCACTAGTAAAGTTTTTTCCTTATTCTTGATTAAGTTTAAATTGTTTTGTTAGTCTTGTATGCCTTACAATAATTTTCTACCCTTCCAGAGATTTTTTTATGTAATGGTTATTAATGTTGACGATACTTCATATATAAATACTGATGATTTAAATAGGCAACTTATTTAATACCTTAAAATGAAACAGAATTAATACTGGACATTCCTACTCTATAAAATAGAGCTGTTTTAATTTTCCTCTACTAGCAACGCCGATCCCTTTATAACTATCTGGATAATTAATTTTAATGAGTGGAATTAGATATAAAATATGGTCTTATTAAATCACGTGTCACTACAAGCAGTGTGCGTGTGGTCGCCCTCGGTAACTTATGATCGATGGTGGAGGACTGTATCCGGTGGTATACTCTGTACCTGACACTTGAAGCTTATTTTAAGAGAAACCAAATAATTAAAATTAAAAAAAAAACATTTCTACAGCACATAAAAGTAGGTTTTACCAAATTTTTTTGCTAAAGTTAAAACTGTCCAATTTTTTTTATTTCAAAACGTGCAAACAAAGCTGTGTCTGGTTTTTTTAAATATAAATCTTAGATATCCAAATGCACTTTTAATTATCTCATAGATTTCTAGGTTGCTTAAGTGTCCGATTATTACTTAGCGTAATTTATCAACACGGCCCTTAGTACATCCCCTGGTACATATATTTTCATAAACAACAGCTGACTGTTCCTAGTAAAGAAAGTGAGACTCAAACTACAGTCCAGCATAGGAACGCGTCATCCGGCGGAGGGCCGGTTCCGTCCTATTGTCTCCTGAGTTACAGTATTAGCATTATTTATTAGGTAACAATCACCCGGTCCCGTTGCTCACTTCCGATAGAACCGATGAACTGGCCGAAATTAACGGGGGTCGCAGTTTGAGTGCTGCCGGTCGATGTTACAACTGATTGGGAAGATTAGGTAAATCAGAAATATGTTTGTACAATAAACAGAACCCCGATTAGTCAGTATATAACAGTGATTAGAACTATCTGGACCAACTTATGGAAAATCAATTAAAATCGTTTTTTCTGTTTAGTAGCACTAACTATTTAATTTAAGATAATACCGAAATCTGACAGTTGAAATGTTTTTTTATAAGGTAAAAAGTTAAATTTAAAAAATAGGAACGTAATTTTTTTTTGCTTGTAACGTAACAAGTAGGTGCGCCGCCAGCATACCTGATTTCGTTTTCGAAGACAGTCTTTTTACACCCCGTACAAAGCGTAGTTATGCCTTGTCTTCTTAGTCAACTTAGATAAACTTAACATTCCTAAAGGTACAAAAAAATCTTTTTTTTTTATAATATAGGTAGCAAACGAGCATGCGGGTCACCTGATGGTAAGTGATCACCGCCGCCCATGACTCCCCGCAACACTGTGGGTGTTGGGGGTGTGTTGCTAACCTTTGAGAAAATTGGGCACCGGATACCGCACTCACCGAACGAAACGCAGGGACATCGTCCCTACTTCACGTCGGTTTTCTGTACGACGGTGGTATTTCACCGGTCGAGTCAGCCCAGTAATCGCTGCAGACAGAGCCTACAGCTAGACTCTACCACTCTCAGAAAATCATACACGTATAACCCAACCTTGGTCTTGCTGTTTCTGTCCCATCAGCTCCAGTGGGTGGAGTAGACAGGTGGCACGGCGCACGCGCATGTGCGGCACCGCCTGCCGAGTCGTGCGGATTCACCACATCAAACGAAGCATCTGCATAGGAGACATGTGAAGTGCAATATGTACTAACATTGAGCATAAGGCTAGAGAGACCTTTTTTTTGTTGATCTAGGTAAATGCCTACGCATACCCGCCCCTCTAGGGAAAGGAGACGGGTTATGTCGGACTCGCACCGACTAAAAACATGGAGTTGTCCTTCAGGCCGTCGTATAATGGCGGGGACACGGGAATAACCTGTCAAGTCAAGGCCCTCACTGCGAACCCGCCGACGGCTGGCCACCGAGGCAGCCCCCTCAAGTTTGGAGGCGCGCTGGGACAAACCGCGGCGCGCCTATACCCCCTCACGTTCCCTTAGTTAGCCACCGACCTAGGCTAGAGAGACCTAGGCACTTTGTATTTTACAGTGATGGATAAAATTGGTAATGAATATAGATATACTTATGTGTAGATTCTTACTTGTAATTAAAATTCAAAAGCCGAAATATTGCACTGAAAGAATGATTACGCCACTACTAAATTCGGAACAACGTGTCTTCTTTGGCAGCTATCAGATTACTAAGACTTAAGAAATTGTAAGCTACTAACATCAACAATTTATGTTTTAATTTGAAGTATAATAACTCACGTAAATAATTGCCAGAGCATTGTGTGCATAAAACATCGGTAAGATATAACGTTAAAAGTCTGTAAGACTTAGTTCTTCCACTGTCTGATATTTCAAATGCGATTTAAAATTCGAAGTGTCAATGATCTTAAGCCCCTCGATCACATCGAAGCTAGCCTCATTTTCGAAATCGATAACCCTAATTTGTTTAACCCTCGTTCTGCCGCGGTTACTAACTAAAGTCTACACCTGCCTTCTAATAGTTTTCCGCTTGGTCAATAAACGCTATTGAAAATTATAACCCTTGCGGTATGCTTCGTCATCGATCGATAGTTTTTGGGTTTTTCAATCGGGTTTTACCCTTTCAACCTCGAATACTAGTATTATAAAGAATATCTAAAACTCAATCAGGGAATGGAATATTCCGTATGATGCAATGTTTAACTTGATTTATTTTAAAAAGAGAGCTATTGGTTTGTTTGGAACGAATAAACATCGAAACTATCGAAGTTAGCTTTTATAGGACCTTATCGCCACATTTAATGCTATAGTTAAATTAATTGTAAAAAAAATATATAAACATTTAATTATCCGTTTTTTGTCTAGCTAAACCTATCAATTACCTAAACTTTTTTTTTAAATATACCTACGCCAAATATTAAAAAAAAACATTCCAATTCATTCCAAAAAAGGCTGTCAAGTCTTTAACATCAGGCGGTGTCCACCCCTAAAAGCAGGCAAACACAATACTTATAAAGGAACACAATCAGCCGGAAACGGAAGGCGCGTTTCGCGATCTCGCGGAGAAATTCGGCGGCCAGCTGCGCTCACGCATGCGTCGAAACAGCTGGCTAGTAATAGGTCAATTCCGTTCTGCGCATCGACGCATCGAGGCTATATGTATACGCACACACTGTCGAAAACCAATATAAAGATCCATTGTTCTTACGTCGTAAACAACCGTTCGAAAAAAGACGCGAAAACATTCTAATCTTCTCTTCCTGTTTCGTAACAAAAAACGTACAGAAGTGATAACAAAAATAATCAAAACATTTATGCATCTCACTTCGCAGCTGTACAAAGTTTAGATAATTTTAGATCGCATGAAATTAATAAGAAAAAACTTGATTATTTTTAGACACACAGGGGGTAGAGCTTCCGTCGATTTATCACCTGGATTACAAAAAATGATCTCTCAAGTCATTGCTTATGTCAAGGGAGAGCCGCGGAAAAAATGAGTGGTAGCGTTTTTTAATAGAGTCCCTCAGTCACACTTTAAACTGCGGTGGTCTCGAAATAAAATAATGATAAAAAATCCTTTACAGTTAAATGTCGTGCTGATTGTTTCAACCACAAACGGAAGCCATCCGTGCTTCGTGCAGATGTTATATTTTTTCCTATTTAGCCGAAAATAGAACTTCAGAGGTAATATTACTATGATACTTTTTATAGCGAACTGTTGACAAATTGCTTGTGTAGTCTTTGGCTTGGTTATTAATTTAATGTGTTCCAGGAGTAAGAGGGTATAATAAATTGTATCACACTCGATCTTTGTGTTTCTGACAGGAGAGACATTATGAACTTAATGCAAGTTATAAATCTGTGATTCTTTGAACACTGTCAACTGGAATTTCGATGAAACTTATGGAATGGGACTTTTTTTAAATCCAAAATAAAATTTTGGAAGTTCTATTCCTACCGTATATGCTATCAAGTGGAGTAATTCAAACTCAAACAGACTTTGCGAGTACATACAGTGGTAGGTAACCCGAGTCCCCGGGGCTTGTCTCCATCTGTCAGCACGAAGCCCCACGAAGGTGCAGCCACAAAAAGCACGCGCCAAAAGCCCTCCTTCCGCCAACCTGCTTCCGGCCCACGAGCAGCGTTACCCCAACATTTTTTACGCTTATAAAAAAAAAACAAAAAAAACACAGCGGCTCCGTTTTTCAATACAGTTTGATTAGCCACGGGAATACCATTGCGTTCATTGTAATTTCAAAATCAACGGTCCTAACCACCACCATGGCGTTTAGCCTATTTGTGCCTTTTATCCATAAATTAACCCTCAAGTACTTCCTCTTTCGAAGCTATTAAATTGTTTTCCAATCTTATAAGGGCCCTTTGGAAGCTACCGACCGGAGCTAATATGAATGTGTGTCACAAACATCTGGCATATTGTTGAAAACAGTGAGATACCACATCTACGGTAACGTGTTGTTATGATAAAAGCATTTCAAGTGCTTTCCGAGGATGTGAAAACATGGCACAATACAGATAATTGCCTTCATCGCTAACAGCATCTATTTTTAATCAGTCTAACAACATGTGAAAAGATTTATACCAACATATTTAGCGTGTAATAGTATTTAATTACTCCAACTGAAGATAAATCATTAGTTAATTTGTTCTGTCGTGACCACTCCTAACATTGGATCATCTTAGTGAAATCGGTTCACACAGTTTCTTTTGAAATGATGTCACCATTATGTTTCTTCTGTGAAGTGCCTCTATTAACCATTAATCTGTTTGTTTGCAGGTACGTATCTCCAATTACTGATAGAGCATCGATAGATAGATCTCCAGGTGACCTTTCAATAGCATTAGATATGTAATCTTTTTACAACATTAGTAAGGCGCTTGAGTAAAATGAGATTAGTCCCTTCACGCGTTTTTGTAGCATTATCATTGTTATTTGGTTTAAATCCCATTGTCACCTTATGAGATAAAGATAAAACCAGATAACGCCGGTTCACTGTTCAGGGAATTTAAAAAACTTGTCATTCAGTAATTCGATACGTTATCTAGCTAATTGCATGGGTTCTTCGTTCCGCTTTTGCTAAATAATCTCGATTCGTAACGGATGTTTTAATCTGTAGTTTAAATACGGTTAACGGAGGTTGTTCACTTTAATCGTTTAGTTTATTCATTTACACATACTCTACTTAATCTTTAACTGTTTTTTGTAGTACCTACCCAGTTAATAAACAAGGTGTTTTTCTTCTATTGCAATACCGTATAAGTTTTTTGTCGATAGACATTTTGGCTAGTAATATAATAACCATATCTATTAGTTGGCTTTCGATAACATCTGTTGGCAAGGTGCATCTCTACAGTAACCGAGCTTTGTGCCATAACACGTGTATAGGGATTAGTATTGAAAGATCAATCATTTTGCCATGCCCACATTTATTAAACATTTTTCTTCTTGCATATAAATTAGAACTACAAAAGCGATGGTTTCTTTTTTTTATACCTATAAATCCAACATACCTACTTGTTATTTGCTCGTTTTAAAGGTGTGATTGAAGTTTTACAGAAGCATTCAAATTGACAATAACAAGATACTTGAGATCCTTTTCGCAACCTTTTAAATCAAAGTCGAGGGCTAGTCGCCATGAGTGCAGGGTAAAGGCACCATTAAACGAATAGCCCGGTGTTAATGCATTTTTTCTAAGACATGTGCTACTGCCAATTTCCTAATGGAAAGGTGTGCGACTAAACTAATTTAAAAGCCACATGTGTGCCGTGATTTCGTAAATCTGAATTGTCAGCTTTAAAATGAACTTGGTCTCGCTTTAGATATTTGATATGGCGTATTTATTACGGTTAATAACAATTTAGGAAAATCATTTAGATATATAGAGAAGTATATTATTTATTTAATATATTTTTTGTGGTAAATAAAGTACGGTTAGGTTAGGTAAATAAAGTTAGGTAAGTAAGATGGTGACTACTTAAATTTTTAACTGATTATAACTAGTTCATTATTTCTAGTGGTTACAATCGCTTACAACATAAATGCGAAAACCAAGCAATAACTGTACCAGAATTATTTCGTGAAAACCCTGCCTTAGTAGCTGATATTGTAAGGGCAATAGACAAAAGGTCACCCATTTCCATTTGTTGTTGAGATGAAATGTGCTGTATAATGTTATGGTTTCATTTACATTTTCCTCCCTTGAAGGTTTACCATCATGTATCATTTCCGTTACCAAGAATGAGCAGCGAGTATTAATGTTTACAGATATTTAACTAAAGTCGACGATTAAAAGAAAACAGTTTTTAGGACGAATATTTTTGTGATGATAGTTTATGTGACGATTAAAAAAATAATTAAAACTACAGTACCTACTTACTATGTAGGTTGGAAAAATCTGTATAACAACCTACCCCTTACCTGTAAATCAACCTTCCAATTTATACTTATTTATAAACACATCATTCCGCCTGGGTTACTTGTAAAAAGAAATTTAACATCCACACAAAGTAAGAGAGTTATTTACGTAGGTAGGTTGGTCAAAAAAATACAACATGTCAAAAGAGCCAAAAGCTTTCTTTGGACAAAGGACAATCCCAATTACGATGTTACTAAACTAAATTTGGGATATCACAATAGTCGATTTTATTTAACTGTAATTGCTTATAATTGGCGGTGTCGCATTCAAATAACGTTCAAATTCCTTTTCAATACCTGTACAATAGGGTTTTTAAACTTCACGGCCGTGTTATTTGCTTTGTGTGTCGTTTATTGGTGCTTTACTAGTATATAAGTTTTGTTATGATATCGTGGAGTGACATAAATTAGTGTGGCGCGTCGAATGTCTGGGTAGTTAGTTTCTAGGACGATGTTGTAGGCGCCAAGATGCCTGATAAAAATTGGGCGCAGACGGATTGTAAGGACTTTTAGCGGAAGGTAGAGTTTGCGTGATCCAATTGAGGGATTTGTTTGGCCAGTAATATTGGGACGGACGTGGTTTTTATAAGTTTTATAAATTTATGTATTACCTTTAAATATTTAGTTTTAACGTTAAACTTTGTTAAAAATTTAATAATAAATATACAAAATGTAGGAGGTATAAATCTCAAATATAGGTGACTTACAGCTAGTAAATTTGAGTACAAGCCAAGTTCTAATAATTTTGCAAAATTATTTACAGTAGTAAAATTTGACAGACTTAAGTACCCAAGTGAATCCATGGGTGTCAAGCTAGTATTACATATAATCGGAAACCTTTTGAAAGCAGACAGTCCTGACCCCCCGCCACCCCTTGCCTCACACCGAATTTATGGAAATCCAATACTCAAGCCATGATCATGTGCTACTTACTGTTCCTGATTTAGAGAAGGAAAAAACGAAAAATAACCAAGAAGTTTTAGTCTTGCGATAGTTTTTACTGTCTCAATGCTGTTTTTAAAAGTTTTTTTTACCATTTAACTGCATTCAGAAATACCTGTCTGTCGATGACGTAACTTTAACTAGCGCATTTCATTTGTTTTGGTCTCGAGGTATCCTAGGAAACTGCTACCAAATTCCACCACTCACTAATAAATCATTGATTAATCTACACTACAACATATGCCACCCAGAATTTGAACCTTATCTGGTAATGCATAAGAGTCAGGAAGCAAAGTAGGTATGGTGGTACATAAATATTTTGGATAAGAACCACCACAAGCTAAATGCTAATATGCGGGTTTCTTAGCGTGGAAACATAATTAAATTGTTGATAGGAGTAATTTAATTGTTAAGGGAGTTTTACGTATTTGTATTAGTATTCACAGAGGTATTTTTACTTAAGTTGTAAAATGTCATTTACCAAAATATCAACTTATTTGATATGCAAATCATATTCGTAGCAATAGCACTGCAAGGGCAGGGATAGAGAAGTAGTTAGGAAAACATTAGGTAAATGAGACAAAACTATCCGAGGGGTGTCAAACTAAGTATATGAAAAACTCTTTGTTTAACGATAGGTATATACCTGTTGTTGCAGATACAGTTTCTTTAAGTTAGCAAAGCAATGAACAATCGACTTTCATAACAAATGTCATATTAACGGAGAAAGCACACGCAAAACCACGTGGGAACCACTAGACTTAATTGTTCTAAATGTGAAGGAAAGTAAGGTAGCTTCACACATTAGTACCACCATACGATACAATACATCGGACGATCATTATGAAGCTACTTTTTGCCAACAAATTTAGTTTGGTTTATAAAATAATTATACTGAAAAATTTGAGAATTTTTCAAATGTTAATTAAAGGATTTTTTTATTAAGAACCAGTTAATGAACTTCTTACCAGTACTAGTTTTTTTTACATATTTTTGCCAATAAGCAACCATCGTCGGTATCGATTAGCAATTGGAGTCGGAACTCCCAAACAAAAGACCCTATTATAATTCTCTGTTTTGTCTTCAGCAGACCGCATTTTAAATCGGTAGTATTCCAATTAAATCTCTTAAGAAACATACCACGGGACCGCAATTCATTTGAGCCTTTTTCTTTTTAAATATTAAGATTAACTGGTTTATGGTTAATAAATAATATTAAAAGTGATTGTGTTGGCCTGCCATGAAGTTGATTGTGGTATAAAAAGTAGTTAGGTTGTAGTGAATGTCCACCTGCCCGCTGTTTCACTGAAGAACGCGTGCGCAGCGCAGCTTCTTACTGGCAGATGACGTGTTCTCAGTTCGTTGTAACAGGACATTATTATAAAAACAATTGATGGTAAATTATTTCAATGATAAAAACTAGACTCATGTTTTAATTCTTAAGCCACCAATGTACTTTTTTTTTAAACGAAAAATTACCAGCCTGTATTGTGAGATCAGATCACAAGAGAGTATTGTTAGTAGTACTTCGTATACTTACTTTATATTTCCATACTTTCCTACTTCACCTTGCAACATATAGCAAGTATACAAAATGTTTATAGTATACCTACTAGTGACCCGCCCACGCTTCACAATTGTTTAATTTGGCCGACTTTCTCACGAAACATTGATTTTTGGCTAACTTAAAAAAACTTTCCAATTGTTTTTTATTTACAAATTTAAATGAAGAAAATACCAAGAAGATTGTGAAAACTGCATTTAAATCCGTCAACTGGTTTAGAAGGAGGTAGCGGTCAAACATACAAACATACAGAATTAGCGACTTGGATTTATACTATGTAATGATGATGATGATGATATGAGAACAGCCTTCCAAGAGCGAGGCAGGCACGTGCTCAATCAAAGCTACAAGAAACACGAGACGCGCTCTGGACGCTTCGTTTCATTGAACTGCCAATCGCTACTTTTTACCACCCTCTTCCCTTAATGTAATACAAAAATGTCGATATTCGTGATCCTAAGCGTTATTAAATGATAAGCAACCTACAACGAAGCTTATAAATACCTTCAATGGCACGACTGAAAGAACGAATGATATGAATGTACAATGCAATTCATAAATGTTCTTATTGGGTTTAATAATTTGAGAAGGCGGTATCATATCAATAATAAGCTGAAATAAAAAGAGAAAATAATTGGAATTTAGCAATAAATTATTTTAATTCGATAACAAATCTTTACATTTTTTTGTGAAGGTAAAAACTGAGCATACTTAGATGATAAAACTACTAAATAAAAACATACTTTTTATAGAACATTATAATTTTTTTGAATTGTAATTAATTAATTAATTAACAGTGTTGTACTGTTGTAGGTGCGTCTTTTTTCATTTTTTACATTTTAGTTTTAAGAAGTTTTAAAGAAAATCCGTTCAATCACATCTGTGCCCCGAACATTTGGTTTGTTCCGCTTTCTACACACAACCAAGTTAGTGAATGGTAATTGTTTTATTAATGGTATATATTATAGTGTTAATAAAATTAATGATATTTTAAAGAGTCGTCTGAAACGGACTTTACGGAACGGTGCGTAAGTGTGCCGGTGACTTTACAAAAATGTCAGAACTACGAATTTTAAATATTCATTTTACTTATTAACTTAAGATTGATTACTCGAACAATAAAACTTCTTTATTTATTAATTAGTTCTGCCGATAAATAGGTTTTATTTAAAAAAAAATTGTCAATCTTTAAAACCTCACCATTACCATCGTTCAATTAGTGTACTGTTCTTAATAACATTCTCTTCTTTATTCACCATAAGAATTATCATTCTGATGACATGAAGCTTTCGTAACATTGTATCACTGCATTTATCCCACATTGCGCGCGGGCGCTTATTTCGTATGTATTTAACTCCTAGAACACATATTCAAATCGTGGGACGGTTTTAGTGAGCGCGTGTGAACTGGCCTTAACAATAGACCGCGATACGACAAATAGTGCACTTAGGGCCTGTTCCAACGCTCTGTAGCGTGACGTCAAAATGATGAATTGTGCATTCAAACGATGTGTAGTTGCAATCAAAACTAATTAAGGAGACTGGATTTTTCTGAGTTAATTGTAGGTACGATAGAAGAAAGATTTTTTCTACAAAAGAAAAATTTTTTGGTACTTATGTAATTTTAATAAAATGGGTGGCACTGGTTTTTGTGAATAACATAATTCAAGCATAAAAAACAAAGAAAATGATGTACACAGATATAAACTCTTTTCACATGAGCTTAGTACAGTTTTAAGTTAACGTACAGCTTTTGTATGTAATTAGTAGCGAAACGACAACGATCTAAATGTTCGTAAATGCTCTAATTGTGACGAGACTGGTTGTCTGACAATGACGGTCGTGTATAATGACGCAACGTTTATAGCATACGTATGTTGTTACCGCTGCGTTACGTGCGTGGGCGCATGGGAAAGAAGCCTCTTCTATACATGTGATAGTAGGTACAGTTGTCAAATATCTGACTATTTAGCACTATGTACTCACTTTTGATGATATAAATAGTTGCTTGATTTTTGGTTTTATTGTAGGTAAGAGTGTCGAAATGTATCGATAAGGTTCGCGTAATTGCATTTTAACATAAGTTATTATTCCAAAATTATAACTATTGTATTAATGATCTATCCATGGACAGTTACTCTTTACACCTTCTCTACCTCTTTTTAGTATAGTATCGAGCAAAACCATTAATCATCAAAATATTTTAAAAAATATGCATTTAAGAATGTTTTTTTAAATAAATTAAATTTGACATTTTCTTATCTAAGTAATCGTAAAAATTCACTTGCGTAAGGCTCGAGGACACCCCGAAGTCACCATTACAGTTATATATTAATCAAAGTCTCTCAGACTCTTATAAACCCCTACATAAAACAGGCCTAAATTAATTCCATGTTATGACAGAAACGTTAATAGCCCATTAAGCTCTATCTAATCTCTACGTCGACCAATCTTCGCTAAGGGGTGATTTCCTATGCCGACCTGTGTTCAGTTTGCATTTCGACCAATTTGACAATGTCACCGAAGTACACAAAGTGGCGTGCGACACGCGAACTCTATTTGTCATACAGAATGCTAAACACGAATGACAGGCCTACTTAATGTCACATTATACGGTTACCGGCAGCTTTGAAGACAAAATTGAGATTAATTTGGCGAAATTGTTCGGATATTAGCCCAGTTAACAAGTTGGAATTTGTAGTTGTTAAGACTTATGATTGCAGTTGAAAAAATGTATAACACTTAAAAGAGTCACTGAGCTCTTTTAACGTAATATCACCGGCTACTATTTTTATTTTACAAATAGAAGTCACACAAGGTTTTTTTTATTTTTTTTTAAGACATGATCACAAAACGATGAACTTTGGCTTCTCGACTAAATTAAAAAAGTAAAAACATCAATTTTCGACGATAATATTGATTCCTGTATTGTGAAATTGAAATACGTATAGTAAAAAGAAATGCCAAATAAGTATTCTAATATTACTAGACTAAGAGATTACCCCAAGTGTTGCAGCCTTTTCGCAGTTTGTCTTTTTAACTCGCTATGTATTGATTGCTAATTTCCAACAATTCAACCATACCAGTCATTGTAACGTCACCCATAATTACAGTTCCATTACTACTAGACGACCTCTGTGGTGCAGCGGTATACACACCGGACTGCTAAGCGGATGGTTCCGGGTTCGATCCCCGGGTCGGGCCAATTTCGTAAAAATGGTTTTTCGATATTGGCTCATGTCTGGGTGTAACTAGGTTCTCCCCTAGTCCATTGTGTGGTACCTATAAAACAAGCTTTGCTTAGTTTAGGGCCACACGGTTGGTATGTCGGTCTGGAGATTTATTATTATTATTACGTTCGCTGTAAATTTTCGAAGAATAATGTTTGATCTCGTTTCGTGTTGTAAATCTTTTAACCCCCAGACGCCTGTCTGATTGACGTCGGGCGTGTACAGTTGCAGCGCAAAAACAAAGAAACGACATGGAAGCTACATGGATGTCGCCCGATTTAGACGACGACTCGCCGACACTGACGTTCGCAATGCGCACGAATATGGATTTCATTCATGATTATTTGGTAGACTTAAAGGAATACATTAAGAATGTTCACGCAGTCCAAACTTTATAATCATAACTGGATCACATTTTATGATCACATGTGATGATCTATTAATAATTCATAATACCAAACCCGACACCATTTCTGAAATAAACACAATCAAACCTTAGTCACCTTAACAAAATACTTCTTACTTTAAGATCATTGCACCCGATCAAACCGCCTATTAGTTGATGCTAATACCCCCGATGCGGTGCTAAAAAACAATTTAATAGTTTCAAAATAGGCGTGCAATGCAGGTGCTAAGCCAAACGCGTGCCAAGTTAGCCTCGTGACCTATACACGGCCTTGCAGATGCACTGCGGGTTGCAGGTGGCATACCGCCTGTCCGAGACACTTTAAGGGTTAATGACTATTGTAAAGTACGCATGGAATTAGAACTCTTGTTACGGAGGATCTTTTAATTTTTTTTTGTCTTAGGTATTCTCCTTCTAAACATAAAAAAATGTATCTATCATCTCATCCAAAAACTCAATAGTGATAGCGACGTTATTAATATTAACAACGTCTTTCATATTAGCAAAACCTACTTCATAACTGTATATCTCTGTTTACATTCGTTTACATTAGTGTTAAGGAAGATTGCCACTTACAAAAATATTATTACAAGATAGATGATACAAGCTGAAACTTACTAAGCTGAACTAACTAGATGGCGCGGCAACGGAAATGGCGATTTATTCTCGAATATTTTTGTGTTGTGTAAAATTATAAAAGGGCGTTGTATTTTTGAAATCCCTCTTACTTTTTTGGTGATTTTGCTGGAGAAAAGGTGTTTGGCTGTTATAACGATAAGTACTTTTTAAATAAGGCTTCTTTTGTGTTTTTAATTTAGTTGCTCTGTAATTTGAGGATGTGTAGTTTTGTTTAAATGTTTAACGGTTTAATAAATTAATTAGTTAATTGAGTAATACGTGATTCTGTGATAATGTATTTTTAATAAGATAATTTTGATAAGATATTTCTGGTTTGTGATTTAAAATATAATTTGAATTATTAACTGTTGGTTTAATATTTTATTTGTTGAGATATTTCCCTTGTAGGCTAAATGTCTTTATGAGTAGGTAATAGAAAACTAATAGGTTTCTAGAAATACTACTGAATTAAATTGGTTTGGTTAGAGCATAGGTAATTTTCATGTAGAAGGGTTAATCATTTTTAACATTTTCAGAAGTGGGATGAGCTCGCAAAGCCGTGATCGTTCTCGTAGCCCGTTAAGGCGAAGGTATGAGACGGAGGATCGACCACGTGGCCGCATTCTGAGGTCTCCAAGCTCAACTACGTATGAACGGGATTGGACACCATGGAACCGACTGAGGCATCGCAATGATAATCAAGGATTTAGATCAGTAACTCCAAGGATCGACACTTCAGGTAGGATCTTTCCAAATTATACTGGTGTTATGGTGAAACCTGAAATCATCCCTGAATTTGACCCGGAAAAAACGGAATTATCTTCAACACAGTGGCTTAATAAAATAGAACAATTGGGTGCTATACATGGTTGGAACGACAATATAAAGAGTTACTACATGCAAGCGCGGTTAACAGGGTTGGCTAAACTTTGGCACAATGCGTTACGAAGTTACGAATTATCATGGCCGGAATGGAAAGGTAAAATCATAGAAGCATTTCCGCATAGTGTAGATTTTGCGGAATCTCTTAAAGAAATGTTGGGAAGACGAAAGTTGCCAAATGAAAATATGACCCACTATTTTTATTCGAAATCAACTCTTTTAACTAAATGTGAAATAAGCGGTGAAAAAGCGGTTTCCTGCGTAATTGACGGTTTACCTTTTCATTTAAAGACTTCGTCGCGGTCGGGTAACTACCGAACTCCCGGAGAGTTGTATTCAAAGTTTCTTTGTCTAAACGATGATAAGAGGAGTTTTCAGAATTTTTCGCAGAAGTATTCGGCGTATAGGGAACGTGAGCAAGCCGGGCCGTCAAAAGAAATTCGCCGCGATACGTCTGAGAAGAAAATGTTCACCTGTTTCCTGTGTAATGAACCTGGTCATGTCGTTCGAGCCTGTCCTAAAAATCCGAATGCAATAAAATGTGATCACTGTGGCAAGTCTAATCATAAGACGGATCAATGTTTCAGGAAGTTGGTACAAGTCGTGGATAAACAGGTAAATAATTGCTATTTTAAAAATATTATTTTAAATAATTCAGAAGCAAGGGCCTATTTTGACACTGGAGCTCAAGTAAATTTGGTGACTCATACTTTTGCATCTAAACTCGGAATTGAATATGTTTTGGTAAGTGGTTTAAACGGTTTGCCTATAATTCCGCGAGGAAAAGCTTACTTTAATTTTGTTATTGATGACATTAATGTGAGATCTATTGCGGTGATTGTTGATGTTTCCTTGAAAAATGCCGATGCATTCATAGGTCAACCAATTTTAAATGATGATAAATTTAAATTAATTGTTTGTGGAACTCAAGTAATGCTAGTTAATAACAAAAAAGATATTAATATAGAAGAAAACGATGTTTTGTCAGTCAATGTCATTAATTGTTCAGGAAAATATAAAATTCATTGCAGTCAGGATACCGTCGTTCCTCCATTATCTTCTGCATTCATTAACACTTACTCGGATAGGATAAATGAAGACGATAGCCAAATAATAATCGAAACGCGTTCTTGTTCTTATGAAAACCAACAATATAGTATACCCTCTTCTGTACAAAATATTCCAGTTCAATTCTTACTCATTGTAAATTTTAGTACAAATCCTTTAACATTCGAAAGAAATCTGGTCATAGCACGGGGTTTTGTTTTGCAAGATATCGTAACAAACTCACAAAATATCGAAAACAGTAGTAATATCATAAAATCAATAATGCCTATTAATTTGTCAAATATTAAATGTGGTTCAAAAGATGTTGTAAAACAATTACACAGTCTTTTATCCTCGTATTCAGATTGTTTTTCTGTAAACACAGACGATTTATAATAATAATAATAATAATAATAGTAATTTATTTCGGAACTTATGTATGTCCATATTTGTTAGTAACAATTGTCTTGTAAACTTAAAACCTATTGTTAGTAATAAGCTAATTAAAAAAAAATACATTAAAAAAAATACAAAAAAATACATTCAAAAAAAAATACATTCAAACATTAAAAATTACATTATTTTATGGCCCGACCTCTTGGTGTTACATGCATCTTATTCCAGTGTCTGACAATTGGTCCAACTTCCCTATCCGCCACAGTACGCAGGATACTGTTAGTACTGGCGCGAACCCGCCGCCACAGGGATGCAATTCTTTTGCGCATTATTGCGTGGAAGTCGTCTATGCGCCCTTCTGCAAACATCCCTGAGGCGCTACAGTACCGCGGCAGCCCCATCAGCGCCCTGTAGGCGTTATTGTATTGGACGCGCAGGACGCTGTAAGCCTTCTGGGTATACTCAACCCACAGACTGCAAGTGTAGAATGTTTGGCAGTAAGCTCTAAATAAAGTTTTCTTAACACCGTTTGTACACCTTGCAAACCTGCGAATCAGCATGTTACTTCTAACCGACAGCGCCCTGCGCTCCCTCTCTAAATCAACATCGTCATTAAGATCCGCCGTAACCCAGTGACCCAGGTACTTGAACTCTGATACTGTTTTAAGTGGAATCCCTAATAAATTGACTGGCGGTACCGATGTGTAGCTCTTGGTACCTGCCTTAAAAACAAGTATCTCACTTTTTTCTGAGTTATATTTGAGTCCATGAGCCTCAGCGTATTTCTCACAGATGTTCACCAGCTTTCTGAGGGCGCTGATTGAGGGGCACAGCAAAACCATATCATCTGCATAACTAATATTATTAACAATCGTGCCATCCACTGAACAACCAACCATGGTTTTGCTGAGCTCCTCAATCAGCTGGTTCACGTAGAGGCTAAAGAGTCTAGGCGATGTGAGACCCCCCTGTCGCACTCCACACTCCAGCCGATACGATCCAGATAATGAGCCCGCCCACCTTACTCTATTGGTCTGGTGACCGTACCAATATTTAAGTAGTTCGATGAGTTCAACTGGTACCGTCGTTTCAGTATACAATTTCTGCCATAACTTACTATACGAGACCAAATCGAAGGCCTTGGAGAGGTCTAAAAAGCACGCGTATACAGGTGTCTTTCTGTCCGTGTAGTAGCGGACAGTGTGCTTGAGACACAGTACTGCCGCCTCAGTAGACAGGCCAGATCTAAATCCAAATTGAGCATCGTGCAATTTCAAATGTTTGTCCAGCTGTGTATCAATCACACTGTCTAACACTTTCGCTACTACGGTAGCCAACGATATAGGTCTATAGTTTCTCTTATCCGAAGCATCTCCGGAACGATTTTTAACAATGGGTACCACTAAGGTTCTCATCATCTCCTCAGGCAAGTATGAGTGACCTATGCATACATTAAATAATAAAGCCAATACTCTCGACACATGTGCCCCAGCATTTTGTAAATGTTCAATGCTAAGCATATTTAGGTTTGACTGATAAAATTGAGTTGCAAATTGATTTAAATTCAACTAAGCCAGTTTGTTATCGACCATACAGATTGTCATTTGCAGAGAAAGAAATTGTAAGAGAAAAGGTACGTGATATGTTAAAGAACGGCATTATTCGGGAATCTTCTTCCAATTATTCAAGTCCCATTATACTAGTTAAAAAAAAAAATGGTGACTACCGACTTTGTGTTGATTTTAGAAAACTAAATGATATTACAATTAAGGATAAGTACCCTCTACCAATTATTGAAGATCAAATTGAAAAACTTGGGGGTAAGAGGTATTTTACTAGCTTGGATATGTCCCAAGGTTTCTACCAAATTCCAGTTTCACCAAAATCTGTACCATTGACCAGTTTTGTTACTCCTGAAGGCCATTTTGAGTTCTTGCGGATGCCATTCGGTTTATCAAACTCCCCAGCTGTATTTCAAAGGTTGATGGATAAAATATTTTCTAACCTTCGGTACGATAAAGTTCTACCCTACATAGATGATGTTTTGTTGCCTACAGATTCTGAAAGTGAAGGGTTGGAACTATTAAAAATTGTTTTGGATATAATACGGGATGCAAAGTTAACTTTGAATTTGGAAAAATGTTTTTTCTTACAGACTGAGATTGAATATTTGGGATATGAAATAAGCAAGGATGGTATCAGGCCGGGATCTAAAAAGGTGGAGGCAGTATCAAAGTTTGATACACCCAAAAACGTTCATGAACTTAGAATGTTTCTTGGGTTAACTAGTTATTTTAGGAAATTTATTAGGAACTATGCAACAATAAGTCATGATCTTTATCAATTGTTGAAAAAGGATTTTGTTTGGGATTGGGGATTAAAACAACAGCGTGCTTTTAATGAACTGAAAGATATTTTAAGCTCTAAACCACTTTTAGCTTTATTTCACAGGGAAGGAGATATAGAAGTCCATACTGACGCTAGCAGCAAAGGATTGGCCGGTATCCTTCTTCAAAAACAGGATGGTAATTTCAAGCCCATTGCATATTACAGTCGGAAAACTAGTAGAGAGGAAGCAATGTATCACGCCTATGAATTGGAGACCTTGGCTGTAGTGGAGTCCCTTAAAAGATTTAGAATATACTTGGCAGGTAACCATTTCAAAGTAATTACTGATTGCGCAGCTGTAAGATACACGTTTACGAAAAAGGATTTGCTTCCACGGATAGCAAGGTGGTGGCTGTCAATACAAGAATATGACATGGATGTTGAGCACAGGCCTGGTAAATCACACAGTCACGTAGACGCCTTAAGCAGAGCGCCGGTGGAACCATCTACTGTAGTTGATGTAAGCCTTATTGATATAATTGATTGGATAGTTTGTTTACAGAATCAGGACGAGAAACTCCGACTCATTAAAATCAAATTAGAATCAGGGCAAGCTGACAGTGATGTGAGAAACAATTACAAGATCAAAGATGGTAGACTATATAAGATTATTAAGGATCAAGAAGAGAGGTTGGTGGTTCCCAAATATGGAAGGTGGAATATTTTAAAGAAATATCACGATAGCATTGGTCACCCTGGTCTGAAACGTTGTGAAAAAAATATAAAGGATACATTTTGGTTTTGCGGTATGACTAGGTTTATTAGAAAATATGTAGATGCTTGTTTAGAATGTTTGTATAAAAGAAGCCAATATGGAAAACCAGAAGGTTCCCTGCACCCAATACAGAAAGTTGCTGAACCTCTTCATACGCTCCACGTTGATCATCTCGGACCATTTTGTAAAAGTCGATCAGGCAATAGTTATCTCCTGGTTATGGTAGACTCCTTCACCAAGTTTATGTGGGCTATTCCAGTTAAAACTACGAAAACACTAGAGGTATTAAAATCCTTTTCAAATACATTTTCTTTGTTTGGTTATCCAAAACGCATAATTTCAGATAGTGGAGCATGTTTTAAAAGTAAAAGTTTTAAACAATACTGTTTGGATAATCAAATAAAACATGTAATCAACGCTATAGCCTGCCCTAGAGCAAATGGACAAGTTGAGAGGTTTAATAGAACGTTATTAGATTCTCTTAATACTAGTGTTACAGATGAACGAGAATGGGATACGTGTGTTCCAGATATTACATGGGGCATCAATAATCTGAATAACTCTTCCACAGGATTTACACCATACAGGTTAATGTTTAGCGCAAGTCGAAGCAGATACCAGGGTCTAGGAGGGAACAGTTACGATAACGAAGCAATCGCTGAACAAAATAGAAATCAGGCTACAGACCAATTGCAGAAAGCGTCTGAAAATATGCGTAAGTACTTTAATGCGAAACGAAAACCGCCAACTAAGTATAAAATTGATGATTTAGTCTTGTGGAAGGGAGCAGCGGACAGAAATTTGAATGTACGGCGAAAGCTGAAAGAAAAGTACAGTGGGCCCTATAAAATAGCAAAAGTTTTAGGAAATGACAGATATGTGATAGCATCTCTAAAAGGCGTAAAAGGGTATAAACGTTTTAGCACTATTGTGTCTTCCGATGCTATTAAGAAATTTCAGGTGAACAATGATCAGGATACAAGTGCCAGCGACAGCGAGGTCGACAGCACGGAGGAGCTCTTGGACCTTCTCGAGGGCTAGAAAGAATATTTGCTATGGTAGTCACAGATGGGGTATGTATTAATTCTATGGTATACTTGTATTGATATAGTATATATAAGGCAAAAAAAAATGAAATTTGGTAATTGGTATAAAACAAAGAATTTTATTGGTTTAATATTGGTTATAATAATGGTTATAATAATTGATATAATAATGGATATAATAATGGATATAATAATGGATATAATAATGGATATAATAATGGATATATTAATGGATATAACGATGGATATAACGATGGATATTGTGATGGATATAATGTTGCATATTGTGGTTATTATAATTGGTAAAATAATGGATATTGTGGATAGAATAATGCGTATGATAATGGATATAATATTTGGTAAAATAATAATAAAAAAAAATGTGTAAAAAAAATTTATATATTTTGCATTGACACAAAGATTCATTATTTAAGGAAATATATTTCTTTTATGTGCAGATCTATAGGCTGGTGTAAAATAATATAAATATGTCAATATGATACTTCCTCTTTTCTCGTGTCTTTGCAGGGTCGCAAAGGAGTCAGGATGGACGATTGTTAAGGAAGATTGCCACTTACAAAAATATTATTACAAGATAGATGATACAAGCTGAAACTTACTAAGCTGAACTAACTAGATGGCGCGGCAACGGAAATGGCGATTTATTCTCGAATATTTTTGTGTTGTGTAAAATTATAAAAGGGCGTTGTATTTTTGAAATCCCTCTTACTTTTTTGGTGATTTTGCTGGAGAAAAGGTGTTTGGCTGTTATAACGATAAGTACTTTTTAAATAAGGCTTCTTTTGTGTTTTTAATTTAGTTGCTCTGTAATTTGAGGATGTGTAGTTTTGTTTAAATGTTTAACGGTTTAATAAATTAATTAGTTAATTGAGTAATACGTGATTCTGTGATAATGTATTTTTAATAAGATAATTTTGATAAGATATTTCTGGTTTGTGATTTAAAATATAATTTGAATTATTAACTGTTGGTTTAATATTTTATTTGTTGAGATATTTCCCTTGTAGGCTAAATGTCTTTATGAGTAGGTAATAGAAAACTAATAGGTTTCTAGAAATACTACTGAATTAAATTGGTTTGGTTAGAGCATAGGTAATTTTCATGTAGAAGGGTTAATCATTTTTAACATTAGAGCTTTACCTAAACATATTAGTAAATCTACGTCAATAATGTTTCAATATGGCCTTGTATCTGTTTGTCAAAAGTACTTAAATACATAGAAATCAATAATAGGTACCTGTCGTTACTGTTCAAACTATTACAAGGAATGACGCGCGACTTGTCTTTATCTTTCATAGATAACATGTCGCGTGGCTCATAACTTCAAATCCACTAAATATCTATCAATCACCTTAACTACATTATTATAGGCACACTCAAGTATAAACTTTATGACTAATGTATAAATGCTATTTTCGTTTGTTACAGAGAATTCATGGTAGTCTCCACACTCTTTTAACTTTTAACAAATAATATGGCGAGGGTTTTCAAATTTCTTTTTTATTATTTTATTTACCTTTATGTACTTTATTAAGCAATTGGCCGATGCGTGGTTTAAAATGATTAAGCAGATATCCTACATAGAGACTTCCTAGAGAAGAAACAAGGATACTGCCTCTATGTTCATTAACTAGCTTTTTATTTGTCAATCACTTCCAACAACTTACTAACAACGACTAGGTACGTTAATTCTTACCGAAACGAGCATTAAACACAGAGCTTCGCCAAGCGTGTGCCGCCGGGGCAGTCGGCTACGGCTCAAACAAATGTTTGCTGTAGATAGCGTATCGCCTGAGAACCTCAAACAGCTTGCCCCAGTGCATCACTTGTGCAAGTTGGGGAAATACCTGCAGATAACACTTACTAGAACTGACGAACCTATCATGAACCAAGACATTTACATATCTTAGAGTATTTACCCTCTTTTCTATTTTGGTTTGTGATTTCTTTTGTTTTAAAAACAAATTGAATTGTTACGATAGGCTGTAAAACTACATACTTAGTAAAGAAAAGGCGACATGTAGGTATTTAGATACTTACCAGTTTGACAGGTAGAAAAAGACAACATATCTACAGATTAAAATAGTGACATCCGCTTCCTTTAGTGCTTAATAAGCTGCTCAGTTTATTTTTTTTGAAAATTCTTATTACGAATTGAAATATACCTTCAGTGTCGATGACATTACGCTTTCAAGTGGATTGTGAGTATATGCTTTGTAAATTATTTCAAATTATTTATTTATTTTCATGGAATGCAACGCATGCGTATTGCAGAAACAAACCATTTGTTTTCCGAATACCGTCAAATTCACCGACCGCGACCGACGGTTTACTGAAAAATTCTCACGATAATTATAATTTCATTTCAAAAAAGTAAGCCAAGAACTAGGATAAGTCAAATAAACTTTATAAATAAGTATAACGAAAAATACCTTGGCTATGACGCATAAACAAGAAAGAAGTGTAAGTATATATATTTCCGTTTGTAATTATCTAATATTTCTAATTACAATTTACAACATAAATAATACATTACATAAATTACATGCAATCTATTGAGCATGCCGATTAAAAACATTTTTTAGGTGCCCATATATTATTTTTTTATCAAAAAATCAAAATCAATTATATCTAGACAAGAAAATGTCCTCTATTCAACCTCTATTTTGACATTTATTCACTTTGTTTATTTAAATCTGCTAACAATTGTATCGTATAGTGTTTTTCTTCAACATCTCCTACAACAAAATTTTACATCATACTAACCTATATCGTTGCAATCAACATGTTTAACTTTAAGTTCAAGATGAATGTAAACAACATCAATCTATACACATACAACTACAGGTAGGTAGGTATATGCCACTCGCTCGGTGCAATGCAGTCACGTGACCGGTCGCGGAGGCAGGTGGAGATGCACCTGTGCGATTGTTGCGTGCCGACTCCTGCGCAGCGAGCAATACACGAGCGAATAGCATAGGCTGTGATGCAAGGAACGGAGCTTTTCGTATTGTGAAGTGTAACACAAACATTTTGCAGATAAATGTTTGTGTTATACTTGGGTCTTAAATAAAAGCTTAGGGGTTTTGAAACTACAATTTAGGAATACAATTTGATTGCAGCCTGGGTTAAAAAAATGCATATAATAAATTGCATTCAAATAAGTAGAAGGTACCTAAGTGTGCGTTCTAAGTAAATGTAAGCAGTAGGAAATAAATAATCTTCGTTAAAATCTTAAGTTGAGAAATCTTGGGAACCGACAAGGAAGAGAACATAATGCTTCATAGAAAAGTCACTTGCCTTCCAACTTTCCTAACTTAACGAACAAAGATCTCGCCAATTTACCGTTTTCCACCGAGATACACATATCCAGCGTGGGAACACAACATTCAACTATGCAAATGAAACGGTAACAAAAAGTTGAAACTGCCAAAAAAAGTAATTATGAAGATCCCACATTCTGAATTTGTCTAGTTGTACGAGGGCGTAGATACTTACAGAACCATACATTCCCAGACGCTCCTTATACGACAAGTTGTTTTGGTATAATAACGCTATTAACCTGTGATCTATACTTGCCCAAGCAGTTTTGGCAATACACCCATAAACCTCCGACATTAAACATTATTCGATCATAATTTCAATTCTAAATGCCAATAAAATGTATAAAAAACAGTTTATTGGGCGGAAAACGCGTGTTTTCACCGCGTCGGCACTTCCTTTCAACATTACGTTATCGGCAATTATTTAATTGCGCAAGTAGGTATTTCGATGTAAAAAGATAGATAATTCTGTTTGCTCGGGAGTTTCCCATGCTAATTAGGTAGAAAAACTGCGGGTAGTTAACATCAGTGATGCCGAAGTGACGAAGTGTCGTGGAGCGTGTAATCGATCGCAACTAGATCGACTCCGGTCGAGGCGGCTGGCGGCTCGGGGAAACGAGAAAAACAGAACCGGACCGAGAATCGAATCGTAGATTATGCTTACTAATTTACTGCGTTTGATTTTACTGAGTTATTGTATGAAAAATTACAAATTCAGTACAAAAATTAAGTACAAAACTCTTTTTTTTTGTTTCTAAGTAAAACATGACCACATTGAACATTGTTTTGAATAAAACAATAATTCGATTCGGACTGTCCAATGAACTTTGTTCCACCTCAAATACATTTCTTATTTTTTGTAATGTACTTACTTTAAAACTACTACTTTAGTCAAGCCGTTCTTGAATTTAAGCAGGACTTACCTACATTGCGCGCAAAATTTTTTGAGTCTAAATAGACATTAAAATTGTATAATATTAATCGTTAAGGTAAGCTATTGTTATTATTTATATTTACCTTTATTTTAAGATATTTCTTTGCTAGTAAATCTTAATATTTTTCCCGTTGCTATCTCGTTATCGTTCTCGGTGGTCCAAACACCGTGTCTCGATACAAACTCGTCCAGTACTAGGAAACCACAAACATTCTTCACGCCAGCGTACTTACCAATCGAAGGGTCACTTTTTGTAGCCACTGACGTGTGAACTCGCATTACAAATTGTTTTTTTAACGAGAAACAATATTGCGTGATAAATGCAGTTTTTACAAATACGCAACATTACATGTGTCGGAAGCAATCAAGCGTCACTGAAAAATGGTTTTGTTTGTATTACAAGGTTTATAAAATATCTTAACAATAAACTTGATTGAGAATTGACCTCCTAAAAATCGTGGAATAGGTAATTTTAGTTCGACAATCAGAAATTCAAAAATATGTTTTCTTACGTTTCACGGTTATTGACATCAATATCTTGTTATGACCGAATTTATTACTCCAAAAACACCGCCGGATAATTAAAAAAGTATGCGAATATGCCTTTAATTATTATCTAAGTACTTAATACCAGTTTAATAAGTAGTTGTAGGTAATTAAATATTTGATCTCAATTTAGATATTTGGAAACAAATCGCTTTAAACACCAAGTACTTAATAATCTTTTTTTTCTATCATAATTTCGGTGAGAATTGCACTAGTTGCCAACTGAACCATGACAAAAAAGTTTTTTTTCACATTCCTGCCAAAACGTGACAGAACAGATTCCCATGGAACGATTAGAAAAATCGATTCAGTGAACCCCTTGCATCGATTTGATACGAAATCTGCGAAAGGTTGAAAAGTAAGTCAACCTTATTTTTTTACTGTTTGTTTAATCTCGATCATTTACACGCCATGAATTCAATTTACTTATTTTTGTTTTAATAGTCACGTTTTAGTTTCGTGATTTTTGAAAATTTGTATTAGAATTTCGGTCGGCTAGTTTTTTTTTATTGTTAGTCGTATTTAACGCTTGTCGCATGATAAACTCGATTGTTTTAATTAAGTAGGCTGGTAAGCATAAAGCAAATGTTATAAAACCTACTCAGTGCATCCACGACTGAAATCGTCTTATCCATAACATTAAATTATATTTTTGACTAAACATAATAAGATAGTTATTCTCACCTTGGCGCCAGTTTCAGTAGTTGGTTAGCATTTAACCCGGGAGTTTTTTTAACCCTGTAGGTGATTAAACGAAGCCGCGCGCGTGCCCCGAGGCGCCAAACCCGTGCGTATATATCACATTCCTATATAAATTAGTTTCGGATAATAAGGCCCACCGTACCCGACAGTGATTAGCTTAGGGTTAACAGCTTTTTGGTGCAGGTGGACTACTCGCGTTCCTCGCATATTTTCGTAGACCATAATTTCCAAAGTGAATCATTCGAATTTTTAGCCAGTGTTTTTTACTAAGCCTTCAACGACCTAAATAAATTGAGGTAACTTAGCCTCGAAATTGTGGCGCCAATGCTATGTTAGAGTTCTTTCTTTTCTTATTGTGTATGTGGAACATTTCCATTAAGCACCCTATACGCTGATGCTGTTTAGCATTTAAAGCGGCGATTATTAGGGTGCGTACACATCGGAATTTACGATTGATAATTGAAGAGTGCTTGCGACGGCGGCTTGCGGTCGGCACTCTGCTTTGCCGCACGCGATCCTCTGCAGAAACTCTGTTAAACTGCATTATATCCATAACACCTAATATTTGATCATTTAAAATCAAGCTTTAACCTAAATGACAGATAGTCGAAAATCGAACGCTGAGACCGACGAGTGATTGAAGAGTGAATGAATGACCGATCGCAATTTCTTCGCGTTGCCCGCGGCCATTTCCAAATTACAACAGTCGGCCTGCGGTAATTGCGAGCGGCGCGGGCCCAGAACACCGGCCGATTTATTAAGATTTAATCATCGACCAATTAAAATAAAAAATATACGTTCAACATTATTATGGTGTACAAAGACGGTATGCAAATTGAGAGGGCGCCACGCGAGCCGCCGCGTAGTGCCTACACGACTACGGGCGTAGCACGCATGCGCGAACGATGCACCGCCGACTAAAATGGCGGCACTAATTATAATACATTTTTTTATATTGTCTGTGGTGTACGTTTTTTACATCAAATTATGCTTATTTTAATATTGACAAACGTTTATTGTAGTCATTTTGTAATGGTGCAGACCATTAAATGAATAAGTTCAAAATTCGTCAAGCCACAGCCGTCCTTACTACCCAAGCTCTCAAAATCGGGTTACCTTAATCTAATTTAGACAAAATAACATAATAATAAAAGAATAAAGATCATTATAATGTCCCATGCATTTGGAGGAGGCGGGACCTCCCGTACGCGCATACATTACTCCACGACTCGCTTGCCCACACGCATCTCACACGCTGAAACTCGCTTAGAATAATATAAATGGATTTGTATAAATATTACATAATTTAGCTGCACTTCCTTGAGTTGTACAAAACCTTAAGGTCACCGGAGAAAAAACTAAGTAAGAAAAAAAACGGTAACATTTTGATTGCACATAAAAAAATAAGGTCATCCATATACCAAATTCCTTACCGTCCCAGTAGTTGCTCGAAGAATTCAGCATAACCCTGAATTTACATGTTAATGACTGGGCGTGGCAGACCCAGCTCAATCTTCACACAAATCAAAACGCATGTCTCCCGCGCCTTGTGATATATGCCCGCTTTTAATTACCAATTGTCGATTTCACTTTGAGGCCAGATTAATTAAATTATTTTTTGAGTTACTTAGAAATAAATAAAAAATAATTAAAATAGGTATAGAATTTAAATAAACGCCAATAATCAAATGTCTTTTATGTGCAACTCAAATTATATAAAGACTTTTTAAAAATGAAGTCCAATGAACATTGCTTTTCTAAAAGTTGCCTAATAGGCTTCTATTTACAAATGTAAAAAATCTACTAAGTTTATGGTGTTCCTGCTATTACAATTAGCATAGTAACGAAGTGGGCGTGGCAGGAATAAATCACGCCCAAAATAAACGACCGTCAGGAATGCAGCCCAGTAGTGGTCGCAAGTGGACCATCTTGCTTCACCACTTCAAGGGTTAAACGAAATAGCTCACATTAAAAAAACAACATTCCAAATTTAAAAACCTTTCTATTTTTTTATTGTTTGAGCTAACAGTGGCACAAGCGCAAACTGCATAATTGGTGCAATTAAGATGTTTACATAGATTCTGTGCCTTACTTACAAAATGTAAATTTTTTAGAACTTTCAAGTTACTGGAGTTGTAAAAATGTACAAATATGTTATATTTATAATTTATCCATAAAACATTTAATATTATAAACTTATTTCTAAGTACAAGTTTAGGAAGTCGATTGTTTTTTGGATCGAATTACTGTACCGCACCTTTTAAATCTGCCGTAAATATCAATAACGTTACAATTACCAAAACAAAATTAGGTAAATGGCACAGTTCCATATTCAGCGAAACCTGTTTGTTTTTTATTTTGACATAATAAATAAATACCTAACAAGAAATTAAATTGTTAGGTACATACAATGAAACCTTTAATTTTAACCCGTTAATTCCGCCGCTGTCAGCAGGTAGAAGCCTAATTAAGCGAATTATACGTTTTTGTATTTTTTACTGTGATTTTAGATAAAGTTTAAGGTCATATCGTCCAGACGACCTACAACAAAGCCAATCCAAGCTTACATCCATTATATTATAAAGAATTAGAATAGGTAGGTACACGTAACATAAAAGGTCAAGCTTTGTTTTATTTTCTTCTTCTGGAAAATACATAAATAGGTTAATATAAAACGTCTACTTAATATATGTTTCTAATTATAAATGATCTTTTAACAACATCTCATCCTTTTTACTCAAAACTACTTGATAACATGACTCAAAAAAAAGCTCAATCACAAATGTAACAAAAATATCTAAATATTAAATATAAATATCAATATATTCGCAAATATAAATATATTCGCAAATATAAATATCAAAGCAGTTTGATATTTTAATAAAAAGAAACAACAACATAGGGCATACAGAGATAAAATTTGTCAGTTAGGATGTCCGGTGCAATCTCTGGAACTAGGGGGAAGTCCCATAAGCCCGGACGGGTCCTAAAGCCGGACATAGTTAAAATCAGAACGAAAAAAGCGCGCCAATTTGTTGCTTTTGCTGCGATTAGATAGGTTCTCCCAAGTAAAGTGTGGAGGAGGAGAGCCAATAGTCAGTGCTGACTCGTTCGTCGGGAAGCGATGTTTAAATTTTGTGGTTAGCATAAATTTTGTTTCAAGTAATTTTTCGGGGTCTGTAAATAGTATTTAAACCGTGGGATGATATCCATTATTTTTAACTATTATTGCTTTTGTTCTTATCTTACATAATTCATAGCTTTTTCATGATTCTTGAACACACAATTTGAATAAAAAAAAATCTTGTATATACCTGAGGGTCCCTAAGTTCGGACACTCTCAAGGTTCCCTAGTACCGGACAGTTTAACAGCAAGTGTTTTTTGTGTTTTATTTTTAAGGTTTCACATGGGTAAACCCAAACCAAGATCGTCAGAATACCCCCAAAGATAAAATTTTATAAAAAAAGCTATCTATTGATATGGAAGAGGGCTCAGTTAGCTACATTTGTGATTTTTTCAGGTTGTACAATTAAAGGTCTGTGATTCTATAAAAAACGTTCCTGATTATGTACAAAGTTTATTAAAATTAAGATTAGTTTTCTTTATTAACAGTTGATTTGTTTTGATATTTGTTAAAATAATTTTTGAGTTTAAAAATGATCGAAAAATTGTCTGTCCGTCATTAGGGGGCCTTTTTCGAAACCTCGTTTTTGCTATGTTAACTTTCACTCAATATTTACTACATTTAAAGTAATATTTAAGACTGGTGGTTTATCTGTGTTGGTTAGGCATATAATTAAAAACTTTTTAGAGTGAAATAAATAAATAAGACTATTGTGCATTTTATTTTATTTCTGTTATTCCTTAAGTGTCCGGTTCTCGGGGACCTCCCCCTACTGAAGCGATTTTGAGAAATCTGTCACCAATAGAAACCCACCTTATCAGGAAGTTACATAAGTCTGATATTTTTATCTGCCTTAATAATTTTTCCACTAGAGTGATACCGCAGGCAGTAGGCTAGTGTTAATAAAATGTGTATTGTATTTATTTGATAGTCTCGTTCGTAGTGCGGTGGGTGGCAACGCGTTTGTCACAGCTCCCGCGGCGGAGATGTGGCTCAGACCACAGACAGGATTAGACATCGCATCGGGATAAAATAACAGAAAGGGTGTTTTGAAGAGCTATGATAAAATACCGTCTATCAAACGTCACTGAATAACTAATAGTTACCAGTTTTCAAAACCTATGGTAAGATATTGGTTTCGGCCGTTGGTAAACAAATAACCCTAGTTTGATAAAAATAATAAAACCGTGCACTTAGACTTAGGGCTTTGAAAGTTCTTAATGAAGTAACGTGAATATGATTACTTCTGAAACTGCAGCAAAGGAATTTAGCGTCTTTTGTAGCTAATTAAATAACTTATCATTAGATGAATATGGTATCCTTGTAAGCGAATATATATGAATATCTAGTTTCTTTGTGGAGGGCATAGGGTATATTTTTTTCTACTCCAGAAGATTAAGTGGGTAGGCTTACATTCAAGCTTACAAAGGTGTTTATTTACGATAAACATACTTTTACGTTTATAGATATTAGATATGGCGTCCACTGATATGTATTCTTAGAAGCAAGAAAACCTGGTGTTTATTGAACATTTTAAACTCGGTAAATATATAACTTAATTTACTGCATTGAATTTGTTTTGGAATAAATAGAAAGCGAGTGACAAAGACGAGGTAATTCTTTTAAAAATGTGGGATCGTGTGTGTACGAATGTTACATAGAGTAATGAAGAAATGGAGCGGACATTTCAACGCCTATTAACATCAATATTTTCGATGGAAATAGACCAATATCATCACAATTAATAGGCATAATGTAGTTGAACATGAGAAATATTATAAAAAAAACCAAGTCTTGTTATACATGGCCCCGATTCCGAAAACACTCTCTAAAACTAAATTAAAAATATCAATGTCACTTTCCCATGCTTGGTATTAGAAAAAGACAGGTACATTGGTCTCACTAAATTTAGTCCACTAAATTTTGAAAGGACTAAAACAATTACCTGTCTCTGTCTTCAATGTCAGCAATGACCGATCGCATTTTAAGTTATAATATATTTTAAAAAAAATACTCTACGGTCGAAATTAACAAACTTAAGATTTAAGAAATCTTTAGACGATTATTAATAGTATTGTGTACCAAACACCGTTAAACAGCCACGTCCATACATTTATGAATCCAAGTTCAAACGTAAATCCTTTGGTGGGCTATATCGCGACAAACATCAAGGGTGTATGTAAATGCAGTTTTTGCAGGCCCGATCGAAGAGCGCTGGGTGGCCTGCTACCGGCTGTATGACTTTATTCTGCTTTGCCTGGCTTTATGCGGATTAAAAAAAAAGTTACGGCAAATACCTATGAGGTTCTAGGTACCTATGAGGTTATAACGTACTTGATTTATGTGATGTCTTATTTAACTAGCTTAAAAGATGGCATTGAAATGTATAAATGTAGTATGTATAAGTATGTCTAAAGTAACTACTTGTTGGTTAGTCTGTTCGTAATTTCCAAATATTAAACAAAAATAAAATTTTGAACTTTACACTATTGCAAGTTGTCGTATGAGTGGATAAAAACAAAATTTGAGTTTAACGAACTCCTTGATAATTATTAAAATAAAAATGCTGGTTTAGGTTAAATTTATCCTTTAATATGACACTTACTTTACTCATTCTTTGTACAAATTGCCATTTATCTTACTTTGTTGCTCAACAGATGCTTAAATTGAGCAAATGCTCAATGGTCTCTAATTTCGTTACCTTTATATTGTAATTTTAAATTATTAAATGAAATTTAAGTAAGTAAGTAAGTAAGGGTAAGGGTCCTAATAACTGGACCAATCGTGTATTATTTGAGTCAGTTATGTTGTAGTTAGTAAGCCTAATTTATTGTTCGAAAATAATTCACACTAAAATCATAATTAAATTAGTAACTATTGAAATTTAATAAACAAAGTAACAAAGGTATTCTAACACACTACTTGGAGACAATTTAAGTCTAGGCAACTTGGTAAGTATATACTCAAAGTTAATTTAATTTAAATTTCTGTCAAACAAAACAACCATAAAAAACTCGTATTGTAATAAATGTCAGTAATTGTGTTACAGGGCCAACACGGGCCTGTCGTCAGGACAAAACTTAGTTTACATATTGTGATATTCGAAATTACCCTCCTCAACCCACTGAGTCATCCTCCTATTCAATTTAATTTAAAGACAGCATCCAACAATACAACTACAAACTTAAATTTAAAATACTACGTTGTTTTTATAAAAATATTAGATATTATTAAAATTGCTTTTTATAATAAACGACCTGGCATAAACTAGGCGAAAAGAATCTCCTGTAGAGCTAAAATATGTTTTTTTATCACTGGCGCCATGTTCTTATTTAAAAAAAAACAATAATCAGTTAACCTTTCGATTGCTATCAGCGTACACTGCGGACGTCTTCGTACGGATCCGTACAATACCCAAGTTTCACAGCACGCATGCGCGCCGCCGCCTTAAGGCGATATTTTTTGCGCGAACAGTGTGACACGACGATAAATTAGGCGCGCGTTGAGATGTTTGTGTTGTGGTTGTCGCTGAATATATTAACGCACAATGCAGCGGGAGGGCGCATCCCATTGTCCTTCACGACCACGCACTGGGGGTTAACTCGATGTGATGGCCTGTTGAATGCATTTAATTTAAATGAACACATTAAAAAAAAAACACCGACTGAAAAAAAAATAATGAAGTGTTTTTTTTAGTTTAAACTTTTAGAAATATAACGATATTCTAACGAAAAAATTGCAATAGAAAGCATAAGTTTAATAACCAAGTCAGATTCTCCAAAAAAAGTTAATGCACGTGAATCACTTAACCCTGTAAATGGGCGCGCACACAATGCATCGGGGTCGTCATTGTCCCCAAGTTTAATGAGCGGGTCTGCGCGAGAGCTGCAATTATGAGATAAACATCGTCCACACGTGGGGTCAGGTGGACCCACCACCGCAGCTTTAACCAACAACAGCGTTCTAAAAGGAAATTGTAAAAAAAGTTTATAAGAAGTAGGTACTTAGTTTTAAATGAGATAATATGTTTATGTTTAAAGATCAAAATATATTTCAATATATAGCTTTTGTGTATGAGTGTTAAACCCATTATTTTAATTTATCGTCAAACTAAAAACATTCTTCAACAAAATTGCATTTCCCTTGATATACCTGATATATCTTTATTCGTTGGATACTAACAGAATAAGATCCTTAATAGTAAAAACTTTTTAAAAAGGAATTTTAACTCAAATTTAAAAGCGTTACTGTTCAGCGATTCTAAATCAACATCAAAGCCTTGACATTACCTTACTATCTGGTACTGAGCCGTGATCCACGTATAATTTCGGTTCCCCGCCGACGTCGAGTGCCGTCTAATCGCCGCCCGCGCCGGTCCAGGGCAGGTGCGCCGGCGCACGCTACGCCTCGGTAGACGGCATAATGCTTTACAAAAAAATAAATTCACTAATGATCACTTTAATACCCTATCTATAGATTTTAACTGACATGATAGGTTTGAAAAAGTCAATCCTATTTCGGGTGATTCTTGAGTAGTCGTAAGCTGTGGCTTTGCGTTTTACCTTTACGCAAACCTTTAACTTTAATCGTTTCATAAATCAACATCTGGATTGAAACTACTTTAAACTAAATATCCATAGTTATTTACTTGCCTAGACCATTAATTGACGTTGATTAGGGCCCTTAACATTCAGGTACTTTTCAAATAGTATTCTATCAATTTCCAAAAACTAAACCGACTGAAATTTTTAAATTAGTTCTCCAAAAAGATCACATGAGAAGTCACCGCCATTTTTTTTATTGTCTTCTCTATCGTCTGCCACAGTATGGTGAAGTATCAGATAGCCGACACCGCGGCGGTGTCACGACATCCACTGACACTTGTAAGTGTTGATGTGTGCATGTCAACGCTATCAATTGCGCCTCGTTACCTGCTTATTTATTGTTTTTGTCCACTTTTGGGGACCATGCGAGAACCCTGCATTATGACTTTGGCTTCGGTGGGTAGTAAGTATAGTACACCTCGTACAGTTTGGCTGAAACAGTTAAACATGCGTAAGGGGTTAAATTTAGTAGCAAAAAAAACACGATCAGCAAAGGCGTAATTCTAAATGGTTAAAAACGTGAAAGTGAAGTTAAAAACCCACAACAAATAAGTTTTATTAAAACCACTAACTCATTATTCGTTACAATGAAAACGACTTAAAGTAATCTTATCAGATCATTGCAGCCATTTCACTTAGCGATCAAACGCATATTTACAACATTTACATAAACCCAGCAAGCTGTTACACACAATTCTATAAGAAACTTTTTTTAGACCACCTGGCACGCCACCCGCGCCATACTTACACACAAAAACTTTATGAAAAAAACGTCATAATATTTGAATATCACTACAAAAAACAATTAAGGGTGCCGCACGTCACCTGTCGCTAGCACACGAGACACACATTTGCATATTTGAAAAAATAATAGGTTCCATATTTTTATTCAAAAAAAGAACAAACAGAATGTACTGGCTGGAAAAAAAAACATTTACGAGCTGTAAACAATGTGTAGTTATTGAATGATTTGAGAGCATAATAAGAGCTTTATATTGTAATGTGTTCTTTGTAACGCGTGTAAATTTTTCACTTTTATTCAAATGTGTATCTTGCGTGCGTAAGCAGCTGTCTCAAAAGTAAGAGTTGTTACTTCTATTCTTCAGCTATTTGGTACTAGCAATCTACTCAAGGCCTCTTCAAGGGCTCATAAATAAAACATCATACATCTTCAATCTCTAAAAGGTGAGAGGTATGCAAAATATTGAGAATAATCGATCATAAATCTAAACATCTAATCATACATGCCTCGATATATAAAATGTAAATACAAGACTATTGTCTGCGGAAACAATTCAGGAACCTCAATGAATGAATATCTTATACAAAATAACTCATTAACATTGACAATTACAATAGAAACAATAAATAAAACAATAACAATTTTGTTGTGGTACATTGTTTTAAACAGATGCTGCATTAATTAGTTAATTGTTTAGACTAGTTATAATGTAAACCTACACCAAAATGACTAGGCACCGCAGGGCTTAAATAGGTTTCAATCGATGCAATTTTTGACTGCTACATATTTATGAAAGTAACAATATGTTAACGATACAAAAGTTCCTACACTTATACGTTTGAGCAACTATTTCAAGTATTAAGATCTTTGCTGCGGCTCTACAATATCAAACTATCATTTATAATCGTTTTTCATTGCCCGCCATATAGGCGATGTATTCTTTAGCACTAAGTGACCGCGCGCGCCACGCATACCGCGGTTTGTGGCGAAAAAATCGATCAACTGGCCGTAAAAAGACATAACTTTTACGAATTAAACCTTATATTTTAAACCTTATACTTTTAAGAGTAAGGTCGGTTATTCAGTACCAGTGAAGGTAAGTAGAAGTGCTATTATGTGATATTTAGGCGTAAGCAGGTGCACAAGCGGCATCGTTTGAAACGCCTGATGACGGCGGATCAACGCATTGATACAAATCACCTCGTTCTGGATCAAACCGTACGGATAGCCATACATTTTATACTTACATTACACTAGTTTACATTAACAATATATCAACTCGATGAGTACATACCTACAATATTTATACTGTATCCAAAAAATATATGAAGGTAGGTAAACTCATCAAACAAGAAATCGTTTAGTTAACACTCCTCAAAGTCGTGTGGCGGATATTACCCAAAAAAAGCTAAAGTAAATTGGTTTCAAATTGACGTTAAGGACACCATTAAGAAACTAATAAAATCTGATTCAAATGATTTGATTACACAGAGGCATGATTTAGCGACCGGCCGACACTCGTTGACACCACTTCGCTGTAAGGGACTCTACACGCGATGTACGCTACACAACACTTGTTAACTCTATAAAAACTTTGAAACCCAACATGTAAAACATTTCAATCTTTGTACACCGTATGTGTACGGTAAGCAATAAAAGATTGTTAACTTGCATTAACTTATAAGGAGTTATTTCTTTGCACATGTTGCCCTGGGTACTAAATAAGTTACGAGCGGCGAATTAGCCATTGGGGACAATTTTTAACTGGACGAGATGCCAAGTTTTTTTTAAGGTCGTCATCAATACAATTTTGTATTTATTGAGTCAACTATTGAAATTCACAACGAACAATACAGTAATATAAAGATTTTAGATATTGATTACAAAATAATTAAGGAATAATGTTTATGCCTTTTGTTTCTACTACCACGCTCGTCTTCAATGTATAGACGACGATAAAATTATGCAAATATTTCAGTAAAGTAAAGCTTAACGCGCGTGCTACGTGCGTCGGTAGCGCGTCGCCGCCGGCTTTCGTGCCATTCCCGGCCTAATTTCGAATGCAAATTCAAAAATGGATTTTAATTTTTTTAAACTAGCAATAAGCCGTGGCTTTGGTGCAAGCGTAATTCAGAAGAAGAAAAAGACATTTCCACGTTTAAAATACCTATAGAATATAAAAGATAAACCTAAAGATGAAAAATAAGTATTTTTCATTGATCGTCGTATGTGTTTACTTTCATTCTTACGAAAAAAAAAACAACTTTCTTCTTAGTATGGATAACTTTTATAGCAAAAACAAACAAACTTACTTCCACTTCTATAAAATTAGTAACCTTTCTAAAATTCGATTAATATTTTTTTATTTGAGTCGATGCGATTTGCTTTCGATTATTAAATAGTTACCCCTAAATCCTATGATTATTTTCGCGTGCAACGAACATTGCTCCCTAAACATTATTCAGCCCGAGGTTACGTCTGCACTTCCTTCAGAAAGGAAGGAACTTATTACCAATGCATTCGATACATCTCGTGCGCGAAATGTTTATCGAAATTAGAGAATTTATCGAAAGCTACCTTGTTATTAAATTAATTCAGCATCGATTATTTTGTTTTAAGCCGAGAAATGGTTATTTTTAAGAATTATCGTGCCTGGTCTCGGCTAAACTATTAATGTATGTGTTTTTACTTAGAACAAGTCCTTATATATCAAGTTACGTATCTTTAATATTACGTATCTTTAATAATACCTTTTTAAAAAATATTTTACAAATATTGTCACCGGTACTTCAATCTGTTACCACACGGGTATACCTACATTTGTTTTCAATCTGGATAGAACCCAGCGAGTTTGCTTCTGAACTAATCTCATATAACTGAGTTGATTAAATCATTAAGTACCTACTTACCTTCTTGTCGTAATAATATGAGTAACCCAATTAGGTTGTCTCAAAGTTGTGTTGTATTGTCATCGAACTAATCTTGTGTAACTCAAGACAATCACGTAAGAAGTAGAACACAACACACAATAATATAATTGAGAAATCCGTTCTCAAAGATATCCACTTGAAGTTTTTCAATGCATGTATTCAACCTGTTAAGTGTATTAATAATAGTAATAGTTAAAAAACAAAGATTTAAAAAGAATCAGAATTTGAGGATTTTTCGTCCCTTTTATGATACATATCTCTAGATTTGTAATAAAAATCCAAAAAATCATTAATTAAGTTCATATCCTCAAATAAGAAGTAAAGATTTAAATTTTATTAAGTTTATTTTCCAACCGGTAATTTAAAATAGCTACAGATTAGTTCGGCCAACTACCCCGTCAAAACCCTTAAAATTCCCACAGAAAGTCGATATACAATGAAACAATCAGAAAGTCGCGGTCACGCAAACCCTCAATAAAAATAACAAAAAAATATATACCCCGGTCACCGTCCTAATGACTTTATGGGACATTGGTCAACGGAATAACCCCCTCAAGAGGGGAGAGTACTGTTATTAGGCGGTACTGTCGAACAGTTTTCCCTATCCTACTAATATTATTAATATGAAAGTTTGGATGTTTGTTACTCAATCAAGCAGAATCTGCTCAATGGTGATTGGATTTGGTAGGAAATAATACTTATACTAGAAACAACAACAGGTACTTTTTACCCAGTTAAAGTAACTCATTTTCAGGGCGTAAATCCCTACTTCCCTACTAATATTATAAATGCGAAAGTAACTCTGTCTGTCTGTCGGTCTGTCTGTCTGCCTGTCTGTCTGTCTGTTACGCTTTCACGAGTAAACCACTGCACCGATTTTGTTGAAATTTGGTATGCATAAAGAACTGAACTTGGGAAAGGACATAGGGTACTTTTTACCGCGGGAAAATTTCCCATTCCCACGGGAAACCGACTTCCACGCGAACGGAGTCGCGGGCGGCCACTAGTTTTGTATAAGTGTGAAAACTAATGTATTGAACCTGAAAAACCTAACGTTCTGGTGTCTCGACTGATTTGAATACCGTTTTGATTTAAGGCGTATTAATCAGCGTCTAAGAACAGTATTTTAGAAACCCCCCACCCAAATAGGCGTCCTACCATACAATCCGAAATTACCCATCGTTTACTTTCAACTCCTTGTAATTGCTGATCGACTTACAGCCCGATTACCGAAAATCATCATAGCTATGTACCCACTTGAATCGATCATCAAAGCCCCAATTTGTCGGTACTAAATCATCAGTCAAAAGGGCCGCTTGCTCTAAATCGATTGTCCAAATTATATCGATTCTAAAGCGGTTACGATACTACTGTTTATCCTCTTTAAATATTTGCCGCGGCTTGTTCGAAGATCGGTTTTTGTTGGTTTTTTTGCTTGCGGCCAAAAATAATAAGCTTATGTTAGAATAAGTATGTACATATCTACATATCGCAATACGTAGGTTGATAAATAAGTAGAACCTACTACCTACTTATTACAACGCTGTATAGCTTTTTAAAAAATTTGATTAACACAAAAATTAAGTGAGATACATATTTTAAAAAGGTAAGTATAATTAAAAAAACAATGTACTTAAGTTAACTTGTTTACAAAATCTTATTTATTTCTAACGTAAAATATTTATATTATTTTCCATCTTGGTTTATACAGTTAGATTGTGACTGACTATAAATTCCGAGTAAATTATCAAAATTGTGGAATCCACTGCTGTCCCTCTGTGCGCCATATGTTTCGGTCGTTACTGCACAATACAGAATTAAGGTAGAAATTACCTGTGTGTGCTTGTACTTATTTCTGTGGGTTAAGTTAAGCCGCTGAATAAACCATTAGTTATTTCTCGTGTTTATTGTAAAAATAAAAGTTTAATTACTTTTCGATGAAAACAATAACTCGATTATGAATAGTTAAGTAATCGACCTATTAGTATTTTCCCTCGCTCCCGTAAATCCCAAACCTGCTTGCCTACCTAGTTTGAAAAGTAATATACAGGAAAATACATTATGTTTAGTGTTCCCCATTAAAAACATAATTTATATCATCACAGTAATTTTTTTATCTTGACCTCTACAATATTGTTGTCTATTAGCAGAGGCGTCTCGCCAAATGTTGTACAATTTCACGTCAATTAGTCGAAACGGCCGCATGTTGCGAATAAACACAAATATCGGCCGGTTTGATGATCGGACCCCTCGTATGTTGTCCACCTGTCATTTTGCTTATTTAGGCGTACAAAAAGTTAAATGAAAAAAAATTGAATAGTTGATTGTGTGAGTGAGTAAGGTTTATTAGTAAGTTTTCAGGACTTAAACTTATCAAGATTTTTATTTTTAGTGTCCAATCGATATGTACCTTTCCAGAATTTATCAATAAGGCAAGGTATGCAAGTTTTTATGATATGCAATAAATTTAGAAAACTAAGTAGATGCTTGGTTATCTCTTTACCAACTGTAGGAACCATCCAACTAACTAAAAGTCTGTTTTTTAACCTCTATTAGTATATTCTTGTTGAAACAATATAAATTACTTTACGTCCCTACCTGAGCAATAACCACTCGCCCCACGTGCAAAGGATAGTAAAAGTATTTGCAAAATTCCAAACACATGATCTCCAGGTGTGCAGGATTAATAAACAAAAATAACAGAACAATAGCAATTATTATAGTCTTGGCAAAGTTAAACAAATTATCCCCTTTTACTATGGGAAAGGGATAACATAACAAAAATGCGTTTGTTCTTAAGTAAGACGGAATGCTAACATCTGGTGGAGATTTGTCTTTAGAAACCTAGCCATTGTGTATTTACTAAACATTATATGACTTGTTAGTTACTTAGGTATTTTTGTATGTACTGTAGGGTTTATATTATGAGAGAGAGAGTTGTTAGAAGGAAATCTTAGGTGAGATGAGATAATGTTATAACCATCCGTTTTAAAGGACTCCGGTGCGTAAAACCCTGTAACGCATCACACCCAAACCGGTGCTTGAATTAAAGTCTACTTTAGATAAACTTTATGTTATTTAAAAGTCTCTCTGAAAAAAAAAAGTGCCAGTAGTTGCCAATCAACAACAAATCATCAAATTACAATCCTGAAAAGTAGCGTTTTCCTCATTCAACATTATACGTATAGTGAAAGGCCATACATCACGTTAATATTTACATACGTGTATACTTTGCTCTTTTAACTAAAAATAAAGTATATATTTATATGATAAGATTTCTAAATAACGACTTAAGTTTCAAGTTTTCTACATACATTCGTTTTTTTACATTTATAGACGCGCATTGATCAACATTATATTTTTAGCAAAACCACTAAAATCGGTTCAGTTTAGTTTTTGACGCGGAAAATGAAGAATACGAAGTCACGATCTTGTCAATTTTACACATTTTATCAGTTCGACCAGTGGGGTGATTCCGTTATTCAAGTTGTCATGTCTGATTCGAGAATAAATGGCAAAATGTACATTTTTTCCATACAAATAAGGGAATTTTGACGTTTTTGAAAATAGTTTACCTACCTATATCACTCGAAAGTTACAATATTACTCCGCTGATAGATGTCACCACGAGCGATAGCAATAAATTATCTAAAAACATGTTTATTTAAAAAAAGCGATGCACCGCATTGAACTCATCCGCGCCTGAAAAAAGCTCTCTTACCTACTTAAAATCTTAATTTAGAAGATGCAATGTCTATCTTCTGCGCATCATGGGACCCCACTGTTGGATAAGTACATGGTTATTACTCTCTTGAGATGGGTCTCTACTATCATTTATTCCACGCGAATTGTGAACATATTACCTTGTTTTCTCCCCTGGGCTAGGAATAGCACTAAAACTACCAATTCAGGGATGTTCAACACACGAATAGTATAGGCAAATATAGGTACCTAAGCGGGCATAGGGTTGAAATACAATCACTCACCATTAGTACTAGGTTTAGAGTATACGCACACATACGTTAATCTACTACTACATCTAATTATTTGATAACACGCTTATTTATTTAATTACCTATGACAAATGGAATTACAACGCACAAGTATTCAAGCACTTAGGGAGTACCACCTTAGTATGCCTTTTATTGCTTATAACCAAATAAATACAAATTAAATTAAGCCTCTTCTGAACTCAATAAAAATTTAAAATTGATAAGGAAGATTAGGGTCATAGGTTACTAACTAGTTTCCTAATTTCTACAACAGTCATCGTGCTGATAGCAAATAAAAAATGTAAGTACAGACTACAATCTAGTAATTCAACATTGTAGCTAGGTAGGGTAGGCGAGGTAGTAGCTAAACTATCCAACAGTGTTTTACAAGCACAACCATTCGGAAACGGAACCACCCTCTAGAATACAAAGTGGCTACTTGCATTTCCTCTACATGTGTGTGTGTACACTACGTTAAACTATCAATGTGTGAGTGGGGTAGTGATCCATCCACGTCCGGTCCTTGGTCGGCACGGGCCGGGATACTCGCTCGCTCACTCACTCACTCAATCAGCTTGGATTTTTGAATCAGTCGGTGCCGGGAGCTCGCGAGAGAAGCATGTGCTAACCCGCACGGCACAATACACTCGATAACGTTTACGAACTGTGAAAAATATAAACATCTAAGTAAATCTTGATCTAAATAAAAGAATATTGTGACATTGTAATAGATTGATCTGAGTTTTTGTGCAGTGATGCGTTTGGACAGAAATCAGTGATTTTTTTAATATTTTGGATAAAATGGGTAAGTTTAACATTTCAATATAACTTTAAAAATAATCCTTCTAACAATAATCTGTTTTATGGATTGTAGTATTCAATATAAAGTCGTAATTTCAAAATATCTAATAAAATAAAAACTTTTAGGTTATCTCTGTGTTGCACTATTATTGTCTGTAAGAAATTTATCTGATCTACTTTATTAAATTAAAGAACATTAAGATCTACCCTTCTTTAATTTTACACAAGCATTTATCTCATAATTTACTATTCTCACTTTTTGTTATTATTTGCGAAACATAAATAAGTGGATTAAAAATTTTGGTACTTGGAGTATTGCGGACGCAAACCTACCGAAAGCCATACGAATCATTTTAATTGATTGAAAGCTTTAAGTTCCTACTTTCATTACAATTGGTGTTCATAAAAAAATAAAACTAACTCCTATCAGCCATAATGTAGTTATTGACAAATGGTAGATTTATTAATAAATACCCACATAGTTCGTTATAATTACCTACCTACCTTGGTATGTAAAAGTTTAACATTACGGTATTGTTAAAAAGTTTCATAGTTTTTTTTTCATTTATTACAATTAACATTCCAAACACTATTAGTTTGGAAGTTATATTTAATACCGTGATTTTGTCTTGCTAAATAAATATTATAGCTTTAAATAATGTATAACGCATATACCTGTACTGTAGTACAAACAGACTATAGAAGTATTTCCGAACTAGTACGGACTTGTCGCTACAAAGCATATTTGAGTCAGACTATAAAAACCATCATACTACTTACATTAATTTATGATTTCTGATATTGCGTAATCAATACATGATATTGATAAAAAAATTGTTAGATTTTTTGAGTTACATGTTTGCAAAAATATTAATTCATGGACATATAGTTTTATAACTATGTACTTATTTACCCAAACGATAAAATAAAAATCTATTAAAACAAACGTTAAACTACTATAACCGCATCTTGCCGATGTTATCAATAAATGCCGCAATAGTTCTTGTTTGTTTTAAAGTGCCTACCTACTTTCACAGTATCGTAAAAATGAAAAAGAGACTGGGAGAGATTAGAACATAATAGTGTGGAGGTGGGTGCGTGGGAAATCTCCCAGCGCTCACGTGCTCAACACTTACTAAACCTCACAATAATATGCAAGATTTAGATAAACCCCCCGCAGTGTGATATGCATCCACTTGAAGAAGTCATTATTTCATGGCGAAAGCGCCAAGCCAGTGAGAAACTAAGATCTTATCACTACTTTTTCTATAGTCATTAGTCTCGGTAGGTACCACACGCCATTATTCATTATACAGTGGCATCAGTTTATTCTCTAGTTTTCCTTAAACACATAAATAGTAGGTAGTCAATAAGTTGAACGGCCTAAGTTTTAAATCAATTTATATTGTATGTATTTGCGCCATTCATAAACCTGCCAAGCTTTCATACAAGCGTAGGAGTGCATAAGTCACTAGCCCATAAATCAATAGCATAGCTGCTTGATCAACAAATCTCAAAATCAGTTGATAGATTATTACGTCCCTATAATCTTGTTAAATTATAATAATATTGTATTGATATAAATAATTGATCCATGCAATCTTAAGGGTCCACATAGGACTTCAATTCCCATTTAGATAGGTTACATACGGCAATAAATCCGTTCATTGAGGGTTATTAAAATGAGTGTCATGTCGCGTAGGCCTCACGTTCGTTTTGCGGTTCATAGCAATAGGCAGTATTGCTAGTTAGTGGTTCCGGATACGGAGCGGACGTGTCGGATGTCGGCGTGAGTCACGCGGCGCCCACGCCGACCGCCGTCACCGCGCCCACTGGCGCCCGCTCTCCGCGAAAACCCAGCACCAGCCTCCTAGGATTATCTAAAGCCTTCAACGGCTATAGGAACTCTAAATAATGCTATCGTCTCCAGTTGTCCACCTTACTAAGCAGTCTTTGGTTTCCTCAAGTTGGATTCCAGTTACTTCTATCATAATATACTTATCAAATTAAATACTTAAACATTTTTTTAATACGTGACTACAATACAATAAACGTTTTCTCATTTGAATAGTCGTAAAAACATATTGACCCAAATTATATATCGGTCAATTTCTTTAAATAAAAATCTAGATATGACGACAGTGGCAATGACTTTCGGAGACACGTCAGCGCCCGTCGGCGTTACGACAGATTTAGCTGGCGTCTGGAGCACGTCTAGCTATTTGGATTGGGCATTTCGCGCAAGGCGGTGAGAATCTCGAGTTGAATGACTGAAGAAAGCACAATGCACATCCTTGGTATATCAGCAATGTAGTCATCTGGCCTGCCTACGCAAAACAAGCCTTCGGTATTAAGTCTAGGTTTACACATTTCATTTACAAATGCTTGAGAATAGTCTGTTTTGTATTAAGTTCAGATTTTTATGAAAAGGAATAAATATTTACTTAAAATATAATTACGGCATAGGTCGTCATTAATTACCGTAAATTACAATATTTTGCTTCTGTTTTCCCTACGAATTACTAGTGATACTACGTGACTAATATTGTATGTTGTTTCCCCAATGTCATTTCTTTATGCCATGCCAGTTAGCTAAAAGTATAAAAGCCACCCTAACATAACTCAGTTTCGTCTCGCCGAGGTCGATCAGCGTTGGAACCGCGCCAGCCGACGGGGACATAAATCCACCCTCCGTCGCACTTACACGCGAATAAAATAAAAGCATACAGTATGCGGATGTTTTAAGTGACTCGAATAAGGGAACAAATCGACTTATAGTTTTTTAGATCACTTTAGGTAGGTTTATGGAGGATAAAGTATCAAAATTGTTTGGTCAGGTTTTAAACGTTTTTTTTGTTGTTGCAGATGAGCGGCAAGCGTACGCGCAGCTATAGATGTGCGGTGCACCATCGCGACAGAGAAGTCAGCTCGGAGAACGATTTCCATCTTTTGCTTGAAGACCCTACTTTATTTGCCAGGTAATTTTAACAACAAACTAAACAAATATATATATTTGGACATAGTTGTTTATATGTAAACAGCCTTATTTTTATATAAAAAATAAAATTAACTAACAGAGTAAAGTCGTATCTGAAAAAAATTAAGACGTAAAATGTTTTTCACACTTGACCTGCAACATAAGTAAAATAGGGATCTCTTAACTTTTTATGAAGATAGGTTTTAGATAGAAGATAATTTAGGAACTGAGTATGTTTATAAATTTCGTTCAAATTTTTTTATTGTATTACTTACGATTTTCTTTGAATAAACTGACATCTTTATGTCATTACTAAATATGTCATTCAAAATTTCTGTTCCTTGCGTTCGCATGCAAAATTTACTTATGAAAATATTTTTGTAATAAAAATAAAAATGATTTGCAGATAATTTGCTTTAGTGTTATTTTGTAGCAGATGTAAGATTAAACTGTGTTCGTTCTTGTCCGTAATAAATCTAATAGAATTTTCATTTTTGTATGTTATTTTGTAATATGTTGTGTTTCGTCCACAAAAAATATAAAAAGTTGTCAAATATTGTTCTGGACAATAAATAGTGAAAGTAAGTTATTAAATGTAACAAAAGGAGAACACTATTTCACGACATACGTTTTTTGTAGGATTTATTAAAATGTCGAAAACGAAAAGATAAGACCATGTAATCCATGTAATTTTTTAAATCGTTTTCATGATTCGGTTAAGCTTTATATTATTTGTTATTTTTCAGGATGGTTCACCTGGTGGCAATGGAAGTGCTCCCTGAGGAGCGAGAGCGCAAGTACTACCAGGAACGGTATACTTGCTGTCCACCGCCGCTGTTCATTATATGCGTCACGCTATTAGAGGTACGTCTCATATAAAGTTAAATCATTCAATAAGTTGCATTCCAGTTACGTCTGAATCACATTTTATCCGCGTTTAGGTTTAGGTTTAAAGAATTTATTCTCAGAAAGATTACAGGAATCACTTATTTGAGAACAGAGTTTCTTAATAATAATTTAATAGAGGTCACCAGGCATTTAACAGTTATAAGCGGGTACTTAGTATTTAATCTTTTTTTTTTTTTCTACTATTAAGTATGTAATAATAAATTAAATTATCAATAATACCATAGAAAACACTTACGTAATATCACAAGTGCCCTCCACGGTATCATTGACAATTTTCTAAAATATAATCAGACAACTGTGACTTAAAACTGTTAAATGATGTTACATTTTTTATGTGTACAGGAATTTTATTATATAGTTGTGCTCCCTCGAAGGTAAAGGATTTCTTTCCGTAGTTGGTTCGTGTTTTAGGCAGAACAAGTAAGCTGGGACGTCGAAGACTACGTTTAGTTATTTGTGATTTTTTTGTAAAAGTCAAGTTGGTGGTGATGGTTTTATCAAGAATTTTTCTAATTAGAATGCAAGTGCTATATTTGTAAAGTTGTTGAATATTCATGATTTTAGTTTCGTTATAAATTTTGTGAGTTGGTGTGAGATATGGGTATCGAAAGAGTGTTTTTATTATTTTATTTTGGGTTCTTTGTAATTCTTTAAGCTTTGTTTTTCCAGTATTGCCCCATATTTCTATTAAGTATAGCAGATGTGACTTTACGAGTGAATTATAGATGTTAAAACGTAGTTTTCGTGGTACACATTGGCTTATATTCCGAAGTGAAAATGTAATTGACGATAGTTTATTTTTAATATATTCAATTTGTTTGTCCCATGTTAGGTGATTGTCCATTCTCAATCCTAGATATTTTTCATATGTTTTTTGTTCTAGTGGAATGTCATTAATCACTAGGGGATTATGCGGTGGGATTTTTTTGTTTTTGGCCTTAAATATAATATAGCAGGTTTTAGAAATATTTATAGTTAATAAATTGTTTTGGAACCATTTATGTAGCATGTTTAAATCTTCCTGAGCTTGTGCAATTATTTCATGTATACTAGAACCAAAATAAAATAAGCATGTGTCGTCTGCGTACAGTGTTAAGTGGCCATGGAGTCCTAGATTTGCTATATCATTTATATATATTAGGAATAATAGTGGTCCAAGTACGGACCCTTGCGGGACGCCGTAAGTTATCGGTTGGGTATTACTTTTATTATTTTCAATTTGTACTATTTGAGATCTGTTTGTCAGGTAAGAATTGAACATTTTTAGAGCACAACCCTTAACTCCAATTGCCTGTAACTTATTTAGTAATAAACTATGACTGACGGTATCGAAGGCTTTTTTTAAATCAATGTATATACCTAATGCAATTTTTTTACTGTCAATATTTTTTTTAATTTTTGTTGTTAGATCAATTGTGGCTATAGTTGTATTACTTTTAGGTCTGAAACCGTATTGACGGGCTGACAGAAAGTTAATTGAGTCCAGGTATTTCATCAGGCGATTGTACAGTATTTTTTCTAAAATTTTTGATAAAACTGGTAAAACAGAGATGGGGCGGTAATTACCTGGATCTGTTTTCGTACCCGATTTGTAGATTGGTGTAACTTTTGCTATTTTGAGATTATCTGGAAATTCGCCGTCAGTCAACAATTTATTAAAACAGTGTGTCAAATTATCAGAGAGTATATTTTGTAGACATTTAATTACTTTAGTATTAATTTTGTCTATGCCACTACTTGAGTTGGGATCGAGATTTTTTATAATAGTTAAAATTTCATTAGTATTACACGGGGTTAAGGTTGTAAGTTCATGTTCTTGTATTTTTTTAAATTGATTAGAATCAGGGTAAATAACGTTAGTATTGTTTTGTTTCAGTATTTTTTCTGCTAGTAAGTTGCCTACGGTCGAAAAATATTTGTTGAAGGTCTCACATAATTCTTTTGGATCAGTTATTAATTTGGAATCAACTACGAGCTTCGAAGGAGCAGAGTATTCTTTTATTTTATTAGATGCTAAACTATTTATAAGAGTCCAAATTTTTTTAGGGTTTTCAGCACACTCTGAAAACAATTTATAAAAGTAATTATTCTTCGTGTTCTGTATTAGTCGAGCTATTTCATATCTTTTGTTTTTGAATTCTTTTTCTAGAGTTTCATTGTTAGGATCATTTCTGTGTTGTTGCCATAGATGATTTCTCTGGCAGATACCACTGATTATGTCGCTGTTTATCCAATCTTCTTTAGGTAGATTTAATATTTTAATTTTCTTTACTTTACTGTCTTCTACACATTGTTTAATTTGGTTTTCAAATTCCTTAAAGTTATTTTCCAGCTGGCACGATTCTAGTGTTTTACAAAGTTTGTTATAATCTATTGCCTCATAGTAAGAACGCACTTTCTTAGGGGCTTTATGTTTGTTAAGTTGCACATAAATCTGCTTATGATCTGACATCGAGGAGTTTATGATAGTAAAGTTGAAACTTTCATTTTTTAGGTTAGTGATTACGTGGTCTAAGATAGATTGTTTTGTGGCGGAGTCCCTTGTGCAATAAGTTTTATGAGTTTTGTTTAGTAATACGTGTCCTGATTCCTTAATTATTTGCTTATATTTTGTTACACATTTTTTCAAGGTTTTTTCTTTTGCTAACAAATCAAGATTGAAGTCCCCAAATATAATTGATCTCTTTCGTTGTTGTAATTTCATATCATATGTTTCCAAAAAGTTTGTTGTATTAGTATCCCCGGGTTTATACACCACGCCAACGTCTAATGCAAATTTTTCGAGATGTATCCATAAATAATTATTACCTTCTTCATATGTTGATTCTAATTGATGGTGCTTTAGGTTGTTGTGTACATATATAGATACTCCTCCTCCTCCAATATCCGTCCTGTAGCTATAATGGTGAGTGTAATTTTCAATTTTCAATTGTTGAATTTGCTGCTCATTTCGTATCCAGGTTTCTGTTAGAAGTATCACATGAACAGTTGTTGGTATTGCCTTAATGATGCATTTAAGTTCGTCCAGTTTTCCTTTTTTTTTGATGCTCCGAGCATTTAAATAAAGAAATGAGAGGCGTGATTTGTTAGTATGTATTTGTTGAAAATCTGTAACTATTTGGTAGAGTGTTTTATCTGGGTCAGGTATAGGTATAGTGCCATTTATTGATTTTCGGAGTTTTTTGAGTCCGATTTGATAATAGTTGGTATGCCATTCATGTATTTAATTATGATGTCGGCTTCTCCGTCAGTTTTGCGTCTTGTTAGCTCATCTTTAATAGCTAAAAAGTATTTATATTGAGCAGGAGTCTGGTCGGAATAAAGTTTGATATGACCTGGTAATTTGTCTTTATTACGCAGTAATAGTAATGCATGTTCTGGTTCTTCAAAGCATATCTTTAGTCTACGACTCTTTCCTGCCTGATACTTGCCAATGCGAAAAATTTTAGTAGGTTTTGGAAGGTCCTTGCTTATTAGGGAGATAATGTTTATAACGTCCAACTCATCCTTGGTAGCTCTTTCTTGTGTATTGGTTGAGGTCTGCTCTGATATTCCAACGATGATGATGTTATTTTGTCTCTTTTTGCGCTCGATAACTTCTTTGATTAATTGTTCGTTTTCATACATACTGGTAGTTGGTGGGCTATTTTTGATTTCCTTAAGTTCACTTTCAAAAAATTGCATTTTGGTTTCATTGCTACATACCTTTGTCTCTAATTGAGATAATTGGCCCAGAATATGTCCTTGGTCGGACGAAATCTTTGAGGTTGCGCTTTTAATATCTCGTATTTCATTATTAATATCGGCCACATTTGAGGAAACTAAGTTTCTTGTTTGTTCATTTGAAGATCGTAAATCGATTATTTCGTTTTTTATATCGGCAAAAGTCTCACTCATTTTATTCAACATCGATGCATTTGAGTCAACATAATTTTCCAATAATGTGGCGATGCGCGATAATTCGTTTCGCATAGATTTAACTTCGTCTGAGCAGGGACATTCGTGTTCAGGTTGTTTTCTTTTACGGAAAGTTATCTGTGACTCAGTTAATTCTTCCCTTAATTTCGATAAGTCCGGCTGGGAGCCACCAGCTGTGACGGTAGTCGGTGGGGATCGTAATGTATTCATTGTGACTACTTGATTAGCTTTTTAAGAGATGAATATATTATACGAAACGTTTAGGTATCAATATACAAAATTTATCGCGCGTCGATTTGGTAATTCACAACTTCTCGGTAGCTGTTAGGTATTTGCATTTAGTCGAACGCAGAGTCAGTGTGCGAGCGAGACACAAAGCAAAATATTGCAACTATAGATAGTTACTATTCCCGCGGGGGTGAGGCGCCGCGCCCCGCTCGCTTGTGGCGTCCGTCGAAGATGCAGTTGTAGGCTGTTGCACTTTAAAACAGTTTAAATCACACGACAATAGTCTTAGCAAATTGATTTCACAGTTCTAGTTATAAGTTCTATATTTGAAGATCACTGATTTGTATTTTTGCAAATAAATTTGATACACGTCTGCGCTGTTCAAGGCCTGGCGACCGAAAAAAGTTAAGCAATAAATAACTGCTAGGTAAATTTGAACGCCAATGAACGGCCTTGTTGACTCATAAGGCCACTCACGACACACTCTTCTTAACTGTATTATGTATATTAGTTATCTAGGTAGGCCACCTAACCGAGTTACTCACCCATACGTTTTTAATTAAGTTGGGAAATTCGAAATATCGTAAAAACTTGCCGTGTCATTGTCTCGTCATCCGTGCCACATCCGTTGACTGTTTTAACACCTGATCTGAATGTAATAAAAAATACTTTGATGTAACACCCGATTCATGCTAAATATCAGCCTTTTATAAACCGCTACAGTTACGCATATTAAAATAAGAATTCGCATTTAATAGATGAGCGTGTGTATGATCACTTTCTACACGGCTAGAATCGAGCACCGCTCTAGTTACCTCAGTTAATTAAAAATTGTAATTGTTGATTTCACATCCGCACAAACTGCTGGTTTACGTGTTTCGTATACAAGGCCGAGCTCGGTTTGGTCAGATTCGTGACGTCTAAACTGTTGAGTTTTACCCCTGCCGTCCGTCACACGTTGCTTCACATGCTACTTTTCTACCAAAGGTGCTGTATGCCATGTACAGTACAGACAGACACGCAACTAACGGTTTTCCGCCGAGTATAATATGGTGAAAAGTCGTATAAAATTACGCATGCTCACGAAACGTAACGAAATCCGACATGTTACGGTAACTTGCTGTAAACAACGGCATATGCATCAAGCGTAGATATTTATTTCGCGTTTTATGGAACAATTATAAATAAGTAATTTAAGTTTTATCTATTTTATCTTCTATTATATCTACGTTCAATAGAGCCGGTTCCGCAGGTAAATTAGAAAATTAATTAAAATTGCATTCAGAAATGAATAGGAAAATACAAAACATTGCAATCAAATACTTTACATATCGTAAAGTAGGATTTATTTATTCATATCATAATAAAAAGCAATTTCATGCATGGCCTGTCTTCTAGTTTACGATGGCATCGACCACCTATGAAATAAACAATGAAATATATTGTTAAAAAACTGTAAAACTATGAAAATATCAATTATCAGAAAAAAACAAACTCACTTAGCAAACACATAGGTGACTGTCCATGTCTTTGGATGTTTTTAAGTATTAAACTTTATGTTATTGTTGCCAGCTGGGCGTGTTCGCGTGGTACGCGTCGGGCGGCGTGGCGGCGGCGGCCGGGCCGGTCCCGGTCGACTCGCCGCTCGTCTACAGACCCGACCGAAAGAGGGAGTTCTGGCGCTTCTTCACATACAGCGTCGTGCACGCGGGGTGGCTGCACTTGGCCTTCAATCTGCTGGTTCAGTTGGCGGTAAGCATTTAAAAAATCTCCTATAGAGATTCTTCTTGTATACTTACGCTAAACAAAACTAACACGAGAGTATTTGCTAATATAGTTTTATTTTTCAGGTGGGGCTACCCTTAGAAATGGTTCACGGTGCACTTCGCTGCGGTGCCGTGTATCTGTCGGGTGTCCTCGGTGGCTCATTAGCAGCTTCCGTGCTAGACCCCGACGTGTGTCTGGCTGGAGCCTCCGGCGGCGTATACGCACTATTAGCCGCTCATTTGGCCAACGCGTTGCTGAACTTTCATGCGATGCGATACGGCGCTGTGAGGCTGGTCGCAGCCTTGGCGGTCGCGTCCTGTGATGTTGGTTTCGCTGTACATGCTAGGTATACTAAGGTAAGCAAATCAATATCTACCTAAATTTAACTTTGTTTACAATTCTAAGGGCCGGTTTTTCAATAGTCAGATAAGTTCTATCTAACAGAAAATCAGTATGTTTTTGTTGCACGTCGAACATAAATACTTGACATATGTATGAAGTGACAATGAAAACATACCTCTTATCAGTCAGTTAGCATTTATCTGACTATTGAAAAATCAGCCCTTAAACATTTTTCAATCAATAAGTTTCATCCTGATTAAAGTATCAAAATATGTTAGTCCAACTATAAAAACCTTAATTATAACTTCAAATTTTAATCCTCATTTATTTTGTCCTTAGGAAGCGCCTCCAGTATCATACGCCGCGCACGTGGCCGGCGCGCTGGCGGGTCTCACCATCGGCCTGCTGGTTCTGAAGCACGCGCAGCAGCGGCTGTGGGAGCGGCTACTGTGGTGGGCGGCGCTCGGCGCCTACGCGGCTTGCACACTATTCGCGGTGCTGTACAACATCTTCAGCGGGCCCGTGGACGAGCTCCACTACATGCCGCCCGACCCGCCGCCCGATGTCGCCGGCTTCTGACGTCATCAATGAAACAACGCCCTCTAGCGGCCAGCGCCACTCAACACGCCTAGTCAATTTACCTTAGTGTGATTCGCGATAAGTAGCCTATTATTTGAGGAGGCACCGGTATTCCCCGTACAATTTGTACGCCTATTCCAGTGAAGATTTTTGAATCTTTTTTTAGTTTTTTGTTTTTAATCGTGCGGCTCGGTTGTTGCTGTTTTGTTTGCAGCCTCCTCGGAATACTTATTTGTTAAGTAGTGATAATTTTGTATTGGATAGATGAAAGTATTTTTGTACCTAATTGAGCGTCCGTAGTGGTAGGATGGTGTTACCTCAGCACGATAGTTGAGCGCTGACTCATTCCGCTAAATGTTGTGTTCTCTACAATTTTGTATGATTCCGTCGAATAAAACATCACATTTAGTAACGAGTCAGAGTATAGCCCAGCACACCAAAGATTAGGATAGATCCTGAGATTGTATTAGCCTCTATAGGAAGAAAGTCATAAACATACAACTGCATATGGCTGTCTGGAGTCCACAAATACAGCCATTTGCATTTTATCTATCATTTCCTCTAATCAATTGTTAATAATATGCTTGTTTATTTTCTATTGAGTATAGATTTCCAATAAATATTGCTCACAATATGCATAATATGTTCTATATAATATTCTCTGTTATAAATTGCTCAATAATAGCTGATTTGATTTTAATCTAATATGATTATGCTCAAAAGTGAGTTTTTATTTTACGCATTGATAATTTAATTTTGGGTCACATTACTGTGTAGTGTGACTGTGTCCATTTTCATATGAAAATTGTGTGTTATTTATTATACAATAATTATTGTAATATTAATGGCAAGCATCTTGTTCATTCAAGTAATAATGATTCCTATTGTAAATTTGATTGTATTCTTTTAATTTTAATCAAATTGTCACAAACGACTGATTTTTTTGTATCAATTATTGCAGAGTGTTTTCATTTATTTTAAATATAAGTGTGAATCGAAATAATTTATAATAATAATTTTATATGAATGAAAATAAGAATGAATATGATTAAAAACGATTGCTAATGATTTCTGTCTTATTATTTATTAGCTTATAAATCAAACAACTGCATCTAAATGATTTGATCCTGTTTATTTAATAGTCAACATTTACTGAAATTTTAACAATTTCATATAAAATAAAATCTATATTTTATCTACTATGGCTACATAGATGGGTTTTATTAGTTTTCTTTTTACTTAATAATTAAATAAAACAAATACTGATATCACTAACTTTTGAAATAACGTGGTTGTACCAGACTATATCTTAAAAAAACGTTTTCAGTTTCATCTCCTAAACAATAAAAATTTGACCCAATTCCGAAAACATTCAAGACCAATTTTTATATTGCAGTCACTTCTCATATCTAGTGTTTAATATTATTAAAATTAGTCATCATTGAAAAATTTAATGAAAACAATTCTAAACTTCTTTATATTGTCACGATGTGCGAAAATTTTCGGTTGGCCGGATAATCCGTCTCCATATTACACTGAGCTGAGTAAGTGATAGCAATATTTATAATTTAGAGTCTTCGAACTTTGAATCGAAAAGAAATAAACTTAGAAGTACGACAGGACTATCCGCGTAAGAAAAACTTTTCTCATTTCTTAAATAACTTTAACAATGTTCAAGTGAAGGCAACAACAGTGTTTTCCTTACACGAAATGCCATGAGTTTAAAATCCAACCCTATATAAAAATCTCTTTGAGATCTTTTACATTTGAAACAAAGTTATATTAACTAAAGGCCTCTTTGAAGCTGTTTACTGTATAGCTATAAAAAAACATTTATTATATAATTTTCAGTTTAAAAGTATGTTCGGAAGAGACCAACAGTTGCTCTCACCCATAGAGGGGTATCTCTTTCTTGTAGTTCGTTGCTACATTCTGAGGCATATTCGTGTAGTTGTGAACACTCTTGGTGAAGTCTTTTCTGTAAACAAAAAAATATTTATTTTAAATAACATTCCAATAACTTATAAATCTTAGATCAAAGATCAGTTAAAGGTCAGAAGTCCCGTAAAAAACAGCAACGCAATCCCTTTCAAACGCTAACATATTAATCGAGATCGATGTTCGATATAATATCGGCAAAGGGGAAAAAAAGGCCTCTAATTCAATCAGGACAACGTTAATCATTGACAATTTTCATAGAGAAATCAGCCGGAATCTTGGTATTTGAACTATTGTAAGCAGAGAGGCTTCTTCCACAAGCTTATAGCAAGAATATCTTATCCGATATGGCCGCTTTATACTTTCCTTATTTTTAAATCCTCCATATACTTTACAAGTTGCATCATATTCTACAAAGTTAAATGAATAAATATTACCTGTAAATCCTCAGAGACTGTAAAGATAGCGGCCTGTGCTTCTAGATCTCGTCTCACGGAGCGCTCCCCGAGGTTCGCTGAACCGATGATGGTGGCCCAGGGGACCCCGCTGCCTGGCGGGTAGTACCTAGGAATGTAGGATGAGGAGAATGAAAATAGATGAAGAATGGGTAGTCTTATGAACCGGGGAAATTATGTGTTCGACTTGTAAGTAGTTCTTCTTCTTATTACTATCATCAGTATCTTATTTTATTATAATTTAGTTCAAAAGTCGCTATTCGGCTCTGTTTATAGGTTTGTCTCTAATTTCGCCCTCTCTTAGATATTTTATTGCCTTATTTTAATTGATAAATAAATAACATTTAGTTGGTGTCTTTAGTTAGCCAAAATTTAATGTTTTGTGAACAAATTGGCCAAAGTTAAGCTATTACGGGCGTGGGCGGCTCATTATGTGATGGCAGCTCATATCTAGTTTCATAATTGTAGGCATGGTTATTTTTCATTTCTTAAAAAGTATATGAAACAAAAGTTTTATAACAAATAATAGTCCGTGCTTGTTTACTGAATATGTATTGTGAAATCAGTGTATCCATTGTCGATGCACCTACTTGCTATCGGCATTTTTTATTATTTAAACAGTTTGTAGGGATCTTTTCAAATACAAGTCATTCTATTTCTTATGGAAAATTTCTTAAGTGGAAAAAATACTATGCCTATCGGATCGCCACTTAATTATTAGTTAACGTAAAACATGCTAAAAGATAATTGTTACTTTAAAAAAAAAAAGCATAGCTTGAATTCTGTTTACGTACCACAACCCTTTCGCATGAAATGTCCATCTTGGACGTTCAAACTCTAGCATTTGCACTCTACTTCTTTGGTTCAGCTCAGATACTCTTTCCCAAAATCTATAATAAAAAAAAACATTATATCTCACCATATGTAAACATTTTCAATTTGAACCATAAATTATTCCCAAATGCAACAGCAGATATTTTTAATTAACCTAAGCATTTGATGATAAGTAGGAAAGGAATGTAATAGAAAATCATAGCTGTTAGCAAATTCATTTGCAAAATTATTTTATTTCAACTATGATACAACTTACTGCTGCGCTATCAGTGAGTATGCATGAGGTATTCCACCAGCTGGGCCCGGTGCACCAAGAAAACCATTTGCCTGAAGATAAATAAGTATATAATTTATTAATTTCTTAATTAAAGTACTTAGTTTTGTAATTTACCTATCTGTATTCAAAGAAGATATATTTGTAAGCATATTCACCGTCTACTTTCTACAAAAAAAAACCTCAGGATTTTATTAAGTATATTAGAAAACTTTAAAAAATTTCATTAATAATATAACTTTTATTGAATTCAATTTGTAATCATATAGGACTTAAATTTTGATTTGTTTCTTTTCTTTAAGACTATATATAGTATTTGCAAATAATGTGCCAAAAATTTAAAATACAAATCAAATAAACAAATAACCTTCAGTTTTATTAACTTTATTGAATATTTATACTTACATTAGGATGGGCCATCAATAAACTAATATTTGCTTTGCAATCTTTAAGTAGAGTTGTTGCATATTTTTCTGTTAAATTGAAATATCCTGTGGCCAGTCTGAAGTAGGATCCTTTTGGAGCTGAATTGAGGATACCACAAGTGATGGTTTCATCTTGAGTTATATCAAACTCACCCATTTGAATAAGAGGAAATACCCATGTGTCTTTGGTGCTGTCTGTAATATTGAAATATTTAAAAAAAAAGGGCTAGGCAACATATTATAATATTATTTTACACTAATAATACCTTTACTTTACCTTTGGAACTTGATAGTAGCATTTTTTCTTGTGAGTCTTTCCATTTTTGGATAAAGCTGTTTATTCTCCTATTGGCCCCTTTTACTATCTCTTCTTTGGGAAGTTTCACTTCTTGTATACCATCCTTAGAACATTTTTTGCTGAATTCACTAACTTCATCTGAAACCAGACATGTTTATAATGAAGTAAGAAGATAAAACTAAAGCAAGTTGTAAAATAATTCATGGTTAATACAGGGTGTCCCAAAACTCGACGTCAACCCGAAACCGGGTGACAAGGCAAGTCATGCTGGTTATCAGAAAAATGTTTAAAAAAATCTAAGTCACGTGTTCTCAAAATTATTGGCATTTTAAAAAAACACGCAAAATTTCACACCCTGTGACAGTGTTTTTGCTGCTGTTGCCACAAATGTTCACTTTTGGAAACTTTTTTTTTTGATATGTAACCCTGAATAATGCTTCTCTAAACTGTTATCAACATTTCAAATCTAGCTCCTTGAGATTGCATAAAAATAGGACTTATTTCCAAGAAAAAAATTAAAAATTAAAAATGGCCTAGTTTTAACTGTCTGCATTGAAAAAAAATTGTATTACGCGAGTTTGGCAAGTTGTGTCAAAAGTTGGCGCATTTAGTAAGGATCCCAAAATGGTATGACACTTGGCAAATTGTAGTTGCTATCATGAACAAAAAAAAAATTCGTAAAAATCCAGTGTTCAACAATTTTTTCTTACCTGGTTAAAAAATATTCTAATGGGCCCAAGGTTTTCCAAAGAGTCGTAAATTGTAAGTAGTGACAAAGGAGTCTTTCTAGGAAGTGTAAGCGAGATAGTATTTGTGCTAAAGTGATTGAGTGAGACGGAGAGAGTCACCTTCTCAAGTGCGAGCGAGACAGGTATGGACGCTAAAGTGACTGAGATGGAGAGAGTCATTTTACCAAGTGCGAGAGAGACAGAGAGTGACGCCAGGTATTCGCTATTGTAGATACACATTACAAACCAGTCAGTACGTTACGTTCCTTCGTTTACTGCGCTTGTTTTCGTATTCGTTTGTGTTGATTTCGTACTGTTTACTTTTGGCTATGTTTATGGACTTGTGATTGCTTGCGATTTAGATTCGGACTGTTTGTTTTCTCTTAACGACGACCTTTGCTTTCCTCTGGACTATTGTGTGAGTGTGTGACAAGTGCCGAGATGTCTTCGTATACCACTCGCGAATACGCTAATATGCACCTTATTTATGGTGAGTGCAGGTGTAATGCCAGTGCTGCTGCCAGACTTTACCGCGAAAGGTACCCAAACGCTGCTCGTTACCCCGATTATCGGGTGTTTACGAATGTGCATCGGTTGCTCTTCTCAGAAGGCCGCCTCCCAAATCAAACGCATGGTGGAGGCAGACCCACCAACCCTATGGAAGAAGAAGTTCTACAGGCTGTCGAAGAAGACCCAAGTACTTCAGTAAGAGCTATTGAAACGAACACCGGAGTGCCCAAAAGTTCAGCCCACCGTATTTTAAAAAGAAATGACCTACACCCATACCACGTACAGCGAGTACAGACATTATTACCCGGTGACTACCAAAATAGGGTGAATTTTTGCCGGACGATATTGGAGAGGTACAGAGATGACCCACTTTTTCTAACAAAAATTTTATGGTCGGACGAATCAACTTTTAAAAAGGACGGCTACGTGAACATGCACAACCTGCATGAATGGCGTGTTGAAAACCCTCATTTAACGAGACAGGATCGGTCCCAGTACCGATTCAAAGTTAACATGTGGACCGGAATTTTGAATGGCCAAATAATTGGTCCTTTTGAGTTGCCTGATGCATTAACTGGCGAGGTTTACTTAGACTTTCTTCAAAACCATCTTCCAAATTTATTAGAAGACGTGCCGCTAAGCATTTACAGAGAAATGTGGTTCCAACAAGATGGGTGCCCAGCGCACTTTGCTCGCCCCGTAAGAGAGTACCTCGATGAAGAGCTTCCTGGGAGATGGATCGGGCGGGCTGGACCAATCTCGTGGCCGGCCCGTTCACCGGACTTGAATCCTTTAGACTTTTTTTACTGGGGAGCTGTTAAAGAAAAAGTTTACGAGAAGCCCATTGGGAGTGAACATGAATTACGGCAGAGAATAGCTGAAGCAGCTCAATTTGTAAATAATGGACGATACGCTAGAAAGATAGCTCGATCTTTTTTAAAAAGATGTCGCGCTTGTATTGCCGCCGAAGGAAGGCATTTCGAACACTTATTATAACATTTTAAGAATTATTGTAAATTTTATTAATAAACATTGGTATTAAAATTTTGTTTTATTTAAAATTGAAACCTTTAACAATAAATGCTTATTCCAATGCACACACTAAAAAAAAAAAATTAAAAGTGAACAATCTGTTCATTCAATAAAGATAGACGAGTACATCAGTACAATGTACAATTCAGTTAAATTTAATCAGTGTGTAAATTGGAAGCGGCTCCAATGTAACCAACGATAAGCTTTGCAATTTTAACCAAGTAAGAAAAAAAGTTAAAAATGGGTTTTCATGGAAATATTTTTTTTTGTTCATCATAGCAGCTACAATTTGCCAAGTGTCATACCATTTTGGAATCCTTACTAAATGCGCCAACTTTTGTCACAACTTGCCAAACTCGCGTAATACAATTTTTTTTCAATGCAGACAGTTAAAACTAGGCCATTTTTAATTTTTAATTTTTTTCTTGGAAATAAGTCCTATTTTTATGCAATCTCAAGGAGCTAGATTTGAAATGTTGATAACAGTTTAGAGAAGCATTATTCAGGGTTACATATCAAAAAAAAAAGTTTCCAAAAGTGAACATTTGTGGCAACAGCAGCAAAAACACTGTCACAGGGTGTGAAATTTTGCGTGTTTTTTTAAAATGCCAATAATTTTGAGAACACGTGACTTAGATTTTTTTAAACATTTTTCTGATAACCAGCATGACTTGCCTTGTCACCCGGTTTCGGGTTGACGTCGAGTTTTGGGACACCCTGTATAAATAATAAAGCAACTAAACAAACACAAGAAAATCTTCACTGAAAACATAAAATAATAACTTACATAGACATCATACCTATAAGTTCACTATAAAAATTTGCTATATCTGGATCTTCTATAACAATGTAGCGATCTTGCCTCTGCTGAAAGTAGTCATTGGAGCAGTTAGCCCCACTCAACAATACTGAATCATCAGCAATGTACAGTTTAATGTGTTGTAGCCCCACTATTTCATTGTATCTTGATGGGAGTGCCTTAGACCAAGAACCTTGAAGTCTTGGAGTTTGGTACAGAGATACTGTACATTGTCCAGGGTTATCATGTACTAAGTTCTGCAGCAATGTTAGAGAATTCTCCTTTCCTCTTGTACCTCTTTGGTAATCCAGCAATACATGGAATTTTAACTTTTTATTATTATCTATGTTTTCTTTGGTTACATCCAGTAACTTCTTCTCCAAAGACCCAGTGCCTATATACAAACTGGCTACCGATACCCTACGATTTGCGCTTTTAAACCTTTCGCACAATGTATCGTAAAACTTTCTTGGATCATTTATTATATTAATTTTTGAGGCACTCACTGGAAAACACGGTGCCACACTATACAACCAACTAAAGTAATGGAATTCTGTTGCTTTAAATCTAAGTGACATATTACCGTTTAATAACATAAATAAAATATGCTCTATTTATTTTCACACAAATAATTGAAGTTAAACAAATAAAAAAGAATCGTGCGAGACTGCAAAAGCAAGCCGAGAGTGAGAGCGAATGTCATTTATATGACAGATTCAGTGCTACCAAACCGACTCCCTTAAAAACCCCAAAAATTATAGACTAAATAATGCAAGAGAACTTCGATTTATACTAATATTATAAACGTAAAAGTTTGTGAGTATGGATGTTTGTTACTCTTTCACTTAAAAACTACTGGACGGATTTTGATAAAACTTTACAGTAATATAGGTTATACATCAGAATAACATATAGGGTACTTTTTACAGCTGGAAAACTTCTCATTTTACCGCGAGAAAACCGACTTCCACGCGAACGAAGTCGCGGGCGGCCACTAGTATAATATGAAGATCCTAATGAATAACCAATTAAACTTATGCTGTATTATGCGACATTGATGGCCTCATTGAGAAGGCGTATATTTGTGTGGGTGGACTGATATAACAAATCCAATAAGAGCGGTATAGTATACGTGCCTTTAAGACAAAACCAAATAAAAATATATTTTTCATTGTCATTGATTTGTCATGTCTGAAAGCCAATATTTTGGCATATTTAAAAAAATCTTCTTTAATTTTAATTACTCCTAAATTAAAAAATTTGGAATACCTCTTAGTTGGGAATACTGGACTACTGTCACAAACCGTTGTCAATGTCATCTTTTTCTCAAGGCGCTGCTATACATAAGTTAAAAGACCTGAAAGACTTACAATGATGAACTAAGAATAGACAATATTCACATTTGAAATAAGTCATTTTATTTTTACAAACTATAATTAGGTATTCCACGTTCTATAAACTTGTTATATACTTTTAGTTTATTGAACGATTAATTCCGATGCCTGAAAAACATTTTGAACACTTTTGAACAATCGAAAAAGACTTACAGCAAATCTAAATCTTTTTTATGATGGTTATAAAACTCTAATATCCAATGTAATAAAAATATATTCAATAACATTTTAAAAACATATTCAAATATATGTGTAGTTTTTTATTATGACAAATATTTCTCCTGAAGAATTTGACCTTGATTAATTCCATGATAAATTATATTTTGTTTAATGTATGCCCAAGCCATCCTATTAGAAGAAAAGTGAAAACCCACATCACCGTCTTTAGATAATGTAATAGCTCCAGCTGTGTTTTTAAGGCGCTGCGTCATCCCTAAAAATGTATAATTGGATTTAGTGTATAATTGCTATTGTATAATTATTATTTTCTTAGATATTTGACTATTGATTATTTTTATATTTACCGTCAACCGACTTCTTAGTCGCTTCAGCTGCAGAAATGCCAGTTTCCATTAATTTGATTATATTGTGTGCTAAACAATATTTTAAAATAGATTCCCCGTGACCTTAAATAAACATAAAACGTCATCAAATTGATCAAACATGATATTCGTTTTTATTAGTAACATGAATAAATAATATTGCCTGTGGTTGAAACTCCTCCAATGTTATCATCTGCGTATGTACCGCTACCTATTTGCGGTGTGTCTCCAATGCGGCCAACAGCCTTGCCATTCATGCCTCCCGTACTAGTAGCGACTGCAATATTACCATTTTTATCTATTGCGACGGCTCCCACTGTTCCCACACCACCCTACAAATAACATTTAATAAAATTTGCCAAAAATTGCTCTAGTAGGGCCTAATAAACGTATTTCACAAAGCGAAGGATTGTTTAAAGTTAAACCTTAAATTGATAGCAAATTAAGCTGGAAGTGCTTAGCGATTTTAAAATATTTCAAAATAATTGCTTTTTAAAATTAAAATGATTATATAAACAACTATTCGTTAATATAACTTCTTAGATTTACGCGATTATTATTACTTGAAATTAAACTCATTTTAACGGGTTTTACGCGTTTATTTTATTATTTTTGATTTTCCGACGTATCGGCATTTTTGCAAATGCCGTGGTCACGGGTAGACTGAGATGTTTGACGTCTTCATAGAGTAAAGTAAAAAACGTTTTTTTTCGAATTCACCGCCATCTGTTTCGTAATTTTCACGCATAGACGCTGACAGTGTCTTTATTTTTCTGCTTATTTGTCTGCTAGTTGTTCTTTTTTATTTTGCTAAGTATTGGATCCCACGTTGGTGACAGCTTCCAACCATCTTCTCTATTGAAGTTAGGGTGTTTTTTAATTTCAATAGTTTCTCTTACCAGCCTAGGAATAAAATGTTTCTCTTTTGCTAGGATTTTAAAAATGCCGAAACGTCGGAAAATCAAAAATAATAAAATAAACGCGTAAAACCCGTTAAAATGAGTTTAATTTCAAGTAACTATTCGTTATTACATAGTATAACAATATAATCTTATCGTAGGTATAATAAATTATCTCAAATACAAATAAATTAGTACATTTATCATTAGCGAAGTAACTGATATGAAACATAATAATCGTAATGCATACCTCGTCTTTGCCGCCAATTTCAGTTCTACCAAACTCTCCGTGTGTAAGGAAATTTTTCAAGGCCTTTTTAGCATTTTCACTTATCAATGAATCTGGATGTACGGTTGGAAATCCCTAAGATGAAAAAATAAGATTCAAAATAATAAAGATTCAAGTAACGTTACAAAAAAATATTTTCTTATTATGTGTTTAATTTACTTTACTTAAAGCGAATAACTTTGCCCCTTCTCCACCAAGTAGTGAATGAGGGGAGTCTGTTAAAACTCTGTGAGCGATGCTTATAGGATGCTCAAATTCTTTGATTAAAGTCACGGCACCGACATTTAAATCACTTCCCCTCATAATACTAGCTTCCATCTCTACTTCTCCTCGTAGATTTAGAACAGATCCATAACCTTATAAAAATGGAAAAAAAAGTTTAAGTTTGTTCAAGGTGAAAGATATTATTAAAAAAAGAAAAACTGACCAGCATTAAAATTTTCATCTTTTTCCATTGAAACCACTGCAGCTTCTACAGCTTGTAAAGCAGTTCCACCTTTAACTAAGATTTCGTGGCCTGTTTTTACTGCTGTTTTGATTCCATCAATTTTACCTTGCACTCTATTAAGGGGTATGTCACCAGCACCACCGTGAACTATAATGATTGGAATCATTTTCTGAAAATAAATATGTAGGTATGTCACAGTAGTTATCTATTTTGGTATTACATTATGAACTGCTTATATACTAGGTACGTTCTTAAGCACAATCAGTTGTCTGCTACATATCATAAGTAGGTACCTACAGAAGCTCACTGTCACAAATCGATCAGAATGAACTTAATAAAAGTAATAAAAAAAATTAAGGATGGGAGGTTTTGAGCAAACATCTCTCAGTTCACGATGGAAATACTCGGATGCTGCAATACATTCCAAATAAATCAAGTAGCAAGATTTTCTCTAGTCCATTATGTGCTAGTGGTACCTATTGTTAAAGCTCTGCTTTGTTTAGCGCCACACAGTCAGTTGGTATGGTTGCGTGGAGTATCCTTATAGTCATTATTATATTATTATTATTAGAAATACCTAGATGAGTAAATGCCAACATTTTAAGCTATGACTTAAAATGTTGGCATTTACTACAAGAACCAAGGTGTATTTTTAAAAGATTGAAATAGCGGTAAATATATATTTTAATTATTTTCATATCAGTGTCTTGCGGCATCCTTATATGCGAAATTGTTGCAGACATCGAAAATGTCGAAAAAAAAGACAAATTGATAACATAAAATTACATTCAAATTGTTAATTACCTATATAGGAAAAATAAAAAAAAACCTTTAATGAAAGCATAACAAAATTTCCGAGTCTACTCAATCCATGCCTTTCAAGAAAATTAACTAGAAATACTTTTTCGAATAAATTTAATGGATGGTTATGGGACGTGGATTTCAAGCTGCTGCGTACTACGTACTTGTAAAATTTCATCGAAATTTGTTTAGCGATTTAGTTATGAAATACGTATACATATTTTATTTAACATTATCAATATTGTTTTTTTTAATTAAGTTTGGATTTATTACATGATTCAAACTTAAAAAATCACAACTTTCCAGTACAATTTTGTTTGCGCGGGAAAATGCAATTTACGCACCGTACGTGTTGCGTATGTGGGACTCCCACCTGGGCAACTGACATGTGTCCCAGGGGACTACCCACTAAAACCCGGCGCTCCGTCCGTGCTCGCCTTTGTGGTGGAGTCTTGGGACGGACCCAAGCCCTAACGGCACAACTTACCAAATACTTCTCCGTATTTCTTGATTACCAAACAATCGAAAACAAACAAAAAACGAGCTGTAAATTGGTCAAAATTAATTAATACAATAATTTCTACCAAAATAACGAAACAACATATACAAACAACAAACAAAGAAAAATCTAGGACTGAGAGTGATTGAGATTATTTTGAGTTTTATCTTTTTATCACACATACATATCGATCACCAGTTGCTCTTTCAGTTCAATAAACAGCCGTTCATTGTTCCTTCACTCATTTGTTGTTCATTCGTTCATCTATCAATGAAAGAAAAATGGTGGCCATAGTTACAAGTTTACGAGATTTGTTGTGATTAAAAATAATTTCTTGTGATGTATTGAACATTTATGTAAAATGTCTACCCCTCTATCCAACCGAAAATATGGAGCACAAAAAATTCGACTCACGAGTAAGCTAAATTACTTTTTGAACACTTTCGTGTGACCATTCGTGTTGTGTGCCTGTCTTGCATTTCATACATTCACATTCTTCAGTAACATGCATTGTTTTCTCATTTCAGTTTTATGTGCAAGGAATTTGGTCAGAAGAGACCTTTTTCGTGAGTAACTTGTGATATTTTTTAAGCTTTTGTTAAAATTTGTAGACATTGATGGAATTCCCCATCATGCACATTTGATTGCATCAATTTCCGTCTTCCAATTACTATCTTCAACGAGTTTACTTTTAAAATAAATAGAACGTGTTAAATGAATGCACTACTTTTGATTTCAGCTTCATTTTCTCTTTCATTTAGTCTTCATTGGTATTTATGATATGTTTTTTGCAAACAGGATTGCCAGATCCTTTCGCCAAAATCTCAGTGGATGGGAGTGGCCAAGTGTATTCAACAAATGTTGTGAAAGCATCTCTGGACCCTAAATGGAACACTCACTATGACCTGTATCTTTCTAAAGGAGACGGTATAACAATTAGGTAAGTACATTCAAACTTAGAGTTACCAGTACCTATTTAGCCTTAAATATTTAATTTGTCATCTTGTTTAACTTAAGATTTATCTTTTTAAAGTTTTAATGATTTCCTTAATACCTAAAAAGTATGATTTTATAACAAGCAATTGTAAAATACTGTGATAATAAATGTCCTCGATTTTGACATATGAAGGCCAAATATTGTTAGTGTTAGCATTGATCAAATCCTACATTTATCATTATATCTTACAGAATGATTAGATAATAATCTGCCCTTGTCATCTTTCTAGTGTTTGGAATCAAAGGAAAGTTCACAAAAGACAAAACTCTGGATTCTTGGGATGTGTGCGAATACAGCCTTCCACTGTGCATAAATTAAAAGATACTGGGTGTAAGTATTACTCATCATATGCAACATAATAAAGTATCAAAAAGAGTTACTTTATTTTGTATTTAACTTAATCTTTAAATTTTTTGCTTCATAATTTTAAATCTTCAGTATTTTTTTTACTTCTGATCTGTCATCCCTGTTATGTTAACTGTGTAGTACATCTTTCCACTTTTATTGAGTTAGATTAATAAAATTGTTATTATATTTCTAGCCTTTAATAAGGTTTATTGAGCTGTGATGGTGTGACAAGCATACTTAATTTAAATTCAACTGAGGCAAATAAACATTGAAGGTTATGAATACAGTCCATTGTCTAATTTCAAAGTAGTTAATGAATGTATCATTGAATGGGCTTTTTATTTATCCTTTCGAGGTTTTCCTTTTATAGATAAAAACAGTCATATTGAATACAATGTATTAAGTTGTAAAAATTAAAAGACCTAGAAAAAAATAATAGTTATGACCTTTATCATAGAGATATGACACAATTGTTGTTTTTTACTCTTTAGATCAATGTCTGGAACTTTGCGAAGACGGTTCCGGTGAGACTTGTGGTGTTCGAGGTCAGGTTATTGTATCTCTGCTGTCTCGAGATGGCACGCGAGGGGAACCTGCTTCTGCAGCTGGAGAGGGATCTCCGCTGGCTGTGGTGGGGCCAGCCGGAGAAGTAAGATCCCCAAGAGATCCCCCAGTGAACCAAAACACAACAACACCACTCCCACAACACTGGGAGGAGCGGTTCACCGCTAGTGGAAGGTAATTCATTCATAAATTGTATATAAACAGATAATTTGTACTAATTATACAATTATTTAAGGAAATTAGCATAATGTTATGACAAATAAGTTGTAGGCCATTAATGAATTAGAAGTAGTACACAAATTAGTATTATTACTACGACTAAGAAGCAGTAAATTAATAGTAATGTTTCTTGCTTACTAATGGCCATATTAGTAAAATCAAAACTCAACAGTAAGATATATGTGTTTCAATGGAGTATTTAAATCAGTACTTTCTTAAAAGATTCACTTGTCTGTGTTACAAATTTCGTGATTTAGTTACTGATTTAGTTTTCTGAAACTAATTATAGTGTAGATACAATATTCTTGAAATATGTAGCGCTTATGACTTAATATAATACAAATGTTTGCTTGCTCATAACTTGCGATCTATAGATAGATTTCGTGCCCGTGCATCGTTACTTCCGATTGATAACTCCAGACTTTCAAAGTACGATGTTTCTTACCAGGGTGTACTTCGTGAACCACTTGCTCCGCCGCACACAATGGGAGCGCCCCACGCCCCTGCCCCCCGCGTCCCCGCTGGGCTCCCCCCCGCCGTCGCCCCCGTCCCCCGCGGGGCCGCCGCTGTCCCCCCCGTCGCCGCCCACCCCTGCCACCCCGCCAACGCCCACTACGCCCGTGTCGGATACGGATGTCAATCCGGCAGCTTCTATATCGCTGAGGTGGGTTTCTGCTTACAATTTGAATGATGATGATGTAAAGAGAAGTGATGATTTGTATAAATTAATGATTGCATCTGAATAAAACAGTATTAGGCTTTAAATTAAAATTATTTTTGCTTGTATCAAATAAAAAAAATGATGACAAAATCGTGGATTTTCTTAGGAAAATCTTATAAATCAAATAAATTTTAAAACTTGAACCAAAATGAAATTTAATAAGTAGAAGTAAATAGCTAATAGCCTCACTTATCCGCCATTTTCATTTGGCTACTCACCCACCAAACACCCTGTATATAACAAGTGACCCGCCCACGCTATGCAATGGTGTAATTTGGCGCAACTTAAAATTACTTTATCAGAATTTTCTTTATTGACAAATTTAAATGAAAACAATATCTACAGGGTGATTGGAAATGCGATACATTCCTTCTAAGAGGTTAAAGTAGAGCTTATTTGCAGTCAATTGAGGCATAATATGCTATGCCCGAAAATTGATAATTTCTGAGATATGCAACATTTAAGATTTTTTATAAGAAACCCCATTTTCGAAGTTCAAATGAATCCTTTTAGTGAAAAAATCAAAATTGAGTTTAATTTTTTGTTGTTTTATGGTAGCTTGATAACTAAAATTACATTTAAGATTCAAATTTGCTAAAATTAATCGTCCTTAATTTAGAAAAAGTCAAGAAACCAAGAACAACTTTTAAAAAAGTTAAGTCTTATGGCAATAAAAGCAATTGTATAAAAAAAAGTCCAAATAACAATAAAAAAAAATAGTGTTGCGTACAAATTACATATAAAACTTCCCCAATTCATAAGCTATTCAAAAAGGTACATTTGTCATACTAAAACTAAGTATTTGATTGACAACTCTACGAACAAAAGAAGTAACCTCTCTCTTAGAACGCCTCTACTTTGTGGTTACAGCGCACTTTTGCAGTGTTTTCTTTGGTTGATGTCACCGTTTTGCTCAGGGATAATGCAATAACATTAAAGTCTGCCGTTAAATAAATACATTTTGCAAAAAGCCAAAGCTTCAAGTGTGCAGCCTTTGCAGTCAAATAGAAAAAAATGTGTTAAGCGCGAAAAAAAGTGACCTCTATTAAAAGGAAACTCACTGCATTCTTGAAATGGTATCATTTAAGATCCTTGCCTACGAAGACTTTTTACAGCAATGCTGTCGCGCGTTAAGTAAACGCATGTAAGTGGAATTTGCAACGCGCTACATAATCGAAACTGTATCTATGCAAAGACAATACTAACGCATCGCGACTGAATCGTGGCTATGAAGGCACACAGTCAGCGACTGCTAGTCTACGATATCGATGCGAACGCACGACAGCATCGCTACAAAAAGTTGCTGTGGGCGAGGGCCTTTTGTAATGAAGAATACTCAGACATTCTTCTTATTTACGTATTGTGTAAAGGCAACGCTGTTACAGCAAAAAAGTACTTGTTGCGTTTCCGTAATCGACGTGTGTCAAACGTTAGAGTATTTTTGGGGACGTATCGACGTCTCAGAAAAATAAAGCCTGTACCCGCCCGAACAAGTCAATCTAGTAGACTTCAAATTTGGCGAAGTAGACGAAGAAATGATAGATGTTTTTCCCAGAAAAACAAGTGATGTGTAGTGATTAATGAAAAAGATGTAGTTAGCTTTCATTCTTTTAATAGAAGTAACTTTTTCCGCACTCAGCATACTCTTTTTCTAATTAACCGCAAAAGCTAAGAAAACTAACTACATCTTTTTCATTAATCATTACACATCACTTGTTTTTCTGGGAAAAACATCTATCATTTCTCCGTCTACTTCGCCAAATTTGAAGTCTACTAGATTGACTTGTTCGGGCGGATACAAGCTTTATTTTTCTGAGACGTCACACTTGAAGCTTTGGCTTTTCAAAAAAACGGCAGATCTTAAATATTATTGCATTATCCCTGTGCAAACCAAAGAAAACACGGCAAAAGTGCGCGGTAATCACAAAGTAGAGGCGTTCTAAGAGAGAGGTTAATTCTTTTATTAGTAGAGTTGACAATCAAATACTTAGTTTTAGTATGACAAATGTACCTTTTTGAATAGCTTATGAAGTGGGGAAGTTTTTTATGTAATTTGTACGCAACATTAGTTGAATTTTTTTTAGAAAATCGCTTTTTATTGCCATAATACTTAACTTTTTTTAAAAGTCGTTCTTGGTTTCTTGACTTTTTCTAAATTAAGATTATCAATTGACTGCAAATAAGCTCTACTTTAACCTCTTAGAAGGAATGTATCGCATTACCAATCACCCTGTATAAGTTAACGAAAACCGCATTAAAATCCGTTAAGAGAAACAAATATGTTTCTGTAATGTTACTAACATGCAGAATTTACCTACTAGCTTTAGACATTTCTTATGTTAGGATTACATACTTTTTCCCTATAATATTCTTTCGTCGTTTAAAGTGACGATGCGATAGCAAAACGGATGTGGGTTAACATTATTCAAATATAAATACAATTAACTGCGGAACTGATAAATTATACTTAGTGTTACTTCTACGTTTTTTTAGAATAAAATTACGTCACGTGATAAAAATAGTTTATTGCTGTGTAATTTTTATGTTATTTTTTTGCATGCGTAAAAATTTGAATACATAATAATGGACTTAATTAAAGTTAGATACTTATATGAAAAGTTAAATAAACTAAACTATTTCTAGTAGCTGTTAACTCAAAGAGTTCTGTATGTTAAGGGTTATTGACCTTTCAGGGTATATTCAGTACATTACACCTTGAGGCTGGAAATTTTGCTTGATGTCCCTATTACAGTGGCATCCCACGGTGTGCCATTGGACGCACAAAGTACCTCAACTTCCATATTTGCAAGCTTACAGACTTTATAATACATACATATCGTCACGCCTGTCTCCCATTGGGGTAGGCAGAGACTATGGATCGCCATATACTTCGGTCCAGACATACTTCTTGCGCTTCTTATAATATGTATCATTATTGGTACAGACTTTATAATATGTATCATTATTGGTACAGACCAGAGCCACAGCCACAGACCGCGGTGAGACCCCGCGCGGTGCCGCCCCCGCCGGCCGCCGCACTTTCTACTACAGAACTACCACGCGGATATGGTAAGAAGCTGGTATATTTTAGTTCAAGGAATTTTAAGTTGTATGGACTAAGAATTCAAGCAGAGTCAAAAAAAAATAATAGTTTAAAAAACTAAATAACCACGCTTTTATTGCTAATCGAACTAAAAAATAGAAAATAAAATTTCAAATCGGAGTAAAATGCGTGGGGTGCATTTAACTTTTTTTTCATAACTCTCTTGTCATAAGTATTATGCTAATAGAATGATTTTATATTTACTATATCGAGCACCCCACGCATTTTACTCCGATTTGAAATTTTATTTTCTATTTTTTAGTTCGATTAGCAATAAAAGCGTGGTTATTTAGTTTTTTAAACTATTATTTTTATTTTCTACTTTTTAGTTCAATTAGTGATGAAAGGCGCAGATCGCGCGCTAGCTCTGTCTCTCTTACTCTCCTACAAAGGATCTAAAGATGAATTTATTAATCCTGACGGTCCTAATAAGGATATTGGGAAACTGTTATTAAATTATTGCATTGTCATCGGTCATTAATACGTGTGCAAAGTTTCAAATTAATCGAACTTCTGGAAATCGGTCAAATTTATGCTCAAAGATTCCATTACATAGATACAACCCAAGCTAATAAAAGCGTGGTAAAAAGGTTAAGAAGTGCAGAAATGTTCTAATTACTGAATTTTTTCTCTTTTTAAATATAAAATTGTATTATTTATGCAGTGTTTTTTAACAATGACCTACACTAGCCTAATCCTTAATTATATTACAAATGCCAAAATGCGAACGTTTGTCTGTCCGTATGTATATTCCGCTTTCAAGTTGAAACGGCTGAATCGATTTTAATGATATTTGGCATGGAGATATTTCGATATCTTAGGAAATACATAGTCCACGCGGACGAAGTCGCGGCTACCAGCTAGTCCTTTGTAAACACATATATTATGTAGAATAAACTTACTGTCTGACATACCAAAAACACTCTTGATTATTAATAGCCCGTAACAAAAAAGTTGTAGAAAATAGAAACTAGGTCGGAAAACGCACGCACACGAGAAAAGCTAATTGTAAACTATAAGACGTGGTGCACGTAAAACAGTCACGCACACAACTTATCAAACATTTTCTTTACATCAGTTTTATTGCTGTTTAACATCGTCTTCTAGCTTATTAACAACTAGCTGACCCGGCGAAGTTCGTACCGCCTTAGCGTTGCAATGATGCACTACTTTATATGTATATTTTTCAATATTTCTGAGAGATTTTTTTCCGTAAGAACCTTCTCCTAATAATAACAAATACAACAAAAAAAGAATTAGTAAAATCGGTCCAGCCATTCACGCGTGATGCCGTGACCAAGGAAAACGGGTTTCATTTTTATATATATGTTACGGCTAATACCCGAAGTGCGGCTACACCTAGTTTTAGCCGGTTAGAACATCAATAGGTTAGGTTAGTTAGGTTACTTTTTTGATACCACCCAGAAAAAGGAGTCCCGCGTAACTCCGTCGACTCATTATTGAAGCCAGTTTTTATATACATAGGTATAAAAAAAAAAATACAGTTTTCCATATAAAAAACACTTCTAACCGGCTAAAACTAGGTGTAGCCGCACTTCGGGTATTAGCCGTAACATATATAGATAATAAAACAACCTGTATATGTCCCAATAGTTGGGCACCGGCCTCCTTCTGAAATAGCGAGAGGAATTGAGCCGTAGTCCACAAGTTTGATCATCACCATATGGATTTCCTCACGATGTTTTTCCTCACTATAATTTTCCCCATACCAAATATCAATCAAAGCAGACATTCTTTATAACAAACAAGACGGTGTTCTTACAACAGAAACAGTAAACTGACCTATTTTTTACTATACCCCTAGAGATGTCTTACAACAGAAACAGTAAACTGACCTATTTTCCACAATCCCACTAGAAATGCGTACAACATCGCAAGGTCAAGTGTTTTTCTTCAACACAATCACTGGGACTTCCACGTGGCACGATCCGCGGGTTCCGCAGCATTTGCGACACTGTCCCGCCCTTACAGGTAAAGTAATAAGGACTATTATACGTTGACATATTACAGATGCAACTTGTTTAAAACAATAAGGGCTATCTTTCTTTGACATACTAGTTATACAATTCTAGAAGTGTAGTTTAGAAGCTGTTGTAGTTGGGTTACTACTTTACTAGTATAACAAATGTGATAAATAACAATGGATAAGATTGATATTGTAAAACAGTAGCAAACAATTTAAATAGATTGAGTACAAAATACAGCTAAAAAAGACAACTTTATTAAAACGAACTTGAATTACTATGACAGTTTATTTCAAACTTGTTATCAACTTGTGTTAAGTACCACATATTGGACTAGGGTAGAACCAAGTTACACTCGAACACGAGCCAATTTCAAAAAGCACATTAAACTAAATTTTCGCGACTTTGGAATCGAATCATATGGGCCCTGGGTCTATCGCTTTTCAAACCTCCATACATGTACAGCTGCCCTACATATATCGCTATTATGCTAATAAATTACTAGTTTTGTTACAAACTGAGGGCTGATTTTTCAATAGTCAGATAAATGCTAACTTACTGATAAGAGGTATGTTTTCAATGTCACTTCATACGTATGTCCAGTATTTATGTTCGTCGTGCAACAAAAACATACTGATTTTCTGTCAGATAGAATTTATCTGACTATTGAAAAACCGGCCCTTACTAGTTTTTTTAATTATTTTAGGTCCTTTGCCACCTGGCTGGGAGATGCGTCATTCCCCAACTGGTCGCGCTTATTTTGTGGATCACAACAACAGAACCACACAGTTCACTGATCCACGACTGGCTTTGTGCGCTACTACACCTGTGAGTATTTATGTTAACAGTGGTCAAAATTATTGGTTTTTCTTTAGAGTTTGAGATTATTGAAATTCAAGGTTTATTAAGCGTATTTCTTATCTTTGTCAAGACAAAATATTCAATAACTACTTCTTTCGTACCACGGATTTGTAACAGCTTATTTCAATCATTCAGCTATGTTAACCATTACAAATTCTTACCATATTTAATGTCGCTGAACAATTGCGATTTTTATTTACACACCATTTCACTACAAAAGTAACTACTATTCGCATAGTGTTTCTGTAATTACTTTCAAAAAACAGCCTTTATACCCTCCAACACGCCTTTTCATACAGTTTTCGTACAATCTTCAAACAACATTTTAAATCTCTCCCCCCCCCAGCCGGTCCTCCCCGCGGACGCCGCGCCTACTTCCCCGCCAGCGTCGCCCGCGTCCCCCGCGCCGGCGGAGTCGGACGCGCTGCCGCGGTACAAGCGGGACCTGGCGGCCAAGGCGCGGGTGCTGCGGGCCGAGCTGCAGGCGCTGCAGCCGCAGAACGGACACTGCAGGATCGAGGTGGGTGCCATAGACACTTCCCCGCCAGCGTCGCCCGCGTCCCCCGCGCCGGCGGAGTCGGACGCGCTGCCGCGGTACAAGCGGGACCTGGCGGCCAAGGCGCGGGTGCTGCGGGCCGAGCTGCAGGCGCTGCAGCCGCAGAACGGACACTGCAGGATCGAGGTGGGTGCCATAGACACTTCCCCGCCAGCGTCGCCCGCGTCCCCCGCGCCGGCGGAGTCGGACGCGCTGCCGCGGTACAAGCGGGACCTGGCGGCCAAGGCGCGGGTGCTGCGGGCCGAGCTGCAGGCGCTGCAGCCGCAGAACGGACACTGCAGGATCGAGGTGGGTGCCATAGACACTTCCCCGCCAGCGTCGCCCGCGTCCCCCGCGCCGGCGGAGTCGGACGCGCTGCCGCGGTACAAGCGGGACCTGGCGGCCAAGGCGCGGGTGCTGCGGGCCGAGCTGCAGGCGCTGCAGCCGCAGAACGGACACTGCAGGATCGAGGTGGGTGCCATAGACACTTCCCCGCCAGCGTCGCCCGCGTCCCCCGCGCCGGCGGAGTCGGACGCGCTGCCGCGGTACAAGCGGGACCTGGCGGCCAAGGCGCGGGTGCTGCGGGCCGAGCTGCAGGCGCTGCAGCCGCAGAACGGACACTGCAGGATCGAGGTGGGTGCCATAGACACTTCCCCGCCAGCGTCGCCCGCGTCCCCCGCGCCGGCGGAGTCGGACGCGCTGCCGCGGTACAAGCGGGACCTGGCGGCCAAGGCGCGGGTGCTGCGGGCCGAGCTGCAGGCGCTGCAGCCGCAGAACGGACACTGCAGGATCGAGGTGGGTGCCATAGACACTTCCCCGCCAGCGTCGCCCGCGTCCCCCGCGCCGGCGGAGTCGGACGCGCTGCCGCGGTACAAGCGGGACCTGGCGGCCAAGGCGCGGGTGCTGCGGGCCGAGCTGCAGGCGCTGCAGCCGCAGAACGGACACTGCAGGATCGAGGTGGGTGCCATAGACACTTCCCCGCCAGCGTCGCCCGCGTCCCCCGCGCCGGCGGAGTCGGACGCGCTGCCGCGGTACAAGCGGGACCTGGCGGCCAAGGCGCGGGTGCTGCGGGCCGAGCTGCAGGCGCTGCAGCCGCAGAACGGACACTGCAGGATCGAGGTGGGTGCCATAGACACTTCCCCGCCAGCGTCGCCCGCGTCCCCCGCGCCGGCGGAGTCGGACGCGCTGCCGCGGTACAAGCGGGACCTGGCGGCCAAGGCGCGGGTGCTGCGGGCCGAGCTGCAGGCGCTGCAGCCGCAGAACGGACACTGCAGGATCGAGGTGGGTGCCATAGACACTTCCCCGCCAGCGTCGCCCGCGTCCCCCGCGCCGGCGGAGTCGGACGCGCTGCCGCGGTACAAGCGGGACCTGGCGGCCAAGGCGCGGGTGCTGCGGGCCGAGCTGCAGGCGCTGCAGCCGCAGAACGGACACTGCAGGATCGAGGTGGGTGCCATAGACACTTCCCCGCCAGCGTCGCCCGCGTCCCCCGCGCCGGCGGAGTCGGACGCGCTGCCGCGGTACAAGCGGGACCTGGCGGCCAAGGCGCGGGTGCTGCGGGCCGAGCTGCAGGCGCTGCAGCCGCAGAACGGACACTGCAGGATCGAGGTGGGTGCCATAGACACTTCCCCGCCAGCGTCGCCCGCGTCCCCCGCGCCGGCGGAGTCGGACGCGCTGCCGCGGTACAAGCGGGACCTGGCGGCCAAGGCGCGGGTGCTGCGGGCCGAGCTGCAGGCGCTGCAGCCGCAGAACGGACACTGCAGGATCGAGGTGGGTGCCATAGACACTTCCCCGCCAGCGTCGCCCGCGTCCCCCGCGCCGGCGGAGTCGGACGCGCTGCCGCGGTACAAGCGGGACCTGGCGGCCAAGGCGCGGGTGCTGCGGGCCGAGCTGCAGGCGCTGCAGCCGCAGAACGGACACTGCAGGATCGAGGTGGGTGCCATAGACACTTCCCCGCCAGCGTCGCCCGCGTCCCCCGCGCCGGCGGAGTCGGACGCGCTGCCGCGGTACAAGCGGGACCTGGCGGCCAAGGCGCGGGTGCTGCGGGCCGAGCTGCAGGCGCTGCAGCCGCAGAACGGACACTGCAGGATCGAGGTGGGTGCCATAGACACTTCCCCGCCAGCGTCGCCCGCGTCCCCCGCGCCGGCGGAGTCGGACGCGCTGCCGCGGTACAAGCGGGACCTGGCGGCCAAGGCGCGGGTGCTGCGGGCCGAGCTGCAGGCGCTGCAGCCGCAGAACGGACACTGCAGGATCGAGGTGGGTGCCATAGACACTTCCCCGCCAGCGTCGCCCGCGTCCCCCGCGCCGGCGGAGTCGGACGCGCTGCCGCGGTACAAGCGGGACCTGGCGGCCAAGGCGCGGGTGCTGCGGGCCGAGCTGCAGGCGCTGCAGCCGCAGAACGGACACTGCAGGATCGAGGTGGGTGCCATAGACACTTCCCCGCCAGCGTCGCCCGCGTCCCCCGCGCCGGCGGAGTCGGACGCGCTGCCGCGGTACAAGCGGGACCTGGCGGCCAAGGCGCGGGTGCTGCGGGCCGAGCTGCAGGCGCTGCAGCCGCAGAACGGACACTGCAGGATCGAGGTGGGTGCCATAGACACTTCCCCGCCAGCGTCGCCCGCGTCCCCCGCGCCGGCGGAGTCGGACGCGCTGCCGCGGTACAAGCGGGACCTGGCGGCCAAGGCGCGGGTGCTGCGGGCCGAGCTGCAGGCGCTGCAGCCGCAGAACGGACACTGCAGGATCGAGGTGGGTGCCATAGACACTTCCCCGCCAGCGTCGCCCGCGTCCCCCGCGCCGGCGGAGTCGGACGCGCTGCCGCGGTACAAGCGGGACCTGGCGGCCAAGGCGCGGGTGCTGCGGGCCGAGCTGCAGGCGCTGCAGCCGCAGAACGGACACTGCAGGATCGAGGTGGGTGCCATAGACACTTCCCCGCCAGCGTCGCCCGCGTCCCCCGCGCCGGCGGAGTCGGACGCGCTGCCGCGGTACAAGCGGGACCTGGCGGCCAAGGCGCGGGTGCTGCGGGCCGAGCTGCAGGCGCTGCAGCCGCAGAACGGACACTGCAGGATCGAGGTGGGTGCCATAGACACTTCCCCGCCAGCGTCGCCCGCGTCCCCCGCGCCGGCGGAGTCGGACGCGCTGCCGCGGTACAAGCGGGACCTGGCGGCCAAGGCGCGGGTGCTGCGGGCCGAGCTGCAGGCGCTGCAGCCGCAGAACGGACACTGCAGGATCGAGGTGGGTGCCATAGACACTTCCCCGCCAGCGTCGCCCGCGTCCCCCGCGCCGGCGGAGTCGGACGCGCTGCCGCGGTACAAGCGGGACCTGGCGGCCAAGGCGCGGGTGCTGCGGGCCGAGCTGCAGGCGCTGCAGCCGCAGAACGGACACTGCAGGATCGAGGTGGGTGCCATAGACACTTCCCCGCCAGCGTCGCCCGCGTCCCCCGCGCCGGCGGAGTCGGACGCGCTGCCGCGGTACAAGCGGGACCTGGCGGCCAAGGCGCGGGTGCTGCGGGCCGAGCTGCAGGCGCTGCAGCCGCAGAACGGACACTGCAGGATCGAGGTGGGTGCCATAGACACTTCCCCGCCAGCGTCGCCCGCGTCCCCCGCGCCGGCGGAGTCGGACGCGCTGCCGCGGTACAAGCGGGACCTGGCGGCCAAGGCGCGGGTGCTGCGGGCCGAGCTGCAGGCGCTGCAGCCGCAGAACGGACACTGCAGGATCGAGGTGGGTGCCATAGACACTTCCCCGCCAGCGTCGCCCGCGTCCCCCGCGCCGGCGGAGTCGGACGCGCTGCCGCGGTACAAGCGGGACCTGGCGGCCAAGGCGCGGGTGCTGCGGGCCGAGCTGCAGGCGCTGCAGCCGCAGAACGGACACTGCAGGATCGAGGTGGGTGCCATAGACACTTCCCCGCCAGCGTCGCCCGCGTCCCCCGCGCCGGCGGAGTCGGACGCGCTGCCGCGGTACAAGCGGGACCTGGCGGCCAAGGCGCGGGTGCTGCGGGCCGAGCTGCAGGCGCTGCAGCCGCAGAACGGACACTGCAGGATCGAGGTGGGTGCCATAGACACTTCCCCGCCAGCGTCGCCCGCGTCCCCCGCGCCGGCGGAGTCGGACGCGCTGCCGCGGTACAAGCGGGACCTGGCGGCCAAGGCGCGGGTGCTGCGGGCCGAGCTGCAGGCGCTGCAGCCGCAGAACGGACACTGCAGGATCGAGGTGGGTGCCATAGACACTTCCCCGCCAGCGTCGCCCGCGTCCCCCGCGCCGGCGGAGTCGGACGCGCTGCCGCGGTACAAGCGGGACCTGGCGGCCAAGGCGCGGGTGCTGCGGGCCGAGCTGCAGGCGCTGCAGCCGCAGAACGGACACTGCAGGATCGAGGTGGGTGCCATAGACACTTCCCCGCCAGCGTCGCCCGCGTCCCCCGCGCCGGCGGAGTCGGACGCGCTGCCGCGGTACAAGCGGGACCTGGCGGCCAAGGCGCGGGTGCTGCGGGCCGAGCTGCAGGCGCTGCAGCCGCAGAACGGACACTGCAGGATCGAGGTGGGTGCCATAGACACTTCCCCGCCAGCGTCGCCCGCGTCCCCCGCGCCGGCGGAGTCGGACGCGCTGCCGCGGTACAAGCGGGACCTGGCGGCCAAGGCGCGGGTGCTGCGGGCCGAGCTGCAGGCGCTGCAGCCGCAGAACGGACACTGCAGGATCGAGGTGGGTGCCATAGACACTTCCCCGCCAGCGTCGCCCGCGTCCCCCGCGCCGGCGGAGTCGGACGCGCTGCCGCGGTACAAGCGGGACCTGGCGGCCAAGGCGCGGGTGCTGCGGGCCGAGCTGCAGGCGCTGCAGCCGCAGAACGGACACTGCAGGATCGAGGTGGGTGCCATAGACACTTCCCCGCCAGCGTCGCCCGCGTCCCCCGCGCCGGCGGAGTCGGACGCGCTGCCGCGGTACAAGCGGGACCTGGCGGCCAAGGCGCGGGTGCTGCGGGCCGAGCTGCAGGCGCTGCAGCCGCAGAACGGACACTGCAGGATCGAGGTGGGTGCCATAGACACTTCCCCGCCAGCGTCGCCCGCGTCCCCCGCGCCGGCGGAGTCGGACGCGCTGCCGCGGTACAAGCGGGACCTGGCGGCCAAGGCGCGGGTGCTGCGGGCCGAGCTGCAGGCGCTGCAGCCGCAGAACGGACACTGCAGGATCGAGGTGGGTGCCATAGACACTTCCCCGCCAGCGTCGCCCGCGTCCCCCGCGCCGGCGGAGTCGGACGCGCTGCCGCGGTACAAGCGGGACCTGGCGGCCAAGGCGCGGGTGCTGCGGGCCGAGCTGCAGGCGCTGCAGCCGCAGAACGGACACTGCAGGATCGAGGTGGGTGCCATAGACACTTCCCCGCCAGCGTCGCCCGCGTCCCCCGCGCCGGCGGAGTCGGACGCGCTGCCGCGGTACAAGCGGGACCTGGCGGCCAAGGCGCGGGTGCTGCGGGCCGAGCTGCAGGCGCTGCAGCCGCAGAACGGACACTGCAGGATCGAGGTGGGTGCCATAGACACTTCCCCGCCAGCGTCGCCCGCGTCCCCCGCGCCGGCGGAGTCGGACGCGCTGCCGCGGTACAAGCGGGACCTGGCGGCCAAGGCGCGGGTGCTGCGGGCCGAGCTGCAGGCGCTGCAGCCGCAGAACGGACACTGCAGGATCGAGGTGGGTGCCATAGACACTTCCCCGCCAGCGTCGCCCGCGTCCCCCGCGCCGGCGGAGTCGGACGCGCTGCCGCGGTACAAGCGGGACCTGGCGGCCAAGGCGCGGGTGCTGCGGGCCGAGCTGCAGGCGCTGCAGCCGCAGAACGGACACTGCAGGATCGAGGTGGGTGCCATAGACACTTCCCCGCCAGCGTCGCCCGCGTCCCCCGCGCCGGCGGAGTCGGACGCGCTGCCGCGGTACAAGCGGGACCTGGCGGCCAAGGCGCGGGTGCTGCGGGCCGAGCTGCAGGCGCTGCAGCCGCAGAACGGACACTGCAGGATCGAGGTGGGTGCCATAGACACTTCCCCGCCAGCGTCGCCCGCGTCCCCCGCGCCGGCGGAGTCGGACGCGCTGCCGCGGTACAAGCGGGACCTGGCGGCCAAGGCGCGGGTGCTGCGGGCCGAGCTGCAGGCGCTGCAGCCGCAGAACGGACACTGCAGGATCGAGGTGGGTGCCATAGACACTTCCCCCCAGCCTGTACCAGTTTTAATAAATAATAATTATCATTATCGTCATTATCATCATTATCATTATCATCATTATCATTACCATCATTATCATTATCGTCATTATCATTATCATCATTATCATTTCATTACATAGTATAAATCCAATTCGCTAATTCTGTCTGTTTGAATGTTTGCCGCTAACTCCTCCTAAACCAGTTGAGATATTTAAATGCGGTTTTCTCCATATTTTAGGGTATTTATTCAATTAAATTTGTAAATATAGAACATTCGAAAAAAGTTTCCTTAGTTAGCCAAAATTTAATGTTTCGTGATCAAGTCGGCCAAAAATACATCATTGCGAAGCGTGGGCGGGTCGCTAGTAATAAATAAATAAATCTCCAGACTGACACACCAACTGTGTGGCCCTAAACTAAGCAAAGCTTGTACTATAGGTACCACACAATGGAATAGGGGAGAACCTAGTTACACCAAGATACAAGCCAATATCGAAAAACCATTTTTACGAAATTGGTTTTTGCGAATTGAACTCGGAACCTTCCGCTTAGCAGTCCGGTATATATACCACTAGAAATAGTTGTTTCTACAAACATATTTTTTAATGATTTTTAAATTTTGTTATTTCACTTACAATATTTTTTGGACATTTTAAGTCTATTATCTCTATTCATTACCCAAAAGAATTATAAAACAAACTTCTCATTGCCCATTGCAATTACTCTTTTTATAACAAATATCGGTAAGGTATGATTCCAACATGAATTTAAGACTATAAAACTTTCCATTTCCAGGTCTCCCGCAACGAAGTGCTAGAAGAGTCTTACCGGCTAGTGATGAAGTTACGCGGTAAAGAGTTCCGCAAGCGCCTCCTTGTCAAATTCCGCGGCGAAGAGGGCCTGGACTACGGCGGCGTGGCCAGAGAATGGCTGCATTTGTTGGGAAGGGAATTGTTCAACCCGCACTATGGATTGTTTCAATACGCGAATGCGGGCGATGATAGATATGCGCTGCAGATTAATGCGGATTCTGGGGTGAGTTAAATAGTATATAGGTTTTAAAAAGTGGTCTACGGTGCGGGTTTGTAGACGTTTAGTAACTGAAAATACAGTGGGACCCCTCTTTACGAAGATGTAGACCAATGATTTTTCTAAATTTGAAGACGATTAATAAGTAGAAAATAGGAAAGTTAGGGTTTACTAGGCAAACATTAAGATAATAAAATTGGCTTTCAAGAGCTTAATATTAAATTTATAAAAAAATGTATTAAACTAAAAAACAATACAAAACTAAGGTAATTAACTGTTACATAAAATGTTAAAACACTCGCTACACATTTTATTTCCGTAAAGTAAACAATTGTTACTCATTATTATGTTGTTGAAAACGAAATTATTCTATCATTGAGCGTAATTGCTCGAATTAACAAGTCGTACACGAAAACTAGCACAGAGTTTCGAAAGCGAAATTGTATAATTGTAATTTACGTTTTTACAGTAAATAGGATTTACCGTTCTATTAGATAGCACGCAATGTTTATTTGGATTAATTAATGTGTAATGCGATGCATGAATACACTGGTTTTATCTTTACATCTTAGTTACTAAATATTTATTGGTTATACATTGAATTTGCTTTATTTTTTATTGTTTAATGACAAAATAATACTTCAGACTTGATATAATAATTCTGTCGTGATTAGAATTACAACTTTGCAATTTGTGTAAGAGTTCTTTTTTTTGCAAAAGTTTCTTTGGTCTCCAACTTATGAGTAAACTTTTTTTAAATTAGATAGAATGATCTAAAACTAAGAGTCGTAGAGCTTCATTGTCTATGTAACCACTATTTATTTTTATTCTCAATTTCAGGTTAATCCAGAACACCTATCATACTTCCATTTCGCCGGTCGTATTCTAGGCGTTGCCCTTTTTCACGGGCATCAATTAGACGCGGCGTTTACAGCTCCATTCTACAAACAATTACTGGGCAGACCTATAACACTGAGGGATATAAGGGACGTCGATCCTGAACTGCATCGATCGCTGTCTTGGATGCTGTAAGTACAAATATAAATCTGCTAAGTGTAAAATTAATAAAAAATAATTGTTTTCCTTGAAGTGCTATAAATAAGTTTTTTAGTTTTATAAGTTAGCCTACATGGCTAACCCATTTTGAGACACAGAAATTTTAGAGAAATATTTTATTTCCAGGGAAAATACCATAGCAGGGGTAATCGACACAACATTCTCAGTAGAATGCTCATCATTCGGCGCCGTCCGAAGTGTTGAACTGCGGCCTGGAGGCGCCAACGAAGTGGTCACCGATAACAACAAGAAAGAATACGTCCGACTATACGTGGCCCATAGATTCACTAGAGGCGCCGAGAGACAGTGGCTAGCCTTACAACGAGGACTGGCCGACATCATACCACCACAACTACTCAGACCTCTCTCCGCTAGAGATCTACAACCATTACTAGCAGGAAGAGCTGATCTAGATCCAGCGGACTGGAAACGTCATACAAGACTTAAGCATGTCACGCCCGAAGCACCGATAGTCAACTGGTTCTGGGAGATTGTCGAGGAATTCGACGCGGAAATGAGAGCGAGATTGCTACAATTCGTCACGGGATCTAGACGAGTCCCGTTAGCGGGATTTCGAGCTCTACAAGGATCGACCGGCGCGGCCGCCCCTAGATTGTTCACGCTACATTTAGTAGCCGACGCGGCGCCGGACTCACTGCCAAAAGCACACACATGCTTCAATAGATTAGACTTGCCGCCTTACCCGAGCAAAGAGAAACTACACGACAAGCTGAAACAGGCGGTGCTAGAAACTGCGGGGTTCGCCGTCGAATGATGACAAATATGCTAAAATAAAGGTAAATTTTGATTGCGGCTTCCACCACTACAAGCTTGAGAAACGTACGATGTCATGCTTTATGAACGCATTATTTATACAAAAGATAGGCCAAATTGGAAGGGCAATTGACAAATTCGCAAAAAGCTCATGAGACTGACTAATTAGGTTCGTATGACATGACAAATTGGTATTTACAGGGAATGTCGACCCGCAATATCGGATATTAAAATTAAATCGTATTATTAGGTAGGTAACAAAATTTTTGGTAAACAATATCAAAGCAATCATTGAGGTGTATAGTTGACAATGACTATAAAGTAGATAGGTGTATGAGTATATAAAGCTTTGTATTCAAAATGCTTTAAGAGAAAAGGATTATCTGTTAAAAAATATTTTTTTTATAAGCGGCTGTTTTTGAATCTCTGCTTTAACGTACAATATCGAATCGCAATGCGGGAATATTAGGGTCAGTTTTGGGCTTATAACAGCCAATATTTTCCATCTTGTTAAATGCATATTGTTATTTGTTTACGTTTTTAGATGCGCACACGACTAACAAATTGAGTACCTTATGTATAAATGTAACGAAACTAAAGTAAGATTAAGGTGCATAGATCTATTTTAATACATTATCAACGAAATATATCATTTTTGATAGTTATAGCTGCCCTGTACTGTGTTCCAGTAATATAAATATCACATATCTAGTAAATTTTCAATTCGCCGAGTTTTGTATGGAGATACAGAATCATGTTTGATGCATATAGAACTATGACCGTTCAATAATTCGAGGACAAAATATTTGAGATAGCAAATTTTACAAATAACTAAATATTTTTACACAATCAAGCTTTTATATTTTGACTATAACAATATTAGCGATGTAAGATCACTTATTTACAACGTGCATATTAAAAGCTGGGCTTATCCAGTGATTTCAATTGCAAATAATCGAGCTTCCATACAGCAGAATCTACTTCTACAATAATTTATAATTGCGAATAGTAATCTATTTTATAAACTTACAATTAATTTACCATATCATAAAGCATGTTAGTTATAATTGTACGAGATCCGTGTTGACTCTTTATATCTGTCTACATATCTTTTTTAAGGGGATGAAAAGTGTTATTCTAGGGCGCTAAAAAGTATGTAATTTTAACTTCTGACAATATTGTATCCAAAAACAACGATTTAGTGAGTTAAAAATAGTTCTTAATTATCAGACTTTATATGAAACACTGAGATATCGCGTCGATATTATATCATAGTATTTAGTATATTTGTAAATATTATTTAAAACTGTGTTCAGTACAAAAGCACAAATCATATTACTTTTCCTTTCGTTAATAACCATGCAACAATGCAAACTGTATTCAATTTAGTTATAGGTTTTTTTTAATAACTGCTTTCATAAGTTTTATTGGAAGAATCATTTTATAATAATAATTAGGAACTGAATGACAATGCGAGATAGAACCAATTAAACACATTTCCAGCATCATAAATTAAATGTATAATAATAATTTATACAACAGTCTATGTATATAATTTGAAGTAACCTAAACGGTTTCCAATATTTATGACAGCATGAGTGCCTTTAAATTTAAATTTTAAGTGTATTTTGATGTGTGACTGTTAGTGATATGGAAATATTTTATTTAGTTTTAATGAACTTAGTAATTGTAATTAATAATATAACAATATTTTTGCACATTTAAATCTGTGTTATTTATGATCCATCCAAGTTATGTTGACTTAGGGCCGGTTTTTCAATAGTCAGATAAATTCTAACTGACAGAAAATCAGTTTGTTTTTGTTGCACGTCAAACATAAATACTTGACATATGTATGAAGTGACGATGAAAACATACCTCTTATCAGTCTGTTAGCATTTATCTGACTATTGAAAAATCAGCCCTTAGATATATTTTAGTTAAGAGCGTGATGCTTGTGGTCTTGTGATCTTATGAACATTATCTACTCTTATAAGTAGAAAATATTAAATTACATTGAGGCTAGTGGCCCTTATGTGAGAGCTTGGACAGGAGATAAAAGTATAATTAGGTACCTAAGTTAAGAGGATTCAAACTCTTCCAATTTACATTACAGTTCGGTATAATTTAATACTCCTCAGAGGTTGTCTAACAAGAGTAGTTTATTTTGAAGTTATAGATACTGGAAAAAGGAACGCGGGTCTCCGAGTTTTTCCAGTATCTATAACTTCAAAATTAATAAATTAGCATTTTAAATGCAAAACTAAAAGTAAAATCTCAAGAGTAGTTCACTTGACGACCTACATATAGTCCATTGTGTGGTACCTTTAATACAAGCTTTGCTTAGTTTAGGGCTACCTACACAGTTGGTGTGTCAGTCTGGAGATTTATTATTATTTTCGTATCCTTATTGGGTAAATTAACAATTTTTGAAAAATAGCGGTAACTTGTAATTTTTATACCAGGTTGCTGAAAAAAAAAAAAGTAAAAGCGAGGGCAGGAATTTTTTTTTTGTCACAGTCGCTTGTACGATTTTATTTTTGGTCTTTCAGACTTTCAATAGTAACTTACCATAAACAACGAAAGATGAACAATCGTTCCTAACATTTTTTTTTTTTTTTTCTTTCTTCAATGGCGTTGGCACAGTTAGCGCATTACGCCAGTGTCAAGTAAAGATTTGTTTTACTTAGAGTTAATTAAAACATAGGGAAATACAATTTATAAAAAAAATACGGGCGCGGGAGGGGGATAAAGGATCAGAAAGGTTGGAAATAGATTTATACTTATAATACACAATAATTATCAATATTTCATAAAACTGAGTATAGTATATTAAATTTTTATATTATTGTTCATCAGAAAGGTAGATAGTAATTGATAAATATGTATATTAGTGGTTGATAAGAGGACAGGTATGGACGTGGGTAGAGGGACTTTCAAATGAATCAAAGACAGAAGAAAATCGGATCGGTCATACAAAGGGCATTGGAAAAAGATATGATTTACACTATGTAAAGCACCACATGAACAACACGGCGTCTGCACAATGCCGAGCCGCATTAGATGTTCATTGGTACAGACATGACCTAAACGCATACGGGTGATCATACTTGTAGCAGATTTACCCAACCCCATCTTCGCAAACCATGGTAATTTACAAACAAATGGTTGAATGTTAAAAAGATATCTTCCTTTTGACGAGCTTGTTGTTGTCCAATATTTATTCCAAGAATCCTGGAGATAAATACTAGACAAAGCTAAGAGATCACAGCTGAAATTATGGTATGGAACAAGATCTCCACACTCCACCGCAGCTTTTGCAAGTACGTCAACCTTATCATTACACTCGATTCCGCTGTGACTGGGTATCCAGACAAAACTTATGTTATAACCAAGTAACATGCATTCATACAAAATTTGTTTTGATTTAACTATAATAGGCATGATGACAGATTTTGAAAAACTGTTGTATCATATTCAGAAATATATACTTATTGTAAAAAATATCATATTTCGGAAAAAAAAGCATGATTTATATGAAAAAAATCTATTTAAAATTTTATGTTTAAAATTCCCACCAAAACGCTCCAAAGTGTCATGGCGTCAATTTTGACGTCACTCTTGAGCAGTGTTACCAACTCGAATTTTCATAAATCCTTCCGTACGACTCTAAAAGTTGGTAGTTTCTGACCAAACTCAATTCGAAAAGTAGGTAGATCTACCAACTTCTTTTTTTCAAGATTTAGAAGGAATCTGCACGGTCGTATAATATCTATAACCGATTATTTTAGTAAAAATAAATTATTTTTCTGACTATTTTTAAAAAAGCAATAAGAAAAAACTAAATTGTTAATTTTTAGAATAAAAACAAAATAAAAAAAAATCCCATCCCACTAATTTACCCCCTAAATTCGGGGGGAAAACCCCTAAGTTGGGAACCATGCTCAATAGTGACGTCATTCGCTCTGATTGGCGTTCAGAATATCATGGCGGACTGTAGTATTTTGTAGATTTATTTTTTAAAAATATTAATTAATCTCGCTTTAATTATAATAATGCCTTGTTATTTTTTAATATTTTATTTACGTTTCATTAGATGGTAGCATAATTTTTGTGTATTTTATTCACAGTCATCATGCCTATTGGGGACATTGTACTATCTTTAAAGGAATATTTATTCAAAGCTTGGAGAGCACTTTTTGAGTCACAAAATATTACTGTATCTTTTAATCTTGCAAGTTTAATGTATTCTAAAGCTTTAAGAATTGCAAAACATTCACCAGTGAAAATAGATGATTCAGGGGGCAATTTAATTTGTTGAAAAATCTTGTACTGTGTATGGTAGAATGCAACACCTACACATGAACAGTCATTATGCTTGGACGCATCAGTGAAGATAAAATTTGAATTTGTTGGTAGTGCCTGAAGATAGTGAGAAAACTTTTCATTAGCTGAAGGATCATTTTTTAAAATATCTATATTTAGAGTAACATCGATTTCAAATGTTAATGCCTCAAACAAGGTTGTGAAAATAGGTAAATGTTTTCCGCTGGAAGTGGGAGCTTTTATTTTAAGAAGTCTTTTAAAACTAACGACTAGACAAGGAAGCTGTTTACGTGACCAATAATTGGTATATAATAAGTTATTAAGGTTTTTGATACTCTCTGTTAAAGGGTGATTAGTTATTTGTGTGCATCGAAATAAAAATCTATCAGACAGATACTGTCGTCTTAAATTAAGTGGAGGCTCTGCACATTCGACTTGCATTGCATTAATAGGAGAAGACCTCATTGCTCCTAAAATAATTCTTAAAGCTTTGGATTGTATACGATCTAATTTTTTAAGTGCAACAGATGAACAAGGCTCAAAAAGGAAAGAATATAAATCTAAAATACTTCTTATTAAAGCATTATATATAAGCTTTAGTGTAGAAGGGTGAGCACCCCACCATACACCAGTGAGACATCTTATAACATTTAGAGAGGCTTCGCATTTTTTTTCTACATAGTTACAATGTGGTAAGAACGATAACTTTGAGTCTAAAATAATACCTAAATATTTAGCTTGGGTAAGACAATCGACCTTTTCGTTATCAATATATATTGGTAAATATGGTTGGGACCGAGAGCGAGAAAAGAAAACTATACAACATTTGGATATAGAAAAGTTAGAGCCGTTTAGTCGTACATACTTATTCAGTTTGTTCAAACCACGGGCTAGGAAAGTATGGGCTAGAACGGCACTGGAATCAGTAGCATAAAGTAATAGATCATCCGCATACTGCAATAATTTACATTCTTTTGGGACATTTGATTCAATGTCATATGTATAGATATTATATAATAAAGGACTTAAAACAGATCCTTGTGGAAGGCCCTTCCATATAGTTCGATTAATAGAAAAGTCATCACATAAATTTAAAGTAATAAACCTCTCTGATATTAAATTAATGACTAAGTTTACAATCCTGATTGGTATTTTAAGTTCAATCATTTTGTTTTTAAGTATGGATGGAATTACATTGTCATAAGCGGAATTAATGTCTAGAAAAGCTGCAACTGTTGTCTCATTTTTACTTAAGGCTAAACGTATTTCGTTGGTGAATATAGACAAATTATCCATAATGCTTCTGCTTTTCCTAAAACCAAATTGAGACGGAGCTAAGAGGTTGTTATGCTCTAGAAACCATTCAAGGCGGACTTTGACCAAACCTTCAGCTATTTTAGAAAGAACAGAAGCAAGAACAATAGGGCGATATGACGATGGATCAGATTTATCTTTGTTAGGTTTTAGTATCGGGATAACAAGTTGTGATCTCCATGAAATAGGAATATTACCAGTAATGAATACAGAATTAACTAAGTCTAGATAGTATATAAGAGACGGTTTGTCTAGGTTTTGAAAAAAAGAATATGGAATATGATCCAGTCCTGGGGCTGAATCTTTAAGTTTGGATATAAATCCCTTGAGCTCATAATAATTGAATGGGGAATTTAAGTTTTCATAACTTCCTCCTTCATAAGGGTTTTTGGCATCAAAACGAGTTAAATTTTCTTCAACGAATGGTGGCGCAAGATGATCCATAAATGCGTTACCTAATTCAGGGCTCATGGTGATGTTTAATCTTTCACTAAAGGCAGATCTAAATCGCTTGACATTACGCCATACTAAGGAAAGAGGGGTATTTGGAGACATAGAAGAACAAAACTGTTTCCAACCTTCTCGTTTTTTATTTTTTAATAACTTTTTTGTTTTTTTAGCTACATCTGTATAAGTTTTAAAATTTTCGGCAGTCATATAATTGCAATAGTTTTTTTCCGCTTCTTTTCTTTTTTTAATAGCGTCTGTGCAGTCTCGGTCCCACCAAGGTGGAGTTGAGATTTTATCAAAAGAGTACTTTTTTTTAATAGGAAAAGTTGCATCAGCGCCATCTATTAATGCATTTTTGAACAAATCAGAGCTTTCGTTTTCCAAGCCATGACAAACTCTAGGTAGATGTTTGACATTATCAGTAACCTTCTGTGAAAACAAATGCCAATCACTATTGTTGTTTACCTGGTATTTACGAGTTGAAGTTCGGTTTTGCTTTGGTATTGAAATGCGTTTTAATGATGATGTTAATAAAATAGGAAAATGGTCACTCCCAAAAGATGACTCTAATGGGTTCCAGTCAAACACTGAAGCCAAATCAGGTGTACATATGGTTAGGTCAACAGCACTGATATTTTCTAAAGGCCCTGTTAATCTAGTAGGTTTCCCTGTATTTAACAAACAAAGGTTGTGTATATCAAGGACATCTAGTAGTTCGGCACCATGTTGCTTTATTACTGGACAGCCCCAGCAAGGGTGATGTGAATTTAAGTCACCAAGTATTACAAATGGTTTAGGTAAATTAGAAATTATGTTACTGATTTCTGTTAGAATATAATTGTTTAATTTTGGTACATAGATGGAAACATAAACTATTTTATTTATTTGTAATGCAATTATATTTAATTCTGCAGAGTGGTTAGGAATTGTGACTAATTTGTAAAAAATATTATTCTTAACAAGTAAAGCAACACCAGCATATCCGTCTACTCTATCCTCTCTGACACAAGAATAACCAGGAACCCTGAAAAGGGAACCTGGTACAAGCCAGGTCTCAGAAAGTGAAACAATAATAGGAGAAAACTTATTAATTAGATATATAAGGTCACTTTTTTTATTACTTATGCTCCTGCAATTCCACTGGATGATTTGATCCATGTTTGAATTTATAAAAGAAATCTTGTAGTTGGTCTATTAAAGAAGCAACGTTGGACGGTATCATAAATTTAAATTGATTGTACATATTAAAAAGGAAAGTTACAAGTTCATTAATTTTGTCAAAGCTAAAGTCGAAATCAGAGTTAATAACAGTACCTTTAGTAGATGAAGGGACATTGTGACCCTCAATTATTTTGTTATGTGCTGATTGATCATAACCTTTATCAACAAATTTTGGAGTTTTGGGCTTAAGAAAAACTGTTTTTTGTATGATATAGTATTATTTTCAGGAACAGTATGTAAAGACCTAGTTCTATTTGTGTTATTATTGTTTATAGTTTTCCCTATTAATATATCTTTATATGATTTTGAAACCTGTGGATGTAGTTTGATTGCCTCAAAATATGTAATACATTGTGTAGCCATAGAAAGTTTGATAGCCTTTTGTCTGTTTAATTCAGGACATTCCTTGCTAGTTGCAAAGTGATGTCCAGAACACAAACAGCAAACTGCTTCATCTTCTTCAATATTACAGGTGTCGCCTCTGTGGTCCTGACCACATTTATAACATTTGGGCTTTGACCGGCATTGCAATTTTGTGTGCCCGAATCTACAGCAGTTATAACATTGAACTGTTGGGAATACATATAGTTCGCAAGGAATGGTATTAAAAGTAATATGTAGGCGAGTAGGTAAGATCTGACCATCAAAAGTTAGTACTACAGTTTGCGATGGTTGCCATGTTGGTCTACCATCAACAAACACTTTATAGTTAAGCCTCCTAGCTTTAAGAATGTTTCCACAGCCAATAGGTACTGAAACCTTCTGTATTATTTGTTCTGGAGACAGGTCAGTAGGTATTCCTCTTATTATACCCATTCGTGAGACGTTGCATGTAGGTATAAATGCTTTTAGATTTTCTTTAAGTAAGCTTGGATGTGAAATGAAATTGTTTGCATCAGAGTATTTAGAAAAGCTGACTGCAATCCTGTTACGCCCTATTCTTTTGACACTACCATTAACAATATTATGAATAGAGTGGTCTTTTAAAAATCCACCGAAAGTTATTGGGTGAAGTGTGGAGCCATCATTTAGAGAAGTGGTTATTTTTTGGACATGAACTAAATAAGGAGCTGCATCTGAAGAAACATATTCTTTTCTAGTTAACGGTTCATATACATTTTGATGAGTATTAGGGTTTTGCTGTGTGGTAAGTGACTGGGGTTGGGTAATATTAGATAACTGAGGTGTTGCGTTTGGTGCAGTAGATTGAGAAGAAATTGTAGTGAGATCGTTTTCCAAACAAGCGCAATTTTGATCAGTATGTTTGCCCGATCCAGATTTGCGTCGTTTTTTATTACAATGGCGGCAAACTTTGGAACCACTTAGTACACGCCTCTTTTTCCCTGATACGCTTATAAATGAGCCGTCCGTGTCCATTCCAGACTCATTACCTGAGTTTATAGTTATATTATAAGCAACCTGGAGGCCGCTGCCTCCAGGATCAGGAGGTTCATTCATGACCAACTACTACTCTATAGAAAAAACAAAAAACTTACCAAATGTGAGGTGAGATTACATAAACTACATAAAAATATAATTACTAAACATAAATAAACACAATTAACTAACTAAAACCACTCTGATCACAATATAAGTGAATTAAATAAATTAACAAGAAAAAACTACGTCCGAACGCGTCGAATTTTCCCGCCGTTTTTCGTTCCTAACATTCAACGTTTAGTTAATTCGTTCACTCACTCAATCGTTCATTTAACAAAATTACCCCGACGCGCGGCGACGACGCATGCATTTTGTGTTGCAATTTGCAATTGGAATTTACTTTGCATCGCAATTGAAGTTGCAGTGCAACAATCGCGCTTATTCCGAGCAATGTATTAATTTGTTATTGCTACAGTTCGAATCGTCAATTTCGTCATACAGCTCTCGTAGAATATCGCCATTGGTGCGCCCGTAAATAACCAGTTGGATTTGTTTTGTGTTCGGTGTTGTGTTTGAGGATTTGGTTAACAATGCCTGCAAGTGCGGTGTATCAGCCTACCACAGTGACATACGAGCAGCAGCCGAGTGATCAGCGATGGAGCTGCCCAATCAGCTATTTCTCACGTCGGGTGACAAGTAGCCTGAACAGGGCGCTCTGCGTGCGACTTGGTCTGTGTCTTCTTGGCAGCACACTGTTCCTTGTTGGTAAGTTCTATTTTGAATCACATTAAACAACCAAATATCTTTGTTTCCAATTGGGTGGATGCCCAATTACTTGGCTTAATGGTTTTATTTCATTTAATAATGGTTTTACTACCTATTGGACATGGTATTTAAGATTAGCTTTGATATTCTGTACTGTTTCTGATAGAAAGAAACCATAATTATTTACATAATATTTTACCATTTGATTACAAAATTGAAAACCTGAAATCTGATAAGAATTAATGTTCTAATATGATAAAGAAGGCAGGTAACTTCTGGAACTACTAAATTCTTTTAAAAAAGAATATCTGAATCTGTGGCCAAAAACTATGCAATCAGGAAGTGACATTTAGACTACAGAATAAATGATTTATTTTTTCATGCAGGCTAATTCATATACGCTAGGATAGTCTGTTCATAAATCCAATCATAAAGTTAAGACATAAAAATGTATTATAATTGCACTTAATTACACCATTGAATATTTCTTTATTTGAAACCCATGCCTAATGTATTTTAATTACAATTTTGTTCTGACATTCAGAAAATAATTAATGTTTGAGAATTAACCTAAAATACCTAGGTATATTCTTTGTTTACAACCACTATCAACAAATGCTACTGGCATGCACCCATTCCTCTTATTATCACCAATGACATTAAAATTCTACTGGAGTATAATATGATACCGTACCAACCAGTAGTAGAGATAAACCAAGTTGATAGTGTTCCAAAACACATGCAAACTGAATATGTACCTTGCTGCTTTGTGTTAGAGATTAATGTCATTGTTTTTTGGTGTAGTAGTAGGTATCTGCTAAATGTATAGAATGTGATTCATATAGGAACAATGAGTCGTAGCTACTAATGGGTGCTATGGTTCCGGCGCCTAAGTGTATGACGCAGGCGCGTACGGTACTGTTTATTTGTTATATTTTTTGTCCTAGTAATGTAAACCTAGTTAAGTTTTTACTAGGTAATAAAATAATGATAAAACTATCTTTTGAAATAAATGCAATTTGATAATTTTTAATTGTGAAATTACGATAAATCTCTACATAGCAAATACAGTATGATAAAAAATTTAAAGCTACCTGTTTAACCTCTGTCATTTAATTTATCGACCCATTCATTTATCACACTTAAAGCTTAATATGAGCTAATATAAAAATACACTACTTATTGTTCAACTACAAAATTAGGTACCTACACCTACGTACTAAGGTAGTATAATAACAAAGCTTGTGCGTAAAAATAACAAGCCTTTACGTAACACCTTCGTCACGATACACCTTGGTAGGTATGGTAGGCAGCTACTAGGTAATACATGAGTGATCCGCAAAATTTGTGACGAATCATTAAATTACGTCGTAGGTATTTCTCGATAACCAAGAAAACCAACTGATCGTGAATCATAAGTTTAAATAGATTGGTGATAAAGTAAGAATTTTTTACATTTAAGTTATGTTTGAATTATTTCTAACTTTAGGTAAAATAGCTACGAAGTGTTTAAGATGTATTGAAACATTTGAATTGAATTTTCGTGCAAGTATTATAGCTTTAAATCTATCTATCACACAAAGTGTTCTACGTTTCGCAATCAAGTACTTAGAGCTGCGACTAAATGTCTTACTCACGGGACCTTTAAAAACTAACCTACCTAGTCTCCAGCCGGCAAAAAAGTTAAACGAGTTTCTTTCTGCCTCCCGTATCTACCTACACAGAGAATAAGACCTATTTATTTTTTTGCCGCCAACAAGTTCGCCTCCGCAAAGAAGTGCTGGCCTCTGAAACCGAAGGTCATTGAACCCGACAAGAGTTGGTTGAGTCATGAACGCTTCCGCGATATTTACTTCTCTCTGGTTGCAACCGGCCAGACACACAAACAAAGGAGATTGACGCTTTGAAAAGAAACAGGCAGCCTCGGGTCAGACGATAATCTGATTTACGAGGCGAGTGTTTACAACACTTTCGCACTTTCTGGGGGGTAACTGTCTGCAAGGCACCACTCGGACGTGTCATGCAAACCATAAAATTTGCATACAAATACGACGTATTTGAATAAAGTTGAAAAAAAAAACAAGAACAGAGAGTTTTATAAATTGATATAAATTTTAAAGAGGTTTTTACTTTTCTTGACAAAATTGATATTTTAATTCAAGAAAGTCAGCAATGTAAGTGCATTGCTGACTTTTTTATGACTACCTTTATTTGACTAAAGTTATATAAAAACTGTCTGTGATTGTTATTAAATGTTCAAAATTATCATTCGCGGATATTTTAAAGCTAAATGCAGATAAAAAGCTTGCTTATGCGCCAGAAAAACAAGTAACTGGTTTCTCGAAACTTTCACGCAGATAATAAAAGTATTTGCGGCGTTCCGTAAAAACCGACAAAAACAAGAATTGGGCAAAAAACCTTTAGTCATAAAATAAATTTAAATTAAATGCAAGTGGCGAAGTAAGTGAGGCGAGTTTCCCTTACAAAATCGCTTATGATAACAATTAAAATAAGTATTAGTTTTAAAACTATTGTTAATAGTTTCTAAGGAACAATTCTAAGCATTTTGTAATTATAATTGTTGCCTGGCGAAGTGAAAGTTGCAATGAATCATAAAAACCCACCCACGAGCAACGGAACACACTATTTCCGCTGACCTAATTCTAAAATTACGACTAACTAATGTTAACCTTTACCCTTTCGTAGTTATGTTTCTTTAAATGCATTATAAATTAAGGAAATGCCATTACTTTAATAACAGATTAACTAACATAAAAGTCGAACCTGTTAAAAATTGATTTTAAATATCATAGGTAGTTTTAAACAATTTAAACATGCGCAATCAAAAAAATAATAGAAGGAGTTTAATTCATGTGATGCAATCGTTTTCGAGTCCTTTGGAAGCAAGAAGGGATCTGATAAGAAAAGTGTTTAGTCTTCCATAGCGTATATACTTATTCATTACTGCCAGGTCTAACTAAAGTAGACACTTACGATATGTGCGTCGTCGCTCGTGCAATTTGTAAGCATACGACTCAATTAAATAAATTGCCTCTATTAATGTTACCATAACGTTTCGATAACAGGATCGTCTGTCACAATGTATACTGTTCGATCTGAATGATTTCAAAACTGTCAGGCTAGTATCGATATTTCAAATATTAATATTTCATAGCGTACGATAAGTTATCTTATTAAACCAATTCCAATTTCCAAGACTTATATTCTCGTAATTTTTTGCAAATATTGAATTACAACCTTATGCAGTGTTGTTAGGGATGAATTTACCAAATGATTAGACACCCTCGAACGTCAATCAAGTTTGCATCAACTTTCCTTGTATGTGTGTGGTTACGCTGGAAACAAACCTGATAACTCTGCGGTTAAATCCTGATCGATTGTACTCCTAAGCCTATCAAGTTGCCATATATTGTGCGATCGCATTTCAAACTAAGAACAATTCAAGAGACGCCGTGCTATGGTCTGGGGTGGCTCTAAAAATATCGTGTATATTCATTGAACAAACGGTTAAACGATATTAGATCATTGGTTTTCAAACAAATACGTAATTTTTCACGTAGGTACTCCTATATTTTTGTTATGAAAACCTCAAATCCCTTCAAACACACCGTCGATTTACACAGTAAACAGATGTAAAAAATCGCTCAACGTAACGATTCGTAAACTGAATGAGAAATAGTTTACACACACGTCACCCTTCTATATAAATATGCTAAGATTTGGTTGGTTTTTGAGAATTTTCACCACTCAAGAGCCATCAACGCATCTGAATGTACGTATACGTAGGTATAATTACTATTCTGATGTATAAACTACATAACTGTAAAGTTTAATCAAAATCCATCCAGAAGTTTTTACATGAAAGAGTAACAAACATACATCCATACATACTCACAAACTTTCAAGTTTATAATATTAGTAGGATAGGTTGTTGTACTTTGAATTTCACTAGTGGGTGTTGGCTAGGTAGTAGATGAACGCCGGGGCTCCCCTTACCCTTTTTGAAGTCTAGCTCAGCAGAAAGCACGGGGTCGCGAGTAGGCAGGCTCAGAGGCTGGGAAGGAATGCTACAAAATAATTTATACGAGGCGCCAGTAGCAATCCCTGCCCTACACAAGCTATAGCGATGGGTGGAGTAGAGAAATGATACAACAAATTGTTTATAAATGCAGCGAAATTATATTAATTACATACTAAGCATACAATGGGGTAGTCCCTAACCCTGTTCAAATTGTATGTTTACATAAGAGCTACTTATAAGGTAGTAATAACTAGTATTATAAATTATTAAAGAGGAGACAGCCACAGGTGTGGGTGCTCCATGAAAGTAAGTCAAAAGGTTATATTTGCTTAATACAACATTACAATGGTGTAGTACCTAACCTTGCTCAAAACTTGTAGTTTAAATAGAAGCTACTTATAAGGTAGTAATAACTGTTGTTAAACTATCAAAGAGGAGGCAGCCGCAGGCGTGGATGCTCCATGGAAGTAAGTCAAAAGGTAGGACTCACCAGAGAAATTTGATACTTATAGCAGGCTTAAGAGAGCTGCATAACATCAAAGTAAAATTCTAAGCATACCAAAAAGACCTAGTCCAGAATAAAAAAAAAAAACCACATTGTGGGTTATAAGTTAAATTCATATGACCAGTCCAAAGGTCACACGCAGGCAGCACGAGTTAACCAGCCATCTCCATGGTATAAAGCTTGATGGGAGTTTAAAAGATGGAAATCATGCCAAAGGCCGTGCGGCGACGCCGTCAAAGAGTGAAAATAACAAGTTAAGTAAAAAAAAGATTTCACGAAAACATATCGAGGCTTGTCTGCTAACGCACATCCAAAGGAAAAATAACCTTCAAAAATGGATGGCGGCTACACGTATGCGAGATCTGTCGCCTGTCATTGTCAAAAGACACTGACAACGAAGTAGGGAGTTACCCTTTAAAAAAAACAACGTAACAGTACCCTTCCAGTTGGGGAAAATTTTCATTTCAAAATTTGTGAAAAGAAATTTTGAAATAAAAATTTTGCTATGCTTCCCAGCATCAGAAGACTCAACATCAACAAACAAAAAGGATCAGAGGCAGAGACTAACCCAAAGAAAATGAAAATGTGAAATTTCAAGTTTCACCGTTAACACCAAAAACACATTGTTCAACCAAAACCAAAAACAAAAAAAGGTTTGGACACCCTACATTCCATGTCCAAGCAACTATGAACTCAAAAAGTTCCCAACACCAATGTGGAAATCACAAAAATAAAAATTAAGTTTCAACTCCTATGAAATTCTTAGTTTCAAATAAACTAAGTATCTAAACCATTCCCTAGGTTTATTAATAAGGCTTAAAAAAACTAAACTAATAAGCCTGACCACATAACAGTACCAGAAATCAACCGTGCAAGTTTTGCAATAATTAAAGAATTACAAAACGCAGGGGCACAGGCTGGGCACCGCATGGAGTACAAACAAATAAGGTAAGCTGTGTACAAGGCGCTATATAGAACGCAACACAGAAAAGATGCGAACTACGACGAGGAAGTTCACAAAAAAGGTAAACAAAATGAACGAAACATAAAGATGACTTGCCCACTCCCAGGAGTAACTCCAAAGTGGCAAGCTGAGCACCTACTCGAGATATGATGAGAGGTAAATGTGCGAGAGACGAGCTGGCTACCCTACTCTAATATCGAGAGGGCGGTGGTACTCACCCAGTCGGACTTGGCACGGAGTCCTACCACCAATCAGGCATGCAAAAAAACTCGTAAACAGGTCAGGTGTACAGGGCCTAAAAAAAATATAGAGACAGGTGTATAGGACCTGTAACAAAACCGTGTATATAAAGAAAAATAAAAAGGTTGGTTAGCAGTTAGCAGACATAAAAAGAAGCCAAGTGACGTCGAAAAAGAAAAGGGGTGAATGTTGTTTTAGGATTCACAATCTTCACCACGATTAATAATATCCTTAATGTGGAAGTCACCTCAACTAAACCTAAACCTCGACTATATTCAGGCCGTATATTACGAAGTAAGATATCCAGCTTCTCGGCGTCCGGGAGCTCGGAGCTCAACCTAGACATCATGCTAAGCATAATACTCATATACACAACCACAGTCTCGTCTTTGGCTTGTGTTCTAGCTAAAATCTCATGACGCAGTTTAAAGTCGTAATCAGGTAAGTCAAAGTCAGAACGTAAGGCATCAATTAACGCACGGTACGAAAAGAAACGTGATCGGTTCGCTCTAAACCAGTGTAGTGCAGGGCCTTCAACCAGTTCCGAGAATCCATTGAACAGTAGTTTTTCAGGGATGTCTCTAGCCAATTTCAATTCCTCCAGGCGTATTAAAAAAGAGCGAACACAAGTATCGCCATTAAATTTGATATTTAAAGAATTCAAATTCAACTTAGATTCAGATTTACAGACAACACTAGGCAAAGTTCTATCACAAGACTGACCTTCAGAATCCGAAGAGGAGTCAGACACAATCTGGTAGTCAGCCATGGCCTTGACCAGACAACCTTTGAGTCTGTCACTCTCTGTAGTAGAAGGAGAGATCCGCGACAACCTTAAAAGCAAATAGTTACACCTACCGAGTAACCTAGACCTTGTTTGGTCAGACACTAAGTCCGCATCAAAACCTTTAAGAATTTCATCAACCTTAGGTGAAAGTAATATGATCTCACTATCAGCTTCAACAACAATATTTACTGAGGGGGATAAACTACCCCTTGTGGAAAGTTTAAGTGCCTTCCTAAGGTATTTTCTAAGATCTTCACAAGTACATGGTTGTTTAACAGTTATGTTTCTTAATTGTAGTTCATGAGTCAACTCATCTTTGGTTAAAAAGTTTACATTACAACCTATGGTGTCAGACATATTGAAATAAACATAAACAACCACTAAAGCAATATAAAACTAAAGCTCAATGAATACAATTAAATAACAAACAAAAGTACATGTAATTGTTTGAATAATGTTACTTAATATATAAATGCAAAGTAAATGTTACTTTATTAAAACATTAACAATATAACTCAATATACACTACACACCCATAGCTATATCTGAGCCACACGTTGGGTCCGCCACTGTTGTACTTTGAATTTCACTAGTGGGTGTTGGCTAGGTAGTAGATGAACGCCGGGGCTCCCCTTACCCTTTTTGAAGTCTAGCTCAGCAGAAAGCACGGGGTCGCGAGTAGGCAGGCTCAGAGGCTGGGAAGGAATGCTACAAAATAATTTATACGAGGCGCCAGTAGCAATCCCTGCCCTACACAAGCTATAGCGATGGGTGGAGTAGAGAAATGATACAACAAATTGTTTATAAATGCAGCGAAATTATATTAATTACATACTAAGCATACAATGGGGTAGTCCCTAACCCTGTTCAAATTGTATGTTTACATAAGAGCTACTTATAAGGTAGTAATAACTAGTATTATAAATTATTAAAGAGGAGACAGCCACAGGTGTGGGTGCTCCATGAAAGTAAGTCAAAAGGTTATATTTGCTTAATACAACATTACAATGGTGTAGTACCTAACCTTGCTCAAAACTTGTAGTTTAAATAGAAGCTACTTATAAGGTAGTAATAACTGTTGTTAAACTATCAAAGAGGAGGCAGCCGCAGGCGTGGATGCTCCATGGAAGTAAGTCAAAAGGTAGGACTCACCAGAGAAATTTGATACTTATAGCAGGCTTAAGAGAGCTGCATAACATCAAAGTAAAATTCTAAGCATACCAAAAAGACCTAGTCCAGAATAAAAAAAAAAAACCACATTGTGGGTTATAAGTTAAATTCATATGACCAGTCCAAAGGTCACACGCAGGCAGCACGAGTTAACCAGCCATCTCCATGGTATAAAGCTTGATGGGAGTTTAAAAGATGGAAATCATGCCAAAGGCCGTGCGGCGACGCCGTCAAAGAGTGAAAATAACAAGTTAAGTAAAAAAAAGATTTCACGAAAACATATCGAGGCTTGTCTGCTAACGCACATCCAAAGGAAAAATAACCTTCAAAAATGGATGGCGGCTACACGTATGCGAGATCTGTCGCCTGTCATTGTCAAAAGACACTGACAACGAAGTAGGGAGTTACCCTTTAAAAAAAACAACGTAACAAGGTGAGCTTTCTTAACCACCAACCTACCGTAAAGTGGCCCATCATCTTGTTTTTCGCCATATAACACAAAAAAAAAATTCACCACCTCTTCAACAGCCATAAATTCAGTCTGCCATTCATTTCTAGACAAACTAGCTTTTTGCATTAATAATGCAGTTGACTACACCCACACAAGAATGAAAATGCTCGACCCGCTTTGTACTTGAGGCTATTAATAGTTTTCCAGTACTTACGGATTGGTTTCGCTGCATATAAGGGCAGTGTGTTTAGAATCTTATTATGTTGGGTAACTTGGGCATGAGATTGAAAATGTAATGGAAAATCCAAAATTGTGTAGGTATATACATAACCTTAATGAGATAACACAGATTCGTTTGGTTGCAACACATCTAATTACTTGTTAGCGCACCGACTATACTTGTTTCCTTTACCATTTACATACGTGTTTACTAAGAATTGTCGATAATCTCTTTATCACAGGAAGTTAGATTGCGTAGTACTGAATTTTAATGAGTTTCCTCAGTGGTAATTGATTTGTTTCTTTTATGGATACTGTGACTAATTCGCAAGTACTCTTTGCAAAACTTCTTGGAATTCTTATCTTTATGTCTTACTTTGCTACGTTACTTAAACCATAAAATGTTGCCTTTTTAATATGAAAAGGTTGTATCTCCCAATCTGTTTGTTTGTAGTAAGAAACCATTTAGAAAACATTTTAATGATGGGATATAAAAATAATGTCTACGACTAAATCGTAACAAAATCCAAGGCGTTTAAAGCGGTTAGCAAATATATCTACGAACACATAGATGGTGACATGGCTTTGTACTATTTAGATATGTATATGTGGTAATTAGTATGTATAAAACCACATCTATCCTTTTAAACTTCCGCGTTTTATACATAGAGTTTATTCATACATCGTTATAGTAGAATCTGTCAAACGTTTGATTTTCTATGCAACAACGACATTTAAATACAAACTCATTAACAATTCAAATATTACCATGATTGTCGTTTGTCGTTTTACGCAGCGGAAACGACAAATAACTATAATAATTGTTCGAGACCGGATAATTCACAGACAAGGGACGATAATGCTACATTGTTAAAAATAACGAGGGATTTCATATAGAAAATTAGTCTTGGTCGGTTTAGTTTCTGTCATATAGAAAACATACTTCACGACTATCGACTCGAATGAAGGTAATTTAATATTCAGCCCTAAACTAGGTGAATGTCGCTGGTAAATTATTAAGTTCTATTTTTTAACAAACTCCGTTTGAAGGAGGTTATATGCTTGTATGTATAATTATTAATAAAATATCTTATCTAATCATAACTTAATAACATCTGATTATAATATAGCTCCATTACGTAAAAAGGTCCATTATGTACACAATGCTGTAATTCTATAATAATATAGCTTGTAATCATTATTTATGAAGTATAGTACGTTTCTTGAAGATTATTTTCTTAGCCTTGCAGCTTCACTTTAGAACTAACTTGTGTTATGAAATGAAATTTAATAAGACTATGTTTCTGAAACAAGAAATAAATATCTTAATTTCAGTACTTATTTGAAGATCACATTTTTAATACCTGCGTCATGTCTTAATTAGTAAATAATGCTTTAACCTTAAATATACCGTAATTTTAAGGTCACGTGATCTACCTTGTAGCAGCCCTACATACGTAGTAATTTTAATGAAGTCCAAGTACAATCTTTTCTTCATTACCTTATGCTATCATGTTCTATGTAATCTTACCGTAACCAATAATTATGTATAATTACTGAGAAATTAGACCACAGCTTTTAATTTATAATCAGGAAGAGCTAATAGAACCAGTTTATGTGATCGTTATTAAGTTAGTATGCTAAATAGTGAAGTCCCTAAACCTGTATAATATACAGAAATTTGGAGCAAGGCCTGCTAAGAAACCAGATTTACACATTAACTATAATCATGACGTCATCCAAAGGTAGCTAAACCAGTTTTTAAATGCTTAAGTAATCACATATTCAAAGAAAAGATGTTTGTACTTGCGTATGTAAAATAACCGTTAAACTAAACATTATGAGATAACTTACGTCTTATAATTAAAATATCCACAAATTATAGATGTAGATATTATACAAATCGCATATAATCGCATAATTTACCAAAACTTGAACTTCAAAGTTGTATAAAATTAGCGTGTTATAATTATTACGTCATGCACGATAATACTTTATTTATTTTCGATTCGATTATAACGTTAAATCTACATAGTCCAAATATCAAAATAGTTTATTCTTATGCTAAATGCAAGTTACAAGATTCAAAATTGGTGTTTCCATGAAATGATTATTTTGTGCGTACTTCAATCAAAGTTCCATTACTATGGAATGTGTGACTCATGGCAGTGAATCGTTTGTGTAGTAATTTAGTAGGTTTTTGTAGTACAAGCGTTGGGTTCAAGTACTTTTGTAATGTGAATAACTTATGTAACTGTCAGACAAAAAAATTACCACGTGGGGTTATTGAAAACTTGTTTTCAACAAGCGAATGAGGAGTGGAATTTTGAGATACGTCGATTTTCTTGGCGCGAGCGTTTTCCTCAAAATTTGCGTTATCCTTGAAAACACGTTGATAACACGCATGAAGTAATTTTTAAATGCTATAATCGACGTCATTCGTATGCAATTCTACCAAATTTAACATTTACGTGATAAAGGGAAGAGGTGGACATATTGGTATATTATCGATTGTAAAATAATTTCTATGGCAGAAATATCTTGGGTGGGCTTGATACACCGTATACTCGTAAATATTTAGTGTGCAGGCAGTGCCGTTAAGAGTTAAGAACTTCAAGAATATTCTGCCTAAGGTCCCTCGTGTATCGTTAGTGGCAACATAGTAAATTATCAATCAAAGAACGGGCTGTAACGTCTTCTAAAAAATACCATACCACACTTGTTAACACTTCGGCCTAGGCAAGTCCAGCAACAGAAATACAATAACGAATACATAACTTAATATAAGCTTCTTTATTTCTAGGTATAGCGTTGGCCATAGCCGGGGGCGTGCAGTATTCCAACACAGGGGAGCCGTCACCAGACGCGCCGCCGGACGGTAGCGTGGGCACTCTCATAGCGGGGGGCGTCATACTTTGCCTTGGACTGTTATTCGTTGGTGAGCTATACTTTACAATTATTTTAGTTTGCAATAGAGTCAAATACTCAGCTAAAAGCTTTATTTAATGGCGTTATTTCAAAACGCATTAAAATAATCTTCACAAGTATGTAACTTTGTTTGTTTGTTTATCTGTGGAATGGTTGGTCGATTATGATATGATTGATATTTTAGTTTTATCAGTTTTTAATTGCGGAATCGTTTTGTCATAAACGGGCTAAAGACACGGGTTTAAGATTTAAGTTTGAATAGTGGACTTTTGATGTAATGTATAAAACGCCCTAAAAATAGTCAATGTGGAAACCGCACGCATATACGTCGCAGTCTCAATTACGGTCAAAGTACCCAGAATTCGTACAAAGTTTGGGTTTGTCTTAACAAAATACTTGTTAAAGTACCTAATCACAGAGGAATCGTATTTGGTTAGAACGAAAACACAATTCCATATTACTCGTCGTAATACATAGTAAAAACCTATTGAAACCAATCCTGCCAGTGGCAATCTCAAGCGCATATACATTGAAGCGTTGCATCAGGTTAGGTAATCTGTAAAGCGAGGTTGCCCACCGGGGCACGCCAATCCAACTAATGGACCATTTCCTTTTGCCCGACCTTTTGCCGCCACAAGTTATAGGCGATAATTTACTGCACTATGTAGGCACAATTCTTCGATGGCCTTGGATAAGTTGTCGGATTTTAATTCCTGTTCTTAACATTTTAATTACTTGTTTTATGTATAGACGTTATATTGGCTTTAATGCCATGATTACGTCACGGCTAGTAATCAATATTTTACGACCTAATATGAGACTTACCTAATATGAGAAGACTTGTAAGCTGAAAACCACACAAGTTAAAGCGCTTTGATAAACTACAATCCAACACGTATGGCTTCGCTTTCATCAGTCCCGGCAGTAGAGCTGTGGTCTGAGAATAACAGATCAAAAGAATGTAACCAATTGACTGGTATAAAAAGTCTCAAGCAATGCGAAGTTAACCCCCTCCATCCGATCTTACTCTGCCTAACTCTATGACTCTAGTTTCGATATCATCATCGTCTAAACGATTGTTATAAAAACTCTTACGAAATCCGAGGTTTACCGATTTTTAACTGCATTTCCGGTTTCTTAATGACGAAAGCTGTTTCAATCCTTTGAAAAGTAATTCTTTCTTCGTGGATATTTCTTTTGTGTATACGAGCTCCTATAAAAACTCTTCCGTAATGCGAGGTGGAAACCTCCATCCGACCTCACTCCCACTTCCCTACGACTGTAGTTTACCGCCTCCATCCTCACTCCCACTTCCCTAGGACTCTAGTCTCAATACCACCCTAGGAGTAGGCAGCAATGCGAGGTTTACCGCCTCCATCTTCACTCCCACTTCTCTACGACTCTACCGCCTCCATCCTTACTGTGTACGACTCTAGTCTCGCTACCCCCCCAGGAGTGGGCGGCTGGGCGTGGTCCTCCCGCTTCCATCCTCACTCTCACTTCTCTGCGACTCTACCGCCTCCATCCTTACTGTGTACCACTCTAGTCTCAATACCCCCCAGGAGTAGGCGGCTGGGCGTGGTCCTCCCGCTGGGCCGGCGGCAAGGACGCCCCCTCCAGCGGCGCCGCGGCCCTGACCGCCCTGAACCCCTCCACGGACCCGCTGGTGGCGGCGCAGTACGCGCCGGTGCGGGACGCGCCCCCCGCGCCCGACGACGAGATGCGCAACCTCATGGACAATAAGGAATGGTAAGGATGCTGGGTTAAAGTTTTTTTTTTATAATATAGGTAGCAAACGAGCATGCGGGTCACCTGATGGTAAGTGATCACCGCCGCCCATGACTACCCGCAACACTGTGGGTGTTGGGGTGTGTTGCTGAGCCTTTGAGAAAATTGGGCACCGGATAAGATGTAGGAGTTGGAGGGCATGTCATTGGGAATACGTTTTCTCTTTGTTTTTTATAAGATACACGCTTCGCAATGGTGTAATTTTCGCCGTCTTGCTCCCGAAACATTGGATATTGGCTAATGATCTAGGGATATTGGATACCAGTAAATAGGTGCCGGGTATCGCACTCATCAAAAGAAACGAATAAACATCCAACGTTCCATGGGTTAGTTACGGCATGTTTTCTTCCTTATATGATTTGTAATATTTCGGTAAATTGTAAAGAGTATGACGGTTCTTATATCGGCACACGGGGCGGTCTGTGTGCGTCTTTGGGATTCGCCGTATACCAATAGTTACAATAGTTTGTGTCTAGAAAGCAAACATATAAACTTACCGACACCTTAAAGCTTGTTAACGAAAAAGGGCGGTGTTTATTTCCACTATGCCTCGTTAGCAGTCTAATAAAGCGACCGAACATTGTTAAAAAACACTGCTTGTGCTCTCAGAATCAGATTATCATTACTTCTTTTTATGTTTTCATGTTTTTTGAAACAGTCTTACCTTCCTACGTTCGTTAATACATTCTACTCTCGTTTCTGTATAATAACCGTAGACATATTTCTTTCAATTTCAAGTCATTAAAAACGATTCTTAAATATTTAATCAATTCGTTTCAGATATTCGGTAGCCAAATCTTATTTGAATACAACGGTTAAAATTCACTCGTACAAAGTCGTCGACACACTTGAATCGGCTTTTACAAATTTACAATGCCCCGTTCGTTTCTGCAGTTATTTACATTTTTATATCATTTAATAAATTGTTTGCAGTTATTTGCAGTACTTTTACTTATACTTTATATTATACTAGTGGCCGCCCGCGACTCCGTTCGCGTGGCAGTCGATTTCCCGTGAAAATGATAAGTTTTCCCGCGATAAAAAGTTACCTATATACCTAACCTATATTACTGTAAAGTTTCATCAAAATCCGTCCAGTAGTTTATACGTGAAAGTGTAACAAGCATCCATACATCAATCCATACATACTCACAAACTTCCACGTTTACACGGATTTTATATCGATACTTATCTTTTACCTACTATTTTTAGGTACATGTATGTGAACATTAATTAGCAAGTGTCAGTAGAGGTCGATATTAACGTCAACAGACAGTACTATTGTTTGCAAGTTGTTTTCTTATATATAAAGTTCTAAGTTGTGTATGTATGATTATGTATACACACAGTGTATACATCATAATTTTGCACCTACAAAACATATTGAATAAGGTATACAACAAATATTCGTTGATTAATAAACTTTAAAAGTAATTATAGAGGAAACGTATTCTTATCGACTATGCAATTTTTTTTATAAATGGTGTGATATTTATAAAAAAGGACACAAAGTAAATACGATACCTGATTATTAATACTGGTATATTAACAGGAAGGAAATCGGAAATATCATATATGGGTTATTAATACGTGACCTAACGTTTATATGAGCATTTTCTTTATTCCTACGTGCTACGTAGCATATTAAGTTACTGATTGAAAGGTTATGAAATTGTATATAGCTTCAATAGTGTAATTTACTTTATAGCCTTTAAATAATAAAATATAAAGTAGCAGCTGAGTGAGTTTTTCCAAAAAGGACTTCGTGTATTATTCCCGGTTCAGTAAAACATAATTATACTCGAAAACTTTGGCGTTTAAAACATTAGTTAGCTAGTCTACAGAAGTATGTATGATGTATGTTTCCTAGTCTAAAAGTTGTTGTTATAATCTACATATTGGTGTCGTAACTTGCCTACACTTCAATTCGCCTACACAATTGTGCAATGCTGGCCCTTTACTTAATGAATCTAAACTGATATTCTAGAACAAGTGGGCCAAATGGTTTTTGTGGTTTCATGGATGTAAACTTACATTTATTATGTGTCTTTATAATATAATGTTGTAAAACTCTAGTTCTATTGTATTTTAAAACTTAAATTGCTTGTTGGTTAGGTTTGTTGTTTAACAATAAAGACATGTTGTGAATATTATTAAAAATTGATAATGATTACACAACAAAGTGTAAATAGTAGATAAACAAACTTTTACCAACGCATTGCTGAATCTAATATTCCGTCTGATTACAGTGTAGGTTCCCTAGTACATATGGAAATACATTCTTCAGTTAGATATTACACCACCATAAAAAAGAGATTGAGCATCAATGTATTTTTTTGTTTATTTTTCAGCCTAAGCAGCGCCGAAGAAAGCGACAAGATGCTGGACGGGCGACCAAGCGTGGCCTAAACGAATACATACAATGTGATTTGGTTACAGTATGTACAGAAATTCATTACTGCATTTAAAATATTCGGTACTTTAAAGTACTTCATTATAAAAAAAGTAAAGAACATGTCCTTTGAAATATAATCGATTTGAAAATCCAGAATTAGTGATTGTTTAAATTCAATTGTATAGGTAGATGTGTCGACCATACAATTAGTTAATTTACTTAAAAATATGTACTTAGTTTTTTATAATTCTTGAATTTGAGGTACAAAATGTGTGAGAGTTGAAACACAAGTATTTTGAGTTTTGCAAAAATGTGTGTGTGATAATTTTAAGTATCCATTCGTAAAGTCATCAGTTTAAATAAAATCCTTGCACAAATATATTTTAATTTGTTTTAAAGGTGTGTTTTAATAAAAATACTTGGTATAGTTTGTCTAACTAAAGTTGTGTAGACAAGTGGCCAAATTATCGTCCAGAATTAGTTTTAGAGTTAGGTATTGCCTATGAAATAATAATATTGATAACGAAAAGAAAAACGCATTAGAAATGCTAATATTTTGGTAACTACCTATTTAAGTTATGGTATGATTTTTTTGATTGAATAAGTGATTATGTCTTTGTAAAAGTTTATGTAACATTTTATGGAAGAATTTATAATTAACTATGATATTAACTCGAATTTCTTATAGAGCTCTCTTGGAACTGAATCACATCACATAAATAAATAGTTGTTAATTTTCAATTAATATAAAGTTAGTACAGAATAACTTTTTACTCATTCTTGTTTACATGAAATGTTTCACTTTTTTTCAGTAAGTATGTGTATAACTTAATAATTTATGGATATTTTCTCAAATAACTATCACATGTAGCTTTATTATATAAAACATATTTTATTTGTTAAAAACCTTTCCTGGTTTTGTTTTAACATGTTCACCTATTTGTGTTTGTCCTAAAAAGTGACTGATTATGTCCCGTCCATACCTATGCTTGGTTTTGTTTTTATATAGAATGGTGCAATTTATTTTTTATTATACATAGATTTTATTTACTTTTATGTCGATCCATACATGTGTGTATCTCAATATTTTACATAAGCGAAATAAAATTAAAAATATATCATATACTCTGTTTTATTAAATCAAATACAAAAAACTAATAGGAAATTCAATCCAGTGGCGGACTAAGGCAGGGGCGGTCCGCCCCTGGCCCACACCTAGGGGGGGCCTGATTAGGAATTGACATGCGTAGAAAAAAAAAATTATGTATTAAGTCGAGCATGTCTGCCCCGCACTGGCTTATGCACAGGTTCATGATAATAATGTAAGTACATAAGTTACGCCGATGCAGGATGCAGCATTACCAGGCAGGGGGCCCTATATTAAAGATCGCCTAGGGCCTCAAAAAGTCTTAGACCGCCACTGACTCAATATACTTAATTTAAAATTGTGATTTCAAATTGTAAAATAATTATATGTGTACGAAAAATTAATAATCAATAGCAAGTTGGTAAAAAGACTTCCGTAAACGAAAACTGGGCATTGCTGGAGAGGTACCGGTTACGTTAACCGACTCCTTGCCACCATCATTTTTCGAGCCTTTCCCCCGTGGCCCCATACAAAACGATAGCTCCTAAGTATAGTGAGTCAACTGACATTTTAGTAATTTGTCGGGAGAGCGATTTGAAGGGAAATTTTTTGCTGGAAAGCTGTTGTAATTGATTTAGTATATGTGTAATTATCTTGGTAATTATGGGGTATTTTGTTTTATTTTTAACACTAGCACATGGGTTTCGGTTTATTACTTAAGTTTATGCAAAAAAACTAAAATACCTAAATTTGCTAGTTGACTCAGTATACTAAGGAGGTATCGAAAAGCAATGACATGCTAGTCGCGTCACGGGCCCTCCTAAATGATGACGCACCTAACGCGTCGTGGGCCACTGGTGATGTTATTACGCTATTTTAGGCAGTTTCAACTAAAATAATACAAAGTGAGACCTGTTTTTGATTGTTATGTTTCATTTATTAGTTTAGTGTATTTAAAAGTGTAGATCTACGTGTTTTATACGAGATAGAAGGTAAGTTATAGATTCCCACCATTGGTTGTCAACCTGTGGGAAGTATTTTATCGCAAATCAAAAATGTTCCGTTTTTACATCTAAACTATTCATTGGTGTCCAAAACATAGTGATTATTTTTATAGATTTGCTAAGTTCGAATCCTGGCTTTAATAATAACACTTTTCAATAATTAGTACGATAAACAGTTAACCTGTAGGTAGGCACCCTGACTGATGCTACCTTCGCGTTAGTCGATATGAGAAGGGAAATGAAAGCTAAAGGCGCAAAAATCCAAGATATAAATGTACTATCTGCTCGTATCCAAAAAGAATGTAGGCGGGATCATAATACATATTTTCGGAACATGTGCAATGAAATCGAAGCGCACGCAACCAAGTACGAGTCTAAAGACCTCTACCGAAAGATCCGCTACATTACGAAATCGCTGCCCTCTAAAACCTGGGCTATCGAGAATAGTAGTGGTGAAGTGGTGACAGATGCAAACCAAATCTCTGAGACATGGAGAACTTACTGTCAGTCTTTATTTGAAGACTCAAAATCCTCAGACTACCCATGTACTGACCCTGGAAGCGAACTGGAACCAACTATTCTCAAGTCGGAGGTTGAAGCCGCCATAAAACACCTGAAAAATGGAAAAGCTACCGGAGGAGATTCCATCCCAATCGAAACCATAAGAGCCCTCGGCGAGTATGGCGTCAACATCTTTCACACCATCTGTAACAGGATATGGCAAACTGGATCATGGCCCACGGACTGGTTACACACAGTCTTTACTCCATTGCATAAAAAAGGGTCCACTAAAGTATGCAACAATTATCGACTCATCGCACTTATATCACACGCAAGCAAGATCATGTTGCATATTTTAAATGAACGGTTAAAATCATACCTGAACAAAGAGATTGCGCCAGAGCAAGCCGGTTTCGTGAAAGGAAAGGGAACAAGAGAACAGATCCTAATATTACGCCAAATTATCGAAAAATCCCGAGAATTCAACAAGCCAATTTATATTTGCTTTGTTGACTTCTCTAAAGCGTTCGACACAGTAAAGTGGCCAAAATTATGGAACACTCTCTTGGAAATGGGCACACCCAAGCACCTAGTGCACCTTCTACGAAGGCTTTATGAAGAAGGCACAGCATCGGTACGGACAGATGAGACCTTGTCTGAGATTTTCCATCCTAGTGCTGGAGTACGCCAAGGGTGTATTATATCACCACTCCTCTTCAATATTTACACGGAGCTCATTATGCGTATCACACTAGAGAAATGGTCCGACGGCGCTGCAATAGGTGGATACAAAATCTCAAATTTACGTTATGCAGATGACACGACTTTGTTTTCGTCAAGCGCTGATCTCATGGAGAAGCTACTTCAGAAAATGGAACGCATCAGCCTTGAGTTTGGATTAAAGATAAACCGCAGTAAAACTAAAGTAATGATCGTAGACCGCGCAAACAACAACCTGCCGGATGTAACCCAGATCGCAAACTGTGAAGTGGTATCGACTTACATATACCTAGGAGCTTTAATCTCGCATAATGGAGGGTGCGACAATGAAGTCAAACGACGTATGGCAATAACTAGGACTGCAATGGATAAGATGAGGAAAATTTGGAGGAATAATAACATCACGAAAGCTACTAAAATCCGGCTGGTACGAACTCTCATATTCCCCATTTTCTTATACGCCGCAGAGACCTGGACACTGCGAGAAACCGAAAAGAAGAAGATAGATGCTTTAGAGATGTGGTGTTGGCGAAGGATGCTCCGAGTGTCTTGGACAGAGTTTCGGACTAACGCCTCGATATTGGAAGAACTTGGCATAAAAGAGCGTCTGTCGACTTTGGTACAATCACGCATTTTGAAGTTGTTCGGACATATCTCAAGGAGAAACAATGACTCCTTGGACCGCCTAGTTGTCCAAGGTAGAGTAGAGGGCTCCAGACCGCGTGGACGATCCCCAATGCGATGGACTGATCAAGTCAAGGCAATGGTGGGCGGCCCCGTGCACGAATGTACAAGAATGACCAACAACAGGGAGAGATGGCGGGATATCGTAAGGCGAGCAACATATGCCATCCAGGGTTCTAGCAGTACAAGTTGACCACGACCACTCTGTCAAGAGTGATACGACTGAGAAGAAGAAGGCACCCTATGGTTGACAACCACTGGCAATTTAATTTTCCAAAAAAAAATAGTGGCCCTTGATATTGGTGTTCCTAATGAGTTAATTTTTATATAAAATAAGATATTTTATTGATTAAATCAAATAAAAATTTGAATTGCAACTATTTTCTAATGACGCATCTCGCGCGTCATGGGCCTCCCTGAAGGTTTCTTCATGACGCGCTAGGCGCGTCACGGGACAGGAGTCGGCATATTTTCATAATTTCAAATTAAATAGTGTTTTAATTTTATTTGCATTTAAAAACATCGCTCCTGAACCATCAGGTGATGTTCGAGCGTTGATTTTGAAGTCAAGAATATTACTTTTCCATCCTTCCTCTTTTTTAATTGAGTTTTTCGGGGTATTGTTATAGAATAAGAATATTATTATGGCTCAAGAATACATGGTTTCAGGCTTCGGAAGTGGTCTTTTTAAACCCTGCTGCTGCTGTCTGTTTAATAAATTTGTCGTTAATTTTTATAACGTTAGGTTTGCTCAACAGTTTTTATCTTCGTTTCAGTATCTAACTGAAACTAAATACAAGGTAATATCACCCTTTTGATGCTTCGGTAGTTAATTTGATTGATTTCTGTATGGTATTTATAAGGATTTTTCTTATTAATACGGAAAACACTGCGTAGGTATTAATTGTATTTATTACAAAGCAAATCATTACATTACAAACATATAAAACTTATTCTAATCAGTCTTAGTTAGCGGTGCGCCTCCACCAAGGAACTCCGGTAATCTCTTCTTCTTCATGGTAAACATTTGTGGTAGGTCTGCAACATAAACAAACAAATATATCTATTGAGTTTTTTTAGAGAGGGTTGCCTGTATTGATATGTTACAACTACTTCCAATGATATTTTATTGGCAGTTTAAGTAATTTGTTAATAATAGGAACGAAAAAAGAGCTAACAGCACCAAACTGTATTGTAACACCTACCAAATTTTGTCATCTTGTGACACCTTTTGGATGTCAATTACAAACATTTCTGTTTTTTCCTTCTCAATATCGTAGTTTGCTCTAAATTAATGTTTGTGCTGCCTTTTTAACTGCCACATAGGACCGATTTAGACAAACTAATACTTAATAGAAATTGTTCAATTTAATGATGAAGTGGATGATTTACCTATAAACTTGACTATGAGGTAGGGTAGCTGAGATGTACTGGTATGGCGCGGCTATTGGCGGCTCCTGTCACAATGAAAGAGGTTCTGTTTAACAACAAATATGTAAAAAACTAAAGTAGTAAATTGGTCAGTCGCAGCTAGTCCAGTCAATGCAGCAAAAAAAGCACACAGCAATGTTTACAATTTGTAAAAATTATTAATAGTAATAGTAATGCCAAACCTAATAAATTTCGTGTTAATCGATTGTTAAGCCTCTTGACAGTATTTCTTTATTTGCGAATGCTTTGACGAATTTAAATAAAGGCAGATAACCAAGCTCGGAATAATCCCTATTTTTCATATAACTGTCTACCTGTATCGGCTGCATGGGTATATGAGTGCGTGTACGCAGTTTTCGCTTCCTGAGTTCGCGGCGCGCGCATCCCTGCACGCCCAGCAACAACCCGCACACACAAGAAGCCAGGCAACCTGTAATTGTATCACAATATCAGGAATATGTTATGAGGGATGCTTAATAGGAAAAGGATAGGGCTGTCAAGGGGTCAACAGTAAAGGGCAGTCAGAAAAACAACTTTTTATGAAAAGTTATTTTAAGTATTTACAGTCAAAGCTTTGTTTTTGTATATTACCTTTGCCACAACCAATTGCAAATAGCAGCTTTGCTTAATGTTTCAGCCTAGGTTTAAAACTTTGTAAAATATTTAGTTGAACTGTAGGCTTATGAACAAAGGAGCAAATAAAAATAATCTAAATTTGTGGCAAAATGTGGTAATAATAAAAATAAAAAATACCAATATAAACAAGAACTCCAAGATCTCCATTGCGGTTTGTGCGGCGCAAAACGATTCCAGCAATACACAAAGATATACCTGTCAGTACTCCAACTACAAAGAGAACCTGAAACACAAAGAAATGTGTTAACTCATCAGTAATTATGGATGTTTAGATAAATGCATCTTTATTGATTGAACACAAAACAACTAAAATATATTTGTTATTGTTATATCTTCTTTTATGTGAATATGGCTTTTCATGTACTTTGAAACTATCAAGTGTTTAGTTTTAATAAAATTAAAATTACCTGTAGTACATAGTAGCACACATATTCAAATGCAGGGCAGTGACCTCCACAAGCACCTATTGGCAATTCGGGGCTAACTGATGGCACGGGTGATTGGCTTCGGGCCTGAGTATATGGCTCATTATTACACAAAGGTAGAGAGAATGAAGATGTACATTGAGGGAACACATAAGCATTTGGTTCTGAGCCTGTGGGATGCTTAACATTTTTATAACTTTTCCAAGTGCCAGCATCATAAGGAGCATGGTACAATGGAGATGGAGGCCCACCACTTCTCATAGTACCGCCATAATATTGAGGAACCTGCAAAAGAGTAGAGAAATTGATGTTGGGTCGGAATTTTTCGTAAAGGACAATAAAAAAAAATTTCATATCATTTTTATAAATATAATTAATATTTAATAAATAGCTTACGTGATAGGCGTTATCAGAGGTAGAACTGTCTGTAGCAGGGACTTGGTAAACAGGCGAATGGACATTCTCCGCCCACGGATACTGATATCGCTTTTGTGTCGCCGAAGCTATCTGATGGTCAGTACGAGGCACAACGGTAGTCTGATAGGCATGTAAACCCCGCGGCGGAAAATTTTTCACCATCTTAGAAACTTCACCATCAAAATAATACAAAGTATAGTGAACGGTTTGTAAACAATACAGGAAAGTGAAAAGCCCACGAGAACACTATTGAACGAATACTATACTTCATAGTTTACAACACTGTATTCAAAAACGTATCCTTTTTATTTCAGAAATCTAGATGAATAATCATTACAAAACAAAATTACAAAAGTAAAAAACAATCAAATGCATACACGCATCCATCTGTCCTCCATTGCATAAGTCATTCATTCATTCGTATTGTTCGGTCTTTCAGTTGCCGCTCCTAATAATAAGTACCTATTAAATGGTCAAAGTAATCGTTCAGAAAAGCAATAATTTTACAGATTTAGGGTAAAAATAAAACTACGAATAGAAATTGTTAATTATTACAAGCATCACGTAATAATTAACAATTTTTGTAATAATTAAATTGTAGAAACCATATTATGATTAAATATAATGAACGGTTTTCAAAAAAAATTTAAAGGTTGTTCAACGCCATCTAGCGAATTTGTATGAACTTTTTTTTTTTAAAACCCTCAGTTAAGAACATCGTGATTGGTAGGAAGTGAATGGGTTAGGAATTCTCTCTTGTCTATCGCAAGACATTGTCATTGTCAATCAACTCAATCATTAATCAGGCGCTTACCGACTTAAAGTTTTTAACCCTAAATTTATAGATATAACATACGGATCCTGGAGTTCATGGTGCCAAGAATGAAATGAACTAAAGACCCAAGACCAACCAAATTTAGTAGAAAAAAATAGCAAAAGGTCTATAGTAAGTACGTCAAAATAATAAAATCTCCCCAATAATTTATAATAGTTTAGAAGATTTTTTAATATTATTTTAAGGTATTTTTCTTTTGAGTTGGAAGCACTAATCACTCAGTTAAACATGTGTGTGAGTAAATCGATTGTGTGTGTCACATTTTAGATTGATCGATTGACGTTCGTATTGTTTGTGTGTAGTGTAGTTTATTTGGTTTATAGTTCGATAGAATAGGGCTAGCAAATTTGTGAATTTTTAACAATAAATATTGGTATAAATTACCAGAGAACCCAAAACCTGTCGTTAGTCTGTTGAACTATGGGATCTTAAATCGGCGATAACACAATGAGTAACGACGACAACGACAACTGTGCGATCGCCTCAAACTACTGTAGAGACCATATTAGAGGATTTTGTGCACGAGAAAATTGTCGGTATTTGCATGAAGTTCCACCGAAACGTTGCATCAAAGAACTATTTAAGTTCTGTCACGACTATCAGAACAAAGGCTGCTTTAGGCAGACTTGCAAATTTGTACATGCTTCCTATGAAGATGAGGAACAGTTCTATTTGACTGGTACATTCCCCCGCGACCCTCGTAGTATCCTGGTATGTCAACTGTATATGCGGAATTCATGCACCAATAAAGATTGCAAATTCATACATCCTCCAGACCTGCTTGGAAACAACAAAACTTCTCCGAACATCCTACAGAAACCAGCTACTTGGCGTCCTAATCCAAGAGACGAAAATGCCCCCCCTGATGCCAAATTCAGAAGAATAGATTTTGAGGAAACCTCAATTGAAAATGCATTATTAGCAGTTAACACATGCCCTAACTGTGATGTGCTAGACCACAAAGTGCAACTATTGCATGAAAACATCAGTGTGTTGTTGAAGAAAATTGCAGATCTTTCTGAAAAGAATGTTCAGCTGACTACAATGAATGAGTTTCTGTTAGAACAAAGTGCTTCAGTAAGAAATGAACAATCTTGTGTGATAACATCAAGACATTGTGCATCAGCACCTGTTTCTTTAGCAACAGTGAGTATGACTCCAATTGTGAGCCTGGCTGGAGCTATTCCTGCACTGATGCCTGCTACGGCTAATCCAAATTTGACACTTGCCCCAGCAGCTTCAAGAGCGCAGCTGTTAACTCCTGCACAACAAATCCTTACAGTAAGCACAACCCAGCAGTTAATGGGAAACTCTGGAGCTCTAATAGTTACAAGTGCTGGTGGGCAGCAGTTGATGCAAGTGAGTGATTCTGGTACATTGATGGGAGCCCCAGGACAGACAGTTGTAGCTGTAACTCCAGCACAGCTAACCATTGCACCTCCTGCACAACAGTTGATGAGTGGTGGCCCGCAGACAGCTGTGCAGCAACAAGTCCAGCTATCTGCATTACAGCCACAACTTGCTCAGCACCAGGGAGCCCAGTTTGCAGCACAGCAGTCCGTACAACATCTAAGGGCACAACAGTCAGCACAACATTTGGCACAACAGTCTGCCCAGCATCTGGCAGCTCAACAATCTGCCCAGCATTTAGCGGCTCAACAATCTGCTCAGCACTTAGCCCAACAATCAGCCCAGCATTTGGCTCAACAGTCTGCTCAACATCTAGCTCAGCAGTCACAGCATCTTGCACAACAATCGGCCCAGCATGCTGCCCAACATTTAGCTCAACAGACAGCCCACATAGCAGCTCAACAGTCTGCCCAGCAGTCTGTGCAGCAACAGATGGTAGCTCAGCAGTCAGTTCAGCAGCAGGCAGCTCAACAAACTGCCCAACAGCAACTGGTACAGCAAATCACAATTTCAAGTACTAGCCAGTCCATGGCCATGCCTAATTCTCAAGCCCAGACTTTGACATTTCCTATGATAACCCAAAGTATAATGCCACATTAATTTATGTTACTTAAGACATATTTAATTAATGTTCTTGTATATCTTAACTTCTAGCATTAAGTCAGTCATTAATAAATATGTCATGTAGTGTACTTGCTTTTAAGGTAGGTAGTTAGAATGAATGACTTTTCAAAGGAATCCTATCAAACATTAATTCAAGGAATTTGTTACATTACAATATTAGTTTTTAATATCGACTAAGGTTCACTTTTGTAAATAATATTGTAAGTCATTGAGCTATTATTACTTTGTTTTGTAAGCATATAATTTTTCCCAGAATATTTTCATTAAATAAGTAGGATGTAATTCCAAGAAATATAAATGTTCGATAGTTGTGTTAGTAACTTGATAAAAATAACTTCAAGACAACTATATTAAAATAAAGTAGTAATCAATTACCTTATTATTAGAAGAAGTTGTATTATATTTTGTCTGCCAATTTTATTTTAGTTTTACGCAGCTTTGCTAAAAACTACATTCTTCTCAAAAGCTACTTAAAAAATAAGAATAAAAATATTAATTATAATTTAGGCAGTCATACTGTTCTGTATTGAAAGCAATAACAAAGGCTGCTTTTATTATTTTCGCTTATCAACTTGAGTTTTCAGTTATCATAAGATTTAGGCTAATTTTATTCTAATTTGTCAAGCCTATCTATAAATCTGTTGAACAAATATCCTCTCTTATATTTTAAAGGGTGGGTATTGTAATTTATTTTCATAATAAAACGGAATGTTTGAATCTGATTGTATTACTTCTCTATCCAGAAATTAAGCATCTAAAAGTTTATCTGAAAATTTTTATGGACCCGTAAATAAAACAAAATTTAATCAAAAAAATTCTTTATTGCCATTACAGTAAAGTAGGTAGTTATACTTTTTACTTTAATTTATAAGAAAAGGTACCAAAGTAAGGAAATTAGCGGCTCTTTACATCGTCAACTTTTCTTAAAAAGCATTTAGTTTTCTGGTATTTAAGTATTTTCCCTTTTACGCCGAGGACTAGATTTCCATAGGTATCAAAAGTTATAGCTGTTACATTTTGAGGTGCGCTTTTAACATCTTTTAAACCTTGAGTGTCGTTATCGGAATAGTAATGAAGCTTTTGGCTTGCGACGTATACAAAGTTTTTGTGAAAGGTTATTTGAGCCGTGCCTTCGTATGTAACGTTTCCTATACGGACTGGTTTTGTCGAAGTCGATCGAAGGACAAACAAGCCTTCTTCTTTTATAAAGTAAAAGTTTTCGTGATCATCTATAGCTACTTCCTGTAACGATTCCAAAGTGTGAAATGGTATCTTCTTTTTACCAGATATGAGATAAAATTCTTCAACACCATTAACGCTTTCAGTTACGTACTTATTGCCATCTTTGTCTATAATAATTGTGTTGAGGTTTGGATCAGAGTCCATGTAAAATTCTGCTGAGTTAGTCCTATAGTTGTACAAGTAAATTCCTTTTCCAGTTCCGAAGTACACTTTAGACATTGTTTTGTCAACTGCGACTGAATATCCAACTCTTTGTGGTAGACCTATCAAAAAAATGCAAAATTTAAACTTAGTTATGGCACATGAGTAAAGAAACTGAACAGAGACAAAGCTACATACGAATGCGCTGTGACAGGTACATCACTACAAGTGCAACGCGTGTGTGTGCGTGACCACTGGCCGCTTGTCACGTATGAGCCGAAACCGCTTCAAACTAGATCAGCCAGTGGTCATTCTCAGGGCGTGCAGGCGTGACGCGACGCTCGAACGTTGTGCGTGTTTTGTTTTTGTTTTCGAGTTTCTCACATAATACGTAGTAATACTTTTGTTTTAGTATTTAAAAAGTGTGAAATCAGGTTTTTTGATAATACCTCCTGACAATTTTATTGAATTTGTTGAATTGCTTGAGCAAAAATTTCGCGAATATTTTGATCTTCATATTAAAAATGTTAATATTGGTAATGACATATTAGCACGTTTGCAAGATTGTACATTTCATATGCCATGTGAGTGTTTCTGATTGGTTTATTTGAAAAAACTTTATATTAGATTTAGAATTTATCATTCGATTAAAAGACACAACAAATTATTAAAAACCAAAAGTATTAAAAAAAAAATATTTAGAGTATGTAATTTGTAAAAAAAAACCTATTTTAATAAAAAATTTGAAAAAAAGTACATTTATATTTTTAATTTATTCAATTGTGCCAACCCTACCAAAATAGGTATAAATTTTGCTAGCTCTTTAGAAGCTTTGTCTCTGTTCAGTTTCTTTACTCATGTGGTTATGGTTTGTTACTGTTAAAAACTTAAGTCCTTCGAGCCGGATTTTACGATAAATATAAAAATTGCTATATAGTTCCGAAATGGGTTACTTACCATTTATTATTTGGGGCTCGTGATTACCTTCCTTCATAATAAACACGTTGAAATAATAGCCCTCTGCATTTCTTCCCGTTTTTACAAAGAAAAGGTTACCGTACGTGTCATATTGCATTTCTATGGGATCGGCATTATTTATGTCGTAAGAATGGGTCAAATTGTAATGGTCATCGTTTATAGTCATTTTAGTATTACATCCCTCCTTTGGAAGATCGAAAGTGTAACTATTATGCACAAGGAATAACACCACGAACACAATTGTTGTAGCCGCCATTTTTATGAAAACTGAACTCATTTACACTAACAACAGTTTATTATATTTAAGCTGAGATAAAAATAAAGGCGATTACTTAAATAAGAAAAGAAACAAACATGTGATTTGGACTATTTTATTGCTTTAATATCAGTTATAACTTGGAAAAAGTAAGTATTTTTTTAATGAGTCATAAATAAAATATAATGGTTAACATTATCTATAATATGGTCACAGACCTTGATTACATTGTATCTTTAAATTACAAAATTTTGACAGCAATATTGTAAATAAGATTAGGTACTTATACAAAAACAAATTAATTTAATTATAATTCGATAAATTAAAAACTTATAGCTGCATGATTATTAAGTTTTTGATCAATATGAAAGTTCTACTCTATAGCCTATTGCTACGGAAGTAAATATTGTTTTATCTATAATACTTAGATATGTCATTTTATATACCATGGCATATATTTTTAAAAAAACTCTTAAGCCTCACTATTAATAGGTTCTTAGTTATACTCACTTACATCTAGCTATATTACATTTGCTCTGAAAGCATATTTAGCTGTACAAATACAGTTATTTCCGGTAATTTTAATTCTATTAATTATTAAAACCTAGAAAATAATAACATATAGGTATAAATATTATTTATAAAAATCTTGTAATAACATACTTAAAATAAAATAAAAACTTTTGTTCAAAGCCTAAATAAAGAAAACAGGGCTTGCCCCATACTTTAAAGTTTAAACATGGAATTTCAAATTCGAACACATTTCCATATCTGCCGTCCTTGTCTCTCTAACCTATTCTGTGTAATCTTTATTTTGTTCATAGTTATACTGCGGTTGCGTTTCACACTGTCTATCATTGTTTCCATCGGTTTGTATATTATCGCGTTCTTCTGTCGCTGTTTGACATTGTAAATAGGACGGCATTCGGCCCTGTTTGTCGCCTTTTATCTTGTGGATTTTCCAGCGATGACCTTGCAATATTTTTCTGCAATGGAATAAACAGTTTTAATAAAATGAGTGTTGTGGAAAAAGAGTTAATTCAGTTTATAGTAAAACCCCATCTCACAGGTATACATACATAATATCTACTACTGTTAAAAAAAAGGTAACTGAACTGACAAAGTTTAAAAGAATAACTGTTTTAAAAAGATATTACAATCATTGTCCGCCGCCAAACAGTCATGTGTACAAAAGATAGCTGCAGTTGGGACAAGAATTCAGGTGTAAATGTTATAGAATAGTGTCTTCGTATTTTTCATCTTAAATACCAAAATCTTTTAAATTTTAATAATAATAAATAATGATAACATATTTATGTCCCAATAGTTGAGCACAGGCCTCCTTGTCGGATAACAAGAGAAAGCGAGAGCTTTCGGGCCGTTATCCCGCTGGCTTGGTGCGGGTTCGTGGATGGATGCACAAATGCACACATTTGGATTTCCCCACGATTTTTATCGTCACCGTTAGTGCGTGATAAACATGTACATAATTTGGAAAATACCAAACTAGTGGTACGCCCTAGTGGCGATCGAACCCGAAACCTTTGGTATAGTAGTCCCGTTCCTGTTGCCACTAGGCTACCACGCACTTCAACTTTAATAAACTACAAGTGGCCGCCCGCGACTCCGTTAGCATGGAAGTCGGTTTTCCGTGGGAATGTGATGTTTTCCCGCGGTAAAAAGTACCCTATGTGTTATTCTGATGTATAACCTATATTACTGCAAAGTTTCATCCAAATCCGTCCAGTAGTTTTTACGTGAAAGAGTAACAAACATCCATACATCCTCACATACTCACAAACTTTCACATTTATAATATTAGTAGGATTAGTAGGATTTTCCAAATATTTGCCAAAGATTTTATGTCTTAGAATTAGGCAGGATGGTACGTGTTGATTGTTCAACTCACTTGGTGTTGAACTTCTTGCAGCACACGTCGCACTGCACCGTGCTCTGGCGCAGGTGGATGTCGCGCACGTGCCGCTTCATGTCGTGCTGGTACGAGAACGCCTTGTCGCAGTAGTTGCACTGGACGGAGGAAGGGAAACATGGAATATCATTATCATTATCATCATTATCATTATCATTGACATTGACGACTTCTGTGGTGCAGCGGTTTATACACCGGACTGCTAAGCAGATGGTTCCGGGTTCGACCCCCGGGTCGGGCCACTTTCGTAAAATGGTTTTTCGATATTGGCTCGTGTCTAGGTGTTACTAGGTTCTCCCCTAGTCCATTGTGTGGTACCTATAACACAAGTACTTAATGCAACTTACTTTAGGGCCACATAATTGGTGTGTTAGTCTGGAGATTTATTTATTTATTATCATTACATAGTATAAATCTAAGTCGCTAATTCTGTCTGTTTGTATGTTTGGCCGCCAACTCCTCCTTAAGTACGTAACGGATTTAAATGCGGTTTTCTCCATATTTTAGGGTGTTTATTCATTTAAATTTGTAAATAAAGAACGTTTAGAAAAAGTTTTTTTAAGTTAGCAAAAATGCAAGGGTTCGCGAGCAAGTCGGCAAAATTACACCATTGCGAAGCGTGGGCGGTTCGCTCGTAGTGGAATAAATTAAGTTAAACTTGTATAAGTTAAACTGCAATGTAGTAAATAAAGGTAAAAATATTTAATTGTGAAATAAGTCGTCAACTCTTTAAGTATGGATGGACATAAGGTGTTTGGTGCATTTTAAAAGGTAGCTTTTTGAAAACTTATTAAAGCTTTTTTACGTAATTTTGTAAAAAGTTGCGTATGGTTTTCAATTAGTTGTAAGTTATATAATATTAAATAACCCAAACTGTAAAGGGTTACCCTTATCATCTTTCGTATTTATTGGGCAACAGGAGTTGACAATATTTTGTTGAAACAGTAATTTATTAAATTGCTGCATATTTTTTAGGTAGGAACATTAAAAAAAACTATGTCTTTGTTAAAAGTAGTACCACATAGTTATCATATTAATTGGCCGGCTACATAATTTTTGCTATATAATTAAAATAAGTGTTTTAGTATAAAAAGTTCACACAAACCTTGTACGGCCTCGTCTTATTGTGTACATGCCGCATATGTTTGGCAAGATTACTAGATGTCGTTGTCGTTTTAGGACATTGCGAACATTTGTATGGTTTCTCGGGCAAATGTGTCCGTTTGTGTACATTCAGGAGATCCTGTGTCCGACCTTGGTATGGACACGACTCACATTTGAAAGGGAACACGTTTTCGTGGATGATCCTGTTAAGAATAAATCATCTGATTCAGTATGAAATTAATGGAGTATTTTTAGTAATTAACTAGCTTATGCCCGCAGCTTTGCGCGCGTTAAATTCTGAGTAAAACCCCTTGCCCTCTCCTATGTTATTATAGATATATACCTTCCCCTTGAATCACTCTATCTATTAAAATAAACCCCATCAAAATCTGTTGCGTAATTTTAAAGATCTAAGCCTACAGACACACAGACGGCGGAAAACAACTTTGTTTTATACCTACTATGTAGTGATTAAGAAAAAAATGTGAAGAGACTCATGGTGTCTCAAGGGGTGGACCCCCGCTACGGTGCCAAACCACGAATTGTACAGATCGGCGTTTGTAATAAAGTCTATTTTAGCTTGCAAACACCTAACTTTAAATACTTTGTGCGTAGAATCGCGTACACGGCATTATGAAAAATTTATTTATAAGGTGTAGATAATTATGTTTTAATACTTACATATGAGCTAAAAGATTTGCATTAGAATGTGAAGTTTTTCCACAGATATCACACAGAAATCTTCGAACGCCTTTTGTCGCTGTTATTTTGATTTTACATTTCGCAATATGCTTGTTGTAGATTATCTGTGGGCATATAAAGTTAAAATCAGTTTTGTATTACAGATGAAAATAGGGGTATGAAACTTAAAGAGGATTAAAACTTGAGTGTCAGACAAAAGAAATGCTCTTTACAAACAAATCTTTCATCTTTAGTTCTTAAGTTTTTTTTAGAGATGGATAACACTTGACTGATAATTGGTGTTGATAATAAGTTAAAGACATACCTTATTATTAAAATCTGTGTTGCATGCTTCACATTTCCATACCATACATTCAGGGTTACAGAGTTCTAGATCATTTTCAGGCAGAGGTTCTTTGACTGTAGGCTCTTCTTCATCAGGAAAGTCGGGAGATGGAATATTATATGAATCATCTGATTGATAGTTTGTGTCTAAATTTGTAACATATTTTGTTTCTGTAAATGAAATGGAAACCACCTAGTTGGTCAGCAAATTCATAGTTTGCTCTAAAACTAATTTCATTCAAATTTTATCATATTAGGTTTGTGTAAATCTCAACTCAAACTCTATACTCTTTTTAACTTGTGGATTTCTTTTTTAAAATATTTTATTTATATTACCTTGCTTAATAAGTGCATTTAATTGTGACTTATTGCTATTTCGGCACATGTCTCTGAACATTACGCAGCTTTTTAGAAGAATAAAACAATTTACACACATTGTTTTAGACATCTCGTCTGATTCAATGATCTGAAAGTTTAATAAAAATAAAAAAATATAGTTTTGGTAACTGACTGTAAAATGAATAAATTAAACTGAACATTAAAGGATCTATTGTCAACATCAGAATATTATGATTGCTAAGAGACTGATTGTTAAGTTATTATTGTTTAGTTAGACTCTATCTGTAAATGATAAACTGTTCAGACAATCTAATTTGTATACACAGTTCCTATTATAAACATTAATTCTATTTATTTTCAATTAATCTTATTAGGTTTTCTTGAAAACTAATCAAAAAATTATTATTGTACTATGTTCTCATTTTCAAGTAGCTGCCTAAAATAAAAAAGATAATGATGCAAATGAGATATCCAGTACGGTGAAATGTAACTAAAAGACATGTTGTTGACACATTATGTACTTACAGCAACTCCTGAAAATTGGAGAATATCTTCTGCAATATTGGGAGTTTCCTTATTGTTAAATATGGGCACTGCACCAGGCTCAAAATTGCAAGTTCTGCAAATAGCATTGACTCCAGCATACTTCATTCTATAACAGAATTTCACATTATTATTAGATAAAATCATTATGAATATTACTTTTCCAATATTATACCTACTTAGGTACGTTGTTATGCTCCTGAACTTTCAGTTTTCTTTTCTTTTTCTTAGGTTTCATGGTATTTGAGAATAACATCGATTTTAATAGAAGTAAACTCATTGTTAGCAAAAGAGTTAACTGTCAGGTATTTAATATTTTGTTTTAAAATTTATTTGTTTATATACAGCACTAGAGTCATGTTATAAAATTGTTTCGGTTTGTCCAATTTTGTCCAGTATTAAACACCATTAATTAATTTAGCTTGTTTGTTTACATATTATGACAGCTGTTTGACGGATATTTCTTTTTTCTCGGTTATTGTGCATGGAGATTGGTGGCGCGGCGGTAAGAAACTGTCGTACTATGTATCGGTGTTTTGGACACCAACAGAACTTTGGCCTAACATCGGGCCAACCAACTGTAATAAAATTTGTTAGTAACAAACTTTAGATACTAACCTACCTTTATCAAAAAACAAAGGCCCCGATCAAAAAGAAAACATATTTAAGAATAAGAATTAACCCTAAATCAGGTCTATTACAATTTATCTTTTACCCTTTGCGGTTTAACTGTTTTTGGTAATATTTAATTGTTTAAATTAATGTGTTCGTGTACGTTATCAATCAACGTAGACGCAAAAGTTGCTTCAGCCCTAATAATACTGTTTGTGACACTGACTTGTCAATTTGACATTGATATTGACATGTTTATGTTTTGTTCTTCACATCACAAGGCGCGCGAACCTTTGGCTGTGAATTAATTTCTTTTGAACTTTATTTAACTGATCTTTTATCACACCATGGATACTGAAAACAATGAAGGTCCTTTCACTGTGTGGCAAATGTTCAATGCGCCGACAATGGTGCTTTTTAACAATTTGGAAAATGCCGCCGATGGACTGGAGAGATTATTGACATCTATTCTTAAGTTATCTGGGTATGTAGTTTAAAACTTTACTTTATATGGTTTTTGCCTTTTTGTCATCTTTCTTATATAGTTATATAGTTTTACTTTTTATAGTTATTACAAAGGCTTTTGACTTTATTAATGACATTATTGTAAAAGCTACAACAAAAAGTAAACAAAAAACTTTTTTTAGAGGATGTAGGTCTAATATATTTTAAAGTTATTAATCGTGATATTATTTAATTAATTTCCCTTTTTAAAATATTTAATTATTATTTATTGTTTAACAGAGTAAAGAAACCCCTAGAATTTAGTAGATTTTTTTATTTCAGTGATTTTTCTGAAGTTCTGGTTCCTCGACTTGGCACTTCTAAATATCCAGAGTCTTACTATGAAGCTTTCAATAAATGGCTGATAGGAAGATTGTTCTATGTGTGGTCTGTCAAAGAACTCAGTGGGTAAGTTATATTTCTGGTTTTCTTAAAATTATGTTAAAAGAATTTTAATATGACTCAAACACTATTAATATCTTTTTAGAATACATCAATCTAGTAAAGAAGCTCAAATAAAGATTCTTAACATACTGTGTATAAATGGAGCTCCATTCTACAGAAAAATGTTAAATGAATATTTTATTATACTCAAAGGATTAATACATTATTACAAAGAAAATTATGAAGGTGATGCCACAGTTCTTAAATTAGAAAACTTTGTACCTGAGAATATAGAAATTCCTAATATTGAACTTAATCTAGAACCAATATTTGTAGAAGTTAAAAATATAGAAACATGTAAGACATTGATAAACCTGACTCTTCAACTTCTTTCTGAAACTATAGCAATTGATTCACTACAGATCGATAAAACCAAAACAGAACTAGAAAAAGTTTTCATCCTGGTTTTACAAATATTTCAGAACTACAGTCTTGATTTAAAACTAAATGCATTTGATTTCTTCACTAATTTAATTACAAACTTTGATAAGGTATCCTTGTATAGATTTTGCACAAGTTTTCCCAATGTCTATCAAGATTTACTTGAAAATGTGGAAGCATTTGTAAAGTCAGTGGGTGCATATTATGCGAAGGGCGAAATTGATGCATTAGAAATGCAGGAAATTAACCAATTGTTACTGAAATTGCTTAAAGCAGCATCCATCAATCTTAAAGAAAAACACAAAGAGGTAATATCAGCTATTTGTACAGTCATAATTGAAACAAAAGCCAGTAATCTTTTTAACAAAGAATCAAAGTTGCAATGTCTAAGAATGTCTACTGAACTGAATCTTTGTAAAGATGTGCTTTCTCTTGAAAACAAAGATGCTGTCGAAATTGAAGCTTTAAAAAATAATTTCTGTAAAAATATCCTTGGCAATATCAATCTTAAAAATTTACCAGAATTAAAAGACCACTGGTATCATATGCAAATATTAAAAGCCATTGAACAACTCAAGTCATGCAACCAAAGTAACTGTGATAAATTTCTTATAACTCATTATTTAAAAAAAACCTGTGCAGCTCTAAATATCTTGGTGGATGTAAATGTAAGAGCAAAACAAAAATCCTCTTTAGATAAAAACAAAGTTATTGAAATTTTAGGACAAAATGAAATAAAAAGTATTTGGAACATTTTATCAACCTTTATAAGCAAAAATAAAAATGCTTTTAAAGAAGAAAATGATATCTTATACACTGTACTTGAAATAGTCTTGAATACAGTGATTTTAAAAGATAAATTAAAAAAAGATGATTTTGAAATTATATTTAATGTCCTTTCTATAAAAGACATTTTAGAAAATTCTTGTCTTGAAGTTCAAATAATGATTTTGAAATATTTGTTACTACTCAATTTATTCACGACAGCTAAAGTTCAATCTGTAGAAAAGATATGCTTGCAATTGTATGGAACTTTATTAAAGAACAAGACAACCAATGAATACAATAAAGTAAGTAAAGTAAATGAAATTACTGTACGCAATTAATCTACACAATTACTGTACGCAAATTAGAGAAATGATAAAGCTTTATTTTTTATTTCAGTTAATATTGTTATGTCCATTACTGCTCATCAATAGAATTGTATCAGCAAGTAAAGTTATTGCAGAAGTTTTGATACCAGCATTCCTTACAAAAGACAAGGATATTGTAAAAAGTTTAACAGAAACTGTTCCTTTAGTAGCTTGCATTTCTTTAGCCAAAACATACAATATTATGCTGAACCTTGCTGATAATTCTATCGGAACAACTGTTTTTGCAAATGATATCATCAAAATATCCCTGATTTGCTATCAATGTAACTGTTCAAACAAAGACAGTGTTACAGAAAATGATCTCAAAATAAATTGTGCAAATGTGTTTTGGGAACTTCGTGCTGAAGATAATACTTATGGCGTGCAATCTCAAATTGGCATCAGACAACTGCTTGTAAAATTTTTGAATAAACAACAGTATGCAGACTTAAATGAAAGTGGATTTTGGGGTCTATTTGAAAGATTATCTAATCACTTTTACGTTTTTCAATATGGTGTTTCTTTGGATCTTGCAACTGTTCATAATACAGGACATATTGTGAAAAGTTTAAAACCATTTATGTCAGAGTACTTGGTATGTTACTGTTATTTACATTAAGATGATTTTTTTATTCGATTTACAGCATGTATTTGTTTGCAGGACAAACCAGCTGATTATACTGATTCCAATAACACTGAAGCGTTTGCATTGTGCATTAATTTACTTGTAAAGGCTACAAAAGAGAGTCTCGTCAACAATGACTATAATCTACAAACCGAAACTATTAATAATATTAAATTATTTGGGTCTTGTGTAAATGAAAAAGTGATACTGCCTTCTACGAAACTGTTTGTGTATTTTATTATGCATCCTCAATGCTCTCTTGGCCCTAAAGCTGTGGTTTATCTAAGGGAAGTGTGTGAAGTCCAGGGCTATACTCCAAACCAGGTTTATCAAAGATACAAGAAAGATTACTGTAAACTATTTGTGGAGTGCAGTCTATTATGTGGAAAAGAGTTTGCCATAGCGTTGTTAAAAGTCGTCAGAGCTTTTGGTTTCGTTGGATACAGAGATTTTATTTCTAAAGACGTTCACCACTTCTTACCATATCTTATTCCTTACTCGGTAAAAGTGAGAGAAGTACCATCCATGATTGAAGAAATAGCTACGTTGGTACAGTGCTCTGTGTCAGATTTTATAACGGAAAGGTTTCCTCACATATATGTCCATGTTTATTTGAACGAGTCTGAAGAAGTTCCAAAAAAATGCTACAGTATAATTGAAAAGTTGACGAAAAGTTCAATATTGCATTTGATAAAACGACACTTTAGAGTGATTCTAACCGAATTTTTGTTGCAATACTGTTGTAACCCAGAAAGGGTGTTGAAAGCATGTCGATATTTAGCTTGCCACGATCCTGATGTTTCCACGCCAAGCGGTAGCATGAGCATGAGTACAGCGCAAATATCAGACTTTTTAAATCCAAAATTTTTAGGAGTGTTAGCGTATTTTGACCATAAACTAATAAACGCTAAAGTAGCATTATCGGTAAAACGTAAAGCCCTGAAGAGCTTTCCTGATATAATGCAGCTAATGGGATCAAAGTACATAACTCCTCTACGCTTCAAAGTTTTAGCCACATTGCGATCGGCACTTTCATTAGTCAAAGAGTTTCCACAAATACTTGCTGAAGCTTGGAGTGCATTCATTTATAACATAGATACAATTTCACTGGGTCCAATGCTAACAAACTTAGCTGTGTCATTATTGCAACAACTTGAATACGCTCCACAAGAAATCAATAAAATATTCCACTATCTAATCATTAGTAATGAAAACCTGTTAAGCTCCCATATTTCGGATTTATTTTTCGTGGACGACTCAAAAATATCGGAAAAAATAAAGATAGTTATAAAAAGACACGTAAAACGTACTCAACCTGATCATTTCCTTGAGAAAGTGAAATGGTACCTGCAGCATTTAAATCAGGAGTTACCAATTGTGAAGTCGTGTGCGTATTTACATTTGGATAAACTGTTAAAAAGTAACAGACCTGAAATTCATAAAGCTATCTTTGGTGGAAAGAACATTGATCCTGTTATCGTTGAGCTTATAGATTCACTATTGCAAGGTAAAAACTTTTAACACTTGAAATAGAGTTGATTATTGTGAAATCGTTTGAGAACTATACTTAATTTCAGGTTGTAAGGATTCTGACTCACAGGTCAGTTTATCTAGTGGTGTATGTCTCGGTCAACTAGGAGCTATAGAAGCCGGACATTTACCTCGGCAATACGTCCAGCCTGATAGATCTACATTTGCCTACTCTATTGGCGATAATTGTTTTGCAGCTACTGCTCTGATGGAGCTTTGTCGGGCATTTCAGTATGAGAAAGACACAACGGTAAGATTGCTTAATAATGCTTTAGGTTTTGTTACAGTATTCATTCGATTCGATCTAATCTTACAGAACATGGATTGTTATGCTTTGACAATTCAAGAAATACTCAAGATTTATGATATTGCGCCAAGTGGCAGTAAAAAAGATCTGTGGGATAGTCTGCCCGAATACATGCATCAAATTATGAAACCGCTGCTGAGTTCTAGGTATAATAATTATTTTTATAGTTTACCCTAAAGCATTTGAGAGAGTAATACAAGTTAATTTGTTTTTACAGATACACTCTAGCTTATCCGTCACAGCCTAAAAAAGCCCATCCGCTATTTGGATCGGTTTACGCGACTACGTTTTTAGAGTGGGCTCATAAGTGAGTAACTTTCTATAAAGAAATTGGTATCTTTCAAGGTACTTTTTTAAGACCGCTGTTTTTATTCTATGTATGAATTATCCACTTTTATTATAGTTGGGCAGGGCAGTTGATACCGTTGATAGAGTCTGAAAGCATTCAAGAGCTTTTGCGAACAGTGCATCCAAGTATGAGACGTGACGTCAGAACTTTGTTTTTGTTCCTACCCTACGTTCTATTACACGCTATTATGTCTAAGAACAATCTTTCGTATATCCAAGAGGAGATGCTTGCCGTAATAGGTAATTTTATCAGTTCATTAAGTGTTTGAAATCTTAGATATTTCTAAACATTATGTTATGTCGAACTAATTTTTAGGTTTAGAAAATTTTGATACTGATACCAGCGTAATAACAGAAAGGTCAAGGTACAAAATGCTTCGGCACATTCGAATGACGCCAAGTATTAACTCAGTTCAAGCTGAAGAAGGCAATCAGGTAAATAAACATATTTAAATCTTCGTATTTGTCATATAAAACATTTACTGTTTAGTTTTTGGTATTTGCCAAATTATTTTATTTTTATTTCTCAGAGTAAATGTAGCAAGACAATCTACACACTTTTGGATTTTTTGAATAGATGGCTACTAGAATGGTGCAACTCAAAACAAAGGCCCTTGGAAAATGAAAATTACAAGTTAGTAAATTAGTTATAATTATCATCATCACAAAAATATTCGTTAATCATTGAAACAATTGTCTACTTTTTTTTTTTTTTTTTTTGTTTGCGCGGTGAAATGCGTTTACGCACCGTACCCCCCACCGGGGTGGCGGGGGGCGTGTGTGGGACTCCCACCTGGGCAACTGACACGTCGCCCAGGGGACTACCCACTAAAACACCGCGGCGCTCCGTCTTCGCCTTTGTGGTGAAGCCGTGGGGCCCGGACCGTCGGCCCTACGCCACGACTAAACAATTGTCTACTGGGATAACTGTTTTAGCAAAAATATTTTTATCTTTTATGATGTTACATGTTTTCGTTTATAAATATAGTTTAAATACACTAGGTTTTATTAAAAAAATATAAGAATAAACTTTATTTCTAGAGCCATTAGAGCATTTTTGGACAAGTTTGACAAGTTAACAATAGCTCGAGGCAACTTCTTATGTGGCGAGTTGGAAAGAGCTTTACAATATTTAGAGCTGTATATGGATGAAAGAAAGGAACATATTCAGGAACAACTACCTTTATTGGCAGAAATATACGCTCTTTTAGATGAACCGGATTCTGTGGCTGGTAAGCAAATTTTTGTATATTTTTTTACGTTGTGTCTTCTCTAAACATAGTTAAAGTAAATTCTACTTTTCTTTAAGATTTGAATTAAATCAATTTTATGTAACTTAAAAGCTATCTGTTACCGCTAGCTGTATTCACTAAGGTAGAACGGTGAAGGTGTAAATAGTTTTTGGAAACATTTTCTCGCCAAAAACTTATGTAGAACTATAGGTAAAAATTACCACGTCTTCCACCACTGACAAACTTCAAGCTTTACATGTTTTTCTTTACAATAAACTTTCTCGTTTACATGTTTATCTTTAAATTATGCCCCCGATTCAATTCCATATATACTTAGTTAAAACCTTTCCGAAATTGTTTCGCGTCTAAATGTAACTATAGGTTCTCACCTAGTCTGTAACGCTGTAACTATAACAAAAGCTACTTACTGAGCCTACTTTAGAGCAGGGATGTTAGGGATATAAAATTTCGGATACGGATTGGATACGGATATTGTAATTATTATTATACCGGATAGGGATACGGATACGGATATGAAATAATTTCGGATTATTCGTTAGTTTTGGATAATTTCGGTTACGGATATTAGATTTTGAAGGAATTTTAATATCTTTGTCATTAAAATTCCTTTGTCATCCACCGCGCGGCAAAACAACTTGTCATGACTTGACTCAAATAGGGTCCATCCCTATCCGATACTATCCGAAACTTTTATTTCTGATTCGGTTACGGATACGAATATTTTTTTATATCGGATATCCGATAATTTCGGTTACGGTTACGGAGTTCCCTACATCTCTGCTTTAGAGCCACATAATTTCTGATTTACATAGTCTACCAGTATTCTCTCGAGAATATTACTATTATAATTTGGTCAACAGGTATTTTATCTATAAAACGTTCTGAGCCATCGTCCAAAGAGTTGATTCTAACTCAGGTGGTCACAGGAAGATTGCAGGACGCCGCGTTGTGTTACGAACGGTTGGCACAAGAAGGGCAACTTGACAAACATAGCCTTAGGGTATGTATAGATTATTTTTGTCTGTGAACATTAAAATTATTGTTGCTTTTGTAACCAAAGAACCGAGAACCTTCTCGCATACAGTACTTCTCGAAACAGTTACGATTTTTATGCCAGGATAATAATCCAGATATTCATAGTTGCCCTAAAAGCCTTTATCAGCTAAATTATGCTTTATCTCTTTTCGCTACAAAGGCTGTCACATATCATTGACAGAGACTAGACATATTTTATTTAAAGAGGTTTAAAGATTATGAATATTGGGGTAATCCTCTTAAGTTGGTAAATATTTCCTCTCAACTATTTACTAACCCTAAACCCAAGTGTTTTTTAATCCCAGGGCATGATAGACTGCTACCTAGCCCTAGACCAGCCGTTCATAGCCCACCGTTTGCTCAGCGAGCACAACACTGATGATAGTCTCAACGAGTTGGCAGCAGAACCGCTGTGGAGACTCGGCCGGTTTGACGAGCTCGACCAGTTGGTCGATAAACCTGTGGTAAGTGTTTGATGAATTGGGTTTGATAGTGACATGTACGGGTGATAGTCTCAACGAGTTAGCAGCAGAACCGCTGTGGAGACTCGGCCGGTTTGACGAGCTCGATCAGTTGGTCGATAAACCTGTGGTAAAGATTTGTGGAGTTAGGTTTATTTGTGGAGTGTTTTGTGTGCAGAATTGAAAACGTAAATCAATATGTATTTATATTTTAGGGTTTCAAACACCTTATATAATTATCTCAATTTAGCGACGGGTTTAAATTTTTTTTTTAGTTATGTTAATGTGTACTTTATTCCTTATTTAAAAATACTTATTGAGATAGGTTTGAATTAAAAAAGTGGATTATTAACTTAAGTAATTTATAATACACTAGTGGATAATGTAGATTTCAAATGGTGAAAGAATTTTTAAAATCGTTCCAGTAGTTTTTGAGCCTATTCGACACAACCAAACAAAGTTTTCCTCTTTATAATATTAGTATAGATAGAACATATATTTTCATTAAGATTATTCTTGTATTCCCTGCATTAATTCTCGATTTATTTTACAGCCGCCCTCTCGCGAGAACTGGGGCTTATTAATGGGTAGGATACTTCTTTCATTCCGTTCTCAAAATCACGAAAACTTCCTAGTATCATGTAAAGAAGCCACTTCGAGGTTACTTTACCAAATGGATGCGGAAACTAAAGGGGAGAACGCATTGAGAAGTGATTACCAAAGCGTTCTGGGATTGCATATAGTGTCCGAGGCGGGGCATGCTGAAGAAGTACTGGCCAAGTATGTAGCAAATGAGGGTAGTTCTAAATTATAAAGAGTCTTAAAAAATAAAATTGGTTAGCTATCGATCGATGTCGATCTTGCGATGTAAATTTTTATTAACGTTTTTTTTAATGTTGATTAACGTTTTAATAAGGATGTCTCATACAGATATCATTCAGTAGATTGTAACAGTAAAATCAAGCTATTTCATTTGATACCCGTTGAGAACATTATATCTTTACAATGTTATTGTCATCAAAAACTAGTCTACCAAACATTTGAATTGGTAAAACGGTGCTTAAGCTATCTTCGAATCATATCAGAAAGTACATAATTCTGTTTTCCCAACTAACACACTTTAAGACGTTCTTACTTTTAAAATATGTTTTTCTAAAACATGTTTAACTTCAGGTTAAAAAACCTATCAGACAACGCCAAAGAATCATCAGATATAATAAACCAAGTGCTAGAGGAATGGCGGCGACGACTCACCACGGTGCAATCTGACGTTAGGACCGTGGAACCATTGTTGAGGATTAGACGAATACTGCTGCAACAAACTCAGGTTAGAACAAAAAAAATGAAATAAATGCAGTTGTATATGACTATAATTACCTTCTGTTCAGTAAGATAATCAGCAAGTTCAAAAACATGTCATAAACATCCTACTAATATTATAAACGTGAAAGTTTGTGAGTATGTATGGATGTTTGTTACTCTTTCACGTAAAAACTACTGGACGGATTTTGATGAAACTTTACAGTGATATAGTTTATACATCAGAATAACATATAGGGTACTTTTTACCGCGGGAAAACTTCTCATTCCCACGGGAAACCGACTTCCGCGCGAACGGAGTCCTAGTTCTTGATAAACTTCTGCAAATATAAGTGACAACGAATTCGATTGAGAATTTATTTACGATTAAAATGGGTTTTGCGTAGTACTTTATCACGAGTTATTACGTAAGTTTGAAATTGTTGCCTAGCCTTCAGGAGAGACATTTAAAAATATCATTTTGTTATTACCCTTTTGTCTTAAATTAGGTTATTAAGCTTTATTTCACCTTTTCGGTAAGCGTCCGACATATGAGCGCTTAACAATCTAGAACTTCCCATATTCCCAAAATGCTTCATGAATTATAAACATCACATTTAAAATCAACCTTTGTAATATAATTTGGTTTTCAGGAGCTATTAGAACCGACGCACCCGTCGACCGCCGGTAAATTGAAAGCCTGCATCGGTAATTTGTGGTTGCAGAGTGCGAAACACGCGCGGAAAGCTGGCGTTTTCCAACAGGTTAGCTATGATTTAGTTAGTAATTTATATAGTGTTCATTTTAATTCTGTAATTTTAATTTTTTGTTGCAATATCAATAAATTAAACTGATCTATTAACTCTTAAAATATTGCAATCGCTAACAAAGCAGTAAATATGTGATCGATCATTTTAGGTCGACAGTAAAATTTTACTTGCATTAAACCAACACAAACTAGCTTTAGCTAGTCCTAAATATTACGTTTAATAAAAGGACAAAATTTAGTGTGACCAGGATACTACGATAATTTAAAATTTCTAAATATATTACATTTCTATTGTTCAAGATAGTCCTAGTTACGGCAATACTTTGGTTTTGGGTGTTTTTTGAATCGGCGCCACCATTAAACTACTAACTTAACATTAAATACTTAAAGATTGTATTAATATACGTGCACTGACTTTTTAATATTTCTCTAGTCGTACATGTACATCCTAAACGCTGAAGAGTACAATCCCGAGGAATTATTCATAGAAAAGTCCAAAATGTACTGGGCCAGGGGACAACACGAACACGCATTCGTTACTTTGCGTCGTGGCAAAAACTACCCACAAATTGATATGCTTACTCAAGAACAGAGGTAAGGCAAATTGAAGCTTATTCAGTTGCGATAGAGATCATTTTCAAATATATGTGGAAATAGAATTGTACTCTTTTAAATAGAACTTCATCTAGTCGGCATAGAGATCTATTTAAAATATATGTGGTAAGAGACTTGTAATGTTTTATTGGTTAACAGAAAAATATGTGCCAAAGCAAAGCTGTTGATAGCGAAATACAACGATGAAACTACCAAAGTAGATGTTGATGTAAATATCGGATATTATAAGGAAGCGGTAGAAGTTTTTAAACAGTGGGAAAAGAGCTTGGTAAGTTCTAGAAATTATTAGTTTATGTTATAATTGGAAAGACGGTTACCAGTATTGGCGAAAAGAAATAGTATAATGTATACTTTTTATATGGTTAAATATTAATAGAAGTATTGATCCAGTTAAGGCATTTGCAATGTTTTTCGACATAAAAGTTAATTTTACTCTTGGCATATTCAAGAAATATGAACAATAAAAAAAACTAACCCTTTTTGTTAAATATTGTTACTTTTTTTTAGGTATGTTTAGGAGCATATTATGAAAAAGCTAGTAGCAATGAAACCTCGCCTATCATAGTATGGACTAGAAGAGTGTATGCTCTTAACAGCTACGGTAAAGCATTGCAGTACGGACATAAATACTTGTATCAGAGTATGCCGAGGATGCTTTCAATATGGTAAGAAAAATACTCGTATTAACTGAATAACAGCGATTTTCATGTTTTGGGTGTTTTGAATTTGTTATTGGGTTCGATTCTGAGCTATATAGCTGTCACTTTCTTTTATTTAGTATGAGAAAAAGACAGTTGTATTGGTCTCACAAAACGTTTGTATCATTGTTAAATTGGACAAAATGCACTAGGGCTAGTCTTAGGTCTATACTTCCCGTCTTCTAATTGCGGGGAATAAGTGATTGCAATAATTATAGTTGTAGTTTAGACTTTTTAATTCTGATTTGGATCCGTAAAGAAGTTTTATGTAAGCATGTTTTAAAAATATAGGATCAATTATACGAAATCTTAATTTCTTATCAGGTTGGATGTAGAAGTAACATCAACTGACACCAGCATACACTCAGTGTTAGCACAAATGACGGAAATAATCAAAACTTATTCGGAAAGATTGCCTCTTTACCTATATTTGACGGCGTTCTCACAAATTGTTTCAAGAATATGTCATCCTGTTAAAGAGGTAACTATAGTAGATAATTTTAACTGTTAAGCTCAATATTTAGTGAAATGGCCATAACCGACTTAATCTGTTCCTTTTTCTTCTTAGCTTCAGTTTTTTTTATCCTGGTACTTTTCATTAACTGTTAGGTTAAAAAAAAACCTACATTTTTGCAACCCAAAATTTTGACAGCAAACATTTCATTTTGACCAGGTCTACATGCAACTAAAAGCTATAATAGTAAAACTAATACTTGCATACCCCCAACATACATTATGGAACATGATGTCAGTTATAAAGTCTGCTTACCCGCAACGTATAAAACGATGTAACGACGTATTTGCCGATCCGAGATTGAAGGAGCCTCAAATGTTGAAGTTGGTTAACGATTTCACGCAATTAGCTGAGAAGTTGATAGAGCTTTGCAATAAGCCTATAGCTGGGAGTGGGTCGGTGAGTTATGAGTTTATGTTTTAAGACATTGAAATGAGATATAGGTTTTTAGTTAGCATTGTTGGTGAGTATGGTGGGTGTAATAAATGTTAACGCTCAGCAGGTACTTTTGTCTTAAAAAAAATCAGATTAAAGGTTAGGAAGTGTCATCTAAATAAACACATGCACGTCTTTATTATAAACGACAGCGTAGCATGCCCTTATTTATCGGATATCTAGCTTCCGAACCGGGCTTCAATGCAAAAAAAAACGTTTTTAAAAATTATTATTTGGTAAAGTCGTTTTGAAGTTGTGCACGAATAGATTTCAGGGTTTCATTCTTGTTTTTTTATAGATAAGCAACATATAAACTTTTATATGATTTCATATTCCCTTCCTTATAAAACTTAATCTTTCAGACTACAACCGTGTCCACCCTAGTTCGAACATTACCTCGGTTATTAGCCAGTGACAATTTCAGTCACATTATGATACCTTTTCAAGAGTTCTGTAAAATAGTGCTCCCATCCAAGGCTGCTCGGCAAGAGAAGATAGATTTTAACATACCGGTAGAACCACCAGTGTATATTGCAGGAATTGAAGAACAGATTAATATACTGCCGTCGTTGCAGAAGCCAAGGAAAGTTACTTTGAAAGGTAAGTTAGAAAGAACATACTTCATTATTTTCATTTATAGACAGCCTTTTCGTCTGTACAGACAGTGCGTTACTTATGACTTAAGAAGTGTTCGTTTTGGTCTTTTCACATTGATGAAAACTATGTTAGTTGTAATGTTTTATAATGGATTTTACCTCCGTCATATGTTTTGAACTATTTCTATTGAATATTTAAATAATAGTAAATTGTATGAAAATCTATTAAAAAGTTTAAAAATTAACTAAAAATGCTTGAGCATAGACACGGATCGCGTATCTTCTATTTAAAGTTTTTTTATGGATATTGGTTAATTTCATACGTTCTTAACTTTGATCTCAGCTCGAACAAAACAACTTCCTACTTATTCATAATATTTTACAGCCCGAGCAAAAAACGTATCAGAATCTGTAATTACACAAGCTTTTGTAAATCCACTTCGCATGTACACACTGTGTATAACATCTAAAGAATTCCAACGATTTGATATTGCAAAATGAGTACCTGGAATAAATTAAAAAACTTTTCAAATCTGCACACCGATTTAGCGTGTTGCAAAGTTGTTTTAGGATGTCGCTCAAACAACCGTTGAACAAACTCCATAGGGTCTGTTTGCAGAAAGTTAATTACATTTAATGAACTTTAAACTTTTCTTCGCGGAAATAGATTACGTTTGTAAAGCGTTGTTATGTGTCGGGGTGACTGACGTTGATTAATTTGTATGTACTTCTTGATGGGGGAATGTTTTTCTAGCTTCGTTAATGTTTGTATCAACCAACATATGTGCCAAATCTGTGTACTTTTGTTATAATATAAAGAGGGAAAGTTTGTGAGTTGAGATGTTCGGTGTATTCTCTGGAACTACCTAACCGATTGTAATTTTACTAATAGCTATGTAATCTTCTTTGATGATATAGGTAATAACATTACAGCTATTAGTAAGTTATAGTTGCAAGCTAAAAGCACAAACAACCGAAATTTCAATAACCACTAGATTTTATTGAAAAAACAAATAAAAATCTTACTTAAAGGAGACAGTTAAAACGCCTTTCGACTGTTTTTGCCTCTGATATATTAAAAATGTGAAAGCAATGCTGCAGGCAAAGGCTACTTCGATCCATAGTTATCACATGTCTTTATTAGTAAGGTAACTTTTCGATTTAATTCGAATAAGCTTTCTTCCAACAGGTAGTGATGGCAAAGCCTACATAATAATGCTGAAACCGCGCGACGATTTACGCAAAGACTATCGTTTGATGGAATTCAATGCAGTGGTGAATAGATTCCTACAAGATGATCCATACACTAGAAAGAGAAGGCTGTATATAAGAACTTATAGTGTTTTACCTTTAAACGAAGAGTGTGGGCTCATAGAATGGGTAAACAATCTAGTTGGACTTCGACCTATACTTATGCATATTTACAAGCAAAAAGGTATGTCATATGCTTCTTGAGTAATCAATTAATTCTGTGATTGAAATCTTAAAATTTGAATAACGTAGAATCATAATAATGAGATGATTTAACTGTAATTTTTTTTTTAAGATTTTACTTGTATGTTCAACCAAGTGTAAAATAAATAAATAAATAAATAAATAAATAATGTATTCAACAATAATTACTAAGAATCCTGGTATTCTGGGTTTGCATACATTTGTGAATGCGTAAGTAAGAATACTGCTTGTTTAAACATTTTTGTTTTCCTAAACGTTTTTAGGAATTCACACTAGCAATCGTGAGTTGAAAGAGATGATGTGTTCCAACAAGGATCCTGTTGAGAAAAAGAGACGAATATATGAAGAACAGCTTCTACCCCGACACCCAGCTTTATTCCAGGAGTGGTTTAGAAGAGTATTCGCCGATCCTTATGGATGGTAAGTAGAATATAGATTTTGTATTTCTATTTGTGTTATAAATATTTTGAAAAAGTAACTGAGATTAATATGCAAAGACTAGAGGTTTAGGTTTTAGGTTGTTTGCCTATTGATTTCCATGTAGCTTGACCAAGTCATAACATTAGTTCTAATGGTTTAAAATTAGTTTCTTTTTGTTTGTTTAATAAGCTCGAAAGGCTCCAAAGGCTCCAAAGATTTTTCATTAAATACGGACAATGAACAAAAAAGAAACCGGTTTAGATGATTATATGTTTTGTCTTTGAAAAACTTTAGTTAGATGTATATTTTATATCATTAAGGTACCAAGCTCGCTCAGCGTACATCAGGACCACGGCAGTCATGTCAATGGTGGGGTATATTTTAGGTAAGTAATAAACAACATTATAAAAATGTTAGGTCCCATTCCCATTCCCATTCCCATTCCCATTCCCATTCCCATTCCCATTCCCATTCCCATTCCCATTCCCATTCCCATTCCCATTCCCATTCCCATTCCCATTCCCATTCCCATTCCCATTCCCATTCCCATTCCCATTCCCATTCCCATTCCCATTCCCATTCCCATTCCCATTCCCATTCCCATTCCCATTCCCATTCCCATTCCCATTCCCATTCCCATTCCCATTCCCATTCCCATTCCCATTCCCATTCCCATTTCCATAGACGTGCCCAATACTGTAGCTATAGCCTAATAGAATTATTTTCTTTAAGGTTTAGGCGATCGCCACGGTGAAAACATTTCCTTCGACTCCACAAACGGCGATACCGTCCACGTGGACTTCAATTGTCTATTCAACAAGGGCGAAGCTTTCGAGTGGCCCGAGAGAGTGCCTTTTAGACTTACCCACAATATGGAAGCGGCTATGGGACCGCTGAAACATGAAGGCATGTTTAGGTAAGATAACAGGGCTATTATAAACTCTTTTTACAATGATTTATGTTCAATCGAATGAAAAGAGAAGAGTGTAGTGTTCTTTAAAGCTTGGTTGCAAAAGAAGTTATAAATTGCCAATAGAAAGTCATTTTAAAATACCCGGTCACATGGTTATTATTATGGGTATACTGAACCGAACTATACTGAACCGAAAAAAAGGAACCTGTATAAATAACGTAGTGAATAACTTATTCATGGAGATCGTTTAACCAAGAAAGAAAAGCAATATTCACTTCTAGGCTATTAATTACCTAAGAACATGAGTCAATATTAGAAAAGCGGTTATTTATTATATTTTTTGTAAATCCTTATTTTATTTTATTTACGTAGGGCTGATTCATCAATTATCAGATATACTTTTTTACTGAAAAGTAGTAGGTATGTCTTCATTGTCACTTCATACATAAGTCAAACAATATATTCAATTCGTGCAACAAACAAGAACAAACTTGATTTATCTAAAAATAAAAAATTTTCCTTAATTATCATATTTACCAGCGGCACTGTATTTAAAATAAATAAATAAATAAATAAATCTCCAGACTAACACACCAATTATGTGGCCCTACAGTAAGTTGCATTAAGCACTTGTGTTGTAGGTACCACACAATGATCTAGGGGAGAACCTAGTTACACCCAGACACGAGCCAATATCGAAAAACCATTTTACAAAATTTGCCCGACCCGGGGATCGAACCCGGAACCATCTGCTTAGTAGTCCGGTGTATATACCGCTGCACCACAGAGGTCGTCTAAACGTATTTTTCCGCTAAATATACGAGATAGATATTGTATTTTGTATTTGTAACTGCGCAATATCTTTGTTGACAATTAATTTGAATGCAATTAGTAACACGAGCGCAAGTAGCGGCAACTGAATCCGTGTTTCATAGACAATTACTGTTAATTTAATAGTAATGTCAGGACAAATCGGCACCACATTCAATTATTAATTGTTATCGCCTTAATTTATAGGTTTGACAACTGAGGATGTTAATTTTCATAGTTATACTATCCCTACTAATATTATAAATGCGAAAGTAACTCTGTCTGTCTGTCTGTTACGCTTTCACTCCTAAACCATTAAACCGATTTTGATGAAATTTGGTATGAAGAAAGAACTTAACTTAGGAAAGGACATAGGGTACTTTTTACCGCGGGAAAACTTCTCATTCCCACGGGAAACCGACTTCCACGCGAACGGAGTCGCGGGCGGCCACTAGTTGCTAACTAAAGATAGGATAGACTTTGATGCAAACTTTGTTTTCTTCCCCCTCTTATAAAAAAAACGTATGATGAAAAAAATCTACGATTGGTATATTAATTAGGAATTTTTATCAATAATGTAGTGACAAGAAATGCTATTACTTTTTTTTCTTTAGCGTATCAACCACTGAAAAAAGAATTGAAAGTTCCACTTCCTATTTCCAATGAAACCCCTTTTTCATTTCGCACATATTCACATGCACCTTTCAGTTCTTGTATTTCAATAGTCTTTAACGATAGAAACGTTCAAATTTCGACCAATGGTCGTCTACCATTAACTACCTAAGTTAAAGCTTTTCTAACTCAGAAAAAGCTGCGAGGCGGTAATGCACGCCCTGCGCGCGCAGACCGCGGCGCTAATGTCCGTGATCGGTCCGTTCGTGTACGACCCGCTCGTGTCGTGGGGCCGGGCGCGGCCGGCGGACAGCGGCGAGCGGACCAACGAGCAGGCGATGCAGCATCTGCACCACATACGACAGAGGCTCAACGGCATGGTGAGGACGAGTCATCATCACTAGTGTTACTATTACAAGTCGCTTGTTCGATCGGTCCGTTCGTGTACGACCCGCTCGTGTCGTGGGGCCGGGCGCGGCCGGCGGACAGCGGCGAGCGGACCAACGAGCAGGCGATGCAGCATCTGCACCACATACGACAGAGGCTCAACGGCATGGTGAGGACGAGTCATCATCACTAGTGTTACTATTACAAGTCGCTTGTGCGATCGGTCCGTTCGTGTACGACCCGCTCGTGTCGTGGGGCCGGGCGCGGCCGGCGGACAGCGGCGAGCGGACCAACGAGCAGGCGATGCAGCATCTGCACCACATACGACAGAGGCTCAACGGCATGGTGAGGACGAGTCATCATCACTAGTGTTACTATTACAAGTCGCTTGTGCGATCGGTCCGTTCGTGTACGACCCGCTCGTGTCGTGGGGCCGGGCGCGGCCGGCGGACAGCGGCGAGCGGACCAACGAGCAGGCGATGCAGCATCTGCACCACATACGACAGAGGCTCAACGGCATGGTGAGGACGAGTCATCATCACTAGTGTTACTATTACAAGTCGCTTGTGCGATCGGTCCGTTCGTGTACGACCCGCTCGTGTCGTGGGGCCGGGCGCGGCCGGCGGACAGCGGCGAGCGGACCAACGAGCAGGCGATGCAGCATCTGCACCACATACGACAGAGGCTCAACGGCATGGTGAGGACGAGTCATCATCACTAGTGTTACTATTACAAGTCGCTTGTGCGATCGGTCCGTTCGTGTACGACCCGCTCGTGTCGTGGGGCCGGGCGCGGCCGGCGGACAGCGGCGAGCGGACCAACGAGCAGGCGATGCAGCATCTGCACCACATACGACAGAGGCTCAACGGCATGGTGAGGACGAGTCATCATCACTAGTGTTACTATTACAAGTCGCTTGTTCGATCGGTCCGTTCGTGTACGACCCGCTCGTGTCGTGGGGCCGGGCGCGGCCGGCGGACAGCGGCGAGCGGACCAACGAGCAGGCGATGCAGCATCTGCACCACATACGACAGAGGCTCAACGGCATGGTGAGGACGAGTCATCATCACTAGTGTTACTATTACAAGTCGCTTGTTCGATCGGTCCGTTCGTGTACGACCCGCTCGTGTCGTGGGGCCGGGCGCGGCCGGCGGACAGCGGCGAGCGGACCAACGAGCAGGCGATGCAGCATCTGCACCACATACGACAGAGGCTCAACGGCATGGTGAGGACGAGTCATCATCACTAGTGTTACTATTACAAGTCGCTTGTGCGATCGGTCCGTTCGTGTACGACCCGCTCGTGTCGTGGGGCCGGGCGCGGCCGGCGGACAGCGGCGAGCGGACCAACGAGCAGGCGATGCAGCATCTGCACCACATACGACAGAGGCTCAACGGCATGGTGAGGACGAGTCATCATCACTAGTGTTACTATTACAAGTCGCTTGTGCGATCGGTCCGTTCGTGTACGACCCGCTCGTGTCGTGGGGCCGGGCGCGGCCGGCGGACAGCGGCGAGCGGACCAACGAGCAGGCGATGCAGCATCTGCACCACATACGACAGAGGCTCAACGGCATGGTGAGGACGAGTCATCATCACTAGTATTACTATTACAAGTCGCTTGTTCAATCGGTCCGTTCGTGTACGACCCGCTCGGGTCGTGGGGCCGGGCGCGGCCGGCGGACAGCGGCGAGCGGACCAACGAGCAGGCGATGCAGCATCTGCACCACATACGACAGAGGCTCAACGGCATGGTGAGGACGAGTCATCATCACTAGTATTACTATTACAAGTCGCTTGTTCGATCGGTCCGTTCGTGTACGACCCGCTCGTGTCGTGGGGCCGGGCGCGGCCGGCTCACAGCGGCGAGCGGACCAACGAGCAGGCGATGCAGCATCTGCACCACATACGACAGAGGCTCAACGGCATGGTGAGGACGAGTCATCATCACTAGTGTTACTATTACAAGTCGCTTGTTCGATCGGTCCGTTCGTGTACGACCCGCTCGTGTCGTGGGGCCGGGCGCGGCCGGCGGACAGCGGCGAGCGGACCAACGAGCAGGCGATGCAGCATCTGCACCACATACGACAGAGGCTCAACGGCATGGTGAGGACGAGTCATCATCACTAGTGTTACTATTACAAGTCGCTTGTTCGATCGGTCCGTTCGTGTACGACCCGCTCGTGTCGTGGGGCCGGGCGCGGCCGGCGGACAGCGGCGAGCGGACCAACGAGCAGGCGATGCAGCATCTGCACCACATACGACAGAGGCTCAACGGCATGGTGAGGACGAGTCATCATCACTAGTGTTACTATTACAAGTCGCTTGTGCGATCGGTCCGTTCGTGTACGACCCGCTCGTGTCGTGGGGCCGGGCGCGGCCGGCGGACAGCGGCGAGCGGACCAACGAGCAGGCGATGCAGCATCTGCACCACAAACGACAGAGGCTCAACGGCATGGTGAGGACGAGTCATCATCACTAGTGTTACTATTACAAGTCGCTTGTGCGATCGGTCCGTTCGTGTACGACCCGCTCGTGTCGTGGGGCCGGGCGCGGCCGGCGGACAGCGGCGAGCGGACCAACGAGCAGGCGATGCAGCATCTGCACCACATACGACAGAGGCTCAACGGCATGGTGAGGACGAGTCATCATCACTAGTGTTACTATTACAAGTCGCTTGTGCGATCGGTCCGTTCGTGTACGACCCGCTCGTGTCGTGGGGCCGGGCGCGGCCGGCGGACAGCGGCGAGCGGACCAACGAGCAGGCGATGCAGCATCTGCACCACATACGACAGAGGCTCAACGGCATGGTGAGGACGAGTCATCATCACTAGTGTTACTATTACAAGTCGCTTGTGCGATCGGTCCGTTCGTGTACGACCCGCTCGTGTCGTGGGGCCGGGCGCGGCCGGCGGACAGCGGCGAGCGGACCAACGAGCAGGCGATGCAGCATCTGCACCACATACGACAGAGGCTCAACGGCATGGTGAGGACGAGTCATCATCACTAGTGTTACTATTACAAGTCGCTTGTGCGATCGGTCCGTTCGTGTACGACCCGCTCGTGTCGTGGGGCCGGGCGCGGCCGGCGGACAGCGGCGAGCGGACCAACGAGCAGGCGATGCAGCATCTGCACCACATACGACAGAGGCTCAACGGCATGGTGAGGACGAGTCATCATCACTAGTGTTACTATTACAAGTCGCTTGTGCGATCGGTCCGTTCGTGTACGACCCGCTCGTGTCGTGGGGCCGGGCGCGGCCGGCGGACAGCGGCGAGCGGACCAACGAGCAGGCGATGCAGCATCTGCACCACATACGACAGAGGCTCAACGGCATGGTGAGGACGAGTCATCATCACTAGTGTTACTATTACAAGTCGCTTGTGCGATCGGTCCGTTCGTGTACGACCCGCTCGTGTCGTGGGGCCGGGCGCGGCCGGCGGACAGCGGCGAGCGGACCAACGAGCAGGCGATGCAGCATCTGCACCACATACGACAGAGGCTCAACGGCATGGTGAGGACGAGTCATCATCACTAGTGTTACTATTACAAGTCGCTTGTTCGATCGGTCCGTTCGTGTACGACCCGCTCGTGTCGTGGGGCCGGGCGCGGCCGGCGGACAGCGGCGAGCGGACCAACGAGCAGGCGATGCAGCATCTGCACCACATACGACAGAGGCTCAACGGCATGGTGAGGACGAGTCATCATCACTAGTGTTACTATTACAAGTCGCTTGTTCGATCGGTCCGTTCGTGTACGACCCGCTCGTGTCGTGGGGCCGGGCGCGGCCGGCGGACAGCGGCGAGCGGACCAACGAGCAGGCGATGCAGCATCTGCACCACATACGACAGAGGCTCAACGGCATGGTGAGGACGAGTCATCATCACTAGTGTTACTATTACAAGTCGCTTGTTCGATCGGTCCGTTCGTGTACGACCCGCTCGTGTCGTGGGGCCGGGCGCGGCCGGCGGACAGCGGCGAGCGGACCAACGAGCAGGCGATGCAGCATCTGCACCACATACGACAGAGGCTCAACGGCATGGTGAGGACGAGTCATCATCACTAGTGTTACTATTACAAGTCGCTTGTTCGATCGGTCCGTTCGTGTACGACCCGCTCGTGTCGTGGGGCCGGGCGCGGCCGGCGGACAGCGGCGAGCGGACCAACGAGCAGGCGATGCAGCATCTGCACCACATACGACAGAGGCTCAACGGCATGGTGAGGACGAGTCATCATCACTAGTATTACTATTACAAGTCGCTTGTTCGATCGGTCCGTTCGTGTACGACCCGCTCGTGTCGTGGGGCCGGGCGCGGCCGGCGGACAGCGGCGAGCGGACCAACGAGCAGGCGATGCAGCATCTGCACCACATACGACAGAGGCTCAACGGCATGGTGAGGACGAGTCATCATCACTAGTATTACTATTACAAGTCGCTTGTTCGATCGGTCCGTTCGTGTACGACCCGCTCGTGTCGTGGGGCCGGGCGCGGCCGGCGGACAGCGGCGAGCGGACCAACGAGCAGGCGATGCAGCATCTGCACCACATACGACAGAGGCTCAACGGCATGGTGAGGACGAGTCATCATCACTAGTATTACTATTACAAGTCGCTTGTTCGATCGGTCCGTTCGTGTACGACCCGCTCGTGTCGTGGGGCCGGGCGCGGCCGGCGGACAGCGGCGAGCGGACCAACGAGCAGGCGATGCAGCATCTGCACCACATACGACAGAGGCTCAACGGCATGGTGAGGACGAGTCATCATCACTAGTGTTACTATTACAAGTCGCTTGTTCGATCGGTCCGTTCGTGTACGACCCGCTCGTGTCGTGGGGCCGGGCGCGGCCGGCGGACAGCGGCGAGCGGACCAACGAGCAGGCGATGCAGCATCTGCACCACATACGACAGAGGCTCAACGGCATGGTGAGGACGAGTCATCATCACTAGTTTTACTATTACAAGTCGCTTGTGCGATCGGTCCGTTCGTGTACGACCCGCTCGTGTCGTGGGGCCGGGCGCGGCCGGCGGACAGCGGCGAGCGGACCAACGAGCAGGCGATGCAGCATCTGCACCACATACGACAGAGGCTCAACGGCATGGTGAGGACGAGTCATCATCACTAGTATTACTATTACAAGTCGCTTGTTCGATCGGTCCGTTCGTGTACGACCCGCTCGTGTCGTGGGGCCGGGCGCGGCCGGCGGACAGCGGCGAGCGGACCAACGAGCAGGCGATGCAGCATCTGCACCACATACGACAGAGGCTCAACGGCATGGTGAGGACGAGTCATCATCACTAGTGTTACTATTACAAGTCGCTTGTTCGATCGGTCCGTTCGTGTACGACCCGCTCGTGTCGTGGGGCCGGGCGCGGCCGGCGGACAGCGGCGAGCGGACCAACGAGCAGGCGATGCAGCATCTGCACCACATACGACAGAGGCTCAACGGCATGGTGAGGACGAGTCATCATCACTAGTGTTACTATTACAAGTCGCTTGTTCGATCGGTCCGTTCGTGTACGACCCGCTCGTGTCGTGGGGCCGGGCGCGGCCGGCGGACAGCGGCGAGCGGACCAACGAGCAGGCGATGCAGCATCTGCACCACATACGACAGAGGCTCAACGGCATGGTGAGGACGAGTCATCATCACTAGTGTTACTATTACAAGTCGCTTGTTCGATCGGTCCGTTCGTGTACGACCCGCTCGTGTCGTGGGGCCGGGCGCGGCCGGCGGACAGCGGCGAGCGGACCAACGAGCAGGCGATGCAGCATCTGCACCACATACGACAGAGGCTCAACGGCATGGTGAGGACGAGTCATCATCACTAGTGTTACTATTACAAGTCGCTTGTTCGATCGGTCCGTTCGTGTACGACCCGCTCGTGTCGTGGGGCCGGGCGCGGCCGGCGGACAGCGGCGAGCGGACCAACGAGCAGGCGATGCAGCATCTGCACCACATACGACAGAGGCTCAACGGCATGGTGAGGACGAGTCATCATCACTAGTGTTACTATTACAAGTCGCTAGTTCGATCGGTCCGTTCGTGTACGACCCGCTCGTGTCGTGGGGCCGGGCGCGGCCGGCGGACAGCGGCGAGCGGACCAACGAGCAGGCGATGCAGCATCTGCACCACATACGACAGAGGCTCAACGGCATGGTGAGGATGAGTCATCATCACTACGAGTATTACTGTTACAAGTCGCTAATTCTGTCTGTCTGTATTTTTGTCCGCTAACTCCTCCTAAACCAGTTCAGGGAATTTAATGCGGTTTCTGCTATATTTTAGGTAATTTTTTTACTTAATTTTGTAAATAACGAGCGGCCCGCCCACGCTTCGCAATGGTGTAATTTTGCCGACTGGCCCGCGAACCCTTGCATTTTTGCTAACTTAAAAAACATTTTTCTAAACGTTCTTTATTAACAAATTTAAATGAATAAATACCCTAAAATATGGAGAAACCCGCATTTAAATCAGTTACGTACTTTAGGAGAAGTAAGCGGCCAAACATACAGACAGAATTAGCGACTTGGATTTATACTATGTAATGAACAACATTCATAAAAATATGTTTTTTTTTATCCGATGTTTTGTGAACAAGTCGTGCAAAATTAAACCATTGCGAAGCGTGGGCGGGTCACTAGTAATATTATAACCAAATCTCTAGACTAACACACCATCGCAGTAAGCACTTGGGTTATACACATTGGACTAGGGGAGGAGCTTGTTACGCCCCGACACGAGACAATTAAGAAAATACATATTGTTTCGCCACCATCAAATTGGCCTTAACTGGAAATCGAACCCGAGACCTTCCGCTTAGTAGTCCGGTATACAATACCGCTGCACCATTGAGGTCAAGATTTTTCATCTTATCCCTGTCAAAATATTCCTAGCATAGATAAAGCCTCGTTTTCAGTTACTGCTTGCTTTGCGTTAGTGACGTGATCTACTTTTGCCTGTCATTTCTTATATAACTTCTTAGATTTACGCGATTATTATTACTTGAAATTAAACTCATTTTAACGGGTTTTACGCGTTTATTTTCAATAGAGAAGATGGTTGGAAGCTGTCACCAACGTGGGATCCAATACTTAGCAAAATAAAAAAGAACAACCAGCAGACCAATAAGCAGAAAAATAAAGACACTGTCAGCGTCTACTGCGTGAACCCGAGCGACTATGCGAGAAAATTACGAAACAGATGGCGGTGAATTCGAAAAATCGTTTTTTACTTAACTCTATGAAGACGTCAAACATCTCAGTCTACCCGTGACCACGGCATTTGCAAAAATGCCGAAACGTCGGAAAATCAAAAATAATAAAATAAACGCGTAAAACCTGTCATTTCTTATCAACAGTTCTCCACCATACTTTTTTGAGGCGCAAAACACTTTCATTTGCATCATTGAGTAGCAAACCAGGCATTTTAAATATTAAGGATACAAAAATTATAATGAATTCAAAACTCTATTTATAAATAACAAACACTTGAAATACTTTCGCATATTAATTTTCAATCGATACTGTGTAAATAGGTAATTGATTTAATTGTTACTAAACAAATTTCCTAATATTAAATAAATAACTTCAAACTGGTTCAAATATTTGTTTATCATCATAGACAGAAATAGCGACTTGGATTTTTACTACATAGTAGTAAATCCGCTCTCTCCTCCTAAACTACGCAACAGATTTTAATGCGGTTTTTGCAATCTCTTAGGGAATTCATTCATTTAAATTTATAAATATAAAACTTTTTTTTTATAAGTTAGCCAAAAATTAATGTTTTGTGATTACGTTGGCCAAAAATACACCATTGCGAAGCGTGGGCGGGTCGCTAGTTATAAAAAATACGGTTTATTTAGGTTAGGTTATACAGGGTTATTTCTAATTATCACCTCTTGTAGGCAGCTTTTCTACATCAATCCCAACAACATTTAACCAACGAATAATTCAAATTAATATTTAAAAAAAAATAAGTTTTTCCATACACATTTATTAGGTGCATCTAAACGGTACAATACTCTACGCGCACGCAACTGGCGTGGCAGGCGCGCGGGCGACGGGGGGTGGGCGACCGGTTTCGGAACTTACAAAATACAGAGTTATAAATAACAGAGCGCGCAAATCTGTTTTTGTTTTTTTGTTTTTGTCTTAATTATCAAGTTTTGCAAAAAGTCGTAGAACAAATGTTATTGGGATTGATGTAAGGAAGCCGCCAGCAAGAGGTGATGCGCTTATTACAAATAACCCTGTATACTTACTAAAGGCTGAAAAGAAAGAGACTGGTAAATTGCGCTCACAAAATTAATTAAAATTAATCGTTGAAATCAACGAAAGCACTAAAGACTAATCTAAACTTGCTTGCAGTTCATCAAGACTTCTTGTTTTTATTTTGCTCAAACCTTTTTAAAATTATCCCTTGGTAAGAATTATAGTAATTTTTTAAAGTTATTCTTAAGTATTCAAATTTTTCTTTGAATCAAGAAATTCACTTCCAATTACGTACATTGAATTATTAAAGATTTTTTTTCTTTTATAGGTGCGGACTAAGAATAAACAGTTATCCTTAGCATTATCAGCTGAGGGGCAAGTGGAACATCTGATCGTAGAAGCAACCAGCGTCCATAACTTGTGCCAAATGTATATTGGTTGGGGACCATTTTTGTAATTACTATTAAATATTTTTTTAATGTTAATTGTTTTTTTTATCTATCAAATGCTATCGGCTGTATTGGTTTGTAAATAGATACCTAGGTGATAGTTTGCTTTTGTAGATAAATATTTAGGTAAATATTAATTTTCCAGGCGGTCGAACAAGACGGTACTTTTTGTTATTTCGCATGAAGTTTGCGGTGTTTTTGATCTGACTACTAAGCGATTCATACTACGATGAATTTACAATGGGTTTTTAGTTGTATTCGGATTTTACGAATTTGGGCCTGTCCACATCACCACGGCACGACGACGTCACCGTAGAACGATTAACTCAGTGCTGTACCTATTAGACTTTATTAAAAGGGACTATCTGTTGCACGCGGCTTCGCTTTTGTAACAAAAAAAGTTCTTATTACATGAGCTGTTTGCCAGTAATATTACAAACAGACATAGAAATTTTATTTATTTGAATTTGTAAAGACCTTTAAGTACAATAAAATTTCATTAATGGTGAAAATATCAATATTTTTTGTGGATGAGGGTACCGAGTTGTGTAACGAGTGGCGGCTCCTTTGATCGGGTGCCGTTCGAGTCTCCGCCGGGATTCTTTGAGAGCTGATTGAGCGCGCACCTCTTGTGTGCATACGAAAGCGTCCCTGCACTTTGCTTACGATTTTTTAAATTATAATTTTACTAGTGGGCCTTTGCCAATCGCTACAGGGAAACGAGTTTTACTCCGAATTTAACTCGTGCAAAGCCGCGCGGGTAAAAGCTAGTCCATAATAAAATAACTCTTCTTTCAGAGTATGACTTAAACTTCTTTGAGTTGTCTTCTAGAGAAACGTTCTTCTTAACTTGAATGAAGACAAACCTATAATACGTAGGTACATGCTTTATCCAGGTTGGCATTTTTCTTTTCTAATCAATACGAATCGAATTTAGACAGAAACCATAAAACGTACCTTTAATATTAAACGTGTTTTTGTATCAAATGATAAGAGCATGAAATATCTTTAACAATAACAAGAAAATCACACCAATAACATTTATCACAAAAGTCTGCGACTGTACCTAAGTTTAATCCTAGTATTCCTAATACAATAAAGTCTGCGTTAATTCAATATTTAATTTTAACAACCTGTTGCAATAAAGTAACACCGAGACAAATTACCTTAAAAGAATATGCTAATCACGATGAAGAATCTATGTCTGTATTTACTTTTTCATAAAATAATAACGGAATATTTTAACAATAATCATTTCAATAAATATACCTTACTAAATAAGCTTGTCAAAACATGTTAATGTAAGAAGACCATTCACGTACTTATGTGATTGTGTAGAATCTATATAACTATGTTTATAAAATCCTTTGTCCAGAATGACTTATGGATGAACGCACAGCCTAAACTGTTGATCGTAGAGACCTGAAACTTGGAGGGTGTGTTCCTTGAATGACGTAGGCATCCGATAAGAACGGATTTTCCAAAATTCTTACGTTAAGGGGATGAAATAGGGGGAGAAAGTTAGTATGGGACAACGTGATTCCTTGGTGCAACCTACTTCGAGTTTTGCATAAACATTCTTTAACAGCATTGATGAAAGACGTGATTCTTATCCTACTAATATTATTAACGTGAAAGTTTGTAAGTATGTATGGATGTTTTTTACTCTTTCACGTAAAAACTACTGGACGGATTTTGATGAAACTAAAAGTAATATATCAGAATAACACATTGGGTTCTTTTTACCGCAGGAAAACTTCTCATTCCTACGGGAAACCGACTACCTAAAATAAGTTAGAAAGATATTTTAATAGCTAAAATGGTAAAAATGAGTTAGAAAGATATTTTAATAGTGATTTGCTTTAAATTTGATATCAATACTGTGCTTATGTGCTGTGTAATAAGTGCGTTTGATTGAGATGACTTTTTTATTTTAACACATTATGTTTGAAAACCAAAATAAATTTTATCTTTGAAGTGTGAATCTCACATGTAGGTATAGGAATATTTGTAATGTCTCGTGATCCTTGCCTTCTTGTGGATTAATCGAATGACCTACTGGTAGCTTTCTGGAGGGGATAAATTAGGATCGATCGTCGAAATACCGTAAACAACTAGTTTTATTTGATTATAACACATCCCCCACGTATGCCCACAAATAGAGAAACTACTAGACGTCTCCTGAAAATTAACTCTGAAAACTCTGATACCGTCTTCGTTATACATTAAAAATTAAATACAGGCCAAAACAAATTTCATGTGATTAGCATATGTATATGTTTTTAAAGGATATGAACCTGATTATTTTCAGTAGCTTCTAGTACAATTAAAATGAAAACAAAACGATACAAAAAATGGTTGTGGGTAGAAAATTATAGATATAGTATATATAAAGAACAATTCTATAAAAAAAAATAGCTTCAGTTCGCTCTTATGGTAATTTGTTATGTTGTAGGTACTTTGAATGTTTGTTCAAATTAAATATTTATTTAACGACTTAACGGAGACAAGTGTAAAATTGAAATACAGTCACAGACTTTTATGTTGAATACCTATTATTGGTATGATTATCATTTATGACTAATCGTAGTTTTGGGGTTTTTGAACTCAAGTTTTTATATAATATTATGATATATAGGAATAACGTATTCTTTATCATTATGGTCTTACAGACGGACAGGCAGCGAAGTCTCAGTAATAGGGTTTCGTTTTTTACCTTTTAGGTCCGGACCCCAAAAAAAACACGTATAAGACTAATATATATAATATATATAAGAAGATAATATTTCATGTAGGTAATTAAAGACGTGGTTCCTGAAAAGTGTCCAAAAAAATTAAATTTGACTTGGAAGTGGCATCAATGAATGCTGTGCAAGCAGTTTTCCCTAATTGTCAAGATGCTGGGTGCGTTTTTCATTTAAAAAGCTGTATACAAAAAAACAAACAATTATTATTAACGAAATCACCAAAGCAAAACTTGACACGGTCTACTTTTTTATCAGCCATCTTTCTAATCTTCTAATAACTAGAAAATCAAATATCAAGACGTTTTATTCAAGACTGTACCAAAATTAATGTTGATTTCTTTTAAAAAACGTTTCCGGGCAGTGGGTAGGTACTATAAAAAATACTATAAACGGGTCAGTGAAAAAAAATATAATTTTTACTAAAGATTCGAGGCATTGGGCAACATAGATTCGGGGCAGTGGGGAAAATTATATATTTCAAAAAAATATTAAAATTACCCAAGGGTAATGGAGCATAAATACCTTACTATAATGAGAGATCTCTGAGCTGAGAAAGATAGAGATAGTGTGTAATAACAGACTGGGCTTGATAGAGCAATGTATATCTATTTAGTAGCTGTCTACTCGTGACATGGCGTAGGTTTTAAAATAGCCAATTTTGTTTCCAATAATCAAACTTAATATGTGCATGCGACGGCTTTAATAATACCTAGATGTTATGTATTAGAGGGCAGTTGCAATCGAGGTTTTCAGAACTTACGCTATCATGAATTCTAATTATAATTAATTCTAATTATAATTCTAAATATTTTAAGCTATCATTTTTCGTAGAGATGTATAGCTAGGAGTATTGAGGGAAGGTAAGCCTTTGCAACAGCATTAAGTACATTAAATGACCTGTCCACAGGTATGCTGTCCGCACACGAAATGATACGCCTGCTGATGTATTGTTTAAACAAATTTTTTATATAGATCAGGGAATAGTGTCGGACCTAAATATAACACTTCCCTGACGTACCTACTCCGAAGATAACCGTGTTGCTCTTCTGTGACTATACTTTCAACCAGGGATGTTATGGATATGTTACGGGTAATACTTACCCGAAGTGCGGCTACACCTAGTTTTAGCCGGTTAGAAGTGTTTTTTATATGGAAACTGTAAAAAAAATTTATCCTATGTTTATAAAATCTGGCTTCAATCATGAGTCGACGGAGTCCCGCTACGTGGGACTCCTTTTTCTGGGTGGTATCAAAAAAGTAACCTAACTAACCTAACCTATTGATGTTCTAACCGGCTAAAACTAGGTGTAGCCGCACTTCGGGTATTAGCCGTAACAGATATAAAATTTCGGATACGGTTTGGATACGGATATTGGAATTATTATTATACCGGATAGGGATACGGATACGGATATGAAATAATTTCGGATAATCCGTAAGTTTCGGATAATTTTGGTTACGGATATTAAATTTTGAAGGAATTTTAATTTCTTTGTCATCAAAATTCCTTTGTCATCCGCGCGGCAAAACAACTTGTCATGACTTGATTCAAATGGCTCCATCCCTATCCGATACTTTTATTTCGGATTCGGTTACGGATACGGATATTTTTTTATATTGTATATCCGATAATTTCGGTTGCGGTTACGGAGCTCCCTAACATCTCTACTTTGAACTTAACCTTTCAAGTTAAGATGTTATCTGCTGTTGTTGAGATAACTTTCAAATACTTTGAGAGCAGCATCTTAAATTCCAAGCTTTTCTAACCGGTGCACCAGTTTAGCAGCAGAAGCAGTTCAAAAGTTTATTTTAAGTAAACGTTAAGAAACCGTGATTTTTTGGCCCAGCACCTCGTCATACTATGAGTTAATTTAGCTTAGGTAAATTATAAATATAAGTAAAATAATATAACACTTTGACTGTACCTACCACATTGCACATTGCATAGGTACCTATAAATACATGGATAACCTGAAAAAGACACCTGTTATTGCACAAATGCGGAAACTGGCCAACGGAAAGTCGCTGTTTGATAAAACCGTAAAAGGTAAGAATTTGCAGATTTTTTTTGTCAAAAATTGAAGAGGCATTACAAAATCAAATGAGTAAGTCAAAATAATGTATTGTTCAATTTATTCGAGTATAAAATAACGAAACGTTGTAGCTACGTTCTGTTTTTGCTTCAAATATATGCAAACTAATTGCGTTAAGAAATACCTAATTCAATTTGAGTTTCAATCATTAAAGAATTAAAAAAATTAAATCTTTTTATTATGTAAGTAGGTTGTTGGATTGTTTTTTTCTTAATTTGTTTTTGTTTGAATGCCATATATCAACAGTTGTGTGAGTCTAGACTGCTGCTTTCGATTTGAAACACTTTAGATTTTTGGACTCAATACCAAGACTTTCTTTTTTATTTTTTTTATTGTCAAAATAATAATAATAGCAGCTTATGTACATCCTATGAGAGGGATTGAGCCGTACACTGTCTCTGTGCGGGTTGATGGATGCACATGATGGATAATTATGTGTGTTTCCTTGGTTGCCATACGGTATTTTTTTGTGTAATACAAATAAGATAGGTAGGTTAATAAATACCAACTTCCCATTTCTTCTCTTTCATAAGATATGTACGGCGTTTTAGTAGACCTACTAACACACTTTTTAGTTTTTGTGCATGAGCCTTAAGCCGATATTTATGTAATAATTTTAATAGATAACTACTTCTAAATAAATTTTCTCTAAACCTACTTACTTAGATATTATGTCTGATTCAACTGCTGCAAATACACCGAGGGAGGTATCTCAGAATGATATAGTACTATCGGGATTGTCCGGCCGCTTGCCGGAGTCGAATACCATTGATGAATTTGCAGAGTATCTGTATGCCGGCGTGGACCTTGTCACCAGCGACGAACGCAGGTGGCCAAAAGGTATTTAAACATATATTTTATTAGTGGAAACGCTTTAAGGCATATTTTTTGTTTAATAATATTTCTATTCATCATCATCGTTGCAGGATTGTTGGGTTTGCCAAATCGATTCGCAAAACTCAAAGACTTGGGGCATTTTGACGCAATGTTTTTTGGCGTGCATGGCAAACTGGCACATGTCATGGACCCACAATTGCGTTTATTGCTTGAAATTGTACATGAGGCTATGGTGGACGCAGGCGTCTCACCCGTGGAACTGCGAGGCTCCAGAACTGGCGTGTTTGTGGGTGTATCTACCTGTGAGTCTGAAGGAATGTGGAATAACGATATCGATAAAATTAATGGGTACACCTTAGTGGGCGCTTGTCGTGCTATGATACCTAATCGAATTTCGAACTCGTTCGATTTGCGCGGACCTTCCTACGCGGTTGACACCGCCTGCTCTAGCTCTCTTTTTGCTCTGTCGCAAGCCGCTGATGCAATCAAAGCAGGGCACTGCGATGCAGCAATCGTTACAGGATGCAATTTGTGTTTGAAGCCAGAGATAGCATTAAATTTTCATTGCTTGAATATGCTATCTCCGGAAGGACGCTGCGCGACTTTTGATGCGGCAGCGTCAGGGTATGGGCGAGCAGAAGCGGTTATGGCAGTGTTTTTACAAAAGCGAGGCGTAGCCCGTCGTGTATACTGTACGTTACGCGGCGCTCTCACGAACAATGATGGATTTAAAGAACAAGGGATTACTTTCCCATCAGCTGATATGCAAAAGCAGCTAGTGCTGGAGACTTTTACGAAGGCTGACCTTAGACCGCAAGATGTGCACTACGTCGAGGCTCACGGCACGGGAACACAGGTAAGCTTACATATCTATAATTTAATTAATTCAATGAATCTTTAAGGGTAACAGATATTCAGGTTGATGTGATTATTTAGGATGGAAAGCTTACTATGAACAGAATGATTACATCTATCTATATATATATATATATATATAATCCTTTGTCTTGAATGACCTGTGGATCAACGCACAGCCTTAACTGCTGATCGTAGAGACCTTAATCTTGGAGGGTATGTTCCTTGTATGACGTAGGCATTCGATATATTTTAGGAGTGATTTGCATTAAATTTGATATCAATCAATACCTACTCCCTAGTGCTTTTGTTATAAATGACTTTTTTATTTAGACACGTTTGAAAACCCAATACATTTTTAACTTTAGCATTGGAATATCAATGGTATAGGAATATTTAAATCAGATAAGTCTTCGATATTTAAAAGGTATATACCGCTGCAGATAACTCGATAAGACAGCGATGAGCACTTCGTAGTGATACGTTCATAGAAGGTCAACAGTGAAGATTTTGATACATCCACTAGGGGCGGGCGCTGTCTAAGTTTCATACATTTTTACGATTACGATTAGGCATCAGAATGAAAAAATAACCGTATACCGTTAAGCTATTATCGTGCCGTATCTATCTAATTATCTAAAGCCCAAACTATCCCAATACTGGTAAGTATTAAGGAGTAGGAAGCCAATATTCAATGTAGTAGAAAATATACAAGGTGTAAAAGAACTGCTTCCGAAAACAAAAACTGTGCATTGCTGGAGGGGTACTAATTACGTTTTGAGCAAAAAAAAATTTTTTATGATTACAGAAAATAAAAATTTTTGCGATGATTTCAAATTAAATAGGGTTTTAATTTAATTTGCAATGTAAATAATCGCACCCGAACCGACAGTTGAAGTGTGAGCGATGATTTCAAGCGGCGAATATGACTTTTCGATCCTTAATAACTTTTTAAAATTGAGTTTTCTGTGTATGCTGTTAGTAAATTTAGTTACATTTGAGGCTCAAGAATACATGGTTTCAGGCTTCGGAAGTGGTCTTTTTACGCCCGTTATGTAAGTGACTTTTATTTAAGGTTGGAGATCCTGAAGAGGTGAATGCAATAGCGGAGGTTTTCTGTAGAGACAGATCCTCGCCGCTGCTGCTGGGCTCAGTGAAGTCCAACATGGGCCACTCGGAGGCGGCATCAGGACTTTGTGCCATTGCTAAGGTGGTGCTGGCTATGGAACGTGGTGCTCTGCCACCTAATCTTCACTATAATACCCCCAACCCGAAAATTCCTTCCCTCACCAACGGACAAATACAGGTAACTTAATGGTCCAAGCTTACTTTGGGATATTATTTACGTTATCAATAATGGTTCAGATATTTATAATTTATTTTCGGATATCTCGGTATTTTTCAAATATCGTGGTCACGGAGACACTAAAGGTATTGGACGTTTGTACAAAGTATCAGCAAGAAACTAGTTCTGTCGAAAACAATCAACAACACATTGAATAATTATGTCCATATTTTTTCTCCAATCTTGAACACCATTTATTTTTTAATTACTCGCAGAAATTTCCGGGTTAACACAAAAGGCGCTAGTATAAGTATCTTGACACGTCACCTTATTTTCTGCTGGTTGTTTTGTTTTATTTGCAAAATTTTGGAAAAATTTGGAACTGTCCACTTTGGTGACAGTTTACAACCCTTGGTTCTTGGTTTTTCATATAATATACACAGATTCAATGAATGTACAACCGGGGTTTCTCGTGAGTTTCTATCAAAGAAAGCTTTTTTATTGTACAAATTATAAAGTTAAATTAAGGTATTTAACAAGTATAGTGTAGGTGTCATCAACATACCTTTGTCACATTTTTGGCATGATAAATGCGAGCCGAAACGTTTGTTCCTCAAACTCCTCCATGCAGATGTCAGCTTTAAGAGTTAACACGGGCGAGCCCTTGGCTACATTGTCAAAAAGTGGTTCTCCGCCTGAGTTACCCAAATGTTAAACATGGATCAACAAGCAAGAGTATTTGAGAAAAAAAGGAAGTTAACAAATTTTTCAATGACTTTAATTTCAACTAATGATAACGTATATATTAGGAATTATACACGTATAGGAATTATACAATATTAGGAGTTATATTATAATCAAAGTTTTCTTTTCTTTTAGTGTAAAAAATTTGCCTACAATGTTATAAAAAAAACTTAATTTTTTAGGTGGTAGATAAAGTAACTCCGTGGGAAGGTGGTTTGGTGGCAATAAACTCGTTTGGGTTCGGTGGTGCCAATGCACATTGTATTCTAGAAAGCGATCAAGGCCCAATACCTGTGGAAGATGAGACTTACTCCATTCCACGCCTCATTTGCGCTTCAGGTAAGAACTTTTAGCAAAGCTTGCGCATGAATAGTGAGCGGGTGCATTAGTGGACTGCCAGTAGAAAAAAAAACAAATCATTTATTTCATCATTAAGTAAATTACATTTGAATATCGATCATCAGCTTATCATCAGTAGGCCGAGAGAAAAAAGGTGGCGGAAAAAACTCAGCACTCTTTTGTCCAACACCAAATATACAAAATCAAGGCATACAACTACACCAAGACAAGATAAAAACGTAAGGTCACAAGACTGTTAAATTTAAGTAAGAATATACAACTACTTATTATTGTGTCTAGATGCTTACAGAGAAGTAAATAGTTATAGTAGAGAAATTATAGCCGATTTGCACAGTAATTACTAAAAGTTTCATCTAAATGGATTTCCGCAAAGTAACGCCTAATTCCATCAATTTTAGTTATATCAATGTTATGTTTATTTGATAGTCTATTTCGTGATCTGAAAAAAGTATTTAAATTGACATTAAAGTAGTAGTAATCCCAAGTGTTCTAAAGCAACATTACGAACATAAATAAGTAGATACGTATAGTTCGTGGTTCAAATTCTATCATTCTACATACGTATTATACGTATTATAATGTATTTACATTATAATGTTACTTATGTACCTACTGCTGAAGAAGGTAAAACAAAGAAATGTATAATAGAAAATGGGGATTTCGAGAAGCAATGTATTTTTTTTGTTTATGGGTTAGGCCGTACCAGTGATGCTGTACACACGCTGTTAAGTACGGCATTGGAAAATCCGCGGCGCGCAGGTCTTCACGCACTTTTAGATTCTGTTCACAAATACCAAATACCCGGTCATCCTCACCGTGGATACGTAATACTGCGAGACCAAACGAAGCTCGCGCTTGATGTGCAGGTATTTCTATAAATAATGTTCTAGTATGTTTTATTGAACATAATTTTAGGATTTTAAAAACGCACCCCCAAATCTAGAAACAAGTGTGTAAGATGACCATAAAATACTATTTGTAATTAAAGACAGTGTTTTGAGGGTGAAGTAACATCTACGTTTTTCAAAATTCCAAAAAATTTTGGGTCTTTGCTTATATTTGGAGTTAGAATTGCACATTAATGCCAAATAATAAAACTGTAACAATTTTCGTTGCAATAAGAATCACTCGCCATGATTCCAATTATCTTTCAATGGTATTCATTTGTAAACAGGAGTGTAGCAGTGAGTCGCGTCCGATATGGTTCGTTTTTACTGGTATGGGGTCACAGTGGCCCGGAATGGCACAGCAGCTTATGCAACTCCAAACTTTTGCGGACAGCATCGACCGATGCGCTGCTGCGCTGAAGCCTTACAACGTGAACTTAAAAGAACTATTGACTGATGCTTCAGAGTCACACTTCACGAACATTATCAACAGTTTTGTTACAATCGCCGCAGTGCAAGTTGGTCTTGTCGATGTTTTGCGAGAGCTTGGTGTAAAGCCAGATGGTATGTTGGGGCATTCAGTCGGCGAAGTTGGATGTGCATACGCGGATGACACGCTGACCGCGGAACAAGCGGTGCTATGTTCCTATTGGCGCGGGCGCAGTGTTTTAGACTCAGAGCTCATGCCAGGAGCAATGGCAGCCGTGGGACTGTCATGGGAGGAGGCTCGTAACGAACTAGCACCTGAGATTGTACTGGCATGCCATAATGCCGCCGACAAGTAAGCATTATTTTTGAACTATTTGGTAACCTTAAAATCAAAGAAGAGGTATCTAGCTTTCAGTTTTTACTTCCAGTGTGACTATCTCTGGGCCTGTGGATGCAATAGAATTAACCGTTGACAAACTTACAAAAAGAGGCATATTAAGTCGCCACGTAAATGCATCAGGATATGCATTTCACAGCAAATACATTGCCGATTCGGCACCTGTGTTAGAAAAAGCATTGCAAGATGTTATTAAGGAACCAAAACTAAGATCCTCTAAATGGGTGTCTACCTCCGTACCGAAACACCAGTGGAATTCTGAAATTGGTAAATATTAATTAGGGGATAAAAAAAATTCCCCAATGATGAAAATTTAATTGAACCCAAAATATAATTTTGCTGTTGTATTACAAAGTGTTTGGAATTGTACCATTTATTAATATATTTTTTGGAATTGGTTACAGCAAAGTTTAGCAACGCGTCCTATTTTGTAAACAACCTGCTTTCTCCGGTATTGTTTTACCCAACTCTACAAGAAGTGCCGGAAAACGCGCTGGTAATAGAAATCGCACCGCATAGCTTGTTACAAGGGATTCTACGAAGGACATTACCTAACGCTAAAATCTTGGGACTACAACACAAGTACAAGCCCGATCAACTAGAGCACTTCCTTAACACCGTTGGTAACATTTACTGCGCTGGCGCTCAACCACAAATATCAAAACTGTATCCACCTGTATCCTGGCCGGTACGTCGAGGAACTCCTGGGTTGGCAAGTAAAGTTCAGTGGGATCATAGCATAGAGTGGGATGTAGCCAATTATAGCGGGACAACATTTGCGAGAGTCAAAGAGCAAATTGATATTTCAAGGCCCGAGCACGCTTATATTTCGGGACATAAAATTGATGGAAGAATAATTTTCCCCGCTACTGGATATTTGGTAAGAGTTATATTACCGCAACTTCCTTTAAAGATGCTTTGGAAACACAAATAAACCATAACATTTATGATATCATTAACAGAGTAAAACGTAAATTTACAGGTTTTAGTTTGGAAAGCAGTAGCAAAAATGCGTTATAAAACGCCTGAAGAGATATCTATCTTAATAAAAAACGTCCAGTTTAAGCGAGTAACTATATTGTCTTATGATATTCCTACTACGTTTGTCATTGATGTCCTTGGAGGTAGTGGAGAGTTTACTATTTGTGAAGGAGGAGAAGTTACTGCATCGGGGATAATTAAAATAGTCGATAACCCTAATAAAGAAAGGCTAGCGACGACATCAAATCCTGTCAATCAAAATCCTGAAGATGAGAATTGTTTTACCTTGAATGCAAGTGATATTTATAAAGAATTACGTTTACGTGGTTACAATTACGATAGTGCATTCCAAGGAATTAAGTTATCGACCTCTCATAAAGATAAAGGCGAGCTGGCTTGGATCGGAAACTGGGTGTCGTTCATAGACACGATGCTGCAATATGCTTTAATAGAAAGCGATCAAAGAGAGTTACGCGTTCCTACAGGAATACAACAAATTCTAATCGATCCTAAAATTCATCCTGCTCCCGGACAGAATATTGTAGTGTCCATCAATAAGAACCTGGGAGTTATAGTTTCAGGTGGAGTTGAAGTTCGAGGCCTTAGGTCACATCAGATAGGTCGGCGTCTTGAACACCAGGTCGACCCTAAATTAGAGCGGTATACGTTTGTGCCTTTTAAGAATCTTATTTTACCAAGTCACGATTTTTTGCAACGAAAGATGGAAGCACTTACAATTTGTATGCAACTTGTATGTGAAAATATAAACAGCTTAGAATTAAAGACCTTGGAACTGGCTCAAACTGAAACAATTGAAATGTTAATAACACCGAAAATTAAGCAAATACTTGCCCATGAACCTAAATTCAATCTCAACGCTGCTATAATAACAGAAAACAAAATAATATATAACTCGTTAGAACCATCCGAAATTAAGCTAATAACTGAGAATGATAACACGGCTTCAGATTTAGACTGTATTATTGCAAGCAAAGTGTTAGAAACAGGTGACGTACAAAAACTTCAAAAAGTTGTAAATATGGTGAGAAAAGGTGGTATGGTGTTTCTAGTAGAAGCACAGTCGCTTATAGCAAAAAAAGTATCAGAAGATCTACTAAATAAATGTGGATTAAATCTAATAGCACAACAAGCAGTAGACTCCGTTTTCTATATATTGTTACGTAAAGAAGTTTATCTACCTAGTGATTTTATGGTAATGGAGATTCCTGATAATAATGATTACGAATGGGTTCTTAGGCTTCGCAAGATTTTGCAAACCGCTAGTAAAAAGGATAGTCGAGTCTATTTATGGTCAACAAGTCTAGCAAGTGGTATTCTCGGTATGGCGACGTGTCTGCTACGAGAATTCGGAAGACAAACGTTGAGAGTTTTCTTTTTACCAAGAGCAAAACATTCTTTTGCACCAACAGATATCGCGTACAAGGAACAAATAAAGAAGGACCTCTGTATCAATGTCTTAAAAGAAGAAACATGGGGAACTATGAGGCATTTATCATTGGAAGATGGAGATATTACTATTCCAGTGGAACATGCTTTTGTAAATACGTTAACACGTGGGGACTTAAGTTCACTACGATGGATTGAGTCACCGCCTTTCCGGGCATTGAGCGGTAATTTGTCAAAAAATGACGATATTTGCAAAGTTTATTTTACCGCATTGAATTTTCGTGATATCATGTTAGCTACTGGAAAATTACCACCTGATGCTTTGCCAAAAACTGACCAAGGTAAAGAATTTATTCTTGGATTGGAATTCAGTGGCAGATTGCTCAATGGAAAACGAGTAATGGGAATGAAACAAGCTCAAAGTCTAGCAAAAACCGTTATCTGTGATAAAATATTTCAGTGGGAAGTACCAGATCATTGGAAACTAGAAGAAGCAGCTACGATCCCGGTGGCATACTGCACTGCTTACTACGCACTGATTATGAGAGGCCACATGCGTGAAGGTGAATCTGTGTTAATCCATGCAGGTTCCGGGGGAGTTGGTCAAGCTGCAATATCAATCGCATTGCATATGGGATGTAACGTTTATACTACTGTAGGAACCTCCGAAAAGCAAGCATTCCTACTTCAACGATTCCCAAAACTTAAAAAAGAGAACATTGGTAATTCGCGTGACACTAGTTTTGAGCAACTCGTACTTGATCGGACAAATGGACGCGGTGTTGATCTAGTGCTTAACTCCCTAGCGGGAGACAAACTATTGGCTTCTGTCCGTTGTCTTACCATCGGTGGTCGTTTCCTTGAGATTGGAAAAGTAGATTTAATAAATGACACAGAATTTGGCATGGCTATTTTACTTAAGAACACCGCCGTTCACGGAGTTCTGCTCGATCTTTTGTTGGACTATGAGCATCCCGATAAGCACATTTTATATAATTATGTAAAAGAAGGCATCGAAAATGGAGTCGTGCAACCACTACCATTCACCATGTTTACAAGCGCGCAAGTGGAAAGGGGATTCAGGTATCTTATATTTTACATAATTGATTTATCATTACATAGGGACAGGTTTTCCACTTTTAAGGTTCTTGGTTTAATTTAAAATAATATTTTTCAAATTATGACTATCTGTACCTTGCGGCACCAAGAGTTGATTATTTATCACCCGTCATGCGAATTCATTACGCTGCAGCACATCGTCATTTACATCCTCAAGTTCTGGAGATAGATCTCGTATCCAACAAATGAGACGAATAAATATAAACATACTATTTAACTTTTTATTATTTGAAAAATAAATAAACCTTGTATTACTAATCAAAGCTAAATTTTAAAACATTTTCTTTTTAGATTTATGGCAACGGGTAAGCACATTGGGAAGGTTATTATTAGTATGCGTCGTGAAGAAGATAGTGTAGAGGAGCCACATCAAGCTACAATATCTGCTATACCTCGGGTATATGCAAATCCTAAAAAGGCTTATTTGATTATAGGTAAATTATCTTTTCAACATTTATTGTGTTTGTATCTTTGAGCAATGCAACGATACGGAAGATCTGCGTTGCCTGAAGGTTAATAATGGTTATAAAATTATATAATTTCTAAACTAAAAGATTTTAATACATATGTGTAGGTGGACTTGGTGGATTCGGATTAGAATTAGCTGGCTGGTTAGTGACTCGAGGTGCCACTAAGCTGGTGTTAAATTCTCGTAGCGGTGTTCGTACCGGCTACCAGTCGTGGAGACTCCAGGTGTGGAAAAATATTGGCGTTGAAGTAATTGTATCTAGAACAGACTGCACGACTAGCGCGGGAGCTAGAAGATTAATATCTGAGACTGCAGTACTGGGACCTGTCGGTGGGGTGTTTAATTTGGCGGTCGTGTTAAAAGATGCTCTACTTGAAAATCAGACGCCTGAAAACTTTAGGTTGGTCGCTGAACCCAAGATTAATAGTAAGTTCTTTGTTGAATCTATTTAGGTTTATTCTATAATAATTGTGATAGTGCTAGTAAATTAGAGTAAACTATTATTTGTATTATAGGTACAAAGGAATTAAACTTGGCTACTCGGGATATGTGCCCTGAATTAGACTTCTTTGTTGTATTCTCGTCAATGTCATGTGGTCGGGGAAATCCGGGACAAACAAACTATGGGCTAGCTAACTCTGCCATGGAGCGAATCTGCGAAGCAAGACACGCCGATGGATTACCGGGACTAGCCATTCAGTGGGGTGCTATTGGCGAAGTTGGCTTAGTGGCCGAGCTTACGAACGCTGATGACATTCAGATCGAAGGGACTGTACCTCAGAAGATTGCCTCATGTTTATCAGTACTAGAGAAGTTTTTACTAAATTCACATCCCGTTGTGTCTTCTATGGTGCTGGGTGGAAAAAATAAAAGAGTAATGGAAAAGCAAACCGATCTAGTTAACACTGTAGCAAACATTGTTGGTTCCAAAGATCCGTCAAAATTATTAGGATCTACTACCCTGGCTGATCTTGGTATGGATTCACTTATGGGTGCTGAGATTAAACAAAAGCTAGAGAGAGACTTTGAAGTTATTCTAGCTTTAAAGGAGATCAGAAAGTTGACGGTAGCAAAATTGCGTGAACTAGACCAGAAAAAAGGTAAAACTAAAACGTCAGTTTTGAACCAAACTGAAAAGATGACACAAGCACACTTAGAGCCCATGATCAAAGACGTAAGTGAACTTGTAGCTGGAGATGTACTGTTACAGTTAACATCTGCTATTACACCCGCCACAAACATGGAACCAGTTTTTATGGTAAGTTTTTACCAACATCTTATAACTTTTTTTAATAACGTTTTTAATTATGAAAATATTTGATAGGTACACCCAATAGAAGGACATGGAAAAATATTCACGGAGTTAGCTAAGTCAGTGTCTGCACCAGTATTGGCTTTACAGTGCACTGCACAAGCGCCCCTTGACAATATGACGACCCTTGCTCAGTTTTACATTCAGCAACTGCAAGCAAGACAGAGCAGCGGCCAATACGTCATTGTTGGGTACTCGTTTGGAGCAGCCGTAGCATTTGAGATGGCATTGCAATTGGAGAAAGTAAGCACTGTTCCGCCGACAAAAGTTTATGGTGATTTTTTTCTTGTCTTTTAGTGTATACATGAATTAAATTTTAGGTGAGTTCTTCAGTGAAACTTGTTCTTCTTGATGGATCTCCAGATTTCATAATGACACTTAACACGTTGTTAAGAGATCGGGCTTTGCGCTCGAGTTCTACTGATGAAGCAGAGGCATTGTCTTACTTTGGTCTGCTTTTCGGGATTGATCCTGCTACTCTTATACCTAAACTCGAGGCCCTGCCTAGCATGGACGCTAGGTTAGATCATCTTACGACTCTCATACCAGGCGATACGCATCTGGTAAAAGAAGTAGCAACAGCCTTATTCAGGAGATTATCAATTGCATATAATTACAAACCGGCACAAAAACTCAAGTTAGATGTAGATCTATTTACAGCAAGTGAAACTTCTACCAATTTAGGGGAAGATTACGGGCTACGCGCGGTGTGCAATGGTAGAGTAAGCATAAGGAAATTGCAGGGGACACACCGCTCCATCCTGGTTGGAGAGTCAGCAAAAATAATAGCCAGTCATGTATCTAAGCTGCGGGTGGTGAAATAATATTGAATTCGACTTCAATTACATTCATAACATTTTGTTTGTTGCTTTCGAAATGAATAATTTGTTTTACATAAAACATGGGTAGGGAATAAAATTTTTAAAACAATAATGGTTTTTATTATACACCGCACTTTTTCAGGAAATTTCCCCTTTGTGGTTGGTTTTTCGATATTATGGCACAGGTGCTTGCGCCATGGTCTATTACAATATAAAAATCGCTGGGAGATAGTAAACAAACGGTGTTGAAGTTAAACTAATAACCTAACTATGCATCTCAGTCTTCACTTTAGTAAGTAGGTCCCTAAATTACATCTCGCAAGTATTTTGCAGCAATCAATCGTGATTGCGGGCGGAGTGAAGTTAGCGCTAGTTCCGGCTCCGCGTCGCTCCGTCCCGTGCGGTGTTCACGTCCTACGGCTCTCGGAGTTGCAAACTTGCTACTCATTAACTTCGCTAAGTTCGTTACTTAGCGTCGGTTCGTCGATGCGAGGATGCCCGGCACGGTCTACAACAATATAACCAACAAACAATAATCAATCTAGCAGCTTAATGAATGAAAATCGCTGCCCTTCGTACAAAAGTATCTGACGTATTGAACGACCGGAATAGGATAATGAGCAGCGTGCAGTCCTAGTTAACTACATGCAGACCAAAGTTGGTTATGGTTTCTTAATTTTCATCTTTTCCAAACACTTTGTGGAAGACCTTATATATTATTTAATTAATGAATACATTCTGAGTTATCTCTGTGTGTCGAAGTATAGAAGCAATAAGTATCAGTCTGCGCCATAAAACAAATCACCATTTACCTACTCAGAGATCAAATCGAGTAAACTTGCCAAACCGCACACATTAATTATAACAATGATGAGAAAAAAGGAATTAGAGTGACTGTACATCAGTCAAGTCAGAAACAAGATTATTCGGTAATCAATCAGTAAGATGGGCCGAGTCTGGAAGTCGCACGCGATTAATCAACCGATGTCGCACTGAGACGTCGCAAGCGACAGCGACACGTCGCGTGTTCCGTTACTAGGGACACTGCGACACCGTCGCGTGTCTGCACTAGTTCCTAACTTTGGCATTACATTCAGGAATAACTATTTAAACATCAATATAAACCGGGGTTGAAAATAAGGTGGTATAATTATATAAAAAATCGTATCGACGAAACAGTACCTAATACAAAATACTAAACTATCAAAACATACAAATAATAAATAAATAAAAAAAAACAAATTGTCAAGGTGGCAAGGATGGTAAACAAAGGAAAAACGAATCAACGGCATAAATAATGTAGGTATACTTAGATACCAACCTACTTAAAATATGAAGCGTATTTTGACTCCAAATAAGAAGCGTAAATTGAAAACAGACATTACCTACAATTATTACAAACATATAGTATTTATTGAATGCTAAAACAAATAAAATATTATTTCAACATAAAAGTCTGGTTTATTTAAAAAAAATAAACTCTTAATATTGTTATTGACGTCATAACTGAATATTGTAGGTACCTAGAGTCATATAGCAATGCCCCCGATTGAAAACATTATTTAAACTAAACTTAAACTGTTGCTACCCCTTTCTTATACTTACAAGGAAAGGTGTATTAATATCACAAAATGTAGGTAGTCCCAATCAGATGACCTAGTTATGCTAAAATGTATTTTGAATTTATATTTACTTCGCCGCTGTTTAAACAAACCAACAAAAGATCATCCACAAAATAAAATTATCATCAAAAAGCCCCAAAATTCATTAGATAAAGTAATTGAATGAGTGAAATTTGGCAGGTAAAAGTATGAAGTAATCCATCGTGTGACTTCACAGGTCGTCGCTCACAGCAAATTGGCGGAAGCGATGGGTAATCTAAATGAGAAAGATTACTTTTGTTTTTGTTGACGTGTGTACATGTACTTCGGGTAATAAGTTTACTAACTTAAAATTTGCTTCGATTCTCTATTTAAACAAACATCATGATCATAAGAGCTTTTTGTAGGTATTTATGCTTTTAAATGAACACTGACTCGGGCATTAAAGTGTGTCAAATGCTTACTCAGGAACTGTATACTTTTTTGGGTCGATCGAAAAACTAGGTTAAAATTCTCGGAAAAATACCTACTATGTACATTTTACCTTTCTTCCTCTTATTTAGTACTAAAGCTAGCATTATTACCGGTTATATTCAATAACTAGTGGCCGCTCGCGTTTTCCCGCGGTAAAAAGTTCCCTTAATTCTTTCATACATATATTTTTGGTATCTACAACCGTTTTCGCAGAGCACGCACGCACGCCCATTTTTTTTTCATATTTTCCATTATTTCTTCGCTCCTAATTGTTGCAGCGTGATGTTATATAGCCTAAAGCCTGCCTCGATAAATGGTCTATTCAACACAAAAAGATTTTTTAAATTCGAACTAGTAGTTCCTGAGATTAGCACGTTCAAACAAAGAAACAAACAAACAAACTCTTCAGCTTTATAATATTAGTATAGGTAATAATATTATTATCTTAGAGGCTAACTCAGAATGAGGAGAATAACTTAATCAAGACCGTTTTCTTTTATAATGATGTAAATTTATATAAAAAAATATTGCTTTGATAAGATAAGTTATTGTATTATTTATTAATTTATGTAATTATTTAATTTTATGTATATTTTGCTGAACTACCAAATGAGCAGACATTTTTAATTAATTACTTTTGACGGATCAGCGACTTTCTGGCTAATAAAAATAAACAAAGCTTTTCCTTGTATTATCCCTTTTAAAACAAATAAATGCTTATATACACTTTGCAACTCCTTGTTTGGGTTAAAGCGTAATTAATTCTTATTTTATTTAGCTTTGAAAATTAAGGGTTTTTTTGATGGTGAGGTATTTATTTTATAGATAAGTAGGCTCCTTCTTTTAAAATACTAGGAACAATTTAGTTTTATAAAATAGCTCTTAGTAATTAAATTTAACTGTACCTTCCGGTTAAAAGTACTTTCTATTTTGTTTAGGGATTTTTATTTAGTACCATCTTTTCTTTTCTTTTCAAATAGCTTCAAAACAAACCCAGCGACTTAATATTTCTTCAGTTGAGATAGAAACTTAACCGCAAAGATAAAGTCACAAGAAATCCCGTGGCTGGCTGACGCGGGTCGACACTTCTGTAACCCAATCACGAATATAAAAAAAAAAAAACTTGACTATCGAGCTCTCTATACGAAAACAGAGGTTGACGATAGAAGCGATCTAGAAGCATCTTCGTATGACTACAAGTAACTCGATATGAACGCCCTGACGTCATATTTATCCTACTAATATTATAATACGTGAAAGTTTGTGAGTATGTATGGTCGTATGGATGGATGTATGAATGTTTGTTACTCTTTCACGAAAAAACCATGGGACGGATTTTGATGAAACTTTACAGTAATATAGGTTATACATCAGAATAAGACATAAGGTAGGAAACGCAGGAAACCTTCTCATTCCCACGGGAAACCGACTTCTACGCGAACAGAGTCGCGGGCGGCCACTAGTACCCCTACGTTCATAAATGTTCCAACATATAAAAAATATTATCAAGTTTTGAAAAATACTAAGTAGGATAAAAATTCTGAATTTCAAACATATTTAACCTAAAAAATTAACTATGCTTAATTTTCGATAGTTATTCGTGGTTTGACTACAGAGAGTAGGTCCCGGCGACGACTGCGCTGACAGACAAACGCAGCGGTCACTTCTGAATTTGTATTTCTATCAGTTTTGGTTAAATTTTTTAGCAAGTAAGTTTCTTTAATTAATCTAACTGTAGCCAGATACGTTCTGCTAAGTATTTAAAAAATCAGTGAATAAAATTGATGTTCACATTTAATTTTGTCTTACTATGGCTTGTCATATCGACGTTTTAAAGTAAAAATTTTGCTCAAAAATAAATGAATACATCCACGAAACTTCCGCAATGGTGAAGTTAGGTTGTTACCACATAGAGATAAAATGGTTACAAGAAATCCCCTGGTTCGGTGACGCCGGTCGACACTTCTTTACTAAGTACATTCAGAATTCAGTTGAATCTGATATCGTGAATATAAAACAGGGTCACACGTGTTCTGGTCCTCAAACATCTTGAAGACTTCAAATAATTTAGTTAAAACGAGGAAGGGATGTTTTAATTTTCCTGGTTTAACAAACCATTACGATTTCTATTTTCCTGTTTCATGTTTGCCTACGTTATTGTTTACTTGCTTGTTTGAAGGATATAAATGCCATTGTAGGTAGGTACAACTTATGAATAAATATTTTTATTTTATATAATAGGCATGATGACTGTGAATAAAATACACAAAAATTATGCTACCATCTAATGAAACGTAAATAAAATATTAAAAAACAATAAGTTATTATTATAATTAATGCGAGATTAATTAATATTTTTTAAAAATAAATCTACTAAATACGACAGTCCGCCATGATATTCTGAACGCCAAATGACGTCACGTTAGAGTAAATAAGTGATCCTAACCTATGTTTTCTTTTTCATCTCGTATGTTTTTCGGATTTTATTTATTTATATACCTGTTTTCAGAGTTCAGTTTTATTTCTTGAGCGTTTTCGTTTAATAACGTAACTCATGGAACTTGGAATTTGGAAGAACGTTTGTGTTTGCACTGTGTTTACTCTAACGTGACATCACAATCGACGCCATGACACTTAGGAGCGTTTTGGTGGGAATTCTTAAACATTTTTTTTTTTTTATATAAAGCATGCTCTTTTTCCCGAAATATGATATTATTTACAATAAGTATATATTTCTGAAAATGATACAACAGTTTTTCAAAATCTGTCATCATGCCTATTTATATTTAGATAAATGATCTAACCTTAAATAAGTTTTAAAGGTTTTCTTACTCATACAGCTACTATGAATAATTCTTCTTTGAGAGTCGGGTACTTAGTTAATTATTTTTCGTCTGTTGGAAATGTTCTACGTACGATTAATTATTTATAATTGTATGTACACAATATTAGAAAATAACTTTAGGTAAATTAAAGGTTCTATGTGTTATTGTTCTTATAAAATCACTATGTTCGATTGTTCTTATTAAATCTTAATAACTTACTTTACTAGCTCCACAATGACCTACGTATCACCATTTTACTTAAAATATTCCGTTCCTACCTTATTAGATATTTCATTCTGCATCTTCTTCTAAGAACTTTCTTTACAATACGAAGTCGCTAGCAAGATATCTTCTTGGTAAGTGGTTGGGTTCCGGCGAGCAGTCGCATGTAAATTGAAAACGCTCGAGTCGCAGTCCCGCGGGGCGCGGCGAGGCGGGGCGGGGGCAGCGCGCGCGCCGACAAACTACCCGCATCTTCTGCATTATAAACATGAACCGAATAATAACACACTCACGGAGATTTCTTTTGTTTCAATGTATAGTGGGAATTTTTGCTAGCGAGAAACTGTTTTATACACTGTGGCAGGTTGAAAGATTGCTTTACTTATTCTCTTAGAAAATGTAATATCTTTGTACAATGAAGCAGGCGAGAATATAGAATGAGCTGAAGATACTAGTAGACTGTGAATGAAGAGTTAAATATTCAAGTATTTTTGATTTCAACAAACAGACTGTAGTTTGTATTTATAATAATCTTAGAGTAAGCTCACAAAAATTTTTTTTTTGGAAATACATTAAAAATGCACGTCAATAAAAAATATTTTATTAAATTTGAGTTCTCGTAAAATACTTTTTTATTTCCCCATCCACAAGCTAAAACAAGTTTAAGAAACAGATGTATTTCAATCACCCATTTAACTAAATTAACATTCAAAATGAAAGTTACAAATACAAGTTGGCGTGCTTCATTTACATCAACAACCGAAACCCAACATTTACCTAACAAACGAAAGTCTGCAACAATGTTTCCGATCCCTGACAAGAGCTCGAGGAAGTTTACTTTAAAGTCAGGGGTGATAAACATTGTGTCATGCTGGTGGGGTAAACGTCAGATTCACATCACGCTGGTGATAAGGGCCGCTTCGAAAGCTACACCAACCTTAAAGTATGCCGGAGTCACTTGAAGTTAAATTGTTCTGGTAAAGTGGCATTGTTATTTGTGTACGTTTTGTATGTCTTTAAAAGTTAGTTGGTAGGTATATTGCACGGACAAAATAAAGTTTTGGGAGGGAAGGCGTTTACTAGTGTACGCCTTCCTTCCCAAATTTTTTTTTAGTAAGTTACTTTAGTAAGTTCATGTTTTATAATCAAATTAATTATTGATTTTGGCATCTTAAGTATAATATACTATTTAGATGAAATTTAATCAAATATATTAAGAACAGAAAAACCAAAACTTCACTATTTTGTCTACGTTGGCCGTATCGTATTCGTAGTTTATAACACTTTTATTTTTACTGTACTCACATCATTTACACTAGCATTTTTTAAATGTTCCAATCTTACTTTTGTATTCAAACGTTGTCCTTGTCTAAGGGTAAGTCTAGATTTATTTTATAATGCTACATTCTTTTACAATTTACACATACACTCTTAACAGATAATACAGACGGACACTAATTGATTTTAAAATTAGTGTCTTCAATATTTTTAACTAGGGCTTAAACATTATTTTAATGTTTTTTTAAACTAAAGTCTTATCTTAGTAATCTATATGAACCTCTAGACTGATTCACATAAACGTCGTTTCACCTCGAACTACCCCCGTAATGTGCTGTCATTACACGTCACACCGTGACAGGGATATTCGTGATTTATCACCTGCCAGGACAAAGCGCAAATGAAGATCGTTTTCACCTTTGAAACCTTAAGGTGATCTATGAAGATGATTGGAACGATGATTTGGAATTAGTAGCTAAATTATACATTTACAATTATTTAATGATTTTGGATGAAACATTTTTTTTATTGTTTACGCGTTCCTTTTGCTAGTAAGAATTCGTTCATATTATTTTATTAAAAAGTACACAAACAAGTTTTGGTTACTACGTCATTTAGTAAGAAACCAATAAATATTAGCGCTACTTTATATAAATTCATATTTTGTACCTAGTACTAATAAGGTTATCAACATTAATACCGAGCGTGTGTCATTAACAAACAAAAACAATATATTTAGTAAATTACGGTTGAATTTGTTGCTGTTACGTCAGAATTCTGTTGTTTTCAATTAATCAGGTATTATGTTAATGAGATGAGCTTCCATTAAACGAGATTGCGCTGCATAACAACCTAATAATGTGCGTGTAAGTTAATAGTCTTTTATAGAATAACCAGTTAATAGATACATAGAATATGGTTATATAGGAAGCTTTATTTTGTAGCGAAGACGTTAAATGTCTAAAAATATGTCATGCTACGCGGCATGCTACGAATTTTGGACTACGCCGTAGTCTTATTAAATTATTAAAATTTTATATCATTTATAGGAAATTTGATTGAAGGCTGTAAAAAATATAACTTCAATTACCTAGAAAATTGTTTAATTATAAGCTAAACCTGACGCTGAAGAAGGTTTTTTGAAATATTTTTTTGAGAATACCTTCGAATAATTAAGGCACTTTAAAGAGATAGGTAAAACTAAAAATAATCACATAGCATAAAAATATATTACCCAAGAAAATGTGAGACAACTTAGTTCATATCAAAGTAAGGTAATATTTTAGGTTTGCAAGGGTTCATCCCGCGGTTTAGTTCGTAAGGTATGCGTGGTTGGTCTATTCATAAAACGAAAAAAATATTTAATCCATCTAGTTTATAACTAACGTCTCAATTTACATTTATTATCTATATAAGAAGTTACTAAGTTTATAAAAATCATTATAGTTTTGTCTAGTGCCAGAAAATGTGTCTGCATTACAGCGTACATTCGGTTAACAGCTTATGATTTTGAAACACCTTTGTTTTGGATTCCCCGACTGGAAATGCTGTCTTAGTTCTCTATTCATTCTGGATAACTGACAGACATCATATTCCTATTGTTTCTTAGATCTGGGAATCTCACAAAGAATTCTCTATTTCATTTATTTGTTTCATCGCTTTCATATTTTCTTATATTTCCACTGATTTCATTTCCCTTTGAATGCAGTTCCAATAACGTTTACTTTGTTGCGCAACACCCGCTGGAAATATTGTGTTTTTTATATTTTTGTTTCTACTTTTATGTGTTTATTGAAGCGTACAGTCATATGTGCACTCAATTTACTGCTTACATTAGCGTTTCGTTTATTTTGTTAACTATTTGCTAATAGTAATTGTTAATTTTAAATATTATGTTATGATATGATATTACAACTAATGTCAGTGTTTCAATTGAAATTATGTTATTTTGCAAGTTATCTTGAAATTCATTAAATGTTTTTAAAGTTTTTAATAAGTATTTTCGACTACAATTAAACGCCCCTTTATAGTTACCTATAAGATGTATAAAATATATCTAGTAGTAAAATCTAGCAATGTCAGGGCTTCACAACCTTGGAGACATTCCATTAACTCGGCCGCTGCGGGGTCGACAACATTCGACTGTCATTTACCACAAGACGAATATAACGGAGCATTTAATTAAAATGTCAATCAGGTGCGTCACGACACAATAGATTGCCGATACGTTGTACGTCATTCTAGTCAGGCTAGGAATGAAAATTGGCAATTAACCGTGTCTTATATAAACTTAATTAACTTAATAGTATATACATTTATTTTTAGTAACAGTAAGTTGCATATAATAGCTTAATTTTTTTATAATTAAGGACCTATACAGTCCAACAAACTGGCTCATTCAGGCTCCTTCACATTAAGGATAATCTTCTGATATGGATTTAGTTTTCTAATGATTTCTCCTTACCGTTAGCTATATTATAGAATGGCAAAAATATCGAAAAATTTACTGAAACTGCAATATCAGTCTGTATGAAACTTGACGCAGTGTCAAAAATAAGTGTTGCACTACATGCCTCAAGTGATTCGCAATAAGCGTTTAAACTTATTATTTGTTTATACTATGTAAACATGTACAAGCAAGCTGTTTTAAAACCTCCGTAAATTAAAGAAAAGTTAAAAAGACTGGTGAGAAATCAGTTTTAGTTAGTTGTGTTTATTTGTAAGTGCAAAATCGTGTTCCCTATAATATCTCCTGAGGGACTACCCATGCTCGGGGCAGAAAATAAAAAAGGCAAATCAAGTAATGTACATATACAATAATATTACATTTATTACTGTACTTCTTTAGATATTACCAATATTTTTATCGAAATTAGATTTTTACTTTAATGAATTTCAAGGGAAAAAAAGGAAGTGTTTAAAAAATAAAAGATTTAATAAGAAAACAAATAGCATGTTTAAAAAAAAATTGGGATATTACACTATACTTTTTCCATCCTAAATATTGTATACTTATCATAGCCATATTAATAAAACCGTAATTTAATATCAACCATCAAATTACTCAAACAAATATTCTAAAACTCCACCGCAGCCACCATTTGACACTCACAAATAAATCTTCCCTCGCAACGAGTGAAACTTGAAACCATCATGTCCCCACATCAAATAAATAACGTCGGCTACCATTTTGAAAGCAAAAAGCGCGTATTTTGGCTATCGTAATGAGTGTTCCGACCGTCCGCACGTGAAATATGCGTTTGCGTCGGTATAAATTCCAAATTCGGAATGGTTCGCTCTATCGGTTAACTGCTATGGTTTATTTTGTTGGCATTACGGTTAATCATTTAGTTAATTGGAGTTCTGAACGTTGATTTGTGCTATGGATGTTTAAGTTTTTTATGTTCGCGTATCAAAAGCATTCGGTTTAGAAATTACACACATTTAAATCAAAACATATTACACTACTAGAACGCTACGAATCGGGGAGTTACTAATGTTATGATTTATCGTTTCAGAAACCCCGGTTTGAGTATAAATAAGTACTCAGTTAATTAATGATAAAATATTTGCAAATTAAATTTTAACTAAAAAATGTAGAGTTTGGTAACTCCTGCTTATAGATTATCCAAAACCTCCGTATCCGCTCGTCAGGTGTTTTATTAAGAATATATTGAATTTGTTAGCACAATGCGCCTCTCACCAGATGCTACACTCCCGAAACGAATCATCGTATTCTATTTACTCCGCTAGAGGTCCTCGTATACGATAATGGGAAATTCATTACAAGGAATCCTTTTAGCTCTGATTATATAAATTAAATTCCAGAGTAAAGGAATCTTAACTAAAAATTCAAAAACACTTTTTACCAGTGCTTTCATATCAGAGCTAAAATTCTGAAAATCATATTCCTTAAACGTGTCATCGAAATACCGATCGCTCAATACCAAACGTTGCTTAAAATTCCGCAGTTTCCAAATTCAAATAAAACCATCTCAGTTTCAGCGATCTAAGCTCCGTCAAAATTTACCGGTTGTGACGTATCTATGATTGTTCTGTTTCCGTAAAAACTGGCCAGTATTTTTTAAAGCGAGAGCTTCGGCGTCACGGCTGAATGCGCCTCGCACTGACGAATGGGCGTCCAATAGAAAATATAAAAGTGGTTTAACTCAAAAACCGAACGCGCTCGACGGATATTTCACGTTCCTATTTCGAAGGTTAGATGTTTTAGAGCGAGTCTCAATTTTTATAGCCTGCCAGTGTTAGGTAGGTATAAAAAAGTTGAGGTATTTTTTTTCTCTTTACTCGTAATCGAAGATCGATCTAAGAAATAAAAATATAATATGCTGTAAATTTGTCGTAAGTTGTACTAACTTACACGAAAGCCAATAAATATTATTTTAAATAGTGTAAGTACATAATTAAAATCTAATTTTTATTTGTCTATAACGGGTGTAAAAAGACCACTTCCGAAGCCTGAAACCATGTATTCTTGGGCCTCAATAGTAACTAAATTCATTAACAGTATACCCAGAAAACCCAATTTAAAAAAGTTATGAAGGATTGAAAAGTCATATTCGCCGCTTGAAATCATCGCTCACACATCAACTGTTGGTTCAGGTGCGATTATTTACATTGCAAATTAAATTAAAACACTACCTAATTAGAAATCATCGCAAAATCTGATAGTATAAATGCAATTTTGAACAATTACGTAAATTTTTTTTTTTTTTTAAGTAATCTTAAAAATTTTTTTTTGCTCAAAACGTAATAAGTACCCCTTCAGCAATACTCAGTTTTCGTTTTCGGAAGCAGTTCTTTTACACCCTGTATATTTTTTTTTATTAAACCTACGCTGATTATTATTTCTAACTTTATTAAAGTGCATCCACACGCATGATAAAATTGCGCACATTGCACCTTACATTTTATTGAAAAAAATGGAATCACCCCGCAGCTAAGTGCTGTGATTCTGTAACTCAAATTGTCATGGACATTCCATACAAATAATGGAATTTTGACGTTTTTTGATAGCAGTTTTCGAAAGTTACAGAATCACCCTGCTGATCTGTGCCTGTAGCTTTACGGACCGTGGGACCGAATTGTTATGTAACAGTAGGTAGGCCACCTGCTAGTGAAAAAACATTCGGCGGAAACTATCGTCGTTTGTCTCTCTTTGCTCATTGTAGGCACGGACTAAATAATCCGTGCGATGTAATCCTGACGTGCAATCTCCGCCGCCATCAATCAGCTGACAGCGGGGGGGAAGCGGGGGGAAGCGGGGGGTAGACGGGGCAGGAGGGAGTGGTGACAGCAGGATCAAGTGAAAATAGACAAGTGTTTCGATTCAGCTAACAAACGCTATGATACATTTTCTGTGGCCGCTTGTTTGTCTATAAATTGTTTAAATTATACTTGTAATACATATCAACTTCTTAGATTTACGCAATAATTAGTACTTACTGGAAATTAAACTCATTATAATGAATTATTACGCGTTTATTGACTTTTTTTTGATATTCCGACGTTTTGTAATTTTTACAAAATGTACCCGTCACGGAAATCAATAAGCGCGTAATAATCCGTTTATATGAGTTTAATTTCTGCGCTTATAGGTCTTTACACTATTTGAATGACTTAACGGATAATCAATTCACACACAAAACTTCAACAGCACTCTAATATTATAATCAGTTCAAATAATTTCTGAATTTAGATTTAATATTGCTGCAACCATTGTTTGCTTCATAATTGATATTCAAATTTAATTTCGTTTGCTAACAACCACTAAACGCGTAAAACGAGCGACATTAAATTGAAAACAAATAAATATGTACGATCTGTGACCGCAAATTGTTTTAATATTCGTGCAATTTAAGCGACAAGCAAATAAATTATATTAAGGTACTAGAAAATATTATGAACGAGCGACACGCCCACGCTTCGCAATGGCGTAATTTTGCCGACTTGCTCGCGAAACCTTGCATTTTTGCTAACTTAAAAAAACTTTTTCTACACTTTCTTTATTTACAAATTTAATACCCTAAAATATGGTGAAAACCGCATTTAAATCCGCTACGTACTTAAGGAGGAGTTAGCGGCCAAACATACAAACAGACAGACTTGGATTTATACTATGTAATGATGATAATTATGGTGTACAAAATTTGGTGACAAAAACAAAAGGTGTTTTCGATAATCATTATCATTATTATTACATAGTATAAATACAAGTCGCAAAATCTGTCTGCTTGTATATTTGTCCACTATCTCCTCCTCAACTTCGAAACGAATTTTTTTCGAAACGAGTTTCACCATCTTTTAGGTATTTTTTTCATTTAAATTTGTAGATAAAGAACATTCATACAAAGTTATTTTAAGTTTGCCAAAATTCTACGTGTCGTGAACAAGTCGTGCAAAATTACACCATTGCGAAGCGTGGGCCAGGGTTGCCAGACGTAATTTTCAAATTTTCGCCAGATTCAATAAATTTTTCCGCCAAAATGATACGTTTTAGAAAAAAAAACGCCAAACTTGATTTATAAAAAATAACCATAGGTAAAGTCTTTTTTTATAGATATTCTTTTCTTGGCCATCAAGTAAAAAATATTTATATTGGTTTTTTGATGGTTGTTTTTCCTTTTACCCATTTTTTTACCCTATTTCCCCAAATAATTCAAAATTAACAGATTTTTATTTTTATTTTTTCTTGAAGCTATCAGTAATTTCAACTGTAAGAACTACTTCATTTAACTGAATTACTTGGAGTAATTGTTGTCAACCTCGAATATAGACATTTAGTCATAATCGCCAAAAAATCGCTTGTCTGATTTCTTTCCGCCAACTTTTTCGCCAAGGAATTGATTTCGCCAAAATCTCGCCGGGGTCATATTTTTTCTCCAAAATGGCGGGAAAAAACCCCAATCTGGCAACGCTGGCGTGGGCGGGTCACTAGTAATAAAATAAATAGAAACGCATTTTTGTTGGGACGCAATAAATAATTGTGCTAGTTAACTGAAGGGAAATATGCTGAAATTGAATGACCTTAGCAAACATTAAGAAAAAACCAAGGATCTTGTCTGATTTTATATTTTATTTTAAACCTTGTTATTGAATATATATGTATGTACAAAACTTTAAGCACACCAGTTTTAAATACAAAACCCCTATTTCTGCATCTAAAACTTAGTGGCTTGTCTGCTCAATAGTTTAAATTATAGGTACTAAGTTGTAACTATGAAGTCGTTACAAAGTTGTTCAAGTTTTTACAAGAAAACGCTATGTGCTATATTCATAATACATAATTATACAATAATATTTTTGTTTAATTTACCTAATACCGAAATAACTTCAAAAAAACAAGGGGTACTTTTACAATCAAGAATTTTTTTATCGAAATTATGCTTTTGTTGGACTTCAGCCTACCCTTTTCTTGTAAATTTAAATGAAGCAGCGTTTACACGAAACGTGATAAATCAAATTGAGGTAAATTAAAACAATTAAACAAATTGATAGGCACGAGGCAGCCGCAACGTACGCAGTGACTCTTGTTGAACCGGACAGAACCGGTCTAGGCCGGACCGGGCCGCTTTGTAATCTGTCCCGACAAGCACTGCACTGCATAAATTACTCTAGTTAAAATCACCTTCTAATTTGCAGTGAAGTAAATAAATAGCTAGAATACTTCCTAGTAATTCGAGTGAGTATAGAAAACAACAAGCATAGGTATATAATTTCAATCGGTAATTTTCGCTGGAAAATCGACGTTCGGTGATGAATTGGACGAATAAGAGGCTCGACATTGTGTTTCGAATGGAATAATGAGGTACTATTTATGTGATTAAACCAAGCTTGCCTACTTACTTCATTATTTTAGTGTGTAGAAAATAGATTTTAAGCATTTTTTTTTGTGGTTTGCCAAATAATATTTGATAAGATATTAAGGAAATAAAGCCTTTGAAGATACATTCCGTTATCGCTTACTAATTCGATAATCGCAATGAAAAGCAACGCAACTCTCCGCTAACATCTTCTTGTTTCGACAAATGTTATCCTACGCCTTTGGTCCCGGATGACACATTTGTTCGTAAAACGTAAATCACGGCAGAAAATTTACTTTTTTTGTTATCTACGAAAAATAAACTTTAGCAATACGACAAGTTTCTGTTAAAGTAAATGAATCCGTGGCAAATAAAAAACAATTCACCATCCCTTCATAAGTAATGCAATTATCTCGTTAATCCCTCCTAATAAATATTTATTATAGAAATAAGCTTGAATTACAAATTTAAAATGAACAATAAGTAAGGTTCTATTACAAGAAATTTGACAATAAGTCAAAATTATTATAAGTAGGTACTTTAAATAGCTATATTTATTAACTACTAGAGGCCGCCCGCGTTCGCGTGAAAGTCAGTTTCCCGAGGGAATGATATGTTTTCCTGCGGTAAAAAGCACCCTATATGTTATTCTGATGTATAACCTATATTACTGTAAAGTTTCATTAAAAATCCGTCCAGTAGTTTTTACGTGAAAGAGTAACAAACATCCATACATCCATACGTCTATACATACTCACAAACTTTCACGTTTATAATATCAATAGGACTAGAGCCTAGGACTGCGTCTACGACAAAAATGGTTTTCCACTTTTTGATTATTGTATTTGTTCGTAACGGATGTTTTTCTGTTTAAATCAAAACACAACAAAAACAAACTTCCCTTGTAATAAATGTTTTGATTTGTTTTTGTTATCCTCACAGAATTTGAATAATTTATTCTAAAATAACATAATAGGCTGCAATGTCGATTATTTATAAGCTATAGTAAAGTGAAAAATTGTTAATAAATAATCAATTATTCGGCTCATAAATCGTGTTTAACTACTGGGGAGCGACAAATGTATGCAGATAGATAGCACGGAGCGATCCGGAGCGGCGGCGGATAGCTCATTTATGTAAACAGAGCGGCACCTCTATTATGCAAAACGGAGATTCTTTCATGAAATTCATAGTCAATATGGGCCATTGTTGCTCAGATTTTTAAACTTGCAAGAAGAAAGTATCAAGTCTATTTTTATTATTGATATACAAATATAAAAAAGTTATACACCTACTGATTTATATTTACACGGTTATTAACACTATAAGTTTTTCAGAAGTTCTTTACTCATTATAACCGTGTAGGTACATGGCTCATATACCAGGGCTGAAATAAAAATCCTCAATAAAGAAAATAATTATAAAGAAAATTATTTTTATATATGTATATCAATAATTAAAATAGAATTACCTTGTTAACTCATACACAAGCCGAAGTACCTAATTATGTACTAGTGGCTGCCCACGACTCCGTTCGTGAAAGTCGGTTTCCCATGGGAATGAGAAGTTTTCCCGCGGTAAAAAGTACCCTATGTGTTATTCTGACTTACCTTTATATAATGTTTCATCTAAATCTGTCCAGTATTTTTTACGTGAAAGATTAACTAACATCCATTCATCCATCCTTAAATCCATCAAACTTTCACGTTTATAATATTAGTATGATTAAGTTGGTAATAATGTCTATTGTAGACATTGAAGACATTTTAGCTTAGTTTGGAAAGTACAAATACTCTCAGGTATTCGGATGCGAATATGATCATTTTATAGGTATATAAACATTTTTGTTTAATAATATGAAGACCAAGAAGAAGCAAAGCTTAATGAGCTTTGTTTCAATTTTTTTTATCGTATTGTAATATGTACAAAACAGCAGATTTTTCTAACTTAGGAAATATTAAAAATTAAAGAATCTTTACATTGTTAGTTTTAACTATCTCTGGTAAATTTGCTTTAAAATTTGACAGCACAACTCTATTTAAGCTTGTAATTAAATTATGAGATTCCAGCACTCCAGGACAGACCCATAAATTGGTTGGTTCTTGTTCGAATATAATTTATGAATCACCGATTGGAAACTTGGCAATATAAACTGAGAATTAACTGCCAACGATATGCTGTTTAATCTATTGTTCTGAAGAAAATGTTTAACAATGGCTTCTGGAAACTACTATACGTAACGTGCTTATCAATAATAAAGCGGGTGGTTACAAAAAACAATTATATGCCAATCAGTGTAACAACTATAAAAACAAAAGTATTAAAACAACATTCAAATATATACTGTAGTAAAAATACAAGTATTTTGCCATGAATCTGACTCTTTTGTCAGTGACATGTATCATTTTAATATACTCTAATTGCCAAGTGGAAGGCAAACTGAAACCAAAGATTTATAACATAGGAAGAGCGCGAACTATATTCAATGATTATATCAGTAAATACCATAAAAACTACCCAACCATTGCAGAAAAAATGTACAGACTGAGCGTATTTGTCAGTAATTTAAGAGAAATAAATAGAAAAAACAAGGCCAAAGATGTTAAGTTCTTTTTGGAGTACGGCCCGTACTCTGATATGACTCCGGCTGAATTTCTTAAATACCAGAGGACTAAAGAAGACGAAATTGAAAGGTAAGAATATTTATTTGCCTGGTTTAAACTTCACGGTTTGTTCGAATTTCTCCGTTATCTGATTAGCATATTAGCGAATTTTAGTTGTCAAAAGGCATCAAGAATTATACATTGAATATCAACTCAATAGTAAAGCTTGAGCTTTATTGAGGTCGAAAGATATAGACCAGTTTGTTACGGTTCAGTTTTCTGACATGGTACCCTATTTATGGTGATTCTCGTTAAAAATGGTTAACTGGTAGTACTTCCTCTTCCTCTTAGTACAGAAGAAGTTTAACTTGGCTTCTTAATACTTATACCAATAAACATTATGATCATTGTTGTTTCAGATTAAATGAAAGACTGTTTATGCCTAAAAAAAGTTACTAAATCTATGGAGGGTATCGCAATTTTAAATATTCATAAATTAATGAATTTTCTAAATTTCTTAACTAAATTATTTAATTAAATAAAAAGATTTATCAAAAAAATCGTGAATCATTTTAAAGTAAGTCATATTTTTTTAAGTATAAAAGTAACAGTAAGTAGTAAACGGCCCAGTTAATAGAATTATTTTAGAGCAGCTCTACAGTTTCAAAACTTTCGATTTTTTAAGAAAACTAAAACCAACTATTCGTTTGTTCATTGTTTGTTTGTTTATTGTTTAGTTTTAATTTAAAAATATATCTAACTATTTAGCTGAGCCTTAGAATTCCTAATGAAGTTTTTAACAAGGATTTTTTTATTTATTTATATTTTGATGGTTTTAGTATTAATGTTAGTCCTAGTTCTCAGGCTAGAAGGGTGGTAGAGTAACTGTGACATAATCGTTTGCATAATCTTGTAACAGTTGTGGCTCTACGCTGAACTTGTTTAAGACTGCTATCAGTAGAAATGACCAACTTAATTTACTTCAACACGTTTGTATTACCACAATAGTATGCTAATAATGCAACATTAAAGAATTCTACATAATACGCAATAATAAAGTGATACCTAATATTCCTTTTCTTGATTCAGTAAGTCTCTCGCTTGCTGGGGTGGTTTTGTTTGTCCTTAAAACGTATGCCTACATTTAAATAACTTGTATATACATTAGGTTAGGTTAGGTTACTAATAAATTATCAATTATAGTACCTAAGGTGATTTTTTTATCGAATTGGTAATACTATCATTGTTTTTAACTCAACATAAAAAAATGAAATATATGTTGAACGCTCTGCCTTCTGCAGCAGTGAATAAGTTATGCATTTTAATACCCACGTACTTTGACGAGAGTTCCTACATTTTATAACTACCCTAAAAGTTTGATCACCAAGGAGTCGTTACATCAACGCTGGGTTCCGTTTGAATTCTCTATTAAAATAATTCTTCCGAAAATTATATTGGCATGTCAGTTTTGATAACTTTTTGGTCCGGTTTTTTATAGCAGCTTAATATTTATCCCGCCATTCCAGAAGAAGGTTTATGCCTAACTATTAAGATAAAATTAGGGGTCGATGACTTTTCGGACACAAAAAACTCGGACACCTTGGTAAAAAATAATATTAAAATTGAAAAACCACAATTTGGCCAAGGTGTCCGAGTTTTTTGTGTCCGAAAAGTCATCGACCCAAACTTATACCTATAGGCTGTTGTTATTTATTACCATAGCTCTAAGTAAAGTCAGGCATATTAAAATTAATCTACAGAAAAACGGAGTTTATATTGTGTCTAAGTAGACAAAACTGTCCAATATTGTAGAAACTTAAAACGGGTTAATCTTAACGGTTATTTACGCTGTAAAATATAGGCACCTAAGCATATAAGCAAATTAAATGAATTCCTAATAAAATAAAACATGATTGCATGTCTTAATAAGTATTAAATACAAAACTTGGAATCTTATCAATAGGCACTGTTATGCTTTGCATCGATGTAATGCATGATTGTTCTCAATAATTACTTTCAGTAATAAAAAAAACAAACTAAAAATGACGTCTTAACCCATGCTAGGGTTAACCCGTGTTAGAAATGAGATGTATAACTTTAATTTACAGTTTGTTTTTGTTTTTACCTAATTGTATTGAGTCACATAAGTTTAATTCATATAACATCACTAACGCACCTGCTCTTTTTGCCGAATATATGCGTGTGTATAACAAATTTTACAAAAACCCCAAAGAAACAACAAGAAGAATGAATATTTTCCTAGATAATTTAAAAGATATCAATAGATATAATGAGATGATCTATTTAAGGAACGCGTCGATCGGGCCGTTTACAGATCGAACGTACAGTGAGTTTCAGATCATTCAACAAAACTTGGGCATACGTTTGAAGTAAGTATATAGTTTTATCAATAATATGTATAAAAAGGTCACGTTTTAATTTGATATCAGTCCCTTTCTTCATTTTATTACTTTTCGAAGTTTATCTATTTTAACTCTGTGAAAAAAAGAGAGAAGTTTATGTTGCATCGTTTTGTAAATTAGATGATTTATTTAATAATTTCACCGCTAGTGCCATCTGTATTAATAAACGGTTATAAACGTCGATAAAGTAACTCAAATTGTATGAGAACTTTGAACTCAATTTCGTAAAAGAAGCCGTTATTAAATACGGGCGTTGTCTTCTGTCGTTTTGTCCTTATTCAACTTTTTATTTATTTATTTACCATTAATCAGATTATATTTCAATCATTTTTCGCCAACAGCTTAGCACTTGGCAACTTATATTGGTGTACTTCGCAAATTCTTGTATAGTAACGAAACTAAATTAAACTTTTAATAAAAATTCTAAACAAACTTTCATCCTCTATTTCAACTTTTCAAGGTTTTATTTCGTAGGTATAATGTTGACCTTTGTCCTTTCCTAAGGTCTAGTCTATCTCTGTATCTATAAATTCCCATGAAAGTTTGTCAAGTGATAAGGCGTGAAAGCGTAACAGTCCCACGGTATGCGAATCGACACAGAAAGTATCTACAGTTTGGTCTTTACTACAAGCATCAATCTGCGCGGTTTGGCTCACCATGGGACAGCTCTTGACAAAGTTATATAGAAACTTTCGCAGTTATAATATTTGTAAAGGTTATTAAAAATACTAAAAAAATCTTGTTTTCAGGAGTAGAAAGTATATGCTGTCGATGCCATACTACTGTACACACATGCGACGCAAAATTTATGTTATCGGACAAAGTGTTCAGAAAAGTAATAAAGATGGAAAGAAATAGGATATTGCTGTGAAGTAAATATAAGTTTAGTCATTAAATTAAAACTTGTTTGTTTGCTTTTTAAATGTTCATCGTGAGAAGGTATTATACATTTTAATAAAATATATCTATTTATTTTGTTTTGATAGTGTTGGGAACAAAAAGTTATTTTCGAATATTTTTGTAGAATTTAATTTTCTGATTTAAGTTTATTTTTAGCACAACCTACCGTATTTAACATTTTATTTAAAAACCCCTCTTTTCGCATAACGTCGATTGTCCTAAAATCGTTTGTCATAATCATCAAAAAGCATAACACACATGTCGCATTTTTTCTTACGCATAACTTTCAAATGGCATAACAGCCTATTGGCATATTGTTAGTAGGCATAATGATTTAAATCCCTAATTTCATAACATTAGGTATTCCTAAAATGCTTTAGCATAATTTCTTTTGCCATAACTACTTATAATAAAACCCAATTTTATTTGGCATTGGTCAATAGAGAGAATTATTAAAATTATAATTTTCATGTTTGGGTATTTGTAAGAAACAGTGTTCAAACTACTTAAAAAATAGGTATGATGACGAGCGTAGCGAGGAGGAGTGTGAGGTTGAACGGTGACCATACAGTGTGCAAGCCGAGCGAGCGAAGCGAGTGTCCCGCGGCAGCGATCGGCGAAGCGCCAAAACCGAAGTTTTTTTTTATGAATACCAACTAGAAAGTAATGTTTTTGCGAAAAATATAATAATTGAAGTAAGTATTTAGTAATAATTAAAATATATATACATTGTAATTTAGAATAATTTATGCGAAAATTTTGCTTTTTTATCACTTTTTATTCATCACTAGGGGCCGCGCGCGACTCCGTTCGCGTAGAAGTCGGTTTCCCGTGGGAATGCGAAGTTTTCCCGCGGTAAAAAGTTCCCTTAATTCTTTCATACATATATTTTTGGTATCTAGAACCGTTTTTGGCAGTGCACGCAACGGAAGATCTCAAGGATGAATAATTTTCCCCGTTTTTATCACATTTTCCATTATTTCTTCGCTCTTTATAGTTGCAACGTGATGTTATATAGCCTAAAGCCTGCCTCTATAAATGGTCTATTCAACACAAAAAGAATTTTTAAAATTAAACCAGTAGTTCCTGAGATTAGAGCGTTCAAACAAACAAATAAACAAACAAACAAACAAACTCTTCAGCTTTATAATATTAGTATAGATTTAATCATGATCGTTATGCTAAAAAAATGTTCTGCTTTTAAAATTCTGCTTAAAGTTATCCTGCGTTTCAAATGTATGCCTTTTATAATTATGCGTTATGATAATAGGCGACGTGATGATTATAGGTTTTACAACAAATGTTATTCTTAAAAATAGCGACCCTATTTAAAATCCGCAAGAGAGATAAACAAGCCGGTGAATAAATCACTGAACATTACCAGTTTTCAGTCCATTGAACCTGCCATTTTATATTCGCAACAGAAAAACGAGTGGACATTAATAATTCTTTAATGGTGTAATCTCGGCATCGGGAAGGAACAATGATTTAACAAACAAAAGACGAAAGCCAAGCTGTCAACGTTGTAAAGACATTCGAGATTTTCAAACGAGATCACTGTTCTAAATACAAATTCTCAATTGTTTTGCAGTATATGCTTTAAACTGCTTTAAATAATGAATTAAAGACTGATTTTACTTATATTGATAAAAACTTGTGATAAAAACTTGGTTGGCAATTGAATCTTGTTTTGAAGGCGAGTATGACAATTATTACATATAGTCAATGTAATTTTTTTGTATGATTTGAAAGCTTATTAGAAAACTGAATATTATAAATTGTTTCATATTTATTAATTACATTTCTTCGTACAAAATACATTTGTATACCCACGCTTGTTTTAAAACACACCAATGGTCAGCCAAATTTAGTAGATTATGCAAAAATATAGAGGTAGATATTTTTTATTCTATCTGAGTAAGAAAAATATTTAAAACTGCTGAATCAATTCCATTTCATTACGCATTCAATGAAAACTTTCAATGAATGTATTAAAAATTTCCAAAGAATTTTAATTTAGTTTTGGGCGGAATAATTTGAGTTTTATCCTTTGAGGGATCTGAATTTTATCATTTAAATTGGCGATCGGGCTGACGCGCGAGTGCTGCCAAAGGCAGTTGGCGTCGAGCGGAGGTACTAGCGCAGGGAAGTAGGGAAACTTCGATTAACGACTTTCAAAGATTTACTGCCACCCGTAATCGGGTAAAAAATACGTTAGGTATGTTTGTAATAAGCTACAGAAAGGTGTTATTGTGTGTGTTTAATGTAATTAAAAATAAAATTTAATACACATACTGCAATATTAAGAAAATAAAATTTTCAACGGCATTATTTAATTTTTATTCAAAAGTAAATCACTTTTTACCTATTAAAAAAAAATATGCTTTTAGAACAGTAAAAAAAAGTAACAGCTCTAAAAACATAATTTAATTAAGACTAAATTCATCAACCATCAAACGAATTTACCCTTATCTCTCGAATCTAAATGTTCTGTCTACACAAACTGCCTTTAACAATAACTTGGTAGTATGATCCACTAAATTAGCAGTGTTCCACTCTGTCTACTAATTATCATTAAGTTTTTAAGCCAAGCTACTTTTGCCAACTATTGAAGTTGCAACTTTAGCAAATTTCAAAATACAGACAACGTTTTTGGCTCTGAAATCTTCGTTAAACTTGATGAGGGCAAAGAAAATAGAAAAGGACGTTGAATTTTAAAGACAGACTAAGGAGAAAGAACTTAGACGATATATATTGCAGTTTATTTTATTACCATTAGGAATTTAATAACATAGATACATTAGTATTTATTGAGAATTATTAAAATTGTTCGTAAGAATATTTCCTTTGAAGATTTTCTTTATAATTAAAAATTTATCGATATAAAATACCTAAAGATTTTGTTTTGCAAATACACTTACTGCAAAACCAACAAAACACCTTATATGCTGTATGTAGTAAGAACAAATAAATGGCTTTAAGTATTCTCAAAATAATATTGCCATTTTAATACAGAAATGAAAAAGGAGCCGTACTTTCTTTATCTCGTAAAATAATTAATAACTTAATCGTAAAATTAAATGTTATTCTCACCGTATTAATTGTAATTGAGGAGAAAATAAATTTCATTTGTTGTATTGTTATTGCTACCGTCTCGTCTACTGTTATTTTTACCGTTAACCATTTTTTGTGTTTCGGAAGGATTAAGAAGAAGGTCTGACATCGAAGCCAGAAATTTGAATTCTCTAGAGTCAGACGATGTTTCTTTGTCATCTAAAAATAAAGAATGGAAAATAATTGCACTGTTTATTTATAACGTTACATTTTGTCATTCATAAATGTCAAAACTTTCCAACAATTTGGATATGGCTATTGACTCACGTCAACGTCAATGGTTGACAACGTTTTACAGAATTAACTAATCATATGGAAGATCGCACAACTTGTTAATTTTCCAAACTGACATTTGACATTTACATTTCTATGAAAGTTTTCTAACTTACCCGACGTCGAGTTTTAGTTCTGCGATTCGATTTACAAACATTCAGTACATGACATTCAATTTAACTTGTAACTCATATTAACATTGCTAAAAAGATACTTTTATTACAAATTTTTCAACGAAAACCTGTACAAAGCGGAGATTTATTAAAAAACTCATTTTTTTTCTATTCAGTCGCAAACAATGTCTGTTGTTGACGTTGAAAAGGTTCGTTTTGATAAAGCTTGTTAATTATCTGGGGCTATTTTTTAGAAACAACAATTAGCGTTACATAAAGCCGAGTTCTGAAAGTAGGTTATTATTATTTTAAAAAACAACTTAAAACATAATATTGCTGCAGTATTATTTTTATTTAATACTAGTAGTGGTCGCCCGCGACTCCGTTCGCGTGGAAGTCGGCTTCTCGTGGGAATGAGAAGTTTTTCCGCGGTAAAAAGTACCCTATGGGTTATTCTGATGTATAACCTATATTACAACAAAGTTTCATCCAAATCCATCCAGTAGTTTTTACATACTCACAAACTTTCACATTTATAATATTAGTAGGATGAACCGTAGCCATCGTTAATCTTATTTTACTACTGTAAAATTAATAAAAGTAAAATTACCTACGTACATATCTTTATATTCATCTTTGTTTAAGATTTTTTTATCCTATTTTAGATACACCTCTTTACGTTTGTTGTTGTCATTGATATTTATTCATTCTTTGTCGGTAAAGATTGAAATGAAATGAAATGAAATTACTTTATTGTATGTAGGGTTAAAAACAAATCTCTTATACATTGTCAAAAGCATAAAAACAAAAAAAAAGACTCGGGACACCCAGCAATGGCCGTAGTAGACAAGAAAAGCTGGCGGAAAGATTGAAGATATAGTCAAAAGATAGAAGAAGATATAGAAAGAAGATAGGGTCAATTCGTGCCGCTTCGAATGTACCTAACCACGGAACATAGTTTGAAGTTGATTAAAGGCTCATCAAGCATGCACAGGTCGTTATATTCAAAAATGTAGGTGAGGAACCGATAAGTTTCATAAACGTGTTTAATTTAAACATTAAATATTTATCTATAAGGATGTTACGCATACATTATTACTTCTGTCCTGAGCCACAAAATATGCAAAGTTACCGACTAGTTTAGACATAATAGATTCACGTAGAAAAGACAGCAGCTTGCGTGATATTTGATAACGAGACTACATGTTTCGAAGCAAAACTTCACAATAGTAGTTTATTGCTTACCTCAAGCCATGCCTGCAATGGTTGGAGTTGGCCAACTTTTAAACAGTTTGTAATGAGATTCCACAGCCTAAGGAACTTTACTTTGACTCAACAAAACGAAACCGCAACTTGACATTGTCTTTGCAACTTTCAACGTTAACCTATTTACATAAGTTTACCATAGCGAAAAAGTTATAAATAATATTTTTATGGCTGGGTTAGTTTTAGATTAAAAAGTTTTACTTTTATGTGTAAAAGATACTTTGCTTAACAGTCTAGCTTACGAGATGCTTGTCTTTTTAGGGTTCCGTACCTCAAAAGGAAAAAAAACGGAACCCTTATAGGATCACTTTGTTGTCCGTCCGTCCGTCTGTCAAGACCCTTTTTCTCAAAAACGCGTGGAGGTATGCAGCTGAAATTTATATCAATTACTCAGGTCTACTGTCCCTTGAAGCTGTGAAAAAATCAAACTTCTAAGCCAACGCAATCAAAAGATACAGCCGTTTATGCCACAAATTATGCCGCAAGTCGACACTTGCAAGGGAATCAAAACCTACAGGGTGCTTCCCGTGAACTCAGAATCTTGAAATTTGGTACGAAGCAACGTCTTATAGCATAGATGAAGGAAAAATTACGAAAACCATAAATTTTTAGTTACATCACATAATATATATTTTTTAATAATTTTAACCTTACTACCCATTTCCTCATAAATGCGTAGAGGTATTAAATTGAAATTCATACCAAATACTCAGGTCTATAATACCTTTAAGCTGTAACAAAATCAAACTTCTATGTCAACGCAATCAAAAGAAACAGCATTTAAGCTGCATATTTTGAAACTCGCAAGTACTCGCAAGGGAATCAAAACCTAAAGGGTACTTCCAGTCGACCTAGAATCTTGAAATTTGGCATGAAGCAACGTTTTATAGCACACATAAAGGAAAAATTCCGAAAACCTTAAATTTTTAGTTACATTACAAAATATATATTTTTTTAATAAATATAAACTTATAAGTTGGAATTCATATCTAATACTTAGATCTAATTGCCTTTAACCCGTGAAAAAAAAAATCTAAGTCAACGCAAAAACGCAAAACGCAAAAGTACAACCATTGATACCGCATATTTTGAAACTCGCAACTACACGCACGGGAATTAAAACCTAAAGACCACTTCCCGTTGACATAGAATCTTGAAATTTGGTAAGAAGCAATAGCTTACAGCACAGGTAACAGAAAAATTCCGAAAAGCTTAAAATTTTAAGTAGTTTTTGCAGGTTTGTACGGAACCCTCGGTGCGCGAGTCCGACTCGCACTTGGCCGGTTTTTTATGATATGTGAGTAAACATTAATATTGAAATTAAAGTGCATGAACATTCCTGGTTTCCATAAAACTCTTCTTTGTATGCTTATTACACATACCTAAATCGCGAAACTTTTTCATTCATTCATTCGTTTACACTACCCTGCGGCCATCTTAGTTCACACACACTAGTGCACGTAGCAGCGAGTACCCGCTTTGACAAGCAGCCAGTAATGAATAGTGTAGATTATGTACCCCGGGACATGTAGGGCCCACTTACCGCCATTATTAGGCAGAATAGCCGGAGGCTCGCCGACCTCCACTCGTACTGAAGTTTGGAGTGGCGTATGATTTATTTAGTTACTTGTGATGTTTGTAATTTAATGATAGATTTAAGGGTCTAACACAAGAGTATTCTGTAACTTGTACGATTATGTTCGTGGTTAGTCAAATGTTAACTTGTTTGTAAAGGGATTCAAAGTTAGGGACTTTATATTCAGACACATATTTCAATGCCATAAAATTACATTTAACTCTTACCGTCTCTGCGTAGTTTAGTAATAATAGAAAGTTGGTCTCACCTGGCCTCTACATAACCTTTCCTGGCCTGACAATAATTTTCAGATAAAGAGATTTTAAAAACAAGATATACCTTTTGTAATGTCTCGTTTCGGCCGCACTTTATGAGGGTCGTCCAAATCCTGCGAACGGCGTGAGTGCCACTACAACTAGCCAATTTCTGTCCCCTATCTATGTTTCAATTTACCCTTGAAGCAATTTTTGTCGACTCCAATAAAATGTTTCTTCTGTATAGACATTTTGTATTGCCGTCAAGAGTTGTTACGTTTACGATTTCGATGTTTGTGATGAAATTAAATTGTAAGTATATTGTGTTGCCTTTCTTTTGTTCCTTGTGATCTTTTTATTTTCTAACATTTTATTTTAAAACTAATAACAAACATAGTGTCTAGACACCATTAATATTCGTATATAAATTATATTATCTAATTCTAACCACAGCATGGTATGCTCTGTTTAAAGCAACTCAGCAAACGTTGGTTTAAGTTGAGAAGAAATCGCATCACCGTTTGAGTCGATTCCTGAATGCACACAAACAAAACTGCAGTTTACATAATGCAAGTGTGAGTGTGATTGATTGCATTCTGTGAAGCTGGAACCGCAGACGCGTGCCTCCGATAGTTTTTAGCGTTGGTAAAACGTTATTTAAACCGCGGGATTGAGATGAAAACACGTTCGGATTGGTGGTTTTTTATTATTTCTGGTCTTGGGTTTTTCACAACCCTAATGAAATGTAAATAAGTCAAAAAATATTTACAGACAGAGTTTTATTAATTACATTTTTAAGAGTGCAGTCCCCTCAGAAATGGACAGAGCTTTTAGAATACCCTAAAATCATATCATCGAAAATATTTGTGTACCCGCAAAATTCTAACAAGAAAGTAATTTCAGTTTTCCTCTCAGTAAATAATTTCATACCGAACCAGGTGTGAAATGACATTTGTAGAATCTAATAACGTCTAGTTTCATTAGCTAAGTGTATCTATGTGCAAACAGCGCAGCCTCGGTCGGCAATAAAGATAAAACAATCTGGTGCCTCTGTGCACTCGCAGATTACCTTCACAAACAGTCGGTGCAATCCAAGCTTTAACTTCCAACACAGCTTTAGAACACCGAAATACTTGACGTCACTTAGTATATAAAAACATTTCATATAAAATAGTGAGCTGCTTACTTTCGATCTATTTGTTACAAGATCGTTAATCGCGAAACAAAGCAGGAACTCAGGAAGATCAGTTGAAATGATTGTTAAGACGAAAGAACAATTATTCGTTGCTTTAGCCTATTGTTGTTACCGTTTAATGAGTGTTTGGCATCAAATAGCATGAATAGAGCAGTTTGAATTTACATTTCAAGCTTCGATTGTTGTTTTCAATTCTTGCCTGATTTTATTATTCATTATGTCTTGTCGGTATTAATGCCTTCAATTAAACTGTTGGTAACAATAAAGCTTTTTCTTCTACACCTATCCCAAAGAATATAAAGCGTTCTACGTAGCTTTATAAAAAAAGAAGTCATTTTTTCCAGATTCGATCATCTAGTTCATCGTTATGAACTGTAGATATTGTTTTAAAGGTAAAATATAAAGTAAGGACTCAAACAAACGTATTGACTTTTTCTTCGTTCTTGAAGCATCGCAATTACTCTAATTACTGAACTTTAGCACTTGTAAGTTGCTGAGTATTTGGATGAGCTTGTAAACTAGTGGAGTACCTCAAACTGTAATAGTGTAGTGGATTACTGCGACTAACATCGAACCAACTCAATAGGCTTCGCTCTTAATCCTAATTAATGTTTAATAGCCGCAAAGGGGGAATTAAAACCAAGAATCTGTAAATTGCTTAACTGAGAAGTTTAAAGAACGTCGCAAGTAGTTTGAAGTAATTCGCAAGACTTACCTTATTAATTACTGTAATTTAAATTTTTAATTCTATTTAAATATATACTTTTTCTAACTTAAAATGGCATATATTATCAACAAGCAAACATAAGAAAGCGACACAAAGCTAAATTAAACATACACAGCTGTGACGTCATTAAATTAACATATTTAAATTCAACAAAATAAAATACACACACGTACTTTTATATCCACAACTGTTTAATCCAGTATTTACTAGATATTCAAGAGAGCAAATAGTAGAATCTAGTTAGAACCAGTTTGTCAGGTGGTCCCCGAATCTATCAGTGTCAGTGGGCACTCACCCTTACATTACAGGGGGATTGATTTCAAATCAATTTGTACTAATAGCGCGCTGCCGGTTACAATGGGCCTATTAATTAATTTAATGTTATTATTATTAACGGCATTATAATAGTTTAAGCATGAGGAATAATTCATTGATATTTAAACATTACATTTAAATTTAGTTTAGGTAAGTACCTATTTGTAAAATGATGTACGTCACTTTCATTATTGGCTTAATTAAGTCTACACTTTTTTAATATGAAAAGCTTTTGCATTAGTTTCATTAGAACAGTTCTTCTTTACACAGAAGCTTAAGTGGATTATAAAATTTATATGATATAGTAACCATCCATGAAAGGAAATTAATGTAAAAAAATAGTTTTGCGATTTAGAAAGAGTAATTCATGTGTGTATTAAGATTCTAATTTTTTGTTACGAAATTTATTATTATCATTGAGATTAAATTTAATGACAGGATCATAATTATTTTTGAACTGTTTAATTTAAATCAAACGATGAAATGCTTAATCTAATAAATACTTGCTACCAATTATTAAAAATAAAAAAAATGATTTTCCTAACCTAAATATATATCAGTTTATGTATGCAATAATATATAACAATAATAACTAAGTATGTATTTATGCTCATACGTTTTGCAATGTCAAATCGTTCTGTTAAAATTTTCCTCTTTCTTTATTCCTTCCGGACCCTGAAAATATTTTTAACATCTTTCCTTCAGGCTTTACGTTGCGGAGCCTGAAAAAGGGAAGGTAAAAAGAACCTTTGAAGTCCCTCAGCTCGTCTTTAGCAAATTACCTTTGCAAACCCGGTGTAACGACACCATCAAAGTCAACGACTCTCTTCTTACTTAATAATTCAGAAACATTCGCGTCCTCACTCCAAATTAATTCGCAAGTAATTTACCGCAATAATCTTGTGTGGGAAGGTCCAATTTTCAAAAGTTGCTTTCTTAAGGTTTCCCTTTTTAAGTGTTCCATTACGGTGAAGGGTCTTCTTGGGTTTTCTTTTAAAAGGTTCCGTCACCGTGATGCCTTTTGAACCCAAATTAAGAGGTTTTTTACAGCGAGTGCTGATTTAGACGTTTTGATATGAAGGCTGGATTAGATTTAGGTTACCGGTGATAGCAGATGCTGCTTGCGGTTCACGGTTGAAGTTTGTTAAAGTATTTGTCATGGTTGTCATTTATATTAGGTAATTAACAATGTTCTTTGAATACAATTAATTTAACTTTTTACTTTCAGTCAAGTTATACCTAAATAATAATATGCTTAATATTTAACAGACTTAAAACCATCCCCTCAAAATTAAAGTGTTAAGAAGTATAAGAATCCTTGACTCTCCAAGTTTTTGAGTTGGATTGTTTTTAGAACTATTTATGTGATAAATTAATGAATTTTGGTTCAAAGTAAAAATAAAAATAACATTTTTTATGAGGAAAATGGATTTGTTGAATAACCGTTTAAATTTTAAAAATATATTAGATACACAAAACAGAAGTACAAACTAACAAAAAGAAGTTCTTGGTATAAAGTCTTGTAGAAAACAATGTTTATTTTTCCTGTTTTTTTCAAGTAAAACAAAAAATCGACGAGTACGTTCTTCTAATTAAAAGGTGTAAATAAACCCCCAAGGCACCGACATTTTCCTTTGGAAAGCAAATGCAAATTACGTCTTTGAACCGAGTTTAATGAAAAGCCAACTTAAAACGAGAGTGTTGTTTTTATATTCTAAAATGAACGTAATTTTTTGCCGCAAAATCTGTTATGGACACACTTGGAGCCTAAAAAGTTCAAAGGCTTTTATTGGGACACTTGTATCGTGGCTTAGTATTAAAAAGTTAGGTTTATATTTGGTTGTAATTTTTAGATTTTTTGTATCTTTGTTTACTTAGTCGAAGATTTAAATGAATCAAAACTTTCTTTTGTTTGTACCAAAATTTGAGTTTATCTAAAGGCATAAAAGCCAAAAAAGTAGGTTTAGGTATAATATAATGAATATAAACATTTGGCTTATATTGATTTCTTCTTCTTATTCTTCTTTTCGTGTGATGAATATGCACTTTATGTAGATTAAAAGCTGTAAATAACTGTGTGCATTAAAAATATTATTTAAAAAAAAACCATATGTGTCTAAACATTTTCACACGGCGTTGTTAATACAAACTGCTATTAGGATAATGGCATCGCAGTGTAAAACCTAAAGAATGGGTTGCTGGCGTGTCGCCAACTTACGGAGCGTGACCCGGCTGTAAGTTTACCTACCAACAGAAGGTTGGTCATATAGTGGAGTCTTATTTCGCAAACGTACGAGCCTCATCCACGTTTAATTAGCGTAGAACTTACATTTAGGTCTTTGGAAGTTTATTGGTTCAATTTGGAGGATTCTGTAGATGTATTATTTTTTCTGAGTATAAGTGAACTAATGAACTAAGTATTTTAGAGTAGTTTTTCATAGAAAGTTGCAATGATTAACTTTCTTGAGTAATAAAATGCTGAATACTGAGGAACAATATCCAAAGTGCCTAGTTTGAGGGTGCAATTGGTTTGATGTGCAGATAGGGAATAAATATTCAAACTTTTTACGAACTGATCTCATACTCGTATAGCACCGTCTGATTCACAATAAATTTACATTTTAGCAACATTTTCCACTTTTTTGCTAACAATTAAGAAATCAACTCATGCTGATTAAGTTAAAAAAAACTTACATCACATGAGATACTAATATAATTATATTTAACTATACATAAATAGTTGTAATCTCTATTATAATTATTATTACTTTTTAATTACAATAGTGTAGGCACCTCCCGTTATTTCTGTGGTGAGTGCAGTTGGGCGATAATCTGTGACCGTCAGCTGATCTGTGCGACTCGTGACCCCGATCATAAGCCGAAAGGAAATTAGTTTTTAAATCTTTTGTTACGTTTACTAAATTTACTTACTATTTACATTGATAAAATTATAGATATTTGAATTACTTTTAATTAAATCTTCAAACAGTTATTATCGATATTCGTTTTGTATCAATAACTGTACAGACGTCAGTTTGACACGGCGCGCGGCCGGCCATTCGATTTTCAAATATTTTTTCTACACAGACGCGTTGATGCAAATTTTGTGAAGAGCATTTTTCAAATAAATAGTTATAAAAGTTATTATAAAAATCTACTAGTTTTTATCTCAACCACTACTAGGCTTTAATACTTTTGTGTGAGCGTATTTGCCGTGTTAGACTGTAACTTTAAACTCAATTGTAAAGATAGCTGAAATCTATTAAAAGTACTTTTTAATATTTTTTTTATTACATTTTTGTTAAAGTAAATCTATACTAATATTATAAAGCTGAAGAGTTTGTTTGTTTGTTTGTTTGAACGCGCTAATCTCAGGAACTACTGGTTCGAATTTAAAAAATATTTTTGTGTTGGATAGACCATTTATTGAGGCAGGCTTTAGGCTAACATCCCGCTGCAACTATAAGGAGCGAAGAAATAATGGAAAATGGGAAAACAACGGGGAAAATTATTCATCCTTGAGGGCTTTCGTTGCGTGCGCTGCGAAAACGGTTCTAGAAACCAAAAATATATGTATGAAAGAATTAAGGGAACTTTTTACCGCGGGAAAACTTCGCATTCCCACGGGAAACCGACTTCTACGCGAACGGAGTCGCGAGCGGCCACTAGTGCATAATAAAATTATAAGTATATTCATGTAAAATTTTCTCCTATCGCGTTGGCTGCATAAAACCAAAGTAATTATAATATTTAATGAAAGTAATTAACAACATAACGGAAGCTAACCTCTACATTTGTTATGTTTGAGGTTTGCTCGCGGTTTTAATCTTGAAGCATAATTAAACACGTTCTGAAATAGTCTGGAGGGCTGCGGTTAGTCGAACATTATGTACGCGTTACTGAGCGCGCTGCCGAGCGAATGGCAGCCTTATGTGTATGGCGGTAGGGTCGCGGGTCGGCGAGCTAGCTACCGGCTGTTGGCGTCGGTTTCAATAGCATTGTAATTATAATGGCATGGGAATGTTGACACGATATCAATATTGGAGTACCGGGAAAGATATTATTGTGTTTTTTAGGATGAGTTGTTCTTATTTTGGTTACCTTACTAATGAGATATCATGTTGTTATGTGTTAATTATTTTCGGCAATATTGCTAAACAAGAATTGTGTTTCGTTGGTCAGATAAAACAATTTTACTTAATAATGTTTTATGTATCGAGAAGGTTAGGCAACTGTTGTATAGAAATAAAAAACAAGATCAAGATAAACCGAGCAATGAATACCTGTAAAAAAAGTGTTTTACAGCTCTGTTTTTCTACCTAAAAAAGTTGGTTATTCAAGTCGGTTTTGTTCCCTTCGTAAAGGGTACTTCTGTCTTGTTGTCACTAACTAACAAATCCAACCACATTTTATGGTTAAAATACATTATAATTTAAATAAAAATATATATACTAAATATTAAAATATATCTCACCCATATGTTTATACAATGTCTGCTGGGTTACTGAAAAATCAGGCTTCTAGTTTTATCCACAACCACATGAGTTGAAAAGGGCGTGTACTACTTTGAGAGGAAAAGCCGTTTCGTTTTTTCCCTCAGATAGACTTAATAGTAATAAATCACTTTACAAATAGTACAACTAGCGCTTCAAAAAACTTTGTTATCTTATTTGTGTGGCTTTACGTGCTTCTTGTTCAGGAGGTAGGGTTTCTGTCTGCAATTAAAGATGTATGTCTTAGTAAATTTATCTTAATTTTCCGTGTAATTGAATATGTAACTTGAGTTTTTTTCACAAACAGTAGGATAAGTGTTAGGAATTACTTTTTGTACACCATAAGCCGATAGTTCATGTTAGTTGTAACATGAACCAACTATTTTGTTATTCACATTAAATTAAAACAAAAACACTAAGTTTAATTAGAAATATCAAGTTTTTTTTTATTATTGAGGTTCAACAACTATACCTAGTAATAACTTAATTGTGTCGTGTTGTCAAAGTACCTATTATAATCAATCTCTGTAATCTACTCAGAATCCGGTTAACGTTTGGCATTTACGAGTAAGTTAGTTGCGTAGCAAACTTTTGTCCATACAAAACCGTGACTTCGTATTCCTTATTTGCCTGATCTTAGTAAAAGTACCAGAATTAGCTACTTTGCTTTATTTTATATTTAATTCAAGTAAATATTAACAGTTTTGATTATTTCATCAAACTTTGTTATTCCAACTTTTTTATTAGTACTAAAAAAAGTTTTTTGCACAAATTCAAATGTTACTAGATTAATAATAATATCTGTATCTTAAAGCATGTCTCGGGAAGAAAAAGTTTTAATATTGTTTATTTTTGATTCCTTCTTCACTGAATTTATTTAATTCAATCCCATCTACCAATTTGATTTAATTATCATTTACAACGTCCCTTCTCCAACCGGACAAAAAACAACCTTTTTATTTCCCCCGGTCCATTTACGCAACAATATATCTCCGGCGCCGCAAACAAGACAAAACACTCCGGTGGTAATTAGCATTAATGATCCGACGGTAACCCGTCTCGGTGTACATCAGAAAAACATTACAAGTCAGAGGAAGGGCCGGCGGTGGAAGTGAAAAATCACGGTCGTGAGGACAACTGAAGGGTCGCCCTTCTGGTTAATGATCGTATGGCGTTCTACATAGCCGGGCATAATTGAATTTTATTTATTTATTTAATATTTTTGCACAAAAACAATTACAATAAATATAAACTCAAAAGTAAAGCTGAAAATAAATATAAATATATTTTATTTAATGAATATGGAATTCTGCTACTGAAAGTAAAAAGACTATTACATATTTTTTTTATTCTAAATTTGTATTGGAAGTCTTGCTTCCTTATTAAAAATATGTGTGTTGCTAATATTACAGTATTACAACTTGAATGATCTTCCATGTGGATTAAAATGCGTGGGTTAGCCCCTCGCCAAGTAAGGCTGCGGAGAATAAAGTAACAAGCTACCATTGCATCGAGCATTGGCCCCGATTCTCAAAACACTCTCTAAAACTAAATTAAAATATCGCTGTCACTTTCTCATGCTTCGTATAAGAAAAAGACAGGTACATTCGTCTCACTAAATTTAGTCCACATCATTGTAAAATTGAACGAAATGCGCTGAGGACTAGCCTAAAATTGCCTTCACCGTGACATAATGCACGTACATTTTAGTTTGACAGGACTAAAATGATTACCTGTCTCTGTCTTATACTATTGAACAGTAAGTGGCGGCAATAGTTTTAGTTTAGTTTAGAGAGTGTTTTCAGAATCGGGGCCATTAACTTACTAGAGCCACATGAGTAAAGAAACTGAACAGAGACAAAGCTTCTAAAGAGCTAGCAAAATTTATAACTATTTTGGTAGGGTTGGCACAATTGAATAAATTAAAAATATAAATGTACTTTTTTTTCAAATTTTTTATTAAAATAGGTTTTTTTAACAAATTACATACTCTAAATATTTTTTTTTATTACTTTTGGTTTTTAATAATTTGTTGTGTCTTTTAATCGAATGATAAATTCTAAATCTAATATAAAGTTTTTTCAAATAAACCAATGGGAAACACTCACATGGCATATGAAATGTACAATCTTGCAAACGTGCTAATATGTCATTACCAATATTAACATTTTTAATATGAAGATCAAAATATTCGCGAAATTTTTGCTCAAGCAATTCAACAAATTCAATAAAATTGTCGAAAACAAAAACAAAACACGCACAACGTTCGAGCGTCGCGTCACGCCTGCACGCCCTGAGATTGACCACTGGCTGATCTAGTTTGAAGCGGTTTCGGCTCATACGTGACAAGCGGCCAGTGGTCACGCACACACACGCGTTGCACTTGTAGTGATGTACCTGTCACAGCGCATTCGTATGTAGCTTTGTCTCTGTTCAGTTTCTTTACTCATGTGCTAGAGCGGTACTGTCACTTGTTTTGTTCGAAGACAAATTCCGCTAAATCGCTGCATCGATTGCTGCGGTCTGATTGGTCGATTCAAAGTCAAGTATTGCACTATTGGTGCGGGACTGGTTTAATCCGCGCGTCAATTTATTATTTAGTATTGTTATCAGTGACAAATAATTGGCCGATTTCGGGATTGGATGGCTTACAATACTGCTCTAGTAGGTTATATGCTCGAGGGTAGCTTACAATGGTATTTTTTAATAAAATCTGCAGTTTAAGCTGCAACTTACAAACATGTCTACGGCGTAGTCGTTCTGCTACGAAATGCTACGAGAGAAGTCTTGCATTTGATTCTTAATAATGGTAATTTACTAGCTTCTGAGTAGGTTTCCACAAAATCCTTCAGCTGCTAAGCATTACTTTCTAAAGCCTTACTCCATAAGTTTCGTATATATCAAAATTTTATAACATTAGAAAATTTCATCACGTTTTTAAAAACTAAAAAAACAAAACATTTTGCCCACAAACACTCCTAACGTCCCTCGCGAAATTGCTCTGAACCGTAAGCAGCTTTTCAATGGAACTTTCGAGAGAGAAATATAAAAGTGGTGTATTGAAAGCGACGCGAGACGAGTGGGAGCGGTTTTGTAATTGTCTCCGAGTTACGACTCCGCGGACGAACATTTACTCGAATAGTGTATGTGGGCATGGTGTGGTTAGGGTATGGAAATATACCTTGAAGATTGAGGTAGTGTTGAAAAACTGGAGGGAAAGAGGCGGTGTTCTTAGTACGTTTGGATATTGGCTGACATGTAGCGCAGCGGTGCATATACCGGACTGTTAAGTGGTAAGTCCCGGATTCGAGCGGTTCTTGCTTACCACTTAACAGTCCGCTTACGTCCACTTAACAGTCCAAAATCGTTTTATATATTTTTATCCATTTCTTTAAAACTTTTTATCTTTGGAGTAAATAAATCTTTCAAAGTTCATGTTAAATAACAAGTTTTATTTTATACCTACATATAACGCTAGAACTCACTTTGATCTAACACATTTCTCATACTCTTCTCTACTTTTATATAACCCATTTTTCAAACAAGTGCATCATCTGTATTGTTCCATATTTAATCTATGCCACAAAGCCAGCACTCCTGAATGCATCGAGGCAAACAGACACTTGTCTCTGCATTTACCTTAATTGAAACCAACTACTTAAGTTTTATTTTATTTTGCTTAAAAAAAGAACCGGGGCAATTTGAACTACAAGAAGTCATTGTGTTGAGTCCTACTAGTTAATTAACGTGAATGGTGAATACATTTGTTTGTAATGCACAAGATTCATTTAATTTACAGGAAGAAGTTTCTTTTAGAACCAACAAAAATACAAAAATTGTAAAAAAAATATAGTATGTTACAAAATCTCTATATTTGTCTGGCAGTAATCGCTGCAAGATCGTGTCTTGTGCGTTATATCCTTGGTTCAATTGTAATAAATGTTTCCCTTTTTTTTGTTTCCAATCAAAACACAACTTTCGTAAAAACACAGGAATATCGCCATCATTTCGCTGTTACTAGTATGCCCCATTTTTCAGAAAACAACACACAATTCTACAACAATCGCAAACCAGTTAAAACAACGAACAAAGTCGCAGTCGCTTTGAAAATTAACTTTTTAATTCAATTTGCCACTCGCGACCCCTCCGTAGATTGCAGAGGATTAACAAACATACCAGTATGAAGTCGGGAATCTTTGTTGTAAATAGCATGAAGTTTTATATGTGATTAAACCTGAGGTAGATTTCTAAGGCCCAATTGCAGGGAACGTTTTAACCTCGGGTTAGCTAACTCAGATTTAAATGGGCCACCATCGATTGTAATAAAAAGTAATTACAATCGATTGTGGCGCCATTTAAACCTGAGTTAGCTAACCCGAAGATAACCCGAGGTTAAATCGTTCCCTGCAATTGGGCCTTAGTAGTATATTTTATCTTTAAACTGTTTTGTGTTAGTTTTCTTTAGTCCTTTGACTACGATTTTTTTTGTGTAGACCCGCCCACGCTTCGCAATGGTGTAATTTTGCCGACTTGCGAGGGAACCCTTGCATGTTTGCTAACTTAAAAATTTTTTTCTAAACGTTGTTTATTTACAAATTTAAATGAATAAATACCCTAAAATATGGAGAAAACCGCATTTAAATCCGTTACGTACTTAAAGAGGAGTTAGCGGCCAAATATACAAACAGACAGAATTAGCGACTTAGATTTATGTAATAATGATAATGATAATGATGATATTTATACGAATTTCAACTTGTTTCTATGTCTGTCGGTCATGAGTTTAACCCGTTTTCAAGAAGCTATGAAGTTTAAACTTTTATTAAATGCTCAGAACAGTAGGTAGATAATATATCAAAGTTAAAAGTTAAAATTAAAATTAATAGCAGTTTAAAAATTCACTAGCTCGTGTATCTTTTTCCTGCAGTAGGAATCTATCGAATACAAGGTGTACTTTTTGACCTAGAACCAACAAATTATCATAAAAGTTTCTTCATAAACAAACAACAAACATCCTTTATTTGTAATTCCATTTAGCGCCATATTAAAATGAAAAACTAAATTACAACAATGACAATTTGCTTCTTTTTGATATAATTATTACGATGTTAATGATTTTAATCCGAAGCTTAAAGCAACCAGATATGAGTACACCCTCAGATTTAATAGTCCGTTCAAACGTCCTTCTTGCCCAAAACATAAGAGCGTCAGAATTACGGCACGTTTGGCGTTTGAACAAAAATGGCGCTTCGAGATAAGGATTTATGCAGCAATAAAGCGGAACGCCTGGAAGCAGTCCAGCAGTGGAATCTATTTGTGGACATAAAGGGATCTGCCGAGGCTTGGTTACTGCTGGACGGACCTACTAGAACACATCTTTTACGTTTATCAAACGATTTTGCTTCACAGAGCGTGTGCGGATTTATGGAGATTAAGTACGTGTGAATAAGGAAGGTTAGGATTTCAATAATCGTATAATAAGAATCTTTGGCACGGTTCTCGTATAAGAATACAGTTTCTAGTTCGTTCATAGTCTAGCAAGAATTTTAGCTTTTTAGTTTCTCAGAAAATACATAGCATACACCGGTAAAAATGATGACTAAATAAGTAGGTACTAAAGTGAGTATATATTTTAAATACACTAATAGTAAATTTCCGTATTAGTTACATTACCCACATTAAATATCGTCGCACAATTTGTCAGCAAAACGACCTCCTCTAGTCATTAATACGAGGCTAGTTTTCAAAGTCCCTTATCCTAAATAAACATAGTTAATACAAAACAGCCTGATACCTTACAAAACTATGCCTCGTAATCAAATAGATAGGTATGTATACTTAGTATGAACCAACAAACGACTGAGCTAAATAAAACAGGAGTAAGTATCATTAATTATTAAGAATAGGCTTAAGCTTTGTAACAAATAAATATCATAATATTTATTTTCTCTTTACAATAGAGCAACTGACTGCTGGACGCAATACGAACTATTTCATTAAATATTTTTATCTTGTGTTCTTTTTATTCCTTTGAAACCGTTTTGCTTTTAATGTGAATTGTCATTACTACAAAAGTGTACTCAAAGCCACATGACAGTCGTTACCAACGAAACTGCCCAACTTGTGCGCATTTAGTTGTTGGAAAATGTCTTTCTGTAGCCTAACCACGAATTACTATCGAATAGTATCTAAGCTTAGGGTCACCGTGCAAAAATAAAATGATATTAGGACAGCAGTATTTACCGTACCTAATAGTAACTAAAACGAGCGATCACGAGTATTTTTCAAAACTTGATTGTTTTAATCACTTTTGACCTTTTACAAAAGTATTACGACGTGATTATCGTTTTTATATCAAACTAACCGTAGCGGTATTTCGTGAACTCTTCTATCTTCAACCTACGTTTTCATGATAGTTAATAATGCGATTTGCAATATATTCGTGATTGAGGCACAGAAAGGAAGTAATGTTTTGTGCGTACTATTTAGAGCGATCAAATGTCGCTGTAATGACGCTTGCGTTGGTAACAGTGTGATTTAGTAAATAAATGGGGAAGAAACTTGTAGCGTTCACTGTACGACTTAACGCTGTCAATCTCTAATTTCGATGTTTTTGAAGATAAAAAGAATTATAAATTTTTTAGAATTACAAATTTAGTTGCGGTATATTTGAAAGTGGAAATTGTTGTTTTAGAACATTTTTTCAGATTATGCAGATAGTAACGACAAACCAGATAAAATAAGGAAACTTTCTTGTCATATTTTTAGACTCTTACCTACATATTGTTATTTAAGTAAGTCTACTGTCTACGAAAAATATAATAGCTTTAAGACCCTTGAAGTTACTTACACACTTTGCAGGGTCATAAGTCGCGAAGGGGTGCAAGCATACATAATAAGGCTTCTCTAAATATGATTTATGTATACTTTCATGCTAGCTACGACGTTGAATCTTCTCGTATATCTTAGTTACCTTTATAAAATAATGTTAATGCTTTAATTTTTTTATAGAGATGTCAGTAAGTACGTAAATATCATATGATTAATAAAACTATCTTTCTGCACAACAATGAAACAATCAAAACCGTTCTTATTCATATTTAGTTACATTGTTTTTGATTTATGATTGCGTGGCGTGTTGTTTTGTTAAATCAAGTCTGTTCGCAACAAAGTCGCTATGCGAATACTAGACAGCAATCTAAACACAAAAGGCTTTTGATTTAATAACAAGGGTTCGCATCCAAATATGGTAATACTGAAGTAGGTAAACAATCTAATAAAATGATGTCACTATCAGATAAACCCGACCCTTGTAACCCAAGTCCAAAGTGACGTTCCGTCGACTTTATCTCCTCAGAGTTGTGAAATGATTGCAAACTTGTACCAATTTAACTTAATGGAACTTGCAACTTTACACTGAACGGCTCTATCTTAACAATCTAATTGTATCAATTGTCAAAGTTTAAAAGTTGCTGGGGTTGTGGCGCTCGGCGCAGGCGCGGGTGTGCGGCGGCGGTCGGAGGACTCACTTCGCGCGCGCGGCCCGAGCTCGCCTCGCGTGTCCGATTAGAACACGACAGGCGACGTAAACAATACCCGAAATCTTAACCCAAACAAAAAGATAGTAAAAAACCATCCATTTTAAATTTAACATTGAATGACGCATTTAAATGAACTTTGAGTGAACTTTTTAAAGTTATGTGAATGAATGTGAAAGTTCTGAGTAGAACGGTAGTGTGTGAGCAAACGAAAACTTAATATGTAAAAGGCGTAAGAACTTAATTAAACAGCCATGAAGCTTTTATGCCTAATTGCTTTTTGGGGTAAGTTTGCTTTTAATAAAACTATCTCTCCAATTTATAAATATTATGAGCATAAAAAATACCGAAAATAAACATTTTTGTATTTTGTAATTATTTAAAAAATATATCATATCTTAATGTTAGTAAGAACTTTGTTTTATAAAATTTCTTTAAACCGAAACAAATTTTGTACAAAAAGGTTTCCTTCCAAAAAATCCTAAGCCTACTTTAAATTTAATGAAGCTGGCAAGCTAATGGCAACAATGAATTATCCAAATCACCACCCTCCGTGCCTTTACGTTAAAAGCCTTTAAAAATACGACTCAAATATGTTGGCTCAAAAAGAAAAACAAGATTTAAATAAACTTCGTTTAGGTTCTATAAAAGAGTAATTTCGGGTAGTCGTAAATTGAACAAGCAGTGAAAACGCACTTACCCGGACATTATTGTAGTTAATTTGAATTTTGGCAACGTTCGTAGAGCCCCATCGTTAGATTTCGATGTTTTACATTCTTATACAGTCAGTGCTACATTGATTATGTTAATTTTAGTGTTAACATATTATTTAACAGTGCTTGCCTCTGAATAAGTGTGTTTTTATTTTTATCGTCTTGTTATGATAATCTTCTATTGTAGGTACTTATTTGCATGCTATAATATATAAGAATTTGATACAAGAATGATGTCCTCCCTTTTCCTACACGTCACTAGGGTGCAATACAGAAACAAAACAGCCATTACTAAGAGTCATAACAATCGTATCGTATATTTGAGTAGTATTGTCAGAAACCCATTTCTACTGAGGCACTTGTAATCTCTGTATGAGACAGTAAACAAACAATTTGTTCATGTCTTGATAATGGACAATATTTTCGTATCATCGCTAAGAAATAATTACAAGAGTACGATAACATGAAGAAAAAAGATTTTACTTTCCATTCTTGCGAGGATGAAAGAATTTAATTAATACGAGAGAATAGTTTTCTTTTGATAAAAAAATAAAGAGGCTGATAATAGAGTTATGTTTACAAGTTTTCATACATGTATATATATCTACACAATTTTACGATTAACATAACATATCTTTTTGATACTAAATATTGACACATATTAAATGTAAAATGTGTTTTTAATTAATCTGAAACTCCCTTGGTTTAACTTACAGCTATTTTCTTTTATAATTTATTAAATTGTTGGTATTTCTCCCTTCTTCCAATATTGTGGAGTGATAGTGATCTCGTTCTCATTTTACCTCAGGTGAAGATAACATCAAACGTATTTCAAGAAAGGCCCGAGCTATCATTTTAATCTTATTCACATGTTTTTTTTCTAAATATTATTAAAACAGACATCTAAAGCTTTTACGTATAAAAAAGGAATAAATTTACAAATAAAAGTACTTAATTTAAGAATTTAATAAATTTTAGATCAACTAAATATAAAGGGTTCAAACTTATTTGAATATCAATATGAAGGTATATGTCTGACCTTGAACTTGTTTCGTAAAGCAGACAAGATATGGGAAACTGGCGGATACAAAAATACGGAAGTATTTAAATAAGGATATTTAGATAAGGATTAAAAACTAATCTCTTCTACATTGTCAAAAGCATAAAATCAAAAATAAAAAAAGATGTCACGGGACACCCCTACATACCCTACCCGAGAGAAAAAACTGGCGGAAAAAACTCTCAGCACTCTTTTCGAAATTGTATATAAGTAATTAATTACAATCATAATTTAGATTTATATTCAAACTAGCTTTTACCCGCGCGGCTTCGCACGCCTTAAATTTGGAGTAAAACTGCTTTCCCTGTACTATGTTATTTATTATACATGCAAACCTTCCTCTTGAATCACTCTATCTATTAAAAAAAACCGCTTCAAAATCCGCTGCGTAGTTTTAAAGATTTAAGCATACAAAGGGACATAGGGACAGAAAAAGCGACTTTGTTTTATACTATGTAGTGAAGGAAAGAAAAAAGCGCATCTAACAGTGGATGTGTTTACCAGCCTTCATGCAATGTTGTTTTGTGTTCAACGTTCAGTACCTACTTATAAGGGCCGAAATATACATTAAATCAAAATTAAATGTTTAACTTATACTAAACTAGCGTTTACCCGCGCGGCTTCGCACGCGTTTAATTCGGAGTAAAACTCCTTTCACTGTACTATGTTATTATACATGTAAACCTTCCTCTTGAATTACTCTGTCTATAAAAAAACCGCATCAAATCCGTTCCTTAGTTTTAAAGATTTAAGCATACATAGGGAAAGAGAAAGCGACTTTGTTTTATACTATGTAGTGATTAACCTCAACATCCTCTCAGTTTTGTATAGAGTTAGTTTGAGACTCTCTGGGAATTTTGACTCCGCACAAGTAAAGCTAGTATACCTAGCTAGTAGTTTAGACCTTGCGCCTTTCATAACAAAAGCATTTAACAAATGGGTTTTGCTAATTTTAAATTGTTAAACACCACGTTTAAGAAACAGATACGGAAATAAACAATTAATAATAAAAACAAATAAAAAACAAAATTGTAATTATCCTCAATCTTTGTAAATGATCCATACGAAGGAATATAACCGCCCTTCTATTTAAAAGACATTACCATACCTGAAAATTACAGTGTGAGGGATGTCAGAATCTAATTACACCGTAGTAGCTTGCGTTATTGTAATAAGTTTCTCTTGCGGAGGTGTAATAATAGTAACCGACACACGGAATACTAATATGCTATTATTGTAATTACTTTACATGGCTGAGCCAATATTGAGATCTTAATACCAGTTTGTTAACGAATAAACCAATTAAAAGAGATGGTTCATTATATCTATAGACTTAGGGGAAATTACTTTACTCGATAAATTAGCTTCAATTAATAAATATAAATGGGGTAAGTTGGCGTGACCATAGTTTTACATAGGGGAGTTGTCATTTTAAATGAAATATTTAACGTTAAGATCAAGTCTATATAAAAAGAACTAGCTTAAACTAATTAAGTTGGTGTAACGACATTCATGTTGTATTGAAGGAATATATTAAAAAATAATCGTCAATCTGTTAAGATATTAACTCAGCAGGAAGTAAATACCTTAGGGTATAATAACAATATTGCTGAGTGTTTATATAGACCCATAACTACTACGTGTAGCATTTCTGTCGTCGTGACCAAGCGCCGTATAAGAGTTATAAAAGGGGTATAAACTGTTCAACTTTTTTCATAATATTGAAAATAAGGTATTTGTTTCGTTTTTATTTCATATATAAAAAGTGAATTAGCCGCCAAGTATTAGCAGTTATGTTTTTAAATTTATGTATGTTTGACGTTTTATTTAATTAGCCGGCACAATACCTGATGCTTTTTCACGACAACGTGTCACGGGCTGCCAATAAATTGTTACCTGCCAACAATTGGGTAAGTTACCTAGTGTAGAAGAAATTAATAATTCGACTGAACTGAGACTGCATGAGAGTGACGTCAAGGGAGGGGGTATATGGTTATTATACCCACACTTACACTCTATCATATTAAACTACGAGCGACCCGCCCACGCTTGGCAAAGGTGTAACCCGACTTGCTCGCGAACCCTTTTTTGCTAACTTAAAAAACTTTTTATAAACCTAAAATATGGAGAAAACCGCATTTAAATCCGTTACGTACTTTAGGAGGAGTTAGCGGCCAAACATACAAACAGACAGAATAATGATGATATGTTAGAAAGAAATACGACGGCCTCTGTAACGCAGCGCTAAGTACTTCTGTCAAGCGGGAAGTCTGGGGTTAGATTCATGGGAATATGGATCCCGATTTAGTAAAAAATATGTTTTCGAAATTGACTTGTGTCTGGGTCAAGTTCTGCCCTAGTCAACACAGTTTTATAATGTTATCTGTTCCTATAATAATTTTAATAAACATTCTGTAACCAATGTCTGCTAAAATTATTTTTACTATGAAACAAGTTTATCCAAGGGCTAATTTCTTTTTAACAAATGATTTAAGGTAGGTTATTGTCATTTTTTTTTATAAACTATGATTGCATAATGGCTTACACCTGTAGCTCTACTCGGGTGAATATAAAGTTAGCCTAAATAAAATCTTAATACGACAATTGTAAATAGAAAAATATGTTTAAAACTTCTAGAGATTACCCGAAACATCCAGACCAACAAAATTTACTTCTTCTTAATATTATCAATCATCGATTCTGCAAATTAATACCATATCTAACACTACACATTTCTAAATAAGCAGCTTGCCCACACGACCGGCTTGGCACGTCTCCAGTCGACGTTTGTGTTGGATTCAGTAGATCATTTTTAGCCGCAGATAAAAAATACGGACGCGGGGTAAATGACGTTAAAACGGTTCGATATTGGATACCGTGTCATACTGTAGAAGTCACGGGTACTCTGAAAACAATTAGGTGTGTTTTAAAGTAAATTGTCACCGATTATATATGCTCTATCACTCATTTATTTTTATGAGTGATAGAGCATATAAATAATCATTGTTTGAAAGTTATATTATTACTGTACTTAGTAGGTACAAAATTATTGGTGCAAAGTGTGTTTCCAACTCCTTATTTAAATCAAAAATATATTCGAGAAATACTTTTACAGCGACGGTGGAACGATTCTGGATGTGCCTAAATTTAAATGCATCTAATAATCATGGCAATATAAATAAATGATGAATAAATAAACTCATACCAATAAACAAAAGAAAGTTGATTTAAAAAAAACAAGGTAGGTTTGAATATTATATCACTCGCACAATCGTTTATATCATAACAACATGATTGTCAGTACCTACTCAACTTACTTTATTTATCTTACTGAATAAAAAGCGTTATGGTTAAGATACTACAACCTGAAATATTGGAATCCTATACCTATTTACTTATACACCCTGAAAAATATTATGATTACTTATCTTTACCTACCACAAAAACATATGATTTCCAGTTTATCGTTAAAGGCATATTAAAAGTTAATCTTTCACATTTCACTGAAATATTAAACCCTTAATCCCTCAGTTATTGGTTAAACCCGTAACTTTTAATGACAGGGTTGACCGTATAACGATCCACATGAAAGGACTCGCAAAATCAATCTAATCCGAAAGTTAGGTACTTCCATTAAATATTATTTATTTTTATTAGTTAATGTATTTTTTTTAAACTGCGTAAAAAACTCGCGTTAACCCTATAACGGGTGTAAAAAGACCATTTCCGAAGCCTGAATCCAGGTATTCTTGAGCCTAAAATGTAATTCAATTCACTTACAGTATACCCAGAAAACTCAGTTTAAAAAGTTATTAAGGATTGAAAAGTGATATTCGCCGCTTGAGGTCATCACTCACACATCAGCTAGTGGTTTAGGAGCAAAATTTGTTCAAATATCAAATAAAACTAAAACATTATTCAATTTGATATAATGCGCAAATTTGAAATTTGAAAAGAAAAAATATAATTTAAAAAAACGTATTTTTTTTTATTTTTAACGTAACGAGTAGCCCTCCAGCAATGTCCAGTTTTCGTTTTCGAAAGGAGTCTTTTTACCCCTGTATTTCGCAGCAAATTCCATTCGCTGTTTCGGTAACCTTGTTTTAGTTTTTTTTATCAAGAAAAACAAACGCCTAATTGGTAAACTCTTAGCATTATTGATTAAACGTCGTTTCCTTAATTGAGAATTTGAAGTTAAGCCAATTTTTTTGACATGCATAATTGTTTATACATATTTTTTTATAGTATCCATTTAATAGTATCAATCTACTTAGATTGATACAACTTTGATTTCCTATTTCGGAACCTATAACTTTAAATCAAAAAGTTAATCCAAATTTGACGCCACCAAGCAAACATACAATTACACCTATGCTTCTGCTTAGTTTAATATACTCGTAACATTTACCTACCTATGAGATAGTATATTTTTGTAACGAATACATTATGATACAATACCTAAAGTTTTGTATAGTTCAAGAACTTGAATTACGTTTCACTATACGGCCATCTCTTATTTACGACCCTCAAAGAAAAGGGTCTAATTACTACATCAAAAGCTAAATTACAATAAATTATCATTTTAGTTATCCTATTTCGGTGCTGAAAGTTTAAAATTGAATTTAAACTTCAAGTCAATTCGGGGCCAAACTCATCGTTGGTAATAAAGTTATTTTCTTGGAAATTGTTATCGAGTTCCAATTCTATATTTTATGTGTCAGTATTGGGTGCGTTAATATTAATATTTTAGTTTACAACCCAATAAGGGTGTGGTGCGACCCCTGTGTGATCTGTTCTAAGGCTGCGATTAGGTTCAGGTTAGGTTTTTTAGTTTTGTCGCTAATACGCTAAAAAAAATTGAATAGATTTTCTTTGTAATGTTAAAAGTAGGCAATGTAATTAATTACCTATATACTTAATCCCGTTATTTATTATATACATAATTTAATTATTATTAGTTTTGAAATAATTAAAAGTTCTTCGTTTATGCTATTATATTATTTTACCTGTTTGTTTCTTTGGACCAAGTAAAAAAACTCTAATTAGTAGACCGAAACGACTTTCAATAGCAAAACTTTTGTAATAAGTATTATTTCTATTTGGTTTTCGAAATTTTTTTTTTTGGTTTGTTTTTCGCAGAACATTAAGTAAAATACGCTACAATATTTTGTCAAAACCGCTCCGTTCATACATAACCGCAGCTTGTTGATTTATCGTTCGCATAACTTTTATGAGTATTGGTATTTTTATGGCGCCAAAATGGATAGTGGCTGAATGGAGATATCACAACTGTCAAACTGAGTGTTGCCAAATAATAGAAACTGAAGCTGATTGGACGAGAGTTTTATATTGACGTTATTATTTTATTACAATTTTTAGAGTGTGTTGTAAACCCTATACTCTTTTGCTTTAATTTTATATAAAAAAAACTTTAATATTTGTATACTAACTTAAGTGACTGTTATAAAAACATCATTGTCCATATAGAATTGATTTCAAGAGGATTCAAATAGTTATTTAGATAGAACAATTAGAAATGCGAGTAAAAAGGAGTTATGTACGATCCGGCGCATCTTTGGCTTCCTACTAACAAGTCTTACCGCTGAACTTAGAATTGTCTAATCTGTCAATGACATTTATCAAACTAAAGCAGAAATAAGGATCAATAATGGAATATATTCCATTTCAAAGTAAGTTTTAATTTAGATATATTATATCTTGCAAGGAGTGATTCCTAGCGTTTTGTCGAGGCGACTCCGACACTTTTTGGCACTCTTTTTATCTGTTGTTGGTAAAAGTTTTAAGTTTTAATCTTGTATTACTAATCTTCCCTTGATCCGAAATATAAAATGCATTATTTTGTCAATAATGATATAATGTATCTTTAATACAACTGGAGAGCTTTACCTCGAACCCTGGATGGGTTTACCTACTGTTCAAGGCATGGCATCACTTTAATCCATTAACAAAAAAATAAAGTCTAGAATAATAATTACTATTTCCTGAATAACCGAATTATTAATAACCAAATTTTAACAAAACAGTATTCGAAAGTGATGATAAAGTATAAATATTGTTTGTCCCTTGTTGAAACTAAACTAATTAAAACATTTTGAATTAGAAACAGCATGCAAAGTTTTAATTAATTGCAAAATTATAGGTAGGTACATAGTTTTGCATGTTCGTGCAACATCTAGCTAGTGGTTAATTTACATTTAATAAGGTTAAAACTGTTCAATTTAGCATTAATTGTTGATTTAACATTATATTGGATATTTAAAAGATCTTTTTTTCATAAGTTGGTAATAATTTAATGTTACTGTGTCCACTTAATTAAAAATTAAGCATGTATGTTTAAGTTTCATAAAGGATTAACAACACGACGTTAATGTTAGTCAGGGAAGCATAAAAACATTTTGACGTCGCTAATGACGTTGTGTTATTTTTCAAAAGAAGGTGCTAAGGACCTCTTAGTTTAGAAATTTCATTGAATATTCTATATTATATTATAGGTAGATAGTTGATTTAACTGCTGTGTTCACATGTCTTGTGAACTATCAGCTTGATTTATTTACAATGGAACAAAACATAAGTTTAAGTAAAAAACGAATGTACCTACTAATGCTATGAAAACTGAGTTTTAAAATTTTTTCGCAGCTCTTCTGTATCACCCGTGCATGTTTTTTTTCATAAATTTAAAATTTCAATTTCAACTAACTTGTTTATATCCCCATCTTCTGATTGGGGCCCTGTTTCTCTCTGGATCTCGTATGATGCAACTTAAGGATTTACCAACCAGAGAGCTTGCAGCTGCGTCCCACTGCAGTCTGTTCGCCGTCTTCCAATTGCAATGAAAATTAGCAAAACCTGCTTAAACTCCCAACACTATTCTCTGTATACTAAACCACTAACACATTGAACAAGGTACTCAGAACTTAGGTAGAAAACATAATAATTTCCTAATTAAGTCCACGGGCTTATAAAACTTGACAACTAGGTCCCTAGAGGCAGTGACACACGCGGGCGAGTCAACATTCCAGGAAATTGAATTACGTCCCATTTCTAACTTCCATAGAAAGTAAACAATACGTATATGAAGGTATATCTACAGGTGTAGTGAGGGTATAAAGGAGGCTTGCATTTTTATAGCTTGGTATATATATCTCTGCGTTTAAAATTCGAGCTATATGAGCTTTAGTTTTTAAATATATTGGTTGATTTGATATAGTAGCATGTTGGCGTCAACTTAATTTAATTCGCCCTTATTTAATTCAATTTTGTTAATTGACTTTGAAATAGTAGTTACCTATTAAAATAAAACACGCAAGTTATTAATTAGTTATTAATTTTAGAATACTAATTTGAATTTCGATAAGGTTAGTCTGAAAGACTATAACTATTAATTGAAACTATACCCACTATTTTCGCCATAAGCTTACCGGCGGCGCTATCTTCATCATACATACATAATCAACTTAAAAGTTATAACATTATCCGTCTCATGATGGACGATCAACACTATACTGTCACTAAATAAATTACGTAAACTTAGTTCTAGCTAATGATAGCGGTATGTGTAGGGTAGCTGAATATTCAGTGAGAGTGAGGGGAGTGGGGGAGGCGAACAAACTTTCCTGTTTTGAATAACAACAGGAGGCAAACTTGCTGCTATATGAAATACTCCGATCGTTTTGTTTTTCACGATTTCCTCTTTGGTAATACTGAAGCATAATGTATTACACTTTTTTATAACACAGCAAAGCTCCAAAAACTAGAAGCTTTTTCACATATGACGATTATTTTTCTCCGAAATACCCGAAATACTGAGCTAAGATTTTTCAAGCGCGTCCAAAAAACACAGTTAAATAAAAAACATAATAATACCTCGCGGGACTTAAAAACAAATTATGCTTCGAGAAAAACACGAAAGGAGGATGCTCCGATTATTTTTTATTTCATCATTGGAGCGATTGAGTTTGTTCGCAAATAACTTTTATTAAAAGCATTTTCTGACGCTCTAAATAGTCTGGGGGAAATGGAATGGAATAATCGGAGTACATTAAACCTAGAGAAATAGGAACAATTTAATATTTTGAGCATCATAATATTAGATGCTATGATGTAGGTACTTATACATTACTAGTGGCCGCTCGCGACTCCGTTCGCGTAGAAGTCGGTTTCCCGTGGGAATGCGAAGTTTTCCCGCGTTAAAAAGTTCCCTTAATTCTTTCATACATATATTTTTAGTATCTAGAACCGTTTTCGCAGCGCACGCAACGGAAGCCCTCAAGGATGAATAATTTTCCCCGTTTTTTTCATAGTTTCCATTATTTCTTCACTCCTTATAGTTGCAGCGTGATGTTATATAGCCTAAAGCCTGCCTCGATAAATGGTCTATTCAACACAAAAAAAAATTTTAAATTCGAACCAGAAGTTTCTGAGATTAGCGCGTTCAAACAAACAAACAAACAAACAAACAAACAAACAAACAAACTCTTCAGCTTTATAATATTAGTATAGATTAAAAACAAAATACACAATAAAAAAAAATTATGGTTCGATGTAATTTATTTTCATTGGAATAAATATAATTTTAAAAAGCTGAAATTGAGTAATACATTTATTACCTAAATTAAAAAAACAGGTTCATACATTAAAAAAATATCTATCTCTAAAAACATGGTATCATAAATCTTAACGTAATGATTCATAGACATGAACGGTGACTACTTTGTAAAGATAAAGAAGATTAGCTACTTGATATAAATCTATAATCATTGGCTAGTGTTATATTTATATAAACTATAACAGACATATTAAGAAGTTTATCATTGACTTCAGTATAATATTAACTATATACCATTTGAAAAACTGTTCTATAGGTAATGCATTATTTGTACAATAAAGCGAAACCATTCGAACTATAAAGCACCTAAAGTGAAGCTTGGGAATATTTTTGTTTCAAACACGGCATACTATTTGCATTCTTTCGAGATATTTTGAGCTTTTACAAAATCCACTTATTTACCCAAAGATACACATCAAATTGGGTTTACATCCCTCTGAATATGTAAACAGAGCCTTATAGTCACGCATGAACGTAAATTCCGATGTATTCAGCCATAAAAACCAGATGCGAGAGATATGCCTGGAAGAAACGCTTTTATAAGGAAAAGAACGATGAAAATATCACAAGGTACGTTAGTTGCTATAGCATCGTGTGTGAACACGCAAAATATTTATAACTTGCACGTGTGCAAAGTTATTTGGTTAATATTGCGAGAATATGAGTCTCTATAAAAAATACAAAATGGCCTCAGCTTCGAACGCGCTCTGTAAGACGTAAACGTTCAAAAACGATGTTTGCAACGATTGCATTGCGCTCGGAGTAAAGAGCAGTTTGGCAGAATTTAGATATAAAAAATATGAAAGTTTAGGAACGAACCCAAATCTAAATATTACGTGGCATGCTTGCCTTGCTAGTTTGTTTTAGTTTGAGATATCTTTCAATGTTAACCTGAGAAAATTAACCAAATACTTCTTACGAAATATTAATTCGAAAAACCGCAAGAGTGGTCTCGAAGAGTAGTAGATGCCTACATTACTCGTATCTTGTTCACAGAAGTGACAAATATTATGTAAGCAAACTTTGTCTTATAGTTTTGGCTTTAATCTCACTATTCCCATAAGTTTTTGGTTTTTTTGAGTACAAGAACAGATTTTTTATGTTTTTCAATACTACACCAAAATATAAGTTACTCTGCCCGTTTCTAAGTACCACGGCTGTATAAGCGCGTAGCGTCAGTTTCTTTAACTAATGAAATTAAATGAAATGAAATTACTTTATTGTATGTAGGATTAAAAACGAATCTCTTATACATTGTCAAAAACATAAAATCAAAAATAAAAATAAAATGTCACGGGACACCCCTACATTCATCAGCAATGGCCGTAGTAGACCGAGAGAAAAAGCTGGCGGAAAAAACTCTCGGTACTCTTTTCGAAATTATACAATCATAATTTATATTGATTAAAAACGTGTACATACAGTGAACATATAAATTATTTTCTCGTACTTCTCCGCTCAACATTATTAAAGTTAAAAAATATGAGTTTGCTAGTAAACTAATTGAGGAAACTTCCCGCGCCACAATTCGGAACCAGAGCAGACCGTTTCCCGAAGGCGGCAACTGATCACAAGTATGACGTTTGCTCCAGCCATCCTCCTACTCAACCATATTAGAGGGAATTGGGCGACCCGTTGACACAACGCCACCGCCCCAGTAACTTTCGAGGCGAGCATGACTACTCTGGGCCAAACAAGGCACTAATGAACCTCACAAAACAGTTAATTAATTGGAAACACCTGCAATAAGTTAAAACAGAGAGAGGAGGAACGAGAAAACAGTACAGAAAAAAGTAAAATGAATAATTAAATACATAAAAAAACAATAAAAGTACATACTTAAAGTTAAGTATCGTCAAGGTACATGAGGTAAATTATTATAATGCACGTACAATTACGTCAACCAATATCTTTATACAAAGTGTGTACAAAGTATAAATAGTCTTATACATAATACCTACAAGAAACCTGCAAGAGTTATAATCCCAAGCTTTCTTATCATTTAAGAAGTCTTGGATGCTAAAAAGCCTTTACTACACAGTTTGAGTTTAATAGTTTTTTTGAAAACGTTAAAAGGCAGGGACAGTAGAGACTTAGGGATTGAATTATATATAATTACTGACATTCCTATAAAAGACTTTGTGCTTTTTGTCAACCTACATTTGGAAAAACTAATTTTAGGTCGTTCCTAGTCATTGCGTCATTATTAGTTAACAAACGTCTATCCTTAAGAGTGTCAAACCTATCAATATTCTTACGCACAAACATAATGTTCTCAAAATATACTGTGAAGCAAGGGTCAAAATACTAATCTCCTTAAATAGATCCTTGAGAGATTCTCTTTTACTAAGGGCCAGTTTTTCAATAGTCAGATAAATTCTATCTGACAGAAAATCAGTATGTTTTTGTTGCACGTCGAACATAAATACTTCACATATGTATGTAGTGACAATGAAAACATACCTCTTATCAGTCAGTTAGCATTTATCTGACTATTGAAAAATCAGCCCTAAGTTTATAAATTCCGCGAATGGCCCTTTTTTGCAGCGTAAAGATCGTTTTAATGTCAGCAGCGTTTCCCCAGAGTAGGATTCCGTAGGACATTAGGCTATGAAAATAACTGAAATAAACTAACCTAGCAGTATGAATGTCAGTCAAGGAACGAATTTTTTTAACCGCAAATGCCACAGAACTAAGCCTACTCGCCAGTTGTGCAATTTGGAGTCCCCACTGCAGTTTGGAGTCGACAGTTATTCCAAGAAAAACGGTATTGTCTACCAGGTTTAACTTGTTGCCGTTTAATTTCAAATCTGACTCTACTTGCTTTACATTTGGTGCCGAAAACTTTATACATTTCGTTTTTTTTTCATTTAAAACTAGATTGTTCACATTGAACCATTTTTTCTCTAGAAAGTGCATTGTTCACGTCGTCATAATTTGTTTCCTGTCTGTTAATTTTAATAGTAACGAAGTATTATCAGCAAACAATACTATCTCATGATTATTCTTTACCATGTATGGTAAATCTTTTATATAAATTAAAAACAGAAATGGGCCCAATATCGACCCCTGGGGAACCCCCATACCTACAACGGACCCCTGTTATCTTTCGCAATTTATTTCAACTTTCTGAGTTCTAGCACTCAAATATGAGGTTAAAAGTTTAAGTTCGGTACCCCTAACACCATAATGACTGAGTTTCCTGATCAACGTATCGTGTTCAACACAGTCAAACGCCTTAGACAAGTCACAGAATATACCCAGGGCATCCTGTTTGCCCTCCCAAGCGCTAAAAGTTGGTTAAGAATAAGTTTTTCAAAGATTTTGCTACAAGTTGGTAGGATTTATATAGGCCTGAAATTTGTGGGGTCTGTGGAACTACCCGACTTAAATAAAGGAATAATCTTACTACTTATATTTCATTAAATCAGAAAACTCACCTGCATCTACAAAATTGTTAAATATTTTAGAGCAGGAGCAATAAAGTCTATAACTGAATTGATAATTTTAACAGATACCTAAGCCCGATAAATCCATGGTATTTTTTACATCAATGGTTTTGAAAACTTTTATTACATCTAATACTTAAATCGGCTTAAAATGGAATATATCCTTGCACTCGCTAACATGGCACTTTAGAAGCTCTTCAGCGTCCATAGGCGATGAGTTAAGTGACTTCGTGGTCAAAATTGGAATGTCACTGAAATATTTTTCAAATGCTGACGCTGATTTTTCCATCTTCTTTGATAGTTTTACCATCTATAAAAAGTTCGTACTCGTTATTGGAAGACTTAGATTTTCCCGTTTCGCTATTTATAATTTGCCATGTGGTTTTTGTTATGTTAGAACTAGCTTCGATTTTACTTTTGAGATAAAGTGACTTTGCTGTATTACATACTTTTTTAAACAATTTAGAGTAGTTTTTAACATAAGATATAAAAGCAGCACTACGGTTGTAAGATTTTTCGTCATTAACTAAGCAATGTGTTTCCCCGCAGCGGTGGCGCTTGCGCACGAGATCACGCAGCTGCAGGTGCCGCTGTTCGCGGACCCGCGCCGCGCCGCCGAGCTCAGCTGCCACTTCGACATGGACGACCAGCGCCTGCACTCCGTCAAGTGGTACCGCGACATGCACGAGATATTCCGATACAACCCCTCGCAGAAGGTAAGTAGCTAGAGAGTTAGCAGTATGTTCCCCGCAGCGGTGGCGCTTGCGCACGAGATCACGCAGCTGCAGGTGCCGCTGTTCGCGGACCCGCGCCGCGCCGCCGAGCTCAGCTGCCACTTCGACATGGACGACCAGCGCCTGCACTCCGTCAAGTGGTACCGCGACATGCACGAGATATTCCGATACAACCCCTCGCAGAAGGTAAGTAGCTAGAGAGTAAGCAGTGTGTTCCCCGCAGCGGTGGCGCTTGCGCACGAGATCACGCAGCTGCAGGTGCCGCTGTTCGCGGACCCGCGACGCGCCGCCGAGCTCAGCTGCCACTTCGACATGGACGACCAGCGCCTGCACTCCGTCAAGTGGTACCGCGACATGCACGAGATATTCCGATACAACCCCTCGCAGAAGGTAAGTAGCTAGAGAGTAAGCAGTGTGTTCCCCGCAGCGGTGGCGCTTGCGCACGAGATCACGCAGCTGCAGGTGCCGCTGTTCGCGGACCCGCGCCGCGCCGCCGAGCTCAGCTGCCACTTCGACATGGACGACCAGCGCCTGCACTCCGTCAAGTGGTACCGCGACATGCACGAGATATTCCGATACAACCCCTCGCAGAAGGTAAGTAGCTAGAGAGTAAGCAGTGTGTTCCCCGCAGCGGTGGCGCTTGCGCACGAGATCACGCAGCTGCAGGTGCCGCTGTTCGCGGACCCGCGCCGCGCCGCCGAGCTCAGCTGCCACTTCGACATGGACGACCAGCGCCTGCACTCCGTCAAGTGGTACCGCGACATGCACGAGATATTCCGATACAACCCCTCGCAGAAGGTAGGTTCATTTATCTGATTACAAAGGTCAAACAATTGGTTCACTTGCATTGCACTGGGTCACATAATTAAGTTAGTATTTATATTTTGGCTCCTTTATTCTTAATCGCGAACTTAAGTTACCAAACGTATAAGCAAACACACACGCTTCTTATATACTTGGACTTATCAAAACACCTTGATAAAAGCTTGTTTGATTGTTGGCTAAAAATCTTATCTTTTGGTGTTAAAAACGTATTCAATTCACAGATCCCACTTAGGTTGTACAACATCACCGACCAGATAATGGTGGTGGGCGGTGAGTGCCAGGCGTCGTGGTGCACGGTGGTGGTGATGCCGCCGCCCGCGCACACCAAGGCGGCCTACAGCTGCGAGGTGTCCACCGAGGGGCCGCGCTTCCAGATCGCCAGGCAGACCAAGCACATGACTGTTGTCGGTATGCAATACAACTCACATGCTATACTTAGACACTATACAACGTGACCGGTATAATGGTGGTGGGCGGTGAGTGCCAGGCGTCGTGGTGCACGGTGGTGGTGATGCCGCCGCCCGCGCACACCAAGGCGGCCTACAGCTGCGAGGTGTCCACCGAGGGGCCGCGCTTCCAGATCGCCAGGCAGACCAAGCACATGACTGTTGTCGGTATGCAATACAACTCACATGCTATACTTAGACACTATACAACGTGACCGGTATAATGGTGGTGGGCGGTGAGTGCCAGGCGTCGTGGTGCACGGTGGTGGTGATGCCGCCGCCCGCGCACACCAAGGCGGCCTACAGCTGCGAGGTGTCCACCGAGGGGCCGCGCTTCCAGATCGCCAGGCAGACCAAGCACATGACTGTTGTCGGTATGCAATACAACTCACATGCTATACTTAGACACTATACAACGTGACCGGTATAATGGTGGTGGGCGGTGAGTGCCAGGCGTCGTGGTGCACGGTGGTGGTGATGCCGCCGCCCGCGCACACCAAGGCGGCCTACAGCTGCGAGGTGTCCACCGAGGGGCCGCGCTTCCAGATCGCCAGGCAGACCAAGCACATGACTGTTGTCGGTATGCAATACAACTCACATGCTATACTTAGACACTATACAACGTGACCGGTATAATGGTGGTGGGCGGTGAGTGCCAGGCGTCGTGGTGCACGGTGGTGGTGATGCCGCCGCCCGCGCACACCAAGGCGGCCTACAGCTGCGAGGTGTCCACCGAGGGGCCGCGCTTCCAGATCGCCAGGCAGACCAAGCACATGACTGTTGTCGGTATGCAATACAACTCACATGCTATACTTAGACACTATACAACGTGACCGGTATAATGGTGGTGGGCGGTGAGTGCCAGGCGTCGTGGTGCACGGTGGTGGTGATGCCGCCGCCCGCGCACACCAAGGCGGCCTACAGCTGCGAGGTGTCCACCGAGGGGCCGCGCTTCCAGATCGCCAGGCAGACCAAGCACATGACTGTTGTCGGTATGCAATACAACTCACATGCTATACTTAGACACTATACAACGTGACCGGTATAATGGTGGTGGGCGGTGAGTGCCAGGCGTCGTGGTGCACGGTGGTGGTGATGCCGCCGCCCGCGCACACCAAGGCGGCCTACAGCTGCGAGGTGTCCACGCAGTAAGTTACAATATCTAGCTATCACCAGGCCACAATGTGAACTTTTAAGTGCAGCATAAAAGTGAGTGTAACAGTAGAATAGGTTGCTGAACTTAACTAACTCTCAAATTAACGATCTAAAGGTTACCACTTGAAACTACGTGTAGTAAAACTACCAGTGTAATGGAAACTTGATACCTAACTCAATATAAGTACGCTCTACCTTTACTAACACACCTAGTCTACTGCAACTTTTTAGAATTGAAGTTTCCCTCACAACCTTAATTACATTCTACTTAACCTCTCATTCAACTGCAACCTAAGTTAGACCCAACTTAGATGTAATTCAATTGTGGCAGCATTACCGACGCACGAGCCGGTGATCGTGGGCGCTCCGAAGCTGGTCCGCCCCGGAGACCAGGTGCTGCTGAACTGCTCCTCCGACTACTCGCTGCCGCCCGCCGAGATCAACTGGTACATCGATGACGAGTTACAAAAGGTAGACAATGTTATATGTAGGTACTTAACGTAAGAAATACTGATAGTGCGATGAGGTTAAGTATACGGAAGCTATCGAAGTGAGAGGTATCGAAGACAAAAAAAATTAGTATAGCGGTTGATTGAAAATATAGCAAAACCAGAATAGTTATCAATATTGTAATCAAGCTCGTGCTACATAAACATCTGGACAAGGATCTGTATCTATGGGATTTAATTTCAGTTCATTGTCAAACAAATAATTTGAACAAAATATGAAAATTGAACATCTTATTTACAAAGTACATTGTGTTACAAATGTAGTTAGAAGAGCCCTAACAAAAGACCCTTTAGCCCCAGCCGTAAAACGGAATGACCCATTCCGCTAATATTCTCAATCATATGCTACCTTTGTGTCTGTTACGACATGCAATCTTCTTTTATTATTTTCGAAACGTGAGCTAAGAGAGATAAATCCCTTATTTTTTGCCACAATGGTCTTAAAAAGTGTCATTATTCACAGCTACATAATGCAGTCTGTATTTACTTGGTAAACATGCTTGTGGTTTTATTTCAGACACGTAAATATGAATCATTCTATATGAAGCAAATTGTTTATTGTTGCACGTAAAAAACCTTTTTAAACTGAAAGTATTTGATGGTATTTAAAGCATTAAATTGCAACGTGTGATGAATGCTGATGGTTACATGCAGTATGAATAAGGTAGACAAGACAAGTTTACCATTCAAGACTATCCAATGATTAGTTAGCACTAATGTTTACTTAGATATCTAACAAACCTCTGCAGATGTAGCTGAAACTTACCTTACTGATGACATCTTTCAATATAACAAGCTTGAATTAGTTTAGTACTTACAAGGATTCGCCACTATCTTTCATTTTGTTCAATCTTCTTTTATATAGCTTCTTTTTTGATAAGACATAATTTCAAAGTATTTTTTCTTATGTTAGGAAATATATTTGTACCAATAGCAACGACATTTTACCAAGCGGAAAAATGTGCTACTTTCATTGAATCTATCTAAAAAATACAATTTCCGTTAGCTATACCTAATATCAAAATTCCTACAATTAAGAATTCATTTGATCCTTCTAGCGTAAAATAAGCTCAGAATTCTTATAAGCCACGGTCGGTAAACATTGCTCAAATTGCCGCTTTTGATTTTAATATGACAAAGTAAAATAAATTGTGATTCGATATTACTTATTTATCTAAGCAGTAACAGACAAAGGACCTTTACGGTATATGTCTAAAAAGGAGTAAGTAAGTACCTAGAAGTACCTTAGTCATACAAGTAAAATCTTTTTCACTTTTACTCAACGAATTTCGTTTACCCCGTGCGATCAAATTTCAACTTTATTTACAAATGGTTAAGCCATAAAATGAAATGAGTTTGCACTCAGTCATTTGGAACTTGTAGAGCTTTAAATCAACGCTCCCGAAATGCATATTACGTGTGATAAATGCAAGTGTATGTATGTACGTGTGTATTTATCATGGAATGGCGGCAATATTCCGTTCGACGGACTTTTACACGCCACGGCTCTTGTTTGCAGCTTTTGCCATTCTATTTGAAATATATAGCGGGTAAAAGCATTTGGTAACTCTGAAATTTTATTTGAACATTAAGTTAAAAACGAATAATTGGTTCAATCATCTGAAGAGTGAAAGTTGATGAGGATTTGATTTAACCAACCGATCTACAGCATTAACAGGTTACTTAATATTATCTCGATTTTAGTTACTTTACAAAGAATTGATCGGATCTTGACCATTTGATAATTTGATAATCTTTATGAAATAAGGCCCTCCATATAAATGCAAAAATGTGTATTATGTTCGTTATCATATAAAAAAAATTACCTAATATTTTTAGCTTGAAAGAGCAAAAAATAATTAATGGTTTGAATAACATTTTGAAACCGAGTGAAACCGAAGGGCGGAAAGCTTGTAGATACCTTTTATAGAAAAAGCTGTAAAGTTTTCAAGTAATTAAATGTGTATATATTTACGAAAGGGCGACGCCTGGGGCAGCACGGAGACGAGCGCGGCGCAGGCGGGCGGGCTGCGCGCGTCGTGGCGCGTGCTGCGCGTGCGCGTGCCGGCGGCGGCGAGCGGCGCCGTGCGCGCGCGCTGCGAGGCCGCGCTGCGCGTGGAGCCGCCGTCCGTGCGCGCCGCCGTGGCCACGCTCACGCTGCACTCGCGCACGCAGCTCTCCAAATACGTCTCCAACGCCGGTACGATTATCATCATTACATAGTATAAATCCAAGTCGCTAATTGTGTCTGTTTGTATGTTTGTCCGCTAACTCCTCCTAAACCAGTTGACAGATTTTAATGCGGTTTTCACCATCTCTTAGGTAGTTTTTTCATTTAAATTTGTAAATAAAAAACGGTCAGAAAACGTGTTTTTAAATTAGCTAAAATTCAATGTTTCGTCAGCAAGTCGGCCAAAATTACATCATTGCAAAGCGTGGGCGGGTCACAAGTATATTAATAAGTGCAGTGATAAGCTTATTCAGGAGTGTTAGGCCCGTATTACAGAAGGCGACTCAAGCGTCGTTTGAACTTCAATCAGTCAAAATTCGTTTTAAATACAGATCACCACTCAAGAATCGATCTTATCATAGAACGCATTTTAAGTTCAGTTCAGGTGAAACTTGACTCGAGTGGCGATTTGAGCGAAGCTCATATTGTTTATGGTTCAAGTTGGTTTTCATTTACAAATTATTGTGTTTTAAAAAATATATAAATATTTTATAACACAAAGTTTAGAATACTGGATTTTTTCATAGTCTAAATTAAAGACTGATCAATATGTTAACAGTGTAAGCAAGTAATAAATAGTTTTTTTTATGTTTTATTTAACTGTTTGTTGTTCTGTGTAGAATATCAAAAACCTTTTATACTGTGGCGACATAGATGGCGCTGATCGTCGCCAACATTCTTTCCCGGCGGTACGCATACAAATGACACCGACCGAAATGTATGGCAAATCCTATATTGCGCTATCAACATTTCAAGTTAAGTACATATACGACTTCCGAAATCTTCTCAGAGGCCCCGCTTGGCCCTAGAATACTAACATAGGGCTTACTAAACGTCAGACTAAACGAGTATTCTCACTTATTGATGGAGGCTTATATTCATAACTAGTGGCCGCCCGCGACTCCGTTCGCGTGGAAGTCGGTTTCCCGTGGGAATGAGAAGTTTTCCCGCGGTAAAAAGTACCCTATGTCCTTTCCCAAGTTCAGTTCTTTCTTCATACCAAATTTCATCAAAATCGGTCCACTGGTTTAGGCGTGAAAGCGTAACAGACAGACAGACAGACAGACAGATAGACAGACAGACAGACAGACAGAGTTACTTTCGCATTTATAATATTAGTAGGGATGATTAGAGTACTAAAGCTCACAAATTAAAACTTTTGAATAAAAAATAATAGTCATTTCACTTTGTACTTTATTTTTGTTACAAATAACTAATAAGTAACGGATTTTTCACGGATAACGGAAACCCTCTGCAATGCCTCCATAGTTATTTTGGGAATCTTGGGAGCTATCTGCCTGCAAACTGAGGAATTCATCATCCTTTACAGGTGCATCATCACTTGTTGAATGTGCAATATTGTAGAGTACAGCACATGCCACCACAATTATATTTTCTACTGTCATGAGTACTGCCAGCTCATCTTGTCATCACATCCATAAATTGGCCAGTACTACAGCCTGAAAAAGAGCAAAAATGCATATGTGTTACTAAATTATAAAGTTCCAAAATAAGAGACATGATTTCAGTTTTGACATAGACCTACTTACTTGTACATTAATAGAAAAATATTTCCGGTTTCTGAATACTTCATGATGCTGCACTTCAGCAGTATTGACACTCTTTATATGTGTGCATCAATTGCACCATCAATATTAGGCAATCTATGATATTGTAGATATTGTCGTCAAAGATATTTGTTGTTTACAATATTTACAGCTACAGACATTTGACAGAATCTAGTTCAATCTACTCTCAAGATTGGTGTTGACATGATTTACGTGATCATAGATCAAATCCTCGCTTGAGTGGTGATTTCAACTTAAAAGTCAATTCAAAATATAAAAATACTCAATTGAACGTTGATCAACGAATTTCGTTTCAAGAGCGGTTCTAAAATAAAAGCTTTACTTAAAACTAGTTTTAAAACTAAATTCATTACTGAGTTACATTCTATAATACGGCCCTTAGAGTTTTCTGTAGACATTGACTGCAGTTATTATTGGTCGATAAAATTCTATCGCCGCGTCGTCGTCGTACTTTGGTGTTAGCGCAGTGTGGTCATTTACCCCGTATATTATTAAATTATATTTCCATAGTTATAATATATACTGCCCAAAATATCAAGGATATTATACAAATATCGCTAACAGAAACTTAGAAATATAAATGAATATAAACACGAATGTTGCATCAATATCGCCGCGTACACGCACAGAGCGACGCTCCGCAGTTTCTTATTCGGGCCTGACACTTCTCAAATTAAGTAGTGGCAAAGTAATAATTAAAAAATATCAATACTGATATATTCAAAGGAATTTTGATGAAATATGATCTATCCCGTAAAAGTTTTTCTACTTATTTTCACCAGCAAGAGCTTGAAAGCATAAGGTAATATTTTAAACGTTAATAAAAGACTGACGTTAGAAAGAAAATCAAGATTAAAAGCTTTTCTACCAAACACGTTTTATTTTTATTTTATTAATACTGTTTTCTTTATTACAGGAAGTTCAATATCCAGTTACAAGAACTTTTTATTATCTATCTGGATCTGCCTATTATTAGTTCAATCGAAGTTATGAGAGAGTTAGTTTTAAAATCAGTGATATTAATAAATAAGACGTTAACTTTGACTTTAAATAACGATGAATGACGTAAATCTAATGAGGGAATTTTATAACGTTAACTATTTTACGTTAAGTATAAAGTACTTTATGTAATCTAAGGGTTACATAAAATACTTTAAGGTCACAAATAGGTCTGTAAGAAACGGAATTATTCAAAAAAAAGCAAAGATTAAGTTTTAAGATACTGTTTTTTTTGTACAAAGTTATTCGCTAAGGACAAAATGTTTAAAATATATTTTAAATGTTATAATTGTATGTGCAAATAAGTGTTTTTTCATATTTATTAAAGAAAAACATATTTGTTTCCCTACTACCAAAGTAGGTTTAATTACCTTTGAAATACAATTTGTTTGTTTATTCATAATTGTAAGGCGAAAGTAGAACTAATATGTGTTAAATAGTAAATAGTATAAAATATTAATCTATGGCTGTGTTCTCACATAAGGTAATGTCAATTCTATGCACGACATTTATCTTTAACTTACATGTACAGACACTAATTATCAATAATTTTGTATTTTATTTGATATACTTGTGTATTATAAATGTCAAACATAAATAAAGTTTATTGTAAATATGAACGTCAAATAATTTTATTTCTAGAAATAACTTTCTGGTGCAATTTAATTAAATACCTGTTGATGTTGTAATAACACCTAATAAATTGCAAATTACCGAGGAAATGTCTTTAATTTATTCAAACCAAAAAGATACCTTTCAACTTAGTATACCTACAAAAATAAATTATTCTATTCTGTCTTAAATAGACAGAATAGAAGATTGATGAAATAATGGGCGTTTTTAAAATATGACGTAGTATCACAATCATTAATCTATCAGTGACGCCTGTTTTGAATTTGTTACCATAGTAAGTATTCAGGGACTTTTTGTAGCATAATGAAAAAGTTGTCAGAAAGCGTGTTGTTGCATAGTTTATTGATATGAAAGGTGGTTCTTGATATGAAAATGCCAGTTAAAATAGATTGAACGTCACAAAATAAAAAGGATACTGTATATGTACTTTCACCTTTTAGATTTAAATACAGTAGAATGCTGTATTCTATCTGGCCATTAGAGCTATATCAGTAGAACAATTTCTAAGTTGGATGGAAACCATTTACCACGGATTATTAATAGATACCTAATTGATTCGAGAATCTTAATGTTTTAGTGCTTTATACTTTAAGAATCTTATACGATCTTAATCAGTTACTTACTTAACAACATTTGGGCATGATAGTAAACATACGACAGATATTTATAAAAATGAAAATATTTATTCAATCATAGGTATTAGCTATTAATGCTATGCGATGTCCCGTGCAATAAAGCCAAGAACGGTTTCGGTCCCATCAATAACAATCTTCTGAAATGTATCTAGTGTCTATTAGTACAATGCTTTCGGTCACGTAGTTTTATTGTTCATTGTCATAAAAAAATAGAACTAAATTAGTTACGGCATGATACATGGGAAAAAAACTAGATTCCTACCTTAAATTACGAAGAGATGTCTTCTACTACCACTTCGTCTGGCCAAAACATTTTAACATAGGTACTCTTGACAAAAGTACCCAAAAATTACGTTTTAAGTATCCCGTCTACTTATCTACATAATCTCGTTGGAAGCGACGAAAACTCTAGTTAGTTATACAAATGATCAGTGTTTCCGCAGGGGTGTGCCAAAATAGCAAATTAAAACGAACTGCTGAGCACTGGGTTCCTGAATTTTGAGAGCCCTATTAATGAGCTGCGTGAATTTTGGCAACAATTCAAAAAGGGGGAAACATCAATTGAAAAAGTACTAAACAAAGTTATCAATTACCAACTACATTGGAAAAACTAAAGTTTAACAGAACAAACGAATGCATCCATAATTAAAACCGCATCAACAAATATTAAACTTTAACCATGAAAGCGGTAAATGCTACTTTTGACATATTTGTCACCACAATTCCACCGCTATTTCCATTTTAGAGTTGAAACGAAATGGGGAAAACATTGCCAAAGCGAATTATGAAAAGAGAAAGAAGTAAACATGCGGATGGCGCAATGTAGCGGTTCTGGGGGGTATGGTTGGAGGGGCGGAGGAGGGGGTAAACTATAAAATATTTGCATCGAAACGAGGGTTCACCAACAAGATGGAAATGCGAGCTCTCAATGCGGCGCCGCGCACTGCCCACCTCCGCCGCTACACACCTATTAACTAAATGCTGTCTTAACCACTACCTTACTTCCTTCTTCTTTTAATTCCAGCATTAGCATTTTTTAAATAAAAGAAGGATACCAAGATCTCGTATCCTCATTGTAGTGATAAAAGTTTTCAACGCAATTTACATAAAAAATGAGCCGAGGGTCGCGGTTGACTCATCGGTAAATGAGAAGTTTTCAACTGCTAATTTTGTTTGAAATGAAATCTGCACAAGAAATCTTACAATGTTTTTAGAATATTTTTGTTTAATAAGCTTTTTCATATTAAGTTAACTTACTAAAACATATCTACGAGCATTTCAATGACATCTCAACATTGAACACAGCTCACGCATTCAATATTTTAAAATTAAAACTGCTAAAATTTTAAATTAATTAATCTTTCCGTTTAATTGTGCGCGAACGAAATGACGTATCGCTTTTCCAGCAACTGTCGAACTAAAAACGAATGGAGCAAGGAAATCTGGGCGCTGGTAATTAGTTTCAGATTTGAAAAGATTTATCCACGGAGTGTAAATTAAACGGAGGAGGTATGAAGGAGGCGATCGGACGTCGCTGCGAGGTTCTAACGGAGAATGCGCCCCCTGGGGCGATACCCAGAACACCCACTCTAGTAGCTACTGATATTAATGCGAAAAAAACAAGCGGGAAAATATGTAAGTACCTAGATAAAAAATGTACCTACCTATGCAGATACCATTAGAAATATCTGTAAGTACTAATTTTAAACCTAAAGAGGAAATAAGTTGATTGTTTTAAAAGAAAAGGCTCCGAAACTATTGGACCGATTTGAAAAGTTCTGTCACTATTCGAATCCTACATTATCCCTGGTAAAACTTTATACCGCGGGAAACAACCCTAAAAATGTTGGTGCGAGTTAAACTGCAAGGTGGGAAGCAAGTTATAAATAAACTAAACAGGTATGAAGTTAGGTAAGAAATTTACATTGTAGATAACATGCAACAACGTACGTTTACCTTAACATATTGGTAAACTTCAATAGCGATATTTCAAAAGTTGCTTTAAACGTGCTGCAGGTTTTCGTTAAATGTTAAACTTCCGTAACATGCGCAAAGTTCGTAATAAACGCCAAAAGATACATTTTCTCACTTGTACTTTCCACATAAACACAATGTGGTACAAAATTGCGGTTTGAAACTACTGAAACACAAAACTTTACGCGGTTCAACACCTGCCAGGAAAGTTCTGGAAACTATCTAGCGAACTGGATCAAAACTCAACGTCAATCTAGGGTGAGTTTCATTATGCGTTTTTGTGACCAAAAGTTGATGGTTCTATTTCAGATTTGTTGTAATGATTTATATTCAGATCTCATGATTCTTGTAAAATTTGTTGTATTGAACAACCGATAAAATCATCAAGAAAGTAAAAAACCAGACATTTTGTTTGGTCAATAAGATATGTGAAACGGATCACGTCTTACCTTACAATAGTTTCTGAAACTATTTGATTAGGTACCGCATTTTTTAAATACATGAGTCACTCTAAAATATATGACCTTTTGGCGCAATTTAATCCCGCTTGCAACAAATCTGCCTCATCTGTCATTTGAACATGACAGTTCTTCACTGTCAGTTGACACTCCCGAGATCTGGCTCCGACCTCAGCTGGCCATCGTTCAACAATCGATTGACGACAAACCATTTGATTTACTACCCCACAATTTACATACAAACTTGTCTTATTTATCACGAACCGCACGATACAAATCATGCAACCTTCCAAGCCGTTTTCTCCCTTCGATAGACTGGTAATAGTACTTTCTGCCTTTGATCTCGAAAAAGGTTTGTGACATGTTTACCATCTATACAAATAAAGTGTTTTGTGAGATTGTTGTTTTTCTGGTATTGATGAATGCGGAATCTTTGAAAGTAAACACTATCAAGATTCTCAGAAAAAACTATTGTAATAAAAGTAATAAATGTGAATAAAGACGAACCTTCCTTAAAAATGAGGTGTCTTTTTTAGGTATAATAAAATAGAAAGTAAGAAAAACGAAATGGTATTTCAATTGACATAAATAAAACAAAAAAAATCTATTACCTGTTACTTCTCGAAACAAGAGTGATTTATTTAACTTTCAGCAGTCAATCTTTCTTCATCAATCACAACTTTTAGCCACAACAGAACTTCGTTGTAGCAAAAGTAAAAACTTTCTAACTGCACGCCATAATTTGAAACAAGAAAATGCCTTGACACAATTTTATTACTACCAAAAATAAAATTACTTACCTACTTATTAAAACATTTTAAAAACTTGAAAATTGAGCATTCTAGCAGATTACTAAAATTGGAAACACAAATTCTGAGTATCAAAGGTACTTAAAGTAAAAACTACGAATAAAACAAAATAATTCTATTCTTCCATGCGATGTGTCTTTTCGTATTTGCTTGGCACCATGAAGCAGTTGGACTCCCTCCACAAAACATCGCGTTTTTTGTTTTTCCCTGGCCACGCCGCACTCCAAGCATCATTCTAGAATATTTTAAATGTTACCTAAATTTTCGAAATCCACTTGATATTATTAAAACTAGCACTTACAACTTTAGCACCCTTGAATTTACGGCGGTTTCTTTCTTGTACGCTTATAGCTTCATCGATTTCGGTTTCTTTTACATCCTGAAATTGTTTAATTATAGTCTACAATATTATCACTAAGTAACAGAGGTATATAAATATCCATATTTACCAAATCATCTTGATAAACTCCATACACCGTTTCCAAAATGTCAGGGCTGAAAAAGGAAAAACTCAACAAAAATATTTAATCAAGCATTCATTTAAAATTTCAAAGTAAGTACATACGCTGAAAACTTGAGTTTTATTTCGATTCCAGACTCAACAATGGTGTCGTGAGCCTCTTGTACAGTCATCGTCGATGTTGGTATTCCATTTATAGTTTTTAACACATCGCCCACTTTTATTCCAGCCAATTCACCACGACTGCCTTCGTTTACCTTGGAAAAAAAAGGAATGGTCTCTTTATCATTGATTGTCTGATTAAAGCCAAAATTTAAGATTGTTTCAAATTAAGATTAGTATTTTTTATATACTTAGATGAAGGAAGATATTATTATTACCTCTCGATAAAAAGCAAGTTTCAAGGACATAACTAGATTTGAATATTATATTTTATTATTTATTTGATTTTTATTTTACAATATTCGTCGGAGTTTAAGTAAGGGTGTCTCACAATATTCAGAGTAGGTACTTACATGAGTTATACGAAGTGGAGTGTTATAATATGCTCCGCCAGCGAGGTAAAACCCCCATAAGGTGTCATCGAAGTTAACCCGTTCGTGGACACCCTCATTAGAGGACTGCCAAGAAGGACATTGCCCACTTTTAGGATGTCCCTGTTCGATGGCTCTTGACGTTTTCTGCTGAACCTACAAATCCCAAAAAAAGTTAAGCACCCAAATAGTTTTCCACAGAGAGTTAGTTTGTAGTCATACATTTTTGTTTCTATTTGTGCTAAACATTAAAGTACTTTTAAAATAAACTACAGTTCAGTTTAAACGCTACCGCAATAAAATACTCACATAATTTAACTTGTCCATCGCAACGGAAGATAAATTACCCTAGTTGAAAACCGTCGATCACTGCAAGTTAAATCACAACGGAGCACTTTTCACCGTTTTCGTTTACGGAAAATGCAAATTAGTGGAAACCCATTGTTCATTATATTAATTACTAGTGCATACGTCGAACTCTTTAATTGGATGGTATTAATAAAAGTTTTGAATGATTGTTCACGTGGGGTTATTATAATTTGAAATGAAGCAGTCCGTGTGAAAATTTTAGCTATTTGTGTAATCACCAAGTTTTAACCATGGTATCAGAAAAAAAAATATCGCTTAATTACCGCACATATTTAAACATGTAATGATAAAAAAAAACAATTGCAATTGGAACAGAAAAAAACAACCAACCAAATCTGTAGACGGCCAGCATCTCAATTAACAGCAACATGAAATGAAACAAATCACTCTGATTGGTGAGTGACAGTAAGTAAATTATAGGCGGGGAAGTATGTGAGGAATGGTCACTGTGTGCGAGTGGTGAGTGGTCGCTGGCAGGACTGACTGTGGCTTTGTTATCTATGTCTACCTACTTAGAACGAATACTTGAGGAGTTATTGATTGGAATAATTTTGCATGAGGATTTAGAGCAACGACAAAATAACAAAAACGCTTAACGTATTGCTAACCGATTAACCACCGATATCAATATTCTACTACAGTTAAAACCTTGGTAATTGGAAACTGCTTGTTTTGTTTTTCGACGTATTTCTGGCATTTCCATATCAACAGCTATCTTCTTTAGTTTATTGAGTCTCTGGATAATGCTTACCATAGTTACAAAAATAACAAGGCGTCAATGTTTAGAAGAATACTGAGTTTGATCGTAAGTGAGTGTTTCTTTGACGTTTTGTTTTTATGTTAAATAATAATTATAATAAATCTTCAGCAAATATTTTTATTAATTAAAATTAATAAAAAATATTTGCTGTGGCATCCAATGTAAAAAAAAAATAAGTCACATAAATATAAATAAATCCTCAGAGGTTTTTTAACTAAAAGATTTGATAGCTCTGAATCGCAATAATCATTTTTCCTTTCCAGCGCTACCCTAAAAAACAAATGAAATATCGATACCAAAGCCGAGTATCTCACTCGAAAAATGCAAATTAAATCAACAACTTAAGCCCCATGAGACGATCGCACATCTGGCAAATTAAGCTCCCTTTTCTACTTTTATTGAGTGCGAATAACTCGGAATATTCCATTCCAATAATGCAATATGAATATTCGTCGTCAACGAAGGGTTAAAAGAAATAAGAGGAATGCCGAAGCGTTTGAGTAAGCATTTTGTATGAGCAGCCCTTTGTCTCAAAGTATTTTACGCTGAATCGCGTGGCTTAGCTACCTTTTGTAAATTAAAACATTTTACCGGCGCTATAAAAATGGTTTTCTAACACGTATTTCGGATCTTGTGGTCGCATTTTCTCTTTGAAATTTATTTTCTTTTTACCTGACATAAAGGAAGGAAAAGTAGGAGCAATTTTCAAAGAAACCACGGGTTTTGAGTTTTTATAAAAGACGTATTTATTACGTTACAAAAACTACAGTAACTTCCTACCGAAATTAACGTAAATCAGTATAATTATTTAATTCATATCCCAGATGCCGATAACATCACACTACATCTTTTGAAAAAAAAAAAAACAATCTTATAGGTACAATGAACAACGATTGTAGTAATTTGTCCCTTCAACATTCAAGTATTTCTGTGACAATGTGCTCATATTGTTCGGATAATCCTCGGGAAAATCCATCAGCCCTCGGCCCTTATCACCAGCCCTCTCTTTGTAAATTACTAAAGATGTTACGTTCTTTTGTGTATTTCGTCTGGATAAAAACGAGAGTACCTATAGATAAAGAGATGCTTTAGAGCAAAACAAAAGTAAAACGGATTTTAGTAACAAACCTGCGTCATAAAATAAGTTAATTAATATTATTTAAAAAAAAAAATGTTTTTTTTAACCACGTTTTCAATCATGAAAAACTTTTGAATTTTAAACATTTCAAAATTTAATTAAAATTCTGAACACTACCAACCCCCAACATAATAACTTTATACCGGCCAAAAATTATACCTACTGTTTAGCTTCGCCTTAATCCTATCTTTTTTATGCAGCATGTTTTCAGTTTTCACTTTTCTTTACCGTCTGCCTATTCTCCGCTAACCGCTCCACTATAAAGTGAGAGCCGCTACGATAAGGTGGTGCTATAAAAAGGCGGACTCATAGCGCTCTGGGACCAAACTACGATACCGTGTTTACGGTTCAGTTCGGTTTGTACGAAATGTAACAGCGGTGTTAATGATCCGATTCAACGTTTAAATATTGGAATTTCGAATATTGTTTTATTCTTACTAGCTAATCGATTTATCAAATACCTAACACGATATGTATGGAGATAAAAATAGAAATCTGCTATCGAATCAGCAATCAAAGACATTCTGAATATTTATGTGGATGGTTTAAAGGCAGAAAATTTTAATAGTAGAGTTTGCCACTTTGTTTTGTTGTTAATAGCTTCTGGTTATACAGAAAAAAGTTTAAACATAAAAACAGAATCTCATATTACTCTACCACACCAAACATTCGCAAGAAGCAAGAACAAAGCTCACCTCGCCTGATTTTATTAAAATTATTTTTATAAACTACCACAATAAACAATAGAAGCTTACAGGAATTAACTTTGGTAAGCAATTGTTTTATTCCCTCTCTAATTTCATTCTTTCGTCGCATCATAACATAAAAACTAAAGTCCTCTAAATCCCGTTGGAGTCATTGTACTGACAAGCATTATCGTTGCCGAGAGCCTTGTAACGGTGGTTTACCTCCGCATTTTCCATGTTACGTTTTACCGCGTGGTGCTGACGCGGCTGATAGACGACGGCGGGGGCTGCGAGGGGAGGGGGGGACGTGCGCACGCGTCGCCTACAGGGAAGAGGTCGGATCCGGAGACATTAGACGGACACGTGACTTTGCAGATATTTGAAATGGACATTTAACTTCTCTGTGAATCTTTGGGTTGGTTTTTCAATCGTCAGATAAATTATTTTCGGTAGATAAGTAGTTTTATGGTTGCACGACCAATATTACATTTGACAAATGTATGAAGTTACATTTAAAACGTACTAGGTCAACTAGAGATTTAAAATAGAGATAGGTCAATAAACGAGTTTGTTAGAAATCTTATTATGAAAAGCAATGCCTAATTCTTTTCTTATTGTCTGTCTATCTACTTTGCTAAACCAAATACAGTTTCTGATGAAGCTTTGTTCAAACTGTTTCAAGTTGTTCGTTAAGTCATTCAAAGTGCTAACACTAAAACTGTACAATTCAATATCTACCAAATTGTTGGGATTTCCGCTCAGATGAGAGCACCTCCCTAAGGGTTAAGTTAGTTTAGAACTATTGAATAGATAAATTGATAACTCTTAGCAAATAATATTTGAGAGTAATAAACGTATTTACCTTAGTAATAGGTAAAACAATTATGGATTTTGCTTAAAAACGCTTTAAACTTACAAAAACAAAAGACTGTAGCGGTTGTAGAGCCGCATGAACATACGATTACCTAATTACTTGCCTGCCTCAGTTAGATAGGAAAAATAGACAAAAAAAATGCCAAGTTAAAAGATTTATCAGGATGTGTCAGGATGTAGGTTGGTACCGTAGCTTAACGCTTTTAGGTGTTGCAAACGAAAATAACTTTCTTCGTGGCTTCGCTTTAAGGTATTGAAGGAAAAACGAATTACTCTTAATTTTCTTACACATTTACCATACCTTACGTTACATTACCGACTATAAATTCAGTCATTTTAATTTTAAGCTAATTAGATATTTATGGACAATAAACCTACATAGTGAACTTGAATGTATGACCTAAGATAAAACAAAAATTTGGTGCAGTGAGAGAAAATAATTTATGGAACTCGGACTACGAGTTCTATTGGTTTACTAATTAAAATGATTTGCCCCTTGTAGTCTAGGATCCCACTATAAACGTAGGGAAGTATAAACAGGTAAATCGATATTAGGAACTTACACCGGTCTGACGGGAAATAAATAGTCAACCTAACGTTTGTATATTCTCTAGGCTTCATATTATCGATTGGAATAGAATTTCTTCATTATACAATTAAAAAATATACCGGGTGTCCAGGAAACAATGGATAATCTCTGAAGGGCAAATAGTAGAACTAAAGGCAAGCCTAAAAAGTAAATGATAAAAAGTATACATTTTGAAGAAAATTTGGATCACTTTCTCCTGTTAAGTTGTGGGTACACAGAAAGAAATTATTGCTTTTGCCAAATAAGTTTATTTAGCGCAAGATATATCCTGTTTTGTATATCAGGAAACAATAAGATATTTGTAGCAAGCAATTTTATATTTTAAAATATCAAGTATTTAAATGCTTAATCGTATTGACTAATTTTTTACTCCAATAAATAATTTCATCTTATCTCAAGAACTCGACACTTTGATTTGAGTTGTAACTTTTTTGAAAGAATGTTTAGAATTTATTTATTCAAAACATTATCTTTCTTAGATATCAACTGCCTTCTGCTTGCTTAAATTTCGTTAATTCTTAGACCAAGAAACAAACAGACTTAAATGTAGTTATATTGCTACTCGGTACTAGACTGCATGGTTCTTAAAAATAAAAAGATTTACTTATTTTAAGAATTTCCTTTATTGAAACCAGATACTTAAATTTTTGATACAATTATTATTGATTGTTTGTGAATAATAATGTTTCTTCTTGCTAGTTCTAATTTCTTGAATTACCAAAACATATCCTTTGTCATTTTTTAAAATACTCCATCTTTCGAGGTATTCATGGATTGTCTTTAGTTCTTGATTTTTTCTAATAGGGAATGTATTTCGCCACTTTTCAAAAACCTCTTCCCAGGGTTCGCTATTGTTTTGTAGCCATATAATATTTTCTTCAGTTGTTGAATCTAAAATGTAAAAAATCCACTTGTAACATGATTGGTATCCATTTTAAATCAAGTCTAAATACTAAAAATATGTCAAAGTGAAAGCATTACAGACAGACATTGTTAGTTTAGTATTTAAAATATTAAGCATGGATAAGCATGAAGTATGGATTCCTTTCAGATTATTATTAATAATGGAAGCAATGTCATTCATATGAAACTTCCAATTCAAACATTAAAAATTTTATATACATACCAAAGTCCTCTGTATTATCTATTTTAGTAACATCTGAGTCCCTGATTGCTGTCCTTGTTTTCGCTTCAGAAAGAAATGTATAATAGATTTCTCACTTTATCTACTAATTTCCCCTTTGCAGGAATATATTTGCCCATATACGATTTTGAAGTTGGAACAGATTTCATGTAATATGAGGCTATATTTTCTGAAGGGAAATTGTAAGTTTCTGGTTTTAGTTTCCTGAAAAAAAATACATTTAACAGTTAACAATCAATATAATGCCAGATTTAGATTAATTTGTTATTATGAGCCACAAGCATGACAAACAAAATAGGTACATACCTTAAACTCCTACTAAGGGTGGTGTGCACCAAATGTTAATACAAAAATTGTACTTATTTAACAACTGATACTCATTCACTCCAGTAGAGTTATTGTTGATTCCATTATTCAAATAATAACGACGTTCAGTAGTTTTCGTTATCTAATAAAATAATACTTTTTAATAAAAACGAACCGCGAAAGGAAGAAGCACGACCAAACAATTTCAAACAAAGTCAACGAACGAAATAAAATAATGTTGCCATTATATTACGGTTAAATTAGGGCTAAATAGTTGACAAAATATCTCCATCAAACAAATATTGATAAAAAATTATAAAAAAGTGTCGTTATAAAATAAATAAAAAATCGTATATTAATGATGAACTTAAATGAACTGGTTAACGAAATGAAGAAAAAAAGGACTATTCTTTTAAATGCTTACCTGTATGCCTATAAAATTGAGAGGCAGGCACTTTTAAAATTTTGCTTAACAATGTATGGAGACAATAAGATTTATTTTTAAATATATAAATATAACATTAAAAGTATCCTATTGCATGCTCTAATTCCATATTAAAGTTTAAATTAAAGGATATCATTTTTTGGGCTAAAGGGCACATTTATTGCAAATATCTCGTTTCCTATGGATTTAAATTTACCCTACTAATATTATAAATGCGAAAAAGTAACCTATAATGTTATTCTAATGTATAACCTATATTACTGTAAAGTTTCATCCAAATCGGTCCAGTAAATTTTTCGTAAAAGAGTAACAAACATACATAAATACATCCATTAATCCATCCATCCATACATACTCACAGACTTTTACATTTATAATATTTTTAGGATAAATACGTAATATAAATAAAAAGAGATTTTAGGGATTTTAGTGTATCGCTGGCAACACTATATAATCACCAAGAAAGTTTATTAGTAAATTATTTATTCTAAGAAAGTTTGTTTCTTGGAAGAAGAAAGCCTAGGCCGTCGTTTTTAAAGGAAGAAATAAATAATAAAAAATATTTCAGCTGAGAATGTAACTATTTTGAAACGACTTCTTTTTCTTTCTTACTAATGTAAGAACTTATAGATTTGGATCCAGTATGTGAACTCTTTCCTTAAGAGAAGTAATTTTGAATTGAATATCTTTCTCTCAAGAACCATAAAACTATGTCTGAAACTTATCAAATTTGATTAAATTGTCTTGGGTCTAATTTAAAACTCGAAATTCTTATTTCCATGAATATTGCGCTCTTTATTTAATATGTAAAAGTGTTTCCTTGATGGTTCAGTGCCGCCTTGTGTGAAGAGATATTTCTTACATGAAGTGAAATATTTTTTACGCAAAAAAATATTGCTCAAGACACATTTTCGTTTTGAATTTAAATACAATTTCTTTCTGTGTAGATTGAAATAAACAGTTGAATCTCTAACATCTTGTTTGCTTTACACAATATGGTGGCAGCGGTGTTTAAAATTGCAAATTAAATAGTTATTTGTACTTGCGAACATTTTTTACGTTGTTATTAAGTTATTCAAAGCGTTTTGTGATAATTCAATATGGAACATGCAAGACCCCCGGCAGAATTGAGCATCGAGGGAAGTCCCGTTGTTCGCGCGGAGGCTTGGAAGAAATGGAAGATGCAGTTTACTTTATTTTTAAAGGCCTCTGGAGTGCATAAAGAGGAGCCGTCTGTTCAAGCTAGTTTGCTGATAAACTTGATCGGTGCCGATGGTTTCGATATTTATCAAACCTTGACATTTGACACTGACGCGGAACGTGAAGATGTCGAGGCAGTGTTAAAAAAGTTTGATACACATTTTGGTGTGAAGCGGAATATTACCCTAGCAAGGTATAATTTCTTCAGTCGGAACCAAGAACCTGGCGAAACTATTAGTCAGTATGTAGTGGCATTACGGTTACTAAGTAAAAACTGTGCCTTTGCGTCATTGGAACAGGAGCTAATACGCGACAGGATCGTGTGTGGAATCCGCAGCATAGTTGTGCGTGATCGTTTACTACGAGCGGATGAGTTGACCTTGGAACAGGCGGTCAGGATTTGTGAAGCAGATGAGGTGTCAACGGACAGTAGCCGATGCCTGGAGGCGCGGGGCGCTCCGGGCACGAGTGCGGCCTGCGTGGAGGCGGTCACGGTGCGCGGCGGGGCTCGCGGCACCGGCGCCCGGCGCGCCCGGCCGCGGCGGGGACCGGCGCCGGCCGCGCACGTCGCCAGCCGCCGGTGCCGCGGCTGTGGGCAGCTGTGTGTGTCCGGCGAGTGTCCGGCGCAAAGTGTTCAGTGCTATGTGTGCAGTAATTATGGCCACTTCGCCAGAATGTGTAAGTCACAAGGTGCTCAGAAAAATGTTCAAAAAATGTATGAAATTGATGTGTACGAAGACCACCCCGAGGATGAAGATGACTGTGAGTTATTTTATATCTCCACGCTTACTAACATTTGCGAGCTTCCTACTAGCGGACCGAAGACTAGTTCTAGCCAATGGTATGAATCTTTATACTGTGACGGTGGCTGTGAGAACTTTAAGTTAGACACAGGTGCAGACATCAATGTGTTATCATATTTAAAATTTAAATCTTTAGGTTTTAACGACTCGATGTTAAATCATAACTACAATATTAAGTTACAGTCATATAGTGGTGATATAATACCTATAAGAGGTTTATGTAATCTTACATGGATGTATAAAAACAAAAAGTTTAATTTAAGGTTTGCTATTGCTAGTATTGACTGTGAAAGTGTGTTGGGCCGGCTTACGTGTTCTCAATTAGGCTTAATTAAACGCTGTTACAGTATACAATTGAATAATTACGATGATATATTCGATGGCCTCGGATGTTTACCTGGCGAGTATCACATAACAATTGACGATAAAGTGCAGCCGGTTATCTGTGCACCGCGAAAGGTACCACTTGCGTTACGCGAAAAATTACATACGGAACTAGATAGGATGTCGGCGCTCGGCGTTATCAGAAAGGTCGTTCACCCCACGCCATGGGTTAATGCTATTGTTATCGCTGCGAAAAAAAATGGAGATTTAAGGATTTGTTTAGACCCACGGCCATTGAACTGTGCAATACGGCGTGCACACTTTCAGCTACCTACGGTAAGTGAGTTGGCTTCAAAATTGAACGGAGCCAAATACTTTTCAGTTTTGGATGCCAATTCAGGCTTTTGGGCAATTAAATTAGATGACAGTAGTACGGATCTATGTACGTTTAGCACGCCGTTCGGCCGGTACCAATTTACGCGGCTACCGTTTGGTTTAAATTGTGCGCCCGAAGTGTTCCATGCAAAAATAAAACAATTGCTTGAGGGTTTAAATGGTATTGACTCGTTCATTGACGATATAATATGCTGTGGTAGAAGTAAACAGGAGCACGATGAAAGGTTACAAGCGTTGTTAGAAAGGGCGCGGCAAATTAATCTTAAGTTTAACAAACAAAAATGCAAAATTGGTGTCGAGGAGGTTACGTACTTAGGCCACGTATTTAATAAAAATGGCATGAAACCCGATCATTCTAAGGTAAGGGCGGTTGTAGAAATGCCAGATCCCTCCGACAAAAAGTCCTTAGAAAGATTTTTAGGGGCAGTAAATTATCTTTCCAAGTTCATACCTAATTACTCAAATGTTGTATTTCCCTTGACTCGATTATTAAAGAAAGACTCAGAGTGGCTGTGGCACTCGAGTCACAGCCGTGCCGTTAGCGAACTGAAGCGGGCGTTGAGCTCGGCGCCGGTGCTGGCGCTGTACGACGCGGCCGCGCCCGCCACGCTGTCCGTGGACGCGTCGAGCGCGGCGCTGGGCGCGGTGCTGCTGCAGCACGGCCGCCCGGTGGAGTACGCCTCCCGGACGCTCACCGACACTCAGTCAAGATATGCGCAGATAGAAAAGGAGTTATTGGCCATAGTGTTTGCGTGTGAAAAGTTCCATCAATATATTTACGGTAAGAGGCACGTATGTATAGAAACGGACCATAAACCGCTCGAAAACATTTTTAAGAAGCCACTTCAATTGGTACCGGCACGTTTACAACGTATGTTACTTCGTCTACAGGGCTATGACTTGAAAGTCACTTATATACCTGGTAAGTATATGTACTTAGCCGATACACTTTCGCGAGCGCCATTGCCAGAAAAATACGATGATTCGGTGAGCAGAGCTATAAGTTATCAGGTTGATTTATTATTGAGTGAAATAAAAATATCTAGTAATAAACTTCAGTTAGTAAAGTGCGAAACAGAGAAATGTGAAAGTCTTAGCAAATTGTTAAAATATATTTATGAGGGCTGGCCATTGAATAAATATGAGTTAATTGAAAATTTAAAATATTATTGGTCAATAAGAGAAGATCTATATGTAGTTGACGGAGTGATTTTTAAAAATAAGCTGGTTTTGATTCCGTTGTCATTAAGGCAAGAGATGTTGAGTATCATACATGAAGGTCACTTGGGCATCGATAGGTGCAAGAGACGCGCGCGAGAGGTGTTGTTCTGGCCGGGGATAGCTGCTGACATTGAGCGGTTCGTGCGGCGCTGTCCGGTCTGCCAGGAGAACTCCAATGCATTATCTCGCGAACCATTGATACCCATGGAAATTCCTCATTTGCCATGGAATAAATTGGGTGCAGATATCTTTGAATTTCGAAAAAAATACTATTTAATCATAGTTGACTATTATTCAGGTTTCGTAGAAGTAGCCAAATTAAGCAATATTACTTCATCTTCAGTAATAAATGCTATGAAGGAAAATTTTTCACGTCACGGTATACCGGAATTATTAATAAGTGACAACGGTACTCAGTTTACCAGCAGAGATTTTAAGAAATTTGTTTCTGACTGGAGTTTTACACACAAAACTTCGTCTCCTAATTATGCCCAATCGAATGGGAAGAGTGAACGCGCGGTACAAACTGTGAAAAATATTTTAAAAAAATCAATACTAAGTGGGACGGATTTTCATCTTAATTTGTTAAGCTATCGTAACACGCAACGTGAAAATTTAGAGTCTCCAGCGCAAATGTTAATGGGGCGACGACTTAACTGTAGGTTGCCTGTACATCCTCATTTATTAAGTCCTAAACACGTCAGTCACGATAGTTATAATGAGCTTTTAAAAAAACAGTGGAAAAGTAAGCTTTACTATGATCAACATAGTAAAGTCTTGCCGAAACTGAAGCCCGGCGACGAGGTCATCATGCTGGAAAGAAATCGTAGAGAACGGGGCCAAGTGCTTTCTGAAGCAAAGACTCCGCGATCTTATATAATTAAAAATAAAATGGGTGTGTACCGTCGCAATCGCAGACATTTACTTAAATGTGACTCTGATGATGCGAACCACAGTGGCATACCGGGCCCATCGAATCAAACTCTAGACTCCAGCACAGAGTTAGACGATAAGTCACCCAACCAGTCTCATAGTGAAGTGGTCGAGTCTCATTCACCTATGATCACAACAAGAAATAAAGACAGCAACATGTTTTCAAGGTTTTTCGATATTTAAAACATTGTTCGTTTAAAATACCTAACATTGTTTAGAAAGTAGGTATATTGTTTGAAAACTTACCTTTATATTTTGTAAAAAACAATCATTTTTTTTGTGATAAGTTTAAGTTCTTTGTTATTGCTTACCTTTTATACTTACATACCTACATTGTATAAATCTAAAAATTACAAAAAAAAAAAAGTGTTCTGTTATTTACTCACCTTTTATACTTATATTGTTATATTGTAAAAAAAAATACAAAAAAAAATGTAAAAAAAAAAAAAAATGTAAAAAAAAAAAGTTTGAATTAGATTAAGGTTTAAATATACTTACTTATTTACTTTAAGGGAAGGATGTTGTGGGTAGATTGAAATAAACAGTTGAATCTCTAACATCTTGTTTGCTTTACACAATAGTTGATTTCTTTGAAGATCCTTTATTCGTAGATGTAGGGCCTGCATCAGGATGGGGACAGAAAATTATATAGAATTAATGCTTGGAATAATTTTATCTTTAGATATAGTAAAATCATTTTTGTTCGCTCTTTTCCATAATTTCTAAACAAATAGCTATTATAGCACATATGCAATAAGTTCACTTTATACACATACAAAATAAAATAAATCTATATAAGTTCAAATATGTTTTTTTTACTGTGAACCTTTTTTGTATATGACAGCATCTGTGTAACAGAAAGATATGAAATGAACTTTACCTTATGTAAGTACTACCTTATGCCCGCGGCTTCGCCCGCTTTAAATTCGGAGTAAACCCTTTTCAGTAACAAGGTATGTTATTATACATATAAACCTTCCTAAAAAAACCGCAAAAAAAACCCGTTGCGTAGTTATAAAGATTTTAGTATAAATAGGGATAGACAGAGAAAACGGCTTTGTTTTATACTATACAGGGTGTCCAGGAAACAATGGATAAGCTCTGAAGGGATAATAGTAGAACTAAAGGCAAGCCTAAAAAATAATTGATAAAAATTATAACCCTAACACTGCTAGAAATATGGCGCTTTAAAAAAAAACTTCATATTTTTTTGACTGTGTTCATATTTTTACTCGTAACGAGGTCAAATCACTTAATAACATCATTATTTCTGTGCTAAAATAATTAATATTAACCGCATCAGTGAATAACTATCAAATAAAATAGCTAACTAAAGTATTTTTCTCAAAAAATAATGTTAAACTTTTGATTTGCGTAAAATTTCTGAAGAAATATTTTTGATGCGCAACTTTGAACAGCTCTGGTGTAAAAAAATTATATGAAAGTAACAGTGACCAATGATTTCAAAATATTCCTGGTTTAATAACGTTTTTAAAAAGATGTAATATGTCGTTATTGTAATGAAAAAAGATTGAACTAATGGTATTAGTGTGTAAAATGGGATAATTATTTAGTTCTAGCAAAATTATAAAAATACAATAAAACTAAAGAAATATGATTTTCAACTTATATTGATTGCAAAAACATTAGAATAATTGAGAGCAACTGTTCAAATTGTCTGTCCCCATCCTGATGCAGGCCCTACAACTAGGGCAGGTGACCCGGTTTTGGCCACTTTAAGGATTTTCTCGACTTTGAGGCTTTCTTAATTTATGGTTTTTGTTATTACGAACATATTTCTTGCAAAAAGTCATTAAACATATATTAACCTTGCCTAAGAAAACCCTTTTTTTAAAGAACATCCAATAGAAAAATAATTCTATAAAAATAAAAAAATAAAGGCAGTATGTGCCATTTTTGGCCAGATTGACGCCATTTATGGCCATGGTCGTGTGCCAGTTCTGGCCATCAAAAAATAAAATCAGATGAATTCAAAGTAATCAAAATTAATTAATTAAATTGCACATTTTTTGCCTCAAATCAGGATATCTTGCCGCAAATCCGTCAAATCACGATCCTGAAGGTCTATTATTTAAAAAAAGAGTGGTAATTTGGCCCTTTACTACAATTTTTTTGACAGATACTTTATTATTAGAAAACCCAGCACGAGCGCAGTCTTTGATCCATACGACAAGTTCATTCTCTATTCTCTCATTTCCAAGAACTGCCTTTTTTCTTTTTTTTGTTGATCAGGAAAATGCCTACGCATAGCCGCCCCTCCAGGGAAAGGAGACGGGTTATGTCGGACTCGCACCGACTAAAAACCTGAAGTTGTCCTTCTGGCCGTCTCGTATAGTGGCGGGGACACGAGAATAGTCCTGTTAAGGCCCTCGCTGCGAACCCGCCGACGGCTGGCCACCGAGACAGCCCCCTCAAGCTTGGAGGGGACAAACCGCGGCGCGCCTGCCCCCTCACGTTCCCTTGGTTAGCCACCGATCTAGCCCTGTGTCGGCGGCCTGGGAACCACCCCAGGGTCTTTGGCCGTCGCCGCCGACCCGAGACCTCACCGGCTGGAGTCACCGACACGCCACACGCCCCTCCGGGCGTTTCAACACGCTAGGCTTACGCCCAGCTGCAGCAGTCCCCCTCTCGTGGGCCGGACTGCTTCACGGCCAGCCCCGGTGAGGGATTTCGCCATCCCGCAACAATGAACCCTTATAGGAACACGGTTGTGGGACGCACAGGGTGCACCGGGCCGAACCCCTTTCCTGCCCTGTGGAACACAAGTATTCCAGGGAGCAGGAAAGAGGACGGCCGCACGAAGAGGTATCCCACGCGCACTCCAAGAACTGCCTGGGGTCCTACATGCTCAAGAGTTTTAGATGCTTTTCCAGAAATTTTATGTCGCAAAGTCGTTCGAGGTACATTAAAATCTCTATTAACAGTGGAAACGGGCATCCCATTCTTAATTGCGTTCAACGCTAAAGTTATTCTATGTGTAAGTACTGGAATATATTTTTTTTCACGGCTTCTTTTTTGTCACTATTTGATTTTGGTTGAGGCATTTTATTGTAACTCTGAAAATAAAAAATACACTTACGTTGGTACGTAAAGCCAAGTAAAAAACCTCGATAAAATATAAATGGCCAGAAGTGGGGTATCTATGTACACCACTTTTGGCCAGCCACGTGGCCAAAGATGGAGAAATACATGATTTTGACTCCATTAGTGGCCACCTGCTCATAACCTCGCTTCATAAACATATGGCGACAAAATAACTTTAGTTCTACTTAGACAATATATTCTTCAAGTAGTATTAACATAAAAATCCATAAAATAGTCAAAGATTTAAAAAATAAAAATTTATTAGTCACCCGCCCGCCTTAGCCTTTTTACTAAGATCTTAACAATTTCGCGCTCACCTAATAAGAATGGCTTGTTGCATCGAAGTCAAGCTTGACACATCAGAGCTATCAACGGCATCAGTGCTACCAATATTCAATATTCTAAATAATATAAACCATAGATTAATAAATTTGTTTTTGCCTTAGTTATAATTATTTGAAACCCCAAATGGCCACAAAGGGGTCGGTGGCCACAACCGGGTCACCTGCCCTACGAATAAAGGATCTTCAAAAAAATCGCGCGTGTTGTCGATCATTGATTGCAGCGGCCTGAACACGAGCTCGTAGATCTTCTAATGAAGTTACTAGTTGCCGGTAAAACTCTTCCTTAAAATACCCCCAGTAAAAAGTCTAAAGCGTTTAGGTTTAGGCGGCCTACCTACCTGTGCACATAATGCAACAGCATAGTGTGCTAGACAGCCTTCATTTTGAAGCCAATATGTGTCGCGAAGCTCTTCGGACACGTCTATCAATAAATTGGGTAAGTCATTATGAAGAAAATTTGGATCACTTTCTCCTGTTAAGTTGATTTCTTTGAAGATCCTTTATTCGTAGATGCAGGGTCTGCATCAGGATGGGGACAGACAATTTGAACAGTTACTCTAAATTAGCCCAATGGGTTTGCAATTAATGTCAATTGAAAATCATATTTCTTTAGGTTTATTGTATTTTTTTAATTTTGCTAGATCTAAATAATTATCCCATTTTACACACTAATACCATTAGTTCAATCTTTTTTCATTACAATAACGACATATTACATCTTTTTAAAAACGTTATTAAACCAGGAATATTTTGAAATCATTGGTCACTGTTGCTTTCATATAATTTTTTTACACCAGAGCTGTTCAAAGTTGCGCATCAAAAATATTTCTTCAGAAATTTTACACAAATCAAAAGTTTAACATTATTTTTTGAGAAAAATACTTTAGTTAGCTATTTTATTTGATAGTAATTCACTGATGCGGTTAATATTAATTATTTTAGCACAGAAATAATGATGTTATTAAGTGATTTCACCTCGTTACGAGTAAAAATATGAACACAGTCAAAAAAATATGAAGTTTTTTTTTAAAGCGCCATATTTCTAGCAGTGTAAGGGTTATACTTTTTATCAATTATTTTTTAGGCTTGCCTTTAGTTCTACTATTAGCCCTTCAGAGCTTATCCATTGTTTCCTGGACACCCGGTATATAAGTAGTGTTTTTTTTCTAAATGTGGCCGTTGTACTTAACAGTTTGTATAATATTAATCTTATATAATTTATTTTATATTGAATCTCATATGTATCTCTCTGCCCTCTTAGTATTCAAGTTCTACTCTATGAACGTCAATGTATAGGCTACGTGACTCTCCATGCAGCGTCAGATCTAATGGCCGCTGTAAGACAGACTCCTAGTCCAGCTATATTTCAACTGGATAGATTCTGCTCCAGGAAAAATTGCACAGTTCTACAAGATGCCACCTTCGACTACGATGGAGAAAATTGTCACGATCACCAATGATGGAGGTTGTGCGTTCCCATTGGTTTATAGTGAAGTTTTGCGTTAGGTACGAAAAAAAAAACAGTTGAATCTGAAAGAAATATGATTTAAATTACCTATATGTAGGAGTAAGCTGTTGTTTTAAAGGCATTTACAAGAAAATGCTATTGGGTGAATAGTAGCTTACAAATAGCTTGACGTGATTTTTATATTCTATGATAATAGGGAAATTCATTATAATATAGTTTAGTTTCAACTGCATTAGTCACGTGTTTGCAAAAAGAAAAAAAAAGTAGGTAAAGTTTTATATTTTATGTAGGATAGTGGAGACAAACTTGTAAGAAAAATTTGATAGCTCTGAGGATTTTTCATTTTATGTCGCTCGGCTACGTTCGGTATTGGTCGGCAACGCTCGGTAATCGCGGGAGGACCACGAAGCGTTTAATAACGACATTGACGGCCATTATTCGATGAAACTGAGAAATCGGGAAAATAAAACGTCGAGCAAGCAATTATTACCTACCTACTATAGATAATATAGAGATCGTAGAGCGTGAATATAGCTTTTTTGGATATCAGTAACGAATACCCACACAGGAAACATTTGGTGGACAAGTAGAATTTATGGATAGTAAACTTTCATAAAGTTTTTTTAGTACTTGCTGTCCTAGAAGAAGACCTGTGCCCTTGATAAAGGGTAATATTGTGTGGCAGTTATTGGAAAAAAAGTACGTATTAGTAAATGCAATTACATTTTTTTACGACCAAGAAAGAAATTCTAAGAGGATTTTAATTTTATATCCCTAAATACCAAGAAACATTTTTATTAATACCCAGTTAGGTTGGATAGAAAGTTGTCTAGCTCGGACTCTACAAAGTCTCTCCCAGAGTCTTCATGGGTAATCAAGTCTGGTCGTTAAAGGAATCTTAAAACCTCGGTGCTCCAAACTCCATCAATGCTGTCTCAGGGCCGACCAAGAAAGTTTTCCAATTATCTCCAACAAAGATGGTTCTGCAAAAAGAATAGTCTGTCATAAACAATAAAATTGGAATACTCAAAGAACAGCATTCAACAAGAGACCGGAGAGAAGAAAACTTTTTGTTAAACAGATTGCCCGGGCGGAGTTAATCATAATGAAAAAGAAGTGATTTTTAATTAGCTTTTCGCTAATCCGAGAGGCGTCGAGCCGTGATAAAAAACTCGTTTTACTTTAACGGAGACTTTCAAAGTAATAATGGGTAAAGTAAAGTAAGGCTGTGTTTCTTGAGTTTGCTCACTCACACTTTGAGGTTGAGAGATGTTTAAAGATTGAAGGTTAATCAGAGATTTGTTTTGCATCAAAGTAAGATACAATTGAAAAGATTGCTTTTAAAAATTGAATAATAAGAAGTACGTAAACGAGCAAGAAATTAACTTTGTACATGAAGTTAACTTGCGAGGTAACCATTTAACGTACCAAACTAATTAACTGTCTTCGATGCAACGTCGTCTTTCATATTTGGATTGAGGGAGAAGATTCTCATTTCTTAGTAGGATTTGTAGGAGTTATAGACTCCACCGGTCGAATCAACGAACCTAATCCTTTTTTATGTTCAAACCAGTAAGATTCCGAGAAACGAAAAAGTAGTGATGGCTCTACAACATTTATCCTACATTGAGATTTTATTCCAAAATAACTATCAAGGGGTGATTAGGGATACTGATGCCAAAAATGCAGTCAGTAAATTTTTTGTCTGTCTGTTTGACCGTTATAGAAACAAAAACTACTCTTTAACGAAACTAGGTACAATTATTTTTCATACTCCTGGGCAGGTTATAGGATACTTTTCATCACGCTACAATCAATAGGAGCAGAGCAGTGAAGGGAAATGTTGGGAAAACGGGAGAAGTTACTCCATTTTTTAAGACTCCGTCGCGTGTGCAACCTTAATGGTTAAAGCTACACAGAAATCATGAATGACGGAAATGTCCTCCTTAAAATTATATAAAAACTAGTGGCCGCCCGCGACTCCGTTCGCGTGGAAGTCTGTTTCCCGTGGGAATGAGAAGTTTTCCCGCGGTAAAAAGTACCCTATGTCCTTTCTCAAGTTCAGTTCTTTCTTCATACCAAATTTCATCAAAATCGGTCCAGTGGTTTAGACGTGAAAGCGTAACAGACAGACAGACAGACAGACAGACAGAGTTACTTTCGCATTTATAATATTAGTAGGGAAGTAGGGATTATCCCACGACAGCATATGTATATTTTATAGTTGACTCACAATAACACGTGTAACTCCCGATAGCAAGCAGTTCGAAGCTGTTTTATTGGACCTAGCTAAACATCCTACTTCTTACTAATATTTTAAATGTGAAAGTTTGTGAGTATGGATGTTTGTAACTCGTTCACGTAAATACTACTAGACGGATTTGAATAAAACTTTGCAGTATTATAGGTTATACATCGGAATAACACATAGGGTACTTTTTACCGCGGGAAAAATTCTCATTCCCACGGGAAACCGACTTCCACGCGAACGGAGTCGCGGGCGGCCACTAGTTTATTAATAATGTCCTGGGTTCGATTCCCAGTCGCGCAATGCTCGGAGACCCGCGTTCCTTTTTCCAGTATCTAGTTATAACTTCAAAATTTATCCTGTTTATTTTATCAAAATAGTTGGCATTTTTTTTTAAATATTTTAGCAAAAATTGGAAAAGATACATTTTTTATTTATTATTTTTTTATAATACTTGTTAATGTAGGTAGTTTTGATGCGCCGGCGCTATGTCGCGGCAGTTAGATGAAACAGTTGATTACATGCTCTTGACTAAACTACACGTGTATTACTTTCACAAACTTAACAGTTGGCGACGAGAAATTCCCGTGCGTGCTAAAAAAATGGCTAAAGTATCAGTTGGTGCCTTGTGTGTGTTCAATCATGAACATCAAGATTGGACGGCTTATCGTGACCGTTTAGAACAATGGTTCCTAGCCAACGAAGTGGAAGTGGATATAAAAAATAAACGACGTGCAGTGTTACTGAGCAGTTTGGCAGAACCTACCTTCAAATTAATAAGAGATCTGGCGCTTCCTCAAAAGCTCGGCGATGTTTCTTACGATGACTTGATTAAGTTGCTGGATGGGCATTTTGAAGCGGTTAAGTGCGGATTCTCGGAAAGGAACAGGTTCTATACGGCGACTCAAAAATCGGAGGAAGGCCTGGCGCAGTGGGCGGCCCGTGTACGTGGGCTCGCCGTGGACTGTGCCTTTCCTGCGCAGTGGCTGGCTGAGCTGCTGCGGGACCGATTCGTGCTCGGCATGCTACCCGGGGCCGAGCGGGACAAGCTGTTCACCATGGACATGGCAGACCTGACGCTGAGCAAGGCGTTGGAGACGGCGCAGGCCATCAGGAGTGCGCGGCAGGGGGCCGCCGAGTGCGCGGCGGGCGCGGCGTGCCACGTCCCGCCGCTAGCGGTGCATCGAGTGCAGCGCGGAGCCGCCGGCCGGGCCGGGCCGGCGCCCGCGGCCTGCTCCGTCTGCGGCTACGTCGGCCATGGTGAAGCTACGTGCAAGTTCAAGAAATACAAGTGCGGCCGTTGTGGAGAACGTGGTCATTTACGTCGAGTGTGTTCTCGCAAAAAAGTGCAGCATCACTTTGTTGAGGTCGAGGTGGATGAGCCCGGCGACGACGGTAAGCAGTTTTTATGTAACATTTCTTCCTTACGGGGCGAACCTATGCAGGAGGTTATATGTTTGAATAACGTGAATCTAGGGCGGGATTTCTTAATTTTATTTGATATGTTTATTTCATCATCTGTTAATCATTGTCATGATTTTTTAGAAGAAATGTCTGTTATGTACCCGAAATTATTTAGTAATGAATTGGGCCGCTATAACGGTGGGGAAATTAATTTAAAATTATTACCTAAATCAAGACCTACATTCTCTAAAGCGCGGCGTGTACCCTATGCGCTTAAAGAAAAGGTGGAAAAGGAGTTAAATAGGTTAGTTGAAGTCGGAATATTGTCACCAGTTACCAGTTCTCAGTACGCAAGTCCAATAGTACCAGTATTGAAAAAAAATGGTGATATTCGAATTTGTGCTGATTATTCGTTATCGATTAATAAAAAACTTGTTGTTGACAAGTACCCGTTGCCACGTATTGAGGAGTTATTTTCTAATTTGCATGGAGGTCAAAAGTTTTCTAAGTTAGATTTGTCACAAGCGTACAATCAACTAGTTCTTGACAATGAATCTCAGAAGTTAACTTGCATCAATACTCACAAGGGGTTGTTTGTTTTTACGCGCCTTGTGTTTGGGTTAACAAGCTCTCCAGCAATCTTTCAGAGAACCTTAGAACAAATTCTTTCTGGTTTGAATAAAGTGCTTGTATTTCAAGACGATATACTTGTTACAGGCCATAATGAATCTGAGCATAGAGCTAACTTAAACGAAGTGTTCACTAGGTTGGAAAAGGCAGGGTTGGTTTTACAAAAAAACAAATGCCAACTCTTCCAAGATTCGGTCTCATACTTGGGGTTCAAAATTGACAAACATGGGTTACACAAATGTCATGACGAAATTAATAGTATTGTGAACGCAAAAACACCATCTAATGTCACCGAATTAAAATCATTTTTAGGAATGGTTAACTATTATAGAAACTTTATAAAAAATGCGTCGTGCATACTAAATCCTTTACATAAACTTCTTCAAAAAAATTTTCAATGGTACTGGGGTGAAGAGCATTTTTCAGCAATAAAAAAAATTAAAGAAGCACTAACTTCCGACATAACTTTAGCACACTTCGACCCCCAAGCAAAACTGATAGTGGAAGTTGATGCGTCGCCGTCCGGTCTGGGCGCGATCTTGTCTCAGGTAGGTACTGACGGTGTCGAGAGACCTGTGGCGTATGCGTCGCGTTCCCTGTGTAAGGCTGAAATGAGTTACAGTCAGATACAGAAGGAAGCCACGGCCATTATATTTGGTGTTAGGAAATTCCACCATTACCTATATGGTAGACAAATTCCCTTCATCCTGAAAACAGACCACAAACCGTTACTTTCGATTTTCAATCCTGATAAGGGAATACCTGAAATTACGGCCAATCGCCTTCAGCGCTATGCGATTTTTTTATCTACTTATAATTTTACAATAGAATATGTATCGAGCTCGCGAAATGCAGCTGACTACCTGAGTAGGTCATTGACCTGTGATGCGACGGCCAGAGGTGACTATTATGACGCGGAAAAATATGTAGACAAATCAACTTACATACATTTTGTTTATAACGCTGATCCATTTATTAACCTAAATGATATCTCTATGGAAACACAATCGGATGAGGTGCTTTCATTGGTATGCTGTTATATACAAAATGGGTGGCCACCGCGGCACAAGCTGGCAAACAATTTAAAACCTTATTATTTTTGCAGAAATGACTTAGCAGTTGAAAAAATGTGTTTAGTTCGTGGTTATAAACTTGTGGTCCCACGTACATTACGGGAAAAAATTATTTGTGAATTACATGTCGGTCATTTAGGAGTAAATAAGATGAAAAGCGAAGCTCGCAACCGATTTTGGTGGCCAGGTATATCAGCGGATTTAGAGAAATATGTCGGCGCCTGCGACGTATGTGTTGAATTACGCCCCTCGCCACCCCGCGCCCCGCTCACCCCCTGGCCCTACCCACCGGAACCATGGTACAGAGTACACATTGATTTTTTAGGACCGATTAATAACTACGTATTTTTTGTCATTGTTGATGCATACTCCAAATGGATAGAATGTTTTAACGTTTCTACCGGTTACGGCACTAAGGTAGTGATATCTAAACTATGTGAAGTTATGAGTAGATTTGGAATATTTAAAACAATCTGTTCAGATAACGGGCCTTCATTTACTTCGAGTGTGTTTAAATTGTTTTGTACAAGCAATGGTATAGAACATCTTACCTCTCCAGCGTATAATCCAAGTAGTAACGGGCAAGCTGAGAGTTCAGTTAAAATCGTAAAGAGGGCAATTAAGTCATTATTACTTTCTGGTGTTAGTAGTAAAGATATCCAAATTAAACTCAATGAATTTCTATTTCACTATCGCAACTCAACCCATAGTACCACTCATAGATCTCCTGCAGAGGTTCTTTTCGGTCGGAAGCTGAGGAACCGGCTTGACCTTTTAAACGTTCTTCGACCTCGTTCAGTTGACCTCGATCTCAACAAAGCGGTGAAAGACAGTCAGTCCTTACAGTGTAAGTTGTATGGAGGTAAACAATCTTCCACCTTCGCAATAAATGAATTAGTGTTAGTGAAGTTGTATAAAAATCAAAAGACATTTTGGGCCAAAGGACATATTAGAGAGCGCATTGGTAACTCAATATTTGTAGTGCAATTGGAGAATCACAGTGAGTGTGTTAAAAGACACAAAAATCAACTTCTCAAGTACAAAGGGGAGAAAGTGGATGATGGAGTGGAAGCCACCGCATCCACAACACAGAGGCATGAAGATCAAGATGTGCCTGAAACACTTCCACCGATCGTTCTACTGCCTCTCCAAGGTCAATCTCCGTGTGATGGCAGCGCACCGCTCGTGGCCGCGCAGCAGGAGGACCGGGCACGCAGTCCGCCGCGGGGAGTCGTCGGCGACAGTGAGGCCTCTGCTTGTGTGGCCGGCGGCAGTGCGACCAGCGATAGTGGGGCCGGCTGCAGTGGGACTGCCGCTGCCTCCAGTGACGGGGCCTTCAGTGATGCGGAGTCAGAGCTTAGTCCGGTAGCTCCTAGGAGGGGTCTTAGGGATGTTTTTATTTATAAGAATTAATTTTAAGCTAGAGGTGGAGGAGTGTTAATGTAGGTAGTTTTGATGCGCCGGCGCTATGTCGCGGCAGTTAGATGAAACAGTTGATTACATGCTCTTGACTAAACTACACGTGTATTACTTTCACAAACCTAACAATACTAGTGGCCGCCCGCGACTCCGTTCGCGTGGAAGTCGGTTTCCCATGGGAATGAGATGTTTTCCCGCGGTAAAAAGTACCCTATGTGTTATTCTGATGTATAACCTATATTACTGAAAAGTTTCATCCAAATCCATCCAGTAGTTTTTACGTGAAAGAGTAACAAACATCCATACATCCATCCATCCATACATCCATACATCCTCACAAACTTTCACATTTATATACATCCATACATCCTCACAAACTTTCACATTTATAATATTAGAAGGAAGAAGGATTTTTGCATGAAACCGTGTTTCCATAAAACAACTTTGAAAGATCAGACGTATCAAAAAGTCCTAACTAATTTTAAGTACCTAATTAAGAAATCCCTAACCCCTATGTCTGGCAAATCCCTCCTCCGTATTAAATAACGTGTGATGTATAGCAGTCGCGATTAACCCACCGACGCCGGCTCCGGTCTAAATTACACCGTCCTCCTACAACTTTTCTTTAGGTGATAAACGCTCTCGCAAATTGCCCACATTTATCCGACGCAGCAGGAAACTGTACTAATGTGGATTGTGAGGAATTCCACTTTCACAGACTATTATACCGCCGTTGGATCGCGATGGTATCTGTGTCTGTCTCCAGGACTCACGCCATTGTTAGCCGACTGATCAAATGTAGTGTTATCTATCTAGTGTGTTCGTTGTTTAGAACAATAGAATTAATAATTCGATGAAAATCAAATAGTACGCGTAACAATTGGCATACAATAATGTGGGTTAACAAACGAATATTCGAAATTAAACCAGATTACTAAAACATTAGAGATGGCATTTAATAGATACAATTTAGATAGAAGTAGTATTTTAACATCGTTATCTTAATCCGTAACAGATGAACTTACAAAAAAAGCAAAAAATGCAAAAGTTTTTTTTCGTTTTATTTAACAGTCATTAGATACCTATGCCTAATAAAAAAATATGGTAATAAATAAACATCCATTAGTTAGTACATATTATACTGATTTATCAGTAAGGCTACCACTAAAGATATATTTTTACACTGTAAAAGCCAATATCGTGTTCAATACCTACCGGCATTTAATATAAAGTTTTATGGTTCAACGCGGGATTATTGGAAAACGTTCGAATAAATTAATTTAATTTGCCGATGATTATCGTGTAAACGATTGTGTACTATTTTGCTTTAACAATAATAAGTACCTGCATAACTATGTATAACAATAGTTAATCCCACTTATATTAAAATAAAATGTGAAAGTTTAGATGTTTGCTGCTCAATGCCCCAAAAAGGGCTCGATGGATAAGGAAATATTAGTGTTACAAAATAAATTATAAAATAAAATAACTGCTCAGTTTTTTTCACTTGCTTTTTCCCACGGTCTACCGATAGATAGGGCTTTAGCCCAAATATAAATGAAATGACAATTTATGAATCCACAAGTTAAATCGTTTAAATTAAAAAAAAACATATTTTCCATAAAGCATCCACTATTCCATACTAAAATGACTTACCTACTCCACATGTAACCTTTGAGCGTAAATGTACGGTCTTTTAACATTTTATTACCAAACGCTCCTATCCACTCGTTGTATGAAAATCTTGCATAATCTTTATCGGAAGTATTTCCCGGTTGTAACGTGCAATATTCTCGTTCAAAATCAATTTGTCGCACAGTCTGTTAGTTGAACGCTTTCATCGTGTATTATGGAGGAAAAAATCACGTATTACGAGCTAAAAGGCTATAAACGAAAGAAAATATGGAAATAAATTTAATAGCAATGAACGGGTTAAGGTTTTTAATAGGCATTTCATAAAGGTACTTTTATGTTCAGATATTATTATGTTTACTACTGTTTTACGTAGCATATACTTACTTTGTAAATGCACAATTAAATTTAAATTGTAAATACAAATCTGACTTGTATTTGAATCTCAAATATTGTGGATTGGAGAAAAAAACAAAAGAACTTTATATAGAAAATAATATAATAGCATTGGCGAAAGCCTGTTAATATGAGTACCACCAATCAAAAGGGTGAATGCCCCTCGAAAACCTTTATTTTAAACATGCCTACATTTGAAGGCCAGTATAATACTTTTTAATTTAACAAGATAATGGGTATCTATTTAAGTAGATAGTTAACCCTATATCAATATTCGGTCCGTTTCTATTCATAACAGTTTCAAAACAAAGACGACCTAAGGGATTCTATTAACTTAGACTACTTTATGTTATTAAGAGATTATAAACCTAGAGGTCCCTGGGGTATCAAAAGGTCCCACAATACTACAGAGAAACCAAAAGGTTGAAACTTAAATCTGACCCTTCTGATAGTAAACTTTATACCTTTTGCTACAATACGGTAAAATAAATGTTGAATTCGAGGTTATGGGATACGTATAAAGCTACCTTTAAGTTATTAATAATAAATATAAAAAGGGTTTTCATTTAAAGTAAAAACAAAACGGTCTGCTGGACTTGACCTAAAACCATTAGTTAGATAAGAAAATATTAAAGTCTGCAAAATTTCTGTAGTTCATTTTTCAATTTATTCTAAATTCCTATTTTATTTTAATTTGGGGTCGCTCTTACTTATCTTTAATAAATTTAACAAAAAAATATAATTACCGATTATTCACACATAGACACGCCAGACTTCTAGTAACTAAGTTACTAAATCACAACTGAAATAATAAGTATAAAAAAAAAGTTTCTACCCAGATGTATATTTCCAGATTCTACCTTTTTAGTTATCAAGCTAACATAATACAACAAAACATTAAACTTAATATTGAATATTTCACTAAAAAGATTCATTTGATCTTCGAAAATGGTTTTTTTTAATAAAAAAAACTTAAATTTTGCATAACTCAGAGATAATCAATTTTCGGACATGGTATGATATGACTTAATTGACTGAAAATAAGCTCTACTTTAACCTCTTGGAAGTAATGTATCGCATTACCAATCACCCTGTAAAATGATGTGTAAGAACAAAATGCTACGAAGCTTTATAGCCATTGTATTCAATAGTATCTACTAAGTAGAATTGCTTATTATCTTGCGAGAATATTCAGATGAGAATTGAGCATTCTAGATGTAATTTACTCGTTCAAGAGAATTCATTTGTTTGTTATGTTAATTTCCTTCGATCGACAACTAAGACAGATAAGTAGCCGCTTTTATCTCAACTCTAAGGCGAAGAGGTTTAGTTGACTGGTAGAAAAGCTTAGTTTCATTATCTTACGGAAGCTTCTGATAAGGACTTTGCACTACTTTTACGTATAAGTTGAATAAATCCAAATGTAGTTCCAACTTGTTTCCATGCACAGCTGTAACTATGTAGGAAATTGATTCCAAATGGTAACTGGCTTCAGCATTATTCAACAGCAATCATATTTAAGTGAACCCTAATTGTTTTCAATAGCTCAAAACCGGAAGAGCTTTCATTACACTTACCCTTAACATTTCAAACACATCTTGCGTAAGTTTTAAATTCAAATACAAACATTCCATACTGATTAGGTAAATATAGGCTTGTCGCAATCGGTAAGTTTCGATTATTGTAGCTCGATTCATTAGTTTAGAAGTCTTATTTTTTCGCAACGTACCAATCATTTATTTTCCATCAGTTTCGACCGAGCAGTTTTTACGAGAGATTAGCTGATATCTGTTTCTTTGTATTGTGATGTCTGGATAGACGTGATTCCTTCTCTCGTCTCATCTGAGCCGTAATTTAATTGAAGCGAAGTAGGTACGTTATACAGGGTGATGCACAATGAAGGTGAGGATTTTTTTAATTCTAAGAATGTTATAGAATGAAATAAAATGCAATCAAAAGGCAAGTTGAAGCAATTTGGTAAAACCGGTAAAACCCAAATGTAGAAGATAATAAACCAATAGTTGAAACAAAAGCACCACACGTATTGAGTAAAGTTGAGTAATAGCATCCTAAATGCAAAAATGACATTAAACATTTTTTTTTGTTTGTTTAAATTTTAAGAAATATATTATGATTAAAACAAAGTAGATATTTTCTTCAAGTAAAAATTTGCAAACTTCAATATTTTTCATTTTTCCAAATAATGTACTTCTTTGGTCCACCCTGTACAACGTAGCTACAAATTCAGAGGATTTGACAAATTAATTCAATTTTACGCGAAATTACTGAGCTCCGATGTGCAAATAAACTCGCATAAGCATTTATTGCGCGCGTGATGTAAATAAAATATTACAAAATACCTACCTAACATCTGTTTTTATAAAGTATTTGCAGGTAAGTATATTTTAAATATCTCCAGATAAGTATTCTACCGTGATAAGTGCTTAGTTTTCTCTAGACTAAAACTCTATAAAATTTATCATATGAAGTAAATAACGTTGGTAAGTGCTTACGTAAAATGAAACCCGTGTTTTATATGAACGGCAAACCGCAGTTCTTCCCTTACTCATTCGTTGCAATGTGAGCTTAAGATCTCAACCTGCGATAGCTCACGTCTTCTCAAATTAATATTCATAAACTCAAGACTAAGTACAATGCACCTTCGCCGGTGCAGACTCTCGTCCTAATGGAATAAGGTTTTAAATTTAATGGAATAACGATAGAATAAGTTTAGGAACGCTCGTAAGAGCACATGAAGGTTTTCACGTGAAAATTATGATTAATTGGCGTGTGTGTTAAGGTTGCATTGATCACATCACTTATAGGTTATCCCACCGATACGGTCTAAAGCAAAAACACCTTTCTTTAGTATCTTAAATACATATTTAGAAACCTACTTACCTACTTACCATTTCATGATATTTTGGTCAAAGCAAAATTAGGGATCTATAAGATAACTGAAAAATTATATGCAATCAGGCAAACATCTTTTCATTTAGGTATATCCTATTAACCAATTAATTCGCAGTTTCCAAAAATCTTAAATAGGAAGAACTAAGGGTACAATTGCAAATTTCATTACCCACACTTGTCAAATATTTATTTGTCATAGATGTTTCTCCTGTTTACGTAACATGCTACCTAAACCAAGACTAATCTGTCTCGACTCGAGCGGCCGTCGCCTGTACTAAATCTATTGACTACCCCGTCCTGCAATTCCGCCCAGCATAGGGGCTGTTGTGCGCAAATTACTGTCAAACGCTGCGACGTCAAACGCTCAGAACCTGTCGACAAACAACATCTGGCACACGCTGTATCTCACGGAGTGTTTATTTACAAACATGCTGTATACAGCGCGGCATTTATACGTCACAGGTTAGGATCAGGCTCGACGATTTGAAACTGTAGCTAAAGTTTTTAATGTGAATTGTAAGGCTGATTTTACGGATTAAGAATTTTATGGATAAAGAACTTCCAACAAGCATAAGTTTTTTTGAGTAAAATAAAACAATGTTCTTTATGTAGATAATTCATTAGGAATTTTTTTCTTACAGTTAATTTCAATTATGTACCTTTATACGATATTTTCTACGATATTAAATGAGCGCTGTCGATAAAATAATTAAAATGCGTCCGTCGCTCGTGGTTTCCTTGGTGGTACCCTTTTTTGACGTATGCTGGCGACATCCCACTTCATAACTTATTTGATTGGGAAACATCACCGAAAATAAACAAAAACTATGAACGCTATAACATTATTACTTAAGTAATTTTTAATGTCGATTTATTAATATATCTTAATCTACCAAAACGAAAAAAATAATTTTAACAATTTCATCATACGATTCGTTAGAGACCAACAGTTCAATCGTACTTATGCATTTATTAAGATTACTATGGATAGATACTTACTATGTAAAGATAACGATGGCGGTAAATGACCCAATATTAACCTGTATGGCTAAAAATACTGTATATCATAGCTAAGTATAAAAACTTGGAGATAAAGTAGGTGCAATAACAAGTAAAAGTTAGCAAACCCATTGATTACTAACTGGGAGCCCGACGTCTAATGGCATGTGCGAAATTCGTTAATCAGCGAGCGAGCGCCAATCAAGGGCGGCACCTCTGCCAACCAATGTTTCATTTACCCTTTTGCTACCAATTGAACCACTCTTTGAACTCACGTATATGGATTCTAACCGCCAAAGCGATTCACGCTGTGTTAAGGGTGTTAACGTTTTTACGAATTTTGCGTAGGAAATGGAAGACAAATATTGGCTTTATAACTGTGGGTTAAAATAGCAACAAAGTTGCGGTTGTGTTTGTATTATGATTAATTAATGAGTGGAGAAATTAACAAGGTTAAATTGTAGTGGTTTGTAAAAAAATATAGCTTGAAAATTAAGCTGCCGACATCACGTTTAATGTTAAAGTTATGTATAAATACTTAAGGTGTTTACTTTTGCTTCACCTTGTACTTGCAATCAGACAAAAAAAAGTTTTAAGGACCAAAGAGTTTGTGCCTTTTAAACAACTTATGTCTCTACATCAACTCACGGATAGGTACTACATAATAATAACTACATAAATAGCGGATCTTAGGCTTCCTTATTCCCAAACACTTCTATTTAATTATTTATACCCGCTTTATTTAATTACTTCTTTATCAAAAAGGCATCTTAATAAAACTGTAGCAAATCCCTGTAAAGAGGCCAATAATGAAACCTCTTTTGTCCCGCGTTAACTTGTAAATGTCGATAAATGCCCAAGAACGGAATCGATCAGTATCGAGCACCCTTAAGAGGGGGTATACAGGTAAATTTCCAGTCGTAATTTGTATTTTTACCCTAGAAAACAAAGCACAAATTACCCGAAAAAAATACCATGGATATTAAAGCATATTTCCAAGGGACTGATCAGAGTGAAAACATAAAAAAATAAAATTTTCTCGATAAAAAAAAATCACGAAGTTAGCTCTAATTTTCAACTATTATTCATTTATTTCCAATATTATGCATACTATTGAGCCAATATTTTAATACATACTATCAAATTATATTACCCAGCGACCCTACTAGCGATTTTAGAAAATAATGTATACTTTACGAGTTATTACATTAAAACTTATTCGGCGCTTACTACGTTTTTATTTCGCGCAGAACGCTTTCGTCTGTCGCACCTGTCCTGGGATCTAAGGCATGTTTTGTTTCATGGTTTAGTTGTGATCGCTCCGTTGAGACAAGAGGACTGTGTTTCTGTGCTCCGGGGCCGAAAAAATCATCGTTTTAATTTCTAATTCTTGTTTGACTATGAAAAAAAACTTTAAAATATGGCTAGCAAAAAAACGCAGCAAAAGAGTATTTTAGAAGTTAAAAATTTATCTCATGGCTAATTTAAATAGATTTTAATGGCTTTTAAGACAAGTTACAATGAACAGATCATAAATCACAATATACACTTTCTGTCTGTGCTTTGCAGTACAGATACTTGACAAGACACCGCATTTTGAAAAAAAGGTCATTGTATAAAGCACATAGTAAAAAAAAACATTATTATAAATAAATTTTTATATTACATACTTACTTTTGCGAATTATTTACCACCAGCAGAAAGTGCAGTACAGTCAGCATCATATTCTTCGTGACGACTACTGTAGCCAAATAGTTGATAACACCCAGTCATCATTTTCATCGTATCAAAAAGCGTCATCACATTTAATCGGGACATTCACGTTGTACTTATTTATCGAAGCGTCCAGAAAGTCTTATAGAAAGTTGCATTTATTTACGCATCAACCAAAGCGCCATCGATATCGAAGCGCCCAGCGAAATATAAAAATACGCTTTCTTCTTCTAATCGTCGAAAAATAAACCAGGAACGCACAAGTGTGTAAGAACCTATGTTTTCAAACTTCAAAAACTTTCTAGCTTTTGTTTTCCGGTTCCAAGCTTTCAGGTAAAAGTCACAGTCGGCGCCGAACAATCAATTTTATGTACTAGCATTTCATGTTAACCCTTAAATTGGCAAGATGAGTTAAGTCCAAATTTAACTTTCTTTTTGTACTTTCTCGATTTGTTATAACCTAAAATGCATAAAAAAAATTAAAAAAAAATCATACATTTTCAGTTTTCGCGAAAATGAATGTGCTTCATGAATGACGTTGCCAGTTACTGAGTAAACTATCTATGTACTAGGAGGAATAAGACAAAAATCATTTATTTATTTTTATCATTATTTATTAAAAATAATACTATTATCCTTAATAATATTACTTATAAATGTGAGAATGTGTATGTCTTTCTGTCTGTATGTGTGTTTCGGTTTTAAGTAAAAACCGCTGTACCGATTTTGATGAATTAGGAATAACGGTAGGTCGCCACCCTAAAAGAAAATAGGATATTTTTCCCGCAGAAATAAGCCTTATTCCCACGCGAAAAGTCATTTTAATGAAACCGCAGGGCTAATTTTATATAAAATTGAAGAAAACAATATAATTTCGGCTTTTGAATGGCGTCCTGGATAGTGAGATCAGCATGTCCCAACTGAGGGTAGTCGACTACCCCTGTCTGCCGGAACCAAAGCTAAAATCTTGTGCGAGCGTCTTAACATTAAGCACTGTAGATAAATCGAAAAACATGCTCTACAATTAAATAAAAACACCCCTTATGTGGGTATAACACCACAAAATAAATAAAAACTTATGTATAGAGCTTGGCAATGTATTTCGTGAATACCGAAGTCTGTTAAGTGTAATTTACCGCTTATTTGGCAATGGTATTTACGGAGTACACAAAATCTTGTGCGCCAATAAAGTCATTATTATGTAACTTTATCATAAAATAACTATAGTAGGCACCCACGTATCTCTTTAGCATGCAATGTAATTCCAAATAAATATTATTTACCAAAAAAATCGTTTAAAAATATCAATAATACGTCACCGGTTCGCAGACACATCGGGCCGCTTCGCAGAAATTTTGATTTTTACAGTTTAATATAAATGCTACCACTGATAAAATTAGTTTCTAACAAAATTAGTGAAATTTCATTTCATTTCATACCATATAAAAATATTTAATAATTTATAAATAAAAATTGTTGTAGATTTTTTTGAAATCAGTGTACTCCGTGTATACCAAAATCAATTTAAGGGCTAAAACGTTTTAGCAAGTGAGCCTTGGAATAGTGAAATTAAACTAATTTTAACGGGTTTTTACGCGTTTTATTAAATTTATTTTGATTTTCCGACGTTTCGGCCTTTTTACAAATGCCGTGGTCAATGGTAGACTGAGATTGATGTCTTCATAGAGTATAGTAAAAAACGATTTTTAGAATTCACCGCCATCTGTTTCGTAATTTTCTCGCATAGTTGTTCGGGTTCACGCAATAGACGCTGACAGTGTCTTGGTGTTTCTGCTTATTTGTCTGCTGGTTGTTCTTTTTTATTTTGCTAAGTATTGGATCCCACGTTGGTGATAGCATCCAACCATCTTCTCTATTGAAGTTAGGGTGTTTTATAATTTCAATAGTTTCTCTTACTAACCTAGGAATAAAATGTTTCTCTTTTTCTAGGATTTTAATGGTATCAAATCTTAGATAGTGGTTGGGCTTATCCATGGAATGCTCACAGACTGCAGGTTTTGTATAGCGACGCTTACAGTTTAATTTCAAGTAATAACAATCGCGTAAATCTAAGAAGTTACATAGAATAGTTAGTTCAGTTAACATTCTAACTTTTTGCTAGACACTTTTTTATTCCTAAATTTTTAAATATTTTTTTATTTTGTTTGAAATTTGAACCTTCTTCAAAGAAGTTTCATATTTTACACATCAGATACCTAACATTTCTTGACATATAATTAAGCAAGAGCCAGATGCAACAACTTTCCTTAAAATAAATATTTGCCGCGCGTAAATAAGTAACGATTTCCGATCATAAAATTGTTATTAGGGTTATTGAATCCTACTTTAAATTATTTTTCAGGTAGGTATCCTAACATTGGTATTCAAAATAAAATAGAAATTCGTGGACAAGTAGGAACAGCAAGGACTAATAAATCATATATTGATACACGTATAATGAAACAGAATTAAAACTTTAACTTGTTCTTATTTTATTTACTTATGAGAAAACTAGAATGTTCATGTCACATATTGATTTTTACAATAAGTATTTATTTACTTATTTTATTTCATGTTAGCCTATAAAAATAGTACTTTGATTTTAAAAATAAACTAGAGACCAGTCCCGCATTTGCATGTTGCACTTTTAATGCTCTCCGTTAATAAAGAAAGATGCAAAAGGTTTATCAGAGGTATCGATGAACCGATTTGTGGAATATTTGAGAATGTTGTTTGTAAGGTTCCGTACCCAAAGAATAAAATCAAATATTTACATGAAACAGATAAAAACTAAAATAATTTAAATATTTTGACTGTATACATAAAAAAAACGTACGTTGCATGTTCCTTGGGATCCTCATTTATTGCAACTACTGATACTCTTACTATCTCTTGACAAATTATGATATTCTAGTATGTGTTTATCATTTAAACGATTTAAAATGGTATCTTTGAATTGAAATGCAATTTGATCATCTTTCTGAATGGTGATGATAGTTTAAATTGCTTGATGAAAATAAAATGTTGTTTCAGTTTTCATAAAAAAATATTTTTTAATAATAAAATCATTGCAAGTCATCTTTTGGACCAGAAATGAAAAAAAGTAGGTCATTTCAATTCTCAAAAAGAATCCTTAGCTTGAAATGAAACCCATGCTCATGAATCGTCTATCCGATGCCACAGCCCTGACACCATCGCTGCTAGCTAGAAGTAAACAAACTAAGCTACATGCTTTAATTTTTCACTAAAACTTAAAAAAGACTTCAATCTGTCAAACAGAATCTGAAATTAAATTCTCGTATCTTAGATCAGTGGATAATTTTGTTGACTCTTTCTTACTTATGAAAACCTAGTAACATATTTATTTAAACACATATGGATACCATTCAATTCAGACGTAGGTATTACGTATGTATTAAATCATGCCTTTACAAACAAAATATCTTCTTTATAAAACTGGGAGCCCAGTAGTTAAGTCCCCGTCTTATTCGATATCTCATAAATACATTTTTTAATCAAATAAAGTTTTCTGTAATAACAGTTTCATCTAGACACGCTGCCTGTCAAGCAAAGTACACCTCTATTACATGAAGCATAAAGTTGTTTTCTTACTTTGTACCGAAGATTGTGAATACCCTGAGCTCTACGTTACTGATGGCGCTTTGGTTGATACGGGATTTAAAACGCTTTGAATGCGACTTTCTATAAGGCTTCCTGCACGCTACGATAAATTAGAGCAACCTGAATGTTCTGATGAATGTGATGACACTGGCTGATTCGCTGAAAGAGAGGACTCTGGTTGTTTTCAAGTATTTGACTACATTGGATGTTACAAACTATATGGTGCTGACTGTACAAGTACAAATCAGTCAACGAACCCTGAACAAAAAAATATAAGTAAATGTAAAAAAAGCACATTCTAAAAACAACATTACAAAAAAATATATTACTTACTTACCTTTGCGTATTATTTACTACAAGCAAAAAGTATTTTTAGCGTTTCAAACAACAGCTAGGTGATCCGGCACTCACTTAGCCGGTATTTATCTGATTATTTTAGGTATAATGTGCGCGATCGCTCTAAACACGCGGTAGCATCGGAGACACCGGACGACGGGACGAGAGAGGGGCGTGTGCGGCGCGCGGGTGAAATTCGATTTTTTTCTAGGTTTATGCGCGCTCTTAAGAAGCCACTTTTGTAGTCTGACAACGCAAAATCGAAGCCTTAAGTAGCCTGACACAGATTGTACCAAGCAAATTGTAAGAAATTTAATAAAAGACAAGAATTTGATGATATTCAATTAGATACATTAATAGGTGGAATCTATACTATCTATACTAATATTATAAAGCTGAAGAGTTTGTTTGTTTGTTTGTTTGAACGCGCTAATCTCAGGAACTACTGGTTCGAATTTAAAAATTATTTTTGTGTTGGATAGATCATTTATCGAGGCAGGCTTTAGGCTATATATCATCACGCTGCAACTATTAGGAGCGAAGAAATAATGGAAAATGGGAAAACAACGGGGAAAATTGTTCATCCTTGAGGGCTTCCGTTGCGTGCGCTGCGAAAACGGTTCTAGAAACCAAACATATATGTATGAAAGAATTAAGGGAACTTTTTACCGCGGGAAAACTTTGCATTCCCACGGGAAACCGACTTCTACGCGAACGGAGTCGCGAGCGGCCACTAGTTTCAAATAAACAATTACTTGGTAGACACATTTTCCTTGCTTAATTTTGGTTTAAGACGGGGTATTTTTAATTATGTTATGAATATTAGCAATTAAAAATTAGCTCCTCCGACAACAAAATAAGTAGCGGGAACGTCGAGTTTTTGAATCATATTGTTTACATGTTTTGTCCAGTTTACATTAACTTTATTATTAATTAAGTTATTGATATTTTAACTTAGTTTGTTTTGTAATTCTAATACCTCATAATTTATTTAGTTTATAAGTACAGATTGTAACGCTATGTAGCTAAGTCCTTTCTTTGCTTTCTATTATAATTGTTTTTCTTTAAGTGAAGTTTTTGTAACCTCTTTGAGAAATAAATACCTATCTTTAACCTGAAGTTCATAGAAGGTCAAACATTAAACCAAGTTATGGGAATTCTTTCTACTGTAAAGGATATTTACCTCGAAACATGTGTTTATCAAGTTAAAGATAACGCTTGATACAACTATTTTATACTTTACGACTTCAGATATAGGTATACCAACTAAGTAGGTAGTCAACCACAACAACCAACCAAACGACACTTCCTTTTATATGGAGAATGAATTATGACATAAAATATTTATCTTCTTTCAGGATATGTAATGTGTCGGTTCCTTTTAGATGATAATACACGAAATCCCAGTTTTATAGCGTGGAGATATAAATTGACGAAACCCTAGGGAGGCAGGATGTAGGAAAAATGAAATAAGTATCTTATTTCTGAAAATATAAAACTTTTAGGGGAAGTCAAGTTTGGTATAATTTGGTGGCATTTTGTGGCTCCGACCTTTAAATTAAGAATTTCTCTATCTCTCTATGCTGTTTGCATGAATAAGACTTTTCCGTGTCATTCTGTTTAGTTTTTTCAGTTAATTTGCATACTAATATTAAGTTTTAAGGCTCCGTGCAGTCGAAATTAGCTGATAGTAAAGTTGTGTGTTAGTGCTAAGTATTAAAAAGCCATATTAAAAGTACAGTAAGTGTAGTTCAGTCATTATTATCATTATTAAGTGTAGTAATCAACTGCGTCAATAACTATAGAATTTCGTGTTTCAAAAAATGACGACATTTGGTTAACTCAACTTAGCTTCTTACTTTCATAATTTGGTTGGTTAAGAAAAACTTGTTTTCAGTTTTATAATTTTCCGAAAACCATTGAAATTACCCATAGAAAAGTAGAAAATATTCATTCATTCGTTTACTATTGTTTTATGCTTACTTTAGTAAGTATATCATCATCATCATCATTACATCATTACAAAGTATAAATCCATGTCGCTAATTCTGTCTGTTTGTATGTTTGTCCGCTATCTCCTCCTGAACCTCTTAACGGATTTTAATGCGGGTTTCGCTATCTTTTAGATAATTTTTCATTTAAATTTTTAAATAAAGAACAATCGAAAAAAGTTTTCTAAGTTGGCCAAAATTTTTTAGTTTAGTGAACAAGTCGGACAAAATCACACCACTGCGTAGGCGGGTCACTATTTTGTATATAAGATGCGTTTTGTACCTATCAATCTGTAAAAATGGCTTTTCGATATTGGCTCGTGTGTGGGTGTAACTAGGTTCTCCCCTAGTCCATTGTGTGGTACCTTTAGTACAAGCTTTGCTTAGTTTAGGGCCACACAGTTGGTGTGTCAGTCTGGAGACTTATTTATTTATTTATTTCATCACTCAATGTTTTACACAGGGTACATACACCCTTAACTATCGTAGCGAATGCCAAGCACGTATGACTCCCGTGACAGAGGCAATTACAAGTTCATTATAGTACTTGTTGTATCACGAAGTCACATCCACCTTAACAAATGGATACAAGTTTTATCAAAAGCAATATATCTATTTCAGCTTTAGGGGTAAATCTAGACGGTGTATCTAATAACAATTTTGACAGTCTTTTATGTATAGTGTTATGCTTAACTTATGTAAATAGTAAGTTATAGTTTTTACAGTTTCTATGTAATAGGATAAAGTTGCAGTTAAAGTAAAGTTCAAACGAGTCATGGTAATATGCCAATAGCAGTAGTAGGTTATCAACACATGTGGTTAACATCTAGTTACTCCTGATGCTAAAGTGAAATAACAGTCGAAAATTTTATTTCTTTATTATATAAACGGATAATATAATTATTTTATTATTTAATAATATTATCCGTTTCTTATAAATTTTTATAACACTGCTTTGCTTCTACATTAGTTTTATTCGTATCTGAAAACTTTACTTTTTAGTTTTATGTAAAATGATTATAAATAAGGCGGTTAAACTTCCAATCTTATCCAAGTTATCACTTACCTATCGAAAACTTAGTTTCTATCGAGTGCCGACTAGTTTCAAGAAAGTTACTTAGAAAATCATGTAAGAGAACTTACCTATTGAAGCTAGTAGGTAGGTATATCCCGGTGGATTTATGTTGCAATTAAAAAACTATATATCAGAACTGAACCGAGTGAAGTTAATTTTGTTAATTACATTAATCAGGTGAGAGATTGTTCAATTTCCAGGTTTGTTTGCGCAGGTTAATTGCAAATTAACTTCGAGTAATTACAGATGTCAAATAAATTACGGGAGTCAAGAATTCAACTCAGACTTTAGAAATATGTAGGATTGCTTTAAGCATTAACAAAGTTTTAATAAGGTACGCTTTTCCAAAACCCGTTTAACTTTAGTTCCCTTCAGTTAAAAACTTATATATAACTGCACAAAAAATTGGTTACAAAACTTAACACATGTGAACTTTTTTGCTTTACCCTACATAGCTTTAAAAGCCGAATGTCATTTGACTGAATTTTCACCCTAATCCGGGATTAATTTAATCCGTCCCTTCCATCTAAATCCCCAGTACCTATGATGTTTGCTTGCGTCCCCGCTGCCCCAATAACAGCGGCGCGTGAGCAGAACAAATCGCAGGTCATTCGTTCCGACATTCGTCATGACGTCACGCCGCCGCGAGCTTTCTTCATATTCCGACAGTACAGTAATCCCACACTGCGATTTGTCATCATTTCAACATTATTTCCCAATTTCGTAAAGTAGATGCATTTTTTTTGTTCAAAAGCATTATTATATATCTTAGAATGCTTGCTTGTAAATTTTATAACTTAGGTACCAGTTGCTGCCTGCGACTTCGTCAAACCGTTTATCACAACGTAACAATTTCCACCTTATAATATTTTTCCTACTTACCTGCCCCCCAAGTCAAGTGGCAAGTGATATTTACGTTAGCGAGTGAATAGAAAAAATATGTATGAAACAGACTTAGGTACAATATGACAGTTTCATAAATTTAAATTATATTCACTCGCTAACGCCAATTTCTACTGCCACTTGTCTTGGGAGGCTGGTATTTGAGAATACATATTATAATAGTATTAGCAAGTATTTATAAAATTGGTAGGTTTTGGGTTTACAACAACTTACCGAATAAAAAACTTAAATCGAAATACTTAGCTTCCTACCGACCTATACACAAAACTTGGACCTAAATCTTTTAGCTTATTTCCGTGTAATGTGATACATTTACCAACAAAATGTTATCTTCTCGCAAACAAACTTTTATCACGTTTCAAGCCTGCAGCATTTTCAACTTTTGCCAAACGAATGTCACTTTGACACAGTTCTATTCGCCCGCAAACTGCAGCAAGAAGTCACAGCGGCGGAACTTTGTCACAGTAAGCTGTATGTGCAAGCCGTTGAGGTACTGTTTGTGGAAGGAAGGTAAAATATTATTGAAGTCAAGCGTTCTGGAAATATTATGTTAAACAATGTAAGTGAGGGCAAAGAAAGGGTTCTTGTTGAGTGCTTTTATGCAGAATACGTTGAAGTTGAGAGGCTTAACGTTAGGTAAGTCAACTATGAGGTATATGGATGCTTATGTAATAGGAAGTATTAATTAACAATATTTATTGGACTCTAGATTAAACATCTCTTTAATTAAACATGAATTAGTAGAAAATACAACATGTAGCCGCCATTAGATTCAATACAAATCCGCGCCCAACGGCAGTGACCTCAACCAGTGATGTCCATCGAATGCTAGGGATGTCCAGTTACTGATTACTTTTGTTTTACCGCTAACAGTAGTTAGGGAGGTTTTTTGCAATATTAATGTCAAAGACACTATGGGTATACCTATCTAACTTAAATAATGAAGGAAACTTAGAAACATTATTTCTTTCGGAACATTAATATAATTAGGTTTAGGTAAGTACCTATCATTCAACTTAAAAGAAAATTGAGAAAAACTTCAAGATGATTCGAAACTTTGTAGCGAAATATTCTGTCGAATTTAACTTATTCTAGAAATTATAGGTACTTACATGCCTAAGCCTTTTACTTTTTCGGCTAAACTTTAAGACAAATAAATTTATCACAAAAGAGTAAAGTACCTACTTTAGGTAATATCATAAAGATATACAAACTAATTTTCAAGCAAAACACAATTCGGATTAAAGATTTTCAAATTTATACACCAGAACTTTAATAATAGGTAAACCCTCTTCTAAGAGTTATCACCAAGTTATTCGCAGTTAAAGTTGTAGACAAAGAAAATACACACCGATTGTTTGCTGAAGAAATACGTACGAGTTCTTAGGGCAGGACGAGATATCGATTCCAGATAGGGAGTTAATAACAATATTGTTGGGCATGATTTATGAGTTATTAAGAAGGTATTTAGGGAAGGGAATAAATAACGATCTAATAATAATGCCATTGTTTTTAGCATGGACTTGCGGAGCTCCGGATGTTTGTTTATTGTTTTTGTATATAATACTCGAGTTTTGTTGCTAGTTATATCTGTTTGAGTTTTTCTAGAATATTTTTTGGGAACGATGAAATTAACTGTATTGTAACAGTTTTTTAGCTTTTACTGACATTATTTTCGGCAGGAGACACGCTCGAAATTAAAATGCCAATTGCAATTGAAGTCGTTAAAAATACCATGTAGATGATTGCTATCCAAATGTGACTTGGCAGTATGCGACACAGCTGTCGCAAATACACGACCACTCTCCAATCAACGCTGATATCGTCCAATTTATTTACGGCCTGAGCTTGCACGAGTCGATATGTCGACAGACCGGAACAGGGCAGTCTGCAGACTTGTCCTCTAACCAATATTGAGACAGTTGATTAAATTTAAGAGCTTTTGTATCGGTCACTTCCAATTTCCTAACACTTGAGCTAACTTGGAAGACAATAACAAAAGGCTTCTATGTCCGACTGTCCGAGGGTCCGTGACGCATTTACTACTAACTAATACAGACAAAGAGAATAGTTGGTATATAATAAGAATCACAGTTTTTCTGAAGGTTTTGTTTTATTGTCTTGTCGATTTGGTTGATAGAGTCTTCATATTTAATGATGATTTTCGGGAATTGACATACTAGCATTCTGTGGACAAGAGTATTGGGAAAAATTGTTACGTAAACAAAAATACTTCTTATGATTGGTTCACTCTTTTTCTTCGTTGACTTTTAGTTGTCGGGACCATAAATGAGTTACTTGAAGACGGTAAGAAAAATTAAACTTTGAAACAGCAAATATTACTGATGTGTCCTCCGATTCTTGCGGTATCGGAAAGTTGAGAAAACTTTACTCTTGACTTTCAAAGAAACAAGTTGGCAAACTGAAACAAGAGAAGCTAACTTAATATTGATTGATATTGAGTAGAGCAACTCAGAGAAATTAAATCAATCCAGAGAGACACCATTGTAATGGGACATAATAAAGATCCTACTTATTATATTTTGATTTATTTTTAAAAATATACCAGAATATAATTGCAAAATTGGAATCTAGATAAATATAAAAAAAAAACTTTGGAGCATTTGTTTGATATGCCTCATTAACTTTTATTGTATAAAGGTCAAAAAACTGTACCTAGTAAGAAGTTTAAAAAATCGGGAAAAAGGTAAAATGTCACAAGGGAAGGTATGTGCATTATTAACATAACAAATTAATATTCTGCTGAGATGATACATCATATTTAAAGTTTCTATCTCATATTAAATAATCTGTTACAGGACGACACCTATAAAATATTTAACCCACTCCCTTCCATTTACATTTAATATTAAGTTTATACTAAATATTTAACCATCCTAAACTCTACTTACATATTTCATCTGGTAGGTATTTACTTGACAAAGGGTCTCGTCAAACTCTGAGGGATCATTCCACAGTCGATATAACCGACATCTGCAAGGGTTCACACATTTTTTCATGAAGAAAATATAAGAAAAGAAGAATTACACGTCAACCATTCATCAAGCTTTCATTTCAGGCAGTAAAAGAAATAATATGCATAGGTATTACTTATTTTACGTTAAAGTAGTTGAAATGCCCGCGGTCGCAAGTATAAACCTAGAACCTAATTTTTTTTGAATAGCACGTATAATAGGAAAAAAAAATTATAGTTATTTCCGACTTAATATTAGTTTTATATCAAAAAACAGTTTAATTGTTGCATTAGGTAACAACTCAAATAATTTCTTACAAACAAAAAAAAATTATAAAAATATGGTCTCTGTAAGACTTTTTAATCGAATTTCTTTTATTCCAATTCCCATTCGAATTATTGTTGCGTTTGCACTTTATTAGGTTGGATTTATAAAAAAATCCGTAGCAAGTGACGCATTTTTTCTCAAATTCTCGCCATTCCGTGATAAAGGGGTATTCTTGTCGCGTCATCAAAGATACATAAGACTGAAGCCAAGGGTCAGAGCACGTACGGGGTACATTTATCTAAGTTTCAACCCTGACATGGTATGGTGATATGTTATCCTAGCACACCATTTCTGGACATTTTCTCTTTTGATTACAATAAGAATTCTACCAGTACATCTATAATCTTTTTACATCTATGGTCTTTTGTTTGATGTTCACGGATAATTAGTTACTAAGAAATATAAGGTAAGTAAGTTATTCTAACTTCTATATGCACGTCATGACATAGAACGTAACCACTCCTACGATTCAAAGATTTTTATCTATTTAAATATAAAAACGCTTACGTAAGCGGCGTTCTTTAGAGCCATTCATATTTTAGCTCTTAAGTGAAGCTTAAACCCATTGAGCTTTTCTATGAATATAAACGGTATTTAACTTTTAAAACGGACTTACAGCTTTAGCCCGAATTAAAGGGCGAAATATAAATCCTAATTTCATGCACTTACTCATGTGATTTAAAATTTTCTTTAGCTACTTATAATAGTTTATTGTCACTTCTTAGTACAATTGCAAAGAGTTGGTATAATTAATACCTCTGGCGCGGTTACCACTTAAAACTTACAAAGTACTAATATAAAAGTTAGTAATAACTCAGGCCAGCGTAGTGGACTCTAGAAGCATCCATGCGAGGTTGAGATGCGTTTATTAGCGAAGTTACAAACTTCGTTCCTATGAATAATGGCAGTGAGGTTGGCTGCAAGTTAGAATTTTAACTCCGACTATGATCTCGGAGAGTAGGCGTTATGCAGAAAGCTAGTTGAGACGTAAAATTTTGGATTTGACATCATTTTACTTTTCAATTAATAGCCTGTAGGTGGAAATTAGAGAAAAATTGGGATCACAAGAATATTCCAAAAAAATGCGCTAAGAACATCGTCTGTGATGAAACGTTATTTTTAAGCATAACTACTAACAAACAACAAATAGTTACTGCTACTATTTATCAAACTTATATTTAAGATGTAAAAGTTTGTGAGAGTGTGTTACTCTTTCCCGCAAAAACTACAAAACGGATATGGAACTATTACTTGGAAAAACACGTATGAAATACCTACTTTTTACCGCAGGAACAACATCATCCAAAAAGCCATTAAGTTCCTGGTAAAACTTCAGAGCGGAAAGCTAGCGTAAAATAAATCTTAACTGCCACATCTAAATATTTTAAATCCAGGGATAAGAAGATAAGGTAATGAGGTGTAACCCTCTCGAAAACTTTTAAAGTTGGCGTTTTTAAATTATCTACGTAGATCTGCTTTACAAAGTTGGTTGGTCAGCTTGGATAAAACAATAAAAGACGTCAAGGTTTAATGTCAGTACAGTAATTATATTGAACCTACATCTATACTAATATTATAAGGAGAAAAGATAATATTGTTTATTAGAATGGACTAAGCTCCGAAGCGGCTGGACCGATTTGAAAAAAATCTATTAAAGGAAGGAATTCCATTCCCACGGGAAAAAAAAATTTGCTGCGAGTAAAACTACAGGGTGGAAAGAAAGTTAAATATAAGTAGTATATTCCTAATAGGAAGATAATATAGTTATTTTAATATGGTGTGTATGTACTCGTAATGAAGCTTTTTAAATCAAGAAATTGAGTTTTACTTTTACTGTCAACGTTTGAACAGTAGGTAGGTACGCGTTTTTGAAAAATACATGTTCTACTTTTTTAAATAACAGTTTAAAGATATTGTAAGCCCGACAACCAAGATAAAACTCTATAGATATTGCAAAATATATGCTAAAGGTCTCCATAGATTATGTTTAAAAAGGTTCTCGAAGATATAAATCAAAGAGGAGGCGTTAAACACATAATTCTTGGGGATTCAGCCACTCGACTTTTAGAGTCCTTTACCCTTTCAAGATATACCCTTCTATACAACTGGATAAAGATGAAGTAAAATGCGTTAAATATTGAACTTTTTATTAAAACAGTCTAATTTTATTTATTTACTTATTGACTAACTCACAAATTATGTGGCCCTAAGGTAAGCACTGTAAGCGCTTGTGTTTTAGGTACCACACAATGGATTAGTTACAGTTAATTGAAACAATCTTAAAAATATATATTCATTAGATAACAATATATTTTAAGTCATATGTAAAAAAGTGTCAGTCTGTACAAACGAGAAAATACCGATTTCTGAATAAAGAATTAAAAGTTAAGTCACATCACGTGCTGTATTAATTTGAGTAATTGACAATCAAAGAAATTTATGCTCAACTAAAAATTCGCAATTCGGAAACCGCCGCAAAGTACATCTATACATTTTAAAATCCTATCTTCCGAAGCTCAGATTGCGAGCCGAGGTTATCAAGTGAACCCAATTTCATTCATTTTGTTTGGTCATGGCACAACCCTCTGTGCCTACTTCTAACTGACAAGCCTTATGTTCTTATGATTTAGGTCACTCATATCACATCACATATCATATCATTAGGGGCCGCCCGCGATTCCGTTCGTGTTGAAGTCGGTTTCCCGTGGAAATAAGAAGTTTTCCCGCGGTAAAAAGTACTTACCCTATATGTTATTCAGATGTATAACCTATATTACTGTAAAGTTTCATCAAAATCCGTCTAGAAGTTTTTACGTGAAAGAGTAACAAACATCCATACATCCATCCATACATCCATCCATACATCCATACTTACAAACTTTCACGTTTATAATATTACCTAGTAGGATAACGGGTTAATAGCATGGCTTCATTCAAAGCTTGCTAACCACAGGTAAACTCACGTTTTTGTAAAGAGTATTGTAACGGTACCTTACGATATACTTCGTTATGATAAATAATAAAGGGTTTGCCTACTCACTCAGATATTTGATAATAATAGAAATGGACCCGTGAACCAGGATCGAAGTTTAATATTTTAGAATTAATTACCGCGTAAATTATAAATGAACTTCCTGTTCCAACATTGTGAATGGTTTACGAATTTCGATTTGTTAATGAATTTATTATTTGACGACCTCTGTGGTGCAGCGGTATATACACCGGACTGCTAAGCGGATGGTTCCGGGTTCGATCCCTGGGTCGGGCCAATTTCGTAAAAATGATTTTTCGATATTGGCTCGTGTCTGGGTGTAACTAGGTTCTCCCCTAGTCCATTATGTGGTGCATATAACACAAGTGCTTACTGCAACTTACTTTAGGGCCACATAATTGGTGTGTCAGTCTGGAGATTATTATTTATTATTATTTATTTATTATTTGATGTTGAGATAACTGCTGAGTTTGTTAATAAAGAGTTATTAAGTTAGAACAATAATAAGCTTTGGAAACCTAGGAATTACACGAAACCCATAAAAATAAGTACCAAAAAAAACGACCTTCCAAATAAGGAAGAAGTCCTTAAAAAATACGAATAAAAATGTTGACACAAAAGATTGCAGCGATTTAGTTAAGATTTTTAATTTCAGCTAAACGATGGAAGCCGGTGGGTCGCGATAAGGAGGACTACAAAGGTTTATCAGACGGAGGCTTCCTTGGCTGTAGGCACGTACAGAACCTGCGAGAGCGCGGCGACGCGACTTGGCGGGGGCTTATCTGACTCGGGGTACTGCACACCTGCGGACACACACGCCCTAGCTGAGTGTTTAGGGGTTGTTTGTAAATTGAAATAATACCCAGAATATATCCAACTAGATATAAGTTCAAAATGAAATAGATTTCATAGGTCCAAACGTTTAACTTTGTCTTTAAAATTCAGAAATGATTGGAATGAACCTTATACTACATACTAGCACACACTTAATGAAAGTTAATTATTCGATATAGTTATCACAAGAACATAATAATTGACCACATTTAAAATATCAGGTATATCAATTCAAGTTGCTGAAATAAAGTAGATTATAGTCTTAATTAAAATTTACCTACTGTACTGTAGGAATGAAAAAAGTTTTTTTTTTTAAATTTGAATTTAAAACTATTTATTTTTTAATGCTGAATTTTTATGTTAATTCCCGCACCGCTTCAACCTGCACTAAATGAGCTTGTTAGATTCCCTCTGGACGGACAAAAACAATGAAACAGAAACAGCAGGCTGCTTCCTTGTAGCCTTTATTTAGAAAACAGATAACGTTTACGGGCCATTTTACTGTTCCCGGAGTAAGAAGTAATACGACGATTTAACAGGTTTTTAATTACAGCGCAGGGTACATTACAAACTGTTTACTTTAATAAACCAACTTTATTTGTAACGTATTTTATTAACAAGAATTAAGACTAATTTATAAGTAAATCTACAGACCTTGTAAGCCGAAACTTTTCGAAATTCGGCAAGACGAAGTTTTTCGTTGTCTCTAGACTAATAAATTAGACAGAGTCCCATCCAAGTTACAGATAAGTAAAGTCGCTTAGGATTATAGGACCTTGTGTCACCAAGTCACAACTAGTAAACAAGCTGAGAAAACACGTAATGCTAAGTCACGTTAGGCGAAGACAGATATAAAGGATCTGAGACGTTGACTGAGGCTTTCTTCCAAGATTCATGACTTGAAAATACAATATTTTCCCCTACTTTGTGTTTCAGAGAGAGATCAGATTAACTGGTGACGGCTTCGGTATGTAAACTGTTTGTTTAGGTACTAAGTAAGTACTAAGGTAATGCGATTTCGTGATAGCCAAAATCTGAGATAGTTTACGGATTAACGCCTTACCTCTAATTACTGTAATCGGTGCTTAGTACCTATTAGTTGTCTTCTAGGTTTTCAAATTCTACTTTTCAAGCCTCAATAAGTTGATTAGGTAAACATAGATTCGCGCACCGTAATGCGATCGCGAGTTCTTCGTCACTAAAATTAGGAAATTATATTGCCATTTTAAGAACAACTAAAGTTTTATTACCCATATCGTAGGTTTTGTTAAACTTAAAAAAAAACAATAAAATTAAAAAAAAAATAAACATTTCTTCTATCACTGCAGCTTAAAGACTTTTTCACTGAAGATATCCAATTTGCAGCTATCCGGAGACAATGAAACAAATAATACCTATACTTAAACGTTGTTTTGAAACTTAGCTTCACCGCTCGTCTATCACAATCAGAGTTAGTATTTTTTTTTATAAAGCTTTTGTAATATTAGAATTAGCCTTCGTGGTTTATTTCTTACTGAGCACAAAGTTAATAGAAAATTTAATAGAAGGTACCTACTTAAATGTAAAACTCTGACATAAACTCCGAATAACAAAAATAGAGAAGCTTTATTAAGTGTCATTCATGCTATTAGAGAAATTTCTCCCAGCTTCCCGCATCACAGTATCCTTTGCACAATAATAAAAATAAATAATACACACATCCCATGACAAATTCGCCTGTCCGCTTTATGCTTCACCCCTGAACCATATAAATTGCTTGCAATTTTCAGCATCGTTTGCCTCGCTCTGGGAAACCATGATACCGTTAGGGTTGCCATCCACATAAACATAAATCATTTGGCGTTTTTGAGTCATTTGAGATTTTAAAAAGAACCGCGAGTGAGACTGACATCCAGCATAATAAAAACTTAACTATATTTAAGATACAAAATTAGCTTTATTAAGAATATAACTAACTTTGTGAGTTAGATCTTTACATAGTAAATATCTACATTTTTGGAACCTACAGAAACTTTTCACAAAATCGTTACAACAAATATTGTTAACTATAGACATAACCTCAATAAAAATCTTTATGTACCTATACCTATAATATTTTGTAAATAAAAATCTTCTTGGTAAAAATATCTAATGGAAGTAAAACATCAAAATGCATGGTAAAATAAGCTGATAAAGATACAAATACTAGGCTTAAACATCCGGATCATTTTTGTCGAATGGGAGCGGCGTTTCTCCTCCGCTAGAAGTATTAGTGTCCTGTGCCACGAATGGCAACTTTTCTTTATGCTATACTAGCTTTTACCCGCGCGGCTTCGCACGCGGTAAATTCGAAATAAAACTGCTTTCCCTTTATTATGTTATTGTACATGAAACCTTCCTCTTGAATCCCTCTATCTATTAAAAACTGCATTAAAATCCGTTGCGTAGTTTCAAAGATTTAAGCATACATAGAGACAGAGAAAGCGACTTAAACGCTGACGAAAAATATGATTAAAAGCAGTCTACACGCCGCACCATAAAGAGGAGCGATATTTTTATAGCAAGCAAGCATTGAAGTTATTATTTGGTTGTTACTGGAAGTTTAAAAACCTACTTTATTTCCTTCGTCTAGACAGTGGCACCCTTAAGACGATTTCATGTAGATTCTTTTGGCTTACCAGCCCTTCTACAGTGGAATGATCGAAACAATAAATTTACACTAAGCTTTCTTCAAAGCATCGACTTCGCGACCCGAAATAGTTTCCGTAAATCAACGCACCCTTTGATGGTCTATGATCAATATTTATTTATTTTCCGCTTCGTCCGGGTCAATGTCACACTGGGGAAATTCGGGAAAATTGAAAGTAGATTTCGATTTTCTGATCCATCATAACCTTATCAAACATTACTTACATGATTCTTTCTTGTTTCAATGTCGCATCGTCAACAGTCACGTCCCAAACGGTTGCTTAATCATGAATGACATGTTTACGAATTCAGAAGGGCGAACCTCCAGCTAACGAGAAGACGAGATAAGTTTGCAAACGTCGTCGTCTTGTATTCCCGAAGGCTTTCGTCCCGCGTTGATTACCTTCAGTGGTGCAGGGATTTGAAATTAACATGTTAGAAGTGTGAGAAGATATATCGTTGGTCGTATCAACTAACATTTGTTTGTTTAAGTAGGTAATTTATGTCCTAACACAGTTACATGAACAACGGTGTTTTCTATTATCGTATCTTGAAATGAAACCTCAAAAGAACTACTTACTTATAAGTATATGCTCATGTTCACCTACGTAATAAATATAGCTAAAGGGTTGACTTGCATACGATTAACTCTAGTGGGTACATTAAATTTTGCCAATTGCCTTACCTATTTTCAGACAAGCTCAATAATCTATCTATCAGTGAAACTAATTTGTTGATTTGTTACATCTCAGTGAACTTTGATAGATATCCATTGTTATGGAAATAATTGTAAACCAATCGTCACAATAACAAAATAAACACCCTTCTAGTTACCGAGATTTAAACTTAAGTTACGGCCAATCACTATAATCTACTAACCATTGACGCCTTGTTAAGTCTGTTACTATAGCAACCTTTATCTATGTTTTTGCGTCAGTAAACAATAATAGATAACTAAGTTGTTGTAATAGAATGACAGCAATAGACTGTTCCCACGTCGCAACAACAAAATAGTAGTTTCCTAAACCGAGGTTTTAGCTATAGTAAAAATATATTGAGACCGGCCATCAGTTACTTGGTTAGGTATATTGGGTTTAAACTAACAATTTATGAAACATTTATTTAATAAACAGGTACCTGAGTACCTAGGTACTCGGAGGTTCTTGACCGACCACTTTGGACGCGTTCGGCGTTTGAATAGAAACATAGAAATATTATGTTATTTTTAAACTCTCGCGCTATTTATTATAATAAAAAAATCTGTCATGTGAAAAATAAATAGATTTGTTTTATTATTGTGTTGTGGCAAGAGTCAACTAGTCTTTGGTAGGTATATGTAGGTAATTCTTGAAATTCAGCAATAAACAAGTGATCTTCTCTTAAAAGCTCTTTGATTTCCTTTTAGGAAGTTCCAAGCTACCCCCCACAGTACCTACTCTTCGTTAGTATAATAAGTAAGGTACTTATACCCTATGCGAGTATTTATTATAACTTTCTGTTTGACCAAGAGAAAGGTGTAACAGCAAACGAAACAAATGAATCTTTTCGTCCTAAGCTAATATTAACCAGTGTTAGACAAACAAAGAATTGGGGCGTAGGCGATATTATCAGGACTTTGTACTGTACACAGTACAAATATGAGTATGGATATCAATATCTACTACGGCGTAGTCACCGTAGTCATTTTGGATGGGTAGATACTGTAAGTATAGCTAAATTGGCTGTTGTAGATTTTACTTTTAGTTTTGCATTAGGAATGCTAATTTAATAATTTTGAAGTTATAGATACTGGAAAAAGAACCCGGGTCTCCAAGCATTACGCGACTGGGAATCGAACCCAGGACCTTTAGTTAACCGGTCTAATGTTCTGACCACTGAGCTACCGCGCCGTAACTTAACTAGTAATTAATCATCTTAATTACTAGTTAAATAATACAATTTGTCTGACTGATTAAATATAACATTGTAATAGTTATCTTAATAACATATAAAAAAATCTGACATTTAAAAATAAATTAAGTTCATTTATTAGAGCTTTAATTAAAGCATCTGATAAAAGTTTTGGCCCGTGGAAAGCCTCTGATTTTTTTATATGACTTCAGAGTAAGTAATATTCTACAAAAATATATAAAAATCAGTCGCACCCCCCAAAAACGCAATGAATGATACTAGCTCGGGTAGGTTCGAGTAAGCTGAATTCAGCATACTAATTTAAGCCTAATTTTACGAGTGCCAGTGCCCCATCTAGTAAGAGCGAGAGCGATGACCAATAATAAATCTATGACAATTACATACAGTAACACCTCTTTGATTTATTTATACTTACCTAACTTCTTAGGAAACCAATAAGTTTAAGATGTCATTGGTGTTAGTGTCATAAGTCTTCGCTGGTAAGGTACATATACTATTTCGTACTGAATATTCTACAAGCTTTCTACAAGACGTTGACTTGGGTAATATGATATTTAAATAGGTACCGGTAACTTTACCGGTTAAAAGAGTGCGTTCTCCGTAACGTCCGAAATGACCGCGATCACAGCCGTTTTAGTCTCGTTCCAAAAGGCTGCGAGCATGGTGATGGAAACTATTTGTGTAATGGACTGTAGGTGACCGCAATATGGCCGCTTACCAATGTAACCTTAACAGAAAACATAAGTGTCATCTATTAGGTTTTGATTAATTTCGGGTACTAATAGTAAACTCCACTTGAAATGTATACAAAAACAAGCCAAAATAACAAGGAAATGGTCGTAATTAATCAAGAATTTCATATATTTTTAATATAGAAACTAATACTAAGCAATAAATTATAACTAACCAATGCATATCGTGCCAAAATAGAAAATTAGTATTAAGCTCGAATGGAATTTATTTTCAATTATTCCACCACATTTATTGTATCGTATTGGTGTCCATGAAGTAAAATGAAACTACATATTTGCATTATTTAGTTAATGCCACCGTCAAATGTCAAGTTCCAAAATGGCCAACGACCTAGCTGACATACCTACATCTGAATCTAGGACGTAGTGAGACTAGTGACCTTAGTGCAGTCGCCATTAATGACGTTTCAAGGGTGACCACAACGACTAGTTGTGTCGATACGATAAGTTGAACGCAGCCACTGATTGTCATTTTGTGGACCATTAAAAAAATACACTGCTCAATTTGATAAGTATGCAAACGCGCTATTCAAAAAGTATTTTAACAAACTTGCGCAAATAGTTTTATGTACTACAACGCTCTAAATAAATGATGAATATTCTAGGTAAAGGAAATTAAAAATATATATTTTAAGTTTTTTACTTTGCTTCCATTAAAATCAGTGGCGCAGGGGTATGTATACCGGAAGGGGTATGTATAAGCATAAAGTCCCGGGTTCGATTACCGGGTCGGGCAAATTAAGTTAAAATGACTTTTCTATATTCGCTCGTGTCTGGGTGTACCTAAGTTCTTCCCTAGTTCATTGTTTGGTACCATTAGAACAAGCTTTGCTTAGTTTAGGGCCACACAATTGGTATGTTAGTAGAGAAATAAATAAAAATAAATATGAAACTAACGTCAAAAAATAATTTGACTGACATTTAGAATTTGACGTTACTGCCTCTTTTTCGTATACTTCTTTAGTATTGGCCTTTTATTATTTTGACTTGTGACGTAAGACTGCTTAGAAATGAACACTAGTTACGTTTAACGAAATAGCACGAGCGCTAACAGCAATTTGTAGACCTGAGGAAATATCTCACGTTATGTCATACCCTGCGTTCCGCAAAAGGATAAAAGTGATTTTAACGCTCACATCACCGTTCCGTTGAAGCGAGAGCGCGTCCAATGTCGACGATGGGTGAGAACGATGACGTCATTAACATTGCGCTCAGAGAACCAACACTTTGGAGTATGGTCGGCGTAAGCGCTGTCAAAACTTAAATTGACGCAATAACTGTCAATATCGCGCTAAAAGTAATCGGAACGGTTGTAAGCGATTTGAGCGTTCACAGTTCTGTAAGCGATTTTCGGAACGCAAGGATACTGTGCGGCTGTATGTGCATAGTCTCTTTGCCTTTCCGCATAACGGAAATGTCAGCTGTCAGTGTCATGAATAAATACTTTGTTTTTAATAGTCGTAAAATGAATCGAGACAATATTTTACGAGAAAATAAATCATTTTGAATTAAATATACAGAGTTAATATTGGTATAATTATTTAAAATAGGAAGTTATTTATTTGAAAAGTGTTTTATTACTAGTAATTATCTACCGTGAAAATGGTTGTCAAACTAATAGGAACCAGTGTTTTTCAAATTATATCATTTTTATTTGTGGCGGCCTTTCTGTTAGGAATTTTGAATTTACATTTCTCAGACAAAACTAATTACTGTGAAATGACTTATATGTTCGAGTATCCTCAATTTGTGGTATGTTTTAATTTATAGTTAAGTAAAATATTAAGTCCATTCAATAAAGTATTGCTTATCAAATCCTAATCACCCACTAAAACTTTTATAGCGTATAGCAGTACCTGAAAATGATCTTCACCCTCAATATGGATTGTATGCATATAGTGAAGGCAGATACACAGAGCGAGCCAGGAAAATGTGGTAAGTTAATGAAAACCTATCAAAATAAATTTTATGTTTAGTCACTGCTTGGTAATAAACTAAACTAATATGTATAGCATATAATATGTTACTGATCTTCCCAGGTTTGATGGCATACCAGTTTTATACCTACCTGGTAATGCAGGTAGTCATATGCAAGCTCGTTCAATTGCATCTGTAGCTTTAAGGAAAGCCATAGCCAAAGGATATGACCATCATTTTGATTTCTTTACAAGTGAGTAACTTAATTGGTTTAATTGGACCACTAATAATGTATCTATCTAATTGAGTTAATGTTTCTAGTTGGCTACAATGAAGAATTATCAGGACTATATGGTGGAGTGTTACAAAGTCAGACACAATTTGCTTCTGCATGCATATCAAGGATTCTTAGTTTGTACAAGGATAATAAATATACTAAAGCTGTACCACAATCTGTCATACTCATTGGCCATTCAATGGTAATTAAAATTATATAATAGGTATTCTTATTTTGTTCAGGTTATTATCTTTTGATAAAAAATACTTAACATTTTATTACTTTTAACAATTTATAGTTCACGTGTGGACATTAAGTTTGACTTGTCATTGTATATTATACATATGGTAGTAACTATTATAATTTTTTTTTTCTTTATACTCATTCTAATCTATCTTTTATTTTAGGGAGGTGTAATTGCCAAGCGTTTGTTAGCATATTCTGACACAATCAATTCGACAAACATTGCTATAACTCTTGCTGCTCCTCTGCGATCACCAGTCATAAACTATGATCCAGCCATTGATGATTACTACAAACTCATTGAGTTAGAGTGGGAAAGAAACATTAAGTGGGATATGAGAGTGAAAGAGAAGAAAGTTCTCATAAGTCTGGGTAGTGGACCAAGAGATATTTTAGTGCCTTCCTCCTTGACTTCTTCAAATGACAGCACTGTTAATGCTTTAGTAAGTTCTATTTCTTAACTCTCTCTTTGAAAAGCTGATATCACAGTCAGATAATGAGATGTGTAAGTTAAAAGTTCATATTTCTGCCATGCTAGATTTTCATCATTAAGGCAGTCCTAAAGAGACACTAATGACAATTTTAGCATACATACAAATAATGCTTTTTCTAAAGATTAGCTCTGACACTAGAAAAAATATTCTTAGAAATACTTTCCCTTATAATTAAATACATTTGTTACAGACCACTGCAATACCATCAGTTTGGACGTCCCCAGACCATGTCAGCATAGTGTGGTGTAAGCAGTTAGTCCTGACCATCAATAGATACCTGTTTAGTTTAGTTGATATGAAAAGCAACCAAATAACGAACAATCATGACTTGTGGAGGACCAAAGCTTTAACCTTCTTCAAGGTATGTTACATCGTTCTTTTTATCATTTAAATGCAAAAAAACTATTTAGATAATTATGTTTTCAGCTAAGTTACTGAGTTTAATACTCGAAAGTTGAAAAATAAATGATTAAAGTTAAGTTTTTTCTTTTTAAAATTCATATTAAATTTTCCATTATTGTAGGCAAACAGATCAATGACGTTAAATTCTGATATAACACGACATGAAGTGACAATGCTATCCGATGGTTTTTGGTATGAAGACAATAGAAGAATCTATCAGATTTCAAGACCTGATGTTGATAAGTAAGTTTTATTTTTATAATATTTTTCTTGTAATTAGATAACTTAGAAAAGTTTTTAAAGTAGGTAAGTAGAACATAATAAGAATGCGTACTATTAGTATGCATTTTACGTAGAACGCACTTGGCCTATATCCAAATGTGTTCCATCACTAAGATATTTTTGTACATTTCGTCATTTTATACAAACGTCATCTCCGCATCTGTGAGTACGCAGTTTTTTTGCCACAAATGCCTAAATCATTTCATAGATTTCTAAAACCAATCTTATTCAGATGCATCCATTAAACAAAAAAGAAAAAATAAATATATGAAGGTACCCTCTTTTCTACATGACAGCCTATTCCTTTGAGTATTAAACCAATTGGTTAAATACTCAAAGCCCTATTTTCTTAGTTCATACTAGGTATTAGTCTAAAGTTAATATTGGGCTACTAATCTACATACAAGGCTCTTATCTGACCTAAATGATCATGATAAGAAACTGTTAGTTACGTGATTAGTTAAAAGATAAAGTGACTTGCATGCTTTACAATTATATTTAATATATTATATTCCTGACAAAAACTGATCACGTTAGGCGACATTTATATAGAATTTAATTTAAAATTACACTTACCTACTTATACCTTAAATTAATTACTCTTTCTTTAGCAGCTAGCTATTATAAGAATTATATTGTTACGCGAAATATTGTCTTCCTATCAACAAATATCGATAATATTAACTTATATTACAGAATGACGTATTTGATGATAAGGCTGGTCACTTTCCCACAAAATCGGTTTGTTGCAATCGAGACTGTAAATCACAGTGATAAGGATTGGATTTTCGGTTGTAACGCCATGCACGTACACGGCACTCATAGATATTGGTGAGTATGATAAGAACACCCTTCACCTTTGAAAAATTTCTAATACAAGGTGAGATAAAAAACGCAGTTAGTGGGTTATCAACGAACAGAAATGAAAGTAGAGTTTGTTTTGCCACACCTTGCAATATGTTTTTTGATTAAAGTTTAAGGTGCATAAAGTTAAGTAATTGTGATACTTTGTTTAACGTTTCCCGTGCGTACCTCGGCTTTTATTGAAACATTGAAACCAGACTCCCACTATTATCTTTGTTTTAAGATATCATTCCTGTTTTCCCCGAATTAACGTTTTCGACTTATGACGCCACCTAATAATAGTCTGATAGATCGACGTCTTCGTATCAATCTTTGTTTATAATTTACGAGCGACCCGCCCACGCTTCGCAATGGTGTAATCTTGCCGACTTGCTCGCGAACCCTTGCATTTTTTCTAACTTAGAACAACTTTTTCTAAACGTTCTTTATTTACAAACTAGTGGCCGCCCGCGACTCCGTTCGCGTGGAAGTCGGTTTCCCGTGGGAATGAGAAGTTTTCCCGCGGTTAAGAGTATCCTATGTCCTTTCCCAAGTTCAGTTCTTTCTTCATACCAAATTTCATCAAAAGCGGTTCAGTGTTTAGGCGTGAAAGCGTAACAGACAGACAGACAGAGTTACTTTCGCATTTATAATATTAGTAGAGATTTAAATGAATTAATACCCTTAAATATAGAGAAAACCGCATTTAAATCCGTTACGTACTTTAGGAGGAGTTAGCGGCCAAATATACAAACAGACAGAATTAGCGACTTGGATTTATACTATGTAATGATAAAACAATCACACAACATTTTACTACCGTAATCCAGACTACAAATATATTTTTAGACACATTTCGTTAGGTGTTAACTAAACATGTTAAGTTTACATGTACTATATAGGTATCAACTTAAACTAAAATAAATTAAGCTTGGGATTCTTCATTATTAGGATTATTTTTATGACTGACTTATCTTGCTCAGTAGATTTATTGCCTACCATTTGACGACAATGTTTTAAGTCAGGTTAATACTTTTGCATAAATCTATCAACCACTAGTTCATTAGGTATAATTTATTCACCTTTACAGTAAAAAGGCGGTATCTCTAACAGAGCTAAGTAGATGGTCAGGAGCCGCGTCAAGTTTCGGCCGTCGGAAGCTAGCCACAATACATCTACACGATATAATGAATCATTACCCTGATTGGACACATGTTGTTGTCAAAGTACCACCCACTAGGAAACCGGTAAGTAGTTCTAAAATATAGATATTGAACGAGAATTAAACACTTAAATAAGGTTTACATGAAAGTAGAGAAATATACTGTTTTCTTTATTTTCAATTAAAAATGAGTATGATTAAACTTTAATCTACTTTACTTACCACAAACAAACAAATTAAATACCTTTTTGTATCAAGTATTAAATTATTTAAGGCATTGTTGTTTTACAAAGTTATATTGAATTGTGTATTAATAAACATATTTATTATGAATTTGGAACAACTGCTTTGCAATAAGTTTTAGTTTTTTCTAAAATTTGTTTTATTTTCTTACAGGTATCATTAAACGTTGATATTAACGACCTCGCATCCAGAGTCATAAACGTTGACGTACCCTCTGATTTCTCATTCGGCAAACACATAATCAAAGATCAAACCGAAACCGGTAGTATATACTACGAACTAGTTTTATCCGGTTTCCATACGGTCCACCAATCGTATTTGTTATATCTAGAGCCTACAGAATCTTGCAAAGCTAGTAAATATCACGTGAGTGCGGAATGTCACGTGCCGTGGGCGGAGAGTCATGAATATTATCATTATTTTACGTGAGTATTGCTTAATTTTGCATCTATCTTCCTCTTAAATTACCTAACGATATTATTATTGTGAGTAATGCTCGCTTTATTTGCATTTTTTTATCTACTACAAACTTACTGACATAAGGTTGATTTTGACATTTAAAAAAAAACGTGGTTTTGACATTAAATTGATTTTTATCTTCACAGTCAATCGAAGAGGACGCCAATGAAGCTGAGATTATTTCAAACCAATCCAAATGTGACATTAGGCACTGAACCAACGGAAAGTGTCAAAATAACCCTTGTATTGGATCCACAATGCACATACACTATTAGGTAAGTAATTGTTTAAAATAATCAGTTTTTTATTTTTTTCTCTACACCGAAAAACAAAATACTTTTTCTATACAAAATCGATTTAATACGATTTAAACTATTTATAAAGTTAAGAGATTGAACTAAAAAGAAAAATATACCGCATTTGTAAAATGCAGCCTTAACTGGTATCTAAAAATATCTACTTATGTACATAATGTCTTAATATATATTTTCTTACTTTCAGCATATCAATCTCCTGGTACCACCGTCTAGCTCAACTAGTGCGTAACTACAGTTCAATACTATATGCCTATATCGCAGCTATCATATTATTGGCTGCCAGGACTAACATATTGTCATTGAAAGAAAAAGGCAGTTGTTTGTCAATACATGGAGCCCTCATGAGCGAAGGCACGAAACCTTACTACGTTCTGCCGTTTGCACGATTAAGTATTATGTTAATTACGTAAGTATTTCATAAATAAACAGTATATTATAATGTTTTTATACGAACTCAATATGCCTATTTAACCAAAGTGCTTATATTGATTTCCATATTCATTAAAATTCATATCAATTGAAATTTTTTGAAGCTACACTGGTGCACTTGTTCAAAATAAGACATCAATTTTATTTTTATAACATTAAATTTTACCATAAAAATTTTGACAGTGATCATAAGAACATCTCTTTTTATTGTCCGGCCACCGAGAGAATGCGTTCCTGACACATTGTGTTTGACATAACGAGGTAACTTTGACAGGCCGTCTACGAAAACAAACAAAAAAAAAGTCGTCTATTTTGACCCTACAAACAAATAATAAGCAATAAAATGATATTAAAACACACTGATTTTAAATTTTATAACTGATGGCTTACTGTAAGGGTAATAATTACTGATAAAATATGTATTTTTAAAAATGTAAACAACATCATATTTTCGTAGGGATGTGCTAAAAATATCAGTCAATTTTAAAGTTATCAATCAATTTCTAATAAAAAAGCAGAATAAGTAGCTTGGTTATAAAAACATGATATCGACGTAAATATGGATATGCTTGAAGCATAACTATTGCGGTTAGTGAAAGAAAATAAATCGGCAAATGTTCGATATGAAATAGATGAATTGGCTCAGCAGTACGGTCATCGGGTGCTGAGACTTATACCATATTATTGCCAATACAATGCTTTTGAGTTTCGTTTGTAAAAAGGCAGCAGTTGGATTTTCTTGCTAGTTCTTTTCGACCTTGGGCTTAGCTTCAAAATTAACGTTATACAAGTATCTATACTAATATTATAAAGCTGAAGAGTTTGTTTGTTTGTTTGTTTGAACGCACTAATCTCAGGAACTACTGGTTCGAATTTAAAAATTATTTTTGTGTTGGATAGACCATTTATCCAGGCAGGCTTTAGGCTATATAACATCACGCTGCAACTATTAGGAGCGAAGAAATAATGGAAAATGGGAAAAAAACGGGGAAAATTATTTATCCTTGAGGGCTTCCGTTGCGTGAGCAGGGAAAGCGGTTCTAGGAACCAAAAATATAAGTATGAAAGAATAAAGGGACCTTTTTACCGCGGGAAAACTTCGCATTCCCACGGGAAACCGACTTCTACGCGAACGGAGTCGCGAGCGGCCACTAGTCTTTAATCTAATTATTTACGTTCCTACAATAAAACAATACTGTTTCGATTTTGTTTTTTATTATTTTACCTAGATTTTAACTCGTAACAACATAAAACTATTTTTATATTATAAATAAAATATAAATAAGATAAGCAAGTTTTTTTTCTGTTGATTGAAAAATGATTTATCAATGATGTTTTTAAAGCTATCAATCACTCTATTTTAAAAATTAAAAGTTTTTCATTAATACTATAAAAGAAACTATTTAGATTTGACTTTAAATTTTGCATTATAAATGCTAATTTATTAATTTTTGAAGTTGTAAATACTGGAAAGAGGAACGCGGGCCTCCGAGCATTACGCGACTGGGACTCGAACCCAGGACCTTTGGATGACCGGTCCAATGCTCTTCCAACTGAGCTACCACGCCGCTACGTTGACCCATCGAAATTTCTTCCAGTATCTATGTGCTTTCGTCATATAGTTGACGTTATTCTATCAATGAGAGGAGTTTCCGCCAGGCGTCGAACCCAGGATCGTCAGTTGGAAGAGCATTGGACCGGTCATCCAAAGGTCCTGGGTTCGAGTCCCAGTCGCGTAATGCTCGGAGGCCCGCGTTCCTTTTTCCAGTATTTACAACTTCAAAAAAGAAACTATTTAGTATGAAAGAAGAATTTATGGAAAAATGTCAACCCTAATAGCGTGACATTGGGCGTCAGGACTTTTGGGTATTTCGGTTGTCGTTTCGTGCGCGTAGATCACATTATCTAGTGTTTATTTTTGCTTTTCTTATTACTCGGCTTTTCTCTACTGGACTGTTTCTGCTCTTTATACTTACCTTGGCGCTAACTTGGATTTCGATTTTGTTGTACCTATTTTTCTTTCCGTGCATAACAATGCCTAAACGTGGGCAAACAATAAAAAGTGAAACACGCGAATTAATCATAAAACTGCAAGAATATTTTGAGCGAGAAAGGCAAAATGGCGGACCCTTGGTGCCTGTCCAGCAAGTGCAAGAACGCGTCTCTCAGGCGCTTGGAATTAGCAAACGAACAATTACAAACATTAATAAAGAAAAGTTCGACACTACTGGTATGGCAGACAATATTTTACATACTCCAAAGAAGAAACGCAGAACCAAACCGGTCACAGATATTGACAGTTTTGACGCGGATGCAATCAGGAATCATATTTATGGTTATTATTCAAGAAATGAGTACCTTAACAGAATGAAGCTAATGACATCTTTGAGAGATGCTGGATTGTTTAACGGGGGTAAAACATCTTTAACGAAAATCTTAAAAGATATTGGGTTTTCGTATAAAAAAACTGATAGAAGAAAAATCTTGTTAGAACGCCATGAAATCATCCTGAAACGGATAAGTTTCTTAAGGAAAGTAAAAAATATAACTCACTGGGAAAATGTAGTTTTCATTGACGAGACATGGCTTAATGCAAATCATTCAGTTTCTTATTCTTGGACGGATGAAACACAAGCGTCAACGTCGAAAGTACCCATGGGTAAAGGTGCTCGACTTATAATATGTCACGCGGGCTCAGCTAAATATGGTTTTGTAGAAAACGGCTTATTGGCATTTGAGTCGAAAAGCACTACCGACTATCACGAAGAAATGAATGCCGCTACATTTAAAGAGTGGTTCCAAAGCATGCTGTTACCCGCCCTAGCAGAGCCTTCTGTAATAATAATGGATAATGCCCCTTATCATTCAGTGCAAATTGATAAGGCACCTACCCAAGCTAATAAAAAAGCAGAATTAGTAGCTTGGTTACAAAAACATGGTATTGACGTAAATATGGACATGCTTAAAGCAGAATTATTACGGTTAGTGAAAGAAAATAAATCGGCAAATGTTAGATATGAAATAGATGAATTAGCTCTGCAGTACGGTCATCGGGTGCTGAGACTTCCACCATATCATTGCCAATACAATGCTATTGAATTAATTTGGGCTCAAATTAAGGGTTATGCAGCCCGTCGCAATACGTCCCCACCTTTTAGCACAAAAAAGATGATGGCTCTATTAAAAGAAGCTTGCGAAAAAATCACGAAGGAAGACTGGGCGAAGGCGGTAGAAAAAACAAAAAATCTTATTACCAAAGACTTTGATCGAGATATTAGAATTGATTCGATCATTGATAATAACATAATTATAAATGTTGGAGAAGATGATGATAGCACCTCCTCAAGCGAATCGGAATCTGATTAAATTTATACCAGCGCGATATCTATTATTTTAAGTATTTATTACCTACTTTTAGTTTTAGTACTTATTGTATTGTAGACCTAAATATTTGTTTTGAAAAAAGGCAGCAGTTGGAGTTTCTTGCTATACAAGTAAAATAGATATAAGATAAACTAATTTTTTTACTAATGTTGATTGAAAAAATATTTGTCAATATTATTTTTTACCCCAACACTACTGGCATGTGTCACAAACGCAATCTCTCGGTGGCCAGATTATAGATTTATATATATGTTACGGCTAATACCCGAAGTGCGGCTACACCTAGTTTTAGCCGGTTAGAAGTGTTTTTTATATGGAAAACTGTAAAAAAAAATATATTCCTATAAATATAAAAACTGGCTTCAATCATGAGTCGACGGAGTCCCGCTACGCGGGACTCCTTTTTTTGGGCGGTATCAAAAAAGTAACCTAACTAACCTAACCTATTGATGTTCTAACCGGCTAAAACTAGGTGTAGCCGCACTTCGGGTATTAGCCGTAACATATATATACATACTTCCTACATAAAATATATATTTTCAGGTCGTTCCCGTATCTAAGCATGATATTCGAGCCTTCCACCTGGAACAACTCTGAGTTACGGTACTTCGTGCGATCTCTGCTAGTCCTGCCGGCGTATATGACTGCACTTGGGATACTGAACGTTTTGGCGCTGGCTGTACTTATTTTAATGGTTTTCTCATCGCAACTTGCGCATAGATTATTTTTCAGGTGAGTTATGTGAATACAGGAAGTTAAATTAAAAAGTTTTTGTAATGTTATGAAATTGGCATCGGTATGTTTTGAAGGTATTTTTCCGCAGAAATCTTAAAACGAAATATCAGTTGCTAATATTTTTTGATATAAATAAAGTACCTACAGAAATAAAGAAACTTATTTTCTATAGCAATGTGTTTTGAAAACCCGGATGTAAATTTGACTGGACGCGTAAGACAGCTATTATATTTTATTTTACTAACTTGCCTGCCTAACAATTTGTTAAACTACTGTGTAAAAAAAAATATTTTACTTAAATCCTCCTCTCTAGTCATGTCTACATTTCGAATCCCCACCAATGTGTCATGTTTACAAGACCCGTATCGCACAGAAAACCGACGCGAAGTAGGGACGATGTTCCTGCGTTTCGTTCGGTGAGTGCGGTATCCGGTGCCCAATTTTCTCAAAGGCTCAGCAACACACCCCCAACACCCACTGTGTCGCGGGTAGTCATGGGCGGCGGTGATCACTGACCATCAGGTGACCCGCATGCTCGTTTGCTTTGCTATATTATAAAAAAAAAAAACATCGCAGGCTAATGTGGCGCGGCGGCTCGTCCCTGGCGGAGAAGGTGGCGTCAGGGCTGCAGAAGGTGCCGCTGGTGGTGAGCGCCGCGCTGGCGTTCGGAGCCCCGCTGTCTTGTGGGGCCGCCTCGCTGGCTGCTGGGACTGCCTTCTACGCTTTCATGGTAGGTTTGGACTGCTTTAGGTATATCTTCCTGCTAGGACTACCGGACTGTATTAATTGTACTGTAATCCATAAGGTGTAGGAAGCAACAATTAAAATTGAAGTTTGCCTGCTTAGTTTCATTTGACAATTGGATAAATATACATGACTTTGTTGATAACATGTTATCAAGAGTATACTGGCATTACTGTCTTAATTTAACTGAAAATAGGTGTGTGCAAAGTTATAGTAATTCTTTGTTTAGAGAGCATAACATTAAAGTGTTTGTTATTTTTGTTGTATGTTAAACCAGACTTGAATATTTCAGTTATCAAAAATGTTTGAAGAATACCTAGAAGATTATGTCTACAAATTAATGGCGAAAATTGGGTCAAGAATGTGCTACTTCTTTAAACGCAAAGGAAAAAGCCACGAGAACACTGAAAAACCTGAACTTAAAGCTCTAACTGACTCAAACTCTAGTGAAACAGACTTAAATAATAAAAATCTGACGGAAAATAATGTAATAGAAAAAACTTATAACACAGAAAAAGTAAATATGGCATCTGAAGATAAAAATACTGAAGAATCTGATGATCAGAAATCAAATGATATAAAGGTTACAGAACATTGTGTTGGTGATAGAGATGAAGATCTGAATAATCTGAATTTCCACATGCTGATGTTCTTTTTGTGGTTAACAGTAACTCTATCTAATATGCCAGCACTTCTTACATGGGCAAAAAATTTCAAGTAAGAATTTATTTATTTTAGTAAACTTGAGTCATTTTTATAAAGTTTTATGATGTTTTGTATGATGTATTTATTGCGTTGTTTACAGGTATTCAATGATATTGAAAAGAGATACATCATTTCACACTGGTTTGGTAATGTCAGTGTGCTCGGCAAGTGTTTGGCAAATGAGTGGACCGAGAGCTAATTTGTGAGTATGAGAATATGTAAAATTTATCACAATTGTTTGATTTATTAAATGTTTCCCTTACTTATATTTTAATATTTTTTCAGGAAATATTATGAAGAGGTTGCATCCTTGTTGTATACAATGGCAGTTTTAATACTGGCACTAGGTCCATTTTCAGTGGCCATAATTAATTATGGGGTGACATTCATGTTTGCTGTTATCACAATCCAGCAGTTATGTGATAAAGAACTGCCATGTCAGTATACAGAAGTTAGTACAACAGAGGATGGGGATAATCAAAATCCTTCTACCAGTGACAACAAGAAAGCTAGTGATAATAAAGACAGTGAAACTAAACCTGATGATGCAAATGCATCTAGTTCAAGAGAACAACCAGAGATTAACAAATCCAGTGAAGATTGTGATGTTTGCAACGAAAATAGATTATTTAACACATTAAAAACTTTCAAAGAGAAATTAGGCATTGATGAGAATATTTGATACCATTTGAGATTACATCTTGTTGTTTTATAGTTCATTTTTTAGCTTCACTTAGATCTGTGATGACTTTGTTAATGTTTTTTTTTCAATTATGGTGTGTTTGAGATTGTTTACATACATTTTAGTATGATTAACTTACATGAAATGACATTGATGAGTATTTAAGATTAAGCTATTAGGTACCAGAACTTACCATTTTTTATTTTCTTGTTATTGTTAGTGTAATTGCTGTAAATAGTTATGCCAACCAAAGAATACATATACAATAATGGAAATAACAATAAATAATGATATACTGACGTTAAACAAGTTTTATTTCTTAGAATATATTACATGGAATGATCTTAGAGTCTCACTTTTTGCCTTTCTTCGATGTAGGTTTTTCTTCGCTGCTCTTTGGACTTTGCCAGTTTAGGGAATTACGGCGGTACATGGGCCACGGTGGAACAGTCAGGATAGCAGCCAAAAGAAATCCGGCACCCAGAATGTAAACCGATTGAGAGAACTGCTGGACAATGTAACCCCAAACAAATCCGACTATACTGAACAGCGTAATGATAGCTCTGTATAATTTTTCAGCCTTCGCTTGACCCACATAATCGATGTGAGTAGGGATAGATGAGAAGAAGTCCATTTTCTTTGATATTACTGAATTTGCTTGGTATTCGTGTCGTGTTTGGGTTGATCAAACTTTTTGCTAAAACGTCAGTCACACGTCAGCAGTAACAAGTGTAACGTCACTGTCATAGTGACAAGTGTAGGGTTTTTTTATTCAGTTTCCGCTAGAGACTACTTACTTTTACAAAGATTTCATTCCTCGTCCGCCGCAAAAATAGATAAAAATATTACCGTTTAAAAATTATGTTAGATGTCTTTTTCGAAACCTGAGTTCTGTCCCGCAATCGTAATGGTTCTTATGATTTTAAAATTCATTACTATTCCGTGCAGTTTTAAACAAACTTTTTTTTACTTTTTATTAAAATGTCATGATTTGAAAAACCTTGATGAACTTGATGAAAAATTTATATTTTTGGAAAGTTATATTAATATTTCAAATGTTTGTAAAGTTCCAAAATTTGCACTTTGTCAAATGTATGAATATTTGCTAAGTGTAATATTTTGATGTTCAAGAGTTATTTTAAAAAATATCATTTGTCCTTATAGTAGCGGAGCCCAAGGTGATTAATCTGCATTTACAAAAAGAAAAAAATGTTATACAACATATATAACTTTCATCGGCGGGGGCAGCGGCTATAAAAAAAAACCTTTTGCATAGACATACTCGGGCGTGTCAGATATTGATATCATCCATATCTTACGTATTTTGGTTTCCATGATGGAAGTGGTCGTACGTAAGGGTTGAAAATGAAAAAAATAATAATCGAGCACGTCAAAATTTTAAGGGGTTGTTTAGTGGACCATTCGCGTCAGATTAAGATATGTATGGTTCATCTTTATGCCCTAGACGACGATTATCTGGAGGGATTTACCTAATCTGTCAATAAAATCGAACTGAATTATTTGAAGTTATTGAATTAATCGGGCGGCCACTCATATAAGGCTCATATTTAGTGGAAGTGCTTAACCGGGTACAAGGTATCCCGCAGTATGTTAATCTGTCGCGCTTTAGTAAATCCGAAATCCCCTCTTGGGCTCCCCTACTATTAGTTTTTTGTCAAACATTAGTGAACCAATGAATCGATACAGCCCCTTTTATTACATACATTGCCAGTGTAAAAACTATAGCACAAAAAAAACCATTTTATGCAAGCATTTCAAAAACAATTCTGTCACTGCAGCAGACAGATGTCATGAATGTCAGTTAGTCGATTGTCAACATCCAGTACGATCGGACTCATTTAGGTTAATTTTAGTTTCTCCAAGATTTTTTATTTCTACAGAAAGTTTTACTTTACAAAATTCTGTACCTAACAAAATGACTTCATTAAAGCAAGTTCCTCTAACCTGTGGTGGCCATACGAGACCGGTTGTGCATTTGGATTTTAGTGACGTTACAAAAGAAGGATACTTCTTGATTTCGGCCTGCAAAGGTAAGTTTTAGTTTGTATTTGATTGTGGGGTGCTCTTTTGCCTTGGCCTAGATAACTAGGGAAGACCTGCAAGTGTGTGAGAGGTTTTGTTTGATTGTTGTGTGACATATGTCGTCAAAGGCCTTCACTTTTCGTGTGTCTGTAGACTGGTTTCTTGGGTTTGCATTCTATGCAGAAGCTGACCTTCCCTTTCCGGCCATGCAGGAAGTACCTTGAGTTCTGTTTGTAAGCTTCCTCGCGGCGGTAGCTTACCTTGATAAGTGTGTCGTGCTTTACACACCATACCTTATTATTCCTTCTTTGTCTTACATACTGGCAGATTGAACTGGTCTTGTTATAATTTGTGCTTCTTGTGTTGACATTTCTTCCATTCTGGTCTGGATTACCTTGCCCTGGCTCAAGGCTTTGCATGAAGTACTTGACATTATTGACACTGTAGAGCTGAGGAAACAGCTACCTGCTACTTTCATCATGTGTTGTAACTGAGGAAAATGAAGCTCATTTTATTTAAAGATTGATTGGCTCAGATTTCTTAATAGTAATTACAGTTATTGTAATTGTTATGATAGAACAAATAATTACAGAATGCTAATTGAAATATTATTGCAAAAGTTATTGAACTTGCTGTTTATTAAATACATCTTATTTTAGAAATAATGGAAGTTTGAGATTTGTCTGAATTAGATATTTTTAACTTAACATGCACACTTTACATGCAACATTTGTCAAACTTTGAATATTCATAAGGCATTTTAAATAATTTTAATGCATAATATTAAAAGAAAGGTAATAAGATTCTAATTGGAGATGACTTAAGATTAAAAAAAACAACTCATAATTAACATTTATTAACAATTCCAAATAAATTGGTCTAAATACAGAATATTTATCTAAATACAGAAAGGGTTAAGGGTTCATCATGATTTAAAAAAAAATTACCAGAAAAAATCACCTTAGAGTTGTGTGTTATTTAACTTTTTCTAAACAAAATAATTTTTTTTTTGAAAAATGAACAGATGGTAAGCCCATGTTGCGGCAAGGGGAGACTGGTGACTGGATTGGAACTTTTGAGGGCCACAAAGGGGCGGTGTGGGGTGTAGCTCTCACGCAAAATGGAAATTTAGCAGCTAGTGGTGCAGCTGATTTTTCTGGTATGTGCATGTTTGGCTTTTTTATTTATAAAAAAAAATACAATTTATCTTATACGACTCTGAATAGATTTGGTTTAGAAAAGTAAAAGGTATCTTAGTAGTTTTATAAATGTAAGGCATTGATAGTTTTACTTACTTCATTGAATTTACCTAGATTTGACTAATCCTTTTTGAGCAACTTGCAACTTAATTGAACCTTACATCATCTTAGAAAACAGACTAATATAAAAAACTCATCGAGTTTATTTACATTACTTGGTCTATAAATGATTGCTAAGGAAACAAAACCTTTAGTATTTACCTCCTTAAATAGCACTAATAAAAGCTTATGCAGAAACACATACTAAGTTCAAATTTGAATGCTAAGGAAACAAAATCTTTAATATTTACCTCCCTATTTAAGGCTAATAAAAGATTATGCAGAAATACATACTAAGTTCCAATTTTATATATTGTAGCGAAACTATGGGATGCTCGTTTCGGCGAGGTGGTGCACACATTCGACCACGAGCACATCGTCAAGAGTGTTAACTTCAACGCTGATGACACGCTGCTGCTCACAGCCAGCAACGAGAAACTAATACGTGTGTTTGATCTCGCTAGACCTGACGCTGGACGTGAGTATTCCTAGTTCTATACAAGCTTTATTATGGATAATGTTCTCTGTGTAATAACATAAATTCATTTCACGAGATCAACTAATAAGTAGCAGGCATTCGCTTTTTTCTGTCACTCACTTTAGATGCTGTATTTATTTTGTATATGTTACGGCTAATACCCGAAGTGCGGCTACACCTAGTTTTAGCCGGTAAGTAGTCTTTTTTATATGGAAAACTGTAACAAAAAATATATTCCTATATATATAAAAACTGGCTTCAATCATGAGTCGACGGAGTAGTATTAAACGGAGACGGAGGGTATCAAAGAAGTAACCTAACTAACCTAACCTATTGATGTTCTAACCGGCTAAAACTAGGTGTAGCCACACTTCGGGTATTAGCCGTAACATATACACCAATCGGTAAAATAGGAGTGAACTAAGTACAATAAATGTATTTTTATTAATTTGGGGCTAATCGATTCTAAATAAGCTTTCAGTTTTCGAGACTGTGTGATCTCTGCTGTAATTGAAAATAATCGGGGAGTTTGTAAGCTTTAATTTTTAATTATAACAGTACGCGACAACCATATTTTTAACCCTGCAGTTACCTTACGTTAAAAGTAATGCCTTACTGCCAAATATGGTGATCTGAATCACAATGCTCTCCAAATTCAGCTTGTTGATATTAATATGGTCATGATCATGAACCTATACTAATGACGGTTATATCCTTTGAGTTATTTTTATGTATTACTAGTTGGTACTCGCGACTTCGTCTGCGTTGACTGTAATCGGTGTAAAATATATAAAAGTGATTTTTCAATGGGAATGAACCTTATCCCCGCTGTAAAAAGAAGCCTATTTTCTAACCAGGGTGTCTTGAAAAAATAAAGTCGGTAAAGCTGGTTTAAAATTGGAACATACGGACAGATAGACAACATTTTCAAATTTAAAATATGTTTTTGTTATATAAACTTTTCTATTAGTAAAGTAACCAAACAATAATAACATTAAATCTCTGCAATTTAATGAAGCTTGTAATAGGCTACTTTCTCAGATATACATAAATCGTTTAAATACTTGTAAAATATAAAACCAACTTTATTTTTGTGTCTACGTATAAACAAAGGTATTTCCGACCCAGTATCCATATTAAGTAAATCAAGTAGCTAAATAAGTGTACTGGATTCGAAATTTTAAATGTTATATAATTTGACTGAGCTAAAGGTGAACCAGATTTGCAGTTAGGTTTCCTCATAATTACAGCGTTACATTGAATACATTGCTGTTTCTATAAAGTATGACGCACTTTTAATGTAGCATACTGATATTGATACTTGTTTCAATGCTTAAGGCTAACTCGTAAGTTTCGTTGACAATATCATGTGATATCCTGTAGTCACGTTTTTCCGCTAACTTAATCTTGTTACAAATGGTAAAATATAACTAAATTTTGCTGTATGTATGGTATAACCCAAGCTTCAAGGGCTACAAATATTCTTGAATTTATCTATACTTAATATTATAAAGCTGAAGAGTTTGTTTGTTTGTTTGTTTGAACGCGCTAATCTCAGGAACTAATGGTTCGATTTAAATTTAATTTTTGTGTTGGATAGACCATTTATCTAGGCAGGCTTTAGGCTATGTAACATCACGCTGCAACTATTAGGAGCGAAGAAATAATGGAAAATGGAAAAAAAAACGGGGAAAATTATTCATCCTTGAGAGCTTCCGTTGCGTGCGCTGCGAAAGCGGTTCTAGGAACCAAAAATTATATGTATGAAAGAATTAAGGGAACTTTTTACCGCGGGAAAACTTCGCATTCCCACGGGAAACCGACTTCTACGCGAACGGAGTCGCGAGCGGCCACTAGTTTATCATATGACTGTGGATTGATTGCATTAACCCGTTTCATAGTTAGGGGGAATTTAGTGGACTAACATATAAACAGACAAGATTACAGACTTAAACTATGTAATTATGATGATGAATAGCAATTCCAAAGACCCAAAAAACTATGATTACAGTAGGATACTTTTCCTTAGAGACTTTGTAGTAAATAATATTAAACTTTTTGTACACTGTTCTATAGTTTCCATTGTATACAACTTAACAAACTATATGCTCATTCTACCCTCATCATTCATGACGACCTCTGAGGTTCAGCGGTATATATACCGGATTGCTAAGCGGAAGGTTCCGGGTTCAATTCCCGGTCGGGCTAATTTCGTAAAAAGGTTTTTTGATATAGGCTCGTGTCTTGGTATAACTAGGTTCTTCCCTAGTCCATTGTGTGGTACCTATAGTAGAAGCTTTGCTTAGTTTAGGGCCACACAGTTAGTGTCTCAGTTTGGAGATTTATTTATTATTATTTATTTATCTAACCACATTAAATTATCCACATTACTTACAGCGATAGATAAGTTCAGCGCCCACACGAGCAGCATCCGACACTCCGTGTTCCTGCACAACTCACGGATCGTCAGTTGCAGCGACGACCTCACTATGAGAGTGTGGGATAGAAATAGTGGACAGGTATGAATTAATGTTGATAAACGAGAAGCTATACAAATTTCTATTAGTAATTGAGATTTTAGTTTTAATTTTGCATTTAAAATGCTAATTGATTAATTTTGAAGTTATAGATACTGGAAAAAGGAACGCGGGTCTCCGAGCATTGTGTGACTGGGAATCGAACCCAGGACCTTTGGATAACCGGTCCAATGCTCTGACCAATGCTCGGAGACCCGCGTTCCTTTTTCCAGTATCTATAACTTCAAAATTCTATAGTAATGTTAATATGTTGATGAACGAGAAACTTTTTATCTATAGTAATATCAAGAAGAAAAAGGTTTATATAAGGGGTAATCTGGAACTACTAAAATGCTTATCAGAGAGTGACATCCGCTATTATACATACGATATTTTTTAATACAGTAAACATAGATTTAGAAAATTGACTCTCATACTATTGCGTGAACACTTGCCTATAATGGATAATACGGTTTTCAAAGAAAGAGGATTAACAAAAGGGTTTTTTATTTGACTGTTCCAACAATATCATATATTTTATAAACGGTTATCTACCAGCTTGTATTAATGAATTTTACCGCAAACATTTATAGCAAAGAATAAGTTCAGGGCTGTTTTAAAGTAAACAGATGAATCACAACTTTTGCAAAACACAATGAAGGTTGTTTGTACTTGTTACGCTAGACATGTTTTTAAATGAGTTTAATAGTAGTTAACTGTGTTTTTATTGTTTTAGGAAGTGCACAAAATAGAGTTCCCTTCAATACCAAACAGCTTAGAATTATCAAGGGATGGCGCTATATTGACTGTGGCTTATGGTAAGTCGTAGCTAATTTCATTTTATGGTATAAGTAAATCGATTTGTATTTATTTATATGAGGAAAGGTGACAGGAAAGTATTTATTTGTGAAGTAGCATTTTGATGCAAGGACTGGCCTTATATTAGCTGACGTACCCTTAAACGTCAACCGATTTTTAATTCTATTACTAAAATACATATTGCAATCTTAAAGAGTTTGACTTTAATATAGCACCTGCATTTGTTATGTTTTTCCTAAAAGTAGTAATTATATTAATTAAATATCTTTGTCGCTATAAATAAGATTATAAAAGCTTCGATTTTGACTTACGAATTGGGACAATTCGTCATAATATGTAACTGTGTCATTTTACATCCCGATTTTGACATTCAACATCCCAATTTTGACATTCAAAATCCCAATTTTGACACTCAACATCCCGACATCGCCCTGTATTCTCGTCCTCTATTCACCGCCCGCTACACACAGGCACGAACGTGTCGTTCTACTCGTCGGACACGCTGCGCCGCATCCGCGAGTGGCCCGTGCCCACCAAGTGCTACTCGGCGGCGCTGGCGCCGAGCCGCGCGGCCTTCGTGTGCGGCGGGGAGGACCTCAAGGTCTACAAGTACGACTACAACACGGGCACGGAGCTGGGTGAGTGGGGGGTAGAATGGGATTAGTTTGAGATAGATTAAAATATAGCTTGTGGAATCAAAAGATGATTAAAAAAGCGTTAAGTTACTACCATGATAGATTCGCTATGTTGCTGTTTGTTGCAATGCGTACTTAATTTATGTTTTTAATGTGTGGTTTCGTAAACGACCTTGAATCTAGTTTAAATCTGTTAAATTGATTCAACCGACAGTTTTCCTAGCTAAAATGTAACACTTAATATACGAATACGAATACGTCAATTACTTTACGCCGTTTTCTCGTTGTGAACTCCTTAAGTAGCTAACGAAGATAAGAAAGAGTTCAAAGCTCTTTGAATCAGGTCCGCTTTAGTCAATTTTTTTGTCCATATGTTTATCCTATAAAAATTACATTCACTCAGTCTGTACCACTTCCATACTTCCACTGCTACCATCCCAATCCCTGAACCAACTCTTCCAATACTACAGAGTGCAACAAGGGCCACTTCGGTCCGGTGCACTGCGTCCGCTGGTCGCCGGACGGGGAGCTGTTCGCCACCGGCTCCGAGGACGGGACCGTGCGACTGTGGCAGGTGGGTGGAAAACTATGAGAGTGGAGGGATGTTATACGCAAGTGGTCATGAGAACAAACTAAATGACAGACAAACACGCAGGGACGGCACCGTGCGACTGTGGCAGGTGGGTGGAAAACGATGAGAGTAGAGGGATGTTATACGCAAGTGGTCAAGAGATAAACTAATGACAGACAAACGCAGGAACAATACTACGACTGTGGCAGGTGGGTGTGATGGGGAGGACGTGAGACGAATGGGTTCTTGAGATAAACTGCGTCAAAAAAAATGCAGGGAGAATATCAAAGTATTCTTAAGAGGCCTTACGTTTTTTCGAGACGGGTCAAAATAGGTATTTGACTCGCACCCACACAAACGCAGCAGCACTCGGACGCGTGTGTGCATTGCGTAATTCGGAGCCGTCGTTGTCTAGTACGATTTAACGGTTTTGATCTTTTGATAGTTTGGATACTTTTTGTCTTTAAATGAAATTATATTGGGAAAATAAAACATAGCATTGATTAATTAATTTATAACGTGTAACAAACATAAAAAAACCTAAAAAAAATGACATAATTACAATTCACATATTATTATCTTCTTCTTCGTCAACTTTTCGTTTTTTAATCATTTCCCTTTTCTTGATTGCTTCTAAAATGTATTCGGGCTCTTTTATTTCCATTTGCCGGTCTAATCTCGAATCGATAGTTTCAGGTCGAGAGAAAACAGTCGAAGTAGATTTTTTTCAGTTTATTTTCCATGACGTTACATAACTCCTTATCTTTCTCTATTATTTCGATTTTCATACTTACTTGAATACTGTTTGTGTTGGTGGCATTTTCTGGTAGCTTATCCGTATGAGAATTTTTTAACGTTTTAATATCTCTTGCATGATTAAGAAATTCAAGATTTGCCCTTTTTTCTTTTTCAACTTGAATTCTGTTCTTTTATTGCCCATTCTGATTCTGATTTGATACCTACAAGTATAAAACTTCAATGAAGTAAAAAGCATAAACTAAATACATACAATATAATAAATAATTGCACACGCTAATTAATATTTATTTTGAATACAATACAATTATCTTAATTTCTGACAATCATAGTTCAGTTACATGCATTAATTAATTGTTACTTTGCTCACCCAAGTATCAAACAACGTTAGGCCGCATATAACTTAAAAGCACGCCGGAATGCATAACAGGCGCGCGGGAAACGATGCGATACGTCCTCTCTCCTGAAGGCCTCGGCCGGGACTGATTTCACGCGGCTCATGCGCTTGGTAATAAGGAGCTCATGAAAGTATTTGTTAAAAAATATAATGACTTTAATTCAATATTTTTATTTTCAATTTAGATTGTCCATATTTTAATGTATAATATATATTAAAATCATTGTTTATGGAATATCTGTTATATGTCAAACATCACGATGAAGTTGAACGATTATTAACTTATTTCGACCGTTTTATTCAATTATTTTAGTAATGAAACAATAAATATTTGTATATTTTTCTCTGTCACTTCAATGGAACACTGTATGAAGAATTTAATAGATATTTTTATTTGAATTCAAGTTTATCACTTTAGTACCTATCGAACGGCATAGAAGACCATAATTTTTAAACTGCGAAAAGGGTACGTGAAAAAACAGTTAATACACAAAATAAAAGAAAATAACCTGATTTTTTCTCTGTCACTTCATTAGACGAATAAATTTCCTATACTTTAGGCTAATATTTACTTGTACAAATTTAACCATTCTCTCGTAATTGAACGTCGAAAAGTATGAAAAATCACGATAACTGCGTTTCGGTGGAGAAAAAAACGTAAGGCCTCTTAACAAAGACTCTTAATCGATGTGCGACAAGCTCTATAAATTAAGGTGCAATAAAATGCTGGTATATACGGGGTGTAAAAGAACTGCTTCCGAAAACAAAACTGTACATTGCTGGAAGGGAACTAGTTAGGTTTAGAGCAAAAAAAAATTTCATGATTAAAAAAAAAAATTTTACTTAATTTTCCAAAATTGCATTAATACTATCAGATTTTGCGATGATTTCAAATTGAATAGGGTTTTAATTTAATTTGCAATGTAAATAATCGCACCTGAACCGACAGTTGATGTGTGAGCGATGATTTGAAGCGGCGAATATGACTTTGCAATCTGTAATAACTTTTTTAAATTGAGTTTTTTTGGGTATGCTGTTAGTGAATTAAGTTACTATTGAGGCTCAAGAATACGTGGTTACAGGCTTCGGAAGTGGTCTTTTTACACCCGTTATTTTTAAGTAAAAATTTGATTTGCGCGATGAACGTCAAAATAGGGCTATTGAAAATCTCACAAAACCCAAAAAGTAGTTAATCCTGAAAACCTTCTCTCAATAAAACTTAAATATTGTCGCTTTCTTAAATTTAGTTTGAAATTGTTGCTTTTTAAACTGACTTCTTCTTGATAGCTTTATTTTTTCCGACCAACGATCGACCATAAATCGCACTAAAAGCTCGCCGCTGGAAAGGCCTAAGTGTGTTTCGCCTTACTACCCAGTCTGGCCTGCTTTGCGTGTGGACTTCCTCTCTGTAAACTTTACACCCGCACTAAATACAAATGTTTGTTGGTTCGGATCCAGCGAACATGTGTTGCGTACTCGTGTGCACCGACACAGCCTCTCCCAATTTTAGTGGCTTAGGACTGATTTTTCAACTGTCAGATAAATGCCATCTGACTGAAAAGAAGTATGTTTTATCGTCATTCCACATGTTAAATATTAACATTCGACGTGCAACGAAATCATATTATTTATTTTCTGTCAGAAAACTGACTCACTACTGAAAACCAGCTCTAAAATTCTATTTTTGGACCGACGGTTTTTTTTTTCCGAACTGTCGATTGCTTTTGGCCCCTTGACGGCCTTCACAGCTTCACCGTGCTTGGGGGCGAGCGCTAAAGGCACTCAGCCGAGTTTGAAACCCCTACTCCTACGATAGACCGGCCAAACCCGCCGGTCTATCGTAGGAGTCGTCGTAGAAACGGTTCGTAGATGTCCTATTTTATGATTGTTTCCAGGCGGTGCCGGGCCGCGTGTACGGGCTGTGGCGGCGCTCGTCGGACGCCGCGCCGCTCACCAACGGAATGAAGGAGGTCGCCGCCAACTGACACGCAACCACCTACCAGGTACTTGTTAACACTGTACTAGACTCTTCTATACAGGGTTAATTTTAATTAGCGCATCACGTTTTGCAGGCAGCTTTTCTACATCGATCCCAACATTATTTAACCAACGACAAAAAAAAATTTATGATTAAAAAAAAAGTTTTTTTTTTTACAAATTTATTAGATTCCTCTGAACGGTCAAATACTCTACGCTGGCAGGCACGCGGGCGACGGGGGGGTGTAGTCTCTTACAAAATACAGAGTAATAAATAACAGCGCGCAAATTTGTTTTTGTGCTTATTATCAAAATTTGTAAGAAGTCGTAGAACAAATGTTATTGGCATTGATGTAGGGAAGCCGCATGAAAGAGTTGATGCGCTAATTAAAATTAACCCTGTAGACTCTCTTCCAGTGCCTCTCAACTACTATAGGCTGGAAGCTTTTTCTTTCTTGTGGATAGCCAAAAAGCTGTTCCATGCTGGCTAGTACCAGTGCTGGATGGAGATGAGTATGCAGAATAAGAGGAACGCATTCTGTTAATAGTTTTGAAGTCGGAAAAACTTGCAGATGGTCTCAAGATATTTGATGGTCAATTTTTATTATAACCTTCTGTGATATCAAGTTAATGGACTGAATAGGTGCTTTGCAACCATTTCAATGATTATTTTAGTATCAAGATCCAATGTTTTCCTACGATTGAAGATACTTATAGTTTTTAAAAAAAAACAAGGATAGTTGATTAAAATATGAAAAAATTAACAATACATTTTCATTGCAGGGCCCCGCGCCAAGTGCGTCTCATCAAAATTGATCTAACGATAGGTACCCCCCGGTACAGTTCGTGAGGCCAAGTGCGATCGTCGAGAATACTGTGAAAACAACTTTATTATTAACACCGGATCAGTGAACCTGTTTTGTGTTTTATTGTGGTGAACAAGACAATTTTTATACTCGAAATGAATTTGTATTTATTGTAAAAAAGCAACTGAATAGACTTGATAATGCAACAAATAAAGTGATTTGTAAATATTTGATATTTAATGTACTTGGTTTATTTTTATTATTTAGGCGTTATTCCACTAGACGTTTTGTGAACGTTGAAGCGGCCGAAGTAATTTTAAGTTCGTATGTTTTTTCTCTTCCCCCTCGGATCTCAAAAGAGTTAGACGTGCCTACGTATATCGTTAAAATAATAATTTAATTAGTAATTTGTAATTGAAAAATCAGATTCATAAAATAGGAGTGCATAAAATCCAGAGAGCAACTACTTCACCAGGAGGAAGCTTACAAGCGTGAGTGAATATTTGAACTGTCCCGCTACTGCAGCCCTGGTACCCACCGCCTGATAGCCACTACCGTCGCTGCTGCTGACGTATCTGCTGAGACGTACGTCACGACCAACCGTACGGCGTCAGTGTTGACCCGCCCCCAATTGCCAGCGCCTGATTGGAGTGGGTGTGTCTTGGACTTTGACCCCAGAGTACCCGTGGTGCTCGCAACTTACGCCTGGATTGTCATTATCTCCGCATACTGCAATAATCGGAACTGCATATTTTTTTTCTATTGTTTTCTCACATACAGACAATCAACGTTACAGTATGCCTATGCAAAGAAGTCCCCCGGTGAAGGACACGCTACAAAACTCAGAATCGGAACCAAATATACCAACTGCTAGCGCAATCTCAAGAAATAAGCGCCTGCGTCGCGGCAGCAGTGAAGGGCTCTCACCTACTAAATGTGACGACACAATCAAATCGCTTTTTAATGCTCAAGACTTAAAACTTGACTCATTAATGAGCATCATGCGTGACATGAAGTCACAGATGCAAGTAATGCATGATTCACTCGAATTTATGTCGAGCAAATACGACGATCTACTGACGCGCTATGATCAACTAGAAGAGGCGCATAAAGCGAGTGTGAAACGAGTTGAGACTCTGGAAGAAAGGTGCGAAAACTTTGATAAGAATACACGTTCAACGTGTGTTGAATTAAAAAACATACCTACAAACAATAAGGAAAACAAGATAGATTTACTTAATCACTTATCAAACGTGGGAAAAGTGTTGAACACCTCTATTGAGCAGCGAGATGTAAAGAACATATACAGAGTATCCACTGCAAACCCGAGTTTAAAACCAATAATAGTCGAGTTCACAAGCGTTTTTTTAAAAGATGAACTATTAACGGCTGTTAAGACTTACAATAGAAATCATCCCACGTCCAAAATTAATACAACACATTTTTCCATTGACGGTCCAATTAAACCAGTATTTATCACGGAGAGTCTAACATTTAAAAATAAAAAGCTGTACGCGATAACCCGCGATTTCGCAAAAGATCAAAATTTCAAATATTGCTGGACCTCTAGGGGATCGGTGTATTTGCGGAAGATCGACGGCGCCCCCGCTCACCGCATCAACACAGAAAAAGACTTGCTGCCTCTCAAGATCTGACTAGGTCCTAACTTTTTATTTTTACTTGCCTTAATTAACCTGGTAATCATTCCACTTTTAACATTCTTGCCCTTTTTACAAGAAACATGTTACAGCATTACGCAAACATTAGTTATTCTATTTGTTCATTTTTATTACTTTATTTACTACATTAAGAGCTGATTTTTCAATAGCCAGATAAATGCTAACTGACTGATAAGAGGTATGTTTTCATTGTCACTACATACATAATGTCAAGTATTTATGTTCGTCGTGCAACAAAAACATACTGATTTTCTGTCAGATAGAATTTATCTGACTATTGAAAAACCGGCTCTAAATCAAATAATTGTTTTGCAATAATTTGTAACTCTATGTCTAACTTGATACTAGATAATTACTGTTACACTAAACAAAATCAAACTCCACACGTACACACCAAACATTTAACCTTATATATTTATTATATTATTTTAAAACTTGTTTACAAAGACGCATCTTTAGGATACATCTACCTTCTCCATTTTATTAATTCTGAATACAATTATTATCCCGAACTATCTTATACAATTAAAATTCGATTCGCTTACTGAAATTATTTCAACAGACCTAGAAAATATAGATTCAATATCCTGTACACGTGTATATAGTTCATCGGATGCTAAAAAACTTCTCAAATACAGTGACCATAGCAGCATAAGCATATTGTCACTTAATATCAGGAGTATAAATTGCAACTTTAGTTTATTTCTCGCATTTTTACAAAATTTAAATTTACCAATAGATTTAATTGTTCTTTCAGAATGTTGGACAAACTCAGGCTCAGTTATACCCTCTCTAGATGGCTATACATCTTTTCATAGTAGAACCACATTCAATCAGAACGATGGGGTGGTTGTTTATGTTAAAAGCAATCTGGAGTATACTTGTACAGAGGTACAATTGTGTGAAGCGAATTGTCTTAAACTGGATATATTACCAGATACTACAATCTTATGCACATATCGACCATCTGCTTTTCGGAACCCAATGAAATTTATAAACTCAATGGACGACATCTTAAACGATATATCTAGTAGTAGTATCATACTAACTGGCGATATTAATATTGACATTCAACCCGGAGAAATTAACAACAGTGCACAAGAGTACTTGGACATGATGGCCTATCATGGATTAAAGCAAGGAATCACCATACCAACCCGAGAAAAAACTTGTTTGGATCATTTCATGATTAAAACTGGGCATCCATGTCAGTCATTAGTCTTTAATGAGCTAACTGATCACTCTCCAATTCTTCTTCATATAAAAAAAGAAATATCTAGAAAACCTTCGGTACGGAATTACAAAATGAAAATTGATTATACAGCGATTGAAACCAACTTACAAGAAATGGATTGGATAAACTTTTATAAGATCACAAATGTCAACGATTCAGCTGAATATTTAATTAATTTAATACAAAATCTAATTAAGTGTAATTCTAAGAAATTATATATATCCAATAAAATCAAACCTTTGAAACCTTGGATTTCCGTGGGAGTTGTTAGGTCTATCAGGAAGCGTGATAAACTTTATCAAAAAACAAAGCTCTGTCCCAATGACCTTGAACTGAAAACTGAGTATTGTACTTATAAAAATACGTGCAATAAAATTATTAAAACATTAAAGAATAATTATTATAAAAATAAATTGCAAGAATCAGCTGGAGATAGCAAAAAAATGTGGGAGACTTTAAAGGAACTGTGTTATACTAAGAATAACATCAAACAAGGTAATAGTAAACTTTTGTTTATAAAGGAATCACCTCTATCGTCTTTAAATCAAGTAAATGATTGTTTTACAACTATGGGCAGTAACCTAGCTAGGCAAACATTAGATAAAATGGAAACCAATGAAGCAGATCTTGTCACCAATTTAAAATATAGAGTACCTCCGCTTGGATCCATGTGCTTGCCACCCGCTGATCCCTCAGAGATTAGGTCAATTATTTTAAAAATGAAATCTAACTCTGCTCCTGGCATTGATGGTATCTCTACAAACATAATCAAGGTTTTTCATAAATACTTAATTGATCCTATTTGTCACATGTGCAACTTAAGCCTCAACAGTGGTATGTTCCCAGCTGTGTTTAAAACTGCAACGATTTGCCCAATATATAAGTCCGGTGATGATAAAGACCCAAGTAACTATAGACCTATTTCTCTCCTCTCTACACTGTCCAAAATACTTGAAAAACTAGTAAACCAGAGACTTGTTACCTACCTCAACAAAATGGGATTATTAGATAAAAACCAGTTCGGTTTTAGGGCTGGGAAATGTACAGAGGATGCTATATCAAAACTAACATCCCATTTGACTTCCTACCTAGACAGAGGAGAGTGCTGCGCGGGGGTTTTCCTGGACCTGAAAAAGGCCTTTGACACCGTGTCGTTGCCTATCTTGTTAGGGAGAATGGAAAATATGGGAATCAGAGGTACCGTACTTTCATGGTTCACCGATTACCTCTCGAACCGCCAACAAATTGTAAAAGTGGATAATTTTTTCAGTTCAAGCAGCGAATGCACGTATGGTGTTCCGCAGGGCAGTACGTTGGGGCCCACTCTTTTTTTGATTTATGTCAACAGCCTATGTGGTCTCAATATACCTAATGCTGATTGCCTTATGTTTGCTGATGATACTGTGGTACTTTTTCATGGCAAGAATTGGTCCAAGGTTGGAAAGTCTGCAGAGAGTGGTTTGAGTTTGATTACCTCGTGGCTAGAAGATAATCTTTTAACGCTTAATACAACTAAAACCAAGTTTCTCTGCTTCAGCAAAACGAAAGCGAAAACCGCTCCTTCAGATTTTTCAATCCGGATTCATTCCTATCCATGCAACCGTAATGAGGAAAATACAGTGTCATCATGTCAATGCCCACTCTTGTCTCGATCTTCAAGTATAAAATATCTGGGAGTCATTGTCGATGATAAACTGCAGTGGTGCTCTCAAATTTCTGCAACTTCAGCCAAAGTTCGGAAACTTATTTTTGTCTTTAAAGCCCTTCGACAAGTAGCAGATAAAAAGGTAGTATTATCTATTTACAAGGCGCTTTGTCAATGCATAATTAGCTACTGCATCGGTTGCTGGGGTAGCGCCGCAAAGACCCACATGATTCAGATAGAGAGAGCCCAACGAGCGGTTTTAAAGGTTGCTCTCTATTTACCGTACAAATTTCCCACTAAGAACCTTTATCAAATTGCCAAAGTACTTTCTGTTCGTAAGCTGTACGTTGCACAAGCCCTACGCAGATTCCATACCGAAATAGTACCGTTGTACCCGCTTCGAAATAATCGAATAAGAAGGTACCCTACTCCGAGAATACGTTCCTCCTTTGCCGGCAGACACTTTAACACCCTGGGTCCTCATCTCTACAACCAACTGTTTGCATCTTCTCCAGACATAATAAGAATGAATAACCATGGCTTCAAAAAAAAAGTAATACAGTGGTTAATGGACCTCGACTATAGCGCAACTGAAAGACTTCTGTCAACTTAACTTGTAATTCTTACATTATTTTTATTATTACACACTTTAAAATACTATTTACAAATTCATGTACAGTCCTACGCACACACACACTCACACGCACACACACCAACACCAACACCAACACCAACACACACACACACACACACACACACACACACACACACACATGCACACACTTATATATAAATATGATAAAGTCATAATAACCTGAAACACACCAAAAACACTAAACTTACTTCATGCTGTTGTTATACTTTTTATGTTTATTTTATGTTACCTAGACTTAAGAAAATTATTATATAATTTCTTTTTTTGTTTTTTAAGAAGAGCACGCTACAACTTTTATAAAGAGCCTGCATCTCGTTACACAGGGAAACCTAAAACGAGAGCGGACCAATATTTTGTTCTGTGTTAATTCATTTATAATAAACGCATTTCTATTTCTATTTCTATTTCTCATACAATGTCGCAAGCAATTCAATTATCGACGTTCTCGAAAAACATCACGGTTCGTAAAACATCTAATGGGATAGCCCTAGTCCCTCGCACACGAGAGCTGTTTAAATAAATCGATTCAATTTATAATAATATTTAAATCAACGCATAGGAACTCGTACTCGGGGAACTACATTTTTTCTGAATTTTCTTTTAAACCTAAAGTACAGTAATTGCTTGACTAACTTATTATCCTATTTTGTTGTATTTTTTGTGTTTTATGTTAGGTGTTTCTCGGCGTGCTTGAACCACGATTCGATAAGGGATGAAGTAATGATATAGATACCAGTCTTTTAAACTTAACTTTTCAAATAATCTTATTACTCCATTTTTGCGGTCGAATCTGAAACTTTCCCATATTATCTGTAATTTAAACAAGCTAATATTAATTTAAGGATATTATTTGCATGTTTGCTTGTTTTCGGTAATAAAACCATAGACAGATTTATGTATAAATTTTTACTTAAAATAAGATGTACATTATTAAAAATATAACTTAAAATCTACTTAAAACAAAATTTTACAAAATAATTTACAAACATCCTAGATATCCTAGGCAGTAGGTTTTATTTCTTAATCACTGTTGTTAATATACAGGTAACATTTTGTTTGGTAAAATTGTATTAAAATAGTTGTTATGTGATTGATATGGTAACGTAAACTATTTTAGTTTGTCCATCCATGAATTAAAGCTAACAATGGCCAAAATATTCTTAATTAGATTAATATGTACCGACTTGGGCCATATTTATAGCTTTGAAGCTAGAGTATATTAAAACTTATCCTATATTTTATATTTATTTGGACTTGTAATATTTAAGCACATTTCGCATCTCTTTTGAGTATTTTCTAAAGGAATATGATCTAACAATTCGGTAATTCAAGGTTTTTATAAAAAAATATAAAAACAAAGATATATTGACTCTTAAAATAGATATGGAAACAATATTCAATTTTTTGAGTCACGCTCACGCATAATGACTTTGTACTTCATCTATAACAAGTGTCTTCCATATTACATTTTGCCATACGTTCAGACTTAGACAAAATTCTAAATAGATAAAAAAATATGAAGGGAGAAAGAAGACAAATATAATAAAAATATAAAAGAAATACTTATTTACCTTACCATTTATAACCTTAACTGCTAAAAAGAGTTTCACACGGTTTTTAACTAGTTTTCAACATTCACTCGCACAAATTGATCACAAACACTCAGTTCTCTTTGTTATTGTTTCGTGTCGATGAAATAAATTAACTCGTTTCAAACTTTATCGTAGTCGACCTCTCTTTATGTGAGCTCTCTTGAATTGTATGTGTCCATCGCTGTTATTTAGGTGTAGACGAATTGCTTTATTGCATTGAACTTCTTCAACTGATAATAAAGTGGCGACTTAGTGTGATGGATGTTCCTCGACGGTATTTTGTTTAACTTTGTCATCAGATTGTAGCCTGCTGGATCAACGGATCGTGTTTTGTTTTCGTCGAAAGTTCATGTAGACGGGTCAGTTAGATCTACTTGATGGATGAAAGCGTCCCGATAGTGTTTTACTTTTCGTCGACTAGTGGGGACGATCACGAACGTGTTTTATTTTAGTTTTGCAAGCGTATCTTTAATGGTCCTCGTCGATTGTCTTTCGTTTCATCTGCACTACCTACTCTACACTGCAGTTCGGTCTACTGTCTGTCTACCCTCACTTGGCTATGAACGGCGTACGCTGGTACGGGCGGTGTCTTGATACGCGCGGCTATGGGAAGCTATAAATTTGATTCCCCGACAGTGGTTTGTTTCACTTCGTCCTGCTGGATCACCGGTCCGATCGTGTTTTCTTTTGCAGCGCCCGAAATTCCACAGTCCGTGTTGATTGTCTTTTGTTTTATCTGCACTACCTACTCTACACTACAGTACTGTCTGTCTACCTTCACTTTGCGATGAACGGCGTGAGGTCGGGGAACTGGTGCAAGCGGTCTCTTGATACGCGCGGCTATGGGAAGCTATAAAATTGATTCCCCGACAGTGTTTAGTTTAACTTCGTCCATTGGTCCGCTGGTGTTTTGTTTTTCAGCGCCCGAAATTCCATAGTCCGTGTTGATTGTCTTTTGTTTCACCTTCACTACCTACTACTGCTACCACTACCGACTATCAATTCTCACTTGGCGATGCTCACTTGGCGATGAACGGCGTGAGGTCGGGGAACTGGTGCGGGCGGTGGCGGGAGACGCGCGGGGCGGACGCCGGGGGGGCGGGGGCGGGGCACTGCGCGGCGCACACGTCGTCGCGCGCCACGGCCTCGCGCGGCCACTCGCGGTGCAGCTGCGCGCAGTCCGTGATGCGCAAAGACGCGCATTGCGCCTAGGGGGAAATGGTGAGGATGAGATATATGGTAACTAACGTCCCAAGGGGGATACAGTGAGATTTGGCACATTTGAAACTAGGTGGTCCTTAGTCCGAGTTACTTTCACTTAAATTCACACAGAATCTTACGGGGAAATTATATCTGGATGGATGACCAAACCAATTTGGGAATCGAACCCGATTATTGTAGACGACGCAGCAATAAGCCCGACTCATACAGAACGGGACAAGTCTATTTGCCATCGGCTGTTTATGGAAAACCCTAATCAAAGCTTATTCAATAGTTTATGCTTCAAACGGTAACAAAGATCATGCTTCCATCCAAGAACCCCTGAAATCTGATGACATACCCCATCATTAGTACAGATGCAGGAGGTGCAGGGCGAGGGGAAGGCGGAGTCGCCGACGCCGACCGAGCGGCCCGCGATGAGGCAGCCCTGCGCGGACGACTCGCGCCAGTGGGACAGGTCCAGCTTGGGCAGGGACGAGCACGCCACGCGCGGGTTCCTGTGAAATGAAATGAAATTAATTTATTGTACGAAGGATTAAAAACTAATCTCTTATTACATTGTCAAAAGCATAAAATAAAAAATAAAAAAAAAGATGTCACGGGACACCCCTACATTCATCAGCAATAGCCGTAGTAGACCGGGAAAAAAAGCTGGCGGAAAAAACTCCCAGCACTCTTTTCGAATTTTCTTTTCCTGTGGGATCACAATAAATAAACAAATCTCCAGACTGACACACCAACTGTGTGGCCCTAAAATAAGCAAAGCTTTTACTATAGGTATCCCACAATGAACTAGGGGAGAACCTAGTTACACCCAGACACGAGCCAATATCGAAAAATCATTTTGACGAAATTGGCCCAACCCGGGGATCGAACCCGGAACCATCCGCTTTGCAGTCCGGTACTTATACCGCTGCACCACAGAGGTCGTCTGGTTTGGATGTATGATGAACAAGTGGTTATGGACGAAAGTAAAAGAAACAGTACAGATATGGTACAAAAGGTAGAAAAAAGTTGTAAGGTAATGTAATAGCAAAATGCGTAGTGTAGTTGGATTTGTAATAATATATTGGCCCCGATTCTCGAAAACACTAAAACTAAATTAAAAATATCGCTGTCACTTTCTCATGCTTCGTATTAGAAAAAGACAGGTACATTGGTCTCCCTAAATTTAGTCCATATCATTGTAAAATTGAACGAAATGCGCTGAGTACTAGCCTCAAATTGCCTTCGCCGTGTCATATTGCACGTACATTTTAGTTTGACAGGACTAAAATGATTACCTGTCTCTGTCTTACACTATTGAACAGTAAGTGATAGCGATCGTTTTAGTTTAGTTTAGACAGTGTTTTCAGAATCGGGGCCATTGTTAGGAATGAACACGACATAAAAGTGGTGATGCCAACAATGACAATTATTCTTTAAAAAAATATAGATAGCGACTTAATAAATATATTAACATACAAGTCAAACTAAATAAAAGCTTTTAATTAAATTAGCAAAACACTCACAAGAAATTGCTTGGTAAATCGAAGGCAGCCCTCTGTATATCACCTCCCACCTCGAAGTTGTCGCACAACACTTTAGAAAGCGTCACTTTACGGATCTCAGCTAGTTGCTGCTCTGTGAACTTCGCTGCTGGGTTGTCGTTCTCATACCTAGAAAACCAATTTAATGTCTTAGTTACCAATATAAATAAATGAGGTATTACTGTTTAGATAACTTTAGTACTTCTAGTTATTGAAAAACATAACTAAATAGCAGAGTTTTAAAATGTGCGTGAATTAAAAAAAAACGGACTTTGGAAAAAATGTAGGAAACTAAAATAAGGAATTGTGTGTGAAAAAGTGGTGCATAGATCTGGAAAAACTGCATAAAACCAAGAGCTTTCTTATAAAAAATGGGCATCGGTATATTGTGTAGGTTTTATACCTTACCTGATCACTAACAGCTTCGTTTATTAGAAGGCCCTGTGTACAACAATTAAGTTTGATAACCATTATCATATTTTCCTGAGGAATACCTGAGGAAAAGTTGTAGTTGGATAGACAACTTTAGGGGAGCAATCACTAGAAGAATGCAGCTTGCCTGGACTATATTTAGAAAGTAGTCTCACTCATCATGAAATCTTTGCCAACACATTCAATCACCAAGTTGTTTAAACAGTTTGTCTTGCCAGTCATGCCACCACATTCAATCACAAAGTTGTTTAAACAGTGTGTCTTACCAGTCATGCCGTACGAAGAGAGATTGCCAATATTTGGAAGTCAATAATACAAACTTCGGAACGAGGCTAAACCTAAGGCATAAGAACTAAGTGACGGCAGAAAAAAATTAAGCATACATTGGTCTGGTCTCAACTGCTCGCTTATACCGCCCGGGAACAGATCTATATCGTCCACTATTGGTAGATGATTGCAATCAATTAATGAACCTGTATAACAAGTGATCGATCCTACAAACTGACCAGTATCGATCGCACTTCCTGAGCTGTCGGAACTGTATAGCGATGATACAAGCGAATGTTGGTCCAACGAGTCCTCCTTGTAGCGGCCGCTCGCTCATACCGCCCGGGAATAGATCTATGTCGTCCACTGTGGCGTAGATGCGCTTGAATCTGGAGAAAAAAATACATTTGTCAAGCTTTGGAATGGTAACACGGTTAAAAGTTCAATTACAAAAAAAACACGTTTTTTTTTCAAAACCAATCCCTACTATCCCTACTAATATTATAAATGCGAAAGGAACTGTCTGTCTGTCTGTCTGTCTGTCTGTTACGCTTTCACGCCTAAACCACTGAACCGATTTTGATGAAATTTGGTGTGAAGAAAGAACTGATCTTGGGAAAGGACATAGGGTACTTTTTACCGCGGGAAAACTTCTCATTCCCACGGGAAAGAAACCAACTTCCACGCGAACGGAGTCGCGGGCGTCCACTAGTTCCCTACTAATATTATAAATGCGAAAGTAACTCTGTCTGTCCGTCTGTCTGTTACGCTTTCACGCCTGAACCACTGAACCGATTTTGATGAAATTTGGTATGAAGAGAGAACTGAACTTGGGAAAGGACATAGGGTACTTTTTACCGCGGGAAAACTTCTCATTCCCACGGGAAACCGACTTCCACGCGAACGGAGTCGCGGGCGGCCACTAGTAAGATTATAAAAGACAAATTTGAAACAAAATTTGTTTGAAAGAACTCTAAAAAGTAGAAGTAGAAGAAATTAGTTATTTATTTATAGTGAAGCTTACCTGGCTATAACTTCGTCAGGGATTTCCCTCGACAAGTCTTCAAACGTGGTAGCCCTCTTCAGGTTACAGAGTGCTCTGTAGTTGTTATAACTTGGTATTCCGTGGTCTCTTGCCCTTTGGATGTTCAAGGCGATCAGGTCGACTCCAGAGAAGGGAATCCTTCGGTCTTCAAACAGATGGTTGGTGACTTCGCCGGTGATGAACTGGTCCAGGGTTTCCATGGGAGTAGAGGACAAACCACGGGTCAGCTCGTCTACTAAGCCAGGGTGCTAGAGTGCAAAAAGATTATTATTGTTATTAACCATTATGTAGCTTAAAATGCTAGCGCTAGTAAAATATGATATGTTATTACCGACATACCCACAACCTTAATAAAACATTGTATATATCTTGGTCAAACCCCTGATTGATTATATAAAAATTCTAAAAGGCATCGAACTCATATCAGACAAATTCTATTATCCATACTTACAGACATAAAGATATCAGTCTTGAAGAATCCGTCTCTCAGTAATATCGGTGGTTCCACTGGTTGGTAGTTGGGTGACAATCTCGGCAGATGCGGTCTTAAGAGTGAGTGGCCGAATCTAAAGGCGGCTGAAGCGAATTCAGTCACAATGGACGGGTTGCAAGTAGGCGAGTATTCCTTGTAGTAACCTGGGGGAATATGGAAAGACTTACTTATCACAATCACGATTAAGAGTATCTTCACTTTAAACAATTTCACTACAACTTAGGCCAAAATTAGGCCGATTTCTGAACCTCTAAACTTACCTGAAGGCAGCAGCTTCAGTCCATACAAGTTAACCGCGTTCCACGACAGCAATCTTGGCAGGAACTCATTATAGATGATATGGGACATTTCAGCCGCCAGGATCCTTCTAGTATGTTCGAAGAGAAGATCGGCGTCCCAATGAGGGTTGACGCCGCGGAGGCCTTCGACTATTCTGTTGTGTTCGCGGACGAAGATTGTGTGGAGAGCGGTAAGGCCGGGTTGTTCGGAGGCTCGGCCGTCACCTGGGAATAGTGGATTATTTGATATCAAAAAAAGGTCCAAAAGAAAATCGATTTTGGCATCGTTCTGGGACACTGGATTTGTAAAGAGGTTAGATGAAGATCATACGATGAACAAAACTTAGAAACAAAAACTTTATGCCCTAATTATTAGACGGAAGTTTATGTCGGTATATATATACGGATAAATAAAACCATGTTCTGTCTCGGGCAGTTACGAAAGTAGTCACAGTATCACTGAAACGAAAAAAATGTTTTTTGTAATAAGCATGTTTAAACTGCGTTTGTTGATAAGGGAGCTAGGCTTTAAGTTAGCCTTGACCCGTTTTTTTGTTATTTTATGACATTAACGAAGAATGTATCTCCATAATCCAATAAGTAAATGAAAGTTCAAAGGAAATTAAAAAAATGAATATTTTTAGTTACATTCAATCTCCATAACTATAACTGATCACCTAAAACTCACCAGCAATGAAGCAGTATCCGCTAGCAGCCTTGCACTCCGGATGGCTATCGGATCTCGGCAATAGATCCTTCCGTAACGCGGGGTGTATAGTGGCGTTCATTCTGCCATTGAATCCGCGAAGTTTGCGGACGATGCACGGATTCTCTCCGTAAATGAGGGACGCGTCTATGAACGCTGTGTTTTGGTTCACTTGTTCTCTAGGACCTAAATAAATTAATTGTTAGTTTCGATCCAAGTATGCAGTGCAGATGTTGAAGATTACCATGAAGAAAAGTTAGAAAAGAAATAGGATACTACACAACAAAATGTAATATCCTATCCTACAAAAACGGGGTTGTGGGTTTCAATTTCATGATCAAAATGATAAGTGCCAAAGCTAATTGCTAATGCAGTATTATGAATCCAATTCTGCTCTTTTTATACTATTCGACAAAAGCTTAACATACTCGCTTTGTCCTGGAATTACCGTATCACAAAATTCGGTTGAAACAAAAGATCTATCAATATTGTCACTTTTTAAAAGCTTTTAATAAAAGTTCTTAGCCACTTTGAAGTACGTACTCCTTTCCACCATCTTCCCCACAACTTACCCAATTGCTGCTGCCCCGGCAGACTCCTCATGAAGGGGAAGCACAGCCTTTCCCCCGAGGTCACATTCACCTCGGGGTAGTAGTGGTCGCCGCGGGGCACGGGGAAGGGGTTGCACTCGGGGTGCACGGTGCGGGGTGAGTCGCACGAGCGGCAGTCGGGGATGGACTCGTGGAACCCTGGAGGAAGAAGAGTATTGAAGAGTTTGATAGTATAAAAAAATCTTCAAACTGCCTCAGCAATTATGTGGCGCTGAAGAAAGAGCAGTAAGCAGTTGTGTCATGGGTAGAGCACTAAATGGTGGAATAAGGAAGAACCAAGTTACATCCAGACACGAGCTAAAATTGGAAAGACATTTTTATTGTCCGGACCCGGGAATCAAACCCGGGCCTTTCTTCCCCGTATCTTTCGTTTAACAGTTCGGTATACATACCGGTATACACCACCAAAGTATGTTTTACAATTTTTCAAAACAAAAACTATTACGTTTTTAAAAACCTTTGTAAAGTAAACCCTGACAACTTTAAAAAGGCCAAAATTACAAGATCTCTTCATCACCTACTCTTTTCTCTCGGCCTACTGATGATAAGCTAATGATCTATATATTGACTTTCATCGAATGTAATTAAGTTACTTAATCCCTACTAATATTATAAATGCGAAAGTAACTCTGTCTGTCTGTCCGTCTGTCTGTCTGTCTGTTACGCTTTCACGCCTAAACCACTGAACCAATTTTGATGAAATTTGGTATGAAGAATGAACTGAACTTGGGTAAGGACATAGGGTACTTTTTACCCCGGGAAAACTTCTCATTCCCACAGGAAACCGACTTCCACGCGAACGGAGTCGCGGGCGGCCACTAGTGATGAAATAAATGTGCTTTTTTTCACCTTTATGTATCGGCGTCATGGTCAGCTCGTGGTCCAGGATCTGCGCGAACTGCATCACCATGAGCGTGTATCGGGTGTGCAGGTTGGAGATGTCGGGGTGGATGACCGTGGACACCACGCGGGGCGAGGGCAGCGGGGAGCCCGTCACGCCGTTGATGCGGGGGCGGGACACGCCTGGGGGGAAGAAGATGTTAGAGTAAACGATAGAGTTCTTTAACAGGATACTTAAACGGGGTTTTGAGAGTTTCAAGTTGACAGATTTGTGATTTGATGGGAAGGTGGGAAAAAGTAATCAACCAATGTTCTTTTTTATTTTTTGATGCACTGTCAGAACTTTGTAAAAGGACATCTTTAAATCTTTCACGCATTCAAAAGGATGTAAGTGTTCATCGATTCAAGGGTTTTCGATTAAATCTGCTTGCGTTTGTTGATTCCACAAACATCATCACCGAATTGACATTTGACACCATTTACAAAAGTTGACGATGATTACTTTTCCCCACTTTTTATGTATATGCTTAACATAGCACATATATTCACATATTCTCTCAAAATACAGCTTCTTTCGAAATACATATAATTAAAATTGTTTCGAAAACATATCACTCACCATCCTCATAAACCGGCGGCAACAACCTCGCAAACGTCGTCAGCCCCTTCCCCAAATTTGGATTCCTCAAATTATTACAATACCCCGTGTAACTCCTGAACGGGGTGTTCGCGTCACAAGCCCCGCTGTCATCGCACTGCGGTTCTATGGTCGGACCGGAGTTGTCGGAACCGAGGAAGGAAGATACGTCAACGGATTGGAGAGAGTCGACAAAGTCGTTGGAGCCGAAACTGAGACCGTCGTCGAATACTTGGCGCTTGCGCCGGTGGCTAAATAGAAAATTGTTTATCAAAAAAAATGTTTTCCTAGATACGAAAAGTGCATCAAAGTTAAGGTATGAATTATTTAATTATTTGAAAACGGCGAATGAAAGGCGAAACACATAATTTTATATTTTTAAGTCTTGAGATGATTTATATCAAACCGGATTTCAATCAGACGTCAATATTCCTTATTCTAACGATTAATTTAAGAAACATGTAACTTACCCGGCATTGATAGAATTCAGTAGTTCGTTGGTCGCAAATTCATAGAACAGCGAAGTGTTAGCTAGTTTCAATGCGTATTTGTTAGCTTTTGAAAAGGAAGCTGCCGTTCCTACTGGGGACTTGGGGTCCGCTCCACCATCTGAGAAAAAAAGATTAATATAAATAAAAATAAATATAATCGGTTAGTAGAACTAGCTTTACATAATAAAGTTTAAGTTCCCCCTTTGACTAAATAAGTTTTACTTGTGAATTTTGTATTTTTCAACGGTAAAATTTATGTGTTTAGTAGATCGTAATAAAAAACTCCGTTTAGCCGGTTTTTGCGTGGTTGGAAAATAAACAATTACCCTCATATGTATAATCGTATTTAAAACTGTAGGTTTGAAATGCGTTATCGTAGCAATACTAAATAAATTTTACTTACTACTCTCCCAAAGCATGTATTCTAGTTTCTTTCTTTCCGCCATCTCTTGTTTCGCCTTCGCGAGGGCTGTTTGAATCATGTCCTGTATAATAAAATTAATAACGTCAATAATTTTATCGTACATCTGTTTTTTTTAAATCTTGTAATAAATAATGAAGATGAATTATTATTGACCATGAATTTAAAAAGTTAAATAAGCGGTTTCGATCTTTCCACTCAAAATTAATTGGCACATAAATAAAATAAAAGCAGTAGGTACTCTCAATTATCTTTTGGGTTCTGTATGTTCATCTTTGTACATCATCGAATTTACAATATGATTTTATTCTAAATGCATTTTTTTAGAGTGGTAGAGTCTAGCTGTAGGCTCTGTCTGCAGCGATTGCTGGGCTGACTCGAGCGGTGAAACACCACCGTCGCACAGAAAACCGACGTGAAGTAGGGACGATGTTCCTGCGTTTCGTTCGGTTCGGTGAGTGCGGTATCCGGTGGCCAATTTTATTTATATATTTATTTATTTTCTTAAAGGTCAGCAACACACCCCCAACACCCACAGTGTCGCGGGTAGTCATGGGCGGCGGTGATCACTTACCATCAGGTGACCCGCATGCTCGTTTGCTACCCATATTATATTAAAAAAAAATGCAAATTTTAACATTATATGTATTAAAGGTGAATTTAGTAATGCAATATACAACACTGTTTTATGTTTGTTTCTTTTTAATGGTTTTTATTTATTAAATGATTATGAGTATATTGTACCTGTGATAGTTGTTCCGCGGCTTTAGCTCCGGTCTCATCTTTCCACGCGGACAGTTCCAGCCTGTTGTGTTGATTACAGTCCTGGGCTGCGTTTCTATGAACATTATCATCGTTTCAAAGGCTTATATTGGTTAAATATAGTGTTGTATTAGGTTTGTATAACGTATTGGTATACCTTTTACAAAATGATATCATTAGCAGAGACATACAATTTTCCAGGTAGTTACATTTTATGGAGAGTAACAAATGACGACGGTTGTTTCGTAAGAAAAAAATTGTGGATATCGTTGAAAAAGAGTCCATCAAAATTAATAATAAAAAAACCTCGAATATGGAACACAAATGAACATCTTTTATCAATTTATATAGTCCTTAATAACGGTAAAACTGAAAAAAATATTATTAACTAAGTACTGTGCAAATCCGTTCAATGAAATTGTTGTTAGCGGATTTGAAAATTAATTAAGATACTTATAATTTTTTTTCTAAATGGGTTTCCGCAGAGTAACCGTTACTTAGATATCATGATTACATAGTATAAATCCAAGTCACTAATTGTGACTTTTTGTATGTTTGTTCGCTAACTCCTCCTAAACCACTAATCGGATTTTAATGCGGTTGTCGCCATTTTTTAGGGAATTTAGTCATTTAAATTTATAATTAAAGTACACTTGAAAATAGATTTTTTAAGTCAGCCAAAATTCAATGTTTCGTGAACAAGTCGGTCGAAACTACACCATTGCGAAGCGTGGTGTAGTTCGCTACTTAATTGATATAATATTTATTAATAAACTTACAAGTAAGGGTCCTCCTTGACGAAAGCCTTTGGCTGCACTTTATCGATACCTGCGCCCGCGCTGCACAGTAACCCGGCGAGAGACACGCGGCGGATCGCGGCCAGCTGCGCCGGGGACAGGGACGAGGGGGGCAGGTCGTTCTCGTACCAGAATCTAATCATCATCATCATCATTACATAGTATAAATCCAAGTCGCTAATTCTGTCTGTTTGGCTGCTAACTCCTCCTAAACCATTTGAGGGATTTTAATGCGGTTTTCACCGTCCTTTAGGTAATTTTTTGTTTTAAATTTGTAAATAAAGAACATTCAGAAACGGTTTTTTTAAGTTGACTAAAATTCGATGTTTCGGGAACAAGTCGCCCAAAATTACACCATTGCGAAGCTAGGGCGGGCCGCTAGTTGATAATAAAGGTTAGATAGGGGCAGGTCGTTCTCGAACCAGAATATCTATGTGACAATATAGCTTGAATAGGGGCAGGTCGTTCTCGTACCAGAATCTATGTGACAATATAGGTTGAATAGGGGCAGGTCGTTCTCGTACCAGAATCTATGTGACAATATAGGTTGAATAGGGGCAGGTCGTCCTCGTACCAGAATCTTTGTGACAATAAAGGTTAGATAGGGGCAAGTCATTCTCGTACCAGAATCTATGTGACAATATAGGTTGAATAGGGGCAGGTCGTTCTCGTACCAGAATCTATGTGACAATATAGGTTGAATAGGGGCAGGTCGTTCTCGCACCAGAATCTATGTGACAATATAGGTTGAATAGGGGCAGGTCGTCCTCGTACCAGAATCTATGTGACAATATAGGTTGAATAGGGGCAGGTCGTTCTCGCACCAGAATCTATGTGACAATATAGGTTGAATAGGGGCAGGTCGTCCTCGTACTAGAATCTATGTGACAATATAGGTTGAATAGGGGCAGGTCGTTCTCGTACCAGAATCTATGTGACAATATAGGTTGAATAGGGGCAGGTCGTTCTCGTACCAGAATCTATGTGACAATATAGGTTGAATAGGGGCAGGTCGTTCTTGTACCAGAATCTATGTGACAATATAGGTTGAATAGGGGCAGGTCGTCCTCGTACCAGAATCTATGTGACAATATAGGTTGAATAGGGGCAGGTCGTCCTCGTACCAGAATCTATGTGACAATATAGGTTGAATAGGGGCAGGTCGTTCTCGTACTAGAATTTATGTGACAGTATAGGTTGAATAGGGGTAGGTCGTTCTCTTACCAGAATCTATGTGATAATACAGGTTAGATAGGGGCAGGTCGTTCTCGTACTAGAATCTAACGAGAGGTTTTCCAGGATTTTGTATATAGTGGTTAAGTAGAAATGTCGGTAAAAAAAGTAATAGGTGATTTTGTGAATTTTGTGATAAGCTTCTGACGAGAGCATGCCATTTTGCACTTAGTCATATGTCTATTATTGGACGAAACAAATAGGTATGTCCCCAAAGTGAAAATCAAAATCTTTAGTCCAAATAAGAACTGGATGTTTGCTCCATCGTGGCTATTCATAGCCTATGCTTTTAGTAACAAGAAACTTATTTGATTTAAAAATAATTAGCCTATTAGAAAAACTTTGTTTTCTTATACTTATTCGCAACGAAATATTTAAAGAAAAATATGATAAATATTGAAAAATATACGCGTTTTTATTGAAATAGGTATTCATTGAATAATCACTGTCAAATAAGTTGTATAAAAACCTCGACACAAGATTTTACTTTTAATTTTGCATTATAAATGCTAATTTATTAATTTTGAAGTTATAAATACTGGAAATGAAGAGGCGGAAACTCCTCTCATTTGATGGAATAACGTCAGCTATATGACGAAAGCACATAGATACTGGGAGAAATTTCGATGGGTCAACGTAGCGGCGCGGTAGCTCAGTGGTAAGAGCATTGGACCGGTTTTCCAAAGGTCCTGGGTTCGAGTCCCAGTCGCGTAATGCTCGGAGGCCCGCGTCCCTTTTTCCAGTATTTATAACTTCAAAACCTCGATACAAATTTCAATTAGCTAACAGTTAAAATTGAACAATGAAATAAGATTTCTGAGTCGAATGTCAACGGAAGTTTACTGTGATTGTGAATTTGTCATGGTTACATTAATAATTACGTTCTGTAGTAGGTATAGTAGATTTAAGTTAAGATAATGTGGAGAAAACTGTAGTTATTAAAGGATTCATTCGAACTTCGAACATGGGGATTTTTATAAAAAATCTTATATGTTGCTTATCTCAGAAATTATCAATTTTCGGACATGGTATGATATGACTTAATTGACTGCAAATAAGCTTTACTTTAACCTCTTAGAAGGAATGTATCGCATTACCAATCACCCTGTATAATGTTTCTTTTTCAAGCTCTAGAGAAAAATGGGTCTTAAGACCGTTAAGGTGAAATGCGTTAGTATAAACGAATTTAGTGTCTCTCAAACTTAAAACAGCATACCATTATATTGCTGCTTTCTTTAGCAAAGTAATTAAGGTCAATTAGTTACGTATAGAGTTCCAAGCTAGAAAAGTTTCCTCCCAAACTTACAAACTTCTACATCAGCTATCCCCAAACTTACAAACTTCTACATCAGCTATCCCCAAACTTACAAACTTCTACATCAGCTATCCCCAAACTTACAAACATCTACATCAGCTATCCCCAAACTTACAAACGTCTACATCAGCTATCCCCAAACTTACAAACTCCTACATCAGCTAGCCCCAAACTTACAAACATCTACATCAGCTATCCCCAAACTTACAAACGTCTACATCAGCTATCCCCAAACTTACAAACTCCTACATCAGCTATCCCCAAACTTACAAACATCTACATCAGCTATCCCCAAACTTACAAACGTCTACATCAGCTATCCCCAAACCCACAAACGTCTACATCAGCGTTCCTACCTGTCGCTGTTCTTGAGCCCCGAGAGTGAACTTGAGAGTTCTAGACAAGTTTCCTCCTAAACTTACAAACTCCTACATCAGCTATCCTACCTGTCGCTGTTCTTGAGCCTCGCGAACTGCAGCGCCATGACGCAGGCGAGCGTGGAGCCCAGCACGGCGCCGGTGGCCGCGCGCTCCATGGCGCCGCCCAGCACCAGCTCCACGTCTTCTGGGTTCCTGGGGGTAAAGTCATTATAGATGTTAACACTTGTTTTAAGCTAAAGCTTTCAACGCTCACGCTAACGTTTACAAGCTAACGCGCGTTGAACACATTGTTTTTACTCTGTCTGGGATTTCGCGCGGTAATTTTTAAGCAAAAAGGTAACGTACCTCTTTGCCCAACGTTTCGACAGGGTTACCTATCGTGGTCGCGGGTCCGCCCGCGAGTAAAAACAATGAATTAATAGATATTGTTGTCTAGACCGAAGTAGATGGCGATCCATAATCTCTGCCTACCCCAATGGGAGACAGGCATGTCGAGATGTATTTATGTATGTATTGTGATTTTGGGTTTTTGCAGATAGAATTATTAAAAATATTGTGGTTCTGGGTTTTGGTGGTGAAGGTAGTTTAAATTTAGAACGTAATAAACATATTTTTAATGTTCTATAAAGGATGTTAATTTGGGTTTTGGAGTCTAGTACCTACGAGATTATAATACCTAAGTGTGAATTTTTTTTTATTTTTATTTTTTTATTTGGGAAAACAAACAATTTCACAATATGTACTTATAACGATTGTTGACATAGTTGCTAGGCTTAATTAATTGTGAAACCAATCTCGTAATCCACAGCTAGGTTAAACAACTATTTAGGAGCTGATATTTGATTGAGAGGGACTCATCTGGTATTCTTAATTAAAAAACAAATGTAAAACTATAGTGGAATAAGAACGGAATACATTTATAAGTGTTCAATTATATAACAATATTTCTAGAACAGGATCTTCTAAAACAGTTTTTGTTCAGTGAATAAATATATAATTTATTGAACTTATTATTAAAAGTTTGAGCAACGCGGCGTAAAGGTGATCGCTCACCGGCGTGCGTTCTACAAAGCTTGGTATGAAATGTTGGTAGCCATCGCGATGCACGTACAGTCAAAAGCATAAAGATATTATAAGACAAGATAGTCAAAAATATCTTTGGTTGAAAAATTCAATTTTATGTTAGTGTCATAATAACCATATCATTGTAACCAAACAAAGTTGACATAAATATCATCGCAATAATTTGCAATTTTATATAACGCATCAAGATGTTCAATATTATGTTGGCATAAACACTATTCATTGGTATCTAAGCATTTAATTTTTCAAAAATATCTTCGCGCTTAAGAAAAATAAACTCTATGACTTAAGTCACAGTAATCATCTTTATTTATCTGTTTCATTTTATGCATGACGTCATTGACGTGGCTTTTGTTTAGAACTGAATTAATCTTTTATAATTAAAGTCGTAAGAAAATAGTTTTTTGAAAGAAAGCCCCGCCCGCGGTTTTATCTGAAATTACACTACTGGAAAATGCCGATAGTGTAATGGGAGGTAAAAATCTCCCATGGCACAACTAGTAGTGTCAAGCGGTAGTGCCTAAGTAAAAAAACGTATTCGTAACCATTAAACGAATTCACTGATCTCATTGACTAAGGGATTGAGTTAAAAAAGGCGAATAAATAACACCAATAATAACTTATAAAATCTAGTGTAAAATAATAATTACCTACAAAAAAAAGATCACTTCTCTCGTTTCTGTGTGATTTTAAATTTTCTTTTCTTTATATTTTCTGTTTTTTTCTTTACTAAGTATGTGCCATTAATGTTTAGTTAAGGTAAATAAGTCAAATATATGACGAGAAAATAAATTATTTAATTAATGATTAAATGAACCGACAAACCTATTTCTTTATTCTATTATGTATAGGTAATCAACATGACCAGTGACATACATTGTCATATAGTATGTTTTTTATTGTATGTCAATATGACATAACCACGCAATGAAAATCTTCAGATAAGAAATAATTATTTTCAAAAAGTAGATAGAACTTAATCGAAAAACCACTTTGGAATCTATAAACATAGATAATAATAGTTCTGACATTCATGTCATTGTATTGCAAATTAATAAAATTGTACTGCAGAATATTTGTAAAATTCTATCATCATCGATGATCACCATGAATCCCGAACTCCAGAATCATTGCGTACCTACGCATGTCATGCAAATATGGGATTCCCTGCGAGGTGTTGATTTCTGTCACAATGCTGTACTTCTAGATGTCATCAATGCAGAAGGACGATACACAAGATTTTAATTCCAAGTTCAATTTTTTTTTTTATTTAATCAAAGGGTTTTAGTTTGGTTTATAATTCATGTTTTATTTATATTAAATAACTAACGCAATATACGTAATAACGTTTTCTTCATGTAAATAAATTTTAATAATTTTTTTAGGGCTACTACAAAAATAGTACATTAATACATAATATACGTTTTTCTTTTGATTAAGGGCACTTTTCCTGTCACGTTTTATTTTTGTAGTCATGTTTTACACGATTTTTGTAGGATTCCACATGTTATGGCTACACTACTAGCTTATGGACATGTGATAATAAATCTTTGCAATAATCATTAATTATAAACCTTATGGCGAAAGACTTAAAATTGCTTGTACCATGTAACCGAAGATATTTTTGACTATTCTGGGCGCTTAGATACCAGAGAATGTTAAGCAGCCTATATAATACAGACTACTTTAAAAGATACGATGTAATTGGACATTGTCAACCCGCAGATTTATATGATTCTTAGACTGGTGACAATAATTTGATAACTGTATATGCCAAAATAAAATTGAAACTTTGCAACTAACATTTAATTGTAGACTCTGATACATTATATTTTTATGCTTTTGACTGTACATGGTCTCTATACGGCACATTAAAGCCTCATTTACACGATACCATTTTCTTGCACGTTCAATAGCAATAATTGAAAACAATAGTGGAAGCGCAATATTTGCATTTCAATAATTGTAAGCAACTGTTTACACGTGGATATTATTTATAAAGTTGAACGCCATTATTGAATGCAAATCTTGAAAAGAAATAATTGCCAGCGTGTTTTGTTTACATTTATACAATAATGGTAAGGAGATTATCGCTTTCAGGAATTGTCTTGTCTAAACATCGACTTGTACGTTCCTGTTCCATTTACTGGAACGTTGCTTCAAGAATTGACCGTATTTGCTCAGACAAATATTTTCATTCAAGTTTTGGACATTTTCGGATAAAATGGCAAGTATTGAACAAGAAAATATTGTATGTATAGTTTAAACGGAGAACATTTTTGAATGCAAAACTTGCCTAGTAGAGAAAGAATATGGCATGTTGTTTATACGCTGCAATTCAAGTATTGCTTCGACATAATTGTACGCTTCAGGCAAGAAAATGGTATCGTGTAAATGAGGCTTCAAGTTTATCACATAACTAATTTCATTACAGTCATAAATTTCATAAAGTAGAATTGCTTCTAATTGTGATCGTCGGTTTGCTAAGGACAAAATAGTATATTTTTTTAACAATGCGTCATATGGTAAGTACCTTTTGGTACTTTGATAATGCACAAATCGTAAGAACTACTTTTGTACCCTTTCTTTGGACTTTATGTATTTGTCAAAGAGTGGATCCCAAATTGCTACAGCATATTCTAGTTGTGGCCTAATTAGGGATTTGTAGACGTATATGAGGGTATAGGCGTCTGAGAATTGTTTACTATTACGTCTAACAAAGCCAAACATTTTGAAAGCCTTATTAATATTTATTTCAATGTGGTTATCTAGGTGTAGTTTTGTATCAAGTAGGATACCGAGGTCTTTTATCATGTCCTCTCGAATTAAAAAGGAGTCGCAGAGTTGGTAGTCAAACTTACTGATGTTTAGTTTTTTGGTAAAGGTTATGATTTTACATTTGTTTAGGCTAAATTTTAGTTTATTAAAATTATAATTTTTAATTGTGTGGTATATTTTCAAGTCATCTGCATAAAGAAGAAAGTTTGAATGTTGGAAACATGTGTGCATATCATTGATGAAGATAACGAATAAAAGTGGCATGACACGTTTATTGGTTAAAGCTGAAGCGTACCTAACTGCTCGAAGAATAGTCTAATTTGCCGTCAAGTAATCTTTTGCAAGTCTAACTTCTACTGCTTCCTGATATATGAATAAAAATAATAATAATTCATTTTGTGTGCTAGCAAATTCAAATTAGTTTACACAAATATTTTTAAGAATATAAAACAAGTGGGTAAATGAATAGTTACAAAAATTTTGATATTAGAATAGGTATACCTTGGCAGCAAATACTCGTAAAGTTTTGGGAACCGTCTATCTATAAAACTTACTTGTACATATCAGCGAGCATCTCCCGCGTGTTTCTGTCGAAGCCGAGCCTCTCAAAGTGCGCGTAGCTGCTCACGTCGCTCATCGGCTCGCACATCCTCAAAGTGTTGAGGTAAGAAGCGACGCCGTGGTCGCGCGCGCGGACCACGTCCCACTGGCTCGTGGTACGGAGGCGGGACACTTGGTGCGCGCTGGTGCGGATTAGGTCGAGGAGGGACGACGTGTTGGACTGGAAGAACAATCATTATTATTTTATTACGTAGTATAAATCCAAGTCGCTAATTCTGTATGTTTGGCTGCTAACTCCTCCTAAACCAGTTGAGGGATTTTATTGCGGTTTTCACCATCGGTATTTTTTTTCATTGAAAATAAAGAACAATCGGAAAAAGTTTTTTAAAGTTAGCCAAAAATCAATGTTTCGTAAGCAAGTCGGCCAAAATTACACCATTGCGAAGCGTGGGCGGTCGCTAGTTAATAATAAATTATTGTTAAGTAGATGTGTTTTATTACGCTATACTTCTTTCGATTACACTTTAACGAAAGTTTAAGAAGACGGTAATTGGAAAATGAAGTAATTTTTAGATTATTAACTTAACTAAATCTTTGCAGATCATCAAGTATCATCGACTTTCATCCAATTTTCAGAAAATGGCGCAAATTTAATCAATGCTTCATTGCCCTGGGGCAGTTTCAATAGTAAATTATTTTTATTCCTCACTGACCCGATTTTATAGTACCCATTGCCCCGAAAAGTTTTTTTAAAAGAAATTAACAATAATTTTGTACGGACCCAAATAAATCGTCTTAAAAATTTGGATTTGATTTCTAGTTATTAGAAAATAAGGAAGATGGCCGATAGGTAGACCGTGTCAAGTTTATCTGGGATCGGAACTGGTGAATTGGTTAAGAATTGTTTTTTTTTGTAAACAGCATTTTAAAATAAAAAACGTACCCAGCATCTCAACTGAAACTGCACACACAGCTTTCATTGCTGCAACTTCAAGGTAAACTTTAAGAAACCATTGGCTTTGATTTTATGAAATAATATGTAGTTTTTTAGGGTTCTGTACCTAAAAGGTAGAAATCGAACATGTAACCTCAGGAACCGTGATAGCTAGATTGTTTTGGTTACCGCTATAACAACAAATACGAAAATTTAATAAACTCAATATTTAAGGATAATGGTACGGAACCCTTCGTGCGAGAGTTTGACTAGCTCTTTGCCAGTTTTTTATTAATGTATTTATGTAAGTGATTTAAGTACGTCTGTTAAATTTAACTTTTTTCATGTTGAGAAATCGTTAGTATAGTTCAGAAGGTGTAGGTAAGTAAGTAATTATAAAGTTATATATTTACACAAAAAGTCAAATCCACTTACCAGTTTATCATGCATCATAGCGTCAAAGATGGGCGCCACCGCGACCAGCTCGTTCAGGACTCCAGCCCTGTTGGCACTCGAGTAGCCGCGCCAGAAACCGAGCGACGTCAGCTTCAACTCGGCCTTGGCCATGCCGACCTGAAGGGATTGTTTGAAATGGGTCCTTGGGTGTGGTATAAATATAGAATTGACGGTTAAAAACTGTATTTCAAAAGAAAACGCATTAACGTACTGTCTTTATCATTGTAAATAGTAAGTTTTTATTGAAAGAAATAATCAAGTATTTGGTGTTTTAAATGAATGTATCAAAAAAGCATTAATTAGTATACAGTTATTAGCAAAACAAAAGTAATATCGCATTTAATATAAGAAGGTTAAGGTGGAATTTTAGTCGTATTTTTTTCTTTATCAAACACTATGGTGTCTTGATGGAATTAGAAATAATTTTGTATATACAGTTGGACAGATTTCGAACAAAAATATGTGAATGTATAAACTATGACCTGAAATAACACATTATGGTGCCACGGCAAGACTTAGTTACATACAAACTTCATAACATATGCATAATTCAAACTGAAACTAACCTCTCCCAGCAGCACAGGTAAGAACTCATTAAACGTGATATGTTGTATCACAGCTGCCATAGCTCTCCTCGCCTCTAGGAACAAAGTTGTATCATCCCAGAATGGATTTAGGCTGTATAGTTCACCGGCTATACGATTGTGTTCCGTTACTAGGGCTTTGTATAGAGGCGCTGAGGGCTTTGCTTCGTGACATCTAAAATAGAAAGTGAGAGTTAGTAGAGTTAGTAGTACAAATATAGACGGTAAAGAAAAGGATTTCTTATACCCGTATTCATAATGGTACCAGTTAATAATAAATAGATTATTTCTTATCTACGTATTTATAATACTACTTTAAAGCTTACTTATAATAAATAGGCTTTGTCTATGTCAGTTACAAAAGCGGCCACATGAGATTGACGATATTTATTTATTAGACGATATTTTAGTAAATGTAGGTTTAAAGTGCTATTATTTCTAGAAGTGGATTATTATAAGGTTTTTAGGTTATTTTATTTGAAGGTACAGATACCTACAGGTACCATAAGATGCAACGTTTGAACACAACAGTTGGCAAAGCAAATTTGTTATGAATGAGTAGTAAAACCTTTATAAAAATATGATATAAATGGCTCTGTTATCGCTAATTGTAGTAGATATTGTATAGAAATAAATAATGAAGACGACGTAAGAACACGCATCTGATGTAGCAATTTGCATACAATTCTATGTTGGTACCCAAGTCAGTTGAATGACGTTAATACGTGTCGGAATTCCATACATTAGTCGGGGGAATCTCAATAAATAATACATGGTAAAATAACATTAAGTAAGTAGTTGTTGTCAGTTATGTAATTCAAAGCAACGCATCAATAAAAGTATTGATTGCAAATCTAAGATAAGGCAAATAAGGGAATAATAGTCATAGCTTGAAAAAATGGCTTTTGGCTATCATGCAATGTTAAGTTTTATCAAAGTTACTACTTGATTATAAATATATTTATTTCTACAGTAAAGAATACTATAGGATATGTAACGTGTAATTTTGTTCAGGCAATTCCGAAGGTATTCTGATACAAATAAAATGAGTAAACCATGGAGTAAACGGACTTAGTTAATTAAAACCTTTTTGTATGCAATGGATTTTAATTGTGCATATAAGAGCAGTAGATTTGCATAGATAAAGACACAATAAACTAATTAGATATCTTAACTTAATTATCTGTTCCAAAAGAATATACATGTTTAAGTACCTTTTTAACACTTTTTAGTGCTTAGATAATAAAAAGGTCATACTTAATACTGAAATTATGAAAGAATTAATAAACAATATACCTAACAACTTTCTACCACTTAAAAACAATATCTATACTTTAAACTTATACCGACATTTCAAACTAATACACAAAAACTCCATACATTCATACCCAATGCTTTGATACGCAGATAAAAATGTACGAACAAACAATGGCTACTCGACCATTCACATCGATGTATAAACTCATGATTCTTGAGAACTATTCACACGTTATTTTGGTCCTTAAGAAGTCATGTGCGAAAATTAATCACAAACAATATAATTGCGTTAGAATGAAAAAAGACGGTTGTTTTTGTCTCGATTAAAAAAGGCGTTTCCGTAATGTACCTATGAATTGGGTAAAAAATACTACTTTGGAATGGTAGGTTCTATGATACGTGAGGTGTTAAGCAATTTTATAGATTATAGGTAGAGTTGATTTTAGTGCGGTATATTTGGCGATTGTTATCGATTGATCGTAAATTATAAAGATTAGAAAATCAACATTATTTTCTTACTTACGCATTTACAACAAATTAAGATAAAATGGGAAATACTAAACGCAGCAACATTGTTCAGCAATTTCATTCAAAATTTTACGCGATTGCGACTCGAATACCGATTTCGTTCAAGCGGCCCAACACCGATACATTTCAAAGGGATTGATATTCGAGTTAGAGGACAGCCCCACAGCTTCCTTCTAAATAACGATTGGGTAACTTACGCTACTATAAAACTAATTACCATTATACCTATTTGATCTATTGAGCGGTAATAGTAGAGGCAGGGATTGCTCATCTGTACGTAGTAATAAAATCTCAATGCTTTGATCACAGATAAATCCAAAAATATAAAACTTACTTGCGACACGACGCGATGTCAAGTTTCCCCGCATCGTAAAGTCGCAAGGACCTTAACTCTTTCTCAGAACTGCCATACAACGCTGATCCATCAAGGAAGGACGTGGCCAAATTCATCTGGTTGCGATACGCTGGAAATGATAATGAATTTTATAGTTGTATGTTTAAGGTATATTTTTCAACGGCGTGTAATGAAAAGTCTCCATTTCGTAGAGACAGTTGTTTTCTGATTTCACTTTCATAAAGATATGATAGATAGATTTCAAGTTTCATAGTAGGTTCATTTAGAAAAAAAAAATCGGTTGTTAATATTAACCTAAGTTATAATCTGTTTTTATTATAAAAATACATACTAATAAAAGAACGAGCTAATTACCTAACTGATTGGTAACCTATGATGTTATGATTTTATGCAGATGGTTTTCCGAAGAAAAAATCCAATAATTCATATGTGTTTTTTTCTTAATCATCCTAGGAAAATTTTAAGTACCGTTTGAAATATTCTGAACGCAACTTACCGAAGTCACACGAGTCAATATTCCTAGCTGGTGCCGACCGCACGTACTCGCACGAGGCCCCGCGGCAATCCTGCCAACAAAGTTAATATTTTAATACTACTGCAGCGTAGATTACCAATAAATACGTATAATTTAGATGAACCTGTATCAAACGTAAATTACTGATATTATACTAAAACCGTATCATAAGATCAAGCCAATTTCAGCTCATAAAAGGAATGGTCGCATTAACCTAATATACTTTAATACAACTACACTTATATTTATTAAGTGTAGTTGTAGTTTGGGTTCTTATTTATATCAAGTATAATTTAAATTACTATTTTATTGTGTCAACGACATGCTTTGTAAAATAGTTTTGCATAATGTTTAGCTTAAACATACTGAATTAAATCAAGCAAGTTGTAAGTAGTAATAAAACTGTTGCAAGTTATTGTTATTAATGAACATGTAAATTTTAATAAATTATTGTTTTAGCTTTGCGATAATTGTTTGTAGGTCAGGCTTCTTCATAGAGTTTACGATTGTTTTAATAGCTTGTGAACAAATTAAAATGAATCTGATGTAATGTTAATTAATTAAGTATAACTAGAAAACTTATATGGTAAGATTAATCTTTGTTGGATAGTATCGCGCTTTCTTTGTGTATAGTATTTTTAAAAGAACTTGCGGATACTGAGTCATATTCGCCAAGCGATAAAACACTGCTTTTGAAATCGAGTGATAAAACAGAGCTTTTGAAATTAATTTCTATAGTGGCTATTTTAAAAACATTTTAAAGTTTTCATAATAAATAATTATATACTTAGACAATACAAACTGTAAATCATTAGAGCTATAGATTTTACATTGACTTTTTTATAAATACAACGAGATTAATTTGGAAATACTTTTTTTTATTTACATAGTTATAAAATAAGAGAAAAGTAGACTTAGTCGTAAGAAAGATAAGTGAAATAATACAAGGAAACCGTAAACGTTTAATCAAAAATATGTTTGTATCGGCAGTTTTAACACTTTTGTAAACTTAACTAACTCAAGACATGAACATTATAACGTGATGATTGGGAAAATAATTTTAAGCTATTTAATATGAATAATTCAATTTTACGGAAAGAAATCTTAAGTTCGAGTATAGAAATTATATTTTTGAATCGAGTTCAATATTTTACTCAAAACGTTGCTGGCTTCATGTCAAAGTATAATTAGCAGGAAAGTACAAACAACATTACTTAATATTGATCTAAGTAATACGGTTATACGTGTGTTACATCACGGTAAACTAGGCTGAGTAAATAGTGAAAGTGATTTGTGTGGGTACCCAACTCTATATGCATTTTTGCTTTTGTTATGTGAAGAATAATGATGAAGCTTGTTAGTACATTGTTTTACAAGTTATGTTATAAAATATATTTTAATTTATAAGTTTCATTTTCTTGCACATTTTTCAACTTAACAGGTGTGAAAAAAGTTTTGGCAAAGTAACGTTTAAAGGAGAGTCGTTATAAACTGGTGTTAGGTATATACTTTTTAATAGCTAAAATAAAACTGGAATATAAAGTTCGTTTCTTTTATATTGAAAATACTTATGCAGTTCTTAAAAGCAGCTACATATATGACAAAACAGAAACTTATATGAAAAAAATATGTCTAAAGATGCAAAGCTCCTTACGTGTGTATTGGGTTAGTAACATTTAATTATTTAATAGTCGTTTATTTAACGAAAATATATTATTTTCACCATTGCCCTGAAAGTTAATTACCCATTTCCCCGAATGTTAATTACCCATTGCCCCGATTCTTGAGTAAAAGAAATTATTACCCACTGCCCCGAACGTTTTTTTGAAAAAAAAAACTTCTGTCATTTTGTACAGTCCTAAATATAACGACTTAAAAATTTAGATATATCTAGTTATTAAAAGATCGGAACTGATGAGTTCGTTAAGGATAATTGTTTGGTATTCTAAATGATGTATTTTGGTTACCGCTATAACAACAAATTCTTAAAATAAAATAAAAACATATTTAAGGGGGAAATACAACAAACATAACTTTATGCAGCTTTTTATTGAAATTAAAATCATTTCAGATGATTTAAAAATAGTATAACTGCCCCGGGGCAGTGGAGCATAGATCATTTTAGGTACCTAATGTCCTTTTTGACATAGTAGGTACGTGTTTTAATTTAGCTTAGTTTAGTTTTTGTTTAAGTATTGGTTTTAATTTCGCGATTGATTTGTAATCTTAAGGTAGAGCGAGCGCGGTTTCTAAGCCAAAAATAGTTTCAAGCCAGTATATGAAGTGCTTAAGATAATAAAAGTACAAGGATATAATCATCAAAATATGGTGTTTATATCAGTTGTGAAATACTATCTTGCAACAGTGGTTGCCTGTTGATTAAATTATAATAGTAACGGTATTTTATAAGTAATGGCTCAAGTGACAGTCAGTGAAGGCGTACTAGAAGGCGAATTTGTGAAACATGCGTACGGAGCGGAATACTTCAGCTTTAAAGGTATTCCCTACGCTACACCACCTGTAGGCGAGTTGAGATTCAAGGTAAATTATTACACAATAATTTACACAATAAGAAAACAATGTAATAATACAGTGTGGTATATTACAGGCACCGCAACCTTCTAAACCATGGAAAGGAGTCCGCAAAGCTACGGAATTCGGCCCCATCTGTTTTCAGTTTGATATCTTAACTAACAAAATATTAGCAAACGGCAGCGAGGACTGCCTCTATCTCAATGTTTACACTCCACAAATTAAACCAAAAAAACTACTACCAGTTATGTTTTGGATCCACGGTGGAGGTTTCATAAGCGGCAGCGGCAACGATGATTTATATGGACCACAGTTCCTCATTAGGAAAGATGTGGTTGTTATCACTATTAACTACAGGCTCGAGGTACTAGGTTTCTTGTCGCTTGAAACTGAAGATGTTCCCGGAAATGCAGGAATGAAAGACCAAGTAGCAGCCCTACGATGGGTGAAGAAAAATATTAAGAATTTCGGCGGCGACCCTGAAAACATTACCATATTTGGTGAGAGCGCCGGTGGTGCCAGCGTTGGGTTCCATATGATATCTCCTATGACTAAAGGTTTATTCAACAGAGCCATTCCAGCCAGTGGCTCAAGCAATTGTTACTGGAGTCGCCAGAGAACACCGCGTGTAAGAGCTGAGGCGTTGGCCAAGAAATTAGGTTGCAATTCCAATAACGATAAAGAGCTATACGAGTTTTTCAAATCCCAACCAGTAGAAAAATTGGCAATGCATCAAGTTCACATTACCTACGCCGAAGCAGGCAGTGCGAACTGGAACATGTACTTTAGCATCGTCGACGAAAAGCAGTTCGGCGACAGTGAGAGATTCTTTTATGGTGACGTCAATGAAATACTACGCAATCAAGGTATTCATGAAGGTGTGGAGGTGCTCACTGGTTACACGAAAGATGAAGGAGTCATAAGCTTAATAGGTGTTTCTAATATTGAGCAATTACTAAACGAAGCCAACACATTCTATCAATTCTACGTGCCACCTACAATTGTTCTTAATACGAAGATTGAAGAACAGTTTGAAATTGGAAAGCAATTCAAGGGACGTTTAATTGGCAATAATGTGGTGACAAAAGATGACATACTGTCTATATGTCGATTTAATGGGATGGATGGTTTTAAGCTGCCATTAATCGCGTTTGCTAAAACGATCGCGCGTAAAAACAAAGTCTTTTTATATAATTTTAAATGTTTTAGTTATGAAAGGAACTTGTTTACAGCTGTAAGTGGTATCAATGCTTTGATTGGATTCAAGGAAGTTGTCAGCCACGCCGACGATCTTTTTTACCTATTCCACAGCACTCAGGTAAAAGAACCTGAAGTTAATACAGAAGCATACAAAATGATCGATCTGGTCACAACTTTATGGACCAATTTTGCAAAATATGGGTAAAAAATAATTGTATTATGCATAAATTAAGTTGCATCGAGACTTTTTATTTATTTTTCTTATATTCTTTTACAGAAATCCTACACCTGAAGGTTTTGAAGTAAAATGGACTCCATTTTCCATTGAGAAACAAAACTTTGTGGAAATCACTAATACAATAATACCAAGACAATATCCAGAGAAAGACGATGTTGAATTTTGGGAGAATATGTACAACAAATACTGTCCAGAATATGTTCAGTACATGGTCAAAAATAAGATATAAAAAAGTATTACCAAAAACGAGTTTTTAATACCTACAGGAAACTGTTTCAGATATATAATTTTATTAATTGTTATTATTGTATTATTTATCAGCATTAAGATAGAGCTGTTCACTTGTTCTATCGATAACAAAACATAAACAGCTGATTATATAAATAGATTACATGCTTGACAGCAAACAATCAACTGATTATGAGCACGTGATCACAAAAAAGGCGCGCCCATAAGGAACTAAAGATGGTTCTCGTCAGAACTCACTTTCACTCGAAGGCAGCCTTCCCGGGCATGACCTATCACGACATTTTACGTAAGAAAACGTAACTTTAAAACGTACAGAATTTGTACGACATTCTTGTTTTTGTACTAGATTACTGACACAATTCCTTAAATGTAAACTGATTTCAATAAAAAATACGATTTGAATTCGAGAAGTGTTATAATTTAAGGATTGTAATAATCAGTTCTGAAATAGTAGAAATCGGTTTAGGTAAAATCGTGTTCATGAACTGTTGCTGAGACACGGTTCATTGAAGCCGCTCAAGAGTTTTTTCAGTGACAAACCAATGTGGGAATAGAAAATGGTTGGTGACAATTTAAATAGCTAATTAAGATTGTTCACTAGAACTTTGACTTTATAATGATGTGTACAAAAAATTTTTCCATAGCATTTTTTTTATTATTGGTAAATATGCATTTAAAAATTTCATCACGCACGCAATAGTAACCTTGAAATGAGGTACGTATATTTGGTTAAATAAACTGTTTAATCGCGTGATTTCGGTGCATTACCGTTTGCGGCCAAGTTCAAGACTTCTAATATGAAGGCTTCATAATCTGCGCTTGCGACACTTAAACTTTAAATTCAAGGCAAAGTTTAAATCGTTTGGCTGCCGGTGTCGCAAGGATGAGCGACTCCGATTCCGCTATTTGGTAATCAGCATGACTGATATAAACAAATGCGTATTTGCAAAGGTAAAAGTTTTCACATCCTGTTGCATTATCATGCGTAATATTGATACTGTCAGTTCGTATAAGGACAAAAGCAGTAATTTTATGTTGGTTCTGAGATATGTAAAAGTTACAATCAATAAATGCCAAAGCTTATTGTCCGGGCTTAATTTACTAAGGGATTACAAAAAATGATCTTGTATAGAAATTTGCACAGTAAAGTGAAAGTTTTTTTACAACCGCAGAACAAAGTTGATTTTCATTATTTATAAATACAAATTATACTAAGATGGAAGCAAGATTTAATCATTTGGAAATTACAAATATTATTGCTTAGCAAATAATAATATATGTTTATTTTCCCGTCAATGAGTCAGTAGTAATATTTAATGTTTCATTTAGAGTCAGGTAACTTAAACAAAATTAATAGATGAAGTACTTGGTACTTTCATAGTTCCTACTTATATTGACGTCCACTTTTCTACAGAATCCACATCAAGTACCTCTAACGTTTTCCAGATCTCTAACACTAGACAAACACAAATAACACACATCCCTAAAATTCAGCGGTTTTCCAACTTACATTATTCCCATTAGCAGTGCTAATCAGGTCGTCCATTACCACCTGACCCCAGGCGGCCAGCATGCTGTTTACATAGTCGTGGTCATCCTGGGCGGTGAGGTGGGCGGCCGCCTGGACCAGGAGCGCGGGCGGGGGCACCGCGGGGGGGGACTGCGGCTCCGATACACCTGGAAGGGGCGAGAGATTTATACAGGGTGATTGGTAATGCGATACATTCCTACACAGGAGTTAAAGAAGAGCTTATTAGCAGTCAATTAAGTCATATCATACCATGTCCAAAAATTGATAATAGGCTATTTGACAATGTGGAAAATAAAATGTTTATTACTTTTTTCAGTATATACACAGGTTATTTAGTAAAGTAAGTTAAATACATAAATTATATTATTTTTGAATCCATTATTAAAAATTAAATTTAAGTGGAAAAGAGCAAGAAATATTCAAAATGAATATTTCTTGCTCTTTTCCACGTGACACAAAACGCTCCTGATTGGTCGGGTTTATGATGTCGTCACTGGCTCGTAAACATCATTTGCCTATGTATGCCTACTTTTGTTATTAGCTTTCAAAACTGTTTTAATAAGATTTTCTATTGTTTTTGTTTGATTTATTTGTATATTTTACAAATTCTGTAAAGCATGGACAACGATTTTGAGGACAAGTGAGCACAGGCTGGCAGGGCTGCCGAACGTAATTTTTTATTTTTTCGCCAGATTTAGTTGCAAAAATAGCGTAAAGATACCCTAATCTGGCAACACTACAGGCATGTGACGTCACCAACTCCGCCATACTGCCAAAGTAGCGTTTTCGCGCGCTATTCAAATATTAAATGTTTAATTTGATATTTTTCAGCAAATATGTACTAGAATAATAAAAATAAAATTTTGCAGGGTTTCTTAAGACCTACCAATTAATAAAAATTGGTTTTTGAAAACTTGACAAATAGCAGATTTTTGAGTTATGCAACATTTAGGTTTTTTTTTATTAAAAAACCCATTTTCGCAGTTCATATGAGTCCTTTTAGTGAAAAATTCATAATGTTGTGTTAAAATGATATTTTACATTAAAATTTGTTAAACAATGATTGGTGTAGTTTGCTTGATGTATTTGAGAAGATAATATGTAAATAATGAGTCTGATACTCGTATATGTATGAAATAATGTTGGTGTGATAGTTGTTTTTAGTTTAATAAAGTAGGAGAAGCTTTAAATGGAAATATGTAAGTGTAAAAGGATATATTTTGATCATTTTGTGTTACTGGCGATGTTAGAAGTGAAAAAGAAAAGCTTCCAGGACATAGAAATATCCAAATAAAAACATATAACTTTATTTGTATACCCATAATTTAAGCATAGCAACAGAAGACAGATTTAAATGCTTTAATTTATATCTAAAACAAAACGCCTTTAGTCCAAGCACCCATAATTAAAATATAAATGATCACCATACATTGTTGTGTGCTATCTGATCGCTCCATCATTCGTTGAGTAATCATACGGGTTTCCTAACTACAATCTTTCTAAGGGATCTTAATTGATGGTGTATGGTAAATCTTTGAAGATTGCATCGAATTTCGTTATAAATTCATTCATAGCCCGTTTTAGGTAATAAGTAGGTATACCTTTATTATATAAAAACATATAATCTTTAAAAGGATGCGGTCATTTATATTCGTTAGTAAATAAAAAGAAATAATCAAATTGATTCGCTACAGAGCTTATAAAGAACCGAAGCCCGAAATATATTTAATCAATTCTAAAAAATACATCCGAAAAATCTAACGCGTCTCATGAGAAATAATGTAATTTAAAGAATCTGTGATTACATATAATGGCAATCGTAAGTACAAAACAAGGACGTTTAAAATAAAGCCTCAATTTAGCACCTTCTGTGTGTTTTACGTAATTATGTTCGCAGTAATTGTTAAGTTTTTATGTTGTTTTGAAGGGATTTGTATGTGTTGTCGAGCTGGCGAGGTTGATGTGATGAGTTAAATTATTATAATTTAATATTTTACTAGTATAAATATAGATACATACGTAAATAACCTTACTGACAATTTTAAGCTACTACATTACTAATGAATTTAATAATTATTCACTAAAAAATAACAGCAGAATAACATCAGAGACATATACTCGGCTGAAGTAAAATTTACGTAGAATACATATGCTCATTAATAGTTTTTTTTTTGAGTTCTAATTAAACACATAAAAAATGAACTACCTATGAACTTTACCCTATACTACGTAATACTGAAAATGATAGTTATACTGATAATTATAATGAACAAGCGACCCGCCCACGCTTCGCAATGGTGTACTTTGGCCGACTTGCTCACGAAACATTGATTTTTAACTAGCTTTAAAAAACTTTTACCGATTGTTCTTTATTTACAAATTTAAATGAAAATTACCTAAAAGATGGTGAAAACCGCATTAAAATCCCTCAACTGGTTTAGAAGGAGTTAGCGGCCAAACATACAAACAGACAGAATTAGCGACTTGGATTTATACTATGTACTGATAATCCTACTAATAATATAAATGTGAAAGTTTGTGAGGATGTATGGATGGATGGATGGATGTTTGTTACACTTTCACGTAAAAACTACTGGATGGATTTGGATGAAACTTTGCAGTAATATAGGTTATACACCAGAATAACACATAGGATACTTTTTACCGCGGTAATGAGATGTTTTGCCATCCAGGAGTCGCGGGCGGCCACTAGTAATTATATTAAAAGAGAACTTACCATCAGCGTATCTAGGCGGTACGAGTCTAAGGAAGACATCGCCGCGAATGCCCCACAATCGATGCCTGACGTTGTTACACTCGCCGCTCGCGCTGCGGTACTTGCTCGGCGGGCAGGGTATCGCTTCCTCATCTTTGGTGCAGTTTTGTCTGGAAATATACGAGGTTTCATAATGATTGTCATCAAAAGTTAATGAGAAAACATGAGTTACAGCATTCATTAGATCTACATAAGGTGTTTATTTTTGTAAACTGATTGTTAGGTAAAAGGATATACTTTGTTTCATAATTTTATGTATCCTACTAACATTATAAATGTGAAAGTTTGTGAGTATGTATGGATGTTAGTTACTCATTCACGTAAAAACTACTGGACGGATTTTGATGAAACTTTACAGTAATATAGGTTATATACATCAGAATAACATATAGGAAACTTTTTACCGCGGGAAAACTTCTCATTCCCACAGGAAACCGCCTTCCACGCGAACGGAATTGCGGGCGGCCACTAGTTTATCATAAAACAAAACGAACCACTGACGATCCAGCTAACGATTGGTTTATTCTTTCCATTCAGCAATTTATTATCTTGGAATATTGCCGAAACTTGTTTACCTAAATGACACATGATCGTGAGTGATGCAAATATAATTTCCTAGTAATTTAAATCAGTTCACTGTATTAAGTTTGGGAATATAAATAAATTTCGGTAAAGTATGTATGACGTAATCAGATAAGAAATATTTTCTTCATGTAAAATTAAAACTCACTGAATAATTTAACACTTATCTACAAGTTTTTGAATATTCAATCAAATGTTAATTGACTTTTTTATAATTAGAGTAGAAAGATTAATAGCATGATGGTGTTTGAACCAGAAAATCTGGTAAATATCAACGTTACACAATTTGCAAATCTTGTAAAATGTTACAGCTCATTTATTTTCATGGTATTAGTATGTTTACATACAGGGTGTAAAAAGACCGAAAACGAAAACTGGGCATTGCAAAAAATTACCACTTTTTATTTTTTTTACCTATTTGTGCCAAATTGCGTGTAAACTATAAAATTTCCGCATTATTTTAAATTAAATAGTGTTATTTTCTAAGTAAACCATCGTTCCTGAATCATTGTGAACTAATGTGTGTCGATAACCTCAAGCTGCGAATATCACTTTTCAATCCGTAATAACTTTTTTTAAAATCAGTTTTCTGGGTATACTGTTTGTGAATTTAGTTAATATTTAGGCTCAAAAAAACGTGGTTTCAGGCTTCGGAAATGGACTTTTTACACCCGTTATGTAATTAAAATAAGATTTTCTGACGTTCTATTCCTTTTTTTGACTTGAAACTAAAGATCTTCTAGTAGGTACCTACTAAAAATATTTATGAGTAATATTACCTAAGTTCAATATAATTTTTCAGTTTTTAGTAAAACTAATAGGAATTACTTCTATTGGCACAAAATTATTAAAACTCTCGTATTGTTATATAACTTACGCATCTTTAGCTCCCAGTGCGAACCTCCTCTCCAGAGCGAGCGCTTCGCTGACAATCCTGCGCAGGTCACTCGGCACTGATTGTAGATCGTCCTTTGTTTTAGCAGTGTGAACGAAGAGACATAGCGATAGAAACGCTACGCTGATGCGTAACCTAGAACAAATACAGGGCATATTAGCTAGGCGTATTAGGTTTGATTTTTTGCTTATTTATTTTTTAACGTAATCATTGTCAACATTATTGATAATTAGTACTTAAAATAAAAGACACTACTTAAGTATAAAAATGATATGTCAACAGCTTCAGGTTAAATTAACATAGGTATTTATTGCCAAAAAGTTTTGAAACTGTAACTTTTGTGAGTGAAACCGTTTTCGTTTAAAAACTTGAATCAATTCTGTTCCCAAAGCTAAATCTTACGTTAAATCAAGTCAGCAAATTATTTTTCCTAACATTTACTCCGTTTCTATTTTTCTGTTCAACGAAGAATCCTTTAAGTAAATGAATCATTATACAAAAAAGGATCCGTCAACAAGACACACAGATACAATCGTATAATTTGTAGCCATTACGATTAAATCATCACTTAGCATAATAACGTTGAAGACGACTATCAAACACATGAGGATCTGGTATTTATCGATAAATACACATCACTAGTTTTCCTTATCACGTATATTTATTTGTTAAACATATACATAGGCCACTCAACGAGGAAAATTAAAGATCGAGTAAGCATGATTGTGAAAATAGGTTTTAAAGTTTTGCACGTAAAATCATGAAGTTAATCGGATGTATTTAACTTTCTATTAACTCAACATTGATTCAGTTTTTTCCCATAATTAAAAAGAATCTGTAAAACCAACCAGTAAAACAAGTTTTTTTAAATACCGATTTTGAAGTAAATAATCATTTCGATCACTTCCTATAATTGACAAAGAACGAGGCAACTCTATTTCTTAAAATTTTAGGCATACTATATGTTATAAAATTAATAAAAAAAATATAAATTTGCTGACGGTATCAATTTGCATACATAATATCGAAAATGTCTTCCTGGTTTAACCACATGTGATATTGTTCCGGCCACAAGGTAACACGACATACAATGGGCTTTCGTTTTCATTACAACTTGCGGATACATTAATATGACCGGTTTTTGTAAGATGGAAAACTTGAAATTAAACTCATTTTAACGGGTTTTACGCGTTTATTTTATTATTTTTGATTTTCCGACGTTTCGACATTTTTACAAATGCCGTGGTCACGGGTAGACTGGTAAATTATTTTATATCCATTAAATATATTTATGATTCATTTATATCTATGATTAAAACAATATAAGTATAATATGTTTTCGGCAAAATAATTTAAGTCAGTATATGTTGTTATCTATATTATATAGAGTATATGAGATAAAAAGGCTTAAAATAATAGAAACACATTAAATATTCATGATTTTGAAACCCTAAAATTAACTGATACAAATATTTATTAATGCGGCAGTGAATAAATTTTGTTATTAATATATTAACATAGTGCGTAAAATTTACATAAGTATCTAATAACATTTTTAAGGTCACAAACCTAAGACATCGAGTTCCTACCAATCGTACGCAGAAAATCAATAAAAAAAACTTCTTTAATGAACATGAATTTACTAGCTTCATAATTCATAAGCTATTTAAGATTTAAAATAATTATAGGAAAACTCTCATTAGCTTTACAACCACCTAACCTTTTTGTTAACCCAGTTCTAATAACACTGGCAACTTATTGAATACCAACATCAACAACCTCGAAGACGAAACAAGTGAAACTCGACGTGTTAACAGCAACAATACGTGACAACCGCGTTTGAATACTAAGCGAAAATCACCGGTAAGTTATGTGGCACAAGGTTAAAAGTTTCGAAATGTTAACGAGCCCACTTCAGCCGGAGACATGTGATAGAGCTTGCTTGAGGACTTTTCACAAGTGTCAGGGTTGGTGACCTCTGATTTTATAATGCGAAAAAGGGTCAAGGCTCTAAAGGAGCGCAAATTCCCTTCAAATCAAAGTCAAGGTATAGCTTCATGTTTAAAAGTTCGCATCAATAGAATTAATAAGCTACATATGAATATTTCATCGCGATTTGAATGTCAACAATTGATTCAAACAACGTAATGATAATGGCAGCTCATCTAAACTGGTTTAGTATCGAGGTCCTACATTGCCTCAGACCCGCATAGCGAGTCTCGTTACGTCATGAATTCAGATTGACTGAATGTGTGATATGTATGCGGAAGAATCATTTATGTTATGTGGGTGTGCGAATGTTTTAGTTATGTTTTTGTATTGATTTGACTTACAAACTAGATTGAGCTTTGCAAGGGTGTAATTTTGGTCGACGCAGTCACAAATATATAATTAATACAAACACTTTGTTTTTGAATTAGTATTGCTAAATGAAAGTAAAATCAGTAACTTAATCCGATGCGTGTTTCAGACGGATTTTGCGTGCAATAAAGCATGGAGACATAGGTATAAACTATTTAACATTACACAAAAAATATTGTAAATAATTTATTAAAAAAAGGAAAATTGCTTTTGCACTAAACATAAAAAAACTTTTCATGCGATATTCAAAACTAACTTGACAGCATTTTTCAGATAATGACTGTAGGGTTTTAATAAACTACGTTCTATCTTGTTGTTCAGTTCCTGTCCTGGCGCAGGTTTTACACATAAAGTAACTTGCTATTATTACACATAATACAAAGCAACATGACAAGTTTTACAGTCGGTCGTTTGTAGTAAAAAATACTGTGACATACCTTCGTAAAGCAAGATGTATTAACTCACGAAGGACGACATGTAAAACTAAGAATTTAACCCTTTGTTTTTTACAAATAAATTTAGTTATTTTAAAGCAACATTGTATAAAATGTTTTGTCTCATTTTTATGTAGCAGCTTTTGTAACTGACAGAGGCTTAACATACTTTGACTTATTTGAGATTAACACGCATCTTAAACAAAGTCTTTAGTCTATATGAAATTGGTTTGTAAATGTGTTAAAATTTGGTTCTCCCACTACAACATATTAAATGCAATAGCATAATCACGACAAAATATACCCGCATGATGGATTAAGTCATACAATTGCATTTTTTTAAAGTCGTTAGCGTCCACTTCCGTGACTGCTATAGGTAAGTCAAGATATATCGCAAAAACTCTTAGGAAACTGACATTTCATAAATAAATACAAGTTTTTGCAGTAGGCACAAGTCTGACAACCAACAAAGTGCTTTGCCCAAGTTTTGAAACAGTAGATAATTGACCAACAATAAAAATCGAACTTCAATTCAATTATATGTAAAGGTACTCAAAATATTAAAAGTTTTGGATAATAAAAGTATTTGCATTACTTTTTAGTACCGAAAAGTTGCGTAACTGATGTTATCATTTAAAAGCTTAAGCGGATTTTTATGGCGATCGTTTTTATTTGGATTAAGTATGTATAAATAGTTGGAATGGCAAATATTCAGGATGTAGACGCTCCGAGTGTTGCAAAGGTCAACTAGTAGTTTGAGGTGATCAAGTGAGCATCCCGACCACTGTTTTGTTATTTTTTTATTCATATATCAGATAGGTCAAAGTAGCTAATGTGCCTTTAAGATAATTTAATAAAAGATGTTTTTTTTTTCGCTATATAACACCCAAATACGACCACGTGTAATGAATAAATAAGCCATCTTGCAAACCATGATGGATCACTAGTCAGTTGGTCTACTTCCTGTATCGACCGTCTATTATTAGCATTTACCTTTGTTTTTTATAAACTCACGACCCACGAGTCCAAAGACAAAAGATTTAATCCGCACAATCAGATCCAACCTCAATATCGGATAAACTCTCGAGTCTACAATTATCACGGCTCCATGAAGCAACTGCTTGCGAAAACTATAGACTAGGGAAAACGGTTACCTAATTCTATAGTATCTTAACAACGTATAGCTTACAGATAGCATGCGTTACCTAAATACTGTGAAGCATTGTTGCTACGTAGCAGTTTTGAAACCTTAATCTGATCTAAATAGTCGGTGCGGGGTCTATTGTCTTTGGTTTTTATCAATGACTTGGAAAAACTCGCACAGTTTAGATTATTATATACTCATGTTTACATCAACTACTTTGCTTTAATTAAAACTAGGTTAAATACAATAATTGTTTAATATTGTTTTGCTTCAATAAATTTAGATTTTAGACTCACAAAAATGATCTACTTTGCTAGAATCATTCACAAATATTACATATATAACTAAAATTGTTAACAATGTAGAGAAAATATGTTTAACCATTTCTCCGATTAATCTGTTGCGTCATACAAGATGCATTCTTGACGTCTTCCTATATTAATTGAGTAGTCATTATATTTGTCATTGTTAGGAGATCCCACGATTATACGAACAGTGATTGAACGGAGAGAAAACAAGGCTTGGTTTGATGGTTTGAAGATAACGGGTAGGACTAATAAATAGAAAACATGACCAGTGATTAAATAACTATCTACCTATCCACCTCGTGTAGATACCTTGGCTGTGAATTTCAGTGATTTTATAAATTAGTTTTTACTAAAAGCATCCTTAAAGATGATTTGCTTATCAAAATAAAAAGTTTTGGCCAAATTCTGTCTGGATTAAATGAAGGTTTGTAGCAAAATAGAATATGTTTTAGATGACCAACCATGACTTAATAGACTTTAACATTTATTTAATAAACAATGTATAGGGCCACACAGTTGGTGTGTTGGTCTAGAAAATAAATAAATAAATAAAAATAATTAACTAAACGTACCAGATATATACAAATACCGTCAAAATAAAAAGATATCGCAATGTTTTGGCCTAAAGTTTGGTACACGATTGTCCTATTACACTGATCGTTTTTAATATAGGAAGTAGGCTTCTTATTGTGCCCCTAGGCGATTCAGAGGTTAATGTCAAGATGTATTGAAATTACCTGCGATCGAATAACTAAACACCTTGACACGTATTATTTTAACCTCAAGTAAAAATTACGTTCCAAACATGACAAGATATTTCAGGAAGTAATTACCGATACATCTATTAAAATCGACATTGATTGTAAACTAATTATATACCTTTTGTCAGTTTGTGATGGAGTATAAGCTCTAATAGATATAAATTACTGTTTAAATAAGCAAGACCTAAAAGTTATATTAACAGAGGAAAAGTAGTAATAAAACGAATACTTTATTGCATTACTTTCATTTTCTCTACGTGTCGGGTAAAGCATAGAAACAGCTGTTTCTAAAATATTTTATTGTGATTTACACTATTGTTTATTTATGAAATTGTATAAGAAAATGTGAAAATGTAATAATGCTAAAACACTTAAAAACTGTTTCCTTGTGTAAAGAAGTTACCGAATATTACACGGAATTAACACGGATAGGGACTTCGCTTGCTAACAAAATAATATTTTGTTTAAAGTGTTATTTAATATGGATACGTATTTTAAAATGTCTAATTAATTTCGTGACTAATCGTTACAAATCGACTTATCCGTCAGATGTTTTTACTTAGCTTGTTAGTTAAAATTAGAAAAGTACATTATTAACGTGTAAACAAAATTTTTAACTAAATGTTTTATAAACTGTATTTTGTACCATAAAATACCTTATAATTTTATTATTTTATAATGGAAACAATAAACAATCAATATAAATAGGTACTCCAATGGTATCGTTTAGAGGTTATTTTTAATTATTTATCAGATGCATTAGCGTTACAATATTTTTTTCAATAAAATTTTATGCAATTTAAGGTAAATGTTACAATATACTAGCAATTATCATAAAAATATTTAACACAATTTAATGATTGTAGCATAATTAAACCCAACATTTTAAATAATATAAGTGCTAATTGTACTCATGTAGTCCAACATAGTCTTACATGCTTAATTATATGTAAAAGTACAATTCGAGCTACAAAAATAAGTTTTTCTTCCCGGCATCTGAATGAATATAATATAAAATATACTTAAATTATGAATTTAATTTAAAATAATAGCTAGTGCGATTCGCAAATTTTTAAGCTGTGTACATACATAGAGTATAGATGAAGCATTTTATACTTTCATTTCCACATAACTTTGTGATTTGTTCTCGTGTTTCTTTAGCTGCGCGGTTTTAATTGTTTATTTTTAATGATTATCCAAATTTAACATCTTTTCGGCAGAACAATCTTAATTTCAATTACTCAACATATAAATTAATTTTCTATACAATTAGATACTATATGCGGGTCAATGAAGCCTGTCTATTGAGTAGGTACCTTCTTGTATAATTTGTAGGAAGGAAGGAATCGTTGCGGTTATGTACAGTTATGTCAGGGTGATCACGCATCGGCATTGCCTAATGATATTACTGCATCGATTTATTATTATTGAACTAAGGTGTTCGAGAAATTTGACGGTTTGGCAAATAATTGACAATCTGTGGCAAAGGATACATCGATTTGATTTTATTGGTGTAGGTTACATTTGATTGTGGTATTCGATGGGAATTACTTGCGAAATAATGGCATTGTAAAGTAGATTCATCGACCTCTGTGGTGCAGCGGTATGTATTCCGGACTGTAAAGTGAAAGGTCCTGGGTTTGATTTCCAGCTGGGTCAATTAAGTAAAAATTTGTTTTCAAGATAGGCTCGTGTCTGGTTGTAACTAGGTTCTCCCCTAGTCCATGGTGAAGTCCACGGTGAGGTCTATGGTATGACACAAGTGCCTACTGCAATCACTTTAGAGCTACAAAGTTGCTTATTTAGATAACGAGTGTAATACATTTACATTATGTGCTCTAAGTAACTTTATTATGTAACCTAGTGGCCGCCCGCGACTCCGTTCACGTGGAAGTCGGTTTCCCGCGGTAAAAAGTAAATGTGGTTTTCTGATGTATAACCTATATTACTGTAAAGTTTCATAAAAATCCGTCCTATATAGTTATAGTTTTTACGTGAAAAAGAAAAAAACATCCATCCATACATCCATATATGTATACTCACAAACTTTCACGTTTATAATATTAGTAGGATATAAATTTGATCGATAGCACGTGGGTATGATGAAGCAGTAATAATCTATGCAATTCGTTATACGCAATGTCACTCATTGTTTCGACGGTAAGGTCGTCATTACCGGCTTTCTGACTGATGAACTCTTGCGCAACTTATGTCATTTGTCAACTTCAAATGAAAGAATGGAATGATACAGGTAACTTGTTTAGTAGTATAGTTGCTTTTTTTGTACTAAGATTGTTTCTTTTTATTATATTATTAAGCAAACAAGCAAAGCGAAAAAAAAAAATTTAAGGCCTTTAACAACTAATTAAAAGTATATACCAACATATTAACGCAATTTACTTTATTTGTTCGCATATAAGTAATTAAAATACAAGTTCTACCAGCTTGAAGATCAAGCTTTGTTCATTGTTTTAACATCATTACGTAGTACTCCTAGTCACGTCTTCTCGCGTAGGCCTCGCACAGATCCTGCATTTGTATACCTATATACGTATAATATACAACATTTATGTATAAATATTAACTATTTACATGAAGTTATCAGGGTTATTCGAAGCTTAGAGGTTGAACAGGCGATTAGCCTAAAAACCTTACGACACAATGCGAAGTTTATGTTCGTCTTTAGATGGAGAATCCTTGTTTTGTAAGCCTTAATTGGAATATAGAAAAGCAGCAAATAAACTCTTATGTATATTATTTTGTTAAACTTAAAAATTTAAATAGTATGATTTTGAAGATCTCTTCAAAATCTGTGTAAATAATCAAAATGGGTTTAGTGTAAAAAATAGTTGAAATTAATATCTAAAAAACTATCCGAAAGACAGATAATTTAGTTCCCAATGATAAACATATCATACGCTCGACGTCAAAAGTTATATTTGCATTTACTTATACTTTGATTAAGAGCTGTCTCATGCAAATACTGTTGGATATAAATTATAATTTTAACTTTGGACTCCGGTGGTTTTCACATTTGCTTTCATATATAAATGATGTGTAAAAACGCCTTTTTGCCTTTGCTTTTTGATCTTTGAGTCGTCTTGTTAAATACGTTTGAATGTACCTAATGTGGCAGTCTTAAGGTGCTTGTTTCGACGAATAAAATACCTTAAGTATTTGCAAGCAAAATTAGACTTTACTAGTGACCCGCCCACGCTTCGCAATGGTGTAATTTAGCCGACTTGTTCCCGAAACATTGTTTTTTAGCTAACTAAAAACCTCATTTTCTAAATGTTCTTTATTTACAAATTTAAATGAAAAAATATTCTAAAAGATGGCGAAAACCACTTTAAACTCCGTTTAGTGGTTTAGGAGGAGTTAGCGGACAAACATACAAAGAGACACAATTAGCGATTTGGATTTATATTATGATTTATATGTATTACAAGCGTCAATCTGCTGTTTCATATTTTAGGCACCATGGGACCGCCACATAATGGTTTGATACGTGCGAGCAAAAGACATCAACGCGTTGCTTCCAAATCTACGAGTGTCGAATTTAATGCATTGCCTTTAAAAAATGATCCACAAAACTGTTTTAAGGGGCTGGGCTCTATGAAATTATTCTTTAGAAAAATCTGGGTAATTGCATCAAGCAACGTTACAACTGTTAGCGATTTATTGATAAAACAAATAAAAATACACTATTTTAAACATAAATTAGATAAATATAGCAAAATACGGAAGAGAGATTTGATATTTCCTTTCCTTATCGTGACTGAGGTCTTACCCGCTAAAGGCTGAATAATTATCTCATCTATTGAACAGAGAGTAAAGCAGCTTCAACTTATTTTATTACATTCAATTAACAATTGAACCAAGCAGAGAAATTTTGCCATAAACAAAAAACAAGTGAACGCGGTTGCCGCTCCGTCGAGCTTTAGTATAATTTGCATGAATAGTAAAACTCGTGTTATTATTTCTACTCGAATGATGAGTGCTTGTATGTATGCTCTGGTCCGAAGACAGGTTTGGGTGTTACATAATGCAAGATGTCTGAATGACGAGGTATTCTCAAGTTACGTAAATATTGTTTGGGCTCGGTTCGACTGCCTACTTTCCATCTCGAGACCGGGGTATGGTATACTACATCTACTTGTATTTACTAAAGAAAGAAGGTATTTCAAAAGTATTACACGCAAAGTAATGAAAAAGGATTTAATTTTCATACAGTTAGCAGGGCTCAAAACATTGGTATGCTTAGTAATACACAAAAAAAATTACACTAAATCAGTTAAAATACATGTTATTGCTCTTTATAAAGGTCGTATTGAACGTTTAAAAAGGAAAATCACAATGATTTACGAAACAAACATTAAATTGTAACGCACGTAGATGCAAGCCGTTGGGTTATTGTCTTGCTCAATAAATACGACCGAAACGAATACTATTTGTTTACCAAATTGTTTTATTTTGCATGAAATCCATCTATTACAAACAATATACAAATAAGACGTTGCTACAATATGCCTATTATTACAAAAGTTTAAAAATAACAGTGCTATATTGAGATTTAGTTTTTAGATGCTTTATTATTTTTTGCCTATTTTCAAACATCAGTAAGGCTAGTTATTAACCTTTGTGTATATAGCAATTGCCAAGAAGACGTGATATCATTTACGTATATTATATGTAATTTTACGCTAATAAATTTTATTGGGTTGCTATTTTAAATAATGGAAGCATTAAAAATTCCAGACACTAAATGTTATACATTATCATAGTACGATTAGTAGTTTATCAATCGACTTTAAAGTATATTATATAAGGCTTTAAACCTGAACGAAGACATCATTACATTGAGATTAAGTAGTATATACTTGTACATAGACATTGCAATGCTTTGTTAGTATGCAGCATTCGTCATTTAGATTTATGAATAATGTAGGCCGTTGGATGAAATAAAAAAACAATTGATTTTATTTTTAACCCAGTAAATTACTAACAGATAAGCAATATACGTTCTGAGGTTAATGCATTATTATTTTTGCAACTGCGGTGGACACAGAGTGATAAAGCAACATAATGGCAAAAATAACTAAGCGTTGGAAAATCAAATATAATTAAAATCAATAAAGTTTCATAGTTACGGATAACAAATAAATTTAAATTTCGCGATTGGGCTTTTTCATGACTCATGAGATGAGTCCACAAAAGTAACAATTGATAACTTCAAGGAAACAGACATTACATTAAAAGTAGGATGTTATTTGTATCTCATTAGTATTTCTAAGTAATACAGTTGGTATTTTGCACTGTACATCCTGTTTCATTCAATTTGCTCGTGTTGATTGGGTCGATTTGCTTATTTGAAATCGAAATGAAGTTTTGATAAAAAAATACCTCTTAAATTTTATTAGTCTGTGATCTAATATAATGAATGAAATGACATGTTTATGGTTTTGCGAAAAGTTTATAATGTATACAAGTTTTTTACTAAGTAGATAACATATTTTTTTTATTTATAATTTAGTTTTATGAAGTTTTTTTCCTTTATTTAAAAATAAACTAAAATATATTCTTGATGCTACAAATAGAAACCAATTAAAATATTTAGCAACTCAAAAGAAAATATTAATTTTTGTTGCCATCTTTTGTGTTGAAAATAATACAGTACTTATAAATTTTTGATTAAGTTATAATATTTTAACGACTAGTTGTGCTCTACAAACAAGTAGAAAAATGATTTTGTATTTTACAAACAAATGCTAATTAACTAACATTATGCCCTGCATATACATATATTTCATAAGATTTCGCGTACTTTGCCTAATGTTGCAAACAAAAATGGAGTTAACTAGGACTATAACATTAAATTTTAATTACCAAAAATATAGACTAAAAAGTATTTACAAAGAGGCTCCATATTTGTATTAAAGATTTTAATTATTATAATACCCTGAAATAGGTGAAAACCGAAATAAATACCGAATATACCTATACCTGTTGTACTTTAGCTGTACATAATTGCAATATTTGTATGTAAGTATGCGTAGTTAAATAATATAATGATGCAAGATAAACATGTAATGATCTATCATCTTCCTTGATGTTACAATCATCATTAATGAAATGTTGATTAACTGCATTTAATTATCCACAAGTAGACACGCTTAAGAATAACAAAACAATAATTGTCATAGACTATAAAAGTAAAGAAAAAAAAATAGTATGTAGAACTTAATCACTTTTATCGTGAAGTTTTTAGCTTTTTACTTACTATTTTTATTTTAAAATTCGAACGTTTCCATTTTAGTTTTTTTTAGGTTTATTTAAGGTAGAAAAGTTACAATTTAAGAAGATGGGTAAATCTACTTTTGCTTTCAGGTTTTCGCGGCACAGATGCATAAAATTAAACGACTTTTGGACTCTACATACATAATTAACTTATTGTTATGCAACCATTTGGAACCAGTCTATCATTTATTTAAATTAATTATACCAGATAAATATCTAATGTGTAATGGTTTTTTTTAATCTAATGAGACTTGTTATGGAAATTTAAATTCTTGATAGGTTAAGTTGTTCATGTGTCAAATGTCAAGTTACATTGTGACCTTAGAATCGATTTATGGAACTCGATTCAACTATCCTTATCGATTTAAAATGTATAAATAAATTTGGAATTATTTGAAATGAGTTAAATAAACCTGTATTGCATTTAAAAGTAAGGGTTTTTTTAACAAAATTGAATTAATATTTTTTGCATACCTAGTTTCATTTACTGTTTTTCACGTCTTGAGTATTTTTATTTTTTTATCTAAAGATCACAATTGTTTAATTAAAATATTAAATATGACATATTTGAGGTCACACCAGTACTCAGCTATTGGCATTGTCCTACATTGTAGTTACGTCTAATGGAATTTCGCAGTCGGCTCCGTCTGCTGAGCTATTGCGAAAATTTTAATTAGTTGTCTAGCCAGTTTCCTACAGCTAATCTCGAACCCGAACTTAATTACAATTACTCACGTTTTACAAGATCCCATTTTGGCACACTTTTGTTTGCAACTTTACAATTAGTTTTTTTCTTTCGATCGAACTTAAAACAAGCGAGCACTGTTTTTGAATTTGAATAGCACAGCGAATTTCAAAAATAATCGAACGCGTTTTTTTTTTTTATAAGCGCGGCGTGTGGCGAGTACGCGCCGTTCGTCCACGAACGTGCAGCCTCAGCCTTCGTGACGGAATGAAGCTGGCCGCAAAGATTTCGTGAAGCTCCGAGAGAGAAAGTGTTGTTGGGTTATCAACGACGACGGCACGGCGACGGTTACGTCCCGATGACGCTGCGATTGCGTGGCGGTGACAAATCGAATCGAACCAGCGTGCTACTGACACCGTGAACAGCCCTACTTTGCAAAAATAGCATTTGATAACGTTTATATTGTATGCGCGTCGAATTTGCATTGTTTATTTTATGAGAGGCAAATAAAAATTTAAACTGATGCGTCTAATCTTGGCATAATAGTACCTAAGCATTGTTTTTAAATAAAAACATGTTTCGTATTTAACGTTTGGCTAATATAGTTATGATATTGATAGCTGTATGCTATGTATTATTTATATAGCCCTTAGTCTGTCAGAGATTTTTTAGTAGGCCGTAGGTAATTCAAATTTTAAATATTAATATTATTTTAACAAACAATTAACCTTCTCAAATTGATGAATTGTACTAGTTTTTTTTATTATTACAATATTTTGCTCAAAAATTTCTCAAGCACCATGCAAATAAATGCGTATTAAAATATCCAAATATATTATGCAATTAAGTTGGGATATGTTTGATTGTAGGTACATTCATATGTTATGTATGGGACTTTCACTTTGCGATCACTGAATAAGTACAAGAGAAGAAAGGTCGTGTTTTACTAGTATTATATCATAATATCGAAACATTCCGACGTGGTTGAAAGGAAAAGAGGTTTATTTTCTTAATTTAAGAAATTTATCCCCATATTAACAGCACCTTGGATAAGTATAATTTATTTTAGAGCATGCATTATTGTTTTTCTAATAATTTTATAAAAATGAAATACTTAATTGCCCAAGAAACTATTTTTCTTTATTTTGTAAGCTTTGGAAGGCCTATAACTTTTAATTCCTTAAGAAACTTTTTTTTATTTCTATTTTTATTTCTTACCTCTAGTCATTTTAGCAAACTCGTTCAATAATCTTTCTGTGACCACAGTAAAAAACATAAGTATTAGAATTCATATGTAAGTATTATCAGTTAGTCATTTCAGGGTAAATAATTAAATAAAAATGTTTCCCTATTGGACCATCTATAAGTATAAAACATTTTAACATTAATTAGTTATTGTGTTTAACGTAATGCCTTTGGTAATTGACTAAGTCTACTGAAAATTATGAACAGAAATTTGTTTTTAATATTAAATTCAATTATTTATAGGTATTATAGGTATATTATAAGTATACGATTTGTCTTATTAAAAAGTTATCCACATCTACACATACTTTCTTACAAGCAAATAAACTGTTACTTTTGAACTAATCCCTGTGCATAATTAATCTAATCTAGTAACAAATAGTTTCAAATATATGAATCAATGACATAAATGACACATAAATGCCTTACAAAATTATTCACAAATCATAAACCACCACAACTAACTCTACAAACTTCGCCTCGCGCAACACTAGACTACAAACGATAACTTTCATTATTTTGTTGGTAAATGCAAGTAAGAACAATCGGTGTCACAAGGACGAACTGTATAGGCGTGTATTACGTAAACCTCCATGTGTTCAGGTGAAAGTGGTCAAACACTCGAAACCCGTTTGCTAAACGTCAACGAGCCGGCGATACTCGCGTAATTATTATTTAATCACTTAAATATACCTACATGCTAATTGAAACCAATATAGTTGTCGAAAAAGTAGGATTTTGAAAGAAGTGGCAAAGCGCGAGAGAAAAGCATCGCTGGAGCTAGCTTTACATATTTGAACGGTATGAGCTATATTTTGCTCCCGGGAACGAGGCTTGGGTTTGTGCCATCCTACGGATAACATCGCTTCTAGGAAACTACCAACCATGCGCCAGAAACAGGTATTATGAGAGCTGAAATTATTAAAATTAAGTATTTACTTGAAATTGCAACTATCATTTTGTGCCTTAAGTCTCAACTCACGTCATATGACCAGCTAGTATTATTAAAGAAGAATTAAAAAAAGAACAATAGTTTTCATAAGATTTGCGTCGTTTTTTTTGGTTAGTAAAAAGGCAAGTTAATCTCTTGTATGAAACCTAGGGACTAAGAGAGCTGTTTCAAAACTATCTTCTGTCTCCAACATTAAGAGGTGGGGTGATCCAACTTACATACAAAATTTTCAAGTTAGATCACATATAATAAATGTTTGTTAAAATTCATTTCTATAAGTGGTAGTTGCAATGTCATTAACAAATTCAAAATATTAAAAAAACCTTATTTTCTTCCGATTCCATATAATTATTTTTAAAAATCCAAAAGGCAAAACGAAATGTTATTAATGTCGAAATTAGTATAAAACAATGTACCAAAATTACTTCAAATTTCGTTATTAAAATATTCAAGTAAAATAATTTCACGCCTCATAATTTCTTGAAACATATTTTGTACTTTGTTAAAAGAATATGCTACGCAAAATGGCAAACAAATATTATGCACGTTTTTGCAACACATGCAAATGAGAACAGCTTAATATTGACTTAAATTTCTCTAAAAACGAGTGTGCGCGATACAAATTATGTGAACTCCACATACTTTACTTGGACAATTCGTTCAGCTTTCACAGAAACAAAGGCACTTTTGAAAACATCTTTTTGGAGAAAACTAATAAGGCTGTGTGCTTTTGAACCAAAGTGTGTAAATTTATAGTTAAACGGTAAAATTATTAATGGTCGTCATATTTTAAGATGTGACGTTATGTGTTAACTAATAATAGCGTATGATTTGTTTTGATTAAAAAGCAAATTGAGACAAAACCTTTTTGAAATTGGTTTGTGTCTGCGTGTAATTAAGAGATCTCCCCTAATCAATTGGGTGGTATCTATAATATAAGGCACGCCTAGATAAGGACATCATAGTTGCTATAGTAGTCTAGTGATTTAATATTAATTTGATCAGCAGGCATATAAATATATAATCGGTTAGTAAAATCTATTTAGAAAAAAACATAAATCCTTACCCTACAGGAAATATAATTATGACAAATCATCCTCCTTGTTGCTCAGAGATAAACAATTGACCTGTGTTAGATATAATAGATATTCCATAAATTTATAACAAAGCTTGCAACATTGCATAAACGATTAATCGCCCACTGACTTAACGGTTAAATTAAGCCATTAATAGCGATTTGCCAAGCATTTTAACGTGACGATTTACGTATAAATAATGCGAATAATCTTGTAAATAATAGCGTATAGTATATAGTAGTCTGTCAGGGTTACTAACCTATTATTGGAGAAGGGACGGTACTTCATACCAAGGATGCGCGTGCGTTCGTAAATCGTGATCGTTTATATTATTCCTTATGTTTATAGGCAAGTAAATTGAGCTTTTGAAACAGATACCTACTTAGTATCGTGTGCTTAGATTGAAGGTAAAATAAGGGTTTTAGATGATTGGCGGTTGAAGAGTTTATTGAATATAAAAGAAACGTGGAGAATTATGCTTCTAATGTAAAGGATGTTTTTTTGTGCGAAATTTGTTTCATAAATATTGTAATACGGAGTGTATAAAAATATTTGTTCCACAAAGTTTGCATTCGTGTTTTAAAATCAGGCAGGTCAGCTCACTCTGTCCGCGTCTGTACCTACATACGGAAAAGTTCGTTAGTAAAAACCTATTTGTAAGCACTTAAAACTATAAGATAATATTATCAGTCTTATTTATTTATAATTAATGTACAAATGCACAGTAAAGATAACAATAAAAACAGTAAAAGAAAACATTGTACAAAGGTACTACTTATCCCTTAGAGGAATCTCTTACAGTAGTCCTATGATCGAAGTGGCGGTAAGAAAGCAAGTTCTGTGCGATTTAATAAAATAAATATATGTATATAGCATAAACATACACATACATACATATAATGTAATGAATAATAAATATAAACATAAACATATAACGCATACATATACATACACATATAAAATATATATTAGCTTTGAGACAAGTAGTGTTCTCTTACACGTCTTCTGAAACCAGATATGGTTTGGGAAACACGGATGTCCGAAGGCAAGGAATTCCACAGCTTAACAGCATGGACAGTGAAGGAATAGGAAAAGAAGTCGGTGGTATGGGATGGTGTGGACAAAAGGGTCTTCTTATGCGCTCTGCAGACAGCGTCTTCGGAGTGTTCAAAAGAAAAACGCTGACGCAGGTAGGAAGGGGAACAAGGATTATGAAGGATATTGAAAAGGAGGCACAGGATACGAGTGTTCCTACGAAATCGGATCGGAAGCCACTTCTTATTGTTTTATAGTAGTACATAAAATATCTGTTACTCACGGTTTCTATTTACGTCATAAAAACAAACCTAGAGACTCCTAATACGGATGTTCCTTAAGAGGAAATGATTTTATTTAATTAAAATGGCAATACAGGATGAATAATACAAGATATATGTTTCAATAGGAACTTTAGTTTTATAAGGATGGAAAATATAGCATACTTACGTTGTGTTATATGCTAGGAACGTGGAGTTATAGTTAATACAAGCCGAGTTTATATTTGTAACTCATTTTCCTTAAAATAAGGTAAAACAATTTGGAAATTTGTCTAATTCAAACCTAACAGAAAAGGTATAGGGCTGCCTAAGCAACCTTATCCTAATTAAAAATTTAAGTTTACCTTATCATTTACGTTTTAACTACACTACTGACTGCTGACAAATTCTAAAATCATTACAGCAGCCAAGAAATAACGTCTTTTTTTAAAATTAAACAATATGTATAAATCGGCCTTATTTTAAAATTTTCAAAGGTTTTGATGTGTTTTTTTCTAGATAAATTATGTCCTTTGTGATCAAAAAAGTTAAAACTCTACTTAATGATTTAATAACTGAAAGCCATCTTAGTTAACTTTTAATAATTATGTAAGTTACAACGACCCGCCCACGCTTCGTAATGGTGTATTTTTGACCGACTTGTCCACGAAACATTGAACTTTGGCTAACTTAAATAGACTTTTTCTGAATGTTTTTTATTTACAAATTTAAGTCAAAAAAATACCTAAACGATAGTGAAAACCACATTTAAATCTATCTTCTAGTTTAGGAGGAGATAGCGGACAAACATAGAAACAGACACAATTAGCGACTTGGATTTATACTATGTAATGATAATGAAGTTGAATTGTTTTTTAACATATTACTCAGAATTAAAACGCCTATTGGTGTATGGAAGTTGAAAAACCTCTCGCTGTGTCCTTAGCATAATGTATGATAAATTGTAACCTACAAGGTCATAAGGAAAGCTTTTAAAACACTTTTTTAAAGCTCGTTCATGCTGTGTATGACCAGTTCTCCGGGAGCTTTGACCCGGATAGGCAATCTTTCTGATAATAAACTTAACGAGATATGACATTTGTTTATTGCAAACCCTTTTTTTAGTTCCAGAGAAGTTATCGAAACAGGTCAAAAGGGTAAGTGAGTCATTTAATGTCTGTGGGATAGATACTCAGTTTTTATTTTAAGTTTTTAGGATGGTATATGTGTTTATAGCCTTTTCTTTATATTTAGCATTATAAAGCACCTAACAGTTATCGCTATCTTATTATTTATTTTTTAAACTATCTTGAAAAGCTTTTGTTATGTATTTATATCTTGTTAGTACAGGAGATATATCTCCTGTACTAACAAGCTATAAATACATAAATACTCAAGGTATACCTCTAAACAAATACGATCAAATATAACACAAAATCTCAAACATTATTATATAAATAAACCACTAGAATTAACGGTGATAAAATTAGTAGTAAAACAACAAAATTATACGACGTATTTTGCTTAAATAAAGTCAGCATTAAAATCCGCTTAGCAACAGAGCAATGTTTTTGACAATGTCGTCCTCTTCTCGGAATTAGAAGACGCATACGTTCAACCAGCTCTAAATATAATGAAGAGTAAAGAAACCAGTTCTTGGACAAACACTTGATAATAATATTTATTATTAGAACTGAGTTAAAAGTCTATGTAGTTGATTTGTTATCACTTGAAATGTAACTTCATACGAAATTCATCGAAATTTCATAAAACATGCATTTAGAACTATCTTTAAATTTAAGAAAATCTAAAACAACCAATATTAAAACTTAACATCGTATTTGATTCGATTAGTTAGCTAGATTAGTAAGTAAAATACTTATATTATTATAGTACCTATAGAATAAATAGGTAGTGTAGCAATAAAAAGTAGCACTTACGCACTAAGTCACGAGTGTAGAAAATTAGGATTGGGAAAATGATCTTCCGTAATTCCAAGGAGCATGTGACTGCGATCATGTGACTTTGAATGTTATCCAACACCGATATACAACCCAAATAGACCTCTAAAGCTTATGCGTTAAAGTTGAAAATGTAAAATTTGAAGCAGACGCCAATATTTGCACGAACACGGATTGCGAAGGCACGCAATGTGGGGTAACACACAGGCGTAACATTTCGTTAGTATTAGTAGATGTGTCGGAATGTATATTGTTTTGTTTTTGAAATAAAGATGGCTACATACACCTCGTTTACACGAAACGCCTATTTGTCGTCTAATTTATAGGGCCTATGTAAATTTCTAAGAGACATTTGGCGTATAGCTTAGCTTTTGTCTTTGTTATACGTATTGCATAATGTTTCTTAATATGTTAGAGGGATTTCGGTTTACAATAAAACGAAACAGAAACTGGATTATTAGAATGCATAGAAAGGTTAAAGAATGTCTATAGGAAAAGGTTGTTTAGAATGTCAAGAAAATGTTCGTTGAAAGTAAGTTCTTACAAGCGTTCTTTTCCTCGAGTTAAGATTACACTCTCTAGTTGATGACGCTATCCATTCACTATTTAATATACTACGTGCATATAAGTATAATACGGAGATAACTATCCCGGAAACTTGACTTAAGCTATTGGTATAAACTGTGGAGACTTATCACTCTTTTTGGCACATTGTTAGAGTGATGTTTTCATTTTGGGGGGTTGAACATGCTGTATACAGCGAGCCATACAGATTTAATAATAAACCTAAATGATAAACAGCAAGTTCTTTTTATCTTTAATTCGACCTATGACATTTAACTATGTATTTGGGTCTTTGTCTTTATGTCTTTTTCCATGCATGCAAATAATTTCCAGAAGGATAATTTCAACTTAATTTCTAAAAAAGGTACTTTCGGTGAACATGATACAAAACAGATGGGAGGAAGGTGTATTTTATTTACACCTATAGCTATAATTAATTAACTTTACTCAATAATGCTTAAAAAAAAACTTTTAAAATGAAGCAATAACTTTGATTATGTAAACTAGGGCTTGACTTTTAGTCTAGTTATGTTCGTATGCTAATAATATCTGTTTTTGCAATGAGAGTATGACGTGGGCTCTACATGTTAACATTTTAAAGGAGTCAATCGTGAGATCAATTGTGTTAAAAAGAACTTACTTTTATAATTTACTAGTGACCGCCCGCGACTCCGTTCGCGTGAAGGTCTGTTTCCCGTGGGAATGAGAAGTTTTCCCGCCGTTAAAATTACCCTATGTGATATTCTGATGTATAACCTATATTACTGTAAAGTTTCATCAAAATCCGTCCAGTAGTTTTTACGTTTTTACCCACAATCTTTCACGTTTATAATATTACTCGTAGTAGGATGACAATTTTTTGGAAAATAATAATACCAAAGAATTGTTTTGGTATTTTTTTACGCTGAAGGCTTTTGATACAGGAGCCTTTCTGGAACTTGGATTGCTACGTTTACGGTTTATTTAAAGCATGGTTGAATATTAACGAGATCTATTCTAGCAATCGAATGCCTACTTGACTACTGTCAAGTAGTCGGTACGAATCTTAAGATTATTTATAAGATGAAAGTTATTATAGCCAAGAACAATCACAATTAGGTTAGCTCATAAAAAAAAATGAAAATAGGTTATTTTTTCGTTGGGAGAAAAAAACAACTTACCTGCCAGATATACCTTACCGCAAACCACGAGGCACATCCTTACCTTACTAATATTATAAATTTAAAAATGTGTATGTTTGTGTGTTCCGCTTACTCGAAACGACTTTAATGAATTTTGGAATAGGTATGGTTCAACTGCCTTTCATGAAAATAGGTAACTTTTTACCGCGGGAATAAAATTAATTCCCACGAGAAGATCACTTTTATTTCAGACGTAGTCGCGGGTCCTACTAATATTTTAAACGTGAAAGTTTGTGAGTATGTATGGATGGATGTTTGTTACTCTTTCACGTAAAAACTACTGAACGGATTTGGATACATCAGATTAACACATAGGTTACTTTTTACCGCGAGGAAACATCTCATTCCCACGGGAAACCTCCGCGCGAACGGAGTCGCGGACGGCCACTAGTTAGTCATAATTAAGCAATTAAAAACCTAAGTATGAATTAATTCAACCTTTGCTTCTCTTACCTCTATCGATAATAACAGCAAAGCTCGCGGAGGTGTGACCAATAGCATTGTGCATCCGTTTGTCGGTCGTGCGCAGAGGCACACCCGGAACACGCGATTTATCGGCGGGTGTTCAGTGTGAATTATGTCATGGTTACCACGCACGCGAATATTTCGGCAGCTCGTGAGAAAATCGATTTGATTGGCTGTTTGGTTTTGGGGTCTTTTGCAAGTGTTGCTAATTAGATTATCTAAGCAAATGTATTTATTGGCCAATCAACTTATCACTCGTATTATGTATGTAAACAATTTAGAAGTGCAAGACCAGACAATGCGCAGCAACTCCTTAGTTATCATTTTTGTCAAATTTCAGGAGTTTTAGTGCCCTTTTTATTTCACCAGCCATCTGCGTTGGTACCATTTTTCTACTGCTAAGTAGTTTACTATGCTATGGTTTAATGGCAGTAAGTAGTCATTTACCACTATATGAGCCAACTCGTAGTTTGTATGTATGTATGTATGTTTGTCACCTTAAAACATTAAAAAAACAATTACAAGTACAGTTATTAAATCAATACTCAATGAATGGACGTATGTTAAACATCATGCCAGGCAAACGAATTATTCAATTTACAATTATGTCATATGACAGTAGTTTCTTTCCTTTCTTTCTCTCTTTCTTACAAACAAAGTGGAGTAAGTACATAAAACTAATTTCTATACAACATAAAAAGACAGTGTTCGGCTGACACAATTAGTAATCAGGTTTAAACCATTATTTTCGTATAAAGCAAATACCTACGTTTCAAACTTCAAAAAATTATTATTTTGTCCGAATCAATTAATTTGAATCAAACAAACTTTATAACGAGATTGATATAAAAACCTTTAAAATTATAATTGATTTCTGCACAGGTGGTCGACCCAAAGTTACATGCATACCTATTATAGTTATAAATAAATATAACGTAACTTTGCAAAAAATCGTATGGCATATCACTTACTTTATTAAACATAAATATCTTAATAGTAATTCGAGTATTCACAGTAAATACTTACTTTTTGTTCTAATAATAGTTGCGTTTTTTGATGGGATCAACCTTTTTTTATAAAGGACGACATGGATTGAAGCTAGCCGGTAGGTAAGGTTAGTAGGCTCTCATTTCCGCATTCGTACTCATAATTGATTCTTTGAGTGAGGTAGATATGCACATGCATGTAATAAAAACAAAAATAGAGTCTTAAATACCGTTCTCACGATGCGCAATTCTACGCCCTAAGCATGTTAAATTTGGTGTTTGAAATCTAAAATAGGCTTTATTTCAAGCGTCGATCTGAATGCGGTGAGATGCGGTATGCGGTTTAGGCACCGTGCGACCACCTTTTTAAAGTTTTCGTTGTTCATACATAAGCCAAACCAAAAGCTGTTGAGCACGACAAAGCCCGTGCATACCCTTAGCATCATTCATCACATTTTTTTTAGCAATAAGAACAACCACACGAGGTCGGCGTATCGTCAGAAAATGTCAAGGTTGCTAACCAGAAGTCATATGACAGTAGTTCAGTGTAATAATACTATTTAATCAGGTTCTACAAAGCTGTATTAGTTCGGTATTCAGGTATCCTTTGATATTTAATGCTTCTGTCTCTTATAACTAGACTTGTAAGTAAATAATTGGGATATTAAAGGAGGTATAAACTCTAGTAACATCGTAAAGATGCAACTTAGATGTCGTTTTACAAGCGAAACATAGTTTAAATAGCGATTAAGTATGACGCAAATTCACAATTAATAATAGTATTAATAACAACAATTCGTGTCTACTTCTACGAATATTTGTACAAGCTTTTAGATTTTTATATTTTTAATGGATTTGTAATGGATTTTAAAATTGATATAAAATAAAATAAAAAACCGAATGAAAAAGGTTGAAATTTAGCGTATTAAAAATATGCTTCTAAATAAACGTGACGTGGTACGAAATAAGCTAGCAATATACCGGTGAAATACCACCGTCGCACAGAAAACCGGCGTGAAGTAGGGACAATGTTCCTGCGTTTCGTTCGGTGAGTGCGGTATTCGGTGCCCAATTTTCTTGAAGGTTAGCAACACACCTCAACACCAACAGTGTTGCGGGTAGTCATGGGCGGCGGTGATCACTTACCATCAGGTGACCCGCATGCTCGTTTTGCTACCAAATGGTATAAAAATAAAAAAATAAAATAAAAAAAGAATATTTTAGGGTATGTATTCATTTAAATTTGTAAATAAAGAACCATTAGAAAAAGTTTTTTTAAGTTAGCAAAAATGCAAGGGTTCGCGAGAAAGTCGGCAAAATTACACCATTGCGAAGCGTGGGCGGGTCGCCCTTCTCCATATAAAAAGACTATGTATTAATACTTTTCTTTTTATTTTTGTAAGAAGGAAGATGCTGATTTGTTTTAAGCTATTTTCGCTAATTACAAAGCTGCGGGCGGAAAGCATTTTATTTTGATTTGGAAGTTGCCTCTTTAGATCCCCACTAATTACATTTATATACCGTATGAATAAGGGTTTCTATGAAAACTAAACCAATCGTCTATAACCTAATTCATGTTTATAAACACAAGTAAACCTGTTGTTTTATTTTTATTTAAACCAAACTCATACGATGAATAACTAAACTATCTACCATCGTAATAACTACAATTTTCATACAGTTAAAATGGCAGATCCAAGAGTAAGAAGCATAAGAAACATTTGCATAATCAAAGTTATAACATGTAATTTCCTTACATCTACAATGTGAATTACACTTCTTTGGCACGAGAATGTAACGTAATTACAAAAAATGTGTATAAAATTTATGCATAATTAAATTAAAATCTTATGTAAAATAAATAAATCATAATGTAATATTCTATTCTAGTACTATATTAGTATTATTTACGAAAATATTGTGTCATATTAAATTTTTTACCTTAAGTCGCATATAAAATATCAATGAGTTGTAAGCAAGACCAGACGCTGAGCAGTTGTTTTTTATTTCTAATCTAAAAAAGTATTCTAAAAAATTTACATAAATTTATGTATGTCTGTTTCATCGAAATGATGGACTTATAATTTTTTTTAAGGTGACTTTGATCACTGAAAAGTTACAAGTTATTTGTTTTTTGCATGCTTCAAGCTCAACTGCTAGTCTAGTACATTGTTGTTCAATCAATAAAAGTAACGCCATCTATCAATGTAAGCGCAAACTGTGGAGCAAGAAGCTGTAATGGTTCGGAAGTTGCCCGCCGCCATACTCTCAGAATTTTTTTAAAAAGGTGAAAGGAAAACCGTGCTCAAAGTCAACATACATATATGATATTTCAAGTTCACGCGATAGATGGCGCTAGCAGAGTTGATTTTAAGTTTTTTTCCTTTTAGGTATCTATTTGTCTGCCACTACAATTAACACTACACTAACTAAAATTATATGTATATATTGCTGTAATACTACTCTTTTGGCTTTAGAAAATTTTCTTAAATTAAACGTACAAAATTAAGTACGCCAGAAACGCGTTGATGTCTAATGTATCGAACTTTAAAATTTAATTTTTTTATTTTGAAAATTACTGAAATTTTCAGAGAGTAATAGAGTTTTTCAGATTTTCGAATATTATTTTAAAACATGGGTTCTTTCTTACTGTATCTAACTCTGAAAAAAAAAGTTATGTATTCATTAGATGCTTTGTACAAAGTAGCTCCTACAAGAATACTCTACTTTTAATATATGTATTAATATACAAAAATCGTATTAAATTATTACCTTAAAAACTTAAACATATTCAAAACCTTTACAGGAAATTAATTTTATCTGGAAAGGACAGTGGAAAAAGTCAGAATATTTTAAATAGGCTTATTGGTTACTAGTGGCCGCCCGCGAATCCGTTCGCGTGGAAGTCAATTTCCCGTAGGAATTAGAAGTTTTTCCGCGGTAAAAAGTACCCTATATGTTATTCTGATGTATAACCTATATTACTGTAAAGTTTTATCAAAATCCATCCAGTAGTTTTTTAGTGAAAGATTAATAAACATCAATAAATCCATACATACATCCATACATACATCCATACTCACAAACTTTCACGTTTATAATATAAGTAGGATAAAATGTATGTGAATTACTTTAGGGATCAAGCATGAAGAATCTTTATCTTAGAAACAATATCTACTTTAGGACCGACCTACCTACAAAAGTATAACTTGTAGTGAGTGTAAGCAGACCATTCCCGAATCCTGAAGCCATGTATTGTTGGGGTTGAATAAAAACTTTAATTTAAAAATTATTGAAAAGAAATCGCTGAAGGCCGATGGCACAGGGGCGATGATTTTAAAGATTAAAGATAAAAATAGAATACTATTTAGATCCTGCAAAAGTAAAAAAAAGTAATTTTTATACCCCACGATACCACTTTAGTATCACGATCATTTTACAGTTAAGTTTTAATTATGTTCAACTCTCATTGTTTTATTTCAACAACTAATTAAAATGAAAAGAAAGAAGTACATTATTATAAATACACAATGGTTCGAGTATAATTAATTATAGGGGTCAATCTTTTACTATTAGTTTTGTAACGGGACATACTCTTCTTCGTGGGTAAGGAATATTCTTATTGTATTGTTTACTTTATAAAGTGACCTCAGATGAAGGAGGGTAACGGAATATCATTATCATCATCATTACATAGTATAAATCCAAGTCGCTAATTCTGTCTGTTTGTATGTTTGTCCGCTATCTCCTCCTAAACTACGTAACGAATGCGGTTTTCGCTATCTTTTAGGGAATTTATTAATTTAAAGTAAATGAAGAACATTTGGAAAAAGTTTTTTTTTAAATTGCTAAATTCGATGTTTCGTGAACAAGTCGGCCAAAATTACACCACTGCGAAGCGTGGGCGGGTCATATAAATATTAAAATAAACATCGACAAAGTTGCTTTTTATTTAAATTGTTACCTTTACGAGTACCTGGGTGTGAGGAGTATGGTTAGAGTTCTCAGATCTGTCGTTTAAGGTTTCTAATACACGAAGACTGTCGTCTTATGCTTGGCGGTTGATTTCAATATGAATTGAACCTGCATTGAGCTAGAACAAGTGAAGATCGACCTTACTTTGAAACCTATACCATTTGAACCTGGTAAGGATAAGGTATAGTAATATTAATATTAGCCCTAATGAAATAGATAGAACAAAATCAGTGTTAGTTTATACTATTTTTGAAAGAGCAACTATTTTTAATGACTCAAGTACTTCGTAAAAATAGGTATTGTATTTAATTATATGTTTTTTTATGTTCAAACGCTACGTTCTTAAAATAAAGCGAAATTTTGAGTTTTGGCACGATTCCATCAAAGTTTGCATTAACGCGAAGCTTGTAGGTATGCGGGTCACTTATGTGTTAAATATTCCTTTGTAAGAGGCAATATAGTGAATTATTGCCTGTTGAACAATTGTTTGGAATGTTATAAAGTTTACAACTTCTTCTACAATAAATAAGACTGTAACTGTTAGTAGGTCACTTCCTGGTCACAACTACAATAACAGCATATTTATAAATTTATATTAAACAGCGTTAAGAGAACAGAAACAAATAAAAGTAGATATCCAATTTATTATTTACATATTTATTGAAAAAAAACCATATGATGCGGTAACAAAAAATTACTTATGTCTAAGTCAATGAATAAGAAAAAAATCCTTTAGGTTTTCAAAACGCATTTATAATTAAAAATAACTATTTAATTATACAGTTACTCATTTTAAAACCTAACCGAGTTATTAAAATTCGAGAGAAGGCATAATAGAAAGTCAAAATCTACCATTTTAACACTATTTTTGAAATTAAATTTGATTTAACTTTTTGATTATCATCATTTATGTCTTTAGTAAAGATTGATATTATTTTCCATTCATGTTTAATATCTACTCTTCTTTTAACTCTACATATCGGACTGTAATAATAAATGTTTTTATGCGTCCTACTAGTTGGACCTCCTTTTCTGATAGCGAATTATTATTTATTAATTATATTTTTTTACTTTTTGTCATGAACTGGTTAAAACTCTACGCATTTACATCCACTGCACTGGAATTACACCTAGTCATTAGTTTTTATACATATTTCTTATCACACAAAAGCTAAAAATCTCGTGCCTAAAAATCGTAAAATCCTTGTACCTATAACCCTATACCTATCCGAACCACACACCACCACACCACTTATTGTTATCAGTCAAAAATCCTTCCACCTATTCCATACAAAGGACACGTCTACCCCCCGCGGTCGACTTGCTCGGCGCCCGCGCATGGCCCACTATCACAACCGGTCGACACTTTCTTTCTGATCTCACTTCCGTGCGCGGTCACGAACGGGCACAGGATGGAGCGGGCTAAGACACAAATAGACCTGCGATGCCTGGGTTAGTAGACCAAGGTGGAATATAGGAGGCGATTTTTATGGTTCAATATTTCGCTGATATTATTTAGAATCTGTTTCAGCTTAAAGCAGGACGTTTATGTCGTTTGAAATAGTCATAATTTTGTGGTATATTTTTTTTCGGTTAAATTAAAATGTAAAGCAATCGTTTATTAAAAACTTACTAAATGTAGAACTATTGTTACTACCGAATACCGACTAATTAGAAACTTATTAACATTTGTTATACACATTAAAATGCTGAATTTGTATTGACTAGGCATAAGAATGTGTGAGAAAGTAGGCCGACCAGTCATCGCCGCAAGCGCACCTTATGTAACCAAAATATCCTTTTCGTTCATTCATATGGAGATTATTGTGACATCACATGAAAAAGAAAGCATCTTTATTGCTATATTTTATTAGTTATGGTTTCACTTCCTTTTATGCGATAAAAGCACAAAAAGTGATATGGCAGTATTAATTAAATTATGTTTGCTCATATTTCACTGTTTAAAAGGACAAGTAATATATACTCTAAGATGTCATTTACAATATTTAATGCAGTTTTAAGAGCCTTAGTAAACGTGTTATTTTCATTTCTGCTTTGAATTTTCCCAGCCAATAACAACTTAACTATTTTTAATATTTAATTATTAATTCGTTTTGTAAAAGTCTATTAAATTTGTAAACATACACAGGTTATGTACGTTTTATAAATTTACTTATTTATTTAACACCAGCTTTTCAAAAGACAGTTATTTTGATATCAGTGATACTATGTCAATAAATATTGCTGGGAGTTAACAAGTTTCTTCAACAGACATTACAGGTTCGCAACTACAATTTCTATTAAGATTAAAAATGGTTGCAACTATCAGAAAACGGTCAAGAATTTCTTCGAAGCAAAACAAGAAAGGTTTCTAATTAATGCTTTAGGAAATGATCCAAATCAATATTATTAGAATCGCCAACTCTCTCTATAAGGTACTTGTAATCGATTTTGCAATGTCCGTCATAAGATCTGAAACGAGTTTCTAACTTTTGAAGTTAACGAGAGACCCGGATTTCTCTCGAAAACATTTCTAAATTACCTTCGCTTTCGTTATTAATACGAATCGTTAAATGACCGGATCGATATAGATTGGATTGGTTAAATCGCGAATTGACAGCTCTAGGAGCGAACAACTACAGTTGTCGATGATGGATGGTGTTACGCAACACTGAACAATGCAGCGCGTGTAGAATGATAGACAAAAACTAAGAGAACGGAGTTCTTGTAGCAGATAGATTATTTCGACGTCGAACTGAGTAAATGGAGCTGAAATGATAATTGATCAAGCTATGATAATGCCAATACATAGTTCTATTAATACGACTAGTTTTTTGTTAAACATATTGTGTATAACCGTTCTTTATACACACATATGTAACCTACAAATTAATACAAATTGTATCGATGAGTGCGTGCATTCGTCTGTCGCGTGGACACTTTGCTTGCATTAGTGTGAGTGTTATAGACATGGGCAAGAGAAAGTCCTCGGTGCCCATTCACAAGGTGCATACAAATATTTGTGGATACCCATTACACTAAAAACGAGTTTAACCTTTCTCGGATTGGCGCAACAGGTTGACAAATATATGACTATCATTTTTCTAACACAGTCGTAAACATACAAAGATGTGACCGATAGTTCTCTTTCTATTCATTCAAAAGTTACATGACTGACTTACGAGTTTTTTCTTTTTATGTTTGATTTAACATTTTAGAAATGTCATATTTGAATACTATTCTCAGTTATTTTGTAAGAAATAATGTATTCCCTGTATGGAAAGTAGAATACATATAAATACCGTTTTAAAATGCTTACAGAATTTATATTTTATTGTAGCTTTACATATATATTTCTTAACACAGAAGTCATTAAATGACTAAGAAAACATTACAAAATGTAGATGAATTTCACAGAATTGGGTTTTGTAAACGACCTATGTTATGCAAGGGGAAAATGCCAAGTAAAAATTTTACGAATTTATATAGAAACATTGATATCATGTTGCGATTTACTAGGAGTAATAATCATTTAATTTAAAATCAATTTATTATGTAAAAATTTACAAAATCAGTTTTTATTTTGACGACAAAATGCTTAACGATTCATTTGTACTAGATTGATATAACAGATGTCCATTAAAACAAAAGCTTTAAGTGTCTAGATCGAAAGCTTACTTCGTTTTCAACATTTTTCGTTTTTAAAATGTAAATAACTATCTTTTACTATGAGTAATATTCATTTAATTTAAAATCAATTTATTATGTAAAAATTTACAAAATCAGTTTTTATTTTGACGACAAAATGCTTAACGATTCATTTGTACTAGATTGATATAACAGATGTCCATTAAAACAAAAGCTTGAAGTGTCTAGATCGAAAGCTTACTTCGTTTTCAACATTTTTCGTTTTTAAAATGTAAATAACTATCTTTGAAAAAATAAGACAATCCTAACATTGTAGGTACCTGTTCAATCAAACTGCAAACAGAGCAATAATGACAAATATCGATAATTAATCGCGATAACAGCTACATTTCCACTTAACAGTTAGATACGAATCGCGTTTACGCGGCTCCGGCTCAACCACCGGTCTTGAAAGTTGTTGAAAGCTCCACTTTTAACTTTGTTACTTGAATTTTATAATACCTACAATCTCAACATGATTTATCAATTAAGCAACGTATGCACATAGAGTGAAAGTACAATGTAGGCTTCCACATACTAATGTTTTTAAATGTTTAAAATCCTACTTGACGACCACCATTTCTCTGACGAGACACATAGAGTCGGCGAACAGTTTGAATAAATTAATCAATCGGGCCCAACTTACCCCTCTTTGGGGACAAAGAATAGTTGTCATGCAGAATGGTACTACCAATTTTTTGATTAATTGATATAAATTTACCAAATTTTGGCTATACAAAAGTTTGGATAAGTTTTGTTGGTAAATGTAGTTTTGTTCGTGTAAAATTGAATATGAATGTTTAATTAATTTACGTGGAACAAACAGTTATTAGTTACCAAAAATTTTAAGTAATATAGAATGAATAAATAATTCATCTTATCACACATTACGATATGGAAACAATGAAATTTCTATGCAATTTGTAAAGGCAAATGGAATGCCGTACGCATGATAGAGCCCGGCACATCGTTGTGTCGCGTCTGCGCCGCCGGTGGTCTGTGGCCGGTTCGTTTACCATCACTACTTTCTTCAGCAAGGTGTATGACGTAACTCTATAAAAGAGTGTGCGTTAAAGCAGCGGCCGCTATACCGTTTCCGCTCGCCACCAGGCCATAGCGTGTATTCCATTGCAGGACGCGGGCGGACCTTCTTCCGCCGTCCATTCGGACTATCAGCTGTGATTAAAAAAAAGGTGAAGTGTCAAGGATAAAGTGCACGTGTGTGTTGTGTTGTGACAAGTGTGGTGTCGCGGTGGCGCGTGGTGTATTAAAGGGCGGCTTGTTTGTTTCAGATCGAGATGAGGTGTTTGTTGTTACTGGCAGCCTTGTGCTGTTTGGCGTTGTCGGTTAGCGGCGGTCCGCTTCCTTCGCAGGAGGTGGAGAGGCAAGAGAAGGAGGTCGGGAGGCAGGCGGCGGCGCCGGCGCCGGCCGCGGCCGCGGACGACGACGACGACGACGACGATGATGACGACGATGATGATGACGACTTAGATCTTGAAGCGCCTCTTGGAGGTAATGTTCGAGACTATTGATTAAACAAGTTGATAGCAAATACACTTCAACTCAGAAATGGGTTGCTTGGTTAAAAACCTTTAGGAAAGAGCATTTCAAATATCGTAAGAAGAAAACGTATTTGTTTAAAAGCCACGAATATTTTCACCAAATAAAAGTCATATCTCAGTTTCGCGCCATGACACTGTTAAGTCAACAGCAAGCTAACTGTTTTAAAATATTTGCATATTTTACTTGACTAGATAGAAGTACTTGTTATTAGATGTGTGATGTTAGTGACCTAGCAGCTTTGTACCGTTTCAATGAATATTTTCTATAACGGTAGAGTATAACACATCTTATAAAGGAGAAGATCGAACAGGCATTCTTAAACCTTATGGTGAAAGAAAATTACTTCTTTTCAGTGACTTGATTTATAGCATAATTTAAATAGATTTAAATGCAATCTATATTTATTTGAATACAGATATTTTATTGCTAACTATTAACAAGGCTGCAATAAGTACATAAGAACATTAATATGCATGAATGGAAACCTAGATTGCTGGGATTTATCGGAATATATAAGCAATTTTAATTAACAACTTATTGGGATACATAACTTAAAAACCAGTTTTAATTATTTATGAATGAAACAGTTCCGAACAGCCTACAATTATTTTCGCCGGAATGAGTATCTAGATCAAGACTATCAAGAAAGCATTATATTTGAATTGTGTTTAAATTTATACAAAAAAGTGTTACATTTGATCGATAAAAATTCCTGAGAATCAGGACGCACCAAGAATGTGCTCCGGCGCAGCGTGACTGCCGTTCTCAATAGTTAATTAATTCCGAAGCAGAGCTCAATCAGAGAAATTGACGCTCCCCTGCTTTCTACAGACGAAAGCCTCGCGTTCACGCATCGATAGACCAACTCATTTACATTAACTACCACTAATCGGTCTAGTGGTCGAACAAGCCCAACCGGAGCCACCACTGCACAACCTACCTTTAACACTTGCATGCCTTCTAACTACTTGTAATCACAAGTCAACGCTCCACCACGGATATACAAACATGCGTGACATTGGAACAATGCGATTAAAACAATACAAGCTATCGTAATTAGTAAATTGTTTACTCGTAATTAAACAGCAAGCAAACGCAACACTTTTACAATTTAACACTTGTTTCAGATGATGATGATGATGACGACGATGACGATGATGATGACGACGAGGAGGAAGCCGATGATGATGATGATGAAGATTATTTAGAAAGATTCTTGGATGACATCCTCGGAGGTAATTAATTTGCATTTATTTCTTAATGTGAAAGTTTTCAGAGTTAATTCTATCTCCAGTAGGTCGTGATGAAGCAATATTATAATGAACATAACATTTGCAGAAGATGACGACGACGACGACGATGAGACCGGTGTAGCAGCAGTACAGCCAGTGGTAGCTCCCGCCGACACTGTGGCCGCCGCGCCCGCCGCCTCCGCCAGCGCTGAGGACGCCGCCGCCGCCGCCGCAGAGGAGATCGCCGAAGTAGGCGAGTCAGAGGTCGCCGCCGAGGAGGAGCCCGTCGCCGGACAGAAGGAACCCGAAGTAGAGCCCGCAGCCGAAGCACCCGCCGCCGCCGCCGCCGACGACGATGACGACGACGAGGAAGACATCACGGACGCCCTCGACGCCGACGACGACGACGACGACGAAGAGGAAGACGACGACGATGACGACGACGACGACGAAGAAGACATCACCGACGCCCTCGGCAGAAACGTCTCCACCAAACACTCACGTGAGTCAAAAAAACTCAAAGCCAACTATGTACACGCCAAAAAAAGCGGCAAAAAGGCCAACCACATCGGCAAAGTAAAGAAAACCAAAGCGACGTCGTCAGCGGTTCCCGTTGCGGAACACAAAAAGTTCAGATAGTGCCCCGGGTCGGAGCTGGCGCCCGCCCTCACAATCCACCTGAGAGACCCTGAGGTCCCTTCCTTTAGCTTAGCTATTTATTGACTATTTATTTATTCTATTTAATTTATTTTATTTATTAAGTGAGCGTGTCTGATGTGTGAAAGTGTAAGTATGGAACCGAGAGAGTTAAAGAAATTAAATTAATGTCTAGATCATGTCACACTGGTCTCGTGGCAAATTATTTGGAAATAAATCTGTTGTTCTAATGGTGTTGTTAAATTTTTTGTCTCACCTCAGCAATGATTTGTGCGTGTTAGATAATGGTTAGTTAATATTACAGGCAAACCAACATCGGTCAGAAAACTAGTTCTTGTCTTAATTTTGTCTGTTCAGGTGACATTATCTGATGATATTAATTTAATTTTGTTTGTTATAAATAAAGATATACTAGTCAATTATATAGTATTTATAATATGCCCTTCATCCTTGAATCCTAACGCTATTTTGATATTTATACGATATCTTATGTTATATATATCTAAAGTATTTTATGTTATAGAATGCAATATGTCAGTATTTAGTATTATCAAGGTTGTAGCTCTAACTAGTATTTTGACCGATTTATCTATGTAATGTATCTAACGCACAAACCAATTTCCCCTCCCTGAATCCTGTCAGTGAAGTAGTTGGAAGCGGTCATATCAAGATTGTATTAAATGATAAGATGGGATGGTAACGATTGGTTCGTTTGAGAGTCGCCGGCGCATCGACTCTCGTCAGGAACTCGTTTGAAGCGGATGTATGTCACGGGGACAAGTACCACTCGCTCGCTTACTTTCCCGAAAGTACAATGACCCGGCGAAGAAAACCACCAACCTTGACACTTTCTATGACCTTGCTCTGACCGCTCCCAAAATGACCTTGACTAATCAGCTCCCAAACAAACAGTAGAAAGTAAATCGAACTAGATGTTTACTCTCACTTAATAAATATTCACTGTGAAATTTGCGTGCCGAACGTCCGGCTCAGTGAAAACGGCTAATGAGATGCTAAAAGAGAAATTTAAAATGTTTGTCATCGTGAAATTCTGGGAGAGTTGTGAGGAGTTGTGTGCGACCCAAATGAAACGAGTTTGATACCGGTACAGGCAGGGACGAGAACGACCACTTACCTACTCTCCTTTCACGTAGGAAAAAAGTTGCTTTTAGACTGTACCAATCTTTTACTTAGTCGAATTACAATGTTTACATACTAAAATCTTATAGTTTGTAAAGATTAGGTGAGATTATGAGAGGTTTCGTAATTTGAGACGAAATTGATGTTAAGTGCTAGTTGTAACAATTTCGCCGATTACCAAATAGAATTGAGCGTGTGGCGTCGAATGTATGCCGTGATTAGTTTTCTTGGTAGGTGCGCAGTTAGGCACGCGGTTTCTTTTACGTGTAGAAAATAGAAAATCCACCGTTCACTGGTCGTATTAATTGTACTGGCTCATTAGAATTCTACTGTTACCCGAGAAGACCGATAGGTACAGTTATCCATGTGCGTGCTTCAGTAACGTAAACAGAATTAAATGTATGAAATTATCATAATTACAAACCGCATTATGGTAGAACCTAGGAAGATAGGAATACACAAATGCGTGTTCGATTGAGCAATGAAATTCGAAATTTTCAAATACGGAAACGACATTGCAGTCACGTGCGCTCAAAGTTTAAAAGAGAAATTCCGTTTTCATTTTTGCGAACTCTCTATTTGAGTGGCGTTGCATCAACCTGTGTTACCATTGGTAAATGTTTAGAGAGCAAACGCAAAGACAACTTCACTTTTACTTGTTCCGAGAAATTTGAAGACGTAGACAGTAGGTATTTATGTACCTTTTTCTAGAATTATCTTAGAATCGCCAGTAGAATCTGACGAAGTAGGTAATTCATCAATACAATTTTAAACTGTTTGTCAAGATGTGGTAGGCACTTGTTGCTACTTTTTTTACGTTGATCACGAACTGCCCGATAAGGAATAAAATAACTTTATATATATAGAAACTATAACAGGAACTTCAATTGAGAAATTTGAATTTTTACTCCCATATCTGAGCCTACGTAATACATAATAAAAAAACCAAAGCGTATGGAAGAAAATGATGGGTAGGTAATTATGTTTTTTATAAATGATACCACAAAAAAAAGGCGAAGACTAAGTGCTGCCAGTTAGGAACTTTCTAATTCCTGTATACAGTAAGATAAGATCAGTCATGTTTAATCGTACCAAACAGGATCTCTCAAGAATAAGCCTACGGAGAAGCAAGCAGTGCCTACAATCTACATTGTGAAGTACAACCGATTCGTGGACAACATTCTTGAGAAAATGAACGATATTCTACGTCAATCATACGACCCTGTGAGTGTTAAGTTGCAGCCGATTGATGCATCAACCAAGAAGAGCTCCAAGCCAAAGAAAAATAAGACTAAATCTAATAAGAAGTAAGTATTGCATTATTTTTCCGTTTATGCATAGCGCAAATTTATGCGAATCTATAAATATTTCTTGCCTTGTGCATGCTAGTAGGCAACAATTAAACCTACATGCTTGCCTACATGTAGTGAAATTAATTCGAGTAGGCCTTAGAGCAGTTATGAATACCGTAGTAAGATTTCTTTTTGTATTTATTATATTCGTTGCTAATTAGTGAATTAAGGCCTACAGATGAGGTTTGCTAATTAATCATGAGTTTGTAACAGAGAGCTACCGTATCTACCGGGTCATAAAATGTAGGTATTAGAAAATTATATAGAAAGTAGAAATCCAAATCATAAATTCTTTTTTTGACAATACTGATAATACTGTATAGCCATTATGGTCACGAATTTGTTACAGTTTTGTTGTTTGTATAGTATTTCTTGCCCCCTTTTGATACTCCAACAAAGATGTCTTTTTTAAGTAAGTAATCGGCTACTATTTTAGGGATCTAATTCCCTGGCGTTTCCTAAACGTTGGATATTACAAACGTTTACGCAACTTTAGTTTTTTTGAGTTACTCACAGTATTGAACCTGGTCAAAAGTTAGGTTAAAGTTTGTAAAAAAAGCCTAAGCTTTACGTAGCAATGACATAACTTGTTATGTCAACTTTCAATATTCGTAGTTTAAAAGAACCTTCACTGTCAACCTATGTATTTACATATGTGAATCTTAGGAAGTCACACAAGAAGAAGACAGTGCCCCGCGCTGAGAAAGCCCCAACTAGCACCGAAATGTCCACCATGGCTGATATCACTAGTAAATTAGAAGAAACAACTCCAGCCGAACTCGAGCTACAACCCACCGACAAAGTCGAACAAGCAACCACCATGGCCGTCGAATCTAGAGCTTTGAAAGGCGAAAATACCAAAGCAAAGGCAACCCTTAAGCCTAAACCGTCCAAAGCTACCAAACCGAAGCCTAAACCTACTCCCAGCAAAGCTACTACGACTAAGAAACCAGTGACCACCAAGAACAAGATTAAGACACCCAGTGAGAAAAGCAAGCCTCGGGCCAAGGGGACTCTGTATGGATTGTCATCGCTGAGGAGGACCGGTGACGTAGCTGTCAATATACTGTCAGATCACACAACTGTCAAGAGCAACTTTGCTGTGGGACCATTGATACTGAGGGTCGAAAAAGAGGTAAATATACTAGATACTAGCTAAGCAAACAAGCAATATAATTATTTTGTAGAGAGGTATAAGATACTTATTGATACAGATTCCGCGTTAAAACTCTTTTTATTTAACTATAAATGATCCTTTAACCTACTCAGCAACAGTACCAGCTAGACAGACGAATAGTCATTTTAGTAACGGTAATCTAAAAATTTCTGTGCTTGATGAATCAGCGCAAGCAATCCTCGCTGCATATATTATTTTTATTTGGTTTAAAGTAGTATGTTCAGAATCTAATAATAATTATATAAAAACTTAAAATAAGAGTCCGCTTTAATGACTTTGAATAATGATATCAATATAAACAATGCTACATCATTTTTAGTTTTTTAAGAATAAGTTCTAATTTTTTCTCATTCAAATAGGTCGGCCGAGGAGCCAAGAAAGAGATAAAGTCAGCCACCGCCACCACTGCTGAAATGAGTGGAAAGCTCACTTTAAGAGTCAATAGCAAAGGCGTAGCTACACTACACTCTATCAAAGTGCTACAACCTAAACAGGTAAGCTATCAAACTTTAATTACTGTATCTAATAAATTGATGTCAGCTCAATATATTGGTACGATGAAGTTTAGTAGTTCATGACTAACAAATCAGCTTGTACGAAATTACTTAAACTTGCTACTTCAGTTTATATTGGAACTAAACTACTTATTGAAAACTTCAAATTAGCTTTATACGTTAATAACCAACTTGTAGTCCTTGATTAATAATCATACTGAATTGTAAATAAAAAAAGAAGATGTCTTTACTAAGTGAAATTAACGTTGTAATAATTACTTACCAGAAAAAAAACTTCGCTAACTTTTTAAGATTCAAAGTTTGTTTTTCAAACACTTTTGTGATTAAATATTTATAACACGTCTTTAGGTTGAGTGTTAAAAAATCAAGAACGATTACTCATCTAGCTACAGTCAGGAGGCTATTTATAAACTACATACTTACCCTTACTATTCTAACTAGTCAAATAATACCTTAATCAAATTTTCATTCGAATTCTATACCTTAAACAAATTTTCACAAATCCACAGGTTCGTGTAGACAGCAATCACGAGCGTACTCGGGAGCTTCTCTGGAAACGCAGCGCAAGAATAGCCCACGTGGTCTCCGAACAATTGCTGTCAGCATCCAAACCTATGTTCCAGCAGACTGTCGTCACTCAATAGTATGGGAAGGAAAGAGACAGATAGCGGTTTCTTAGCTACGATTCAGAACTGATGGAATGATATAAGTTGATTAATATGACTGATTGGAACAAGATGTTGTTAAGAATAACGTTAGTGTAGTAAGAAGCAACTATTTATATTCTCATTATAGTGTAGGTTTCAAATAACAGGGAAAGTTAAAGAGTGACTTTGCTAAATAAAATAGATTTCGTAGGAAAGCTAAGGTTAACAAGCCGAAAGAAACATTTTGCATTTACTAGTATTAAGTTTATTTATAGAATATTAGAGTTTACAGTATCTTGTCATGACACAAAGTTAATATATTATCCCATAAAAGTATACCGTCGTAACAAAACGTAAGTTATTTTGACAGACTGTTAGATACGAATAGATCGATTTATCAAATAGAAGTAAGGTGTCGTAGTAGGTAATCTGATACTCATTGTGTAATATAGTCAGACAATGCATTTATTATTTTTATACTTTTTTGGAAGGTGCTAAGATAACTTTAAGTTGGTGCAAATAAATATTTATTTATGACAATGGTTTTATTTATTTTATACGCATAAAACCGAAGGAAAACTTCTTTATGCTACTGCAAGTTGTTAAGACCATAAAATAAACGTTTGAATGACATAAGGTTTTAAAAAAAAGTCAATTTTGACATTAATCATAACAAAAATCGTGCATTCGTATACATGATTTTCTAGTTGCTGCACGAGCTTTAGTATAAAAAACTATACCAACTAGTATAATTATTTAAGCATTGGTAAAAAAACTGTAATTTATTTACTTAATATAATAAGTACACACAAACAGTAAGCTTACAAAGTATATTAACAAAAAATAATTGAGAAGTACTTAACCATAATGTAGTTAACATTTATACTAAACCTATTCCATGGCATTTATTTTAAGTTTAAAATAATTTTAAACGAAGGGTAACTTGTTTTTACATTACCGGTATTTTCTCAACGTAAACTACATTAAAAAAAAAACAAATAACAACTGTTGTTTTGGTACAAAATAGCTTCTTACTGGCGATTTATTTTTATTTGTACAACCTATAATTGTCAGTCTTTCTGTAAGGCAAACCTTGACAGAATTATAACTTAGGTTAAAAGACTTATTATTACCATTTCATTGAAGCTTGTCACGTGTCATTGACCTCGTGGTTAAGGGATATGACAGATCTTGTCATTTCTGGTCGTCGTCCCATATTATTAAGTAATGGGACACTGTTGGGATCTTCTGGGATGACAATTTCTACCACCTCTTCGTCTGTTGGCTGAAGAGATTCGTATGTAGGAGGGGGTGTTACATTTTTGGTTTTGCTGAGCTCCGGTAACGGTATTTGACGGGTGATATCTGAAAATAAGAAGGTATACAGTAAAATGTCAAAACAAAGACGATACAATTCACAGAAATCAAAACTATATATCTCACATAATTAAAATATGGTAAAATAAAAAATACGCATTTTTATTCGATTAGGATTCCAAAAGGCATTTTATGTTATCAACAACTAAGATTGCAATGTGGCATGATTTTTATCATAACTGAATCATTTTTATATTTTATCGTACATATTGCTATTTTATTAGTTTATTAAGTTGTTTATGTACCTAACGCATTGATAAAACCATAAGTGCACTAACTTATTTGTATAAAGGGATCATGCTTGCACTATCTAAGGTGACATCTTTAAAAGTCGAATCTGTCTATGTCTATTTATATAGAATTATATAATTTGACCCGACAAATTTAGAAGCATAGATTTATTATCTTCGCTCTCGCTCTTACTAGATGGAGCACTGGTACTCGTAAAATGCGGCAAAACATAAGTGTGCTGAATTCAGCATACTCGAACCTACCCGAGCTAGTGTCAACTTATATGCAGGGGCGTAGCCGCCGTATCAATTTTTTGGGGCCCCCGAGCTACAGGGGCCATAAAATAGTGAAAACTTAAAAAGAATATATTTTTTAAACCTACACATTGAATATATTTTTATACCTACTTTATTCTTTTTTTTAAACAAAAAAATCTCCATAAATCCATACGTTTCCAAATTGACGGTGTTAAAAAAGTAAAATATTTTTTACAAGATATTATGGTCTAGATATAGGATTTTTCGTATGAAAATGCATAGTAAGATCAAAGAGGATAGTCTGACAGAGGATATACTCGTATATAAATAAGTATATTTTGATGAAACTAGTAATAAGCTACTTTAATAAACGAAAACTGGTTCTAAAAGTCACTATTTATTATAACATCCAAAACCCTAGAAACGTGTATAGTAAAATCCATAAATGAATAAGCAAAAAGAAAAATATTCTTTATATTGTCTATAATTGGTGCATTTACCTTCTTTATTATCCCGCATTTTACGAGTACCATAGGCGAGGAGTAATTGTGAATCTATGTTTAAATATATTTTTATAGGGCCCTTAAAAATATTGTTACTCCTACGCCGCTGTTTTTTTATGACATAATATTTGACATTAACCCTCAACCACCTAGCACCTATTTTTGTCCTGTTACCACCACCGTACGGTCGCAAAGACCGCTAATAGATAATTGCGTTGATTTTAGGATTTCAATTAACAAATTAAAGTTCCGTAACAAAACATGCAACTTTATACGCCAATGCTTCGTTTTAGCACCAAATATTTGCTATTAAATTATAAATGTCTTTAGGAACTGAAAAAAAAAATATAGCAATTGTTTCGTATTTTTGTAAGTTTTTAACATAAAAAGTAGTAAAAAATAACCATCCTTTTTTTTATTAAAATTATATTTGAATTTTATAAAACATTACGGTCTCTGAGACCGTAGGTAGGTGGTTGATGGTTAAAAAATAGTCAATTTTAAGAGTAGTTACTAACATCATGGATGAAGAAGTGAAAGGATAGACAATAGCCATACAAAATAGCGTATACTTTTTTTTAGTTCCCAAACTTTCGATAGATGACATTACTAGTCTCAAAACACAAATTTGCATATTTTAACCAATTTTAGTTATAATACACCCGCTAGATGGCGTTGTAGTAAAACTATTTTTGGTTTACACATTAAAATATTAAATCAATTGTTTATTTAAGACCAATAAATGTCGATTTAAACCAAAAAATATAAATACAAAATTTATGATTTAAGTCGATTTTTTTTACTGGCATGAACAGAACTTGATAAAAGTGAAACTGACAAATTTCAGTCTACTTTTGCAAATGTCTACCGCCCGCAGTGTTCCCAACCTATAGTGAGGCGGTTTCCGTACAACATCTGTAAAATGTTTAATGATGTATTTTCGCTAAATTTATCAATCGTATCGTATTACTAAAATGGGGTCGAAAATGTAAGTATGAAATAGTCTCCCAAATTAGTTAAAAATCTTTATTCTATCTGCGTTTAATACTTATTTGATATCGTTCTAGGCATAAAAATAATAGTACCTACGGTTGTGAACACTGGGCCGCCCGGCCGGCCAGCCATACGTTTTCTGAACGGATACAAATTTATAAACGCGTAATAGGTTTTTGTATACCTACCTACTTGAAAAACCCATAGATTTTTAGTAGACAATGATAATAGAATGAATGGTTATATACTTACTAGGTGTATCAAAATAAGTAAAATTATTAAAATTGGGGAAGGCTAAGCTAAAAACAATACCAGACATCTTATTTTTTGAGGGTGGTCTATCTATTACAATTCCCAGAAAACTTAGCCAGGATAATCAATAAATGATAAATGTGACCATTTAACACATAGTATGCTAAACATATAATGTTTTTTTTTTTATTAATAGAAAGAAACGTTATCTATAACAAAATTGATATTTGATTAAGCCCTAAAATATTTCTACACAAAAGTAGGTACGGTAAGCTGCAAGAGTCCATAATATAGTTCACATATTTGACAAACATTATTGCATCCAGTGGTCATATTCACAGTTTCACACACACTAACGTTAATAAACTACTATTTTACTACTTCTTAATATCAACCTTAACGCGACAGTTTTAAAGCTCAATATATTTTTATAAATTTTTGTGGTTGTTACAACATTTTCTTAAAAACCAAGAGGTTTTTTTCGGATCTCCTACACTCTAACTGACACCATTCTCAACCTTAATTTGAGAGACTTAAGGTTCAGCACTATTCTATAAAATATTGTGGTTGTTGCTTTATTTCTTCTATTCATCTATACGATCGCTAAAACAATCTAATGGTCTCAGAGTTATTATTTCGTCCTAGAATCATGTTACCCTAGTTAAAATCTTAACCATATTGTATTTTTATTATGAGTTTCATTCATTTTGCTTTTTAAGTCGTAAAGAAAGAATTAATAACTAAATGAATTAATAACCAAAATAACTAAAGAATTAATAACCAAGAAAGTTTATTTATATAAAATACTAGCGACCCGTCCACGCTTCGCAATGGTGTAACGACTTGTTCCCGAAACCCGGAATTTTGGCTAATTTAAAAATCTTTTACTAACTTACAGTAAATCGAGTCTCGTAAGGAGTTTGAGTAATATCATGTATTGAGTCACTAGTATATGATATATAGCTTTCCGCCCTGCGGTTTCACGGTAAGCTAAATAGCTTTTCCCGTGGGAATGAGGCTATTTCCCGAAGTAAAGTTATCCTATTTTCTTCCCTGAGTGTCGAACTATCTCTATTCCAAAATCAAGACCATCGGTTTAGCCGTTTTTACGTGAAGCAAACATACCAACAGACAGACATACACATTTTCACATTTAAAATATCATATTTAGTAAGGGTAGACATGAAATAAATACCTAAAAGATGGCAAAAACCGCATTAAAATCCATTTCGTGGTTTATCCACTTACCACGCTATCTCCTTAGCGGACAAACATACTTGCAACAGACAAAATTGGATTGGATTATACTATTGTAATGCTTATATGCATTTCGATAATACGCATTCTGTCCTGCATACTTATATCAGCTTGCATACTTTTTATAAAACTTAGAAATCAACTTTATCAATCTCAACCTAGGCGAACCACAAAGTATGAAACAAATGATTCAATCATTGAAGGATTTGGTTATTTTCGTTTTACACTCAATGTTAACATGTTTTCATAGTTAACTCGCATTTCAACTAATGTTTTTAAAAATCTTAAGGTTGACAAAAGTAAAAAGTTGTTACAAATTATACATTTATTGTCAATGTGTGTAATTTGCAGACCTTACACTCTATAATGGACTATAGCATATACGTATAGATGTACTCGTAGATGCGGCGATAAAGATTAAAAAGCACTCGACAAAAGCTAATTTATAAACGTCACCTATCAACTTTGTGCAGCTGATTGTTTTTTTTAATGGCATCACTGGAATTTCGTATGAAAATGTTTATTGTATTAGCGCCATCTAGTTAATTTAGATTTATTTTTTCTACAAAACTAAATTGACCTATTTTAATGACAAATTGCTATCGCCATCTAACCTTATAAATTGAAATGTATAGCGCCATCTAGATTTATACTACTTTTTTTGATATACGCTACTTTGTATGGCTATTGTCTATCCTTTTACTCCTTCATCCATGCTAACATATAACAGCTTGTAAGGAATGTCAGGGGTCATATATAGATGGCGTTTCAAAACTTTTGAAACATTTATTTTTTATTGCCAAATTATATTGTTGATTGAAAAACTACAAAAGACAGATGTGTAGTTTCCCTTTTGTCGAGCTTGAATTTTTTTACGTATTATTTTGTTGCTCAGCAAGGATGATGAGTAAATAAAAGGTTTGGACTTAAGCGACATCTTGGTTTGTTCCTAGTACTAAGTCAGAAAACATGTCATGGTTTGGTCGGAAGCTTTTCGAACAGTTATGTATTATTTGACACACGAGTTTTCACGAAAATAAACAACTGCCGCAAGATCAAAGCTATTGTTTACAGGCAGTGCTCCATCTAGTAAGAGCGAGAGCGAAGATAATAAATCTATGTTTAGAAGGTATGATTTATCTATTAGACATAGTTTTTAAAAATCCTACGATTGGTAGTCATATCGTTTTAAAAATGGGCTCGTTAAAACGAGTTGGTGTGTATGTCTGGAGTTTGCAAACGAGCATGCGGGTCACCTGATGGTAAGTGATCACCGCCGCCCATGACTCCCCGCAACACTGTGGGCCTTGGGGATGTATTGCTGAGACTTTAAAAATTAGGCACCGGATACCGCACTCACCGAACGAAACGCAGGAACATCGTCCCTACTTCACGTCGGTTTTCTGTGCGACGGTGGTATTTCACCGTTCGAATCAGCCCAGTAATCGCTGCAGCTAGACTCTACCACTCCAAAAATTTACTTATTTATAAAATATCCTTACCTTGTAAAACAGTATCCAGTTCGCCAGTACTCTGCACCAGCATCACACTAGACCCGGCTCCACTAAACACAGAGGCTACCGTCGCCTTCGGAGCGAGAAGCACTAGAGGCTGGCCGCGAGATGATAGAGTGTTGGAGAGGGCACATAGACCTTTGGCTGCTGTGAAGTCAGCACCTTTAGGGAAAAAATACTACAATTGTATACTAATAATAGTGAAAAGTAGAAAAATCCTACTAATATTATAAACGTGAAAGTTTGTGAGTATGGATGTATGTATGGATGTCTGTTACTCTTTGACGTAAAAACTACTGGTTGGATTTTGATGAAACTTTGCAGTAATATAGAGACAGTACATCAGAATAGCATATAGGGAATTTTTTACGGCGCTAAAACTTCTAATTCCCACGGGAAACCGACTTCCACGCGAACAGAGTCGCGGGCGGCCACTAGTAATGATATAATAATAAGTATCTGAATGTGGCTTCAAATACTATACTTATTGGATAAGGAAAGTTGGTGAGTATGGATGTAACGGAAATCTATGTTATAGGGAAGTGACATAGGTTACTTATATTTAGGTTTATTTTGTACCAAGCGGGTTAATTTACAGGCGGAAGTCTAGTAATAATATAAAATGTGTTAGCTTGTTTGTTAAGATTGATGCTTCTTATTTAATCACAGCTTTCGTCTAAATTTGGTATATAAATAGAATATAATCAATATAATACGATCGAGCTTTCTTTTGTAAGATATTTATTTATTTATTTAATTCTTTATTGTACACCAGAAATATATACAGAAATGGTAAATTATGAACTAAAAGTACAACTAGGCGGCCTTATCGCTAGTACCTAAGCGATTTCTTATAGGCAAACCCAGCAGTGAAAGAGGATCGTTAATATTATGAAATTAAATAAGATAGTCCTGTTATTAATAAAAAATAACAGTAGGTATATTATATTATCTATACCTATATATAATTATTGATGCGCAATGTTATTCCTAAAACCTTATTATCTTATCGGATTAATAAATATATTAAAGATCAAGTTCCTGATTCGATAGCAATCGGTTTTCAAGGGTAGATACTCTAATCGATACACTCATCAGAAACAAATATTTTCGGTATAGTTAATATTTAACAAGAATAAATTATATAAAAGTTAAATATAGACATAGAAATAAGAAAATTTTACTGATTAATTAATATCATATTATTCATCTAGCTTAATATTATAAATCATGAGCTGCGTTTGTTTCGCCATCACGAAAAAACAGCTCAACAGATTTCGATAAAATATGCTAAGGTTACGCATAGATATTAAACTTAAATAACACAACTGGTAATCAAACATTTTCAAAGAACACTAATAACTCATAACTGCTACTAAAACAACTTACCAAGAACATATCGACAGTCGATCACCACGGGCATGCTACAGCCTCCTTGTTTCTTGGCGGCGCGCGCCACGAATTGCCGGATGTACTCCACGGACGGGAAATATAAACTGTTGCCTACTGTCACTAGCAGGTAACAGAGACCCGATGTAGTCTGGATGGAACAAAATAGAGTGTCAAAACTGTAGGGTATGTCAAAATAGAGACGTAGCGGATGACAGAAAGTATGTCAAAATGAAGGGTTAAAAGTGTGGTGTAAGGTGTCAAATCTCAAGATAGGACGCATTCTGGGTGTGATAGAGATATGTTAGATGTCAAAATGGATGTCAAAAATTCAGGATTTTTAACACAACTTAAATTAATAAGGGGGAGACCATTCAATATATCAAGTGTCAAATATGAGTGTCAACACTGTAGTATTAGTATTAAAACCAGTGAGTAAACGAAGGGGTGGCCCTAAACGAACCGCGAGCTTGTATTTTTGGTAATATACAATTGGCCACATGTCGCTTTTAATAAAGAACATATTTCATGGTTTTGTTTAATAATTTGTTGTTTCCATGGCGCCATTGAATGACGGTCACGGTCTCTACGTGACGGCATAAACTTATTTTTTATTTTTCTGTTTACAAATAATGCTTTTAATTGAGATTAGATATGTGTATAATTTCATTTGACAAGGTTTAAAACAATTTTGCACGTGTTTAGAAAAAATAATAAAGTCTACGTCGTAATAATTTGCATGACAAAACAGAACCTAGGGCGGTTCAAGGATTGTCTTCTTGAAATACGTAAGCTTTTGTTTTTGTTTCCAAAAGTAGGTATATAACAGTATATTTATAGCAAGTAAAACAATGCGATTCGTCACGGTTGAAGTTAATCCTATTTTTAGTTTCTTTGTAGTCAAGTATTGTGAATGCTAAGTTTGACCACCATAGCAAAGTCCGTTACTAAAAACATGACCGTAATAAATAAGTAAGCATAATTTTGTAGTCACATGTTTAGTTTTAATTAAAACAGTTTTAGAATTTTGAAGTTATAGATACTGGAAAAAGGAAATTAATAAATTAGCATTTATAATGCAAAATTAAAAGTAAAATCACAGTTTTAGAAACCCAAATGTCACGAAATTACTATTTGTAAAAATGTAAAAGACAATACTTACAGTAACAGTATTAGCATGTAGCTGCGGCCGGGCACTAGGGTACAGTAGTAAAATGACGTTGACGGCCACTCCTGCTAAGATCCCGAGTTCGACTCCCACCACCAAGCAGAGGGCAAATGTCGCAAGCGCAGGCACTAAGTCGGCCCGGCGCGAACGCCACATTGGTTTCACTACCTAAAAAAAGTTTAATATTTTTATTTTTGACTTTTTAATACATGATGTATACAAGATCACAAAAAAAACTTTGTAAAAAATAGCAAGGGTTTTGAATAAGGATATGTTGACGGGTTCTTAAATATTGTATTGAATAAATATGACTCACAGTATTGTTTATGACGTGTGACTCATAAACAATACTATTTTGACTAATCTCTCTTAACTGTAATTTTTAGTATAACAATAATTTTGTGATAAGAAAAATGAATAAAAATTATCGGTATTAAGTAAATAGATAAAATAACTGTTATTGTGTATTCAAAGGGTAATTAAATAGTTTCCTCACTATTGTTTTATCTGTTACTAAGTTCTGATAAGTTCTAAACAAATTTACTATACCTTTAGTTAGATTAAGGGCCGATTTTTCAATAGATAGTTAAAACGCCAGATATCGAACAGCCAGATAGCTTTAACTGAGACGAATAATAAAGTTTCAATTTTTCAATGGTCAGATAACCCTCTGCTAACTATCCTAATGATATTTGTGCAAGAAAGAGACATTCTTATATATTTTACAGTTGTTAGAAAAGGACTGTAAACTTTCAACGCATTGACAGCGGGTGTCCCAATTGACAAAAAATTTAGGTATGACATCAAGACTTGCCGTCAACGATAATACATAGATATACCGAAAACTAGATGGAGCCCACCGAAAAAAAATACAAATAAAAGTTACAAATACAATATATTTTAACATGTGTCTGTAAACTTTGAGAAAGTATTTCTATCTTATTCAATTGATTGCTAAGAATATTTTGGATGCTTTTTAAAAAAATCGATTTGGTATTTCATATACTCAGAGATACTTTATGTTACTGTATGTCTTAATAACTACTTAGTATTTTAATATAATTCTCAAAAAAACCTCATTTTGATATAGCGTATCTTTAGCAGTGTGTTATTTGTGACACGCACACATCAAACGTATTACTCCATCTAGAAATGTATACATCTGTGATGTCAACAATAGCTTACTGCACAGATATTTAAAATTAAACCTCTTGTGATATATATTTTTGTCCCGTTTTGATAACTATACATTATTGTCTTCAAATAAAGTAAAATATCCATGGTTTTACAAAAAATAAGCAAAACACAAATAAATTATCCTATATTTACATACGCATGATGACAGAAACGTCAAATAATCTGTTAGATAACTGCTTAACTGAGGCAAAAAGAGGCAGCTAAGTTTATCCGCCAGTTACCGAGTTTAACCTTCTGTTAGAGCTTATCCGCTAATTGAAAAATTCACAATCTTGCTATCCATAGAATAAGTCCTATCTGAAGGCTTAACTGACTATTGAAAAATCGGCCCTAAGATAAGTAACATTTTAGATATATAAAAATATCCATGTAACATAACTCTAACTCTAACTAAACACAATGAGACTATACCTATCTATATAACCTCTTGCGGTGCTTAGTATTCTACAGAATTCTTTAATTTCTGAAAGTATAAGTACCTACCTCATATTCTATCATAAATATCACAGCAACAATCACAACGGCGGCCAGGGAAGCCTTCGGAATGTAGTAGAAATACGGAGTCAGCAGACTCAGGGCAAGAAGTACTAGTACACCTGAAATATAAGCAAAATTTATGAGAAATTTAGATTTTTTTATTTTCTTTTTGGTAACATTGTGTAAAGTGAAGTTGAAAAGTTAGTTGATAACTTTTTGTGTGTCTATGGTATGTAAGTTACAGATTTTTTATTTTTATCTTTAACACTTAAAAAAACACGTCTTTACTTTTTTACAAAAAATATTACTAATATGCTTTTTGATAACATGATATATTGTTTTTTACAATAGCATTAAGTTACTGTCTGCAGATAATTAAAAGTACGTTTTAATTAACTTTTACTAAAATTTCAGATAAGGCGGTCATTGATCTGTACATTTTTTAAAAGAGAAAGTTTTATAAACTAAACTGATACACGTGAGCACTTTAGATTGGTTTAACGACTTTCAGAACTAATACAATTTCTGTTTTATCGTAAATTAATACATATTTATTTGTTTGTTACTGATTATCTAAGTTATTTTAATTGCATGAACATTCATGGAATAGATTCAATAAAACTGTATATTTTGTTTACAAAAAAATGAATATAAATTATTTTGCTAGCATTTGTTTCATATGCGGATTTTTATATAAATTTACACTCTCACACTTTTTTAAATACCTTCTCAATTTGATAACGTAGCGTAACTTTATTTTGATCTTACTCCATGATCAATAAATCTCAAAACCAAATATGACAGAAAAATATTTAACCTGTATAAACGCTTCCCATCTGTGTGGCCACGCCGCTGGCGTGATTGACAGCACTTCTTGAGAACGAGCCCGTAATCGGCATGGCCCCAACGAACGAACCGAAAATGTTCGCGAATGAGAGAGTTATCAACTCTTGCGTCGCGTCTACCGACTCCCCACTGGCTGGAAAATATATGGAGTTTTATATGGAAAGGTTGTAGAATTATTGGGATCAACAATAAAAAAAAAAATATGACTATCTCAACAACTGTGTGGTTTTGAGCTAAGCTTATAAGAGGCATCACGCAATGGACTAGGGGAAAACCTAGTTCAGACACGAGAAAATTTTGAAAGTAATTTTAATGAAATAGCCCGATCTGGCAATCGAACCCAGAATCAACTGTTTAAAAGTTCGGCATACACACCAATGCGACACAGAGTCTTTATACAAACAACTGTCAATAATAAGACGGAATTTTGCAGTAAGCAACTACATATGATAAGACGCTAATAGCCTCCAAGGCCAATTTTAGCCTTACGCCAAACACAGAGTTAAGCATATGGTGTGACTTAATGTTAATTATTGATAACATTACGATATTGCTGCTTATTATAAAACCATTAGGTCTTGTTTTCTTCAAACATAATTTGCAAAGTTTTTTAAGCAACTGTTTGTGACTTTAATGCCTTTTTTGTTATTGCTTAACTAATAATACCTAATAAATTATTTTAGTATATGGATATGATAAAAGCGCCTTTTGATTTTACAATATAAAGTTTTTAAGAGTTCCATTTTAATTTATTCTTCTATAAACTCACACACTAAATATATTCAAATACGAAGAAACAGACAAAAGCTAAAAATAGGTAATAAATTAAAATTAACTGTGATAACAATTTACAAGAGGATTTAAAATTTAAAAACATTGTCACGTTTTTGAAATCTGTTCAAATAACTGCTTGTTTTCATTTTCACGCTACTTAAAATGCCGTTTCCTCATTGCTAGTACACATAATAATTATAACAATGGTTATTATTAATAAGAAACATGGTTAAATGAAAATTTTTAAACAAAAATGCGACAATATTATATTATTATTGTGATGAGGATAGGTCAAGAAGTATAATTTATTATACAAATTAGAGTGTATGACATTTCATACGGTTCACAAATGAACACTCGATATTTAACTTTGTGATAGTAATTACGTAAATAAGATTCATAATTATTCATAATATGGAAAAACAAACTCAGTAGCTAGTGGGGCAAGTATCTGAGAAAAGTATCGCGCTATCTTATAAGTACTGGCTAACTATATGAATCTACGTCTTAATCCTACTAATTCCTACTAATATTATAAACGCGAAAGTTTGTGAGTATGGATGTATGGATGTTTTTTACACTTTCATGTTAAAACTACTGGATGGATTTTGATGAAACTTTGCAGTTATATAGGTTTTATACATCAGAATAAAACATAGGGTACTTTTTACCGCGGGAAAACTTCTCATTCCCACGGGAAACCGACTTCCACGCGAACGGAGTCGCGGGCGGCCACTAGTGTAATCGTAAAACTTAGTAAATATCTTACCAAAAGCCTTAGCAATGGCGACGTTCCCGAGCACGCCTATGATCGGCACAAGCACTATTGAAGACCCGAGGTCAGAGCACATTTCCCAGAAGGACACCGAGCCCCGGTCCGCCAGCTCGGTCCCGAAAGGAGGCAGGCTTAGTGGGGGCAAACCTTCCCTAAAACAAGTTAAAAAAGATTGTACGAGGGATAACTATATTAGGAATTGCTTTAAACTAGACAACGACTTTTACAGGTTTACTCAATTATGCATAGAGAATGGAAAGACTCTTTAGGTAAGTTGTTAAATTATGGTTTGACTTCGTCGCTTTTGTGTGATGGCTTCTGTGAAGTTTAGCGCAATTAAAGTATTAAGGTTTAGGGTAAGTTAATTAATTGTCTTTGGAATTCTTTATTAACATTATAAAGGTGAGGAGTTTATTTGATTGTTTGCATCATTTTGTTTGAACGCGCTAATAAATCTCAACTACTGGTTCGAATTGATAAATATTTTTGGGTTGAATAGTACATTGATTAAAGAAGGCTTTAGGTGTACAAAATAACGCTATGACTAATGGAAGCGGAGCAGCAAGGAAAAATTTCGCAAAAAAAAAACGAGGAAAAAATACTTTCTTTAACCTTAAGTACTTACTGAATATCTATAGCGATATACACAAAAAAAAACATTTTTTTCTTAATAACGCGGTTGAAACCGCATAAAACTGTATGTAATATAATATTTTATACCAGGATTTGAAATTCGATGTTTTAAATCAATTATGAAAGTAATTATGAGTTTTAATGGTTTCAGAGTCACGTTAAAAAAGATTAAAATTAATCAAAGATTAACTACTTACTACTTTTGTTAGATTTATAAAATTCAATAACTCTTGTTTACATAATTAGACAAAATGTTTAATTACCTAAATTGTATTGTATGTAATAAGGATTAACTAAATTGTATCTATACTTGTCTATTCTCTTTATTTTTTCTTTAAAATTGTAACTCAACACATTCAGCAATTGAATTTGTAATATCATAGATCTTCATTGTTTCAGTAATTTAGCCGTAAACTGTATCCAACACAGATAAAATTCTAATAAAAATATCAGCATTTTAAGACAAATCTATTTTCACCGCAAATAAACATTTCTTTTACGTTTAAACCACGTTACCCCATAAGTGGTTTAAACACAAACGCACTTCAGCCATCCCGACCAATAGGCTGAACTACATCAAAAAGCTTTCAAGGGCCTTTGGCATCAAATCTCTAGAGGTCTCAAAGAAAAGAAGAAAAGGACTACTAGAAAACGTATTAATTATTTTCCTGGGTATTACAGACCCCCAAAATCCGATTAGGTATGTTTTTTCTTGTTGTGTTTTCCCCTTGATGGGTCGTTGTTGAATAATGAAAGGGTGGATTATTTACTTCGATAATATTGGGTATTACGTTTTAGTACAGGTAAACGGATTTCGGTTAAATATAATAAGAACAGTATTTATAATGCACAGTGATGATAGTAATATAGCGTTAATTCTGCTTTAGTTATTACTGGGCGAAAAATATTTGTGACGGCAGCTTATCAGGAAGTTTTGTTATTTACGTGCTTAAAAAAAGTAGTTAAAGGCAATAATTACGGTTTTTTTTTTCAAACCTGGTTTATGTTTATTTGTGACATTTTTTATTATATCTAGGAGTAAGTAGTAAATTACTTCAAAAAAATATTTTGAACAATATTTTACAAAATAATTTAGGTACGTTTCTTTTAATTTACGGAATTAACCGACTCCTTGCCACCATCATTTTTCGAGCCTTTCCTCCGTGGCCCCATACAAAATTCAATGACGCGCTAGTCGCGTCACGGGCCCTCCTAAATGATGACGCACCTAACGCGTCGTGGGCCACTGGTGATGTTATTACGCTATTTTAGGCAATTTCAACTAAAATAATACAAAATGAGACCTGTTATTGTTTGTTTTGTTTCATTTATTAGTTTAGTGTATTTAAAAGTGTCGATCTACATGTTTTATACGAGATGGAAGGTATGTTATAGATTTCCACCATTGGTTGTCAACCTGTGGGAAGTATTTTATCGCAAATCAAAAATCTTCCGTTTTTACATCTAAACTATTCATTGGTGACCAAAACATAGTGATTATTTTTATAGATTTGCTAAGTTCGAATCCTGGCTTTAATAATAACACTTTTCAATAATTAGTAGGATAAACAGTTACCTGTAGGTAGGCACCCTATGGTTGACAACCACTGGCAAATTTAATTTCCAAAAAAAAATAGTGGCCCTTGATATTGGTGTTCCTAATGAGTTAATTTTTATATAAAATGAGATATTTTATTGATTAAATCAAATAAAAATTTGAATTGTAACTATTTTCTAATGACGCATCTCTCGCGTCATGGGCCTCCCTGAAGGTTTCTTCATGACGCGCTAGGCGCGTCACGGGACAGGAGTCGGTTAAACGTTACATCAGCCCCCCTACCGCGTAACTAGCGTCGATTTGAAATCGACGTCGACAACTGTTTTCATTGGCTAAATTGTTAACAATGGCGGGTCTCTAGCCAATGAAAACAGTTGTCAACGTCGAGTTCAAATCGATGCTAGTTACGCGGTAGGGGGGCAGCTGCTAATATCACAAAGTAGTCTATCAGCTAATCCCCGAACGTCTTGTTAACATTACCGTGAAGTTTGCCGAATCTTGAGCAAGATATTACTCGTAATCGCACAAGTTAGCACGAAACGTTGCTAGTTGGGATACGTTTAATAAGGTGTATCACAAGAGTTGCCAACTTTCGAAGAATTAACCAGAAAGTTACGGATAAGTTGTTCAGTGAAGCGCGTTCATGTTTAAATGTTTTTTTTTGTTTCGGTTTTTTGATTTTTGTTTCCGGGTGATGTTTTTTTACGATCATAACAAAGGCGGTTATCAGCATCATCATCAGCATCAGTATTGTCTTAGAAAAGAAATGAAAATTTTATAACATAAACTATTTTTTTTCTTACTATCTAGCTAGAGTATACGAAACAAATTTCTAAGTTTTATCAAGAGGGTAAGCTAATAGAAAAAAAAGAAAATACTTACTTGACGGTTCCAGTAAGTTTGAACGGCGAGCTACCGTTTTTCTCACACACAAACGCTATGACAGAGCACGACACTACAATTATAGCGTTTCTTGATGTCGACAGCAACCAAAGAGTTTTCTTTAGTCCTTTCTGACCAACTGGCAGCTTCAAGTCTTTGATTTTCTACAAAAAAAACGATATTAGGAGACAAAGTTTTCCGTCGTTAGTTGTTTTTATCTAAAATACCTAGTAACCATAGAAACATGATCTAAGCCAGGCTAACTTTAATATCCCTGAGGCTTACACTATTACAGTCCTAATTGGAGCGATTAACAAGCCTCGCGCAGTTAATAACCGTCCTACAAAGTTGTCAGTACAAAAAATTACAGTGTCGCAATTTGTGCTATTTTCGGTGATTTTCCAACTTTTTGTCATGTCCAGCACGCTCATTGGGTTTATACAAAACACTTCTCTATGCGTAACGTGTTGTGCGGATTTCTGACACTCAGCGTATTCTGAAAGCCGCTTATCGGCTCTACATAAATGAGCGCAATATTTTTTTTACTGTTTTCCGACGATATCAGTTATGCCAGTCATGATTGCGAGTACAAATGAATTGGCAACACCGGCTTTTGAAAACATGCCGTCAATTTTGATGCGTCAAAGCTGTGTATGTAAAAGTGTTAAATCTAATTGACGGCAGGTATATATCTAGAAAGTGGATTTAGTTGTGTTGCAACTTGTTGCGTAATACACGATTAATTATCTACAATATAAAGTTACTATTAAAAAACAATATAAAACTCATAGGGTCTTGCTAAGTTCGTAATTTTCTTCCCTAATAAACATGTTCTTCAGATCAACTACAAACAATTAAGAAAATATAAAAACAAAAACAGAGAATAAACTCAGCTACTTACCCTCATCAATAACAGGAGAACGATGCACAGCACCCCCATGGTAGTATCGGCCAATTTGGCATTAGGCATATTAATCACCACCTAAAACAACACAGTCGCATAAAATATAAAAACCGTTACGTCATCTCAAATAATAAGATAGGCTTATCCTCTCACGGTTTATTGAAACATAACCCGAGTAATGAAAAAAATAACGATCAAAAACCACCCTTATCACGAGAGCGACAAGGGCTATTAACGCGAATGAAGCCGCGGTTTACAGCGCATCATTAAGATTAGACAGCAGCTCATTGACACAGAAAGGGTTTCTATGTAAAATGATAACAAGGTTGAATATTTAGTAAGTAAATTTTGACAATGCTTAAAAGCTTCTGTTTCACCGTGTTAGGGTTTGTACTTTGGATTTTATGATTTTTGTGGCAGTAACACGATAATACGTCCGGTGCCACGATACGCGAAACTATGATATGAATAGTCGTTAGGTTAGCGAAACATGAAATATGAATCGTCGTTAGATTATTGTTTGTTTTAGCTATTAAAGGCGAACTTTAGGAATATTTTACTAAGTGTGCATAAGGATTACTTAGGAAATTAAAAACCTAATGGAGCGAAAATACAATAGAGCAGTACGCAAAGATATACGAAATATTGAGTATTGCCCACTAACAAAATTATAACAAAATATTAAATCATCTAAGTACACTAAAATAAGAAATTCAATATTTTCAATACCACAGCCAATCAAGCAATCCGCAGATATCTTATTCCATTCAAAAAATAAAATGTCAAGAAATTACACTGCAATTTGTATTCCAGTTCGCATTGTGAAAGCTGAAATGAGAAGCCAATCTGATTTCAGCTGGGTCCCGATTGCTTGCGGAATTGCTTAGTAATTTCAAGGAATAAAAAAAGATAAAAAAAGATGTTGCGAAACAAAAAACTGCGAGAATAGACAACACAAACCTATTATGTTAGAGCAGAATAGGAAAACAAATGAAGTTAGGCGCCGAGTGCGTGGGCTCGATTTAGGAATCTTGTTTGTAACAAACTGGAAAATTGGTTCGAATGTAATCTGGTAATGAAATATTCGACGGTAATTTAATTTTACCCGAAATAATCTTTTTAGGGTCTTCTACGTTAGCGTTTTACATACAAATAATCAGACGATATTTGGTAACTAATCTGCGATCTAAAATCTGTAAACGGTGTTGTTATTTTTGATACAGTTTTAATCAATTTTTAATCAGTTTTATTAAAATTAAAGCATGAGACATTTAAAACGATTACAATAGCGGAATATTTCTGTAAATGTCTGGATCAAAATAATAATGACTTTGTTTTTGTAGTCGACAAATTAGCAATTGGCCTACTTGTCGGTGTATTATGTGTGTGTATAACGCTACAGACTCCCGAACCATAAGTCTGTTATAGACTAGACGGTAGTTCGAGCTTTGCACAAACTGTTACCATCAGTAAAACAATAGCTGATTAAAAAAATTACCTGTTTGAGAGTGTCCAAGAATGCACCAGACTTAAACTGAAGACCAAATAATCCTTTCAGTTGTGACACTGCTATTATAACAGAGGTAGCTGATGTAAATCCCACTGTCACTGGTACCGATATAAAGTCTATTAAAACACCTGGAAAAAAACACATATTAACAGTACGAAAATAGCAAATTTTGATTATTTTATCTAAGCAAAAACTTTAAGAAACTTTTACCCATCACCTACACATATTAAGTAATTTAATAGATGCAAGACATACCTAGATGTAGGACACCCATTAAAAACTGGACTAAACCGGTCAAGAAGCAGAGCAATACTGCGTAATCAGTATTTCTACCCTGAATCTGTTGGTAGGTCATTAGAGCAAGCAGCGCTGTAGGACCCAATGTGATGTCTTTGCATGAACCGAATATGATGTAGACAAAACATCCCATGAACGAAGAGTAGAGGCCATACTGTAACAAAATTTATTATCAGCTTCGAAATTTAAGTTTAAAAACAAAAAAAACGAAACGGTAGAATAATTAAGAAGCTGAAATGTCACGGACAGGTATGTACACGGTAGAATTAAAATACCTTTTATATTCTGGAGTTAAAATAACATACGACGTTTATCTTAACTTAAACGATGGAGGTGTTATTTTTTACCATTCTACAATTTCAATACCACCCTTATTTTAAAAAACTTGTAAAACCTTTGATCCCACCTACGAAGGATAAATAGGAATATCTTAAATTGGGAAATAACGATTTTGATATTGAATTGGCAGAAAATTATCCGGATTTTAAATAAGTTTTCACATTGAGGGTTTGTTGAATACTTACAGTAACGCAATGTCGTGTCATGATATTTATTTTCTCAGTGCGTTGTAAATAAAATGCTTCGTCAATATATTACAAACAATCTATGCCTCAACATGAGTATATTTACCTACTAAAATTTGAGCCCGCTTAAATTTCAGTGCAGTACAACATAATTACTCATGCGGCTTGCATGTTTAGGACATAATAAACCGCACTACATCGCAATATAGCCCGTGATAATATTGAATGTCAAATATGGGGTTTGGAGGTCAACAAACGCTATGGAATTTAACCTAAACATGAGTTGAATACGTAATGGACTAAAACCAAACCGCGATAACATAATGCGGATGAAAGCGATACTGTGGGGGAAAGTTGGCGACATGATAGATTACTTTATCTATAAATAATATGTATATGTCTATAGGAGGTAGCTTGCCAATTAACTTTATTTTGAAAAGGGTACCAAACATTGCAAAATTCACAAGACGAGATAAATCTTGAAGGAAATGGTTCAAGAAACCCAAATCCTAAAATTTTACGCAATTCTTTTAATCTTACTTAGTTAAATCAGTTGTGGTAAAGCAACAGCCATGACTCTAATAAATATATTCAAAATACTTTTGAACGTAAATTCAGGTCATCTGTCAACAAAACTGTGATTTTTTAGTTAGCGAGTAATTTCAGGTCAATGACATCCGTTAACATTTAACAGTAAAATAAATTGCAAAAACTTCGCAAACACGTGATGTAAAGCATTTTTATTAAACTGACTATACCCGACAGCTCAGCTGAATAATTCAAATTAGAGCTGCGTTATTTATATATTTTTTAAAATGTACAAAAGATACTTGTTTGATTAAATTTCCACAGCAGCAGCGTTGTCGCTTTCAGTTAAATTTAATTTAGTTGGCGTCGTGACAGTCTTGCATCTAGAAGGTTCATCCTGAGATCACCTAGAGATTGGGGCTTAGCGTTGGAAAGTAAGAGGTTATTTACCTGCGGTTCTAATCCACCTAAAGTGGCATAGGCTAAAGCTTGAGGTATGACAGTAAGGCCGACAGTGATCCCAGCTATCAGGTCGGCGACAGCTTTTTCAGTGTTGTATTCGGGCAACCATTTTGTTACTGGCAACCTTTTGTGCATCAATCTACGCCACCGCGTTTGTCTTTTAAAGCGGTTTTTTGATGGCGATGACATGGCGCCGAATTTGCGTTCACGTGGTCTGGGGACAAAAAAGTATGTGAGCGAAAATTTCTATTTACTGTTTTCACTTTGTTATAGCTACAGTTTTGATGTTGCAAATAGATCTAAATTCAACAAACAATTTAAATACATTAATTGTTTTTAGTTTTCCCTAATCAGCGTTTGTTCATTAAATTATATTATAACTACTGAATAACAACTATTGAATGGACTCATTTGAATGTCACAGAAAAAACAGCGACATATACCTATTGGAAGGTAGGTAAGTACATAACTAGTCCGATTGCAGTGAAGCTGGAATCAAAGTTCAGAATTTAATGCTCGAATATTCAGAAATGCACGGTGATGATTCCGGTAATTTGTCGATACCTGTTCACATGTGGATTTGAATCTACAAATCGTTGATTTGCGAGCTCACTTGTTAGTTGCCAGTACCTAGGTACAGTTGTGCACAAATGTATGTAAAGCCTACATAGCAAATGCATGTGAAGGGTACACTAATTCAACACAGGCCACTGGCGACGTAGCAGTGTGTGATTGCATTGAATATCAATTTGGTATTCAACGAGCACTTTGGTCACACTATGGTCAGAACCAAATTTCGTTAGTCATTATTACCTTCTAAGCCGCAAGCTTTTAATTAATTTTACAACAAAACGAGGTTTCCAGAAAACCAAAGCTCATAAAGCGTCTGCAGTTCCAACAAAATAACCCGTTTCTTCTTCATTCAAGATAATGAAATTAGTCCAAAAGCTAAAGCGAATGGAGACCGAGTCTCCAGAAAAGAAACTAACGAAACTCACTACAAGAAATTAAACGACCATCATTACTTCTTACTTCAAAAGCTAAGTTTTATTTTCAACCAACGGGTTTTATAATAAGTTCTTAAGTTAATTCCTTCAAATACGCTCTGCGGTGGAACGTTCAAGTTTTAGACAAAGAAAATACACACCGATTGTTTGCTGAAGAAATACGTGCGAGTTCTCAGAGCAGGACGAGATATCGATTCCAGATAGGAAGTTGATAACAATATTGTTGGGCATGATTTATATGTTATTAAAAGGTAATAAGGAACATAGAGGCAGAAATATCAGTATTATTGAATTAAGAATACTCCGAACTTCCACTCAGGGGGTGTTTGTATGATAAAATATGTGATCATCCGCGTAATCACAAAATATTTGTAACAGAGGAAAAACAAAATATATCAACATTCGGCTGTCGAAATAATCGTTAACGTAAGGTTTATTGCCAACCAAACGTAACAAGGCAATATTCGATACAGCTGTCACAGAACAGACGGCCACTTTCCAATCAACGCTGATATCGTCCAATTTATGTGCGGCCCGAGCATATACCTACGAGTCAATATGTCGATAGGGCGGGAACAGGGCAGCCTGCAGACCTCTCCTACACCCAATATTGAGGCAGTTGATTTAATTTAAGGGCTTTTGTATCGGTCACTTCCAATTCCCTAATAAACGCTGCCTCGCTAACCACGGTCGGCAAAAACAAAAGGTTTCTGCTTAGTTCTTATGCCGGAGGGTCGACCGCAATTATTGATGTTTTGCTAACACAGAAAGGTACGATACACATATGTAGGTGGGTGCTTTAATTTATTTGCAGAAAAGGGACGGTATCCAGTGAGATTTTCCTGTTTTATACGGTCAATCTCCCAAATACATGGGGCTTACAGTGTAGTAGGTAGGTAGGTTTTTATAATGCTATTCGTTAGAAAATGAAAAGCTAGATTTGTTTTCTCTCCTTATTATAAGAATAAGGTCTAAGAGGTATAAAAAACGCCCTTAGAAGAAAATAAAATTCGAGATGTATAAAAGCTTTTTGCTACGACATTTTGTCAAGATACGAGACGGTTGGTAATCCAACAAAAGTTCTTAATAGAACTTTTAATCAAGACGAAAATGTTATAGGTAGACAAATCTTAAAGCTTATCATATCTAGGCTTATCTATCTTAGTTTGAAAAATGAAAACAAAAATTCCTAATATTGTTAGTTATCATCAAAATATTATAATGTTTTTTTTCTTGCAAACACATACCTATACCTATACTTTTAAATATTTAGCCAAGTCGTTCAGCCATACGTATTTAGTTTCCCATTCAGCCAAGCATATCATTGTTGATTATTTTAGAAAGAAGTCCGGTTAACCCCTATAAAATAGCAATTGGTATCTTTCCCAACCAAATTAACCTTAATGAAAAAGCAATTTTCGCTATATTCTCCTACAAATTCTACATTCGTACACCGACCAAAACAGTAAAAGACACCGACATGTCGAAAGCGTTTACAGCAATACTACTCGTGATGCCCCCAATCCGATGTTTGAAAGTAAGGAGCAAAGTTCCAAAGGAACAAGTTGGGTAAATAAAACTATAATAAACACTGATATTCAGTGGGCCACTCAGGGAAAATCCAATTATATCTGAGACGACGACGTGGAAACGCTGAGAATAACTCGAGAGGAACTTTTGTTTGCAACTTGGCTTTTTGCAAAAGTAAATGTGTAGGATTGTATTAAACGTAAAGGGGCAAAACGTTGTTTTTTTCTGAGAACGTAGGCAATAAGCAAGTCGACTAAAATGAGCAAAGAAGTGTTACTTTTTCATTAAACAAAGCAATTTTTTTTTGTTTAAAGCTATGTTTTAAATTTAATTTAAAACCTAATAAAATAAAGATGCTTATGCATATTTCAAAGGAGCGTTGAAATTAAAAGTTTAAATAATAACAAGTTAAAAAAAAATGTGCTATCATAGCTTTAGCGAGACCTTGTTGATTTTTTTTTTTTTTTTTTTTTTTTTTTTTTTTTTTTTTTTTTTTTTTTATGTGATATAGGTAGCAAACGAGCATGCGGGTCACCTGATGGTAAGTGATCACCGCCGCCCATGACTACCCTCAACACTGTAGGTGTTGGGGGTGTGTTGCTGACCTTTAAGAAAATATATAAATAAATAAATAAAATTGGGCACCGGATACCGCACTCACCGAACGAAACGCAGGAACATCGTTCCTACTTCACGTCGGTTTCCTGTGCGACGGTGGTATTTCACCGGTCGAGTCAGCCCAGCAATCGCTGCAGACAGAGCCTACAGCTAGACTCTACCACTCAAAAAATGATTGGTGAAATTTAACTTAGGGCAGATTTTTCAGTTGTCAAATAAATGCTATCCGATTGAAAATAGGTATGTTTTTATTAACACTACATACGTATGTCAAATATTTTTATTCGACGTGCAAAGAAAGCATACTGATTTTCTGTCAGATAGAATTTATTAGACTATTGAAAAGCCGGCCTTAAAATATCTCAACTAAGTACTGATAGGCATAGATATAAATATTTTTCTTAATAAAAAACCATTTCTGGCATTGTATTATTTGAAGCTGATATAGGTTTGAACATCAAAACCTGGCGGTAAATGATCCTATTTTACATTATTATAAATTGATACCAATTTTAATTGTACTTACATCTAAAAAAGTTTATGAAATTCTGTGATTATCTACTGTATGATTTGGCTTTATTAACCTCGTTTTCAAAATTAAGCATGTTTAAATGCAGATTAACGTTGAAGTACATCACAAATTACCACGATGCAAAACCGAGGTCATGTCATACAAAATTAATTAGATAAATAGCGGGTTCATCTTTGCAAATTACAGCGCCATTTGTAAATGCAATAGTTACAGGCTTACATAACTTTTGACATCAGGAACAGCTATTCAACATGTATTCTGAAATTAACAGTAATAATAGGATATTCGTGTAATAATGATTGATAGGTAAATCGGTAACCTGATTAGAATCTAATTGGCTAGTTGTGAATATGTTTGTATTTAAAGCAATTATTCAATTCCAAGTTTACTATTGGATAAAATGTTTGTTCCGTATAAACAGACATACGATCAACAAAAATATACCTTACTAGTGGCCGCCCGCGTTTCCCGTGGGAATGAGAAGTTTCCCGCGGTAAAAAGTACCCTATGTGTTATTCTGATGTATAACCTATATTATTGCAAAATTTCATCCAAATCCGTCCAATAGTTTTTACGTGAAAGAGTAACAAACATCCATACATCCATACATTCTCACAAACTTTCACATTTATAATATTATGTAGTAGAATTTATAAGTTACCAACAAACGTAAGTAAGAATAAATAAACTCATTTTTTCTATCTGTGAATAGCTTAAAAAGTTATCATGTTTAGTTATTTAATGAAATGGCATAATTATTCGACATGACCCTGAAAAAACCTGATAAAACTAGGAAGTGATAAGATTCCAGATCGATACTAACGTATCACTGTGGTTAAATGACGCAAGCGGCTTAGATCAATGATAATTATCTTAATCAACAACTTTTTAAATAACAAGAATGGAATTACGCAAGTCATGTATTATAAAAAAAGTTATATCTACTGTAATAAAGCTATTTAGAAACTTAAGCATTTTGGCTATTTAAACAAAAAAAAAAACCTCATAATGATTATAAGTTTTCATAAAATCTATAAGTAAACTATTTTAGCAAAAAAAAAAAACTTTTATTCATCATAGATATGTAACATATACTTAATGAACGTCAATGTTACTAATTTCGACTTTACCTAACCGTAGACCGAGAGAAAAAAGCCGGCGGAAAAAGGCTCCCAGCACTCTTTTCGGAAATTATACAATCATAATTTAGAATTCAAATCGTGTACATTCAGTGAATATATAAATTATTTTCTCGTACCTGCCCGCTCAACACTATAAAAGTTTAAAAGCAGGCACTGTTGTTATTGATTTTGAAGTAAGTGCGCACTTTAGAGATCACCCTCAAAGAAGTTTATCATTTTAGTTCCACAGTATCAAATAGCTCAATGGATTCAAAATCGCCAAACACTACGGTACCCATCTGATAAACATTGTCACATTCGGTATATTTTGATACTAAACAAAAAAAAACTATATTCTTTATCTCAAAATTGACTCGTAAATCAGCGGTAGGTCAAACAATATCTCTTCAAAGCAAGAATTCACAAAAGGCACGTCCCATGATAAACTTTATCAGGAATATGAATAAATATACGAAAGTCCAATAAATAAATCTCATTTTATTTCAAATGACGGATTTAAACGGCCGCACATAAAACTTTTACGGCTAAATATCTGATAACCCCAAATATTTTTTTTATAAGTAGGGACAATAAAACATGAGATGAATTCCATTCCCTTTACGTTTGCTAAATAACAATAAATTTATAAAAGAAGACTACATTTTTATGGTAACAAAAAAAACATCCCTTTGAAAAACTATTAGTAATGTAAACTCTATGAATTCGTTGAGCGTTTGCCACGTAATTTGCCCATCAATCTGTCGTCACGCACGTCAACCCTGCGGGGTATCTGTCAATGTCAAAATGACGGATCTATCCGTAACCGCGGAATGATAATCCGCAAAATATCCTCAAAGGAGCGCTCAACGAATCCCCGTAATTTAATATTGAATGTACATTAATGTTGTTTACACGACTCAGCTGGGGTGAGTTTAAGACGTTATCGTGAACCATTTTGCTAACTACCTTCCTTAAACAGTTTTATTTGCACGTGGTTTATGTAGGTAACTAACTATTATTAACAAAATAATTGTTACACAATTTTTTACTTGGTTTTCCATTAGTTTTTATCTTATCATTGTGGTGGCGTTTGATAACCTTATTAAAAAAAACTTTATGACTTGTCATCAGCGATGAACTTTTTGATAGGTAACAGTCCATTAATATATTGTTTTTTTATTTACACTAAAACTTTATTAAAACCTTGAATACCAATATAACATAAGCTCCGTTTTAATACCACAGAAACGTTTCATAAAACTTTAAAATGGGTATATAAAGCTGCTTGCGAAGAAGTAAGACTGGCAGTTATTTTTAAACCTAAGTTCTGAGATACAAACTGTTATCCGAGATGACATTTTCTAGAAATAACTACTTTCTTCTACCCACACGCGCAGGCGACCCCGTTTCTTTTTAACCAAACCTAAACAATTGTTACGATACCAGACTTAGTAATAAAATGTGTTGTTTCATTTTCATTCCATCGAAAAATGATGTCTAAAAATTTCGTTTCTTCTTCATTATTTATACCTTTATTTACGTAGTAATTAAGGTATTATTAATTAAGCACCGATCTGATCTCTACGTATTGACGATAAATAAATAATAAGTTTACATAAAAAATTACTAAACTAATGAAGTAGGATTAGTTTCAACAATACCTAATGCAATTTACATTAAACTGATATCATAGAGTTAATGGAGCGATGCAAATTGCACTGTCTGATTGGACCTAGTCGAATTTGAATATGTACTTACATAGTTAGCTATAGTCTATATAAACTAAATAAATACAAACATAAATAGTCCAGCAACTTCAACTACCAAAACAAGTTAACACCATTATAAAACACGTGTCCCGCTTTATTTTCAAGGAAATATTGAGTTTCAGTTTTTTCGTAATAAGCGAAAAGAGGCGAGTTATTACAAAAGCGTAGAGGAATTCTATCATAATTTGTTATTTTTTCACGAGTTTGTTCGAAGCAATCTCGGTCGTCGAAATCGATTTATCTCGGCCTGAACAAGCCTGTGTCACGTATTCCTCATTAATAGGGTTCTACAGTTTCTTCAAAGCCCTTTTTACGACAAAATGCGCTTCCACTTGTTTATTTATGTAGCATCCACAGTTTACACGCCTTGTAAGGGAAATTGAGGATTCCGTTGACAATATTTTGTATTATTTCGGGGGTGCTTCTTATACTGTCTTGTTATTTACACATGTTTTTGCTATTATTACGGTTTTGATCATGATTTCATTCTTTTTGCAAATGGTCAGTTAGGATTTCTTTTAGGAACGGCGTTCTTTCTTCGGCGAAGTGATAAACAAGCAATTGCTCTATCTGACTTGTCCTTTAGACTCTAGCAGTATAAGATGCAATTAAATAAAATACTTAAGATATTTATTGGGTCCAACGCTAGTAATGAGTTTGCCTAACCCGCGGCGATGCCGCGTAAGAAAATCTCCGATTGCGATCCCTTTTAAACGCTAACTTCATCTCGTTAACCCTTAATATAGTTGAAAAGTTCTAAGTGTTCTTCTTACGGGACAGCCCGGCGCCCTTGAAACTTAAATACAGCGCATAAGTTTCAATCGATTAGGATTTATTCACAGCCATATCACATAACAAATAATTTCAATAGGTTTTTTAATGGTCAGATCATCGATGAATTCAATTCAACTGCTAAGTTGTATGTTTTCATTGTCACTTCATACATGGGTAGGTATGTCAAATATTTGACGTGCGACAAGGACATACCTACTATTTATCTGTCGAAAAGAATATCTGAATACTGAAGAACCAGCTCTATTTTTTTTCTTTTATAGCTTATTTCTGACATTTAGCATTAAAGACACACGGGCCACAAGTCACGAGTCCAATTAATCCCTAAATTCAAAATACACTCAAGTCAGACAAGCTAACACCGAAGGTTAATAGTTAATTATAAAATGTTAAACCGACGTACCTACCATGTCTCGGTTAAAGGGTTGTTAAACTAATATTGACTAGACTGATAATTCTCTCTGTATAATATTATTTAAGCCGGTATTTACTCGATGGGAGATCTCGTCAAACATTGGGGGATCATTCGACAATCGATGAGGTCGACATCTGCGGTGGTTCACACATTTTTTGTTGGAGGTACCAAATACATTAGGGAGGTATTAGGAGGCAAAATTACATGTCAACGATTCATAAAACATCTTTCTTAAATGTAAGACCCATTTTTTTGTGGTTTAAATTCAGCTTTAGAATAAAATGTTGTTTTATTTACGAGTAAGTAGGTATTATGATTTGGGACCGTAAATGGTAGCCTTTTAAAATAAGAATTATAAATCAATTATTTACAGCTATGCTTTGTGACTTAATAAATAAGTACCAACTGAAATAAATTATTTTAAAGTAGCGTCTGATGAACGTCACTAACAATATAAATTCCGAATAAAAATATCTTGAGGATACTACGTGTTGTATTAGTATTTACTTTATTGATTAATCCATTATTTTTAAACTTTTTTTCTATTTTAAAATTTTCAGTGTTAAAGAGGTTGTAATGCTTAGAAATATCTATTGCAATTCCATAATCTAAGACTCTTCATAAAAAATCTATAGTGTCAATTAGCGTAATCTTTTTTTTTCTTTTTTTTTATGATATAGTGAGCAAACGAGCATGCGGGTCACCTGATGGTAAGTGATCACCGCCGCCCATGACTACCCGCAACACTGTGGGTGTTGGGAGTGTGTTGCTGAGCCTTTGAGAAAATTGGGCACCGGATACCGCACTCACCGAACGAAACGCAGGAACATCGTACCTGCTTCACGTCGGTTTTCTGAGAAATACACTCTAAAATGTCTTTGATCGTAGCTGTTATTTTTTAAAGCCAAGCGAAGAAAATAAGACAGCGGCATATAATTTGTCCTTTTCTTATTTAAACAGTTGTATGCTATTTTCGATGATATTATTAGATGATAAATTGTTTAAGTAGGTATCACTATCTACTCATATCATATCATGTTATATTTTAAAATGTAAATGAATAGATCAAATGTCAAGCAAAATTTCGTAGACACTTATCTAACGTGATAATTTCTTATGCTTCCGTTTTTATAAGTAGGTAAGTATTTTAAATTTTAATAGATATAGTCTAAGATCCCGCTATAGGACGACCTTCACCAAGCTGGTTAATGGATGAAAGATATTTTTTTTTAAATAAACTATGTCAATAAATATAGTTACAATAATAGTGCGAATGGTTGTCTTAAAAAATTTCATATTTGATAAAATATATATTTCATATGCATTAACCGTTCTATAGCGGGATCCTATACTAATATTTATACGATGAAAGCTAAATGTTCTTTCTTCAAGTAGGTAACATATTTTCTTAAATGATCACAACAAAAAATTATGAAGATTTTACCAAAACTCGACCAAGGGGTAAAATAGCAGAAAATGGTTGAGTTTAAATTTATATTGAAAAAAATAGTAGGTCAAATCATCTCAGGTAGTTTAAACTATTCATTAAAAATAAGAAGTTAACAAATTATTTACGTACTGAATTTATAAAATATTTAAGTTTTTATGGCCACTAGTAAAGTAGTAAGTTTTGATTAAAATTTCAGATAACTTTATCTTTTTTTAAATAGAATAATTAGATATTTTGAAAGTATTATGAGATACACAAAATAAAGTACGAGCAAAAACTTCACAAATAAAACCAAAACCAAAGTGTATTTAAACAACATAAAACCATAAATCACTTGGCAAACTTACACTGTTCAATTACTAACAATTTCTAACCCGTACCAATTCACAACAACATTTTCGTAACCACACGTAACAAGTTTTCCACCAATTGATTTTAATCACACACACGCGTTAAATCCGCGCCGCGGTTGTAAGCAAACTGACAGAAAACCAACGCGAGCGCAGCCGGCAATTAAAGATAATAAAAACGTTCGCTTAATACATTGCATCATATGCTGAATATAACTGATTGAAATTGATTGTCGAATAAGAAAATAAAAAATGAAAAGAAATAATAACGAAAATGTAAGGAAATTATTCAATTTATCTTTGAAATATTATCAATCTTTAGATTCTTTTGAGGCTGATAAAAAGGGTCGGTGACATTTCGGACCAAAAAAACTCGGACACCTTCGCCAATATATGGATTTTCAATTTTAATATTATTTTTTTCCATACATTGGCAAATTTTTATGTCAATAAATAAACTAGCCCAGGAAATGTTAAAACATAGCTAATGAATGAACAAACCTAAATATATTTTTACAAGAAAAAGATATCAAATCAAAATTAGTTCATCAATTTAGGAGCTAAAAATGCCGCAGACCAACTTGCGATTGATGACCTCTGTGGCGAAGCGGTTTATATACTGGATTGTTAATCGGAAAGTCCTGGGTTCAATTCCCGGGTTGGATCAATTCAGAAAAAGTTGTAAGCTCAAGTTGCTTTCAAGCTAGTTTGCGTCTGGGTGTACATTTTTAGAGTGGTAGAGTCTAGCTGTAGGCTCTGTCTGCAGGACAATGTTCCTGCGTTTCGTTCGGTGAGTGTGATATCTGGTGCCCAATTTCTCATAGGCCAGCAACGCACCCTCAATGCATATGTAATTGTGGGTGTATATGGGCGGCGGTGATCACTTACCATCAGGTGACCCGCATGCTCGTTTGCTACCTATTATATATATATAAAAAAAAAACTTACTGCAGAATTACATGAGGGTGTAGTAGTCTGAAGATATATTTAGGTATTTATTACTAGATTAAATTATGCATGTAACAAAGATAAATATGAAGAACTGGATGTCAGAACAGCAATCTTATAGTTGTTGTTTTTATTTTTTGCATTGTATTGAGAGAATATTTCTAAGAAATAAATAAATTCTTAATGAAAATTCTGGGAAAGTACACTAAGTAGGTATTATTTTTAATACCTAAAAATGACTGTTTTATTAATTATAAACTCATTTATGCCAGCTTTTTAAATGAGGATTAGAGTTTTTTTTTCTGAACATTAAAGAACAGTATTTAAACATACAAAAATGCTTCAAATTAAATATAAATCTCCAGACTAACACATTATCACAAAGACTTCGCATGTAGTCTATAATATTATTAAAGTTTATTTTTATACAATTTATTTGCAGAAAATAAGTAAGTAAGTTAAGAAATAATATAATCAAAAACTAAGTTTGACCAAACAATGTAAGTTTTTTAAATTAATAATAAAATTATTTTGTATGAATGCATGTTATGAAATACATTTAGGTAAATTTTCTAAACATGCCTTTTTATGTGAATAAGAGTTCATATAACTTCACATCTGATCATTATCTAATATTTGTAATAATGAAGGTGTAGTTTTGTCAAACTTTTTCATAAAACATTGAATGTCGTCTAATTTAATAAACTATTCATAAATCAAGATGGAATAATTACAATTAAAGATGGAGCAGTTGTAAAAAAAATCCATAAAGTGGTTTAGGAGCAGTAAGTAAACAAACATACAAACAGATATGATTAGCGACTTAATACTATGTGATGACAATTAATAATTAAATAAATCTCCAGACTACCACACAAACTGTGTAGCCCTAAACTAAGCAAAACTTGTACTAAAGGTACCACTTAATGGATTAGGGGGAACCTAGTTACACTTAGACACAAGCCAATATAGAAGACATTATAACTAAATTGTGCCGACCCTGTAAATCGAACCCACAACCTTCCACTTTACAGTCCGGTATACATACCTCTGTGCCACAGAGGTCATTAATAATTAGTTTGCTTTCAAATAAAGTGAATAGCTTATATTAGATACAATATTTGCAGGACATTTCTGCTCATGCTGACTCTGTAGGTAGCCTACCATGTTTCATAGTGTTTAACATATTATCTATAGACTAGTATCATCCAGAGTTTATTCATTAATATTTATAATTATTTATTAACTAAGAAAATAATTTCTGATTAGCCCTTTTTATTAAGTAAATACAATATAAAAAAAATGTATTTTTAAATTAGAATTAAAAATTATTTCATTAAAACTTGCTTGAGATCTTACAGAGCTTGTTATCTATGTGCAAATAATACTAAAATAACTGGTACATTTTTAAAAAGGTATAGAAGCCCCTTACATAAAGAAAGTCTGTATTATTTTATGGCAGTAATTGACTTCAGGCAACGGCCAAAGAAACATTTTTATTCAAAGCTTAGCATATTGGAAAGTATAAATCTAAATGTTTACTTACCAAGCGTTTATAAATACGTTATGATTTCCAAGCGCACCATTATTTACACATTTTATTTAAATTTTATAAAAAGTTGAATTTGAATTAAACGTCTAAGTCGATAAGTGTCTTAGTGCTTAGGAAACCACAAATATTCATTTTAAAAAGAAATCCAACACGAAATCAACTTTGAACACAACATTGGACTTGTAATGTGATACCAAAATAAAATTGTTATTTATAATAAGTAATTACAAAGTTTTAGCAAAAGTAAACAAAACAGAAAATTCAATCCAAATAATAAGCATTTTATTAGATATTATACCACTTGATCGACTTTTCTATTTGCATATTATTTGTTTTACTGTGAAAGTATTAAAAGGAAAAACACATCATTCAACAGTTTGGTAGCATTCTGCTTTTTGACATCTGTCAATATAAGTCAATGTCACTTGTCTAGTATCATACGACAACTTAATATTCGTTCAAAAACCAGTTATTATTAATAAAAACCTTCGTAGTTAGACATGTTGGGGAAAGTTATTGTTTCTTTTTATCCGTAAAATACCCTTGTTTTGTGTTTTTAAAATTTATTTAGAAAACCGAAACATTATTTAAACTATAATAGTAAATAAATAAATAGCCTATATATGTCCCATATTTGAGCACAGGCCTCCTTCTCGGATAGTGAGAGGGTTTGAGCCGTAATCCACCACGCTGGCGCGGTGCGGGTTGGTGGATCACATGATGGATTAACATCCAATCATGTGGGTTTCCTCACGATGTTTTTCCCTCACCGTTAGTGCGTGATAAACATGTAGGTACATAATTTGAAAAAAAGCAAATTAGTGATACACCCTAGTGGGGATCGAATCCGGAACCTTCGGTATAGTAGACCGTTCCTGTTGCCACTAGGCTACCACGCACTTATTTAAACTATTTAGCAAAAAAAATATGCAAAAAATGTTAATTATGCCTTCTTACCTAAGTAGGTACTTATTCGCTTTGTCGAATGTAGATCACAGATTAGGTATCTTATACGTAGTAGGGTTTTGAGAACTTTGAGACATTTTAATTAGGTATCTATTTTTAAACACACATTAAATTATTGTTAGGTGATGTTATGGTTGATGATCTCATATTTTTAAAGATTATATTTCGATGTTACTTATATTTTTGTATTAATAAAACTGTATTGGACTCAGATTTTTTTGTTTTAGAAAGAAATATGTATTTATGTATTTCAGGTTAAATACTAGTAGATAAACAATACTGAAAGTTTTCTTAGAGTGTAAATCTCGAACAGCTTTGTAATTAAAGGACTTTTCATAAAAAATATTCCACCTGCTGCTAAATTAAAGAAACGCGAATGCTAAATCGTGCGACTCGAAATTTTTCGCATCTTCTTAACGGTCTGTTATAAATATTTATCTATTTTTTGTATTCGTCCGGGTCAATGTGACGCTGGGGAAATGCGGGATATTGAAAGTAGACCCCGCTCCCTGAATCATCGCCAGGGTCTGTCCTCACTTGTCTCAGCATCGTGCTGTCAACAGTCACGTCCCAAACGGTTGCTTAATCATGAATGACATGTTTACGAATTCAGAAGGGCGAACCTCCAGCTAACGAGAAGACGAGATAAGTTTGCAAACGTCGTCGTCTTGTATTCCCGAAGGCTTTCGTCCCGCGTTGATTACCTTCCAGCGGTGCAGGGATTTGAAATTAACATATTAGAAATGTGAGGAGATGTATGTAGGTGGGTTATATCTACTTACATTTGTTTGAATAGTATACATGAGCTTTCACGTCTTCGTAGTCACATAAACAATGGTGTTTTGTATTATCTCAGCTCACATGAGATCTAAGAGGAACTACGTTGTTGGTTGTACGGAGCTTGCCTTGCATACGATTAAGACTGGTGTTATTTTAGCTAAAGCTAGCTAGATAGTCTTGTGGGATTAAATTCTATGTTGTTTCGTTATCTCTATGTTAGTCAAATAGAGGTATCGTTCCATATGGTTCCATATGGTAATAGTAAAAAAATAAAGGTGTTAGGTACCTATAATAAAAATAGAAATGAATCAACTGCCTATCTGTTCCTTCTGTGAGTCATACTAACAGTTTTTGTTTGCAACTTCGTAACCGTTTCGTATACTCAGCTTACTGTAACAAAGTTCCATCGTTTTGCCTTCTTGCTGCAGTTTGCGGGTGAATGGAACTGTGTCATAGTGACATCCGTTTGGAAAAAGTTTAAAATGCTTGAGGCTTGAAACTTGATAAAAGTTTGTTACGTGGAGATAACATTATAGTAACTACTTCCTTGAGAGGTCTGTAGTGAGAAAACGTATTCATAACTGTAGCGACTCTATAAACATACTATCCTCGGGTATTTTTGCAATTACCTACGTAGATAAAAAAATTAACTTCTAAATAAGTCTAACTAAAGGAAACCTCATATCAGGTAGGTTCCCAAAAATGTACACATATACTTAATGGTTAAACTAACTTACCTGGTGAAGTTTGACCATAATTATACGAGGCGTTGCATCCGAAGAGATTCAATATTAACTTGGTAGTTCACTTCTCATTGCACCAGGCATCGCACATTTTTTAGAGCTAGATAAAAAAAACAAAGAATAAACAACCCCCCCTTCCCCGCTGTCCCCTAGGCCGCCCTTCCCGCTCTTGCGCACGTCATTCTATTCAGAGCTTACTCTTCCTATTTCACAGTAAGTAACATGGGATTCTGATTCTATACCTATGAATCAGTCGCAGGGTTGGGCGGGAGTTGAATCTCTTCGGATGCAACGCCTCGTATAATTATGGTCAAACTTCACCAGGTAAGTTAGTTTAACCATTAATTATACTTCAGCGTTGCATCCTCGAGATTCAATATTAACTTGGTAGATGTTTAGCGCGTTTTGTGAAATAGGGGTAGACAATAATAAAAATAACAATAATGATTTACTTATTTTTATTATACAAAATTAACAAAACGGTTGATAATCTATGGAACTATTACAAAATTACAGATTCGGCAAAGCTGTTTTCTACATTTTCAATTAATGGTCTATTATAGTATTTAGCAAAGCATAAAGAGTTTCCTGTCCATCCTGCTGCTTTTTTAATTAAATCAACAGACAAACCCTTCCGAAGAGCAGCTGATGTCGACGCGTGGCGAGTGCTATGTGCCGAAAAGATTGTGACGTCAACACCGCTCTCCGAGAGTATACTCTTAATCCAGCGACTGATGGTTGCTGAACTAGCATTATGTACCGGTTTTTTGGTAGTTAGAATTAATTTATCGGTATTTGGTAGATTTCTATAAGTACAAGTAAGTTCTAAGTATGCAATCAATGTTTTTGCTGGGCAAATTTTTTCATGATTATGAAAGAAAGGTATTACTAGCCTTGGCATTGGTGATCCTGAGGTTGATGTTTTAATCAAATCACTGATAATTATCTCTATATTATTTAAGTTTACTTTTACATTACTTAATTTAATCAACGATAGCGTCTGCACACGTTGTGCAGTCGACAACGCGAGGAGAGCTACCAATTTTCTTGTTAATTTGTCAAGTGAAAGTGTGTCATTAGGATGCCAATTGCCAAGTAAATCAAAAACTAGATTAGGATCCCAGGTTGATTGATACCTAGGTAAGGCAGGATTTTTTCTAAATACACCCTTAAGAAATCTAATAACCTTATCATCGCAACTAAATTTCTTTCCTAAAATCAAACTTAGAGCCGAACGTAATGTATTGAGAGTTGAATAGCTAGCGCCATTATTGAACTGGATGGTTAAGAAATGAAGGATTTGTGGTATATTACTGTCATAGACGTCTAATTTATGTTCTTGACAATAGAACCACCATTTTTTATACGCACAATTGTATTGTTTTAACGAAGTAGGCGCTAGGGACGAAATTATTATATCGATAGTATCATTAGTTAGGTATTGTTTCTTGAATGCTTCCCTGATAATAGCGATGCTACCAGGGTAAGTCTCTTCCATAATGGATGTCGAGTTCTGAAAGGAGAGAGCAACAGTTCAGCATTGGGATAAAAGGTAAGTGGTTCCCTTTTAGATAGTTTCATGAAAAGTGGATACCAAGGCTGACTAGGCCAGTATGGCACTACTATTATCCCTGTGGCTTCATCACTTATAATTTTTCGTAGGCATTTAAGAATGACTGAAAACGGTGGAAACGCATAAAAAAAATAGTTTTTCCAATCTAATGTAAATGCGTCAATGTCAAACGCTTCAGGATCACGTTTCCATGAAACAAAAGAATTACATTTCCTATTTATACGAGAGGCAAATAAATCTATTTGAGGATTTCCAAATGTGGTTGTGATAGTAATGAAAGCTGATTGCGATAAACACCATTCGGTATCAATATTAATACACCGAGATTCCTGATCGGCATCAACGTTTTCTTTTGATTTTATATATGATGCAAAGATAAACAAACGTTTATTTTCGCACCACTGCCATATGTTACGTGTGATACTATTTAAGTGTTCATATTGAACACCACCGTACCTATTCAGATATGATATAGCTGTAGTATTGTCAATTCGAAGAAGAATTTCTTCTCCATAAAGAGAGTGTGCAAAACATTTGAGGCCGTTGAATGCAGCAAGCAATTCTAAAAAATTTATATGATTTTTAATTTCTTCTGCGTTCCAAAAACCTCCAGTTCTTTCACCGTTACAACAAGCTCCCCATCCTGTGAGTGAAGCGTCGGAAAAAATCTCTAATTTATATTTGCCCCTACGTATCGGGTTAACAGAAATGTTTATTTTGTGCATCCACCAAGAAAAATCTACTTTTAATAATTCTCTCAATTCCATTAAAGCGTCATAATTATCATTTGAATTACGTAAGGCTAAAAATTTTTCTCTCTCTAGTCGTTTTGTGTATAACCAACCGTATTCAATGGCAGGACAGACAGAACATAGGAGACCTAAAAATTTGGCAAATTCTCTGATTGGTACGAATTTCTTTTGAGATATGGTTTCTATATATTTTAGTACTTTCGACTTTTTTTCTTTAGGCAAATATATACACATATTTTTTGAATCTAACAAGAAACCTAAATATTTCTGAGTCTGACATGGTTTTAATTTGCTTTTCTTATAATTAACAGTAAATCCCAGTTTATCCAATAGAGTAACAGTTTCAGTAATACAGTAGCGACATTCGTCGTAACTATCTGCAATACAAATAATATCATCGAGATATATAGCAAGTGTTAAACCTTTACTGCGAAGAAAACTTATTACGGGTTTTAAAAGTTTGGTGAATATAAACGGTGCTACTGATAGACCAAACGGTAAACATTGGAATTCATAAATGGTTCCTTGAAATTTAAATCTTAAATACTTTTTACTATCATTATTAATTGGAACAAGAAAGTATGCGTCCTTTTAATCAACAGTTCCCATAAAACAATCCTTTGACATTAGTTTAGTAACTGTTCGAATGTCTTCCATCTTAAAATGTTGTGGGGTTATAAATTTATTTAGGTTTTTTAAATTAAGAATAAATCGGAAAGTGCCATCTGGTTTCGGTGTTAGAAATATTTTAGAAAGATATTGTCCTATTGTGTCAGTACATTTAGTTATTGCTTTTAATTGCTGAAGCTTTTTTAATTCTAAGATAATTTGTTGTAATTCTATATAGTTAAAGTTGTTATTTTCAGGGATAACAGTTTGCTTAACTGAGCCATTAAAAGGAATTGTAAAGCCTTTTATGTAGTTAATAACGACTGGATCATCACAAATTGTACACCATTGATCAATAAAATAACGCAATCTACCCGCATGGGGAATTACCTGGTTAGTTACGGCTTGCGTGTCTTGGGTATTGACTTGGTTGGAAACCGGGCTTGACGATCTTGGGTTGGAGCTGGGCGACGACTCGACTGTGCAGGATAGCGGTTCCGTGGCCCACCCTGCCTGTATCCTCGATATGACTGCGTTGTTCGGGGTGGGCCTCTCCAGTTTCCCTGATGCGGAAATTTTCGAGATGCATTTGCGTTTACTTCATTTCGTTTAATTTGTAGGCCCGATTTTTCTGCTGTTTTTGAAGCTTTTATTTTTTCTCCCAAATTTGAACCAAATAAGAGACTATCTCTTTTTACGTCTATAATCATACTTGTAAATTTTTTATCCAGTGATGACATAATGAGTTTTCGCCTACGCTTAGTGTCCTCATAATGCAAGTCCAGAAATATTTGGCTAATTTCTGAAATCTTTTTTACGATTTCTATTTTATCGGTACAACCATTTATAACGCTTGTTGCAAGGTGGGTCAGCCCCGAAATACCCAGTCCTAATTGGTTTTGAGACTTTTCTAAAAGTTTGTCACGGTATCTGGCTGATTCGTTTAATACGGGAGAAATCTCTTCGTTAAGTAATGGTGCTTTAGCTAAGCGAAAATTATCCGGAAATAAAGTTTTTTCCGTGATCTCCTGCTTTTGTTCCTTAGTTAAGCCATCCACTAGAACGCGACCCCAACGTTTAGCAATTTCTTCTGGTATCTTTGGGCCGAAAATCTCATCCTTGCCTTTTGGATCTCCTAATGCCTCTAATATGTCAGCAGGTAACAGTGCAGTTTCGGGTTCCGCGTTTGGACCGAGATCGGTAAATTGTCTACTTGTACTTGGGCCCGGGTCTACGATTTGCGTATGTTCTGCTAAAGGTTCAGTGTTGGCGATTTTATTTGCAGTACTACTCGCTATAACTGAGCGAATTTCTGGATTAGCTTCTGAGTCATATATAGGGAGATCATAATCACTTAAAGATGATAGGGACGTACTTCTTTGCCTTGGTTCAGCATCAGGGTAGTAACGTTCGAACTCCGATCCATCTTCTGTAAGCATACAGAAATATGATTTAAAGTCGCTGGTAGTAAGTACATTACAACGCTCGACTTTTTTGGTGTCAGCCGTGGGCACGCCACGGAGTATAACCATAACATATTTTTAGTCATTGGGCGTACGCACGGTACGTCGCGAGACTGATTGTTACTTCACATAAGTATCTATAAGGGCTCGTATGACAATAACAGCCAGTAATTGAACAAATTTTAACACTTCCGGTATGCATTGTATGTTACCAAGTAAAGAGAAAATAAAAAAAAAATATATATTTGAGGGTAGTAGGAAAAAAATTGCATCTTGCATTTAGAAAACCGACGTAATTAAAATATGCAGTGTAATACGAAACTATGTTTTTGGGACACATCTGGGGACAAAGTAATTAGTTAAGTGTAATAAATAGCCACTTACCAGAGGGTGATTCACATTCCGAGTGGTTACGTAATCGCTTTTGTAACTTTTTGATTTTATTTCGTATTTTATGAGGATCTTCGTTATGACGTTTTCTTTTTCCCATTGTGATTGATTTTAACACAATAATACAATTAAAAGACTAAGAAAAACTAAAAACACGATCAAAAAGTTAATACGATGTTGCGATGCCCGCACAAGAAAAACGAATGACGTGCGCAAGAGCGGGAAGGGCGGCCTAGGGGACAGCGGGGAAGGGGGGGTTGTTTATTCTTTGTTTTTTTTATCTAGCTCTAAAAAATGTGCGATGCCTGGTGCAATGAGAAGTGAACTACCAAGTTAATATTGAATCTCGAGGATGCAACGCTGAAGTATAATACAAAAATAAATGCGTTTTTTGTTCATTTTAACAAGCTTTTGCATTCTCCCTTATATAAATACTTCACTAAAGCAAGTTAAAGGTAGTTCCCTACTTATTTTGTACTCACAGGAAGCTTATAAAATAAGTCAGAGTTACTTAAGACTGCAGTTGCCCGACACGGCTTTATTTTTATTTTTCTACGCTTGGATATTCAAAATAACGATATCTAAATACCCAGGGACCCGCAGCTACGGCTTTTGTCATCACCATCTACAAAACGTAATAATACGAACCAGAGAAAATAAGACGCCCCTGACAGAAAATAATGAATTGAGTTTATCAAAACGCTAAAATAAAAGGGAAAGGAAAGTTTAGCGCGAGGATGTTGAAATGATGACAAATCGCAGTGTGGGATTACTGTACTGTCGGAATATGAAGAAAGCTCGCGGCGGCGTGACGTCATGACGAATGTCGGAACGAATGACCTGCGATTTGTAATGCTCACGCGCCGCTGTTAGTGGGGCAGCGGGGACGCAAGCAAACATCATAGGTACTGAGGATTGTGATGACCCGTGCTAACAGGGATAAATAGGACTTCGAATGGAAAGTTGAAATTTAAACCTCAGTTAACAAGCGGATTTTTCAAAGAAATGATTACAAAACTTTACGTTGTGTTTATAGACAGTTAGTTGTACTAACTTTTATCAAAATATTTTTTTGTAAAAACATTTCCATGTATTCGTTACGTAGTAACATATACCTTCATACAAACAGATGCAGTAGGTAATTCATAAAAATGTCGCTGCATACACAGTTTTTGAAAACTGTATTTTTCATTAAAAAATCCAAAGTAATCGCTTTAGATCCAACAGCCCGTTTGGAATTCGTAGATTGAGGTAGGTACGGCGTGAATTCAAAGGGTGCCAAAAAGGTAAATGAAACTTGTTGGGTGAGAGATGCCGCCACCCGGAATTGATTGCCGGACTTCGGCCTCTGATTGATCACAAATACTTACGGAGGCACTTTTTGTTTCAATTAATCAGAACATGATCGAACTGTAACCGGTTTAGTTATAGTTCTGTCGGAAAGTTAAAGGTAAGTAGGTGTTTTTTTATTTTGAATAACTAGGTTATTTCTAGGTATACCTACCAGTAGCAACCAACCACCACCTTTTTCTTACTAATTCGCTTCGGTTAAAAACGAGTATAGTAAATCCCATCACAATTAAACTAATTAATTTTCGGTTTGTAGGTAAAAATAAGTATATGAAATCCCTTAAATGTCGTTGACGATTTTAACGTCGATTTTAACGAAACATTTTATTTAATTTTATACAATAAAGGCAAATCACTAAATTAAATTCTATCTCATCACACCAATATCATTCAAAATATTCAACTTGTAGTCCCATTCTTGTAGTAATTTAACCGAGTTTTTACACGAAAACACGATCATTTTAAATTTTTGTGCCAAAAAACTCGATTTATCGTTTACATTAGGGTCCCAACGTGTGACCTCCTGAATTTTAATCCACTTTTTACAACAACGTATAAATTGGGGTTAACTTTTAAGGATGTTTTAATAGATTATCATAAATTCAGTTAAAAGGAGTTTCTTGTAGGTACCCTCGTTGTACCTCCAAATTAATTGAATAATGAGAAAGCAGCAGCTAAATTGTTTTTTTTATGTATGCTCTAATATTCATTAAAAAAGCTGTTAATTTTTTTGTAAATATAATAAATTTATATTGTTTTTTTTGCTAATTGTTGGGGTCATTTAAAGTGGCGTGTCTTCAGGAATTTCAAAAGTTTAGCTACGTACCTACATACCTTTAATATAACTTGATAAATTTTACCAAACTTTCGATTTAGTCCCTCAATTTCTGCATTCAAAGCTGTTTTGACCTACTTTTCAATCAGTTTAGTTCCAAATCTTAAGAAATTTGCATAACACACAAATGGATCCCATCTCAAACGAGTAAATTACATCTCGAATGCTCGATTCTCGTATCTACAATACTTCTACTTAGATACAAATTGACTTATTGTTACACTTAGGTATACCTACTTAGATCCAAAGTGACTTATTGCGATATTGCGTGCAAAAGTAATTATTTTTAATTAAAAATATATATTTTATTAGTAAAAATTAACTAAGTACCTATTTATGAGTCGCTTATACAAACTTAAAGTAGGTTGCCTACTCGTAAAATAAAAGATTTGACAATGATATTATAATTATGAAAAAATCGAATAAGTAACTTTTTAATTACAATAAAAATACACGTATGTAGATATTATTTTAATGTTTCCGTCAACCAAAAATGTCACAAAACGTACCTACATAAAGATAACAAACAAAAGCTCTACGAATAAAACTAATTTGTTTCCGTAAAATGAAACATTAAAAATCCACGAATCGATAACAAACCCTTTCAAAATTGTAAAAGCATGAAATCGAATGAATATGAATATGAAAACCGTCAAACGCCGCCGGTCGTGATTTATTGGTCGAACATCGGTTAGCTGATGGCACGGCTTCATCAGAATTACATATGGTAGTATCTGTCTTTAAATATGTTTTTTTTAATACTAGCTTTTTCCCGCGGCTTTGCACGCGTTAAATTCAGAGCAAAACTCCTTTCACTGTACTATGTTATTATACATGTTAACCTTCCTCTTGAATCACTCTATTTATTAAAAAAACCGCATCGAAATATAGAGACCAAAAAGGTAGGGACAGAGAAAGCGACTTTAGTTTATACTAAGTATGTAGTGATGTTATATTTCATTTATCTATATGTAAGTAAAGAAATGTCATTTAATTTTTATTGGTTTTCCAACCTGCGGTTTTATATGGGATTGTTAAATTTCCCGCCAGAAAAAGTACTGGTTTGTGGTATTCTTGGTCGTACCCATTTAAGGTTCATCCAAACCAGGGAAACCGTTTTTGGCGTGATTGAGTGACGAACACATACAGGGTGTGAAAATACTGCTTCCAAAAACGAAAACGGGGCATTAGGTACTGGATCAGTAGATATACTCGTTACGTTAAAACAAAATAAACATTTTTTTTTTCATATATTTTTTACCAAATTGGGTCAAATTGCATTTTAACTAACAAATTTCGGGATTATTTTAAATTGAATAGTGTTTTTGTTTTATTTGCAATGTTAACCCATTGGGGCATCCAGTTGAGCGATGACCTCAAGCGGCGAATATCCTAATATCAGAAGGTCGTTTGACATTCTATGATATAAACACAATTTCCAAGTGCAATCTTCATTCTCGTTATGTATTTGTCGACCAACTCTACAGATTGAGCCAGACAAGCATCAAGACCTTCGGAATCCAATCGATATTCCATTTATGACTGTTCCCCAAAGGAACGAGATCTCTTAAAACTTGACATACCTATCTACTTTTCACAAAGTTACACGTGCTAACATCCCTACTTAATAAAAATATAACTGCGAAAATGTGTATGTTTGTCTGTATGTACCTACTTATGTTACGCTTTCTTTGGAAATTTCTTTCTCTGGAATGAGCATAAATTACTTATTACCGTAGAGGAAGTCTTACTACCATGGCAAATTAGTAAAAGTGGGGGCAAAGTAATATTGCAAGGTCATTTTGTCGGCCAGACAGCTAATCCGATGTTTTGATTTACTTTACATCGAATTGGTGTTCTGTCATTATGACACTCATTTTTTTGTAGTGCCTACCCTAAAATACATCCTTAGATACGCCAACGTTTAACCCTTTGGTGAATTATTTTATATTAGGGTTGAAGCTTTTGTCTTGTCTCTCTTTGTGTAAACTAAAGTTAGTAAGGTAAATGTAACATAATTTCGGCTTTGTAACTATTCATATTTTTAACATATTAAAGCCTTTTAACAAGCAAGCATATGAAATTGAAAAAAGAAACATTACAATGTTTAAAATCTTGTCATATTTTTCTAAATTATTTTGAAAACAAACTTTTTTTCCTTTTATAAAATGTGTGATGAAAGCTTTCAACTAACACACTGTGCGACAAATTGATTTTGAACCAGGAAATACTTCCGATAAAGATTATGCAAGATTTTCATACGAGTGATTGAACGAGCTTCACAGAAAATAAATTGTTTCTGACATAATCGTACGGGTTATACGATGTACGGTGAACTTATAAACGAAAAAGGTACTAGCACGTAATAGCTCAAATATTTTGAATGGTTTAGCATAGGTAGGTAGGGACTATTTGATATTTTTGTGTAAAGTAAGCCGTATAACTAATTGCTGAAACTCTTCAATGAGTTTTATCTTAATTCCATGCTTGCAGTTTTTGTTTTCAAAAGGATTGATCGAGCGTCAGCAGCAGTATCGCGTAGGTATTATAAAAGATAATCTGCATCAAAACAGCGTGGTGCACTATCGTTTACGCGATAATCATCAGGAAATGAATAAAATTAATTTATCCGAGCGTTTTCCAATAATCCCGCGTTGAACCATAAAACATTATTAAATGCCAGTTTCGGACTCAATTCATTTGCACGAGTGTTATGTTAGACCGAGAGTTGATTACTTTTGTTTGCGATTATATTAAATATACCTATCTATTCAGCGGTAAATAATGAAAGATATGGCAGTGGTATATGCCAAATAAATTTGTAGCAAGGAGGGTAAAGAAGAAAGTAAGGAATATCAAGATCACAATGTTTTTAAATACAGCATTAGGTTTATGCCGGCGTGACATAATATGGCAAACGGATATACCTAATATTTTGAAGCAGAAAAATGTGTGAAAAATGATTAATTCTTTTTAACTTGTATTGTTTCTACTATGTACCTAAAATTAGGTAGTAATTATGAATCAGCTCTGAGTCTAAACCTAAAGTTCAATGCGGTATAAACTCATTCAGATGCGAATATTCGCTTGTTTACTGGCATTTTCTGAACCATTTGATATACGCGGACTATCTGATTTTCATCGAATTAATAATTTATATTGTTCTAAGCAACGAACACACTGGATAAATTATTCTCTACATTTGATCAGTCGGCTAACAATGGCGTGAGTCCTGGAGACAGACACAGATACCATCGCGATCCAACGGCGGTATAATAGTCTGTGAAAGTGGAATTCCTCACAATCCACATTAGTACAGTTTCCTGCTGCGTCGGATAAATGTGGGCAATTTGCGAGAGCGTTTATCACCTAAAGAAAAGTTGTAGGAGGACGGTGTAATTTAGACCGGAGCCGGCGTCGGTGGGTTAATCGCGACTGCTATACATCACACGTTATTTAATACGGAGGAGGGATTTGCCAGACATAGGGGTCAGGGATTTCTTTGATTATCTTTACATCGCTTTGGCTGTAGGTATCTAAGCTTTAAACATAATGAAATATAATGGATTTTGATAAAACGTTGAACTTTTCGGAGGGTCATGTCTAGACTCGTTTTACTAAGTAGACTAAAAGTAAAATTCTAGGTAACACACCCATATGTTTTATTTATGTCATCGCTGCCTATTTCCGTTTGCTTTTTTTATGTTTAACGGTCTAGTTATAGTTTAAAGCCGATGTTTAATATATCTTTAAGTTGCTGAATGTGAAAACTGCTAGGTAAGGATAAAATTAAATGAATGATTTAGATTTTACCACGATTACCCATTTTTTGAGTTTCTTAGTACCTTACAAGCAATGCTAAGTGTCTTCAACGGGAATTTGCTAAAGAATTGAACTTCAAAGATGTTATCCACCAGACAACAGCTCAACGATTATCATCGTAAGTTCTCCATTCTTCATAAACATCTGTGAAATTGGAAATCGACGATAAGCGTTTGTCAAAACGTACGTTGGCCTTTTGAGTTTCGTTTACAGACATATGAGATTGGCAGAAACATAACCAGTTGAAGTCTGATAGTGAAGCACAGGATAATTTTCAGCAAATTTTGCAGCATTTGCACTAACTGTTGTTACTCGATTACAATAAATACGAAATTGTTTTTACGCCATTTAAATGTATCTAATTTGGACCTATGGTTACTTACTTAGGTACCTTCTAAAGAATTCAAAACGACGTGCGCTCGTTCGGTTTGACTTAGTTCTTTTGTCCTACACTATTAGTAATTGATTTTTATTACTTTTTTATTAAAAAACAAGGATATAACTGACTTCGTCGTGGTCGAAGGTGGCATCTCATAGAACTGTGCAATTTTTCCTGGAGCAGAATCTATTCAGTTGAAATATAGCTGGACTAGGAGTCTGTCTTACAGCGGCCATTAGGTCTGACGCTGCATGGAGAGTCACGTAGCCTGGACATTGACGTTTATATAGTAGGTACTGACCGTGCAATATTGTAAATTTGGACGACTTTTTCACGCAACATTGTATTTTGGCTAACTAAAGACAACTTTTTTTTTAAATTTTCTGTATTTAGAAATTTAAGGTAAAATCTCTTAAAGATGGCGAAAAGAAAAGATAAAAACAGATCAATTTCCTTTTATCACAACGACGTGTATTCATTGAATTAAATTTTGTCAAATAAAGCTTTTTCCTATAAGTTTTCCTAAAGAATTAATGAAAATAAGGGATACTGAATGTAGGAACATCATTTGTTTTACCTTAATTTAATACTACTCAATTTAGGCCATCTTAATTAGCCTAAAATGCTAGTTATATTTAAACTAGGTGTCTAGTTAGTATTATAGATAGGTAGAATGACAAATGTTGTTCACAAACACAAAGTTCAAGACCAAACTTAACCCTCAGGGAGGTGCTCTCATCTGAGCGGAAATCCCAACAATTTGGTAGATATTGAATTGTACAGAATTGCTAACACTAACACTTTGAATGACTTATACAACTTAAAGATAGTTTGAACGCAGCTTTTTTATCAATTTATAGATGGCATTATATTTTCACAGAGATAGTTAAATGGAAAATATATTAACTATTTTGTGAAACAAATAAACAATAAAAATTGTAAATTTTTGGTATGATAAATAAGAGCGGTGCCACACGAACGTTGTCGTTGCGTTGCGCTGTCGCTGCGACGACTGAGCGATAACGCTCCGTAGTTAAACATATACATTTTAACCTAAGCCACATGTGCGTTAAAACAGCGTGCGCAACGAAACGCGCGTGAAGCGCACAAAGCGGCGTGAGAAGTGGCGGGGAGAGGTGATGACGGAGCGACAACACAGCGCAGCGCACTATGTTTTAGTGAAAATCATAGACTGGCACACTCCACGCCAACGCCACGGCGCGACGTCGGAACTAAGTGATGTTGCGTTGCGACATCGCAGCGTTTGTGTGGCACTCTGTCTGTTGAAATAACTGCATTGCAACGACGCAACGCACCGGCAACGCTCGTGTGGCACCGCTAAAAATCATAGACTGTTGCGTTGCGACATCCCAGCGCTCGAGTGGCACTTTGTCCGTTAAAATCACTGCGTTGCGACGACGCAACGCACCGGCAACGTCCGTGTGGCACCGTTCTAATTTGAAATGAAATGAACCGCGTATGTACCTATGAAAGAAGAAAGATAAGACAATGTAGATGACAATTTGCAATCCTCCACTGTCCCTCATTCAAATATTTGCAAAGTCACGTGTCCGTCTAATGTCTTCGGGTCCGGCCTCTTCCCTGTAGGCAGCGCGCGCGCACACCCCCCCCCTCGTCCCGCCCTGCCCACCCCCCCCTATCGTTCTCTCGCGTCAGCACTCCGCGGTACATCGTCGCTCGCACCAAACATGGAAAATGCGGAGGCAAACCACCGTTACAAGGCTCTCGGCAACGATAATGCTTGTCAGGTACAATGACTCCAGCGGGATTTCACGGGATCTTTATTTTTTTATGTAACTTGGCTTTCAGCGAGTCCAATTTCAAAGAAAAATAAATGAATGTAAGAATTTTCTGCTGCATTGTTACAGACGCTAGGTTCATAGTTCATAAAAGTAAATAAGGAGCAAATGTGAGTGTAGCGTGTGCAAGAAACCTCTGTCGTTGCTCGAGGGACAATATAGGGTGTCTCAAAGAAAAATAATGTGTTTATAAGCAAAATACATTCAGAATTCAAGAAAGATAAGTAAATTAAGTGAGATTATTTTTTTCTCAAATGTGTCCTTTTGTTATAGTTCTCAGACTAATGCAACTCTTTTGAAGAAGAGGTTTACAAAAATCCTTTTGATTTTCTAGCACTTTATCACAAAACCATATTTTATAAAAGATAAAGCTACGGTATTATAAATATAAAGTTTTTCTTATTTTTATGGACACCCTGTATTCTAGCTCACAAATAGGTATTGTGTGTACAAGGGGGCTCGATGTAACCTGTATCGTAAACACGGTATCGTAGTTTGGTCCCAGCGCGCTATGAGTCCGCCTTTTTATAGCACCACCTTATCGTAGCGGCTCTCACTTTATAGTGAAGCGGTTACCTGAGGTCTGTCGAATGATGTACACACAAAAAGCGATACTAACTCTTGCTCTTGATGCAATATACCTACTAGTATTTTTTAAATGTAAGTATGTATTTTTGCCACAAATTCGGTTTATTACCAGTTATTTAAAGCGTTTGGAATTCCTATTTTTTATCGCAAGCTGACCCGGAAAACTTCACTCCTCCAAACAATAAAATAATGTCATTTTAACTTAAGGCAAGCTTTATTTCTGTTTTTTTTAAAGAAAATAATATCAAAAATGTATGTCCATGAACACATGTGAAATTTACCTACAGTTAATAAAACGCGTCATATTTACAAGTCACAAAGCACAGCTCGTAATTAGGAATTGAACAATCTATATGAAGGAATTTTTCACGAATTGCAACTCTATTCTATGACTGTTTAAAACCAAAAATAAGACTCCTTACACATTACCTACAGTTAATTCTCAATGTTTTGCATCAGAACTGATTCAATAAAGTTAGTCAGTCCAGCTCAAACACAGATAACAAAACCTTCAAAACTCACAACAAGTTTAAAACGGGGGAACTCTCGTCAGAAAGAATCAATTTAAGAGTCGATGAATACATTTGGGTACCCTATTTGATCCTAGTAAGTAAACTGCGACCGTTTGAAGACTAGAATTCTAAGCAGATGTCCTGGATTTGGTCTGGATTGTTTCCGAAATCTTACTTCGAAACTTCTTAATTCATTCAAACAGGTTCTTCAGAATGCCTGAAATTTGTTAAAAAGAGGGATAGACATTTTTATTACATGAATAGAATAATTTTAAAAACATTTAAAAGAATACGGAGGAGGTTCTCAAGTCATTTAATTTTTTTATATTTCTTTCATTATTACCAAAATATCTAAATGTTACGAGTTACGGATACCTACTAGTATTAAAAATATTAAAGCTTAGATATTTGAGTATTTGTTAGGCGGGTGAAAGGTTACTTAAGCAATACTTATCGATAAGTAGACACAAATGGTGACTGATTTGATAATACTGGGTAAGAAATAAATCGTTTTTACATATCTACTGTTATCTTAACATACCTTTTCAAACCATTTTGTAGTAGCATTCTTAGAAAAAACCCAAATGTTTTGAATTTAAACCCAAATAGAACAGCTGTTTGTTGCTGAAATGCAATAGTATTAACAATGCAAGCTTCGCTGTTAAATTACACGCAAGCAGAGAAACGTTGGTAATGTTTCGTACTTTGCAGGAATCACACAATTTAAATGAAAACTTTACTTGCGTTACAACCATATATAAATAAGATAAACTGCAGGTGTGTGAAACTTAAAACTCTTTGACATTCTTAACAAAACGTAAAACTTTTGAATCTTTGCAATGTTGTACATGAAATACTTATGCTTACTATCTTATACCTCAAAAAAGTAATACTCAAAAAACGTATGTACATTGTTTTAATATTCAATATCCTATTCTTTTGGTGTCGACATCTAAATAAATTTGCATTGCTTATGGGGTAAAATCTGAGAGCTTCAAAGAAAGGGGGGAACCAACCTAATTTGACAGATGTAGGAGCCATTCCGTGGGTTCCAAGATGTTGATCTAATTTCCTAAGCTGCCTGTACTCGGAATAAATGCACGGTTTAAAAACCGATCGTCTATTGTTTAAAAAACGCTTAAAACGTTATTGCCTCGACCCGATCCTCTTGAATACGGAAATCCGTGCTTTGTAGAATCGTGCGAGCGAGAAAAATATATTTAACAAATAATGTTGTCCCTCTCTGTGCTCGCTCATTGTTGGTAAGCAACGAGAAATGGGGCACGAACGCGTGACAGTGACAGCAAAAGTAATTAAAATAAGCCAATCATTACTTGAACGCGGAGACATTAATTACGCTGGATAATCGATTGAGCAGCTTTTAGAGGATTTAACGAAATATTCATTGGTCTCGATACAATTTATTTTTCCGCAACAGATTTCGGGGTGAGATATAAATAGATCAATAGATAAAGTGTTTGTTTCATTGTAACAAAAGGCAATTAAGTGAAATGAAATGCATCAGTTTCAATTTGGCTCTAGCGAATGCGCGCATTCATTTTTATAGGAAAGCCAGACCTCAATGAATTTTCCAAATGGCGTATTTCATATGGAATCAAATCCCCTTATCACCGACATGCATAAAGCTTAAAATCGGAATTTAATAATGACGCGCGCCATTCGACGTAATACTTTTATATCTGTAGCGTGGCGTATGTCACCCGGCGTTTTTCGATTAAAGCTAATAGCTGTTGGGCTTTTTAATATTTTTATGAACGTGAAACTTCGTTCGTTCATATAAAGGCTGGCGTTGTTTATGTTTCAGTTCTTTTTGTGAAAAAAGACAGTCAATACTACGTTGCTATACAGTTATAAAACAGCCAAGTTAAAATCAGAATCGTCGTTGAAGGATTCCGTAGGAAACAATTTTTTATTTACTCTTAACTTTAAATTTACTCAGTTAAAGGATTTTAACTTGTGTTATGAGTACATTCCCTGTTTTAAAAGTCCGTTATTATATCTTATAGGGAAAATAAATAGCAGTATTTATACTACTTTTTTTTTTATTATTTGTTTACTTGTGTACTAGGAACTCTAAAAATATAAGTGTTTCCCATGTTTGCGAGTTGTTATTGAATATTTTTATTTATCTAGAAACAAGGTTTTATCCGAACAGCAATTTTAATAAAGTTTTATAACAATGTTATAAAATGGTTCTGGGACACATTTTACATATAATAAGAACAGACATAATAAATTAATGTTATGTTAACTTATAAAGAGAACTTTTATAATAAAATAATAATGGTAAATCTCTAATCAAACACTTGTATTATAGGTACCACACAATGGGCTAGGGGAGAAACTAGTTACACCCAGACTCGAGCCAATATCGAAAAACCACTTAAACGAAATTGGCCCGGCCCGGGGATCGAACCCGGAACCATCCGCTTAGCAGTCCGGTAATATATACCGCTGCACCACAGAGGTCGTCGTTATGTTTTCTTATTTTTCAATATCCCTTTCTACTACCTGTTTACACAAACCAAAGTTACTAACAGTATAGAAACTGATGGGAACAAAATCAAGTCACCAAAATAAGATAATTAGTTCATTCATTTCTTATTCTAGGTATGAAAAGTTTCGTTACTTCATAATTAGTTTTTATTTATGTTGGACAATACTTGCAGGATGTATACGATGCCCAAAATGCAATATTCAGCAACGTTAACTGTACAAAGCAGAAGTTACCTGCGACTAAAACTATCCTGTGGCACTAAACAATAATAATGTTTCAAACTTAATTAAAAGTTATTAATGAAGCCAAATATAAGTCCAATAAAGAGTCATCGTATGCAGTAGGAGCTATAATAATGAACGATGGGTTTTCCTCGAATTTGCATTTTCCGCGAACGAAAACAGTGAAAAGTGCTCCGTAGTGATTTAACTTGCAGTGATCGACGGTTTTCAACTAGGTTAATTTATCTTTTTGCAGCATGCGAAAAATATGTTGTAGTTAGGTAATAAAATTTGTATAGTTATTGCTTCATCTTATTTACAATCAAAGCTACACCTAACAATTTAAACTTTTGAATTTTGAAAGTGTTTCCTTTTTTTAGTTAAAATAAACATAGAGCTTTTGCCACAGTCCTCATTTAAACGACAAGGTTTTATGTTCGGGCATACAGTGTAAGAGGAAAGGTTGAAGACGGTACAGTTTCAAAATAAAACGAATTATCTCAGACAAAGAAATTTGGGGTATCCTTAACCTTTCGTTGGCTATTCGTGTGCTCAGCGAAAACGTCGAGAGCCGTTGAACGGGAGATTCGTCCATTATGGCAATCTGATAATGACGGGTGTGTATAATCTACGGGGATATGTTGGGTATGTAATAATTACGGGGATATTATGAATAGGTTATCTTAGATAACAGCTTTAAAGAACTAGTGAGCTCATATCCTGATAATATTATTAATATGAAAGTTGTTATGTTTGTGACGAATACACTATATAATATTACTAGTAGCCGCCCGCGACTCCCATCGCGTGGAAGTCGGTTTCCCGTGGGAATAAGAAGTTTTCCCGCAGTAAAATATATCCTATTTGTTATTCTGATCTATAACCTATATTACTGCAAAGTTTCATCCAAATCCATCCAGTAGTTTTTACGTGAAAGAGTAACAAACATCCATACATCCATGCATACTCACAAACTTTCACATTTATAATATTAGTAGGATAATTATACTCAGATAGAATATAATCTACAATAACACAATAGGTGCTGTTGAGCCGCAGGCGGCGTTTTAGGACGTTTGATAAGCGTCAACGCAGAAATTCTTAATAGTGAACGCCATAAACATTATTATTTATTTTTAAAATATGACTACTGCTACATATACTAATACCATATTATATAGGTATAATACTTTTGAACTTAAAAAAAACTTTAGGTTTAAACAGTTTTGTAACATTTCATGATAAGCATTATAAATATAGTAATTTGTTTTGTGTTAATATTTAAATTAAAACTAAATTATTACGTTATTATTACATTTTTAACTAGATTAGACTAACTATTTAAAAACTGCTCCATTTATTTATTGCTTGTTCCAATCGAAATCTAAAACCTACTAATATTCCTACTTAATTTACCTGGTTCAGAAATAACTAAAACTTAATTATTTATAACGAAAGCACAAAAAATCAATAACAAATTACCGTTTTATATTTTCACTGCTAGCGAATATTTGTGAATATTTTTAAAATAAGTAAATACATTATTTTGTATTACTAAGTACCGCAACTTCTATCATCTTTGATCTACAAACTTTTATTTACAGCTGTTATTCTATTTGAAAACAAATGCTTGTTTCAGCGATACTTTGAAAGTTTACACATTGTATATCTAAGAAGTGAACACGTTCAGTTACGATATACGACGCCGGTTGAAGAAAAACTAGTGATCGATGGAGATGTATCGACTTTAATACCAATAAATCGAATCTTGGAATTCGAAACTGGAGTAAACTGTTTGTTTTCCTTGTTATGAAAACCTTTCGTTTGTTTTTGCGGTTTTTGCCATAGAGTAATTTGTATCGTAGGTAGTTGATAAGTTTTTGTCTGATTTCAAACAGACGTGCTCGAAATCATAACAAAATACTAGATGAGTTGATTATCATCAAAGATTTTCGAGAAAAAGAAAGAAAAAAAAACATATTTTAGATTAAAATTAACTTTAGATACTTTGAACATTTTTCTTTATATCAAAATACGGATATACCTAATTCACAATTAAACAACAAATGTACACTCTCAAGTTTAACATAATGAAACCCGAACAGAGTGGCAATAAATCATGAAAGCTAAGTTACGACTTTACACCACAATATATTAACCTGCCCTTATCATTTTGTTTCAGAGTTATATCGAAAGGGTGTAGGGTTGTAACTGATTTAGTCCCTTCTGATTACATATCAAAAGTTAATGTTGTTTTGTGAGGTTTCCACACTAAAATATAAGAGATTTTTTATCAACAAGTACTTATTATCTGTACAAGTGACAAACACGTACACGTATTTAGATACTGTCAAATTTTGACATTTATACTATTAGAAAGTTAAAAAAAAACATTAAAATAATAAAACGTAAGCCCTTGAAAGCATTTAAAAAAAGGTATAAGCTACGACGTAGTTTTTTATTAATGTAGCTACTACTTTGTTATATACAAATGAAGCTACGCCGTAGTTATGTACACCTCATGCTACGTTGTAGTCACGTACAACTCATGCTATGCCGTAGTCATGTATAACTCATGCTACGTCGTTGTTATGTACAACTCATGCTACGTTGTAATCATGTATAACTCATGCTACGTCGTTGTTATGTACAACTCATGCTACGTTGTAGTCATGTATAACTCATGCTACGTCGTTGTTATGTACAACTCATGCTACGCCGTAGTCACGTACAACTCATGCTACGCCGTAGTCATGTATAACTCATGCTACGACGTTGTTATGTACAACTCATGCTATGCCGTAGTCATGTATAACTCATGCTACGTCGTTGTTATGTACAACTCATGCTATGCCGTAGTCATGTATAACTCATGCTACGTCGTTGTTATGTACAACTCATGCTACGTTGTAATCATGTATAACTCATGCTACGTCGTTGTTATGTACAACTCATGCTACGTTGTAGTCATGTATAACTCATGCTACGTCGTTGTTATGTACAACTCATGCTACGCCGTAGTCACGTACAACTCATGCTACGCCGTAGTCATGTATAACTCATGCTACGACGTTGTTATGTACAACTCATGCTACGTTGTGGTTATGTAAAACTCATGCTACGCCGTAGTTTTGTACAACTGTGTATATGTCGTAGTTATGTACAAACGTGGATATGTTTTTTTACAATTTTTACTACGCCGTAGTTACATAAATATCGAACTTACATCTTTTTACACGTGTTCAGGTAATGGTAATTTTTTTATTTATTACTGTTTAATTATTCTGCAAAAAGGACTACAATGTATGAAACTATATTTCTATTAAACATACGTCAAACTGAGTTGTAGACTTGCTTTAATAGCTTAAGCTAAGAGTAGGTGTCTCGCACAAGCTTTCTATTTACAACCTTTATTATTACATATGTATAGTACACCTTTATTACCTACTAGAAGTCTGTTTCCCGCGGTAAAAAGTCCCCTTTGTGTTATTCTGATGTATAACCTACATTTATGCAAAGTTTCATCCAAATCCGTCCAGTAGTTTTTTCGTGGAAGAGTGACAAACATCCATCTATACTTACAAACTTTCACGTTTATAATATTAGTAGGATAGTGGCCCCGATTCTGAAAACACTCTCTAAACTAAACTAAATCAATCTAAAACTAAACTAAATAAAAGGTAATCATTTTAGTCCTGTCAAACTAAAATGTACGTGCAATATGACACGGCGAAGGCAATTTTAGGCTAGTCCTCAGCGCATTTCGTTCAATTTTACAATGATGTGGACTAACTTTAGAGAGACCAATGTGTCTTGTTCTAATACGAAGCATGAGAAAGTGACAGCGATATTTTTAATTTAGTTTTAGAGAGTATTTTGAGAATCGGGGCCAGTATACTTATATTTCCTATAGTATTTGTGTAGTGGTTCTGATATCGCCCCAGGGGGCGCATTCTCCGTTAGAACCTCGCAACGACGTCCGATCGCCTCCTTCATACCTCCTCCGTTTAATTTACACTCCGCGGATAAATCTTTCAGATCTGGAACTAATTACGCTCGGATTTTCTTGCGCCATTGGTTTCTATTTTGACGGATGACTCAGCGACAAATATGATTTAAACTGATTAAAATTTGTTGGTTAGTTTTGAATATTAATATTATTAGATTGTAGGTAAGTTGATAAACCTAAAAAAAAAATGCTTTTAGTAATAAATAAAGATATGAATAAATATATTCAATGAAAAAAATATGTAAAAGAGTCCATAGAAACACGGTTTTAGGCAGTGGTAAATTAATAAATAAAAATAATAAATTAAAACCACGTAAGTAAATACCTTTCAAAAACAAACAAACACCAACAAAGTCTACACAGATGATTTGAACGAGTATTTTTTGTCAGATTTCATTTGGCATGCAAACAAAATTAACAGTTGGGAAGTTCTCATTTACCGATGGGTCGCCGCGACCCTCGGCTCGCTTTTTTATGTAAATTGCGTCGAAGGAAAGTTTTACAATATCTGTGTGACGGCGACAGGACACCACAAACCTATGAGTTTTGAGGATTCTCATCTTTTATTTGAATATTCATCTTTTATTTAGATTTACACGGTTATTAAAACTATTACTCAAAGTTATTGTTGGGATTCAGTCTTTGTTGATGTTGGATAGGTTAATATAAAGGCTAGATTACCTACAGCATTGCCTACAAGTATAAAGTAGTGTAAACAGCTTTCAGAAGCAACAAACAATTAATAGTGAGCTTCATAGAAGGCTTCATAGCCTGGAATATCAAACAAATAATTATAATATACTTAGTATTTCTATACTTATATAAAGAGTAATGTTAAAAAGCTAATATAAAAAGATAGTATTCGTGAATTTGGATGTAATGTGTAATTTCTTGAACAAATGAATAGATTTTAAATTTCTTTCACCAGTAACTAACCAACGTCAACTGTTAGTGCTAAAAGGTACCTTTACATCACTAATAAGCTTATTTTATTTGGTTTTAATTTGACACATCTGAACCCTTGGGTGTAAGGAAATAATTAATAGGTAAACATCTAAATTAATAAAAACCGAAATTCACGTATGTGTCCGAAAATATTTAAAAACCTAAAGGTAAAGCACCAGAAAATACACAATTTCCGAGTTGAGAGCACAATTTCCAAGCTATTATAAAATGTAAATATAAACACGTTGAGGTCAAAATAAAAACAGCGTTTAGTTAATAGGTGGCGGGCAGTGCGCGGCGCCGCATTGAGAGCTCGCATTTCCATCTTGTTGGTGAACCCTCGTTTCGATGCAAATATTTTATAGTTTACCCCCGCCCCTCCCTCACACCACACCCCCCTGAACCGCTACATTGCGCCTTCCGCATTTGACTTCTTTCTCTTTTCATAATTCGCTTTGGCAATGTATTCCCCATTTTGTTTCGGCAACCCCGAAATGGAAACAACGTGGGAAATTGTGGCGGCAAAATGTTTATGTTGCAAGCTGGATTTTCTGTATTCATAATCTATTCTGCAGGAGTACAAAGTAATGTTTTTTAATAGACGTTAAAGTTTGTATGGAGTTATGCAAACTAACAAAATGAAATCTTCGGATACAAACTGATAGAGCGTGGGTATTTATCGGAAAAGATGCCTGTTAGCATTTACGAGTAAAGTTAGTAACACTTTCTCGGAAGTTGTCCTTTCTAACTAGCCAGGCGGAGTAACTCTTCACGGGATTACTTGACTGTTTAACTTCAATTAATTAAGAGAAATAACTTTTGTACAATGGCGATTTACTTCATAGAACTTTATTGCAGTCTCTTGGCTTGCATGATGAATTTAATTTAAAGAATATGAAGGGTACTTTCAATCAGAGCGGACCAAAAATTATATGAAGGTTCAATTTTGTTTATTAAAATCATATGAATGCATTTTTTTGAAGTTGCATAGAAACATAAAATCAATAGGTTTTAACTTGAAATGAACGAACAAACAACATTCGAGTTAGTCAAAGGTCTTTTGTAAGAAAGCTTTTCCAAATGGCAAAATATTAAAATAAAACCATGAAAGTTGCCATTGCATCAGTTTTTGTGCCTATCACTTTTATCATTTTTTTTATATAGCCCATTTCATTAGTATAAAACGCGCTCCTTTTTAATATAACTTCTCCTACTATAGGTATATTGTCAAACTTTTTATTTCCCATCCCAATAACTTACATAATCTCGTTGGAAGCATCGAAACTCTAGTTAGTTATACAAATGATCAGTGTTTCCGCAGGGGTGTGCCAAAATGGCAAATTAAAACGAACTGCCGAGCACTGTGTTCCTGAATTTTGAGAGCCCTATTAATGAGCTGCGTGAATTTGGCGACAATTCAAAAATTGGTTGAAAATAATTTATTTTTCTAGGGTTTTTAATAATGGAATTATATCCTCTGGGTAAAGGGCTACGTTGCCGTTTCATTTTATTATTACATCTATACGTGCCTGTAATTTTAAATCAAAGGACTTAAAGTAAATTTATCATAGCTTTCGAGTAATGGAGGTAAAATGCGCATATAATAAATAAAAGGTCTCATTTTTTACAAGCCATAATTTGATTATAAACGTAGTTTTTAACTTGTACAAAGTCACTTTGAAATACTTTCTTATGTCTTGTCTAAAGGTTACTTGGTTTAACCTTGTCTATACTTATAATAAATCTGTAGAGAGGTCAATTCTGTATATCAAATATATTTCCAAAATAACTATCAGGGGGTGAAGAGGGATCGATACTGATACAAAAAAAGGAATCAGTAAAATTTTTGTCTGTCTGTCTGTATAACCGTTATAGAAACAAAAACTAATCGACGGATTTTAACAAAACTTGGTACAATTATTTTTCATACTCCTGAGCTGGTTATAATATACCTACTTTTCATTGCGCTACAATCAATAGGAGCAGAGCAGTGAGTGGAAATGTTGGGAAAACGGGAGAAGTTACTCCATTTTTTAAGCTTCCGACGCGTTGCACACCTTAATGGTTAAAGCTGCACAGAAATCATGTATGACAGAAATTTTCTCCTTAAAATTATACAAAAAATATCCCACGACAGCATATGGCTATCTATTATGGTTCACTCCAAATAACACGTGTAACTCCCGATAGCTTAGCAGTTCGAAGCTTTCTGATTATATTTGTCTACTCTTACGTTTATTACACTCTTAGTCATCCCTATTTAAATAAGTTAACATTATTAACTATTCCATAAAAAATAATCATAGAAATCGGTATAGAAACACCAAAGTTACCACTTCTCATTTCCACGGGAAACCGACTTCCACGCGAACGGAGTCGCGGGCGTCCACTAGTTATGTAATAAAACCTTGTATTTTTAGCTTACTTACATTATTTGATTCGCGCTTTTTGAAAGGTCCAATGATTCAAAAATCGCAGTTGTTGACTTGATTAACAAACATTTAACGACTTGCTTGGTTTTTGGCTGACTTTTTACCAATATTTGTCCACATACTAATATAAGTTTATTTAACTTAGTATTTTGTTAACGATTTGTATCTGCTCTAAGCCGTTGTTGACCTTTAATTAAACTTTGGTTTTGTCTTGAAACTTGTTTAATTACTTACATTTATTTTGATTTGTAAAAAAGAGTTCCTGGATTTGGTTTGTATGATTATTGTAAGAAAATAAGAATGTTATTGTTTATGTTTAGTAATTATAAATGAATTTTCTTAAAATCTAATCAATAAAGTATATTTAAAATGTGATCTGTAATAGAGAATTTCCTTGACATTGGAGTAAATTACTGAACTACTAAATCTGTGTTATAAAGAGTATCTTTTGGTAGCCCTATTCGAATAACTTTTATCAAACCCATAGTTTTGAATCACAAATGTTTGCTTTATTTTGAACTTGAATCGTGATTATTCTATCTTAGTTTGATTTGTTTCTCCAATATGAGCTTCCACATTTTACTTACCTTACCTGTCATGCGTCTCGACGGAAGACATTTGGATGAAATACTCAATAAAAGATTTATTATTTATTATTATTTATTATTGGTTGTTGTCATTTAGTTGTTGCTACACTTACAAATTAGGACTATTTATCGCGTTTATTTATCTGTCCTCAAAGTCAAGTGGCAGAAGAAACTTGCGATAGCGAGTGAATAGAATAAAAATGTATGAAACTGTCATTTTTGACAAGCTTGCAATTTGACAGTTCCATACAATTTAAATTCTATTCACTCGCTATTGCAAGTTACTACTGCCACTTGACTTGAGGGGCTGTTTTAGATTTACTAGTATAAATAATTAAAAAGTGTAATATCATTTACATTAATCTTTATTTACGTATTTCATTTAAAAATGTACACAACTATAACAAATAAGATAACCTAACTAGAAAATAACAATTAATTAGTGTCTGTACATGTAAGTTAAAGATAAATGTCGTGCATAGAATTGACATTACCTTATGTGAGAACACAGCCATAGATTAATATTTTATACTATTTACTATTTAACACATTTCACTACTTCATTAAATACAAGTTGAAATAATTTGTAATGATATTCAATAATTTACATTGCGTTTTAATAGATTTATTAAATTATCTACTTATAATAGATTTTGTTAAAAAAATGCAACATTACGTAAAATTAGTTTTTTTTTGTACCAAAAATAATATTCTAGTACGATTCATTTGCAATACACGTCTATACAAAGATTTATTAACGATTTTATCATAATTTACACTGTATGCTTTGAGCTCCACATAGATTATCCTTGAATTAGCTATAATACCTATTTACATAGTGAAATTTAGATTTAAGTAGAACCTCATTAATATAGTGGACATGGATTAAATTTAAAATAATTAAAACGTAAGATTTGAAACTTTCAATGTTATAATATGTATTTTATAAATTAATTAAAGAATAATTTTACGATACGTAAATGTACTAAAAGCTTTAATTTTAAGGTCAAAAAATTAAATTTACTGTTTTTATTAACATTAACAAAAAGTCTTGGCCACAGGGATAAATTAATTAAATTAGTTAACGCCTATCGCAAACGTTTTGGCAAAAATATTGTTTTAACCGACAAAAAAGAAGGTGCTTTATATAATAATTATTATATTTGGATTAATTACACTCTTACTAACTAATATCACTGAAAGATTATCGCACGAATCCTCATAAGCTCGCAGTGGCTATAAACATATTCAGGGTCCAAATAAACACAATCAGATAATTAGTTGGCATCGAAACTGTTGTACCTGAAACAATAAATAATTACACAATTATTAATATAAGTATACGTATTGGTGTGAAAATACTTAACAATTGTGTAAATCAAAAACATAAACTTTCGTGCCAAATGATAAAGGACTTATTCTAAGTGCCAACAATTATTTGAATAAGATTCTAATAGCCTTACAGTGCAGTCAAAATTTAGTGGTGAAAACGGCAATGTTGGCTTAGAGATAAATCGATGCAAAGTCCATTGAGATACCATTCAAATGCAGACGCTAGCAACTAATTTTGCCGGCTTTGTGCAAATGACGAATCATTCCTAGTCATGAAAACCCCTGAGCTTTTACTAAACTGTGAATGGGTTATGTTCAAACCATTTCGCAATTAATATACGGGAAAGAACATGAGCAGTAGGTATGTAGTTTAGAATGGAGAGTTCAGATATACAGCGTAATCTGTGAGTGGCTTTCGACTCGAGAGGCGTGTGTCTGACATGTAGTAGGTGCACGGGAGTGAGGTTTGTTTTGTAAAAACATACGTAGCTTTTCATCAGATTTATTTAACCTACATGCAAACTTTTGTAGGAGACTAAAATCATTCATATGTGTCTGTATGGTTTTAGCTTATCATGTAGATATGTTAAGATACTTTGCCAAAATCATTTCTACCCTTTTATTACAACAAAACGGTTGTACCTACCCCTTTTTTGAGCAAAGATACAACGCGAAGGGTTGAAAACCACAAAATAATATAAAAGCAAGGTAAGAGTTCATATGTAGATAAAAAAAATTATACAGGGTTAAATTCTCACCGGCGTTGGAGACGTATTTGGAGAGCTGCGTGCGCGAGTGCAGCGTGAGCGTGGCCACGGCGGCGCGCACGGACGGCGGCTCCACGCGCAGCGCGGCCTCGCAGCGCGCGCGCACGGCGCCGCTCGCCGCCGCCGGCACGCGCACGCGCAGCACGCGCCACGACGCGCGCAGCCCGCCCGCCTGCGCCGCGCTCGTCTCCGTGCCCCCCCACACCTCGCCCTGCCACCGACACACTTTACTACCACACGACTAAACTTTTACTGGGTAATTAAATATACAGACTTATGAGCCAAATGTCACTGGCAGCACGAAACGCTCCTATTCGCCGGTGCCATATTTAGAACAGAATGACAAAGCCACAGATAAGAGACGCGGCGTGTAAATAGTCTCCGCCGAATGTGCATATTGCTGCCATTCTGTGATGTAATATACTCATACCTACACTTGCATTTATCACACGTAATATGCATTTTGGGAGTTGATTTAAGGCTCCACAGGCTCCAAATGACAAAGTGCAAGCGCCATTTCCAATGTAGAATACACATCGTTTCAAACCATATCCATTTGAAATACGGTTGAATTTTGAATGCATGACGTATGTTCTTTGAAAGGTATTCGTTAGGCTAAGTTGAAGTCAAAGTAAAAAGGTATTTTTCCTTTAGAGGTTTCACGTAGGTAAACTCTGAGGATTTCTCTCTGTTAAAAGAAGCTTTAGATGGTTCACTAGGTCAAAGGTTATTTTAAATCTGCATGTATTCAAAACAAGCTTTTCAATATAATTTGCATATGTTTGTTAGGTCATAGGTTTTTCTAATATATAGTTTTGTGGTTAAATTGTAGGTATACGATTCTTAACTAAGAAAAAGAAACAAGTAAAGCATGAAATGCAAATCTTCACTTTACTTACTGAGTTTTCAAAATGGCGGATTAAGTAAGAGCTAATTCGAGAAGAGTCTAAAAGAACATTCGGTAGAAACGTCGGCTTCCGCTTGTGTACAAAGATCCGCAGCTAATTTCACGGTACACGGATCAAATGAACACTTAATTGTAGGAAGTCTCTTGATATCGTGAACTGAGTTCTAAACACGTAATGAATATGAGAACTGATTAAACTGTAAAATTTTAAGCATGAATTAGAATGCCGTGGTCACGGGTAGACTGAGATGTTTGACGTCTTCATAGAGTTAAGTAAAAAACGATTTTTCGAATTTTTCGAATTTTTTACTTAACTCTATGAAGACGTCGAAATGAGTTTAATTTCAAGTAATAATAATCGCGTAAATCTAAGAAGTTATATGACTTAGAATTTTCAAAAAAGAAAAAATTCAAAATTTTAATGTTTTGTTGTATCATGGTAGCTTGATAACTAAAATGATATTTTACATTAAAATTTGTTAAACAAAAATCGTCCTTATTTTATTTAGAAAAAGTCAAGAAACCAAGTACAACTTTTAAAAAAGTTAGGTCTTTTGACAATAAATTGCAATTTTCTAAAAAAGTCCATTATTATTATTAAATGCAATATTCATGCAAGATTATGAAGTAGTTGAGAACATACACAGGGTAGGTAAATTTTTATCGCACCAACCTAATTCAAATACCTACCTACCTTAACATTTAGATAAAAGATTTGTAAAACGGGTCGACTTCTAACATAATCTCCACAAACTGAGCTCAACACTGCAAATATTAGCGAAATGAGTTCACCAATTTATAAGATGGCTTAAGTTCTGGATTTGTAAAATGACTCTGTATTTTGTTATTCGCAAGTCTTGTTTCGTACAATTTTCGGGACGCGGTGAAAATTTCACATATTTGCGATCAAAAACTCACCCGGGTCTGTTGATTTATTAAGTGGCACATGTGGCAAATGGAGTAGATGATATACGGTGAAAAAAATATATTTTCCAGGTCATTTTACGTGCAGGATATATGAAATTCTCAGTGCTAGTTTTATTTTTATCTTTACATAACATGTTAAATAAAAGTTCATGACAGAACGTTATATTTACTAACTTAGGCCTACAATACAGGTAGTATTAGGTACTTAGGTATACAAACTTTTTGATGAAATTTTCATTGGATAACCGTTAAAATTCAAAAGTTGCAGTTTTACAAAGATAACATCCGTTTTCAGCAATTAGCACGAGGTTTTATATCCTGATAATTGAGGTTATTTAAAAGTAGATGAGGAAAGCATTTTGTGAAAATATAGTGGCTGTTTTAACGGACCATTAGCGAAGATTTAGGAGTACTTACAATTCTAAGTTGGTTTACAATGAGTTTTGAGGGAAAAGGAAAAATAAGAACCATTTTCTACATCCCTTAACAAATCGTTGTATTTTTTTTAAATAATAAAATGTATTTACACTAAGTAGGCAAAATTAGTTGAATGATTTTTATTTTATGAAATTTCGTTTTAAACGCATATTTAAAAAAAATGCGCTTTTCTTTTCGTGTATTTAAAGCCAGTGATTAAGAATAAAATTATACTCATTAAAAAATAGCACAACAAATACTTTTCACTACAGGAATATCCCATATTTCTACAGGATACACAGGATTAGGTATATAACAACGAATGAATCCCGGCAAACAAGGTAAAAAATTACTTTATGAAGCTTATTATTTTGATATCAATAATAAATCTTAAATATGTGTTTTACTCTTAATAGTGTGAATTTTACACCTCTAAAAACCTCCTTCCCACTGTCCCAAACCAACATTAATATTTCACCAAGCCAGTGTCAAAATTACATCAATGAATTTCAATTATCCCAGAATGAAAAAAGTTGGAGTAAAAAAGCCATAAAGTCTTCTGAATTCAATGTACAATTATATTGTGTTCGTCTGCAGTCAAACTAAAGCAATCTGCGTCTTTCGAGGGATCCAGACGTTAATTTAGAAATAACTAAGCTCTCAAAGAAATACCTTGCTCTTGGATATTGGCTGCCTAGTCGATGTTCAGGCTAGATCAATGGCTTGGAAAGTTCATAACTTTAAGTAATATAAAATGTCCTTTAAACGAGGTGTGAACTCATAATACTTCGTGTGATTATACTTCTTTGATGATCATATTATATGAATCATTATTTACGGTCATAGAGTTATAATGTGATATATGTTACGCAGTTGCCTTAAATATTTTTGTCCTATTAACTAAGTATTTAATAACGAAGTAAAAATATTTAGCCAATATTTTTTGTAGCTACGAAAAGTAGGATCAAAAAGAATATACCTACTAAAATTTATTAATTTCGTGTGGGCTTAGAGCTTAAGCATTCCAAAATTTTTTTATGGTTGTTTTTTTACCTTTTGTAACTCGTCATCGATGTACCAGTTGATCTCGGCGGGCGGCAGCGAGTAGTCGGAGGAGCAGTTCAGCAGCACCTGGTCTCCGGGGCGGACCAGCTTCGGAGCGCCCACGATCACCGGCTCGTGCGTCGGTAATGCTGCCACAATTGTATTACATCAAATTTTGACTAGATATTTGAGTTAACTAAATATGTATGAAATAAAGTCGATAAAGTTTCAAGGCATGTTTAACTTTTCTGGTTCATATTAATACTAGTGGGTGGACTTATTCCCGCGGTAAAAACTGCCCTATTTTCATCCCAGGTTGTTGGAAAATTTGTTCTAGCCGTTTCGAAAGCGGAACATACAAACAGACAGACATATGCATTTTCACATTTATAAGTAAGGATTATTGGTCAAAAAAAAATTCTAGGTTCTATATCCCAATGTTTAACTGCTAATGTACATAATGGCATCAGGAAACAGAATACACTCCTAAGAGCAAATGAAACATAAGCAGTGACACACATATGGTAATGGTCGAAGTTCGTAGTCAAAGGGACCAAACCTAACTTCGTTCTAAACTGAAACAGTAGACGAATTTGGGTAGGTACATATCGAGTTCCGTTAGTTAGAATTCTAAAGGGAATTCGGGGAACATAGAGTTTGCCTACAGATAGTTTTAAGATTCAGATTGGATTTCGTTAACAGCTACCAATATTCGCTGCTGGAATTTTGGGCTGTATTAATGTAGCTTAAGCTTAATCTGATAACATTGAAATTTACCCAGAACTTAGTATGTATGACCTATTGAGTTGATTTTTAGGGGGTTATGAGTCGTATTATACAAAATCAACTTATAATATTACGCCATCTACTCCTGACAGTGTCACTAATGCGCCGTAGCTTAAGCTTAATCTGATAACATTGAAATTTACCCAGAACTTAGTATGTATGACCTATTGAGTTGATTTTTAGGGGGTTATGAGTCGTATTATACAAAATCAACTTATAATATTACGCCATCTACTCCTGACAGTGTCACTAATGCGCCTTAAGGTGTTCACTTTTGGGAGTGAATGTCTTCCAGGCTGTCATTATTATAGAGTGTCTAAGTATGTGAGTTGCATTGCATACCGACAACAGTCATGTGCTTGGTCTGCCTGGCGATCTGGAAGCGCGGCCCCTCGGTGGACACCTCGCAGCTGTAGGCCGCCTTGGTGTGCGCGGGCGGCGGCATCACCACCACCGTGCACCACGACGCCTGGCACTCACCGCCCACCACCATTATACCGGTCACGTTGTATAGTGTCTAAGTATAGCATGTGAGTTGTATTGCATACCGACAACAGTCATGTGCTTGGTCTGCCTGGCGATCTGGAAGCGCGGCCCCTCGGTGGACACCTCGCAGCTGTAGGCCGCCTTGGTGTGCGCGGGCGGCGGCATCACCACCACCGTGCACCACGACGCCTGGCACTCACCGCCCACCACCATTATACCGGTCACGTTGTATAGTGTCTAAGTATAGCATGTGAGTTGTATTGCATACCGACAACAGTCATGTGCTTGGTCTGCCTGGCGATCTGGAAGCGCGGCCCCTCGGTGGACACCTCGCAGCTGTAGGCCGCCTTGGTGTGCGCGGGCGGCGGCATCACCACCACCGTGCACCACGACGCCTGGCACTCACCGCCCACCACCATTATACCGGTCACGTTGTATAGTGTCTAAGTATAGCATGTGAGTTGTATTGCATACCGACAACAGTCATGTGCTTGGTCTGCCTGGCGATCTGGAAGCGCGGCCCCTCGGTGGACACCTCGCAGCTGTAGGCCGCCTTGGTGTGCGCGGGCGGCGGCATCACCACCACCGTGCACCACGACGCCTGGCACTCACCGCCCACCACCATTATACCGGTCACGTTGTATAGTGTCTAAGTATAGCATGTGAGTTGTATTGCATACCGACAACAGTCATGTGCTTGGTCTGCCTGGCGATCTGGAAGCGCGGCCCCTCGGTGGACACCTCGCAGCTGTAGGCCGCCTTGGTGTGCGCGGGCGGCGGCATCACCACCACCGTGCACCACGACGCCTGGCACTCACCGCCCACCACCATTATACCGGTCACGTTGTATAGTGTCTAAGTATAGCATGTGAGTTGTATTGCATACCGACAACAGTCATGTGCTTGGTCTGCCTGGCGATCTGGAAGCGCGGCCCCTCGGTGGACACCTCGCAGCTGTAGGCCGCCTTGGTGTGCGCGGGCGGCGGCATCACCACCACCGTGCACCACGACGCCTGGCACTCACCGCCCACCACCATTATACCGGTCACGTTGTATAGGCGGATTGGGGTCTGGGGACAAAAATGGCATGTGTCTGATATGCGGGCAGGTATCTAGTTATTTTATTTTTCATCATAGATATTTGCTTGACTGAAATCCACCTTTGTAAACGATTGAAAAAATTATACGATAGTGGATAGTTTAACTCAACTCAGCACAACGTCTTTCACCGGAAAGCACTTTGTGCTCGCCACCTCAGGTTGCCACTTAAAAATACTGACAGTAGAGTGGCCACTTCCCTAGCTTGGTTATTGTAGATACCTCAGACGCCTTAAACGGTAGTTCTCGTAATACTTTAAGCGGTAATTCTATATTCGTCACACGAATAATAAAGAAGAATTTGCCATGCGATTTAGGATTTTAATTAGTAGAAACTCACAAACCTAAAATCTTCACAAAACGGAAAATTTAAGAAATTATCCTCCATATATTATGGGCATATAGAATTGTTTAACTTTTTTCTTAGAAGCTTGCTTTATGAGTACTGGTACTTTAGATTAAGTACTGACCTTCTGCGAGGGGTTGTATCGGAATATCTCGTGCATGTCGCGGTACCACTTGACGGAGTGCAGGCGCTGGTCGTCCATGTCGAAGTGGCAGCTGAGCTCGGCGGCGCGGCGCGGGTCCGCGAACAGCGGCACCTGCAGCTGCGTGATCTCGTGCGCAAGCGCCACCGCTGCGGGGAACACACTGCTTACTCTCTAGCTACTTACCTTCTGCGAGGGGTTGTATCGGAATATCTCGTGCATGTCGCGGTACCACTTGACGGAGTGCAGGCGCTGGTCGTCCATGTCGAAGTGGCAGCTGAGCTCGGCGGCGCGGCGCGGGTCCGCGAACAGCGGCACCTGCAGCTGCGTGATCTCGTGCGCAAGCGCCACCGCTGCGGGGAACACACTGCTTACTCTCTAGCTACTTACCTTCTGCGAGGGGTTGTATCGGAATATCTCGTGCATGTCGCGGTACCACTTGACGGAGTGCAGGCGCTGGTCGTCCATGTCGAAGTGGCAGCTGAGCTCGGCGGCGCGGCGCGGGTCCGCGAACAGCGGCACCTGCAGCTGCGTGATCTCGTGCGCAAGCGCCACCGCTGCGGGGAACACACTGCTTACTCTCTAGCTACTTACCTTCTGCGAGGGGTTGTATCGGAATATCTCGTGCATGTCGCGGTACCACTTGACGGAGTGCAGGCGCTGGTCGTCCATGTCGAAGTGGCAGCTGAGCTCGGCGGCGCGGCGCGGGTCCGCGAACAGCGGCACCTGCAGCTGCGTGATCTCGTGCGCAAGCGCCACCGCTGCGGGGAACACACTGCTTACTCTCTAGCTACTTACCTTCTGCGAGGGGTTGTATCGGAATATCTCGTGCATGTCGCGGTACCACTTGACGGAGTGCAGGCGCTGGTCGTCCATGTCGAAGTGGCAGCTGAGCTCGGCGGCGCGGCGCGGGTCCGCGAACAGCGGCACCTGCAGCTGCGTGATCTCGTGCGCAAGCGCCACCGCTGCGGGGAACACACTGCTTACTCTCTAGCTACTTACCTTCTGCGAGGGGTTGTATCGGAATATCTCGTGCATGTCGCGGTACCACTTGACGGAGTGCAGGCGCTGGTCGTCCATGTCGAAGTGGCAGCTGAGCTCGGCGGCGCGGCGCGGGTCCGCGAACAGCGGCACCTGCAGCTGCGTGATCTCGTGCGCAAGCGCCACCGCTGAGGGGAAACACATGGCCTAGTTATTTCTACACGCTTTTAATTTTGAGATAAGCATGTAGGTGGTATCTATCTTATTTTGATGTACTAGCGAAGCCTATTGCACATCTTTGTAACCTAAGCTTCTCAACAGGTTGTTTTCCTGACTTTTTCAAGAAAGCATCACTCCCATCTACAAATCTGGTGATAAATGTTTGCCTTCCAACTATAGACCGATTTCCGTGTTGCCATGTCTATCTAAAATATTGGAGAAGTTGGCTAACAAGAGACTCATCTGTTTTCTTGAAAAATTCAAACTATTATCGGGTGGGCAATACGGATTTAGAGGTGGACGATCAATTGATGATGCAATTTCGCAACATACATAATAAATAATAAAAAATTTGGATGCGGGTCGGAAGTGCCTTTTTTTTTTTTTTTTGATATTCCAGGAAAATGCCTACGCATACCCGTCCCCTCCAGGGAAAGGAGACGGGTTATGTCGGACTCGCACCGACTAAAAACCTGGAGTTGTCCTTCAGGCCGTCGTATAATGGCGGGGCCGCGGGAATTACCTGTTGAGGCCCTCGCCGCGAACCCCACCGACGGCTGGCCACCGAGGCAGCCCCCTCAAGTTTGGAGGCGCGCTGGGACAAACCGCGGCGCGCCTACCCCCTCACGTTCCCTTGATTGGCTACCGACCTAGCCCTGTGTCGGCAGCTTGGGAACCTCCCCAGGGTCTTCGGCCGTCTGCCGACCTGGGGCCTCACCGGCTGGAGTCGCCGACGCGCCACTGTGGCGCGCCGCCGAATCTGCCCTGGGCCGAGGAGAGGGGTTTCCCCACCACCCCTTCCTCAACCCACCTCCAATCCAAATCGCGGAGGATCGGATGCCACGGCCGCCACGCCGCGCCACCCGACCCACCACGATTACCCCCCTGGGCGCTCGACAGAACGAGGGCCAAAGGGCCTGCTGGAGCCTCCCCTCCTGGGGTGCAACTGACCGAGTGCCCGGCCAGAGCCTCCCCTCCGGGCGCATCAGCACGCTGGGCTTACGCCCAGCTGGAGCAGCCCCCCTCTCGTGGGCCGGTCTACCTCACGACCGGCCCCTTGTGGGACCACTTAGCTTCCCCCAGTAGCTGGCTTGCTACGGGGTACTAAGCCACCCCGCCGCGGCAAGGCGCGATCCCTTGGGGGGGGGGGGGGTCGGGTCGGAAGTGCCTCGGTGTGTTCCTTGATCTACAAAAGGCTTTTGATACTGTGTCAATACCAATATTGCTGACTCGTTTGGAGAATATGGGCATACGAAGCACTTCACTACAATGGTTCAAAGATTATCTTTCCAATAGGAGGCAGTGTGTTTGATTAAGCGGGCATCAGAGTGACTATGGTTTGAGTAACTATGGGGTTCCACAAGGCAGCACACTTGGCCAGACACTTTTCCTCGTTTACATAAACGAGTTGTGCAACTTGAATATTCCTGATGCATCTATTCAGATGTTTGCTGATGATACAGTTGTTCTATTTACTGGTAGTACCTGGGAAAAAACTTTTGAATCTGCTGAAACGGGACTCAAACTCATTACTTCGTGGTTAGAAAACAATCTTCTGTCTCTCAATACGAATAAAACAAAATTTCTACAATTTATCATTACTAACACCTGTAATGTCAGTGGATTGTTGAAACTACCGATACATACATATCCGTGTAATAGATATGCAAACAATTTACCCACTTGTGATTGCTTGTATCTTCAACGTGTTGACTCTATTAAATATCTAGGCGTAATGATTGATCACAGGCTGAATTGGAATACCCAAATTGAATGTGTGGCTAAGCGAATTAGAAAACTAATATATGTGTTCAAGAACCTACGGGACGTACTCCCTTGGGAATTATTACTCAGGATTTATAAAGCGCCAGCAGAGCCACTCTTGACCTATTGCATCGGCGCATGGGGAGGTGCTGCTAAATCCCGCTTGATTGAAATTGAAAGAGTACAGCGCGCCCTCTTAAAGTTATATGCCGCTTACTGATTTGCTATCCAACCAACGATTTCTATAATGTTTGTAAAGTATTGTCAGTAAGGACATACATATCCGTGTAATAGATATGCAAACAATTTACCCACTTGTGATTGCTTGTATCTTCAACGTGTTGGCTCTATTAAATATCTAGGCGTAATGATTGATCACAGGCTGAATTGGAATACCCAAATTGAATGTGTGGCTAAGCGAATTAGAAAACTAATATATGTGTTCAAGAACCTTTTTTTTTTTTTTTTTTTTTTTTTTTATATTAATAGGGGGCAAACGAGCATGCGGGTCACCTGGTGGTAAATGATCACCGCCGCCCATGACTACCCGCAACACTGTGGGTGTTGGGGGTGTGTTGCCGACCTTTGTAGTGGGAATATACTCTCGACTTGAAGAGCCCCATGTTGTATGTAGCCGGGAATACCGCTGCAGGTAGTTCATTCCACATCTGCGTAGTGCGTGGCAGAAAATTCCGCCCGAAACGGACGGTGGTGGAGCGCCAGCTATCCAGGTGGTGGGGATGGAATTTCAATCTGTGGCGGGAGGTGCGGTGGTGGAATTGTGCAGCTGGTATGAGGTCGAATAATTCTTCAGAACACTCCCCATTGTATAGACGATACAGAACGCAAAGAGATGATATATCTCTTCGCAGGGCCAAAGAATCGAGGCGATCAGAAAGAGCTCGGTTGCCGGCGATTCGAGCCGCTCTACGTTGTATCTTGTCAAATGGAAGAAGTAAGCATTGAGGTGCTCCTGCCCAGAGGTGAGAACAGTACTCCATATGGGGCCGCACCTGTGCCTTGTATAGTTGAAGGCGGTGGGCCGGTTTGAAATACTGTCTCGCTCGGTTAAGCACTCCAAGCTTTTTAGAAGCCAATTTGGCTTTGTCTTCCAAGTGACTATGAAACTGAACGTCGCTCGATATGCCGACACCGAGGATTTCGATCATAGGCTTTATACAAAGAGGAGTGTTCTGAAATGTAGGGGCTAATACGAATGGGGTTTTTTTAGTGGTGAACGCGCAAACTTGTGTTTTGAGGGGGTTAAATGTGACCAAGTTACCGCTACCCCACAAGGAGGCCAGGTCTAGAGAGGCCTCAACTTTTAACACAAGCTTGTTCCGGTTTTCGACAACCGACTCCTTGCTGAGATTGGCTTGGCCATGGTACAGTGCATCTCCGGTACTGTCATCCGCATAACAATGTACACCGCTGGTTTGCAGCATATCATTTATGTGCAAGATGAACAATGTAGGGGAGAGCACACAGCCTTGAGGAACACCGGCATTTACGGGCAGGGAGTCAGAGCATGCACCGTCGATTACAACCTTAATGCTCCGCCCAGTAAGAAAGCTGGTGATCCAGTTACACAATCTCTCGGGTAGTCCATATGATGGTAATTTGGCTAGAAGACATTTGTGCCAGACCCGATCAAAAGCCTTCGCTATGTCCAGACTAACTGCTAAGGCCTCACCTTTGCTCTCTACGGTCTCTGCCCAGCGATGGGTCAGATATAGTAAAAGATCACCAGTTGACCGTCCGTGACGGAAACCGTATTGGCGGTCGCTGATCAATTGGTGATCTTCGAGATATCGTAAGAGCTGAGTGTTAATCATACTCTCCATAACTTTGGAGAGTATAGAGGTGATTGCAATAGGCCGGTAGTTAGTTGGATCTGAGCGGTCGCCTTTTTTAGGGATCGGATGCACTAGTGCTGTCTTCCAGCAATTAGGGACTACGCCGGTGGAGTACAGGAGCCGAAAGAGCCGCGTCATAGGAGGAGCTAGCTCTTGAGCGCAGACCTTTAGTACAATTGCCGGGATGGTGTCAGGCCCGCTCGACTTATGGATATCCAGGGAAAGAAGAGCTCTACGTACGGTGCGTTGCAAGAACCGTATATCTGGCATAGAACTCTGACATCTCAGGATGTTCGGAGGTGTTTTTCCCTGGTCGTCCAAAGTCGAGTTGGATGCGAAAAGAAGGCCCAGAAGATCGGCTTTTTCTTTTGCAGTGTGGGCAAGCGAACCGTCATCCCTGCGCAATGGTGGAAAGGTCGACAGACAGAAGTTGCCTTGTACCGCTTTGGCTAATGACCAAAATGCACGAGACCCAGATGGGAAACGCACAAGTCTGTCGCCAATTATGCGGACGTACTCAGCTTTCGCCCTAGCAATGGCCCTTTTGCATGACCTGGAGGCAAGGTTGTACTTCTTTTTTAGCGATACGCTATTGGGATCTCCAGTTGTGTGAGCGCAAGCCCAAGCCTGGTAACATTGCTGCTTTTCAGCAGTGGCTGCCTGGCAGGATTTGTTAAACCAGGGCTGGGATCTGCCGCCGACGGGTATCACAGAACTAGGAATGTATAATTCCATACCCTGCAACACGACATCGGCAACCGATTGTGCACAATCGCTGGGATCCAATGAGAAGCAAACCTGTCTCCACGGGTAGGAAGCAAAGAAAGTACGCATTCCATCCCAATCTGCTGACTTGTAGTGCCAAACACGCCGACTTCCAGTAGATCTAGGACGGGAGGGGCAAGTGAGTGGCAGTTTTGTCCGTATCAGGCAGTGGTCCGACGACCCGAGAGGGGTATTGACCATCACCTGATAGTTATCGGGGTGTGAGGTCAGCAGAAGGTCCAGCAAAGAAGGTGTGTGGCCTTCAGCATCTGGGATTCGCGTGGGCGAAGTAATCAGTTGCTTAAAGTCATAAGCCAGGGCGAAGTCCCGAGCAGTTCTTCCCGCGTGGTCGGTTTTGTTAGAACCGAGCCAATCAGAGTGGTGGGCATTGAAGTCTCCCAACAAAATGATTTCGGCGGAAGGAAACTGCTCAAGAATGAGGTCTGTCGCTTGTTGGAGACGCTCAAAGAGTCGCTCCGTCTCATCGTCACCACTGTGTGACCTGTAGATACACGCATAGATGCGGGGGTGGTCGTCGCAGTCTACACGCAACCATAGAGTGGACAGGTCACGGGCTTCAAGATTCCCAAGGCGATGGTAACTAATATCCTCCCTAATGTGTACGCATACCCCGGCATGAGGCAAAAACCTATGCTCAAGCGTGTAGCCAGGGTAGGTGAGGTAGGATGATTCGGGTGGGGAGGATATTTGTGTCTCGGTTAAGAAGAGCATGGCCGGCTTTGCCGTCTCAAGGTGTTGATGGACGGCAGCTAGGTTGGAGTGGACCCCTCGAATGTTACAAAAATCCACTGATAACGTGGGAGGGGTCTTAGGCATGCTCTTGCTTCGTTTGCCCCGGGAAGTATGTCGCGGTATTGTGCCCACCCCAGAGTACGAAGGGCAGCCCGAGCTGGGGGGCTCGGGGAAGGATTCTCCTGCTCCAAGAGAGCAGGTACCTTCCTGGGGTACCAACTCTTTAAATGCCGCTGTCATACTTAGGGTGGGAAGGGGGAATGGGCACCGGAAACAGCACTCACCAGACGAAACGCAGGAACAATGTTCCTACTTCACGTTGGTCTTCTGTGCGTAAGTGGTACTTGCCGGTCGAGTCAGCCCAATTTACGCTATAGTCTATGTGACTACAGCTAAACTCTACCACTTTTACAGTCCATTTGGCACTACCCAGGGGTCACGTGTAGGGTAACTAGAGTCAGGAACCCCAAAAAAAGGGGTTCGCCTACGGACGCGGACAGTATTAACCCCCAAAACCCCCTACGGGACGTACTCCCTTGGGAATTATTACTCAGGATTTATAAAGCGCCAGCTGAGCCACTCTTGACCTATTGCATCGGCGCATGGGGAGGTGCTGCTAAATCCCGCTTGATTGAAATTGAAAGAGTACAGCGCGCCCTCTTAAAGTTATATGCCGCTTACTGATTTGCTATCCAACCAACGATTTCTATAATGTTTGTAAAGTATTGTCAGTAAGGAAATTATACATTTACCAAATTTTACGCAAGTATCATACCAAAAATGTTCCTACATTATTTATTTTTTTCAAAGGTTAGGTTTTTATCGCACTCCAAAATGTAAAACCACTTTTGCAATGAGACATTTCGCTTACGTTGCGCCATTCATGTACAATGTTTTCAATGCGAAGTTAAAAATTAAGAATGTAATTACATCAAATTTATGAATAACTGGGTTCTGAAAGTGGACTACCTCTGCAAGGAAGAGTCATCCTCATTTAATCCGGACTTAGTACTTCTTACAAGTTGGACAAAGTTTAAGAATCACAAGTTTTATGCGGTTTTAAACTTACATTATTTCAATGACTTGTGTTAAATATAGTCTACGTGCTATTTGGTATTTACATAATCAAGAGGCGGTTCCACGGTGCCTAAAACCGTGTACCACACCTCACCGCACACAGATCGGCTCTTGTAATAAAGTCCATTTTAGCTTGCCCACACCAACCTTCAGGTACCTACTTTGTGCATAGAATCGCACACCGTGGGACCGCCACTTTACATCAGGTTATGCCCAAAAACCAATACGATAAGGGATTTAACGTCTGCATTAATTTAAAGTGTCTTACCCAAGGTATATAATTAAAAGTTTTTGCCTGTTAATTAATAGTATATTATGATACAAGTGTGCAAAGTTGTTATTTGCAATACACGAGGCTGAAATGTAAAATGAACATGTTGCTCACCAGTACCATACGCACTTTTTCAACACACTTGTTTCCCACACAGCAACAAATGCAATGTAAACAAAAAAAGCATTCGGGAAATGACACTCAACTTTTATTTCGCACGCGCCAACCAGCCGCCATACAGTCTATTTCAAAATATACTTTTTGAGATAAAATACAATTATTTGTAACAAATTACTGTTTATTATCAATAATTTGATAATATTTTTTTTTCCTAATATAGACACATTTATTTATTCTGAATATATAGGTAAATGGATTTTCAGTGGCATAAAACCTCTTTGTTGTTACAAAAAGAAACTGTCTAACCCTTAGATAGAGCATTTAACCAAAGAAGATGGCATAGCAGGCCTTTCCCCTCAGGCAAAATCTTGGTCATAGCGATGGTCATAGTCCTGAAACAAAGTACCACGCGTGGTACTTGATCATTCTGTGTCGCTCTGTCATGTGTTTATGTGCTCCACAAAATGGTGATTTGTTCGGTTTTGTTGTGTAAACGACGTTCAGAAACTTCGAATTTACGTTTAGTTTTTTGGCAATTTACTACACTATTTATTGATATTTTCGAATTTTAACTTTGATCGTAACGACACTTTAAACGATAGCAAATGTAAACAACGAATACTATATTAGGGAGACAAGCTGTCAACGCTGTCAAAGCTGACAACCACTGTGATGAGATTTTTTTTTTTTTTTTAATGTCGTTTTTATAGGCCGGGATTCTAGACAGTGATGGGAAAATAAAAGTGAATTGATTTGAATGACTGGTGGGATGAATTAATGGTTCGAAAAATATAAAGTTTAGCAGACATTTATTACTAAATAGCGCTTACAGGTTTTAAGCTAAGACTTGCGAAGATGCGGACTAAAACCTAAGGTAGTATTAAAATAAACCTTATTATTTGTAGTTTCCCAAAAAATCCAAGTGTAAAGGACATTTGGACAAAATTTTGCGCGCGTGACGAATTATGGAGACCTCGTAGAACAAGCGCCATTTATTCAGAACAAAACTATGAAGACCATATAAAATATAAAAATATAAGGTTAAAGAAGGGAGCAATACCATCTATTAAAAAATGGGAAACGTATAATCTACTGTTATAACTCATTAATAAAACAATTATTTAGAACTATAATGATTGTATTGTATTCTGCTAAAATTCTACAAAAAAAAGAATTTATTTTAAACTGATGTTACCCACTCATTTTATTTATTCCTTAGCATCTTTTTTGGATAAACCAAAATTTGTAATTGTTTTTACTAAACATTTACAATTGTAGTAGGTAGTATTAAGAAGAAAAGGTAAATTTAATAATTAAATTGAACTAAAAAACTTCATTCGTTCAATAAAAATACCCATTCATTCTTATTGTTATTGTCACATCACTTCCTCGTCCCCCACTAAAAGTGCCTGAAAAATATGTTCCTGCTAAAATGATCTTGTCATCTCCTTTGGTTAAATGCTCTAAGGTCTAACCCGATCAAATTGAAAATGCTCTGCTTACTAGCATATAATTCGCAGTAACCTTAACTTTGTAAAGATCGTTATATTATGCACTAGTGTGTAATATTATTACACACAAGTGTGTTATGGGTCGGTTTATGGCCCTCAAAACGGTGTTTTAAGGCTAAGTTTCTGAGCAAGTGTGTTGAAAATAATATAATAGTAAATGCCTACCTTTCACCTACCACACAATATAACATTAAAACACATATTTCCTTTACGTTCCTTCAATAACAGTAACTTCAAAGTAACTAACTCTCGCGTGATATTTTCATCGTTCTTTTCCTTATAAAAGCGTTTCTTTCAGGCATATCTCTCACATCTGGTTTTTATGGCTGAATACATCGGAATTTACGTTCATGCGTGACTATAAGGCTCTGTTTACATATTCAGAGGGATGTAGACCCAATTTGATATGTATCTTCGGGTAGCTAATTTTGTTACCTATTAGGTAAGACTAAAGATTATACAGTGAGTGAGTCTTGTAATAGTAGCCACTGAGAATATTCTTTTTTTTTTTATTACTAATAAATATATTATTTTATATTTTAAAGTTTATATTGTGTCTAAATTGTCTAACATTATTAAAGTTTGTTATTCTGTATTTTTTTAATTTACTTATTTATTTTTTAAAGTAGGCGAATATTTTTTTTTTTATCTACGATTCTTATTGTTTAATTTTTTCACAAAAATCTTCCCACCGACTTTAAGAAATAATTACGTTTCCGATAAAAGTAAGTCCAATTATTCTTTTTCGCAGAAATTCTTAAATTTTTCAATGATACAGCAGTTTTTTATATTTTTTTCCAAGAATTTTTGAAAGTTGTTACAGTTTTGCTTACAATGCGTCTTTTGTTAAACAAGGGATGTTAAAATCAAAATTATTTTCGAGATACATTTCTGGGTAGTATAAAACTTATGTTTATACTTAAGATAATTATTACAAAAAATATAAAAAAGGGATGTGTAGGTATCATAATAAAATGTTGGCTTTGTTAATCAAAGATATCGTTAAATGTATAGTTTGTGTAAAAAGTTTTTATGTTAATCTGTTTTTATTGCTAGATTGATATGAATATGATTTTAATTATAAAAGGCTATAGCGAGGTTTGATTGAATTAAATGCAAGCTACGATCACAATCTAATTACAAATAACTGACCGTCAAATAATAAAAACCTTAATACAAATACACGCGGCATTTCATTTACCAGCAAGTCTGCCTCCTGTTGTTATTCAAAACAGGAAAGTTTGCTCGCGTCTCCCCCCTTCCCCTAAATCTCACTGAATATTCAACTACCCTACACATACATCGAAGTGTGCAGTAACCAAACATACTTTTTCATTAATTATGAAAAATGCTATATTTGAAATTATGAATGGCTCTGAATTATGTACAAAAACGGTTTGGTAAATGTGTTGAAATAGCTCTTGCGATGGGTCTTGTTCTAAGAATTGTCGCCAAGTCGGTTTCTAACATTTAGTCCGAAATTATATTCCCAACGCTTACCTGTCACTGACTTTATAACGCAAATTGTTATAAGTAATGTAAATACGGAAATGTAAACATTAAAATTCTGTATATATGTTACAGCCAAAGTAATAAATCTGGATATTATATATACTGTCTAGCCATTATATATAATGTCTACTCAATTTAGATAAAGTGATAATTAACACAAAATTAATCACATTAACTGGCTATTTTATATAATATCTTCGAAGACTTGGATAATGTAATAAAACAAGTAGATATTCGTTTGTGTTACGGCTAAAACCCGAAGCTGCACCTAGTTTTAGCCGGTTAGAAACATCAATAGGTTAGGTTAGTTAGGTTACTTCTTTGATACCGCCCAGAAAAAGGAGTCCCGCGTAGCCAGTTTTTTTATGTATATGTTACAGCTAATACCCGAAGTGCGGTTACACCTAGTTTTAGCCGGTTAGTAGACTTAAAATGAATGGAAAACTGTAACAAAAAATATATTCCTATAAATATAAAAACTGGATTCAATCATGAGTCTACGGAGTCCCGCTGCGCGGGACTCCTTTTTTTGGGCGGTATCAAAAAAGTAACCTAACTAACCTAACCTATTGATGTTCTAAATACGGGTATTAGCCGTAAAACAAGTCGGCTAGGCCATATTATTACTTTGGCTAACTTTGACACGCTATTATGAATAATGTCCAGATAAAGTGATTAATTTATTACATTGTCTAGTCAATTTGGCTATTATAAATAATGACCAGTCATTATGTATAATATCCATTTAATCACTATGACTGTAACATATACACGAATATAATACTCTACACGAATTCTTTAATGTTCTTTTTCTGTCTTTTATGTAACAAAACACAATAATGACATACTATTTTCACTTTAATTAAGGTTTTGTAAAACCCCCTTGGTATTAGTTACTAAATTGTTAACTACCAGACAACAACATTTACATAACTTTATACATTTAGCCGATAGGAAGCTGCAAATAATCATGTGTCAAACTCAACCTCACTCCCATACATATTACAAAATGTATTGCGTCTAAAATAATCGTGTTAAATTAATTTACAAGCTTGCACGACCGACCGATGATTAGCTAAAAGCGCTGGTTGCATGATAAGTTAGTACATAGAGTACATTAAGCTGACAATTAGTCGTGTAAACACAACAGTTAAGTCAATTACCTCCGACCTAGTGGAACTAGGGCTGGATAGAATGTTCTGGAATAAGCTACATGTGGAGTAGGACCTCTTTTGATTTTATGTATTTAGAATGAATTAAAATGTACTGGCACGTTTATTTTGCACTGAATAGAAATAACATATTTTTTTAGCAATGAGATATTTCGCGCGATTTCATATCTCGTTGAAGTTGAAATGTAACGCACGAAATATTATAGTACCTAATAAAAATACCAAATAATTTTGGTTTGAAGCAAAAGTATTATCTAAAATTGATTTTTGTGATTCGCCCGTAGCTTTGCAAGCTTTGCTTTCCACAACAATAAAATATTGCTTATCATCAATTTAATTTAAATTAAACTTAAAAAATGAAGATTTTGGAAAATTAAACCTCAATCCTATTAGCAGATTTTAATGTCGATTGAAGTCAAACAAATAAATATTAATTCAGTTGAAAAAAAAAGTTTAAGAGGGAAATAGTTCAAAACCGAATTTCAAACATATGACAATTAAAGATTCTAAATCGGCGTAGAATTGTGTGGGCTAGTGGTGAAGTAAACTTACTTAAGTAAAGTCGTGTCCAACGAATCGATTTATTAACTAAATTATGCACTTTTCTAAAGTGCATAATTTGGAGAATATAAATAGACGCTTTTAATCAGTAGCAATTATTTATATTAATGAACAAAAACGATAATAACTAAATTGAGGCCATTGAATTCAGTTTTGGCTGCTAGACGATTGCTAGTCTTTATAAATTAACCAGCTAGCTTCCCGAATTACGGCCGTGAACATCAACCTAAGTGTTATTTCATGTCCATTGCAATTAACCTAATTAGAAGCTTAACTGTGAGGTGCTAAGTGCATACAACCTATTAATTATAAACTTTGAACTGCTGCTAACTATGTTGATCATAACTTAAGTTATGTATATGAGATATAACATTAATTTGTGGTGTTTTAGGTTTCGTTTTAGGACATTCACCTTTTTTCGTATTTAACTATATTTCACCTTTTAAAGGGTTTCAAAGCTATTGACTTTCATACACCTACCTATCTAACCTTTTATTTTAACTTCACCCCATGTCTGGGCAGTAAATCTTCATTTGTTTCTAATTTGCCACCCTTTAACCTTAACATAACACTTCTGACCCTCGCAGGCTATCACAATACCAGGGGCCCGATTCCGTAACTTTTTTAACGATGCAACACGGCCGATATCGACCAATACGTGTGACGTTTTTGCAATTTTCGTATTCTGTAACACGCCCACACGCTGCATCGAGCCACACGTTCATTTTCTTATTTTGGTATTCTGTAAGTACAATTTAATGTCATTGTTTCCCAAAGACTAATAAAACCTATAGACGTACAACATTTGTTTTCAACAAACATAGAAACAAAAATACCTTCAAGCGGTCGAGTAGCCATTTTGGTTTTTAGATGCCTTATTTTTTGGGTAATTTTATTATTTTTGCAATCACTGGTTTTATAAAATATCCCTTTTATTGTAAAATATGCTAATAATATTGATTACCAGTATGAGCAAGTATGTAGTATTTTTGGTATTTTTTTTCTTTCGGTCTACCGAATCCTTAGTAAAGCTGAAGTTGTAAATTTTAAGGCGGCTAATTTAAATATAAGTAGGTAACCATTATTTTAGCGATGCTAAAAACTGCTAGGGATTTTTCTCATAAATTAAATTATGCATATATTTATAGTTAGGTATGCTATGTGTAGACACATGAGGGTTCTTAAGTTATTGGTCTCAACCTTTTATTTATCTTCTATCTCTTTTTACCATAATGGTAACGTGCGTGTGGTTCAAATCGGTTGGCGTCCTTCTAGGGCTGTGCTTTCCTTTTAACCAGTCATTAGTGATGTAACCTCTTTTAACTAACAAATCTCGTCAATCATTCATCAATATTTTGCAACATACCACCAACAGGCTTAGGAAATAACTATTTTTGTTAATTAAAGTCAGTGTGAGGTGTTCATAATTTTTAGATTATCATTTACCTTAAGACAATGTTATTATAAATAATTTTATTAATAAATTGACAATGTCAATGACTTAGAGGAATAATTAAATCTAAATGACATGAGGTAGACAAAAAGTAGAATGGTTTTTAACATTTTTGACAAGCACTGACAAGTTGTTTATAAACAAACCAAAATTTTGAACCCAAATCAATATAGTTACATTTTATAAAATTAGGAACATATTTTCTGTTTCTATGAAGTAATTAGTAATGCCTTTATTTAATAAACATCTCCATTTATTCACAGGCAGTGAGTGGTCCTCAAATGAAAATCAATTTTGGGTAAAATTTATTTTCAAAGTATGAGATGAAATAAATTCAACAGGGTGTGTTTAGTAAATGAATTGTAATAACCTATTTATGATGTTTCTGTATGTTTTTACCCAACCAAAGTTGTATTAAAAGTTACACCTTTACTTTGACACCAATAAAATACAATTGCAAAGCTATGATTTATTAAACGAACCACTACCAAGAGTTAGGTAGGTACTTACGTAGTGTATTTTATAACATTTTTATTATTTCATTAATTATCATTAAATAAATCTCCAGAATACCATACAAACAATGTAGTTTTAAAGTTAGCGCAGTACGCGTTACAGAATAGCCTAAAGGAAAACGATACGAGCTGATTTGCAGAAGAATCGAGAATCGAACACGGGACCTGCCTCACATCACAACAATCACGCTGCGCAACAGAGGTCGTCGCAAAAGCTTTTGCAACTTACTGTACTCGTACCTACATATTAACGAAATTTGTGGAAGAGTAGGTTTTTCAAAAAAAGGAGATATTGTCTTTCCCTAGATGCATAGGTTTTGCCTCCGATATCCTACTAATATTATAAACGTGAAAGTTTGTGAGAATGTATAGATGTATGGATCTATGGATGGATGTTTGTTACTCTTTCACGTAAAAACTACTGGATGGATTTTGATAAAACTTTACAGAAATATAGGTTATACATCTGAATAACATATGGGGTACTTTTTACCGCGGGAAAACTACTCATTCCCACGGGAAACGAGTCGCGGGCAGCCACTAGTAGGTGCCATAAATTCGGTAGCTTTGAAGTGGTAGGCACAAAAAAATATATTTGTACCTATTGTTAAACTTAAAACACTTACAAATAGGTAGGTTTTACATATTTAAGGTAAATTTAATCAATTATCTAGCTTTAACTCGCTAATAACTCCGAATATTTTTGTGTTTTTGAAGTAATTTCTATTTCAATTACGATTTTTTGTAAAACCAAAAACTTAGGTAGTCAAACATACAAAATTATAGACAATAACAATAGAAAATAATAAGTGCTTTGCCGTTTAGAAATAATAGGCGCCAACATCTTTCTATTCAAAAAGTATATTTATTAAACAATTCAACATTAGAAAGTACAAATTATTAAGTAAGTAAGTAATTTATAGTAATAATCAATCAAATAATTATAAAATATTGCTAAATTATCAAAAACGTTCGAGTAACAAGTGGCCGAAGAGTAACTGTTGTAAATCGCACCACACGCACGTCAAAAATGACGTCACATTGTCCCAAAAGTTTAGAGAATACCTATTTTTACCGGACAAGTTGTGACGCCCAGTCGTGTGGGCTTATAGAATACCAAATTTAAGAACATAGATATTGAACAACGCGTAACATGAGTGAATGGGTTGCGTCGCTGTCATGTCATGTAGTGTCACCCATTTCTGTAGGTTTGTTAGCAAACAAAGATAAATATTGCATTTAAAGGCTAAAGTCAGAAAAAAATACTGAAATAAAGTATAACGTGATAAGTGTGACTGGGAGAAGCTCTATTTTGAGCTGCCGAAACTTTATGCCCATAAGAGAAGTCATCGCCTCGCTAAACTAAATTGCGTGTAGTAACGAGGCTTTTACCAAGTTCTTGGTTCGTTTTGGAAAGAAATGATTACAGTTAAAGGTAAATATCAATTTAAAATATTCAATATTATCTATTTCAATAAGAAAACCTCGATATTCATAATAAACGATGTGCTTAGATTGCAATTGGTTCTAAACAGAAACTTTTCCCAATTTGGAATTTCATTGGATGTATGTATGTACCTACGTATGGGTACATACATACATCCACATAAAAAATATTCAGTAGGTACCTAAGTAACATTGTACCTAATATACTTAATTATGTTTTCATAAATATTTTTTTTAGGTAAGCTACTGGTTCAGTGGCTTCAATGGTAAGAGGAAATGTCCTCAGCAATCTGCTGGTGGAAACAACTAAGGTGTGACGTCGTATTAGCTCGACGCCCGCTTCATGAAGTTGAACGTTCACGTCAAAGCAAAAGCAGGAAAATAACTTGATTAAAAATATATCTTTTATTATACTATTTTTGTATAAATTAATACAATATATATTTTTCAAACCTATAAACCTAATTACCATTTATTTTGCATGGTGTGTAATCATAGGATATTACAATTTTAAGATAAGCTTTGTCATGGTATTATTAGATTGTGTCTATAGTCACCAACGCACACAACGATCAAAAGACTGCTTGCCACAGGATATTCGTAACACCTCGGTCTTGCTACGCTATTTTCCCGTTAGCTTGAAAAATATAAAGGTAATACCTAGTCCTTAAGGCAAATCATGATGGGAACCTAACCATTCCTTTTTTTTTTTTTATTGAATAACTGTTTGAGACCAACAAAATAAACGTGTCTAAAACACGGAAGAAATCAGAATATAATACCACAAGCGTTCACCCATCCTAGGACTGTCCGCGGCCGACGTCGCTTAACTTCAACAATAGACTCGAACCTTAGGATTACAACGAGTTATCGAATTATTACATTTCAAAGTCAGGCTCAAGGTTTAAAGGCAGAGCAGACGAAACATTATTTTAAATAATATTTAATCAAAGCGCTTAAAAAAGTATATCCATTTATATTCAAAAAACTTTTAATACAGATTTAAAATAAAATTGTACAAAAGTATATATTTTTTTCTTAATATTGATGAATTATTGACGAGATATAGATATTGAGAAATAATGAATGGTTGTATGAACTATCAATCTAAGCGAAGCGCCTTATGGAGTTGCTTGCAAGCCACACGTACGACACGCGTGGCTTACAGAATACCTACAAATTGTCCTCACAGGACCCACTGGCATGCCACACGCACGTTACCACACGAAACGTTAAAAATAACAGAATCAGGCCCGTGTATTCTTAAGCTAAATATGTATAAAGCATTTTCCCAGACAAAAAAAAGTGTATTCTTAAGTTAGGCAAAACCTTAAAGGGTGAATTGGTATGTATTCCTAACTATGAACAAAAAATAAAATAAAATAGTTTAACAACTATGAACAAAAGTAAGTTTTAATTATCATTCGTTTGTTTTTCAATATACCTAACGGTCGTAGACAACCATATCTTTTTTCCTACTCAAAAATACCGGCATATCGGGTGCTGTGTGTCGTTTTTATGAAAAGGCTCATATTCATACATTTTAATTGTGCGCAAAAGCATAGTGCCGTGTAAATAATTAGCCACTTACCATAAGAAAAACTCTAATAATTACAAAAAAAAATCAGACAAATGCACAGCCTTTTTATAAAGACCTTTAAAAACAATATCCAATAACATTAAACCAAGCTACCGATTCGGAAGCCGTTATGCTATATTCTTGTGCGTTTGTCAAACGTCATTGACAGGTAGTCCAACGGTTGGCGGCGAGCCAAAGCTGCGCCGGATCAAACGGGTCCTTTCCTAGCATTCCTATTGTTACTATTTGAAGATTAGGATCGTTGTTGTACTTGGATAGTTGTAATTCTTGGATAAGTACGGGTATTTTGTTGCTTATGTTGTTGTACGTGAGATAGGAAACTATTATCTAAGACATTATTTTAACACTTAAGTGTACACAGGTTTTATATTAAACTTTTTCGTTTTTTATGAAATGAGTCTTTGAAAAAATGGGATTCTAATGATTGTATTTCACTAAGTACTGGTAAGTTTTAGATCTAAATTGTAGTAGTATTTATACAGGGTTATCGTTAATTAGCGCATCACCTCTTGCAGGCGGCTTCCCTACATCAATCCCAATAACATTTGTTCTACGACTTTTTGCAAAACTTACAAACACTTAAAAAACTAAAACAAATTTGCGCGCTCTGTTATTTATTACTCTGTATTTTGTAAGAACTACCTAAACCGACTACACCCCCCCCGTCGCCGGGCGCCTGCCACGCCGCCAGTTGCGTGCGCGTAGACTATTTTACCTACCGTTCAGAGGCATCTAATAAATTTGTATGGAAAAACTATATTTTTTAAATATTAATTTTAATTAGTCGTTGGTTAAATGTTGTTTGGATCGATGTAGAAAAGTTGCCTACAAGAGGTGATGTGCTAATTAAAATTAACCCTGTAGTTGTACCAGTCTTAATAGATGTCCACATCTTCTCAGAATCTACGTCAGCGGGGTGATTCTAGAACTCAAACTGTCAAGACTGCTATGAGAATAAACATCAAAATATAATCAAACTCATGTAACTTTCACATAATCACTCCGCTGATGCCTTTAGCATGTACTCGTAGATGTAGGTAGCTACATGATTGATTTTCCTTAACACTTTTGTGTATGTATTGTTAAAACGGTATGTGGCCGTATAACCAGAAACATACATACCTATAGATACAGACTCATACTTCTTTTTTTGTTAAAGTTACTGGAATGTTAGTTATTACCACAACCCACATCAATTATTGGTTTTATTCAAAGCACATCCAGCTATACTGTTTCTTTATGATAAATGGTCACCACATAAAAAGCGTTATGAAACGTTGGATTACATTGATTTTGTGAGGCTTTTCATATTGGCTGTTACCACGGGTCAACACTGTGATTAAAAGTTATGGATTAAGCTAATCACTAAAGGTTTATACGATTTAACTAAATTATTGTATTAAAATAAATCATCATTTCGTTAATGTTGGGTTTAACATGAATCAATTCCAAAATAGTTTATTTTATTGATCTATCAAATAGTAAAAACATTACTTTTTTTATCTAGCCGTGTCGATTCTAGTATCCAAAAACATTACTAACACTTCTTATTTTGAACCTTCGTAAATGCATCGCAAGACAACAATTTGAGCACAAAGTCGTTTGTTAAACTGCATTTCGTATTCAGAAGGTTGCACCGGTAAGCGATGACCTTTTCTTTTATTACAGCATTTTATTTTAGGATATTTCATATTTTGCCAATCGCATCGTAGTATTAGCACCAAAAAGGCTTTAGTTCTTAGGAATTTCTAGATCGTTTTTTTATCGTTTTTTTTGTCAAGGTCAATTTATAAAAATTAAAACGATTTTATGACAAAAAACTTACGAAAACCAGCTGAAAATCTGAAGCCACAATCCCTTTTATTCCGTTTACTTGTTGTTACCCGCAGTTTAGCGATAATAGCCCCGCTCGGTAGGAAGTAATAAGCAATCATAACATCTCCCACCCTTTCAGGATGTTTCAGGATCGTGTAACAATATTTCAGGTTAAACTTACTGCGCCATTAAGGCTTTATATTCGAGGAGGTTTCTCGAGAGCACTTTTATAAGGAATGGCGGTGGGCGTGCGGTCTTGAACAAACATTTCATGTTGTCTAGGGGTTGAGTTTCCATACCTAAGGTTGGTCGTATTTTGTGTTTTCAGTTTAGTTTTAACTTTTAAGTACTATTTTCAGTTTAAAACCACGTTCTTGATGTAAAGATTTTTATGGAGTTGAGAATATAGGAGGGGTAAATTTAATTGTCATTAGTTCTTATGCTGATAATCTATCATCAGCGTCTGGGAATTGCAGACTTATGTATTTAATTTCAACTTTTTACCTACATGAGTCATAAAAACGAACAACGTTATTATCGTTTTATTCTTCTGCGATCAAAACCAGATAAAATTGGTTTTAAATCTCAAACGATTCCTAAATCACCTTATTCACCTCTAAATGAAGAATCTATTTCCTGAAAAACACCCCATTAAAAGAAATGAACCTGTATTTTATCACTTCACCACAATATTCTTCAATGTCTTTCTATTGAAATGTGTTTCGTGAATGGGGCTCCGATAATTTGGCACAAACAGAAATGTTCTACCGTCGGAAAGGGGTTAAAATGGACATTATTGAAATTAAATTCTGTTGTTTTGTTCGTTTAAACTGTCTTTTAATACAACTAGGGTAATATCGATGTAGTTTCAAAGTTGGGAAACAAACTTTTAGCAATGGAAAGCAAATTGGTGTTTTACATTCTAGTACCTTATCCTGGTAGTCGTTTGTTTTTAATTAAGTATTTTATTAATAGAAATCAGTTTCAAACAGAAAAAGAAGTTTAACACCCTTAAAATTATGAAAAAGTTGTCAGTTACCATTCCTAAAAGGCAAACTTCTCAGTCTGGCCGACAATGGCACCCTTTTTTAACCGGTTCTATCAAATTCAATATCAATATATCAGAATTCGACTTTACAGCCAGTTACAGTATGACACGGTATCCAATACCGAACCGTTCAAACGTCATTTTCCCCGCGTCCGTATATTTTATCTGCGGCTAAAAATTATCGACTGAATCCAACACAAACGTCGACTGGAGACGTGCCAAGCCGGTCGTGTGGGCAAGGTTCTTATTTGGACTTGATGGAGTAACAAAAATATTGAAAAAAGAAATTAATCTAAAGTTAAAAAAAATACACAACAATAACATTATTGCAATATCGTATTTGACGAAGGGAAACATCTGTGCCATCTATTTAATAGTCATAATTAAAGTTTGTGAGTGATTCTTTATATGGTCTCTACCCAACGAAAAGAACAAGGGAACAAGGTTGTTTTCTTATTTTGTAAAAGAACCGTGTGTAATTTTTTTTGTGTGTCCCTATCCTCTGAAAAATATCAAACTTGAGCCTAAGCATAAATCGTAAAAAATCCCCATAAACACCAAAAAAGGTTATTAGTCAATTTGAATTTACAAAATTCGTACAATCATTAAAACATGAGTTTTACGCACTAACGCACTTCGAGTCGAAAGCCATTTCACAGATATTAGACAGATATTAGAGCCATTTAAAATAATATTAAAAAAAAAACAAGGTGGGCCAAAACATAGAGTACAGTAGACACAATTCCCTTCCCGCGTCCCAGCTCTCATACGTGTCTCGGTTCAATGGAATTAACAATTTCCTTCATACATCTGACGCTCGGTCACACCCAGGGATATGTTACACGCACCGTTATGGCTCTATTCTGTGAAAAGATTTATACCACCAGCCGGATATCGACTCGATTATATTCAATAGATAAATGAGAATTATATGAGTTTGAATGTTTGGGATTAGTGTTAGAAAGTTGTTAGTTTATTTTGGTTTGGAAAGAGATTTTTATCTAGTTTTATAAGAATGTTGAAGTTAGTAAGCAAGCTAGGGTTTCTTAAGTTTAATGAAGGTTATTGGTATGTACATAGGTTTCAGCTTTAATTAGCTGTCGGGAGAAAAATGTGCTTGTGAAGGAACCCATCTTTTTTTAAGAACTGAAATATAGACCTAGTATGTTTTATAAAACTGAACTAAAAGTTAAATTCGAATCGAAAAATCGCTTTAGAAATAGGAACTAAAATAGTAAACTTGATAACAATTACACAGTGTTAACTGAAACATGTTATTAACATAATTAGCTATTACCACTTCACAGCATAACTATAATTACACCCCTTCGTTTAGAGATGGCGCGACTAATTACACTAGAATCTACCCTGTAATTAGATTCACCCTTCGCTTTTAATGTTATTCGGGGGTAATGGCTTTCCTATAGTTGGGGAAGTAAACGTTGTATGTTTAATTAGTTTTATTTTAGGGATATGTCATTTCGTTATAATTGATATATGATACGACGTTTACATTAGTTTTTAATTACTTAGTTGCTTTTGTTAGTTTTTTATAAATTGACGAAATTTTGAGGTTAGCAAATGGTTGTTTCAAATGACATTATAATATTTAAACATTAAGGAAAGCTGAGCAACTGCCCATCTCACATAGTTTTGAACTATGCCTTGGAATAACAAATAACATGAAAACATTACACATAGGAATTATTATTATTTTATTTTTAAATTGAAAGTTACGTGGAAAATAGAATTCCAAAACTCAGTGCTTGTTAATTAAAATAACCTAGTTCTCTTAATTAGATCGACCATAATTCCATGAACAATTCAATTATTTTTTAAACCGACAGTAAATTTAGTAACGTTGAAGTTATTAATTAGGTTAGGCTTTCACAGGTAAGCTTTTAATGAAACTTAAGGAAAACATTCCTTAAGGAAAAAATACTACCATTTGGTTCTATTCAATTTCAATTATAATGGTATCTTTAAAATAAGTCCTTAATATAATGGCATTAAAAAGGTACTAAAGCTCTATATATGAATAACATAAAGAACCTAAACTTCTTTTTAAGTTTGTACTTTGACTTGTTCAACCATTATTCAAAGAATATGTGGCGTCACAAGTGGCGCCATCTATATGTATAAAGCGGCAGCCAACATCAATCAATAATTCAACCAATCAATCGTTCAATCGGTCTGGCAAGCTATCTTGCCATGGCCGCCGCACGCGCTACATCTAGTTTTGTTGTACGATATATGTTATTAGTTATAAGGCAAGATTTGTAAACCTGCTTCTAATATACGCGCTTTCCTATGTTACAAAGTGTTTGACTGCAACCCGCAAGATAGGCAACAGCCAAATTGGTGACCCCGACTACGAGCGTGCAGGTGTTTGCGAGCGGCCTCCCTCCTACACACTATATAACACCACACGGTGCGGCAGGCCATTAATATGTTGGCCAGCCCGATTCTGCAGCCAGGGGACACGGTCCCGCAGCATCTTCGGTGGACGAGCGGGCGCACAATCCGTGCTCCCGGCTACGCGGCGTGTTGGGGTCTCCGGCCGGCTCATCCCAGCGGAGCCCTAAAACCACCCCCGCTATCTCGAAGCCTGTGTGTGCATGATGCTTCGGGTGTATATAGTGTAAATAAGTTATAATCATCGTGTACGGTGATCGGTGTAGTGATCGGTGTGTAATTGCAGAAAAAAACATTTTTTTTTTCTTCCACCGCCATTTTGGACGCTTCATTAAGTGCATGCAACTTCCATTGACGCTAGCGCCACCAACAAAAGCGTAAATTTTTTAAACTAATCAAGAAGGAAGTAAAGAGTGAACGACCGGACGATCTGTGAGTGATATCCGCAGATCTGTCACACTGACATTTATTTTGTTTACAATTTTGTTAGATTTTTTTTTTTTTTTATTGCTTTTGCTGTTTTCCATCTTGTGTTCGTTATTATTGTGTTTCTGTCTTTATTGTGTCTTTATTTCTGTGTTATGGGAATGTTTATTGTTTTATAATTGGTATGTACAGTCAGCACCAAAAGTCGATGAACAGAATCAACTTAACAAAACACCTGTTCACAATTAAATGCCATAAGTTATAGTCACAACTAGGAAACAAAACAGCCTGTACACCAGAAATTTACAAAAGTCGCTAAACACGAGTATCAAAAGTATCTGTGCACTAGTATTTTAAAAGTCGCTGTACACCATCAATCCAAATGTCACAAATGAACATCAAAAGTCACTAAACAGCAATAAAGACAAAATTAGGTTAACGATGTATATTTTAATGTTGCCGTGTGTTAATATTCTTTTGTCGCTTATGTGGTTCAGCTACTTTTGGGACAGTTCTTGCTTAACCTTAATAATGTATGCTAACACGTTAGTATCTATTTCAATACTTATTTACAAAACAAGTATATTTTATTATCAGTTATCATACTAATCTATAATATAAAAAATAACATAAACATTACTCTGATGATCTACGAAGCAATTATAGTGACGGTACCTACTTGTAATTTACTTTGCGCGAATCTTACAAAACCTAGGTTCCTTTAATTTTAGTTCTGGAACAGTATAAAGAGGGCTTTACGGTTCCACGACGTCCTTCCCAACTTGGGCGAATAATCGGGTTATACCTTTTTTTTTTTTTTTTTTGTTTGCGCGGTGAAATGCGTTTACGCACCGTACCCCCTACCTGGGTGGCGGGGGGCGTGTGTGGGACTCCCACCTGGGCAACTGACACGTCGCCCAGGGGACTACCCACTAAAACACCGCGGCGCTCCGTCTTCGCCTTGGTGGTGAAGCCGTGGGGCCCGGACCGTCGGCCCTACGCCACGACTTCACCGGCGATGGGCCCGTCTACTGCACGACGGGCCCATTTTGACCCCCCCGCGGTGAAGGGGGGCCTGTGGGAACAACCGGGAGCGCCCGATTGTTCCCACCCGTCGACGGTGGTGGACCGTGCAATGCGGGCAGGTGGATTCCCACGTCCCCCGCCCACTGGCCACCACCAGGCTGGACTTGGGCGCGATCGCGCCTCGTCCGGCCCCTTCGACGTCTGCGGTGCGGGGGCGCGAGAGGATCGTTCTCACGCACCCGCTCCGCAGCCTCCTTCTGCGACATGACGTCCTCGCAGAAAGAGGCCACCGCGACCCAGACCGCCTCGGAGCCCAGCATGGCGTACACCAAGCCGGGCAGCGAGAGGTCCGGGCCAGCGGACGCCTGGAGGCGACGACGTGGCACATCCCAGGCCGGACATTCGGCCAGGGTGTGCCACGCTGTGTCGTCCGGCGCGCCACAGTGGTGGCACGCCGTGGATTCCTCCCTTTGAATCCGGCACAGGAAATGTCCAAAGCTGCCATGCCCGGACAAGACCTGCGCCAGACGGTAGGTGAGGAACCCATGCCTCCTGTCGATCCATCCCTCTATGACTGGACCGACGGCGTCCAGGGTCCACCGCCCGTCGTCCGCGTTGGCCATCTCCGCCGTCCACCGGCGGAGCATGACCTCGCGGGCCCTTCGCCAGACGGCGACCCTCTCTTCAGGTGCTGCGGGCTCCCCCTGAGCCCGCTTGTCCGCCGTCCAATGGTAGACGGCGGCCAGCACCTCGGCCTCAAAGTACCATGGCGGAGTGCCCGCCATGGCACATGCCGCCCCGTGACCAACCGTGCCGTAAGCCCGCGCCATTCGCTGTGCGATGGCGCGTTGGGGCTTACGGAGCAGGGCACGGTTGGTTTCCGGCAAGTCGTGCGCCCACACGGGCGCACCGTATAGCGCCATGCTGCGTAGCACGCCGGCATAGAGGCGCCGGCATGCCGCAGCAGGCCCCCCGATGTTCGGGAGGAGCCAACTAAGGCTCCTCGCCGACTTGAGGAGGCGTTCGCGGAGCAGGCGGAAGTGCTCCGCGAACTTCCACCGGCATGAAATGGTGAGGCCCAGATATTTTATCTGGGCCTGCACCTCCACCCTCCTCCCGGCCACCACGACGTGTGCGTCCGGCGGCGGCTCCCCCCGAGGCCCATGGAAGTATATGGCCTCGGTTTTGGGGAGCGCCACTTCCAGCCCCAGCCGCCCGATACGTCGGGCGACCAGGGTTCCCCCCACCGACGCCCGGTCGGCCGCCTCCCCGAAGTTGCGCCCCCGCGCCGTGACGAGGGTGTCGTCCGCATAGCAGACGACACCAACGCCATCGGGGAGGGCGCCCCGGAGGAGCCAGTCGTATCCTATGTTCCACAGGAGTGGTCCTAGGACCGACCCCTGCGGAACGCCCGACTCCACCGGCCGCCGCCTCATGCGGCCGTCTCTGCCGACGAACAGGACCTCCCGGCCTTGGAGGTAGTCCGTCAGCAGGGCCCTCAGGTATGGAGGCACTCCGTGATACCGGAGCGCCTCCAATATTGTGGCGTGGGGGATGGAGTTGAAGGCGTTCTTTATGTCGAATGACACCGCCATCACCCCTCCCCCCGCCCTCGCCCCCTCCTGGGTGATGCGCTTCACCTCCAGAAGCGCATCCACCGTAGACCGGCCCGTCCGAAACCCGTACTGGGCCTCGGACAAGTCGGGGCCGGTCCCCCCCAGGTGCTCCTTGAGGCGTGCCGCGATCACGCTCTCAAGGAGCTTGGCCGCATCGTCCAAGAGGACGATCGGCCGGTAGCCGGAGGGCGAGTCCTCCGGCCGACCCACCTTCCGGAGGAGGCACAGAACCCCCTCCTTCCACACCTTCGGGAACCTCCCCGACGCAAAGCAGCGGTCGAAGAGGTCCCGAAAACGTCGCTCCATATGGGCGGTGGCTATCGCCACCACCCGTGCCGGCACGCCGTCTGGCCCCGGCGCCGTCTATTTGCCCCGGAGGCGGGCCGCCGCCGAGGCAAACTCCGTCTCCGACACCGGGGGAATCCCGGCGTCGGCCGGAGGGCCCATTCGCGGGAGTGGGGCCATCCGGGGAGGGTCGAAGTCCGGCGAGCGGTCCGGGAAGAGACCCCGGATCACCTCCTCCAGCAAGGCCGGCTGGAGGGCCTCGACTACGGGGGGGCCGATCGGACGCAGCTGATTGCGCGCCGCCCGATACGGCCTCCCCCAGGGGTCGGCATCCAACCCCGCCAGCATCTCCAGCCGCGCCGCCTTTTTGGCCTCCCTGATGGCCGTCTTGAGGACGCGCCGGGCCTCCACGTAGGAGGCATAGAGGCGGTCCTCGTTGGCGGCATCGCGGTTGGCGCGGCGGCGGGCCCGCTGGAAGGCCCTCCTCGCGGCGCCGCAGTCGTCCCGGAGGCCGGCGAGTTCCGCCGACCACCAGTAGACCGCGCGCTTGGGCGGCGGCCGTCGCGACCGAGGCATGCTGGAGTCGCACACCTCGGTCATTGCCTCCCTCAGTTGGAGGGCGGCCTCGTCGACGTCCGGACTGGTTGACGGAGCAAACCAGTCCTGGACGAAAGCCGCCTCCGTGGCCGCGACGCGGTCCAGCCGCGACAGGGCCCACCGCGGGAAGGACCTTCTTCCTTCGAGCTCCCCCCCCCACCACCGGTGGACACTGAGTGGAGAACTCTATCCGGATATATCTGTGATCGGATAGGTTCTCCCTCAGGTCCACCTCCCACCGGCGCACGAGCGCGGCCAGGGCTGCAGTGGCGAACGAGACGTCCGGCACCGAGCTCCCGTTGTGGCGCACGCACGTGCGCACCGCCCCCCTGTTGAGGAGCACCAACCCCGTCGAAGCCGCCCAGGCCGCTAGACAGCGGCCCAGGGGGCTGTCGACGTGGTCCCCCCAGATCACGGACCTGGCGTTCAGGTCGCCCAGGACCGCGACCCTGCTCCTCCCCAGTCGTGCAAGCGCCGCCGTGAGAGTCTGGAGATAATTCTCCAGCTCCACGACCGGACGCTTTGGGGGGAAGTAGACGCCCACCAGGGCGGCATCCCCCCACGCGGCGGCCACGTATCCATGGCCCCTCTCTATGAGCGAGAGGGGCGGGGAGTCCGTGGAAGGCCGCGGCACGATGGCCACCGTGCCATCAGTGTCCCGCAGCCAGGAGGCTGCGAACGAGAATGGCTCGGCGACCACGGCAAGGTCCCCCGACCACTCGGCTAGCACTTGGACCATTAGGTCCTGTGCCGCCTGACAGAGGTTGAGGTTAACCTGCATTATGGTTCGATGTCCGAGACTGGGCATTACTCGGACATCGTTCCATCAACGGTGACCGGGGGAACCTGGGCACCTGAAAGGGCGGGCCGTGCGGTGGCCTGCTCCTTTCCCCTCTTGACGGGAGGGCTACATTTAGCCCCCCCCATTACGTGGCCTGTCGGCCTCCCACTGGCTGCACATACAGCGCAGTAGGGGGTCCCTGTGCAGGTGGCCTGCCGATGGCCGGCCTGGCCACACCGGAAGCACAGGGCCGACCTGTCCACCGGCGAAGGACAAAACGGCCGGGCGTGTCCGAGCGCGAGGCACCGGTAACAGCGCATTGGCTGCTCCTCCAGCGCCCGGACCACCGCCGAACTAAATCCGATCAGAAGCCGTCCCTTTTTGAGGACGGCCTCAGCGGCGACGGCGGGGCACTGAAGCCGGATGCGGCCCATGCCCCCGCTGCCCTGCCGGATTTCCCCGGCCTTCACGACCTCCGGGTCGCACCCTCCGGCCGCCGCCACGGCAGCGGCTACCTCGCCCTTAGTGACGGAGTCGTCCAGCTCCGACACTATGAGGGACGAGGTCTTGACAGGCCGCGCCACCTTGGCCACGTCTGCGATCGCCTCCGCCATTTTGACGGCGAAGGCATCGGCCTGCAGCTCGCGGTTTGCCCCCGGGAACTCGAAGATTCGAGCTCCCGTTTGGGTCCTCCGGCATGTCACCCTCTCTGTTCCCATCTCCGAGGGGCGGACCGTCTGTCGGGCTCTGATGAGCACCGACTCGTAGGTCTCGCCCTTCGAGACGGCCTCCGGTGAGAGGGTGACCACCACCGCTGCCGTTTTGGAGGCGGCACTCTTCTTCTTCTTCCGGCTCTTTTTGGGAGCCGGAGTAGAGGTCGCCTTTTTGGCAGGCCCCCTCTGCGTCGCGGGGGAAGAAGGCTGAGGCGCCTTCTTCTTCTTCCGGGCCACTGCGACCCACCCGTCGTTGGCCTCTGTGGCCGAGGGCAGCATTGTGTCCTCCTGGGAGGACACTACCGCCGCCGACTGGGTGCCGGACGGGCCCGCGACCGGGACCGCCGGGACAGGGGCCGGTGCGGCCGGAGCCGCCGCCTTCTTGGCCGCCCTCTTCTTTTTGGGCGCCGACGCCGTGATGGAAACCGGCGCCGGGCCCGCCGCCGGGGCCACCACCCCCGAGCGACCCTTGCTCGCCGCCAATGGCGGCCGGACCACTTTTGCCGGCAAGAGGCGGTCCTCGACTCAATCGGGTTATACCTGGACGGCAGGCGCCTAACACACCATCGGTGACATGGAAAAAAAATGTGGTTCACATGACCTGCTGCTTTCCACAGGGCTCAGTTTCGGTCATACTCTTGTGGAAGGTCAGGATTGGGTTCCCCCCCCAAGGGATCGCGCCTCGCCGCGGCGGGGGGGGCTTAGTACCCCGTAGCAAGCCAGCTACTGGGGGAAGCTAAGTGGTCCCACATGGGGCCGGTCGTGAGGTAAACCGGCCCACGAGAGGGGGGCTGCTCCAGCTGGGCGTGAGCCCAGCGTGCTGATGCGCCCGGAGGGGAGGCTCTGACCGGGCTCGTCCCGGTCAGTTGCACCCCAGGAGGGGAGGCTCCAGCAGGGCCTTTGGCCCTCGTTCTGTTGAGCGCCCAGGGGGGTAATCGTGGGGGGGTCGGGTGGTGCGGCGTGGCGGCCGCGGCATCCGATCCTCCGCGATTTGGATTGGAGGTGGTGGGCTGAGAAAGGGGTGGTGGGAAAACCCCTCTCCTAGGCCCAGGGCGGATTCAGCGGCGCGCCACTGCGGGGACAGTGGCGTGCCGGCGACTCCAGCCGGTAAGACCCCAGGTCGGCAGACGGCCGAAGACCCTGGGGAGGTTCCCAAGCTGCCGACACAGGGCTAGGTCGGTAGCCAATCAAGGGAACGTGAGGGGGGAGGCGCGCCGCGGTTGTTCCAGCGCGCCTCCAAACTTGAGGGGGCTGCCTCGGTGGCCAGCCGTCGGTGGGGTTCGCGGCGTAGGGCCTTAACAGGACAGTCCCGCGTCCCCGCCATTACGACGGCCAGAAGGACAACTCCAGGTTTTTAGTCGGTGCGAGTCCGACATAACCCGTCTCCTTTCCCTGGAGGGGACGGGTATGCGTAGGCATTTTCCTGGAATATCAAAAAAAAAAAATGTTCCTTTAGTTTTTAATGTTCGTATCGTATGACTTATGATCATTTTAGTCTAGCGTATTTTTGTCGTAGTCTGTGAGGAAAACCCGTGAATAAATATAAGGCATTATTGAGCAAAAACTTGTGATGACAGACAGGTGTCATAAATCTATCACAGTCTGAAGTAACTAAATTTTGATTGATGGTGTACAGCGACTTTAGGAAAACTAGTGCACAGATACTTTTGATACTCGTGTTTAGCGACTTTTGTTAAATTTCTGGTGTACAGGCTATTTTGTTTCCTAGTTGTGACTATAACTTATGGCATTTTATTGTGAACAGGTGTTTTGTTGAGTTGATTCTGTTCATCGACTTTTGGTGCTGACTGTACATAGTTTTTTTACTGTACTTATTACACTTGCATCCATCAACACAAACATAACCCTTTTTACTAACTTTACTCTTGTTTAAGTGCGCTTATTGTTTATGTGTAACGATTGTTTCTTTTATTTCGGTGTTGGTTGCCTGTTTTAACACATTTTTGGGATTATTTTTTATAATTTTCTTTTAACAATGGCTGAAAACTCTGACCTGCAATCTGAACTGCAACAATTGCAACAACAAAACGCTGCTCTGCAGAAGCAGCTCGCTTCTCTTTATCTTGCAGCAACTTCCAGAGAAACTATTGAACATGCTGAGATTTCTGCTGTCGCACCCAAGCTTCCACCATTCTGGGTAGACAGGCCTTCACACTGGTTCAGGCGAGTGGAGGCACAATTCAACTTAGCAGGAATCAAAAGTGATCAAACCAAGTTCGATCATGTAGTAGCAAACCTGGACAGCCGGTTGATTGCTGAGGTGGATGATATAGTCGCTAGCCCTCCGGAGCAGGGAAAATATGACAAGCTGAAAAATGAATTAATACGACGCCTCTCAATGACAAATTGTCAGAGAGTGAGGCAATTAATCAGTGAGGAAGAGTTGGACGGAAGGAAGCCGTCCCAGTTCTTGCGTCACCTGCGCTCATTAGCAGGTGAAGAGCTTAAAGATGATAGTATTTTAAAGGAACTGTGGATGCGACGTCTTCCTCAATTTCTACAAGCCATCCTGACTGCCCAATCCGAACTCTCATTGGACAAACTCGCCCAACTAGCAGACAGTATATTAGACGTAACCCCTGGTGTGTCCAGTGCATTAAATAATCCTGTATTTGCTACTTCCAGCTCGTCAAGCCAGGACCTCACAGTACGCTTGGACGACCTTACCAAGCAAGTAGCTGCACTCACTGCCAGCTTCTCCAGGCGCAGGGTACGCGCAGGGAGAAGTACGTCAAGGCGCAGGACAAGGTCGCATTCTAGGGACCCTACTCAGGGGGAACTAAAGGTATGCCGGTTCCATTTAAAATTTGGACAAAATGCATTTAGATGCATCAAGCCGTGCTCATTCACACCGCAGCCACAGGTAAACAGGAACAGCAATCAGTAATGGCGACTACTGATTGCTGCCGACCTAGTCGCCGCCTTTTCATTACGGATCAGTACTCCACGAGGAGGTTCCTCGTGGACACTGGTTCGGAAATATCTTGTTTCCCGAGGAAATTTATGAATGAGAAACGGTTGGCGACCTCTTACCTCCTTAGTGCCGCCAACGGCACCGATATTGCCACCTACGGATTAGTAAACCTTCAGTTGAACTTAGGCTTACGCCGAGTGTTTCGCTGGGACTTCATAGTAGCGAGTGTAGACTGTCCCATTATTGGTTCAGATTTCTTGGCCCATTACAATCTATTGCCAGATTGTGCTCTCCAACGTCTTGTAGATAGCACCACGGGTTTATTTACTAAATGTGGTTCATCTGTTACCTCGCAATTAAGTGTCAAAACTATACGTGTTTCAGATGACTCACCATACCTAAAGCTCCTGGCGCAGTACCCAGAGCTGACAAAGCCCGCTGGCCAGCCGAAGGTGGTTAAGCACTCAATAGTGCATCACATCATCACCACCGACGGGCCACCAGTCACCTCCCGCCCGCGTCGCTTGGCACCGGTGAAACTCCGCGCAGCGCAGAAGGAGTTCGAGGCGATGGTCGCCACCGGCACTGCTCGTCCATCCAGCAGTCCGTGGTCTTCACCACTACACCTGGCGCCGAAAAAGGACCAGTCGTGGAGACCATGCGGCGACTACCGCGCGCTAAATGCGCGCACGGTGCCAGACCTGTACCCGGTGCGCCATATTGGGGATTTTTCTCAAAACCTAGCTGGATCCAAGGTATTTAGCACAATTGACCTTGTTAAAGCTTACCAGCAGATCCCAGTAAATCCAAGCGACGTCTCCAAAACCGCTATCATAACTCCTTTCGGGCTCTTCGAGTTCCCGTTTATGACGTTTGGGCTGCGGGATGCGGGACAGACGTTCCAAAGATTTATCGATGAGGTGGTCCGTGGCCTCGACTTCTGTTTCGCCTATGTGGACGACATACTTGTTTACTCTCGAGACCACATTCAACACGCAGAACACCTGCGCATTCTGTTTGACCGTCTCAATGAGTATGGCGTAATCGTAAACTCATCCAAGTGCAACCTGGGAAAGTCAGAGGTAACGTTTCTGGGGTATATTATCAGTGCCGCTGGCACCCACTTGTGACGCCACAAATATATCACACAAAATGTACCTACATTTTAGGTTTTTGTTTCCTTTTTGAATTCACAGAATATTGCTTAACTTATTGTTAGAAACAGGGACCTTCTCATACACTAGGCCACATTACCATAGTTTGTTGTTGCTACCGTCGAGTTCAAGGGCGGGAGTTACTCACACGTTGTTATTCAGATCACTTTGTTACAAGTTTGAGGCTAGGGTGCTTAAAGATAAAGTTTTCAACTACTTTTGAGATGCGGAAAACATTTTGGTGTTGAAATTTCACAAGTTTTACAACACTTTTATTGAAAATCTATGTATAATATAGTGAAAAGCCTGAATTGACGAACAGCTGGGAAATGAAACCAAATTTTACACTGACTTGCTCGTTCTAGCAACTTTTAAAAGTTTTTCAATTGGAATAAGTGTTGAGACGTATTTATTTATCATTTTTACAGTCACGTCTCAAGTATGTCTACACTACATAGGATTTATGTAACTTCTTCTTCTTATTTCACATTTGTCACCCGCACATTGTTTCGGATGTATAAAGAATAAACAGAGAAAAGTTGGCGTTACTCCAGCATTGTCAACAAACAAACTTCATTTAATCCCGACATTACAATGGATGAAATTTCAAATGAAAATTAATTTGTGAAAGGTTAAAGAACTTAAGTTGGAGAGAATTGACTCGTCTAACATCAGTTGGTTTTTTGATAAACAATCTTTATTTTTATTTTATGCGATCAACTTGTGATAAAACAAACTCTATTTTTTTATCCACAGCTAACAATGTTAGCTATTGGAAAGATAACAAATAAATCCCATATCAATAACGTTATCCTTTTGCCTTAATATTTCCAAATTTTGCTTCAAAGATTATTAAGACTCTAAATATACCTTACTATAAACATTTTTAAATAATAAATAAATAGACTGACACACCAACTATGTGGCCCTAAAGTAAGTTGCAGTAAGCACTTGTGTAAAAGGTGCCACATAATGGACTAGGGGAGAACCTAGTAACATCCAGACACGAGTCAATATCGAAAAACCATTTTCACGAAATTGGCCCAACCCGGGGATCGAACCCGGAACCATCCGCTTAGCAGTCCGGTTACAGAGGTCGTCAAATAAATTAATAAACTTTAACCCGATATAACACACAGACTACTTATTTACTTTTTTACCAAATAGAACCTCATTCCTACGTTATATTCAATTGCGGATAAAACCGTAGGCCGAAGAACTAAGACACAATCACTTTCAACTTTGATCAATAGAAAATATCTGAAACACAGTTTTCGCCAGGTTCGAAATAGATTAAAATTCATCGGCCTTTTAATGCTGTCTAATAAAAAATGAACATTATTAATCGCGATGAAATACCATCGTTTATTTTAACTACGCTTGCTGTAACATTTAACTTCTGAATTTAATCGGTTGTTTGAGTAGCACTCTGTAACTTGGTAGATGTTTCAGTAGTTTAATTGGTTAAATTAATCGTAGTCCCTGTTTTAAAAAAGTTTGTTAATTTGGTGTTTTATTCGTCATGAATACTTAAATTTATACGGACGCTGACTGCTGTAGCTCTTGTACATGAAGTCTATAGACATTAAAGTAAGTTATATTTTTAAAACATAACATTGTACAATAAATAATGTAGGTAAATAAGAACCCACACAGATACAAATTAAGTAAGAGTTATATCTTTTAAAAACAAATAATAAATCTCCAGACTAAATAAATCTCTAGACTGACACTGTGAGGCCCTAAACTAAGCAAAGCTTGTACTATAGGTACCACACAATGAACTAGGGGAGAACCTAGTTACACCCAGACACGAGCCAATACCGAGAAACCATTTTTACCAAATTGGCCCGATCCGGGGATCGAACCCGGAACCACTTAGCAGTCCGGTATATATACTGCTGCACCACAGAGGTCGTCAAATACTTGAAAAAATAACATGACCTCAAATGCGAATACGAAACAATTCCAAGTTTAAACCTTTAATTAAATTACAAAATCAATACTAAATCACAACAACAGTGATTCAGAAAATTAAGCTCTGCTTAAGACGTTCGAAACCGAACAAAGCTGATTTTATCTGGTTTTCTCCGGCAGTGGTCATTGTTTCGCTCAATGTACCAAATTATAAATAGACCGTAAACACATTGTTTGTTTACTGTCTCATACAGAGATTACAAGTGCCTCAGTAGAAATGGGTTTCTGACAATACTACTCAAATATACGATACGATTGTTATGACTCTTAGTAATGGCTGTTTTGTTTCTGTATTGCCACTTATTTCGGGATATTTCAAGGGAAATGCTGCTTTATTAAAGTTAGATCACAAAAGGAAACTCTAGTGTGGCTCGCAGAATAATCTTGTTATAAATATTGCAAGTTGTTTATTTATTAGCTGTAACGCAATAATAGGGACTCTTACGAAACTGTTAGTATTGTAATGTTTAATACAGGAATTTAAGCCATCAATAATGTATCTGATTGTACTTTTGATAATGTACCTGTGCAGGCCTAAAAATGTATTTAAATTAACTTTATTAAACAAATTAACAATTTATTCGTTTCATAACTACTGACAAGCCTATCTTTCATTTAAAATCGTGCCAAAATAGGTCTATCACCTTTTTTTGGAATTTGTAAATTCATTCAAATTCAAAGGTATTTAATATGCAGTCATTCTGAAAGTACGGCGATAGGTTCTGTTTGTGAAATTGTAAACTTTTATAAAATAACAGTTAATCATAGAGGTTTACATATTTTATTTCCCCCGCTAGACCTCACCAGTAGTGGCAAAATAAACTTAAAACATAACGATAAAAGTGGTTATTTTAAAGGAACCTTCTGAAACAGATATTTCTATATCCGAACAGAAATATGATACCGATCCAATTGAAAGGTCAGAACGAGACTGGAATAAAGATTTTATAAATTGCATCGAATCGAGATATCTTGCACAAGAAAGGTATCTGTTAAAAGTTCGAAACTTAGTAAGAAGAATAGCGAGACGAATTGACAATGTACTTTCTTTTTTGGACAAAATTTCCTTCCAGCAGTATGTATGTTAAGTAATTTTTGGTTTGAAGGTAATAGTATCATTATGAAGATGCTTAAGTAACTTTTATGTGTGTATTAGAACTTAGGAAATAATATGAAAACCTCCAGAATAACACACCAACGATGAGGCCCTAATTTTTGTCGTATATCTAGTTACTTCCATACACAAGCAAATTTAAGAAAGACCCTTAAACTTCACTTAACTGCTTCGTCACAGAGGTTCGTACGTTTGATTTGCAAATCTGTAATTTTATTTTATATTTGTGTGTCTGTAGGTATAACAAAATATTTATAATGTATAGTAAAATAATATTTCGCGTTTTATAAGTTGGCAGACTATTTGCTGATAACCTAAGTAAAGTTTATATAATTTCGATAAACTCTATAAAATTTAAATAATAAAAGATATGCTGAAGCGTTAAATAGAGATTTAAAAGTTTCAAATTTGAAAATATGAGATATACCTACATGATAATTTGATTATTATAAACAAGTAGATTTAATACCTATATGAAACAAATATGCCTTTATTGTTTTAAATTGTACCTTATACAGCTTTTGTATTTTTGTTAAAAATATATTATAAACTATGACTCAACCCTTAAAGAGGCCTTTGCCATTATAATGTTTTTTTTATCGAAACTATGCCTAATTTACAAATTTTCATATCTTTCACCTATAAAACTTTATTATTTACAAAACAAGATCATAAAACTACTTATATTTACATAATCAGTCCTTATCCAGCACTATCAGCCTTTAGAATGTAAAACATCGAAATCTAACGATGGCATCTCTACGAACGTTGCCAAAATTCAAATTAACTACAATAATGTCCGGGTAAGTGCGTTTTCACTGCTTGTTTAACTTACGAATACCCACACTGACTCTTTTATAGATCCAAATCGAAGTTCAAAGACTTTAAAAACGTATAAATATATTTGAAATGTAAATTTATTACAGCATTTATGATAAGAAAACTGTTTCAAATAAATTAAAAGTTTACAAATCGTGTTTAATTTTATCGATAAAATACTTACCACATAGCGCGAAAACGAATAAAAGCTTCATTTTAGATTTTCCTTTCCTCCACATTCTTATCTTCTACATACTATTTTTAGTTTTTCGTTATTTTCACTTTACTTTATTACACTATACTTTTTTCTAACAAAATCTTTTTCACATATTTTTTAACCACACTCTCTATTCAAATTCAGGAAATATTTTTCTTTCGTATTTTCTGTAATTTACTTTCGGATTTTCGTGTATTGTTTACGTCGGGTGTCGTGTTCCCGTCGGACACGCGAGGCGAGCTCGGGCCGCGCGCGCGAAGTGAGTCCGCCGTCGACCGCCGCCGCACACCCGCGCCTGCGCCGAGCGCCGCAACCCCAGCAACTTTTAAACTTTGACAATTGATACAATTAGATTGTTAAGATGAAGTCGTTAAGTGGAAAGTTGTAAATGAAATTCTACTTAGTTAAATTGTGACAAGTTGAAAATCATTTCCTAAGTTTGAACTGATCAGGTCGACTTTGTGTCACTTTATGTTCGGGTTCACGAGGGTTGGGTTCGTCTGATAGTGACATAATTTTATTAGATTGTGTGCCTACTTCAGTGTGGCTACATTTGGTTGTCATACCCATGTTATGGTTGAGTTTTTCCATCAAGAATGATTGAACGCTTAATAAATTTGACTTGGGTTCTGAGAACGGAAAATATAGTTGAACATAATTCTTTTTTGCTTTAAAAAGGAATCGCTGCGACGAAAAAATTCAATTTATTGTTACAAACTTTAACTCGCTGTTTGAATCTAAAAGTCAGCAATTTCATAAAGTGGTGTTTACATTGTAGCGTAAGTAGAAGACAATTTCTTTAAGATTGTTCAACTTTCTTCAGACAAACTTGGAAGCAGCTAGCAAGTAATTTATTCCTCATACGTCATACTTTACGCCCTCTGGGACCTCGTAAACTTCGGCGCACATTTTGTTGGTGCGCATAGATTTAAGGACGAATCTGCTTGACTAACTGACTTTTAAACAGGAATAATAATGTTGACTGTATTCGTTATAAGAAAAAGTATATAAATATTATAGTTTCTATGTTAAGTAACACCCAAAAAAAAACATTTGAAAATTATAAAGTAATTAGTTTTGTAATAGGTATTAGGTACAGTTAATACATAACTTATAGGAATACCAACCGACACTAAGCCAGCTTATCGAGACAATAGCTTATGCTAACTTGAGGGACACAGCTACTTTTAATTTATTGTATTTTTTACTAGAGCATTATATAAAAGCTTAAATTTGAGATAAAGTGCGTGTCTCTATCAATATTCATCAAACCCTTTTCAGTTCATTCGCTTATAACAGACACTCAGACACATTGGCGTATTAAATATTTACCATCATGAATTCTTAATGAGTTTCCTGAACATCATATTACCATCCAAACTTCACCCACGCTTTAAATATACACATTAAATATACATTTATAAAATATACATTATTATATCAACCCATAGGTAAATATAAAAAAACCTGAATATTATTTTCTTTCAAAGTGAACCTGACGCGTAAATTGTTCAATGACCTGCAAAATATAGATAAAAATAGCAAGCGATTAAAAGCACTATAAATTCCACCCCTTTTGCGACCCGACAAAGTGTGTGAGTAAGTTTAGGGCCCTCGTAAAGTCATAACACTTTACCTACTTATCATACTGAAATTTTATGCATTGAGAAACGATATCGAACCACTCTCATCCCATGGAGAAGATGAAAAATTAGATGTACCCAAGTGTTACTACCGGTTTTTAAGAGCGTTTTTACTCAGCTTTTTAATATTTTTTTAGTTCAGTTTAAAATACGTGGAGTTGCAGTGAGACAATTTTATTTGCTGAATTTACAACATCGAAAAGCGTTTAACGGAATACTTAAGTAAGCGAAGGCATATAATGTGCTACTATTTACTTAACCCAGTGCAAAGCAAGAACTCCACGAGTCCAGCGATAAAAATAATACGTGTATAGCTTAAAAATTCTGGTAAAAGTCGGTTAGAGCTGGTAAAATCGAATGTTAGCTAGTAAAGAGATCGCTGTCAGGAGTTTTATTATTACGTTTTGTTACCGACCCGACGATGCGGGTATCAAAAGATACCGCCACGGATACTTCCAAATAGCTGTGTAAAGTGAGGTTAGTTTTGGCGGTCCAATTTGAATTTTAGAAACTCGGTTTTGTGTTTTTTTGTTATGAAGATGAGCTTTTGGCGGGTAACAGGCGTTTTATTGCTGTGCGGTTACAAAAAGGCCAACTATGCTCAAGTTGGAAATATTTAGTTTTGCAAATTCAACTTTTGGTAACTTAGATAAGTATAAACACTCGAGAATATCTTGTGAGTATAAAAATCTGCAGGGTTAAATATGTAAAATTATGAATATTCACCAGAATTCAATTAAGAGTGAATTTTTTTTCTTTTCTCTCCAAATCATAACAAAATCGTTAAGCCAATTTAGTTGTAAATAATAGTGCCCTTGCATTATACAATGGAACTCATTTGACCGAGCTTTCAAGCTAGATCGCACTTCATGCCATAGCTTACCATTTTAAATATGAGCCTTGTGGCTAGGCTGTGGGTTGCAATTAAAATCGGCTTAAACCCCATGATTACCATGCAGTGCGGAGTATTCGTAAAAACTAGTAAGGCAAAGTATCAGTTTAATAACTTTGACATTATAAAACACCTTCAGCATAGGTTTGCCTAAGAAATAAATTCGTGAAAGGAAATGTATTTTTTTAGAAAGATACACATAATAAATACAAACATACATTAATTAAGAATGATGAAATACACAACTAATTTTATAAATAGTTCCTTTATTTACTTATATTATTGGTTACAAATATTATTATGTTAGTTCGGTCACCAGCAGGGTGATTTTGTAACTCAAAAATCGATGCTAGTTGTTAAAAAGCAACTAGCAGTTGTGTTTGACAAGTCACCGGTGAGCAAAAAAATTGGTATTCTGTATCTCAACTAGCATGAGTGATATCAAATGATACGAGTCCAATAAGTCTCATTTAAAATGTCATGAACTTATATTAAGTTGTATGAAATGACTTAACATTTAATTTTTCCACTTTATATATTTGACTGAGCATGCGCTGTAAACAACTAGAAGTGTATTTTTTAAAAACAAATGTCTTAATATCTTTCCAGCCACTAATGTATCTTCAATACCTATTTAATAACAATTTCATGTCTACTATAAATATTTTGCTAATGCTTTTATTATAATTTAATGTTTTTTTCTAAAATAAAATAAAACACTCGTAAGAATTTGTAGATATTTGTAGATGCAATTGTTTCTAAAATTGACGGGTTCTTGAAAACCTTTGTTAATAAAATTCGGAAAGTGTGTTGACTTGACTAACATCGAGAACAAAGTAGCTATCTTTCTATTAATTGAATATATTATTAAAAAAATGACAAACCAAAGGCCAGTTTCTTACAAAAAATATTTAAAAGCTTGCCTTTGGTCTTTAGTGGTCACTAGGGCATATTTAACATATTTAAACTGCAAGATTTTATTAAGAGAGCAATGACTTTAAACTACTATTAATTTTGTGGTTAGCAAATTATTAGTCGGAAATTAATAGAAATGAGTGTGGAATGTTAATAAGTTATAATCCATTTATTTTCTACTTATAAATGAAACAAGTTGTAGTTGCGTGTTTTTTTATATACTCTGGTAAAAAATCACAAAATGTTACTTATCAGTCATTTAAGTATATAACCTAACAGGGTAGGTATTAAACTTCTTTCACGATAAGTGATTATGCCAAATGCAGTTAAGCTGAAATTAGAATATTGAATTTATTATAATGTACACAAAATGAATATTTTCAGAGGAAAAAGAACCCTTCATGCTTGATTTATTATCTTTGGCCGATCACATCCGTAACAGTTGATAAACCAACGACATCTTGCAATAATTGAGTTAAAATATTAAGTTTAGGTAGGAAGGACAGGAGATTTACAAATCTGAAACAACACAAAACTTGTAGCTCGCATTTTTTGGGGAACAATCATTTTAAATCGCATATGAATACATAATTTGTTTTCACTTCACATTTTCAATCACTCGCTTCCTTTAATATTTTGTTTCGTAAGGTTTTTTAGTCCGACTGCTTTGAATGAAACATTCACAAAAAATCTTGTAAAATTTCACTAAAAGTTTATAAATCAGATTATAATTTGTATTTTAATTAAAATAACATTGAATCTGTATGGATTTGTAAACATGTCATGTAAATTCAATTTGTTATGACGTCGGTGATGCTCGGCGCATGCGCGGTCTATGTTAACCCTGGAAAATTAAATATTGTCAATACTCATATGATGTGCAGGACAATCATTTACTTTTGATCGAGTCCGATTGCACCAACTGCTAGTTGTAGAATTACAGAATCGCATTTAACAACTTGCATGAGAGGTTTAATGCTAGTTGGGAAAAATTTGGGTTCGCGAGTCACGAGAAATGTCAATAACACGTAGAAAAAAGAACACTTTTAATGGTATTACTGCAATTTATTTTAAACAGAGTAGATTCTAAGCAATAAAATCACAATGCTGAGCAAAAACCAAAGTTTAATTAATTTTCCTCAAAAAAAGTCGGACAAACCCGTCGGTTTACCTACAGAATTAAATGCCCTAGACTTATTTCATTTAGTATTTATATGTAACGAATAAAATGTATATAAACTATAAATCGTAATTTTCTAAAAGTAAACTTTGAAATTTGTTTTTGATAGTTCCTCCTGCTATGAATTCGATGCAAGCTAAGCTTACAGAATCGCTATTTTTCATTTCTCCATACAAAAAAACTGTCAAACCAAGGCCTAGTGTGCATGAGCCGTATGCCGTCATAATTGATGCTGCCCCCCAAGTCAAGTGGCAGTAGAAAATTGCGATAGCGAGTGAATAGAATAAGAAATGCATAGATTTAAATCGTTAGATAGGCTCTTACCGCAGTGACACCGCGCCGTGTTGTTCCACAGTCGAAGTGAGTGAGCTCACTAACCTGGGAGTGCACGAAAGAGAAAGTAGTGTTTGCAACTTATGTAGGAGAAAAAGAGATGACACTATTTTCTCAGTTCACTTGTTGTGTATAGATTGCAAAAAAAAACAATGCTACAATTTTTGGTGTCGGGGCCTATCTAACGATTTAAATCTATGCATACAAAGTATCATGCAAAGGTACCTATTTACAACTATAATTTACAACTATAAATTATGAAATAAAACCATATTTTTGTTACGGTTTACATTTAAATAAATATTTTTTTTACATTCATACATACATTAACTGAATCCATTTAAAATAAATTTTCACTAAAACATGTAAAACCGCAATCAGCTGATCGCAGAAGCCGCCATTTTGTCGCCGGAGTTATCTACAAGGTTTTGATGTACGCTTCATTTTCTATTCTATCAAGGCGAAACGCTTGTCAAAATTGCCACATGGCATGGAAAAGTCAAAAAGTCATAGCTACGATCTTTCAGTTTCTAAGGAACATTTGTATGACAACTTGTTTAGGCGTGAATACGAATCGACAATAAGCGAATGCCACTTGACTTGACCCACTGGTTGGAGATACAGACTCGCAAATGTTCATTTTGACGTTATTTCTCATAGCAGTCGATAGCAGTTGACTTATAGAATCACCCTGCAGGATTCCGGGTATTAATTTAAAACTAAATTCCATTACTAGCTTCCAAGAAGTATATGCCATAATCATAATTAACTAATTCATAAAATCAAAATTAGCATAATTCACTTGCCAAAACATACGCAAAATGCTAACCAAATGTATAATTTAAAATGTGTACAAACTAAGTATGTCGCAAAAGTCTTTTACATATTTACGTTTGCGGCGCTATGTTATTTCGTGTGCGATCTTAGGCTTCTGTACCCTTAACAGTAGAAATATCTAAGTTGTATCATTCCTAACTGTAGCTTTCTTTTCCCATTTATCGTGTCCTATTCTCTTGCTTTTCATTAAATAGAAATCCTAGCTAGTATCGAAGAAAGATTCACTATATCACCAAGGAGCTTGTTCAGACTTGCTTCATTGTATGTTTTTTTTTTTTTTTTTTTTTTTTTTTTTATGTAATATAGGTAGCAAACGAGCATGCGGGTCACCTGATGGTAAGTGATCACCGCCGCCCATGACTACCCTCAACACTGTAGGTGTTGGGGGTGTGTTGCTGACCTTTAAGAAAATATATAAATAAATAAATAAAATTGGGCACCGGATACCGCACTCACCGAACGAAACGCAGGAACATCGTTCCTACTTCACGTCGGTTTCCTGTGCGACGGTGGTATTTCACCGGTCGAGTCAGCCCAGCAATCGCTGCAGACAGAGCCTACAGCTAGACTCTACCACTCAAAAAAATCTCTGTTTTGAATAACAATCACTGAATACAATAGCTTATTTTAGTAGCGTCAATGATAAAAGTGCAAAAAAATATGGTGTTTAACACAAGATACCTTGATAGTAATATTCTTGTGTTTTTAAAAGTATATACAAAATACATGAATGCTGTAATAATAGCCTCAATAGGTGCAATCTTTACTTATTATTTTAAACATCGTATTTACTTGAATTTTTTTATTACAAAGTTACTAGGACAAAATCGTTGTATAAATAAATGTGACTTCTTTAATTGTAGATGAACACATACTACGTAACATATTAGTACCTAATAAAAACGCATTTGTTATAAAGACACTATATGTTTTAAGCCCAAAAGCTCAAGTATTCCTTAATGTTTCACAATCACAAGCATTGCAGTGAAACCGCCGCTTCCAACTTTTAATGCTTGCATTCGAAACGTTTCATAAACATGTGTTGTTTTACATAAATGTAGCTTAAAACAGAAATGGTAGAAAACAGCCTCTGAATTCCAAAGAAACAGGTTCCAAACCAAATTCTTACCATTCTTTCCAGCGCTTGGTTTTTGTTTTACGAGGTATTTCGATAAAAAGTACATCCTAAATGCTGATTATGTCCATAAATCCGCACAAGGTCTTGAAAATCTATACTAATATTATAAAGCTGAAGAGTTTGTTTGTTTGTATGTTTGTTTGTTTGTTTGTTTGTTTGTTTGTTTGTTTGAACGCGCTAATCTCAGGAACTACTGGTTCGAATTTAAAAATTCTTTTTGTGTTGGATAGACCATTTATCAAGGTAGGCTTTAGGCTATAAAACATTACGCTGCAACTATTAGGAGCGAAGAAATAATGGAAAATGGGGAAAAAACGGGGAAAATTATTCATCCTTGAGTTCTTCCGTTCGTGCGTGCGCTGCGAAAACGGTTCTAGAAACCAAAAATATATGTATGAAAGAATTAGGGGAACTTTTTACCGCGGGAAAACTTCGAATTCCCACGGGAAACCGACTTTTACGCGAACGGAGTCGCGAGCGGCCTCTAGTCGTTTGATAAACGTAAAAGATGTGTTCTAGTAGGTCCGTCCAGCAGTAGCCAAGCCTCGGCAGATCCCTTTATGTCCACAAATAGATTCCACTCCTGGACTGCTTCCAGGCGTTCCGCTTTATTGCTGCATAAATCCTTATCTGGAAGCGCCATTTTTGCTCGAACGCCAAACGGCCCTAAATCTGACGCTCTTATGTTTTAGGCGAGAAGGTCCAATTTCAAACGGACTGATAAAGTTCTTTCCATGCTTGGGGTGTGCTCATCTCTGGTTGCTATCAACTTCGGATTAAAGTCATTAACATCGCAATAATTATATCACATGTGGGAAGTCTAGGGAAGCAATTTTTTATTGCGATAACCAAGTTTTATAGGTCATTGGGTTCTGGATGTCGCTGCGTCTGGTAGCTGTTTTTATGACAATTTTATGGACGAAAATGTGGTTGGTGCCATGATGTGGTCACTAAATCTATAAACGAAATTGAATATCACGTTTTTGTATCGATATGGATATTTATAGTTAGCTTCTATTATTGCTATGTTTCCAAATAAACACTAAAGCCGTTTTTTGAACTGTGGATAAAAAGTTGAGTGACTACCATTTGTTGTAAGGAAAGCTTATACTTAAGTACTACTTAAAATTTACTCAACTTTAAATTCTCAATTCAGCTACAAGCTGTGAGAGCGCTTCATTTGTTTCATTTCTCAGAATCGGTAACTAAGCTTTGTTTTCGGCAAATATCTTTATAATATTATTTTAATGTAGACGTACTTCAAGAAGAAAAGGTTAAGCAGTTAATATTTCAAAGTCAACTATACTGTAGTCTCCAACGTAATCCATTGCAATCTCCGGTAAAGGTTGGGGAAGTCACAAATTCAATTAAAATTTTAATTTTCAAAGCGACTGGGATTGTGTTGGCTGTTTTCAGTGGTTTTACGGTTTATGTAGGATTTCGTTCTGTTTCCTGAAACCGGCGTGTCCAGCTGGAAATGGCACAACAAAATATCAATATTTTCATGAATTTACAGTTTAAAATGAGCTCTGTTGATACTTTGGAAATAATACTAGAAATAGTTTGAAACTGACCTTCTTCTCGGTAAGAGTGCGATTGAGTTGTAATCCACAACGCTGGCTCAGTGCGGGTTTATTGTGTTATAATTTACCTTACTTTAAGGTTACCTTAAGTAGTCTGATAAAAACACAACAACTTTAATATTTCTTAAAAGAACTCATACAAAAGATTAACCTACATAAAACTTTATTAGTAAGGAAACAGTTGATGCAAAAGCTAAAGGTAACAATGAACTAAGCCAAGGGTTAAGAGTTTTAATTCCCTCGATTGCTGTGTTAAGTAATGAAATAAAAGGAAACTCAAGTAGTTTCAATTAAGGTAAATGTAGGGACAAGCGTCTCGGTTAGACGATGCATCCATGAATGCGGCGCGACGGTTCAAAGACTAATTACAATGGCGGAAATTATAGAAAGATCATGTAAATGTTTGTTTGTAATATCAGAATTTTACATAGTTTTATCACAGTACGAATCTTGGAAAAAATAAGTACGATAATAAATGTAGCCCTAAGTGACGGGACTTTATTGATTTCGTATAACATAGTATGTTAAATTATCAAATAACTGAGAACTTATAAACTTACCCTCATATACCTGATCTACTTTCTCTGATATACGTACTAGAAATAAAAACTGTAATTATATCAATATCTTATTCTCAATATTCAATATTCTCTCAGTGCTATCTGCAAAAATGCATTTGATGGTCATAACGTCCAATCTTAAGAAGGTAATAGCGCAGTATTTTTTAACCGACTTCCAAAAACAGAGGAGGTTCTCAATTCAGTATGTTTTTTTTTTATATGTGTACATATTACGTCGAGGTTTCTGAACCGCTTTACGTTATTCTTTTTTTGTTTGATGCGGAATAGTTTTTTTATTTCAAGAACAATTAAATATCAAACTACCCGTGCCACGTAGGTATATTTCCATACCTCTACCCACACATGTTTCTCTGTGCGTCCACAGTCGTAAGTACGAGACAATTACAGCACCGCTTCCATCTCGCCTCGCTCCTCCGCAGCGAATAGCAAGAGAAATACTGAAAAACCACTTGCATCACTTCAAAGTTCTCTATTTCCTTGGCTTTTCCTTGTAGCAAACTGTGTACAAGCTTACTTATATTAGGTACTTGAAATTGTTTGGTGTCTGAGTTTAATTGTTTTGACAAATGATTTAGGTAAATATTTTACCCGTTTTTGATAATGAATACATGCAAAAGAAAGTATTTATGAATATTATTTTTGAAAATTCAGATTCATGGCATCAAATGCAAAAAACTTTTCAATAGTAACAAGTATTTCAGTAACAAGAAATGTATATGTATATAAATGTGTATTATGGATATTTTAATATATGGCACAAACAATAATTTAATGAAATAAAATAGCATTTTTGAACTAATTTTTTGGGTTTAAATACAAAATGTAAAATAATGAATGATAGTACTCGTAGTTTTTATGTATTTTCCGTCTCCGTAATTAAAATAAATTTTGATATCCAATTAATTTATGCAACATTATTATAACGATACTTTTAATTGATTGGCACAAATTATTAAATCAAATATACCTACTAGTAAAATAACAGTAAAACAATCTTATCACGCTCAGCCAGCAAATTATAAGAAAACAGCAATTTGGGGGTCTAAAAGCCTCTTTGTTTTTCTTTTTTTCGTCCTTTGGCCGAAAGTTTAAGAAAAATAGCCGAGCGCAGGTCAAGCCCGCTAAAGTGCGTAGTGTTGTACCAATGTTAATGTGAGTGACTCTTGCAAAGTTGCCATGCGATTTTTCACCATAAGGGCACTGGCAGAAGTTGAAGGCGAAATGTATTCGAGAAATTGAGAAACAATGAATATTGAAAGTTTTTTAATCATAAAACAAAATAATTCGTATTTGCAAATGAAGATAGTTCCAATTGCTTTGAAGATTTAATTTGGTTAATTTTGCAATGATATTGCGTTTTGACTTTATATGGAGAAGAGACACTGTCGATTAAAATTCTTATGTATTTTTGTTCCGATGAAAATAGAATTGCGAAAGATATTATACCTAACTAAAACTCAAAACCTTGTCAAAACTTTTAGAAATTTCCAGAGAACGTATATCGTTAAATAAAATTTCAACAAAACATGCGAGTTAAAATCTTTAATTTAAGCCATCGTTTTACATTTTTCAAGCCGTTTTTCGTTTCCGCTAAAAGCCACAGTTAGCCACGACCGTGATTTTTCACTTCCACCGCCGGCCCTTCCCGCTGACTTGTAATGTTTTTCTGATGTACACCAAGTCGGGTTACCGTCGGATCATTAATGCTAATTACCACCGGAGTGTTTTGTCTTGTTTGTGGCGCCGGAGATATATTGTTGCGTAAATGGCAAGTGAATTAAATAATCAAGTGTTTTTTTAAGGAAAACACAGTTCAACGAAAACGATTAGATTGGCGTGTCGTTTGAAACTAATTTGCGATTTAATCCAACTTTTGGCGTCTCTAAGCCAGCCAATTTAGCTTGACACACAAACAAGTGTCGATGCTCGCCACATATCTGGTGGTGGCTGTATGTAGAAATCAGCGAGAGAAACACTTAATTAACTTTAAAGCCAGACGCAAACTTCCCCCACATTAGTTGCAAGCTTTAAGGGATGGAACTGATTGAGACTGCGAATAGACTCCTGTATGGAGTCAATTATAATCTTCAATTTTGGAACGGTGTAAGAGGCAGTTGGTAGTTTTTAGTCGATCCCAGGATATTAAATTTAGAAAATAAACATTATGAAATAATAGGTATTACTTTCTGCTAAATCGATTTTAATTTTATGATTGTAATCGATATAGCTTTATAAAATTTTAAGGGACTTTTATTATAAATAGGATTAATTTTGATTATTTCATTACCAACAATAAATGTTTTGTTAAATTAGTACCAAAACGAAAATTCATGTTTAAAGTTGTCTTCTTCAGGCTAAGTAATATAAGCCTAAGCCAGGAGTAGCCCCGGTTCCTCATCACATTATTCGGAAGGTTCGAGAGAGGCTCCGAGGTCAGATGTAGCCGTCTTCCTACTAAGTACGTACAGCTGACTTCGCGACACTTGAGATACACACTGATCAATCATTTTGAACTGTATGAAGCACACAATAGAGATGAAAGTCGAATGCAGGTGGCAGACGCGTTCGAAATCTTAGCGGTGAACGGGATTAGGTAAAAGTTTTAATGTAGGATGTAGTAATTTTAGAGTATTAATAACAGGGAACTTAGGAGTGGTTTAAGGCATTGTTAACAGAAATTGAAAGTCATTTGTTACTCTCCTAAACAAAAAAAGTTGGTGCCCTAAATGCATGCATTAATTATGTGCTATATTAAGTGACAATTTGTTATTTCTATTAAATAAAGAACTATCTTAAATAATCTGAATTTAGTAATGTATAGGCACTCTGTTATTTTTGTAAGTTGGCACTAAAACATGTACAGAGTTAGGTTATGGATAATAAATATTAAAAACTAAATTCAATCCTTAATAGCCAAACCCTTGTTACTCCAGTATTGATATCGTGTCAACATTCCCATGCCATTATAATTACAATGCTATTGAAACCGACGCCAACTGCCGGTAGCTAGCTCGCCGACCCGCGACCCTACCGCCATACACATAAGGCTGCCATTCGCTCGGCAGCGCGCTCAGTAACGCGTACATAATGTTCGACTAACCGCAGCCCTCCAGACTATTTCAGAACGTGTTTAATTATGCTTCAAGATTAAAACCGCGAGCAAACCTCAAACATAACAAATCTGTACGTAAACTATCATATTTTTAATTAATTTATTGTAAATGTCGTTTTTGAAAACACACTTGATAAAACAAATCAGGAATGGATGAAAAATCCGACCGTATTTTTTCAACATTTACTAATTATGCGTAAAGATTTATATTTGGAGAACAAGGTTATTTTACTTAACGAGATTTTAATTAAAGATCTAATTAACGGAAATTCCCTTATCCCGGGAGAACGTATTTTTCTCGCACTTTTGATAAAACATAGGTTCTTCTTATATTGTTATAAGTATCCGAATGTATCTGTACTTTCCCCGCTAGGATAAATTAAACTGTTTGGTTTAAAATGTTTTTATAGCAATTCCATGTGTCTATATATTTATTTTATTAAGTATATAGACACAAGTCAAGATTGCATCAATCCTTTTGTGTATTTTCATAGATTTTAAAAGAAATTACTTTACTGTATTCCATTTGAGAAAAAGTATGATAAGTAGAAATAGTTGTAATGACATTAATATGTGCTGCAAAGTGCATATTCATCACACGATGAAGAAGAAGTGGAAAAAGTAAAAGTACTGCAGTAGTAGTTGGTTTGGTAGCCCCTAAAATGATTCACGTTCTTCAAATGTTACAAATAGTCTCTACAATTCAATGTTTACCACCTTTTAATATCTATCCGGCCAAAAAGCAATATATATTACATATCATATATCCATACGGGTGCAAGTGTACGTAGTCATCAATTTCCATTGATTGTAGTGACCTTTAAAGTTAGTTATCGAATCATGCGTGCTTAACCCTACAACTCCTAGGTTACTTCCTTACCAAGTTGTTACTATTTTTTTTTTATAGAAAGAGTTTTTCCTCTTCCATACATACTTAAGAGGTCAATAATCGGGGTCACCGAGTCACACAGATCAGCTGAAGACGAGTGACGTCACAGATTATCGCTGATCTACACAACACATAAAAATCGTGAGCAGGCTACACTTTTCTTGAACTTGATCCGTAAACAATTAATACGTAAACATTATTGTATTTCAGCCTTATTTGTCATCGCGACTAGACGAAAAATATGAAAACTTTATCTATGAGTTTCCGAAAACTTTCCATCAAGTTTCAAATTAGCTAACGGGGACAAAGTTTATTAATTAAAATTGTCACTTATAAATTAAATCACAAGAAACTTCCTCCAACTTAAATGAAAGCCGCACGCTAATTAAATGCAGGCAGATGTGCCACAAATGTGGGCCACGCGTATATTCGGTGCTTTCTTGGTGTGAGCCCATACGTAGTTAGTAGATAACTAAACTTATTTTTAAAAGTTGTTTATTAAGTTTGTAGGCTGTCTTAAGAAGATAGAATGATAAAGAAGAAAAAAAGCAACAGTGAGATAGTTTGACTTTATTTATTAAAGTTTTTCCTTTTGCACATGATAGCGAAGTAATAAAAGTTTCGGGTCAAAAAATAAACAAGCTACCAATCACAGAAATATAACTATTTAAGATATATTTTTCTAAGAAGTTTAATATGTTGACGTAATAAGTTCGTAGACGCTATTTAGTTTGTCATATGAATCCTGCAAGTAGGTAAACCTGCAGCCGGGACACGCTCTGTAAGTTGGCGATACGCCAGCAACCCATTCTTTAGGTTTTACACTGCGATGCCATTATCCTAATAGCAGTTTGTATTAACAACGCCGTGTGAAGATTTTAAGACATATAATTAGACGGTTTTGACAATGTGAACGGGGTAAAAGTTAAATAAAGACATAACTTATATTGACAGGATCTGCTTTCGGTAGGGAAAGAAATGTAACATACTACGCCCATTGTATTTGCTTTCATTTATTCAATAGTAGCATGAAACTTTTTATCTTGAGCATACTGAAACATTATATTAATTGTTGTTACTCAGAAAAAGTACAAGAAATTAAATTATAACGGAAGTGATTTAAATTAATATTACTGTCTGGGTTAAACAAAGTTTTCAAAGTCGTATTCAAGCGTAAAAGCACTCGAAACAAATAATTGTATTAAGCTTTTCCACGATGTCTGCTATTAATAAACGTTTATATCAGGTAATCTATGCTTATAATAAATCTGTAGAGAGGGCAACTCTTTACATGAAATATATTTTCAAAATAACTATCAGGGGGTGATGAGGGATCGATACGGATGCCAAAAATGCAATTAGTAAATTTTTGTCTGTCTGTTTATCTGTATAACTGTTATAGAAACAAAAACTAGTCGACGCATTTTAACGAAACGCCACGATTTTTTCATCACGCCACAATCAATGGGAGCAGAGTAGTGAAGGGAAATGTTGAGAAAACGGGAGAAGTTACTCCATTTTTTAAGCTTCCGTTGCTACACAGAAATCTTGTATGACGGAAATGTTCTCCTTAAAATAATACAAAAAATATCCCACGACAGCATATTAAGTCTATATTTTATGGTTGACTTACAATAACAGGTGTAACTCCCGATAGCTTAGCAGTTCGAAGCTTTCTGATTATATTTGTCTACTCTTACGTTTATAACACTCTCAGTCATCCCTAATTAAAAAAAGTTTACATTATTAACTATTCCATAAAAAAAAACATAGAAATCGGTCTAGAAACACCATAGTTATATAGAGCAAACTTCTCATTCCCGCGGGAAACCGACTCCCACGCGAACGGAGTCGCGGGCGGCCACTTTTTACTTCCACAACTAAATAGATATTTGCAAACATAAAGAAAACACCATTAAAAGAACCCTTTCTGTCGTAGTATTTTAATTATTATGGTAATGACGTTATAAAGTTGTCCGTCAGTTACACCAAGGCTTCCCGAAACTCTGTAAAAAATAAGAATCCTTCCCTACCGACACTGTTGTCTAAGGTTAGCTTTCATTAAACTCGCTTCAAAGGCGTCATTTGCATTTGCTTTCAAAAGAAAATTTTTGGTACCCCCAGGGCTTATTTACGCCTTTTAATTAGAAACAAAAAATGAATTTCTCGATAAATTCGATTAAACTTGCCCGAAATACGTTATTAAACCTTATGGAAATGGGATAAACATTTTTGCATTTTTTTTACATAAAAATAAAAAAGTTATTCTTTGCCAATCGAAATAATATATTGAAAATAATATTTCTTCACCAAATTATGCGTTAACTATGTACCTACCAATCGATAAGTTAGTTATAAAAATATCTCTGTAGTTTTTTATTTACATTTTTGTTCATATCTAATCTACTTATGACTCCATCTAATATATTTTTCAAGACTAGTCATACTGAAGTCTTTATTTGGCTTTTACTTTGTGAAGTACCTACAACAAGTCGACATTTCTCGGAATAATAGCTTTTTCTTTCACTTTGACATGAAATAAATAAACAAGAAGCGATATTAAATCGTTCTTGTCTCTTTAAGCTGCGTTTACAATATCATACTGTAGAAAGATTTTGTCATTTTATAGTTATGCAAACAAAAACTTTCTTTAAAATATCAACAACAGAGCAGCGCCTAAAAAAGGTATTCATAAATACTGTTATAATTACAATAAGTGTGTTTTAAAGTTCTAATTAAATGTATCTTGATTTTGAATATTTTTAAAAAATGTCTAAATTAAGTTTATTTTGACACTCTGGTTCTGCCAAATTTTACTCCGGGTGGGCAACAGCCTGTCTTTCTTAAGTGTGTTTTTTTAGGGTACGGAACCCTATTACTAGGCCTCCGCTGTCTGTCTGACTGTCTTCAGGCTGTATCTCATAAACCGTTATAGCTAGAAATCTGAAATTGTGAAATCAAATGATGTTCCTTTGCCGCTATAACAACAAATACTAAAAATTAAAAATATATATATTAAGGGTTTATACTTGTATATGACCTTTCAAAATAAACAATTAAATAACAATAAAACTAATATTAAAGAGGGGTCCCCATAAAATAAACGTGTTTTTTCGTATTTTTTGCTCAATATTAAAACGGTAACAGGTAGACGCTTAAAATTTTCACAGAATATTTACTTGTTTATTACCTTTCAAATAAATAATTTAATAAAAATAAAGTTAATATTAAAGGGGGGCTCCCATACAACAAACGTAATGTTTAAGCAATTTTTACTCGATCTTATTGAGATCGAAAATAATAGTACGAAACCCTTCGTGCGCGAGACCGACTCGCTCTTGGCCGGTTTTTTTGTTCTAAGTAAACAATATTCGTTTATTACATTCAGTTTCATTATAAACTGATAGTTTACATTTTACTCAATCACTTTATCTTTTTGAGTTAGGTAATGTTACCATAAATTGGTAAACATTATTTATCAAAAATATTTAAACTATTAAACTCTTTTTTCTTCTAGTGTGCAACCGGCCTAAAGCTTCGCTTTTGATGGAAAACCCATTTGATTTAAGTTTGCGGTGAAAAATATTGTACTTCTTACAAAGAAGTAGTTTTTCAACTTGGCTGGTTTCTCTTTGTAATGAATGGCTTTTGTATATGATGTGTTTGAAAAGCAGCCGCTAGATTTATGTTACCTTACATTTGTGCAGTAACAAGAGTTTTTGTATGTAAAATATTTGTCGCTTAAATTTTGTAGTTTGGTTAAAGCAGACTTAACGTTTGTACGGTTTTGTATAATTTGATTAACTCCCAGTTTTGGAAGTTCATCAATCAAGCTCCAATTCGAAACGATTAGGGAAGTCACACATATTATTTTGGTGACAAAAACTAAACCTGAATGAAAGATAAGTAAATATTGTCACTATCCAGCCAGATTTTATAAGTTTTCCTTACAAATAGAAGGAGACATGTAATTATTTTAAATAAAATTCTACAGTATGTACGTTTTTGGTTCTTCTGATTCGTAATGTTTTTTTAATTCTTTTTTTTTATTTTTCAATTCAATCATCAACCTATACGATGTGCCTTCAAACCTCCAAGTATACAAAGACCATCCCATTTTTCATGCTGGACACCCATTCGTCATATGCAGAGCGTTCGGCCTCGAAGCTGAAGCCAAAAATAAAGGCTGTATTCCGGGAAGTGGAGCAATCATAGATACGTCACAACCTGTTTTAATATTCGAATGCTATATTAATTCCTAGAATTGATATCGTTGAACGTAATTAAAAGGAATATTGAAGTTAATACAGTTGTCTGTTGAAATTTTAGTAGAAGAATGAAGATTTTTTTAAAAGTATAATCATAAAGTTCCCTTATGAGTGACAGATTAAATTTAGAGCTTAAGTTTCGACGAAGGAAACAGCCGATAAAAAAACTAAGGAGTCTAGAAATAGTGAGTTGAATTTTAAAGATCGAATGCTCAATTTCTAGTAGTTTAAAGAAATGGTTTATGGTTCTTTTGGAATAAACTAAAATGCCCAACTAGGCTGAAACTATTAGGAAACTTAAATTTCTTACTACAAGTAGTAAAACACGTTTACCACTTCATCATGACAAAAGTTTAAATGGAATTTCATTAAGTAAAAGAAGGTTCCTAATAAATTCCCCATTATCGTATACGAGGACCTCTAGCGGAGTAAATAGAAAACGATGATTCGTTTCGGGAGTGTAGCATCTGGTGAGAGGCGCATTGTACTAACAAATTCAATATATTCTTAATAAAACACCTGACGAGCGGATACGGAGGTTTTTTGGGATAATAGATGAACAGGTATAATAGAGTTTATTTAATGTAATCCAATGTTATAGGAGACACTATCTTTTGTTTTAAAATGACTTTTTGTAGTGCAGTTGTGTAGAAAATAGATTTTAAGATTTTAAGTAACTTAGGGAAACCGTGTTTCAATGTTTGGCATAGGTAAAAAGTATGACCAAGCCTGACTTGGATTAAACTAAACTGAGAAAGACTCATGGTACTTTAGTTCTGTGTAGTTCAAAGTTGCGCTCACGGCTTTCTAAAGAAAAGGGACAATAGAAACTGCATTGAAGAAGCTTGATAGCTTATAAGCTGAGTAAGTAGTTCTCCAGCTAAAGCTTAGCCTGCCTTCTAAAATCCTACTAATCCTACTAACATTATAAATCTGAAAATTTGTGAGTATGTGAGTATGTATGGATGTATGGATGTTTGTTACTCTTTCACGTAAAAACTACTGGATGGATTTTGATGAAACTTTACAGTAATATAGATCATCAGAATAACATATAGGGTACTTTTTGAAATCGACTTCCACGCAAACGGAGTCGCGGGCGGCCACTAGTACATTTATATGTTACAGCAATAACAGGTTACTCACAAAACATATTCGCAAAGGAAATATTTAGTATTATTAAGTCAAGTTAAAATGCTGTGATTAATTGATCGAATCGAAAAATTTGTTTAAAATTAAAACAACATAATATATTATATTTTTTATAGATCTGATTTGATTCTGTCACGCAAATTGTCATGATTGCTATGAGAATAAACGTCAAAATGTACATTTTTCATATAAATAATGGAATTTTGACCCTTTTGATAGTAGTTTATGCCACTCTAAGATTACAGAATCGCTCCGCAGTTTTTTAAATTGCATTATTTCTGCTAGTTGGAACTGAAGAAATATAATGTGTTTTTTAGAAATACAGCATTCTGATTTCACATGTATATAAAATAAATTATAATGCAGCATGAGATTTTAATCCCGCCAACACATTTGCATGTTAAATAAATTAAAAATATTCCCAAATATACACACGATAATTGAATGATCGAAGTTGTCCCGGAAAAATAAACAGCAGTGGTTAATTGATGGTAGCCTCCATTTTACAGTGGTGGAGATATATCACGGTACACACATAAATCTGACAGTCGGACTCGATATGTCATTACTTGACTTTAGGCACTCTGTTATTTATGTCACGTGATTTGACGGCAGAAATCTTACGTTTTTTATAAATGCGGAAGTTTGTGAGTGTGTACGTGTGTTTGTTTTTCTTTTACGAAATAACTGAATAGATTTGGATGAAACTTGGCCTTTAACTTGGAATAACTGAGAAAGTACTTTTTACTGCGAGTAAAACCCCTTTTCTACTACCGTGAAAAAATTTAATACTGCTATAAGTGTGATAGATTGTAAAGTTGTTTGAATCTTGGTTACTCAACAAAAAACAACTTATTAAATGAAATAAAAAGCGCCTCGTATATTTAAAAATCTAAAATACCATATTCAAAATGGTGTGTAAATAACTCGTCAATAATATTGATTAACACTACAGTAATTTTGCATATGCCTAATGGTGACATTCTTCCACCTACCACTTCATCCCCGCTACTTAACGATGACGTCACTGCTTACGTCACCACTAACACGTGGTAATGTACTCATCACACGTCACACCATGACGAGGTTGTTTATGATTTATGACGTCACTGGAGAGAATCAGGCGGCAATTCTGAAGGTTCAGCTAAAGATCATGTTTGAATATATATATGGTTAAAAATATTTTTTTAAATGCAATTTAATAGTTATAATGTTAGAAGTGTGTATGGTCGCAAAAAAAATTAAAAATAACCACAGTAAGAAAATTATGAAATTTATGCCAAGTAGATATACAGGGCGTCCAATAACTACGGTACGGTACCTTAAATATCGTAGATAGGATATTTTGCTGAAAGAAGACTTTATTTTATTTTCTAAACTGAGTAATTCTGCATTAAAAAAAAACAATTTAAATCTGCATTAAAAAACTACGAAATCAAACCCATAAATTTTTTGCTACGAACCCGCTACGAACTACGTCATACTACGCCGTAGCAAAATCTTGATCTACCCGCATCGCCAAGTTAAAAGGTCACTTAAAACCGTAAGAAATCACTGCTATCTCCACGTCCACCTTCAAATAACTTTCAGCGGCTACCTAACTTTAATCCACCTTCGTATTTTGAACAAAAAGTGTAATAATTCATAAAACAGAGATTCTTTCGGGTTCGGGTACAGCGACCCACAATAACTTCCTTATAGATATAAGGGGTATGTAACAATAAAAAAGCTAAGGGGTGAATATACGACTATCCCTCGTTGTACCGTTCGTGGCGTGATTTATATATCTTCACCTTCTTTTGTAGGAAAATGTAGGTATTCGTAGATTTTCCTGGAGACTAGCATGTGGGAGATAAAATTAGGAGATTGAGTAAGTTTAGTTATTTTTTTAAACTCTATTTTTTACATTTATTAATTGTTAGTCGAACTGGATTTTTTTCAAATTAAGTTTCTGTAATTTACACTTTAAGCAACTGGGGGTTAAATCTACCAGTAATTTTATTTTGACTTTAGTTTTTTTATTGATATCTATAAGAAAACATTTCAACAAATTATCGCCATAACAATAATTATTTTACTTTTTAGTATTGACTAAAGTGGCACATTTAGCTTCAACTACGAGTGGTAGAGTCTAGCTGTAGGCTCTGTCTGCAGCGATGCTGGGCTGACTCGACCGGTGAAATACCACCGTCGCACAGAAAACCGACGTGACGTAGGGACGTTATTACTGCGTTTCGTTCGGTGAGTACGATATCCGGTACCTAATTTTCTCAAAGGCTCAGCAACACACCCCCAACACCCACAGTGTTGCGGGTAGTCATGGGCGGCGGTGATCACTTACCATCAGGTGACCCGCATGCTCGTTTGCTCCCTATATCATTAAAAAAACTAAAATAAACAAAATACATAGCATTCATTTGTTTCACATTATTATCCATTTTTTTATATCATCTAACATCCAAACATAATCTGATAATACAAAAACACTGAGGCTTTCGATAAATAAAACAGGCCTCATATAAGAAGATCACAGAGAGACTACTGAAGATTACAACACAATGGGGCAAAGAAACCTCTTTGTAGATCACGTATAAAATAAACTGAAATGTGAAACAAGTCGTAATAAGTCTTTGCATGGATATCTGAGACTTGAAAAAACAAAATCAAAAAGGTTTTTTGTTCAAACAAATTTAATTAAACATAAACATGTAGACACAAGACTTTGTAGAGACTTTCGACCCGAAAACAACATGAATCCATCATATCCAGTGTAGAAATTTGAAATAAGCGTTTATTCCTAAAAAGATATATTGCATAGAAGAAAAGTGGGAGACTTAAAGCACCAATTTTTTCCACAGCTTTAGAAATTATTAACACGTGTCAATGTTAAATTAAAGTAACAATAAATATTGAAAAGCCAACTAGCAATATTTAGTGCGCAACAAAAATTTGCAAACAATCCACTTGAAGCACGTAACGGAATTACATCATTCAAATATTTGCATAACATCACTTAACACTGAAAGTTTGTTTTAAACCTCGCGCAGTGACACGCTTAAATAAACACCATCATATTTGTCCAGGTAAAAGTAACATAAAACCTTAAAAACATAAATAAAACGAAAAACATGTTGTAACACAGAATTATCTGACGGCAAATTGTAAAACATCGGTGATACATGAAAATATATTTCGGTTCAAAGTTCCTGAGCTTCGGAAAATTAAATTAAAACGAAAAGGGTTCTGAAGTCCAGATTAATATTTATGACGTCAGCTGTCATAATATTTTACGTCACAACCGGTTAGCGATATTTATGGGTCTTGTATGTGCATAATATAACGTGGTCTCGAATGTACTTCAATTTGATCAGCTAAGTAAAAGGTATGTTGGCGAATAATCTATACAAAAGAAAATGGAAAGATATGTTTGTTTGGAACTGCCAAAACTGTTAGATTAAAAAAAAAACTAAAAAATAATGTAGTTTTTTAAAAAGAAAAATCGCATCACCTTTTTTTTGAATTTAATCTGTTTTTAAAATAAAATTTACACAAAATAAGTATTTGTAAAACTAGACAGAAGAAACCTAGAAGTAAGCAGTTTAGAGTTTCCAACTAAGACATTTTGTAATTGTTACTTTTATAAACTTTGTACTCTTTTTTTTAATAAAGATCATTAATTTATTCATTGAATTTGCAGAAAATCCTCAGTTATTGACTGCGAAACTGCAGGCAGAAAGCTAGACAAATATTAAAATGTGATATCAATTTTCAACATTAATTGTTAATTATTAATTTGTGTCATATAATGCTAAATAATTCTATATTCGGAGATGATTTGAACAACATTTATTCAAGTACAGTATCAAATATTTTAATATTATACAAAATAATTATAACCATAAATTAACATTATCATCTTCTGTATAAATATTATTATTATAAAACGTTAGACAAATAAATTAGAATTTACGATGTCAATTTGCCCAAATTATCACCAAATAAATTTGCAATAAAACTACATTGTATAACATTGGTTTTGCTGCACGCCTCAACGCCAAAATACCTTAAAGTTGTATAAACGATGAGTCTCGAATACTTTGGACATGACATTTTTATGTTATTCGACTAAATAAGAGACTTTAGTATGTTTAGCCAAGATCGGTCGGAGAGCCAATACACACTACGTCTTTTGTAAATATTGAGTGGATTTTATCTCTATTTCAGATATTGGAGTGTTTATAAGTTTATGTACTTTAATGGGTATTTAAGGTAAAACCGCCTTATCTAAATTTCAATACTTCACTTCAATTTAATTCTTCAAAAATGTTTTTAGTTAAAACTAAAATTAGTACCTACGACTATGTTAAGATTTCGCAGAATTGCTCTAAGTAAATTGAGAAAGGCTGGAGATACAGAGATGGTTTTAGCATGCTACAAGTACATACGTCTTAATTGGAGACGAAACAACGAAGGTCCTCGTTATGCCATATCCGCATTCTTCTCAAACCACGGTATATAAGACTCAAAACTCATTGTCAAGTCAGAGCGGACTCCATCTCAAATACTTGTACATTCAGCGAGGGTTTAGTTAAAGACTGCCACGATTCCCGCGACACAAGATAAAGCTGTATTTACTCTAACTCCCACCCACTCGTGAAATATAACAACTATGTGACATGTTTCTACATATTTAAATAAGTGTGATTTACATTCTTGGCTAACCGAAAACGAGAGCGAAAGCTTTTACAGTCGCACGTGCTTCTATGTAGTTTTTTGCTGTGAAACAAATGAACGAAAAAATATGAAGATTTTGTCACCGGTTCCCAGTCTTTGATGTCAGAGACAGGTTTAAGTGCTCTTACGGAGAGATAAAAAAAACGCACACTTTGTTAGCATCCATTTTCAGTTCAGTATATTGTATGAAATGTAGTTCTTTGAACATTCCCTTTGAGTGCACATATCAATAAAAATAACCTCGTTATGCGGGCGCGGGTGTATTTTGTTTTTCTTTGCGTTCGTGATTCACGGCTGAAAAATGCATATACGTTGTATTTGATGAAAATGTTGTTTTATTTTGCCAATTTGGTGATTAATAAAATTGGAAAAAAGAGAGGAATGGAAAGTAGAGGAGAATTTTAATAACATAAAAGTTACTTTTTAACCTCCTTACATAAATGTACTATTTTATAAATGTTATTGAATTGTTTTTCACTCTTTAACAGCAGAACCTAAAAAAAAATACTACTCGTTTTAAAATCTTATGCAAAAGAAGAAAAATGCTAAACTAACCTAATTCAACCCGTACTGAAACAAGGATTATCATTTATTCCTTAGTTATGGAGAACTGAATTGATATTAAACTTGTACCTACTTACCTTATAATTTATGAGAATCGATAACTTAAGTACGCGTTCGAAGAAGGCGTATTAATGAAGGCCTTACACTAAAAATCTGTTTTTCAACTCTTAATTTTGGTAAGGTTCTGAGGAAAATCCTAACTACATAGCAGGTATCAAGCTAAGTGGCTATTTGTGTCTGTTTGTATGTTTGTCAGCTTACCTACTCTCCGAAACTAGCTTATAAATGATTGTTTTTAAGTTGTTTTTTCCTTAATTGTCCCTTTTTTTCAAATCGCTGATGTTCAATGTTTTGTTACCAAATCATCAAAAATGCTTGCAGTACAAAACTTGAGCAGTTCACAAGCTGCAAAGTAACCGTTTCCAAAACAATAGCAAATCGCCTTGTCAAAATATCATGTCAGGGCTGCACAACCTTCAGGTACAAGACGTTCCATTAACTCGGCCGCTGCGGGGTCGGCAACATTCGACGCTGCCATTTACCACAAGACGAATATAACGGAGCATTTAATTAAAATGTCGATCAGGAACTACACGACACAATAGATTGTCGACACGTGTGACGTCACACTTGGGAATACAAATTATATCAAAGGAGAGCTTTGAGAGTGATATTGTATTGGTTTTATATTTATGAAACTAAAAATAATGATCTCGGTTTAAAATAGGGTAAGTTTAAAATAAATAAATTTTGTTATACATTATTTGTATAAAACATTAAAATGGTGAATAATTTTTTAAGTTTGAAAAGCACAGATATGTAATTGAAAACTTATAAATAATTTATCAAACTTCGGTTAACTCAAATTAAGGTACTAAAAGCAAGATCAACCATTTCGATTAAATAAACCAATTAATCTCGAGCAAGATTTCAAAAAAAACAACGAATTAGTCCACTTCCAGCACCCAGTTATTCAGCACCTAGCCTAGTCTACTTTGAGCACCGATCGAAGCTTAAACAAAGTTCTTTAGCTTTTCAGAAACTATTAAACCTTATAAGTTCCGATCAAAAATATTTTTTTTACACACTTGAAAAACTTTACCCCGTAATCAAAACAGATTTCTTACACTAATACAAATGGTTAGTGCTAAAACGTGTTTCAGGTAATGCCTCCAGAGGGAGTACCCTTGTTCGAGCTAGCAAATAAAACGAAATCAAAATGACACGAGAAGCAAGTGAGATTCTTCTGAAGGTGTATGTAATGGGAATCAATCTAATGTAAGAAGAAAAAAAGGACGTAAAATTACACCAATGTATCATCATATACCCTACTGAGTACTGGATATAAAATTCATAGTATTCGAAGTACTTTTATGCAACAGGCATGCTCATATTAAAAAATTACACGGGGTACTTCGTAAAAGACAAAGAAGAACCATCAAATAAACATTCAGGTACCTTTAATTTCTTTTCTTACTTGTTTCGTTGTGACAACGGTCATTGCGAAATTCCAAAAATATGTTTTTATTATAAAAATGAAATCAAAAAACACGTTTTCGTTTTTAAGATTATATTTTACTCAACATACACCTTCCATACGTGCACATGCACATGCACGGAAAACACATTAATCTGCCTTCACTATTCCCACAGTAAAATGAATTGATTCGCGCGCAAACGTAAAACTTTTAAACCCACCAAAGGTAGAGAAATCTCCGTGAGTGTGTTATTATTCGGTTCGTGTTTATAATGCAGACGCGGGTAGTTTGCGTCGGCGCGCGCGCTGCACCCCCCCGCCCCGCCGCGCCCCGCGGGACTGAAACTCGAGCGTTTTCAATTTACATGCGACTGCTAGCGGAACCTACCCACTTACTAAGAAGATAGCTTACTAGTTTAGTTCTTCACTATCAATCACTACATAGTATAAAACAAAGTCGCTTTGTCGGTCCTTATGTCCCTATGTATGTTTAAATTTCTAAAACTACGCAACGGATTTTATATTTATAATAACATAGTATAGGCAAAGGGGTTTTCCGCCGAATTTAACGCGTGCGAAGCCGCGGGCATAAGCTAGTGTTGTATAATCTTACACTGGTAAATATTTGTAGGTATACAAGGTGGAAAATAGGTAGGACCCGAAAGCGAAGTATTTTATTTGACGATAACTAGTCTAAAAAACAAAATATAAAAGTAAAGACTCCAAAAGATAGGTTTGCAAAAGAACATTTACCTCTCGTTAAACTACAAAAGAACAATCAGGAAAACCTTCCAAAGTGTAAGATAAAACATTACTATATTTACTTTGTACTCCGTATCTTTTAGCGAAGAAGAAAAGGATAAAGCGCTGGCAGGAAATAGGCCATTTTGTGCCCTTCCCGGCTATCAGGCATTAGCAATTTGCTCCTTCAAGGGCACTCAGATCCAAAAGTGGGATTGTAATAGCCCTCGATAAGGGAAAGGAATTCTTTTGATAATTAACCCTAAAAGTTCAACTTGAAAGACTCAAATGAGTCTAATTGGAGTACTATTTGAGTTTAAAGTGTGTAAAAGTAAATGGTTCGCTTTTCTTCGAAGCGTGGACGCGATGACTTTTTAATGATAATTAGGGCAAAGTGAGTTTTTATTAGGAATACTTTGCGTTTACCGGGAAAAAGGTATTTAGACTTTTTAATAAACAATATTGGAATTATAAAATTACAAGAACGGGAATTTCTACCGCCTTAAGCGTATTGCTTTGATGTTAAAATTCCTAACACTAATAAAATTAATACAAGTAAGTTTAGCTCAAACTTAACGAAGTTAATAAACAAAGTCAATCAAATGTAACTTTATATTTTCCCTTTCCATACTTTTGTTTTGTTTAATTGAAGTATTTATAACCCAAGATACAGATAGATTTCAAGATATTAACTCCTATATAAAATACTGATAGAAATACAAAATTTAAATGTAATACGGAAGTGAACACAGCGGGTGACACCGGGGCCTACTCTCTGAAGTGTCGACCCGCGTCACCGGCCGCGGGATTTCTTGTGACCATTTTATCTCTATGTGGTAACAACCTAACTTCACCATTTTCGTTTCCTGGAAATATTCATTCTCTTTTTAAACCAGAGATTACCTTGAAACGTTATTACAAGCGATAGCAATATGTTATGTGAACATCCATTTTGTTCATTGATTTTTGATTTGACATACCAATAAAATCTGCATTGAAAGTCAAAAGAACCGCATCTTTAAAGTCGAGCCGAACAAAAGATTTACGTATCGAGAGCCGACGAAAGCTTATTCCTGCAAGTCCTGGGGGGTCAAGATGCACTTTCGCAGCCTCAAAGAGAGGTTTCCTATGAAAAACATGAGTATTCTGAGACGTTCCATTGTACCGCTGAAACCTGAAAGCCAATGCTGAAACACAATCCAATTTCTGTCTGTATTCGACTGTGAGCGAAGGTAAAATTGGCTAACTGAGTTCCCTTTGCGACGAAGTCGGATTTCTGAGTGACTCAGTTATGTATTTCGATAGACTTGATTATCTTACTTATCCACAGATGAAATTGGCATGCCTATCTCGAACATCAATTGTGGCATAGCGGACAAACTTACGTAAAACAAAACAAAAACAACAATTTACCAAAATTATTCAAAATGGCAATAAAATAGTCAAACTTATGGATCGACAATTTAAAACGTACCAAATTTAATTTAAATAATGTATCATGAGCCCCGTTGAAAATTGCCAATCCCCCATAATCCTTTAACGACATCTTGTCATCAATATAAACCATTAATTTAAAAACCGACCATAATCCCGAACATTTATTGAGATTAAACCGAAACAGGGATTTGCGAAGCGTATAAAAGCAATAGACGTTTTGATTCATTTGGACTTGTGTAATCTGTCAGCAAAGTTTCTAGCTCGCCGCGGGCCAACGTTTGAAGTGTTACCGCCTTCACCGCGAAAATGATCTCTATTCGGACGGTGTAAGGTCGTGTTAAGTATCTATTTGGGTGTGTTACAAAGTTATTTGGATGGCTTGTCTCTCTTTTATTTCGTCTCGTTTCAATTGTCTCGGTGATCATCAATCTTGCTTGTGCGGATATCTGTGCGACCCCGATGATGGTCGATTGGTATCGTTAAAGGAACCCGATAGAGCACCGAGATCGATAACACGCTGTGTAACAAAAGCTAAAAGGTTTTCAAGGACGTTACCGAAGAGATCGCTTTATCGTTTTTATATGGATAAGTGAATTAGTATTGGATAAAGGTAACTAGAATCGACGGAGCTTTCACGCAAGATTAGTTTTGCTTATGATTTACGCTAATAGAAAGCGATCAATCATCTGCAAATACTTCTTATACGTTTGTTTTTTTTACACATTAACCTTTTTAGTAAATTTTTTTGTATGTTCTGCAACAATACCTACCCAATTTTATCCCCTGTTAATTTCGTTCATTATTTCTCTAAACTAACCCCTCAGCAGTGTATGCAACATCGATGCAAGGAAGCCACAAATCTCTCCTCGACTCACACGTCACAGTCAGGATATCCAGTCCCAGGAAATTATTCTAATACTTTATGCACCGAACGGGATCTCATACTTCATGGAAGCGGCGACAGCTGCTGCGTTTTACGATTGCTTTAACGAAATATATTCAAATAAACACAAGTTATACTGAGTCGCATATTTTGTTGCAAACTGTGGTGGATAGTGAATATTTTATTTCAAAATTTAGTTTAGGGATTCAACAACAGGGCTATCAAGGCCTTTAATGTATGTTAGTTTAGTGCCGACGTAGAATAAAAATAATTTAACTGCCTCAGCGTTATAAAGGAAAAAAAATAAAAATATTTAAACTTAAATAGATTTGTTCTTTATTCGTAGTAAAAATTGCTTGAAGTCGTTAAACCAAACATCATCATCAAATAAAACTAGAACAATAAAGAAAATAATACTGACGGACCGTCTGAGCTTTGCTTGTTTAGATGAGTATTGAAGCGTTTATTTTTATTTCATTAAAAATCTTTTTTAGACGTATTGTTACGAAGCGACTTTTTTTCTTATTATTCAAAATTTTGTAACCCAAAAAAAAATCCCTTACTAAAAGACGTTTTATTTTAGACTTAAATTCGCACAAACTCCGTTAAATTGTTATCGCTTATTGCTAACTAAAGCCTCGGCTTATCTCCCTGAGATGGCAAAGCAATCTTTATCCCTTCAACTGTGGCGGCCATGTTTCGCGATTCGGCACATCTGTGTCGCTACTTCTAGGTGGTCTAGCGCGATATCGGCGCGTGTATTTAAAAGCGAAATTACTCCTAAGTTTTATATAAAAGCTATATAAAACCTTATGTTACTGAAATCTTTATTAACCTAGCTAACATAAAAAATATAAATCGGTCTAGTTTTATCTCGTAATGTATTTTAAATAAAATTATTAAATCAGATTGACCGATTTTTTCCACATTCTTGAACAAAAGTCATGAAAATTAACAGAAATAATCCATTATTTTAAAAACTATATATTTTATTTACATAAATATAATTTATTACGCACCAAACAATAAAAAAACACACAACTTTAAAGATATTTTCAACCCTTGACCAGTTTTAAAAAATTACTTTGTTTAGCCGACTCGAACATTCAGCCAACAAATTGGGCTTGTTTATGCTTTAATTTCGAAAGCACTGTGAGGTCAAGTGGCTTATATTATTAACTAATACTGAAGTTTAGTACACATTCCTTTCACAAACAAAAAATCTACTGTTACAAGTGTTAGGTTTATTAGAAATTGAGCAATAAACCCAACACTTAAAAATAAGAGCAAAAAACGTCCTCTCAATCTGTGGATCGTATGGTAAATTCTTGAGTATTATTTTAAATGTGAATTAGCTTTATACAATTTTATGGATTTAACGTATCGTTGAGCACAATAAAAAACATATTACCATACAAATATATTTCAAAAATCAAAAACTAAAGTCGACAATATCACTATCGATACCTATCTCCTAGAGATATATCCACAGACATGGAAAATGTTCATGTGTTCCATAGTATGGATAAGGCTTGAACTATGAAAAAAGACCCTATGAATTAAGCATTAAGAAATAAGTTTTAAAAAGAGTAAAAAGGTAGAAAGAAATGCAGATTTATTAAAAAAAAATATGTTTGATGATAATTAGTATATAATTATACCTAATGATTAATGAAAATAACTAAAACATAAAACTTAAAAACGCAAATTAAAAAAAAACTTAAATTTTTCGTATAAAACGTTGTTAAGAACTAGTTCGTCACCAAAAATATAATAAATTTCAATACGCAAAAGTGTTATCCATAGTAATCTATCTTCGGAACAAAACTTACAAAATGGCAGGTAATGTCTTAGTTACCTGTCTGTGGAATCAAGCTCCTGGAGATCGAATTGGGCTGCGTTTCTGTACAAACGAATATTACGCAAAATCTTTGCGAAAACTTGTATATTTAATGCTAAGTAACAATAAAATGATAAATAATGATTTCATTGCGAAAGTTAGTTTGCTATGTTTTGTGTTTTTATTATTCGTAATAAATTAAAATGAACAGGGATGGTGCCAGTTTGGCACTTAAAATGGCAAACTATGTCTTTTGAAAACCATTTTTCTGTACAAAACCTTTACCAAATACGCAATCAATGAATTAAAAACTGTTAAATAACGACTTAATCACTCATAATGCAACTCCGTTTCTACGTAATTAAACTCTTCTTAAAATTAAAACACTTGAAAAATTCTCCGACACGCGCGCGAAATGAAGTCTAAGGGACCACTTTTGAAACGCAAACTAATCGTTTTCGATGTGTTCTAGAGACTTATTTTGAAACTATTTGTCATCCTTGTTCTTTTCCCTACACTTTGTGCAAGTATGAGCAGGCAAGTTATAGGTTTACATACAATACAGGCATATATTCGACATCGAGTGATGGTCGAACTCTAGGAGCGTGCACCACAGATAAGCGATTTTTGTCGTCGACTCCTAGAGCGGGCTCCACAGATGAAGGGATATGAAACTACTATTATGAAGATCCCCATTAGCCAAATTGCTCAATATTGCAGCGATACCTACCTAGGATTATACCACCAAGTTTCAGTGCTTACACTTTGAAGCACATAGATATTAAGCTGAGCTATATTAATTGTTCACATGAAGTGGGCGTTTAATTTAGTATCGTTTGTATACGCTATTTGTATTAATTATGGTGGTACTTAGATTAATAATATCAATTTAGAACAAACAATGAAGTATTAACACATGTACTGTTAAGACTAAAGTTTGTTTTTGTGACGTATGTTGCATGTTCAAAGTTTGCACGGATCAAAGTTTAAGTATTTTAGTGCTACCGCTAAATTAACATTTAAAAAAACAGTAACTTTTTTGTTCAAAAGTAACATTTCTCAAAATTTTGACCTTTTAAATATACAGGAAAAATATTATTTAGGGCTATATTTTTAAAACGATAAGTCCCAAGATTGCTTATTGAGATAGACCTCTGAAACCTTCTGTATAGCATTCAGCATAAATCTATTTGTGATAAAGTTCCGGGGTTCTATTTCCAGTACAAGTGACTTCAAGTTACCTAAAATCAATTAATCCATTTTCAAAAACAAATATGAGTTACGATGATACCTAAAAAAATTGCCAAATGCTTTATTTTCTACACAGCTTAAGACACAAATTTCTTAAACCCATTGGTATTTCTCCCCACGCGATTCCTTGTAAAATCCACGTTCAGTAACCCAACATTTATAACTGTTACTACCCCCTCGAGCTGACTTCAGGCTTACCTTGCAAGCATTTACAATGAACTCACACAATGAATGCAAATAAGGTTCTATATCACGGGCAACGAATGCACAACATTCGTGTAGACAAGACGTGAATTTTGATGTACGATCTTACTAGAGTGGCAATCGCAGGTAATGGTAGCTTGTTTTGTAAAAGGTTGGGTAAGAAATGAGAGATAATCGGGACAGCTCAATAGGGTTAGATGCCATTCTGCGAATTGGTTGTTGTTAATTGGTATGAAATCTGAAGTAAAAAGTCAGTTTTTTAGCGTAGGTTTTCAAACCTTTTATTGGCCAACAAGTTGCATAATAGCATCGCTGCGGGCTGTGACCACCAAAAAGTAAATCAAGTGTTTTTTTAATTCAAATTAAGATATATATTTACTTTGCTTAGCTTTTATTACCTAACAGAATGAATTGCTATGGAAAGAAAGGAGCTGTTAAAAACATGCTACATAGTACGCTACAAAAAGGCCATAAAAATCTGAATGTCTGCACGTTAGCAGATTTTGTTGCAACAACTTGCAAATTTTGTATATTTTGTTAACGATTGCTAGCAGTATCAGTTAACATTTAACCACAAAAGTTAAAAAAATGCAACAGGCAGCAGATAACGTGCAAAATACATCTGAATACAAGTTTTGCAGAACATCTGAATATTGCAGTGTCAACAACTTTCTTAATACATACTTATGTACTTTAGATCGCATAAGGAAACTGAATGCAAACCTTGAATACGATGCTTTATGATATTAAGAGCTGGATTACCTACCATACCTTAATTTCTAAAATTATTATTGCGAATGTTAATTTTTTACACTCATACACTCTCTTAACAGTAAAATCAGTTTTAACCTAATTTAAAGGTTATAGTTTACCGTTGAAACTTGAATCTCGGTAAGTTTTTATTTTAAGAACAACTGACAACTGATTTTCAAATAAATTGTGCATTTTCAGTGGTTTCCACACCGTTTCAAATAGGTTTCACATTTTAGTTGACATTTAAAGTTCAGAGTTCAATAGGTGACCTACATGTGACTTTAAAGCTCAACTCATTTTAAATTAATTAAGAACTATAATAGAATAAGTAGGACAATTGATGTTTTGAAAAGAAATTATAAAAAAATTACTGGTTGGTATCTACGGTAAAAGAGGTTGTACCTACCTACCAAAAACTAGGTCATAATAAAAAGCGTATTCGGTTAACCACTACAACATGAAATTATTAATTTACCCACCCATTATTACTACAATGGACAAGGATTTCCCTCCGGAGCCTGCCCACTGAACTAAAAAGTTAAAATTAATTAATATTTATGAAGCACTCAACCATCCAAAAGGGTATTGATTTTCTTGAAATAAATTTATTTCAAACATTATGAAGATAACTCTTTATTACATTTAATAAAAGAATCTCATCTTCTAGATTCATATTTAAAAATCCACAGAAATCGTTATTTTTAGTAGCAAGTATGAGAATAATTGATGGAATAAAAATATCTTTCAAGTTTTTATGCATTTGCACCTACACTCATTGTCCTGGATTGCTTTTATTTTTACCTTTATAATAAACCAGTCATTTCCATTATAACAGTGATCGAGTCGACCTAATTTCACGTTCTGCATTCAATAACGATCCCCTTGAACAAGTATAAATGTTTGTCGCAGACGTTTTAATAATTGAGAGAATTCACAAATATTAACCCGTCGCTGTCTGTGTGTGATATCGCGGACATTCTGGGTCACATAATCCAATGTCCCTGAGAGTATACTGGGCCTCAATTCTACTGTATACATCGCCACTTCAAAGCCGTTTGATTTGACCTAAACAGTCATTGTATTGCTATAGCGACAACTAAAGCTATTGGGCTAATCCATCAAGATATAATAGACGACAGATAAGTGTGTCACATAATATGGAACTCAGTTAAAATAGAAGTCAAATATTGCTTAGCGAAATTCTAAATGTGCATCGCAGATTTATGGCAAGTCAGTGTTCTGTCAATGTCATTTATAAAAGTTGATAAAAAAATCTATACGACCACAGATTTGTAAACAGTAGCATAAGGGTCCTATTTTGAATGTCAACACAACAGCCGGCGGACCGTTTTAGGAACTCTTAAATTTTTAAGTCAATTTTATGACAGTCGTTTTAGCCGTCTGTGACGTCATTCGTATCTGCACGGGTTAAGAGGGTTTCTATTTTATTCTGTGCTGTTAGATAATGGAGGCTGAGCATGGTCGTTTACTAGTGCTTGGGTTAGTGCTTGTTTTTTTTGGTTTTTATTCGACTGGACTTTATAACATAGGTATGATATTTTTTTAAAGCTTTCGTATTTTGTACTAAATTAATAATAAATGCTGGAAAAACATTTTAGGTTCTACTTATTTTATTGTCAAGTTCTTGGTAGAATAGCCCAGTTAACCTAATACATATAATCACTAATTTCTTTTAACTACGAAATATACTTTAAAACGCTTTTTTTAACTTGTTATAATATTTTTAATGAATTCGGGAAAAACATAATTTTCACTTATTCAAAAATACTTATTTACCTACAAAGAAAAGCTGAAGTAGTTTAATAGTTATATACCTAATAGTTAAGTGAGATCTTACCCGTAAAGAGCTTGCGTGGTTAATGACTCGTGTACGTATCTCTCCCAGTGACCGAGAAGATAATATTATTGGAAGAGCACAGTTCGTTTAGTAAATAAGAATATACCTTCTATTAAGTGTGGTCTTAACGTACTTGGCTTTTAATTAATTAATTTACAGAAAATAAAACGATTATTTAAAAAGATAAAGAAGAAAATTCAGGGTAGAATGCATTATTTATGAGAATTCCTTTCTTTTGTCATAATTCTGGTAATTACCGAAATAAGAAAGTAAAGAAGACTACTTACTCTCTGTTGCTTAGTGCATACTATAATATCTTGTTAAAATACATGTAGGTATGTGGTATTCTACCATAATTTTTTAGCTAATGTTTTTAAATTCAGCGTTTCGAATTTTTGCGCATCATACGATTGTAATCGTTTAAAACACGTCATAGTTTAAATTTAACATGTAAAAGCTCCCTGATTACCTCTCATGAATATCTAAATTATTATAAATTCACGTCGAACTACGAACTAAGCGCGACAAGTCGTCGTTTCATCGTTGCGACATCGGTGTCGGTTGCGCGTCGGTGCGACATCGGTTGATTAATCGCGTGCGTCGCAACTCGTCCCATCCCACTGATTGATTACCGAATAATCTTGTTTCTGACTTGACTGATGTACAGAATCCATGTTTCTTTTTTTCTCTATTGTTATAATTACAGAGACAGGATCTGAAGAAACTTTGCGTAATTTGATCTGTGATGGATTGGCGCTCGTTTCCCGACCATTGTTCTTTCGGGCATTCAATGTCGTTTTTACTCTTCCCTTTGTTTCTGATTTATTAATTTTGTTCGTAACGTAATACGTATTAAATAAATACCCAACATATGTGAGGAAATCGTAAAATGTTGATAAGAAAATAAAAGTACTTCGTACCTACTTTGTAGGAACAGTTAACCAGACTGCACGCTGCTCATTATCCTATTCTGTTCATTCTAGACGTCAGATCAGATACTTTTGTACGAAGGCCAACAATTTATGTTCATTGAGCTGCTAGATTGATTATTGTTTGTTGGTGATATTGTTGTAGACCGTGCCGGGCATCCTCGCATCGACGAACCGAGGCTAAGTAACGAACTTAGCGAAGTTAATGAGTAGCAAGTTTGCAACTCCGAGAGCCGTAGGACGTGAACACCGCACGGGACGGAGCGACGCGGAGCCGGAACTAGCGCTAACTTCACTCCGCCCGCAATCACGATTGATTGCTGCAAAATACTTTGGGAAAAATTATCGGGTGCTTAGCAAGAATCTTAAACCATCTTTTTAGGTATTCATGCTCTGATAAAAACATCAATTAACCAACAATAAAAGACAAAACGAAAAATGAATTGTCAATATTGATAATCAAAAGAAAATTAATATCTATCAAATCTAAAATCCTTCCGTTCAAGAAAACCAGATTAATGACTTTCTAAACAAAACTTACTGAATCCTTCGTATAATAGAAATCGTAGAACTGAACTTTGACCTCTCGTTGTATTATTTTCCGAGCAACTGCCAACGCGCTAATGAATTCCGTTGAAACAATAAAAAAAAAACTAAACAAATAAACCCCGGCGGTGAAACTTGATGCAAATGAGAAAATACAATTTCTGCTCCAAAGTTTTCAAAATGTTTAATACATAAATTATAAACACTACGTATTTTTAGAGACAGAGAACATTTTCGGAATGATGCTTTTGTTTGCGATGTAAATCGTGGACAAACTGCTTTAACTCAGAAAAATCTAAACACGTTTTAGTGATGTGACACGGCTAAATTGAATTTGAAAAAAGCTGAATGTTGTTTGTTTAAAACTAATTTTGTTTGAAGTATTATTCCGGTAACATGTTTTTGTTTTAATTGATATTTGTTAAATTAAACCAAACTTACCCTAAAATAATTTACCCTTAGTATAGCAGCTTTTCGTAATTAAACTTATATGTATAACTTTGTTTTAATTATATAAAAAATAACAAAATAATATTTGAAACTATATAATTGCAGATATAGGCTGCTTTTTAAAATTTAACTATTTCTTTCTTAGCTTTATCTATTAGCTGTTATATAACGTTTGTATCGTGCCTCTGTTGACAAGAATTTATCAGCAAAACGACCGCATTTCTACTCGCACCTACCGATGCGTAAAACTTTAATTCCGAATACGTAAGTAGGCACAAGTTCAGCGCCGCTGATAGTCGTGGCAAAGACACGGCCGCTTGCAGATTTAATATTTATCTTTTGTGAATTGTTGCTAAGTAATATTGCCGCAGGATTCCCCGCTGAATTGCGGTTGGTATGACATAAATTCTGGAACAGTCGGACGAGATAAAATGAGAATGTTCGTCTGAACACAACAGCTCCGGTGGGTACAGCCGTTTTAAATCTTGGCTGGGATGATATTGTTTAGTTGAAAGTTTTTTCTTTTTTTAAGGAAATTTGAGGCAAAAAGGTTGGTAATGGTTTTGGAACTTCTTTCTGTATAAAGATGACTGCTGCAAGATTGAGTTAAACAAAACGAAAATTCGGTTCCTGCATTGATAAAACAGGTTTTAAGTACTTACTACTTAAGTATTACAAAAGAACTTGGGACTTGATTATCGAACTTTTAATTCTCAATATTTTAAACTGAAACGCAACAGTTTTAGAAAAGCGTCGTAATAATTACAAATACCAATCAAAATCCTTTGCATATATTCTATTCAAAGTATTCCCATAGAATCTGCAGAAATATTCGAATTCGACAGTCCAGTTAGACATCGCCACTCATATCTGTATGCGAATAGGTACCTTTGTTTGCACGTAGACACTGGGCTAGTCTATTTGTTTTGCAATCTAAATGCTAGTGGTAGTCGCCGTGACAGCGGATCCCATGTTTGATATCAATGTTCATTGTTTAAATCAACAACGTTTATCAGATCGGGTTGTGTCTGAATATTTAATTATAGTATTTACGTGTTTGGTTTAACGCTGGGACAATTAGGTCAATAATACCTAAAGGTCAAATGTACATTTTCCTCATTATTTTTTAATATTTTGCTGCTTTGAAATTTCATTTCATTTCGATAATAGACAAATAATTAATCTTCTCTTTGTAAAATTAACTGGCATTTAGCCCTGCGGTTTTACCTGCAGCTAAATTGCTTTTCCCTTGAGAATTTCTAAAAAACCTTTCTCAATGCTCACTACCATCATATAAGGAACGTCTGTACCAAATGTCATAGTACTTTCTTTGATAGTTTACGCTCAGCGATGATGTATTAGTCAATCAGTCAGTCAAGACTTGTTATTTTATAAGTACAGATAAGCATTAGTTAGTTCAGAACACAGTGACCTTTATCTAAGTCAATAACCATTATTAATTCTATGGACAAACTCTATTGGCTTGATTTGTATTCAATCTACCTAAAGGTAATGTTTGCATAATGTTCCAACAATGGATAATTAAAATCAAATAGTGGTCGCCAATTTCGGAATCCCCGAATAAATAAAATTACCTGGATATTTTGCGGTGTTTAGTAAATTATCGAGTTAACAGGCGTTTCTAGATTTCGACACGTTTTAAAACCGAAACCAATAATTTCAATAAACCAGTAATAACCGGTAATAACGCGGAGATTGGATTAATAATTGCATAAATCATGTTAGTAAATAAATAATCAGGCCTTAACACTGTATATAGATATATACATTTATGAAGTAGGATTTGCTGTTATTAAAAACAAATTATGAAGTTTTATCGTGCGTTGGTGTTTAAGTTTTCATTACAATAAATCTTAAAATGCATTAACATTTAGTTTTGATATCTGTACCTTCACGTTATATTTTGGTACAATAAACGGTAAAGAAAAATATTCTTAGGGTATTTTAAGATTTTCATTTCAAAATTGAAATGTTTAAGCAACATTAATTTCAAATATCTATTACCAATTTAATATGACAAGAACATAAAATATCTCTAGACGGCAATAAAATACTAACTCTTTTATTTTTTTTCTCTCTTTTATATTACTTATTATTTTATTTCTCATATTGCCTTTCATATTCGTAAATTATTGACTTTTATGAATATCAAACTAAATTAAATAGAGAATGATGTGAACTTTGACAGTGTTATTTATTCTAAACTCAATTTTGCTTGACATCGACTAACTCTATACTAATAGCCTTATTTACAAAAAAAAATCACATGCATACCTAAATGTATGGTTTACATACGGATTAAAGAAAAATAACTTTAAAACCTTTATTTTTTCATCACGTCATAAAACGATGAATACACAAAGCTGTAAATGATTAGGTATTCGCATTTCAGTTCATTTTCAATATATCAGGTGAATTGCACTGTCAGACCTAATGTTAAATTATAATTCTCTTCGTTTTTATGTTTCTTTTAAAAAAAACAGTGTCTTGTGTTCTTAAAATTGCAGGTAGGTAAATAAAGTTCCCGTGACAATTATTCCCATTGAATAAACATTGGGCAGCAACGCCGCGGTGTTCCGTTCTAACTAATTCGCCTTTCCTTGTAACATTGCTGAAGCCTTTGTCTCCGTTAACCAAATTGTAGGGAATTCGAAACAACTTATTGAATATACATCTATTTATAGTTGTATCTTATATCTTCAACAATAGTTGCGCTTAAATTACCCTACAAAGATTTGCGCGAAATGTTTTGAATAGATCTTTATTTAGTTGTTACGTTGCGGGAAACTATTATTAGGTGTGTGGGTGAAAAGGACCCACGTCCCGTGATAAAATTGTTATCAGAGAACCCACGACTCCACTCACTGTGTAAGCTTACCGGGAATGTTAAAGTAAAAGTGGAAATCTTACTTCATAATATTATGCGATAGTTTTGACGGGAAATACCATTAAGCTCCGAGTTCAACTGCTTAACCTACGTAATAGTTTAGTAATGCACCATTTGAAAAAAACTGTTCAAAGTTTTTCTACTTTATTGGGCTTTTTAGACTTGTATTATTAACTACATTAATATTAATTGTTTATTTTTATTAGTACCTATACCTTCTCATTATTTATTTTTGCAGAAAACAAATATGAAATTTGCTTCAAGTTAGTCCTATTTGGTATTAGTCAGTATGATTACATAGAATTCCACAAAAAAATACTACTTTAAAATATGCAGTGTAATTTCAGTAAGAGAAACCTCATTTTTATGCAAATTAATTCAGCAAGTTTAACTTAGCAGTCAAGTTTCTAACTGAACTCGGTGTGAAGTGACGCAAGGCGCTTTAACTTGAACTGTCGTCGGTTCTACTGCAGAAAATCTGAAATTATAACTTGATCAAATGCTTCGCGTCGTGTTTATGATCTAAATTAACACCACCACAATTGCATATTATGAAGGTTATGCAAGAGTTAGTAATCACAATATTATTTTACTTTACTATTTACTATATGTGTAATTTAACTTCATTTTATTATTTTAGAAACAGGTGGTATATAAATTAGTTGTCAGTTTGGTTGCAAGTCACGAGTTATCTCGGCGTGTCGTCACATGCTTTCCTAAAATGGCGTCTGCTAATTAGACGATCCTTAGATGTATCTTGTTGTTAGCAAATGTAAACTACACGTTTGAAGGAAAATAATAAAAAGAATTACTATTTACATTTCAACTCAATGAGAGGCAAGCATAACTTGTCTTTTGAAAAAAAAATCTACACAAGAAATATTTCTTAGGTAAAAACCTTTTTACTAAATTCTTAGCTGAAAATCTAGACTTCAGTGGATTCCCAAATGACCAGTTTTATCCGCCATTAGTTGCGCAGGATTAATGAAATCTTGACTCAGCATCTAGTGCCTCATTATTTACGTTTTGAAGGATTTAATGGATTGAGATTTAGATTCATTGGAAACCTATTAATAATTCATGCTGCGTAAATTATTTCGAGTTTAATTAACTTATCCAGTGGAACGTAAAACTTATTTATATACTGTTTAAATAATTATGATTAAAAATTTTGTTGATTTATAAAAAAACTATTCTCACAATAAAACCTATGCTAAGAAAAAAAAGGTCCATACATACCTTATTATTAAATGTTCAACTATAACTTATGATGAATAAATTTTCATTTCATTTTATTATCACCAAAAGTTATTTATACATTACTAGGTTATTCCCGCGGCTTCGCACGCGTTAAATTTGGAGTAACACCCCTTTCCCTATACTATGTTATTATACATATAAAACTTCCTCTTTAATCGTTTAATCTATTAAAAAAACTGCATCAAAATCCATTGCCTAGTTATAAAGATTTAAGCATACATAGGGACATAGGGACAGACAAAGCGACTTTGTTTTATACTATGTAGCGATAGTGAAGAAAGCCATTTATTTGTAGTTTTTACGTCCAACTAGTTAAAGCCTGTGCTATCCCCAAAAGCGGGATATACCATACCCACGAGTATATTTTACTCCAATAAATAGATACATCAGTCTTAAAACGACAGTTCCCAGAACTATTACCTAACTCTTTATCAATGCGCAGTTACTCAAAATATCCATAAAATAAAATGAAGACATCTCAGGCATAACTTAATATCAAAAATACACTACCTACCCTAGCGCTCTTCAGTGCAATGGTTTAAACATAAATAGTCCCAAACAGCGGTGACACTAAATCTCTTCTTCGATTTATGCTGCTCGGTCGGAGCTCGGCTTCCCCTCTGATCCTAAATGTTAATCAAACCGAGTTCAGTATACACGGCCCCGCCATAATCCTTGTGTATCACGTATTAGGACAATCAATGGTGCAGAATCACCAGATTACGAGGAAAAAATATTTTCAACGCCTACTACTACGTACTAACGTAAGGAAGGTATGTTTTAATCCTTGATAAGGTTTCTCATTATTAATCTGTTTCTGGTACAATTAACAAGTAGTACGATTACGAGTAATTCTTGTTGTAATACGGTGAGTGTTAATAGTTAGGTAATTTAATACTAGTTATGTACTTTGTTAGTTATAAAATAGGTGCTATTTAGCCGATTAGGTTTACTTGTGCGTTGTGCTTAAATCAAAACTACTGCTCCAACTACCGTTCAATGAATAAAGCTAATTAATTTGCAACTTAAACCCATTGGGACCGAGGAGACAATATCGGCAAATTAATTCAGAGAAAGCGACAGAATGTCCATGAAAATTAAAGGAAAAGTGAGATAAAGAACTCTCACAGTCTGTAGTGAATGCTAACTCTTCATTGAATGAGCTAATTGACTCGGATGGTACTGATTAAGCTCATTAAGACCAACTTTATGCTTGGGTACTAATGAAAAGATTTACAATATATCTTACTGCGAGTAATATAATAGAGATTTTACTTTTAGTTTTGCATTTAAAATGCTAATTTATTAATTTTAAATTGTGGGTTCGATTACCAGTCGCGCAATGCTCGGCGTTCCTTTTTCCAGTATCTATAACTTCAAATAATAAAATAAATAATATAATAATTTTAATACCCTACAAACTGTAAATTGTATTTACTTAAATTAAATAGATAGGTAAATGGTAACTATTAAAAGTGTTAACTATTAATACTTATAATTTGTATCTACAGTTTACTTACAACACAAGAATATCAAATAAATAAACTAAGAAAAAAGTGTATATCACGCAACACTAAAAGTAGAGCCATAGGTACCTGCTGTAGATATCTATTTTTCTGGTTTGACTTCGAACTCGATTTCCAAATAAGCAAAGGGCTGTGACAAACTATTCTATCTAATATCAATATCAATGGTTGCAAACGAGTCGATCGACGCCAAACGCCTCATTTCTACACATCGCTCTCTCACACCATACAAACACATCCACCAACTTATTGAAAACATATTTCTCAATAAAGCACTCGTCTATTGAACCGTTTTGTCTTATTTCTTTTATTTCTACAGTTGATTTGTGTTCCGCCAGTGTTCCGTGAAGGGGGAATATTGGATAACTGTCATAACTCCACATAGTCGTTGGATTTCACATGCCAACTTTTATAATGCTGTTTCAGAAATATCGATGGAAATGCATTTTATTACAAATTGACGTCACGTAGTTTGATACACTTTATAGGGCGTTATCGACAGGTACCTAAGTGAATAACTTAACTGTCTATTTTTAGACTTTAGTACCTAATAAGTTTTAGTTTTTTAGCTAAGTATGATACGTTTTCTGAAACGAAATAAAATGTACATATAAATCGACTATGTACATTTTATTTCGTTTCAGAAAATTTGATTTCGATTTTCTGAAACGAAATAAAATGTACATATAAGTGTAAGTACCGGCATCCATTAATATCCATCAAACGCTACACAATTCGAAAAATAAAAGCATATTAATATCCATCCATACGCCAATTTGATGAAAATTTGAGATTTAAAATCCCTTTTTTCAATTAGTGCAAAAAGGTTTATCGGAAATATTTTCGGATTGGAAGCTCTTTGTTCGTTTTGTTTCAAAATAAATGCTACTGGCTGGGAATAAGGTTGATAAAAAAGATTTTAAAGTATGACTACTTTTCGGGATTGAAAATTTAAAAATGTAACGTGTTTCCATTATGAATTGGAGGATTATAATGCACGTTGGTTGACTCAAGAGGATTTTTTACTTCTCTTTTTTGACAACGTAGAGTTAAACCTCACGGTGGGGCTGCAGTGTACACACAGCTACAGGAAGTATTAAAGATTTTTTATAACTTTTGGAAGTGATTTTTGTGTTCAGAATTTTTAAGAATGCACAAGCAATAAATACAAATGGTAATTACATTATGTAAAACAATCAATATCAATGAAATTCCAAACGACAATCTTAATCTCCTCTAATCATGTTTTTATGTATTCTTAATTATGAAAATTTAAAATTAATATTTGTTATTTCATTTAAGGCAAAGCAACATTGTAACTCTGCAATCTTCCTACTAGCACCCACGTGGACTCTCCGATGCAAACTAATCGGGTTAGACCTTGTTCATCCTATTTCCTTTGCAGACACTACTCAAAGCTTTTGAAATCCACATCCTAACCAGTAGGTATTTGATTCTTGCAGTCAATAGAACTAGGCGGTTCCTATATCTCACAGTTACAATTTAGGAAGTTCAAGCTTCCTAGAATATTGAATACGTTTATTTGTTTACGAACTTTGGCTGAGGGATCTTTGACTGACCTCTGGTATTTGTCTTATGAACTAGTGTTCGATGTAGACTGAGTGAGCTGAGTCGGTTATAAGCGCTGAAACGTGAGTTAGATTTAGATCAGATGTAGTGTTTGAGTGTGTTACATACTTGAGTTAAAACTGTGTGTTTTGATTCTTGTTTTAAGCTTTGATTTGGATTATGATGTGACCAACAAGTTTGAAAATTTGAGACGAGTAAGTAGATAAGTAGTAAACTTGAGTAAAAAATTTCAAAAAAAAAACAATAAAGGTTTGCTTGGAAATCTATAAGACGAAATGCCAACTTTAGGTATTTGAAAACACTGTTTCGGTAAGTTTCCTGTGCCGAGGTTCATCTAGTTATTCTAAATATTCGTATCAGCAATCGGTACACTAAGACAATTTTTTTACACTTCGTTCCCTAACTGGTTTGTCTATCCACAGATTTTCTTAAAATCCCTCGTACGTAGTTGTGTGTAGTTGTGTAACGAGTGGCGGCTCCTTTGATCTCGCGCCGTTCGAGTCTCCGCCGGGATTCTTTGAGAGCTGATTGAGCGCGCACCTCTTGTGTGCATACGAAAGCGTCTCTGCACTTTACTTACGAATGTATCTACGGCGAAAGACTACGTTTTTAAAGCACGGAGATTTACTGATGCAAAATTTGATAGATTTTTTAAATCGGAAATACTAACAAAGTTTTTTGTGTTTTTTTGAGTTTTTCAAATGTTGAAGAATAATTCTTTTCTGACAATTATTTATTGATTTTGATAAGTCTAAGTCGGTCTAACATTTCGAGCGGAATCGTATTTTTTTCCCCTGTTACATAGAAAAATATTAAAGTCAGAGTAAAGATATTATGTAAGAAAAACACTGTCAACATTAGGTAAGGTATCCGTATAATTTTTCACCATAAATAATAATTTTCAAGACAAGCTATGGTAATTCCAGGTGTTTTTTTTGTTAATAACATTATTTTGTCAATCGGAATCAACAATAGGAAATCAATATATCTAACGATTTTAATCATAGTTTCCTACTATTTTAGAATATAAATAATGTTTCTTTTCTTCTTTATATTCCTCCAACATTCGGTAATTACCTCTAATAAGTTTGGCCGATCAACGCCACATTCCGCTCTGACGTCATCAGGTCCACAAAAGATTTCGCACACACGCACAGCTAATCCGTATAAACATACACAGAGATCGTAAACATTTGCGAGCTAAACAAACGGGTGGAAATGGAGGCTTTCAGAACGGATATGTCAGAGGTAAATAGGTAATTAGAACGGGGTAGCAACGCCCCCTGGCGTCAAGGCTTTGTGTTAAGACTGAGCTCGTTTTGGCTATACCAACATGAGAGGAACGAGATTAGGATAGACGCCTTTTTGAAATTTTACACGGAAGGCTAATTTTAGGTGAGAGACAGATTACGTAGCAAGAAGAAACTATATTAAAAAGTGTCCTTTTTTAATGATAAAATCAAGAGTAGTGTAGAAGGATTTTTAAATCTTAGTATGTAGAAAATTTTAAGCTCATCCGAGAACTATATAGAAATGTTTTATCTGCCTGGAAGCACAGTGAAGGTACCTCAACTTGCGTAGAATAAGCTCAATATACTTTAAGTACTTATCTGCGAAGAGATCAATATGACAAACATTTTTTCATAACATTGTTTAATATTCACCATAGGTAAACTATCACAATTTTCTTACTCTTAAAAGTTTCTTTACCATCTTGTATAAACTTCCAACTGCCTGAAAATATTTTCCATCAAATACACCGAAATATAATCCCCCTTATATGCCTGTAATTAATTACCATCGTGTTTCTTTTGTTCTCAGTAGTATTTCGCTGACCCTCCGTGAAAGGGACAATTAGACTCGCCGAGTCTACTGCAGCTTCCGTTGGACCACTAATTACGTTAACTTGCTTTTATGCACGGTACCTGATGATTTACAATCTATCGCAAGCATGAAAACGGTGTGAGTTTGACCTTATAGTTTGTTATAGGAGAGGAAAAGAAAATGCAAAAGTTGTTACGCCAGGTTGAATGTTTACCAGTTAAACATTGACATTTTGAACAAGCCTGAAAAAATGTGTAAATTTTAGTTGAAAATTAGAAAGAAAAGTTCTCTTATTAAGAGACTAATCGTTTTAGTTTTCAGGTATGTTACCTACTAGGTGTTCAGTCATAAAATTGAAACAATTATATTTATTGCTCCATTTTCAAACGGTTCAGGTGTGTACGTCAAATTAAAAGGATTAAATATCGATTTCAATAGATAAATGGAGATCAAAAGTAAGTACCCAGCAAAAAATAAAGCATTTTAACAGTTTATTCCAAAAATTAATTGTAACTTGTGTTCTTACCTTACAATAAAAGTGAGCTTAAAATAATGAAAAATTTATGTGTGCTTAAAAAGGATTCTTAATGCCCTGTCTGGTAGACATTCCTACATACAAACAAACAAGGATGGTAGCTTTAATTTTAACTATTTTAATAGACAAATTATCGACCCACACTTGTTTAAAAAGTTTGAATACTAAAACATATTTTGTAATATCGGTAAAACTAAATTTTATTGTAGTTATATAAATGTAGGTATAACACCTAAATAACTTGTTCTTAATTGAAATAAAAACACTGCAGTTTAATTCATTATTTCGTTATAATTTACGTATGAAAAAGACTATATTTAAAATATTTTCCATCAGCGCCGATACATTCCACATTCCGCCATGGTAACGAAAAAAATGTGCCTGTTTAATTAAATACCATAGATTTTTGTATAAACTTTTTTTAACAGATATAGGATACCTACTTTCTATAACCAATGGACTTAACAATATACGGATTACTTTTATTACACCAAAAGTCAACCTTTTAAGTAAGTTTAACTCTAACACAGATTATGACAATAAATTGTTACAGTACACCCCTTTTTTATTAAAGCTAAAAAATGTTATTTATATACTACATTATACTTTATGTCTGGATTTTTTGAAGTTTGTTTCTAAAGCATGATAACACAACTTATCAGATTTGGAAGAAATGTTATAATAAGCACTTTCATAAAATTAATATAGAAAAACATGCATATTATGAAATGAAATAAAGTGTTTTTTCTATGAGACTGTTTTTTCTTGTTTCTCCTTTTAAATAAAAAAAAACATTTTATTTGTGGATCAAAGCAAATAAAAAGTCGTTGGCCAGTCAAAGCTAAACCTAACTTTATTAAGTCAAAAGGACATCTTTTTCATTAGAAATTATTTCTGTATTTTATTCTTGTTAACAAAAAGATTTTTTGCGAACCAGAATATTATTTATCAAAAATATTTTTACCAAAGGTCAGGAATAAATCCAATATAAGATAACTTTAATGTATTTATTTACTTTATAATGTATTTTTGGTGTTTTAACTTTTGCATTAAAAGTTTTCAGAAACAAGGAACAAACTTAATGAAGCTTCAGCAGTGAAATTTTACGTCTTTGGCTTCGAAACCTCTTCTTAATTAAAACTTTTAAGTATACCTACTAATCTGAAAGTCCAACAAGTAGTAAAACCGGCAAATATTTAAGACTCGAGATAATCTGATACTATTTCTACACTAATAACAATAGAAGATTAGATTTGTTTTTTAATTTTGTGGATTGAGAAAACTTTATTATGGCACCACAAATTAAAGACATCGAAAACTATGTGCAATTACAGTAAGAGATTAATATTTGTAATATAAGTCAGGAAAATAGGCAGCGTACTTTACTGCAACTATATTATTCGATTTACGTAAATATTATGAAATATTTGTGTCTATAAAAAGATTGCAAAAAGTAATAATGCAGAAATCTTAAAACATCTTGATTGTATCAAGCGTCTCTTCTTACTGTATTCTCACATTTCTTAGAAAGCCTTGTTTACGTTATAAGTTAGTTATAATTAATAATAAAAGCACCAACAAAAATGGAACACAATATTCCCGAACATTTTTATAATATTTCCGCTTGTTTAATTATAAATGTGTCCCCATTTTTGGCACTCCATGCATTACCGTGCTCATGGGAGGTATGAAATCAACGCAGCGGCCGCAAATTACCAACAAACTTGATTTTCTGCCAAATATCACCCTCCATATACCGCTTCTAATAATAACCTATGGAACGGAGTGGTTAATAAGTACATGTGGTACGTAGATTGATTGTCGCCAAATTAAAAAGGTTTAAATAACGTTCGTGAGCTTATTTCATTTAAGGAAATAATAAAATTGAGCTGCGGGAAAAACTGTAGATCGTAATTATAGAATGGAAGGGTAGGTATACCTACCTACATTTTACACATTGAAAATTAATTGTGATATATTACCGATATAAATATATGTACACTCATAAAGTGTTATTAATAAAGTAGAAACAAAGAAAAGAGCAAACATAAAACATACAAAAAAACCAAAGATATTTCTCCCTTTGACACCAAAAGTCTAAAACCCGATCCTACCTATATCCACGAGTCTTTATCCTGTTTATCCTATAACCACAAAGAGAACATCATAAAAGAATTGCGCTCAAGGCGGGAAATTTTCCTCTCAAAACAAACCTGTAAATTTTTAATGAGTTATCCGATGAAATCATCTTTTAGATAAAGTTGCTGTAAACCCTTTGAAGGCCGACGCGGCTACACCTTCCCGAAGTTCGGGTTACATTTTGAATTACAACATAATTAACCTCCTTAGACGACTTGGGCTCAAGCTTCCTTCATTATGAAACGGTACACGCGCGTTAGCCTTCCTTGTAGGTATGGAAATGCGCGTCATTTGTTTATATTGTTCACGATTATAAAAGATAAACGAGATATCTAAGTTAATATCGAGTTTTTAGAACTAGACTAGGTCCCTTTAGATTTAGGGCCAAAAATATCTAAACTAGTATCTTTAGATCAAGGAAAAGTTTCATAATTTTATTTATTTATTGCACATGTAAATGTAATTAAAATATGTTGATAGGTATAAATAATTTAACCTTTCGATGTTGTCGTAAGCCACTCGGTGCGCGCTGGCTCAACTTTCGCTTTAACATCTTTTATTTATGCAAGGTGCACGCTTCATGCTAATGCAAGTTAAAATTCAAGCAGTTTTTTCATTCTAGTTCATTTTGCGAGGGTGTATAATATCTAGGAGTTTAATGTAAAATGGTGTTTATAGTAAATGTGCTCTCTCGACGGTATCTCGAGTTAGTTGGTAGTCGAGTGAATGCACAATGTTTCTTGAAAGCATTTGTCTTGTTTAAATTATTGAAAGTGGAAGGTTTTGCTGTAGTTGTTTTAGTTCTTGAGTTATTTGCTTACCTTTTAGTTGAATAAACCTCATGGTATTCTCAAGCCTGTGCCTGCGACCTTATTAAAATATCAGGTCTAAACGAATTTCGGTAGATAGTTTAATCCTCCTGTCACCACTCCCCCCTGCCCCGTCTACCCCCCGCTACCCCCCGCTTCCCCCCCCGCTGTCAGCTGATTGATGGCGGCGGAGATTGCACGTCAGGATTACATCGCACGGATTATTTAGTCCGTGCCTACAATGAGCACATAGGTTTTTAGATGCCACTTGTTCAAGACTCAAAATACAGTCAAAAGGGTTGATAAAAAAAATAAAAAAAAAACTCCTAAGTGGTTGTTTAATCAATCATCCATTAAAAATTAAATAAGCAAGTACCTACATAACACCAGTTGGAATCTTTACAATACCTTTTAAGGTGTTAGAAAATATTTATTTTCGCAAAAGTAAAACTTTGATAGTTTCATTGTTCAAAAATTAATATTTATAAAAATAACTAAGAATAAGTTCATTCATTAAAACTATAAAGTATACTTGGCAATTTTTTAAAAGTTAACTCTTTACACTAAAACTTATTACACCTCATTGTAGTAGGTAAACTAAAATATTAAAATGAATAAACATCGCTTTATACTACAAATTTCAAAGTTTAAGAAATATTGTCGGTAGTTACATACTCTGCGTGAAATAATATTGCACGAAGCTTTTACAAAAGCTATTATTTTCGTCAGCGAGTTCTAAATGGTAAGTGCTCTGCGTGAAATACCAAACAATATCGTAGAAAAAGTTAGTTGGATGACGTGAGGCGGTTAAAATTATGTTACCGGTTACCTTAAGATTAAAGGTGTTCGAATTGTTCAGTTTTCCTTAAGGGGTTCCTTACCATGGTCCTTGATGGTAGAGTCTGTGAATGGGGCAACTAGGCGCATGGTGGTCGGATGACTCCGATAAAAAAGGCAAAAAAAAGTAAAAAAAAAGGCAAAGAGGCCCAGAGATTTGAACCAATGAGCTGTCGTAACGTGGAAGTCCAGGCTAAAGTTCTGCCCTTTAAATCAAGGCAATGTGTTCGGTTTTCTAACTTTCTTCTGGCCGCAAAGAAAGCCGCGGGGAAGATATGGATTCATTATCACCACGCTTAATCAGAAAGGTTAGCTCAGGTCAAGAAAGGCTAGTCACCGTCATAGACATCGGTTCGGCGTCTAAACTAGACTAAACTTTACATGCCTAAATTAAATAGCTAGCTGTTCGAAATAACATAGGATTGGTTAGGAGATTCATTTAAATTATAAAGTCCTGTTGATATATAGGAGATTTATACAATTCTTATTACGTATTACCTAAGTTGTTTATTTTTCACATTCTTTAGTTTATGCCTTAATATTCAATTTATCTCTGGAAGTAAGCAGGTAACTTACCTACTTAATATTTTATTGTTCGAATAGAATCAATATTGTGTAAATACAGGAAAGAAAACTTTCAAGTTTGATAAGTACTTTTTTTAATAAGTAAAATTCTGCATTATATTATATACTTAAAACTTGTTTTTAAAAGTTAATGATTCATGATAAAAGCCTTTGTTAGGAGTTCTAACATAATTTGATCGTTTCTAATAAGTGAATGCCAAGGTTTATTTTTGCACAAACAAAGTAACAATTTGAATAATGTTTAAAGTAGAAGTGTCAACGTGTTTTACTTTTCCTCCCACCTGAATCTGTCAGCGCAATTTCCATCTACACCCTGAAAACAAATATTTTCCCTCTCCCCCGTTATTTAATATTCACGTCTTAAAGGAGTAACATACTTTTGTACGTACGGTGCGTAAAAATAAATAAATTCTAGGTATTTTGGAAAAGATTTTTATAAATTTCTGGAATGTTCGCGCAGATTCGAGCATGGATGACGTCACGCGGAGTAATTTCAAATGATGCCGAATTCCGGGAATTTGGCAAAAAATATTTCCAATTAAGTTTATTAACAATTTTTTAACGGAATTCAAAATTGAATTATTTACGACAAAATGATTGAACGTTTTTTGAAATAATCGTCTTTTTTCATCTTCAAGGTAAAAGTCTGTCAAATTGCAGGTCCCGAGATGGATTCCCGGGTTTGGCCAAGTTATCTTTAGAAGCCAAACCTATGTTTAGGGCCACACAGTTGGTGAAATACTCTGAGATATACTACGAGAAATATAGCCGATAAAACCCGCACCGCCTTATAAATAAATGCTATTTAAATTTATTTAGGTTTAAACCTGTAACATGTTTGTCTCTATCAGTTATGAAAGTTGCTACTATAGATTTAGTGGAGACAAACCATTAAGGTTAGGGTGAATGGACTATGAACCTTTACAAAAAATCAATAAACCAAATTATAAGTCAATAAAACTAAAGTCAACACAAGCTCTAAACATCAGATAAGAAAAACACGGCTATGCAAATAAAATATCCTCCCAAATATTTAGTAGTGAGTTTAACTCATCCAATGATAAACATCTAACGCATTCATATGTGAAATGTTAGTAAATACCTTCGTACATTCATAAATAAATCGTGTGCTATCTCGAAACTAGACAAACGAGCACACAACGTGCTGCAAACTAATAGACTGACGTGTTTAAATGTATGCTTCATTTTACATTTTAAATTACCAGTGTTTGTTTCAATTTAAATTTTAATCTGAAGTATAAACAAGCTGAAGGTGCAGTGGAATGTTGGTTGAAGAAATGTCGTCTTATGGGGTAAGAAACGTCACGAGTATAGCGGGGTAAAGTCAAAGAAATTGTGGGGTCAGAGAAGTCTAAAGTAAAGGGCAAACATGAAGCAGCAAGTGTCTTCAAGGCTTAACTGCTAAAGGTCGCAGAGACAACAAGTCTCTTTAGAAATGTATGAACCAAGTCTAGTAGTCGTCTTGTGAATGATACAACGAATCTAAAGCTGTAAAAAAGAAACTACAAGCTACTTATTTTTTTATGATAAACTTTGTTAAGAAATTTTAACAAACGTCCAAACTTATTTTTTTTGTATTTAATAATATTCTTGTGTTACCTTTTTAACGAATCAATTATATATTCATAACTTTTTGCTTAATTAAACTAAATAACGTTACTAAGGACCTATCTAAAAATAACATAGGTAATGATACTTTTTACACTTTACGCACGCCTAAGAGTCCATCTTAACTTTGATCCTTATCCTAAAATATTCAGCGCGCCATGTTATTGTGGTTATATCTTTTTGTTACACGCTGTATAACAACGCAAAGCTACGAAACGAACTCAATCTGCATAAATTTGCAGTTGACCTCCGTTATTACACAAAATATGTCGCGGGCCAGACATGTTCGCCGAATTTATCTTTCACTAAAAATCCCGATGCTGACTGGAATCGTTGGAGCTGCTATGATTTTTAATCTAACGATATCCAGCTATGTTTTGTAGGTATGCTTAATTGTATTACATGGAGCTGGATTGGAACTTATATAAATGTTGCAGTTTATTTGCGAAATGGTGAAGATCTACTCTGGAAACAGTCTTTATCGTCTTCCCGGCCGGTCCCCCCGCCGCAGGCGCAGCGACGCGCCAGTCAGAATCTATTCTCGACGCGGAGCGCACGCTTCCTTAGCTCGCACCATTACTCACCAAATTCCTTTGCTTTTACTTCCGTTTTCTATCCGCCTGTGCTACCGATATTCTTATCATACTTATAACGACTCGGCTACGCTTACTGGATACGAACTCTGCTTGTGATACGGAATTTGTAATTTGTGTTTGTCACGACCCGGCTATTCATACTGACTGATTCTTGCTTTGCGAAACAAACTGTTATAAACTCTTACGCTGTAACTACTGTGCATCTGTCGACCCTTCGTTTATTTATTTGTGTAGTGCAATATACGTGTATAGTGTACCCATCTTACTTGGACTTTTTATTTAAGACTGTAAGTACCTGCACCTATCACCAACACACATACCTACACTAAAAGACTTTATATGACAATTTCAAAGAATACACCAACCGAAATAGTGAAAAGGATTCAATTGAAAAACTCTATAGAAAAAAGAACGATAAAACAATGGCCAACTAGAAACAAGAAAAACAAAAACATTTTGAAATCCATCCAACTGGCCGAAACGTTGTTAAAAAAAAAAGAAAATTGGCGTAACTAGTTTTAAATCTTGAAGGCGCTGCAAAGTTCCAATTTTGGAATTGAGTTAAGAGCCATTTACGATTCGTAGTTTAATTTTCTCTGTGATGAGGTTTTAATTCGGGCAGTTATGAAGTTGCTCCTTCCGTGCTAACTTCAGACGGCATCGGTCACTTTGTTAACTACTTCACACTGGGAATTAGCAATGGCGCAATAACAAAATTTTGTTTTTTTATTGACAACAATTTTAAGAGTTGGATGAGTTTAGATTGAATACGTAATTTTGATGACGCTCTAGATAATTTTTATGAAACTTAAGGAAAAATACAAAAAAAAATACAATACCTAGTTTTTAAACATATTACATGCTTATCAAGTGAATTTATAAAATTACATTATTATTATGTTTTCCATCAAAATACACAGGTAGATAGTGACAAAAGTTTTTATTTCAATTTTTGATTAAAACTCTAGCATTTTCCGCGAAACTGTTTTTATCAAAATCAACTGCACCGTAGTTTCAATTCGCAACTATTGCTCACTTCCATATCGCATTTGCAAAAACTTTTCAATTTGTTAAAATTTGAAATCGAATTAATAATTGAAAGCAAATACGACTGCAAGTTATGCGCAAACCTTGAATCAATTGGCGCTTGAAGCAAAATGCTGTAAACAAGTTTGTTTTTTGTATACATGTTAGTTGCAATTGTATTTTGGTTCGGGGAAATATTGAGTAAAAACTGAATCATTTTCGGGTATGTTGTTGCATAAAGTAGGTACTTCAGGTTTTACTTATCTTGTAGAATTCGTGGCAAGGAAATCAATACATGAGTAGGTATGACGAAGATGGTAATAGAAACATTTGGTTTTGATAGAAAAAAAGCGTATTTTGTTATATGTATCGTAAATGAATAAAATAATTTACTTCATGATCCCCATAAAAATGGATTTCTAAAACTTTTTTTTTCAAAGTTTTTTACCTAATGTTGAGGCTTAGTAATTGTCACCTCCTTTTGTCACATGGGTGTCGTCAGAGACAATTAAAAGAATTACGATAATAAGTGATTATATTAGGAAAGATTTATTATACAAAAACGACGATAAAGACTGTTTCCAGAGTAGATCTTCACCATTTCGCAAATAAACTGCAACATTTATATAAGTTCCAATCCAGCTCCATGTAATACAATTAAGCATACCTACAAAACATAGCTGGATATCGTTAGATTAAAAATCATAGCAGCTCCAACGATTCCAGTCAGCATCGGGATTTTTAGTGAAAGATAAATTCGGCGAACATGTCTGGCCCGCGACATATTTTGTGTAATAACGGAGGTCAACTGCAAATTTATGCAGATTGAGTTCGTTTCGTAGCTTTGCGTTGTTATACAGCGTGTAACAAAAAGATATAACCACAATAACATGGCGCGCTGAATATTTTAGGATAAGGATCAAAGTTAAGATGGACTCTTAGGCGTGCGTAAAGTGTAAAAAGTATCATTACCTATGTTATTTTTAGATAGGTCCTTAGTAACGTTATTTAGTTTAATTAAGCAAAAAGTTATGAATATATAATTGATTCGTTAAAAAGGTAACACAAGAATATTATTAAATACAAAAAAAATAAGTTTGGACGTTTGTTAAAATTTCTTAACAAAGTTTATCATAAAAAAATAAGTAGCTTGTAGTTTCTTTTTTACAGCTTTAGATTCGTTGTATCATTCACAAGACGACTACTAGACTTGGTTCATACATTTCTAAAGAGACTTGTTGTCTCTGCGACCTTTAGCAGTTAAGCCTTGAAGACACTTGCTGCTTCATGTTTGCCCTTTACTTTAGACTTCTCTGACCCCACAATTTCTTTGACTTTACCCCGCTATACTCGTGACGTTTCTTACCCCATAAGACGACATTTCTTCAACCAACATTCCACTGCACCTTCAGCTTGTTTATACTTCAGATTAAAATTTAAATTGAAACAAACACTGGTAATTTAAAATGTAAAATGAAGCATACATTTAAACACGTCAGTCTATTAGTTTGCAGCACGTTGTGTGCTCGTTTGTCTAGTTTCGAGATAGCACACGATTTATTTATGAATGTACGAAGGTATTTACTAACATTTCACATATGAATGCGTTAGATGTTTATCATTGGATGAGTTAAACTCACTACTAAATATTTGGGAGGATATTTTATTTGCATAGCCGTGTTTTTCTTATCTGATGTTTAGAGCTTGTGTTGACTTTAGTTTTATTGACTTATAATTTGGTTTATTGATTTTTTGTAAAGGTTCATAGTCCATTCACCCTAACCTTAATGGTTTGTCTCCACTAAATCTATAGTAGCAACTTTCATAACTGATAGAGACAAACATGTTACAGGTTTAAACCTAAATAAATTTAAATAGCATTTATTTATAAGGCGGTGCGGGTTTTATCGGCTATATTTCTCGTAGTATATCTCAGAGTATTTCACCAACTGTGTGGCCCTAAACATAGGTTTGGCTTCTAAAGATAACTTGGCCAAACCCGGGAATCCATCTCGGGACCTGCAATTTGACAGACTTTTACCTTGAAGATGAAAAAAGACGATTATTTCAAAAAACGTTCAATCATTTTGTCGTAAATAATTCAATTTTGAATTCCGTTAAAAAATTGTTAATAAACTTAATTGGAAATATTTTTTGCCAAATTCCCGGAATTCGGCATCATTTGAAATTACTCCGCGTGACGTCATCCATGCTCGAATCTGCGCGAACATTCCAGAAATTTATAAAAATCTTTTCCAAAATACCTAGAATTTATTTATTTTTACGCACCGTACGTACAAAAGTATGTTACTCCTTTAAGACGTGAATATTAAATAACGGGGGAGAGGGAAAATATTTGTTTTCAGGGTGTAGATGGAAATTGCGCTGACAGATTCAGGTGGGAGGAAAAGTAAAACACGTTGACACTTCTACTTTAAACATTATTCAAATTGTTACTTTGTTTGTGCAAAAATAAACCTTGGCATTCACTTATTAGAAACGATCAAATTATGTTAGAACTCCTAACAAAGGCTTTTATCATGAATCATTAACTTTTAAAAACAAGTTTTAAGTATATAATATAATGCAGAATTTTACTTATTAAAAAAAGTACTTATCAAACTTGAAAGTTTTCTTTCCTGTATTTACACAATATTGATTCTATTCGAACAATAAAATATTAAGTAGGTAAGTTACCTGCTTACTTCCAGAGATAAATTGAATATTAAGGCATAAACTAAAGAATGTGAAAAATAAACAACTTAGGTAATACGTAATAAGAATTGTATAAATCTCCTATATATCAACAGGACTTTATAATTTAAATGAATCTCCTAACCAATCCTATGTTATTTCGAACAGCTAGCTATTTAATTTAGGCATGTAAAGTTTAGTCTAGTTTAGACGCCGAACCGATGTCTATGACGGTGACTAGCCTTTCTTGACCTGAGCTAACCTTTCTGATTAAGCGTGGTGATAATGAATCCATATCTTCCCCGCGGCTTTCTTTGCGGCCAGAAGAAAGTTAGAAAACCGAACACATTGCCTTGATTTAAAGGGCAGAACTTTAGCCTGGACTTCCACGTTACGACAGCTCATTGGTTCAAATCTCTGGGCCTCTTTGCCTTTTTTTTTACTTTTTTTTGCCTTTTTTATCGGAGTCATCCGACCACCATGCGCCTAGTTGCCCCATTCACAGACTCTACCATCAAGGACCATGGTAAGGAACCCCTTAAGGAAAACTGAACAATTCGAACACCTTTAATCTTAAGGTAACCGGTAACATAATTTTAACCGCCTCACGTCATCCAACTAACTTTTTCTACGATATTGTTTGGTATTTCACGCAGAGCACTTACCATTTAGAACTCGCTGACGAAAATAATAGCTTTTGTAAAAGCTTCGTGCAATATTATTTCACGCAGAGTATGTAACTACCGACAATATTTCTTAAACTTTGAAATTTGTAGTATAAAGCGATGTTTATTCATTTTAATATTTTAGTTTACCTACTACAATGAGGTGTAATAAGTTTTAGTGTAAAGAGTTAACTTTTAAAAAATTGCCAAGTATACTTTATAGTTTTAATGAATGAACTTATTCTTAGTTATTTTTATAAATATTAATTTTTGAACAATGAAACTATCAAAGTTTTACTTTTGCGAAAATAAATATTTTCTAACACCTTAAAAGGTATTGTAAAGATTCCAACTGGTGTTATGTAGGTACTTGCTTATTTAATTTTTAATGGATGATTGATTAAACAACCACTTAGGAGTTTTTTTTTTATTTTTTTTATCAACCCTTTTGACTGTATTTTGAGTCTTGAACAAGTGGCATCTAAAAACCTATGTGCTCATTGTAGGCACGGACTAAATAATCCGTGCGATGTAATCCTGACGTGCAATCTCCGCCGCCATCAATCAGCTGACAGCGGGGGGGGAAGCGGGGGGTAGCGGGGGGTAGACGGGGCAGGGGGGAGTGGTGACAGGAGGATTAAACTATCTACCGAAATTCGTTTAGACCTGATATTTTAATAAGGTCGCAGGCACAGGCTTGAGTGGCTCTCTCGGCTGTAGGCTATTTCGGTCATATTTTCCTAAAGCGAAAATGAACCACGAAGATTATTTATGGCCAGCTTTTACCATGGATGAAGAAGCTTTTACTCAGTAGGATACATAGGCCAAAATCATTGTTAAACTTATTTAAATCAGTCAAAACAAATCCGTTGTTTTTAAATACTTAATAAAAAATAGTAGGTATAACATCATAAATCTAGTGGTAAGTCGTAAACATACATTTAGGTAACAGGCACGAGTGACCTACAAATGAAAACTACAATAATACAGAAATCAAAAAGTACTTACATTAATAAAATTCCAACGTTTTATATTCGCTATTTATTAAGGCTACTTACTTTTTTATTAAATATCGTAGCATTAATAAAAGGCATTATTAAGATTAAGATGTTTTCCCGTTACAGGCTCCCTTTATAACGTTACAAGATATTATTAATATAGATCGTTAATCATATAAAAACGCTTTCCCGAAAGTAAGAGTGGAAATTGAAGGCTCTGGAACGTTATATTATTAGATGAAACGTTAAAAATATATTTCCTTGAGTCATTTAGCATTTGGCCTAGTAAAATACAGACATGGAAATATATAAAATGAACTAGTTGTGCCCCTTGGTGTCCACCGTATTTATAAAAAAACTAGCGACCCACCCACGCGTCGCAATGGTGTAATTTTGGCCGACTTGCTCACGAAACATTGAATTTTGGATGACACAAAAAAAATATCCGATTGTTCTTTATTACAAATTTAAATGAATAAATTCCCAAAAAAATGTGAAAATTGCATTTCAATCCATTGCGTGGTTTAGGAGGAGTTAGCGGACAAACATACAAACAGACACTATTACTATTAAAATTTGTGACTTGGATTTATACTATGTAATGAGATGATGCTGAAAACTTGCTTGAAAACGTCACAATAAGTTTACTGAACTACCTAGCCATGGCAATATAAGTATGCGAAAAACATAATTAACGTTAAAAATAGGCTAACAAAGTTTTAAGATCTATGTTCTTTTTGTATATGTAAATTTAAAAACATTTTTTGACTTTTTAGTTCAAACCGTTTTATATTTGATTCCATAAACATAAATCAAAATCCCAACCAGAGCGTTCGAAATATGATGTGTGTGTAACAGCAAACAGTCGCGGTATTGGCGGAATTGGCGCGTCACATAAATTCCTTCACTCGTAAATACTTTGCATGTATTGAATACGGGGAATTCCCGCCACAAAGACGAGAAGACTGTTCCAATAAATGGTAGCGCACATCTTGCGGGCCGCATCGGATTACGAGCCACGAGAACGAATCGAAAACACACCAGCAATCCTATTGAAACCCACTTTTATTTACCACAAAAAGCAACACGTTACGACCAACAAAACACTCGCGAACTAAGAATAAAACGCTGTAACCAGAATCAACGCGCTCTTCTATTCTTATTTGAAAATATTTTTCAACGGGAAACAATTTTCCATTGACGACTGTCGCATATCACAATTTATTTTTTGTTCGAAAGAGTTGTATTTGACGGAAAATCCAATAAATGATTTCTATTTCTTTATTGCTTTTGTCTGATAGACCTTTGAGAACAAACGTGGAATTGAAAAGGTAAACCACGATTTCGATTTACAGATAGACGTTTAGATATTGAAGTCGTCTGCACTAAACATTTTCCAATATGCGGCTGGCTGTTTTACAAAGGCAAAACCGAGCTCTTGCAATTTATAAACGAATTTTCACCCTGATTATCATTTGTCCAAAAAGACATAAATCGAACTGAAGCAAATTAAGCAATTAAACAAATTGATAGGCACGAGGCAGCCGCAACGTACGCAGTGACTCTTGTTGAACCGGACAGAACCGGTCTAGGCCGGACCGGGCCGCTTTGTAATCTGTCCCGACAAGCACTGCACTGCATAAATTACTCTAGTTAAAAGCACCTTTTAATGGGTGAGCGAAATGAATAGATCGCACGAATACTTCGCAGTATTTCGAGAGGGAGCGGTACAGAATAGCGGGCTAGTGTGGGGCGGACCGCAAGCATTTAAAATTGCACCCTGTAATTCCTCTGTGAACGGAAAATCGAGGTCCGGTGATAAATTGGACAAACAAGAGCACTCGTTATCGTGTTTTGGATGGACCAATGAGGTCGGATTGATGTGATTAAAGCTTCACGGAAGACTACCTTTGTTAACTCATTTGGAGTGAAAATAAAAATCTATTTTGACACGAACGAGTAAAAGACTTTTATTTTCCTTTTTCTTTATCTAAATATAGAAACTCAACTTAATAAAAGGGAATAAAGAAACAATGTAGGTAGGTACCTACTGTGTAAAAGCGCGTGAACCAACATACATAATTTCTGCATTATTTTCCTGTATTAATGTAAGTAAGTAATGTAACTAATGCGTTTGGGGAACTAATAGTACCTTAAAAAGTATACGCACTTGTTATCGTTAGTCTACCATCAAAATACCCTAATTTCTCAAAACCTTATTATTTCCTCGAAAAGAAACTTGGTATAAACAGTAGACTATCATGATTTTCGCTCCGTACTTCCCATGTATTCATAATACCAGATTAACTTATGTTAATCTTATGAATTACCAAGCTCCTATTTCATGAAACATGAGTGGCAATAACGCGACATTATTACGTGTAGTTTCTCCACATTTATTTTATGAGTATCATAAAATGGTAATAAAGAAAACCAGAAGCTTGGGACGAAAACGACCCTTAACTATCTCATTTTCTAATGCATTAGTAATTAATAAGTACTTTGTTGGCTTGGAGAAGAAGGTTATTTTTATACCTACTTTCTACATACTTACGTATAAATTTGATGATACTAGAATCGGTTTTTAAATAAACAGATGAAACTGTTCTTTTTAACCTTTCAGCGACTCGTATTTATGAATTTGAATTTTTTCTTGTTTTCGTTCTTCTGTAAAAAAATAAACAACGCTCCGTATTTCATCTAATATTTTAATTTACAAAACAAGGAAACATTATTATAATTTATCTGTTATGGAAAAATGAGAACTAGATAATAAATAATCAATTATTCGGCTCATAAATCGTGTTTAACTACTGGGGAGCGACAAATGTATGCAGATAGATAGCACGGAGCGATCCGGAGCGGCGGCGGATAGCTCATTTATGTAAACAGAGCGGCACCTCTATTATGCAAAACGGAGATTCTTTCATGAAATTCATAGCCCATATGGGCCATTGTGTCCCAGATTTGAAGCCTGCGAGTTGCGAATATGTACTTGAATTTTGCACATTTCTTTATAAAATACTTGGCGGTGCCAAGGGGTGTATAACAGATCGTACATTTAATATTACGGGAATCTTGTTACCGGCTTCAACTTTTAAGAAAAGTTTTCAGAAACTTGGAAATACTCAGATTAGGTTATTTAAGCACTTGTTCTTGAATATTTCTTCACTTCTTTTAAGACAAAATGTTTTCATTGAAGCACACGGAACTTCATTCAGTGAATGCAATAAAACAATGTTCTATATCTATACTAAGGATACTAATAGGATTCTATTCTAATTTCAGGATGCTAATCATTATTGTCATCGTAAGAATCTTTAAAGTACCTTTGTCTCATGATATTGGTATTTTTATTGATATTGTAAATAGTATTTCTATTTTCCAAGCAGTGTCAGTTCAAAGCTCGGCCATTGAAAAACAACTTTGACTCGGGTTGCGGGAGTTTCGACATCGTTTGAATTGGCTTCTAACTTTTCCGTGACACCGATACCGGCTGAAATGACAAGCTTATAACGCAACTGGTTCTATTAGGTATATGAACATAAATATGTAGTTTTATATGACCAAAAAAATGTTCTCCATTAATATAATTATGTGTTGATTCCGAAAAAAAGAAATCATCTAGAATCTAGACAGTATTGTGTTGCGTGCATTTAAAAAATCTTATTTTTATTCAGTACTATAGTAAAAAAAATACTGTCCATTAATTATAATTGAAAATATAATTTCTTTTCAATAACAATAAAATAAAACATACCTATTATAAGTAATTACCCAGTTTATATTTCCAATCGGTGGTACATAAATTATTGCTGAACAATTAATGTGCTGTCCCGGAGAGCTGGAATCACATTAATTAATAACAAGCTTAATTGCTGACACTTAATACGCAATAACGATGTTCTAGTTATTTATACCGATTACGATATTTGAAAATAAATGAAAATGTGTAATATATTTTGTACGTAGCTAATCTAATAGAATATTATGATACAAGTGTGCAAAGTTGTTCATTATACACGAGGCTGAGGGTTGCGTAAGTCAGCCGAGTGTCTAATGAACATGTTGCTCACGAGTGCCATACGCACTTTTTCAACGCACTTGCGAGGAAAAATAATTAAATCTTGCATAAATAGTTTTTCTACACAGCATTAAAAGAATTAAACATGTAAACAAAATCTTACAGCATTTAACCAAAGGAGATGGCAAATCAGGCCTTTCCCCTCAGGCAAAATCGATGTGTCTAAAATGTTTGCGATTTAGATAAATAGATTTTCAAAAACCCCGCCTACTCAATGTCAATGTCAATGTCAATTCAAAAATATTAATTACAATACAGGCACCTAGTTTACAACACAATCAGATTATACATACAATAGTCAAACTAATGTAAATAATTTACCAGTTATCTCTATGGACATAAATAACCCTATCTGTGACGTCATCTTTACAAATACACTGATACAGGTTTCATATCACATACTGTTATGAATTAATTAAAATAACGACTTTGATTTAGAGCCTGTTGTATTATTTTCATATAATTTTCGGCAGGACATAAAAATTAAACGGAAAAGAAAGAAAGTTCAACAAAACATATGTTTTAAGCAACATATTTAACTTACTTTGAAAAACGTCAGTTAAACAAGTAGATGAATTTAAAAACATCGTTTGTTTAATGTGGGATGAAAATTACAACATTTACATACGTCTAGAATTTAATCCTTGCCTTCAAAATATATGATATTAATTATAATATGAAGGTACCAGGAATTACATTATTTATGCTCGCAACGTAATTGAGGTCTTTGCTGTGTTATTCCGTAGCTCACCGTAGCAAAATAATTTTAAGGTATACCATATAGGTTTAACATTTCAATCATCGTAAAGAATTCAAAAAATAACTTTCAACTAAACTTATGATTAAAATTCGGATTTGATATTCAAAACAGCTCTTCAATGAAACTCGAAGGATATTTGCATGAAATATTGGAGAGCCGCTTCAAGGCCAAGATTTTTCATAACTGCATCCAAGATTCCTTTGATAAAAGCATTTCTAATAGAAGCTCTTTAATGCAACTCAATATCCGTCTCGTCTTCGATCTGCGGACATATACTTGGCTCATCTCCAGATTCCTCGATCGTTGAACAAACTTGTGGGAAATCTTTTACTTTTCTATGCTGTAACTGCGATCTGAATTGCGATTGATCGGCGTGTTATAAATCACAGTCGAACTGTTTGTTTTAGGACGGCGACTGTTTTAAAGGTGATAAGAAAAAGGTTTTATGAGGACATTATTTTAAAGTTGAGCTTGTGTTGGCGTTAACAGCGGTCTTGAATTTAATTTTATTCACGTTGGATAACTTTAACGGGTAATTTTAAGCGTGGGGTAGAGTTGTCAACAAAATAATGGTTAAAACTGTTCATTAACTTTTCTTAGGTTCCCATTAAGTTAGTTCTATTGCGAATTTTAATCATCACTTAATTTCATTACACCCCAAGCATTTTTTTTGCTCAATGGATGTACGTTTAATTTGCGTCAGTTTATGAGAAATCCTACCGTCCGATACACATAATTTTAACAAATTTTATCTTCAAATACGTGAAATATTTTCTCTATCTTATTTCAATAATAATTCATCATAGATATTTTATAATATAAATCTATCAGCTTTCCTGTACAATTTGATTAAGGTAAACTGACTGTAGCGACCTATAGCTTATATATTAGTGAGTAATCCGTTTGACGAGGGGCGGCTAATCACTGCGCCACCTGTACCGAAGATATAAATCTCTCAATTATTAAACAGACTGACACTCACCGATAGTAATATTAAGTTTTGAGTAATTATACTAGTTTGGAATTCCATCTGTCAGGTATTAATACTTAAGTGTTCAGGATGACTTGATTGAGATGGGGTAAGGTTACATTTTTTATTAATACGACAAGGAAATTGAAAACTCGTATTACTACAGGTTGAGATGAGTCAAAAAGGTATCAATATGATCAAAATTGCCGTACTTAAGTTTTAAAACAAGAACCTACTTGTTACGATATGCTTTTTTGTTTATTAATTTTATAACCAGCAGAGAAGTACGGCAATTTTGATCATATTGATACCTTTTTGAACCATCTCAACCTGTAGTAATACACTTTAACGAGTTTTAAATATCAGTTTTACAGTTCTGGAGAGCTTTTTCATATCTAGATTAATGCCAATTTGTACGGATTCAGACGTCAAAGTGCCAAGCACAAGGTCCGTTCATATACCAATTAATTCTTACTTTTCAAGATTAAAACGAGAGCATTACATTGTAGCATTAATAATAAAACATTGTTTCCGAAAATTTTAATAGGTATACTCTTCGAAAACAAGCCTCATCTTTATTTCGTAATTTTGTTCCGAATTACTATTTCCATCGAAAATATAGCTAATAAACACTAGGTAGGTCAAAAAGGGCTATAACGCAGGGATGAGTCCCGAAAAGACGTTCAGCCTCCAACGACGTACACTGAATAAATTATGAAATTATAATAACCAGGAACGACACCCTTGACACACCTCCTTCATGCTTAAAGAGGTTATTTTTACTTATTTGTTACGCAAAGAACATACATAGAATATAACTACATAAAGTATATTATAAATATTAGTTTAAAAGTAGAAAAATGTTTTAGCAGAAACGTTTAAATTGATAAGTACGTAATGAGTTCAAGATCAAAAATCCGCATAGCACTAAAAATATATACCTATTGTTGAAATAGTAAATCTTTTCCAAACAACATTGATTTTAGGGAAATATAAAAATTATTGTGAAAGCAATAAAAAAAACAAATTAACATTTCCAACATACAAAGTTAATCAGAAATGAAATTTTGTTGCGTTTTCTGTGTTATATTTTTTGGATACTCTATTTCCTTCCATATTACTTCAATTAACGAGACTTTGAGAGATAAAGTGATACACGACCCGGACCTAGCTCTGCCTTTATTTGAGGTTTACATAAAAGCCTTTTCAAAAGAGTACGAGAATTCAACAGAGCTGCTGAAACGATATGAAATCTTTAAGAAAAATCTCTTAGAAATGAACAAGTTGAACTCGTTGGTCGAACCGAGTTTTAACTTGACTTTAGGACCGTTCACGGATAGAACTATGAAGGAATATAACGAAGTCATTGACGTATTGGGATATACGCCACGGTTAGTACTTAGACTGTTCATTGAAGTTTTGACAATTTTTATAGAAAATAATTGATGCAACGACGTTTAAATCAGTAGTTATTGAATTTGAATTATTAAATCCAGTTGTTTTTACACTGCAACCTAACTTAATGTAAAGGAAAACTGATAAAAATAACTTAGTTCGTCAATAAATATAAATATTATTGATCTGTTTCAGTGGCAAAGAATTTCTATCAGGAATGGAGGAGTTTTGTGCACCCGGCAAGGACAACTTACTTCTAAACTCAAGGCGACATTAAGACATAGCAGCATCATATTTATATTTTATTAAAAAACGAAGGATTAACTTTTAATTATACTTTAAGTTTAAGAGTTTTTTTATATAAATAGAAAACCTACTTGTAGATATTGTTACATTTATATGGCTAAAAATATCTAAACATCATATCAGGCTAAGAGCGGTGTCACACGGACGTTGCTGCTGCGTTGCGCTGTTGCTGCGACGACTGAGCAATAACGATCCGTAGTTTTACATAAAAAAATTAACTTTAGCCACACGATCGTTAAAACAGCGTGCGGCAACGGAACGCGCGTGAAGCGGACAAGAGGCGTGGAGGGTGACGAACGGAGCAACAACGTAGCGCAGTGCCGTATGTTTTAGAAAACATGCGCTGTACCTAGCGTTGCTACAACGCAGGAGTCGTGTGGCACTCAGTCCATTGAAATCACTGCGTTGCGGCAACGCAATGCACCGACAACGCTCGTGTGGCATATCTCTTACTTTCAAATCCAACTAAAACGAAGAAATACTGAATAGACGACGTGTTCATACGAACAAAGTTTTAATTAACCCTTATCGTGACGTAACAAAATAAATTCAATGCCAATTATTTTTTAATGTCCACCTATATTTTTCATTTTTATTGCTTTCATCTGATTAATGAAAAAACAATGAACTTCACATACTCTATCCCCACCCTTGACTATGAAACTATGTGTGATTCAATTATTTTTCTACACCGTATCGTGTCTGCATCATTGCAACAAATATTATGCACCCAGACCCGCAATTGTATACGATTTGACATACATATCTCATTTATTTGGCATGTATATAAAAACATTTGACAAACACTACAAATCACCCGATGAGTTCCACATGAGATATCAGCTGTTTAGATTTAACTTGCAAGAAATAAATAAGTTGAATTTAATGGACGCTAAGAATTGGAATATTTCATGGGGACCGTACACTGATAGAACACTGAACGAATATTTCAAAGCCGAGCATTTGCTGGGAACCAAGCCCAAGTAAGTAAATAATGTAGCCTTTTCATAAACTCTTTTATGCGTATTCTGTGTAAAATACAAATAAGAACACTTACCCAATTGATGGGTCTATGCCCACTCTTTTGTTAGCATAGATTTAAAAAATGGATTATCATTTGTAATATGGGTTTTCAAGCAATGATTTGCCTAGCCGAAGTACTTCTATGTATATCAAAACCAACAAAATAATTGAAATAAAGTGTAAGATCTTCAAATGTTTAACCATTAAGCTACTAAACGTTCCCTGCAATTGGGCCTTAGCTACTTAAAATTAAAAAAGTAAGAGTTTTTTAAGATACAGTCCCGTGATCGTTGAACTTGTAATAAATGTGTTTACGGTCTCAATATTTAATTTTGAAACTAATAAAAAGAAGACTATCATTCCACAAAAATAAACCATCCTCTTTATAGTAATTAAATTTTGTTTACTTCACAGAAGCATAAAGACATTTTTGTCTGGCCTGAATGAATATTGTCCGACTATTAAAGAACATAAAATAAAAATCAAGCATAAATATAGTGCTAAATAAAGTGTTAGTGGGAATTAAGATAATACATATTTTAAGTTTTTTTGTGTTTTATTTGAAAAAATGCGTTAAAAAACTACGTCAGTAATTATTACGAGCTCATTAATTAGGTACTTAGAAATTTTATTTTCGTTTATAATTAACTTTGCTGTAAATGGATTGAATTATTAAATAAAAATAACGATGTATTTACCGAAGTCTGCCAAATATTAGAAAAATAAAAATATTTTCATTGATCATTTATGATTGCGGGTTAAAATGTTCAACAATACAAACCACACATGAATAGACCTCTGTATAAAAGGTAATATAAAGGTATCCTATCATTAGACAAAAAACTTATGACAAACCAATTATTTGACAAATAACGTTAGATAAATTTTTACTTGATAAAATATTCATTTTGCAAACTATTTTATTATTTAAATAACTATGTTGACAACCTCATCAAACTTTCGTTACAACAAAACATTATTTTGCAAACTTATCTTAAACTTATAAATATGTTAATTTACAAAACAAAGATTGCTTATATAACGTTTGTCAATTGTATTGTTTTGTAATTGCTTCAAATATTAATAAATAATGCATTTTTACGAAAATTTATCAATAAATATAAAAAAATACGAAAGTGTCCTAGGTAACAAAACTTTAAAATAAGCGAGTATTTAATTTTAGTCAAAAGAATAACATTTAAACCGTTTGAAAAGTAAAACATATGCAAAATGAGTAGTTTGTCGAATAATTACTTTTAAAATAATATGTTTGCTGAATGAGATGTTTATCAAATTATTAGTTTTTCTATGGTTACTTTTCAAATTATAATTTGTCATTCGTTGTTTGGTTAAACATTAGTGAATCGTATAAATATATTACTTTTTTACCATTAATAGATATCTATTATATTCCTAGATAAGTATTTATGGAAAGAGTATTTTATATCCTTTGGACCTTGATAACTTCTTATTCACATGACTGGCAATCGATTCAAGAATGTTTGGAAATTATTTGTGAAATAGACCGAACAATAAAAATTCTCGTATGTTACGGATTTGTCGAACCGATGAACGTTACCAAGTGGCCGAATCGAAATAATAAATTGATTTAGTTAAAATGTCAAAATTTGGATATTGTAGTAATCCTACTAATATTACAAACGTGAAAGTTTGTAAGTTTGTATGGATGTTTGTTACTCTTTCACGTAAAAACTACTTGACGGATTTGGATGACACTTTACAGTAATATAGGTTTCACTTTACAGTAATCAGAATAACACAAAGGGTAAAATTTCTCATTCCCACGGAAAACCGAATCCATGCGAACGGAGTCGCGGGCGGCCACTAGTGCTTTTATAATGCAGGATTTGAACGTCTCACTAGTTGGTCACAGGTCTCCTTAGATAGCGAAAGAGAAATTGTAATTTTAAAATTTCTTTAAATGTAGCCTTCTTTATTAGTATTTAATTTTGAAGAATTCCAAGCAGCGTATTTTATATACAAATAAAATAAGCTGAATAATCCCAGTCGTTTGCTTAATGGTTCAGCCCATTACCTGCAAATATTATGGAGAATATTATTATAAGCGTTCGCGTTATTTTAAACGATATCTCTTCAGTGCTAAGCGATTTAGTTTCTTAGAGAAAGATGATATTTAAAATATGTTTTTCAGTCATTAGGATAAACTAAATAAAGAAAGAATCCAGCTGATTTTATGTAAAGCGTGACCAACGTCCAACCGTCAAAGTAAAATCTAGAGCAAGAAACTCGATTTCTACAAAAATGTATACCTAGGTATTATCAATGGTTTGGAACTGAATAAAAATGCAGATTGATTAATTCATTTTAATTTAACTGCGAAAATCTCTTTATCAATCTAAAAAGTAACTTTTTGGTTATCTTACATATTGCAGCTAATCATTAAAATTTAATATTTGCAAATGAAGTCTACAGATAAATACTTACCACATAAATAAATAGATCTCGAGCGAAATCCGTTACTACAAGTATCACAATCAGTTGTATTAATAGTTATTTTATAATATAAGCAAAGCATACTACCCACCTAAAGTAATAAATCCAACGTTTTTCATGCAAAAAGTATTTTATTATTTTAGTTTGATTAATCCGACTCCAATGTACCTCTGACTCCATCGCCTGAAACATTTTCATTTCATTACAAATTAAAAATATCCACTTCATAAACTCAATGAAAACGTTCAATGTGTATGTAAAAATTTCAACAGAGTTTTAATTTAGTTTTGGGCGGAATAATTTGAGTTTTATCCTTTGAGGGATCTGAATTTTATCATTTAAATTGGCGATCGGGCTGACGCGCGAGTGCTGCCAAAGGCAGTTGGCGTCGAGCGGAGGTACTAGCGCAGGGAAGTAGGGAAACTTCGATTAACGACTTCCAAAGATTTACTGCCACCCGTAATCGGGTAAGAAATACGTCTCTTACTACGTTTGTCCCATATTTTTATAAGTCCACTGCAGAACTTGCATTTTCTTAGGGAATTTTATGTTGAATAAATGATGGTTGTATCTTAAATTTTGATCAGTAGTGGAATATCCTACTAATATTATAAATGTGAAAGTTTGTGAGAATGTGAGTATGTGAGGATATAAGGATGTATGGATGTTTGTTATTCTTTCACGTAAAAACTATTAGACGGATTTGGATGAAACTTTACAGTAATGTAGATTATACATCTGAATAACACATAGGGTACTTTTTACCGCGGGAAAACTTCTCATTCCCACGGGAAACCGACTTCCACGCGAACGGAGTCGCGAGCGGCCACAAGTTAATTATATAAATTAATGTAGAGAGACTATCTCTATAGTTGAAAGAAAACATTTTACAGAATTTTAGGTTAGTAGATCCTCTAAATTAGCTTCAGGCTACTAATTATGATAAAGTTTTAAAGCCAAGCAACTTTTGGCAACTATTGAAGTTAACATTTAAAGACAAGGACGTTGGCTCTTAGACTTTTCATTAAAGCTAATGGAAAAAGATACTGTTTAGAATTTAATTATTAATATATATAAGATATTCTGATCTTTAAAATTTCAGTTATTTTTGTTAATCATTAAGTTAAAAGTACCCTAGCAAGCGTAGGTATAGCGTTTTTTTTTAATTGCATTTTTTTTATTTTTAAGATCCAAATTAAAATGTGAAAACGTATCTGCAACATTCTTGAATAAGTTCACCTTTCATAAGGAAGAAATTACTTAACCTGTTTACAAAAAGTAGAAGAATTCATTTCAGCGCACTTTGTAAATTAGATAGTGAACGAAGACGTTCTGCGAGTGCAAGAAAAATTGAAATGAAATGTAAGGAAGCTTCTATACGGGACATGGTTTAATCATGTTGAAATTGGGTTATTTTTCATATTTCGTAATTACTAAGTTAGTTAACGTGAGTAAAATATTTTATCAGGTTTTAAATAGAAAAGTTTAGAAAGATGTAAAATGGTAGTAAGATTTTGAAGTTGTAAAGTAAAATCTCAATGGTAGTAAGAGTTAGTCAAACAAATGTACGATGTGTAACCTCACTCATTAACATGTATAGGTAAGTCATAGTCAATCACCAATCAAGACTATTTATTGATGATCTTATAATGCAAACAGCATACTTAGGTATATCAGTTAAAGAAACTCGCGGTACTCACCTTAACATCGCAAAAGATTTGTTTACTACCGTTAGACAGCAGCAAAGGAGTTTCATGAAAAAAACAATGCGCTTTTAAAAAAGCAAAGCTTCAAATCTGCAGCGTGCCTAAGCTACTCAAGTACTTTCCTTCTCTCAGAGAATACTTAAATAGAAATTGTTTACGACTATTCACGTCCACGTCTATTATAAGTTGACAATATCGTAATGAATTTCCGAAGACTGTTTGCTTTAGTTAACTAGGTTCGATTCGCAGGCGGTCGTGTAGGTTTAATTAAAGTTGTGAGCCATATTGACAGAGTGTAATAAGCTTACATATGGAGCGAGTGTAAGCCCTTATGTAAGGCTGGGTTATAAACAATGGGTGGTGTAAAAAGGTCAGGAGGTTAACTATGGTATACGCTTAATAAGGTACGCTTTAGCTATTTTAAACGCAATAGTTTGGTAGGACAAAAAAAAATTAACAACCCGTTTCATAGTTTACCAAAATATATTTTTAAACGACCAAATTAAGGTCTGTATGTCTATAATTAAGACACCGACCAATCTGTGTACCATTTCCAGCACATTTCAGAGTAGTTAAACAAACATTTAGCAATAAGTAACTTTCGTATGCAGTCGTATTTTGTTATTTTTTGTCGGTAAAGTTTGTGTCGCGTCGACTGTACCTACCTTCTACGTCACAGTTCTACGTATATGCGGGGTGTAAAAAGGCTATTTCCGAAAACAAAAACCTGTGCATTGCTGGTGAGATACTGGTTACGGAAAACTTACAGCTAGGTTAAGAAAAATGCGTTAGGGGTTGCAGAAACTGAAGGCCATCAAAAGTTTTCACAGATATTTTGCGATGATTTTAAATTAAATAGTGTTTCAATTTAATATGCAATGTCAATAATCGCACCTGAACCGACAGTTGATGTGTGAGCGATGATTTCAAAAGGCGAAATATTCAATCCTTAATAAGTTTTTAAATTGAGTTTTCTGGGTAGGTATGCTGTTAGTGAATTAAGTTACTATTGAGGCTCAAGAATACGTACAGTTTCAGGCTTCGGAAATGGTCTTTTTACACCCTTTATAAAGGCACTTTTTTGGAAGTTTCTACCTACTACATCAAAGTTCTACGTATATATCGGTAAGTAGTTTATTTGAGTTAATTAAACGCGCGTCAAGCACGCCCAGAGTGCACTCTGATACGAGAAGGGTTTATGTTTGACATTTCGGTTGAAAGTTCACTGGTGTTGGTTGTTTATACATACCGGTTAATTTAGTTGTTTTTATTAGGTGAAATTTTCGTACACTAGCACGGAAGGAAAGTCTTCTTTATTGTGAGTAAATAATTATAAAATTAAACAGAATTTTATAAAATGTTTTTGCTAACAATTTTTTGTAGTGTTGTTAAATCTTGGGATTAAAAAACATAGCTCAACGTTTTTTAAAGATTCCAGCCATATCGAATTTAAGTTTGTTGAAAGATTGAGGTTTTTATAAATAATACAATATGCAGCTACAGTATTTTAGAAAATTTATTCCTCAGACAACAAACTAGTTATAAATAAAGACACCAAAGATATTTATGAATTCAATAAAACTTTATTAAAAACTAAAGTTAGTTTAGCGCACCCGACATTCGACTATTAACAATTTGCTTCTCGTATTACTTAAAGAAAGCAGAAAAATATCCTCCGTATTTTTCAAAGAACTATATATCCCAGCAGACGTTAAAAACGATATCATCATTAATTACAGAAAGGATCCGTTGTGTCCTGCGGCCATCTTAGTTCACACACACTAGTGCACGTAGCAGCGAGTACCCGCTTTGACTAGCAGCCAGTAATGAATAGTGTAGATTATGTACCCCGGGACATGTAGGGCCCACTTACCGCCATTATTAGGCAGAATAGCCGGAGGCTCGCCGACCTCCACTCGTACTGAAGTTTGGAGTGGCGTATGATTTAGTTAATGGTAAATACAGCGTTTATTATTTAATGCTAGCTGTAACACAATCATTATAGCTATGTGTTCAAATAGTTTCAATGCTAACTTGATGGCTTTATTAAATTTGTTCCAATAGATTTTAAGAAATTTAAAATACCAAAACAAAATTATAATTCTGCTTCGAAATGACTAGTAGATAACTAGATTCTACCTGAACACCATTGTTAGAAGGCAGCATCATTTGCTGAAAAGGAGATTTTCAAAACAAGATATACCTTTTGTAATGTCTCGTTTCGTGGGCCGCACTTTATGAGGGTCGTCCAAATCCTGCGAACGGCGTGAGTGCCACTACAACTAGCCAATTTCTGTCCCCTATCTATGTTTCAATTTACCCTTGAAGCAATTTTTGTCGACTCCAATAAAATGTTTCCTCTGTATAGACATTTTGTTTTGCCGTCAAGAGCTGTTACATTTACGATTTTGATGCTGTGATGAAATCAAATTGTGTTTCTTTCTATCCTTTCTTTTACTCGCTTCGGAAAATGGAGTAATAAATTTTTCATTTTTGTTGTTGCACGAAAATAGTTTTTCTTGGCTTTTGTTGAAGGAAAAGTAAATAATGGAATATATAATGTTGGTTTTTAGGTACTTACTTATGTTATACTCAGCAACATAACTATCAGCCAAAAGTATAGGTATATTAATTTACCCAGAAAACTTATCATTTTCGTGAATTTCAAAAACCTTTTCAATTGGTAGCTCCACGATTTCATCGCATCAAATTCCTCGAACAGAACGAAAATACAACCAAATGACAACCGCCGCCGATGCACACAAAAATGTTGAACATTCACTAACGTTCGGAGCGCTGCGAGGAAAACCACCGAACGGGGAAACGTCTACGATACCCGGAAACCAAATAAATATCCTTTAGAATTTCGGAACGAAGGCAAAGCGAATCCGAGGCTAGTTGGAAGCGAATCCGAGGCAACCGCGCTCCACTGCACCTCTTAAATCTACGGCGACGGAATCACAAACTTACTACGACGCGACACCAACAACTTGCCTTAAGTTATTGCTTCGGTAACGTCATTATACTAAATTAATGTATTCTGAATAGCACAAGACATCCTGTAACTTACAGGCTGCGACTCGCAAAATATCGCTTTTCAACGCAAACATGAAATATTCAAATGAAGATCTAAAACGACGCAGACTATATTATTACAATTTTACAGTTAATTAACTATCCTTGTTAGCCCGAGGTTGGTTTCGTAAAATTGTTTCGAGCAAAAACTGAAAACCCTATTAGTAGGAACAGGTTGTACCGCAGTCCCTCAGGAAATCTGGCGAATTACTCCACACACCCCGAATAAACTGAAAAACTTGCCCAACTTGTTAACGAGTTTCCGGTAAAAATCTTGACACAGAATTCTTCACTCGGGAACTCGATGCCCATACAATACTCGGTTAAAGTTGTATTTGGACTGTAAAAAGTTCCTCATTCAACCGGGGGCGAATACAAAGCTGATCGTAAAAGTTATTTTAAGTTTAGAAGAAATCGCATTTACCGTTTGTGTCGATTCCTGAATGCACACAAACAAAACTGCAGTTTACAGAATGGAAGTGTGAGTGTGATTGATTGCATTTGGGGAAGCTGAAACCACATGCCTTCGATTGATTTCGCACTAATGCTAAATAAATCGAAATACTAGCTAAAGAAAATACCTGTAATTTAACTTGTAGCATTTTCAAGAATCTCAAGATTCATCTTTTGGAATTTCCCTTCGTTGCATCTTCGAAGAACTTCAATAATAATATGCTGGATTTCTGAACACGCCCGGTGCTCCGGTAATCTATATTACGAACTATGCTCAGCATATCAATCTCTTAGCTATGGACGAAGCTATATTACCTACCTAGCGTTTCCTGAACCAAACTATATCCCGTCTAAAATTTATCTCCTCATGAGTAACAAGGACAGACATACAAAGTCCTCTACATCTGTCCTTCCTGTTACGAAATCCGCTATCGATCATTATGATATTACAGCACGACAGCAAGGATTAAGTCCAATCCCATAGGAATAATTTAATGAGACGCCCGTAGTTATTGGCGTTATGAAATTCCTACCTGCTTATAGACTTAGGAGGGATTAAAGTGGACCGACGAGGCAGTTAATAGATCTACTAACCACGGCCTAGGATCAAAAGGGATTTAGGTCAGTCAAAAGTTAACCATTTACCGTACATAATGGCCAACTGATAACTTAGCTTTTAGTGTTGACATAAACAAATTTACGTAGATAATGTTCGTTCTAAAGAGTAAAAAATAAATCTTACGTCTTAATAATGTAAGTGTAGAAAATATTTGCAGATGTATAAAATCAATTTATCGTACACACCAACAAGCAATACCGTCTGTGGACTCTGTTTCATTAGCTAAGTGTATCTATGTGCAAATAGCGCAGCCTCGGTCGGCAATAAAGATAAAACAATCTGGTGCCTCTGTGCACTCGCAGATTACCTTCACAAACAGTCGGTGCAATCCAAGCTTTAACTTCCAACACAGCTTTAGAACACCGAAATGTTTGACGTTACTAAGTGTATACAGATGTAAGACATAAAACAGACAAGTGACTCCTAACTTTATTCAGAACATCATTACAAAAATATCATTGCTTCAACTTTTTCGGGTGAACAAATAAATGAAACAGAAGCCAGGCAGAGCGATTTTCAAATAAAACAAAATGTGAATTTATAAAAGGGGGAAATAGTCCATCCGTTCCGCTTTGCTGACTGCGTAGTCCGAGTCTAATGGCCGAAACAAACGAAATGTAATTATTGTTTTAAACTTATTGAAATGTAAGACAAGATACTCAAGTTTTCCCATCATTGGAGAAGTTGGGTGGCGTTACAATTTGGGTAAATGTTTCAAATTAGGGAGCTCCAACTTTTGTTTGGATTCACGCTTTTAATCAATACGAGTATCTTAGTAAAGTTTAGCAACGACGTAAATACTTGAGTTTGAATGAAACAGAAATCCGTACCAAGATTTCATCGACATATTCACAAGGAGTTTACTAAGACATTGTAATGAAAGCTAAAAACCTATGCAGACACCGTTTCATTTACCAAAATGTGCAACGTGTTTCGCATCGTAAAATATGTTACAAGTTCATAGGTTTAATGGCTTGCAACAAAATCTGTCGTAATTAGCGAAGTCTGGTACTTCTAAGTTGGCCAGCATTAAGCTGAGCTTGTAAACTAGTGGAGTGTTGCCTCAAACTGTAATAGTGTAGTGGATTACTGCGACTAACATCGAACCAACTCAATAGGCTACGCTCTAAATCCTAATTAATGTTTAATAGCCGCAAAGGGGGAATTAAAACGTCTAATGTTCCAGTCAACGACTTTAATTCTGTTTTACAATGAATTGATGGTTAAGAAAACGTTCTTGAAAAACTAAGCGTAAGAAATTTTATCCGCTATTTGCACAAAATTAGACTTAAAATAATGTTTTAATTTAAGTTAATTTATTACGGAACGGATTTTTTTGTTATCATCCATAATTTGAAATGCTTACAGAATTAATAGTGTAAATGCCTTATAACACTGTACCTACCTTATTTCTTCCTTTCATTATTTGGTACACCGTAGTACACAAACCTATATTTTAAGTGTAATTCGTCTTTATATTAATGTCTATACGTTATATAGTTAAGTTATAATAGTTTATAAGACATTTTTAGGAGGAAGACTGTAAAATAGAGTGTCCTAAGTTTTTACGAGACGAACCAGTTAAGGAACTTTTACTAAACTATTTGGTAACTGTTTACTTCTTTTTTATTACTTGATTTTAATAAAAACGAAACATTTTCTTTAAGTGCACTATAGGTGCAGTTTTATTAAAATTCTATTTAACAGTATCCTATTCTATTAGAATATCACAAAACGTAATAAAAATGCTTCAAACTTATTTTATCATAAATGCGTATCGCTTAATTCAGTTTGCGGTTCAGTAGCTGATGCTATACCTGAAAAAATAATAGTGTTTTAACTTTCCTGCATGTTATGATTTTAATATTAAAATGTCAATGCAAAAAGGGATGTTATCAGTTTAACAGGTATATTTTTGTAACTGTTGAATCGTAGGTAGTTTCCAGATGAATACACAAATACAAATTAAAATAGCAAAAAAAATCTACGTGCTTTTGTTTTGCAAAAAGTTTCAAACACACGAAACATTTTTTAAAGCTAACGTGTGTATGTGACAATTTGATTGCACCGTCATTGATTCAGTTAGTTCGGGTTTATTTGTAAACCACAAAGCCTAAACTTCACCTAAATTATACACAACTCTAAAATCTATCAAATCAACTATAATATAACCTTTATTTTGACTTATATTATATACCCTACAGAATATAACTTACTAGTTAAAAATCGTTTCAGTTCATCGCTGTCGCAGTATATAGGGTGTTGTAATACAAAGTCGAGCTGAACTTTAATATGCTTTGGGACATCACACCAGATCAGAAGTCCGTGCTGGGACCATTCTGACGCAAGCGATTGTACACTCTGAAATCAATGTAATAAGTTATGTTTTTAAGCTATAATAAAGAAAGATTTGTGGGTTTGTCGATGAAGGTAAATGTGAGCTTGGCTATGATGAAGCGATTGTGAAAAGGAAAGATATGACTTTTTATTTGAAATGAGATTCTAGCTCACAAGGGTTGGAGAGGATACACAGAAGTTAGCAATAAGTTTGTCAAAACGGTATCGAAAATTGGAAGCGCTTAAATGAAAACAGAATAAATGTATTATTTAAGTAAGTATCAAAATAATTAAAACATTTTTAATAAGATGATTTTCGTAAAAACCCTCGCATTCCGCTACAGAGCTTGACTTTATTTTCCCAAAGCCTCCATCTTTATTCACTAGCCTTCTAAAAATAACAATGATTTAAATACATCATCCTACGAAATGTCCATAATTAAACATCACCACACGAGCGTTTCAGTCAAAATGCATACATTAAACACGCTGGATAGCCTAATGAAATTTGTAACTGATGTCATCGAGTTACCTATTTAGGGTTCCCAAATTTAATGAACGTGAAACCGGTATTTAATAGTTTCATTTTATATTAACGCCAAACTTGAAAAAATTACGTGATAATGGTAGTCGTTATTTCGTAATTTAAACAATATGTTACTCGTATGATTCCCCGCAAACTTTGCGCAAAATATTATGCGTACAACGTATTCGCTTATGTGGTACCCATGTGTTTTAAATATGAGGTATTACTTTGAGGCCGATTTGATTGATTGATGATTTTATTCCACGTAAAGCAATTAGGTATGTTTATTTTCATTGTTACTGCATTAATAAATTATGAATCGAAAATTTTCCAAAAAACACGCGCTAATTTTAACAAATTGCTGGTCATGTACATTTAAGTATGGAAGCAGACTAAGTTACGAAGTTGAAGTGATTATGAATGAAAACGTTAAAAAACCATAAATTTTTAAAATTTTGAACAAATTAAATCATGCAGGTCCCTTTAAAAATTCTAAAGCAAATACACTTGCATGGCTGTCATCGGTCGCATTAAAATTGGATTTTGTTTCATGTTATCATCAATTTAATATAACCGCGGCAGCCGCAAAGTCAAAATGCAATGTTGTTGTCGGGCCCGCTTTAAAACCGGTATTACGATTTAACGGTTTATTGAATATTACAAAATGGTTGCGGTATTTATTGAAAATTATTTTTGAAGGTTTCTTTTATCGGAATACAGTTGTGTATATTTTATTAAACCCTTTACCAAATATGAGTTTAAAGTTCAGAGCTTTTGTATTACTTATCTAAAGTAAAAAAAATACAAAATTTGAATATTTTAACTAAATTATAAAGTGCCCTTAATAATCAATCGTTTCACAAAGTTGAAACTGGATTAAGTATTTCCAAATAAGGGTTAATTTTAAATTATATTTTCAATGTCATAAAAGTTGAGGATTTTAAAATTGCTATTTTTTATAAAGTAAAATAATGCGTTCATAAACATGAAAATTCTATCGAAAAATACCTCATTTTAAATACCCGTTCCCCACATGATTTATATAACAGATTGGTGTTTTCATTTAATTTGGCTTCCGCTCGTTGTAATTTGTAATTTGTTGACCCTTTCAAATTTTACTTTAAACGATATCAAAGCTTTGTGTACACACGTTAATGTATATTTTAATTGAAATACAGACAACGGTGTATTATGTGTAGCGTTTATTATGATCTTAATAAATAAAAATATTACCTGTAAGAATGTGTAATCCATTGTGTTTATAGATTTGCAATAAATAACCAAAATACTGCTTATAACTGTTGAATCTACTTGGCCATTTTCAAGTCTGTTTAAGCCAAATTGAACCCCATTTTCATTGGTAACAGTGACCATTTTTAATTGTTTGCTTCTGTTTTCTTTTATTGCTGCTAATTTTGATCTCACTGTTTCGGCTCCGGCAAAGTGTAAGCCTCCTGTTGGGGTTATGGCATAATGTGGTGGTAATACTCCATCCTGTAAAGATAATTTATCTGTATATTAAATATACAATTAGGAATAATGAAAATGGTAAATAATATAACTATCTATAAATCTAGAAAATGACAATCATGAGTTAATTTTAGAAGGCTATGAACTTTTAGAGTAAGATCCCAGAGCCGTAAGACAAATTTTTTGGGTTGAATTCTTCGTTAATGTCAGAAGCAGTGTAATTATTTAAAAACAGCTGAAGCCGGGCAGCATCAACGTCACGTATATTAGCAACATACTCGTGGCTGAGTAATTTTGGTGTTTAGGGGGTTTATGGTCATTACAAATTGTCTGACTGATTTAATATACTTTGTAATAGTTATCTGAATAATATATATAAAAGTCAGACATTTAAAAATATATATATATTTTTTTGATAGAGCTTTAAAGCGTCTGACAAAAGTCCTGACCCATGGAAAGCGTCTGACTTCTCTGATATGACTTCAGAGTAATACTCTACAAAATATGTACTCGTATCAAAATCAGCCATAAAAATTTAAGTTAAGTAACTGTGATTTTTAGTTACCTTTCTCACCTGGTACCTGCGGAGGTGTCACCGGGCAAGTCCCACAAACGTGCAGGTATTAAAAGTACATGAAAAGACTACTTAGATTCGAAAAATCTATTCTTTAGAAAATAAGTTGTCTCTTACGGCTCTGGGATCTTGGACTATTTAGTGTCCCTTTATTCATAAGGCTCTTCTAACCTACATGAGCTAAAAGACGTTCAGTGTCTGACAATCTTACGTGACGGGTACATAACTGATAGAGAAAAACATATTTAAACTTATGTAGGTAAATAGTACGTTTATGAATGAGGGAGTTTTTCTTTAGTAACTTTTAACCCAAAGTAAAGTTGCCGAATAAAATAATCAAAATTGATTTTCATACAAAGTAAAAAAAGTAAAAAACATCAGCATAAAACAATCTGAATATTTAAAGTAAGTAATAGGTATACATTAGGGTCAATTTGCACAACAGTTAAAAAACACGTTACTTTACGGTTGTGTTTTCATAGGACGATCTCGTTTTATAAGAGCTGAATAATCATTCTGGGGATTCATTATTATATATATATCAATGATTTTTTTATTCATATAGTACATACTTTTATACAAACTAGGCATGCGAGTTTGAACAGCTTAATTTAAATCTTTAATCATTTTAACATATCTATTTGTTTGTAATTTGTCATATCAATTCTATTCGACAGATAAGTCGTATGTTCTCGTTTTACATACGTTGAATATTTATATTAGGCATTCGTATTAATAAAGTAACGATGAAAACCAACTATTTATCAGCCGAACACAATCCATATCTCCCCCAAGTTACAAAAAAAACTTACATTAACAACAGTTAAATGCAGCGGCGGCCGCGACTGGTAGTACATGAGTAGCGCGGCGTCTACGACCACGCCGCAAACTAGACCGACCTCGACGCCCAGCGCCAGACAACAAGTGAACGTCCCGAACAGAGGGATTAGGTCTAACCCTGGAATAATATATAGATAGATAGTGTATGTATAATAATGATGGTCAATATACAACAGTCAAATGCAGCGGCGGCCGCGACTGGTAGTACATGAGTAGCGCGGCGTCTACGACCACGCCGCAAACTAGACCCACCTCGACGCCCAGCGCCAGACAACAAGTGAACGTACCGAACAGAGGGATTAGGTCTAACCCTGGAATAATATATAGATAGATAGTGTATGTATAATAATGATGGTCAATATACAACAGTCAAATGCAGCGGCGGCCGCGACTGGTAGTACATGAGTAGCGCGGCGTCTACGACCACGCCGCAAACTAGACCCACCTCGACGCCCAGCGCCAGACAACAAGTGAACGTACCGAACAGAGGGATTAGGTCTAACCCTGGAATAGATATATAGATAGATAGTGTGTGTATAATAATGATGGTCAAATAAACAATAGTCAAATGCAGCGGCGGCCGCGACTGGTAGTACATGAGTAGCGCGGCGTCTTTGACCACGCCGCAAACTAGACCGACGCCCAGCGCCAGACAACAAATGAAGGTACCGAACAGAGGGATTAGGTCTAACCCTGGAATAGAAATATAGATAGATAGTGTGTGTATAATAATGATGGTCAAATAAACAATAGTCAAATGCAGCGGCGGCCGCGACTGGTAGTACATGAGTAGCGCGGCGTCTATGACCACGCCGCAAACTAGACCCACCTCGACGCCCAGCGCCAGACAACAAGTGAACGTGCCGAACAGAGGAATTAGGTCTAACCCTGGAATATATATATAGATTGTAGTTGTAACAAATACATAAATAAATAGTGAGTAAGCTAAAACATATAAAGATTGTGTATAGATAGTAAATAAATAAAAAACGGATTATTAGCAAAAATATGAAATACAAAAACAGGTTCTATAACAAATATATAAAAAACAAGTTTTTTGTCTGGCAAAGGGATTTAAATGTTTTGCGTTTCTTGGAAAATATATATTTTCGCCTTAGGTTCTTTTTAACTTAGGAATTGGGTCAACTACAAAATAGTACTACTTATTAATTATTATTGGTTTTGATATTTGTTATCTTCAAACTTATTAAAACAGCAGTCATTTCAAGTTAAGTTGATATTTTATAACTATTTAAATACGCCAATTCAACTATATCAATACAAAAGTGTATGGGTAAAATCTTATAGTAGTGTTTGTAACAGCTCAAAAAGACAGACTCATTTGACAACTTAATTGAGAAACTTTAGCGTCTCGCACATATTCGTTTAACAAGAAAACGCAAACTAGTATTTTGCAACACAATTTTCTCCACCAACTTTTAACCTTGCATATGACATGGAATCTCCCCCAATAACCTATCCCAGCTAAGAAGGATAAGTCTAGAATAAGAGAGGTTAATCCCTTATCCACTGCGCTTTATATGAGAAAACTTTCAACTTAGTTAATTCCTTTTATCTTAACTTCTTATAGAGTTCGGGGATCCCAATGTTATTTATTTGAGATCTTTCGGAGCCAACTTTTGATCGCATTTCACAAAGTTAAGCATTTGATGTCCTTTGTTATATTAAAAGCTAGAGATATTGGATGGTGTATCAAAATTTAATAATTCGCAAATTTAATTGTAATAAACTCAAAATTAGCTGCGCGAGATACAATTTTAAATGTTATTTAATTAAATTTGTCCTTTTATGGTTTCTGACGGGCTGGAATTGGTCAAAGCTTTTTTCAATTATTCTATATAAGAGTAAATAAAATTTAAGTGAGCGTAGAATTTTAACAAACATTTAATTCTATACCTGCTGCCTTTAATATGTTTTTCGAAATTAATTACTATACCGAAAAAGGGAAAACTGAATTAAAAACAATTTTGAAGCTTTTTATCTTAATAATATACCTACTTTAATTAAAATATAGAGTATATAATGATTGATTGATTGATACTTACTGTTGGTCTTCCACAGTTTGGATATAATATCTGTATCAATCATGTGCAACACAGCGCACACGATCACCGACGCAAGCGCAGCTTTCGGTATGAAGTAGAAGTACGGGGTCAACACTATTAGTGTTATTATTACTATTAAACCTAAAAATAAAAAAATATTTTTAGAGTTTTTTATACAAAAAAGGTTAAAAGTTATAACATTTTAATGAATCCAATTAAATATTATTTTGTAATACCCCCAAATACAGTTGGTTGTTACTTGATAAAATAAGAAAATGCGAATACATTTCTTTGCAGACCCTACTACGGAAACGTTTAAAAGAAGCGTAGCAACAAATTCGTCTGAATAAGATAGTGGCATTTAGGAAAAATAATTAAATATTAAATCTCATAAAGGTTTTTCTTGGGACCTAAAGGTCAGCTATTTTAGTTTTAAGGAATATTTAATTAAAGTACTGTTATATTTTTTTAAGTAATATTATTAACATAACATAAACAAATCTACAGGTATATGAACTTTTTTTAAATAAGTCTGTTATAAAGTACAACTACCCCTTACTTAAAAGTATCAGGTACATTACAATATATTATTAAATTAGTCTTATTAAGACTCTATCGTAACAAACAAACATATAACCAAACCATATCTATCCAGCTTTCTTATAGTTCCTCCGCTTGTTTACTCATCTAAGATGAAAGCCTTTTAGGATCGCATCTACCTACATCAGTAAATAGGGTTACACGTATTTTCGCTTCTATACTCCTGATTTAGTTTCAAAAGTGTGCTACAACGTGGAGATCGCATCCAATACTTTTACAGGCGACTGCAATGCGCCAGAACCTTCGGCTTGTATGAACGAAAGATCCAAATAGCTCGCGATTGGGTATTTACTTTTAGTTTGAGCAAAATGTAAGAGTTTCGACGGGGATTCGTTGTATGATGGGGTTTTATGGGTGTTTGGGAAGTTATTTGTTTGTTTTAATTTTCGAGTTGGGAAGTGGTATGTTGCTAATTTTTATTGATAACTCTTTGAGTATTAGGTAACGCCAACAAATAATTAATTAAATGCTGAAACCTAAATAGCTTGCATCATTTATCACGTTTGTGATAATCAGTCAAAATAATAAATTCCCCATGACGCAATACAATCATGAGTCAATGAAAGCTGGAGTCTCATTTGTTTATACAAAATAAAACACATTACCATACAAAAAACATACTTATCTACACTGTATATCAGCTATTTACATTTTACATAGGGTGTTTTAAACATCGTTTAATTTCTTAACAAAAATATATAAATATGATTTAATTTATTCTAGTGAGTAAATAGTCTTTAACAAACTACATAAATCATTTTACATTTTGCATTTTAGATCGTCATCTACCAACGCAACGCAAGTAACTACTAACAACATAAATAACTGTCAACAAAAATCTCTTTTTATTATCACTCATATTAACCAGACATCCTTAATTGTATTTTCTGTGTTTTTGTTGGTATTGTTAGTTTGGTTGGTTTATATTATTTCCAAAAAAAAACTAGGCAAACATTGCATTGTAAAAATATTGTGGCCATTTTTGTCATTGTTATTGGTTTCGCTCCATTACACCCTGTATACGACTTCGAACAGAACCGCGGCACGCCAACTTTATATTAATAACTAATTCAAGATTCGCCGAGATGACAAACTATGGAGCTAACTTCTTAGATTTATTAGCTGTTCGTGAACAGAGTCTTTGAGGAGTCAAATGAAAAATGACTCTCAAATCTAGACCAGGCTTTGTCTTCCACAAATAATTATTCGGAACATTTAAATAGCTTCAAAACTACCGTCAAAGGGAAGCGGCACTACGAACATGTCTAGTTGAAGATTAAAATGAGAACTTTCTATAACATTTCACAGATGGCAGGAGACTGAAAGCTCTAAGAAATTCTTAGTTGCTACTTCGGGTTGCAAAGACTTAAAAATAAAAGCACGAGTAACCTTTGAGATAGAAAAATCTAGAACTTGTTTACGCTGTTTCCAACGGAATCATTCAATTTCTCATCTGCGTATTTTAATCTTATTAAAAATTCTTCCGAACATAATAATCAAAGTTAGCTCTTCGTCTTGTAATGTAATATTTATTAAAACTTTCCAAGAACATCTAACGTTTATTAATTAACATTGAAAGCGAAAGTTTGTGCATGATATTCTATCGTTTAAACGAAGGTTGCTTACTGTAATGAGTATAGACGAACCTACATTAAAGCTGTTACGAGTTGGGAATCGCTCGGCTCATTTTACAGACGTTTGAAACAACCTTCAACTGAAATGATATTATCTTAAATTACATTAATAATTAATTCATAATTACTTGAGATTGTTTTACATGAAATAACAAGACATTTGTCTTTATGTAGAAATATAAAGAGATGCTGGACGCGTGATGGTGTTGTGTTTGCTCTGGACGAGTCTGGTGTTCGGCAACGCATAACTTCAGCGGCTGATCTTCAGGTGATTGCTGCAGCGCCGGTGAGGCAGCCAGTTATCTCACCAAGTCGTGATGACAAGATTGTTAGCGGGAGCAGGCGTCAACCTTCGAAAACTAGGCGAATGGTATCGCGACGATAGTTTTAATATTTAGTTCTTCATATTTTCTTTTACCCACAATCTGTTTTTTTTACATAATGTAGCTTTTTTAATTTCATTCACATTTTTGTTTTGTTTACGTGTCAGTGTCAGCAAGATTTTTATTGAGATTGACATTGACAGCACTGTTCAATGTTGCCATAGTTATTAAATCGTAAAGATGTAAAAATTTTGTGCTTGGTAGCTAAGATTATTTTATCTAGCTTGTTTTTAAAGTATTTTTGTTTTTAATTTTTATATAAGTACTTATTTTAAAAATATAAATATTTTATTTTTATAGTGTATTTATATATTTATTTTTATTTTATCTAAGTGATAATATGAATAATTTGCAAGATGTATGTGACAACAGTTTGTCATCTTATGATACTTGTTCCTCTGAGGCCTCGGATGGTGATGAAAGTTTCCACAGCACCTGTACTCTATCTTCTTCATTATTTTCTTGTTTCTCTGATTGCATTAAAAATTTTAACGTTGTGTACATTAATGCGCAAAGCATACCTAGGCATCATTCTGATTTGCTAACCACATTCGATAATAGAAATATTCACGCAATTCTTGTGTCGGAATCTTGGCTGCAACCCTGTTTTTCATCTACTTCTTACTCTATTCCAGGTTTCCACTTGATACGCAACGACCGCGAAGGTAGAACTGGCGGCGGTGTAGCTATTTATTTACGTGCCAATATATCTTATTCTGTGGTTAGCATTTCAACGCAGTCTTCTTCTACCTCTGGTGCTGAATTTCTTTTCGTTGAAGTCACCATTTCTAACACTAAAGTTCTTCTTGGTATCTTTTATAGTCCTTCACTTCGCATTAACTATTTTTCTGACCTGGAAACAATCTTGGAGAATACTGTTCCATGTTATGATCATCACATAGTTATGGGTGACTTCAACACCTGTTTAATTAAAAATGACAATAGGGCAGGTAGACTAAAGTCATTAGTAAATGCATGTAACCTGCATTTGCTGCAATCAGGACCTACACATTTTTACCCAAACTCAACCCCTTCTCTCCTGGATCTTATAATTGTATCAGTCCCTGAACGTGTTGCGAAGCACGGCCAAATGGGAGCTGAAGCATTCTCATACCATGATTTGCTATATCTGTCATATAAGCTCCGCACAAAAAAATCTAATCCTCGTATTTTACAGCTTCGAAATTTTGGTGGCATAGATGTAGCAAATCTATTGGTGGACGCTGGGAATGTTGTTTGGTCGAGTTTGCTTGAAATGCCAACGGTTGATGAACAAGTTAACATGTTTAACTACCACCTGATGCAACTCTATGACAAGCACGCACCCATTAGACCGGTAAGAGTCAAACATTTACCAGCTCCTTGGCTTAGTAACAGCATCAAAGAACTGATGACTCGCAGGAACCGGGCAAAGGCAAAATTTAAAAGAGATCCAAGTGATTCTAATAGGGAACGGTACAGAATCTTACGAAATCGCTGCAATAAGGAGTGTAGAGATGCGCAACAACACCATATTCACACTTCTGTAGACAATCCTGACCCAAAAAAGGTCTGGAATTTCTTAAAAAAGTTAGGAGTTGGAAAACAATCTCATGATCCCTTTCCTTCGAATGTCAACTTAGATTCGCTAAATGCTCATTTTACTTCAAACTCGCCTTGTGTAGATGTTTACAAAACAGCAACTCTTAATTCACTCTCCTCCCAGCCAACTCCTAACACGCCTCAGTTCTGTTTCACACAGTTCTCCGAATGTGATGTTAAGAGAACCATTTTATCCATAGCCTCGAACGCCGTGGGATGTGATTTAGTTAGTCGGAACATGTTAATCCCTATCATTGATGTCATCACCCCTGTCATTACCTCCATATTTAATCATTCCATTTCCTCCGGTGCATTTCCATCTTCATGGAAAGATGCACACATTATCCCTCTTCCTAAAAACTCGAATCCTAGTACACCTTCAGACTTTAGACCAATTTCTGTCCTTCCCTTCCTCTCTAAAGTTATTGAACGTCTCGTTCATAAACAACTTAGCGAGTTCCTTAGCTCCTATCACCTGCTTAACCCTTTCCAATCTGGATTTCGACCTGGTCACAGCACCACAACGGCATTAGTTAAAATAACAGATGACATACGGCTTGCAATGGAAAATCAACAATTAACTATCTTAACTCTTTTAGATTTCAGCAATGCCTTCAATACTGTCGATTTCGATATCCTTTTAGCTACATTACGTTCTCTTAACATATCTCCATCGGTTACTGATTGGTTTCAAAACTACTTGCGTGGACGTCGACAGCGCATTTGCATTGATGATAGAAGGTCATCTTGGTGCGATCTCGTTGCTGGTGTCCCGCAAGGTGGTGTGTTGTCTCCTTTGCTCTTTTCTATTTTTATTAATTCCATTACCTCTAATTTATCTTCTCTCTACCACTTATATGCAGACGATTTACAGGTGTATGCTCATTGTAGCCTTAATGATCTGAGTTCAGCTATTAATTTAGTGAATAAATATCTCTTACAAATTTCTGAATGGAGTGCATACCATGGTATCATTGTAAATCCAGCTAAAACTAAAGTTATTATAATTGGTAGTCGACAAATGATTAGCCGGATTGAATGGGATAACTTACCTCCTATAAAATTTAATAATGTCAATGTGCCATTCAGCACAGTAGTAAAAAATCTAGGTGTGTTAATGGACAACACCTTCTCATGGTCTGAACACATTGAGAATGTCAGCAGAAAAGTGTTCGCTGCTGCAGGCTCATTAAAACGGTTAAGTCACCTTCTGCCCATTACCACAAAGGTTACGCTTGCTCAGTCTCTTTTGTTGCCCATCTTAGACTATGCGGATACTTGTTTCATTGACATTACCGAGGAACAATTATCAAAACTTGAGAGATTACAGAATTAGTGCATTCGATTTATTTTTGGCCTGCGCAAATTCGATCATGTCTCTAGCTATCGCGCTCAGCTCAAATGGCTCCCGATTCGTTTGCGACGAAATTATCACATTCTGTGTTTACTCTACCAGGTTCTGTCTGACCCTAGAACCCCGAGTTACCTCAAGGAACGCTTTAGATTTAGGCAGGATGAGAATACACGAACACTTCGAGCCCAACATAGTAGGGCATTAATAATTCCTTTGAGTGTAACAAAATTTTACAGCAGGTCATTCACCGTTTTGGCGACAAAACTTTGGAATGCTTTGCCTCTCCATATTCAGTGTGCCACTTCATATACATGTTTTAAAAAAAATGTTGTCGAGCATTTCCTATCTATTTAATTATTTTTATTTAATTTAATTACGCCTTATTAATTTCTTAATTTATAGTTTTGCATTAATTTCATTTTACAAACTTGTTGTTAATTATTGACATTTAGGTATTTATTTTACTATTAATATATAATATGTACATACTTCTATATTTTTATTTTATTTTATATATATGTAGGTATATGTAATATATATATGTATTATTTTATATATATATAACGTTACGTAGGTATTCTGTGTAAATTTTATTTATTTATTTGGATAAAACAGGATAGATAAATGTATACCAAATAATATTTGTTATGTACTTTTCATCGCACTTTTTGTTTAGGTATTTGCACCTACCTTAATGTTTCGTTTTGTCCTTAACTTAACTGGTTGTCTGGCAGAAATCGCTGCTAGCGATAAGACCGCCTTTTGCTATATTCCTATGCTTTATTGTAATTGTTTTATATTTTTGTGTGTGCAATAAAGAATTCATCTATCTATCTATCTATCTATCTATCTATATATGAGAAGTGTATGTAAATAGGGTTCACTACCTAACAAATGGTAAATTTCAAAATCTGTTTAGTTAACCCTGTTTTTTTAAAAGCATGTAAATAAAAACTTAATTCGTTTTATGTTTTCTCTAAAATATGTACTGAAAACTTTGAAGCGGATTAAGGCAGGGTTAAATAAGAAATACTGGCAACAAATTGAGACAAGTAAAATCCTAAGATATAAAGTGAATCTTCAATCTAAACATAACGACATAACACTGAATTGTTCGCAACAAAGAAAATTGTCACAACAAACGAACTCGTACCGACAGCAAAAACGAAATTTATTACTGCAGTTACAGTTTATTAAACTGGAACATAAATTTCTTCAAATTTATAAAAGACTCGCAAAAATTACCTACAATATGGGATACTGTAAATTAATAAAAAAAATAGCAAAAAGTGCACGGTAACATATTTAACTTTAAAAAATTTACATAATCTCATATTAGTGACGATAGTACCGCCGATTTCTTAATTGAGAATATTAAGTTAAGCAGCATTTAAGTAACCAGTACTTAGTAAAACTTATTCGTTTTTGAAAACTTAACAATTTGGTATCTCAATATCAATTAAATGTTACTCAACTTCAAATTCAAAATTCTACTAGGTACTCTAGGTTCTTTTAATAGTTGTCTTAAATAGACTTAAAATAAAAATAAATAGTGCCTTCCAACTTTTTTGCTGACTATCAACCTACAAGGTATAAATTACAAGAAATAGCGTTGCTACAATCCGCTCCCTGATTTAAAGAAAGCGTAGCGCCTTCAAGATCAGGAATCGAAAGATTTCGAGTGTAAGATCGATTCACTGGAGTCGTAGCAAAATTGCAATGTAAGCTTCTAAAGTGTTTAAGGATTTTGTTAGGTTGCAAAAAGAAAATGACACTAAGGAGATTTTTTTTTTATCTTAGTTTGAATTTCAAGCTTCACTGCTAATAAGAAAGTTGTTTTTTGCTACATATTTGCCTACGGAATGTAAGCTTGAACTAATTTGTATTTTTTTCCTCATCGTTTTGTCATATATCAAAAAAAATGTTTTCATAAATCTCTAAAACAAATCTAACTATTAAAACCTGTGAAGCGATGTAAAAAGCTTGCGTTAAACAAAAAAACTTAGATGGCAACTTAACTTAATACCATGTGAGATACAAAAACAGCATACAATTTAAAAACATCTGACAATAACTCACCGGTATAAAAGCCAGCTGCCGGGGTTCGAACCCCGGACGCGTCACTGACAGCACTTCTCGAGAACGATCCATTCACCGGGAACGAACGAAAGAATGAACCCACTACGTTACAGACACCGAGGGCTAGGATTTCTTGAGTAGCTGCTAGCGTTTTGCCTCGAGCTAGAAAATAAAACTAGTGTAAGTAAGTGTGTATTGTGAAAGTAAGTTTGTTTGACGACCTCTGTGGCGCAGCGGTAGGTATATATACCGGACTGCAAGCGGATGGTCCCGGATTCGATCCCCGGGTTGGGCTAATGTTGTTTAAATGGTTTTTCGACATTGACTCGTATCTGGGTGACACTAGGTTCTCCTCTAGTCCATTATGTGGTACCTATAACACAAGTGCTTACTACGCTTACTTGAGGGCCACATTATTGATATGTTAGTCTGTAGATTTATTTATGTAAAGAGGATAGATTTTATTGTTTGAATTGAATAGGCTCCGAAACTATCTAGTGGTAGTGATTTGAAAAAATCTTTCACCTTTAGAAACCTACATAATCCCTACTGAACATATGACGCGTAAGTTCTTTTTACCACATTTAGTTGCAGGTTACCGCAGAACGGCAAGTTAGTACCTATAAGATAAAACAAGAGGTATTCTTCACATAACATAAGCTAGCAAGCGAGCGCACGGGTCACATGATGATAAGTGATCACTCCCGGTCATATACACCAGTGGTCAATCACATCGGTGTGCGTTGCTGGCCTTTGAGAAATTGGGCACCGGATATCACACTCACCGACCGAAACGCAGGAACATCGTCCCTACTTCATGTCGGTTTTCTGTGCGACGGTGGTATTACAGTAGAGTCAGCTAGTCAATAAATGTAGCTAGACTCTACCATTCCAAAGGTTGGACAAGATCAGTGTTTGGATATACTAGATTTTAAACAGTAAAGCCCATAGCTATGACTATTCCACAGTCACAAAATCTACATTGTTTGTGTTAAGTATTAAATCGTTTATAATTAACTATGAAATATAAATAAATAACAAAACCACATATGCTATTAACAAATTTCACATAATTATGTTGTGGTTTGACACGGAATCATAAATTAATTATTATTCTAAATATTAACGTCACAATTAGCTTTCTAACATTATTTTACTGTGCAGATGCATAAATGAAACCTGTACCAAAGTACAACTAACTTAGCTCTTAGGCAAACTAGAAGTTAGGCAAGTACTAGATTGTTCGAGGAATAAAGATTATGCTAGCAAGTGCAGGATGGTTTCACATAATGGATATCAGTTTAATATTTCTTATTATTAATTCAAGGCATTTTTCGACACCTACTACACCTACTTCCCATCAAGAGTACTGATTAAGGAGTATATAAATAGAACTATGAATAACAGATACTCAGGAATGGTAAAATGGTTTAATTAAAGCTATTGAGCTATCGCCAATGTTAGAGGAAATTATGAGGTAATTTTGCAGATTTAACCTTTCGTAAGTTAGGTCACTAGTTAGGTTAATAAAAGTGATAGTTACATTAACCTAGTTTCACTTCGTGGACCCGGAATGTAAATGATGCCAATCTTTATTCACGTGATGGAGTTATCAACTTCTGTTTTAAAGCTCCGATTCGTGGCACAAAATAGATCGACGCAGTTTGTCTTCACAAAGATGTTCAATTAGCAGCCTTTTGAGGAAAATTAAATCTTCATTGTAAAGACCGGGCTGGTTGAAATTGTAATGAATTAATATCACGTTTCTTGAGGGTTAAGAAAAAACAAATTGGCGGCCTTCGAATTCAGGGCACGTAAAATTTGGACGGATTTAAAAAGATATCCGAGATTCCTGATGGTGCTAATCTAAATTTTAATTACTTACGGTCATGATAAAAAATTGTATTTCACGTGGAGCGGACAGCTACTTAAATACTTCGGCGTTTTAAGAATCAGTTCAAGATGTCGGAAAGAGCTTTTATAAAGGAAAACTTATTTCTAAGTGTATAAGTCCTAAATAACCTACTTTCAACGTACAAAAGTTTTAAAGATTAAATCCCGAATAAAAGACAGGGATCGTAATAATTTAGCTTGTGTTTCTCTATTTAAAAGTTAATATCCATTACGAAGCCAGAATTAATTATACATACACTTACTCTTAAAACAAAAAAAAACATTGCATACAAAATGGCAGAATTATGCAAAATTATAGTATCTACTTATGCTACGTAATGTAAGAACATTTTAAACACCACACGTCTTATATGACCATCCATATAAAATGCTTTAGGCACATGCATTATGTATGCTGCAGCATAACGTATGCTATTTCATAATTTTCCTGCAAATGTAGTTTGTTGATAACTTCACACAAAGGAGGGTAGGAACAGAAAACAAAATGCGAATTTTTAACGAATAGTTCGGAATTAAAAACTCCTCGTTAGCAGTTTTAGCAAAAGCATTATTTTTCTCATGTTTGGTGCAGGTTGTAGGACTTACATGCATAATAAAATATAAGCCGGTCTGTTTACTATGTTTTCAAAGGATTTGGCTTTGAATTTTTCGGGAACAACATAACTAAAAATAGTAATAAATAACAGAATACGAACAGAGTCTTTGGGTTATTATTCATACAGTAAAAATAGAGAAAAGGTTTTTTCACCAATTTTGTAACCTGCAACATTAAAAGAAGAAGTAAAAACAGAACAAATATTATTCTTTCGTTTCAAATATAAAAGACTTTTATGCAAAGGAAAGTTTATTAACAACTACTGTAATCATGATTTTACTACGTTTTGGACGAGAGGGCAGAGCAATCTTACGCATTATATATAACTAAACATAAGATAAAAATAATATCTTAATAAACCTACACATTTGACATGATACGAGTAGTTTAATAAAAAAAAAACAATTAGATAAAACAAGTAAACTATCGGCGTGTATAAAATTTTATTTACTGAACCGTAGTTTTAATAAAACAATTTCAACTTTTAGCGGCCCTATTCATTTTCAAATTCGTTCAAAAAATATAGTTTTTTTAATAAAATTATATTTATTTTTATTTGGCGTTATATTCAAACAATTCTATTATCTTTAAAATATTCTTCTTTTCAGTTCTTAAGGCAACAATTATAAATAAAAAATAAGCTAGCAAATATTTTTTATAAATGTTACTTTTCTTCTTTTTTAATAACTCTTTCGTCTTTTTTAATAAATTTTACTTTATTTATCATACATATTTAATGATTTATCTTCTGGCTTTTTACCTCCAGTTTCAGTCGTGTACCACTAATGAGTGAGAACAATAACTCATCACGTTGTCTTGTAGAAGTAATACGAATTAGAGATGTTGGAATATACATGCATGTGCTAATGTTTTTGGTCTATTTTCATTTGTGAGAGTCATAGTCAAGACTTAGGTTTTGTTATGAAGAACTTAGGCTTGTTTTACATTCGCTTAATATTTTGTATCTTTTTTGAAAGGTAATCAAACAAAAGCAGGCAAAAGCATAGTTTTGCAATATAGAGCCCAGTTACACCCAAACACAAGGCAATTGAGAATCGAACCTGAAACCATTCGCCTACCCGTCAGTCATATACCACGTAGCTACGAAGGTTATGATCAATATTTTTCAAACAGACTTAAGATATATATACTGCACATCTATTGAAGCTAATATTTTCGAAATAATTCTACAAGTTCATATAAACTAGAAGAACTAAAATAAATTAAAAAAAATACTCACCAAAAGCCTTAGCAATGGCAACATTGGATATAATCCCCACCAGAGGCACCACCAGAAGCCCAGAACCAAGATGACTTAACATCTCCCACCCCGTGTACGTAGTGTTGCCAACCTCAGTGTAAAACGAAGGCGGCCTCGGCGCTGGCAACCCTGGCGTTATTTTTCCTGGAAGGAAAAAGTTTTCGGCACACTTTGTAACACACTTGACAATATGACACAGTTACGGTCAACAAAGTTAACATACTTTAGATATAATTTAAGGGAAGTTTACCGAAAACTTGGGAATTTACTAAGAGTTATGTAGAACTTACTATCTAATAAAAACTGACTTGTGTGAGTCTGTAAAACTTAATACAAATCATGGATGACCTTTTGGGAATTCCTATACATTTTTTTTTAACTATGATAAAAACTACATTAGCCGTTTAACTTTTTGTCTATTTTTTGTGATCTGTCGTGTATTGAATAGATGATGTACTACATATTTATAAAGTAACTGTCAAGTTACCTTTGAAATAATCGCATGATACTTTATTGACGTTTAATATAAAAACAATATTAAGTACGAGACTTGTACAGTCAACAGCAACAAGCAATAATAAATTTACGAAACATTTTCATGTCTACATATAGTCATGTTTAAAAAAATTACAAAATGACGAGTTTTTTTATCCGTGACTAAAACACGAGTCAGAAAATTAATAAAAAGCAGTGAGAGGTCGAAAGTAAACTGCTAAAACCAACGCCTCGTTGGTGGAGGATAATTTTGAATTCGTTGGTTTGATTTTTCTAATGGTACTCCTTACGGAAAACCGGGAGTGTGAAAAAATGACACCTGAATAAAGCAGCTAAGCAAAAATCAAGATAACATAATAATCCAAAAGTGAATACTTCAAAAGGCACTGCCGTCTGTACTGTGTAAGGATTGTATCCGACTACAACGAATCTGTTTTTGTTTAACTTAGTTTTTTGCACCTAAGTTCACTTGTTATTTACCTGTCAATAAAAACGGATCCTCATTGTTTTCGTGTACAAAAAACGCGACTATAGTGGCCAAGGCAACGACCACAGCGTTTCTACTGACGCCAATGAACCAGAGTGATCGATTGCATACTATTGCACTCTGACGCGTTTTCTTGTCGTCTGGTACTTTGATTTTCATGTCTTTGACTTTCTGTAACAAAATTATATTAATGAAATTTTTACCTTATAAGATTATGAACAGTTTACAAGATGCCGTTGCAGCCACAATTTTTTATTAAACCAATAATAATTGATAAGCTTTTATGAAAAAAAGTATAAAGTTTTACTCTATATTTATATTATCAGTTGCATAAAACCTTGAAGGTGAATGAATATTTTATGCATTTTTCCAATGAAAATATAGTAGTAACATAGCAAAGCCACCATAACGAGCATTTATTCATATTTCCTCACTATATAGTATAAAACAAAGTCGCTTTCTCTGTCACTATGTATGCTTAAATCTTTAAAACTACGCAACGGATTTTGATGCGGTTTTTTTTTAAAGACAGAAATATTCAAGTTGAAGGTTTACATGTATAATAACATAGTACAGGGAAAGGAGTTTTACTCCGAATTTAACGCGTGCGAGGCCGCGCGGGTAAAAGCTAGTATCGAATAAAAAACTCTGAAAACTATTACATCACTAAAAGTACTTTAAATATTAAAATACATAGAGACCAGACGCTATTCGTCATGAATGCAACTACACAATCACATATTAAAACAAATTTATTCAACGAACACAAAGCTAAAACATTAATTCACCGTTAATATAATAACATTAAAATAATTAATAGGCCCATTGTAACCGGCAGCGCGCTATTAGTACAAATTGATTTGAAATCAATCCCTCTGTAATGTAAGGGTGAGTGCCCACTGACACTGATAGATTCGGGGACCACCTGACAAACTGGTTCAAACTAGATTCTGCTACTGAACTCTTAAATATCTAGTACATCATGGTGTAAAAAGATAAAATAACAAGTAAAGATTTATATTTACATTTCTTTCTTTAAAGGCGTTTTATTAAAGCATTAGGTATTCAAAATGTGAAGTAATTCGTTTTTTTCTGCATTTAAAAGCATGTGTTAAAAGTCATCATTAATCAACTTTAATTAAATGAAAATATGTGTATAGAACTGTAATAATAATTTGAATAATTGTTTCATTCTGGAATTTCAATTTCAATGGTTTTATTTATAAAACATTAGTCTTTGTAAGTGGAAGATATATATTATTATCTTTAACAGAAATGGTGATATTTTCAATTGAGGTGATAGTACAATTGTACTAAAACTCGGTACCTAAAAAGTGTCAAAATAAAAATTACCCTGCTAATTAATTAAAACAACAAATTAAGATAGCCAGCCATATTTCTTACAACGTAACGTTTTGAATATTACTCCTATCAAAACAAAGAATCACAATCCGTAAAACACCATAACGGAGACCCAGATGTAACGTTATTATACCTAATTCCATCATCCTACTAATATAATAAACGTGAAAGTTTGTGAGTAATAATAATAAAAATAATAATAAAAATCTTTATTTCTTAATTTCTAGACACAAATAATTGAAACCCTGCAGTCTGTGCTAGATAATATCTGTGTTACAGACTGCAGTGTCTTCCCACCTACTAATTTTAAAACAGTTTTATAAAACAGAGCAGCAATTAAGAGATTTTTTTTTTCCAATACAAAGAGAAAATAAAATAAAACTAAAACAAAATAAAACTAGTAATAATAAAAAATATAAAATAAAAGTTTAAACATTAAAAAATAGAGGAAATATAATTTCTTGGGTACCTAAATAAATGAGGGTGTGGGTGTTTGTGTATATGTGTGTGTATGTGTATGAGTGTGTGTGCGTGTGTGTGTGTGTTTGTGTGTGTGAGTAATTGTGTCGATCTTAGCTGTTTTAATACCTACTTTAATTTGATGCAGGTAAAATGTTTTCCAAAGAGGCATAATCAAAGTTCGCAAGCCAATTTCTAAAAATAGATTTTACGTCATAACTATTCATCTTTTTAATCTTTATTTCTGCATTTATGATGTTGTATATGTAAGGTGCAATGAAGTTGTAATTTCTCATTGCAAATGTGGTTCTACATTTCGGAATAGGGCAGCGGTCCAATCTATTGTAGATTGAAGTTGATTTTGTTACATCGGTACTGTGAAATCTGCGGAGTACTTGAAAAAGGTATAATTTTCTTACTGATAGAACTTTAGATTTACAATAGAGCTCATTGGTTGGGTATCTGAAGGATAATCGGTTTATAACTTTAAGAAGGGCACGCTGTCCCCTTTCAACCTCTATAAGGTGTGATTTAGCAGCACCTCCCCAAGAGCTTATGCAATAGATCAGTATTGATTCACCAAGAGCTTTGTATATTTTAAATAAATAATCTAGATCTAAAATATCGCGTAAATTTTTAAAGACGTAAATGAGTTTCCTTAATCTCTTATTAACACATTCTATTTGAGGTTTCCAATTCAGTTTATCGTCTATGACTATTCCTAAATATTTTATTTTATCCACTTGTTGTAGCAGAGGGCATTTGCAATCGGTTTCGAATGACAAGTGTCTATTACACGGATATGTATGGGCAGGCAAAACTAGAGAATCTTTTGACCTATATGCATTCTGTATGCTAAAATTTAAGAATTTAGTTTTACTGGTATTTAAGCATAAAAGGTTATCCTCAAGCCAAGCAGTTACTTGCTTAATCCCCCTCTCAGCAGCCCTATACACAAGTTCCCAGCTCCTTTCGCTAAATAGAAGCACGGTATCATCTGCGAACATTTGTATGTCTGTGTTCTCAATAGGTAACCCACATAGTTCGTTTATATATACCAGGAAAAGTGTGGGGCCAAGTGTGCTTCCTTGTGGTATGCCATAATTGGATATTGTGTAATCGCTTTCGTGTTTATTAACTTTAACACACTGTTCTCTATTACATAAGTATTCCTGGAACCATTTTAATGTGATGTCCCTGAGACCCATGTTTTCTAAACGTGCCAGCAAGATAGGTATCGAAACGGTATCGAACGCCTTTTGGAGATCGAGAAATACTCCCAAACATTTCTTACCATCGTCCATGGTCCTTGTTATACGATTAGTAAGATGCAACACAGCTTCGTCTGTTGACCGACCTCTCCTAAAGCCATACTGTTGATTCGAGAGCAACTTATACTTTTCTAGAAAGTCAATTAACCGTTTATTTGCAAGTTTTTCTAAGATCTTGGATAGACATGACAGGACTGATATTGGTCTGTAATTACAGGGTAAACATTTATCTCCAGATTTGAAAATTGGAGTGACAAGTGCCTTCTTAAAAACCCCGGGAAAAGAGCCCATTGAAAAACTGAGGTTACATAAGTGAGCAATGGGCTCAGAGAGCACATTATAGCTATCCTTAATTAGACTCGTGGATATGTTATCCCACCCACAAGCACCAGTAGATTTAAGGTTTTTTATCACGGATGAGACTTCTGAAGTTGTCACGTCATGAAAGACAAAAGAGTGACATGGGATTCGTTGGGATTTAACTTTAGAGGCTAGAAGAGCATCTGTTGAATCTAGTTTATTTAAGGTATCCTTGGCTAAGTTCCTTCCAATACTTGTAAAATATGTATTGACATCATTAAGTGATTCGAGTACAGTCGCATTAGGCCTAAGTAGACTATCCGCAGAGACACTTAAGTTGGATTTGTTGCCTACTTCTTTAATAAGGTTCCAAGTCTTTTTGCTGTTACCAGAATGTTTCGCAAACTGATGTTTGTAATAGCTGATTTTGGAAAATTTTATGATTTTGTTACAAATGTTTCTATAGTTAAGATACTGTAGTTTTGACGACTCGTTTAGAGGTGATTTTTTATGAATTTTGTTTAATCTGTCACGTTTCTTTATGCATTTTATTATACCGAAAGTTATCCATGGTTTTAACGGCCTCTGTCTATTGGGTGTTTTGACTGTATATGTAAATTTTTCAATAATATTTTTTATTTTATTTTGTAGCTCTTCTGCGGCTAAGTCAACATCCTTTATTAAGTAAAAGTCTTCCCATTTTTCCGTAGCCAGCATAGTTTTAGCCGAAGTCAGATCAATTTTTTTAAATGTGTGATTGGTTTTTGTATTTTGCATATTTATGTGTACTTTATCAATTAGTAATAAAATAGGACTATGGTCCGTAAGTTCGTTAAAAATAAACGTCTCCCAATCATCCCTGGTTTTAACCATAAAATGGTCAATACACGTGTTGAGCCTCGTTGGCTTGTCAAGTCCCGGTTGAATTCCATGATATGCTAGAACTGTCAAGTAGCTTGCAGAATTAGTTGATTTTTGAGTTGATAATATGTCTATATTTACGTCACCTGTGATGATTATGTTACGGCTATGTGTATTTTCTAACAATTTATTCAAGGAAGAAATGTAAACCTCTGGGTTAGAGAAACTCGGAGGCCTATAGGTACAAATAACAGTGGTGCTATTATTTAAAGTGATTGTTATACAGTTTCCTTCAAGTAAATCATCTTCCTTAGCGTTAACTTCAATATTGTCTTGAACATAAACAACAACTTCTTCCCCCCGGATCACGCAAGCTTGCAGACGTGTTTTTGGAGAATAGTTCTTTTTTATTTTTAATAATAGTTTTCACCAAATTTTAATAAATTTAAAAACACTAAAGTACCAGGCGCGCATCAGTTGCAAGAGCAACACTTGGTCAGAAAAGGACAGCTACAACCGAGACAAATACATTTCGTGGGTACGTACACCTAATAAGTCACTGTCACATCAATGTCAAAGTAAACGTAACTGTCACTTGAAGTTGACAACCCATCAAACAGAACATAGACCAAAAGTTGCATATCCTTTGCAGCCTGACAACTTCTTAAATAAAATAGAACAGGTAGAGGTTTATTAATTTGGGGTATAAATTACACATCTAAATTTTTACTATAAAAATATGTCTTTAAAACGCACACCACCTGGAACCCCAAGTATGAATCCTACCAAATCAACATCAAGCTTGCTTACTACAATGCGCCACGAATTTGCAACTAACTTACGAAAAGCCTCTGTATCACTTGAAGATATTGCTTTAACTAATTCTAAGAGATCGAAACGAAAACATGATACCGAAGAGGATTTACAAGACACACATACCATTGAAACGTTAACAAGCATGCTTAAAAATCTTGCATCGTCATTTGAGAAACGTTTTGACTCCTTAGATATGTCTATGAAGCAAATATCGGAGCAATCTATAGATATGCAGACAAACCTAAACTTTATTAATGAAAAATATGACAAATTATTGAAGGAACTGGAAAAAATTGATGAAGAGCGCACTATAGATAAAAAAAGAATTAAAGAGCTTGAAGGGAAGATTGAGATAATGGAGAGAAGATCTAGAGCTTCCGCAATCGAAATACGCAACGTTCCCAAATCCACGAACCCAAAGAAAAACGAAAATAAAGCTGAATTATGTGAACTTATTCTTAATTTGGCCAAAGCTGTAAACTGCGATTTGAAGGAGTTTGAAATAAGGGATGTGTACAGAACACGTACCAGGAATGACAATGTCATGCCGATAATACTGGAACTTACGACCGTTGTTAAGAAAGAACAGCTTCTTAGTGACATAAAAGAGTTTAACAAGCTTAAGTCAAATTCTGAAAAGTTAAATTCGAATCATTTAAAAATACCAGGCGCTAGTAAACGTATCTTTACTTCGGAGGCTCTAACAGCCCAAACACAGAAACTTTTCTTCAAAGCGCGTGAATTCGCTAAAACCAGTAACTATTTATTTTGTTGGACATCCCGAGGTGTGGTTTATATGAGGGAAAATGAAAAACAGCCCTTTTTTCGTATTGATTGCGAACTTGACTTACAGCGACTTAAGTCTAAACAATGAGTCTTATTTTATATTTGGTTATCCTTTTGTTATTTTTTTTATTTTTTTCTTATCATGCTTATATTATTGCCTGTATACTGATTGCATGCATTGTTTTTTGATATATTACTTTACATTACCAATCTCGATATTTTTAATACTGTGCCTAATTTGCTTTATATCCAATCATTATTTCTCATGTTTAATATTAATAATCCTTAAGGCCTCAAACATCAGACCAAAAAACAAATCCTATAATACACACTTCACTGAAAATATTACTTCTCACCGACAATTTACTAACCTACATTACTCATCACTAATGTGCGTTGGTCCTCTACAAAAGTTATACAAATCAAAACAAAAAACAAAAAAACTGTCCACACTTATAAAGCTCGTTATAAAACAATATCATATTTAATATGAATATTAATACATTAAATACTTTAAATAAGGAAATCGATAATTTCCGCGAATATGCCTCCTATTACTGTGCACCGCACGAGTGTTCTTTATACGTTGATCTTTGTATAAATCACCTTAAAATCTTTCATGTTAATATTAGAAGCGTAAACAAAAATTTTGACGAACTCACTGTTTTTTTATCTAGAATAGACACTGATCCAGATATCATTATTCTGACTGAATGTTGGCTTGCCAAGGTGGTTAATCTGCCAGTTTTGAGTGGCTATAACTCATATAAATCTACTGCACAAAACCAGAATGATGGAGTTATCATCTTTGTAAAGCTCGGTTTGCCTTTTGATGTGAAAGTAGCTAACTTGTGCGATGCCAGTGGCCTCTTGCTTACTTACAATAACAACATTGCCGTTGTTGCTGTGTATCGCTCTCCTTCGGTCAAGAACGTTGAGCATTTTTTAAACTCGTTAAACGATATTTTAATATCATTGGCTAATTATGACACAATTACCGTAATAGGAGACATAAATATTAATATTTTGGCAGAAAATTCTGAGCCAAAACCTGAAACTTATCTAAATCTCCTTGCCTCACACGGATTACTACCAGCACACTCTCTTATCACACATGATAGAAGTTGCTTAGATCATGTGATGATCCGAAGTAGTGGGAAGGTAGTGACGCTAGTGTTTGACTCCTTTTTCACAGATCATGCCCCAATTCTCACTTGCATTGATCAAACCAAGAGACCTAGTCAAACAAGAATCAGTTCTCGTCTGAACTTTGATAATGTTATTGAACATATTGGCCTTGTGGACTTTTCTGTCATACTTAACCTAAGTGATGCAAATACTGCCGCAAACCTCTTGGTAACCAAGATATCTAACGTTATTAAAGCAAACACTAAGGAGTTCATGTTTTCATGTAGAAAGCAGGTTGTGAAACCGTGGATCACCCCTGGACTCTTGCGATGTATACGAAACCGTGATCGTTTACATATTAAATTTAAAAAAGACCCAACAAATGAAACAACTAAAATCACTTATCTCAGATACCGAAACTACTGTAACAAGCTATTAAAAAAATTAAAACGAATTCATGAACAATCCCAACTACAGGAAGCTAAAAATAATACCAAGGCTACGTGGAAGGCCATTAAAAACATAACAAACATGCAAACAAAAGCAACGCCAGCAAAAGAACTGTTGAGCCTTTCCGATGAACATAGGTCTTCCTTAAACCAGGTAAATAACTACTTCATCAATATTGGTAATAGCCTTGCTTCTAAAATCCGTACTAGTCACCCCTTGCCGATTAATTCTGATCCTCCACTTTCAATTGAGAATCTTGCCGGCACATCTATGGCTCTACTGGAAACAGATGAAGCCGAAGTCCTAGGAATCATTATGGGTCTACGCTCTGATAGTGCTGTAGGTTGGGATGGAATTTCTTCATCCATTTTGAAATCAGCTAGTAAATTTCTTGTGCCTGTACTAACCCACATCTTCAATCTATGTCTCTCATCGGGGGTATTCCCAAACGTCTGTAAAAAGGCTCTTGTGCATCCTATACATAAGGGTGGGGACAAACGTGACGTGGGTAATTATAGGCCAATCTCAGTTTTAACTTCCCTGTCGAAGATCCTGGAAAAGATTTTAAATACGAGACTTTTTGGCTATTTGGAAAAGTTCAATATATTATCAAAAAATCAATATGGGTTTAGGAAGGGTCTGTCCACCGAAGATGGGGTCATGGCACTAACGGAGTTCATAGCAAAGAACATTGATAAAAGAACCAAAGTGGTTGGGACTTTCCTTGACCTCTCAAAGGCCTTCGACACAGTGTCCGTACCTATCTTAATTAAGAAAATGGAGAAAATTGGTATAAGAGATCAAAGCCTCAAAATTTTTCAAGATTTTCTCACTGGACGAAAACAGTGTGTCAAATTAGGCGACATAACAAGTGACGACCTCCCTTTGAGCTATGGTGTCCCGCAGGGCAGTGTTCTCGGACCCACCCTATTCCTAATTTATATAAACAGCCTATGTCAAACTACCCTCCCAAACTGTAAGTTAATAACTTATGCCGATGACACAGTTTTGCTTGTGCATGGGGACACTTGGGAACATGCCCGCAGCTTAACTGAAGACGCCCTACGGTTTGTTGCTAAATGGCTCTATGACAATCTTCTTACGCTTAACGTTAGTAAAACCAAATTTATAACTTTTTCCGCTTCAGTTACTTCCCAGCCAAAGGAATCGTTTAATATCAAAATCCACGATTGTGACAAGCCTGTTCAAACTTGCTCTTGTTTACCGCTGACTCGTGCCAATGGCATAAAGTATCTCGGAGTTCATCTTGATAGCACTCTCACTTGGATTTCGCATATAGAAGCAGTGACTTGCCGTATACGTAGAGTTATACCCATCTTGAGAAAGTTGAGGAACTCAGCAGACCTGAAAACTCTAAGGATGGTATACTACGCTCTCGCACAATCAATTATATCATACTGCATCCCGGCTTGGGGTGGAGCAGGGGTGACACATCTTCTTAAACTTGAAAGGGCACAGAGAGCTGTTTTGAAAGTTATGACAAGGAAGCCCTTTCGATATCCCACGACTCAACTATTCGCTGACTGTGAAGTTCTTACTGTGAGACAGCTCTATGTGCTCCACTCGATGCTGCGTAAGCATTCAACGCTCCCTTTCGATTGTACGGCGAACCGGCGTAGAACCTTCAGAGTCTGTCCTGCTGTCCCCCACCGAACCGCTCTTGCAGGAAGACAATATTATGTACGTAGTCCATGTTTGTACAGCAAAATAAATAAAATACTGAGTATTTATAAATTTGCATCAAGACAATTCAAAGTTACTCTTAAAAACTGGTTGCTAAAGCTAAATTATTATGAAACGGAGGACTTGCTGAGGGTAACGCGTTAGGTAAATATTTTTTACTTACCTGTTTATATTAAACAATGGGATCGTCCGCTACCATGCAAAATGCATTGTGCACACACGCGCACCACTTACATAAAACTCACACACCACACCACATAACACACACATGCACACGTGAATCATACACTCAATCATACAATAATTACACAACTCACCCATGTAAGTAAATGTAAGAGATTGTAATTATTTACTGATCCAAGGATTTATATTTTAGAGTAAGGGCACACTTATATGTAATGTAAGTTAAATCATTGTATTTTTAATTATTGTTTTTTATTTGAATTTTGTTTTTTTAAGTTAGTTAGTTTTCAATAATTGTTTGGCAATTTAGTTAAGATCAAAATAAGGAAGAATTAGCGCCTGTCACACAGTTTCACTAGAAACTAGTATCGGCGTTAATGATCCCTATCTTTAAATATAATAAAGCAGCTTTTATTTATATTGAGTATTGATTAAGATAAATTGTACATTGTATATTGGTCAATAAAAATTATTATTATTATTATTATTATTATTATTACAACTCCATCATTTTGGTTCAAATGTTTTTTTGTGTAAAAAAGATTATAACCAACAATATTAGGCGGCAAATTAAGCTCACTTGTCCAGCATTCTGTCAAAACAAGAATATCAACTCGAAGCTCCAGGCTGGAGACAAATACTAAGAATTCATCTAGGTTCCGGTTAATGCTTCGAATATTAACGCTTAGAATAGAGTTTTTTCCAACTGTCAGTCCACCGTTACTGAGTTTTAAAAAGTCAGATACATCATTGATCCTAGTGCATTTTGGATTGATGCTATTATCTATATCATTTATATTGTCAGGTCCGAACTTTAAAGAATGAAAAGCCAATTTCCAAACCGTGTGTTTCTTGGTAATTGAGAGGAACTGTTATTCGATGACGAAGTAATACTACAACGAAATTTAATGAGTAGGTATAAGGAATAGATTGTGTTAAATGTGTGTATTGATTTGATGTAAATATGTAATTTGCGGTAATAGTGTATATATGAATGTAGGTGTATGGTGTAAAGACGTCTGAGTCTAGGTTTGTGTAAATTGGTGCCTCATTAATTTCTAACAAGGAATAATTAAACGTAAATCTAAGAGGTATACAATACATTAAAAATAGTCATATGGAACATTTTTTTTCAAGTTTCTTTAAATCTGATTCTTCAGCAATGCGGATCTGTACAGATCCCTCGGTCTTTCTTATAAAAATTTTGCCATACGACGTCCAGCAAAATGTAAAGCCGTTAGTTTTTATAAAATCACGCGCCAGAAAAAACAGTCGCCGTCCCTTTGGAGTTAAACTCTCCGATATAAATATTGGCTTTTTAGTAGTCGAATCGCCAAAAATGTTTGTATTCAACTTTTCCATTTTCTCTTTAATACTTAATTTACGAAGTTTTTTAATTAAATTTTCCTTTTTAATTACTGAATTGAATTCAACAACAACTGGGTTTGCATCATTTTTTCCCATCACGCGGTAAATATCTCGAATTTCTGTAGTTTCTATTGGAATTTCAAGAGCCTTGCCAATGATTTTTACTGATTCGAATATTTGTTGCTTTGATTCATTTTGTGCCTTTGGTATATTTCGTATCTCAATTTTTGTTGAGCATGATTGCCTTTCTAAATCTTCAATTTTGTTTTGCATAGATGTAATGTACGCCAAATTTTCTTTGCGCTCTTGCCTTAGACTGTGCAGCTCAGCATAGAGGCTGTCGTACCGACTTGAAAGTGTATCCATAAAAGTATGAAAATCATTGTTTTGTGCCTTTATTTCATCTAATGCTTTCTCTAAGTTCAGTAATTTCGTACTTTGATTTTCACAAAAAACATCAAACATTTTTCGTACTTCCAACACAAAGTCTTGTTGTTCATTATCCCGTTTTCTTTTCAAACGAGTCTTGACTGTGTTGCGTTGGCTATCACTATCTCCTACATCGGAAACGCTACTACCATCACCGGCGGAACAGACAGATAGTAAGTCTGTGGTAGTTCCTAAAGTGGTTGGTGGGGTGCGCTTTAAAGGCATTTTGTTCTATTTAGTATAAGTGGATTTTCAGAACACACTTATTCAAATTTATATAAAGTACTAGCAAACCCGGCGAACTCCGTTTCGCCACCAGATGGCTTCGTTTTTTGTAACATTTCGTTTGGGGATTTTTTTTTTGTTTTATATTTGAAAAGGTTTTTTTTTCATTTCACAACAGTAATGAATTCATTTTGATTACAAAAATGAAGTGTAATTTAGTTGAACTTCTCTTCGAAAAAAAATGAAAGTGAATCCAAAGTAAATAGGTACTGAATCGAAGCGTTATACGTGTCCGCAAATTATCCGTTTCATTGAAGTGCTCTTTGGTAAACCACATTTTTTGTTTTCTGGTCTGACGTTAACACAAACAAAGCGGACGGTTTCCCAACTCGTGAACACGCAACGTATAGCTGCCCATGTGAAAAACAATGATTTTCTAAATTTATCCCGCAAACACTAAGCGATTGGCCCTGCGACTTGTTAATTGTCATTGCGAACGCAAGGCGAACCGGAAATTGCAATCGTTTGAAGTCAAACGGAAGATCAGTCGGAATCATTGGTATTCGAGGAATACATACATTTTCACCTGCGTACTTTCCGCTAATAATGGTTGCCTCCATCAAATTCGGCATAAGTCTTTTCACCGCAAGTCGAGTACCGTTGCAAAGTCGCGGTGGATTCAAATTACGCAATATCATAATAACTGAACCAACTTTGAGTTGCAAGTTATGTGGTGGAAATCCTGGTAACTCCAGAGAGTTCAAAAACTCCGTTGGATAATTTACTACATCATCGGGATTTGTTATGGAATCAACGGATTTGTATGTCACCAAATCGCCATCGATTTTTGATTGAATGGTGAAATTCAGTGCGTGTACATCATTATTCTTTGCGGCAAGAATTGCTCGTTGACTTAACCAAGCATAATTCTGATAATTCTCACTAATGTTTGGGAAAACATTTTCAATAAGAGCTAATTGAGAGTCCACAAATCGGCAAAAGTTGTTTGTAAGAGTAATTAATCCAGTTGTCGCATCAACTGGGACTTTTCCATTTCCAACAGCTAACAATTGTTTGGAAAATTGTGCAGCACTTTGATCATTTTGAAGTTGAACTCTCATATTAGTGGTTAGCGATAATGTTTTTACGTTATTCCACAAAGGTGATGCCTTCAGGCAAGCATTCAATTCATCTGCAGGCGTCCCTCGGGGAATTACTGGCAACGTCTGCCTGAAATCGCCTGCCAACAATATCATCAAGCCGCCAAAGATGTTGTTATTTCGCCGAAGATCCTTCAGCGTGAAGTTAAGTGCTTCAAGTGATTTCTTATGTGCCATTGTGCACTCATCCCAAACAATGAGCTTGCATTGCATCAACAATTTTCCCATTGCACTGGATCGGGAAATATTGCATGTTGGAGTATCAATTGTGTTTAAATTGAGTGGCAACTTAAGCGCAGAATGTGCAGTACGACCGCCATCTAAAAGAGTCGCCGCAATTCCAGATGATGCTAACGCCAAAGCTATGTCACATCTTGATCGAATAGTGGCCAAAATCAATGAAATGACAAACGTTTTCCCTGTTCCTCCAGGTGCGTCCAGGAAGAATAGACCGCCATTATTATTGTCCACCGCTTGCATTAATGTTTCGTAAACTTGTTTTTGCTGTTCATTCAGCAACGGCACATTATTTAGAACGAATTCCTGCAAAATATCAACATTGTATTGCAGCTCTCGATTTAATTCTTGGTTGAATGCATCGTGCATCGATCGATTTGGCGCAATCATTCCTACTTCAATCAGTAGCTTGTTTGCAATAGTCAAGCATTGATCCTCAATCAGAATTAATCCTTCATTGTAGATTTCATCGGTTATTTGCATTTCGAGATTATTCGTTCGAATGCGTAAGCGATGCAATATATCTTCACATATGTCGTCTTTGTATTTGTTCCATAATTGAATTGGTTGTGAAGGAAAACATGTGGTAATGATAATTGCGAACAGCGTTCGTATTTGATACGCATTTGATGAAAGAACTGAATCCGCAAGTGTTAAATCCCAATGAGAATCGTTCTCCAGCAAACCCAATAGTTGACATGCTTCTCGATATGTTTGGCATTGGTGGCCATTCACAGTTTTCAAATGCGCAAATGATTTTGGTCCACGTACATTTACCAACAGCAGTCGCAAATAAAAACATTCATCATTTCTAGGATGAACAGTATACATGCGACCTAGCGCATCAGTGGAAAACACCTGTGGCCAATCTGGAACTGGGGTTCCTTGTTTACGACGTTGGAATTTCTTTGTTGCTTGATTCCAAGTGTAATACTTGGGCATTTCAACGTACATCAGCGTCGCTGCGAATGGATCTGCTTCACACATTGCAAAGAAGCTAGTCAATGTTGTCGATGGTGGTCTCTCAGCTCGTTGTGCCGCATTAGCCTCAGTGAAGTAAACTCTTTGTCCATTTTCCAAATGCACTGCTAAATGTACAACTGTGGGATATCTTTCATGAATTTGAAATGACAATAATCGCCACAGTGCTTCATTAGTACTGACGTATCTGCCCATTTGGAAGTTGCTGATTTCGTCATTCACATTTTCCGACGCAATACCAAACACAGCCATGTCACTGCCTTTTGTGACGTACTTGCACAAATATTTGACTGATTTGGCCGAATGACAACTCTCAACGTTCGCATGTGTTTTGAAAATTCGTGATAGCAGCGGGCAATATGGTACAATGAATTCATTTCCGATCTCAATCTCTTGATTTTGAACTTTAACTTTGATAGTTCGACCATTGTCTTCTTTTGAACGCCGACGATAAACTGGATATCCATCGTTCCCTGTGACTGTTTCAGCAACTAACGGTCGCGGATATCGTTTTGTGCACTTTCCATCAGCCATGCAAGGCGATAATGGATTAAATGCACCGCACGGTCCATGCACCATCTGTGTCGTCACAATGTCGTGTAGATGGGGATCAGTGACTGGATCAGGAATTTCAGCTGATATGATGTCATCCACTTCATTTGAATGTAATTTGTTCAGCAACCAAATTAGGATATGAGCATGCGGTAATCCACGCTTCTGCCATTCCACTGAGTACATATAACAACGTGTGTCGCCAAAAACTCGATACTTAGTGAGCACATCTATCATAACCTTGAGTTTTTGCTGAAATACTCTGGCGATTATGTCATGGCGATCTTGCGGTTTTTGGCCCGGGTCTAACTCACGTTCAATTTCCGTCCACTTCGGATTGCATGTGAACGTAATAAATAAATCCGGAGTTCCATAATTTCGCACGTACGTCATGGCGTCTTGAGCGTATTCGTGCATGTGGCGTGGGCTTCCGATATAAGATGATGGGAGAATCGTCAGGCGTCCAATATTCTGAACATTACCATCTGAATGAATAGCATCGCGCAAGTGTATATAGTCCTCAGATCGTAGCCGTGCCTGATTGAATCGGATGAACGCTAAACGTTCGGTCTCGACTTTGACATACATGTCGACAGCGAATTGCTGGAATAGCCGACGGCACTTCAGAATGACATTCTCCTCATGTGTACGAATCATCATACGATACGCATAGTAATTCATTGCGCTTAGATTTTTGTTCGTTGATACGCCTGTAAATGCAAAATCCATTTAGGATTGATAATGGAAACCAATAATAGCAATAATTAGTGTGTGAACATTGTACCTGTAATTGGATCAACCATCTTCAACGTGATGTCGTATCCGTCTTGCCCTTGCCAATAAATGATTGGATACTGTAACGCATCGTACAAACGATGTGTCTCGTTAACACGATGCATGATATTGCTTCTTCGCTGAACGACAATGTCTCGTGATGTAGTTGGATCACCAACAATAATTGCAGCAACATCATCAACGGTGGGTGCATTGAATCTTCGCACATGTTCACCTCTTGGGATACGATCCGCTTTTATGACAAATTTGTGCGTATCCGATGGCATTCGTTCCAATGCTGTTTTGAACATATTAACCACGGCGTTATTAGCGTGAAAGAATGCCTGCAACTGCTCAATAATTCGTCTCTTTAACTGTTGCGTTCCCTGTATATTGCACCGCACATTCAGCTGATCCACCATCGACGAAATGAAATATATTTGCAGGAATTGATGCGGTTCATTTGGTGTTGGCACCATTGAACCATGCAAATGATATATTTGTCCTTGTATCTGTGAAGAATATCAATATCATTTGTTGAAGAATACGGTGTGACTTCTGATCGTGTGATGGAGAAGTGTGTGGTGTATGTGTAGTTGTTATGTGTTGCAATTGATTGTGTTGGTGTGATTGATTAGTGTGAGTGATTGGTTGTGTTTGTTATATCTTTTACCTTGCAAGTCGGCATGAAACCGCCTTCTCGAATGATATTAGCTCCGAAGGAAGTCATGCGAAAGCAGTTATTATATTCAAGGATGCGTTGAAGAAAATGGTTGGAATCGGGATCAGTTCCATCGAACAATGGTTTCAGTGGCTGTGGTGGTGTAAGTAATGGATCCAGTTTAACTTTTCCACTTGCGCAGCACAATCCAGCCGTTTCTCTTTTAAACTTTATTGCATTGCAATATTGGCATACAGTCGTCATTGGTCCAATATCTAAATTTTCATCATCACTGTAGTTCTCAGTTGGATCATATTGGAATGCCAAGCGATTGTATGATGCCAATGATCTTCGTGTGCTCACGCGTTGTCTCAATCGGGCATTTTCTCTAATTATATTTTGCCTTTCTTCGCTTAAGTTCTGTGAATAAACTTGTTGCTGGCTTGCATGTCTTGTGCGGCGGCCGATGTTCACACGTCGTACTCTCGGCATTTTGAACTATGGACAGACTGGTGAATTTTCCCTCAAATGCACAATACAGCTTTTAATTTAGCGTTTGAAAGCACGCATAAATGTTACATGTAGCTGTCAAACAATGTATCACGCACCGGCGCCATCTACTTAAAATGAAACGTACTTATTTTCGTGAGGGAAGTACATGCTATATATCAGAGATGGCACTGTTTGTGAAAAATGATTTTTCCTGTTTTTCTGCTATTCTCTTCAAACTTTTCCCAAATTTTCTTCGCTATAAACCTCACTGAGCCCGAGACCTTTCCAACGAATGCAAAACCGTGGAAATCGGTTCGTGCGTTCTGGAGTTATAGCGTCAGGAAGGAAAACCCGACTTATTTTTATATATTAGATTTACTTACTTGGCGTTAAATAAGAACAAATACGCTCCGCTCATGAATGTTCACGCTTCCGCTTATGATTGGGTGCAGGTTAATTCCTTGACGTAGTTGACGCGCAGTGACAGAATAGCGGCAAAAACCGGTTATTGTGTATAGTTGTCTTCTTCGCACACGGGTCCATTCACAGCTTACTCTGCAGTTATGACCGCCTGGTATTTGCGTTGAATTTTTATCAAGTTATTTATTTTAAATATTTATTAAATCAATTCAGACACGGTTTTTATAGCACAACCATTCGCTTACGCGGTCCGGGGGGAAGAGTATGTATGGATGTATGAATGTTTGTTACTCTTTCACGTAAAAACTACTAGACAGATTTGGATGAAACTTTGCAGTAATATAGCTTATACATCAGAATAACACATAGGATACTTTTTACCGCGGGAAAACATCTCATTCCCACGGGAAACCGACTTCCACGCGAACGGAGTAGCTGGCGGCCACTAGTAAGTAACAGGGATGTTATGGATATAAAATTTCGGATACGGATTGGATACGGATATGAAATAATTTCGGATTATCCGTTAGTTTCGGATAATTTCAGTTACGGATATTAGATTTTTAAGGAATTTTAATTTCTTTGTCATCAAAATTCCTTTGTCATCCACCGTGCGGCAAAACAAATAGGCTCTGTCCCTATTCGATACTGTCCGCAACTTTTATTCCGGATTCGGTTACGGATATGGATATTTTTTATATCGGATATCCGATAATTTCGATTACGGTTACGGAGCTCCCGAACATCTCTGGTAAGAAATGTACCGAACAGAAACCAAGAAACATTGTACAGATAGCTGCTTACAGTGAATTTGTTCCGGCTGTTGCCTCCCTACTTAAGGTAATTGTGTTATAGAAAACAACAGGGAAAATGGAAAATAAGTGCTTTTTCACTATAACAAAGGAAGTTAGTTTATCAGAAACATATACCTGTATTGCTTTATGTTTGTTGGTAGAAAATATAAAAAACTAAATGTATGAGTTTGATTAGTATACTGTAATATAAAATCTACGTACGAATAAATTGATTAAGTTAAGTGTAGGTACTGAAATACTAATTATGAGTAAACTGAGAACTAAGGACTACACAGCAGTATAGTCTAATTAAATAATCTAAATTATATGAAAATTAACGTGACTTCGTAACGGAATCTATATCATCGAATTCGGAACAAAAATAAATTATCATAACTCACTCGTCTTAAAAGTGTGAAATTAAATATACTTAATACTATAGTAATGTTTCCGAATTTCAAAATATATTTTTTGTCATATAAATATTACACAGTTTGTGAAAATGTACATATGAATGGAAAATTGACGGTTTTTTTTCATACAAAAACTATTGAATGCATTCATAATATCATTTCCTACTGACAGGCAATGAAATAACTCTTAACACACTGATAAGAAGACTTATTTTACTTCGTATGGAAACATAAAGAGTATTCCTATTTTTACGTGAAACGACTTTAAAATCATTACCATGACACAGGGTACCATACCAAAAAACTGAACCGTAACGAATTGGTTTATATCGTCTCATTGTAAAAACTACAAAACGATTCATCGTACAAACATAAATTTAATGTCATATTTTAGGGTACATAGTCGGCTCGCTATAACTAAAATATTTCTGGTTTCTTTCAATCTTTAACACTAAAAGTAATGACTGATGAATGATGAAGACGTTTTAAGTTAAAACTAACTGCCGTGTGTACCGATATAGATTTTCTAATTCGTTAATGTTGCGAATCTCGAAGACTGCCATTTTTCAATCAATTAAACTGTACACTGAAAGTGCTTGGATTAGTTTTCACATGACTAGTTCTAATTGAATTCGCTAACGAATTGTTCGATTGAAATGCTATTGTTTCAACGTACTTGCATTGGCTGTGTTAGTGACATGTTTATAAGCTAACAGTGTGGCGTAGATATATGTATGTTACAGTCATAGTGATTAAATGGATATTATACATAATGACTGGTCATTATTTATAATAGCCAAATTGACTAGACAATGTAATAAATTAATCACTTTATCTGGACATTATTCATAATAGCGTGTCAAAGTTAGCCAAAGTAATAATATGGCCTAGCCGACTTGTTTTACGGCTAATACCCGTATTTAGAACATCAATAGGTTAGGTTAGTTAGGTTACTTTTTTGATACCGCCCAAAAAAAGGAGTCCCGCGTAGCGGGACTCCGTCGACCCATGTTTGAAGCCAGTTTTTTTTATTTATAGGAATATATTTTTTGTTACAGTTTTCCATATAAAAAAGTCTACTAACCGGCTAAAACTAGGTGTAACCGCACTTCGGGTATTAGCCGTAACATATATAAAAACTGGCTTCAATCATGAGTCGACGGAGTCCCGCTACGCGGGACTCCTTTTTCTGGGCGGTATCAAAGAAGTAACCTAACTAACCTAACCTATTGATTTTCTAACCGGCTAAAACTAGGTGTAGCTGCACTTTGGGTTTTAGCCGTAACACAAACGAATATCTACTTGTTTTATTACATTATCCAAGTCTTCGAAGATATTATATAAAATAGCCAGTTAATGTGATTAATTTTGTGTCAATTATCACTTTATCTAAATTGAGTAGATATTATATATAATGGCTAGACAGTATGTATAATATCCAGATTTATTACTTTGGCTGTAACATGTACATCGATTAAGATGTCAATGGAATTAGATTGGCACTAAGTTAGTAGTGTTTCTTTTTTCCTGGATTATCATCCAGAGATTTTAAGCCACTCTGAAATGTAGGTAATCAATTAATCGTTTAAGTAATTATTAAATAATCTGTTTAAATAAAAGCACTTGTGTACGTAAGTAAGATTTTTTTCACGGGTGTTAATAAATGAATTCATAATTTATTTGAAAGTGTTCTTAATGATACCTACTAACTAACCATCTTTAAAATAATAGTTTATGAAAAAAAAACAAAAGAGTTATGGAAATTACATTCAAATATACACAAATATTATCTTTACTACTTTTTTTATTATTTAGCCGTTTCGATCCCATTGTTGGGCAAAGGCCTCTTTCAAACTCTTCCACTTTTGTCGGTCTGTAGTGTTTTGAGTCCATTCTTTGTGATATCTCTCTAATTCGTTTCGCCGCCTCGTTCTAGGTGTTCCACGTTTACGAACGGTATTTGGGGTCCAGAGGGTAGATTGTTTGGACCACGAATTATCTGGCATTCGGTAAACGTGTCCAGCCCAATCCCATTTGATTTCAGCAGCCTTACATACAGCGTCCACGATTTTTGTTTTGGAACGCAGTTCGGTGTTGCGGACACGATCTGTCAATTTGACACCGAGAATACTACTACGAGTATGATAAAAATAGCTCAAGTAAGAAGCCTTTACTATAGCCGCCCTTAGTAAACATGCTTCAACCGTACAATTGTACTTCTTTAACCTTGAAACACACTATTTAAAGCACACTCTCAAAAATATTATACACTAGTAGCCGCCCGCGACTCCGTTCGCGTGGAAGTCGGTTTTCCGTGGGAATGAGATGTTTTCCCGCGGTAAAAAGTACTCTTTGTGTTATTCTGATGTATGTTATAACCTATATTACTTAAAAGTTTCATCCAAATCTGTCCTGTAGTTTTTACGTTAAAGAGTAACAAACATTCATACATCCATCCATACATACACACAAACTTTCAAGTTTATAATATTAGTAGGATTTGTGGTTATTTATTAATTAGATGACGGGAATCGCTTACCCATTAACTCATATACCTATTGACCGGGCTAACTATTAGTAACCCAGGTTACATTACAATACTCAATATAGATGACGGCAGGTCTAAAGGCAATTATACCGTCCTGAATGAAGCCTCGATGTGTAGGGTTCATGAATTATGTATGCTACGCTACATAGAGTTGCCTGACTGATTAGTATCAATGAACGTGCCCTGCTAATATATCTGTGAGTGACGACTGGACATACTATATGCTTGAACCATATGTACTAACATATGGTTCAAGCATATGTCCTAATAATAAGCATAATAGAGTGAGTTCCTCTCTATACTTATAAAATAATAAGTCCTGACTGTCTGGCTGATTCAATATTACAGTCAGTTAGTACAGTCATTCCTTTTATGATGTAAGTGAGCACTAAGAAAGGATTTTTACAAATCCCTACGGGAAAACCAATTTAGCTGCGGGTGAAACACGGCATGAATTAGTATCTAACCGATCATCTAAAGTGTACAACGCTCATAAGATCTATAGTAGTCCACAGACGTTGATAATAAATAGTCTAGAGTCAATTAACTGCTTGTTTGTCGCTTCATTATGTATAATAACTCGCCTAAGTGCGAAGACTTGCGCATTGAGACTTCTGTGGCAACATTCAGGCATGCTAATAGTTTATCTATCACGGGATCTCTAAGGTTTTTTTCCTTATGACGCACTGAACAACATTAATGTTAGTAGTGTAAAAATACTTGTATTTTCTTAAAGTAACGAAAGTGGCGGATATTTGATTAACATTGCAAGGCCACGATCTCCTTCAATTGTATTAGGCTTTATTACAGACAATTTAGCCAGTATACTGTTGGTACCGAATTGTTACGTTTTACTACTACTAAACGTAGATTTGCAAGATAAATCCCCTTGTTGACTCTAGGTTTAGTTTTTGTATTGGGATAATGATATAGAAGTCAAAAGTGAAAATAAGAAGTTGAAAATAGACCTTACTATGAAATCAAATAAATAATATTTTTTAAAGTCTGATTAACTCATCGAATTTATCTTTACAAACGTGTGTTGCCTATAAACTTAAATTATTCTGAGTGGTATTGCCAAATTGAATTATCCGTATCCCACCTCCATCATCGGTTCATCACAATTGTTATTTGAAGTAATAAAGCTGATTCTTATTAACGTTCATATGACTAAAGCCTTATGGTGGATCCACACCACCCGGCGGCATGTGCCGTCGGCCTGGCCGCCGGCTTTGTGCGCGGCATCCGCAACAAAGCCGGCGGCCACTTTGCCGCACGCTAATATAGCTCAGATAACAGTTATGATGATCAAAGTCTTCAGACTGAATTAGGGCAACATCATCACACTTTTCACACGTTTATTTTAATAAACCCCAGTTCTTTTTTTGAGTAATTCGTTGTATTTTTATAATAAAGATTATTATTATTATAAACTAGGCCTAAAAACTTGTTAAAAAATACATTTTAATTCCCCACACTATATTCGGTGCTGCCAAGGTAGTTGACCCTGTTCAGATATAAAGTTGAAGCTCATTTCTAATAAATGCTGGCACAAAATTTGCGGTGTATTATATTTTTCTGAATATTATGAATTAGTGTAAGTACTTCCACTGTGGAATTTCTATAACCTCGCCTTATAAAAATATGCAGACAGACACAGGCCATCACGTCATGCTTTGCTCTCTGAGGTTGTTAATTTTAACATGTATGGAAAATCTGGAATGTGTGTGCCAAAATGCCAAATGCATCTTCTACAACCATGCGTCCTCGACTTATTCTGTAATTATTGAAGAAAGCTGCGCTTGCCGGCGGCTTTTTTGGAGGCTTTGCTTGCGGTAAGCCGCCGGCAGTGCCGCCGGGTGGTGTGGATCCACCATTAGACTACATAATATGTAGTACATATACAAAACAACACTATAACCTTCATCAAAATTATCTTACCTTCATTCCAGCCAATACTATACAGCACACGATACTAAGCAGCGTGTCTGACAGCCTGATCTCGTGAACATGTTTGATAACTGCCACCCACGTGGCCACGAAACCTTCGGCTTTGAACTTTAGGCCCAGAAGACCCTTCAATTGGGATGTGGCGATGGTGACGGCGGCGGCGGATGTGAAGCCTGATACTACCGGCTGGGATACGAAGTCGATGAGGAAACCTGGAAGAGAAGTAGGTTTAAGGTTGTCGTATGGGTTTTTACAAACCGTATTTGGCTTGGCTAAGTTTTATAAAAATAATGATTAAACAACTTTCAATCTACGTGATAAACGGTAACTAAAAGATTTTTTAGAGCCTAGAGGATCATTGTTCTTCTGCTTAATAATCTGCCACAAAAACCGAGAAAGAACCAATAAAATTTGCCAGAAATGGTACCAAAAAATGGTTTTCTAAGTTTCACAAAAAATGATTTTTTTGGTTTCAAATGTAAATTCTTTTTTTACTCTTTTGACAGCAATGGCTTGAGTTATACACAAAATGGTTGAAAACAGAGTAAATATTAAACAGAAAATCCACACGCATTTTTTGCTTCCTATTTTAATACAATTGCCTATTATTGTCATGCGATATTGAGCTACTTATCTTTAATTAAACCTTGGCCTTGTGGCTTGCATAAAGTTATTTTCACAACGAATGCCTTTATAACTCGCTAAAAGGCAACGTAACTACGGAAAACTTATATTTGCGTGGATGATTTGATTCAGGTTTTGTATGAAACAAAATATTGTAGTTAAAATAAATGACCTTACATTTATAAATATTTAAATAACTTACAACATGTTTAGGTAATCAAGTAGTTAATTAGTAGCGTTAATAGTAAAGAAAGTTCGTTTGCTTAAATTTTATACCTCTTTCAAAATCAGTTTTCAGTTAAAAGAGATCTAATTTTCAATGCAAAATTAATTTCACGAGGTTCACGTTCAAGGCTCCCAACTCTAGCCTACGGCCATTTGTAAGCGATCAGCAACATAAGTTGTGATTTGATTGCAAGTTTGATTGATGTTAAATGGCATTATTATCGCCGGACCGTCCTATTTATCACCGGGAAGCACTAAACGCAGCGTGTGCGTTTGACAGTAGGAAATTATAACGATATCAATGGGAAAATTCGAAGGAAAAAAACTTTTTTTTATCGCGTCTTTTTCAGATGCCTGAAGTGGGTATCCATTGAGTTAAAGGGCTCTTTTTGAAAATGAGTCTTTCGTGTCTGCTTAGTTGTAATATATTGATGTATCGGTCAAATTGTGAGTTTGGTCGGCGAGTTAAAAGAACGCCAAATGGCGGAAAATGGTTTGATTGTAACAATTATGAGTAAAACGTTTTACTTGTAACTAAAGTTATATGCTAAATCTGACACGTGTTGGTATTTTTCGTGTAATTATGAGCTTGCGAAACCTTTTAAAGTGTAAATCGACTTTATATTTCTAACTTCACTATCGTTTATCGAAACAGAAACCATAGATCAGCTAACGATAAATTGTTATTGTTATTTCTACCATGACAAAACTTTTGGTAAAGTTTAAAAATGTTCCAATCGCACTTAATAAAATACAGAAGTGTTACACGTTAAAAAAATTTAGTCTGAAACGGATGTAGCCCTGTCAGATCAATCCTGACAACAATTAGGAAACAAACATTTAACCAGCAGTTCAAAGACACCTTGCAAATATGTAAATACAGATATTTTATATCTAATCTTACATCTGTCTTCAACTAGACATGCAAACAGGTTGTCTTACTTGTAATGACTCATTTATATACATACTGTAATAACTTGTGTATACATTAAAGGCGTATGAATAACAAGGCGATATTAATTTGATAAATACACTGTGTTACTTGTTTTGATTAACGTTACTTAATGTACTTAATAACGTTACATAGTTGTTATATGAACAATAAAGTTTTTTTTTATTTGCTAATATTTAATTAAGTTACTTAAAAGGCTGAAATTATGAATCCATGCACGCCAAACTGGCAACTTTTTTCTAGAAAAATCATTAAAAAAATATTAATTTTACAGGCAGTTCATGTAGATATCCCGAAACAAAACGATTCTGCTGTCAATATTTCGTAACCGTAACCAATTAACATTTCAAGACGTTACGAGTACTTCCAATTCTTAGAGATGGCTTAAGACTTTACTAAAATTGAGTTAAAATAAAGGTAAGGTTTTAACTACTTCTTCATATTTTTGTATGATGAATATGAATTGCAGCACATATTCATCTAGTAACATAGATTTTAGGCATCCCCCTTTTTTAGGGCCACCTAGCTAATAGGCACCTGACTGACTTGGCTTGACGTGTTCAAAGTGAAAAAGTATCCGAAACGAACACCTTATATTTTTTACTTACTCCTCAAAACTTACCTAATCTAGACGTAGCCGCTACAATCTGCACCACACCAGATACGAAACACAGTAGAATAGCAAAGTCTTTGTTTGTTTCATGCGTGTACGTGAAAGTAAGAAGAGAAAGCAAGGCCGAGGGTCCAATGTTGATCTGTGGGCATGTTCCGAGCAGTGCGTAGACTATACCGCCAATGAATGAAGCGTAGAGGCCGTACTGGAACAAAAGTATTAAAATTTGTTTATATTACAATAACATTTTATATTTTAAATACAATATCGACAGTATCTGATATCAGATATCCAAGCTTTAGTCTGTTTAAACATAATTGAAACGCAATTCGCTTATTTAAAAAACGTGACAGTCAAATATGTTTAATTTTGAAAAGTAATATCTATTTCTAATCTTATTCCTGACAACATAACCCACTTATCAGAGCGTAATATCTTAAAATATTAAACACCCATTGCAAACGACGGTCACAATAGAAATTAATATACTGCTCCCAAATCTCTGCAGATCCCACCACAATGCTGTCTCGCTGGTAAAGCCCCTGTCGCCACTTCGGATGCCCAGACTACCCAGTATTGTGTATGGCAGTTAGACGGTAAATCAACCTTATAATACCAGGCTGGTGAAGGCAGATTTTCGGCCGATTTCGCCCTCAAAATCGAAAGCTCTCAACGCTTTTCGTAGCACGCTATGGTGCTCCCGTAGCAGATACTACGACAGTGCTACGGTAAGCGGATTGTAGTTGCGTGTCAAAATGCATGTAGAATTAATGAATTCGTCACATTGCAATGTGTAAAGTATTTCAACTATGTAAAGCGTTTGCATGTTTACTATTTAAAGTTCAGGCCATTGTACGCAGATTGCAGTTATCTGAATGTAAAATATCTTGAACGATTGTAGAGTTATATCTCTCATTGTTGTCTTATTTGTATCTTTAAATAACATTTATTTTCGGAAACTACTGAAAAATCTCTTTTTGTAATATAATATCAGTCCATCATGATAATTTTACGACACAATTCATGTTTAGCATACAAATGTTTAAATTCGTGGCACGTTTTTCTTACTATCTTGTTGGCATAGAATAAATTAAACCGGCAAATATTAACTTAATGTTACTATCAAAACACATACCAATAAATATGCTTCACTATTAATTGAAACACATTTTTTTTTATTATTCAGTAAGCAGTTAGGTCAAAGATTATATGTTAATAATTTAGAAAATATTTTTTTCTTTTATGCTATAACAATAATTAACTCTATCTTACGTTTATGTAGGAGTGTTTATTTATAATGTAACAACGATTTTTTTTAATTCATGATTCTTGTTTATACCTTGCACATCATCAATCCCGATAGAAGTCGTATAATTTCTTCTTTATGGTTCTAAACGAAGTGGTTTATGACTTATTATGCTAATTTCCAATATCTTTATTTAATTGGAACAAACTGTAGCTATACATTATTTTTTGTATACTTTTCTTGAGTGACCATAATATTGAAATGCTTTGAAACAATTGCATTATTATTTCATAACTTCAAGTATTTACTGTTATATCTACCAACAGGTTTGTTTTAATAATTTCTTGATAGAAATACAGACATGCAACAAGTGTCAGAGAAAATCCCTAACAATTTCTGAAGCTTATTTGTTTTGAACTCTAATTCAAATACGTCTAAACCTTAAACGAGTACCTAATTTAGTTTGATAGACATTTTGACTTTAAATTCTTCCATTATTTTCCGAGACATCTGTAAACATAAATTTCTCATTAATAACCCTAAAACCATTCTCACCTGCGGCTCCAACCCAGCCAGTGCAGCATAAGCAATCGACTGCGGCACCAGCGTCAGAGCGACGGTCACGCCAGCGATCAGATCGCCGAGCGCGGTCTGCGTGGAGTACTGGCGCGACCACTTCCAAATAGGGAGGAGTGAGGTGAGGGAAGCGAGGGTCGGCTTCAACATGATGGGGCTGGTGGGGGGAAGTTGTGAATAAATAAAAAATATAAAAGAAGTTTAAGGATTAAGGAATAGAAACTAAAAAAAACAAAGAAAAAAGGTTGAGCCAAAAAATGTTTTTTTTTATAAAAATAAGTTAAGAATATGAAAAACAGAAATATTAAGAATTTCGTCTGAAGGACAGTGAGAGATGGTTAAAAATATTTGTACAAGCCAAATAAAGCAAAAATGATGGAAATCGACTAGGTAAGTGATTAGCGAATTAGAGTATTTTTAGTTTTGAGTTCGTAACGTATGGGATGGGAACACACACCCCTGAGGTAACCTAGGTTTGGTCTATATTTTTTAGTTTTTTGTTGATAAAGATTAGCTTGTATTAGAGGTACCACATAAGGACTAGAGGAAAACCTAGTTACATACGAAGACAAGCAATCATCAACCCGGGAATCGAACCCGGGATCAACTGCTTAACAGTTCGATATACATATTCCGCTGCAGTGCAGAGATCAACAAAGTTTGTCGTGTTGTTTAATCTAAATTATGTTTAAAAAAGTAAGAAAATGACTGGTTGGATGTTATTTGTTTAACCAAGCAATAAAGTCAACCTTTATATGAATAAAATTTTGTATTTTGTTTAACCCAAAAGATACTTTTTCAGCGGCAGCTTACCTAATTCCCGAGGGATATACGGGGTGTAAAAAGATTGCTTCCGAAAACAAATCAAAAGAATATTTACATAATTTAATTATTTTTTTACATAATTGTACAAAATTGCATTTATACTCCCACATTTTGTGATGATTTCAAATTAAATCATTTGTTATAATTTAATTTTTAATGTAAATCATCGCACCCGAACCATCAATTGATGTGTGAGCGATGATTTCAAGCTGCGAATATGACTTTTCTATACTGAATTTAGTTGCTATTTAGGCTCAAGAATCCATGGTTTCTGGCTTCGGAAGTGGTCTTGTTACACCCGTTATAGTAAAATTGTTATAAATAAACTTGTGACTACACATAATTATAATAATTTGTCCTATCATGCCCGCGAGAGAGGGACGGACTATAAACCATTACCTACTGTGAAATAAACATACATACCTACTTTTATAATGAAATACAAACACTATTATTATTGCTGCATATAATTCAACCAGTTTGATTTATGTTTAACGAAAACTGAATCGTATTATTGAACTGAATAACCCGACAATAGACCAAGAGTTGGTTTTCAATTTAAATAAATCATTAAATTATTAGCTAAGTGTGTCGATTTTTAACGTTTTTATTCACAATGTTAAAGCAAAATGATCACGCACTTAATAAATCGTCCTACTAATATTATAATCGTGAAAGTTTGTAAGTATGTATGGATGTACCTATTGATGTTTGTTACGCTTCCACGCAAAAACGACTGGACGGATTTGGATTAAACTTTACAGTAATATAGGTTACTAGAGACCCGCCCACGCTTCGCAATGGCCGACTTGCTCACGAAACATTGATTTTTGGCCAACTTAAAAAAAAAGTTTGTTCTTTATTTACAAATTTAAATGAAAAGAATACCTAAAGGATGGTGAGAACCGCATTAAAATCCCTCAACTGGTTTAGGAGGAGTTAGCGGCCAAACATACAAACAGACAGAATTAGCGTAGCGTAATGATACATCAGAATAACACATAGGGTACTTTTTACCGCGGGAAAACATCTCATTCTCACGGGAAACTGACTTCCACGCGAACGGAGTCGCGGACGGCCACTAGTTTAATAATATTTTACAAAGAATTGCATAAGTACGAAGTCTCAATACTATTAAAATTTTTGTCAATACAACGCACTGTCTACCAAACTGTTTAAAAAACAATCAGTTGACATCAAACATTTTTTATTTAAATTATTCTTTGTTTCGCCAATAAATTATAAATTGTTCAAAGACTATTTTATTAAAGTTTATTTTTATCACAAATCGAATTTATTAATCGTCACTGTCTTATGACATGAAACTTAAGGTTTCATAGCTGTCGAGTCGTAACAACCATAGTATTTTTTTATCAATATGCAAAAAGTCAACTCACCTTATCGTTAAAGATTTATCGTGCAAATAAAGAACAACATTAAAACATGGTGCAATCGTGTTAACAGAGCAGACAAACAACTGGTCGCAACAAATCACAAAAAACTTATTTCAAGTGGCATTTAAGAGCATTATTGTTTTTTTGTCTTGTCTTTTTTAGATGTGTTTGAACATTATCGGAAGAATAGGTATTGTTTGTGGTGCATACCTACTTACTAAGCAACAAGAAATATAAAGAAAGAAGCTTTATTTAGATAAACCTGTAAAAAATGACAAAAACTATGAAAACAAGAATCATCTTAGATCAGATACCAATTTATACTCTGATTTAAAGGAACTACTCATATTACCTACCATATCCATACATACTTACAAACTTTCACGTTTAAAAAATTAGTAGTATGGATGTTTGTTTCTCTTTCACGTAAACTGGAAAATTTTTAATGAAACTTTACAGTAATATAGGTTATACATCAGAATAACACATAGGGTACTTTTTACCGCGGGAAAACTTTTCATTTCCACGGGAAACCGACTTCCACGCGAATTAAGTCGCGGGCGGCCACTAGTAAAGTATATTTTAGCTTCAAGTCCCTTTTAAGCTGTATTGCGCACCGTGGGATAAAACTTTAATATATGATATGTCGCTGGTAATCTAACAATTGTTTTTTGATAAGCATCTTCATAGTGAAACTAGTATTTAATCTAGTATAGAGTCGTATTAACAATCAAAACAGAGGAAAATCTAGTTTTATCCGTGCTAGTGTTTGAATTGACAAGCATAAACAATGATAACATCTGAGTAGGAACGAGTATCATTGCATAATACGAACATTAGCGACAGTTTTGGTTAAAAAGCAAAAGATTTTTAAAAAGTAAACGAGGGCTAAGCCTATTTCATGCTTATCGTAAATAATGTACTCTCATTCAGAAAATTAATACGAACAGATACATAACTGTTATACATAAGTACTTATATTACGTAATGTTGATTACTTTATTAAAAAAATGTATTACGCTAATTCAAGTTTTCCTATTTTAGTAGCAAAAAAGACATTCAAACTCTAATAGAGAATTTAGGAATAACCCAAGTCACAAATAAGCAAATATGGGTAGCCACGTTTCTCATTACAATTTAAAAAAATATAGACTTTTCACACTTCGACGCTATTACCCGGAAAATGACATTCCGATTAACTCAATAGTATAATTCTAAATGACCTCCAAAAATGTATTTACTATTTTGTCATTATAATCATATACGTAATGGCAAATCACGATTAATAGTGCCTACCAAAATTATGATGCCTTCGTGTATTTGGATAAAATTATTAGAGACATAATTTACATTATTTACCGAAAGTTATACAGGGTGTAAAAAGACAACTTCTGCAAACGAAAACTGGGTATTTCTGGAGGGGTAATAGTTACCTACGTTCGGAGCATTTTTTTATGTATGTAACGACATATTTTTTTTCTATTATTACTTACTTACCTTATCAATTCGTGCATAGTTAAAGATTGGGTATAATGGCATGTTTATATTTTTGATTGTTCTCTCAAGCTTAATATCTATAGTTACTTGGAACCCACTTATAAATATATAAATAACCTTAGCGTCAACTTAATATTTTCACACGTATGTGTCAATGATTTACATTTGAGTGGCAACGAACGTGTTTACTAACGAACTAAGAAGGCCTGATTAGGTTCAATAAATTTAAGTTAAACGTGTGAATTTGTGTATTTTAATGTTTGCAGTCTGAATAATCCCAACAAGTTAGCTTTTGTGGTGGGACATCGGTTTTGGAAATATCATTCGAAACTGTATATTAATCTGCAAGTTTTTTTGCGGCAAACGTGTATCAAACAGGCTAAGCTAGCTGTTATGTAATTTTTAGCATTTAGATAGCCACGAGGCTTAAAAAAGATATGTTATTAGTTCTTTGATAATTTTAATTATAATGTAAGTACATACTTGGAAACCATTACAAAGCAATGGACCGACCCTTTATTTGGAATATTTACTTAAATAAATAAATCTCCAGACTAACACACCAACTGTGTGGCCCTAAACTAAGCAGAGCTTGTACTATAGGTACCACACAATGGACTAGGGGAGAACCTAGTTACACCCAGACACAATGGTCAAAATGTTTTATCGAAATTGGCCCGACCCGGGGATCAAACCCGGAACCATCTGCTTAGCAGTCCGGTACTATACCGCTGCACCACAGAAGTCGTAACGTATATGACACTACGCTATTAATATATCTTTGTAGCGCCGAATTTGTAAACCTACTAAGATCACTTAACATATTTTACTGAAAAAGAACTGAGATATAAAAGGCGTCAACAACTACTAAGGTGTCAACTCAATTAGTAGCAATTATATTAATGTAGGTACCTAGTTATTATGAAGAAGTGTGTGTCTACGATGGACTGAGTTAAGTAAACAGTTAAAAAGGTTTCATAATATCGTTCACAATTTATCTTTCTGGATTAATTTCTAAACCAATAAGGCTTTAAAAGATAATAACAAAGTACTTAGGTTACTTTACTTACATTCCAACACTAACCTACAAACCAAAGAAAATAAACTAAATAATAAACTCAAGTCTTACCATAAAAATCAACAGGTTAGAAATCCAATTATGATATTCCTTACAAAAGATCCCAATCATAAAACAATAAATTCACAATCACATTTTCCAGCTCCGACTCTCTTTTTCTGATTTACCGCGCTTTTCTGATGAATGGCCTTCCACGCTTGCGCCAACCCTTTTGTTTTTTTTTTTACAAGCGCATCAGGCAGTGGCTCGACTCAAACTGCCTCTGCTGTCAGAGTAAATTAATCTCGCAATCGGCTAGTTTTCCTGTCGTTGACCGTGATTGAACGAGCATTGTCAAGTACATCAAACCTTATTGTTACGCTTAAACCCACAGTATTGATTTGTAAAAAAGTATTAATACTTAAGTAGGTAATAAGAGCGATTTAATAATTAAATTAGCTAGTCGTAAGTAATGAAGATTTACTTTTTGCGACTTTTATTAAAATTAAATGTGATACCTAACAGCGTACCTAGATGAACTATTTCTTTATTAGTTTAGATTGTAAAGAAAGATTTCAAATTATTTTTAAACTTAAGTTGCTTTAAAAATATTAAAAAAGGTATTTTTATAACACCTGCATAAAATTCACTTGATTTTAATAACAGGCTGATAAACGTAGAAGGAAGTATAAAAGGCTCTATTATATGTAGACCTAACTTTGTTTCTATATTATAAAATCTTTTTTATTTCTAGTAATGTATTAAATTATTATTCTTGTACGTCGTTGATTCATCCATAAGCCTGTTAAACAATATGGAAAAATACCTAATTATTGTTTAGATTAGATAATTACATGTTTACCTAAATATTTAGTCCAGGGGATATAAATACAGGGTCTTCGGTACAACGTGAGCCAAATGAAAAGGTGAATAGGGACTCATTTCAGACCTATATAAACTACAAATCATCATGTTTGATGACGCAGAAATTTGCAATAAGGTATTTTTTAGCACGATCGTTTCTTCGCCGTATCCCGTACCGTGGGATCAAACTTTTATGTTGATACTAATAGTATCCAGGTAACAACCTGCACATAAACAGATAAATTAAAGGCCTTATTTTAAAACAAGCGTATCCAACTTCTTTTGTGGCGTCACGATAAGATCGCGACAAAAAACTGGGAATCACAAAGTAGGTAGATTTTAAAATTGGTACTAAAATTCATAACAAATCTTTTTTGTCATGTCGTTAGTATTTATGGTATTTTACCAAGTCCGAGATATTTGAATTTACAAATGTTAATTCTAATCCAGATACTTACTAACTCACTCTAACTACACTCTAAAATTGAGATACGCTATAGATGCACAAGCATTTAAAATTTAAGAAAATAATTAGGTGCTTTCGTATTTCTAACGTAAAACTAGAAAATTTTGTAAGGAAATTAGGTTTTTTTAAAATAATCTGAAGTGAATTCAACTCCGAGTAAAAAAAGAACAATCAAATTTTATATTCCTTACTCTTATAAATAGGTAATACTTATAATAAGTAGGTAAAGTCTTTTATTTTTATGATCCCCTTTTTTTTACACTTAAGCCATATAGTTTTTTAATAAGGATATTATACTCTAACTAGCTGGGTAATTCAAAAGGCCGCAAACGAGGTCTTTTCCAAGTTTCACGTTTAAGTAGATAAAGTGTCACACCTGCATAATCATTCAAACAAACATGCAAACATAGGTAATGATTTGTTAGCTAGTACGTGCAATACGGTACGAATAACAAACTCGTCACGTTTGAGAATCTATTGCATTCGTGGTGATCGATAATTAAATCTCCCTTTTTGAAACGCTTTTTAGCGTTACCAACGTAATTAAACAAACAAGTGATATAACGTTAAAATGTCAAAAAGGGTAAGTCCATCTACGTAATGATGATAGGCAAGAAAAACCCACTTTGAACATCCGTATTTACTTATGCTAAATCGTAGCATAAAAAAGATTGACAGGTTTTATACCCTGACAACGTAGCTGATGGTGAAACTATTTTTATATAATCGATTTACGGCCAAACTCAATATTCTACTAACCTTTGACGCCTTGTTATTTGTGTAACTATGGTAACCATTATCCATATTTTTGCGTCTCAATAAACTATGGTCGATAGCTGTTGATATGGAAATGACAGGAACACGTCACAAAAAACAAAACTAGCGGTTTCCAATTACCTACCAATGTTTTAACTAAAGTAGAATATTGAGATCGGCGGTTAGTGGATATAGTTATTACCCTCAACAGGCAATTTTACAAAAAAAAACTGTAAATATAGAGACGGCTCTACCACCCCTTTATGTTACAGCATATATTGAAACATTTAACTAGATATTTTTCTTTTACTTTTGAAAAGCCAAGGGACACATCTCGATGTCTTGCATTTACCTACTTACCCTGAAAGATCATCCTTCTCCATCTTTCTCATAAGTTCCTTATAAATTTGAAATGCTTAGGTACTTATTTTCACGGAATATTACCCATTTTATTGGAATATTAACTATTTTTATATGTATTAATACCCATCACTTCTGTCCTTACCATACTCGATCTTCCATGGACCATTTTTACTTGACAATTCATACTGAACGAACAACCCTAGTTCGTCAATTACCTCAGTTTTTCAATTAAAACTTTTACCAAACCCTGCAAAAATCTCAAAAAAGTCCCTATAATGATTACCAATTCTTTTCGAAACATTTGGCGATTAAGAAATTTATAACGGCTATTTCTCACGACGTTAATTGAATTCAATCGAGCGATACCTAAAAGTTTTTCGATAAGCAGTTTGATCGCCGTTCCCGCTCATTTGATAAAGTTAAAATGCCTTTTTTCTATTATTTACTTACTGTTTCCGATCCCCGTTCTAACTTTATACTGCGAAGTGAAGTCCGTCGAAGATACCGTGCTAGAAAGACTGTTTTGTATACAGCCTTTATATTGAGTCCATTATTTAAACCGAAATGGTAAGTTGAAAAAACAATACGCATTTTAAACCCCCTTGATTACCATAAGTTATAAGATAAAAACTGTTAAAAACATTCCATAACTTTGGTACCTACTTATAACAATTTAAGTTACAGTTAATCAAATAATCAAAATCTACTCAAGAAATTAGCTCAAAAAGTATGTAAACATGCTCATAATTAATGCCTATAGTAAGACCATTAAATAGCCATAAGTTAACCTGACACAGATTTTTGAAAGAAAAAACTTAGATATAAAACAACATTCCGTTTAGGAAGTCCCCTTTGATTGAGCCCCCGCTCAGAATCCGCAATGAGGTGAACAATGGATCATCCGGATATTGCCTGTCAACTGCGCGGGTAGACGTGCCCGTGCGCACTCTCGCTGACCCGCTCGAAGCTCGAACAGCCCTTGTGACGTAGACCTACAAATACTACTTTAATAATGTTGAGCGAGGAAGTATGAGAAAATAATTTATATGTTCACTGTATGTACACATTTTAAATGAATATAAATTATGATTGTATAATTTTGAAAAGAGTGCCGAGAGTTTTGCCGCCCGCTTTTTCTCTCGGTCTACTACGGCCATTGCTGATGAATGGAATGAATGAAGGGTGTCCCGTGACATCTTTTTGTATTTTACGCTTTTGACAATGTATAAGAGATTAGTTTTTAATCCTACATACAATAAAGTAATTTCATTTCATTTCATTTTATTTCTACCTTAGTACCGTTTACATACTCGTGGATGATGTAATGGATAAGGAATATCCAGTGATTAGATAAAGGGATTGTAGAATTCTTGGTTAATTGTTTGTGTGTCAGTGGGTTTATTCTTATGTTAGAGACTAGCGACTCCGATCGCGTGGAAGTCGGTTTCCCGTGGGAATGAAAAGTTATCCCGCAGTAAAAAGTACCCTATGTGTTATTCTGATGTAACCTATATTAATGTAAAGTTTCATCCAAATCCAGTAGTTTTTACGTGAAATAGTAACAAACATCCATACATACTCACAAACTTTCACATTTATAATATAAGTAGGATTTTACATTAATTAAATTAAACCCTGGTTAGTACGGGATTTGGCTTTGATAAAGCAAGTGGTGTATAGGTATAGAGGTTATAGATAATAGCCGTGAAGGAATAAAACGAATATACCAGACCTTTAAAACATAAAATTAGTGAATAAGTATATGTGTTAGTTTATCTTCATTAGTTTTAGATACTAAAACGAAGACCATACAATTTGTACCTACCTATAGCTTTCAACTCTTAATTAAATATACCTATGAAAATATTTCAAAGCCCATTGTTTCAGTTATAAATCCTTTCATAAAATTGAAAATCCTGTAATAAAATTGTTTGTACCAACGCAAAAGAAATTTCAATTAACCTAGTTTTCGTTAGGTATTTATTTTTCAGGGATAGTGTACATTACCGTCATTAAATAATCTAATATAATTAGTAAATACCAAGCTTGTCAACCAAGAAACTAAATTCCGTTGTAATCTGAAACTCCTTGTCGCAGGAAATTAATTCAATGTCAATAAAGTTATTATCCATAGATAGGTACTAGATACGATAGTTAAATTTATATAAAAAATGCTTAGAGAAGAAGGCCTGTAGGTATTGATTTAGTAGGACTGACTGGCTGTTTTCATTACATAACTAGCGACCCGCCTACGCTTCGCAATGGTGTAGTTTTGGCCGACTTATTCACAGAACATCGAATTTTGGCTAACTAAATAAAACTTTTTCAGTATGTTCTTTATTTTTAAATTTAAATGAATAAATTCTCTAAAAGATGGCGAAAACCGCATTCAAATCCGTTACGTAGTTTAGGAGGAGTTTTTCCATCTTAAAGGTCGGCAACACACCCCCAACACCCACAGTGTTGCGGGTAGTCATGGGCGGCGGTGATCATTACCATCAGGTGACCCGCATGCTTGTTTGCTTCCCGTTTATATAAAAAAAAAAAGTTGGCGGTCAAACATACAAACAGACAGAATTAGCGACTTGTATTTATATTATGTAATGATAATGAAGATCATCATTCTGAGCAGCCTCAAGACGGCTGCTGCTGCACAAAAGCCTTCCTCATAGATTTCCAGAACAATCTGTTTGAGGCGGCCTGCAGACAATTTTATTTTTATTATTTACCTAAGGCCCACTTGCAGAAAACGTTTTAAGCCTCCGGTTAACTAACTCAGGTTTCAATGGCGCCACCATCGATTGTAACTACTTCTCATTACAATCAATTGTGGCGCCATTTAAATCTGAGTTAGCTAACCCGAGGTTAAAACGTTTCCTGCAAGTGGGCCTATAGGGACTAAAATCTACTTGCTGCCGTTAAAAAGTTTTGATATAGGTGGCATTAATTCTATTTTCTTTAAACGTAGGTATCTACTGAGTACCAAACGAAATTAGAAGCTGATTTGAACTTCTTTTTTGTGTCATTAATTATTAAAGAAGTTTACAACTTGAATGCATGTTATAAATTTTGGTGCTAAGAAATAAACACCAGGCTGAGTTCATTCAGAGTGTGTAACATAGAGAATAACTAGTGGCTAAGATAGGATTATTTTGAAGGATGTTGATTGCGGCTGACTTAGTTATTTAGAAGGCGATGTGGATTTTTAGAGACGGATTATGATGAAGTCGGTTTTGTTACCACCCTTATTTAAATATAAATAAAACGTACTTACGTAATTGGAATTCAGATAAATAGAAAGGTGTACAGTGACAGTACAACATCTTAAACTTAAAAAAAAACGGCGATATTTGGAAAACTGTTCATTACCGATCTTAAGTATTTTTTTATTCTTGGCAAAAACGAAAGTTGTTTCTGAATATCAATGTAAGTTAATATAATTATTATATCTAGGACTAGGAATAATCTAGGACCAACAATAGGCATACGTTCTAAAATCTTATTTGCGGTAAGCCGACATAAATGCTATCGATATATCAATGCCTGAGAAGAGCATTAATCGAACCGCAAAGTTAAATTTATATTTTCATGACAATGAAACTAGTGATATTATTACCCTCGGTGTATTCCGGCTTGTCCTAGGTTACTAAGATTAAACCTACATTTTAATCTTTGCTAAAAAATATTCAGTGCGGAGCTTTTATAAAAATAATATAGGTAGGTAAGTAGGTCCCTAAATATGTCTCATAAATACCTACAAAGAAGTCTACATGTCACAAATATGAACCGCACTTTATTATTTTCTCAGTTCTTTAAAATTAATGTCCCGAAAATCGTAAATAACGCCTCATGTAGCCTGGTATTATTTACCGCCACTTCCACCATTTATCTACTATTCATCTATCGATAACTTATGAATCCACCCCGGCTATGGCCATCTTAAATAATTTATGAAATCAGAAAAGTGAGAGACGAATGGCTTAACGTAGTTTATTTATGAATCGGCATCCGAATATAATGAGAGATTACAAAAACAAGTGATCCATACAGCTTTAGGAGGAAATCTGGTGACAAGAACCATTCTGAGGTTGAATATGTACCTTCTACTGAATTCGTAACAAAGCAGCGGATATGGAATGAATACTGGCTTTATTTCTGAATCAGATGTGGGAAATATATAAAAAAACTGAATTATGTGATGTCGATATAAAAATATTTATTTTCTATAACATTTAGTTCAATCCAAAATGAGTGATCGACGACATCGACTATTGTACCTATTTTAAAATTTCTTAAAGCAACACAATTACCTAACAGGAGGCTAGTAAAACTAAACGCTTTTGGCATTTTCTCCCGTAGGTAGGTAGGTATGTTTCAACCATTCTTTGCGTGTGCTCTGTGCGGGTGCGTAACTTTCCAACAAGTATGTTTAACCTCGTTATTGCATAGATAATGGAATACAAAGAGTGCAAAAACAAAGTCATTCTATTAAGACCAAGCAACACGTGGTTTTAATTGCTCAGTATATTCGCAGTACAGCTTGATACCATAATATCAAGATTACACGTTTTTTTAAGTTAGGTAGGTATGCAGGCAATAGCGCTAAGCTAAAGGATAGCGGGTCTTCTAAATAGTCTGTATGTCTGTATAAGATACCATTAAGTTGTTTGGGTGCAACTAGTTTCTCTTCTTATCCATTCTATGATGGATACAAATTTAACTGAAATCCTTTCCATATCTCGAAATTCTTCAGCCTTCGTCCTTGCCATTATCTTCCGCTAACTACTTCCCAAGCACCTCCGTAAATCAACATAGTAATTACTGATAATGCTAACAGTCGCACAACTTCATATCTAGATCGCATCGGCAGTACCTAATGATGCCGCCAGCGGAAGCGGTTGCGACACAATTGGTATACAATTGCAGTCTAACATTGGCATTGATGTGCGACTCAAATTAGAAGGAAGTATGTTTCAACACTAGCGGTTAGGAACGGTTAAAGACTATTTTATTTTTTCCGTAGTAAAAATATATAAAAAAAACCGGCCAAGTGCGAGTCGGACTCGCGCACGAAGGGTTCCGTAGGTACTATAATTTTCTACCTGTTTATTAAGATCGAGTAAAAATTGCTTAAAAGTTACGTTTGTTGTACGAGAGCCCCTCTTTAATATTGACTTTATTGTTATTTAATTATATATTTTGAAAGGTAATATACAAGTAAATATTCTGTTGAAGCGTCTACCTGTTACCGTTTTTAATATTGAGCAAAAGGAACGCAAAAAACACTTTTATTGTATTATATGTTTTTTTTAGTATTTGTTGTTATAGCGGCAACGGAAATACCTACTTACATCATTTAATTTTGTGAAAATTTCAGCTTTTTAGCTATCACGGTTTATGAGATACAGCCTGGAGACAGACAGACAGCGGAGGCTTAGTACTTACCTAAAAGGGTCCCGTTTTAACCTTTGGGTACGGAACCCGAAAAAGGTTCCGTTGGGTCGATACTAAACCTGCAGGGACGTATTTTAGATTTTTACACCCAGGGCAAAAATTATACGGCCGCCCCTCAAACTCTTCAACTTATCGAAAATGCGCTCAAGTATCTTAAGAACTCAAATTTACCAGATTTGTTGGCATTTCAAGATCCCAATATTATTTCAGAACGGTTAATAAAGAATCTTCAGGAATGTGTTAAACTAAATTCTACCATCACGAAAATACCATGAAACAAACAAATACACTACATGAAACCATGGATGACACTCGGTTTAATTCGTTGTATTCGAAACCGAAATAATATGCAGAGAAAGGTAAAATTAGATCCAAGTAATGAAGTATTAAAAATAACCTTCAAACGGTATCGGAATTATTGTTCTAAACTGATCAGGAAACTGAAACTCAAATATGACCTAGAAAATCTTACATGCTCTAATAAAGACCCTAAAAAAATATGGAAAGCCATAGACGATATAACAAATCGTAAAAAATCTAAAACTGACAACTCTGACTTGCTGGAGGTAGATACAAGTCCCCAAGAATCAGCAAATAAAGTAAATAACTATTTCATCGGCGTTGGTAAATTTTTGGCTGAAGATATCGCACAAGGTCTTGAAATACAAAATCTTGAAGTAAACAGTCCATTGGTTCCAGTATCATCCTTTGTTTTACTGAAAACAGACCCATATGAAGTCCAGTCAATGTTGATGAGTCTTAAAGCGGATAGCGCCTCTGGATGAGATGGTATATCAACAAAATTTCTTGAAACTGCACATACATTTGCAGTTCCTATTAACTATAACTCATCTAGCAAACTCTTGCTTCAAATATGGCATTTTTCCGTCATCGCTAAAACAAGCTATAATTACACCAGTTCACAAAAGTGGAAATAAAGCTGACCCAACTTACTGACCGATTTCAATACTTACGGCTATTTCAAAAATTATAGAAAAATTAATCAATAATCGACTTTTTAAATATATTTCGAAGTGTTTTAGGCCCGACACTGTTCCTTATTTATAAAAATCCTCTTTGCGACATGAAAATTGAAAATGGCCAAATTTTTTCGTACGCTGACGACACCGCTATCGTGATTTCAGATAAAACATGGAATGGAGCTCGCACCCTGGCTGAAAAAGGACTGGCAAAAATTTATGCCTGGCTAGACGACAGCCTACTAACCCTAAATTGTCAAAAAAACAAAGTATATATGCTTTACTACGTACAAACGAACACAACCACCTGGCGATTTTGAAATAAAAATTCATAAATGTACAAATTTTATTAACTGCCAATGCGTTGTCATTGAAAAAGTTCCTGAAATTAAATACCTAGGTATTATTGTTGATCAACGACTTTCTTGGCATGAACAAATAGAATTGATAATGAATAGAATTCGTAAAATTACTTGGGTTTTAAAAAAAATTAGAGAAGTGGCACAAAAACATTTAGTAGGTATTACAAATTTATAAAACGCTTGTGCAATCCATAATATGTTACTGTTTACCTGTTTGGGGCGGGGCTACTAAAGTTAAATTTCTTGAATTAGAAAGAACCCAAAGATCACTAATCAAAGTCATGTTTTGCAAACCCTACAGATTCCCGACAGAGAGCCTTTACAACATGTCAACTTTACTTACTGTGAGGAAACTGTACATTCTCACAATATTACTAAGGAAACAAAAATCTCTGCCCTACAATAAAAATATTTAAAACAAGAGAAGATCGCACTCTGTAGCCCAAATATGTAAATCTAGGTCTTTGATCGCCAGAAGACAATATCCTACCCAGTCTTCCATTATTTATAATAAAATTAATAAAGCACTTCAAATATAGCTACTCTTTAAATCATAAAGAATGTAAAACAGTCGTCTACGAGTGGCTTTTAAAGAAATCATATGAAGAAATTGAAACCTTAGTTATATAAAAAACATACATATTACCATATTACCACAATCATGCTTACAATTGTACTACACACTATCTCTCTCTCACACACTCACACACATACACAAACATTTACACTTGCCTTTTCATTCACCTCACACACCTACCCACAAACTACTAATAGAAAAATATAACTACATAAAAATAAAATACATTTATATAAATTATTTAGATTTTACTTATAGTTTGTTAGATCATTATAGAAAATTAAAATCACATTTAAAAAGACCGGGCCGCCCCTTGAAAATGGGCCGCCCCGGGCAAATGCCCGATGGTCCCTATGGGAAATACGTCACTGTAAACCTGTAGATACTACTGTCTACTTTTTATTAAGCTATCCTTGTTAGTTGTATAGTTATTTTACTACCACTAAATTTACATACATTAGGCTGCTACCTATTTATTTTTGGTAACTACGAATTTAAGAACTGACACCCATTTTCTCGACGTAGACAAGTAGGGCAAAGCAAAGCACAAATAAGGTAAATAAAAGTAAACTCCTAAATCAAGCACTGAATAATGGTGGTTTTCACCAACATCTATTTTTTGAAAAAAAAAGATCTCATTTGGAGTGAAAACTGTAGGTAGGTAGTTACCATCGCAACAGAGGAGTAAGCAGCCATGCATTTAAAAATGTAGGAACTCCGCGATTTTATAATAGGTAGATACCTATTTTATTTATAGCAAATACTACTTAGTAGGTAATTGGTTCCGTTAACTTGGCGGATCTCGTTAACGCTAGTGCTCTTACACATCGTTAATTAATGGCACTGAATTAACTGTCAAACCATCAAATTGGTATTTACTTACATATATTCTCGTTATATACTTAGGCAACGCTGTTACCTATTAGTTTGTGGATTTAGATGAACATCGAAATTCAGTAAGTGAACTTATAAGAAAACACCGTATGTCTTAAATATTTGCAAAATGTTCTTCTTGCAAGAAGTTTGTTAAAAAATTATGTATAATTAATTTTGGTTTTAAGTAGGTATTCTTAACTATAACACTACACACAATAAGATATTTTTAAATAAAAAATTAATCGTAAAATAATCATAGTCAACCAATACAAAATTTCTTTGGAATATTCTATCATATGCAACAGATCTTTAGTAAAAAAGACTCATTTAAGATACATTTATATGTTGCAGAAAAGAATACAATTGTGTTTTATGTAATAAAATAAAAAGCGTTTGCAATTTTTTTTGCAAAGATTTTTTTTTATAATAGAAAAGGCAAAGAAAATCGTTCATAAAGCCAATCACCTTAACTTCGTACGTTGGTCGAAGGTTGGTCGTTGTGTGCTATGTTTTCTCTTCCTTCAGACAGATGTCATGTCATTCATTGTCAATAGTCTGTAAATATAACCTAAAAATTGTACGGCTTAAACCAAAACAAAACAGTCCAACAGTGTTTTGTTTTTTATTTACTAAATATTTTTATATTGAGCTTCAAAAAAGTACTAATTACGACGCAATTTGCATTACATAACTGTTTTAGTGTCAGATATTCTGAAACTGCCATTTATTCCAGAGGTAAACCTGAAAGTAAATACAAAACAGCAATAAAAGTGTTATCTTTAACACTAAAAATAATCTCTTATTTAAATTTTAAATTTCAGATCAGTCAAACATGCTGTTGTCTTGGTATATGTTGCCAATTTACGCCATCATTCTAAGAATTTTATATGTTGTTATGAAAGCCTTGTCTGGTGATTGTAAACTGGTGGTGAATAGAAGTAATTTGAGAACAATTATTTGCATTGGATCCGGGGGTCATACTACAGAAATTCTAAAGCTCTCAAAATTCTTCAGTGAAAAATATAGTCCTCGGCTTTACATCATGGCAGATAGTGATACAACTAGTGAAACTAAAATACATTCCAAAGAGGAAGGGCATACAGACTATACATTGAGTAAAATACCGAGAAGTAGATATGTTAGTCAAACCTACTCATCTTCTGTGCTTAGTACTATTTATGCCACCTGGCATACAATTCCTGTTGTTTATAAGTTTAAGCCTGATGTAATAATTTGTAATGGACCAGGAGTATGTATACCCATATGTATGGTGGCATTTTTCTTCAGATGCATTTTCTTATTAAACTGCAGAATAATTTTTATAGAAAGTATTTGTAGGGTACGAAGTTTGTCATTATCAGGGAAAATACTTCTCTTTATTGCTGACCTCTTTGTGGTGCAATGGCCAGAATTGAGGGATAATGTCTTTAGGAAAACTTACTATGGCAGAGTAACTAGCTAATTAATATAAGGTGATATCTACAAATAAAACAATTCTATGTAACTTTGTAGATTTTTATTCATGAGATATCAGTATGTATGATGCAGATTTTCAGTACAGTGATCAAGGCTACATACTGATGGATTTTTCGTTTGATTCCACTATGTGACTAGCTAGCTAGACTAAACAAATTTTACTGGCAGACGGATTAGCTTGTCTGACCCTAATAGTGACAAGACAATGTTGTGGTCTTGCATCCACAAACTGCCATTATATTAAAATGCTTTATGTAGAAAAATACAAAAGTTATTCACCACCTTAGTGGTTCCGATTTTCCATTCCCTCACAAACATTTCTTTAAGTGAATATGCCAAGACCATCTTATCAGTACTTAACCTTATTAGTTGACAATGGGAATGAAAACTTAAACTATAAGTACAGATTATTTCATGCAACACTGATCCAGTACAAAAATTTAATAATAGATACTTACATTAACTAATTAATCATATTTTCATAAAAAATTAGGCACTTGTTAATTTTGCGCTTATGACATTAAGGTAGTTTTTAGTTTTATTTCACTAAACATATTATAGCCTCATTGATAACAGATGTACTTAAGTACTATAACATGAGTGACTTAAATATATGCACTAATAAAAACAAAGAAATAATTACATAAGGTAGTACAAACCCTCAACAAAGAGTTCAAAATGCATTTTAAAGTATTTTACCTAATTTGATCAAGTTGCCAGAAAATGTTCAGATGATAAACATAATATTTTAAAGGACTTGGAAAACAACTATAACATGTGCAAGTTCTTACAGATCTAGAGACTGATTCTTTCTATTATACCCATTTCTAAGGCAATAATTTACCAGTTATTTAGTTATTAACTAAACTCCCTTGCATAATCAACTATTTATAAACTTGAATTCTCAATAATGTTCATTGGTTGAACATGCATTTTATTTATTTAAAAAGGTAGTTAATAATTTAGCTATTTAAATTTTATTTAAGTGTTTCCAAAATGTTAAAAATTTGTCAAAATGGCTGCATTTTAAAATGAAATGCATCAGTCTTGCATAAACAGGCCACAATATCTTATAATAATATAATGTATAATATCAATAATAGTGGAGTAACTATAATACAATGTTAGTTTTTCTTATACTAGAATGCACTGGGTATGTAAAGACATCATTCCATGTTTTAAAGACCGAACAACATTTTAATAACTCAAATTGGTTATGTATTTATATACATTCTAAGAGTAGGTAGCTCTGGTTTTCCGGTCATCCAGATCAGAATGATAACTTTATAATTCCTAGAACACAATGTGGCTATTATCAATATAATGATGTCAATATATCATAATTGCATTGATCCTAAACAGTGAATTGAAGAAATTGCCATTCATGTGCTCATTATTTTACAAATATTAATTTGACTCAGTAAGCTGAATATGGGCTATACATTGTTTCTTGTTCCTTACACAATAAAAATGGTATTGCTAATAAGCATTTAGGCACATCATATAGTATATCTTTACTAAGACTAATACTTGTGTAAAATATGTAAGTACAAAAGGAAAAAGTTTAACAAACCCTTATTTCAAACTTAACAAAAATAGGAATACTTTACAACAGTAGCTGTCAATTAACAGTTTGTTCACAGTTATAATTAGGACAGCATGAGGTTGTGAAATGTCCAATTTTTGACATTAAAAGTTATGAATCTTATAATTAAGAAAGAGTCTATATCAAGGCTTAATGACTTCAACACCTGTTACGGAAGTTTGATCACTTGTATCTTGTTTGGTTTCATCATCGTTTGTATTGTCTATTTTCTGTTTGTCATCTCCAATAAGGTGCATTGCCTCATCATAGGTAGGTGGTGGAGGCTCGGAGCCAGATGGCTGAGGTTTACTAGTGCTTGCATTAGCAATTAAGGCATCATAAGACGGAGGTAAAGTAGCACTTGAGGCAGTCCTAGGAACTTGACCATTATATGCTTGCTCAGCCTGAACTGCAGCCATATCCTATAAAAATTACAAGAATATAGCATTTAGGAAAGTTATCAAAATCAAGGAGAACTATTAGGTAGATTTATATCCATACCAATTTATAAAAATTTTGCTATAGGTAAAACTTTTATTTGGACTGTTTAACGAAAATAAAGATGATTTGAAAAATAACGTGTAGTCTTACCCTGATAATAGCACGTTGATGTAGAAGCATTTGAATAACACTCTTCCTACGAAGGTACAGCATGCTTTTCACGGCTACCATCATGCCAGAACATATAAATATAGGTCCCACTAGCCACATGTGGCCTAAATTACTGAGAATATATCCATCAGCATCACCCAGTGCCAAAACTGTGATCACGGTTCCTACAGAAAACAACACCATAGAAAGTACGAAATATGAATAGCTGGTGCAGTCACATCTCCCAAATCGTTGATCCTCATCAAAATCATAATCCCGATGCCGCAGTCTGTGTAAACGTTGCCTAATAAATGGACTATCAAACACGGTAGCCATCTTCCAAAGTATATTTGTTAAAACAAAACAAATGCTATAGTTTAACGCTAGTATTCATCATATTTTAAATGCAAAACAATTGTTTTTGTCCACCAATTAGCGTTTTTGTCAGCTGAAAAGTTTATTTTTTTGGGGAAAGAAAGTCAAGTAACACACACAAACAAAAATTCTCAAAACATACATTCATCCACGCACACGAACGTAGTGAAGTATTGACCAAAGAGGATTTAATCACTACGTTTTAAGAGTCGGAACCTAGAACATAGGTTTTGTATGCTGATCGATGCAATCTTTAGCCAACCTAGCGTTAACAGCTGTCAAACTGACGTATACAACTAGTGTTGTGCTGTTCATAGTAGGAATAATATCGACATAGTGATGTCATAACATCGACAAAATCGATATCGGTAATTGACTGGGTGGAATAGGATTTGCTATTTGATTTAATAATTTATTTGAAAGTAAACAAACAATGTTAGTTGAAGTATTATTTTATTTACACATTTAAATTTCTTGCGCTAAAAATAACTTGAAATATACACAATAAAATTTTTCAATTAATTTTTAGCTGAAGAATTGGTGTGCATCTGAACTGAGGGCCCATTTTTCAAATGTTTGCGAAACTAAAACTTACAGGGCATCTAGTTAAAAATTATTAAAATTGAAAGCAATAACTCTTAAATTTCTTAAACATGAAACAAAAAAATGCTACTAGAAGCTGGACCAAGCACAGTTACTGTGCTGATAGACTGATCTCCTTTACTGGTTGAGGGCATATAATATGTCTCAACAGAACCTGAAAAAGATCGTCCCCGTAGAAGGAAAAGTAACCAACTAACATTTTGTCAAAATTCACTTTATTGTATTTTCGTTAGCATTATAATATAGCGCATTTTTCTGTCCAATCAGCGTATTTCCAACTACTTTAGAAATTAAAATATCCTCTTAGAAGCCCAAATAGATAATTCGCAATGTTTAAAGAAATAGGGAGGCAAAATTACACAACTAACATTATGTAAGAAAAATAAAAGTTGTTCTTATTTAAAAACTACATAAAGCGTTTTGGTTGTTTTTCCCATTATATTTTCAGGTTTAGATAACCCAAGATAAGCCAAAAATAATAACTAAGTGTAATTAGTGAATTCTTCCTTGACACTTGAGAGGCATTTAGAAGTACGCACATGTGAAACGTTAGTAATGTTTTGTAAGTTAGTTATTTTGGCGCGTTTCAGAAATTCAGAAAACTGAATCAGTATAATTTATCAATTTATGTAATTATTTAATTATTCATACAGCTTTAAAAACTGTGTTTGTTTCTCAAGCTGTTACGAGTTTTGCATACATGAATAGTTCTTGCGAAACAATCTTTTTGGGAATAGGTGCCTGCCTACTCCTATGGATCCCTCGCTACGGAATAACTGAGCTGGAAAGTTGCCTACTATAGGCAAGTTGACTTTTAAGTCAATAAGAAAAGAAATTAAACATATTCATTTCCGTGATCATAAATAATACAACAGATTTTAAGCTACAACTGATATAAAACTTATAATAATCTGAAGAAAAAAGGATTTACTCGTTTGAATGAACCGAATTAAATTATTTTACAATAATATAATTGCTGTGTGATTAATGAATAGAATATTCAACGTTACGTACCATGGGTCTATTGGTTATTTGTAAAACACAGAGAAAATATCTACCACGCATGGAAAGTACTGATTCAGGCTTTGCTCTTCCTCCAAATGAGGAGACAATAAGAAGTCCCCTAGTCCTTGGCTGTTCTGCTATTCGTGACTATAACGGCGATCGCCGTAAAGTAAAGGTCCAGCTGTAAAGTTGGCAGAAAAGATGTGTGGGCTATCATTGGATTATGCAAATGAGGCGACTACATCCTCGAAAAGTTACCGACGGTAATATTCCAATAGTGTCAGATAGTGCCTCTATTCTGCGGTCACTTGAAGGTGAAGCATTAAAGGCCTTATAAACGATTTTCATTTAGGCTTGGTGAAGGTTGCAAAAACAATTAAGGTCACACTTCAATGGTTATTAAAGAGCATCGTGGTTCTCACGGCAATAGCGTTGCAGATGAACTGGCTAAAAGCAACACCAGTAGGCCCTGTCTCAACGTCACCGATACCTTATAGCCTTTTCCGCGCTTTGCTGTGAGAACAAATCGTAAATCGAAAAAACAATCGATTGGAACAGACCGACGGCTGTGAAGGGAGTACTGCCATCACCCGACCGCGTTTTTTGTGCTCTGTCAGAGTAGACATAACCTGCATATTCTTGTTTATCACCAGTCATACTACCTTCAACAAACACCTATTTAATGTAAGTTCCACCAATAGTCCATTATAGAAAGCTTGCATGAAGACTGAAGAAACATCCCCTTATAGAATCCCAATCTGGAATACACAAATCGTCGATAACCTCGACACTACACAAAGTTTAAGAATGACCCGCGGGAACTTCTGCGCTTCTGTACGTAGTTAGGCTGGCTAAACTCTTAGTAGCAAACTACGCACAAAGAACCAAACTTGAGTCCAAGTGCTGAAAAAAGAGCCCACTACACTACTGAGGCAACTATATCTAGTGAAAAGGATAATAGCCCCGAATTTTCAAAAGATAGATGCAGATTCAGGGCTATGTACATTTTTGCAGCAAGTGTCGTCGTTTATTACACCGGCTGCTAACAAATGTTTCTTAACCATCTATGCGGTTCGGTATTAAATTACCTTCAAACAAAAAAGTCGTCTTATCATATCTTAGTTTTCTGGGTGTGACTGTCTGTGTGACCTGGAAATACCTCTTAGATATTGAGTATGTGGAATAGTTAGATACACTTTTGACGGATACAATTTTGTTAACGAGGGACTTTTGTACGAAACAAGTAAAATCACCTTGAACAGCTGGTCGCCATTGGTGACATAGTAAGTTCAAATGTATCTAGTTTTCTTTTTAGAAAACCATCTAAGCATCTTTTCTTCCAACTGTTAGACCTCTACTTTCATTCTCAAGAAGGATATTAAAGGACCGGCAAGGACTATCAAGCCTCACCAGTACTTGCCATGCAAGGTAAAAAGCCAAAAAATAGCCAGCAATAATATTATTATTCTGTCATAAACTTAGTTCCACTGAAACGAGGGGATCAATATTTCGTCAGATTATTAAAGTCAGTTGTAGCTAAAAACTGTTATTATTTATGATCAAAGAAATGCATATCTTTAATTATGGTTATACCTGTACTATAACATTATTCCAACGATGGTATAAAAAATATATTTTGCAAACATTGTGAACTCTTTTTTAATTTGACTATTTTATAGATAGGTCTATCCTCTACTATAGGTAACTATCCTGCTCAGTTATTCCATAGCGAGGCATCTATCCATAAGGGTAGGCAACTATTCCTGAAAAGATTACCTTGCAAGAACTTGATTTGAGCTGAACTCGTTATAGCTGGAGAAACAAACACAGTTCTTAAAGCTGAATGAAAAATTAAGCTAACAAAACTACTGAGAAAATCTATGATAACTTATTTGGTTAGGTTTAAAATTACGACGCCATATAAAAAACCGGGCATCTATCACGGTTTACCCTAATTAAAGTTCAGCAAGTAAAGATGGATGGATGGTATTAAAATGATGTTGATTATGCGAAAATTTTATGTTTTTAATAAGTATTTTTGTACTATTGAGACCACTACTACTATTGAGGACCATTTCATTTATCTAACATATATTTTTATCTACTTCTATAATAATAAAATAAAATTGATTCATACTTAAATAATCTAACTTCTATTCACTTATTAAAAAAAGGGGAAAAATTAGATAACAACTTTTATTCTAATCGTCAGCAACATTTTTTTAGCTTTATGAAGCAGGAAAAATACATAACTCACATGAAAAAGTAACCAATTAAAGAACAAAAACAATTATATGAAGAGGGAAAAATACATAATTGCTATTTAAACATTTATCTCTGCTCATGTGTATTAAAAATTTAAATTTAAAACTACATATTGTTAATAAAACCGTAATTTACATTATATGTAAAAACCACAGTTATATCTTTTAAAATAAAAGAGATATGACGATTTTTCCACAAAAAAAACACTAAATTGCGTTTTTCTCGAAAGTCACATTTTGTTAGTTGGTTACTTTTCCTTCTACGGGGACGAGATATGGCATTTTTATTGACTGATATACTTCATCTAATTTAGAAATGTGTACCTACTCTTTCTACTATACTATTAAAATAATCTTTAGTAGTATCTGACTGACAAAATAAATCTTACCTTGAAATTTTTTTACTGCGCTAGTGCTAGACAATGGGGCCGCTGCAGCCACTGTGCTGCTACATTGTTGTACTATGCTGGTTGAGGGCATATTATGTGTCTCAACAGAATCTAAAAAATATATTGCATTGTTACTGACTGATATAATGTACTGTTCCTAGTATACCTACTATTAAAATCATCTTTAGTAGTATCTGACTAAGAAAATAAATCTCACCTTGAACATTTTTGATGTGAAACATCTATAGGCGCACGTGAGACCGATTTCTGGCGTGGCGACGCGTCGCCACGCGCAATCGACTGTGCGTTTCTCTCTCACTCGATCCGGCGTTAAGCCATCTCTTTCGCTCCACTGAGCTCGGATACCTATAGTGTATACTCTGTTTATTACAGTACTCATAACCTGTGTTTTTCTGGTAAATAAATCATTTTTCTGTTCTGATATTCTGATAATAAAAAATGTCTGACCGTGATAATTTAGAGAGTGGAAGTGATCAGCCTCCTGCAAAGAAAGCAAAATCACACTATGACACATTATCAAGTCATCAGTAAGTAAATTATATTTTTATAATTAAAGTATGCATTTATCTGTGCATTTAGCACGCGTATATTTGGTGTGTATTGAGCGCCAGTAAATGTAAAATCTACTCTCTAGGTAGATTAAAATTCACATAAATTTCATTGCATATCATGTTTTTAAATTAATTATTAATTTTAATTTCATTCTTATTGAAATTAATGCATTAAAACAATTGCTTAGAGAATAAATTTATTAAGACTGACAGAACTTTATTTTAAAATCAGCTGATGGCGTGCAGCACACGAATCTTTTTCTTATTTGTTATTAATTTAAACTTTAAAAAAAATTAATTAATTTTTCTAATCATAATGGAGTTTATAGTGAAACATTCATTATTTATATTTATAATTTACGATCTTTAGTAGTATATTGAAATAACTAGCTAAGATTCTTGAGTTCACTAAATTATTTCCGTACAGTCACCGAGGTTCAATAATTTTCAAAACCAATAAAAACCAACTACCATTGATTTTAGCTGGGGATTTCAATGTAAATTTTGCAAAAGATGAATCAACGCCATTAATTACGTTTCTTCAAGAAGAATTTCAATTGGAAATTAATAACAATCCAAGAGAACCTACCACCAGATACGGAACAACAATAGATGCTGTATTTATTAGATATCTTAATAATGTTATGTCCAATACTTTCGTATCGTACTTCAGTTACCATCGACCAATTGTCACAGTAATACCGTTCTCAGAGGCAACATCGAATGTAACTATTACCGAAGTCACTGATTAAACTAATTGAGTAGTTTCGATTTAAAATAAATATGTAAATTTTTGTATTTAATGAAAATGAATGTTTATTTAATAAAAAATCATCGTTATCTAGAAAAAAAAATCGTTATATTTTTTATTTTATTTTATTGACATTTTTAGTTCCTACCACAATCTGTTCTTTTCTGCATACTACTTTTACGAAATAACGTCGATGTTTCACATCTACCAGGCGTCCCGTGACGGCTCCATTTTTTTTACAGCGCTGGTGCTAGATAATGGGCCAGATGCAGCCACTATATTCTGCTACATTCGCGCTAAAAAATGTTTTTAATCTTTGTATACAGATGTCAATGCAGAAACAGCCAATACATTACATTAAATTACATTTTACCATGCCTTAAAGATATATATCTTATTAATAAACTAACTCACCTTGGTGGAGTGGAAAGTGAGCTAATTGATAATCATTTAGTGGAGGTGCTGTCAGATGAAGGGAAGGTTGAGCACGCTTCTTGAGCCGTTTTCCCGACTTAGCAAAATCTTTCGGCTTGAAATGAAGACTGCAAATATACTTTGCAGAGTTTAATTTTTGTAAAGGCAAATGAGAAAGGTCTTCATTTCCTGTAACTCGAACCCATTCTCGGCAGCTGAAATAACGAAGGCACAACATAAAAAACATAACATAAAAAATAAATTAGAAAAAAATGAACTTGACAGATGCTGTTCTCTTATACATACAATGTGACTAAAATGAGATTGAGCAGGCCACATTGAAAGACACACAAAGAAAGTGATGGACTATCTAGTATATGAACAACAAAGTAGGCTGGCCCACGGTCAAAGGGTTAAATACTTACCGATTTTCGTTCAATGGGAAATTGGCAAAAAACATGGTATCTGGAGAATGTGCCTCTTTGATGCCACATATTTCACAAGTCCGGCGAGCACCCTTCTTTTTGACACTTGCCATATTTCAGCTGGGGTAGGTACAGCTCACAAAATGCACGTGCACCAAACTTAATGTAGGTAGTCGAGCTATGTATCTCAATTCTCAAATCACAGCGACAGCACAGTAGGACTTACACCAAACATAAAATAATGGAGTCTCTATCTCAAATCACAGCTCAATTCTAAAAAAAAAATATGTAAAAGTTACGAGTAAGACGGAGGAATAAATAGATACTCAACTCAACGTCTGTAAACTCACTTAGGAAAGCTTTTACACAAGAAAATTGTAAAAATGTAGAAAAACACGACCCGCCGGAAAAACAGTGAGGACATGTTTGTGCAGTGTTGCTATACTAATTTTTGGTTTCTTACAATACTTTCGTTATTTCATTCAAAACATAAATATATGGGCATTGACATAAAGAATTAAGTTTTCATTCGTTAGATAAAATAGATATTTAAATTAAAAAAACTAAATGCATACAAATTTAATTTGAATTACCAAATTTTATCATTAAACATTTTCTACTATATTTTTTTTAATGGCATCTCCAAATATTGTGCTATAATGTTGCCGCAACATTGCACAGATGGTCATACAAAAATATTTTGTTCTTAGTTTCCCCCCACTGGTATTGACAGGCATAAATGGTAAACCATTGAATCGATTATTCAAACCGTATTTATACCATTACCTACTAGGGACCCGCCAAAACGCTTCACAATGGTGGCGCGACTTATTCACGACACGTTGAATTTTAGCTAACTTAAAATAACTTTTACTGGATTGTAATTTAATGGTGTAATCCGCATTGAAATCCGTCAACTGGTTCAAGAGGAGTTAGCGGACAAACATACTAACAGATAATTGCGACGGCGAGTGAATAGAAAAATATGTATTCATTCGCTAACGCAAATATCTTTTGCGACTTGACTTGGGGGGGGCTGCTATGAAAATAAAGGTCAAACTGTACATTTTTGCATACATACAAATAATGAAATTTGACGTTTTTTGATACTTAGTAGTTTATGTCACTCGAAAGTTACAGAATCACCCCGCAGAGGATTTTAGCGCGCCGCCTACCTTTCAGAACTTCGACAGAAAGTGTGGATGTATATTTTGAATATTAAACTAAAAAATGACAAGAGCTAAATAAGCAAGAAGAGATTTTTAAGGCTTTGAATCCTACATGTATGATCTAGAACTTTAGTAACGAAACAATATACTAGGAAATAAACTTTGATATAATGACAGTGAAATTAGAAAGAGATAGGATTATTTTCAGTGGTTGTCCTTTTCGAGATCATTTTTTTCATAGAAATACTCTTAGCTAAAGCGTTCGGTTGATAGTGTTAGAGCTCAGAATCGTTTGACATTGAATCACAAATGACAGTTCGTTGCCATGTACCTTCAACCTTAAACTATAGTCCGAGGCTAGCTTGTTTGTTGGTTTTTGTTTGTGATTGATTGATTGATTTGATTTGTGTTGTGACATCTCAAACTAATGTGATTGTCTGTCTGTGTGGTGTTTTGTTTTATAAAACGTAATTTATATCTAAAATCGACATTAATTTACGTGTGTATTTTCAATTCCGAATGAGCTACAAGTTTACAAGTAGATGCAGCTAAGCATATCGGACCGCTAAAATTGTCCTTTAGGAAAACTGCGTTATGGCAAATTTGTTCCTCATTATTTGCTTGACGACGTTTATTGTTGATACAGGTAGGTCTAATTAAAAAATATACGTGATAACTAAGACTATATCTTGTTTAAGGAATCATTTACATCATTTAAGATTATTATTCTCATCTGGATTCATAATGACAATCAAATTCTACCAGCCCCCTATTGTAAATCCATCTACTTTCACTATCAGTGGAATAAAAAGCTGACTTTTGATCGTCATAAACAACAAATAGCCAATAATAGTAGCTATCGTCACTAACTTAACATTCACATTCATTTAAGTATTATCTAGGAGTGTGTATTATCTGCTCTTGTGTTTATGTGTGTTTTGCACTTTGAATGTATTTTATATTTCTCCTTCAAGTGATAAGAGCTGGTAACTTGTTATTTTTCCAGCTATATCTGACTTTTAAAATAAATGTTGTCTCTTAGGCTTAGGATCAAAAAGCTGTTGATGATTTTTAATCCAGACTCATATCACTGATCATATTTCATAAGTCTCTCTATTTTCGTTCTCTCTCTAGTGTCTTACAGACAAAACAAAGGTATTTTAAGTTTGACACAATCCATTGCTCAATCTTAAAAGAGACTCAACCCTCAGCTAAAGTACGTTATGCTTTTTTACAGTATTTGCAGTAAAATTATCTCTTACTAGCAATGGGCCCACAGTTAGGGGTGCTAACATTACTTTCACTGCAAAAGTGATAGGACCATATGATGGCACTGAGTATCGGTATGAATATTATGACTCTGCTCAACCACAACACAAAGATATGGTAAGGCCTTTTACATTGGCTAGATTTTTCAGTTTGTCTTTGGTCCATAGAATTTAGCAACCAATGATTAGTATCTGATGGTTTGTATTATTATAACTTACTTGCCACACTTCCAAAAAATGAGAATGTGAGAGAAGTTAAAACTTGATTCCTGTTTAATTTAGATTTCGTTTTTGTCCACAATATGTACTTCAAGTAGGTACATAATTTCTAAAAAGAACTGCTAATTCAGTAAATATTAGAATTCAAGTCTGTTTCTGTGTGTCTGAGTGTATAAAATTTGTTATGTACTATTATTTTTGATTGATTTTTTAATTATAAAATTACAGATAATCCTCTCTAGTAATGTCTCGACTTGGACAATCAAGTATGATAAAGATTTATATGAACCAGGAGAATATACAGCTTCTGTCAACTTGCAAAAGTCCTACTTCTTCAACATATGGGTGACCATAACTACAGCAGAAACAACTTTTAAAGTTACCGGTAAAATTTCATTTATAAAATTTACGATATTGTATTATTTCCAAATATATGATGGCTTACACTTCATGACTAATTTACGGTTTCATAACAGGTGTTTTGTGTTTGTATTTCAGACAAATTGAATGGAAATCTTGTTTTAAGTCAAAATAATACGGTTCGGCCGAGCCCTTTTGTGGCTGTAAATAAGACAGTGTCTCATATAATTAAGTTGTCACCTGCTGAACTAGAGTATCTTGAGAAGAATGCTTCATCTGTTGAAGTTTATTGGTTTATTGACTGTGTCTACATTGATGTTACAACAGATTTTACCCTAAACTATACTTACACAGATGTTATGGGTAAACACAACGTTGATGCTCTGGTAGTGGCTAATAACCGTCCTTTGCCACCTATTACTACCACTACCACGACAACTACTACCACCACCACTACCACTACCACAACTACCACTACCACAACACCAAAACCAGTTACATCTACTGTTAAACCGGTTTTAACTAGTACAAGTTCCATAGTACCTTCAGTTAATCCAAATACTACAAACCCAGGAAACACCAGTATTGTGCACAAAGTTTCAAAACGTTCAATTGCATATCATCCGCAAGCTTTGAAAGATTTTATTTGCAACAATACATTTGTACCAATCGGAGAGGAGTATACATATGGACATTATCAGGAGACCATAGAAGTAAGAGGTAAGAATGACTAAAAGTTTGTAATAAACAATTAACTTACTTATGTTTCATAGTATAAACCAATAATGTATAACAAAGACTGTTAATAGTTTTCATTTGCATTTGTTACCAAGTTGTTTAGTAATATTATATAACAATTAATAACTAAATTACAACATACTAGGTATAGTATAAAGTTGTCATGTGTTAGGATTTACACAAGTGTTATTTAAATTTCCATGTAATGAATTTTTAACACTTTTATACTTATGTTATTTTAATACAAACTTGTTGCTATTAATATTTTTGAATACAAAGTAATATGTTTTTACATATTAACTAAATAGTAACATGCTATAAAGACTAATAAGACTGTTGGAGATTTATATTTGTAATTTTATGTTATCATTTCTAAAAACTCTTATCATTTTTACAACTTTGCAACTTTAAAATTGCTATCAATATCTGTATGTATTTATTTGGTTAACTCCCTTTAAACCACACATTGAACTTTCGTTACATTAAAAACAATCGCCTGTATGTATATCAGGAACTTGTTTAAGTATGTTTTTGCTCATTACAACATTATATAAACTAGCAACTATTTCTTTCCAGCCCCTGTCAACATTTTGAACATAACTGGAACATTCTGGCTCAAACATGGAGCGTTGTTAGAGCTTCAAGTGGCATATACTGGCACTCCACCATTCAAATACTGCGCTTCCTACAAATCTGGCCAATACAATATAACGGGGAATGAAACCTGTCAAATTAGTACACAAACTTCGATGTTCATGTTTCCGTTGATACATTACTTCGCTGATAGCAACCAGCATACGGTGTTGGTGATTGTGGAAAATGATTTAGGAAAGGTTTATGGGAAAACTATGATTAATATTTACAAAGGTAAGTTTATTTATTTAGTTTCCTAAACTATTTTTAAATTAGTGTATTGCTAGAAGAGTTACTTTTATTGGCTTGCTCTTATCTGATTAGGAAATAATTTAACTATTTTACAAGTGATTTGTCAATAGCACCGCAAGCATCTTTTATAAAACAATTTTATGACACCATATAGATGGCGCTTCCTACATTCTAAAACGCGCGAGCGTATCCATATAGTTTTATTTGGGCCTAATAGTTTTAATTTAAGACTGAAAAGACAATGCCACGGTGTATCCCAGTTGTACCCTCCAAGCATTGTCTTTTTGGTGACAAATGGGATTTTTAGTTCTCCCTTCTTGAGATACACCAATTACAACTGTATCGCTGTAACCTCCGACTTTACCGGCAATCTCTAATAATTACCCTATATGAATAATCTTTCATACTAATGTTTTATTAAATTATAAATTATCTTAGCTAACACCTTCAATTTATATCATTTCAGACACTGTCCACGCTCAATTATCAGTAATCGTGGTTCCAGTAGTATTCTGTATGATCGCAGTCACGTTGGTGATTTTCGGAGTGGCGTACTATCAACATAGATCTAGGTAAGTGTAATGAGAAACGACCTTTAATGAGTTGGGAATAAGGTCGATTTCTGGCAGTGTTTTCTACGTCGTTTCTACGTCAGACTGCTAAGAGTTTTTTTTTTATGGTCAAGTCAATGGTGGCTAACAGCCTACAATCCAAAAATACCATTTTTTGAATCTAAATTATCGTCGAGCGTCCACAAACAGACTGCACAGGTTTCTATTCATGAACCGACTGTTCACGCAAATAGCGCACATGGAAGTTTTCAGATAGTTTTGAGCCTTCGCATGTGGGTATCTTTATTTTCCTTGAAATTGCATAAAGCTCAGTTGCTCTGCATGTATGTTTGTCCTTCTAAGACCCCCTTAACTACGTACAAATGCATGTTCAAGTGTTTTTAGTGTTCCGTACCCTATTACTAAGCCTCCGCTGTCTGTCTGTCTGTCTGTCTCCAGGCTGTATCTCATAAACCGTGATAGCTAGAAAGCTGAAATTTTCACAAATGATGTATTTCCGATGCCGCTATAACATCAAATACTAAAAATAAAAAAAAAATTAAGGGGGGTCCCCATACAATAAACGTAATTTTTAAGCAATTTTTATGTAGAAACAGGTAGAAAATGATAGTACGGAACCCTTCATGCGCGAGTCCGACTCGCACTTGGCCGGTTTTTTTCAAGTATGTTAGTAACGTATATTAACTTTTTTTTACAGTATGCTTTAATTTAATGTTGTTCAATGCGAAGCTTGGTCGCCACTTACTTATCGCTTACAAATAGCCTCACATTAACTAAAATTTAATTTCCCAGGTACACAATAGAAGTGGCTGACTTCGACTTCGGCCAGCAGCACCACCTCGACTACAAGACGTTCGTCGAGCGACTCCGCGAGAGTTTTAACGGCGCTTTCGACTTTCACCAATCCGACGACACCGAACACCTCACTTCCAACACTAGGTACGACTCTATGACGTAATGAATGAATGAACGAATGAGTGAATGGATTAGCTTGAAGGTACAAGTTAACGGAAGTAAGAAAGATTTTAGCAGTTGGGTTTGGCTTGAACTCGTAATCATTATCATTATCATTACATAGTATTGCTAATTGTGTCTGTTTGTATGATGGTACGCTAACTCCTCTCAAACCAATAAACGGATTTAAATGCGGGTTGCGCTGTCTTTAAGGTTATTTTTTTCACTTAAATATGTAAATAAAGAACATTCAGAAATAGGTTTTTGAGTGAGCTAAATAATGTTTCGTGAGCAAGATGGCCAAAATTACACCACTGCGAAGCGTGGGCGGGTCGCTAGTTATATATAAACTAAGTGTGATAAAACTGAGAAATTAGCTGTAAGGTGCGATAACACGAAACGGAAACTGCCATTTTTCATATCGTTGGTGGCTTTGTAACGTTTTTGAGCTCAAAGCTATGGAGTGTTGTTTTCATCGTGCCGGTGGGGTTTTTATAATCGTTTTTATATCTTTTTTTTTATTTTTACTATAGTAAGTTTGTTAAATAAATAATTTTGTGTATGATTGTCGATATTTTGAGTATCTTAATCTAAATGACTAATGTATGTAGGGGTCAATGCAATGGCGCAATTGCAATTAAAATACCATTTATTCTTTATTATTCATTCTGTTGTCCAAAGAAGCTCAAGTTTTTCACATCTAAATGTATAGTTTACAGTGTATAAACCATTAAAATAAAAAAGTTTTATAAATATAAGTTGCAATTGCCCCTCAGTTGCATTAACGCTATTCCAGTTAATACAAAATTAAGTTGCAGTAATTGTAAAAAGGAATGTAATTAAAGTTAAAGTGTTTAACCTTTTAGCAATAGAATAGACGTCTTTTACGAATACCTATTAAATATTTCTTGTTTAAATAATAATTTAATATAGTTTGAACTATTATAGTTGAACCAAATGAAGTAAACCGCTTTTTAGTACCGTTTCTGTTCTAAACAGCATATCGTTATATTAATTTTTGTGTAAAAAATATTGTTACCTCTTGCTTTATACATTGTAATATATTTTTAGCAATAATTCCTCGGCAGCATTATAATTATCCTTTATAAAACAATATAGTGTTTGGCAACTACCTAATAATGAACGAAAATGGATAAGATTTGAAGATATGCTTTATTTCTACCACATATACGAGCTCCTCGGGTAACAAAGTCTCATTTATTACTTATAACAAACAAATATTATCATTTAGTACACTTACAATATACACCCATGACGAGTTTGAATATGTTTTTAATACACAACAATTAAATTAAATGTATTTCATATGGTCTTATCGTTAAATAGTTGTCAATAGTATATTTTTTTCCTTTTACATTTACTGAGCCCACATTTATATGATAACAATTTACATACTTCGGAAATAAAATAAAAAATATAGATGTTATTTTGTTTATCGTTCTTAGGGTTCCGTAGCTCAAAAGAAACTCTTAGAATCACTCCGTTGTCCGTCTGTCTATCACGTAAAGGTATCGTGTTGTAATTAATATTATATGTTGAAATGTGCCCATAAAAGATTTCCAACCTAAGTTTTTCTCAATAATCCGATTTGTGACAGACAGACATAATAATAAACAACTTATAACTTTAAACGGAACCCTGGGTACGCAAGTCAACACTTGGCCGCTCTTTTTTATAATGATTAAACACTAGAATAAACATGTACATGATTATTTATTTGATTATTTCTATTATTATCATTAAACTGGATTATGTATATAGAATAGACTGATATATCGTTTGTTTTTATGTAATTACTTAAAATATTGTTTGTGATAGTTAAAATTAACTTGCATTGTTAACAAAATTAACATTATTTGGACTTAGTTATAGCGCATTTAAACGGGATGATTAAAAAATATAAAAAACTAATTAAGTCACGATTAAAAAATATAAAAAAGTAATTAAGTCATGTTTTGTGATATATTAGAATTAATTAATTTAACAATTTGTAAATAAAATAAGTATTATTGTATGATAGGTTATTGTTTCTATGATATCTTGGAAATGCTATTCAGTTTCTGATATTGTAGTTATAAAGGTATATAGTGTATTAAACGTTACATGAAACCAATATTACTTTTATTTCCTATAACCAATTGTTTGATTTCATAATTTTGTCTTTCATTTCTGTGGCGCAGTGTATATACACCGGACTGTTAAGTGGAAGGGCCCGGGTTCGATTCCCAGGTCGGGCCAATTTAGTTAGAATCTTTTCTATATTGGCTCGTGTCTGGGTGTAACTAGGTTCCCCCCTAGTCCATTGTGTGGTACCTAACATACAAGCTTTGCTTAGTTTGGGGCCACATAGTGGTGTATAAGTCTAGAAAAATAAATTAAATAAAATTATAATAAGTACCTACTTAAACGGTATTTGGTTTATATTGTTTAACTAAAGATGTGTTTGAAAAGAAATGTTAAGTGCTTAACTTAGCTTATTTATTACTTATCAGCAATTCAACATAGAAGTAAGTAGATAAAAGTGACACACTTTATTATTTTGCTTATGTTGCGTAAAAAATGCACATCCAATCATTTTTGTTATGGATAAAAGAACAAAACGTACTTAATTGCGTATTGCCGAATAACAGTGTTAGTTTCGCTCAATCTTGAAAGGTGTGACCGATTCAAAAAATCTAATTTTATAAAATGGTAGTTCAATATAATTTAAAAATAAGTAGGATACCTATCGCTCGTTTGTTCCCTTTCGACATAAAAATGTAGTTATCCAGAAATTTTAATATATTTTAGGTGGACCGGACGAAATTTAACCTTTTATCTTAACAAGGACTATCTTGACGTCTATTCAGAATCCCTTACGTTTTTAACTCCAACAAAGCTGATTTCACATAAGAGGCATTTGTTTTTCGTATACAATTAAATAATTAAGTCACAAAGCGAGGTCTAGGCACTTGAAATGTCGTCAGGTTAAGTATGGTTATTAAAATACGGATTAAGACCGATGTTTTTTTTTAAATTTATTCAGCGTGAAAGTTTTTGTAGATAGATGAGATTTATGTGGGTAGGTACTAGGTATAAATAGTAGTCGAAAGGACTCGTTTTAATACGAGAAATAATTAAGGCCCTTTATTGTTGTTAAAGTAATATAAGTTACGTGGTCACTTGTGATGCATAGATTGTATGATAAGTACCTAAGTAATGTTAATATCTTAAGAAATTTTAATCTTGGATTTTATACTGCAGTAGACATGGATGTTACTTTAATAATTCTTAACACCCAAGTTAGCTGTTACTACCTATTTTAGCATCATTTATGCACCACTGTTTAATCTAACTTCGGTTCTCCGGCAACTACAGAGCTTTCAATGCCACAATGGTCTTCTCCTCGAATTATTTTGAAGAAGCCATTGTCTCCCCAATCCGTATTCCAGGAGTTAGCTATCAGCCAATACTTATCGTTGTTCTCGACACCCCAACCAATAATCTTGATTGCATGACCACCAGTTCTATTTCCAATTGTATGCCTGTAAACACCTGATTTATAGGAAATGAAGTCTTCGTAGACTTGCAAACTGGCTTCGACGGGTCCGTGCTTGAATATCTCCGCTTTTATATGTTCTTCATCGTTGAGGACGGTGTAAATTCTTCTTCCATACACCTTGTCCGTATCGTATGGAAGATGATATTGAGGGATGCAGGTCTTGGAGCACTGAGGGACTCGAGGTGTTCCGTTACAATGCTTACGTGTGCTTGTGATGTTGCTATGCTCACAAGGAGGGATTCCGTACGGTTTGCGGCCCTGACTGGAATTGTAAGCACCACCAGATACGATGCCAAAGTTCTTCCAGTAGTCCCAGGCGCGTGAAATTTGTCCGCCGTAGCACTCTAAACTACAGCCTCGGCAGCAGCTCAGCAAGTCTTCTGCGGATATGTGGACGTTCCTGGTGCCGTTTGAATAGATGCAGAATCTGTCTGACATAGCTTCTACAGCGGCGACTGCCCAGCAGCTGCCACAGGAGCCTTGATCACGAATTTCTTTCAGAGTAGGGCAATGTGGCCACTTGTCTCTGGCGTGGAAATGTTCAGGGACACTGGTTCTCAGGGATTCGCTATGTTTGATAACTTCCAAATCTTTGATGAACGTGTCAAGTAGCGCACCTGCGAGTTTTCTGATGTGTTTCAGGGGTGTATCCTGGGGAAAGTTGCGTCCAGCTTGCCATGAGTTTTGTTTATTATTGATGAGCTGGATGAATTCGTCAGAAAGCGGGGCAAATGCAGAATAAACTGTCGCTGTTGTGAGGCACACGACACCAACAATGACAAGAATGTTCATTGTTATTTCTTTTAGGTATGTGTAAGTATTTTATATGAACGATCGTGTAGCAATCGAGTCTATTATTTCCTGTCGACTGACCCGGCCAATAACTACGGATCGTGTTAACTGTCACTGTGATTGAATACAAAGATAAGATATTTTTCACACAGCAATATACTCTAATAACGTCAACTGTACGTGTTTTGCAAATCTAAGTAGTACCTAGCTATATTATTTTGGTTTGGTTAAATAGTAGCGAGCTACAATACTAGGTATCAACTTGTTTTTATTACGCAAACGCCTAGTTTTAAGTAGATATTTGGTTAGGTATTTATGTTTATTATTTCAGTAATCTTTGTTATTAAATGTATGCCTTATTCATCGGAATACTTATTATACCTTTTAGCGTTCTTAGAAGTTAACAATTCAGATCATAAATATTTATTAAGTTATTTAAATTATTATATTAAACTGTGTCAGTAACAGTTTACAAATACCTGAAACAACGCAAATTGTCAATTTGTTTCATTTAAAATATTTATTTGAAACAAAACGTAATGAGGCGTAATGATATTATTTTAACATACCTAATCATTTTTAACTGTATTGTTTGTAATTTTCTCTATTGTATCATTTCTATGATTTGAACATTATTTGAGTCATTTACTGTTTATTTAATTTACTGATCATTGTTTTCGTACTTGTTTTTATTAAAATGAACTTTGTTATCATAATGTAAAGGTTAGATTTCACTTGCAAACAAAGACACTTATACTTGTCTATAAACTGTGCCGTTATTGCTAATGATTAAACAATCAAAGGTCATGAGTTCCTATTTGCGGGTGATTATATATACCTACCTAAAGCAAATTACACATACTGTCTGAGTAGGTGAATACTTGCTATTGTTATTCCAATGATACAGTGGTTAACAGTTTAGTCATACTTATAAAATTTTGCTAATTAAGATTTACTGTGCTCTACTTATTTACTCAACAAATATTATATGATGAGGTAGTAAAAAAGGTTTTGACACTTAAAAGTTTATTTATCTGCTATCAGCACTGTTTTTTTATATATTTATATTACAAAAAGCCGGGACTGCGTTAATCTAATTAAATAGAGGTTCCCCTGCGACTATAGAGCTCTCAATGCCGCAATGGTCTTCTCCACGAAGGATCTTGAAGAAGCCGTTGTCTCCCCAGTCTGTGTTCCAGGAGTTGGCTATCAGCCAATACTTCACACCTTTCTCCACTCCCCAGCCCATCATCTTTATAGCGTGGCCTCCAAGAGCATCTCCAGCGGTATGAGTGTAAACTCCTGTCTTGTAGTTCAAAAGATCAGCATAAACAGTGAAAGCCGCTTCGACTGGCCCATTCTTGAACAGCTCGGCTTTAATGTGGTCTTCCCCACCCCTGATGGCGAAAACGTGTTTTCCGAAATGCTTATCTTGCTTATACTTCATGTTGTATCCGTCGATGCAGGCCCTCGCACACTTTGGGGTTCTACCGCCTTCGCTGCACGGCATTCTATTGCCCGACGTGTGGTGTTCACAAGGCGCAATTTCATAAGGTCTGCAACCTTGGGATGAGTTGTACGAACCGCCAGAAACTATACCGAAGTGCTTCCAATACTCCCAAGCTAGCGATGGCATACCCCCATTGCATCCAAGTCCGCAAATAGGACAACAACTCACCAGGTCTTCAGCGGAGTAATGGAAGTGCCGAGTTGCATTGGAGTATGTGCAGACTCGGTCTGTCATGGCTTCAACGGCGCCAAAAGCCCAGCAACTGCCACAGGACCCTTGGTCTCGCACTTCGTTAAGTGTAGGGCAGTTCGGCCATTTATCTCTTGGGTCGAAGTTTTCAGGAAGGTTATCTATTACACTTTTTTCATGTCGTACTTCCGTTAACTGACTAAGATGTGTATCTGGAAGAGCGCCCGTGAGTTTCGCGATGTGACCCAAGGGTGTGTTTGGCAGGAAGTTGCGTCCAGCCGTCCAAAAGTTTTGTTTTCTGTTGATCTCTTCTATGAAGTCATCGGAGAGTGCATGTAAGAGTCCGCTGGCTCTGGCCGTAGCCATTAGGCAGAACGCGGCGATGATAAGGCGCGCGATCATTTCTATTTCTTTGTTGCTGCGTAGTTGAGAAATTGTGCGCGCGAGCCGCTGGCTGTGGTTGCGCGACTACTGACCGGAATAACCGTTACACGCTTGACTTACAGTGATTAGATAATTGACTAGCGGGCATATTGACCAGTTAAAAATGACGAAGCGAAACAGTGTTATCTATTTACTATAATTCAAGAAAACTAGATCCATTACCTTGCTATTCATCATAGGTACTTACATTCCTCTTCAGTCACATAATATCTTATGATGGTAAAAATATTTAATTTTCGAGTATATTGTTAACTATCTCCTGATACTTTTTTTCTGTAGGTAAGTACCTATTTATTTTCGTGAGAGCAACACATTGAGTTGTTGTTGATCGATAACCTCACACACACAAAACACCGCAGGCAAGCATAGTAAATCGGTACCCGAACTAATCTAATTCTTCAACAGAAAACAAAACTTATATTTTGACACAAAATTTAAGATTATTTGAATTCCTCTTTCTAATAAATATTGTGTGGGTATCTATCTACATACCTATTTTGTTCAACATTTTTATGCGTATAATGTGTTTGTTCAATAATGCTGAAGATTTTAGCGAGGTTAAAAAATGTTTGTTCTTATTGACAGATCTCTTTTCCAATTTTTTTTCTTTTGTTTCATTAATTAAATGACAGCCATTTTGTTTTTTTAACTTGGTGCCTGTAGCTACTAATTAAGTTATCGCTGTCCATTTAAACGACCTAGGAATGCAAAATAATTATGTCTCATTAGTTCATGATATAAGTACACAATTGATATCGATGATACATTATTCTATATATTTTTCATACAAATACAAAATAAAATACAATAACAAAAGTCTACATTTTTTTACAGCTTGATCATTTTTTATAAGCCAACCAAATGTTTATTTTTAATACAGTAGCTCAAAAAGTGGCGTATTGCAGGGACGTATAGCGTTCGGGATGAGGGCTATTACACACGCGTGCTTTTTTTTTACCTTTCCCGCACTCGTGCGTTCTCTTTCCCAACTGTCAAAATAATGTCTATTAAAAAGAAAAATTAACCAACCATGAAGTTTTTACTAAAAAAAAAACAAAGAAGTTTTTATGATTCATGTTAATACTTACGTAGCGTAGGTAAATTTCTAAAAAAAGCTACTAGTTTGTTTCGATATCAGATTTAATGATTTGATTGAAGTAGTGTGGTTGGTTTTCTTTCATTTTATCTCATTAAATTTCATTTTCATTTCATATCAATAAAAAAAATCTACTGAAGACTTGGCAGTATGGACATAGTAACCTTTGCCTACCAAATGGGTGAAGAAAAAATGGCGCTATTTCCAAAATGAGTTATTTCGACATTTACGATCCTAATTTTATATTTTATTAAATTGCTTTATTTTTTCGCAACTGTATTAAAAATAGTCGTTCAGTACACGTGCGGAACCATCATTGCAACTCGTCCCGCCTGTCAACCCTCGCCTTCGGCTGTGCCTCGGCTCGGGTAGACATTTGTCGGGACTCGTTGTAATGACAGCCTTTCCACACTTGTATTGAAATATACTATATTGTTTTCTGATAGTATAGGATATAAAAAATAAATAGTTTAGAAGTTATTTAGTTTAAAAAAAATATAAGTAGTTAGGTACTCTTTCTAACTTGAATGTTGAAATTAGCTAGTTTCTGAATGTATCTAGGTTCTCCGCTAGTCCATTGTGGTACCTGTAGCACTAGCTTTTGATGCTTGCTTACCTACTTTAGAGTCACATGTTGTGGTAGTCTGTAACATTATTATTTCTATTAATTCGTAGTGAGTCACGCACGAACCGTCAACTAATTATCTAGAATGTGTCTATTCGATTTAGTGAGCATAGTAGAGCGTATAGTAAAATTTACTAAGTAAATTCTTGTATCTGAAACGTTCGAATTATGTGTTTTTTTTATTTTATGCTTAGGTGTAGTGGAATAGACCTTATTTAAATAAAATTAGGATAACTATTTTCTTTAGTTGCAGTTTCAGTTTTAATTTTTTTTTTACTTTTATAGTGTTAAGTTGAGGTACGAGAAAATAATTTATATGTTCATTGAATGTACACGTTATAATTTTCAAAAAGAGTGCTGGGAGTTTTTTTCCGCCGGCTTTTTCTCTCGGTCTACGGTTAGGTAAAGTCGAAGTTTGTAACATTGACGTTCATTAAGTATATGTTACATATCTATGATGAATAAAAGAATTTTGATTTTGATTTTGATTTTGATCTTGGCTCGACCCCAGCATGTGCTATCTCCATTGGTATTATTTGCATGATTAAAAGTTTGTTTGCTTGATTCTAACTTTTCGGGTGAACTAAGTTACTACATTTATAATGTTTGGGATTTTCTAGTTACGCACTAGGTATGAGAGGAGAGTTATAAACTCTCTTTTATAACTTACTAGTGGCCGCCCGCAACTCCGTTCGCGTGGAAGTCGGTTTCCCGTGGGAATGAGAAGTTTTCCCGCGGTAAAAAGTACCCTATGTCCTTTCCCAAGTTCAGTTCTTTCTTCATACCAAATTTCATCAAAATCGGTTTAGAGGTTTAGGCGTGAAAGCGTAACAGACAGACAGACAGACAGACAGACAGACAGACAGACAGACAGACAGACAGACAGAGTTACTTTCGCATTTATAATATTAAGTAGGGATAACATACCTAGGTATATATGTAGGTATATTATTTTTAATCCGCTTATAATACTTAATAACAGGTTAAATCAATTAAAATTTTACAATTAAATCCCTACTAATATTATAAATGCGAAAGTAACTCTGTCTGTCTGTCGGTCTGTCTGTCTGTCTGTTACGCTTTCACGCCTAAACCACTGAACCGATTTTGTTGAAATTTGGTATGAATAAAGAACCGAACTTGGGAAAGGACATAGGGTACTTTTTACCGCGGGAAAATTTCTCATTCCCACGGGAAACCGACTTCCACGCGAACGGAGTCGCGGGCGGCCACTAGTAATACAATATAAGTTGTCAGTTTATGCCGTTCTTAGGGTTCTGTACCTCAAAACAAACCCTTAAATATTTTCTTCATAATCCGTTTCTCCGTCGCGTGAGGGTATCAAGTCAAACTTAATATGTTAAAGTAAGTTGGCCGCCATAATCAATTTAACAATTTGTACCTAAATAAAATAATTATTATTATATGATAGGCTGTTATTTCTATAATGTATGAAATGCTATTTAGTTTCTCGTATAGTAGTTGCAAAGTTAGTAAATACTGTATTAAACTTAATGAAGCGCACCCCACGGTTCAAATCGCGCACCGCGTTAAAAAACAATTTAAGCTTTATTCAATTTAATATTTAACCTACTTTTGCATCGAGTCTTGCCCCGTGGGTCCCCACTGTCATACTTACCGCGTAGATTCTCTCTAATCCGACTAATCTATGATGTTCCCAACATCTACTTAGGTACTCTGAGCCGAGCAGACACGTTCATGGAGGTGGTAATACTCTTGTATAGCTCCCTTAGTTCTTGATCCATACAGGACACAGAGCACTAAAGCACAGTCACGCCAAAATCAGATAATATTATGATTTAAAAAAAAATATGATTGTTCGAAGGGTGACAAGTGCCAACAATATCAGTGTTATTCTGGTTTTAAAGGATAAAAGAAAAAATCAGTTTTTTGGTCAAAATAATTTTGTAAGTACCCACTCTCTTTCACTTGGCTTGTTTTAAACTTTCAATGACAACAGTAAAAAACAAATAACACCCCCCCGATACAATAACTTACTACTATATTATTGGCATTATCAAGACTAATTTAGTTCAAATTTAAATCATCAACTATTCTTGGGGGAACTGTACATTCGATCGGCTTAATCCTTTGTTACGTATGGACGCAAATCTGTAGGTACGCACTAACCAAGGTAGCTTAGAACCACCTTTGTGCAGATTTAATCCAATAGTGTAAAAATGAATACAAATCGGATTGGTAGTAGGTACCTAGCTTAGTTCGTTTTATTTTATTAATCTATCTATGTATTATAAAAGGAAAAATTTAACTCACTGGCCGTTATATCTTGTATCTAAATTTTAATTTTGGTACAGGGCTTTCTTCGAAGTCCTCCATGATGCTTTTGATTTAAATAACTTTTTATTTTGACATATTTGGGAAATCCAATCCGATTTTATATTTGAAATTGGAATGCCAAATATAAAAGAATATTTAAATTAGATTCGCATTTGATATTTTTTTTACTTGAACCCACAGATCTTGAACACAAAACTAACGTAGGAAAATAAGATCCTTATGAGATTACATTTTTTTTACACTTTGTCTATGTAAAAAAAGTAGATAGGTAGGTACTATAAACATTATAAAATAAAAAAGTGTGTCTGAAAAAAAACTATTTTATTTCTTTTTCCAGCGATTTATTACCTAATGAAGAGAGAACTAATTTATATCCTTATACAGTCTGCTTATTTACTTTTATATTTCCCACACCCCTATTACCTTATCAATCTAGTTGCTCGTAGTTTTCTTATTAATTTTATCCTCATTTATTCTGACAGTTCACGATAATGTTTTGGTAAATAAGTACTTACCTACGCATTATAACATAACTAGCTGGACAAAGAACAAAGAAATAAATTAGCTACCTAATCACATTGAATTGATAAGTTGTTTACTAAGTGGGCGGTGACCGGGACTTATGACCTGTAGGCATCACATGGGTAGTGTTATCTTTTTAATTGAACAAATCAACTTTTTTTGAAAGTTGTTATTTGTGTGAATGACACTGAGTATATAAAGGTACAGTTTATTTCTTTTCTTTATCGAATAAATAATATGCGAGAAATTTTAGAGGTCTTCAGTCAAGAGTAGGTATATTATGCGTTGTTAGAATAAACAGACAGGTAAAAAAAATGGTCGTTTTCTGTAAAGCAACTTCAATACATAAAAAACCTTAGTTTCCTTTCCTTTAATAGATTACAAAGTGTTTTTAATACGTAAATCTTATTGTATTATCCTACCTATTATTTACTTATTTCCCTAGCTACGCCTAATGAAAAATTCTGAGCAAACCAGACGTTGCGTGTCGTTCAATTAGGCAGACATAATGGTTATTCGGTGCGAAATGATAGAATAGTAGTGGGTTTCCACGGTGTGTAAAAACAAGGATCACACAGCACACACGCACCTTTTTTTTTTTTTTGTTTGTCCAGGAAAATGCCTACGCATACCCGTCCCCTCCAGGGAAAGGAGACGGGTTATGTCGGGTTTGCACCGACTAAAAACCTGGAGTTGTCCTTCTGGCCGTCGTATAATGGCGGGGCCGCGGGAATTACCTGTTGAGGCCCTCGCCGCGAACCCACCGACGGCTGGCCACCGAGGCAGCCCCCTCAAGTTTGGAGGCGCGCTGGAACAACCGCGGCGCGCCTACCCCCTCTTGTTCCCTTAATTAGCTGCCGACCTAGCCCTGTGTCGGCAGCCTGGGAACCACCCCAGGGTCTTCGGCCCTCTGCCGACCTGGGTCCGCACCGGCTGGAGTCGCCGACGCGCCACTGCGGGGACAGTGGCGCGTCGCCGAATCCGCCCTGGGCCAAGGAGAGGGGTTTCCCCACCACCCCTTCCTCAGCCCACCTCCAATCCAAATCGCGGGGGATCGGATGCCGCGGCCGCCACGCCGCACCACCCGACCCCCCACGATTACCCCCCTGGGCGCTCAACAGAACGTGGCCAAAGGCCTCGCTGGAGCCTCCCCTCCTGGGGTGCAGCTGACCGGGACGAGCCCGGCCAGAGCCTCCCCTCCGGGCGCATCAGCACGCTGGGCTCCCGCCCAGCTGGAGCAGCCCCCCTCTCGTGGGCCGGTCTACCTCACGACCAGCCCCTTGTGGAACCGCTTAGCTTCCCCCAGTAGCTGGCTTGCTACGGGGTACTAAGCCCCCCCGCCGCGGCAAGGCGCGATCCCTTGGGGGGGAGCACACACGCACCTTGGGAACGGTAATATTATGGCTATTTCTGCTTAGTTATGTTTTTTTTATTATTTTAAATCATGACTTGCCAAAAAACGGTATCTTATTATATTTCATATTCAGAATCATAATGTTCCCAATTTCGTTAAAATTATTTTTCGACATTGGCTCGTGTCTGGGTGTAACTAGGTTCTCCCCTAGTCCATTGTGTGGTACCTGTAACACAAGCGCTTAATGCGCTTACCATAGGGCCACATAATTGGTGTGTTAGTCTGGAGATTTATTATTATTATTATATTAATTGTAAAGAAGGTATGAACTTTTTAATGCTATTTTTTTAATTTACAAATAAAATCCAAGCAAGGATGTTATAAAACACTCAATGAGTTGACTTAATATTTATAATAAACTAGTGGCCGCCCGCGACTCCGTTCGCGTAGAAGCCGGTTTCCCGTGGGAATGAAAAGTTTTCCCGCGGTAAAAAGTATCCTATATGTTAATCTGATGTATAAGCTATATTACTGTAGAGTTTCATCAAAATCCGTCCAGTTGTTTTTACGTGAAAGAGTAACAAACATCCATCCATCCATCCATCCATCCATCCATCCATCCATCCATACATCGTCACAAACTTTCACATTTATAATATTAGTAGGATATGGAAATAGTTTTAAAGTTATTAAGATATTTATCACTAACTGAACTACTCACTCTTAAATTTTTACATTAGCACCATTTCCACGTAAATCTAGCAAAGTTCCTTTAGTGCTTTATTTGAGCAAATATACAAATCCTCTTTTATTACCACAAACATTAGTACGGATTAAAAAGAAGCTTCAAGTTTGACGAGTTACTCCACTGCTCGTAGACAAAGTTTAATCTCTACGGTAATTAAAATGTTATTTGTCTTCTTAAAAGTTGTTTTTGAAGGATTTATACCTACTTGAGTGACTTATAGTCTGGCCACCGAGAGATTGCGTTTGTGACACATGCCATTAGTGTTGGGGTAAAAAACAACATTGATAAATCATTTTTCAATCAACAGAAAAAAAACTTGCTTATCTTATTTATATTTTATTTATAATATAAAAATAGTTTTATGTTGTTACGAGTTAAAATCTAGGTAAAATAATAAAAAACAAAATCGAAACAGTATTGTTTTATTGTAGGAACGTAAATAATTAGATTAAAGATTAGTGGCCGCTCGCGACTTCGTTCGCGTAGAAGTCGGTTTCCCGTGGGAATGCGAAGTTTTCCCGCGGTAAAAAGGTCCCATAATCTAATATATAAAAATAAGTCGGGTTTTCCTTCCTGACGCTATAACTCCAGAACGCACGAACCGATTTCCATGGTTTTGCATTCGTTGGAAAGGTCTCAGGCTGCGTGAGGTTTATAGCAAAGAAAATTCAGGAAAATATTTAAGAGGAGAGCAGGAAAACGGAAAACATTTTTTTACATACAGCGCCATCTCTGATATATAGCATGTACTACAACGGCGCCAGTACGTTGTGTGAGAGTATCCCTCACGAAAATAAGTACGTTTCATTTTACTGAACAAATTACATTCAAATGAAGTGGAAGACATCATATCAGCTGAAATTCCTGATCCAGTCACTGATGGTGCATGGACAGTGCGGTGCATTAAATCCATTATCGCCTTGCATGGCTGATGGAAAGTGGACAAAACGATATCCGCGACCGTTAGTGGCTGAAACAGTCACAGGGAACGATAGATTTCCAGTACGTCAGTCTTAATAAAGCACTGTGGCGTTTATTGACATTTCAAATTCATAAAAGATATCCCACAGTTGTACATTTAGCAGTGCATTTGGAAAATGTACAAAGAGTTTACTTCACATTTCACGTAGGCTAATGCGGCACAACGAGCTGAGAGACCACCATCGACAACATTGACTAGCTTCTTTGCAATGTGTGAAGCAGATCCATTCGCAGCGACGCTGATGTACGTTGAAATGCCCAAGTAATAAACTTGGAATCAATCAACAAATAAATTCCACCGTCGCAAACAAGGAACCCCAGTTCCAGATTAGCCACAGGTGTTTTCCACTGATGCGCTAGGTCGCATGTATACTGTTCATCCTAGAAATGATGAATGTTTTTTTTTGAGACTGCCGTTGGTAAATTTACGTGGACCAAAATCATTTGCGCATTTGAAAACTGTGAATAGCCACCAATGCCAAACATATCGAGAAGCATGTGAACTGTTGGGTTAGCTGGAGAACGATTTTCATTGGGATTTAACAGTTGCGGATTCAGTTGTTATTCATATGCGTACCAAATACGAACGCTGTTCGCAATTATCATCACCACATGTTTTCCTTCACGACCAATTCAGTTATGGAACAAATACAAAGACGACAAATGTGAAGATATCTTGCATCGCTTGCGCATTCGAACGAATAATCCCGACATGCAAATAACCGATGAAATCTACAATGAAGGAACTGATGATGAAGGAATGATTGCGCCAAATCGATCGATGCACGACGCATACAACCAAAAATTAAATCGAGAGCTGCAATACAATGTTGATACATTGCAGGAATTCGTTCTAAATAACGTGCCGTTGCTGAATGAACGGCAAAAACAAGTATACAAAACATGAATGCAAGCGGTGGACAATAATAATGGTGGTCTATTCTTCCTGGACGCACCTGGAGGAACACGGAAAACATTTGTCATTTCATTGATTTTGGCCACTATTCGATCAAGATGTGACATAGCCTTGGCGTTAGCATCATCTGGAATTGCGGCGACTCATCTAGATGGCAGTCGTACATTTGCATTCTGCGCTTAAGTTGCCACTCAATTTAAACACAATTGATACTCCAAGTGAGTGCACAATGGCACATAAGAAATAAATTGTAGCCCTTAACTTCACGCTGAAGGATCTTCGGCGAAATAACAACATCTTTGGCGGCTTGATGATATTGTTGGCAGGCGATTTCAGACAGACGTTGCCAGTAATTCCCCGAGGGACGCCTGCAGATGAATTGAATGCTCGCCTGAAGGCATCTTTGTGGAATAACGTAAAAACATTATCGCTAACCACTAATATGAGAGTTCAACTTCAAAATGATCAAAGTGCTGCACAATTTTCTAAACAATTTTTAGCTGTTGGAAATGGAAAAGTCCCAGTTGATGCGACAACTGGATAAATTACCTACTCTTACCAACGACTTTTGCCGATTTGTAGACTCTCAATTAGCTCTTATTGAAATTGTTTTCCCAAACAATTGTGAGAATTATCAGAATTATGCTTGGTTAAGTCAACAAGCAATTCTCGCCGCAAAGAATAATAATGTACACGCACTAAATTTCACCAAACAATCAAAAATCGATGGCGATTTGATGATATACAAATCCGTTGATTCCATAACAAATCCCGATGATGTAGTATATATAACGCTTCAATTCAGTATTTACTTTGGATTCACTTTCATTTTTTACTTAGAAAAGTTCAACTAAATTACACTTCATTTTTTTTCCTTTTCAAATACATATAGAACGAAAAAAAAATAATCTTTGTCTTTTAATTTGCAAACAGAATTTAACAAAAAACGAAGCCATCTGGTGGCGAAACGGAGTTCGCCGGGTTTGCTAGTTCTTTCATACATATATTTTTGGTTCCTAGAACCGCTTTCGCAGCGCACGCAACGGAAGCCCTCAAGGATGAATAATTTTCCCCGTTTTTTTTTCCATTTTCCATTATTTCTTCGCTCCTAATAGTTGCAGCGTGATGTTATATAGCCTAAAGCCTGCCTCGATAAATGGTCTATCCAACACAAAAATAATTTTTAAATTCGAACCAGTAGTTCCTGAGATTAGCGCGTTCAAACAAACAAACAAACAAACTCTTCAGCTTTATAATATTAGTATAGATACTTGTATAACGTTAATTTTGAAGCTAAGCCCAAGGTCGAAAAGAACTAGCAAGAAAATCCAACTGCTGCCTTTTTACAAACGAAACTCAAAAGCATTGTATTGGCAATAATATAGTAAAAGTCTCAGCACCCGATGACCGTACTGCAGAGCCAATTCATCTATTTCATATCGAACATTTGCCGATTTATTTTCTTTCACTAACCGCAATAGTTATGCTTCAAGCATATCCATATTTACATCGATATCATATTTTTATAACCAAGCTACTAATTCTGCTTTTTTATTAGAAATTGATTGATAACTTTAAAATTGACTGATATTTTTAGCACATCCCTACGAAAATATGATGTTGTTTACATTTTAAAAAATACATATTTTATCAGTAATTATTACCCTTACAGTAAGCCCACAGTTATAAAATTTAAAATCAGTGCATTTTATTGCTTATTAAATAATTTTAAGTTTGTAGGGTCAAAATAGACGACTTTTTTTTTGTTTGTTTTCGTAGACGGCCTTTCAAAGTTACCTCGTTATTTCAAACACAATGTGTCAGGAACGCATTCTCTCGGTGGCCGGACAATAGTTTTAGCAGTAATTGATTTTGTCGTAGCAAAAGAATAAATCATTGTAAATGTGACGTTTTTTGTTGAATGTGTTTTTGTGGCACTTTGCCTTAAGAATTTTATCAGGCATTTATTTTTTGACAAAAATATATTTAGTTTACTGTAGATTTTTGTAACTAAAAGCATACCTTTATATAATTTTGTTATATAGCTAATATAAATATTAAAAACAGCTGATTGAATTCGGATGAAATTTGTTTTAAACTTAGATACAACATAGGTAACCCAATGTAACAGTTTAAGGATGTTGAAACTAAAGTAATAGCATTTATGAGAATATTCTGTCTTATACTACCTACTTACAGAAGATGATGTTACAAACATATTTAGGTTCTTAAAAAATTGGTAAAAGAAAACTAAAACAATACAAAACTTCACGGTTGTAAATTTTCAAAACTCTATGGCTTAGCAAAACCTAGTTTAATAATCTAGCCCCAACGTTACTCAGCTTTTCCAATATGACATTCAAAATTCTTTATTTATTTACAGTTTTCACATTTTCCTATAAGCCGGCAGACACTTCTGCTGACGGCAGTTTTCATACAAACCTGCGTTTAGGGGAATTCCCCTCAGACCTTTGTTTGGCAGAAAATTGCCGTTGCCCGCAAAGGGGAAATATTCTACAAAATATTTTTCCTTTCCCGCGTTTTGTCTACTGTCTATTCAAGGGTATACGTAATGATAACAATCAACCACGGGAAGTTATTACGTAAAAGAAATTATGGAATTATGAAGGATTTGAGGAAAGTAAGTATCTAATTGTTATGGTTTGGATGGGGATTAAAATGAGATTTTTATGAGAATGGATACAGACTTGTCATGTAATTAATTGTTGTCTACAACAAAGATTAAAGAGAGATACTTCGTATGTCTACAAATATGACTATTATCCATCTTGCCTCAAAAAAGAAATTCTAATACCTACCGTATTAGAATTAGGTATACCTAATAATATAGATTTTTGTGAATCTTTGTCTTATGACATGCAAAACGGTTTTTCATTTTGTTAGTGAAAAGTTGAATATAACTTCTATCTGCAGACTGACTTTGCGTTTACCACTCCAAAAACACTAAAAACAATTTTCGCAATCCTTAGTGCACAAAATTTAGTCAACATAACAACATTTATTACAAAACCCTCTCTAATTATCTCCCGGTTGACATTCATTGCGTTTACTACAACCTATTTATTTTATCGTATTTCTAGTTGTACAGAATGCTGACAAACATAAAAAATAACGAGGCCATAAAATTGTACTGCGCCCCCTGTACTCATTATGTAGGTACTACGATATAAATTGTGGCGGCAGACATCGCCATCGAGGTTTCGCCGCGAAGATGGAAAAAGCGAGTTTTAGTGCAGCATTGGCGAGTTTTAGTGCAAACTGGCTCGAATTATAGAGTTTTTATGGTGCAGGCATGTGTTAGGTTGAAACTGGGATTTAAATTTTCAGGAAAGTGTTTTTAATGAGTCAGATTTTGACTCTTAGTGGCCGATTATTTGAAGAGTGACTTAAACAAAAGGAGGCAGAAATTATTATTCAACAAAGTACATACAATTAAAAAGAACTATGCCATATAGGTAAACTTAGATATTTTTTATATGTATTTAGGTTTAGAGTATTTTCTAATGGGAATGAATCCGTAAAGGTACATTTTATACATTGTATGTTAAAAACGATAACTCGTTGATGTCTAATGCTCAATAGCTATGCACTAACTACGTCCACGATTATTATACCTGCCTACACCAAAATAACGTTAAAATGTAATCCATACATTACGTTAAAACTCAGCTAATATCTTGTCACGCGTTACAAAGGTTGTTGCTAGGAAGTTAAGCCAATTTACTGAAAGCCCGTGTTACTTGTAATAGAACTAAAATAACACCTTTTTGGCTTTAAGCCGTTGAAAGTAGCACAAGGTCACACGTGAAATTCCAGAAGGTAACCGTATACTTAGGAAGACGGCTCTAATTGACCTGTGCTGAAAATAAGATATCAGTCGAGTATTAAAAGAGTAGAGTTAGTATTCAATTGTAGGACCATTTTACATTAAAATCCATTGTGTGACATAACTGTCACTTGAAGTGTTGTTAGGCTCTAACCGCCGATCTCAATATTCTACTATAGTTAAAACCTTGGTAATTGGAAACTGCTAAGTAGTTTTGTTTTTAGTGACGTGTTTCTGTCATTTCCATATCAATAGCTATCTACCATAGTTTATTGCGACGCAAATACATGTATAATGGTTACCATAGTTACACAATTAACAAGGTGTCAAAAGTTAGTAGAATATTGAGTTTGTCCGTAAAAGGAATTCTAATACATAATATCTTTTTTGATGATAGTTTAGCTCCTAGTTAGTTGAGTATTTCAACGTAGATATTAGCATGCTCTTTCTTCATTTTGCTTATCATAGCGTGTTCATGTAAAAATATAAATATGTAAGTACAAAGTAACTATATTAAAAAAATAAACAGAACGGCTTTATTCTAAAAAAAACCTCTCGAATCAATCTAGAGCCAAAAATTCAAAAAGGCTCCATCATGAACATAAACCCTAAGAACTTTTAATTAACGGACTTAATATAAGCAAGCTGGATCTTAGGACTGAACTCATTTTACGTTGTTATTATAGCATAATTTACGACCTTTCTGCTGTCTTACTTTATCATCTGCAGTGCAAAGATTGGCGAATAAAATAAAGGCGAAAACAAGAGGGATCTTAAGAAGTTCTTCAAGTCTTTTTATACTTTTAGCTTTCTAGTATTATTGGCTTATATAATGAGGAAGGAATCGCGTACGTATAAATAAACGACCATAACTTCTAGTTCGCTCTATTTATTCAATATAAGTTTAATCGCGTCGTTCATATGTTTATAGTCACTTAAAACAGCCGTTATAATAGTAGTAGTAACATCATGGAAGGAACAGAACGGTTAAATGTGCAATATTTCCTATGCAGAACTTAGCACAATAAACAAGTTGCAGTTTAGTTGGTACCTCAGCTACTCGTAATGCAAAACAACAAAGACTAGCTTACCTTGAGATTAAACAGCTATGAAATCTAAATACCTACCTACCAGTTTTATATAGTTACTAGTGGCCGCCCGCGACTCCGTTCGCGTGGAAGTCGGTTTCCCGAGGGAATGAGAAGTTTCCCCGCGGTAAAAAGTACCCTTTATGTTATTCTGATGTATAACCTAAAGTTTCATCAAAATCCATCTAGTAGTTTTTACGTGCAAGAGTAACAAACATCCATACAACCATACATACATCCATACTCACAAACTTTCACGTTTATAATATTAGTAGGATTCCTGCTCTTATTTTGTATGAAATTGTTGCTCTTTTTTGTAGTACCTTACGTTACCTACTTTGTAATAGAAATACTGATGTCTAATTACACAACTTGTATGAAAACATTAAATTTACTAGTCCTCATTTTTGTTAACACCTTGTTTTGTTTTATTAAATAACTAATAAAACCAACTTAAATAATCTATACAAAAACTAGAAATAATAACAAATATTCTTAACAGCTGAATGTTTTTATACAAAATAATTAGTTACCTAAATAGCGGCATCATTTAGCCAAAGAGTTCAAAAAACGCAACAAAAACCTAGCACTACGCAATCCCACGCAATATCTAACAAAAGCATTGATTGTTGTCGCTTCTTTGCGAAATAATCAAATCTCGTATTTTATTACTGGCGCTGACATAAATTTCCTGAGCAATGATTGGTAGTACAACTTGGCGGGGTGTGTTGTATATGATTTTGATAAATAGCATCCCTGAATGTCGTCTTGCGCTCACTTTGGCACTTCCTTGTTCGAAGGGTGAGGGTACGAATCAATCAAGTTATGATAAAAGGAAGTAGGGGTAATATCTGTCGTACAATCAACAAAATGTATGGGTAATTTTCTATCGAGTTCAAGTAGGGTAATATGAGCAGAGCAGGGTCGCATCACACAGACCCTTGGTTATACCAAGTAGAATAAATATTTCATTTTTAGTAAATTCCAAAATAGAACATTCTTCTTTCATTATAGTCATTTATATGAAAACTTTTAAAGACAGTATGAAATAATTAAAGACATTTGTAATAAATAAAACACGAGTTCAAAACAAAAGGTAGCTTTAGCTTCTCCACCTCAACCAAGCAATTTTACTTCAGTGACAGACAAGTAGCCGAGTCATCGTCTAAAATGATAAAGTCCCGGCCCCCTCGTCATTTCTAAGATTGCTGCGGTTCTGTTTTCTCACTCTCTGACCATTGAACGAAATTACCCGGACGTGTTTCTAACTTAACCTCACCCCAAGAAAAACTTCCCAACTTTACGGTTACGTCAGATTCCTCTAAACAACTGTCATCAATAGAAAAACAGTAGATTGGTTTTCAGTTGGAGTATCTGGCAACCCTTTGGGATTTAACCCTTAAAGTGACGACGCCGTTGACCCAGTTTGTACTCGTCGCGGGAGCATCTCAAAAGGTTTCGATATTTGAAGGATTCATATTACGAATAGTTTCGGGTTTCCTGGATGGAGGGGAGAATGAGGTGCCGTAGCTTCGGTTTCAGTGAGCACTTACTGGAGGATTTTCAAATAGGTTTGATCTTTTTATTTTTGTTGCTTAAACTGGAAAGCACATACAGGCAAGCGAGGCTTAAATAGGTACTACTGTATACTTTTTTCTATCACTTAAGTATTGAATTCGATCGTTTAAAATTCTCACACTTTGACATAGTGATTAACCGGCTTACATAAGCTCTTTGTTCAAGAATCCAACATTGCGACCTATTTTTAGAAGCGCAGATTAGTCCATGTCACTGTTTTGCGCAACAGCCGCAACCTTCGTGTGCTATAATCCTCCGCTGGCATCCAATTTGCTCGGCCGCCATTGTACGGCTTCCACCACAACGTCGCAATCGACACCGACCCACAACCGCAACTTATTTACCAGAAAAACTACAAAAAAACACACCCAAGTTGCAACACGACTCTCCAAAACAACCAATCTTTATTATTGGCATCAATAGAGAAGTTTCCAATAAAAATAACCTAATCACCGGACAGAATAGAGCAGTCTTATAGGTTTAGTTTAGAAAGTTGGCATCTTGTCCGTATCGGTCGTTCGGCGTCCCCTACATAAGTCGGCAGGTTGTACAAAAGGAAGGCGTCAGTCAGCGGTAAGCGATGCGGAAAAAAGCGCTTTGTGCGCTGCTGGGCGTAGTGCTGAATTACCATGGCGCGGCTGCAGGCCGAGTGTACTACAATTTACGTACCGTAAACTCGTTACGCGCCTCGAACGAGTCGAGTTCTGGAGTACGTTATGGCGTGGTGCTTATTGTTAAGGTTATAGGGTTGTGAATTGAGGATCAGAGTCTGGGTAGCTCGCTGCGAAGCTCGCTTGAAGATACAGCGGGTCTCGTTATCACAGTAGTGTGTTGGCATTCGGGCGCGCGCTACGTCACCGCTGCTCCGCACACCGCTCCAAGTTTTACGAACTTCGATCTTGTGAACTGAACGAAAGTGAAACAAACACGTGATAATAAACACAATTGTGTCAGGATTTGTTCGTTGACTGTTTGGAAAGTGAACTCGAACTGGTTTCGATATCAGCGCAGTTTTGAACTGAAACTGTGATTCGATTATTGAAGCTCTGCTTTTTGTTTTCCGATATATGGTAAGTAAAGTAAACTAAGTACGATAAATTTTACTATTTAAACATTTCTTTACAATTTGAAATGAATACACCTGCAACTTTGTCCCACAAATTATCTTAAAGCGTCTTCTTACCCCTTACCGGCGCCATAAGCCGGTAAAAGTTGCGCAAGATTTTAAATCAAAAAATAATTTAAACAAATGGCTGTCTAACTTTTTATAACAAGGGAAAGGGAAGTAGATATCGACTCAAGTATTCATAAGATGGAGTGAAAAATGTAATATCGTGGAGACCAGGATTATTACTTCGTTCAAAGAAAGGGAAACGACTTAAATTTCTCAGGGTACCTATCTAGGAAAATTATTTTGTCAGTAATAACGGCAAAAGGGGCTTGGCATGAAAATGTTCGGGTCTCAGAATGAGCTGCCCTTTTGCGTACTACATTGAATTATAATAAACTCAGACCTTGGGAAGTTATTAACTAATGTAGCACCTGTTCTTAGCCAATCTTCGAGAAATGAATGTATCATATCGATTTGAAAATCGATCTTATTAACGATGAAGGCAATACTGACTTACTTTCGATTATTTGCAATTAATAAATTGTAGGTACTTATTTACAAAATCAATTTACTTATTTAAATATTAATTTCGATGCCAAATATAATATTTTTGCTTCACATTTCATATTGGCTTTAGTTTGACCAGAGCTATCGTTAGCAGACTTTTTTTAAAGTCCACTTCCGTTTTTCAAACAACAGCTTTTTCATATCTAAAAATATATTTTAATATTGGATAGTGAAAGATATGTTGCGAATATCCCTTATTTATCGTGTTAGTGAGATTGCAACAGAAATGGTTACAATTGTAGCCATTAGACTGCAACGATTACCAATAATATTGTTGCATTGATTTTAACAATAAGAGTTACGATTCTGTAACTTTCAATACTTATATAATTTATATTCTCCTTTATTTACTTTAAATTAAAAATGTATTTTGTTAATAGTCAAAACAAAAAATAATGTTTTTGCTGTTAAGATATTTAACTAAGGAATCCTTATCCTAATAATATTATAAACGTAAAAGTTTGTGAGTATGTATGGATGGATGTTTGTTACTCTTTCACGTAAAAACTACTGGACGGATTTGGATGAAACTTAGCAGTTATATAGGTTAAACATCAGATTAGCACATAAAGTACTTTTTACCGCAAGAAAACACTTAATTCCCACGGAAAACCGAACTCCACGCGAACGGAGTCGCGGGCGGCCACTAAGTATTCCATAAAACCGAAAGTCTGATATACTTCTTATTTGCCACTTAATCATAGCAATGATTAATTCTGAGTATCATTTTATAATACGGCCACAAGATCGTCAGTAACTTGGTAGGGTATAACTAAATTTACTGCTGGATAGAACCAGCGGCTAAATTATTAGGTAGGAAACTAACCAGAGAAACTCTTGTATACAGTTACAATATTTTTGTACTATTCAATGCAATGCTGCAAGGATTATTGTGTAAATTTGATAATGTTGAAATAAATAGGTATTAGGTTCAATCAATTAATTTGTATGAATTTGTGTAAACTAAAGAAAATAATATTTACAAAGGTATCGTTTAGTTCGTAGATAGATACTAATTACTTAGCATTGGGAAGTTTTTTATAAGTTAATCTAAGAGCTTGAAGTATGAATCAAAAAGAACCTAATCATTTTAACAAGAGCCTGGAAAACCCTCAAAACATTCCTTCCTTCAAAACATAACACTTTGGCATACCCGTGTGCATATTTCAAGCTAAATAAAGCCTCGTTCACACTGCAAGCCACACTTACATCGATGAGGCATAGTTTGGCGCATCGTCAAATGGCTGGCCGGTCGCTAGTTTGTTCATTTAATTGCTGGATCTAACCAGAATACTGGGTAGTTGATATCGGGATGGTAATGTATACCGGGGTTAAGTTGGGAGCGGTTATTTGAGGGTTCATGAAAAGCAGCAGCGAAAGTCAATGCAGAATAACCACTCTTAGTTTTATTAATTAGGTCTAATTTCAAATAACTATGGTACCGATATATGACAGATCCCTTGTCAGAAAGGGAAATCATAAGGGAAATGGGAAAAAATTAAGGCAAATTAAATTTTAAGTTACGAAAAATGTCTGCAAAATCTTACGACATCTTGTGTTCGTGTCTGAAGATTTTCAAGGTGGCGTTTTTATATTTACAAATAATCTATCGAGTACAACTTTGTATTTGATTTTAACTTGGCCTCTTTACATATTACACAAAGGACGAATACTTACGATAAAAACATATTTTTTAGTAAATATCATTAATTCTATAGAACCTAGGAAGTAAGTACCTAATGCTAATCCACTTTAAAAACTTCGTACTTTAAAAACTTGGTAACATTTCAAATTCAATGTTAAATTAAGTTATATTTCTGTTCTGTATACATAATTAATGTTATGTTAATGTGTGGGCGTCCAAGTATAAACGGTGCTTTCTTTCAAAGGTCATTTTTGTACGTTTTAAGGTTTAAACAAGTTATTCCTTGAGTGAATGTTGGTTTTTAGTCGTATTATAGTATTTTTCTTTAAACGTGGCCTTTTGTGGTTGTTTGGTATTAAGTTGGTATTCCAATAACGTATGATATCTTGTATGTTAAGTCTTTAACTAAGTTATATACTTAGTCATATCCTACCTCATATTGAATTATAAAGTAGGTAATACTTTGTACATTATTACATTACACACTTAGCGCCAAACACGTTTTTATAAAAAAACATCTTCCGCATTCAATCATTTTTTAAACGCATACATTAATCGAAAAAACTGAAATATCAACGTTCGTGAGTAGTGTTGCCCGTTGGGAATATTCGACGCGGTCAATCTGTTAACTTATTTGCAGAGTATGGCCGCGATTCCCATCACCGTGCCCGTTGGGAACACCGCTGAACGACACGCGAAAGTAAACAACAGAATTAATGAAAATGGCAACCCCCACTCGGTATAAGTTTTTGACAGTTGCCAAACTAATCGGTGCAACAGATGTCGGAATTCGTTTGTGGTTTTACCCCGAAAGTAGTTCCTTCAACTGACATTATTTTGAACTCCCAGCTTAGATATCCTTATTGAGATTTATACTAACAAAACAAAATATATTGAATGGGAATCTGAATATTCAATCACTACACAAATTCTCACTAAGTGGGCAATAATTTACGCAGGCTCAATCCGTCTATCGTAAAAAACTAATTCGAAATTCCGTTGGGCAATAATATCTGACTGTGGGCCGTATATTTGGTCCTTCGAGCCGGATGACCACCCTCCGCCCGTTACACCGTGACTTTGCGAGATTAATGACAGGGGCTGAGTGAACACAAATCGGGGTGACGTCACACCGTTAGCTTACACATGTATTTTAACATCACCTTCCAATAATAGGTACACGACCGAAATTGTGAAGCATAAAGTAATCAGATTGGAACCGAGACTCAACCATCACTCATCTTCTGTTCAGTGATTTCAGTTGTTCATGTTAATTTGAGATAAGATCTTTCAACGGGCCTGTAACTTAATTGGCTATTAATGTAATTAATTACACTAAGTTTCCCTTCGTATCGATATCGGTGTAACTGGCGGAACGAACTTTATCGCAAGGACTTAAGTTCCTACGATCCGATTGTTCGAACATCTCGCTTCCGAATATTTAACTTTCTAACTGCGAAATCAGTAGCCGTCCCCTTAAAAAATACGAGTTTGTGAATAAAAAAGCAAAAAAGTTCGTCAAAATCAATCAAACGAGAAAAATCTTCGAGATTGGATTTTGTTTTGATTTTGCCCTCGCTTACTTCTTTGAGAGAAATGAGCTTCTTAAAATCTTTTTTTTTTCATTAACGTCTTAATTTTTCCAGCAATAAAACCCACTCGTAGTAAACAACCGGTATAAATTACTATCCAAAGGTCAATGAACTTATTAAAACTCGTCTATAAAGTAGAGCCGCCAAATTAATCTGGCATTTGTAAATTAGTTCTCTGTGAAGTATCAATAGAGTTTAAATTGATGCTTTTTATGACTCCGCGAATGTGATGATAGCCAGTCATGATGAATGGTAAATAATTAGAAGACGTTGAAGAATCTGTGGTTACCGTTACTAGCGTTTGATGATGTAGGTATCTCATGATCGAGATTGATCAAACACAGAAAAAACATAGACAAGTCTAAGCTAAATAGGTCTCACGTCTAAACTATGCTGTAAAAGCTTTGGCAAAAACAAATATTCAAAAACTAAAAAGAGATGAATTTTTTTTTTTATGTTCGTTTCCTAGTTTAAATTTTGTCGTGTATTCAAAGCTTAGTTTATTTTCTGTCAGTTCTACTCATAACATAACTGCAGGTTGATTTTTTAAGCCCGAACGCAGCTATGTAGCACTATTTTAACATAAAACAACTGTAAAAAACTTTAATACCTTTATTGTTGCACGTGCAATGTCAATGTTTACAACTACATTTTCAGCTTACAATCTTTTCATCTGTATCTCGTATACCCTGAGATAATCCGATAACTGTAAACTTTACCTCGTGGAAACGGCCAAAACGACTTTCAACATGTTTTCTGCATGCAACTTGCTCATTTATAATGTTTTCCTCCCTCTGAAAGAACTGCCGATAGATCGGGAGAGTTCGATGCGCATTCAATTGGAAGTATTGGCCATTCTACTATCTGTAGGCTATTAACCCTGTGAACTGAGGGAAGATGCCGATTTAGACCTAGCTTTTGATTTAGACTTGTCTATGCTTGATTTTTTCTTACATGGTCGAAAAAAAGAAAATAGACAAATTAATAGTTTATGCAAAAGTTGAAGTAAATAAGCTTAAGTAAATAGATTTGATTACTACGCACCTATATTTAAGTAGATAATATAGGTTACCTTTAAATGAAAAAAAAAACTAACCAACAACGATAAAAAATACCTACAGTTTATAATATTCCAAAGACCAAATTGAATAAATTCTCATGCTCTTTGAATGTTGGCTACAAAAAATCGGAGGCAGCCAAATGTGAATGGGAGGTAGTTTTGTTTGATATAAGGTGATATATGAATTACAATGGGGTCCAACGGTGCGTTATTCAACGCAAAAAGTGCCTAAAATTTGGCTTTTGGTAACTAAAAGAAACCTTAAGCTGATCTTTATGCAGTGCATAATGGTGAGTAGGTGTGGGCACCGTGGATCCGCAGCTCAACAAGTTACAGTAGGTACGTATAGGCCTACAGGTGCTTAAAAAAACTAGGCTTAGGTACTTCAATCAATGATTTCAAAAATAAAAATAAAAAAAGTATTTGCCATAACTACAAAATTTAGATACTAAACTATGAAATAACTATATCAATAAAAAATGTTACAACTATAAAATAATATAACAGGTACCTATATCTTACATAGACCTTACGATTTAATTTCTTGATAAGACCCTAAACGTGCAATAAAGTAATGACGCACGTAAAATGACATCATCAAAACAAATAAAGTGCATTTAACCAACCTACGGAGCCGACCTTGGAGTAATCTTTTGATCACGACCAGCGAATGACTTTCACCTTCAAACTCCGTGACTAAACTTGTTTGTAAATTTAAAATGTTGTTAGATGAATACTGTTCAAAATGTTTATTGCATTTGGCAGTTTCTATTTGACGAGGCAAAAATAGTAGCAGGCATAATAATGATGATGACAAACATCAATAAAAAATCTAACAGAGCGACACTTAATATAATTATTTTAATAAAAATATATTTGAATTCTGCTTCAGACATTTTTAAAACTTTACATACAAAATTTCCATCGATTTTACTGTTAACGAAGTGTTAAAGATTCTTTAATAAAATCACGACATTTCAAGTAATTAATATAATAAATATTTCGTCGTCGCTTCGCAGTGAAACGAAAATACTTATTCATTTATTATAATGATTTTTCCCGATTCACTGAAACAATCGAAATGTAAAACAATGCTTTTGGAACCAATTAACAGTTTAAATGGTTGCTCAATGAAACCATAAAACTATAATTGGATTTGAATAAACCAATGAGATCCTGCAATCATTTTGATGGATATTTTGAGTCTTTTGGAATATTGAAAATTATCTAATAAATATGGCTGGGAAAGCGATTAATCACATATGTAGGCAAGTCTAGTGTAAACAGTAGATAAGTCAATGAAAACGATATATTTTTCGACGTAGACACAACGGCCTAAGGGGTATTTGAGTTACAAAAACAAGTATCGCTTCATCGTACAATGCGACATCATCACAAGAGAGAAGTTTGTTGTTCAAACAGACAAAGATAGCTATGAATGTTAAATTTTAATCTGGAATGTACCAGTTTATAAGACTTATGTCATAAATTTTATAGAATAATAGAAAGTCAGGTTTACTCTTTACACATTTTAGCTGGGGCTGGGGTACCTCATTAAACCTAATAATACGATTTTATTGTTCTTTCTTAAATGTATATTAAGTCTTCATCTCTTTACAAATGCTAATTTCAAATTTTGGACCATAAACTTGGGAAAAATTTGTAACAATGTATCTAAAGAAGTGTTTTTATCACATACCTAAGAGACAATATTTGGACTATTCATTGTATCGGTGGCGTTAAAAGGCAATTAAGTAGAGTCGAAAGGTTAACTTTTAAAATTATTTAAAACAGATGTTCTGTGATTAACTTCGTGATGTTCTGACACAAACGATTAGTTTTCTATGGGAATATTTTGCAATATGTCACGTCAATTCGTAATAATATTTTTTGTCTTACCCCTGACCTAACTGACCTTAAATACTTACTTATAAAAATCTATTATTATTCATTGGAGGGTTAATATTGAGCAATAAAAACTACAGCTTATTCTGCAAGAATAAAATAATCTTTCACTATTTTAAAGTTAATAGTTAGATCAAACAAGTCATCAAAACTACTAAGCAACATAAAAAATGAGTTTAATTCTTTAACCCCTTGAACGCCGGGTTGGTAACCGTGTAAAAGGTACCATTTAAGTGCTCTAACCGAGCCCTGATCCTTTGAACAGGCTGCAGGCACTGAGACTGGCTCAAGAGAAAGTACCAAGCCCACTGTTGCTGCATACAGGTTAAGGCTCGTTCATAATACTTATAGTAATATAATAATAACAAATGTTTTTTTATGGTGCTTTGTTCAACAAGGTCAAAAAATTGATGCCATATTTAAAGTCGTAGCTTAATCTTCTTAGAATATGTATAATATACCTGGTATATTTAAGTGCTGAGTGGCAATTTGTAATAGTATGGATCCACGGAGCGTATTTCGACTATTATTTTAATAGCTGTAATAGACTTATTACAAAAGCCGATGTTTTGCGTAGTTTTCTTTTTATAAAAAGTCTTTTAGTTTTTTTTTTAAACAGGTATTATACTTTTAATTTTGCCAATTAAGTTTGTCAAAGAACAATATACAAAGACTAGAAAACCTCACACAATAAGCGCCATATTATAGTGTTACATTATGAACTGGCCTTTACTCGTCGTCCGTCCCTGGTTTTACGTAGGCTTCGTGCCGGAACTCCTTGCTGCGGCTTTCCTGTAAACCTGCTACCTCGTTCACAAAACGCCCTTTCAGCTCGACGATACCTTTATCAGGGAAAACATTTTGTACGAAACGATCTGCGGCATCTAAAGAAGCATATAGTTAGGTAAGAGGCAAAATTTAACTTTTTTTACATAAAAATTGTGTTCTTTTGGAATGTACATAAAGTTGGAAATTGAAGGACAGTGTTTTTGCAGGCAGTAGTTTCATAAGAAATTGTTTTTATACAAAAAATATATTTTCAATTTTAATTTTTGATTGTGTTTTTTTTTAACAAGCTTAATGTCGAATCAAAGTTGTACTGTAAAAATGATGTTTACGCATACGGATTAAGCCCTAGAGATAATGGGATGATACATATAAATTGGTTCGTGACAAACATCATATTTTACCCCCGGGGTTAAAAATAAACCTGCCAAATGCAGGCGTAAATTTAAATACGCAATTTCAAACCTTTTATGGGTAAACCTAACGTAAAATAGTAATAAATTGATAGTTAAATGTATTTCTATTTAATAACTTTAACGTAATATATGTACTCGTAATGAGTTTACGAGTGTGTTGCGTTATGTATAAGAACTATAATATTTGATTTATGTAAGTACCGTCAGTTGATGTAAACGTTTAATTGCGACCAACGAGTCACGGTATAGAGCCTTAAACGTCAGTGGTCTAGTTTCAGGTTTAAGGCTTTAGTACCTAAGTCGCATGCTAGACTTTGAAGTTAAAACCCACATGAAGTGAACTATGATTCTGGCAAAATTAGGTTTATGAGACGCAAGAGTGTTAAGAAACACACCTTAAATAAAGAAAATCTTATAAACACTAAGGAAAAGTTTTTAAAACTTGCAAAGTGATGTAAAAGTTCTAGTTATAGTGAAAGTTTTAATTAAAAACGAAGTAATTCAGCGATATTTGTCTCAAAAACTGTTTAGGTGTTCTCAAAACTAATTTGTTACTCTCTGAGGCTGAGCTTTTACTTAGGCTCACTTTTTAAGTAAAATATATATGAGAATTGTACCTAGGGTCAATTTTACCATTTACACGTTTATAGCAGTATCTTTTGAAGAGAAAGTATTTAAGAGAGAGTTGTTCGGTGTAAAGTCATTTATGATAGTACCATAAATAGCCATTAATTTTGATGGATATTCGATAAGTTAGCATAACTTTTTATTGATATTACCGACAAGTTACGTATTCTTAGCTAATGGTTTGAGTAATAACCATAGAAATTGGAGGTGAGGAAAAACTCTTTTATTGATTACGTAAATTTAGCACGTGGATACAACAGTTTTTGTTATTTAAATGTTGACCCAAAAAATAAATGTTGTTAAAAAATGCTTGAAATTGGTTCGTTTAAAAGATTCTTAAAGGAAAAAAAATCGCCTCAAATAGTTGTATATGATAGTTCCTGTCACATTTTCTCTAGTCATTCCCATCTATTTTATCTTCATTGAAATTCTGTTCAAACCTTGAGGACGGTTTTTCGTAATATGGCTATCTAAACGTTATGTCAATGGTTTCCCTCGTCACCCAAGTAACTACCTTCAGGAGTTCCTACCTTCATACTACTGCAAAGGTTCTAGGTGTACCTATTAACTTTACTACATAGTTTAAAACAAAGTCGCTTTCTCTGTCCCTATGTATGCTTAAACCTTTAAAACTCCGCAACGGATTTTGATGCGGTATTTTAAAAGAGTGATTCAAGAGGAAGGTTAACATGTATAATAACATAGTACAGGGAAAGGAGTTTTAGTTCGAATTTAACGCGTGCGAAGCCGCGTGGGTAAAAGCCAGTTGGAAAAAAAACGAATCGCGAAAATATAAGCACTCGTACACCAAATTAAATAATTATTTTGGTTGTGTTTGTCCTTATCAGGGAAAGGTTTCTGTAAATTATAATTTTCCAAAGACATTTTTTTTCCTAGCTACTCGTAGCTCAGTTAGTCCACTATAAATATTAATGAATCAATGCATTCTTGTATAAGTCAGAATTCTATGGACAACCAAATATTTTGAAGACCTTATTAAATACAGAATTATGAAAACTGTTACTCAACTAGTTTATCTATATCTTATGAAGTATTCCACACACCTTAATACGTCATATATAATCCATAAACTTACTGAAACCTAGAGCCGTATACATGCGCGTGCGTTTAAGTTCTTTACCCCAACTTCAAAGGCTTTAACGATCCCATATAAACCAAGAGCATAATACAAGCTAGGCTATAGGCAGGAAATCGGTTAGTGAAACATGATTTTAAACTCCGCCCTGCCACCGTTCACTGGGCTTCGAGATAAGTACTTAGACTTTGTAATGGGACGTTAAATTAAGCCTATCCTAAAGGGAGGCTTAACGACACCTCTCACCTTAGTTAAGGCCACGCTACAGCTTAAATCAAAAAGTATATTATGACGGTTGGTTCTGAAATAAGAAAACGAGAAAAGGGTAAGTACAACGGTGTAGGGGTAAGGATTATCAACTTCAAAGACATATTGTAGGCTGTTATGTCTAATGTGTCGTTGAGGATAATATTTTTTAAATAAGACATCCTAAGACACTAAAACCCAATATAAAAGAAAGAGGTGGTAAAAAATTAAAGCATTTAACGAGAGAACCCAGCTTTTAACATAATGAAAATAACGTCCTCGCAAGTGAAAATTAACTTATAAGAATGTATTTAACCTTTCCACCTTGCTCGTCACGCCTCGTTGCGCGCCCCAGGTGATAAAGGCACTAAATTCGATTAAGAGGGTCCTAATGGGAGACCCAATAATTCCCGATACTCACTCTTATCACATTCGCCCCAATTCCCTCAATTACTCGAAATAATGAAACGAACGCAATCATTATTGCATTCCGTTTGAAGCCCCCATTCCTTTGTCGCTAGACGCGAATTAAAAAAATAAAAAGAACGACAGATTATCACAAAATTTATTCAGGTGCTTAATTCAAGAGGATATCCCACTTTCAGTACAATTTATTTCTATTTCGCTTAATGTTGGCCCCGAGTGGGGATTTACCTTCACTTTTCATTAAAAAGCTTTTCAAGTAAATACTCATTTGAGGAAAGCCAGAAAAGTTGCCGGACAAATTGAATATAGGTACCTACCTAGCTAGATAGGAAATCTGAAACTTGCAGCGCTGCCGAGTTCTACTTGTGAAAGTTTTCAAGTAGCAGATTTGGTTTAATTTTGTTTTAATGATTCTATCGTTCGGGTTGAATATTCATTTTGTAATTAGACTCTAATTGAGGGTCAAGTTCGCAACTGCTCGTCGGGTAAATAATAATTGAATTTTACTGATAATAAAGTCTAATTATCTTTATGAATTGGTGTCACTGTCTTGCCTACTTCTACAGCCGCAGATTTTTCTGTTTGAAGGGCAGAATAAGGAAATACCAAGTTAGGTAATAGCCCTAAGGTAACATAAAATTACAAAACTCTTTGCAACGTCTTATATCCACTGTATTATTGCTTGCGTGAATTGGGTGTGAGCTTTCAAAAGGCGAGTAAACTAGAAACATCAAAGTTTTTATATAAAAAAGGTTGTTCAATTTCTCGCTTGGGGCGCTGACCAGTTTCCATGGTTTTAATAACGCTATAACATCGGAAATAATATTTGCGCACCAAGTTATAAGCTTCGTTAACGTCTTCATATAAAGTTTATAAGTTTAAATAATTTAGAAATCCATTTTCATTAATAATTCAAAGTTGCAATCGCATTGTTGCACTACATAATTTGTGAGCACAGATATCCTAAGCTACATTTCTGATCATCTGTGCCTTGCAATAAAACGAAGCTTACACCAGGATCTTGCTTGGTATATTAAGATTTCAAAACTATCAATGAATATAACAAGCCTTGGTTTCGAACCTACCCCCGCCCTAGTTTAGTAAATGCAACAACGTACTCGCTCGCACAAAAGCCATTTGCAACTTGCACCTACCAACTTGTAATGAAGTACATTATTCTCCCCAGCAGATGGAATCCGCATGATTCGGAACTTTCAACAATTATGGAACAGCAAATACGAATTAGATTGAACACACATTTCGTTGCAACCATTAAACTCGGATGATAACCCCGGATTCGCCACACGATTGCACATACGATCCAATCGAAAGTTTTGATTAAAATCAAGCAAACCCCAGCATGTCTTTATTTGAACTCCATATGTTCAGTTCACGGTACAGTGGTTTTATTTTATTCTAGTGCCGTACTAAATTGAAACAAAGGTATCTGTTCGTTTGGACAGTGTTTTTTTGTTTGGAAAATTCTATTTGATACAAAAATCGTTTTTGATTCTGCTTGAAATCCGATCTGACGGCTGTGCTTTTTTTTCCCAAAAAAAGTTTGTAAAAAGGTTTGTTAACGAACATCAAATACGCAACTACAATAAATCGCTACAATTTTAATCTTTCCTATAACTCCTAAATTACTGCTTGCTTTTCGCTTTCTAAATCGCCGACAGTGTTAATATTCTCGTAGGTCGAAGGGGCGCCCCCCGCGATGGCACTTCATCATTTGTCTGACGAAAAAATTATTAAACTGCAGCTGTAGCCGGTAGGCAGTACAAGATTGATCGCGCTCGCCCCAGCAGGAATTGCCTCGCGAGAATCATATTTTTTGATTTTCCCCTTAGAGCTTTTTTATACGCGGCGATTTGGGAGCGATAATGACATTGTGGATCGCGACAAAATTAATTTGAGATTCGAAAAAAACTGTATGACAGTGAAATGATAAGCGTTAATATGTAATGAGGTGACAAACAAGCAGTTGTTAATGGTTGTAATTACCGATTAATATTGTAGTTGAATTGTATAAGCTTCTACAGTATCAAGATGCACTATTAGGTGTTGTCTTTTAGATTAAAATGTGAAAAATCTGCCTGAGGTACCAATTAAACACTTATCCTATAGATATGGATAAATTTACCGGTATGAGACATCTAAACGTTTTATTATTGTTAGTAAAAAGTTAATAATTTATTAACAAAACAATAATATAATGATCCATTTAAGCCACAATATTCAAAGATTAGTGGTCTACAATCTTAAATGAAACATTGATTATAATCATTGTTGTAGCTATAGCCCCATGTTAAAATATGAAGTCGTCGTGTGTAAAGCCACTTACATCAATTTACTCTCAGCCGAGTCGGATGTTGACAACACACTCTTTGTCATCACGCAGCAGTTAACAATATTTCCCGATGCCTTTTAAAAGCTGTCGGATTTAACTGCTAAATATTCATAGCTCATTATGAAACAAAACGTAGGGCTCCTAATTAACCCTTTCGGTGTTCGACTAAGGGTTCGCCGTCAAAATGTCGCCGAAATCATTTAAATACGCCCCTAATGTTTTTTGTCGTGTCGTGTCTACGAATTAATCCAATTTGTATAAAAGCGGTTCCTGCGAGAGGTTTGCGTTCCGTTTTCATGAAGCAACTTTGCGTCGAATGCTGAATTCGATATCAAAGGAAGTGCCCTTATATTTTTCACTTGCGAAAACAGGTGAAACGTTTCCAATGTATTGACGTTTTGAGAAGTACCCCCGTTTGTATGACAAAGTAGCGCGGTGGGACAAACTTGGGAGGTTTTCCGCCAAAGATAAATAACTTGGAACAAAGTTTGTTTAGACGAGGTCTTGTGGTGAGGACTATAAGTGGTGTCGGCTTACGTGAAAGCCTTTTTCTATAGGTATGAGTAAAGTTAATGTGGGGGAATTATGTTAGAAGTAATGAAGGGCGGTCCACTATCAAATTATTTCGGTTTAAGTAGTTAAATATAAATCTGCATTTGGTTCATTAAACATAAACAAAAAAGGAGTCTCATCAAGAAGTTTGCACAAAAATAGATTTTTTTAGTAGGAATTGTTTCGTCAGTTAAAATTGATATCTTAATATTCGTAGTAACATATAAGTAAGAGTGATCATGCATTAAATAGTCCTATAGCATATTTTATAAAAAATATAGCGTTAATTACCCCCTTTTACCGTAATAGCTTACAAGTTACTTAACAGCCCCTCGGGCGAAATGGGTTGTATAATCAGTTCAAACAACATCGTCTTTTAACTTCTTTATGCCTGAATTTACCCAAAAAACATTCCCACTTTCACCAGAAAGAGGAAAATCAATGGCCACCAGGAAACCCCAGTCGACTTTGTATTTATATTTTCTTTATAAACAAACGCGTAATAAAGTAATGCGTTCCTTCGCTTTTAAAAACACAAGCATCCACTCACACGAATAGGGAAAATTGCGCCCAAATTTAAAGCTAAAGGCTGGATGTTCTTACAAAAGGAGGGTGCAGTGCCTTTAATTTATATTTTTTCTTTTTTTTTATTGCCCCGAACGCGGCCTGAGTTCATAATGGACAAAACATTAGCTACGGCCTACTTGGTGGATCTCCGGGAGCTTTTTGGCTCATCTCGTATACAGGGTGTTTTGAAATGGCTGACAATGCAGCGGGAAATACCGCTGTTTTGTTGCGTAAATACCAAAGTTTACTTTTAGAGCTCTTTCAAAGAGTTTTTCCATACGTTTTTGGTTTGAATCCGACGGATTTCGAATGGAAATACTTTTATATTGAAAGCGATATCGAATTACCTAACAGGTAGGAATTCAACACAAAAAATCAATAATTTATTTTATAAACAACTAGCTCTCCGCTCTGCGGTTTCACCCGCAACTTAATGATTTTTCCCGTGGCAATATCTTACGGAACCCCTTTTTTTTTCCAAAATAAAATATAGCCTATGTTACTCGTGCATAATGGTGCTTTCGAATGGTGAAAGATTTTTTTAAATCGGTCCAGTTTCGGAGCCTATTAATTTCAAACAAACAAAAAATCAAATATTTCCTCCTTATTATATTAAGTACTAGGGGCCGCGCGCGACTCCGTTCGCGTAGAAGTCGGTTTCCCGTGGGAATGCGGAGTTTTCTCGCGGTAAAAAGTTAACTTAATTCTTTCATACATATATTTTTGGTATCTAGAACCGTTTTTGGCAGCGCCCGCAACGGAAGCTCTCAAGGATAAATAATTTTCCCCGTTTTTATCACATTTTCCATTATTTCTTCGCTCTTTATAGTTGCAACGTGATGTTATATATCCTAAAGCCTGCCTCGATAAATGGTCTATTCAACACAAAAAGAATTTTTAAAATCAAACCAGTAGTTCCTGAGATTAGAGCGTTCAAACAAACAAACAAACAAACAAACAAACAAACAAACAAACAAACAAACAAACTCTTCAGCTTTATAATATTAGTATAGATTTTATTTAGCTTCACGAAAAAGAAAGTGATAAATGTGTGACCAGTTTGATTTCCTTCCTAGCTTAAAATATTTACAGTCAGCAACTTAAACTTGGAAACTTTTACCACCTTATTGCGTAACGTAAAACACATTTCCGGATTTATTTATCTCGTTGCTGAGTGTACCTATATGTGTTTTATGTACTCACATGGACTGGTTTAGGTTAGATAATGACACTATCAAGTATCTTATTGAACTGGTCTTATAAATGTGACTATAAAGAATAGTTGTATGGTTGATCTAACTTTCTAGCCGGTAGTTATTTTATGGTTTGTCACTTTCTACTACGTTACCACGTTATAGGCAACTGATAGAGTTCCTACTATCGAGCCAAATTAACCTGAATTTTAAATCTTGAAACTTAGATATAACTAGCTTTTACCCGCGCGGCTTCGCACGCGTTAAATTCGGAATAAAACACTTTTCCCTTTATATATTACTAGGGGCCGCGCGCGACTCCGTTCGCGTAGAAGTCGGTTTCCCGTGGGAATGCAAAGTTTTCCCGCGGTAAAAAGTTTCCTTTACTCTTTCATACATATATTTTTGGTATCTAGAACCGTTTTTGGCAGCGCACGCAACGGAAGCTCTCAAGGATGAATAATTTTCCCCGTTTTTTTCACATTTTCCATTATTTCTTCGCTCTTTATAGTTGCAACGTGATGTTGCCTAAAGCCTGCCTCGATAAATGGTCTATTCAACACAAAAAGAATTTTTAAAATCAAACCAGTAGTTCCTGAGATTAGAGCGTTCAAACAAACAAACAAACTCTTCAGCTTTATAATATTAGTATAGATTAGTTAAATACCTAATCTAAACTTAAATTCTTATAAAGATAAAATACTATCAATGTTCCATCAATGCTTTTTTACTTTTATCAATATAAAAAAACTGTGTTAACACACAAAATATAAAAATTGATTATTTTATAAAGCAATCACTAGCTCCTTTTTAATTTGACGTTAAATAAAAGTATTTTTACCAGTTCCGAATCATAAAAATACCTTCTCAATCTTAATGTGGGAACGATTAAAGATTTTTACATAAAACCAAATCGGTACAAAATTAGCACTTTGATCATAAATGTATACTTACAATATCACTAATAGATTCCGTAGGTACTCCAGTTAAAACTAATCAATACTAAAATTAGCTGTTTGTAACAAGCTTATTCGCAATCAAACTGCCTAAAACCTACACATTCCCCGATGAAATCATAATTATTGGATCAACCGTTATATTATGGAAATATTAACAAAAGATTATAGATGGAGCTTAATCCTGTTAATTAGCTAACTAATTTCATGGGTGGCTGGTACCCAATGTTGATCATTAGCCAATTTGTGTCAGAGTTAATACACGGAACTTCAGTTTAACGACATGTTTAATTTTAACACTGGTTATTAGTTACAAGTGCGATAATGTGGTTTAGATTGTCCATAATTATATTTTTTTACTGTCTAAAAGGCCTAGCAAAAAATTTCGATACTTAAGTGTTTGGCACGGTCGTTTATTTGCAGTTTTTGTGTACATACTTTAGTAACATCTGTATCCTTTTTATTTTATTCCGGCAAAAATAAAAATCTCATTGTTCTTCGAACTTCCAATATAAATTATGAAAAGTTAAATCTTCAATACTCGATACAGCTTCTTTTAACAATTTCCACTAGACAGCTTTAACCGGAAGCAGTAGTCGGGACGTCTCGAAACAATAGTTTAGTGTCGGGCGTCTTCGTTATACTTCGGGTATTGTCGTTATACTTCGGGAATTTTCGGTATATTCCGGTCCAGGTCACGGCTCCGTGGAGGCATTCGCTGATTCTGGCAAGGAGCCACAGCGATTACGTAACATAAGTATTGCCTCTGAATCCTGGGCACCCAATCCGGGCTGGTGTTACAACGTGTTCCAAATGTGGGCAAATTGGAACTGGAATTTCTAGAAAGAAGCACGGCGTTATGACTTTTCATTTGTTTCTGTGTTTCGGCTACTCGTGTGAATTGCCAAAAGTTGGATTCGCAATTTTTGAGTGTTAAAACTCTATAGATCACAATTGAAGGCATGTACCAACTGAAGTCTCTGTCCAGAAGATGTTGTTATAAGTTTGACATGTGTGATAAGGTGTATGTGGATTCTCAGCTTATAACCAATCTTTATTGAAAGATAAATCGGTCGAGACTGTTTATACCCCTTTGACTGTTTAAATGTAAATCTTTAATATGATCTAAGTATTAGAAGTTATGCAACGATCTCAAAGTCGGTTACGATATGTTTCAGTCCTATCTATACGTAGACCTAAACTGTCAATTTGGTTGTGGTAAGCCGTAAGCCTCAGAGTCACCGCAACACTGATTTCGACATTATTCATTGCACACAAATATAGTACGCTGATTGAGGTGGTGATTTATGAGAAACCAAAAACCATTGTTAACTAAGAAGATCAGACATATTTTATGGCGTAATTAAACCAAATTCATGTAAATATTGGTAAATTTTTTGATGATAACAGTTATAACTATATTTCCATATTAATAAATTAGCTAAATACCTACATCTTGAGGCAATTTGTAATTCTTGCAAATAAACATTTACACTAATGTAGATCAAAAATGAAGATACATTTTTTTATTAAACATACAAGTTAAGGCAAAACAAAAAATCTTTCATTCCTTATTATTCAAATAAATTACTTTTATGGTTTAAACACAACGTCTACTCCACCTCTTCCGTGTATAGGAACACATTTGTTTTGGGCTAAATCACTTTCCCTAGAAAATATTTTAGTTTTGAAGCCTCATTTTGTTAGAGAAAGGGAAAAGCTTTCAAAATTCCTGAATAAGTAACCTAGAAAGTTATTACTCTTTAAACTAAAAAAACCATTTAGAAATTTGGAACATGCTTTTTAAATTAACTAATAAGTAAAAGAAAAAATCTAAAAGCAAATAAAAATTTAGTAATTTATCCTTCCTTTAACTCTTCACACTTGACCATCGTTGTTTTATCCTATTTCCATCAAATTTAATAATAAAAACACATTTTACAACCTTTCTTTAAAGTTTAATTTCTTCTCGTTCAACCTTAACAGTTTTAATGATAGCGGAATAGAGGAAACCTTAGTTGGTAATTAGTTTTTTCCTTGGATTTCGAGAAAGTGTGGCAGCACTGACCACAGCATCGTGACACTGCCGTGGGAGATAGTTAGTTTCTTTTTATTTCTGTGCACACTTTTAAAAAGTTGTTTTTTGTCTAGTTATGACCATTTCAGCAAAAACCCCGAGCCAAACCAACCGAAAACGTTTTTGCTACAACTCTCAGAATTGGCAAAAAGGTCAAATCGTATTCTAAAGATTATATTTCTGCTTATTACGCGCATTTAAAGTGTTTGTGGCAATGAAAGGAAAAGTCAACTTTTTGTACGTATTTCTATTATGCATAATACGTAATTATTCAAATCTACCAAAAGAAACGGAAGCCCACCTTTTGTGGCAATAAAACTTTTGCTCAAATGCGACGTTCACTTAATTTTGGGCGTCATTGCCACCCCGAAAAGGCATTTTATTCTACAAATGCCGCGCAAAATAAAACCACAGGCGGATAAAATAAAACTTCGTATTATAAGTCCCTTGTGTTCTGCCTACTAGGGCTACTTTGTAACTTCCGCACATAAAAGTTTAAGGGCACATTACTGCCCTTAATGGTGGACTGGCAGTTACCTAAATCTGACACAAGTCCCTTCTGATCCACTCCCTTTGGTTTGTAATTAAAGTTTTTCGGGACACAGCTATTTTATTAGGGACGAGGTGGGACAGCGTAATTGTTGCGATAATATTAACTTTCTTTGGCGGATTTCATTTAGCATCGTGTCTTGTATGGTCAACTGCAGAGAAGAAGCAGATAATGGGCGGGAAGTACAAATCTAGAAATACACTAATGATATTTTTTTAACATTTTTATACCTAAGAGTTTAAACTTGTTATGGAACTTGCCTAAAATATATGAGTTCTACATAGTTTTCTAAGATTCTAGCGACTAATTTTAGATTGGTCTAAGACTTAGACCAATCTTAATTAGACCCTAAGTTGTTATTATCTTAAACCCGATATAATTAAAAGAAACAAACTAATATAATGCCGCTTTTACAGGTAAGTCAACATCATCACAGCGTCAACTTTGCACCAATCAAAAGTAATACCGTAAGTAAAGTCTTTTGTTCCAGAACGACCCGTATTAAAATAACATTATAATATATGCTACAGAACCCAGTTACTGTGAGGCCGAAGTATGCCCAAACTTGTCCAATTATTTAAAATTTATTCGTAGCAATGAGGCTATTGTGTGAACTCTTTTGATAGAGATAGCGTAAAATATTGACAAACTTTTGAGCCTCGGCACTCAAAATATCCGTACAATTTTAACCCGCGCAATAATTTTAAATTAAAACTGTTGATATCTTTTGTTGCTGACTGTACTTGGGTGGTTAATTTTATACTTTTCCGATGCAATAAAATACTTTATCTTATGTTTTCGTTGCGATTTTATTCGTCGGGTTTAATTAAAGTTGTGTATTTAGTTATGGTAATAGTGGTGTTTTCAGATTCGAGCTGTGGGTCCGAATCAGCGGTTACTGAGATTAAACTTTTCTTGTTTATTATCTTTTGGGTTATTTTATTTTTAAACATTTTAATTTAAATATAGTACCGTATGGGCTTTATATATTACTTTGCATTGAGATCACATAGTAAAGAATAAGTGGAATTTAAAAAATAATAGTTTCCTTCAAGTTTAGATACACACTTTAAAAAGGTACCTATTTTAAAAAATAACACTAAAATAATTGACAATAAAATGCCAATGTACTTTTTTTACTATAATTTAAGTGTCTATCGTATTGACTATCTTCGGCGGCTGAAGTCTTAGTAAAAGCAGGTGAACTTTTTGCAGCAGTTTAAAAGAAAAAAGGTGGTTAAAATAGAAAAAATAAATTACGTAACATAAATTTGTTGACTGTCGGAGGGTAGTTAAAAGGTCGCATAGCCTTTTGGATGAGAGAGCCTTGGATATATTTTGAGGTTCAGTATTTTTTTATTAATTAGCTAATTGTTTTTAATGTTGTCAACGACAGTTGCCGTTGACTGTACAAACTTAAAAATACAGTAGACGTTTATTGTATTGAATTAGAATTTTAACTTTTAACAATTACACCATAATATCTTTTTTATCTTTTGTATTTCCAGTTTCTTTTCTTAAAGACTCTGTCTATTAATTTGCATTATTCTAAGACATAACGCCTCTTTAGATTGAATTCGATGTTGAGTCAAATTCAAATTATATTTCTACCTAATAATAACTTTAGCATGTTTCATCACTCAAGCTTAATTTTCTATTTCAAATTCTGCGTTTTAATTTTTCAACGCGACCGAACCCTAAAACAGGGTTTGCCATAATTACAACAAAAAAGGCAAATAGCGGTAATACCTCCCAGGTGTAAAAGTACTTGGCGTAAAAAAATCTTGTTTACAACCGGCCATTTTACGACGTTTCCTGAAGGTACTCCTACCAAGGGTCTGTTAGGTGAGCTTCGTACGTTTTTACCGCTATACGGCGGTAAAACAAAGTTTTATTGCCAAGTAAAGGGAAGCTTAAGTATAAAAAAATGATAAGACTAAGCTTCTGCTCGCAACTTTGTTCGTAGAAATTTAGGAAAACAAGGAGTTTGGCGTCAAAACAATTATATAGTATTCTGTTTCTTTAGTGTGCTACTGTAATAAGATGAAAAGTATTTTGGGTGCTGATTTTGAAAGCTTGTCAGTATCAAGCTGAGCAGCTCACCTAGTTGTTTAAGCTTTATTAAATGTGAAGCTGTTCCTTTAGAAAATTTATGTATATTAAAACTTTTTGTACCTATCTAATAACGTTTTCGCAAATTACGTGTTTCCTTAGATTACTCTTTCCTATTAAGGTACCAATCCCTACTATCCCTACTAATATTATAAAGTAGTAAGTAACTCTGTCTTTCTGTCTGTCTGTCTGTCTGTCTGTTACGCTTTCACGCCTAAACCACTGAACCGATTTTGATGAAATTTGGTATGAAGAAAGAACTTAACTTGGGAAAGGACATAGGGTACTTTTTACCGCGGGAAAACTTCCCATTCCCACGGGAAACCGACTTCCACGCGAACGGAGTCGCGGGCAGCCACTAGTTATACATAAAATATGCACACAATATCCAATCCTGAATTACATTAAATAAATGATAAACTAACTAACGCACAGACAATATTAATAATATTAGTAGTGACATATCGTTATAGGGTTATTGGGAAAGTATTCGAGTGGGACAATTGTGTTGTTATTCGGAAAGTTGGAATTGTCTTTGTTTTATTTATGAAAGTTGCCAGTTAGTTAATGAAGTGGACTGTTGATATAATAAAGTGTGGTATTTATTGGTCAAGGATGAGATTACCCTACTAGGAATTAACGTAGCACTTAAGTACTTTTATGTTAAAACTTGTATTTTGTTTACATAAAGGTAATAATAGGTTCCACGGAAAATCTTTTGTTTATTTCTTAAACTAGGTAGGTATACATGTTAATTCTCTAATGATATTGCAATAAACTTCTTTATTCTCAATCTAATTCTTGACGAGATCGAAAAACAATGCCAATGTTAATAAATTAACTAAAATAAATAATAGCTCCGCATACTGTAATAATAAATCTCACTGAAAATGGGTGGTAGTAAGTGCAGAGTCAATTAAGGTCAGAATCAGATTGTGATATACGATGTCAATCTAGGGATCCGTATCGTAATCCTTGATATGAGTTTCTGCGGGATAAGTGTAGGCTTCAGTTTCTTCGATGTACAGTTCTCAACCCTCGTACAGTTATAACAGTTCTCTGTATTTCAGTTTAAAACGCTTTTTTCCAGAAGCTTTTTTGGCGTCAATTCCAGATCATGAAAAATCTTTTGGCAAATAGTCCAACTTTTAGATTGATGCCTTTTGTGATGTCTACTAAAACTATGGCGTATTTATTGCTAGGTTCCAGTATGTATGATCATTTGTAGCAAGGAACAAAAAATCTATAAATGTCTTGAGTAAGCTTCTTATTTCCTTGACGAAACGAGATAATATTTGACAAACTGTACGCTATTTGACCGTCATTTCTCGATTTATGTGGAGCACTTTACAATGTCGAAAAAAGATCTTCAAACAGTATTTTAAGATGACATTTGAGGGGGATTTCGACGCTTTGAAATATCAAGCTGTTTCACCATCCAAGTTTGGTCATGTTCGGTATCTGAATTATGCATTTCTATCGGCCCATATTGATTAGAATCTGACCATTCTGACGATGTGGGTATCTTCGCCGTCATCTGTATTCGAGCTTACAAGCGAACGACAGTTGTTCAGATGAGATGTAAGTCAGTAATCCGCCCAGCAGGGGGCTAACTGTACTCTGCGATGGGAAAATTAAGGCCATTTGTGTAGCTAATCTCAGCGGACTCCGGCAACCTTCCAGTAATGAAGATGTCATCATTTATATTCATTGATTAGATTGGATTTAGTAGCCGGAGAAAGATAGCTCAATTATGAGGACATGTGCCGAGATTTACGGCATTAAGAGTCTCAGCCGTCAAAATGGACTGGCGCATAATTTAATTAGCTCCGAATTTTTCATCTTATTTTTTTTGTTTCTCCAGAGTATTAATGAAATTAGTCTACGAAATACAAAGACGTTTCATTTTATAGGTTCACTTCAAAGTCTTGCGGTCTGTACTCGGGGTCTGTGGAACATAAGTTTTAATGACAATTTTACAGTTATTAGAAAGCCATTCCGCAGCATTTGCAGTTCGATGGCTTCGAATTTATCGATGGATCGTCTGGAGCCATCTTATCGATACTAGGATCAGTTAATGGTCCATCTCTAGTGGACTTATAGCGTTGAAGAGGATTCTTTACAAGATTTTACCCTGATAGGTTGTTAAAGGATTTTCTGCGGGAATTCAAATCAGCCAAGTTGGTAGATTCTTAGAGAAGTGTTACCGAATTTCACGCGAAAAGGGGAAATTGGCGAGTTATGAAAGTTTTTGTGGGAACCCCTTAAAGTTGGTTAGCGATATGGATTCTCACCTTTAATAATTTATTTTCCGAGGTGCGCTATCGAGATCCAAACTTAGATTGTAATTTTTAAACTTTTTGGGTTACTTTTGTGGCTTCGCGGATTTATTTGGCTCAATCTTGATCATCATAAATAGTAGGTAGTTACTTTAAAAGTTTAGTTGTAGGTACGTCATCGTTTAATCTCTGTAATAGGAATAAGCATTTTTTTCTTAACATGACAAATTTTTTTTTTATGACTAAATGAATTCAAAAAAACAGAAAATATTTTTATTGTGGTTTTAACGTAACAAGTTACCCTCCAGCAATGCCCAGTTTTCGTTTTCAGAATCAGTCTTTTTACACCCTGTAAGTATATGTGTTTTTACCAGGGTACTTAGCAGTTAAAATGGTAAATACTTGCTAAACACTTAAACACAATCAATTGATACTCGTTTTACGAAACATAATAACGATCATAAGTCGTTGGTTATGTATGTTTACTTTAAACGAACCTTAAACATTGCAAATTTCCATAACATTTTAATTGTCCAACCCAAAAGTTCAAATCTTTAAGTTCCTTTACTTCAAAGTATCAAACTTGCCACATAACCACCCTTGGAGGAATAACTTTAGTGGTTTGTTAAAGTGAGGTCCTGTGTTTGTATGTCGAAAGTGCTTTCCCTTCTCTAGACAAAGGTCCTTTTGTTCTGTAAAAATGGGGGTTCCTGAGGGAGTCCCTTGGGATCTCCTCATCCGATGAGGTAGGGCGAGGAACCAAAGGTTTGGGTTATCATAAAAAAACTACATGTCTGGACATGAATTTACTTTCGTTTAAAAGGGGTTGATTGTATGGTAGATTCGAAGGATTCGGTATTTATATTTTCTAGAGATGAAATTGGGATATCTTATCTTTCTTTTTATGTATAATAGAGGTACTTGGGTCAATTTTCCAAAAAAAAAACAGTCAAGTTGTAAGCCAATGGTCAAAAAAGGGTGTAAAAGCTTACACGCTGTATAATATAATAATAGCCTATATATGTCTAAATTAGCCTGTATATGTCCCAATACAACACAGACTTCCTTCTCAGAGAGTTATGAAAGATTTTAAATTAGTTGAGTTTATTGCATTCACGAGGTACCTACCTAATGCGAATGGTCTTTATTCGAATCGGAATATTCTTACGCTACACTAACATTCATAATAAAAGGTATAATTTCAGCTATTAGCCCCAACAGTTGATAATATCCCATATAACTGCTACTTGAATTACATTTAAAGCTATTAAGCGAAGCCTTTTACGTACACTTTATCTTTTACTTTTAATTAACTTCAAGCTGACACAATTTACTGCTACAGCCAGCAGAATAGAACCGCAACTATTATTGTGCTGTGTTTAATACACCAAGCCTTGTTTTCACTCTTAATTGCCTATGAGATCATAAATCAACTAAAACAAAAGACAACCGACTCCCTGGGATATACAGGGTGATTCCAATTAATTTTGCAGAATTGAGCTGTGTATAGTAACAGCGGAAGGAGAGCAGAAACTTTAATTGGAAATTCAAATGTGGAAGCTTTTTTGAATACCACTTAACGTCAAATAGGACCCTAGGTCATTAACATAAAGTCTGGTAATTAAATTCCTGCTTCAGCTTTATTAATATGCTTTGCTACGAATATAATGAAATTACTGTAGGTTTTCACGTTTCTTTTGGGAAACATAAATCAGATAAAGTTTGTTATGATATTCACATAATTAAGTTAAAAAATATTTAAAAACTACTTATGCTTCAAAATATGTATAAATTGATCAGAATTTTGAGTATAATAAAAAGTATATCCATCGTGTTATTTTCTTTAAAATTTTATTTTAAAATCAACGGAAATGCTTAAACCCTGAAATCTACACTTAAATATCTTAAAAGAAAAAATAAAGTTTTTTCGTGTATAAAACGACGAAAAGAATGAAACTCGTTTCGCGCCATTATTTACTTCAATTGTCACCCGTCAAAATACACCGCCACCGTTCCAGTTTGCGCAAACTATTCAGCCAGTGTTTTGTTACTTGACGAAAACAAAAGAACGTAGGTACCTACAGTCAAACGTACATAAAAGAAGTGAATTTGGCACAGGTTCGACTATTGCGGACCAAACTACCATTGCAAATGGAGAGCGAATCGACGGCGTTCGTCCTACTTGCATAATGTATATATTAGTAAATATAAAAAGATGGCTGTTGGCTGATTGACAAATTAGATGCTTAGCATGTTACGGCTCATTGGCGATTGACGGGTAAGGTTATAGGGTATTCATACAGTATTCTAAAGGGTATTCTAAAATATTATATGTTGTGAGGAATAGGCAACTAAGGTCTATGCCTTAAAAACACAGTAACCCAGAGATTTTTAGTTTGTCACAATGTTTACTTTATAAAATATTTCAAATTCTGTTCTTCAAAATAATCAGAACGACACTACTGTAAACAAGATCATAGAAAATCCTTTCATAAAAACACATAGAAAGGGTAAAGACCTGAGCAAACTGTGTAAAATCAACAATGAAAAACAATTTACTTGTAAAATCCCGTCAAAACGTTTCAGTCACGAATTTTGGACAACAAGTGTATCCAAAATATATATTTTTTTTCGAACGGTTTGATTTAGCATGTTAGCCTATTTTATATTGATCTATTTTAACCATTTATTTTATTTTGTGTATGTCTTGCCTCAGGCTTTGCACGAGTAGGTATAAACATTTTATAACTTTTAAAACAATGACCAACCTACAACATTGTTGTCATTTGTAGGCAGGTACTTGTTCGTAACCTTCTCAAAAATAATACTGACATGACAGTGAAAACCGTGTTCAAATCTGTTTTGTAGTTTTGACGTCAAGGCGAGTTTATTTTTACACCAACTGAGTACCTACAGGAGTAGCCTTAAAAAAGGAAGGATGATTCTATTGATAATCCAGCACAAACACTTTACAAAGCGGCTCATTATTTTATTTAGGTCATTAGGTCAGTATCGGCTTTTCTTTAGAAAATTCTTATTTATGCAGCCACCCGAGCTCCGTCATCCATCATTTCTTTCACTTCATTAAGTTTTCCTATCATAACGTGCTGTATGCGAAACAAAATAAAAGACAACTCGCGATTTTGACACACCGTTGATAAAACGATATCGAATAGGAGTATGTTCGGCTATGAAAGAGTTTTTTTGTGTTTATTTGATAACTAGCTGGTGCCCGCGAACTTCGTTTCGCCAACTTAGAAGAAGAAAATAAGTCTATTCAAGTAATTGTGGCACCTTATACACTAAAATACAATAGGTACCTGAACAGGCAAGGTACCATACAGCCTTGTCTTAAGTTCAAAATTACGTTCCATATCTAAAAGATTCGTCATGATAATTATTTTAAAAATCAAAATAGGTAGGTATGTTGGATTAGCCTATAACGAAATAACTTTGTCTACGCACGGGGCTTTTTGGCGGGAGTTCGTCAAGTGATGTCGTGCTTGTTGTTAAATTTTAAATTTATGTATATTTCGGGGTTTGATTCACATTAGTGATAGTGTTATGAGTAGCAAACACCTGTGAAAGTGTACAGTGATTGAAGAATTCAATAAAAAGCATAGCCACTTGCCGGGCTGCTTTCCAAGAAGTCACAACAATCTGCAGTTTCATTACTATCGTGTTACTGTGGGTGGATTATAGATAGGAAAATCTCCTATCCATGTTGGATCCGTGTGTTCAACATGAAAATGTGCAAGAAAATAAAGAAAGAATAAGAAATGAGAAACATGTTTAGGCTGATGACCCAGATGTCAATGCCTTAATTTAATTTAAAAAAAAATGAAGGACGGAAGGAATGCACATGTTTTATTCCTTTCATTTTTCGTAATATTGTTATGGTTTTTTGGATGTTTGTGTGTATTATCATTATTTATCTTAGAAAATTATAGAATTTATATTATTATTAGATTAGATAAGATATTAGATAGATTATTATTATAATTATGTTGGTACTTTTTCAAATCTCGGTTTCAGTGTAGTTTGCCCATCATACTACCACGCACCCCTATGAAATTCACGTGCAAACGTATTTCAAGTTTTTGCCAACCCCCCCCCTTTTAGGGGTTGTTTTTTTTACCCTATAACCTGGTCCATAATTTTCTCTACATAATAGTAAAAGTTTCATCAAAATCCGTCCAGCCGTTTTCGCGTGATGCTCAGCCAAATAAACAGATAAACAGACAAACAGATAAACAGACAAAAATTCTAAAAACTATTGGAACGTGTTCTGTTATCAATTTTAAGTATCCCCAATAATTTTTTTTTCGAATATCTTTTATGTACACACTTTCCATCCTCTTCAGCTTTATTATATGTATAGATGTCCCCTCTTATGTGACAGGCAAAATAAAAACAAAAGTCTGATTTAGGGAAGTTTTGATTTGATTTAATGTAAACAGCTTTAAAATAAAAATTAATAACTTACCTACGTAGTTTTTAAGGATTTATATTATCAAAGAATATCCAATAGCAATTACAATGGCGCGGGCGACGCTTCCAGAAACAATGACAAGTGAAGATCATTCAATCCAGACGCACGCAGGCTATTTCACACTTTTGCGTAAACTGTTTTAAATCAATCTTGAAGTCTAACTGAACCTGCAGAATTTTTATTTTTATTTTAAATTACTGAAAAATGCCATAAAACATACTTTTTATTTCTGATTTTAAAATTGCGCGCGGAAACAGGCTGTTTCGACTAGTGACGTCACTCCGATAGTAAATAATACATTTTATTAGAAAGCAAGTGAAAATATTTTCGATATGAGTTGTAACCATAAGTAATTTGATAAAACAAAGGTTAAACGTTCACAAACTTAATAACTTGACAATTTCTACAAATCTTCTCAAAGCACGACAATGAGTTTATTATCGGAGTGGCGTCACGTCGGAACCCAATATGGCGAACAGCGTTTTTTTAACATTTCAAATACAGATTAAAAAAGTCCATTTTAAAATTGAATTATAAAATTTATAATGCATTTCTATGCATTAATATCAACGTTTCTCGTCCATATTCTACGAAATCCATTATAAACATTCACTTTTATATTTTTTCTTGCATGGTGTAAAATACCCTACTAGATACCAAAGATTATTTCCCAAAGAGTTCCAATCCATATGGGATTAATACAATGTGACATAATAATTACTAAATAATATTTAGGTTCTTAGAAATAATATACCTAAGTTTGAATGTCGGAATTAATCTTAGGAACGACTGAACCAATTTAAAGCTTTTGCCAATTAATAGAAAGATATGTTGTCAGGAAGTGGCATAGACTACATTTTTAATGCTTTTTTTTCCACGCTTTTAAACAAAGCTGCGGCCAGAAAGCTAGTCTTGTAATATTTAAAAGGTAAGTAGATGTTTCTATATTGATATATAAGATGGAATATAGGACCTGTGAATGTATGTTACATTGTCTACACATATCATTGGCACGGTCCCAACTATTTCAATTAATCAGATTCGTCCTTTCTAAATCGGGTTTCATTACATTTACAAAGCGGTGAACTTTAACTATTTCTTCATAAGTGCCATCTGTCCCTTAATAGCTGTTTAAACTATTTGCTTGAGGAAACTGATTCATGAATAAAAAAGAGCTTCGAATAAATCAATTTGATTTGTCTGCGGAGTGAAATAGAACCTTCCTACTCTTTAACTAGTTTAAAAAATATAACTAAAGAAACATTTTAAGAAACATTTCAATAATTTTGTCATAATGAATTGCTTTTCAATAGCTCCTAAAAATATTTTTCTGTGTAGCAAATAACAAACTTTATATTATTTTACTTAAAGTGTAATTTTGTGTACAAATACCCGGTGACTTAATTATTGGATGCAACGTCATCACACCCTCGTAATAATTGTAATGCAATTTAAAACTCAAACATAAAATTTTAATGCGAATGTATTTATTTTGCCAACAAACAAAGTCATTAGCGCTGAAAAATTTTTCAGCTCCGGAAAATTCTGGAAATTTCCGGATATTTCGCTTTAAAATGAAACTCAATCACATTTCACGTGAGAGGAACATTAGTACGGGATATTGTACAAACAAAAATAAACTTTATATTTTCAGTTGCTGTGTACGATTATAACATAGTTTTATTTGAGTTTAAGATTAAACGCTTTATTCTCTCTAATAAAAATAGCTAAAACTTACGAAATGGATACAATAGTACACATTTTGACAAGTTTTCCTTCACATTTAATTTGTTTATTAATTAAATCTGGGACTAACTAATATAACATATTTACCTGAAGTTATATAAAAACACTAAAAAACAAGTAATAAACGCTTACAAAGAAAACAGAGAACGGAATAAAAATCATATTATCCAAATATGTGGTTCCCATAACGACTGAACGATTCGAATACAATTAATCAGTTGCTGCGAGTTTTATTGGATTGTCGACGTAAAACGATCGAGTACTATTTATAAACAATGGCGGTGGAAATCTACGAGCGGATTCTGTTTCTTTTCGTGGGAGACAATGGGAAAAAAAGCGAAACACATTGTCATTAGAAATACCTTTTACGGTGCTTATGAGACTAGAGTAAAAGTGATTGTTATTTATAAATCAGTAATTGTTACTTATTGACGAACCAAGTTATCGCGTACTTACCTTTCTAATTATATTTTACAGGATCAAATTGCTAATTGCTGACTTAATATGTTTGTATTTTAATAGTCAATAGTTTAAAGGTAAATAAGGGTTAAATCAGTTAGATCAATAAACAACAAAAACTAGTTTTTCTATTTCTTGTTCACAAGATTTTAACCATCACAGAACTAACATCCGAAAAGGAAACCAAATAAAAGAAAAACATTTAAGAAAAGAATACATGTAATCCAATCACAGCCCAAGTACTTCCCCATAAAGCACCCTAGACTTGATTACGTCACACTCCTTAAATATCGACACAAAAGACCCATTATCAAGTTTCTCTTTACAAACCTGAAGTAGGTGTAGGGTCACATAGACCCGAGGCTACAATTTACACCCTGTGTAAGAAGTGGCAAGTTCCGAACGCAATTTGAGTTGAAATAATTTTTAACCCCTCGCGAGCCATGCAATGAATATGAGTCGTATAAGAGCGTATATGAGTCGGAAAAAGGAGCGATGCGTCCTATCTCGCGTTATTGCGTTCTCGATTGTCGTAAGTTTGCGATTCGCGAGTTTCTGCTTAATGTTGCCGATACAATGCGGAGCTTTGATACTTTTGTATTGTTGTGCGTTTTAACTTATAATTTGGGAGGGAGTTATTTTCATCTAATTTCGTGAATTTTTGGGGTTAACATTTTTATCTAGCATTATGAACATTGTACTTTTTTATTACTAACAAGGTGAAGAGATAGAAAGAATTGAAAAATAAGTTACCTTCATTGAAATTATAAGTGCTATGGTTCTAATGTTTGGTCAAGACTTTTACCATACCTATTTACTAAGACGTAAGTGATCAACTCATCCAAGTCGGTATGATAAAGATTCTTCAAACGCTTTTGTTTTTCAAGAAGAAAATTATGATTACATACTAACCCAGATACTGAATATGATATTTGTGTTTCCAAAACAACATAAAACACCCTCCCAAGTTGTTTTTCCACATGTTATTATTTTAGTCATAAATATGTATGTCGATTACCCTCTGACCACGTTAGCTCTCCCCGTCGGCGTTTCTCAGCGTTTTAATATTTTCATCTTTATTCAAACGGTCTATGAATAAAACAGAGCCTTCTCGAAAAAATGCTGTTACAACATCTTATTTTCGTAGGAAATGAATACTTATTCGATGAGGAGCAAAGCGGCAAATTTCTTTATTCTTTTACGCTGATTTCAAGTTTGTAAAAACAAAGTAAGTTAATAAGCATGATTTTAACTTGTACAAACAAAAAAAATATTTTTATGTAATAAATAATTACAGATACTGCGTAAAAATGAGGTCCATCAAAAAGAGAAAATGGAGTAACCCAAAAATACCTTTTATAAAGTTTCGCGCCGGGAAAAATGGTGCAAAAAACTTGACAAATCTGCCGACTTTCATCCGTGACGTGCGAATGCGTACAACACGCCACGGCACATAAAACAACGGTGCCTAAGTACATCTGGAGGACCAAAAACACGAAAACAACAAACTGTGATTGCGACCGTCCTAATTAGTCGACGGTTGTTTACGCGGAATAGTTACCGCGGTTTTGTCATTCTTGAATTTGGAACTCTATTTCAAGGGCTGAATCATTGTTTTTTTTTTAAGTAATGAAAAAAGTTGCCAGTCCGCACCGTAGAGGCTAGATCTAAAAAGATCGCAGTCATTTCGCCTGTAAAACAAAAGGGAACTGCTTACCCAAATTTTGTTTTACCCACCAAAAGGACGTTGACCTTGCAACTTTTCGCTCTGCTCATTTTTCTTGATAAATGAATGTTTTCAACTTTTATGGCAAGCGTCATGTGTTTGTTAGGGCTTTTTGAAAAGAAAACACGTACCGAATAGTGAAATTGTTGCTTATTTTTGCGCTAGAAAATCGCGACTTATTTTTTTAAGCGCGTACCAAATGCTTGGACTACCGTGTAGAAAGTAAAGTATGGGATTATCATAATAATACAACCTCAATTTTAAAAACCTTTTAAAACTGGAAAATTCCGGGAAAAGGTGAAAAAATAGCATTACGCTTATACCTTTACGCGACGTTGCGGTTACGAAGCTTCTAGAAAGTTCCAGGAAAACCCGTGAAAGTGTATTTATTTTCCCCTCAGTTCCATCGCCATATATTCTTTCTAAACACTCCCTGTTCGTACATTTTGTTCACACGTGTCCTCTCTGTATACTGAAGATTACAAAAACCATTATTTCTTGACAAAAGGTAACTGAATCGGTGTACTTTGATGTAAATGAAAGCGTTTATTTAAGAAGGAAAATAACGGCTATTCACGAAATTTCTGACACAATGAAGTTTCTCCGATTGTAATTGTAAGCTCCATTTGATGTGTGTGATTGTATAACAGAAATAATAGAAAAAGGCGAAATAATTCGCCTTTTTGTTGACAAAGCTTTCGAGTTGGATTTAAGTTTTCGTTTACTTAAGATTCTGTAAACTCTAAAAACTTATACGTAGTAACTATGCTTTGTTATGACGTAGGCAAAAAACTATACATGAGATACAAATAAATAAAAGGAAGTAGTCTGTCAACTATTTTTATTTATAAGCCTCTAAATAAACAGATGTATTAGCCCATATTATGTGCGTTTAAATGCATTTTTCGTCTAACTTAATAGTAAAAACAATTCATAATGCAGAAAAATTGTGAAGTCAAGCCCGAAGTGGGACTTATATCAATTTGCAAAAAAAGGAAACTGTAAAAAAACTTACATTTACAGTTGTTTGTTATAACTTATTTACAAAATCGAGATAACCCATACAAATATACAGCCTTTTCATACTACAGCCAGCTACAGCAAGCTATCTCCACCAATACATTTTACAAAACTTACAGACAGGTAAACACGTCACACATATAATACGTCACCACATTCCCCAATAACCCCGTGTCCCCCCCAATAGCCCCGCATGCGTACCCCAATAACCCCGTATGTCCCCCAATAACCCCGCATGCGTACCGCAGTCGAAGAACGCAGCCACAACGCACCCGTCATCTTTATTCAGAGTGCGTTCATGAATAACACAAAGGCAGTAAATACAAGATCTCGGGGGACTGAACTAGTGATAACGCACAGGAGGCTCTGGGAATATTTACACTGATCTATTTAAATTAACGACTTTACTACAAAATTTGTAAATATAAGCTCGTTTTTAATGGAATAATGTGTTACACTTTTGTAACCTCTTTTTTGTTGACAAAAGCTACGATTAAAATAACCTTTTATAATAGACGCCGTTTTTTTTTTCTTTTCGATAAAAGTACCGTACTTATATCTAATTAAACTATTTAGTTAACCTTTGATTAAGTACAAAAGCTTTAAAAAAGAAAAAGAGTATGCTTTCATATTTGCTTATCTACTGCGTTAACCTTAAACCAACAAAATATTATTAGACTAATTTCAAAACTCCCGCCGATCCGACTTATCGTTACCAAATCGTCGGCGATCAATCGTCTCGTGTTAACCCGTAGCGAGCGGCAATTCAGCCCAGGATCTTTATTACGGCCCGACTCGAGTTTGGCTGTAAGTGGGGTTAAGATACGCGCACAAGATTACACTTTATTGAGGAACAGTTCCAAAGGCGTTTTGTGTTGTTCTAATCAGGAATGGAAACTGGGCTCGGATTGGAAACTGTTGGGAAGTCGGTTGAGGTTTGATTGGATATGTATGTCTGTAGCGGTAGCTTCGTGTAGTACTATCTATCAAAAGTTATGATTGTCTTATTTTATGTAAAAAGCGTTTGTGTTGACTAGGTGTATGTTTTTTTAAGGTTTAACAACACCCATTTTATTGAATTAAAAACATAATTACAAAGGTTTTATAAATTGGTTACTTGTAATGTTTTGTTTAAATACTGGAGAAGTCAGTTAAAATTGCAACAACATAATTAAAAATGCTGAACAAGATTGTATTTGACTTTTAATCAAAAATGGGTCAAAAGCGTCAGATAAATCGGGTTTATCTTATCAATTATCTTTTTTAAGGCTTTATCGCAATCAGAAATTTAAATAGGAAAAAGATATGGTACATCAAAACGAAGAAAATAATATTGAATCGTATAATAAGTTCGTAAAAAAACATTAAAATATGGTAAATAAGCGAATATGATATAAAACGCTGTCGCGTGTAATAGAATTTATACGCAAATTTATGCCGAGAGCCTCTCTCGTAGGAATTTTAATTTCCTATACGATTTTATGATAGGGTCTTATCGCTATGTTAAATATACAGAACCTTTTAACAATCTAGGCTGGCTTTTAAGGAAAGATTGAAGCTTTTTTGTGTTTTCGAAATGACATTACTTAATTGACCAACCTTTTGATGTTGTTCAAAAAAAAAACCGAACTTTTATATATCCTAAGCCTTCGAAGTTTTTGTTTAATTTACAGTAAGTTTTTGTTTAAAAATGCTATTTACTCAATAATATTTACAAATAATAAATCTATTTTTTTTATTTCTTTAAGTTCCTTACAATTTATTCACTACAAACGTAATTATTGTAATTAAAAATTATAAATATTGTATCGTTTTTCGGTTGGCTATCCTATTAACAAAAAAAACTAAATTTAACACTTTGATTCTTATTTAATGTTATCAAATAGAGGCAAATTCACATTTCTATATCAACTAAAATCCTCATACTCCACACCTTTACCCGACCAAACTAATCACAAACATAAATTTTATTTACCTCCCGCTGCAAACTAGTTAAAACCCCATCAAACTAGCTTCCAACATCGCCACAATGCATTTAAATCCTGTTTGACATCTACAACTTAATTTTGCACTTACACAAACAAAGCTAAGCGATGAGTGGCTAGCATTCGCTGAAAGTAATTACAAGAAGACGAAATATAGTTGCTTTACCGCTTCATTAAACTTGTACTGAAGGTACGTACGTTCTCAATTTACAAGCATGTGACTTCTGTATGCTATACAATCTAAAACACACTTTAAAATGTGTTATGAAGGTTGCAAAAAGAGTAAATGACAGATAGACAAAGACATACCATAAATATTTGTTGCGTAAATGTGCATAAGGTATGTATAGTTACCGATTGTAAAATTGAAAGTAAAATCTGCGTGGGCGCAGTATTGATAGAACAGAAGACATCAACGCGTTATATTCCTAACTTTAGTTTGTATATTGATTTTAGATTCAAGTTTCGTTGCCGATGAGCAATTTACACAGTTTTGTTGCAGAAAAGCAAATCAGTAAATACTTAAATGCTTTACAAATTTATAGGTAAGTTTTGAAAGTTTACTTTATTATTGTTATTCAAAAACTATTTGGTTTACAAACACATACAAGTACAGTAAATAGCGTGCGTATTTCAATAAAACAAAGTAAGCAATAAAACATTTTGCCAAAGCATTTTACCTACAAAATGAACCTGGTTACACCAACCAATATGTTGTGAAATATTAACGTGCGTTTACGCATTATTTATTAATAGTAGTTAATGCGAAACTGTTTGGAATTCAGGTAGGTCGTGAGTTATTGCAGTGTCTGAGGTTACTTCGACACCTGTTTAATAAACTGCCATTCTAGCACCTACACTAGATGGTAATTTAGTGATTACGACAAATATCTATATAATAAAAAGTATCGTACCTAGTTAACAGAATTAAGAATATAGTTACATGTGTACATTAGAGTTGTATGTACAAGTTGTTTTTTAATAAGATGTGAGGCTGGGATCTTTTGGTAGTGTGTAAAATAACGCAGTAGGTAACAGTATAATGAAATAACCATTAAATTACAGATATCTTTATTAAGATTTTGATAAATCTAGGATGATAATGCAAATTAAACCTTAACTTTAAAAATCCAAATCCAACTCCGCTAAAACACTTTATCATCCCGTTTTGTTATTACTTTACTATCTTGGTTGCCTTTTAAGCTACCCTTTCAAGCTAGACAAGCGCTCCTATAACGATAAATATTTATATTCTATTCGCTTTTTTCGTAGCTTACTTACAACGAAAGCCACGTCTAGACCTGCGCGGTGCAACTTGCAAGCGTTTGCAAAGCGGATTACAAAAGAAACTTATTGAGTTGCAAATTGAAAACAGGTGGTATTATGCGCTTGAATACAGAAACACCCTGTATGCAGGCTGGCAAGGATTACTAGACTAGGTTTTAGGGTTTTAAAGGAGTTTAAAAATGATGTTGTGATTTTAGGCGCTTTTGTTACGGTTTATGTTTGTTTATTTTTGCTTCACATTAAAAACTTAACCCGATAAAGACTTATAGTGATGTTTAAAAAATATTCCTATTGTATTCTTATGCTTTTTTACATTAGTTAGTTTTTTCGATTTGAAATTGATGATTGAGATATTTTCTCATAGTTGCAGAAGTGAACAAAGTGAAACATACTCCTAATTATTTAGCTATGCAATATGTAGGTAATCATCGTTTCCCAAAACCCTAACTTTACGAATCGAACTCACCCGTGCTGACGTCAGGTAGATGCAGTACTGCAGTAAGTTACTTCGAAAACAAAACTTTCCCCACCGAGCGTCCGTCGAAGCTTTCTCCTATTAAATCTTTTGAATTTTAACTCGGTATTATCGTAAAATATTGGAGGTGTGAAACAACCTTTATATGGAAAAGGTACGTGAAATGTTAAGTCTAGGATTAAGAGAGGTTCGTGGTTAATACTGTTGTGATATTAAACAGGCGGTTGTTAAGTGTAGACAGACACTTTTTATCGAATAATAAGTATTCAGAATAACATCGATTCAATAGCTTGTGCTTATAAAAGATTAACATAACTTTGCTCTTAGCTAAATAAAAGTTTTGTATGTTTATTTAATTTATTGATCGTTATTTTTAATGAAAATTAATTTTAAGCGTTAAATAAATTGAAACACAATAATATTTCATAATTTAAATCTTATTCTGGGTAGTAGTAGTAAACTTTAGTGAATATCGGTTTTTATTAGCTGGTATAGGTTTGATAATAATTTTATAATTTGGTCGTATGTTTTCGTTTATAGACCAATGAAAAAACTCATTCTATTGTTTCTTATTGACCGAATCTTCCGGAATATATGTATAGAATTAATCGAGTGGAAGGTAAGTATAATACGTAGATCGTAGAAATAATATAAAAACTGCTTTCAGACGCGAAACACAATATCCGGTAACAATGTTTCTGGGTACAATATTGTTTTCTTGTTTAAGTAGAATATTTAATTTTAGTATATAGACGTAAATATGGAATATAAGAAATATACATTAATTTAACACTGATTGAAAATAGTGAGTAGGCGTGGAGAAAATAAGTGTTGGCAGGTAAATTTTAATGTTTTAAAAAAAAAAAAACTCCAGACAAACACACCAATTATGTGGCCCTAAAGTAAGTTGCAGTAAGCACTTGTGTTATAGGAACCACATAATGGACTAGGGGAGAACCTAGTTACACCCAGACACGAGCCAATATCGAAAAACCATTTTTACGAAATTGGCCCGTCCCGGGGATCGAACCCGGAACCATCCGCTTAGCAGTCCGGTATATATACCGCTGCACCACAGAGGTCGTCAAAATCATTTTAAAGTTGTTTTTGAACTGGTTAATCATATTCTATTTTTTCCCTTTTTCCGTTTCGATTTACTTCTTGTATTCGTAGCACACACATACAAAATTTGTACCTGTATCAAGAATATACTCGTACAACACAAATTTTAAAGTAATTTTGTTGCTGACGGTACGTCATAACAAAATCGTTGCGAACAAAATTAGTATTTAAGTAGAGTTAGGTGTCTGTAGGCGTTCACTGGAATCTTCAATTTACCCTGAACCGGCAACACTGCTAATTAAATTGTTTCTCGAACACTCGCTGAAATTTCATTCGTGTAAATCTGCCAAAGTGGTGGCAAGAGAAACGGAAATTAAAAATACGAAGCTATATAGTAGCTTGGGGTGCTTACGATATTTTTAGGTTAGATTGTCGCAAGTTTATAGATTTTTAGATACTTGAATATTATAAAGAAAATAATCTAATGATGATGGAGTAAATTATGAAAATTTTAAAAATAACCGCATAAGTGTGGTAGAATGAACAATAGTAATCATAAGTACCTACCTATATGTATAACTTATTAGTTTTATGCGATCATTACCTAAAATTATACAATTTTTACACATTAAATTGTTATTATTTGATATTTAGCTATGCAAAAAATATAATTAGTCCTCTATTTTCCATACATGGGTATTCAGTGTAAAGCATTTTGACGCCGCAGTCTATTCGATACCGCGGTATTTGAAGTATAGGTACCTAAATTCTCGCAAAAATTAGCTATTTATTGAATTAAGATTTACTTTAAGTAATTCATTTGTATATACTTTAAATGTAGTTTGCTATCCATTGTCTCAATATCTGGAATTGGATAACAAAATCAACAATCAGTCAGCCGCAGAGTTCGATTCAACAGAATTATGCAAACATAACATCTTCTGGTTAATTTAGCTGAACAAACTATGGTCATTGAGGTTTCCAGAATTATTAATAGGTACACCTAGATAGGTTAATTCAGCCTACATTAAGTTTAAGGTCATGCAATTGGGTACAGGCGTTTCTTTTGTAATGAAAGTGAGCACTGAGAAAGGATTTTTAGAATTTCCCATGAGAAAAGCAGTTTAGCTGCGAGTGAAACCGCAGAACGGATCCTAGTCCTCTAAATATATAAAACCTGACTCACTGACTTATATATCAACGCATTGTCAAAACTTCTCTAACCAGAAACTTAAAATTACACAGGGATACCTACCTTTTATGATGTAGGTACCTAAGTGAGCACTTAGAAAGTATTTTTAAAAATTCAACCCTAAGGTGGCGAAAAAGGGTGGCTAGGTTTATATGGAATTTTATATATTTAAAGTCAGAAATCTGTTGATGCATGCGTCACTGCAGGATATATACTAATAGATTATAGTAGTCAGTTAAAGGCCTATGAGTCAGATAGGGCGAAGAATGAAGCTATTATTCACCATGATGCCTCAATATGGTGGATTCAAAACTTACGTAGGAAACACTACTTGCTTTTAACCCTTTATTAACCAGCTATATGTCTACTTATTTATAAAATTTAAAAATAAATTATCGAACATTAATACTACTTTTTTTTATTTGAGTTTAATCATATTTCTCAAACTAAAATTACCTACCCTTAGAATAATTCTAATTACTCGAAACGCTTCTAAGACCTTTAATATTATTTACTTACAGCGCGAAACTCATAAAATTAACGAAGTAAGAAAGCCTTTCTATAAATTTAATTACGAAATAATTCTTAAAGTAGTTAATTAAACTCAGGCTCTTTGAATATTTCAAGTTATTAAACGATTATTAGCCATTTTACATTGAGTGAATCGCCGTACCGTTTGCTGAAGCAGTTGTCTAAACAGCCATAGATCAGAAACATTAGGAAAATAAATAAACGCTTCAATAAGTATGAAAATAATTGTGCGAGTAGATACAGTCTTGTGTACGGTTAGCAAACAAAATGTTGAGCGTTTAATTAACTTTACTTACATGAAGATGTGACATGATACTATGACTGTCTAAAATTTGGATTAATTTCGTCGTTTTTCGATTGGATATAACCGTAATCGTAAAAGATGAAACATTATAGCTCTTCCGCGATGTAAGTTCTAGTGCTATTAATGGACGAAGAAAAAATAAAGATTAAGGTCAACTACGTACCTAAAGGTAGGTTCACTCTGGGTTGGATCACTTTTAAAAATACTTGTGCAAATAACATTTATGCCTCAATAAGCAAACTTTAAAAAAATACGTATTTTTATGCTGTCCGTACCGGCCTTTAGTACAGGGTATTTTTGTAATTTCTTAGAAATAAACGAGTAGCGGAACGCCAAACCCTTCTGACTTGAACCAGGAAAATATTTATTTAGCTACGAACAATGAAATGCCAATTAGTCAATGGTAATTTCCAATATAACGTTGTGTTGCCATGTTACCATAGTTTTTGTAGCCATTTTGTTGGTGAGGTTTTTATTTATTCACAAAACCTTGCTTCACATTTGTTTATATTATAACGCGAAAAAAATCTTGGTCTATAGCTAGAGTATCCTATAAATGTCAAAATGGAAACGTAATGAACTAATTGCCTTAGAATTAATTTAGCACTTCATTATCATCATTACATAGTATAAATCCAAGTCGCTAATTCTGTCTGTTTGTATGTTTGGCTGCTAACTCCTCCTAAACCACACAACGGATTTCAATGCGGTTTTCGCGATCTATTAGGGAATTTATTAATTTCAATTTGTAAATAAAAAAAAATAGAAAAGGTTTATTTAAGTTCGCCAAAATTCAATATTTCGTGAGCAAGTCGGCCAAAATTACACCATTGCGAAGCGTGGACGGGTCACTAGTATAATATAATTACCACTTATGGATTACGACTCAAACAAACCCTCTCGCTATCCGAGGAGGCTTGTATTCAACTATTGGAACGTATAAAGGCTATTATTATTAATAACTAGCTTTTACCCGCGCGGCTTCGCACGCCTTAAATTTGGAGTAAAACTGATTTCCCTGTACTATGTTATTATACATATAAACCTTCCTCTTGAATCACTCTATCTATAAAAAAAATACACCGCCGCTTCAAAATCCGCTGCGTAGTTTTAAAGATTTAAGCATACAAAGGGACATAGGGACAGAAAAAGCGACTTTGTTTTATACTATGTAGTGATATAATATTTTAATGGTAAAAAGACTGAGGAAGGCAAAAAATAGATATAAAACTTGTAAAGAATCAACGTAGAAAATCGGTTTTAATTCAACTCCTTCAAACCCAAGTTATACATAACTTATATGATATTATAAGTTTTTTATTTGTTCTGTAGTCAGATTAAAAATAAAACGATCTATTTATCGGATCCTCTTCGATACTTCAATGCTAAGGAACTAGTTAATTCCAGTTTATTCCTTACAATTCTGTTTTGAATAAGCCGCGACGTTCGCGCTCAGTCACAACTGTCCTAGTCATAATACAGCTTATTTCAACTACCAACTATTTATTTATTATTGATGGACTTACAACAGATACAATTGCTTGAAGCTGGGAGGAATTTACGCAAGTGTTTGAAACTAATAACTTTGTAGGTATTAGGGAAATAATAGGAATACGACTCGTTCGGGCTTTGGATGTATTGTGTAGGAAACCCTTCTGGAACAAATGAACTTAAGAGCAGTTAAAAACCTACCAAAATCAGTTGACTGGCCAAAAAGGACCAAGCGGATATTCTGGGTGTATTCTTAAACCAGAAAAATAACTTTAGTGGTTTATCTAGGTCAGTTTTACCTTTTGACGATACTAAACGTTGCAAACAGATGCTAATAACGACTGCGTATCATACTACTTAGAAAATAGATAGAGAAGAACATGCAGTAAAGATTGAGAAAGCACAAAGTCCAATCAGAAGTTACCTGCAAGTCAAACAGCGAGGGACCCGGTTGCAATGTAAAGTACAGTCGCATCAAATCAGTATAAACGTCTTGAATGTTATTAGTTCTGCCGACCGCTGAACTGCTAATGTTTGCCTGCTCAGCAAAATTAGATCCAATCCTCTTGAGCCCGCTTGATTGCTAAGTCGAGATTCGCTTAACATCCAAACGACTTCATCCAAATCCTGAAACCTAATTCGAATCCGATAAGTCACTCGTTAGCGAAAACGTGGCGGAATATTGTTGGTATCTTCGATTTCGTTCTAATACGTTTTTAACACTGGCAATGAACTTTCGACGCTTCGCGATAATGAAGAAACCCACGTGAGCGAAATCGGAATGAGACCTCTGGAACATAGCTCACGAAGTGTTTTCGGATTCGCGGCAGCCATCTTGATTTTTATATATTTTTCGTAAAAGCGAAGAATTTCTGCTTTCTCGAACTTTCCATTGTAAGGGTCGTAATTATTTGCAGAAGTCTCAGACATGTTTATCGCTTCCGTCAATAAGTCAGTAAGTATTGGCGCAATTACATAACCCTCACGCTACTGCAATTTAGCAGATTGCGGATTGTTACTCATGCGCCGGCGGCAAGAGTTTAAAATTGCAGTGAAGTTGTTACAAGGAATAAGTGTAGTTAAGTGCCTTCTTCGGATACTGATGGCAGTACTATTCCATTTATTCTGTGCCGACCTAAGGTTTCTACAATCATTTCATTTTATTGTTTTATAATGTCAAAGGCAATCAGCGTAAACATATTTTTATTCAATTTAAAATTTTAATTACACCTATAAAATTGTACAATGACAAACTTATTCCAGCTTTTTAAATACGATATAAAAGAATAATAAATATTGACTGTCTCTATACCTACTCATTGCTTTTAAGATCTTTTAAAAAGAGCAAATAACTCATTAACATTCAACCTATCACATGCACTTTTGACATCCATCTACAGATAATATTACCTGTTTATGTATACATCATACATTAACTTCAAAGCAAGGAAAGTGAAGAAAGCTATCCACATGATGTGTGGGAACAAGTTTCTAACGAACTGTTTGCATGCATTACGCAATATCTTGTATGAAAGGAAAAGTTCTAAGGATATTGAATACTAGCACCTGTTTACGATGGAGTTATAGGAAGCTGACGTTTCCGTAACTGTAAATGATTGGAACTACTTTCGAAGGGAGATTTATCTTTTGTTACATCTATGTAAGATATCTTTGGATTTATTTATTTATTAAAACATCTAGTTACAGTAGGTACTTAGCTAAAGTCCCAGAAACTGTTTAAACGGAAGATGGAGAAGTTAATTTCGTATATTTTTATTTGGCTTGCAATTAGGTTTCCTAAATAATGTGTTTTAAATATTTTCAAGGCGAACGTAGCAGGTGTCGTAGGAAATACATTAGAGTTGCACATTAGTCACAAATGTAAGCACTAGTTTCTAAAGTCTATACCTATATAAATGAACACTATCATCATCAACTTCCTTAATGCAATCGTTCTCAAATAGTTTCCATGCAATTGTTGGCTGCAACAAGTTGCTTCAAGGTTTATTGCTAATTTTGCTTGTTCCAAACTCCTGTTGCTTGTAATTTGGCTTGTGATACCTATACCTAAATAGTAGTGAGAATGGTTTTGCATAAGATGTACTGTTTTGACAGCTGTAATTGGCTAAATACGTTTCGGTTTAAGGACTTTTTCCCAACGAGTGCGATGCTTTAGCAGGTCACTTAGCTTGACGCTATTTTTATTTTTTAGAGTTAAATATATGAAAATCTTAATTTTAAGAGGCTTATGAAACCTTTTTCTTGAAAACGAAACGTTTGTTCTTGTTTAACATACAAAGTTTAGAATATACTTTGTAGTATACTAAGTAATAGGTTTATACTTTTAAAATTAATTATTGAATCAAAATGCTTTAATTGTACCTAATGTAACCTAATCAAACGTTTGTTGAAAGTTGAAGTTTCACAATAAAAATATTCAAGCTTAGTTTTCTATCGCTTCGCTTTTATTATGTTCACAGCGTTGTAAAAACTTGCGAAATAGAATAACTCTAATGACAAAGTAGTGTTTGAATTGACACCTCGAATAATTTGAGCGACGATTGGCTAACAAATGACTATCAACTGATACAAGAATTTATATTGCAGCATAATGTGATTTTGAATGCAAGCATATAATTAATTTTAAGTTTTTTATTTCTTTATTTTTTACAGCTGTGGTATGCGATTGCTAGAGTGATTTATTTAAGTGGTTAGTTCCATGATGCTTGCACGTCAATAAACCAAGTATCGTTAAACAGAGAGGACTATTTGCAGGTCAGTAAAAATAAGTAGATACCTTGTTTTTATCATCTAAGGATGCGAATTTAAACACATAATCTTATATAGGTAGATTTTTTTATTGCAAATTACAGCTAGAGACACAATATATTAAAATCTTGCGCACGATTAAAATGAAAACAAAAAAACTTCGTCATTATTATTGCGTGTAAACAATTTTTTTATCTGAAAACCCGCTTTCCACAATACTAAGAATTTTGCATTAAAATTGACGTTAAACGCTATGCACCGGTGCATATTAAAAACCTCTAACCATCATCTTCCAAGAAACCGATCTTGGTATTACTTTGTAAGATTTATTATTCTTTGTTGCTCCTTACGTCAGGTGCGTGTGTGATACAAATAACACGTTCTCCTCCTTAAGGGAAAAGTTATCTTATCCCCATAGCTTTAGGGTTGATTTTGAATGTAAGGTTGTAATGTTATTCCGACTCTTCTGACGATGATGAATGGTTGCAGGGTAGATTTAAATTGTGTCGTCTGAGAGTTTCTTGTAAATGTCAAGTCCGCGGTGAAGCTAAACGAGGGATGGTTAAAGAATTAAGCAATGGATTGATGGTAGATTTAAATGAAATGGATTGTTTTTTTAACTGTTTTTTTGTAATTTTGTGTTGTAGTTATTAAAACATTTAAATTTTAGAACAGGAACAGAGAAAGAGCAAGCAGGAATAAGAAATGGTTAAATATATTAATAAATGTAACTTCTAAAATATCGCAATCGTTACAAGAAATGTTCCCCAATTTACCTTAATTTAAAGTAGAAATTTATTGAGTGACCAATATTTTCAATATTTAACCCCTACACTTGCTACTAAAAGTTCTATAATACTTAATTAACATACTATAATATTAACCCCACAGTAATGTCGCTGTAATAAATGATCTATCATTTTGATCGTTAGTGACGTACTGTCAAAACCACGAAATTTAACACAACTAGGTAAACTCTACATAGCAGAGCTAGTATGTAAGTACAGTTAACAAAACAGATGAAAGTTTTAAACTAAATTTAGATAAACTAGTTTTAATATCAACATCTAGCTTGCTTTCACTATAGCTGTGGCTTGAAAACATTTATCTCGTTATTTAATTGAATGTCAACTTTCATTGATTATTGATTTTCATATTTGATTTGCTTTGTAATTCTGCATCTCATAACATCATTTTCTTCTTCAACTTAATCACAAATAAATAAAAAATCTCCCTGTCGGCTAATTCAGAGATGCTATTTATTATTTATTTATTACCTTGCACAGATTTCTTCCTTAAGAAAATTTCTATATAAAATGGTCGGTTCTTCTTCTGTCGGTACGTAATGTAAAATGGTTCGCCAGTAGGTACAGTCACGGTATATTTCACTTGTCATTAACACACGTGCAGTAGACAGGTTAAATCTCCAATCGGTATGGAAATCGATTGGTCGCTGCGAAAGTGTTAATATTTAACAGAGGATTACGTAAGAGAGTGTAAGTGTAGCGAACTGTGTTATTGTTTTGTTTTATTAATAGTTACTATAACCGATTAATGCAACATTAATCGGTTAAAGTAGATGATATTTTTTATGGATTTTGACTAGAAGTAAATATGATCTAAACAATTGCCCTAATATTTAGATTTTAAAAACTAGAAGAGTTCTTTTTTTCTAAAAGTCGTTTTGTTTTGATAACATTTTACTTGAATATTTTTTTTAATAAAAAACAAAAAAACCTAATTTTTCCATAGTAATTTTTTATCAGACTAAAGTGTGGTTTTGAGTTATTGTGTTTTTTGGGTAAAATGTATTGTCATAATTCTATTGAAATTTTCCTGTTACTTTTTTTTAAGAAAAATATTTACTAAGACAAACTAAAAATTAAAAACAAAATAATATCTATAATAATCTAAGAGGTACCTGCTATGGTTAAATTAACAATTCACATGGTAAAACTTATTTAGCCGCGAGTAAAATCACGGGGCAGTAAGCTAGTGATTTTATATTCATTGCTTTTACCGCAACAAAACCATTAGAATCCTCTTTGACAAAGTGGCAATGTACGTCGTATTGCATTTAGCTTCTTTTCCCTTCTCATGAAATTGGCAGGTTAAATATCCCCGAGGGCTTGAAGGGCTTTTTGTTCATTAATCTCGCACCAGGTTAAACTACCCGTAGTAATAAAGTCTCGGTTTTATATATTTTTTTCTCTTTTGCGAGACATTTTTGGTTACAGCCGCAAAAAGGGTTTTAGAGACATGTTCGTCATTTAGTCGTAATTTTTTTTGTTAGCATTATGAATGTCTATTAACGTTAAAAGTTTCCATTTCCTTATTTTAAGTATCGTTAATACCCCGGGCAATTAAAAACCCATTTCATTTCATCAAAAACATCAAAAAACCTTTCTATTTGCTTCTTAATTAACCCCCTTGATACTGAAAGTACGTTGCCCATCTTTACTATGGCTGTTGCCCTATTTTTAACCTATCGCGTCCCCGGTATATTACAGTGTTAATTTGTCGATATGATCAGTGGTGGTAATAGTGGACTGTCACGGAACAGCGTAGTCGCAGGTGGCGTAGATATTGTCAATTCAATTACGTTGAATACGGCGGCGTATAGCAGTTGCTTAAGTGGTTGGTAAGATTAATATAGGTGCGCGAGGTATATTAATTACTTGGAAATAGTTTTACTAGTTGGTAATTTAGGTGTTGGCAATGGGGCGGCGTAATGCAATGTCAAAATTATTTTAAAAATGTGGTTGGAAGATAATATCTTTCATAGTAAGGATATGTATAAAGAAAACAAATTTTGTAATTTAAGAGGTACCGAAGTAGGTTATATCAGTCTCTTATACTACTTGTACCACTGGTAGAACATCAAGTTTATTGTTTTCAGTAATTAAGACTTACCAACTCCTCAATCTCAACTTTTAATTTATTCTTTCTAAAAATAGCATACAAAAACCCTAGAGCAAAATGGTTACCAGCGCCTGAATATGCAGAGCGAGCTTAACTTTCCCCCTGAACTTGTATTGAAGAATTGACTTCTACAAGTTCTAGACAATCGGATTAACTTGCTAAGTAACTGTTAGTCTGACTAGTTGCAGCAAGTTTATCAAAGAGATCGTAGGTAGTGGAAAGCGAGTTAGTCTTCGGTATGGCGTGGGCTTCCCGCCAATCAGTTATTGTATACAATAGGATATGATTTGAATGTGGGAGGGGAATGCAGTGATTGTGATCTTGAGATTTAGGATTCATTGTGAGTTTAGATGTTACGGGAACGATTTGTCAATACATAGGTAATTTGAATTTACATCAACCAAAATAAGGTGTCTCTGTTTTCCTGCGATTATCTGTAGAAGTCTTTAGTCTAGCCTTTAAAGCTCTAAACAAGGGTCATTGTGAAACGGTGGTTCCTAAAACATTGATACTAGATTGATATATGCGATCCAAAAAAAGAATGATAAAAAAACGAACAAATCAAGTTGATCGTTTTATGTTTATCTTTTTTATTAAGTTTACGCAGAAAGAGAAAACTCTCTACAATAATCAATTGAAGGCAGAATTTTACAAGCAATACCTTTGTATTCAGTTGTCATTGTTACAACCTGCGTACCGTTTGCAAATTCTTCTATTTATTTAGGGGTGTCAAGCAAGTAGCGGACGCCTTAGTTTCTTAATTGAATCACAGGCTGTTTCCAGTAGGTCCGTCGAGAATACAGTTTCCCCGTAGCGGCGGATGGGTTAACAGAATTCCTGTCTGCATTGTGAATACCTGGCTCGACGAGGAAAGCCTTTGTAAGTAATAGCTTTTCAAAAATGAATTGCATTTCCAGTAAATTAGAAAGATTTTGTTTTGTAAAAAAGTTGTTTACTTTGTGAGCCGTTGGGAGTTCGGGAGTAAAAATGTTTTATTAATTTAAAGTGTTGCATTGTTTTTACTTTTTGAAAATACCAAGTACTTTTTATTTTATTTGCTCCACGTAGAGTTATCTCTTCAGCATTGAATGCTTATGTTTTAACTTAAACTTTACAATATTCACAACGAGATGGCGCTATAAAGTTTATAGTATAAACCTATGCAATTTTATCGTTTTAAAATAACGTTACATAGCTCAAACCTTTACTACTAGTAGCGTCTTATATAATATCTTATATTTGGTATAGTTCGTGAGAGACGTAAACCAAAGCTTGTTCGGTAGATCGGTGTTTGTTCTATAGAATTGAGTTCGGGGATCGCAAACAACGGTATTGTGTGTGTTAGATGTGAAGGAGACGGCGGTAAGCGCGGGGGGGGGGGGCAGGTCTAAGATTCGTGGGTAGTTTGTCAAAACATGTAGAATGGTTATTTAGAAGCCATCAATCCGAAGCAAATATGCTCTTAACAGTGAGTAGAAACGATTTTGTATACGCAGTGAAAATCAAGTGAAGGTATGTGCAGTAATGTTTGACCAATTAATAAATGATTGAGAACTTACTTTATTTACATTAAAAAATAAGTCAAACATGGCGGTTTTATCAAAGATATTGGTTCGAAAGCCGCTTAAGGGTTACGGTGTATAGTGTGACTGATCCCAACGATTGGTATGTGGGTAACGAACATTGCTTGAATATTCCTATATAATATTCCTTAACCACATTTATTATATTGAATATTCCTATATAATGAACGTGGATCTAACCTTTTTTGACGTGATTTTAATAAACGAATTATATTTATAAAAATATGTTTCATCACTGTCAATTTCATATGAAAGCCTTTATAAGTTTGTAATGAAAAACCTAGTTCTAGACTAAAAAAAAATGTCTCTACCCGTTTATTATGCATCAACTGTATACGAAGAAACGAAACGTATCTTCTATCAAAATAGAATTCTGTAAACTTAACGTACGAATGTAACGTGACATACCGCTAACCTTTTTTCTCTTGAAAGAATTATGAAATATTGCTTTATGTACAAATAGGTAAACTAAAGTTTAAAAAGCGTTTAAATTTATATAAATTATTGCCAATATTGAACAACGAATAAAACTTATTTCATGAAATTAAAGCAAAAGAGGAATATAAGTTACCTAAATTATTTTTGCTTCGAAATCTTTCATCATAGAAAAAAAACAAATTTTAGATAGAGTTCTTAAATACCAAAGTAAGTATCACGTTTCTTACAGAAACGACAGCACAAATCCCTTTGTCAAACACAACACAAAGAGTAGAAAACGCATACATTTACTTTTCCCGTAGGTACCTACTTAAACTACTGCTGAATTCCACAACATTACTCCGCTACTAATGGTAAACACAAGTTAAAGTTTCCTTTTCATAAAGTAAGTTTCACCGCAAGTCGAGTTCAGTTTTAACTTTGCAGTAACGCGTTCAACAAAGCTGAACAAAATAAAGATGAAGACCGGAGTTATGGGTATCTGCATAGGATGTCTGACAAAACTTGGGGATTAAGTACTAGCATTGCTTTTAGCTGAAGTATACATAAGACGTTTTGTTACTTTAAAGAAGTTGGTTGAAAGAAAACAGCAATTTGGTTGCAGCGACAAGACTTAAAAAGGGTAGTATATCTTACGAAACAATTACGGAAAGATACCTTAAAAAATTAACTCATTTAAGTAAGTCCGTTCCTTCATAGTTGACTGAATGCAACAACTGTACTGTTTTTTGTACTAATGGCGATGGTAAACCTACCTCTCTTCACGCCAAAAATGGTAATCTGTTCTAAGGAAAAAAACGGTAGGTATGCTAGTCAGTATCAAATAACTTTCATAATGATATACCTATATATTTTTAACTTCTTACAAAATATTGTTTCAGATTGAACTCCACCAAAATATTTCTCCCTTTATTGTTTGCGGGTAAACACTTTGCGTGTTTTTTTAAGATCTCTTAGCCAAAATATATTTTTCAACCCACCCAAGTTTCTAGTAATCTGTGTTCTATTCTAACCATACTCTTCTATCACCTTTATCTGAGATCGATAATATCCGAACGTTGATTCACGATGCTGTTTCCACTAAGGTCATTGAATTGAATCGTCCTTAACTTTGGAAACAAATTCTTATGTAGGTTAATGTATATGACACTTTTAAAATGTCTTAGAAATCTTCATGGAAGACAACGACCAAGTTATAAAGCAAGATTTAGATTTAGATTTTAGAAAAGACCACTTCCGAAGTCTGAAATCATGTATTATGCAGCCTTAATAGTAATTAAATTTAATAACAGTATACCCAGAAAACCCAATTTAAAAAAGTTATAAAGTATTATAAAGTCATATTCGGCGCTTGGAATCATCGCTCACACATCAAATGTTGGTTCAGGTGCGATTGCAAATTAAATTAAAACCCTATTTTATTTGAAATCATTGCAAAGTCGGATAGTAAAAATGCAATTTTGTACATTTAGGTTTTTTTTCTGTTAATCATAAAAACAATTTTTTTGCCCAAAACGTAACCAGTACCCCTCCAGCAATGCCCAGTTTTTGTTTTCGGAAGCAGTTCTTTTACACCCCATATCTTGCTATAATAATATCAATGAGAAAGTGTATTTGTAGGTTTAAGTTTCAATTTTTTATTCCCGCTAAATCGATGCTACATAATCGCGAGATTTTTTTATAGATTTTTGTGAAGAAGTAGTGAGAAAAAGAAATGCAAGAAAAGCAACGTTCCCTCGAGCCGAGCTTAAATACGGATGACAGCTACCAGTACATATAAATAAAGACAATCTGACATAGAGACGTATTTAGAGCCAAACTTTTCTCGAGATTATAATATCAAAGTTCTTTCATTACCGTGTCCCAGATAAATTCGAAGTTCAGAAGTTCTACCTGAGCTTGTCAATAACATACAGGGAGTCTCGTTAATATTTGTTGATCAAAAAAACTTTCCCCTTGTTATCATCTTCAGATGGTATTTTGTAAAATAAATAACATTTAATTTGTTTTTGTTAAAGCCCTTGTCACGAGGATCGCGGAGATCGAGCGATTTTAATGAAAAAGTTTGCGACAAAGACTTATGTGCTGAAAGGAAATGAGAATGAAAACGTTGATGATATTAAAAGCGTTATTAAGTGTTTATTTACAAACTTATCATATAAATATTTTTGGAATAAATAGAATACATACTTAAGCTCATTATTTTCTAACTCAGAAAGGTAGGCAAGTAGAAATCTAAAAACAGAACCTATAATTGATTTTGCTTGTGATATTCAAGTCTAATAAACAAATAAAGCTGTTTACCGTATTCAAAAATATCTCCATTAGACGCTTGTCTTGCTTGACATTAAACAAGCTCTGCAAATTAGACAAAAATAAACAAAACACAGCCTCATGTCATAAAAAAACAATGAAAATCGAAGTATCAATTCGGCATACCTTTTCAGCAAACTCCGAAGTAGACCTGTTAAAACTTTACGCCTGATTAAAAATCGCGCACTGCTCATGTCCAACATTAAAACGGACATAAAACATCCGTTTCAACCGGGAAGTGTGAAGGGGCCTTTAATTAAAAGTCAACGCAGTCTTTAGCCGAACAAAAAGACTCGTTCACACTGGAACGGATAAACCGGTTTAATGCTTTTTGTTAAATCACTGAGCTCCTGAATTGACACAGTCGAAAACATTTAAATGAGTGAGATTTTAGTTATGTTCATTATGAAATTGTTGCCTAAATATATGAAAATAATCTTTCACGTGAAATAGATGTCACTAAAATTAACATTTTAATAATCCGTGTTTTAATTTGTTCTTAAAAGTAAGTAATATAAATATCTTAGTTTGATTGGTAAATTTTTGTTTTATAAAATCACTAGCTTATATAAGCCATACCTTATATACATTCTCACACACAATTTCCTATAAACTCCACTGCCTCAGAGCGAACTACATTTTTACTAGATAACTCAATGATTTATGTTGTCTTAAGTGCCCTTTAAAACGGCGGGAAAAGAAAGCCAATTTCCTCCGTAGGAAAATTGCAATATTTTGTTCAATATGTGTATGAGTACACTTAATGTCGTCAACAGTAATGTATAGAGTCTAGACCAGGCTAGAAGCTAGTTATTATTTTAAAATGGAGCAAAGAGTTTGAGCAATGTTGGCAACGCACCTCTTTTGTGCAATAATGAGGTTCGAGTTTTGAATACTGGCTGGTTTTGTTCGTCTTATAGAGTTTGTTAAAGGTTTTCAATTTATTGGTTGGCCATAAAATGAGTTTATCAATGTGATTTCTTATATTAAAATTATAGGCAGGATGATTTTTTTTATGAAGAAGTCCTTTTGTCATTCCTGAATCAAACCATCATTATCAAACACTCCTTGTAAAACGAAATATCACAATCGATTTGTTTTATTTTTAATATTCTGAAAAATCTGACATTGGATTAATGAAAATTCGCAGGCACATTATCTACTTACCCCGACGCACGTATCAAACTGTTGCAGTGATGAATCGTTCCTAATTTGAAACTTATTAAGGCTCCATAAGTGCGAAAAGTTTCATTTAGTCGAAACGCCTGACATGTACGAATGTTTTGCGGCAGTTCCATACATCCTACTCATGCCTTAAATAAAACGATCCAATTTGAACCTTATGTTCAAAGGCTTAAGTGCGAGATGTTCTATAGGGTAGTTTTGAAAATGTTCCGTATTTAGTGTAAATTCTACTGAAGCAACGCAATTTGGCCCGACCCTGCTATTTATTTTATGGCAACATGTAAGGGAACTGACGCTAGTTTGGTTTTGGAATACGAATTCATCTGGCAATTAATATGTAAGGATATATTACTTATAGGGTTTTCCTCTTGTAACGGAAACGTATGTATTTCTGCTTTTCTTACGAACCAACAGGAAGGCTCGACTTATCGAGGGTAAATGTAACCAACACACAATACGCACGTCTCAATTTAAAATGTTCATGAACTTCACTGCAGTTTTTATTAAAAACTAAAACTAGTTTAAAAACTTTTTAAACTGATCAGTGAAAATATTCATTTATCGAACTCATAATTATGTAGTTTATGTTTTCATTTGCTCAGATATTCTATTCAAAACATTGTTCAAATAAAAAAAATCATAATTCAATTTTAGTTGATTTGGCCATTGAATCGTGATTTTTTAATGATAATTATGTCCCATTTCTAATAAATACTACAGGTTTTTAATTTAACTTACGAGAGTATTAATTATAACGACAGGTCGTCTAGCCCCAACTATTAACTGCAGGGATACAGTCAAAACAGCTATAAATAAGGAGAAACCGATTAACAAGGCCGAGCTTTTAGCGTGGACCGTAATATATTCACTGGCTGATCCCAATTTGTCGGACCTACGCCATATTGCAACTAGCCCTCCGATGCGTGGACTAATTAAACACTAGAAGCCGCAGAAAACCTAAAAGTATAAACGTAGTCGTTATTTTAATTCACCTTTTTAGATTACTTCTTCCATCTGTTTATCTGCTTACTTCGATTGATCCTCGCGATTAAATAGATAAATCAATTTCAAAGTAAACAATATTGAGATATATATATTAAGATTATTATATATTCTATTATAAGAGAAAATGGTATAAGCTGAAGTCATAATTTTGTGACAATATAAAATTTTCTCGGTCCCCCAAAGCAGGTTAAAAAAAATTATTTGCATTTAAATCAATAAGTAAAAGAAAACAACGGTTTATATCTTAAAACAAAATAAGGATTTCTTACATAAAACATTATCGTTATTTAAGTGATGTCTAAACGCTATGTAGTCGATGTCACAAACAGATAGGCCTGTAGTTCGAATATCGGGCGACGCTTTTAAATCCGTTATAATATGTGAGGGGTCGAGGGCTACAAATCGTGTTTATTTTACTGAGCCAATCTAGATCTAATTATTATTGTTTGTATAACTGTATGTTGTGATAAAGCCGCCTTGTTTAGTTTTAGATGTTTGATTAAAATAGTTCAGTTTATTTAGTATTGGAGGGTAAATACAGGGGTCGCTGGCAAGGTGGCTGTGCCGATATGTATTGTTTAATGGTTTTTCTAATAAAGATACGATTTTAGTTAGAAACTATAGTAATATCCGTACATTGATTATGTATAAAGTGAAATGTTAATATCATAGAGGAAATAAGCTATTACTATTTGAAACTTTAGTCGTAATTAAAATATGCTATTAAAATTAAATTTAAATTCACAATAACGCTATCCCCTTACAAAACATAATTAATCCAAAATGTCTGTACGGAGATACAAACATGTGATATTAAGTATTTAATCACGTCGAATAATCGTTAATTATGAGCTGATATAATTAACGGATCGAACTCTTCATTATTACCTTTTTAATAACTTTTTAAAGGTATCGTACAGAAACTTCATCGTAGTAAGTTGTACATATTTTTACTATAATTAGGTTTTTTTATAAGAAATAAAAGGTTTAAATGTATACACAATAAAGATGGTATTAATCATTATTACCAAATACCAGACAAAATGTAAAAAAAAAGATCCAATTTCTCTTTTAACCATAGGTACAACAATCAATTCAAAACAACTCAATTTAAATTTAAATCTTGCGTCCATTGAAATCCTCCGTGTTTAGCTTATTTTATTCCACGCAATAAAAAATATATTAAGTCGCTAATGGAAAATATTTTCCCTTTTAATAAAATCTTGAATGGCATTTTATTTTCCGTTTTTAAATATTTTCCAATTTTGAAATGCTATTCGCATGTAGAGTCGAGCACGGGTAGTTGAGTCTATGGTTCGCTTAATCGTTTTGAGCGAACTCAGTATTGCGCGTAGAATGCTGGCAGCTTTATTGAAACCTCTTTTGAGTTTAACGTAGCTTAATTTTTAGTTAATAAAACCTATTCCGTGGTTTTGAAAAACGAGGCTTGAAGATTTTTTTTGTGGGAAGGATCATAAGGGAGTTTTGGCAGGAATATTTAGAAAATTCCAGAATTTTCGTAAAGATAGACGATTCGATCGATACTTACTTTTTATTACGAATCAATGTAGTTTTTTGTATATGCAAGTTAGTCCATACCTTCGACATTAACTTTATTTATATATTAACTATTCTTGTACAAACACACTAAAAAAAACATAATTAACAAACATAGAAAGAAACGTTAGTACAAAGGTACTAACGATTTAATTATAACTTTGACTATTAAACCTCACAAATTACCCAACTTTCTTATAATAATGAAACTACAAAATACCTGATTATGCAAATGAAAATATAAAACCTTCAAATAACTAAAGTACTTAAAGCTACTCGAGCTTAAAATGCAAAATTCCCAGTAAATCAAGAAAGATGTCGCTTTAAAGTAATGCAGTCTCGGTTTGTAAATTTCTTTAGATTGACATCTTACTGGAAAAAACTGGACTGAATTAGTTTGTTATAACATTATTTTATACTAGCTGCAATAACTTGGACGATTTAGTTGCAGCCCTGAAAAGAATAATGTCCCTTAAAATAACGAAGCTAAGTTTGCAATTTGCTTGAACTAAGACAACTTCTTTTAACTTCAGTTTCTTTACTGCAAAATGTATGTAAATTTTAAAGGTAAATAAATCAAAAACCAATTCTTAATTAATAACTAATTTTACCTACCTTACAAAGTGAACGTTACAAAATTCGTATAAGACGCGAACAAAAGCTGGGGTGTCAAAATTTGTACCTACATATAGGGTGTACGTTAACAATTTCCGAAGCCCGAAGCCATGTATTGATGGTCTTAAATGAATAGTAGGTACCTAACTTAATTCACCATCAAAATACCCAGACAACTCAGTTTAAAAAACTTAAAAAATACCTAAGTACCAGAAATATTCAGTTTTCTATTGTTGTTACGCGCCATATTTTCCATTATTATAAATCAATCTCTTTCATGGGTCATGCATCCACGCTTCATCTATACCTACCACCATAGTCAAAATAATAAGTACTAAAACTTAACCCATACGCCGCCACCGCCACGAAACAGTACAAATATAGACAAGGACCGGACAGACCCGGACATAAACGGGAATCATTGACCACAATGAGATGAACGCTTTTAGCGGAATTAAAACGATACTGGCCACATGTTTTATTGAAATAATGGATGTGCACACATTTTTAATAACGGAAATGGAATGGAATTTCATGTAGGATAAGTCTTTTAATAAAAGGATTTTAGATGTAAGTCTATAGGATATGAGAACGTTCAGACTTGAAAGAATTGTGATAGAATATATATAAATAAACTACAAGTCTCAAACAAAAATATTTTATAATCACATTCAAGTTTTACAAATAAAGACTTCTATTAAATAATTAAGTTTTCCGAAACCAAATCTAAATTAAATGCTTTCCTATTTCTAACAGAATGCTTTATTTTTCAGGTATTTTGCAGTCTTGGTCAGCAAGACGTAATAATTCCACGGAAATGTAAGTAGCCTAGAAATTTATTAAGCTGAGTTAATAGAACTGCCGGTTTTAACTTAGGTTAACAACGTTTTCTTACTTGAAATCTTTTCACTTGAATAAAATTCCTTACTACTTTACCTGGCTACAAACCTTTTTACAGCTTAAGGCAAAGAAAAAGGTTTCACTCTTCATTACGCTGACGAAAAAAAAACAAAATGCTGTACTAAACTCTTTGGAAGAATGGACTTTAAAAATAAAAAAAAGAGTTCTATAATTTAATTTGAAAGCGAAGTCGACACAGGCAGTTTAAAAATGAAATGCATTGACCGTGAAAATTAAAAGCTTATTGAGCACGTACGAATGGGGTAACAGAAAGGGGTGATATAATTGAAAAAGGAACGAGTTATAAAATACTAAAATGTATAAGTAAGAGCAAAATGATCAGGTACTTGGCACAATGGGTGTAATTAATCATATTTTTGATAGCATACAAAACGTAATTAATCCAACATGATGTATTCCTGTTTCCGAGATAGGTACAGATAATTATACAGGGTGTTAGCAGACCATTTCAGAAGCTGGAAACCATGTAATGTAAAAAGTTAATAGTAACTAAATTTATTTACAATTTACCCAAAAACCGCAGTTTGCTATGTTTTTTCATCCTATTAAATATGAAATCATATTTCCTTCGGAAATTTAAAATCTGAATGCACATTTGCATCTTGTAATGAAATTGATTAGTTATTTCGAAACAAACATAAAAATATTTTGTTTCAAGTCAAATTATTTCGTTTATTAAGTCTGTATCAATATTCTTTTCAGTCTTATTAAAGCAAATAACCAAAAATATAAAAATTCTTCACTTGAAAAAAAAACATCTAAAATACTTAATTTCATTAATAAACTTCTGCAAAATATAACATCTGTAATCAAATCCCGCGTTGTTTACAAGCGACAGAAGTCGAAAGTCGGTGTTTACGAAGTTATCTTCTACTAGGGGCCGCTCGCGACTCCGTTCGCGTAGAAGTCGGTTTCCCGTGGGAATGCGAAGTTTTCCCGCGGTAAAAAGTTCCCTTAATTCTTTCATACATATATTTTTGGTTTCTAGAACCGTTTTCGCAGCGCACGCAACGGGAGCCCTCAAGGATGAATAATTTTCCCAGTTTTTTTCCCATTTTCCATTATTTCTTCGCTTCTTATAGTTGCAGCGTGATGTTATATAGCCTAAAGCCTGCCTCGATAAATGGTCTATCCAACACAAAAAGAATTTTTAAATTCGAACCAGTAGTTCCTGAGATTAGCGCGTTCAAACAAACAAACAAACAAACAAACTCTTTAGCTTTATAATATTAGTATAGATTCAAATGGTGTGCCTGTGGTTCAAATTAGCGGGGAAATTAGTCAGATAAGTTTAAACCTCATTAGTTAATTAAAATTGAGTTTGTAAGGGGGAAATGGATGCGAAAATACCTTTATGTTAGGGAAAACGAAATGTCTTTTTCTTAGTCATCTACTTAAATTTTATTTACGAAAAATATTTTATTTTAAAAATGTTAAGTTTTTTTTTTTAGTTTAGGTAACAATCAAAAAGTTCTTCTATCTTCACCACAAAATATACCTACATAGGTTACTCAATTTCTTCCAATTCTTATTTGTAGATTCTCTATCCCCAACGCAACCCGACATATTTATCGTTTCGACTCAGTTAAATCAATAGCCACGACTTGTCTATGCAAAAAGCGACAAAGTTAATATAGCACCGAATTCATTCTACTGTTCCAACCCCCTTTTTTCGAGTATAGTGTGCTGTTTGCTATAGGTATATCAATAGGGTTAAACACTATGTGGGGGATGGTTAGACTAAGGCGGAGCGGAAAATGGTTTTATGTTATTCTTATGCTTACTTTAACATTTCTAGAGGATTTGCATACATGCATTTAAGGATCCAACAACCTTTGAATATACCGAAATAGCGCTATGCTTAAAAAGTAGTCAATCTTTATGATCACCCTTTTTTACTGAAAACTTACTTTACTTCTTTAGTCAAATGTGTATCACGTTTAATGACTTTTATTATCAAAGTCATTTAGTTTAGTTTTAGTTTATTTTTAATTGCGTCTTGCTAGACATAGCCAGATTATTGGGACATAAATGGCTGTTTTTTTAAGTATTATGTAGGTACTATTAGTTGCGTCTTGCCACCTTCCAAACCTTTATTATTCCCTTAATTTCCCCCCGCACCACCCCACTCCGCCGTCGTTTACATTTGATTTGTTTTATTTGCGCCGGCTTGTCCCCGGTCCCAGCGCGCATGAATCAAACTGCGCGCACTCATTTGTTTGATAGCTACCAAGTACCAAGATACACTAGCGGGTTTTGTATGTAATTTTATGTTTGTAGGTATATGAGACAATAATATAAATAGTTTCTTTTTGGTATTGATGTTTTGTTTTGATTACGATTATGTGTAGGATGTGTGTAATCATTTGTTAAGTTAATGGTGAAAGATAGTATAAAAGACAAAGTGAAGTAGGAATATATGAAGTAGGTTCTCCCCTTGTTCAATGTGTGGTACCTATATTGCTTTGCTTAGTTTAGGGCCACACAGTTGGTGTGGTAGTCTGGAGATTTTATTTATTTATTTAACAGCAGTTTTAAAAGAGGTGTTGGTGAAGTTTAATTTTATATTGTTAAGATCTTGTAATTCTAAGTTACCTTTTCTTAAGATTACCACTTACCACTTTCAATCTAAATTGATTTAATTTTAAATAAAAAAAGCAAAATCTTACAAAGTGAAATTTGTCACGTAGCACATTGTTTCCAGATTACAATAGAGTGCCTAGCTTCAAGCTCCATTAAACATAGATCACTAAGAATGGATATCTGGCTTCTGGCTTTATTACTACCTTATTTTTAATTTAATGATTTACTGCCAAAATTAGGTATTAGATTTAAATTCAGTATGATGTGTGTGGCAATGTCTTATCTAAACAAGTAAAATTTTGATTTACTTCATTCATATATTTTCGGGGTTCTCAATTAGATATACTAAAAAATAAGCACCTGATTGGAATAATCATGGTTATAATAACCAAGACAGTATATTACTTTATTTATGTTCCAAAATGTCCTTCCCTTGTGTGTGTGTACAGTAAGTGCCTAAATATCTTACGCAGCGAAGATTCATAAAAAAAGAGTAACCAACTTAGAAAGCTTAGGTACTTCGAAATGACATTTAATACCAAACAAATCCGTCGTTTAAATTAGGAATCGTTCTACTGTTGAAACAGTCTCCATAGAGTATTACAATAAAGGGGTCGTACTGAAATATTCGTTGAGGAGTCTGCAAGGTTCTAATTAGTTAGGTTAGTTTGTATGAGAAGCAGTCTGTTCTTCGATTCTGCTTACATTATTACTGAGGCTCCCGTTCTTGCCAGTATTGTAGTAGTATAATTATAGCTTTGGTAAAGAAGGCACATTAGATCTTTCTAAGTTACAGAAGGATTCTATATGTATAATGCTCTATATTCGTAAGTTTTGTAAGCAGACTACTTGATGGGCTAACAATATTTTTCAGGAAGGGTTTGATTGATTTCTATACAGATTAGATAGGTACTCTCACATTCTCTCTCAGGTAATATAAGACAGAAACAATCTGAGTTAAGCTTGTTTTTAAGTATTTTACAATCGTTAAATGTTGTATTTATAAAAACACTGATATTATTATACTAACCTACAAAAACTTGAAACGATCGATTATCTTGTAAACTATATAATTTCGTGTAAGTTATTCAAATCTGGGTGTCCGTTTCATAGAAAACAAGTTAACCACAATTAAGTGAAATTAAACCGAACATAGTAATTACTTGAATTGCGGCTAGGCCACTAAAACCTTCGGCTAACAGCTATAAAATAATTTATCTCGCAAAAACACGAAATTGCCAAAGTTAGAATTTAACATTTAATGTCAACGAAACTTGATTACTTCATTAAAGTAGTCCAGACGAGAAGGACAGCTTAGGGACATTCATTTATATCTTGTTTACAAAAATAAGTAAGACTTTTTTGTTAAAAATACTAAGAAAACGTACGTTTTTCTGTCTTATGCATTGACAATTGAGAGTACTAAACTTACAAGTAGAAAAAAAACAGTTTTGCCAACGAAAAGAATCTGCAGAGACAGTATTCTTTTACAAATCAAAACACTTCTAAGACAGTTCCTCATTGTTCTACAAAAACAAAAAGCGAACGACGTAACAAACGTTCAAAAACTTTATTAAAACTGTCTTTAGAAGCATTCGGCGCTGACTGTACTCCCAATGTCCCTTTTAATGAAATACAGGAACGAAATAGAGGAAATTACGATTCCCGCGCAAATTTGCTCAAACTGTGAACTGCAACACAAAGGGAATGGCATTAATACATTTTCAGATACCTGTAGTCTGTCTGCGCACTCTGGAGTTCCAGTAAACATTGATATCAAACAACTTTACCAATTACAAAGTCGGCGCCGCCATTTTGTTTTCGAGTTTCAAAAGGTTTGGCGAAAAAAGTTTTTGAAGTTACCACTGGCCGTTTTGGGCTTCGTTCAGTGGTTTACATGCAAATTATGATTATGAAATTCACATAGTAGTGACTAAAAACTTCAATTTCAAAATCTTATATTAATATAACAGTTATTTAGTTCACTATAACTCTGGGTAATATGGCAAAAGATTCTATACCCACCATCTTTCCTAGAATTATCTTTGAACATGTATATTAATATTATTCTTGAAACTTCATCAAATGTGAAACCAGACAGACATTCTGGATAAATTTAAATTCGTGAAATTCAAACATATTTGGTTCTAACTAAACTCAAAATGTGTCAAGGGATTTCCGGTCGCTGGCTGGATGTAAATATCCAATTAAAGAACTAATTATGTTATATCTGTAAATTAAACTGATTAAAACCTTCTTTGTCTGAATTTAATTTGTGAAAACTCCGGCATTTAGCCTATTTCTTTTTATTAGACTCCCTTGAATTGGTTTGCAAGAAAAAAAAGGATAATAAAAAAAAAATTGATGAGAAAAGAAATTAAATTATTTTATTCTTTTAATATTATGGAGACCTTCAGCAATTCAATAATATTTATAACAATATAATAACTGCCACTAAAGAAAATAAATATCCTATAAAACGATGTTACAGCCTTCCATGCCATAAAAAATATTTTACAGTTCCGCCGATATACCTACCTATTTTCGATATTTTTACCTGCATGTGAGTAAAATAACTATCAAGTTTACGGGTTCTTGTTACAACAATATTATTGTAAATATCCATACTTACATAGAAATAGAATGATTTTATATCAGGAAATTCAACTCAACTAATGGTAGGGAAATGTAACGTTTTTCCGGCAAAATGTTGCTAGGGTTCCCTATTAGGAGATAACAAAGATCCTTAATTATCACATAATAGAGTGTGGTGTTCACGAACGAAGATTACTGTATATAACAATGTTAAGTAGGTTTTACGGTGCCTGTATTTTTTTTATTATTATTTGGCTACTTACTTTTCTAAGGTAAAGGCATCATGCTTAGGAATTTATGAATTAGTACCTTAAAAAGTTTAAACATCGCATAAACCTTTTTTTAAATTCTACAACTTTGCTTGAGCAAGTTATTAATAAAAGTATTTTTCGCTGTGAGTGCTGGTGAATATTCTTTACTGATTCTATTTTATTCATTAGGTCAACCTTAACCTTCAAAAATAAAATACGAAAGTATTTTCTCCCTTAAATTGTTTCCGAAAGAATTTTTCGTTTTTAGAATATTAAAAAATATACCGATTTAAAATTTATCCTTCTATTTCTGGAGATGCCGCAAAAACGCATGTTCATTATAATATACGTAATGTAAGAGATGTAAGTTATATACCTTTATCTATTCTTGGGCATTTTACCAGAAAAAATGTAGTTATTACGAAGCAAGCAGGCAGAGTTTAGTGAGACGCTCTCTGTTTGCCTTGCTCTCTAATTTACCCGGTTTTTGTCTCCAAACCTTTGTCTTTTAGAGAAAGAATACCCCCATTGTTGTGCTAACATTCCGAATGAACAGATAATCAACGAAACTCTACTTTTGGACTCGTTAAAGAAAATCACTTTCCTGTTTTCTTTCAAATGATAACATTTCCGTCGTTTCGTGGAACTTTAGAATCGGCAACTTTTTGATAACGAAAGGAATTATCGGAGTATTTATGTCCTCTCATGAAGGAGAAAGGGCGTCCTTAAAAGTTGTATGCAAAAAATAAAGCGTCGCAAAGGCTTTTTACATAATTGATTTGCAAATTTTAATTGGTAATGATATAAGAGAGAATTCGATAAATTACTAAATATTTATTCCAATTTAGCAGCAGTTGCGAAAATATTACACACGGGAAAGTTTATTTAAAAAAAACGAAAGCCACTGCCACTGCTGTGGTTGTTTGGTTCTACCGAAATTGGCAAAAAGCAGAAAACTGTTAATTTCAAAATGCCTAAACTGAAGGGTCTCTCCCAGTCGGCTCTACTTCAGTTCACAGAGCTGAGTGGGCGCATGGTTCCGCTTGTGCATCTCTTAATTGGTAAATCTTTGCTGAGTCGACTCTTTGCAATTAGTTCCCTCGACGGACTGCGGTGGCGATGTGTGCGTGTGTGAAGTTGGGCACAAAGTACCTACCCCCCGACCCCCCCCCCGCCGCCGCCGTCTAGCGTGTGTTGCACAATTTAATCGCTCAACGTAAACCTGACGTTTGCATTTAGATCACACGACTAATTGGTTAGGTCGCACAAACCACCTATCTACTACACTATTCAACAGCTCAGTCCCGGAATATTGTCCGTTAAGCCTACAATTTAATGTTATTTCTTTAAGGCTCTTAACATGCAGATTATCCACACTTGTGTAACTAAAGTTTTGAATTTAGATTAAAAATTAAGCTCTCCGCTTAACATCATCCTTTAATACGAAACTCATCCAAGTTAAAACACATTTCAACTTCACACGATCAAGTAAAAGAGCCTTATAACAACTTCACTTACGCTGATTGCAATTACAAGAATTTTGTAAAATAGGCGGTTGTAATATTATATTAATATTATTATAATACTAAGTCGGCTCTTGCTGGAAGTTTGTGCTCGTTTTACTCAAGTGCCTTTCTGAGTTGATGGATTTTGAATAATAACTACGCTTGGGGGCGCCAAAGAATTTAAACCAAGTCCGTTAAGATAACATTATAGAAAGTGAATGGGGAAGTGTTCCCATAATAATGGTTTTCCGAATTTACCGCGTTTTACCGAATTAGGCTATTGATCGAGTAATTGAAACGGCTCAAGTTGCGGGTATTCGTGGCACGTAGACAACTTGTCCCGGACGATCTGAACCTTTACGTAAATTGCCATTTCGTTAAATTCCCGATTCGGAAATTCTGAACGAATAGTCATTGGATTATTTAAGTTTAATTTCAATTTTGAGGGGAAGTTCCCGGCCTGTGTCTTCAATGTTGCCTGAATTTGAATAAGAAGTATGCAAACTGGCAATAAACGACGTTGAACCATTCTTTTTAACAAAAACTTTTTGGGAACAAAGTATGACAAGGTAAATTATATCTGTTACTTTATAACGCGGGGCGCTAATTTTCGTTGAGCCAACTTCAAGGAATCTACGAAGATACCTACTTAAATGCTTTTACTTTAAAATCCAAATTGTGAAATGATTATTGGCACTGCATATATAAAAGTTTCATAATTCATGCGTGGGAACGACGTAGGTAATGAAATTCAACTTTTTATCGCAATACCAAGGCACTAATTAATGAATAATTTCTGAATAACCTACGAGTGACATTTTTAAAATGCAATTTGTGAAATACTGAATTTAAATCTGAGTTATTATAAGCAGCATTTTTTCCTTGGAACATCCTTGAAAGTTGTTTGCTTAAAAGTTTGCACGTTTTGTTTGAAATATGCGAGGAATATTTTTTACGTTTTAATTTTAACAGCAGACATTTTAAGACTCTACACTTACAAAGTGAGATAATTTGTTAGTTAAAAAGAAATTTTTTTGTCGTGCAGTTATTGTTTTATCATAAACTGTGCAATAATGATGCCCAAAAAATTTTTCCTTGCTTCCGTAACCAAAGCGGTTTTATTTCAGTCTACAATTTAGCGGATTTCCGTACTCACTGGAATGATCCGTATTGAGAGTAACCTAAGTTGTGTTGTTTGTTGTCCCCGAGCTTGGAACTCAATAATAATTGTTATCATTGGCAAAATCAATTATCGCTGAATTTAGACAGGGTTTAGTTAACTGTGGAGAAAACAAGTTCGAATAGGAGCATATTGCATAGTAACAGATTCCAATTTAGGAATAACTTATATTACTAAAACCTGTATTTGGGACATTTGACTTATTTTTATCATCTGTAAGAAGGCTTTTAATTTTATGTGAAGCTTTAAATTTTATGTTAAATTTTATGTGTTACCTACCTATCGGCCTATTTATACGTTTCTTCCAAAACCTCTTCGTAAGTAATATTTGTCCGATTAGAGACAAAAAATAAAACTTACTAACTTAGACCATAAAACTTTATAAACAGGTACCCAGTATTAGCAAGGGTCTAAACTATAGTTAAGTGCACTGATTCTAACGTACTACAATTGCCTATTAGATCGAAGGTAACGTCATGTTGTATTGTTATTTATTTGTCATGATCTCGCCAATTCATCTATAGGTAACTATGTCTGTGATCTATACCCAAGATTGGAGCCTTATCGTTCACGTGGGAAATACCTACGATTGCAAATTGGTCTTTATTACAAGGGCTATAAATGAGTACATAATAGTACGATGGCGTAAAGATATGGCTTTTGGAATTAAGTAGCCTACTAACGGAAGTGCATGTAGTGTAGTATAACAAAAGTTACTTGGTGTCAAAAACTTTGTTTGCGGTTAAGTTCCAGAAACAAAACTAATTTAAATTATTTGGTCAACCTTTTTTATATAATCTGTCGTGTTTTCGTCTGCCATTTGTATCTTCGAATCAACACAGTTTGCAAACTAAGTGCGAAGTTACTTATATTTTCTAAGTATTTGAAGAAATAAAGGAACTGTGAAAACTAACGACTTTCTTAAATTCTTAACTCTATTACTATATTGTTATAATACACGTGACAAACCAATATTGCACTTCACAGTTTCTCCGACAAAACAATAGAAAATCAATTCAAACAAAACACCGGTATTTACCGCTTTTCATTACATACAATACGACATATCTTTAGCACTTTCACTTAACATACGAAAGCAAACAGAAGATTACTTGACTATTGAAGAAAATACTCGAAACGATACGTGAACAGTTGGGAATTGTAGACAGTCATCAACAATATCTTCCATCACAATTATGCAGATATCTAGCAAGTTTAGGTTGCACTATTTGTGAGCAGTGTACAGTCAACTCGATTGGGAGATCTCGGTGTGAACACGATTTCCTCATTAAGGAGCTTTTGTCAAGGTTGTTTCTGTATACCTGGATGCATGACATAGCGTCTGGACAACAATGCGATCTGATTTAAACTCTATTTCAATTACAATAGCGTTCAGGTTGGTGTTGGAGGCTTTTGACATGTGTTCGGCACCTTCGAATCATGAAGAGGTATTGTATACTCGACACGGTGTGTTGTGGAACATGTGACGTGTGCATTAATAGCTATTGATTATATCTGTAATTAAGATGAAGCTTAGTAATTACACAATGTAGTATAATTATGTTTACTGACCCTGCCCACCTAGTCAGGTCAGACGTTGATAGAACCCTCAAAGTGACTTCGGTAACGCATTAATGGCTGTGTAATTCGAAGTCAATAAATTGGTTATAATTTTAATTTTATGCTAAAGTACGGACATAATGAATAGTTATGCATTTAAAACTTGTTAAGGCGTAAGAAACGCTGTTTGTAACACCTTTTGATAAGCTATTTATGAAAAAAACCGACATTCCAATGTCTGACAATCGATATATGTTGCATTAAATATCTATTAGCCACACTTCCTGCATATAGACCTTGGTATGCTCTGTATATTATTTATTATTAACCTACAAGTAAGTTCCGTCTACTAGGTACCAGGATCAAATAACTCAACTGCAGTTTGTATTACGGCTATAACAACGAAGGCATCCAGAGAGAAACCTTGGCCTTTAACTTCTCATGTTCTCTTGGTATTGAGAAATCTGTACAGAAAGAGTATATTGATGGTATATTGCATACATTTAAGCATTTAAGACATGTCAAGTTCAGTTAAAGCCTTGCTTTAAACTAATAAAATAATATAAAACGTAGTTAGTCTTTGAGAAGGCTCAAGTTAATCGATTCCGTGAATTAAAAGCACGTTTTTCAAATTCCTCCGCAAAGCTTCCTTATTAAATGCTTAGTTGGAATTATAACAGTTATTCCGTGACTGTTATCTCAATTTATTTACAAAGCTCAAATTATAATCCAATCATTCGATTCGTGAAATATTTCGGCGTGATTGAATTATGCGGAACGTACCCGAATTCCGTCTGTCATAACAATTCAATACATTTCAATCAGATTCAAATCGGACTATGATCAATTTCCTGATGCATTCCATACGTACGGTTAACAAATACTTGCCTAGCTATATTTAATTAGTATAAGGTATGTAACTATATAGATAACTCTACCGATACTTATATTAAAATAACTAATGTTTTTATGTTCTTCAATTTAATATTATAATTGGAATTTATAATGCAATAAATAGAGATAACAGTCACGTGAAAGTAAAACAGCTAAGTTAGATAAAGAAATAGAAGAACATTAAATATTATATTAATTTATAAATAAAACAAGCAATCACATTTATCAAAGCTTATTCGATCAAGCAAGAAAGACAATAAATGGTTATTATGTTGGACATTCTCTAAGAAAGTGGGTGTATTGACAAGAAACAATAACTTTCGATTATGGGGAAGAAAACACAAGCAGATCATAGAAATTTATAATCTATGACTACATTATAATAGTACCTACTTATTCGATTTCGAAAAAACCTGTATTTTTACCTGTACTTACCTATAAAAGGACTAGCATGAAAACCTCTAAAATAGCTAAACTAAAATGAATGGCCTCTTTTTGACATTTCACAAAAATAAAACTTCACAAAATGACATATAGAGGAAAATACAGTGAAAATGGCGGGTCTTTCGACAAAAAACCCTCACACCGAATTAAAACTATAAAAGGATAGTAATTTAAGTCGGGGTTTCATGCAACCTTCCAACTGTGAATATCCGAGGTTCGTTTTGATTTTATTTTGCGACGAGCTCGCGAACCATTGATTTTCAGTGTGTCCCTATACGACCAAAAGTGGTTGAGTTATGGCAAAGCATTTTACGTTTTTTAACAACACTGTTTTATAACTTGTCATAATATGTGCTAAATTCATAAGATGTCCATTGTTGGACATTGCTCTATAGATTTCCACTTTGCATATAAATAGGAATTGTTGTACTTAAACTCTTTTTTTCGTCCTATAAGAACTCTGTAAGAAATGTTTATTGTAAATTCTTTATTTGAGTCATATAACTTGCAAGATTAAATACCGGTCATAAAGCATTTAATTATAAGATAAACGATCAAAAGACTTCGTTATTCCTCAGAAGTTCCTCAGAAGAAGAAGTACTCTTGCAGAATTGGAAGTAAACAAAAATTAATTTGTGAGCAGAGGCGTCTGCCAACATTCTTTGGTCGTATTGATTTACTTATTTGGAACTATAAATCTAAATTGAAGGCAACCAATTGCCAACTGTTTTGTTTGCCTTTTTTCTCTAGTTGCTGTGTATTGAAAATATAAAACTGTGAGTTTTAATTCGTGCGTTCGTAATACAAACTGAACTAAGAATTATCAAAATTTAGCGTGATGTTGGTGCATTACTAACGCTATAATTTGAAGGAGGCTCAATGGAGATGTATGGGGTGTTATATTTTCTAACTTTACGCGCAGATAAAAAATTAGTTTGTTTCATAAATTTTTAATTACGAGCGACCCGCCCACGCTTCGCAATGGTGTAGTTTTGCCGACTTGCACCCGAACCCTTGCATTTTTGCTTAAAAAAACTTATCCTAAATGCTCTTTATTAACAAATTTAAATATATAATTAATAATAAGAATGAATAAACTCCCTAAAAGATGGTGAAAACCGCATTAAAATCCGTTTAGTGGTTAAGGAGGAGTTAGCGGTCAAACATACAAACAGACAAAATTAGCGACTTGGATTTATACTATGTAATGATGTAAAGAATTCGACGAATAATATTGGCACGCCAACGTTTAATCAATATACCTTATTAACGCCAATACATTCCTTATATTATTACTGAATGTATGGAACCATAAACAAACCACTTTGATACTTGAAATTGTTGTATAAAAAATAAGCTTTACTGTTAGGTTGCACAGCTTAATATTTCTTAAAATATCGAAATGGTTGACTTGTTTCGTTAACGATGGCCAGAGTATAGCTTTATATATTTTATACTGAGTGACAGTAGAACTCTTTTCGACGATCTAATTTAAATATTCTTAAAGCAGTTCTAGATTTGGATTTGATAACCGAACTTTTTTTTTTAATTTATTCCTTTAATGACGTTGAATAACTCTAATGACCGCCTTAAACTTTATTCATTTTTACAAGATATTCAAAGACTTCAATACTTACATGTTCAAAGTTATTCTTATCCTCGTCAATGACTCGAGCTATTACTTTCATAGAATCGATGCCAAGGAAATTTAGACCGTATATCAATATTAATGCCTCTAAGTATGAATGATAACCGCATATCTGCTTTGTGCCTTTCCTTTATAGGCTTGATACGACATAGAGGAAATAATTTACTGTGTTATGCTATTGAAGTAACGTTCACTATGATGCCTTCTCTGTGAGATAGGATCAAAGCGTAGTTCGGAATGTAGAGAATTCTGTCAAGGTTCTTAAGAATATTTACCATTCAAGGGCATGTTAAGCCTTAAAGTAATTTAATAATATAAGATCGACATTCTATGTATGAATTTTTGGTAAGGGTAGATTTTTTATATTGTTATTTACTTTCGAGAAAATCGAATAGGATATTTTTTTATTAAATATTTTATATTAGAAATAAAAATCCATTATTCCATTTTATGATTTATATTAGCTACTTGCCACAAGCCCAAAGAATCATCGGGTTTTTTTTTTAATGCCTCCGACCATATTTTTTTAAACGTTGGAAATTTTATTTATCGTTTAAGCCTCCATATATTCCAAAAGTAACCTAAATCTTTAAACCGTCGAACAAAGCCTAAATCCATTGGTTAGTAGGACAGCCCGGAATTACAATGCAGGCCGCGCGGCAACACTCGCCTCCGGAATTTAGACACAGGCTGCATAGCCGGCGTGCCCCTAACCTAACACCGTTTAAAAAAAAAAAACAAAGAAAGCGCGGCAAAGTGGAGCAAATAAAATTCGAGGACACACTAAGCACTTAAGCGGGGTCAACGCTTTATTTATTTAAAACTCATATCGTAGGAATGCGAAGTAGAAATATAAATAAGTGGGATGTGGTAAACACATTCTTGACTGTTTTTGCGTATGCAAATTTGGTGTTGGTATCACAATGACAAATAGATAAGCGTTGTTTTATTGCCGATTCTAGCGCGGACTGTATCGCTGAATTTAAAAATAAACAAACGCAGTCGTTTTTATGAATGTGCCTGTGTGTGATGCAAATCTAAGCCGGTAGAATTTTTTAATCAATATATCCAGCCTTGTCAAAGTACCTGATCAAAACCAACAAGTACTTTCTAATCAACCTATAGGTACAAACAACTTTTTACAAAATGAAAAAATAGTAATGGACTTCACTTAGCGATATTTCTTACTCAACTATAAAGTTGCGAACTACAAGAAGCTTAGTTTGTATGTGGTATAGGTACATAACTACGTCGATTTTTGCAGCCATTTAAAAGTTAAAATGATTAAATCTACTTAGTCCAACACCCTTTAAAGTAGGTACTCACGGTAGGTTTGGCAGCGCTGCCGATGCAGCCCCCCTAAACCGATTATAGGCGTCCGCAGTGAAAATAACGTTAAGTACGATGAATTAACTTTAGGTATTTAAAGCTAAATGCAGTCAAATTAACGGAGTTTTTTACGGGTAATCTTTTGTAGTACAAGTTTTCGGGAGAGAATGGTTATTTTCCAAGTGATACCTACAATCAATCCACGTAATCCGTTTAATGAAATATCGTTATTTGGTATAAATTCGTTTCAGCAACATTATTCGATAACCGGTAGTGTTGAATAACTAGTTAATTTGACGTTGTTTTGATGATGTATTCGCTCTTGCAATTGTTTCTGTTCAAGTTTGGAGCAGATCCGATTAGTGCGTACTCACGCTGGATTGGTACTTAGGTACTCATGGTGCTTTTAACAATCAGTCGTGTTTAGGTGTCTAGTGTCTATATAAAACTGTTCTAATAGTTACACGAGTTCAAAACTGAAATGGACTCTCATACTATTATTTTTTTTTGTTTTTTTATTAGTAGCTTTGTTACGGTGTTGCTAACTTGTCATTATTTTAGTCATTATTTTTGATAATGAAGCATATTCTATTCAGAAATCAACCTTCCTTTTCTGTGTAGTCAATATACTACTTGAAACCTCATACGCCGGGATCATTATCATCCTCTCAATAGATATCTAGGAGCTCGAGTATCTTCGTTAATGATAACAAGGTTTACACTCTGTTTGTAAAAGCTTTTATATTCATTTAACACTCATCCTTAGTAATGACGACGGAAACTTACGTCATGTATAACTAAGTTTTAGTAAGACTTCAGTTACTAAATTTATTTCGTTGTCTTACTGGTGGCAGTGTTTTGGTATTACCACTCTACCAATTTTATTATTTTTTACAATTACAATTTATTATGATCAAGTTTGAAAGGCGGAATAAGCCGTGTAATAATAATATTAAGTCTTTAAAGTCGGAAATACTCTTGTATCTTTAAGCTCCAGAAGACTTAAATCGCCTTCAATACTTCTGCTTACTTCTTGGCTTCTATGTCACCTTAATATATACCTTACGCGTTGTCATCGTAAACGAGTTATTTAATTCTAGTTCTTGTTACCCCTAAAATACGGGCACAAAAGCCTTGTTGCATCGCATTGCTTCACGTGCCGATTCCCTGTTGAATTCTAAATCGATGCACCTAGATACAATAGAACAAAACGAATGCATGTCTAGGAATTCACTAGTCGAATGTGGAACTGAAGATAGCTACGTGTTGGATGGGGACTAAATATTGACGTTGAATTTTGAATACTTAAATGTAAGTATGTTTCGAGTGTCATCATCGCGCATGTATTGACAAAGAGCTTTTTTTTCAAATGATTAAGCTAAACGCACACAAAGCTATCTAAACTTATGTAAATCTGACGTTACTCGTACCTAGACATGACCATCTAAACTTAAACTTAGAAATTAACCCTTCAACCCAACCCAACACTTACGAACTTCACAGGAAAACTTTTTATACGTCTTTCCCACTTTACCCTCAAAGTTACTGTTTAAATGAAACAGTTGAAATGAGAAAAATATAACATTTTAAAGCAATGTGAAAGTTAAACAACATTTATTTCCAGTAAGAGGTTTACCCTGGCAGGTGGTTAATTAGACAGATGACAACCCGCCCTCTGCAACTCTGCAGTCGCCTCTCAGACTATAAACGTGTGAAAGAAGATAAAAGGGAAAAATGTTCGGACTTTGTAATTAAAGTTTTTTTTTAGTAGTTTTTTTAAGTTACTTATTCTAATCGTAATAATAAACTAGATCTATGTTCTTTTTAACAGAAAGTAGTTCTTAAGTCATTGGTATCTTTTAACTTTAGACAACTAAACTTACCAAAACGCATTTTAAGGGTATTTTCCGTTTTTTTTTTCAAAAACGTTTTCAAGTAAATGTACATAAGTACCTAATACTTTTGGTCATAATCATAAAGCCTTCTTATCTTATCTATAAATTTATATAAATAAATTATAATATTCTTGTACAAAAAAGTGCCTACATTTTATTTAAAAAGGGTAGACGCAGTTTCCTCGGATCATGATAAGGTTTTGAACAAGATTCTGAAATACGATATTCTAAATATTTTCCCCGAGAAATTGCCTCGGTTTCAAAAGTGCTGTTTCGTAGAAATATTTGTGAAATATTTTTCAAATGTAAACGTTCCTTTCGGCTTAGCCTTTGATGTCCATTGTAGTTTTGAGCCCGTTATGGCAGATGAAAACCAAAGCGCACCACCCGGCTTACGGCTCAAGTAAATATTAGAATAGTATGAAAACTAGACTGAGAAATATTTTAGAATATTGTAATACGATCTAATGTTGTTTTCTACCATCTACCAATTTGTATGTATTTTTCTAGTGTAATGAAATAAAAAAAGCATTCATTGTAAACGTAATACATTCTAAAACGTAGCAAAGTTTCCATCAACACAAAGCTGGTTATAATCAAACGGAAGTATTGACACCTTCAAGTCAATAAAGAAGAAATTTTCCTAAGCCCATACTTCTTACTAAGTATAAAAACCGAAATATTTTCGTGATTTTCGCTAAAATACGTATCCAATAACCTTTGCCGAGGTTCAGTTTAAAATTACATAGTTCATCCATCTTCGTCCCCGAGGGTCCAATATATCACCCAACGAAATAGGATCCTCAGATGTATCGCACTACTTCACACCTTTATAAAAAACTAGGAAGAATATATCTTAAAATTATCTGTGTGCTGCGGTTTCACTCGCATTCATTGGAGAAAAATATTAAAAGCTAGTTCGGGAACATCATGATTTAGTTAGTAAGAATCGCAAGGAAAGCTATCAAGTTTTTTTTTCTCAGCTTTTGCAGCATTTTCTTTGCTGTGGTTATTATTCGTAGCGTGTTTTTACATTGTCGTTCTTCAATAAACTGACTACTCAACACAACATTTTTTTACTATTTGAACCTAAAGCTCCTGAGATTAGCACGTGCAAACAAACAACAAACTTTTTCAGCTATATTTGTATATATTTACTTTACTTGGTTATAAACCTAATGTTCCAGACACCTTGTCAACCACAGTTTTAAATCTTTTAACTTAGCAAAGTGTTTTCGCTGAGGCGCTTTTTTTGCTTTCTTAAGCTAAGACCTAACGGGGGTGGCGGATTGACAGTTTAGTTTTTTTTTAAGAAGAGATAAACTTAAGAGATGGAAGTAAATGGTTTTCCATGTGCATTTTTGCAACTTGAGTTCATTTAACTGTTGTGTTAACTAATTACAAACAGTGCTTGTAAGTTTTTCCTATGTCTAATGACTGATTTTATGTTTTTTGACCTGAGTTGCCTTTAAATAAATCAATGTCTATTTATTTATTTACTAAACATCTAGCTACAGTTGGTAGGCACTTAGCTAAAGTTGGTCTATACCATTGATTTTATATTAAAAAAAACCTTTATTCATATAAATTATCTACCCGAATACACAAACGTCCACAAAAACAAACAAATTCCTGCTAAACCGCTGTAATCCCCGGTTATCATAACAATTTCCTAACACTTCTTTCTGTGATGCCATCAATACTAATAGAACCGCAAATAAAGTCGGCCACGATACATTAAGCGTTGCTTATTGCGGCCGCAATAAGCAACGCTTAGGACTACGTTAGGGATGCCTTTTGTTTGGGAAAAATTTGTAGATTTATTTTTGTTTTTTTTTATACTGACAGTGTTATAGGTTAACTGCAAGCGTATTTTTAAATTCATAGTTTTGGAGAGGGATCTGATTAATTGGTGTTTTCTTTATGGAAGTAGGTACTGTTTCTTTAAAGTAAGTTAACCTGCTTATGTCACATCTCACATTTTTCCTTGTTTAGGGTCACCATTTCACGATTTACAGTTTCTTAAGAGACTAGCAAATACGCCATATTCTTAACACTAACTAACTTAAAAGTGAAGAGCAGCATTATATCCCTGGTTTTCTCATTACCCATCCAGTTTTAATCTAAATTCACTATTTACATCTTCCACCACCCTATTCGAAAGGTGTTGTAGGGCTAGTCGTGGCACGTTGTTTTTTGCCTCCAGTTATCCTCTCATGATTTATGCCGGGCCTGCCTCGAATATGATTATACAGGGTGGCTCCCAACTCGTAAATTCAAGCCCTGTAATTGTGTTTATGGTATTAAAAATATACCATGTCTATGCATCAGAGATTAACTGGATGCTAGCGACGTGATGAGCTTGATAAAAATGTGAGTGCTTCTAAATTGGTGGGATTATACCTACTGGGGATGTTTGCATTCCAAATTGTGTGATATAGAAAGAGTATAGACGTAGCTTGCATACTTAATGATGTTTTGGAGTAAGATGGAAGATGTCAAAGGAATGCTAGTGAAGTAATTTGATTTAACGATCTTATTAAAAAAATTACAAAGGTATGTTTTTTACAAATAGGTTCAAATCTCTATCCCCTAAAATAATTGGTAAAGATATATCTGTTACCCAAAATTTGAAAGCCCAATTCAATCATTATATCCCTTACGATTTTACTTGAATTTTCCACTCTCTCTTTTTCACTATTACTTGCCCCAAAATTAGTACGTTTCAAAATTTGTTTACATTTAATCAAATTTGAGCAAACAACGGGGTCCCGTGACGGTACGAGGTTGAATACGTGTCGGAAACGGCTTAATGGATATAAACGCCGCGGTTAACTGCCCATAGTATATGGCGTGGTTTTTCTACACATTATTGTATGTACATTAACTATATTGCTGCCATAAAGCCTTTACAGCAGCAGAGCCTTTGCCTGGTTGCCTTTTTTTTAAAAAAAAAGCGTTCTTTCAAAATTTCAAATTTACCAAAATTATGACATAACGGTGTAGTAACTACTAGACAAATATCTCCGTTTCAATAGCTATATTTTTCTTTTATGTGTATTATTTCATTATTTTATTGTCCATAGACGCAACTGCAGTGTTGTAAATATACGTAGACTCTAAGCAGTTAAAGTACATAAGTACACTCTCTGCTTCGCATGACAAACATGTCCTTTTACTCGAAATTCACAGCTATGCAGTAGTTCTAAAAATAGCTAATAAGATGCCGAATAACAAACAGACAGACTAACGGCCATCAAATGCTAACAACTAATGCTTTTTGCTCGTCGTGATTAGAATCAAACGATTAAACAGGTAATTAATCTAAAGCATGCGCACTGAGAAAAACCTTGAGAATTATTAGGTACTTTTATTATCACTACATAGTATAGAACAAAGTCGCTTTCCGCCGTCTGTGTGTCTGTATGCTTAGATCTTTAAAATCACGCAACAGATTTTGATATATTTTTTTAATAAATAGAGTGATTCAAGAGGAAGGTTTATATGTATAATAACATAGTACAGGGAACGGGGTTTAATTCCGAATTTAACGCTTGCGAAGCGTCGGGAAAAAGCTAGTCAATTTATATACGCAGATATTTGCCCACGTGCTTAAGAACAATATGTAGGTAGGTAATTGAGAAATTATGTCTAGTTTACACAATATTAACACTCCCACGGGTTTTAAAAGTCTTGTCTTGCAGATATACGAACAACTACCGCTATGATTAAGTTACCTGTCACAATATTTGTCAACACATTTTTCTACTTTACTCGAAATTCGAAATATTTTGAATACTGCAAACGGGTTTTATAGCGGTGTTTGGTAGTTGGAATAGCAGGATTTGTATTGCAAACTGCTAAGTGAGAACTTATGGTTTGTGGTTACTGAAAAACTGAAAAATTAAGAAGTTGATATTCACTACACATATTTTAAGTATGTATTGATGTAGATATGTAGTGTAGTTACAGCACCTTTGAAAAAATATATTGTGCTAAAAGTTACCTTCCATTATTACTTTTTTTCAATATTCATTAAAACCCTTTAAAAAATGTATAAGTAAAACATGTTTTTTTTTACAGTGCTAATACAAAAAAATATAATTTAGGTTTAAGAGTGTTTATGAATATGATGTAAGAAAATAATCACAAGGTAATAACGTTCATGCGTTTACTTTTGACAATGATTTCAAGGCTAATCAATTAAACATAATATTGAAAATACATAAATCGGTGTGTAACGGAAATAGTAATTATCGACTTTACAAAATATATTATATTTTAACATGTAAATAACAATTTGCAAATTATAATTTCCGATTAGTAGGTAATCGTTTGTGTATTTATAATTTAAGGAAGTGACGCTTTAATATGTTTATTGTTACCAACATTATATTTTAAACGCAATTAAATAAATTTAAAAACATAATAAGAATAAGCTTAATTATTAACGTACCTAACTGTTTATTTAGTTTTTTTGAAACCGACTTTGATGTGATTATTAAAACGTACTTTTATTATGTTTGTCTAAATATAATTACTTATCCACAATAAAAATATTATAAAAAAGAAGATACTTTTCAATTTTGTATGAATTAAATTATCTCAGGATTAACTAAATCGATTTAACACCTTTCAGTAGACTAGAAAGCTGTGATGACATGGATGGAGACATCAGCTACTTTTATTACGGCCAATTTTATTTTTCAAAGAAGCAATAAAATTAGACATCTTATGCTCTTACTATTCTATGTTTTTCTTTAGTTTTCGTCTTATGACATTCGATATCTCACACCGATCTACGACATCGGCGCCGGCGCAGCTTACCCAACATAATTCTAATTTCGAACTCCAGCGCTCAACCGCTCTAGATTTCTCTGTATTTATCGCCCAAGTTAAACAGAGCATGATACAGGCTGCATTCTTAATTATAATAAGCAATTATTGCTTTAACAACGCAGGCTGTGATACAATTATGTTTATAACGCTGTATCTGGTTGCTATGGTTCGTTTTGTGCGATTGAGAAAGGAGGTACGTTTTCAGAGTGTTTTTTTTAGTTGCCGACTCAATTGTTAGTTGGATAACAGTTGGTGTATGTTAGCTAAGAGGAAATCTATAAATATAAAATCCGTTTGTCCTAAATGACTTATGTGTCAACGCACAGCCTAAGCCGCCGATCGTAGAGACTTATAAATAAGTTGTTTTAAAATATTTTGTGCTGATATAAATTAATTTCTTGACAGACGATTGAACTTGGCACCTATTAACATCTCACTTCTTTTGTTGTTAGCATAATTTTAGCCTTGGCTCTAATTTAATTTCTTGTACTTATTTAACAGAAAAATACCTTATTCCCAGGAAAAAAGCTTTTATTGCGTGTGAAACCGCAGGGCGGAAAGCGATTATATATATAAAAAAAGTAATGATATTTCAACAAGTAAGAGGTGATATATTAGGTACTTTTAAGAATTATTGACCAAAATTTTTTATTACTATTTCTAAGAAACATTTGTTGCGTAACAGTCTAAAATAGTAAAAAGTCTAATCCCAAAAATATATGCAAAGGCTATTAAACTACGAATTACCATATTAACTCGACATTCATAATTTATTTAGCAGTATCAGGTGTCCATATGCATTTTTATATGTTTGGACGTACCTATCTAGGTATAAAATCCTAATAATCGTAAAAAACTCTTAAAAGATAAGTGTCGTTTCATATCCAATTTAACTTCACGCTTATGGCGTAATAAAAGTGTTTGGAAAAATGCTTGTTTTTAAGACGTGGTCGACGTCTATTATCATGACACTAGAAAAATAAAAAAGAGGAAGAAAAGAAACTTTTTAATTGGTTGTACATACACTGTTTGACGTAGGTACTCGTAAATTACGTAAAGATGGTAAAGATCGCATAATATCCTTCCATTTTTACTTTTAAAAGAGAGAGTAGATGAAATATCTACCTCGTGATAAGGCAATAAAGTACGAATATCCAATTTACAACCCGATTTATTATACTTGCATTATTTGTTATAATATTAATTCAAAATGCTTCGTAGCTAAGTTAAGGCATTGATGCTTGAACTAAAAACAGTTATCTTAAGGAATCAAAAGCTTCCACTTTACTAAAAGCGCTCAGACCCATCATATTGACTTTATTACGTTTTTTTAGAAACCAATAAAGATAAACTCAAACTAGATCTATCTTGAAAAGAACATGATAGCAGTATATAGAAGTCCCTCTATCTTAGGTACAAGACTATAAATTCTCGTTTAAAATTTGCCATCGACACAAATCGCTAGAGACAGGAGTTGGAAAACACTTATCTTAACTAGATTTCTTTATAGCCTGAATCTAATCTAGAACTAGTAAAAGCCAGTTCGAGGTAAAGTCCACAGCAAGGTTTCTTGTCCTTTTTCTTGATAAAGTTTAATGTGATGTACGTACCTATTGTTAGAAGGATCAATTTTGCTGAACTCGATCAAAGCAAACTGCCGTTGTAGGTTTAAACATTTTTGATTGGTTGAATTTAGTTACACACATTCAAAAATTTACAATCCCCTTATCTTTAAATACCTTCCTAATAGACCATTTATTACCTTAAAAAAAAGAAACAATTTTCCCAAATACGCAGCGAACATTACAAGATAAATAACCACAAAGCCGGATAAACAAATAAATACATTTATTGATACGGTAAATTTACAAGTTTCTGCCCCAAAACCCGTTATGGCGGGTGTATCGATGGTAGCGGCAAATTGACAATAAATTATAATAAATATTTGAGACGGTGCGCGTCTCCGAGGGTTGAGTGACTATACGTCATTTAAAACGATATAACGATATAGCTATACGTCATTTAAAACGATATAACGATATAGCTATACGTCATTTAAAACGATATCGCGTAAATCAAGGGTCGTTGGAAGGCACGGTCCTAGGCACGTGATACACTCTCCTTATAATGATGTATTTAAGGGAACGTGGAGAAAATTGAGGCTTGATAGTAAGAGGTTGCTAAACTTATGAAGTTACTAGCTTTCTTTCCTGTGTGTTACCATAAATGACTTTTCTCGTGGGAATGAGGTATTTTTGCAAGGTAAAATCTACTATAAGTGTTATTAAATCCAAATTCCGTATTTTTTACGTGATTATCTACTTCTGTAAATAAAATAAACACATATCAATAATAAAGGAATACCTTGAAAAATGGCCGATTTGTTGTTAGTTTGATATGAACACTCTACACTTTTCTAAATTTTAAAACCTAAGATATTGGTTTCTAAACAACCCCAATTTCTCAATTGATCAGTGGTGCTCAACTTTTTTCCGCCTACACCGCTTTTTTGACTTCCGAATATTAACGATATCGCCAATTTTCCGTACATTTTGGCGCGACTGTAATTTCGCGCCAATTGAGCACACGCGGTGTTAGACACCCTGCGGACATCCGATGCAAACTTGAATTTTCCAGATCAGCGGGTCAATTACCGTATTCTATGCAGTGCTGTGCTGCTTAGTTGCGTTTACGTCTTAACCTCTAAATCCGTTAACCGTAATGACACGAAAACCAAAAGATTCGCAAAGTTTTTAAAGCTTAAACGTGACGTGTAGGTTTCCCTGTCATTACGGTAATACGGATTTAGAGGTTAAGACGTAAACGCAATTAAGCAGCACTGCATAAAACTACGGTAATTGACCCGCAGTCTGGTTTTAACAACAATTACGTATCGCGAACTCACAGGATAATATAGTTAGCAGACTAACGTTTTTGTAAATTAATAAATAATTTGTTTTTTACATACATTAGGAAAATTTGCTTCAGTAATATTCAAAGCTTTGTGTGTAGGTATAGAAAAGCAGAACCGACAAAGGTTCCTTTATTCGACTTTCAGCCTTAAAAGTAAAACGTACAAAGTTAGGGGCTGCTTACAATGTATCTCTTTGTTCTCAAGATCCAGAAAAATCGACCGGATTACATATAAAATAGCAAAGAGCACAATAGGACCCTCGCGCCGAATAAATAGAATTGCTACAAAACTGTCTAGCTTAGTGTTTTCTAAACGTATTTGTTGTTTCCTTAAAAAAATAAACTCTCAAAATGTTTTCGAAGCAAAACCATTCTTACATATGTAGGTTAGCTTTTTGTTTTTTTTTTTAATTATGTTCCTCCGTTAGATTTTTTGCCCTTTAATTCTTTACAAATTGTGCCTGCAGGACTTAATAATCAATCAGTATAAAACACGCCCTTCACTGTACAGTGTATTCAATTTATGAAGGCCCTTGATAATTGCAGTCTGACTGACTACTCAATTGTAGGGTCTGTACTTGACAAGTTGTCAAATTGGCATAGGGGAATATAAGGCTGTATAGTGGCCTATGTTGCGTAGCTTTGGGCAAAAAATATTAGGCCTTTTTGTTTTTTAAAAACATTGAATTCCAAAAATGTTAAGGAACTATGGATTGTGTATACTACAGCAAAAAAAATCCAAAACTTCATTTTAGTTTCTCTTTTTTTTTCAAAACATTTATCGTGGTATGCAATCTTACAAGAAATTGAATAACCTTAACCACTAAGCACCAAAAGGTTTCACTCGAATAGTAATCGACCTCTTGAACTTTGCGGTTGTATTACATAACGTAACTTTATTACAAATTCCATAGGTACGTGGGTTGAATAGTGAAATAACTGTAACTATTCAAATAGCTTTTTTTATTTATAAACACACAGCACTTTGACAACCTATGTTCTTTTGATTCTGTTGATCGTCAAAATCTTAAGTACCTATTTAGGGTTTGAAAAATAATAAAAGTGCTACAAGTTTACAAATTACTCATTTCATTGGTATCGAATATCTTTAAGGGTAAATTTCGGCACCAAAGTAAAATTGAACAAACTTTATCATAACTTTGGTAAATACTCCATGATCATAACTAATCAAAATAATATCATTGGTTCGAGTTGGAAACTTCTGGACTAAGTTCAAGACGCGGCGAGTATTTGAACAATGTTTTGTCCATTCCATCCATTTTGGCGTCCACCCTTCTTGCCAAATTAGTTGCTTTAGACGAAATTTGCTTTTGTATTGCCAACTATCAGTAAATGAGGTACTTGTTAAAATATGATGTTTGTGATCAGTTGTTGATAGCTTGTTGAATAACAGTGGCAATAAACAAAACAGAAACCGCAACGGTAAACAAAAAATACCTTATTTATTAATAAAATCTTTAAAAATATCTATTTCAGTTTACATGTGCGTTGTCTCTTCTTTCTCAATCTAATAAGGCAGTTTTGAAACTGGTTAAGGCGAAATATATGTAGATTGCATATATTTCGCAGATTATTGAGGTTCTAGAAGCGTTTAAAAATTAGGAGGTAAGACTTTGGTCTATCTGTGATACCGAAAAAATTAACTAACCCCGTCTGACTCTCAACCTATTGAAATCTATGCATTGACAATGTAGTTTAACAGAATCCCGTCATTCACGTGTTGGATTAACCGTGAGGACATTACCGTGGATTTCCCACGGGAATGCAGGTTCCGGGATCCCGGCCCCGGGATCTGCGGGATCTCGGGACCGGGTAGTTCACACACTGGCTGACACACTCATCTCGTTACGGTGATTTCATTACACGGTTTTTGTACCCAGGGTGACTCTGGGGAATGAGCCGTATCATGTTGACAATGATGTTGAGATACAGGTTGTAGGTATTTGTAGATTAAATGTTTATTTTTTAAATAATAATTATTAAAATATGTTCAGAGGTTTTCAAACTTGGCTTACAGCTTGGGGAACCGGTCTACTCCGCTTAGCCTAGTTTATTTAAATCTTACTATTTACTTTAAAGAAATATATAAGCACATTAAGAAAAGAGAACCAAATAGCACAATAAACTACAACACTCATAATTTTTTTATGAATTTTGATGATTTTTGAGGTAAGAACTGTAATTTTTAGTTTTATTATTTAAATCCCAATTCATCAAGCAATACGAATGCTTGATAAGTCAATTTACATGCAGTCAATGTAAGTCTTGGAATTTGTAAACATACTCGTCTAAATGAAGAAGATACAGTGAATGTTAATACCGTTCAACGAACGAATGTGTTTTAATAAACACCTCCAAGAAACGTATGTCTCGACAATTCGATAAACTGGCTTCAATTCATTTTTATCTCAGAAACGCTGGCGCAGACGATATGAATATTCAGACTCCGATGTGCAGTCGCATATAATAATATCCTCGATAACAGGGTTCGTCAGCAGAATATAACCAGACCGTGTTCACAGCGCGAAACGTTTTATAACTCACCCAGCGTCGGATAGGATTTCTTGGAGGTTCTTGGCAAGCGACGATCATCCCGCAATCTTAATATCACAGATCGAGGACGAAACTTTAGACGATTTGCTTTTGTTTATTGCAGTTGGTAGTTTCGAGTATCAATGCGGCATTAGGGAACACCAGGCTATTGCGTTTCAATGGGGCAAGTTACGACACCGACTTTGAAATCCGGTTTCAATTCAGTAAGTTTCGGAGTAGGGGGAATAAGCAGGCATCACACACATGTTTCCCTCGCCCCGGGGGTGTAAAAAAGAAAGAATAGCGTAAACCCCGCCGCTGTATTTCTCGGAGAGTTCGGCGCGCAAATCTCTCTTGTTCGGAATGAAGTTACGGATCGGCCCGGAAATTCTGTTTTATATTTTTCCTCGGCATACGGAAACTCCAAGACACTGGGACGTCTCGCTCATTTTTTAAGGCGACAGCCGCTGCATCCATTTGTAGAAACTTAATAAGATATCTGCAAAAATAACGGTTTGAGTGCGACAGAGATTTTAAACGGTGCTAATTTAGTTTTAATCTTTCTGCTTAGTAGTCAACGTGTACGTTATGCAGCTGACTTCAGTTAACTGAATATATGCAACTGTAGCGTAACTCACGGCTTTTCGCAACTTCAACTAACTTCAGGTATTACTGCGAAAGTTCTAGAATCTCGACTTTGTATCCTGACGTTAGATACTGCTGTGTATTAGTAAATTGTTTAGCTCGGCAACTTAGACGACGGAATTTGCACGTATAAAATTTATATATCATATGGATATAGTAACAGATATTGTTCTCGTAGGGAAAACTTGGTAAGTAGGTATCGTTTAGAAACGGTCTGTTTAAATTGAACTTCGTATACTTTTATACTTATAAATGTAAGTGTGTTTATACCAAAGCTGACCTTTCGCTTTTCGCATGTTTGCATTCCTAACAAATTGGACAAGTTATTAATTAGCAGCCTTTGTGAATTAATCTTTCAGTTTGAATTTGTTGATGAATTATTTTTTTTAGTAGACATCCTTGACCTAATCGAGTGGGCGTCAATGAAATTGAACGTTTGTATTGTATTCATAATAGCAGTAACCACGCGAATAGCATGTTATTTATATATTATATTATTTATGTGTACGACTATTGATTGATATTGCATGCTTCGAGAGAATTTCGCAAGAATAGGTACAAAAATGATATTAGAAATAGAGATTCGTTCCGTCTCTTTCAAATAGTAAAAACGTTATTTGCAGACATGAAAGAGCCTTATATTGTAGTTCTAACAAACCGAAAGGAATTTCTCCAAAGGTAATTAATAGAAGATGGTAAAACAGGTGAAGTGAATTACAAACTATTACTCTAGTTTATAATTAAAAGTAAAACAGATTTGCTATCGAAAGGGAAATTAAATATTTCATCCAAACGCCTCGAGACAAGAAATGTAGAGGTTGCGATTCTGGTTTACTAGAAAACTTTTAATCCAAACTAGTTTCGAATAGACGTTCAGTGAAACTTTTTAAACGCTTCAATTCTAACTTTACGAGCCGAAATTACTTGAAGATGAGTTTCAAAAGCGAATTTTACCACTTTCGCTTTTTGCTTAATATTTATATAAACATAAAAATATGTTTCAAGTTTTCTGCCACACCTGCTCGTAGACAATCAGAGATCGTTAAATTATTATTCATCGATTAATCAATAAGCTATCTGTTGGACTTTAATCTAATGGATATTGAGCACGGAACTGGAAGTTACGCTAACTTTCTGTCAGCTTGCAATCCTTGCAAACTAAGTTAGCCGAAAGCGCAGCACCTGCTAAACTAATATCCAACAAAATAAACATATTTAAATACAACCTTTCATTAACCACACTTAATTAACACTCTATCTTAATTTTAAACGCAATCACTGACGTGACCTTAACTTGTTGGACAAACACCTTTGAGTAGAAACAGATTATAATCTAAGTTAAGATTAATTGCCTTATTACATGTTAAAAAAATATACTGGGTTGGAAAAAACTTCAACCGCAAGCAAATACCCATACGATTGAAATAATAAAAGTTTATTGCATAAAATTCAATTGTAGAGTTTAAAAATACATAATTTGTATGTCACCGTAACCACCTACTTACAATTAAATCTAAATTATTCATTTTCATTATGAAACAATAGACTGTTCGACCTCTATTCTATCTATTAAATGATCAAGAAAAAGGTGGGTTGACTATTTGACATCTTACTTTCATCGAACCTTACATAACCTTGGCATCCGCCTCGCATTTCGTTTATTATTTAGCATCTTTCTTTTAATAATAACCCGCCTACTTATCGTTTTGGAAACGGCGTCTGACGGGTTCTGCTTAACCGATGACCACACCTAACTTTTACCGCGCTTCCGTGTAGAAATACCTACCGTTCGACTCGTTAAGACATCGGCCCATACAGTTCGTTTACACGTATTTCTTAACATCAGCATTCTAGCGAGATACGAAGCTTAGCGCGGTGATAGTCGTCGACTCGGCTGTCACGGCTTGATCCGAACGCACGTACGCGCGAGAGGTACGCTCACTCAAACTTTTTGTCTCGCACCTCTGTGGTGAACGTGCTGGCCGCAAATATTTTATAATTTTAGAATTTCGAAACTGTTTAAATTGCAGAATTTCAATTGTTTTTTTTTGTTTCAGATGAGTTCAACGTGTGTTGAGTGAATAGTGCATGTACTGGCCGAGACAAAGTGCGCGTTATTGCATGGAAGTGTGAATAAAGTGTTTGCAAGTGAAGTGGATATTTTTGTGTCAAAACAAAGTTCCCAATGAGGTTTCTTGTGTAATTGCTGTTGGTGATCCCGAGGACTGTCGCCATGGAGACCGAGGAGCTCACTAAACTCGTTGATGGGATATACAAGGTGAGTCTGCTAATGATTAGTTTACGGGACCGTAAATAACTCACTTAAGTATCTCATTTCCAAATCTTTTGTATTTTTTAAATTTATTATGGGAGTGAGAATTTTAAATTGCTGTCAATCAATTTTGACATAGATATGATTTAGTAAAAACAGTAAAAATAGGTATTTAGATATAAATGTTGACTATTCGTTTCTAAAATAAAGCAAGTTTTTATCTTCTCTTTCGAATATAAAACAACGGGCCTTAATGTTACGGATTGGCTGAATTAATTCTTCGAATCTCGTTTATCTAAAAAAAGAATAAAATAGAAATCAGGTATGTCAACATTTTTATTATTTGTTGTTTTGGCCTCTTTAAACGGTAGGCTATGTCTGACCTGAACTTATCTTAATAAGATTTCGCAAATCCAATATTTTCCTTCATAAATATTAATACAATCAGGAAAGTACATACCGGATCGCAGACTATTTTCGATTTTGTATCGATAGCAACAAATAAAAAGGTACCTTCAAACATAAGATTTAAACGCTGTTAGATTTTTTAATCAGGTAAATTAAATGCTAAGTAAAAAAGAAACCGAATCAATCATCCTGATAATATGTAGGCATGTATTATACACATTCTAGTGGATACTCATCAATCGCACAAAAACAATGGAATTATAATTTTGACAGTATTGAGCACGTATCGACACTCAGCAACATATATTTTATTTATTACAAAAACTTAAACGTATGAGGTAGATATAAACTTTAAAAAATATACATGTATTTAGAAGACAAATTCTAGAAACGAAAAGCAATCTGATTGTACTTAGTTTATTACAAACTTATTAAAAGGTATGTAAGTACATTTAGACTTATGTACCTATAACTTTACTTTATGAATTAACTTGTCACGATTATTTAAATTGCTCAAACAAAATCTTTATAGCATGAGCGAGCATAGTTATCGATGAGATCATTTATTTAATTATATACCTACTCAGGTATAAAAATAAAAATATACCTTCTAAAAATACCTTGGTTTCTTAATGTACATTTTGTTTATGTCTAATATGAGTATTACAAATAGGATAAAAAAAGGACAACCCGAATTGTAATATTCGAACAAATCGTTCCACTAAATTAGCCCGCTTTATTATAAAAACAAAAAAGTTTAAAATTCCTTGCCAAGTGAGTTCTAAGAACTCTGGTCCCTACAGCCTTAAATGTCAAGGTCGGATCGGAGGCAACAGGTTAAAATGTCAATAAAAGCATTCCTCGAGATTTCTCCAACTCGTTTGAACACAAAATATATTGGATATTATCACATTCCTGAGAAGATATCGGACTTTCGAATGGTTAGATAGTTTATAGGCGTCATGATGACATTTAATGGATGTAAACAAAAACGACGCGATCGTGGAATCTCATCCGGTTATGCAGCCTATTAGAATCTTCGAGAACAACCTAGAACACAAACATCTGGATATGAAACAGTTAATAGACTTGCAATTGCATAGAAAGTATTGAGCTTACGAAATATGTCAGACAGTTGAGACTTTCTTGGAGAAATCTTGTTTAATTATAGTAATGTAAAATTGTATTAATGCATAAACATTTTATCAAACTCATCATGTTTCAAAAATATCTTAATTATTATACTTCTTGTAATAACATCTAATTTACACATAGACCTATAGAATATTTAAGATTTCTTGATAAAGTTATTACACTGTTATTGCACCGTAATTACGTCATTATTCCTCATGGTAATGTATGTTCTTAAATGCAAATATAACAATTTGCTAAAGCTCTGACTGAGGTAAATGCGGTTCACAGCAAAACCAGTAACTCATGTAGGTCTAGGTTATCTTGTACTACACTTGCAATGGCGCGAAACTAATTCAGATTAACTCTAGCTCTCTGACTAACTTTAGAATATTATTACGGCAACTATTAAGATACATTACAATCTAAACGTTACAAAGGTGAACTACTTTTTCGAAACATTTCAAGTGGTTTCATAAATGCAGGTAGTTTTACTTATAATTAACAACATTCGAGTTCATGGACACTGCGTAACTCGGCAATCTTAACAATCTAGAGCAAAGTGATAAATGTTGCCAAAATTATTGTTATTAAGAACCTTGCCACGCCACTTACTCCAATTACGCTAGATCCTATAAAAAATCAAAACACGTTCTAATTAAAAATTATGATTAAAACCATCTACGTGGCTTCCATAAATTCTACCGTTCTAGGTCGGTGAGCAGGTACGGCACAGCTTAAAATAAAAAGCGATTCCTTCTTTTGAATCCCAACCGGTTAGACGACATTAGAGTCGCTGCCAGTTATAAATGTGCCAAGAACGTTATTATAAGTCACGTTGATAATAATACTGATAATAATTAGAGTGTCTCTTGAGACACCAACCATCGAAATAAGCAACGGGTGGCCTATCTTGTGAATATGAATAATACCGCGCATCTATCTTTGTTGCCGCTATCTGCAAACACCATTACATTCACACCACCAGTTATTTAGACCTTTCTCTAAGAGTTATTACCTCAAAATAACAGATCTCGTTGCTCTGGTCTAATCTTCCAGTTATCAAGAGCTTTCTATAGAAGGGAATAGACGTTCTAACGGGTCTAAGTTAGCTGGTTATTTCATAAGAAGTAGAGGCTCGTTTCCTTCGTGGAATTAAATCGTATCGCAACATTAAACAATTCTTAGTTCCTTCGTTACATGCCCGCCATTATTTTAATGAAACATTTGTACTATATCCTTGTATTACTTGATAGGACGTTCTGTTTCTGCTTCGGAAGTTGCTCTCGTAAACATTTATTGTCTGACATATAAAATCATGACTCGGTTATCCTTGAATTTAGTATTCTCTATTTTATTTCACTCTTTATTTGAAAATGCTATTTCTCGACTATCAAAACCGAATTTTCGTATCTCCCGAGGAAACTGGCAGGTTGTAGTGCATGCTTATTTGAATAAGAATAGCCAGGTTCAGACTACCCTAAGGGACTCCAGTTTCTACGTATCGTGGGGCTCCATCCACTATCTTATTTAGTTGGTATTTTCAGGGATACCTCGTTAGGTACCTACTCTAAATACATTTACATAGATTCCGACATAAAGCTTTTCAAATATGTAACCATGATTATAAATTATTTTTAAAAGAAATTATCTTAACATTTTTTGTAAGTCGTATAAGCTCATTCCATTCGTCTTAATAAGATTTGAAGAATGTAATTTCCTTTCCTATAAAAACCCGAAGGTATAAAAGAATATATATGATATTAAATCGTGATGACAGTTATAAGGCGTCTGCGGAGTATTTGTGTATTGCGTCGACACCTCACAAAAGAAGAATACAAACTGGGTAATATCAAAAGACATATACTTATATTTGAATATACGTTATCCTTACCCGCAAATGTAATGAAGTTTATCAAAGAATTTTTGTGCATGCCCCGCGGTGAAGGGTCTTCTCCAAAATGGTTGCAAACCCCTGGAATTGATAGCCTCTGTTCTTAATAACGGTCAGGGCAAGGAGCAGTAGAATTGGGTCGATAAATAAGTGCCTTCGTGATATCCTCTGCTATAACAGAGATAGTAAACATTTCCGTGAACGAAGTGAAAATATTATTTTATTCAATGAAGTGTTGTTATTGTTTTAATAAATGCCGATGAAAATGATGGAATTCTTATTGTACTCGAAATATTTATTATATTGCTGTTTATTTCTTTCGTAATAATATGATTTTTCCTTGTTTTAATGTGGAAATTGATCTGTTTTTCTCTTGTACAGAACTTTCCTGTCTAACAAATAATAAAACCAATATTTAGATCTTATCATATCAACTAGGTACCTATTGCTATATTTATAAATGCTGACTTCATAGTTGTTAATTGACACCTATTGAATAGATACACGTTAGGTGCTTAGCACTTTACAACAGTAAATATGATATAAACACAAATAGCACTAACAGAAAAAGAAAAACATAATAATGACGTGGCTTACCTAGAATCTAGCTAATTATGGTTTCCCCTACATTTTATCTCATATGGTGTTCTAGTCTTACAGTTCTATGCTTAGATTATAACTTTACTCAATGTTAACCATCTTAAAAGTTTCATACCTATTTGTCAGGTGCCAACCAAGTCTCTACATAATTGAATCTTTGACAATGTGATTACAGCTGCCTGTTAATTTCCGAGGGTTCTGCAGACTGTTTAAAGTGCTCTAACTATGATTATGACGTCAAAATTACAATGCGTGAGAAGCTATCTCTATCATCGGTGAATAAATTAATGACATGTCTTACAGTTTAGTTCTTCCCTGAGTAAGTTTCTAAAAAATAGCTGAAGAACTCAAGAATAGTGTGTATAAAGTTTGTTTAGTCTTTTCGAAGAGTCAACCACATACGTTTGAATGTATTTCCAATAGCGTATCTATTAGCATATTTATAATAAAGATTGGTATAACTGGCAAAAGTTCGAAAATTAATTCTAGAACTTTCTATTGTGTTCGTAGAATAACATCTACATAAATGGACCTCGTTTCGCTCCATTCGAATTTCGAACTGATTTTAATATTCGCCAAATTACATTATGCATGACAACGCCATCTGGCTCAACATGTACGACTTTCCAATGGTTTTTTTTTCGAATCTGCCGAGGAAAAGGCAAAAGTTGGGGCGAAGTTCTGACCGTCCTGTTGGCGGGATTTCGGAATGACAACATTGACCCAAACTTATTTTAATAAGTATTCTATTTGGGTGTTGAAGAAATAAGATATGTTACGTACGTACGTTTGTGTTGAAATATTTTAATTAGCTGTGGTTAATTTTAGTGTAACACATTAGAGGTATGAGGTATGCAGGTACTCAGGTACCTTAAATAAGCAAGTTAAATTTACTGTTTAGGAAAAGAGTTTGCCTTTTATGTCTTCATGCCTACATTTACTCCCTTAAGTTATACAGCCATCACACAATATACCTAACGTACCTTTTTCTTAGTTGCCTTACAAGCAAATCTACGTCAACGCAATAAATACCTACAGACACAACAGATTTATTAACAAGGCACGTTGAAAAAACCCCCTAGTCATGAAACGCTTGCAAGAAACGTAAAAACCAAACGAACTGCATGTCTTAACCGGCACGTATTCAATTAAAATATAAACGAGAAGACCTTGCTATATCCGATCACCTACTAACACAATCTGCAAATCTTCTCCCCTTGTAATTATGTTATCCGACTTTCCCTTTCTTGCAACAACAAAATAAGTACACCCTTTAGAATAACCACATGGTGAACCTTACCGCGTAAGAAATAAGAGCGAAGATTAAAAATACGGGTGGTGAGGAATCATACCTGCGTGAAGATCGTTTGTATAATTGGCTCAGTAGGGAACCATCAGAGTCAGAATTCCTTACCCCGCGAACACAAATTACTTGCCTTACCTACACGAAATATTTTCTTGATTACATATTCGAAAAGTTTAATTCCTTCATTAGATTACACGTAAATTTTAACCACAAGTCTCATTTGGAAGACAATTTCAAGATGTCTGCCTGACTTGGTAGTTACGTTGTACATAAACAGGGTTTAGAAGTTATGATTATTTAGATTCTTAGTTGGAGTTATGGCTGTTGAAAGAACATTAGGTTTAATGAGTTTTATGTTATTAAAGGTAGCCAAAGGTTGCATAGCTAACTGTCTTGTTTTATTATAACGTCTAACAAATTTCGTAATACTAAAACACTTTCTCATAAAGAAGTATTTTCTCTAATGCTTATTACAAAATTAAAGTTATGCAGATTACATCACACGGCACACGGAAGAAGTTACAGGAAGCTTTCTCGATGGACATGTCTCGTACACTTACTCCACTTATCAGCGAAGTGCTTTACGCAAACCTAACTTAAAAATGCTAAACAGACCACAAAAGACATTTACCTACGTGAAGTAATCTGACTAAAGTAATCTTTACGTTGGAATTTAACGTCCAAGTCCTCAATTCACGCAATAGGTGTTTGGCACATTGTTTTTTTGTTATTTGAAATTCATGGTTGTTACTTGGATATTAATTAAGAAAAGTTATTCAGAAATCTTAAACGATATTTTAGACATATTCCTTGGCATTAGCAATTTCAGTAAAACACTTCACGAAATTAATTAAAATAAGTATTTACCAGACACATTTCATTTACGAATTCATTATTTTACTTTCCACTAGACGCTAACGGTTTATTTTAGAAAAAAATATCGCACGTTTCTCTTAAATAAAACAACTTCATTAGAAGTTCTTAGTAACCAAGACATGTAAAGGCACTAAGACAGTGCTATGTAAAAGGCAAATACTTTTAACAGTTAACGTAAACTTTAAAGTGCCTGTTACATCTTACGTAATAATTGAAAGTGAACCAACCATTAGTGTTGTCACTCAGTCCTGGGTGAACAATACTGTCTCTATTCAATGCAAATAGTTGGCCAATAACCAACTTTTGTGGTTTATAACAGCAAATCGTCGACCACGCGAAAAATTCAAATTGTTCTGACGAAATTTACGACACTTAACGACAACAAGTCGAAGAAATCTCAGGGTTTTAGCAAAAATCGTGTTGGTTTTTACTTCTTCGGTTCGTGTCTTTAAGCTTTAAAAACAGCAACGAGATTATTTTCCGTTACTTTTCTACTTTAAAATATGTCAGTCTGAAAGTTTGTTAAATAACGTTTATGCTATAGTGTCGTAACTTTGAATGTTTGTAGGTAAACCTAGCCGCATGTTTGAAAGCGTACCTAAGCGTGGTCAGCAAGCAATTTAACTTAACCCAACTTGATGCTTGACCGGACCTTGCCTCAACTTGCAATGTTGAAAACTTGCCACCAAAGTTCACCTGAACTGCAGAACTGAAATCCAAACACTCATTACACATATTGAAATGTCTTTACATACCGCAACACAAAGACTGTAAGTTCGAATAGGTACCTATCTAAGTGGATACGCCACCAAACGATAAAAATAAAACCTAAGGTTGTATACACTTAACTTATTTAAAAAGACAATAAACAATTTAATATGGAAACAGAACGCTCCTGTTGTAATTAAGTAAATAATTCAGTAGTCTACAAAATGTTCAAGTGCTACCAGATATCTTGACGCGATTTCAATTTTATTGCCTTCTCCAATTTCAAACAATCAAAGCTGTCTCGATTAAAAACTGAACGAGCACCTTGAGACAAATTAAAACGATTTCTCGCTATTGGCTCGAACAGTTTTATTTGACAGGGAAATTGATCAACCAATCAAACAAGCGTTCTAAATCAAATTCCAACCAACTGCAAAATCATTAGCCCAGGTATTCGGATGCGGTATCGGGCAGCCAATCAATGCTGATTACGATTCCGAGCGGTTAACACGTAAATCCGTTGTGGATAAATATTTGTACGACAGGTTGTAAGCCGAACGTGCCCGGCCGTTTAATAGGCACGCCCCAGGACATAGTTACTCCAGCGCTGTACAGCACAAACGTACGATACTGCACCGAACAGGTTATGTGTTCGAGATTTCAATAAACGCACCGGATACAGGATGTATGCCCGGCACACTGAAAGGAGATCGAAAAGTCAATGCAAACTGCGGCTTCAATATTGTTGAACACATTTTTCCGAAATCCCCGTAAAACCCATTTTCCATTTCGGTCAGTAAAACGAGCAAATACAAAGCATAATTGTTTTTCGTGGAATTGAAATATTTTGCTATTTAAATACATGGAGAACAGACGTAATTACATGCATTTTAATTCATAAACCCTAGAGGATATTTGAGGAATTTCATTACCTTCAGTAAAACTCTGGGTAGCGATGTCGGAATTCATTACTCGAGGAACGCACAGACTAAACCCATTTCTTATAATATTGAAGTTTATGTTAAAGGAAAACTTCCGTTATTATTTTCATTTTAGAATGCGGAAACGAGAATTAAAAACCAGTCTTTAAGACTGTGGTAGGAAAGTTTGTACGTAACTACTTAGGCAGTAAGTAGGTACATGATAGAACTTATTACGAAAGTAAAATAATAAAGCAGAAAATAATTACATTTTGTTGGTTTGGCATAATTAATTTTACTTAATTAGTGAGCGAATTTGATTCGCAATAATGTATTAATTTTAACCGAAATCCAATTTATAATTTTAATCAACCAAGTAGGTAGGTAATATTGGTTTTTACACATATTGGTATTTGGTACGAGATTCAATATGTCAAAAAACTGTGGAAACAATTTATTTTACCCCTTCAAAGATATTCGACGACTATACCGTTATTCAATGGACAAACTCTTACAAGTATTAGCTCCAATCACAACTTTTCAAGAGAGGGAACTTCAAAAATTAAACTTTTCAACGCAGATCGGAACAAAACGACCACCGCCTGATCATTTGAATTACGTAGCCTTTTGTGTCCAACTTCATTTGGAGAACTTAAAAGGACTCTTTTATTTAAGTCTTGAAGAAGTTAAGCGGATGCATTGTTAAATCTGTAACAAATTGCTCTTCGTGATTACGTCGAGAACCAGCAAAGAGGTGGAAATGAAGGAGGTTTTTTATTTTTTTTTCTTCTTTTGCAATGGAACTTTTTACAGATTGATTTTGAATTTCGAACAGTGGAATACGTTTTAGTTACCGTGAAGTGTATAAAACGGACACGATGTAGTTCAGCTGTTTGACTTTATTTCGCGTTGTCAGTGCAGATAAAAGTTTTAAAACGTAAAATTTGCTATTTAAATAAGGTCCAAATTAAATGTTTACTTAAATATAAACGCTACGAGAGAGATTTTAGACTTGGAATTCGATTATTGACTAAAGAGTTTCTAAGAATCCGGAATAGCTTTTAATAACTAACATTAAGTACAGTTATTTCACAACCTGTTTTGCTAAAATTTTCACTTCGCCGATCTTTCAACTGTCTATTAACGTTAACATAACAATGAATTGAATTACGGTAAACACTAAAAATTCCGTTTTACAAGCAAATAAAACATGCGAAAGGCGATTTTATGCAGATAATCAAGTTTTAATATAGGTAACCACATCTTCTAATCATTTTTCATTTTAACCGTTGGTACATGATAGACTGAGAGAAATCAATAATCTGTCACGAACATTTAGGGCTTCTAATATAAGTCCATATTGCTCCAGAAAATTGAAAAAGCCGGTGTAGGTACGCTAAAAATTACTTCGACAAAAGAACGTACGGGAATCTTTAATCAAATCAGCCGTATATCATATTTCGCCGGGTATACCTACAGTTGAATTTCGATATTTGTTTTTATAAGATACAAAAATGTCACACGTGCGGCCTACTGAGCATTAGGGTGCGAAGGAAAAGGGTTTCGTCACGAAGCTGCCTCAGGCAATTTACTACCAAATGTCGCCCTGTACGTGCCCTACAAATAAAGAGGATAGAGAATAAAGCCACCCGGTATTACATTAGGAACTATTTGCCCTGTTTGCGAGGAAAAACGGAGTTGTTTAATATATTTTACATAATAGGCCGTTACTAGGTCTCGTGTTTTCCTCGCTGGCTTATGTGAGGTTTTTTATGGTGATGGTGATGTAAAGGCTGCACTCATTACTAAAGTAGCGATTTTATCTAATGACGCTGCTATAAAGTAATATTGCACTTGTGTTAGCATTCTTATTTCGAAATGTTAAGTTAAACAGCATAAAATATATCTATGTATCATTTGACTCAAAAAAACATATAGGTATAAGAGCTAAATGATATAGAAGTAAGGTTTCAATAATATTTTTTGATTCTTACAATAAATTTTCCATTATAGATACATCCATAATTTTCAAAGACCTTTCATCAAAACGGCGAGGTATCTACGCCATCCGAATAAAAATGTAAAATTCACCATTTTCACACCCCAGACAGGTTTTCGTTTTGGAAAAATCCCCTCTTGAAGATTTATGTCTTAGACACGACCAGTAAGTAACCAGCCTACCTGAATGTTTAAGTATGGATCTTGTAAAATATTGCCTCGTACCCTGGGTGAAGGCCCCATTTTTAATATATCGCCAACGCATACAAAATAGGAGACCAACTAAAACTGTGGCCAGAGGAAGCGAGTGAAATAACTATGTTAACCTATCTATGTATAGAGCTCTAAGAATGTTGGGTCATTTTAATACTTAGATGTCAAAATGAGAAATACTATTGTCAAATTAGGTTGTTTTGTTTACACAAATAGGTTTAATGTTGTTGATATTAAAATTAATGAACTTACTAATAAAGAAAACCAGATAAACTTTTGACAAACTTTATAAAGTAAGGAACAAGTACATTAGGTACTTATTACCGATTACTGGTTAGATAATTGATCAAAATTTCCCAATAATACAATTTAACACTTAAAATAAGTATATCCTATTAAAATTATCAAAATTATTAAGCAATTATATAAAACATCGTTACTTTTAATTATATTTGTTCCGAATTGAAATGAGATCCTATTTACATAAAATCTTTGAGCGTCTTAATTTCGGCTATATTAACATTACGAGTAGAATTTCTCAAATTATTGCGTCTAATATTCGTACAAAATAAGGTAAGAGGATTATATTCCCCTCAAATACGTAGGGGGAGAAGAATTTTTGAGTTGATATGGTCGTAAAAGACGTTAACACGTTCACACCCTCTCTTTGAAGAAGGTATTACTAAAATTTTAGGTGGGGGTGAATAGGAAAATGCATAGCAGCCATATTCGTTACGTAATGCCTGCCACGACGATGGTTATGATCTGAAATTACTGAGCAAATAGCAGGCATAAGCCGGAGCAACGCTTTCTGGGCTTTCAACTTCGGGGTTCCTTTGGAAATCTTGTCTCACTTTATCCTACTCTTATGTATATTTATAAAAAAATATAATATAACTTGTTACGATAAAAGATAACGACTTTACCTTGGAGTAAAGTAATTTGTAAACGACAGATAAAAATGCCTTTTTAAACCGTTAAAGGAGCCATTGCAACATTCAAATTCCCTTGCTGATTTACGACTCTTTATATATCTCTGTCGACACAAATACCTAACTTTTAAAGCTAATTGAAGTTTTTGCGTCCACAACGCAGGCAAACATAGTCAGTGTCCTAGTTTTGTGTTCGCAGGTTGATTTAACCCATCAAATGGCGAGATACCGCCAAGAATGCCGTTTTAAGGCATGTTATAAAGCATGGCCACACCTAGCTAACGCACCATCCTTGAAAGGCCACATTCCTAGCCTCACTACATAATTCAAAGCTCATTTTCAATTGCAATTGCAATCGTGTCTAATAATAAGTATTTATTGGTATAAAATGAGCGATTACGCTATCAAATTGGCAGGTAAATATGCGATAATTTAATATTGCCAGTTGATACATCATTACAGACATATATTTAAGTTTAATAGTTGATGATGTTTCAATAACAATATAAAGTTAGTGGTATAAATATATGTATACGGAACTCTTCTGATCCTATCAGACTGCTATTAGATAAGCAAAACCTGCACAAAAGTGATAATAACCATAATAATAATACAATTTTCCAATTGTTGCAGAACATCCTGGATAAGTTCAATCCAGGTGCTCGGCAGATGATCACAGCTGGAAAAGCTTATTTGAAAGCTCTACATGGTAAGTACTTTAAAATACTTGTTCAAATTTTTGCAAAAGCATCGGGTCCCGCCAGACATTTTAACAAAGAGTAAAATATCTTATCTAACAATTAAAATACCAACAATTCAAATGAATAAGAAGCAAAAAATCCGACAACGAGGAATTCTGAAGAACAACCATTATTCCAAGTCGGGGGTTGGATTTTTCAGCAGTGAGTGCCAATTAAAGGCAGTCTCAGTCGTTTTAATTGTCTGAATAGCAGATTCTAACTTAGCAGAGCTTTTTAAATCTCTTTGAACGCCCCGTTTGTGGTGCACGTACTGGGAGCGACTGCAAGCAAAACTCAGTCAGGACTTCGTATTGTGCCCATAACGGAAACTTTTAGCTGGTGTTACTTGTCCATTCCTTTTATTGGGAAAGATGGTTACTATTGTTTAAGGGTTTTTATATGATCTCAGCAGTTTAAAAGTTTGATATGCAGCTTATATATCAGCATAATCATGTCTATGAATATGAATCACGGTGTCGTAAAACCAAAAATGTTTTTTAACAACAAATGTTTCACGAATAAAAGAACTATCTGATTCTAAACATCGTAGTTGATTGTACAGGATTTCAAATTTAAATGCAAAAACAACGCTTTGTTGTGCAGCATCCTGAAGTTTTCTTACCACATGGCTTTAAACGGGGATTTAATATGTGTTTGTTTCAATGTAAATGTTTGTTCAAAGCTGTTTAGTTTTTGTGTTGCAATCACGGCATTCGTATGTTTGTAGTCGACGCCATGTTTTATTTGTTTAAACAAATGGATGTTTTTGCAAATCGTGTAGTTTCTGTTTAATTGATAAAGATCAATATTATGACTGAGGCGATAATTGCTAACGTGACGATTTCAAAGGGTGACGAATAAAACAAAACTTTTTCTTTCTTTTATTTTAACAAAAATCGAGTAAAGCTCCCATAGATCGAGGGTCGGGGTGGTCAATTTTGTAAAGGCGACAGATAGGCCAATTTTTCCTGGGACAAGTGTTATCGACATATTACCAGCGAATAAACTATAGCTCATAGATATTGGAGAAAAGGAAAAAGTAAGAATAATACGTTTTTGAAAGGATGGATTTTTCATGGAAATTTTATGGACATTGTCACAGTAGTCTAGACAATCGTTTCGTCCGAGACCAATCGCCTTTAGTACCCCATAAAACAGTTTCTTCGCTTTTTGGCCTGTGTTTTATTTTAATTTGGGTTTTCATGTACGTTGTTTTATCTTTCATTGCTTTTCGGTCTGCCGCTTGTTGTTTCCATAAGTTCGATCTTGAAAGTAAAACCAGTATCTCTCAACCCCTGGACTTGTATACTCAGTGAAATGTATACAATTAATTTATATATCTTTCGCTTGCCAAATGGGTTTGCATTTATATGCAAAAGCTCTGTGTTCCCTGGTCGCTTGGCTACCGAACTGGGACAGAGTCAGTGCCAAATTGTCGTAGTCAGCTTATCTGGAATATTATGCCTCCGCTGCTGTGTTACGGCTATAAACTTTGGCATTGTGTATAAGATGTATTTGAGGCTTGTGTGAAATGGGCTTTATAGAATGTCACAAAGTTATAAGGGGCAAGACACAATGGGAAATGGCTATGTTTGTCAGCTTTGGGTTGCAGCGGTGCCAAATTTTAACGACCGTCATAATTACTTGAAATTAAACTCATTTTAACGGGTTTTACGCGTTTATTTTATTATTTTTGATTTTCCGACGTTTCGACATTTTTACAAATGCCGTGGTCACGGGTAGACTGAGATGTTTGACGTCTTCATAGAGTTAAGTAAAAAACGATTTTTCGAATTCACCGCCATCTGTTTCGTAATTTTCTCGCGTAGTCGCTCGGGTTCACGCAGTATACGCTGACAGTGTCTTTATTTTTCTGCTTATTGGTCTGCTGGTTGTTCTTTTTTATTTTGCTAAGTATTGGATCCCACGTTGGTGACAGCTTCCAACCATCTTCTCTATTGAAGTTAGGGTGTTTTTTTTAATTTCAATAGTTTCTCTTACCAGCCTAGGAATAAAATGTTTCTCTTTTGCTAGGATTTTAACGGTATCAAATCTTAGATAGTGGTTGGGCTTATCCATGGAATGCTCACAGACTGCAGATTTTGTAAAGCGACGGTTTTTTACATCGGCGATATGTTCTTTTATTCGAGTAGACACGTTCCGTTTCGTTTGACCGATATATGAGAGCCCACAGTCACAGTCAATCTTGTATACGCCTGGGTCTTGTAAAGGGATGCTGCTTTTTACTGGACGAAGATGGTGGCTAATCTTGCTGTGTGGCTTGTATATGGTTTTTATTGAAGCCCGCTTCAGAATGCCCCCAATTTTGTCAGTAACACCCTTTATGTAAGGCATGTAAGCTGGTCTACGTTCAACTGTGAGTGGTTTGACGCGGTTTCTGCGACGACGACGTGGTGGTTTTAAGTCGTTGTCCCGAAGCACTTGTTTCAGATGGTTGAGTTCTTTTTCAACGTGCTGGGCGTCGCAGATTCCACGTGCTCTCTGAAACAAAGAGGAGCCTACGGCAGATAATTGGCTCGGGTGGTGGTGGGATTTACCATTTAAATATCGGTCAGTATGAGTGGGTTTTCTGTATACAGTATGACTGAGTGTACCATTAGGATTTCTTATTATTAATATATCTAAGAAAGCTAATTTATTGTCTTGCTCTAATTCTACAGTAAATTGAATTTTAGAATTAATTGAATTAAGATGGTTAAGGAAAGCAGTAACCTCATGTTTAGGAAGTATGGTGTAGGTGTCGTCAACATACCTTTTGTACATCTTCGGCATGACAGGTGCCAGTCGGAGCGCTTGCTCCTCAAGCTCCTCCATGAAGATGTCAGCTATGAGAGGTGACACGGGCGAGCCCATGGCTACACCATCAACTTGGATGTAGAAGTTGTTGTTCCACATGAAGTAGCCAGATGTTAGACATAGCTCGAGTAGTTCTGCGTATTCTTCAGGCAAGTTGCAATCAATTAGCTTCCTTTTCACTATGTCTATGCAGTCTTTCACAGGTATTGATGTGAATAAAGACTGAACATCAAAACTCACCATTGTGTCATTGTCGGTGAGTTGGAGGTCTTTGAGGTTCTCGACAAAGTGATAAGAATCCTTGACATATGCATTGGTTTTTCCTCTTAGTGGTGAGAGTACTTTAGCAAGATGTTTGGCCAGTTTGTACGTTGGTGTGTCAACTTGGCTCACTATAGGTCGCAATGGTACATCAGTTTTGTGTATTTTAGGTAACCCATATAGTTTGGGAGGCTTTGTGCACGAAGGTGTTAGGTATTTCACGTCTAAACTTAAGCGATCTTTATGTTTTTGTAATAAACTGGATGTTTTCTTCGTAATTTTAGGTGTTGGGTCAGTCTTGACTTGTTTGTACGTAGATTCATCCGACAATAGATCTATGATCTTTTGGTTATAGTTAGACGTGTCCATGACTACGGTGGCATTGCCTTTGTCTGCGCGGAGGACTGTTAACTCTTCATTGTTGCGTAAGTTCTTTAATGCAAGGCGTTCTTCTTTAGAAAGATTCGATTTCGGAAGATGACTTCGCCGCAAAACGCCGGAGACATCTTGGCGGATGCTTTCAGAATCTTCTTTAGAAAGTTTATTTTGCAAGAGACAATCCTCTACTTGGCATATAATGTTTTCCACCGGAATTCTAGTTGGAGTTGGTGCAAAGTTTAAGCCTTTTGTTAACAATTTAATAACATTAAACTTTGCACCAACTCCAACTAGAATTCCGGTGGAAAACATTATATGCCAAGTAGAGGATTGTCTCTTGCAAAATAAACTTTCTAAAGAAGATTCTGAAAGCATCCGCCAAGATGTCTCCGGCGTTTTGCGGCGAAGTCATCTTCCGAAATCGAATCTTTCTAAAGAAGAACGCCTTGCATTAAAGAACTTACGCAACAATGAAGAGTTAACAGTCCTCCGCGCAGACAAAGGCAATGCCACCGTAGTCATGGACACGTCTAACTATAACCAAAAGATCATAGATCTATTGTCGGATGAATCTACGTACAAACAAGTCAAGACTGACCCAACACCTAAAATTACGAAGAAAACATCCAGTTTATTACAAAAACATAAAGATCGCTTAAGTTTAGACGTGAAATACCTAACACCTTCGTGCACAAAGCCTCCCAAACTATATGGGTTACCTAAAATACACAAAACTGATGTACCATTGCGACCTATAGTGAGCCAAGTTGACACACCAACGTACAAACTGGCCAAACATCTTGCTAAAGTACTCTCACCACTAAGAGGAAAAACCAATGCATATGTCAAGGATTCTTATCACTTTGTCGAGAACCTCAAAGACCTCCAACTCACCGACAATGACACAATGGTGAGTTTTGATGTTCAGTCTTTATTCACATCAATACCTGTGAAAGACTGCATAGACATAGTGAAAAGGAAGCTAATTGATTGCAACTTGCCTGAAGAATACGCAGAACTACTCGAGCTATGTCTAACATCTGGCTACTTCATGTGGAACAACAACTTCTACATCCAAGTTGATGGTGTAGCCATGGGCTCGCCCGTGTCACCTCTCATAGCTGACATCTTCATGGAGGAGTTTGAGGAGCAAGCGCTCCGACTGGCACCTGTCATGCCGAAGATGTACAAAAGGTATGTTGACGACACCTACACCATACTTCCTAAACATGAGGTTACTGCTTTCCTTAACCATCTTAATTCAATTAATTCTAAAATTCAATTTACTGTAGAATTAGAGCAAGACAATAAATTAGCTTTCTTAGATATATTAATAATAAGAAATCCTAATGGTACACTCAGTCATACTGTATACAGAAAACCCACTCATACTGACCGATATTTAAATGGTAAATCCCACCACCACCCGAGCCAATTATCTGCCGTAGGCTCCTCTTTGTTTCAGAGAGCACGTGGAATCTGCGACGCCCAGCACGTTGAAAAAGAACTCAACCATCTGAAACAAGTGCTTCGGGACAACGACTTAAAACCACCACGTCGTCGTCGCAGAAACCGCGTCAAACCACTCACAGTTGAACGTAGACCAGCTTACATGCCTTACATAAAGGGTGTTACTGACAAAATTGGGGGCATTCTGAAGCGGGCTTCAATAAAAACCATATACAAGCCACACAGCAAGATTAGCCACCATCTTCGTCCAGTAAAAAGCAGCATCCCTTTACAAGACCCAGGCGTATACAAGATTGACTGTGACTGTGGGCTCTCATATATCGGTCAAACGAAACGGAACGTGTCTACTCGAATAAAAGAACATATCGCCGATGTAAAAAACCGTCGCTTTACAAAATCTGCAGTCTGTGAGCATTCCATGGATAAGCCCAACCACTATCTAAGATTTGATACCGTTAAAATCCTAGCAAAAGAGAAACATTTTATTCCTAGGCTGGTAAGAGAAACTATTGAAATTAAAAAAAACACCCTAACTTCAATAGAGAAGATGGTTGGAAGCTGTCACCAACGTGGGATCCAATACTTAGCAAAATAAAAAAGAACAACCAGCAGACCAATAAGCAGAAAAATAAAGACACTGTCAGCGTATACTGCGTGAACCCGAGCGACTACGCGAGAAAATTACGAAACAGATGGCGGTGAATTCGAAAAATCGTTTTTTACTTAACTCTATGAAGACGTCAAACATCTCAGTCTACCCGTGACCACGGCATTTGTAAAAATGTCGAAACGTCGGAAAATCAAAAATAATAAAATAAACGCGTAAAACCCGTTAAAATGAGTTTAATTTCAAGTAATAATAATCGCGTAAATCTAAGAAGACCGTCATAATATTTAAAATTTATCTTTTTCTTACTCTTGATAACATAGACCTAGTTAGGTAATGGATATTTACGAAGGCCTATTTAAAATCTTTTCACAAAATAAACATCAGTACCTACCAATTTTTCACTTAAACACTCAAGTCCTTCTTGTATAGGTACTATGGGTATGTTATCTAGGCCACCATATCGCAATTACTTACGATTTTTTTTAATTCCAGGAGCCGCAGCAGCCTCCAGGATGTACGTGGACGCGGTGGGCAAGCTGGGCCGACAAGCCCAGCAGGGCACGTGGGGGGGCAGCGCAGACATAGGTCAGGATTTATAGCTCCCCACTCCCCCCTAGCGGAACTGCTTCTCACTGGTTCAGTCGCCGCAAACCGCAGCCTCGATTGATTCCGGTTTTGGGCAAATTGTTCCATGTTTAAATTAAGATGCCTATGTGTGTGTAAAGTGTCTTTAGAGAGTCTGTTACACACATATGTAACACAGAAAGTAAACGATTTTTACGTGGGTTGTAATTGGAAGACGAATTCGTACTCGTAAACATTAAAAATCAATATACAACTTAATAATTTCTGATTGAAATTTCACGGCAAAAAACTTTCTCGCCTCAATAATCAAAAATCGCAATTAAAACGTCGACTTTCAGCTATAAATCAAAGGTTTATGTTTGTTTTATTGAAATGTATTTATTTTTTATAAATGTTTTCAGGAACTGCACTAATGAAGGTTGTTGAAGTCTACCGAGAAATACAAGACCAACAGATGAATATCGTAAGTTTGCCAATTCTTTTTCTTTTTTGCTATTAAACTGTTAATTAGCAAGGTACAAACGTTCCTACATAAAACACGATTACCAACGGCTGTCCCTAACGAACTAATTAACTCTTTTAAAAATAAACGTAGGAATAATCCTTAAACATACCTGTATAAATGCTGTGTATAAAATTACAAAAACAAAATTTTATCTTTAGGAACGTTCCGTCGGATATATAAATTAAAGTTTATTTCAGACACAAATTGGGTTTGTTATAAGTCAAATTTAGAATAAGGTGTCTCAATGAATAAATAATTCAGTCGCTACCTAATTAAACTCTTCACTGAACATACACGTCTGTGGATTTCAAAATATTTCAGCCACATCTTTACGAATCAAACATTTTAGAAAGCAAAAAACAGATATTTTTTTTTCGTTTTAATAGTTCTTAGATATACGTAACGTTTGTAAGTACCTATGACTATTTTTACGCTGACTCTATTGTAACTGTATTATACCTACGCCCTGTAGGCTATATCACCTTACCAAAGATACACACTAAAGCTACAACCATTTTGAAGATGACTGTACTTTTAAAAGGCACCTTTAAAAGGTCGTCAAAAGAGATTGCTCAAAACTGTCTCTGAACTCATAATAGCGACGATGTAAAAACGACGAGCGAGTATGAGTAGGTACCTGCTCCACGTGCAAAGTTGAAACAAAGTGACGCAATCGTCTAAAACGATGTGTCTGTTTCAAAAGAAGAAATGTTAGGGTTGATGTACAACATACTTAAAATTATGACGGAGATAAAATATTTAAAAAAGCAAAGAAAGACTTTTGACATATTTCATCATCATATCTTAGGTAATAACAATGTTTTAGCCCGCGTGTATTTTGGAAAACCTACCCTATGCTAAAAAAAATTTGGAAGAAAGCCGTCAAACAATACTAAAGGAGATTTAGGTAGAAAAAAACATCTAGAATTTAAATGAATCGAAATAGATGTTTGTACCAAGTAAAAAGAAAAAATGTTGGACCCGATTAACAACCGATACAATACAAAAAAGGTGTTTTATAGTTTGACTGCAGTGAAAACTCCCCCTAGGATCTTTTCACGAACATTTGTGCATGACGTGAACTATTTCATGCGAGATATTTCATTTGTGACACCTACCTACATACAAAAACGCATCTAGAGGGTGGATTAATAGGGTAACCTGGTCTAGGAGTACGCACTTAAGATTCAAAATATTCTAGGAAAGTAAAAATGGCATTTAGGAGATCAATCAAGTTTTTATTACGTCAACAATTTAAACATCTATTATAAAGGAAATCAAAAATTATGAAAAATAAGTTTTATCTATCGAAATAACAAAAATAATCAAAAATGGGAAATGCGTACTCTTACAAGTACTATTGGATAAGAGTACGCAGCTATGTCTCTAAGAGTACGCGGGTCGTCAATTATTTTTATTTTACTTGCAGAGGTGACAAATAAAATTTCCTTGACCGTCATATGTCGTACAAGCCTCATGCCACCATTCGGAGTATTTTGTGCAGCCTATCCAGTCTTCGGCAGTCTTCTATGTAGATTTCGGTACATGTAGGACATCTCCAAACCTTTTTTTGGGTGTTTTATTTGGCACTTTAAATGGTTTTTAGCCTTTTTAGGAAACGATTTTGAATTAATTTTTGGTACACTCTTTGGTAGATTCTTTGGTCTATTACTTGGTACTTTCTTTGAAGCCAAAGACTCTTCGAGAGACAACTTGTATGGAGATCCACTTAAAATATCTGAGCCACTGATCTGGAGTACAAAGAAAGTTTCGCTTTTTCTTTGACGTCTAGACATCCTGTGTAATTAACAAAATAAAAATATGAACAAATATAAAAAGATACAGTTAGAAAACGAACATTATAAATAATTGTGTGTAAGAGTACGCGCGTACTCTTAAAAGAAACATAACTGCGTACTCATACACGCGATAGCCAAATTTTCATCAAACGGATTTTAACGCCATCTCACGTCGTTGACCGAAATTACGCTAGCTGCATAAGTTTGGTATCTTCTTTGCAAAATAACATGTATACTTTGTTTTTACAAAATGATTGCATTCTTGTCTCAAAAATCCTTTCAAAAACATTGAAAATATTTAAGATTTTAAGCAAAGATCGTTAAACTTACCTAATTTCTGTGTTTTCGTACGGATTTCCTTTTTTTTTCGCACATCACTTTTTACCACAGTTGTGATCAAAATACGACTGAAGTTAGCCGTACAACGGAAACAACTTCACGGTTTTAGGTGTTGCGTACTCTTAACGGATGCGTACTCCTAGACCAGGTTACCCTACCTACCCTCATCCATCTTGCTTTATTTCATTTTAAACTTTTACCAAAAACACGGAAAACTCTGATTAACACAATATTTGAATTATGTGCGTTTACAAACATTACACGGTTAGCTATTAAAATTTATTTTAAAATTCGTAGCGTGACAATTCAGTTTTTATGGACCTGATATTTTGACGCTGTTAAACTAGTCGCGGGTAGCCTACCATCAATTAACTCTACTTGATAGAAAGACTTTTGACATATTTCATCATCATATCTTAGGTAATAACAATGTTTTAGCCCGCGTGTATTTTGGAAAACCTACCCTATGCTAAAAAAAATTTGGAAGAAAGCCGTCAAACAATACTAAAGGAGATTTAGGTAGAAAAAAACATCTAGAATTTAAATGAATCGAAATAGATGTTTGTACCAAGTAAAAAGAAAAAATGTTGGACCCGATTAACAACCGATACAATACAAAAAAGGTGTTTTATAGTTTGACTGCAGTGAAAACTCCCCCTAGGATCTTTTCACGAACATTTGTGCATGACGTGAACTATTTCATGCGAGATATTTCATTTGTGACACCTACCTACATACAAAAACGCATCTAGAGGGTGGATTAATAGGGTAACCTGGTCTAGGAGTACGCACTTAAGATTCAAAATATTCTAGGAAAGTAAAAATGGCATTTAGGAGATCAATCAAGTTTTTATTACGTCAACAATTTAAACATCTATTATAAAGGAAATCAAAAATTATGAAAAATAAGTTTTATCTATCGAAATAACAAAAATAATCAAAAATGGGAAATGCGTACTCTTACAAGTACTATTGGATAAGAGTACGCAGCTATGTCTCTAAGAGTACGCGGGTCGTCAATTATTTTTATTTTACTTGCAGAGGTGACAAATAAAATTTCCTTGACCGTCATATGTCGTACAAGCCTCATGCCACCATTCGGAGTATTTTGTGCAGCCTATCCAGTCTTCGGCAGTCTTCTATGTAGATTTCGGTACATGTAGGACATCTCCAAACCTTTTTTTGGGTGTTTTATTTGGCACTTTAAATGGTTTTTAGCCTTTTTAGGAAACGATTTTGAATTAATTTTTGGTACACTCTTTGGTAGATTCTTTGGTCTATTACTTGGTACTTTCTTTGAAGCCAAAGACTCTTCGAGAGACAACTTGTATGGAGATCCACTTAAAATATCTGAGCCACTGATCTGGAGTACAAAGAAAGTTTCGCTTTTTCTTTGACGTCTAGACATCCTGTGTAATTAACAAAATAAAAATATGAACAAATATAAAAAGATACAGTTAGAAAACGAACATTATAAATAATTGTGTGTAAGAGTACGCGCGTACTCTTAAAAGAAACATAACTGCGTACTCATACACGCGATAGCCAAATTTTCATCAAACGGATTTTAACGCCATCTCACGTCGTTGACCGAAATTACGCTAGCTGCATAAGTTTGGTATCTTCTTTGCAAAATAACATGTATACTTTGTTTTTACAAAATGATTGCATTCTTGTCTCAAAAATCCTTTCAAAAACATTGAAAATATTTAAGATTTTAAGCAAAGATCGTTAAACTTACCTAATTTCTGTGTTTTCGTACGGATTTCCTTTTTTTTTCGCACATCACTTTTTACCACAGTTGTGATCAAAATACGACTGAAGTTAGCCGTACAACGGAAACAACTTCACGGTTTTAGGTGTTGCGTACTCTTAACGGATGCGTACTCCTAGACCAGGTTACCCTACCTACCCTCATCCATCTTGCTTTATTTCATTTTAAACTTTTACCAAAAACACGGAAAACTCTGATTAACACAATATTTGAATTATGTGCGTTTACAAACATTACACGGTTAGCTATTAAAATTTATTTTAAAATTCGTAGCGTGACAATTCAGTTTTTATGGACCTGATATTTTGACGCTGTTAAACTAGTCGCGGGTAGCCTACCATCAATTAACTCTACTTGATAGAAAATTTCCCAGATCAATTCTATTTTATTACGCGAGTTTCTTTTATTGAGGAAGCCGTTTCTTGCTAGTAATCATGTGTAAAGGGCCTTACGCCAGTGCGCCTCGGTCCTAACGGGTTGTTGTTGTTTTTCTTGGCCAGTGCGTTCCATTTCCCTAACGACTATCGTTCTCTTTCAGCTGAAGGCGTTTTATGTTGATCTGTTGGTACCACTGGAGACTAATCTCGAGAAGGACACCAAAGTCGTCCAGGTATGTGTTTAGCTTTAGATTGAAAGTAGTTTTGAATATCGTTTCGAGAAACAAATACACTTATTAAGACTTTGTAACGAAAGTAAATTTTGTCAGCAAAAATGACACAAAATATAGATATTATACCTACTTTGGTTTTTTATAGTTTAGTCCCAGAGAGCACCATAACTTCGGAAATCATGACAATTTTTTATTTTATCTAATGGAGCATGTGCTTTTGTACTTCATGTTCCATCAGATAAAATAAAAATTACAACATTAAATTATTTTTGCAAACCGTTCAATTTGCTACACTTTTCCTATCTCAAGCCACATTTCAGCTCAGACCAAGAATTTTACAAGAATATAGCAGTGGTAGAGGTTTAACGAACAAAATAAATTTCACTTTGCACTCGAATAGCCTTATTAGCACTGTCTCAGCATCCAGGGTATAAAATTCCACACGCAGTCTCAACTGAGAGGGAATTCTTAAAGAAAATTCCTTGGTTAGAGATATCTTTCTAAGTAGAAACTGTCTTTGATAATAATCTAGTTGGATGAATTATAAAGCTAACAGAATTTATAGTTAGACAAAGACTAAACTTTGTAATGAGCTTAAAGGGGAGCTACGAACTCGAAATTGTTGTCTGTATTTTTATTAAAGTATCTAAGTTTTACTTTTGAACAATATTGCATACTTAAGCATAATATAAACTGTATGCGTATTCGCTTAAACTATACGTGATATGTACCTATTATAATACACCTTAATACATTTAGAATAACAAAAGGAAAAGGGATCTATTAAAACAACGATACAAATAGATTATTTTCCAACTTGCAGTCAGAACAGAAGAGATTCCTCCAGCAACACAAACTACGCTCCGAGAGCTACAGCAAAGCGGCTGCCACAATCAAGAAGCAGAGGAAGAAGAAAACCAACGCTACCAAAGTCGGCTCTGCTATGGACAAGGAAATGAAGGTAAAGGATCCATAGACAATTTTGATGGTTATGCCTCTACACGGCATTATAGATCCATATGTTTAGTGTCCAGTTTTTACCTACTTCTCTTATATTCAGGAAGGCCGTAGCAAGAGTTAACGTATTAATAAAAGTAACCAAAGGTAATAAATGGCCTTCGTTTTTGTCTACTTTTTGGATCACGACATAACTTCACTTGTATCTTGACTCTGTGAAACAAACGTTCATTAACTTAACCTTAATTTGCGTTTGATTTTCCATAAACACTTCAATGAGGCAAACAAAATTTTTTTGCAAAATTTCTCTAATTAAATATCTTATTACACTCTTTTCTGGGTACTAAATTTCTATTTATCTACTTTATATAATTGCCTTTCAGAACATGCAAATCCTTGAAGAGGAGAAGACAAAATTGGATGCTTTCTGCGAACAGAGTCTTAAAAATGTAAGTGGTTTTCACTATTTAAATCTAAAATCTAACTAATTCTGTTTAATTGTTGGAATTCACTTAGGGCGGGTTGTATCAAACAGTTGGTTAACGTAAGTACGTACGTAACTTTTTAACGATTACATCCGATGTTTAACGTACGTCAAATACAAAGCGTTGTTTCGTCACAAAAAAAACTGTTCGTTAATGTTATTCGAGTTGCCATTAAAAAGGTCGAAATATTTTAGGTACCTAAGTCTAATCGTATAGGTATCTTATTTGTTTTAATAATACTAAAATATTAAATAATATTTAAAATTCGGCAATATTCTAATAAGCCAGATCATATGTAGATCATTAATGTTGCAAAAAAATATTACGTTAAATTTTACCGCGTGGTATTTCAAGCTAAAGTATTCGATTATAGAAAAAGTATGTTTCTGAGGTATTGAAATTTTCCTTTTCTTAGCTTTAATTCTTCTTTCTTCTTCGTCCAAAAAATAATGCTTTTTGTATAATTTTCTTACCTTTACGTCTTCAGGCAATGACACAAGAGCGTCGTCGCTACGGCTTCGTACTCGAACGGCAATGCTCCCTCGCCAAGCACTGGCTCGCCTACCATTCAGCTGGCTGTGGAGCCTACACTGCGGGGATCGATGAGTGGCTCGAGGTGTCCAGGACCAGGGAATATCTCCCGCCTAATGTGGAGTCCATGTTCTTGACCAGAATGAGGGTAAGTGGGTAATCATCTAGAGATGATTGGTTAGTGGTCTGATGATGTTTTAATGATGATGATTAATGATTTAATTATGATAATGCCAGGACTAAAATTTTAATGGATATTAAATTCTAATTTCTTCTTTTTCAAATTATACTGCCCTTTATTCTTCTGTTATTTTAATTTAACTTTACACTTTACATTATTAGACTAATGTTTAATCTAATAACGAAAATTTCTAACTTTTTGGTAATCTTTGCAGCAAGTGTCTCTCTGGTCAGACGAGGACGTATACGCCAGTCCTCGTATAGTGGACGATGACGATAGAGTCTCAGTTGGTTCAGCTCTGAGGAAGACCAGATCAGTGGACGCTTCCTGCTTGGATGTCAGGTCCATTGGAGACCTGGGATCACCAACACAAGGACTCTCCAGAGCCAAATCAGACTTCAATCTGCAAGCAAGTCTTGACACTCCAGAACATGGTAAGCTTCAAGCTTTGTATGCTATCTTATCAGCGATGAGTTAAAGATTTAAATAGATTCCCATTAGGAATATTAAAAAGAAAATATTTCTTTTTAAAAATGTAATAGGTGTCATTAACAAATATGGGAAGAACAAGGGTAAGAAAACGGAAAGGTTAAGACTTTTTAGGATTTTAATTAAATATTAGTTAAAACGTCAAAGTTAAGAGTCATAGCTTTACCAGCAGTTATGTGCCTACCAATTCGTAAAGCACCTTCAACACTGTCGATTCTATGCACCTAGCATTTGATGAAATATATTTAACGTATCCCAATTACTTTACTTCATACATTACTTAATTAGTTCAAAATCCGCCCCTAGCGCCTGTTTTAATTTCAAGTTATTATATCTGTCCTATTAAGTCTCTCGTGTGTTGTTCCAGAAGTGTCCCGCTCCCGCCCCTCGACCCTGGCGCCCCCCGCGTGCCCCCCGCACGACCCGCCGCTGGTCCGCGCGCTGTACGCCTACATCGCCGCGGGGGAGAACCAGCTCACCTTCCAGCAGGGTGACGTCATCGCACTGTTGGGAGAGAGGACTAAAGGATGGCATTACGGGGAGAACCTGAGGAGCCATCTGGCGGGGTGGTTCCCGCTGGCTTATACGGAGCCGGTGGCTGATGACGATTTGGCGTGAGTATTTCAACTTATAATAACGACTTGCTTTCAAATTATTCTTACTTATTTTTATCCATTTGTTGTTAAGATATGATTTCGATTGAGTCTCAAAAGTTTTCTGAATATCTTGAGAATATCTTATCTGAGTCCGTCGTTTCAGTAAAATTTTGAATAGATAAGGCTTGGTATACAATGTACTCTTGTCGAAGCTTGTTGACCACTCACCTGTTGACCTTATACACCCTTATGCAACCATCTCTATCATAGCAAAAGGTGGCAGCATCACGAAATCTTTCTTTTTTTTCTACTCATATAACTGTAAACACCAAAAAGTTCACTCTCTACATTCTTTCTGGTCCATGTCGACTCCCGCTGCCTTGTATATTTTTCTCTTCGTCTAATACATATCTTTCCCTCAAGCTCCCATCTCGCCCGTCTACGTCAGCTCTCGCCATGTACTGTCTTCTCTCTTTATCTCAAACATCCATCTCTGTCCCGCAGCGCCCCCTCCCGCTGGTCGACGTCGGCCCCCTCCCTGCCGCCGCCCGCGCCGTCGTCGCACGCCGCCCCCGCCGCCGCGCCCCCCCGCCGCCACACCCGCGCACCCCCCCGCGCACCCCCCCGCGCGCATGTTAGGGGACACGCTCACGGCGCACACCATTAACAAGGTTGCACAGGTTGGTATTATTACTACTATACATACTATGAGTGAAGAGACTGTTATGCGAACCATGGTCTGAATTAGTCTGTGACTCTTATGGTTAGGTGAAGATAATGCTCCCATTGTGAGCTAACATCGTCAAGTAAGTTGGACAGGTTACCATTCCTCGGAAGTTAACATCTTCTATATAGTTTTTGGTTTTATTTACTTACAAGTGAAAATGGTTCAGACAAGTGTTTTATATAGCTTCCAATTTTCAAATCCCAGGGTCATCTCGGCAATGGCTCACCTGGGCTACCACCAACTTTGCCAGCTCCATCTCCCGGTGGTCTTAGCTCATCAGCAAGCGCCACCTTCTCCACACCAACAGCAGCTCCTAGCGCCATCAAGAATTCCACTTCAGCTGCCAGCTTCACGACCCATGCTATTGTGGAAACTAGGAGTTTTGGACCGAAAACTCTGCCAATGCGTTCTCAGGTAAAAATCCTTCATCTGTACTTAAATACTACTCCTGATCATACATTTGTTTTTTTTTGCTTGTCATTTATTTTCATGTTGATGTTATATTTTCGTCTAGATGAACCAGAACAAAACGGGACCAGCTAAGACACCCGTCTCAGTAGTTGGCAATGTTTCCCTGCACAGCTCTAATGATTCTGGTTTTTCCAACGAACCACCGCCACAACCAGACGTTGATTACAGCGATGAAGAAGCTCAGAGATTGCGTGTTCCAATCAGGTATTTACACTTCCTTTTTGTGTATCTGTAGATCCTTAGCTTGACTCATTTAGCTTCATTTTCTTATTTTATGCTAGTTCATTTTATTTTGCCAGTTTGTTTTTATTTTATTTGGTTTTTGTTTCGTAGTAAATCAACCCAGCAACTCAACGAACGTAAAGCTTACCTTCTGAAAACTCAAAGTCTGAAACGTGGTCCGAGACCTCAACCAAATGCCAACGGATACCTGACTGATGATCAACAGCTGTTACTAAGAAATATGCTAGAAATGGACAAAGACTCTCAAAGAGTAAAGAGGACAAAGTCCTTCTGGAAATTCGGAAGAACAACATCCGAAGAAATTATGGAAGGCATGTCGCTTTGGCAACATCGCGACATTGTCGATACAGTCCCGGAGTTCAAAAAGAAGTTTATTGCCAAGGTCAAAAAGGAACTCAGACCAGCCCCAGATATACCTGAGCCAAGAAATGTAGTTACCAAAAATACTCAAAGCACCGAAGCAAAACCAGAAGCACAAATACAACCACAACCACAGCAAGCGCGTCCTCAGCAAACCATTGACAGAAAAGATGTTAAAATCAGCAGCAACGGTCGGCAATCGTGGCAATCTTCACAAAACAAAGATCAAAGAGAGACCAGAGAAAATAGAGAAATGCAAATGCCATTAAGAAAAGCCAATGAACACTTACGTTCTAACAATACAGAAAATAGAAAGAGCATGCCAGAAAAATCGATTCCAGAAGAGAAACTTGATGGTGTCCCAAGAAATGAGTCAAGACATTCAGATTTTACAAATACAAGCACAATAAAAACCAATTTTGAAAACAGTTTTTATAATGATGAAAACGGGAACGGGTTTGTTATGAAAACCGTAAAACGCCGTGAAATTTTACAGAAATATGACAATGATAGTAGTTCCGAAGTGAATTCTGTAGCTTCTAGTACTGACCCCTATGACTGCATTATTGTAGATGATCACAAAAAGAAGCAAGAGCAAGACAAACGTCGACAGTCGCACAATGATAGAATAGAAGACGAAATAAAAATACGGAAAGAAAACGCGTACATGCCTGAATTTGAGGAAATCGAAATAGCACCAATTAAACCCCTTGTGCGGGCTACATTGTCTTCCGATAAAGTAAAAAGAGACTCGCATGACCGCACACCACCTAAAATGGAATTTAAAACTTTTAAAGATGATTCCAAAGAAGTGAAAACTTTCTCGGCTTCTTCAGAAACTCTTAAATACAAAGACAACGATCAACGTACAGATCGATACGGCATCCCCACTGAACGCAACAACAATGACGTACGTAATGACGGAGCTTACAATGGACATGATGGTGGAACATTGAAATATAACAAACGATCAAGCAAAGAAGAAAGGAATCGTCAGTCAAACAGCGCCGAAAAAAGTCAAAACGGCAAAGAATACACTCAAAACGATCAAAGACCTCAAAAGAGAGACTCGCGTTACAGCGAAAACAGAGACCCAAGAATTGATTATTCCCTTGACAGAAGACACATGAAACGAGACTACGCTGAAACAAAATCACGTGAAACCCGTGAAAGCAAAGGCAGACACAGGACTAACAAAAGCTACGACGACAGCACTCTAGAGTTCAACGGTCGAAGAAATGAAAGATACCAAGAATCCCACATGTCATACTTCAGTGACCAAGAACACCACGTCACCAGATACGACTATGAGACAGATTCTAAGAAAGCGGAGAAATCAAAGATCAGACAAGAGGAGGCTAGATTAGAGGCGCGACGATTCAATGACCGTCGAAGTGAAGGGCCTTACAGCGAGTCTGATGATCAAAAATTCAATGAAGCGCTGAAGCAGCAGAGGCCACAGCTTCTGCCGCGAACTAAATTGCTCAAGAGAACGATGGACGGTAACGAATTGCCTGAAGAAGGCCATACTTTTGGACCCTGGTATGATTTGTGGGGACATGAAACTGCCATGTACAAGTAGAGTTAGGTAACCTAGAGTAGTCATTGTTCTTATATCTTTTAGTTTACCATCTAGTTGTGTCTAATCTGTAGTTTATTTAACTTTGTTTTATATTTTGTTTGTAAGATAAAAATTGTTAAACGTTCTTGCAGATGTTTATTTTCTTTAAAAAAAAGATGATTAGGTATTTATAAACGGGTTCGGGTAGATACTGCTAGAGTTAACAAAGTTGCATGATGTTCTTTAAAGTTGAACTTATTTTGTACCCAATAGTAATAAAGACTATAGTTATCAGTCTTAAACATAAGATTACCATGTTAACGTTACGTAAAATATTGATTTTATATATATTTTAGGGCGCAACAGTTTGCAACGGTGAAGTTAAGGAAGACCCTGACTAATGACCGCTCATCACCAGCCATTGAATAATGTCTTATTGTTTTGTTTGTAATATAATTATTTCAGCATTGTATTTTGTACAGATAAATATTCATAGTTTAATAAAAATATATCACAATTTTTATATATTGACTCGCTGGATTATTTACCTCACCCATTCTTGTAATTATCTTTTAACAATTGAAGACATGAGTGGATAAAGGTAGTATGTCGTATTTTTGGTTTTCGGTGTTTTTTTGTGTGGATGAAGGTAAAATGTATGATTGCAACTATACAAACCTTAAAACCATCGAAATAAAGCTTATTCATGAAAATATTTTTTTGAAAAAGGTATTATGTTTAGTTTTACAGAAAAAAATTACAGATGATGAAAGAGGTATGTACACATATCACCTCTCCCCCTCTCACTGCGCTTACTATTTTCGAATAAAGCGGCCACTATTCTACGTGAATGAAGGTGTTATGTCGCAAAAAACAAAACATAACATGTCTATCAGTATTCGCACTTGGCACCTCTTAGCACCTAATTTTATAAAACCGCAAGGACAAATAAGTTTAAGTTAGTTCATGGAAGGAGTTATGTAATTTTTTTTAAAATTAATTATCTAATAATATCGCAAGAGTTTTATTATCAACATACCCTAAATTTAAGATCATTCACACACTACTTTACATTCAAATTTAAGGCATAACTAATCATTTAAGCGACTTACAAAAGAAAATTGTAGTAAAACCTTAACTTCAATTTACTCAAAATCTAAAAAATAGCACTTATCACCTTCATCCACTCACGTCTTCAATTGCAACTTCAATAAACAATTTTAAGTAGGTAAAGCTCAAATATCATGTCTCAAAAAGATTCGTTTTCGTTACTAACCGTAGGTACCTAGAGTTAAAAATAAACTAAAAGGAGGATAAAAAAGTATGTAAGAAGTTAAGTTTCTTAAAAACGCAACAGTCAGGTGACAATAAAAATTCCGAAGGGAAACAAGTCTCGTAACTCAGTTCTTCTTCCGTATAAAACTTAATACATGTAGGATCCATGTTTCATTTTTTCAGTTCCTAAAATGGTATTCTTATAAATATCAAAACCACTCCTTATTCTAAATTTCAATTTCCATAATGTCAGCAATTATCGTTATATTTTTATTTTCAGTAGGAAGTCAGACTGGTTCAGTTTGGATGCCTAAAATAAAAAACCAAATAATGATTTTGTAAATTCTACACCTGTCTAATCGGTTCTACAGTGGTCTCTCTAAACAGCAGCACAGAACTATAACAGACAGAGGGTGGTACTGCCTAGGCATATTTTTAATACTTAAGTACCTACCTGCCTATTTTACATAGGTTTAGTGTAGGTAATGTTCCACCATACCTAATCATTGATTAAATTTTCACTGATCTACTCCTAAACACGTCCACGATATCCAATACGCTGCAGCAGCTCGACCGTAAGAAGTCCTCGTGATATGCACGTTCACAAATTGTAATGTAAGTAAGTAAACTAAGTAAGTATACTTATTATAACGCATTATCGACGCATAGGTACCTACCTACATCCATGCGCAGATGAGTTGTATCAAATAGGTACTTTACGTCTCCTGTATTTACAAATAGGTAATAAACCAATTCGTATTCGTAAAATCTAGACACGCGGCAGAGTGTCAAGCCAAGTAGGTACAGGCTGACAGCGCGCCAAGTGTATATTTACCCGAACCATTTGAAGCCACTTTTGTCCTCCTCATAGCTTTAAAACGATTGCACATAAAGATGTTAAATTTGGCCAATATATTAAAATCGGCGAGATAAATATATGCTCCAAATTTCATTTCCCTACTTTTAAGAGTTATTGAGATAATAACATCCAAAAAAATCTCAAAAATTTATACTGACTGACCAAAACCAAAACTATATGCCACTTCCAGATGACCTAGAAAGTTCAAATTTGGCATACTGATAGGTAATTGGGTACATACCATTGAAAAAATCCGAAAGTAGTAATTTTTTATAATGTCTTTAACAATTTTTCGAAAAATTGTTCGTATGAGAAACACTTAAGTACTAAGAATGTATGATGACCTCAGTGGCGCAGCGGTATATACCGGGTGTCCAGGAAACAATGGATAAGCTCTGAAGGGCTAATAGTAGAACTAAAGGCAAGTCTAAAAAATAATTGATAAAAAGTATAACCCTTACACTGCTAGAAATATGGCGCTTTAAAAAAAAACATCATATTTTTTGGACTGTGTTCATATTTTTACTCGTAACGAGGTCAAATCACTTAATAACATCATTATTTCTGTGCTAAAATAATTAATAATAACCGCATCAGTTAATAACTATCAAATAAAATAGCTAACTAAAGTATTTTTCTCAAAAAATAATGTTAAACTTTTGATTTGTGTAAAATGGAGAATGTTACTAGGTATGCCAAATCGCTTGAAATTTTGTCTCAGTAAAGCCTGTATGCATACAAATACACTAGTTTTTGTTGTAATCAAAAATACCCAGTAGTTTTGATTTTATAGGCATTCAAAGTTTCGAAAAATATCGAGTCCCGCTAACAGTCACGTGACCGCTTGTGACGTATTACCACAACGCGCCAGCGGTGGCGCATATAGCTGGCACAGTATTTTATTTTATTTTTTTATTTATTTAACATTTAATGTATAATTTTTTTGTGTTTTCGGTCGCGTATTAGTAAATATAAATATTATTCGTTATTATACGTTAATAGTAAATATTATTCTATTAATAAATTGGGTATAGGTTTCGAAAAAAGGTAATCGTGTAATCTATCTAAAATAGATGAATTAATTTTTTTATCAAGCGCATTATTTATCCAGAAATAGTGATTTTGTTGCCGCCGAAATGTTTGTTGTTGTTTAAAATGTTCTAAACTATGTTTATAAAAATATGTTTTATCAAAACAAAATAACCAATATAATAAAAATACTAATGGAAGAATGCAAGTCCAATAGTAGAAGTATGTACCTACCTACCTATCATTATTTTTTTTACGTTAAAGACAACAAATCATGTATCATAGTTTTGTAGCTATAGGTAGGTACGTCCTTCTAATATTATAAATGTGAAAGTTTGTGAGTATGGATGTATGAATGTTTGTTACTCTTACACGTAAAAACTACTGCCCCCCAAGTCAAGTGGCATGTGATATTTGCGATAGCGAGTGAATAGAAAAAATACATATTTTTTCTATTCACTTGCTATCGCAAATATCACTTGCCACTTGACTTGGGGGGCTGGACAGATTTGGATGAAACTTTGCAGTAGGTTACACATCAGAATGACACATAGGGTACTTTTTACCGCGGGAAAACTTCTCATTCCCACGGAAACCGACTTCTACGCCAACGGAGTCGCGGGCGGCCACTAGTATGTATACAAAGATACAGCTATTCTAAGTAAATTTAAATAAATACATGCATTGATTTATTACTAACTAGCTTTAGTTAGCAGCTTCGCCCGCGTTTCCCTCGGGAACTGTACATTTTCCCAGGATTAAAAGAAGCCTATGGATTATTTCAGTCTTCGTCCAGATCCGTTCAGTACATTTTTTGTGTGAAAGATAACAAACACAAACACAATCTTCCGCGTTTATTATATTACTAGGAAGTATATGATACCTATACGATCTAGATGTAGGTAGTTCAACGTTACAGATGCACTTTACCTTTACTATTTTATTTAAGTAATTTAATTTATTTTTTATTGCAAATGTAGATGATATGAACTAAACCTCTTTTATTTATTTGTATTTTTACTAACAAATTGTTTAATGGTATTGGTGATGTTCAAGTTAAAAGATTTGGTGATGTATGTATGTATCCTTTGGAACTGTAAAAAACAACAATTCCGGCGAATTGATAGTTGTATTTTTACATTTAGGCACAACACATGATTTCCTAGTAGTTGGATTAGACATTTTTAAAAGTATTTAGGTTTAATTTAGACGATAAGTTCGCGCGACCGCGAGCGTACTGAGTGAGCCAGACCGAGCCAGTTGTGGTGTGACGTCACACCGCCACCGGCAGCCCGCGTCGTGCGGTAGCAACTTATTTTACTTATAAATCGGAAACTAATTGACGCATCGAAATAATTCTTTCACCAGTATTTTTTATTTTTGACAGAGAATACGAAGAGATAATAATCAAAATTTGTTAACATTCTCCATTTCTGAAGAAATATTTTTGATGCGAAACTTTGAACAGCTCTGGTGTAAAAAAATAATATGAAAGCAACAGTGACCAATGATTTCAAAATATTCCTGGTTTAATAAAGTTTTTAAAAAGATGTAATATGTCGTTATTGTAATGAAAAAATATTGAACTAATGGTATTAGTGTGTAAAATGGGAAAATTATTTAGTTCTAGCAAAATTAAAAAAATACAATAAAACTAAAGAAATATGATTTTCAATTGATATTAATGGCAAACACATTGGAATAATTGAGAGCAACTGTTCAAATTGTCTGTCCCCATCCTGATGCAGGCCCTACAACTACGAATAAAGGATCTTCAAAAAAATCGCAAGTGTCGTCGATCATTGATTGCAGCGGCCTGAACACGAGCTCGTAGATCTTCTAATGAAGTTACTGGTTGCCGGTAAAACTCTTCCTTAAAATACCCCCAGTAAAAAAGTCCAAAGCGTTTAGGTTTAGGCGGCCTACCTACCTGTTAGGGTAGGTTTCGTCAATTATGCACATAATGCAACAGCATAGTGTGCTAGACAGCCTTCATTTTGCCAATATGTGTCGCGAAGCTCTTCGGACACGTCTATCAATACATTGGGTAAGTCATCTTGAAGAAAATTTGGATCACTTTCTCCTGTTAAGTTGATTTCTTTGAAGATCCTTTATTCGTAGATGTAGGGCCTGCATCAGGATGGGGACAGACAATTTGAACAGTTGCTTTCAATTATTCCAATGTGTTTGCCATTAATATCAATTGAAAATCATATTTCTTTAGTTTTATTGTATTTTTTTAATTTTGCTCGAACTAAATAATTTTCCCATTTTACACACTAATACCATTAGTTCAATATTTTTTCATTACAATAACGACATATTACATCTTTTTAAAAACGTTATTAAACCAGGAATATTTTGAAATCATTGGTCACTGTTGCTTTCATATTATTTTTTTACACCAGAGCTGTTCAAAGTTTCGCATCAAAAATATTTCTTCAGAAATTTTACACAAATCAAAAGTTTAACATTATTTTTTGAGAAAAATACTTTAGTTAGCTATTTTATTTGATAGTTATTCACTGATGCGGTTAATATTAATTATTTTAGCACAGAAATAATGATGTTATTAAGTGATTTGACCTCGTTACGAGTAAAAATATTAACACAGTCAAAAAAATATGAAGTTTTTTTTTAAAGCGTCATAATTATTTCTAGCAGTGTAAGGGTTATACTTTTTATCAATTATTTTTTTGGGTTGCCTTTAGTTCTACTATTAGCCCTTCAGAGCTTATCCATTGTTTCCTGGACACCCTGTATACCGGACTGCTAAGCGGATGGTTCCGGGTTCGATCCCCGGGTCGGGCCAATTTCGTAAAAATGGTTTTTCGATATTGGCTCGTGTCTGGGTGTAACTAGGTTCTCCCCTAGTCCATTGTGTGGTACCTATAGTACAAGCTTTGCTTAGTTTAGGGCCACACAGTTGGTGTGTCAGTCTGGAGATTTATTATTATTATTATTTATTATATATATATTTAATATTGAATAGTTACCTATAAATAATAATACATAAAAAAAAATTTTGGAGCACGGCAAACACTTCAGAGTATGGATGGAGTGCTGCGATAATATTTGGACGCGAACGTTCCCGAGCGGGCCCCAACCGCACACTAATAAACAAAAAAATAAGGAAAATAGCACAAACAAAGTAAATAATAGGCATGATGACTGTGAATAAAATACACAAAAATTATGCTACCATCTAATGAAACGTAAATAAAATATTAAAAAATAACAAGGTATTATTATAATTAAAGCGAGATTAATTAATATTTTTAAAAAATAAATCTACAAAATACTACAGTCCGCCATGATATTCTGAACGCCAATCAGAGCGAATGACGTCACTATTGAGCATGGTTCCCAACTTAGGGGTTTTCCCCCCAAATTTAGGGGGTAAATTAGTGGGATGGGATTTTTTTTTATTTTGTTTTTATTCTAAAAATTAACAATTTAGTTTTTTCTTATTGCTTTTTTAAAAATAGTCAGAAAAATAATTTATTTTTACTAAAATAATCGGTTATAGATATTATACGACCGTGCAGATTCCTTCTAAATCTTGAAAAAAAGAAGTTGGTAGATCTACCTACTTTTCGAATTGAGTTTGGTCAGAAACTACCAACTTTTAGAGTCGTACGGAAGGATTTATAAAAATTCTAGTTGGTAACACTGCTCAAGAGTGACGTCAAAATTGACGCCATGACACTTTGGAGCGTTTTGGTGGGAATTTTAAACATAAAATTTTAAATTGATTTTTTTCATATAAATCATGCTTTTTTTTCCGAAATATGATATTTTTTACAATAAGTATATATTTGTGAATATGATACAACAGTTTTTCAAAATCTGTCATCATGCCTATTAAACCCAGTAAATGTAGCAAAATAAATACAGGAGATTAACAAAACCCGTTTGGTGCCAAATTTATTTTAAATAAGTATCTAAGTTACCTACTTATTAATAATTACTGTAAAAAAAATATGATATAGGTACCGTCAAAAACATAAATGTAAAATGAGAGCCAAGTTCAATATAATGTTCACAACAAAAGAAAGTTCGGGTTGGATTTTGAAATCGGTCGCCTGATTTAGGGGTTGTGGGGGGTTGGGGGTGGTGGAGGGGAGGGGTCTAAACCTCCTACAAGTAATTTTGGCTGCCGGGGTTGCGTCTAAATATTTAAAAAAAAATCAAAATTTCCTAAATACTTGCACAATTGCGTAAATCGGAACGTAACTTTCATGCTTTAGTACAGCTTGTCAAATGTTTTTAGGTGATTAACGTGAATCGGAACGTATTTAGCATCTTGGATGAATGATATTGACAGCCCTAATGTCAAATTTGTAAGTAGCTCGCGTCATTCCTTTGCTTTCGAGTATATGTGGACGTGTTCTTCCGGTTCTTCCGTATTGTTTTGTGTTTTTTCTACGACTTGGCTACGTTTTTTGGACTCTGTTTGGAAATACAATCGAGGTAATCATATTGTATTTATGAAGTGTGTTTACAAAAATTCTTAGGTAATTAATAGCAATGTCTTACTCCGAGTTGACACAATCCGACATCAATGGGTTAGGTTAGTTAGGTTACTTTTTTTAAACTGCCAGAAAAAGGAGTCCCGTGAAGCGGGACTCCGTTGCCCATGATTGAAGCGAGTTTTGCGATATAAATTGGCTACTAAAGGTCGCCATATTGAGGGCTACTGGGTTTAAAAAAAAAAATTTTTGTGGCGCCCCCTTTTTTTTCCGGCGGCTGAAAATGGTCAGGGGGGTTCAGCATTTTAATAAAATAATAAAAACACAATAAACTCAACTAACTAATCTTTATTTATATTTTATAAAAGTGATAATTCACATATAAGTATACCTACATCGACGACCTCTGGTGCAGCGGTATATATACCGGACTGCTAAGCGGATGGTTCCGGGTTCGATCCCCGGGTCGGGCCAATTTCGTAAAAATGGTTTTTCGCTATTGGCTCGTGTCTGAGTGTAACTAGGTTCTCCCCTAGTCCATTGTGTGGTACCTATAACACAAGTGCTTAATGCAACTTACTTTAGGGCCACATAATTGGTGTCATAAGTCTGGAGATTTATTTATTATTTATTTACTATTGAAATTGGTACAGTTTTTTATACTATACTAGCATTTTGTGCAATTATACTGAGTTCCGCTGGTGTTAATTCAAACAAATTAGGATCGAAAATGTCGAAATTACCCATTTTGTGCAACAAACAACTAAAGTTGCAAAGAAAATTTCTGGAAAATGGCGCCATTTTTTCTTCACCTATTCTGGTAGGCAAAGGAAACTATGCCCATACAGCCAAGTCCTCAGTAGTTTTTTTTATTAATATGGAAATTAATGAAATAAAATGAAATGAAAAATAACCTCACTAATTCAATCAAATAATTAAATCTGATAATGAAACAAATTAGTAGCTTTTTTTAGAAATATAACTACGCTACGTACCTATTAACATGAATTATAAAAAATCCTTTTTAGAAAAACTTCTTGGTTGTTTTTCTATGTAACAGACATTATTTTAACAGTTGGGAAAGAGAACGCACAAGCGCGGGAAAGGTAAAAAAAAGCACGAGTGTGTACCTAATAGCCACGAAATAGCCCACATCCCGAACGCTATACGTCCCTGCAATACGCCACTTTTTAAGCAACTGTATTAAATAACTTTTTACTATACCTACACGATTAGTACACCAATACTCGCTTATATTTTCATGTAGGTATATGTCGTCGGCTGATTAATATTGACATTGCGTGAAGAAGAAGTTGCATTTTGCGCTAATCCATATCCAAACCTTTGACAATAGGCATGATGACAGATTTTAAAAAACTGTTGTATCATATTCAGAAATATATACTTATTGTAAAAAATATCACCAAAACGCTCCAAAGTGTCATGGCGTCGATTTTGACGTCACGTTAGAGCAGTGTTACCAACTCGAATTTTTATAAATCCTTCCGTACAAAAGTTGGTAGTTTCCGACCAAACTCCGACCAAATTTATTTTTTTTAAATATTAATTAATCTCGCTTTAATTATAATAATACCTTGTTATTTTTTAATATTTTATTTACGTTTCATTAGATGGTAGCATAATTTTTGTGTATTTTATTCACAGTCATCATGCCTATTTATAAAGTTCAATTTTTAGCTTAGTAACAAAAATGTTATTTTAGATTAAAATTTGCGGGATAAAATTTATCCTTATTTTAGAAAAAGCTAAGTAAGTATACAAGTACACTTCAAGAGTAAAGTCTTTCTTATGTCAATAAATAGCGATTTAAAAAAAACTATTATGATATTATCTTGTTTCGTTCTATACATATCTATGCTGTTGATTATTTGCGAAATGTATAAAATAAAAATATATTCATTTTAATTTTAGCTATAGTAGTTTGGAATGGCAAGTCCATGGAAGTCAGGAAGTTCTAATGTCAATGTCAAGAACCTCTTTTTCATGCCAAATGATGGATGGAACTAAATTACTAATAATTTTATAATTATTTATTTTGTAATTTTAGAATCATAGAATATAAAAAAAAAAAATAGGCATAAATCTTAAATTACAATCTATTCTTATAGAAGTTATTGCCATAAATATAATTCGTTATTACTTTGTACGAAATAAAGTAAAAAATAAATATAAGAATTTTTTTTTTGTTGGCATCACAGAGTTTATTTTGCGACAGCTAGCGGCAAACGTATATTTTGTTCTTTTTAAACTTGATTTTATTAAAATATTCTACTTTGTACTTGATTTTATTAAAATATTCTTAGAAACTGATGCGCTCTTACTAATAAACGATATCAAATGTGTGGTTAGCAGCTACGGTGCAAGCAACTTTATAAATATAGAAAAATGGAAGTTCTGTTTGGACCCAATTCACAAGACGAACCGGTAATTTTATCTTAATTTATTGCTGTAAAATCGAACATTTATGCGATGCTACGACTTAAACTTACACATACAGTTTCAAATGCAAGAGACTACTTTCCTGCGTTGGTGCCGATAATTTAGGTTATGTTATTGTTTTCAGAATCTGCTTTACAAATTACAACACAAGCTAAAAGTATTCAATACAACAGATCCTTTACCCAATCGTGGCTACAATTTGATTACTAGCAGCTCTAAGTATGGTTTTGTGTTTGTTGCAACTCCTGATGGTACCTTGTCTGGTAAGTACAGTACTGAAGTAGGTAGACAGTGATTTAAGAAATTGTCTGTAACTAGTTACTAGTATATTAGCCCATATTGCCCTGGCGACTGAATTAGAAATTAGCCTTATCAAGGATTCTGACATAGCGACATCTGGTGCAGCCTGTAGCTTAACAACTTCCTGTACCACATTTGGTCACCCTGCTGTAATAATATTCCAAACCATCTTATTAGTAACTGTCTTGCCTTAATACTCTAGAAACATAGCCTGTTTCTCCATTTATTCTTATTTACAACCATTATTTCCAGTATACTATCTGAGAGAGGTAATAGATAAAGAATGTGAAGGAAAACATCTTATTGTCAAACTTCATGGAAAACCAACTCACATTGCCATTAGCTGCGACCAAGAGCTTTTAGCTGTGACATATGGACAACTACTGAGTGTTTATAAAGTTGTGGATTTCGCCAACCCTGTAAGTAATGATAACTTTTTATATAATGTCTACTAGTTTTTAAATTCGAAACAAAAATCTCTGGTTAATGTTTCCTTTATTATTTTCAATTGTTCTGCCCAAGATTAAGGAAAGAGCAAATATAAAATCTAGGATTTTGCAGACTTGCCTGGAAATATCCTTATTCCGGTTCAGAGAGCTGTATTAACAAATTTTTCACAATCTGACACTTATGTGTATAATTTTCTATAATTTATTTATGCCATAAACCTATGAGATTACTCATATTTTTTACTTTTTCAACTAAATGCAACCTTTTTTCTTATTTTTTTTTTGTAGAATGTTTCACCATCTATGAATATAAAGTGTGATGTGAATCCATCAACTTTTGTGTCAGCTTTGCAGTGGAACCCATGTATACCTGACAATATTGCTATTGTTTACTATGATGGTACACTCCTTGTTAGTCAAGTCAGTTCAGGGCAAGTTAAGAAGATTCAATCCAAAGCAAGGTAATTGAACTTCAACACAATAATTCTGTAGTTTTGCTACTTGTTCTTTGATTCTTTTGTCAAGGGTTTCTTATTTACCACCCTTTAGTTAAGTTAAAATGTATTCTTTTCAAAGCCTTAGTGAAATATACTACAAATATTTCTACTTAAAATGTTTTAAACATTCTTTTTATATTTATTTACATAACAGGTGTCTATGTTGGAGTCCCAAAGGCAAGCAGCTTGTCACCGGAAACAATGATGGCTCGCTTGCGCAATACAAACCTGATTTGACTCCAGCAAAAATGGTACCCCCACCAAACCTTTTTGAAGGAGCCCCTGTTGAAGCTTTAGCCATCCATTGGATATCAACATTCCAATTTGCTGTTGTTTTCAAGAATGCTGCTGATAATAGTCGTCCAGGTAATTCTTTTTTTTTTTATTAAACTATAATATCTGTTTCTATTAAAAATGAGATGAACTTCTGCTAATCTCTTTTTGTTATTGTTGTAGTGGTAACCATAGTAAATACCCCAAAAGGTGGGCAACCATCTTGCACAAACTTCGAGGACATCTGTTATAGTATGGGTACTAATAGGCCTTGGTATTATTATTTGAATGGAATGCCTCAATGGTAAGTATTATAATAAAACTCAATAAAAGGAAATAGTTTCTTGATTTCAAAACCAGGAAGTTTGAAAATCCTAAAAAGACTCCTGCATTTTCATTTTGACAGCTGGAATAGGCATGATGACAGATTTTGAAAAACTGTTGTATCATATTCAGAAATATATACTTATTGTAAAGAATATCATATTTCGGGAAAAAAAGCATGATTTATATGAAAATAATAAATTTAAAATTTTATGTTTAACCCTTAAATTGGCAAGATGAGTTAAGTCCAAATTTAACTTTCTTTTTGAACTTTCTCGATTGGTTGTAACCTAAAATGCATAAAAAAATACAAAAAAAAATCCTACATTTTCAGTTTTCGCGAAAATTAATGTACTTCACGAATGACGTTGCCAGTTACTGAGTAAACTATCTATGTACTTGGAGGAGTACGTTGCCATGAATACGACAAAATTCATTTATTTATTTTTATCATTATTTATTAAAAATAATTCAATTATCCTTAATAATATTACTTATAAATGTGAGAATGTGTATGTCTTTCTGTCTGTATGTATGTTTCGCTTTTAAGTAAAAACGGCTGTACCGATTTTGATGAATTAGGATTAAAGGTAGGTCGACACCCTAAAAGAAATTAGGATACTTTTACCCGCAGAAATAAGCCTCATTTCCACGGGAAAAGTCATTTGGATGAAACCGCAGGGCTAATTTTATATAAAATTGAAGAAAACAATATAATTTCGGCTTTTGAATGGCGTCCTGGATAGTGAGATCAGCATGTCCCAACTGAGGGTAGTCGACTACCCCTGTCTGCCGGAACCAAAGCTAAAATCTTGTGCGAGCGTCTTAACATTAAGCACTGTAGATAAATCGAACATTTAAATAAAAACACCCCTTATGTGGTGTTATACAACCACAAAATAAATAAAAACTTATGTATGGAGCTTGGCAATGTACTTCGTGAATACCGAAGTTTGTTAGGTGTAATTTACTGCTTATTTGGCAATGGTATTTACGGAGTACACAAAATCTTGCGCGCCAATAAAGTCATTACTATGTAACTTTATCATAAAATAACTATAGTAGGCACCCACGTATCTCTTTAGCATGCAATGTTATTCCAAATAAATATTATTTACCAAAAAAATCGTTTAAAAATATCAATAATACGTCCCTGGTTCGCAGACACATCGGGCTGCTTCGCAGAAATTTTGATTTTTACAGTTTAATATAAATGCTACCACTGATAAAATTAGTTTCATACAAAATTAGTGAAATTTCAAGTCATACAATATAAAAATATTTAATAATTTATAAATAAAAAATGTTGTAGATTTTTTTGAAATCAGTGTACTCCGTGTATGCCAATATCAATTTAAGGGTTAAGAATTCCCACCAAAACTCAAAGCTCCAAAGTGTCATGGCGTCGATTGTGATGTCACGTTAGAGTAAACACAGTGCCAGCACAGTCCAAATTCCAAGTTCCTTGAGCTACGTTATTAAACCAAAACGCTCAAGAAATAAAACTGAACTCTGAAAACAGGTAGATCGTAAATAAAATCCGAAAAACATACGAGATCAAAAAGAAAACATAGGTTAGGATCACTTGTTTACTCTAAAGTGACGACATTCACTCTGGTTGACGTTCAGAATATCATGGCGGACTGTCGTATTTTGTAGATTTAGTTTTAAAAAATATTAATTAATATCGCATTAATTATTATAATACCTTGTTGTTTTTTAATATTTTATTTACGTTTCATTTGATGGTGCATAATTTTTGTGTATTTTATTCACAGTCACCATGCCTATTGTGACCAAGAATCTTTTTGACATGGGTTGGTTTATTTAATTATACTTTTTGATTTTTAGGAACATTATTCTATGTGCGTCATCTAACAGTATGGAAATGGCAACCCTTGGCTCTGCAGATGGTGCTAATTGGGTACAATGGTGTCAGGTAAAATAATAATTTTCTCTCCTACTTCCTACCAGTATTTTAGAGTATCGACATAGCAATTTCAAGCCTTATGTAACGCGGTTTAAAGTTTTGAATCCTTTAACTTTTGCAGCCAGACGAAGGCCGCCCAGAATTGCCACTGACAAACAAAAGAATAGAAAACTATCCTGTTGGCATTTGTTTTGATACAACCGCTATTCATCAACTTCCCTGGGGTAAATATTATACATTATCGAAATTTAATTATAAAATAAATATTTTTTAAATAACTTTACACTTTATCTTTTGTGTAGGTGAAAATGAGACATTACCCCATATGCCATTGCTGCTAGTAGTATCTCAGTCGGGTCTGCTTACAATATTCAATGTAATTAACTTGAAGAAAGATGGAACACAAGTTTGTTCTCCGCCTCAAGGACTGGCGCTTCCAGAAAGTGCTATGATCAGGTACGTCATTTTATTACTGACTGAATATTTCCAAGGGGAATTTACTAGCCTGCTTATTTAAAATCTAAGGGCTCACGCTTTTGTTTTGACACAAATTGCTTTAAATTTGCTTCATCAATGACTACATGTTTTTGTGAATTCAAATTTCGATATACATACTACTGTACCATTTAAAACAAAAGCACTTAAAGAAAAATTTGACACTAAGTGTTAAAAGTATTTGTTTTATTATAAACTTGTATATATTGATAGCTAGTTTTATTACCAATGATCGTAAAATACTATCTAAATTAAATCCAGGCTAGTTTTTTAATCATTTTTATTTTATTTTCAGCGATATACCAGGTGAAGCTCCAGAAGTGGTGCCACCTCCACAACCTCAACCAGTTGCCCAACCTGTCCAGGTACTTATTTTAAATATAAACTAATTTATTTTAAGACGGTATAGTTCTTGTGAAAGGTTCTTTAAATTCAGTTACATGTCCAAAATCATATCCTTATTTGCGATGTATGTACATTATTGCGCATAAACCAACATACTTTTATTGCCATCTAGTAAATCTACCAACCAATACTGAGCTAGTGGTTGATTTATGACTTAATCTAATTCACCAATCGATTTGCTCATCAAGAATCTAGAGTATACAGATTCTATACATTCTTTGTTAGACGAATATAATTTAGTATTATAATTAAACTTAGATTTACTAGATAATACTTATTTTTTTATTTTAATTAGCCACAACAGATCCAGCCTCCCCCAGCGTATAGTTTGCATCCACAATCTCAGCCGCAGCCACAAGTCGGCCAATCGGCATTCACAGAGATACCGGCACAAACTGGTTCAAGCCAGTTCGGGAATATGAATTTTGGTGCTATGACGACAGGATCAACGCAACCTGCATTCAGTCAAGGTAACTTAGAAACTGAAAATCGCGATCCAAAAATATATTCATACTGTAACTACAATTTTCCATTTTAATTTAACCAACATTGCTTCAAACCGTCCTAATTTAAATCGTGCTTTAAAGTTACAAAAAATGTATGACAAAATCAAATTTTAGAGATCACGTTTTGAAATGAAACCGCTTTCTTAGAAAGAACCCGAGAAATTTTTAGCTATTGTATTGTAAGTGTCAAAATCTTGACCTGTTGATATTCTATCCTATTATTTTAGTATTGCAGATAAATATGACGTGATATTTGAATTTCCAGCACACCAACCGACACCCGTGGCAGTAACACAAACTAAACCGATAGCAACACCGCAACCTCAAGCACCGCAGGTTTGTTCAAAAATACTTTAACTATGAAAAATCAACTGCAACAAAAAACTTACAAAAAGTAAAAAGCTTATTTAAAGTTTTTTTTTTTTCTTAACAACAGAATAGCCTTAAATTTATATAAATTATAGTAATATGGGATTATATGTTACAAATACATAGTATCCCATATTGAGTTTATACACAGATGTCAAAATCGAAATAAAAGTATTTTTTGCTATGGACTCCTACAATTTTATGTTAATATGTAATCACCAAGTTTATTTTTATATAAAAAAATAATCCATTTATTAAATTGTTTCTCAGGCTGTACCTAAGTCAACACCGACCCAAGCTAAGCCACAATCGCCCATGACAAAAGAGAGTGCTGCTTTAAAAGAAGAACAAGAAAGAATAGCCAAAATAAGAGCGAACGAAGAACTCATGAACATGTTGATCAAAGAAGTCAACGATTTTCAGAATGAATTGTACAGATTCGCGGTCAAAACTAGAGAGGGGCAGATAAAGGTTAGTTGTTCTGTGTAATTTAACATCTGTAACGATAATTTAAACGTTATCAAAGTTGTTACAAATTTTTTTTTTGTCAATCTTCAAAGTATCAGTTTAAAACTGCAGTTTATATTTTGACATAATTTTCTTCCGTCTTCTAACATAAACAAAGTAGGAACCTTTTAAAACTTAGAAATCGTGCAAAAATGTTTCGATATAAATAGTAAACGAAGACTTGGAAGAGACCTCTTAACAAATAATAAAGAAATATATTTTTTAATACAGTTGCTCAAAAAGTGACGTATTGCAGGGACGTATAGCGTTCGGGATGTGGGCTATTACGCACGCGTGCTTCTTTTTTACCTTTCCCGCACTCGTGCGTTCTCTTTCCCAACTGTCAAAATATTAAAAAGAAAAATTAACCAACCATGAAGTTTTTACTATAAAAAAAAACAAAGAAGTTTTTATGACTCATGTTAATACTTACGTAGCGTAGGTATATTTCTAAAAAAAGCTACTAGTTTGTTTCGATAACATTTGATTGAATTAGTCTGGTTGGTTTCATTTCATTTTATCTCATTAAATTTCATTTTTATTTCATATCAATAAAAAAATTCTACTGAAGACTTGGTTGTATGGGCATAGTAACCTTTGCCTACCAAATGGGTAAAGAAAAAATGGCGCCATTTTCAAAATGAGTTATTTCGACATTTACGATCCTAATTTTATATTTTATTAAATTGCTTTATTTTTTCGCAACTGTATTAAAAATAGTCGTTCATTACACGTGCGGAACCGTCATTGCAACTCGTCCCGCCTGTCAACCCTCGCCTTCGGCTGTGCCTCGGCTCGGGTAGACATTTGTCGGAACTCGTTGCAATGACAGCCTTTCCACACTTGTATTGAAATATACTAATACGAGCGACCCGCCCACGCTACGCAATGGTGTAGTTTTGGCCACGAAACATCGAATTTTGGCTAACTTTAAAATAACTTTTCCGAATGATTTTTATTTACAAATTTAAATGAAAAAATAACTAAAAAGATGGCGACACCCGCATTAAAATCCTTTAAGTGGTTTAGGAGGAGATACTGGACAAACAGACACAATTAGCGACTTGGAATTATACTATGTAATGATGATGATGCTTTAACTAAATCCAACAACTGCACTATATTGCGTGTTCTACATCAATATTTGAATATAAATAAAAAAAATCTTGTCCCATCCAGCTCCAAAAGGACCTAAACGCCATGACATCAAACTTCGACCTTCACCCGCTAGACATTAGCACCCTCCGGCGAGAGTGTTCCATAGACGAGCTGCGGGCGAGCGTCGTTCAACTAAAACTAGAGTTGGTGAGAACTTGCGCGGTGGTGGCCGAAACTAGGACTCATGCTGAGTAAGTTAATATGAAATAAAGGTTTTTTCAGAGGTAGGGATTTATCGAGAATGTTCCATAGTATCTTAATTTAAACTGGAGCTGGTGAGGACTTGCGCCGTGGTGGCTGAAACTAGGACTCATGCTGAGTAAGTTAATATGAAATAATTTGTCGAGAATGTTCCATAGTATGTATAATCATTACATAGTATAAATCCAAGTCGCTAATTCTGTCTGTTTGTATGTTTGGCTTCGAACTCCTACTAAACCAGTTGAGGGATTTTAATGCGGTTTTCACCATCCTTTAGGTATTTTATTTCATTTAAATTTGTAAATAAAGAACAATCGGAAAAAGTTTTTTAAGTTAGCCAAAAATTAATGTTTCGTGAGCAAGTCGGCCAAAACTACACCCTTGCGAAGCGTGGGCGGGTCGCTAGTGTTTTATATTTATTGGGCTTTAGATTAAACATCTCTTTAATTAATATGAATTAGTAGAAAATACAACATGTAGCCGCCATTAGATTCAATACAAATTCCCGCCCAACGGCAGTGACGCCAACCAGTGATGTCCATCGAATGCTAGGGATGTCCAGTTACCGATTACTTTTGTTTTACCGCTAACAGTTCATAACTTAAACTAGAGTTGGTGAGGACTTGCCCTTTGGTTGCTGAAACTAGGACTCATGCTGAGTAAGTTAATATGAAATAAAGGTTTTTTCAGAGGTAGGGATTTGTCGAGAATGTTCCATAGTATGTTACTAGAGTTGGTGATGACTTGCGGTAATGTAGCTGAAACTAGGACTCATGCTGAGTAAAATAACATGAAATGGAGGTTATTTTCAGAGGTAAGGATTTGGGAAACACAAGTGATAGAAATCTTACTATTGGATTAAGTTTGTAGACCTTAGTAAGCGGGAAGAAGAGGTTTATTATGAAGTCAAGGCATGCAATATTTTTATAAGAGGGACTTAAATGACTACCTGTCATTGTCTCAAAGTATTGTAAAAGTGATATCAATACGTTTAGTTTACAATTTGAACTTATTTGGTATTACTTTATGGTTAACTTTTCTACCTATTCTATTATGAGCTTTACTGCGAAGGTGGGGCCGCATTCGTCAACTTTACGCCCGTTGGTACTTATGTACTTTTGAAAAACGCATTTCTGTTTGCTATATACGATTAAAGCCAACTATGTGGTTTAGTATCGTCGATAGGTATACCACGATCTAATGCATCCTCTACACTACTTGTGGAGTTCCTCGGCGAAATACTCGGCCGTAGTTGTATGAAGTCCGAAGTGCTACACTACACGCTCGTTCATAACTACGTGTATACTTATCTCACGAAGAAGACTAAAAAGAAAAGGAGAAAACAAACCATACTCACAGATAGATAGAAAAGAGTAGAAATTATTTTTTCGTAACTAAATTTTTTCCATACTAATTTGTTGAAGGCCGACTTAGTAATGTAGAGAGGTACTTCGTGAAAGATCTTCGGGTTACTTCGTGCCAGAACAAATGGAAGTAAAGGTGGGCGAAGTAAGCCAAAGTGCCTCTCTATATTATTCTATTCGCCTAACCTCGTCCAAATTCGCGAGTAGTGTAGAGGAGGCATAGCGACTAATCAATGACCTTTTATTTTACAATGTAACAAACCACATTATTTATGACTTAGCTACTAAGCTTTTTAATCATGAATAAGGTACATACAAATTTTGTTGCAAGTTTAACATTGTACATCAGCATATTTTTTCAAATGAATTCATCATTTATGTTTCTTGTACCTTATAACATAATTGTTGTTTTATCGTTTAAATTTATTTCAGACTAAAAGACGTTCAAGAATGGACGTACGCAGACCCTTTAACGACAAAACGCATTGCATCTATTAAGAAATTGGCATATTACATAGAAACTCAACTGGACCAAGCGCAAAAAGCATTGGATCATAAGTGGTCCGACTTTGTGCAGAGTAGTCCGCATTACAAGTATGTATATGGGAAGGTATTCTTTAATAATGTAAAGAAAAGTATTCTTTACAAATGTTAGGTTATGTGGTTTCAGTATTAAAGTTACTAAATTAATCTGACTGAATAATACTTAGTATAAGTCAACTTAAAGTAGTCTTTAATTTAGACTAACTAATCGTGTGTTTCTTAGACTCTAATGTATTGCTTTTCTAATTTGTATAAAAACTATTAAACTGTGATCTACTAGTAACTACTAAACTCCTCTACTGTACTAACTAATCTATACATATATAACCTACTAGTGGCCGCCCGCGACTCCGTTCGCGTGAAAGTCGGCTTCCCGTGGGAATGAGAAGTTTTCCCGTGGTAAAAAGTGCCCTATGTCCTTTCCCAAGTTCAGTTCTTTCTTCATACCAAATTTCATCAAAATCGGTTCAGTGGTTTAGGCGTGAAAGCGTAACAGACAGACAGACAGACAGACAGAGTTACTTTCGCATTTATAATATTAGTAGGGATATAGAAAAATAAATAGTGTTTTGAAGTTTCTTAAGCTTTCCAATTCCAATTTCTTTTAACTTAATATATATTTTTTTGTTTTACCAGGCAAGGTCGTATGATTCGTCCGCTACTAGACGACGTATACCAGCCGCTTGTAAAACAACAAGAGATCCTCGGCAGACAATCTGTCGTGCTCAGAACTTTGAGAAACACTCTCAACGAATGTAACTCTTCACCTATTGTGAAATCTACATCGCTGTTGAGAAGCACGCCGTTTAGAAACAAGTAAGATATAAGCATGAATTATAGGGCTTTATGCTAAATATGTTATAACACAAAAGGCTTATAGGTCCAGAAATTCATGTTCAAATTAAGGAATTTACTTATCTCATTTTGACAGGTGTCAAAAACTGCAATGTCAACACCTTCTTTTAAAGTAGTGAGTAATGAAATATTGGTTATATTTTCAGAGATCCGTTATCAAAGCTAACTAAAAACATTCTTAACATGAGCATAGAAACAAAAGGTGACAACAAAGACTGTGGTTTTACCGCTCAGAAACTAGACGCCCTTCGCGACATGTTGGCTAACAATAAAGTTGTCAAAATTAAACCAGTTGACATAGAACTGTCGGAGCATTTGAAGGCTGTGAAATTGAGCTATGAGAAAAGTTTAAGTGATAAAGCGAAAGCCGAGATAGAAGCCAAAACGCAAACGCGACCAGGTAAAATATAGTATTTCCTATAGTTTAATGGTGTTTAAATAATAAAATGCCTGCACGATAATAAAGGAAGCTAGTTAAATTTGTTTTTTATTTTTATTAATAATGAATCTATTTTAGCTGAAAAACCTGCAGCTTATTTCCCGATATCTGCAACTGGAATATCAAATAATTTTACACCACCAATTAACGCCGCCAGAACTTTATTTACTGATGGTGAGTTTCATTTACTTTTAAGAAAACAGTCAAGTAGTTATTTGTAATTTAAAACTTATTTTGTTAAAATTCTAGATGAAGTTCAAGACTTGACAAAATCACAGGCACAACCAACTGCTCCAAAATTACCTGCAGTTACAAAACGTCTGACTTTTGACAATTCCGTATCAGAACCACAAAAAACTCCTTTCTCCTTTGCTCCTAAATCCACGGAACCAACAAAACCAAACGTTTCTTCCGGAGTTCAAACACAAGTTCCGAAAGCAAGTTTGTCTTTCGGAACTCAAGTACAAGAGAAACCTAAACCGTCTATTTCATTTGGTACTCAAGCAACTGAACCACCAAAGCCTATAACTTCAATTGGAGTCCAAGTGTCCGAAGCTCCAAAACCAAGTATTTCCTTTGCCGATACTCCGAAACCTGCCTTTTCGTTTGGTGGACAAAATCAAGCAAAACCTGAGCTTTTTACAAAAACAATTAATACGCAAACTAGAAGCGTTCTTAAAGATCTGTTGCAGAGTAAAAGTACATTAAATGCGGATACTAAAAATGATGGAAATACTTTCATGGGACAAAAGATTTGCTCACCTGGCTCTTTTAGCTGTAAGTACCAAACCTAACACTTTATAGATCTCATTTATTTTATCTAGGATACCAATTTTTTTATTATAATTACATATTTTCCTTAGTTTCAGCAACCACAACAGCCACATCCACGCCTCTTGTAACAGCGAAACCAATTGTCGAAATCAGTAACATGTTCAACAAATTCCCACCCGTAGAAACTAAGCCCATTGAAAAACCTAAATCAGATGAAACCGGAGAAGTCGAAGCCACAGCTACTATTGTTATACCTGCCGTCAAAAAAGAAGAAAAGTCTAAAGCAGCACTAACTACTAGTAGCATTGTGCCTGATGTTTTAAAAAGTACTCAAGATATAGCCAAGCCAAAAGCCGAGAAAACAGAATCGAAAGAAAATGTACCAGAGAAGAGCAAAGCTGTTCTGAAGCCGTCGAACAAAGAAAATGTTTCTAAACTAGAAGATGGAAATAAGACTCCGGTTCAACCGGCAAGCCTAGGTTTGTACAATAAACCTATTGCTTTAGTGTTTTAAATTATATAGACTTTTGTAAAGTTAACTTCTTATTTTAGGTAAAGCCGCAATAAAATCAGACACAAAAGATTCTACTGTAAAAACAGATGCTACTTCGACTGCATCGTCTATCTTTTCTGCAGCAGGTAACAACGATCTTTCTTCACAAATTATGTATGGAGTCTCATTTGTGTGAATAAGACTAAATTAATATCTATTTATATATTAATTTTGTTTATCCTCAGCATCGAAACCTCAGTCAGTGTTTGGATCCAGTTCGCCATCAACGATACCAAAGTCTATATTTGGATCTGCCGCTCAAGGCGATGCTACTGCCAAATCCGTCTTTGGATCTCCACCCCAAGGAATCTCTATATTTAGCTCTCCAACATCGCCTAGTGCCTTCTCAAGTTCAACATCAATATTTGGCGCTAAGCCTGCTGTAACAAGTACTGAAACCAAACCAACTGAAGCAAAAACAGATACTCCGCCTAGTACTCCAGAAACAAAAGAAGCTACACCAGCTGAAACTAAGTCAATATTCGGAACTCCAAAGGTTGAAGAAACCAAACCACTAGCCGAAGAAAAACCTTTAACTCCTCCCGTAGAATCAAAGCCTACAGTATTCAGTACACCTACACCTGCTTCACCTTCCTCAGTCTTCGGAAATCAATCACCAAAACCTACAGTTTTCGGTTCCTCAGCCGCTTCTATATTCGCGTCAGCCAACAATCAGTCTCCAGTATTCAGTACTGCGACTGCTACGACTGCTCAAAGCGTATTTGGTAGTACTACGGTGACTACTCAATCGGGCTTCTCTACGCCTTCTTTAGACAAACCAGCGGCTTCTACGCCTTTATTCGCTGCTTCTACTGCTACGGTTACTACTCAATCGTCGATATTTGGTTCGAATGCTGCTACGGCTACGACTCAAGCGTCAGTATTTGCCGCTACGACGACTCCGGGGTCTATATTTGGAACTGCTACGACAACTCAGTCTGTATTCGGTTCTACATCGACTCCGCCTAAGTCTATATTTGGTACGTCGTCTCCTAGTTCTGTGTTTGGGGCTGCTCAGCCAGTTTTCGGAGCAACAACCCAAGCTTCTACGACACAATCGTCTATATTCGGGACTCCGCAGCCAGCTCAGTCTATTTTCGGACAAGCTGCAACAAGTCCCGCTTCGGTGTTTGGATCTCAGCCGACTACGACGGCTAGTAGTTCGATATTCGGAGCGACGGAGAATCTGTTTGCATCGGCTTCGATATCTACTACCAGCGCGCCTAGTCAGTCTGGAGGAAGCATTTTTGGTGGAAGGTAAGACATCCTTACTATCCATACTAACATTACAAAGTTAAAAATGTGTTTGTCTTTATGTTCCGCTTTACGTAAAAATGGTTGAAACGAATTTAATGAATTTTGGAATGGAGATATAAGAAAAGATAGGAATAAGCCTCATTCCCACGGGGAAAGCCATATAACTGCAGTCCGGAAAGCTAGTAACTAACATTTATTCCAAATTAAAATTAATTGTTGCGTTTTTCTTACTCTACCTTTTTTCTAGTACTTCAACATTCGCGGGCAGTAACTCGAATGTATTCGGAGCTAAGACAACGTTTGGCGCCCCGACTCCGTCTGCATCGGCCATCTTTGGAGGGTCTTCCTTCGGACAGAAACCAGCAGAGAACACCAACTTCTGGGGCAATGGAAATAATAGCAGTAGTGGAGGATTTGGATCAACAGGGTTTGGTAAGTTTTAGTCACACTAATTCTTTATATAAAAAAAATTATCAGTTTCTACTCTGAAAATCTACATTATGTGGTTACCTATACCCAAGACAATAATGTCGGGATCTATATCTTCTTTACATTTTGTATTTACAGTTTTACATTTTACTTAAATAATATTCCTTAATTCATCAAAATTGTTATTATCCTAACTTAGTATACCCGCTAAAATTTACTAAAACACTCAACTAGTTGTATACTAGAAATTAAACTCATTTTTACGGGTTTTACGCGTTTATTTTATTATTTTTGATTTTCCGACGTTTCGGCATTTTTGCAAATGCCGTGGTCACGGGTAGACTGAGATGTTTGACGTCTTCATTGAGTAAAGTAAAAAACGATTTTTCGAATTCACCGCCATCTGTTTCGTAATTTTCTCGCATAGTCGCTCGGGTTCACGCAGTAGACGCTGACAGTGTCTTTATTTTTCTGCTTATTTGTCTGCTGGTTGTTCTTTTTTATTTTGCTAAGTATTGGATCCCACGTTGGTGACAGCTTCCAACCATCTTCTCTATTGAAGTTAGGGTGTTTGTTAATTTCAATAGTTTCTCTTACCAGCCTAGGAGTAAAATGTTTCTCTTTTGCTAGGATTTTAACGGTATCAAATCTTAGATAGTGGTTGTTCTTATCCATGGAATGCTCACAGACTGCAGATTTTGTATAGCGACGGTTTTTACATCGGCGAAATGTTCTTTTATTCGAGTAGACACGTTCCGTTTCGTTTGACCGATATATGAGAGCCCACAGTCACAGTCAATCTTGTATACGCCTGGGTCTTGTAAAGGGATGCTGCTTTTTACTGGACGAAGATGGTGGCTAATCTTGCTGTGTGGCTTGTATATGGTTTTTATTGAAGCCCAACTATTTGTATATCAGTATCAACTAGTTGTATATCAGTTTTCGGTATTAAAACGATTTCCGAAAAGTTAATATTTAAAGTAAATCCAAACACAACGTTTTATTGTAATTTTTTCATAAATTGCACTCCTCAGAGCTGGCAAGTGACTACTATAATAAGAACTTTCCGAACATGGTTCTTTATCAATTAAGCCCAAAACGAATTATTATTGCCTTTAAGTTTGCAAGTCCACGTCAGTTCAAATATTGCTGCCGATACTAAGACTCCTACTAGTTTTGAACAGATGAAAATTTTACATGTTCAATTAAATTCTCACTTAACTTTGTTAATACGTATTGAAAAAAAGTAACACGGTGGGACTACGTGTCATACTTTTAGACCATGCCTGGTAGACCTACCGCGTGGTAGGGACACGAGTCATGGTTTTTGACGGGTAGTAGGACTAACAGGAATGGTAGGACAACTTTGGTAGGGACACGAGTCATGAATCTACATTTATATTGATTTCGTACATAGGCCAGCAGCCCGCGAGCCAGCCGTCTATATTCGGCGGCTCCGGCGGCAGTTTCTCTTCAGGGGCAACAGGGGGCGCCTTCAGCAGCCCCGCGCCGCAGGGCTCCGTGTTTGGGTCGCCGCAGCAGAACGGTGATTATATGATTTTATATAGAAACTAGTGACCCGCCCACGCTTCGTTCAATGGTGTAATTTTGGCCGACTTAAGAAACATTGAATTTTGACTAACTTAAAATAACTTTGTCTGGATGTTTTCTGTTTACAAATTTAAGTGAAAATATTATCTACTAGCGACCCGCCCACGCTTCGCAATGGTGTAATTTGGCGCGACTTGTTCCCGTTAAGTTGAATTTTAGCTTATTTAAAATAACTTTTTCAGAATTTTCTTTATTTACAAATTTAAATGAGCAAATATCCTAAAAGATGGCGAAACCTGCATCAAAATCCATTACGTAGTTTAGGAGGAGATAGAAGCCAAACATACAAACAGACAGAATTAGCGACTTGGATTTATACTATGTAATGATAAGATGGCGAAAACCGAATTTAAATCCTTTAAGTATTTTAGGAGGAGTGAGCGGACAAAAATACAATACTATGTAATGACGATGATGTGATTCAACATTAATTTCTAAAGATAATTCGTTTATTTCATGATTACAAAGGGAAACAAAAATATTACATGCACAGCAAGCAATTATTCTATTTTATATAAACCGGCCAACGGAAACTAAGTATTTAAAGAAAAAAATGAACATCGTTGCAAGTATTGAACATTACCGCCTAGATAACCTTAAAAACACATCATTCATCTTCGTTGTTTTAACATCCTAGCTATTCAATAAAATATAGAAAATGTATTTAAAGTTCCATTACAATTCGTGCAGTAGTTTTGCTTGTAAAAGTAAAATACATCGATCAACACTTCCTGACGTATCCAAATCCAAATCAACACCTTAATCTACTTCTGACGACGGGAAATGAATCTTATTGCTTTTAGCGCCTGCATTCGGCGGATCCGCAGGATTCGGGTCTAAGGCGGCCTTTGGACAACCTGCAGGGTAAGCAACATTATGAAAACACCAAATCCCTCATTATAATTAAATTTAAAAAAAGACTGTACCGATTATTTTTTAATTAAAATCTTGTTTTCCAGTCAAAACGATAGACATATCTTAAAGTTTGTTTGTTTGTTTTTTTGATCTTTTGACATCTATATGTACGGTTCTAATATGAACCTTTTTCATTTGAGTTTCGTTTCACATCCTACATCTAGCGGTTGATATTACTTCTTCTATCTTCGTAGTTTTATTTAAACAATGAATTAAATTATTACAAAAATTGTTAACCGTACCCCTAATTTTGTATAAATGGCTTAAAATTACAATAAAATCCTCCTAGTTTCGGGTCCCCCCCGTCTAACAGTGGGTTTGGTTCCACCGCTTCGTTCGGGGGGTTCAATAAAAGTCCGTCGGCCGGATTCGCTTCGTCCGCAACTTTCGGATCGGGGGCAACTTTCGGAGGGAGCGCTTTCGGGTCTACTTCACCGGGGAAAGTGTTTGGGGGAGCTTCACCGAGTAAGTGTAGTAACTGTAGAAAATTAGCACTACCATATTTACTTACGGATCTATTTAGAAAAGCATTGTTAACCTATGTCAGTTAACATACGTTTTGTTTTGTTTCTGAAAGATGTTACATAAGAGTGACAAAGACTATTTTTACTAAAACAGGCTTACAATGGATTTACGAAAGAAAGTTTAAGGTTTGCGCAAAATTGCTGAAAACACTTCTTTAATTCATAGTTGAACTATAGTCTGGCCACCGAGAGAATGCGTTTGTGACACATGCCATTAGTGTTGGGGTAAAAAACAACATTGATAAATTATTTTTCAATCAACAGAAAAAAAAATGTTTATCTTATTTATATTTTATTTATAATATAAAAATAGTTTTATGGAGTTAAAACCTAGGTGAAATAAAAAAAAACAAAATCGAAACAGTATTGTTTTATTGTAGGAACGTAAATAATTAGATTAAAGATACTTGTATAACGTTAATTTTAAAGCTAAGCCCAAGGTGGAAAAGAACTAGCAAGAAAATCCAACTGCTGCCTTTTTACAAACGAAACTCAATAGCATTGTATTGGCAATGATAAGGGCCGGTATTTCAATGTAACCTTATCTTGAAATGATCCAGGATTAACTTTAAGTATGACTTATGTGTATTTCATTGTAGGATTAAAGTTAAGTGGAACTCAAATTCCATCCTAACTATGCTTAATCTAAGCAGAGAAATTCTATCGCTTAAGTTCCGATCCGAGATTACCGTGTGACCAAATATTTATTTTTGAGTACACAGATGCAACATATGCACTATTTCCTCCTTAAATTATTATTAATAGACCTTGTAGGGATACAGCAACCGATGACCGTACTTCAGAGCCAATTCATCTATTTCATATCGAACATTTTCCGATTTATTTTCTTTCACTAACCGGAATAGTTATGCTTCAAGCATGTCCATATTTACGTCGATATCATGTTTTTATAACCAAGCTACTAATTCTGCTTTTTTATTAGCAATTGATTGATAACTTTAAAATTGACTGATAGTTTTAGCACATCCCTACGAAAATGTCATAAGTACATAACCTTGTACTGTTTAGAAGTAGTGTTGTTTATATTTTAAAAAGTACATATTTTATCAGTAATTATTACCCTTACTGTAAGCCCTCAGTTATAAAATTTAAAATTAGTGTGACTTAATATCATTTTATTGCTTATTATTTGTTTGTAGGGTCAAAATAGACGACTTTTTTGTTTGTTTTCGTAGACGGCCTTTCAAAGTTACCTCGTCATTTCAAACACAATGTGTCAGAAACGCATTCTCTCGGTGGCCAGACTATAATCAATATAATTATTGCACACCTCTTCTCTAGTCATGCCAAAACCGATTTGAAATAGTGTATCTTTAGTAAATGTTTGAAATTGATAACTTGTTATTGCACCATTATAAAACAAATAATTTTTACTCAAAGCTGGTTTTCTTATCTGTCTATACTAATATTATAAAGAGGAAAGATTTGATTTTTTGTTTGTTTGTTTGAAATGAATAGGCTCCGAAACTACTGGACCGATCACCATTCGAAACCTATATTATCCACGAGTAACATAGGCTATATTTTATTTTGGAAAAATTAGCGTTCCGTAAGATATTGCCACGGGAAAAGCCATTTAGTTGCGGGTGAAACCTCAGGGCGGAAAGCTAGTGGTAAATAAGTATGGAATGACTATAGGTGCAGGTTTCGGCTCAACTCAGTCAAACGCGACGTTCTCCAACCTCGCCACTCAGAACACGCTGACGTTCGGCAACCTCGCGCAGCAGTCGGCGCCCGCGCAACCGCAGCCCGCTTTCAACACGTACGTAGAGATACTAGTCGGCGAATGTGGTTTTACCATGTAAAAATGTTGGGGATGGATAACCCTTATCACTAAGGCCCAATTGCAGGGAACGTTTTAACCTCGGGATAGCTAACTCAGGTTTAAATGGCGCCACCGTCGATTGTAACTATGTACTTCTTATTACAATCGATGGTGGCGCCATTTAAATCTGAGTTAGTTTACCCGAGGTTAAAACGTACCCTGCAATTGGGCCTAAGGGGTATGAAAAATAGATAGTAGCAGATTTTTAGACCTACTGAATATGTGTTTAAAATTTGGTGAAAATCGGTAAAGACGTTTCGGAGGAGAGAGGTTACTAACGTTGTGATTAGAGAATTTTATATACAAGATATTATGTGTGCAGAATTAAAATGGTAAAATGATGGTAAGGATTAAGGTTTGCAGTTAGTTTTGGGAGAGGTGAGGTAAGGGTCAAAGGGTTAAATAAGCTAAATAACATAGAATAGCTGCCGAATAAATAATTGCGTTGCACCGACATAAATAAATGATGTGCTACTCAATTGGTTATATACTACAATGCGACACTAAAACATCAAGCATTCAGTTTAGTTGACAACCGTAATAGACAAAATGAGAGCGAATTTTTTGTAAAAAGGAGTTCAAATTCATAAAGTTGGTGACACCTAACTCTTACGAAGACTTATTATTATATAAGGAAAAAGTAACTTGAGTTAACTAGGTTTTAAAGTGGCCTTTTCTGATAATGGCATCAAAACAACTGTTCACTTTTTAAACATAAAACTTTATTTCCCAGGTCTCCATCATTCACTGGATGGCGTGGCTGATTGTACTTTAAACAGCGTTTCACCGCTAAGAAGAAACAGTGAATAAACAGACACAGTTATAATCAAGTGCAGTGAGACTTAATACTGATAAAATATTGTAATTAGTTTTGTATGTTATCAAATAATTATAAATAAATTTGCGATTATTATTTAAAAGTGTTTATCGTTTAAGAAAGTACTAGTAAAATGCAACATGTAACCACCATTGAAAGATTCATTTCAATACTAAAACCGCGGGAAACCGTCAAGACGCTAAGTGGCCAAGTTACCGATATCCTTTTTTTAAATAAATTTTAATTTTAGCAGGAAGACAACAGCGAAGGGATACCGACTTTCCAATCTACTTGCTAATTACGAAATCTTAAAAGTAGTTTTATTCATTAATTTAATTAAGATTTAGATGCTGAGTAAAGAATGTCAGAAACGGATTTTTCGAAATTCAACTGGTAAGAGGGTAATAAGTCATAAAACGGTTAAGTATAAGAAACTTTTGTTGAACGTTAATTTTTTTACATTTTATCTAAGATGTTAAGCGGGAAGAAAGTAGCACTAAGTATCAAAACGATTACAATGGCGAAGTTGTCGCTTCATTAAAATTGCAGACGAAACTTCAGCACAAATGATAAGTGAAACAACTTTTTATTGAATTATTCGTTATAGCCCGAGTTGGAAACTTAGTTCGTTAGGGGCTCCAGCATCGCAGATATCTCAACACTTCGTTACCAACTTATTCCAATGTATAATGACCTCATTTCCACTGAAGAAAAACTTGTGAATTCACTTCCCTTTTGCTAATGAGCTCTGGATGTAAAATTATTGATTATCAAGTTACTGCGACAAAGTTTAGTGAATCGACGGCGTAGACGGTTGAAGTCCTTTTTGTTGTAAAATTAGAATAAGTTACGAAAGTAGAGTATCAATAGCATTGATTTCTTAGTTGTTAGGTATATTTTGGGAAAGAATAAGTTTGCTGCCTTGATAGACGGTTCCCGGGAGTAAGCGGGTGCAAGAAGTTGACTAGTGATAACGATTCGTTCGCGCATTGTTTTTGGCAATATTGTGTTACAAAAATGACAGTGTGGGAGAATCAAAAAGAAAAGTATATCAGTCTCAATTCCGTGAGTGGCAAGCTTTAGCGCGTTAATGTAAGTATTAACGCGCTAAAGCTTGCCTAACAACTAAATAGGTGGCTAAATAAAAATAAGAGAATAATTAAAAGTAAAAGGTAGAATAAAACACAAAAAAATAGATATTTTACTTATTTAATAAATAGATTCACAATTATTTACAATTGTATATTGTATATTCAACATGAATAGACTTAAAATTTACACGATTCAGCGATTATCCTTATAAGGTATCTTTCATTCACTATTTATTACGACATGATAAAGTAAGTCTTTGTAAAAATGTTCATGACACACTAAGTCCCATAATCATAGTCCTCATCAACTTGAAATGATATTGTGCCCCACTGTCAAGTTATATTATGCCAATCAGACTGTGGTAGCAAGTAAGTCTCATTGTCACTTCTTATGACTGTAATGCCCGCACCAAAATATGGTATAACATATGCTGAGCCATCAGAAGGGCCCACAACCTGAAATATTAAATAAGTTGTATGTAAATGTAATTAAGTATGTTATATGTAACTAACATATGTTTGGTTATTAGTAAAAGTGGAAATTATGAATTATAATTTGTACTGTAATAAAATTAAGGAGGTTTAACAAAACTTTGAAATTAAAAAAGAAAAAAATGATCATACAAATAAAACTTATCAATTTACAGTTGAAGTTGTAAAGGATTTGTTATTAAAACTTTAAAAGAGCATTAACAATGCAGTTTTACCTGTGCAGCAATAAGTATGATATCCAATAAGTGTCCCAGGAACAGAAATCCTAAAGTGCATAACTTGGCCAAACCAATTCCTGGATATCCCAAGTAAAATCTATCTAATCCAAACATTCCAAGAAAAACTGATAACAGCAATGCTATTTCCAGAGAATATCCATTTCTGCAACAAACAATAACAGTATTAAGTCATCAGAATAATCAATAAGACTTAAATAAAAAGACACTTACGTCCATTTACAAGGAAGTTTTCTATAGAATGTAGAATTGTTGGTTTCATTACAAATGATCCCGTCAGCTGCTATACATTGCACTGAAAATTTTATGCATACATTATTGAAAATAAGATATATCAAAATTATATATAATTAATTAAAATATTCACTGCAATCACCTTCAGCCTCTCCTTCTGATGGGACCTCCTTTCCTTTTGTGCAACCTCGAAATTGTTGAGTTTTTGGATCAATATGATTTAAACTTGGGTCTGGACAAATAAACTGTCCCAAGCGCAAAGTACTACAGTCAACATGCACTTCTTCAACAGCATGTAAATGCGGCAATAAACTTAAATACAAAGGTAAAACGTAATGGAGCTTCATTGTTTACAAACTTTTTCAAAGGCTTCTCCTTCTTGTGTTCATTGCGTTTTTAATTTAAAGACATGAGTAATCAAGAAATAAATATGCTATATTCGTCTAATTAAAGAAAATGAGATAAAAACGCACAAAATCAACAAGACAAACAATATTACAGAGAGAAATTGTTTATCTTTTGATATGTCAACGTCAACTACACTGACATTTTTAACCTGTCATTGTCAATAATAAATTGTTTTTTTATAAAGGCAAAGAAACATTCGACCATACAGACCAGTCTTTTACAATAATAAATGTAAAAAAAACACAAACTGGGGCCTTACAGCAAGACCTAAACAACCTTGTTTACCATCTTCTTTTGGGGTATATTTGGCTTCTACCCTGGGGTAATCCTGCCAATGTCGAGTGTTAGAAGAGACACAGTACGGTGTGTAAAAAACAGAAATAACAATAAATTATGGATAGTGCTCGGTATAGAATTTAGATTTTTGGAGTTGTCGAGGCCGAAAGAGAGATCTTGAGGAGTTTTTGTAGTTAGTAAACCAACACCACTGAAAAATAATAAAACACATAATAATATGGATTATAAATATACATTGTTAACTTGGAGGAATTTAGAAATTAAATGAATAAATATTGGATCACTAAATGATAACAAAAACATAGAATTTACAGGACGAGGCACAAAAGAGGGGAGAAGATCATGCAATGAGATATTGACACGGGGACAGCTAAACATCAAATGATCCACAGAACCCTCATCAAGGCCACACTCACAAAGAGAGTGATCCCTGATTCTAATTTTGGAGAGGAACACAGGGGAGCAATTATGACCTAATCGCAGACGGATAATGCAGGATGTAGTCGCTTTTTTAAAGTCTTTGTATTTGAAAAACCATGGTCTACTGGGGATACTAGGTTGGAGACTTCCATAGTGTTTGGCTTTGTTCTGGATGTAAGATTGCCATCTTGACTCCCATTCTTTTGTGGAGAGGTCTTTTAAATAAGCCTTTACATCTGAAGGAGGAATATGGGACTGACTATCGAGGCCAGAAGAAATAGCTTCTTTGGCGAGGTTGTCGGCTACTTCATTGCCAGAAATATCAGAATGACCAGGAATCCATGCTAGGACCACATTTTTACCCCTGTTTTGGCATTCTAACAGTTGCTGACGGATACTGAAGGAGAAAGGATTAGGGTTAGAACGGAAGGGGAAATTTTGAATATCTTGTAGGCAGCTTTTACAATCAGAGAGGATAATACCATGAGAGATGTTATGACTAACCACTAATTTTACTGCTTCGAGGATGGCAACTGATTCTCCAGTGTAGACAGAGCATGGGAAGGGGATTTTAAAGGAGAGAATGAGTTTAAATTTAGGGATCCAAACTGCGGAGCCTACATCTCCAGAGACAGAGGTTTTTGAGGCGTCAGTGAATATGGGTAGAAAGTCAGGAAATTCAGATGATAAGATGGAAGAGAGTAAGGAGTTAGCAGCGGGATCGTTCTTCGTGATACCAAAGTTGAGGATGACATGGGGGGAAAAGACGAGGGAGTTGAAGTCAAAGGAGAACATGAGATGATTGAATTTGGATTGAATAATGGGGTGAGGTAGTTGACTAATTTTTTTGAGACTTTCTATTAGGCAAGGGGGGCTTTTATGGGTCCAGTAGTTCGAGGATGGGAGTAAGTTTAGTAGTTGGGTTAAAGGAACCAAAAGGGGATGATTAGATTGCCTATACACATTGCAGAGGAATCTATCGGATAGGGATTGTCTGCGGATACAAAGGGGAGGTTCAACGCATTCCACCTGAAGGGCATTAATTGGGGAGGATTTCATGCATCCAGTGATGATACGGAGGCACTTGGATTGAATTTTGTCTAGTTTAAGGAGAGAAGATTTGTTACAGGGTTCTAGTAGGAAGGAGGCGTAATCAAAGTGACTGCGGATGATAGCGTTGTACAAAAGTTTTTGTGAAAGTGGGTGGGAGCCCCACCACACGCCCGACAGCGCTCTGAGAATGTTGACATTTTTTTCACATTTTTCAGTTAAGTAATTTAGATGCTGAATGCCAGACATGCGGGAATCTAAGAATAAGCCTAAAAATTTAACAACAGAATATTGGGGAATACATTCGTCATTCACAACAATCTCCAAATCGGGGGGGCTTTTTTTTCTTGAGAAAATAACAAACTTGCTTTTTGGGGCCGAGAGAGGAAGACCGTGGTCAAATAGCCAAGAGGAAAGATATCTTAATGCACAATTTAATCTATTGGTTAAATCAGCGAAACAATTTGACGAGAAATATAGAGTAAGGTCATCGGCGTATTGAATCAGGTTGCAGAAACTCGATACAGAGGCATGGAGATCATAGGTGTAAATATTAAAAAGAAGGGGGCTAAGAACTGAACCTTGAGGAAGGCCTTTGAAGATGAGTCTAGAATCCATAAGAGAACCTTCGGAGCGAACAGAAATACTTCTACCCATGTAGAGGTTGCAGATGACGTTGATTATCTTCACAGGGATACTCAGCTGGAGCATCTTCTGCCTGAGTATTGGAAGATGGACGTTATCGTAGGCGGAGGTAATGTCTAAAAAGACTCCAACAAGGTGTTCATTACGGGAAAAAGCTAACCTTACTTCGGAGGTAAAAGTGCTAAGGGCGTCTAGGGTTCCAAGGCCTCTGCGGAAGCCAAATTGGCTAGAAGGTAGCAAGTTGTTATGTTCAATGAACCATTCGAGTCTGTTTTTTAAAAGATGTTCAAAAATTTTTGAGAGAACAGGGGAAAGAGCAATAGGGCGATATGATGAGGGGGATTGGGGATCTTTATTGGGTTTTAGCACTGGGATAATGATTTGTTTTTTCCAATCATCAGGAATAAGAGAGTTAGAGTAGAATTCATTGAAGAGGTTCAGTAAAATTTGCTTTGAGGACGGGGAGGATTTAATGACGAAGGAGTAAGGGATTCCGTCGATGCCAGGGCTAGAGTCGTGCAGATTATCTAGAGCGGCTAGCAATTCGGAGAGGGAGAAAGGTTCCTCAAAGTTGCAACTAGAAGAACTGGGGGAAGAAAAGGAGGGACAAGGGAGACAATCAAGGTTGGGGACAAATGGGGGAGCCAATAGAGCAGAAAAACTATTAATCCACGAATCAGGGTTGCCCAAAGAGGTCGGCTCTGACTGAGAATTGCGAAAGAGTTTAATCTTCTTCCAAACTATAGAAGATGGCGATCGGGGCGATAGGCTCTCACAGAAAGACAGCCAACCCTCCTTCTTTTTTTTAGAGAGAAGGCGTTTAGTTTGGGCGGAAGCTCTTTTGAAATTTAGAAACGTGTCCAAATCAGAGGATCTTCGAAATAGCAGTTCAGCTTCTTTGCGAAGTTTGATGGAGGAAGAGCATTCTGAATCCCACCAAGGTGGAGAATAACGCTTACGGGAGATGCCTTTTTTCAGGGGGATGCTTTCATCGGCTGCAGCAATAAGGGAATTAGTAAATTGATCATATAAGGATATGCAGTTATCTCTATTAACTGTAGGGAAATGTAGTAATTTAGAATTAAGATGGGATGAGAATTTATTCCAATCTGCCTCGGAAGTGCGATATTTAAGAATGGGAGAAAAGGGAGGGGCAGGAGGTTTAGTATCTGAGGAGGATATAAGAATCGGAAGATGATCGCTACCATGGGAGACAGGAAGAATGGACCAGGATAAAGAAGAAAGGATATTAGGAGAACAAAGGGATAGGTCTAGCGCATTAGCAGTAACATTAGGAGAAACTCTCCGGGTGGGAGACCCATCGTTGAGGATACATAGGTTAATGTCATCGATTAGGTCAATTAATTGGATGGAGGATGAGTCAGCAGTAGGGCAACCCCATAGGGGATTGTGACAGTTGAAATCACCCAGAATAACAAGAGGGGGAGGCAAGGGAGATAGTAAGGAATTCAATTCAGTAATGATATAAGGTGTTGGGTCAGGGATGTAAACCGAAACGAAAGTCATTCCTAAAATCTTTGCAGCAACAATGTTTAGATTATTGGAGTTTTGTAAAGGGATGGGAGAGAAAGGGACAGATCGTTTGATAAAGAGCGCACATCCGGCCCTACCGTCATCTCTGTCATCCCGAAGGCAGGCAAAACCCGGGATCCTAAAACAGGAACCAGGACGGAGCCAAGTCTCCGAGACGAAGAAAGCGACAGGGTCAAATTTATTAATAAAGTAGATAAATTCATGTTTTTTGTTGTTAATACTCCTGCAATTCCACTGAAGGAGGTGATAAACCATGATTGTTAAGGATTGTGATGAAATTTTCTAACGAGGAGATGACATTGTTCGGTACGAATTCGCTGAATTTTTGAAATAAGCTTAATACGAGTCTAGAAAGGTCTAAAATAGTGGTGTCTCCACGAGAGATGTCCTCAGGGTTTGGAAAAGCTGAACCATTAGGAAGAGATGATGAGGGGGTAGCAGTAATATTGTTATGGGCAGCAACATCGTAGGAAGTACCTGTGGGTTTCCACGGGCGTTTATTAATACTGACAGTTTTCCTATAGGAAATGTTTTGAGGAGGGTAAGAGGGCTGAGGGGGAGCGGGGGAGGGAATGCTTTGGGATAGAGGGTTATTTGAGGGGGACTGCCTTACAGCATCAACATACGACCGGCGTGGATATTTTTTCATAGCCTCTGTGTATGATATGTTTTGTTCTGACATACACAACTTTATGGCTCGTTGGCGGGAGTGCTCTGAACATTTTTTATCAGTGGCGAAGTGGTTATGGGCACAGAAAAGGCATATAGCACAGTCTTCAGTTACAGAGCATTCATCTCCTGCGTGGGGACCAGAGCATTTAAAACAGACTGGGTTGGATCTACATTGCGACTTGACATGACCAAATTTACAGCACTTATGGCACTGGATTGTAGGAAGTAGATACGAGCTGCAAGGGAGGTTGGTTTCGTACACATGTACATCTTCAGGAAGGGATTGGGATCTAAATGTCAGAACAACTGTCTGTGTAGGTACCCAAACAGGGGAACGGTCAACAAAAGTTTTCCTGTTCATTCGTCTAGCCTTAACAAGGGAACCACAGGATTCAGGAAAATCCACAACTTTAATCAACTCCTCCATATTCATGTCAATTGGAATGTGACGTATCACACCCATTCTTGTTACATGATAACCTGGTATAAAAGTATTGTATTTAGTTGAAATTTCAGTGTGAGATAAAAAATTATTCGCTGCATCGGCAGAAGTAAATAGTACACATATTTTATTTCGACCTAATTGCTTAATGCCACCTTTACTTATACCTTTTATATTCAGACTATGGAGAAATTGACCAAATTTAAGAAGTTTGATGGAGAGACTTAATCTGGGACCAGAAGAACTAGTAACTGGAGGGTGAGGAAGGGAGGCATGAACAATGAAGGGCCCTTTATCAGAGGGAATATATCTTAACTTTTTAGGATCGAAATCAGAAACTGTATAAGTGTGCTGAATAGAAGCGGAGGGTTCAGTGGATGATTTCTTTGGGATACCACTATCTATGGAATCCTCTAGTCGCCTTTTATGGGATGGACCAGGTTGAATTGTTATGTCTGGAGGGTCAGGTGGGTCCGGGGGATCGAAATCCATTGTTAAGAGAAAGACAAAACAAACTTACACAAACACTGGATAACACTTATTGTTATAACATGAACAGACACACACAAATATGAAAAAACTTCAAGATAAGCACTAAAGTTATAGAAAATATGAAAGGCACGTGTTTCCACTAACAACAAGCCAAGCAGAATCCAACCTTGTTTAGGTTTATCGTACCAAGATGTCTTGTTTCGAATGACATATAACAGCTTGTTTATAACTGCAAGAGATCGTTATGGATTTTTAAAGCTTGTAGGGATTCCAGGGGCCGTAATACAAGCTCTTTAAATCCATCATGATCCCTGGCAGTAATTAAAAAGTTAACTTACCCATCTTTCGTTTTGAGAAACACAGCTCTGTATTAGCTAACTAATTTATTAAATTAAGTGATAATTTCAGTAAGAATTTCTGAATGTATTATTTAATTGCTCACTGAATACACTCAATAATTTTATTAATATTTGTGAACTATAAACCAAAATCACAAAATAAACTATAGACCGTAGAACGGACATATCTACCATAGTTTCCTAGTCATTGTTTGATTGAACCGACTCATTGTCAAATTTGACAATGTCAAAAAAGTTAGGTTATGTTCGCTTTAAAACAAAATAAACATTTAATGTGGGGTCTGTTATTCATAAGTTTAATTTATAGATACTAACTATTTTAAATTGCCCATGGCAACCATTATGAGAAATATTTGCCGGGTCAGGTATACGAATTTCATATTCAAAAGATGGCAGAATTCGACGAAAGGTTCCATCACCGTCTATGACCCTTTCCTTTCCAAGCCCCAGAAAAACAAACAAACTTATTTAGAAGCCATAAAGATGTACGAACAGCAGGTGGACACGCGCCGACGCGGTCATGTAGAGTTTATTTACGCGGCCTTAGCGCGAATGAAAGAATTCGGAGTTCACAAAGACTTAGAAGTTTATAAAGCTTTGATAGATGTTCTTCCTAAAGGAAAGTTTATTCCTACAAATATATTTCAAGCAGAGTTTATGCATTATCCAAAACAACAGCAATGTGCAGTTGATCTTTTAGAGCAGATGGAAGATAATCGTAAGTACACTTAAACATATTTTTAATCATACTTCTAAGAGCTATATATTTTTTATTTTATTTATTAGGTGTAATGCCTGATACCGAAATGGATGTAATGCTGAAAAACATTTTTGGAAAGCGTGGAATACCACTTCGCAAGTATTGGCGTATGATGTACTGGATGCCAAAGTTCCGTAACCTCAGCCCATGGTACCTCCCTGAGGAATTACCAAATGATACATTAGAATTAGCAAAGATGGCAATTCAGAGAATAACATCTGTTGACCCAGACACTAAAGTAGAAGTATATGAGGTATATAAAATAAAAAACATATAAACATATAGCCTAATTAAATTTAAGAATATTCTATGTTGTTAATAAATATTTATTTAATTGCAGACAGAAGAAATTGAAGCATCATTAGATAAAACCTGGGTTGTAAGTGCACAGAGTCGAATGCAACAAACATTGATTGAAAAGCAACCTAAAAATGAGCCTCTAACCGTTCGAGGTCCCTTTAATGTCTATTTGAGAGATCAAACTGTTTCATATTTTGTTCTCTATGGAAAAACTAGGACTGAAAACCCAGTAGATGAGACAGACCCTGATGGTATGTGAAAAAAATATACATTGGTGTAAAATAAAATAACATATTTCTTTTATCTTATTATTTTTTCAGTTTTGATAGTTTATCTTTACTTTATATATTAAAAAAAGGTAAATAATCATTGCCCTTTTGTTTAAGATGTGTCAAATATTGAGAAGCCTATTGGTATTCCGGGGATGATTGGCAGTAAAACAACGTTACCAGCAGTGAAATGCACCGTTCACGAACAGGACGACGGGACCGTTGTAGCTGTCTGTGCCACTGGTAATTATTTAAAAAAAAACGTGTTCGCCACCTATTGTCCGGCCACCGAGAGAATGCGTTCCTGACACATTGTGTTTGACATAACGAGGTAATTTTGAAAGGCCGTCTACGAAAACAAACAAAAAAAAAGTCGTCTATTTTGACCCTACAAACAAATAATAAGCAATAAAATGATATTAAAACACACTGATTTTAAATTTTATAACTGATGGCTTACTGTAAGGGTAATAATTACTGATAAAATATGTATTTTTAAAAATGTAAACAAAATCATATTTTCGTAGGGATGTGCTAAAAATATCAGTCAATTTTAAAGTTATCAATCAATTTCTAGCTTGTAAAAGTAGCTTGGTTATAAAAACATGATATCGACGTAAATATGGATATGCTTGAAGCATAACTATTGCGGTTAGTGAAAGAAAATAAATCGGCAAATGTTCGATATGAAATAGATGAATTGGCTCTGCAGTACGGTCATCGGGTGCTGAGACTTATACCATATTATTGCCAATACAATGCTTTTGAGTTTCGTTTGTCTTTTCGACCTTGGGCTTAGCTTCAAAATTAACGTTATACAAGTATCTATACTAATATTATAAAGCTGAAGAGTTTGTTTGTTTGTTTGAACGCACTAATCTCAGGAACTACTGGTTCGAATTTAAAAATTCTTTTTGTGTTGGATAGACCATTTATCGAGGCAGGCTTTAGGCTATATAACATCACGCTGCAACTATTAGGAGCGAAGAAATAATGAAAAATGGGAAAAAAAATGGGGAAAATTATTCATCCTTGAGGGCTTCCGTTGCGTGCGCTGCGAAAGCGGTTTTAGGAACCAAAAATATATGTATGAAAGAATAAAGGGACCTTTTTACCGCGGGAAAACTTCGCATTCCCACGGGAAACCGACTTCTACGCGAACGGAGTCGCGAGCGGCCACTAGTCTTTAATCTAATTATTTACGTTCCTACAATAAAACAATACTGTTTAGATTTTGTTTTTTATTATTTTACCTAGACTTTAACTCGTAACAACATAAAACTTTTTATATTATAAATAAAATATAAATAAGATAAGCAAGTTTTTTTTCTGTTGATTGAAAAATGATTTATCAATGTTGTTTTTTACCCCAACACTAATGGCATGTGTCACAAACGCAATCTCTCGGTGGCCAGACTATAATTAACTTTCAGCAAACAAAAATGCATTTTTAGTGTTTTCTGTATATGTATAAGGTATTTGGGATTATCTATAAGGAAAAGTAATGATTAATTTAACAAAACATACCGCGTGTAAGCTAATTAACATAAAAAAAAAACTTAGTGTGATTATAAATAATTATATAAGAATTCCTACATTTATGTAAGCTTCACTTTACACATTATTTGATAAATATTGTAGTTCTTAGTTTGGTCTATAGTTTTGCAGTAAAAGTGCCGTAACAATTTACCATTATTTTCGATACACAATTACGCTTCACGGATACCGTTAACTATACAAGCGATAATCATATGCAAAACCGTTAATATTTACATATCCCCTAGCTTAAACATGCTAGTATAAACCCTGATAAAGCCCGTAATTATGCAATATTATGTTATATGTTTAATTACTTAGACTAGATTAGGAAACTATACTTATGAAACATTAGTGGCCGCCCGCGACTCCGTTCGCGTGGAAGTCGGTTTCCCGTGGGAATGAGAAGTTTTTCCACGGTAAAAATTACCCTATATGTTATTCTGATATATAACCTATATTACTGTAAAGTTTCATCAAAATCCATTCAGTAGTTTTTACGTGAAAGAGTAACAAACATCCATACATACATCCATACTCACAAACTTTCACGTTTATAATATTATTATAGTAGGACTATGCCACACAGCTATCTGTAAAAAAAAAAAGCCAGACACGAAAAGGCCAGTTCATATTTTTCCCCGTGTACCATTTATTGATTGCAAGTATCTGAGGACACATTCGACACATCGTAAAGTTTGCAGTGTTAAAGTTTATCTATTGCCCGTAAAGTTGCCACCGCAAACGGTCAATCCGTTTTCTCCGGAACGGGCACTTTTAAAAGAAAACACTTGAACAAGTTATTTGTAGTTTGCGCGCTTATCGCCCGGCAAAAACTCAAGTCATATTGGATTTTATAACTTTGCAACGACAAAGCACCTGCGTTATTGTAGAGTGCTCTAATTGTAAACGATAACTTTAGTTTTTTTACTTATATAGGTAAGTAGAGGTGTCTACATGTTGCTACCTTTATTGTCAGTTACATCATTTTAAAATTATCTTATTGATTTTATTTTTGGGCTGGAGAAAAGTAACACGCAAGACGCAGTATTTTCTGTTTTCTGTTTAAAGAGTTTTCGTTTAATTCGTCAAACAAATTATGAAGTATAAATTGCGTTTTGTCCGTTACGTATTACTATTAATGTTAAAAAGGTAAAAAAAACTTATCTTAATGTTTATAAGGTTAATGGTTAAAACCGTTTCTCGCTTTTAAATTTACTTTAAAAAAACGTTTTATAGCATATTTTCTGTCTATCAGATACATTTGTGATTTTGTTTGTTACGAGGGTGAACTTTGACTTTTAAATAAACCTTAGATTTATTCCGCTGAAGACAAATATTTGCGTTAATCGTAATCAAAAGTTTTCATTCTGCGTTGTACTTTTAATACCATTATTTTAAGCTGAAATTTTCATATTGCAGTTATCCATAAAGTGTTGTTTGTTATACAGTCGGTTTAGTAATTTCAGAGTTTTTTTTATTGTGAAGTATCTATATTACTCTTACCTCTCTATAATTTAAGTTTAGTTAGGTATTGTTTCAGTAAGCACTACACTACATCCATGCCAAATGAGTAATGAGAGACGACCTCTGTGGTGCAGCGGTATATATACCGGACTGCTAAGGGTTCCGGGATCGATCCCCGAGTTCCCCCCAATTTCGTAAAAATGGTTTTTCGATATTGGCTCGTGTCTGGGTGTAACTAGGTTCTCCCCTAGTCCATTATGTGGTTACTATAGTACAAGCTTTGCTTAGTTTAGGGCCACACAGTTGGTGTGTCTGTCTGGAGATTTATTATTATATTAATCAAACAAATTATTTGTCCCCAGGAACATCATCGCGAGACTCCCTTCTCTCCTGGATACGATTACTAGCCAAGTACGACAATCCAATCTTATCCGAAGTCCCCGTAATATTCACCCTGGTGGCGCCACCGTCTGATATATCACTCTTCGAGACTTCGCTGCAAGAAACTGAGGCACAGGAACAACAGGAAATCAAGTCGTCATAGTACAATTTATGTATGTGTAGAGATATTTATAGAAATACAGTTTTGTAAATAATTTTATGTGGGAGTTTTATTCATTGCCTTGGATTTGGAGTTAAATATTTCTGTAATGTTATGTCAAAATAAATGAAGTGAAAAGCACGGTTAGCACTAACAAAGGCTAATAAACAGTACTAGAATTGCTTAGAGCAAGTTCTGTCTAAACATTATTAAATTATATAGATAGGGGATTCGTTAAGGCAAATTGCAAGGGAGTTATTTTGCTACAGACAAGTGGTGACCCGTTTTTAAAATATTTTACAGCCACTATAAAGAATTTAAGTACATTCGGAAAAGCTTCCAAGTTCATAACAAACCAAAGGTATCGACCTAATGCACTTCTCGAGCCATAAAACTGAAGAAGGCTGGGTTGGTCACGCTTGCCGAATGCAGAAGGCAAAAGGACTACCTATGTCGCAGACTACCTACATCTATCAAAAAACATCGACGTGTTGGTTCCTGATTTTGTTGGCGAAAGTGTAGGAAGATTGTACCCAATTTAACGCACAGGACTACGAACAATATTATCTGGTAACAGTATAATAACCCTTATGAATATAAAAGCATAGTTTTAACTTAATGTAGGGATGATTGAAACGAAAACACTATTGTTGACTTAAATTGGAACTTGTAAAAGGGTTTACCTGCTATATCACTTTATTTTGAGTCCATGTAATTTCGACGTAAATCTTACAAACTCTGTAACTGTATAGTAACTAAATTATGTAGGTAAGTAAGTATAAAACACGAACATATTGAGGAAGGGCAGGAAATCAGCACGGATTATTTGAGACCACAACTTTTTCAACTTACTTAACCGCATACCTACTGCGGGTTCAAATGATATAATGGATATAAATTTATTCTTTATCAATAACCTCTCAATTTTTCCTTTAAAAAGATGTGCATACCGTAATTTGAAAAAAATGAGGATATTTAATCCCAGTAGACGGTTACTAGCAGCTAGCTAATCGCAAGCAGCCATCTTTTACTATGTTTTTTTTTATTATGTTCTCTTTTTATCTTACGTTGGGTTCTTATTTATGTTGGTACCTATTTTAATTCTTGTGGCGTACACTTTAACTATTGTGTTGTAGGTATCCCCAGCTTATAAACGCCTACTTTTTATTTGTTTATATTCGCCTTCAAATCAATCGAAACTTTACTATACTTATGTCTATATTATGTCATTTATCTAAACGAGAGTAAGGTTAGGAGCTCTTCAATTATTAATTGATGTAATAGATATCCCACAATTCACTTACTAACTTCACCAACATTAAATTCTCGTTACCACACTCCACACAGCAATTACTATAATTGTCGAGCGGGTACCAAAAACAGCTGTTATTCGGGCAATCCCTTGGGCACCCTTCACACTGTGTAACTTACTAAGTTAAGTTTGCAACTTTTAATAACTGGGCCGAAGGGGCGACCAGTGATAAAACGAGCCAAGTTTTATATGCGTTGATATATCTGCCAGTTATGCCGTTAAGTTGTAGGATTCGACAAGAGGGCTGTTCCAACGAGATAAGTTTCGCAAAAGCTTATTAACATAGTAAGATTTCAGCGCGTTCGTTCTTGTGACTATGTGACCTTAGGACCTACAAAAGAATCTTCTTTTAAAAAGAGTTTCATACATTATTTTATTTGACTATTATTGTATACCGTCATCCAAGCTTGAACAATTTTTTAACGTGTAAGTACGAAAGGTTATGTATATTGTTATTTTTTTGTCTCCCGTCCAAAAATAGGGATATTAAAAGTAATACGTGGCATCGCAGCTCTTAACTTAATGATCCGATTTTGATATTTTTTTGTTTTATTAGAGACTCAATTTCTGGGGTATTCATTATAAAGATGAAATCATCTGTATAGGAAGACTTTAAGGAGATATTGATTAAAGACATACCTATAAGATGTCGTTGAAGTTTTTTATTGTAATTACTACGCTTTTGCTACGAGATGCTACGTCTCTTGTTGAACCTTATCATTTTTGGATAGTATGAAGCTCAATTGATGCTTTGATTTTATTCTCTACTAAAGTTCTTATTTAAAAAATTTAACATTGGTTTGATTATTTTAAATAAACTTTTTAATTATAATTTTATACAGATATTTATAAAAAACATAAGTAAGTACATATTTGAGTTTGAAATCTAGGTCTTTATCAATGAAGCACTCAAAGTTGTTAGTTTAAAAATATTTTTATGAACATATTTTACATTTTGTGCTTAATCATCCTCAAAATCGATCTATTCATTCAACATTTCGATACACATTTGCCGTAACCCTTTACTTTTCACATTCATTTATTAGCTCACAATACAATTAGCTAAAACCAAATATTTGTGGTAGGTAATCCATGTTAGGGTGTACGTTATGACGTCACAACCAGAGGTGCACGCAGTAGCCGCAGGTTTCATGCGGTCGCCTAGCGTCATGTTAGACGGTTTCACGTGAATTAGATCGGTGAAATAAGCTGGGTAATAAGCAGATAGATGGGAACTAAGCTTTAGTGCTCAGACATTAATAGTAGAAGTTATAGATGTGTGTAGCAAGTTACACTTAAAAATTACTAAACATAGTTTTTTAGCTTTAATATTTTAACAAGTGGCCGCCCGCGACTCCGTTCACGTGGAAGTCGGTTTTCGGTGGGAATGAGAAATTTTTCCGCGGTAAAAAGTACCCTATATGTTATTCTGATGTATAACCTAAATAACCGTAAAGTGTCATCAAGATCCATCCAGTAGTTTTTACGTGAAAGATTAACAAACATCCATACATCCATACATACTCACATACTCTCAAACTTTCACATTTATAATATTAGTAGGATTGCTAATATGCAAAACTTGCCAAAAGGTTTTTAAGGACTATATAGTTTTATGTTTAGTAAACTCAAGGTCTAAAAGCAAACATTAAATGTGTAATAAACAAACTAAGAAGATTATTATTTTGCTTAGAGCATAAATGAGTTGCCAATTTAAATAGTTTGCAATTAGCGATCGTTAAAGAAAACTTTAATCAAGACGTTTGTTAAACTTTAGATGCTCTTGGTAAAAGTTTCACTTAAGACGTGTGTGTGTATATTGAGGTAATTAATTTTATCGTAAGTTATATCGTTCAGTACCCCAGAGACGGTATCGTTCGTACAGTAATTATGGCTAAATATGTCAGCATGTGATAGAACATAGGATTTTCTACCATACTTACTTTACTTTTCACACAAACACTAATGCCCGTTTTCACCAACGTCCCCTAAAATTAAGGGGACACTTAATATAAGGACTATAAAATAAGTATTTTTAAGGCTTTATTTATTATTTTTTACTACAATTTGTTGTCTGTTAATATTTACAAACCCCAAGAAAATTTTATCGCAAAATTTGTACATTTAAGTGTTGTTTAAAATGAGTTAGGAATCCCTTAAATTTAGGTAACGTTGGTGAAAACGGGCATAAGTACACCTAATAAATCTCTAGATTACCACACCAATTGTATAGCCCCAAAGTAATCGAAGTTTTATGGCTACCACACAATGGGTTAGGGTATAAACCAGGAACATCTAAACTTGAACCAATTTTAAAGCTTTTTATAAATTGGTTAACAAACATTAAACAGGTAACGTTTCTCCGTTTTAAACTCAAAACCCTTAAACACTATGTAAATTTTACGAGACTTTTAAATGGATTAAACTATGATGAAATAGCTTACACAACATTATGTGTTTAAGATATTTCTCTGTTTTTCACAGAAGCGTAGCCACGCGTATTAGCTAGTATTCCAATACATTTACTGAAAGAAAAGTATCACAAAAGCTACCAAGAATCGCAAATGTTCTTTGAAGCAGCGCGTTGTTTCAATGGTTAGGTATCTCTTTAATCTTAACCCTTTGTTTGCCGTTGTAGTTAACCCGTCGAATGCCGAGATCAGTGAGATTCGAAGGAGTCGTTCATTAAGAAGATACACCACAATTACGGGAGCGGTTGAATTAGCGTAAGTAGATAGGACGGATACAATCAGTGCCAACGGTGTCGTATGCATTGTAAATTTCGAGTATCTTCTGTTGAATTTTCGATGGGATAATATTTTAATTATGCCGAATGAATAAACGTTGTAATATGAAATAAATAAGAACAAGTTTGTAGTTCTTAGACAGTCGGTACTGTTGGTAGGTACTTGTATAGGTATGTACCTAAGTAGTTTATTAAGAGTTTATTCCCAAAGATCCTTTTGGTTGATAAATAATGCTCATTTTAACACAGATACCAGTCCTGGAAAGGTTAGCCAATATCTAATTATTATTGCTTAAGAATAAAACATATTTTAATCAGTTCCACAGAAGTTCGTCTATGCAAATATAAACCTTGTTTGCATACGCCAAAAAAACAAGAGGAAAGTTACCTTTTAGAATACGTAATTACGCTGTTTTCTTTGAAGTTCCTGATTTTAAATTACGAGAGGCATCCGCAAATTGTTTACTGTTTGCTCTCTGATTCACTCGCGCTGTTCTCCAACTCTCAATTTGTTATGTTTGTGATAAGCACGTACTTGGCATCTCATTCGTTCGTCACATAATTCACGTAATCATTCACCGTTCGCCGTTCGTTCACTTGAGTTCAGTCAGTGACAGACCGCCACTCGCTCGCTTCGAACGTCAGTCGCTTTCGGCCATGAGGCGGGAGTAACGCACGCTCGCGTTCCGAAGTTGTTACGTATCTACATCTTGATAAAGTGTTAATAAATTCAATAATCAGTGAACGGTGGAATGAATTGACTGTATCATAAGTTTTAATTATTATAAAGTTACTTTGAATAAAACTTTGTAAAGACGGTATCAGAAGCCCCAGAGCTATGTTTAGAACGACAGTATTCATTTCTTTTATTGTTTTCTTCAGTTGTATCGGTAAGTGAAAACTTAATTAGTATTAATTATCTTGGTAGGAAGAACTTTTTATTCGCGTTAATAATGAAATCCGTTAAAACCAGTATTAAGTGTTGGTGCAAAACTAACCGACCTTCACGTCGTTTCGGAGATGTAAACAATTTAAAAAAACTTGCATATTTAAAGCGCCAAAACCGCATTTTAAATGTTCCGAAATTCTTGCGAATAGGGTCAATTCCCTTATGAATGAATGGTGGGAGTGGGTCCGGTGTACGGAACGAAGTGTTTGAAACTTTAATGTTTATGTTGCGGTTTCATTTGTTAACGGCACTATTGTAACAAGTAACAAGAGCAACAAAAGGTTAACAAGTGGTCGTAATTGATTCATATTGTAATAATTGTCTGCAATCAGAAATTAATGAACAGATGTAGGGACTTACTCAGTTACTTTACATTAATATAGTCGAGTGGAAATTTTGTCAAAATAAAAGGTGGATACAGATTGCATTAATAAATCATAGGATTTAACCATAAACCCATGATAAATACGAAACTACGACTGTGATTTACAGTCCATCCATACTTACGTACGTCGTACTTTTTAATTAAGATTCATTGTTATTCGTTAATGTGCTAAGTACTTAACTAAATAAATAATATTTTTTTATAAATAATAATTTGAAAAGATTTACATACTTATAATAGCGTAAATTAAATAGAGATTTTTTAAAAGACTTTATATTTAAAAAAAAACAAGATAGTGGGTATTTGGGTTTAATTGAAATTGCAGGAGACGAACGGGCGGTTACAGTTTGCACTTGCAATGTTTCATCTGCTGATTAATTGAAAAAGTGGAATGTAATGATCGTGGAAAAAAAACTAACCTACTTACTAAACTAAATGTATTTTATTTCATGTATTCTGAGAACACTATTCCCCACATAAGGGTTATATTACTTAATATATCAAGTAAAGCACAAATAACAAAGGAACCAGCTAATTAACTTTATTTTCCGCCTTTTACCAAACATCACTGTAATCTTATCCACAATTATTTCGTGTAACCCGAGATCAAAGACACTGGAGCCCCTTAGATTGTGTGTCCTTCATAATTTATTTATTACAACCTCATTAATAAGTGCTTTTACTCTGAATCAGAAGAGCCTTCTTTGTATTAAACTAGACACAATTTTAGTTAGCTAATATTGTAAGACATGGGTACATGTACCGTATAAAACACTGTTAAAAATGTCATGGATGTAATTTAACTATAGATTTGATATATATCCACGTTTAGGCATTAAAGAAAACTAGACAGTTTTAAACTCGATCGAGAGTAGATACCATGTACTCGTACTTAACGTAGAGAGTTTAAGTAGCCATTTTGCTTAGAAGTATAATATTTGAAGAAATTAAAAAAGGGTTTCTTGGTAACCGAGTAAACAAAACATTCTTTTAACTTTGAAAAGTATTTTGAAATACAACGTTTGACCTAATGGGACAGGTTTGAGATAAAAATTGGTATTTCGCCAAGCGGATTACAAACGTTCAAAAAACACCGCTTCCGCAAAACAAGTTTTTGTATTATTAATAAAGGGTTGGCGATATCGTCACAGTATCTATCGCGGAGACATTTTTTTATCTGTTTTTAACCTGTGGTGTGGCACAATTGGGCAGCCGGCCAGTTGCCTACGCGTGATTTGGCGCCAAACGAACTCGACGCGCTTGCGTTTGTACTCGTAAACAAATGTCAAAGTTTGATTGCTCGGCCACAGTTGAAACACGAAAAACAGCGTCAGCTAATTTAGGGGGACAAAAAGTTGCTCAAAACAATAACAATGAAAGATAAGATAGAAAGAATGAGGAAAATTGTAAAATACGATTTTATGCCACCGTCTTTCAACCTAAAACAATAAATATTATCGATACCCGAGATCCCCTTAATTATTTATTAGTACCTACTTAATGTCAGTTTATAAATTCTCACTTTTTAAGCCTATTATTTTAAAAGAACATACCTAAAATACCTTAGTTGGTTGTTTAGTTACAAATTTTAAGCCAGATTATACAAATACAAATACCTACTTAGTATATTTCAAAATGAAATGATGTCATAAGTTTAAACGGACATCCATTAGTCATTAAAGTTGTACAGGCTCACACCATAATGTCTAAGTTTCTCGATCCAAAAGATTTGCAATGCAAATCGTCCGAGACAAGGCCTGACTATCAAAAGTGGAAACCTTTAGAGTTCTCCTTTCTATAATTCTATCAAGAATAATCGTATTACTGTACCTTTTCGTCTCTACTGAAACGTGCTACCTCGATTAAGTATTAAGGACTATCAGGTGCTGGACTATTGTGAAAGGATCTTGCCAAAGAGGCTTTTCTCGGAAACGATTCGATTTTCACGGAGTTAAGAGACTTAAATTTTCAATCACACTGTTTCGGGTTATAGGGTTGCATTTTTATCTCGTCAGAATTTTTAGCCTGTAATTGGAGGTTTTTAAATGAAATCTTTTATAATGAATTATTTAATACATTGTCGAATTACCGGGGGTCCGCTGTATAAGTAAAAAAGGTGCCTATAATTTTAGTTCCTTCTGAAATGTTGGTACAATTATCAAGAGTATCAATTGACTTCGGTTATTTTTATTTGCCCTTAATTGCCTAGTTGTCTCCAATGGTTCATATCAAACAGGTGATGATATCGATACCGGGCATTTAACCAAGTTTTTTTATCATTAATTAATACCTATACCCAAATAAAAACAATGGGAAATAATTTGGAAATTCTAGGATTTTAGCAAAGCCTTGATAGTGTGGCTTTTGTCTCAAGTAGGTAATAAATAAGTAACAAGTCATGTTTTTATTATAATTAACACTTATACAATAGAATAAATTTTTCTTTTAAGATGTGACGTACGTTATTATAGATAACGTCAGTATTTATAGAGTCTCTCAAGGTTCTGTCTTATGTCCTCACTATTTCATTTTATACAAATGTCTTTTTTTTTCAAACGTATATAGTGTTTTATACGTTTTGAATTTTACCTATTGCTACAAACAGAATTCCTGTTAATATCCGTTTAGTTCAATATTTCCATTTTAGTACAATAACGGGCAGATGTTTGATATATGGTGGCACCTTTTATAGCCGTTTACCGTTGACTTTATTTAACAAAATTGCAGCACCTGATGAGATATTATTTATCATGTACTTACCTATCTAGAATCATAAAAAAGAACATTCTTACACGTATGACACCATATTTGAATAAAGTAAATATTTTATCCAATTCATAATAAAGAATAAGGCTCCGTAGTAGAAATTGAATTTCATGGAGTAACCCTCGCGTTAGACTTTAGTAGCTGAACTTTCAGACAGTTTTTTTCTTATTCAACAAAAGGAAAGTTAAGTTTTTTCTTGAAAAGTTAGCTTCGAATATGATTCAAAGATTCAACGTAGGCATTATTATGGAGGCACAAATTTAAAGAAATGTAGAATAGGTCAGTTACCTACGTACCGTATCATGTAAAAATTGCTAAAGTAACAGCTGATCGTGGTTTAATTACTGATTTAGTCAAAATCTAATTAAAATATCAAACCAATATCAATTTTATGACTAAAGTAATAAGTACAATATTGTATTGTGTGTCCCGAGTAGCCCTATCCATCAAAAGGACGTCTGCTAACACCCTTCTCGCCGTGTGTGTGATTTACCGAAACGCTAAATTAATTTTAGTCAAGATTAATTAACTTAACCTAAGTCAACAACCTAGCTAGAGACCAGTGTGACATGCTCCAAATTAAATATTGGGTGATACAAGGGTTTCGCTATTGTCCTTTTAGCCAATCTCAGTATTTAGAAGCAAAGGTAATTATTAAAACGATATCACCCGACCAAGTTATATAAAAGAAAAATCTTGAACTAACTACTATAATTGAAATGCGTTATGCCAACGATGATATGGTTTTTGGTCATTCAAACGCTGTTAGTCACTTTATAGCCTTCACAGTATTAAATAAAATCTAATCAATAGGATTAGATTTGCAAAACAAAGGACATTTATTTGATCTTATCGCTACATAAAGGCATAAACACCTTCATAACACTAGTATCAAAATGGTAGCTATTGTAGCGTGCATCTTCACTAATGAACACCTAAGTCCCATCTTTACTTTAGTCTTCCCTGGAATTAACAAAAGAGGATTTGCCACATAATCCAGTGCCCGGGCCTAGCAAGGATTACTGCTGGCACCGTTTTTATACTGTCGGGGTCCTTTGAAGATTCTCCTGAAAAACGGTTAATTATCTAACTGTAAGTAGGCTGCGAGGTTTAATCAAGACTACAATTTATTTCATCGATTTAGTTAATAACAATCAGAATGTTATTTTTTATCTATATTAACCAAATATCTATATAACTAAAAGGCAATCTGTTCTAAAAAATCTTTTTCAGTTATTATTTTTTTATTTTAGTTTTTTGTCTTATTAACGAAAATATAGATTGTTTGATACCGAAATATAACACTTCAACTAAAAAGAATTAAGTCCATAAAACATGGGACTTTCAGTAAGATTTTCAGACAGACCAGTCCTAAGTTCCAGATGGTATCACTTATTCCTGATTCCTCTAATTATCATAAAAAGTAGCTTGGGCTGAACAGATTTTTTACCTAAAAATGGTAATTTCTATATCTTCCTTTCAATTTGACGTTTCATAAAATCTCTTTTATGTTAATTTGTTTTTGGCGCAATCATTAGCAATTTGATTACTTAAAAGAAATTGTCGTTTTATTTCACGCAAACTTTCCAATTGAACTGTGTATTTTTAGGTTTTGGTTATGTTTTTGTTAATAGGTAGGTAACTACAAGTATCATTATTTCTACGAAATAGTTTGTAGGTGCATTACCTACCTCTATATAGATACGTTTAGATATAGTTATGTTTATGAAAACGACAAGGTATATGGCAAAGAGATATCGTGTATTAAATGTATATATTTATTTTAAGTACCTAAGTACCTGCATTGCCTACATGTCTCTCTTGTTTATTACACAACCCATGTTTATTGACATAGTTAGATTCGTAAGTGATAAGTGTGGTGGGAAATCGTAAAATTTTAAATAACAACCTTAAACATTAACAACGCTGGTGTCATAATTTAACTCGTAACATAAATTCTGTGAAAGCAAGAAAATTAATCTCTGTTTCTAAATATTTCAGTAAGCATTGCACTTTTGAAGTAAGTCGATTTGATTAGTAGTAGGATATTTAAAATGGGATGTTTAAAGAACGAATGTGTCTAATTAAACAGGGTTAACCATATTAGAAATAACATAGCATGAATAATGAAACTACTAATATTGTTCTAGACACCTAAGAACTGACCTATACTGTAATTATTAGGATAATGCAATACACACCTGCAGCATTGCTTCCATTGCAAGATATAAATAAGTCAATAATAAGCACAATAAATAATTGTTTGCAGTCTTTAACTGATGTCTATCAACAAAGCAATCTTACCACTCGTTACGTTTCAATTTATTGTTTACAAGAAAAATAAGACGTCATATGTCAAGGCAGGCAACGTTAGTAAGGCATCGGCGGTCGTCTGGATGCAATTTAATCAACTAATTGTTCAGCTCTTACTAGAAGTTGTTGAATGGGTGGCAATATTACGTCTTACGTACTCATATAGCTGTGTGGGTAGGCTATTTGTATACGACGCACACACAGAACTGGATCGTACGATGATTTCTAACCAATGGAAAGGCGCGGAGTCGTGGGCTCGTCATCCCCACCGTGCGCCGGAGTTCTTGGAACGGTTACCTGTTTTAATGCCACATTGGTGAACGACTTCATGGCCACTGTCAAGATATCGCGCAAAACACCACATACTTTATCATAATTATCAATTCGTCTCTCTTACAGTCTAGTCTTTACTGATAACGCATTTATTATGTAGCGAAACTGCTATCTTGCTAGGAAGTAGCTAAATCTAGAGACAGCTGTGTAAAGGATGGATCGGAAAAATCGAAATTCTGATTGGTAATAAAAGTAAAAGGATCCCGATTCGGGCGCTCAAAAAAGTAAATACAAAAATCACGTTTTGATAGCTAAACAATCCGGGCGGCTTGACCCAATTACGTGAAATTCTCTCTCGTCACGCCGTCGAAGCGGAATATCATTTGAGTGAAATATTATTATTTGGGAGACGTCTGCAATACACGACATGGTTTGCTATTATTAGATGCAGTCTATTTCTATCCCCGAGCTCTAAAATACTGTTGTCTATGTAGTTAAGACAAACACTAAAAGGTGACAACGTGTTCTTGATCGGTTATTTTAGTTCGCGGAAACACGTTTTAGGCACTATTGACTTTTGGTTTAACTTAGCCATTTAAGCGTTTTCTATTAAAAATGACATTTAATTAATTCAATAGAGGCACAAGACCTATTCTTAAATTCCAGTGTCAGTAAATCTTCTATTTATTTAAATCATAGGAATATTTAAAGCAAACAATATTTTTAAATTATCAGCCCACGTTATTGACTCGTGAAATGTGAAATAGTTGTTCTGTTTGTGACGTGATTGTGTTTTATTCCATACACCTACCTAGATATCAATCGAATTTAACACGCAGATAGGTACCAAAATGGTATTAATCAGAAACCTTCTTTATGAAACATGCTGAAAAAGAGGCGGTATTATAAATAGAGCGGGAGAGAAGTTGTTTGAAGTAAAATTAGGTATTCAAGTTGTCTTTTAGAGAAGTCTGTAAGTAAGCAGATGCCCTAATGTGAAACTTAATAAACTGAAGACCTCTAATAAACATTTTCTTATAGAACATTTGTATTATCTGTGGCCAAGTTAGTAGGTACCTAAGTCAGTGGTAGGTACTAAACTGTTATTACAAAACGATGATTTATTATGTATTAACTGATAATTCTTTTTTACACATGCCATATGCCATGCCAAAATATTTAGGTAAAAAGCTGATTAAAAATATTTTGAATGTTAGAAATTTTAGACTCCGTGGACGTGCAGCTATGATCTCATTGTGTAGCTGTACCTTCACTTAAAAATCATTGTGTTAATGCGTTTGAGCAGATTAATATTCTATTCTCCATAATAATGGCCGAGCGACCCTGTGTGACTACATTTAAAGGCTGATTTAATATCAACAAGAGTTTTAGAATAAACATTAGTCATTTACATGCATGATGTTCTCTTTTTTAAGCACGGGTTACCTTCTAAGCCTTAAAGAGTCTTATATGTCACATTTTCATCAGAGTATGATTTAATTTGTAGTCGAAAAACTAACCTTAAGATTTTACCCTCATTAGGCGTCATATCATTGTCCTATAAAATTAATCCAAAAGAAAATTCTCTTTGCATTTTACGGATTGTCTTACACAAAATTTATAGGCATTCTAAAAATCCTAATCGTCGCACGCACATTGCTATGTTAATTGACATCGTTACAGAAGATAACTGAGGTTTTTTTATTCAAACGACCAATTCAGGCTGTGACTTGCTAATTGGCTATTATTACTGGATTAAATGTTAAGGATTAGCCCTCAACTAATTGGGAACACACGTGTGGTCGACAAAGTTGTAAGGATGAAAACTATAAGCATAGACCTTATTGAATTAGCGCAAACAAGGTAAATAAGATTAGCGAAAATAAGCCTTAATTTTAATTAATGTTTATAATCTGTGCAGTGCTTCTGCGGAATTAAGGCCAAAATGCTGTTTATTTATTTATTGTGTGCTTCCTACCTTAAAACAAAGCAATAAAATGTTAATATTTACTTATTTCATATCCTATTATCAATTTAAAATTAATAATTTATTCTAATAATAAAAATAATGAAATACTGCAACTTCCTTTTCTATATCAATAAAACTACCTACTTCACTTTGCAAAACATAAAAACGGATATTCCCTTTATAATCTATTTCCTGATTGTGAAAAACATTAATAAAATTCAAATAAATATCTAGTACAATTTTATTTGTCTCTATTTATACCTAGGTACTTATTTTATCTATAAATCATTTACGATGTGTTTCAACTATTTGCAACAGTTGTTTAAAAAATGAACAAAACTTGACATACCTAACATTTTTTTTTTCGATGATTCTAACCTTTTTATTGCGTTTTAAAGGTTCGTTTTAATGGTTCTAAATCAAAATCATCATTAACCTCACAGGACACCGACCTATTATTAACTAAAAACCTTATTAAATAAATAACTTTAAGTAAGCATTATAAGAGTAATTTTTATTTGTCCAATTTTCGTTACAAATTCTAGGTACCGAATGTAACCAAACCTAAATTTCATTTCCAATCTTCCAACACAATTTTTTCATCCAAAACCTTTTAACCTCTCCACATGTTGTTTCAGATGCCCTCAAAGAGAATTGCAGCGAGGAGGAAGACTTCCTAAAGCGCTGCTCCCTCGCGCTACCCGTGCTTAGCTCTCCTGAAATATCCTTCGCCTTAACCCGAGAAGAACTGGATAAAAGCTGTGTGTGAGTTAAGCCGTACTCATCTGTTTGCGTCGTATGAGCACTCGAGATAGCAGTTTCAGCTAATTTAGTTTAGTCATTAGGTGAGCTTTTCAAAGGGAGCGTTTGGTAGGTTTTGGTAGGCGATTTTAAGAGTTGAATTAGATTAAGGAGTAATGGCCATTTGTAGAAAAATTAAAAGTTTTATTTTTCGTCTGTTGACTTTTTATTAAAGCCTAAACTTACACTCTTATTTAACAAACAGCCAATCGCTGACCACCGCTAGACGAAAGATCTACTTGTTTTTTTTGTATGAAATTATGCGCATATTTTAGAAAAAGGTTAGTCAAAGGTTATTTTTTCGAGAAAACCGTAAAACATTTGTAATTACAGCTTGAAATTACACTCTTACTTATGTATGAATAAAATTGTGTTTGAACTAAAGCATGCTAATGTAATTTCGTAGCCGCGAGCGCCCCTGAAATATGTAGATATATAAAAATATAGAAAAGTTTAACTATCTCATGGCTGCAGTGTAATTAAGCACCAACTTAGTTTCTCTTTTTAGCCACTAAGTACTCAGTTGCTTTAAGTTATAAAGCCTTTTTCACTTTAACAGTATCATGATAAGGCGATCTTGCACTCACTCATTTACGTCTCGGGAAGTTTCTGGAAAGTTTTGCTTAAGACTCATCTTGCATTCGCCTAAGGAGGGAAATGCTCGGAAAATGCTAGACTTGGCAGTTAGCAGGGGGTACATCTCAATTTAGTGCTCTTGTTTGTGGTAAATAGCAATTTGAAAGTTGGCGTTAACTCGCACTGAGTTGGCTGAATGGCCACTAGATTGTTTGCTAGTTCAACCGCAAATATAACGTTTAAATAAAAAAAAACGCATTTTTAACTATTAAACGACGTTTCAGTTATACTTAGGTAGCCCACCTAAGAGAAGGAAATTATACGCTTAGGGCAATTATGCCTTATGTACGCAACATCAGTTTCACTGTATCTCTGGTTTATACATTGTATGTAGAGTTAGGTATAAGTTTGCACGTTAAAGTAGAACTAATAACGTCTCACACTACACGTGCTCGTGACAGACAGTATTAAAACCATAAATCTTTGCTAGCATCACGGTGTTATCTTTACTTACTTACGTATTTCTTCATTATAGTGTTTTGTTCAGTAGAAAATAGTCTTGCTTTGACTATATTTTTAACACAAATCCACGTTAAGTACCTATCCGTCGAAAAGAAACCTAAATGCTATTAGAATAAAACGGAGGTTTAATTTAAAAACAAATCTTTCATAGACGCATTACCACAGTTCTTTATAGACGGGTTACCACAACCATCATAGTAACTTTATACGACCTCGCACTCTGGCTCAATGGCGGTACTTAGAAAACAAACGTTAAGAAATGTCCTTTAATTTCCAAACGCCAAGAAACTCAAATAAAAGGCAGTTACATAATTACAAGAGGTTTTTCAGAGTACATTGCCAAATGGAAGTACCTACGAAATAAATAAGTAATGAGAAGGTTATGAAACCGTCTGCTTTTGTCTAAATACAAAGCGAAATCGACCTAGGTATAATTTCATAGCTTTACAGTACGTAGGTACGTAAGAGTGCTTTCTTTATAAATTTTAAAGTAGCATTACGTTGAGGAGAGTTATTCTAAAGGGACTTACGTAGGTACGTATCTATAGGTGTTTGGTACATATTTACACCTGTCGTAAACAATATTTTAATTTATGATAAAGTCCACGATCTATTTTGGTCCAACCTTTAAAATGCTCAAAGCTTTGTGAAATGGTGTCTTGAACGCTAGAGAGAAATTCAGGCAATGCATTATAGCAAAAGTGCTTTTATGAAAACTGTAAATACATTATTATGTAAATGTTAAAAAAAAACAAATGGTTTTAGTATTTATCTCTGCATCAAGGTAAAACCGAATAGGACATAAGGGACCTTAATTTGAATACTTAACTCGTAATTTTAGTGATACAGTCAGCGAAAATTTACTTTATTGCTTAATTTATAAGCCAGTAGTTTCATATAATCTGGTAAAATAAGTTGTCGGAGTAAAACCCAACTACTTTTGTAATTTGAAACAATGATATTATAAATATTGTTTTGCGTCCAGTAGAGACAGAGTTATCTCTCTTGCCGTGTGGACATCTAAATCTGTATAGATCTTCGACAATCGTAATGTATATTTCTAACCGGGGTGGGTTTATGTGCTAGTAACTATCACTGTAAAGCCATGCTGTAGTTTCATCTAGACAACTCTTAGGTTTATTATCTTATTTAAATTTATAGTACGTGAAAATTATGATTTTGTTATACGTCTATGCAAACACATGGCAGGTAGCTCTCACATTTTTTTATTGCCAGTCCTAAAAATGTAAATAAATTGAATCCCAAAGAACGTCTCGAATAATTACGCGTCTCCTCATCCAAATTGCAATCTAAATACGAAATCCTTTCGCAAAACATTATTCATATCATTTACTATCACAATTTAAAAGGTTAAAAAGGGGCCGGCTGGCTCTTTGGGCACTTTTTTAATTATGCAAATGTTGTTCCAGCGAGCTCCGGGCCGGGATAGTATGTATCAACAACTACACCAGCGTGTGTATGGAGAAGCAGGAGCAGGTGTTATTCCGTCGCATCTACGCTGGCATCACTGAGGTGGTGCAGGAGTTGTGCAGTCGAGGGTCGTACCAGGACGAGTACCTGCAGCATGCCACGTGCGTCAAGAATGTACGGCCAGAGTATGAAGAGTGCAGCAAGCGGTACGAGGTGACTCTGACCACGCTGAGCAACAGCCACAAGAGCGAGCAGTACGAGTCGGACCACTCCAACCACGAGGACTATTTGAGGACTGTCTGCTGGTACGGATTTGATTTTAACTGGTTTGTTATGTAGACTAGATTTGGGAAAAATATGTGTTGAGAATTTGTTTACGAAATTAGGCATAAATAGACCTACGTAAATGGAAGTCACCTGCTTTTATTTTGTATAATATTTTTAATTATATCATCAATTCGCTCAAACTATCGGACGGCATTCTTTGCATGGACTTTATGAAAGCGATTTAATGTTCCTATGACAAGTAAATAAGCTGTTTATATTTGCATAATTCACATATTTTATTAAATACTCTTTTATAAATATTAACATGGAAAAGCTGAAGAGGTGTTCACTTTTAGGCCAATCAAAATGCAATAGCTATCAAATAAGTATACTAGGTATAACGTTTTCTACGCCAATTTTTTTTTTCTCACAGTGACAAAAGTTAAGCTTATCTATCCAATAATCTACCGTCTTACTTACAAAGTTCGAGAAAAGTCGTAAACCTTATGGTGTGGAAGTATGCATTATATCCATACGATTAGCTTCCCAACAATACTCAAAGCCTCTTTGCCACACGCAGTTTTCTTTTCTTACTTAAGTAACGAACTTTATATGATTTACCTACTCATATAACTATGTAAGTATTTCATAACTCGGGAATTTCCAAGTAGGGACGAATTATTATGATGAGCTGACCTCACTCCGAGATAAATTATTTTCGCTTAGTGGCCGAAACCGCATTCGCTAACTAAACGTTAACGTTTTCTTTTTGTTTCTACATACGAACAGCGGTGGGTCCGCTCGGTAAAATAACTTAAACCTTACAGGCCTTTGAACCCCTGAAGTATCAAAAAAGCATCAGGTATTCGTAAAGTTTTTCATTGTTTTTGGCCCCGTATTTCAAAGTAACCAAAACCGCCCTATTGGAGCTCCGTTAAACATTTTTAAAGCTGGCTACCAGCAGTGTTCGACGAACTCAAAAGTTCCTCTTGACACTTCCCTTTTTAGCTGGGATGAGTTTTATTCGATTTTATCGAATATCGAGATGCCTCGTATTAACTTAGTCTGCCGTTATTTTTGTTTTTGGAGCTAAATATAAAACGGGTCTTTACCCATTCAAATATTTATCTACCAACTTTGGCGTCCATCTATCGATGTCATCAGAGTTTTGTTATATTTATTTACATTCCGCAGTGAAGAAAATATACACAATAACGTAACATTGAATTATTTTGTAAATATTTACTATAAATCAAACAGATGAAGAGCTTATCGACAACTATTTAGTTTTTCCATCTAAGCAACACGGGTTTTTGATGTGCTGTGCAGATTCAACTAAAGATAATTCAACTTTCTACATTTTTATTAGCGTAAAAGAAAATATATTGGACAAGGTTATATCCCATGTGACTTCATTATACATCTAAGCTAACATTATAGAGGTAAGTGTTAAGTTTGTGACTTTTGATGAAAGGGGTCAGCTCTAAGAAGTTATTACTGAATCGATTTCAAATATAAATTTATCAGTAGGTAGCCATATTTTCAGTTAGTGATAAGTTTATTTTATTAAGGCAAAAAAACTCAACCCTTATATCTTGAAGAAACTCCCTTAGAACAAAGTTTCACCTTTATTTCCTTCTCCACCAGTTCATTCCAAGAGTACCTGCTGTGTTCGGAGCAGACGGTCCAGCGATCGTGTGGCGACGACGCGGCTATGTTTACCAGCGCCTTCCTCAAGCGCATGGCATCCAATATTATAAAGGTGGGTTGAAGAATGAGGAAGGAAGAGAAGAGGCTTTTGCCTAGTGGGATAGCTCGGGCTTATTTAAAAAAAATAAAGTTAGGTTAGCTTTTTGGGTTTAACACATCGTGGACAAAATGCAAGAGGCAACTGAAACATAAAAAGGAAAGAAATTAAATTGGTATAGCTAACACGTAGCTGAGTCAACGTGCTTACACTGAAACAGCTGTTAGAGCTTCTATTAGACTTCTATCTTACTCGCCGAAACAAAGTTAACACTTAGACTAAAGATATGAAAAATATGATAAAAGAATTTAAAAAAAAAGTTTTCTATTGAAACCTTAGAAGGATTAAAATTACTTAGTATGATAACAGAGAAAACACTTATTTTCTCTTCTAAAAATGGCAGAATCGCGTTTGAAACACCTTTCGGCTCCACCTACTTACATGTTTAGTTCGATGCGCACAGTTTACGTCATTCGGAACTCAAGCGCAAGGAATGTACCGGTCGTCGGGTCGAGCCGAGTACATGTCTGTAGTTAGTATAATTACTACTGAACTGTCATTCTCATGTTTAAGACCTTGTTTTGGTATGAAAGAGGTCTGTTAAGGATGCTTTATTTGTTACTAGTGGCCGCCCGCGACTCCGTTCGCGTGGAAGTCGGTTTCCCGTGGGAATGAGAAGTTTTCCCGCGGTAAAAAGTACCCTATGTCCTTTCCCAAGTTATGTTCTTTCTTCATACCAATTTTCATCAAAATCCGTTCAGTGGTTTAGGCGTGAAAGCGTAACAGACAGACAGACAGACAGACAGACAGACAGACAGACAGACAGACAGACAGACAGAGTTACTTTCGCTTTTATAATATTAGTATTATTTATAATAATAGAGATACTTATATAATGTTAGTATTCATTTAATTTACATATTAGGTATAATAACTTTTGTAAGTAAGCCTAGATATCGATGAATATGTGTAGGTGTAAAATGTAGGAATAAATAAAAACAGTATATACCTAAGTATTGTCATTGCTTGTTTGTTCAGGATTACAAAGTACGTTTACAATAGTTAGTGTGATACGATTAACATTATTATTTAAATAAATAAACTCGAAATGTATTTTAGCAAAACTTATACAATACAATGTTTATCCGACACATCGTAAGCCAATTATAAAAATAATTATATCGCATTCCTACTTACATGCTTAGTATCATTTTGAATAATAATAATGGCTACTCAGAAAATAGATTTCTCTAAACGAAGGTGAATCCTTCATTAAGAAGAAAAGCATAGAAAAATTACAGACTAAGTACCTATATGTACTTACTAAGCTATCTACTACCAGTTATTACTGGACTTGTAAACAGGTCACGTTATTTACGTAACTAAATTATGCAGTTGAAGTTGTATAAAAACGTGAATCGCAAGGTTCACGCACTACGAACCCGTACAAGTGTAACGAGATTGTCCCGTTCTGATTTCGAAAATGACAGCTCGTGGAAAAATCAACGGTCCGTGCTAATTTGTGGTAAACTTCGCGTCTCTTCAGCCAGTAATGAGGATAACGCGGTCTTTGCCAATCGACATGAAATACATTGCATTTTATGACACTTACTAAGAAGGGAAGAATATGAATAACAAAGATAAAATGGGGCACGTTGAATAAGATGAGCACTGACTTCAATTTGTGTGAAATTGAACTAGAAACTGCCTGATTTACAATCTGGGATTCATAGGTGTGCGGTATTTAACTATTTAAAGAGACAACCCGATGAATACCTACAATGAAAAAATGACAGGAAATAAACTACACACTTTATATTTTGGCTGTTTGTAAAAGAAAATGATAGTATGACTTTACAAAGTTATCACAACAGAACTTTAGTAGCTGTCAGGAAACATGTTGTAATTTGTTTTTTTTTTTCAGAACTTCTGCCTGGAGTACCGTGGTCAGGAATGCGGCCTGCCTGACTCCGCGTCCTCACATCATCACAGTTTTCTTCTCCTACCAATCCTTTCTTTTCTAGCTCGGAGCTTACAAAACACGTAAACTAAAACCCAATTTTACGCTGTGAGTTATGAATTATGTTGCAAAATAATTATTGCAATTAAGAAGTGTAAATATGCGAGCAAGTGAAGTTAGTTTCGTTCTAGAAATAAAGCAATTCTATTCTAGCTTTGAGTGATTCCAATTTTGAATCTAGTGCGTTTAGATACAACTACAGGGTAGTTTGTAGGAGAGGTTGTCATAAAATAGTTTTTAATGTTAATAAGTAGGTATTTATGAATATCACTTTCCTATAAGGGAAGAATTTTAAAGAGATTTTTATTCATTCCTAGAGATTGAAAACCTGTGAGATTGCTTAAATTGCTAACATTAAAATATTTTATTTGTTATGGAAAATGTTGCCAGTAAATTGTTTAGATATTAAATTAAAAATAAAATATGTACCTAAATTGAAACTTTCGTTTAATTTAATATTACATTCCCTTTACTGTTAACTGTAGTAACTAACCAACTAAAATTTGCTTTAAACCTACAACTACAGTGGAGTGAAGTAAGTAGGTAGGTAAGTAGTAAACTAAGTTAAACACTTACTTTAGTAAATTAATTTTAGGAGGCTATAATAATACATACGCTTCAGTAAACTTAGTCATATAAATTAGGAACTTAGGTGCTCTTTGTTTCTAACAAAGCTGAGTAGGTTATCCTACTAAATGCATTATATTATTAAAATCCAAACACAAAACGTAATAAGGGTAGATAAAAACATTTAGATGTAATAGTAGTTGGAATAGCTTGTTAAATGGACATTCTATTTAACGTTTACAGATACTAACAGCTCGCTCAATACTAGAGATTTTAGTTGATTGGTCGTGGTGCCGATAATTCGTAGAATTATAGATACATCTACTGCCGCCTAACAAATGTAGGTAACGCAGCGATACAAAACAGGAAACTGAATGTGCTTCTGTTTGAAATAAGCTGAATGGTGTTGGATTAAAGATAAAACATTGCTAGTTACAGGTGGGTATTTTTTGTTTAAATAATCCTAAGTAATATTGAGTTTGTAAGGTAGGCAATTGCCATTTCCTGGCTGCGGCTCTGCAAACAGACAGTGTTTCACAAAACTGTAATTATACATACCAAATATACACCTACTAACTAATATACCTATGATGATGATGATATTCATATATCTACAATAAGTAACTATTGCTATAAGTAAGGAGGTACTTAAATAGCGTCGCTAACAAGCTTCAATCATAATATTATCTTCTACAGGTGCTCGTATTAACTATGAATAATTTGGACTCCGACTCTCTATTCTAATATTGGCATATTCAATGAGGTAATCCAAGTGTAATCCTCTTCACATTCAACAAGTATTCCTTCTGGATCATTCGTTTACTAGGAGCTTGGAAATTGGCGCGGGAATTCAAATCTATACTAATATTATAAAGCTGAAGAGTTTGTTTGTTTGTTTGTTTGTTTGTTTGTTTGTTTGTTTGAACGCTCTAATCTCAGGAACTACTGGTTTGATTTTAAAAATTCTTTTTGTGTTGAATAGACCATTTATCGAGGCAGGCTTTAGGCTATATAACATCACGTTGCAACTATAAAGAGCGAAGAAATAATGGAAAATGTGAAAAAAACGGGGAAAATTATTCATCCTTGAGAGCTTTTGTTGCGTGCGCTGCCAAAAACGGTTCTAGATACCAAAAATATATGTATGATAGAATTAAGGGAACTTTTTACCGCGGGAAAACTTCGCATTCCCACGGGAAACCGACTTCTACGCGAACGGAGTCGCGCGCGGCCCCTATTATCTATAATAGCAATTCATAATTGGTGGATATTGTTATAGGCAATAGGCACCTTCATAAAGTTTGCAGTTCATTAAAAAATATCTTTATAAGCAAAACATTTTAATTTAATATCTGCCAATGAACTAATACCTTTTTGAGTAAGTACTTACTATGTTTTTTTTAACACAAAAATTTGAATGTACAAACTTTATTTTTTTTTTAATTATTTTCCTATAGCACTTTTATATTTGTTTAGCACTTTTTTTACTGCGAACATACCAGATGCATGATGAAGATATTGAGCAAATGCATAGATTTTAATCCTTTCAACCTCCAAATAATTTTACAATTGTGAATCGATTTCTCCCATTCATCGGGACTTTCGGGACATAGGTATTCAGTTTAGGCCAACGGCCGTTATTTATGTATGAACTAAAGGCTTGCTTCCTATAATTCAAACTTACACGTCTAATTATTTTGAGTGTCGGATACATATATGAAATAAAGCAAATTCCATCTGCTTTTGCATTCGATGGTACCTACCTATAAAATGTGCTACTAAATTTTACGAGCTTCAAAATTATGCTGCACTATCACCTAGATCGAATCGATAACTATAAAGCTGTTTTCTATATCCTATACCTATATAAATATATTTCGGTACATTTTACCTATGTTTCAGTAAGTAGGTGATTATTGAGATTAGTCACTTTTGATACAAAGTACCTACGAGTATGTGTTAGTGTATTAGTGTCAAAAAACTTTTAATTTTCTTTTTAACTCGAAGAAATCGTTATTACCTAGTTTACATTTATTTTTCCTAACGTAACGTATTAAATACAAAATAGTTATATTAACAATAAGGTACTTACGTTAAATCATAATAAGATAAACCTAAACAATGTAAGTATACCAAATCATATCGTACCTAGTTTTATTGTATTTTTCTTAAGAAAACCTTTATAAAAGACATCAACGCACGCTCAAATCAACTAATACTTAGACTTTTTGAGTATTTTAGTATTTATTCCTTACATTTTCTACTTTGCTTACAATCTCTAATGCAAACTTGCCAACCTCCGAGAAAAGCAGTTCGTATAACGTGAGCATCCGATTTCAAATGCATTTAATTTACGTTTAGAGCTCCGGGAATCGAAGTGACTAGAAGGATTTTCAGGGTGAAGGATTTGCTCTTACTACGAGGCTATATTCAAGTTTTGGTGGAAGACTACTAATTTATAAGGTAAGGAAGTAGGAAGCAATTTTATATTTATTAGTTGTACTATGGAAAAGTCATAATTATTTAAGAAGAGAAAACTGTATTTACTATCTTGGTTTAAGAAATCCTTTTCGTAATCACTCACGTGTCGTATATCACTAGGTACATAATATGAAACAAATCGTTTTCTCTATCTGTCCCTATGTCCCCATGTATGCTTCTATCTTAAAAACTACGCCACGGATTTTATACGTTTTTTTAAAAGATAGATTGATTCAAGAGAAAGGTTATGTATATTAACATAGTATGACAAAAACGGTTTTACCCCGAATTTAACGCGTGCGAAGCCGCAGGTAATTAATAAAACTATTTAAAAATACGTCCCGATTACTTATTACGTTTTTGGGTTCTCACTACTCTTGCGCTACAGACATATTTGTAACTCCTGTATATATTTATTTATAGTCTGAGATACGAGTTCGCTGGACGGAGTTGCATCGATATTTGCAGGTAGGTTTCTTAGCTTAAACATTTAAATTCCTTATTTTGTTATTTTTATTAACCGTAAATTGTTTTTTTAACGTGATAATCTGCATATCTCGTCTCCCATATCTACAGCATGAAAACTGGTCTTTAAAAAGTTATGTATAAGGTAAGTGCAGCATCAATATTATATGTTTAATGTAAGCTATTCAAAGTAATATCTGAAAAGCTTCTAAGTACGCAAGCACTTTACTGTAGGTTTGGTATTAAAATATACATTGCTACGTAACAAAGCGCCCTCTCTCGCAGCCCAACATTAAATAAACAATATTTAGACCCAAAACCATAATCCCAATTTCATAATGAGAAAAAAAGTTAACACAAAACATGAGCACAACGGGTGTTCATTGAAATTGTCACCAAGTCATCACTTATTCAAGAAGATAGCCTAAAGTCTGACCAGATTGCTTAGACCCGCTACGAGATTATTAGCAAGCGGACTCCGGGTTGAAGATAAAATGGTTATTCTTCAAAAGTTTACGCCACTTAATGGCTACGGAACCGTCGATGTCCGGGTGTAATTCGCACTCGATGAGTTTTCCGCCATTACTTGAGTACCTACATTCTGGATTATTTTTATTAGGATTGATTGCGTAATGTCTTATCGTCCGCAGTGATTTGGGGACTACGGCGTAGTAAAATAAGATGACCTTGCTTTAACAACCTTTTAAATTGATTAAGGCACCTAAAATAGTACAAGTGTAAAGTATGCTGAGAAAAACTGAGAAACTGATCGATTTGTCGAGATAAAATGATACATAATGTGAGTCAGTCGAACTTGTAGACTGTAGGTAGGTATACCCACCGATTAGAATTGACTAAGTTCCACCTTCTTCTTGGATGTTTTTTTTAAATAATATATTTTTAAAATCCTCCACAATTACATACCTATAATGTTAGTACCTACAAAGAGAATAATCTTATACTTAGATAAAATCATTATGCTATCGTTCGGTTACCGTACTTTTTCGGTACATAATAGTTGCTCTACCAAAGGGCTTTACTGATGTAATTAAGATGCGTCGCAGAATATAGAAGAAACTGAATATCGTCAATCCAATTATTTTTTTAAGTATTCACTTGCTTAAGACTCTATCGCTTACTCTGTGGCATTCATAACAGTCGTTAGCCTGATACTCAATTCGAAGGAATATGAAAAAAAAAATATTGAAAAAAGCCCTCAAGTAATTCAACGAACCAAATTCAACTAAAGCACCTCATTACTTATTCACAACACAACCCCATAACGACATATTCAAAACTGCAATCAAAAGTCATTTACGCATTATCAAAATCGCATCAAAAGTAGCGTTCACGTAAATATATTTTATTCATGAAACGGCTTTTCATGTTCGGGAACGTTGAATTTGTATGAAGATAATACGTTTTATTGTCACAGTGTAAATAAATTCCGGCGCGTCCAATCGCGTATAGGGATCACGTAGATCCAACTCGTTGGGAGGTATAATCCAATCAATTATAACGGCGGGCCACCAATTCTAGGACACTCGGTGGAAAACGTTTTTGTAAAATTTTCGGATTCGGAACAGTGGATTTGAAGCAGGAGTGATTGGGAGTTTTGAAAATCGGTTAGTAAATATGGCCAGCTTTAATATCTTAATCTTTTTATGTTCTTGTTTATATTTAGGTAGATTCCTTCCTACATTGAGAAAAGATAAGTTATTAGGTACCCGTATTTTAAATATTCTTACTGCTCCAAACGAGGTGCATACCTATTCACATAGATAGCGATCCTCGATAGAACCATCGAGTATGAACTAAGTAAATAATAAAAAAATGAAATAAAAAGTTTTCTCGCCCAACACACAATCTAGTTAAAAACCACTACAAACTTTTTACAACAGTGCGAAAAATACCTTTGACAACGTTCAGATCGAAAAATTCTTTCTTTTTTTTAAAAAAGACTATCCATAGGTAGAGGTATGTTTGTACGAAGGTATCCCGGCTGTCACATTTCTCATCTGAACTTCGGAACTATGAGAAAAATTGCACATGGTTCGTTTCACTCAGATTTACTACGCAACTACCCGATAAATTGGTAAAAACGATTTTACAGATAAAACACACACGTTAATCTATTAAACAAACAAGGAATTAAAGTAAATAAATACTCATTTAACAAGTTGTCTAAATACGTGCTATGTGATTGCAGTCGATTTTCCATCATGCAAATTGCTTATTGTATCGAGATTATGCAAACATGGTCTATTTCCGATCCGATGCGGTCGCGGTATTTTGATATTTTAAAACCAATTTAGATCGGTTTCATTAAATTAAAATTTATTTACTATCATTAACCTAAGTAGGTATATAATAATCAAGGTAGGTAGGTTTTTTTATAAAAGCTTTACGAACACTGGGCAAGTTTTTTTTTTCAATTATACTTAAAAGACTATAACAGCTGATACATATTTTTAAGTAGTTGGTTAGGTGTCTAGTTCAGGCTAACTTTGTAGATTACCCGAATGTTTACAAAAATTTCGTAATGGCTACTTTTACTCGCTTATGTAGGCTTTTAATTTAAGCCCCGGGTCCGATAGATAGATTGGTTGGTATCTAACGAATAATATTTCAATAGTTTTATCATATACCCACAGCTTCACAAACGATAGGTACCTTACGTAACGAGAAGCATTCAACAAATAGGTACGTTGGACCCTGCCATTGTTCTCTAGATAGTTTGCTTGCAGGTTATTCGAAGGTACACTATACAAAATGTTCAATAGGTACTGTAGTAGCTCGCCTATTAGTAAATAGTCTGAGGAATAGTAAATGAGTTTTCACCTGAATTTAGTACAAGTACGGCAGACTCACTCGACACATCAAGATAGATACCTGCTTTCAAATTTGCATGCGTATTCTGTCACAATAACATACAGTGTGGTCCGTTTAAACTAATTACTCTGTGGCCATTGCGAATAGACCGGCCTAGCAGTTTGTCTGTTTGTCCGCCTGTTACAAATAGCTGCTGAAGATATGTAATTAAGTTAATGTAGTTTAGCCTGTACAGACCTACCTATAGATCTATAACTGGACAAAATAGGTAGGTATTTTGCGTAGGGTTTTAAATAAGTTGCTAGTATGTAGGTATATCCTACATAGGAGAAGATACAAAATAGTTAAACAAAAACTAAACCCTTTCAGCACAAGAGTAAAAACCAAAATTTACAGAACTACTGTCAAAGTACGTATATAAATAAAAATAATGGTGATGAAAAGTTCAAAGTTGAAACATTGCACGTCCCCCTAACATAATTACATGACGAGGGGTCCGAAACGTGCGTGATAGCTAAAAGTGTTACGGGAAAATGCATTTTATTTCAGCTACGAGTCACTTTATAAAGTTCATCTTTGTAACTATAAAACTAGGTGCCTTTAAGGTCTAATAAATAGCTAGATATCTTAAAATATACCTATCAGTACGTGAACATTCAGGTAGGGACATACCTACTAGGGATGTTAAGGTTATCCATATCCGTAACCGAAACTACCGGATATCCGAAATAAAAAAATATCCGTATCCGTAACCGAAACCGAAATAAATGTTTCGGATAATTTCGGATAGTGGCGGAATCTAAAAATCTAAATGAAACACAATACGACAAGTTGTTTTTGGCTGCGTTCCGTAAACCGCTTACAGAACTGTGACCAAAGTGTTGGTTCTCTCTCTGAGCGCAATGTAGCGGTGTCTATGACGTCATCGTTCTCACCCATCGTCCTCCTCTATAAAAATAAAACCATTTTATTATATGTTTTTTTTTTGTATTACTTTTGAAATTCCTAAAATCTAATATCCGTAACCGAAGCTATCCGAAACTACCGGATAATCCGAAAAATTTCATATCCGTATGCGAAACCAAAACCGATATAAAAAAATTCAATATCCGTATCCGAAACCGAAACCGAAATTCCATATCCGTAACAATACCTACTTGGAAAATGATCTGTGGGAATTAGGCATTTTCCTGCAAAAAAAATTATTTCCAACAAGACTAATGTACTAAAACATTAAAAAAGAGACAATTTCCAAGATTGTTTTTTTTACGTTAATGCATTATCATTATCCAGACTTTTTCATTTTGATTTCTAGTAGGATAGAAGAATGCAATACTTGCCTGTGACATACCTTCAACAGCAAACTAAATAAATACGCCACGTCAGCAGCATTTCAATATTTCGTTGGGTTGAACACCGTGTGACGGTTTCTTACCTGACTCTGCACAGGTGACGGTTTCTTACCTGACTCTGCTCAAGTGACGTTGCCAACTGTTTTCATAAACCAAGCTAAGTTTACAAAATTTAATTTTGTAAGCACGAAATGTTTGCAAGTAAAACTTTGTGTTTATTTGCGACGAAATGTAGTGCCGAACTTTACTAAATGTAGAACTGAGAGCTAGTTAGCTGGAAAATCGACCAGTGGACATTTTAGGTATTGTAGTTGTAGGAACTTATTTTTAATTTCTTATTACAGGTAAGAATTTTCAAAAAAAAAAACGATTTTAATTTAAAATAGCATTAGATGCAAGTTATAAATAAAACTCTTAACCAAACTATGAGAATTGCTTATTAGTGTTAGTGCAATAAAATGTACAAAACAGAGACGGGTAGTAGTCGTGCCAACCTTAAATGTTGTGCGCATTTCATGAACTTTTTAATGGTTCGAACAAATTATATACAGGGTGTCCAGGAAACAATGGATAAGCTCTGAAGGGCTAATAGTAGAACTAAAGGCAAGCCTAAAAAATAATTGATAAAAAGAATAACCCTTACACTGTTAGAAATATGGCGCTTTAAAAAAAAACTTCATATTTTTTTGACTGTGTTCATATTTTTACTCGTAACGAGGTCAAATCACTTAATAACATCATTATTTCTGTGCTAAAATAATTAATATTAACCGCATCAGCGAATAACTATCAAATAAAATAGCTAACTAAAGTATTTTTCTCAAAAAATAATGTTAAACTTTTGATTTGTGTAAAATTTCTGAAGAAATATTTTTGATGCGAAACTTTGAACAGCTCTGGTGTAAAAAAATAATATGAAAGCAACAGTGACCAATGATTTCAAAATATTCCTGGTTTAATAACGTTTTTAAAAAGATGTAATATGTCGTTATTGTAATTAAAAAATATTGAACTAATGGTATTAGTGTGTAAAATGGGAAAATTATTTAGTTCTAGCAAAATTAAAAAAATACAATAAAACTAAAGAAATATGATTTTCAATTGATATTAATGGCAAACACATTGGAATAATTGAGAGCAACTGTTCAAATTGTCTGTCCCCATCCTGATGCAGGCCCTACATCTACGAATAAAGGATCTTCAAAGAAATCAACTTAACAGGAGAAAGTGATCCAAATTTTCTTCAAGATGACTTACCCAATTTATTGATAGACGTGTCCGAAGAGCTTCGCGACACATATTGGCAAAATGAAGGCTGTCTAGCACACTATGCTGTTGCATTATGTGCATAATTGACGAAACCTACCCTAACAGGTAGGTAGGCCGCCTAAACCTAAACGCTTTGGACTTTTTTACTGGGGGTATTTTAAGGAAGAGTTTTACCGGCAACCAGTAACTTCATAAGAAGATCTACGAGCTCGTGTTCAGGCCGCTGCAATCAATGATCGACCACACTTGCGATTTTTTTGAAGATCCTTTATTCGTAGTTGTAGGGCCTGCATCAGGATGGGGACAGACAATTTGAACAGTTGCTCTTAATTATTCCAATGTGTTTGCCATTAATATCAATTGAAAATCATATTTCTTTAGTTTTATTGTATTTTTTTAATTTTGCTAGAACTAAATAATTTTCCCATTTTACACACTAATACCATTAGTTCAATATTTTTTAATTACAATAACGACATATTACATCTTTTTAAAAACGTTATTAAACCAGGAATATTTTGAAATCATTGGTCACTGTTGCTTTCATATTATTTTTTTACACCAGAGCTGTTCAAAGTTTCGCATCAAAAATATTTCTTCAGAAATTTTACACAAATCAAAAGTTTAACATTATTTTTTGAGAAAAATACTTTAGTTAGCTATTTTATTTGATAGTTATTCGCTGATGCGGTTAATATTAATTATTTTAGCACAGAAATAATGATGTTATTAAGTGATTTGACCTCGTTACGAGTAAAAATATGAACACAGTCAAAAAAATATGAAGTTTTTTTTTAAAGCGCCATATTTCTAGCAGTGTAAGGGTTATACTTTTTATCAATTATTTTTTAGACTTGCCTTTAGTTCTACTATAAGCCCTTCAGAGCTTATCCATTGTTTCCTGGACACCCGGTATAGTAAGATATTTATCTTATACGAGTATAAAAAATAAAAGCAATATTTAAAATTAAGTTCAAGTGTTTTTAAGAATCGGCGCCCAATGGTCTTATATTATGGAGAAAAAATTAACTGTGTCTGTGTATGGGTTTAATACTGTGTAAAACTTTTAAATACCTAACTACGTTAATTTTTTCGTATTTTTCATGTAAGATTGGGAATAAAAAGCCAAGTTGTGACAACATAAATCTTCTCAGGTCTTATTGAATCTCAAACAATACAATTTTACAAAATCTGATGCGTTCCAGCACCATTCGATCAAACAGTATTAACTTTTACATCAATATACATACAATTTACATGCAATTTTAACATCAAATCGATTGAACTAGGCAAATAACCATAATTATGTTTATAATAAGAGAGACAGTACATTGTTTTTTTTTTATGTATTCGATGATACTTTCGTATTTTAAAAATATCATAATGAAAATAATAACACATATCGGTATATAATAAAAATTAGCTATAAAATTTATTACTACGTCGTATTACACGAGATTTTATATTGAAAATGTTATAAAATATTTATTATATGAGGAGGTCGAAGTAATATGCGTTTATTTTGCTTTTTTATCACTGTAAATATTGAGGTTATAAGTTAAAAAATACAATAACCGACCGAAAATTTAAGCCTCAAATTCTGACCTTTTTGACAGATAAAAGAAACTGTGGTGATTGGTTCATAGAATGAAGAAACAAACATGGCGTTAATGCAATATCATTATAATTTGACTATACATATAAAATTATTATGAATACCAGCAGAATAACAATTATTTTTTCTTAGAATACAAAATGTAAGAAAACCCGATTCGCAGCATCCCAGTTGCTCTTTGAATTTTAATGTCTCACATAAGTATCTTTGGATCAATATCAGAAACGAATTTTAATGACAGCATATAAAAAATCTCCAAGCAATGAGCTGCTTTAAAGCGGTGACTCTCATCTCAGTCGCAAGAATGGAAATGACACATTAATATCAATTATATTATTTAGATAGGTAATTATAATATGATTTTACATTTTGCAGTCTCTGATGTCATAGGTGTCTACCTGTAAACAAAATGTTTTAAAGTTTAGTAAATATAAATTTTATAAAAAGATGTGTCAAGTTTTTCTGCTTACAATTTAAAGTAACGCATAGTGAACTTTATTACTAAATGTCGGTACACACACGCGGCTAATCAGTTTTCCTGTAGGCACAAAGTATTTTTAAGTTCTCTTTTGACCGACTATGTTCAACTTTTTTTGGTTGTTTTGTAAATTATTATTTACAGAAACGTACCGAAGCTCCTTCTGAACCAAAAGAATGAACAGACGGACGAGAATGGCGACTTTTTCTTTATACTGTGTTCAAAAGATAAACAATCCTACTAATATTATAAACGTGAAAGTTTGTGAGTATGGATGTTTGTTACTCTTTCACATAAAAACCACTGGATGGATTTTGATGAAACTTTACAGTAATATAGGTTATACATCAGAATAACATATAGGGTACTTTTTTACCGCGGGAAAACTTCTCATTCCCACGGAAAACCGACTTCCACGCGAACGGAGTCGCGGGCGGCCACTAGTTATACATATAGTGGACGAACTGATAAAGAGCCATTCCCACGATTCTTCGAACAAAGGACCTAAAGTTTGGTATTTGCTAAAAAATATGCTCTATTTTAAGCGCCGGTCTGTAATTTTGGGCACCACGGGACTGCCCCGGTACCCAGACACATAAAACTCAGTTCCTACCTCTTGCTGGGCACCTCGGCCTTCTTCTTGTCCGCCTCCCTGCGCTTGGCCGCCTCCTCCCGCTGCTGGCGGATGATGGCGAGCCGCGCGAGGTCGGCGCGCGCCTGGTCCGTCTTGCCCTCGGCGTGCGCCTTCTGGTACGCCGCCGCCGCGCGCTGCCGCTCGATCTCCTCGCGCTCGCGTCTAAATAGTACCAACAAGAGGACTGGTAAATCAAATCAAATCAAAATTCTTTTGTTCATTCATCATAGATATGTAATAGGGATGTTAAGGATATCTATATCCGTAACCGAAACTACCGGATATCCGAAATAAAAAAATATCCGTAACCGTAACCGAAACCGAAATAAATGTTTCGGATAATTTCGGATAGTGGCGGAATTTAAAAATCTAAATGAAACACGTTACGACAAGTTGTTTTTGGCTGCGTTCCGTAAACTGCTTACAGAACTGTGACCAAATTGTTGGTTCTCTCTCTGAGCTCAATGTAGCGGTGTTTATGACGTCATCGTTCTCACCCATCGTCCTACTCTATATAAATAAAACTATTTTATTATCTATTTTTTTTGTATTACTTTTGAAATTCCTACAATCTAATATCCGTAACCGAAACTATCCGAAACTACCGGATAATCCGAAATAATTTCATATCCGAAACCGAAACCGATATAAAAAAAATTCAATATCCGTATCCGAAACCGAAACCGAAATTCCATATCCGTAACATCCCTAATATGTAACACATACTTAATGAACGTCAATGTTACAAACTTCGACTTAACCCACAGATCACCCCCTAATAGATTCCGCATGTTCGTACATTTGCGTTGCATCGGGGTCACCAAAAGTTGAAGAGCGGGGGACGAAGTAATAACACTCTGATTGGCTAGTTCAAAAACGTTCTAAGATGCACCCGTCAAATAGTGATGAAATAGTGATGTAAGTATTCGATAAAAGTATCGATAAATTATAAATATCGTTAAAAAAAATATCGACAGATTTACATTTCCCTGGTTGATTGGCCTTCAATTTTTTCTATTATAATAAATGAGACTATTAATGTTGAGCCCAAATTAGAAAAGTAACGACCAACAAAAAACATTTTCACGTTATAATTTTTGGCCCAAGTTTGCGTGGGTTTCCTTTCTTATTTATAAATGTTAGATTCAAAGTAAATATGTTTTACCTAATTAGAGGGTGCTACACGATATCTAGTTTAAAATTTGGTTAAAAAGTTAAGCAACCTCTTTTTACGAAAAATATCGATAAATCGACAGCGTTGAACTTTCAAACTCTAATATTACTCGGGTAAATTCGTGCTTCTTTAAGAAAATGAGACGAACGTATACAGGGTCTGTCGTAATGAATGGATAACCCGTTACCTACAGTTGATCCGGATGTGAGGCTATAAGAAAATGGTGTTTTCTTGCCAGGGTTGTCAACCATAAGAAAATGGCGTAGACTTTTAAACTTTTTTATAAATTTCGCTATTTTTTTCATTTATTCCGCTGCCATTTCTTCAAATTTTGATGTATTTGTATAATTCTTTTAGTATTATACTGCTGAAGACGTGTATTATGTAATTTAAATACAATTTTAGGTGTTATTCACGTTGAACATTATCAAAATACTCATTTTAAGAAAAATATTTCCAATTTTTTTTCTTTATATCAACTTTTGATCATCTCCTGTGGAAAAAAAAAGTATGACGTTATAGCTGCCCATGATCTCAATAAATTGTCTAGTATGTGTAGATTCTAAAAAGGTATAACGATGTGTACTTTACAAGCAACATTAAGTTACAGGAGCGAGAACACTAATCAAGGTCGGAATTTTTATTTTTCATGTTATGTTATAAATGGTTGTAAAACTTCGTCATAATGATTTTATTCTATTAAGATACTTTGCACAAACACTATCGGGCCACTAATAGGATATTCAGAAGAAAACCCGGTTGTTTTTGGGAAAAAAATAACATTACTTCACGATAATAATGTAATGAAAATGTACAAATGAAAATTGTTGTGCTCTAATAGTTACATGCGACAAACATGTTGCGACAAGTTTATTCGAAATTAAAACGGATTTTAAAAATCGAACAAGACCGCATTACAAAGAAAAGGGTACTCATCACATCAGTGTGAATTTGACCATCGCATGTCCTTTTGTTCACATTGGCCCCGATTCTGAAAACACTCTCTAAACTAAACTAAAACTATCGCTGTCACTTACACATAATAAGACAGAGACAGGTAATCATTTTAGTCCTGTCAAACTAAAATGTACGTGCAATATGACACGGCGAAGGCAATTTTAGGCTAGTCCTCAGCGCATTTCGTTCAATTTCACAATGATGTGGACTAAATTTAGTGAGACCAATGTACCTGTCTTGTTCTAATACGAAGCATGAGAAAGTGACAGCGATATTTTTAATTTAGTTTTAGAGAGTGTTTTGAGAATCGGGGCCACTATTTTCGTCAATTTGTTACTGCTTTCTAATATTTGACTATGATTTTCCTTGTGATTTGGACTTGATAACGTGGTGATACTGATGACTTTGCTCACATTTACGGACATTGTGTTGTGCTATCGATTGAACTTGTTGTTTTGGAAAAGTTTTTGTGTAGTTTGTGTATCATGCCGCAACAGTACACGCCGGCCGAATACGCGAACATGCATTACATTTACGGTGTATGTAATGGCAGCACCAATAGAGCTTCTAGTGTTTATCGTGTAAGATATCCAAATGTGCGACATCCTGATTACCGTGTGTTCATTAAAGTGCACAATGCATTTATGGAAGGACGATTTCCTTCTAATTTTTTCCACTTTTCTTTGTAATGCGGTCTTTGTTCGATTTTTTAAATCCGTTTCAATTTCGAATAAACTTGTCGCAACATGTTTGTCGCATGTAACTATTAGAGCACAACAATTTTCATTTGTACATTTTCATTACATTATTATCGTGAAGTAATGTTATTTTTTTCCCAAAAACAACCGGGGATTTCTTCTGAATATCCTATTAGTGGCCCGATTGTGTTTGTGCAAAGTATCTTGATAGAATAAAATCATTATGACGAAGTTTTACAGCCATTTATAACATAACATGAAAAAAAAAAATTCCGACCTTGATTAGTGTTCTCGCTCCTGTAACTTAATGTTGCTTGTAAAGTACACATCGTTATACCTTTTTAGAATCTACACATACTAGACAATTTATTGAGATCATGGGCAGCTATAACGTCATACTTTTTTTTTCCACAGGAGATGATCAAAAGTTGACATAAAGAAAAAAAAATGGAAATATTTTTCTTAAAATGAGTATTTTGATAATGTTCAACGTGAATAACACCTAAAATTGTATTTAAATTACATAATACACGTCTTCAGCAGTATAATACTAAAAGAATTATACAAATACATCAAAATTTGAAGAAATGGCAGCGGAATAAATGAAAAAAATAGCGAAATTTATAAAAAAGTTTAAAAGTCTACGCCATTTTCTTATGGTTGACAACCCTGGCAAGAAGACACCATTTTCTTATAGCCTCACATCCGGATCAACTGTAGGTAACGGGTTATCCATTCATTACGACAGACCCTGTATATGTTACAGTCATAGTGATTAAATGAATATTATACATAATGACTGGTAATTATTTATAATAGCCAAATTGACTAGACAATGTAATAAATTAAACACTTTATCTGGACATTATTCATAATAGCGTGTCAAAGTTAGCCAAAGTAATAATACGTTTTGTAATGAGAGGTCGCTTTGTTACGGCTAATACCCGAAGTGCGGCTACACCTAGTATTTGCCGGTTAGTAGTCTTTTTAATATGGGGAATGTAACAAAAATATATATTCCTATACAGGGTGTCCCAAAACTCGACGTCAACCCGAAACCGGGTGACAAGGCAAGTCATGCTGGTTATCAGAAAAATGTTTAAAAAAATCTAAGTCACGTGTTCTCAAAATTATTGGCATTTTAAAAAAACAATGTCTGTACTCGCTGTACGTGGTATGGGTGTAGGTCATTTCTTTTTAAAATACGGTGGGCTGAACTTTTGGGCACTCCGGTGTTCGTTTCAATAGCTCTTACTGAAGTACTTGGGTCTTCTTCGACAGCCTGTAGAACTTCTTCTTCCATAGGGTTGGTGGGTCTGCCTCCACCATGCGTTTGATTTGGGAGGCGGCCTTCTGAGAAGAGCAACCGATGCACATTCGTAAACACCCGATAATCGGGGTAACGAGCAGCGTTTGGGTACCTTTCGCGGTAAAGTCTGGCAGCAGCACTGGCATTACACCTGCACTCACCATAAATAAGGTGCATATTAGCGTATTCGCGAGTGGTATACGAAGACATCTCGGCACTTGTCACACACTCACACAATAGTCCAGAGGAAAGCAAAGGTCGTCGTTAAGAGAAAACAAACAGTCCGAATCTAAATCGCAAGCAATCACAAGTCCATAAACATAGCCAAAAGTAAACAGTACGAAATCAACACAAACGAATACGAAAACAAGCGCAGTAAACGAAGGAACGTAACGTACTGACTGGTTTGTAATGTGTATCTACAATAGCGAATACCTGGCGTCACTCTCTGTCTCTCTCGCACTTGGTAAAATGACTCTCTCCATCTCAGTCACTTTAGCGTCCATACCTGTCTCGCTCGCACTTGAGAAGGTGACTCTCTCCGTCTCACTCAATCACTTTAGCACAAATACTATCTCGCTTACACTTCCTAGAAAGACTCCTTTGTCACTACTTACAATTTACGACTCTTTGGAAAACCTTGGGCCCATTAGAATATTTTTTAACCAGGTAAGAAAAAATTGTTGAACACTGGATTTTTACGAATTTTTTTTTTTTGTTCATGATAGCAACTACAATTTACCACGTGTCATACCATTTTGGGATCCTTACTAAATGCGCCAACTTTTGACACAACTTGCCAAACTCGCGTAATACAATTTTTTTTCAATGCAGACAGTTAAAACTAGGCCATTTTTAATTTTTAATTTTTTTCTTGGAAATAAGTCCTATTTTTATGCAATCTCGAGGAGCTAGATTTGAAATGTTGATAACAGTTTAGAGAAGCATTATTCAGGGTTACATATCAAAAAAAAAAGTTTCCAAAACTGAACATTTGTGGCAACAGCAGCAAAAACACTGTCACAGGGTGTGAAATTTTGCGTGTTTTTTTAAAATGCCAATAATTTTGAGAACACGTGACTTAGATTTTTAAACATTTTTCTGATAACCAGCATGACTTGCCTTGTCACCCGGTTTCGGGTTGACGTCGAGTTTTGGGACACCCTGTATATAAAAACTGGCTTCAATCATGAGTCGACGGAGTCCCGCTATGCGGGACTCCTTTTTCTGGGCGGTATCAAAGAAGTAACCTAACTAACCTAACCTATTGATGTTTCTAACCGGCTAAAACTAGGTGCAGCCGCGCTTCGGGTTTTAGCGTAACACAAACGAATATCTACTTGTTTTATTACATTATCCAAGTCTTCGAAGATATTATATAAAATAGCCAGTTAATGTGATTAATTTTGTGTCAATTATCACTTTATCTAAATTGAGTAGACATTATATATAATGGCTAGACAGTATATATAATATCCAGATTTATTACTTTGGCTGTAACATATATATTTGTACTGACAGAAAGAGATATCCTTTGTTTGTTTACAATAAATAAACCAACGCAAGTTGAACTCCGCAAAAACTAATTTTCGATGCATAAATACGCAGTGACACGGATGCGTAAGTGTCTGACGGTTGGTCATGACTAAATCAAAAAATGTAGGCGTGGCTTGCACTATGATTTAAATCGCATAGTGGAGAAACATAGGTCGTCGCCTCTAATGCGGAATCTATTAGGGGGTGATCTGTGACTTAACCTAACCGTGGACCGAGAGGAAAAAGTCGGCGGAAAAAAACTACCAGCACTCTTTTCGGAAATTATACAATTATAACGTGTACATTAGGGTTGTTTGACTAGGCAAGAAAAGTACTGAAGAATAAGGTAGCTCATTAAAGCCCAATAATTGGCGATAGAGTTGACTTAACAACGCCTAACGCTTTCAAATACGCCGCCGCAGGGCCCGAACACTCGATCGGATCATGCTCGCGTCTAACAATTACCAAAAAGAGGACTAGTAGGTAAACAAACTGGGCTAGAAAAGTGCTGAAGAATAAGGTAGCTCATTAAAGCCCAATAATCCTACTAATATTATAAATGTGAAAGTTTGTGAGTATGTGAGGATGTATGGATGTTTGTTTCTATTCCACGTAAAAACTACTGGATGGATTTGGATGAAACTTTGTTATACATCAGAATAACACATAGGGTACTTTTAACCGCGGGAAAACTTCTCATTCCCACGGAAAACCGACTTCCACGGAAAGAGTCGCGGGCGGCCACTAGTTGGTGATAAAGTTGAGTTAACAACGCCTAACGCTTTCAAATACGCCGCCAAAGGGCCCGAACGCTCGATCGGATCATGCTCGCGTATGAACAATTATGCTTAGTGTTTAATAATGAAGCGTCAAAAACCTGAAGAATGCGGAATAGTAAGGGTCTTACATGAAATGACATTATGATGGGATAGGATGTAGATAATACATACAAGTTGCAATAAGGTCTTTATCATTATGCTATATAAAACATAATTCATTGCATTAAAACTGTTTTCAATCTAATCCAAAGACAGGTTTAGTCTAAATCATATGACGTTATAGAGAAGAAACAAATGAAAACCTAATGCTATCTTCAAAAAATATGTAAAGCTGGAGCATTACTATTATTATAAAAAAACAAACCTTGAAAGTTGGGGTTTCTCTGCGTCTCCTAAGTTATCCAAATTTGACAATTTCTTATTTTTCTTTACTACTCGGTTTGGATTTTCAATTTCTATTAGTCCTTGAACACCTTTCGCTTTAGTGGGATGCTGAAAGAAACACAAAGGGTTAACATTATTGCTTAAAAATCATTTTGATCCTTTCATTGCCCTAGAATTTAACATTATCCCTTGAATATCTTACAAATAACCACTTTATCATATAACAGGTTGTTATTTAGGCTTTCTCTCTGTAGTAAGCAATATTTGGCTGATTGAAAATACATATGATAATTGGGAAAGTATTGCCTTTATACTCACGTCTTCATCAGACTCACTGTCACTGCTGCCGCTACCAGAGCCGGACTTCTGATCCTCCTCCTCTTCACTGGAGCTGTCTCCACCATGTTCCTTCCTCCATCTAAATCATTACATATTGAAATTATTTATTTATATTCTAATATAATGACTTATTGAAAAGAAATGCAACAAGCTCTACAATATTTAAGGATAGCAATAAATAATCTAAAAGATAAACAAGTACAGCAATTGCTGCTCTTCGGTATGAGGTCATTCAAGATCATACAGCATCAATGTTATAGGATTCTTAGTATGTTGGTGTTTTTAAAAGAATAAAAAGGATTTTTAAGGATGCTTACTTTTGCTTGGCCTCTTCCTGTTTTCGCTGTTCTTCTAACTCTTCGGGGCTAGTGAACTTACGGTTACGGCCTTTGTGATTCGTAAATTTACCTACAAAAGCATTTTACAGGTTAGGAACAATTTGACGTCCTTCAAAATAGCATTGGTAAACATATTAATAGTAACTTATTATAGCACATACCGCGTGGCATTTTGATATTTTGAAATATAACTGAATTTAGCTATATTTTACACGATTTGTTGGGTCCAAAACCTTTTTCAGCTGAAAATTTGCAAAACGACACTGACAATTTTTTTAAATGGACAGATGTTTTTTTTTAAGTCAGCGTTGCCAAACTTAATTTTAAATATCTCAGTTATTTCATAAAAAGTTTACGCAAACTTTAAAAAGAAAAACATAAATTAAATACTTACTATAAGGGTCAAATTAAAATTAATTGATTTATAAAAACAATACTAATTTATAAAAGTAATACTTTGAAATGAACCCTATTTTTAGGTAAATGCAAGCTAGGTACTTCATTTTTTAATGATTATATTTTTCAATCGTTAATTCTTGAGTAAAGTAATTACAAAAACTATTTTTTTTAAGAATTTATTGATATTCTTTTAGCAAAGGGGTATTTAAAAAAATTCTCAATTCCTGTTTTGTGGCTAGTTCTAATATGTGATATTATTGTTTTTTAAAACATGACTTTATTCCGTATTTTCTACGAATCGGCAACGCTACTAGTGTTGTGCCAAATATATTGTCAATCATTCTTTCTCCTCTTAAAATTATAGAGGTATCTAAAATGTAAAAAGTATGTAGCAAATCGTACTGATGTGTCTTAAAAATTGAAATAATTGGTTACCAATAAAAGTATTATTTGTAAGTGATAAAACTTAGATATGACGTATAATATCGTACATTAATAAGACTTTTGTTGATTGGTACAATCACAAATGTTGTACAGGTACAAAATAATAGGCATCTATTGTTTTTTTTTATTATTTTATTCTGGAATGTCTGCTACTTTATAAATTATGCACACAATACAAATTTATAATATCTCTTCGTCTTCCTGTTTTCCGTAAACATACAGCACATAGAGCACAAACAAAAAATAATTTTTAAATGTATTATAATAAATTCATTATCTTCATTATCCGATCGTTCATTTTATTCTTCCACTCGTTCGCTTCGGTCGTCCGTCGATCTTTTTTCTTTCTCATTGGATTCTGGCGGGAACCATTCAAATAAGTGGACGCAATTTTTCTTCTTTTTAAGTGAAAAATAATAAATACCAATAGTTTGATTAAAAAGTGTTTCAAAACGGCGAAATGGAGGCCGGCGAAGATCCGGGGCCTCCAGATCAACCCCCTCGGAAGAGGAGTTTCAGAGCAGTAATACCAGCAACAGCGGCGGGAGCGATGGTAATATATAACCATTTATTAAACCTAACTACATTAGACTTTTCCCTGAAAATGGGTCAGTAAACGAATATAAAGTATTCATACAAAGTACAAATGGTGAAAAACTGGGTAACAAAAGCCCAATATATTTCAACAAGTTATTCTCGAAAGATGTCAAAGGCGTAACAAGCGTAACTAGAATTAATGCTAACAAAATAGCTATCTTCTTCAAGCAAGCCATTACTGCCAATAATTTTATATTAAATACTACATTCCTAGAAGCCAACCATATTAAGGCTTTCATACCAGCTAAACAAATTGAGTGTACCGGTATCATAAGGTTTGTCCCTACTGATATTTCTACTATGGATTTATACTACAAACTCTCATCGCAATATGAAGTTATCGCAGTACGAAGATTCACTAAGAAAGTAGGAGGGGAAAAAAGACAGTCAGCCTCACCTTTTTAACAAACACTTTACCCGACACCGTCCAATATGATTTATTCTCTTACAAAGTATTCGAATATGTCCCACCTTTACAACAATGTTTCAAATGCCTAAAATTTAACCATTCAGCCAAGATTTGCAATAATAAACAAAAATGTTCAATTTGCTCAGGTGACCATAACTACAAGGAATGTGAAAATCCTAAAGAAATATGCTGCATTAATTGTAATGGTCCTCATTTGGCTATCTCTAGGGCTTGTCCTATTAAATTAAAAAAGATTAATGAAAAAAAATCAAAAAATTCTTATTCAGCTGTAGTAAATACAAAATCCCTGGCTGATTTTCCACCTCTAGTGAAACAATATAAAAGAACTAATGTAAATAACTCTAACTCTAGTCCAGTCATTTTGAATGAAAATAAAAACAAGGGTGATGTTCAACAAAATATTCATAAAGATTATCATATCACTGATTTAATTAATAATAAGGCTATTATAGGCGCTTTAGTTAAGACACTAGTAGAATTGGGTAATAAAACAGATGATGTACAAATTACACATGCTCTTATAAAAGATAAATTAGTTAAAAACCTTAATGGATAGTAACAACTACAATACATATACTCAATTAAGAATTGTACAATTTAATATTCATGGTTTAACTAAAGATAAATATCCAGTTTTGACAGACTTTTTGCACACAAAAAATATTGATATATGTTTGCTCAATGAAACATTTCTTAAAAATAATTCTAATCTAAATATAAAAGGTTTTAATATTTATAGTAAAAGTTCGGAAAACTCACAGGGTGGTGTTGCCATCATTATTAAAAATAATATTAAACATAAATTAATTCCCACCAGATTTTATCAAGACATTCAAAATGTTGCAGTATCTATTGTTACCTCCAAGGGTCCTATTTCACTACTGTGTGTCTACTGTCCTCCATCTAGTACTAATTTTAGATCTAATATTCTTAGAAACCTAATTAACACACTACCAAAACTAGTTGTAATATCAGGTGACTTTAATGCACATCATGTAGCTTTTGGTTGCTCTACAACAAAACCCAGAGGAAATGAACTATATGAAATTATAGAGAATGAAAATATGTATATTTTAAATGATGGTAGTCCCACAACATTTCCCTTTCAACTAAACCATAGTCAATCTGCAATAGATGTTACATTTGTTAGTCCTATGTTAGGGCCTTTCTGTGAATGGAAAGTACATGATGACCCCTTAGGTAGTGATCATTTTCCAACTTTTACTTATATAAATCTCAATGTCATACAGTATCAGTTTAATATTCCTTTTGATAAATATATATACAAAAGAGCTAATTGGATCCAATATTATAATCTTAGTAAAACAGCATTTGATGACATAGTAATTGACAATAATAACCCTATTTCAGCTTACAATACCTTTGGTGATAGGCTTGTTCATCTAAAAGATGAATGTATACCAAAACTTTCTAAATCAACTGCATTTAAAAGTAAACAACCTGTTCCCTGGTGGAACGATAAATGTAAAGAAGCTGTTACACAGGCTTACAAGTGTTTGAAATTATATAGACAGTCACCCACTATAGAAAATTTTATTAATTATAAAAAGATGATTGCCTTTAAAAAGAAAGTTATACTGGAAGAAAAGAAAAATAGTTGGAGAAATCTATGTGAATCTTTTAACAGATTAACTCCTGCAACAGTTATTTGGAACCATGTCAAAAGATTTAGTGGCTCATTCTCAAAACCACACTCTAAAAATGATAGTTTCATTGAACCTTTTATATCAAAATTAAGTAAAGTAGGTTGTAATGATTCTGCAGTTGATTTACAAAGTTTATTTGACTCTAATAATCAATTAAATACATCTTGCAGTTTATTAAACCCTTTTTAAGGCTTCGGGAATATTTTTCCCACCAACTTCTTCAAGGACTAGTGCGATTTTTTTTTTACCATTTAGACTTGTTTTTTTACATAAGGCAACTCAGGATGAATTGTCAAAACTAATAAAAAAAAAGAAATCGACTTTGACACTTCTCCTGTCATGGCGGAAGCAGCTGATTGAGAATTCAAGGAGTTTTTGCTTACCTCTCATTCATCTGTGTGAATCTTGAAAATTTTACTTTACTCGAGGTAAGATTGTTTCGTTTTTCTGTTTATTTATCATTTTTCTATGGATTACTGCCCATATTTTTAGAAATACATCAATATTTTTTCTAATTCAAGCATTTTGTTCGGTGGGAATATGCTTCCCGTTGCCCGCGACAGGCAAGTGCTTTGGTGGGAACAATATTCCCGTTACCCGTCACGCTTACCACATGTTCTTGTCACTTTCAGAAAATGCGGCAAAAAACTTTGCGTGATAAAGAATTAGAAGCGGCTTTAGAAGAGGTCTGCGGATTGCCAGATACATTATCATCAGAGGATGACCTGGAGTCGGATGAAGAGGAAGCCTATAACGCTGCAACGCTTCAAAGAATATTAGAAGAGACGAGTGATTCGCCAGATTCTCCTGTACCATGTTCATCTAGACATCCAACTTCGGACGAAAGATCGGATAATTCGGGACCTTTGGTACCATTTCCAGACACTCGTCGAGGTTCCGTGGAGACACCAGTTTTACCGGAATAAATCTAGCGAATCAGAAGAGTCTGAAGTTGATGATGATACTTGGACAAAAAGATTGTGGATATCAAGGCCTGATCCTGAGGAGTTTGATGCAATATCAATAAAGCCACAATATTTATTCAATAGAAGATTTCGCCCGGTTGCTCATATGAACAAATTTTTCAATGATGAAGTATATGACCTGATAGTCACACAAACCAATCTCTATGCAGAACAAAGTAGAATTGGCAACTGGAGACCAGTAGATAAAGGAGAACTCCAAGCTTTTTTTGGCATTCTGATCATAATGGGGTATCATGTACTTCCAACTATTGATTTGTATTGGTCGTCAGATCCAGGCTTTAGAGTCAATGAAGTGGCTGATGTTATGCCAGTGAAACGCTTCAAGCAAATTCTAAGAGCTTTACACTTGAATGACAACAGTCAACAACCTGGAAGAGAAGACCCCAATTTTGACAAACTTTATAAATTACGACCTCTGATATCTCTGCTCAACAATGCATTTCAAACAAATGCCAACAATTCTTCTTCTCAGTCCATAGACGAAAGTATGATTCTCTTCAAAGGGCGTTCAAGCTTGAAGCAATACATGCCTCTCAAGCCAATCAAGCGCGGATACAAAGTGTGGTGCCGGTGCGACAGCAGTACGGGTTACCTTTACGAAAATGAAATTTACACTGGAAAGACTGGGCAAGGAACAGAAGAAGGTTTAGGGGCAAAAGTTGTGAAAAATTTGTCAGAAAAGTTGATGGAGGAAGACTTTACAATACATGTTACTTTCGACAATTTCTTTTGTGACCGATCATTGCTACAACATCTCCACGAAAATGACGTGTTCGCTACAGGGACTGTCAGAAGAAACAGGGCAGATTTACCAAAAATAATAAAGAAAAGTACCAACACTGGCAGAAAAAAGAGTCTAAAGCTGGCAAAGGGTGAATTCAAGTGGAGAACTAAACAAGATGTATCTTTTATTGTCTGGCAAGACACGAAAGAAAATAGGAAAAACAACAGTCCAAAGAACCCAAAAAGATGGCTCAAAACTGGCCAAAATGGTTCAATGTCCAAAAGCGATAAAAGAATATACAAAACGAATGGGAGGAGTTGATAAATTTGATCAACTAAAAGCTCCATATTCAGTAGGAAGAAGGAGTAAACGCTGGTGGTTACGTATATTTTATTTTTACTTGGATGCCTGCCTGACAAATGCTTTCATTCTTTACTCACTATCCTCCAGGGTGGAAAAGCTAACAAATTTAGAATTTCGAGTAGCCGTTGCTAATGGACTAATTGGAGGATATAGCAGCCGAAAACGAAAATCCACAAGCATGCCCACATATGTGACGAAAAAATTACGTCTAGCTGATTCTGAAAATTACCAGAAAACTGTGAATGCTGTGCCCATCGAAATTCGCCATCAAAATGTAGGCGAACACATGCCAGGAGATTTGCCTTCATACAGACGCTGCAAACTATGCAGTACGAAAACGAACGATAAACGGAGCAAAATTCAGTGCCTGAAGTGCCGCGTACCATTATGCATTACACCTTGTTTTACCAAATTCCATATTGTATCATAAATTTGTCAATTTGATATGCCGCAGCTTAGGCACTGTAATTTAGTCCGGGTATCGTTCTTACTCCTCACGGGTAACGGGAATATGTTTCCCACCAATTTTCCATAATTTTCCAGTATTGTTACACATTTTCCATGATTGAATATGTTAAATAGACAATAAAAACTAATTAAAACCATTGCCAGAATTAGTTTTACTATTACGGATCCTTACCGCCTTATAAAGGGGACCATTTACATGGAGTGAGTTCAATATATGTCTTAAATCTAGGAAAGATACTATGCCAGGCCTTGATGATTTACCTTATATACTAATTAAAAAAATGCACACTTCCGGACAACAGATTCTTCTTGATATATTCAACAATCTATGGCTTCATAATATCATTCCTGAAAGCTGGAATACCCAATGCGTAATTCCAGTGTTAAAACCAAATAAGGCACCAGATGATGCTAACTCTTATCGTCCAATATCTCTATCTTCTTGCATGGGCAAACTTTTTGAAGGTATGGTGAAGCTAAGATTAGATTTTTATGTAGAATCACAGAACATAATTCCTCCAGTTCAATTTGGCTTTCGCCGAGGTAGAAGCTGTAGCGACAGTTTTCTATCATTGATTTGTGACCTGAAACATGCACAAAATTCAAATTTAAGTGCTGTATGCTCCTTTTTAGATGTACAAGGTGCTTTCGATAATATTGAACCCTCTATATTAGTAAAAGTCTTGATTGAATTAAATTTTCCTGGTAAAATATGTCAGTGGATTTACAATTTCCTTTCTAATAGGACATTATATATTAAGTTTAATAACATTTTACATGGACCTAAAAATGTATCTAGAGGTACAATGCAAGGAAGCATTCTATCTCCGTTGCTGTACAGTTTATATACCAGTCAAATATTAAAATATGTAAATTCTAATGGTGTAAATATACTTCAATTTGCGGATGATATTGTTGTATATAGTGTAAATAAAAATTTAGACATGGCTAAAGTTCTTGTTAACAGTGCTCTGAGCAGTTTGCATCATTATTATAAAAACTTATTAAAGCTAGACATCAACCCACAAAAAAGTTCAGTATTAGTTATCAGCAATTATCATTCCTATTTCAATATTCAATACAACAATCATCCTATTAAAGAAGTTCAACATCACAAGTTTCTTGGAATCATCATTGATAATAAATTGTCCTTTCTAATGCATATTAATCATATATCAGAAAATGCTTTAAAAAAACTTAATATAATGAGATGTTTAGCAGGAATATCCTGGGGAGCAGATCCCATTGTACTTAGTATTTTGTACAAGGCTTTAGTAAGATCTCATTTTGATTACAGTTATCTTGCCTACATAAACAATAACCATCACCTGGATAAACTAGACAAAATTCAAAACAAAGCTCTTAGAATAATTTCTGGAGCAATATGTTCTACTCCCATTAGAGCTATGGAAGTGGAAACTAATATAATGCCTCTAATAATAAGAAGAATAGAACTAGCCCAAAGATACTGTTTGAAATTAATCACTGCAAAAAATGAATTTGTTATTAATAGAATTATACGTTCTGTCACTTCCCCATTGAATGAGTTAACTAATGGATCACAATTATTGTTAGGTATTTCTCCAACCATCCAAGACATTCTTAACTTCACCTATAATACCTTTAAAAATATTTATAATAATTTCAACCATTGGCCTTGCTATTCTGGTACCTATGATAGCAAAATAATAGAAATTAAGACCTCTATTGAAAGAAATATCCATAGTAATAAAGATTTTCTTGAATATATTGACAACAATTTGGATCACTATAGACTATACACTGATGGTAGTAAAACAAAGCAACATGTTAGAAGTGCTATATATGATCCCAAAACTAAACATCAAGAAAGTTTTAATTTAGACATTAACTGTTCAATTTTTACTGCTGAGGCGTTTGCGCTTTTACAAGCTTTGCGATACATTAAACAGGTTAAAAAATTCAAAAAATTCATCATATTTTCTGATTCACTAAGTTTGATTCAAAGTTTGTCAAATCCAAAAATAATTTTTAAGTTAAATTACATTGTATATATGATAAGAGAATTGATTTATTACTATAAAATGTTAGATTTTGAAATTGTTTTGAGTTGGATTCCTTCCCACAGTAATATTACTGGTAATGAAGTAGTTGACCATATAGCTTATGCTGGCATAAATGAAACTGATTTGAGTTGTAAAGTAAAGGTGCCTTTTTCTGACTATTACGACCTCATCAAGAAACATGTGAAACAGCTATGGAAAGAAATGTGGAAGAAAGACCTTGAAAACAAGGGAATCTGGTATGGGTCAATTCAAAGGGACTTACCTGTTAAGCTTTAAAAACTTTGCGAATCTTTTGGTTTTCGTGTCATTACGGTTAACGGATTTAGAGGTTAAGACGTAAACGCAACTAAGCAGCACTGCATAGAATACGGTAATTGACCCGCTGGACATCTGGCACGGTTGAAAATCGTAAAAGAAGCAAAATGTAAATATTGCAACCATGACAATTGTGACATTAACCATCTGATATTTGATTGTTGCCATTTCTCAATACAACGATTAATCCTTGCAAGTGAAGTTGGTGAATTTCTGCAAAATGAAGACTCCCGCCGCTTAAATACTATGTTAGAAAATACAGATTGTTATGTTCCTCTTTTTAAATATATTATAAACACCTTTGAAACATTATAAAAGAAAAAAGAAGATTCAAGAATATATTATAAACACCTTTGAAACATTATAAAAGAAACAAGAAGATTCAAGAAAAGGCTTAAAGGACTAGAATCCAGGCCTGTAAAAACGATATTAAAAAAAAAAAAATCTTTCTCATTCATTCATTCGTGTTTCTGTGGCGAGTTTTATTTTATCGTAGCGTTTTTAATTTAGCGTTTAATTTAGTTACAGAAGTGCTTGATATCGTGGCCCAAATTGAACTGTCTTTGACTTTTTCTTGCGGTGATGTCTGTACATTATAAATTTAAAAGTGCATTGGATTACGATACGGTAACTTTTGATGGACTACACATTTCTGTTGGTGATTTGAAAGCAGCCATCTCACAACAGAAGCGTATCGGAAAAACATCGGATTTTGATCTACAAATTACCAACGCCCAGACTAAAGAAGGTATTTTTTAAATTACTAATACGTAAACAAAAAGTTTCCCACAAACAACAGTAAATTTTTGGTTATCAGAGACGCCAACTGTAACAACCTAAAATGGTGCGTGCCGCTTCCATTTCAATATGGATATTGATAACTGATAGATAATACGTGATTTTTACGTGTGTTCTTTATTGAGATAAGAATTTTGAATACTAGGTACTTATTTTAAAGACACTTAACTTCTTTGATCTTGCGCGGCAAGTATTGTTTGACATTGTAGATAATTTATGTAAAACTATTCGGTTTCAGTTTACTCAGACGACAATACCCTTATATCCAAAAACACATCTTTACTCGTTGCCCGAGTCCCACTTGCCCAGCAACCTAAGAAGCATTGGGAAGACTCGTCAAAGAACTCCGCACTAGTTAAAGATGTTGCCGTTGCTAAGGGACTTGCGGACCTGTCTCGCATGGAAGGTAGCGAACAGGATAAAATAAATGCTATGATAACACAGTCCACAGTTGACTATGACCCTAGCAAGTAAGATGAATTATTATTTGTAGCTTTTTGTGAAGGAGCAACCAATTCCTGCCATCATTGCATGATTACTTCAATTATTTCATTATGTTTAGAAGTGCTTCCAGGTTTTGTTCATTTAAAATTAAAAACATCATCTTGCCATTCTTGTATTATTAACAACCATACATTAACACTAAAATTGGTGTCTATTAAAACTACAAAATACACAAATTTCTTAAATATTTGCATAATGTTTACCCAATTATCTTAACTTTTTCAGTAATTTTAATTGTAATTATTATTTTTCTATTTTTCCAATCATTAATATTTTCATTTATCTCATAATTTAAGCTATCAAAAAATTAGAGGCCAGAATCAGCGTGGCATAGTCCCTCCAACATACACTTGTTACAAGTGCCAGAAAAAGGGGCACTGGATTAAGGACTGTCCAGTTGCTAATTTGGTAAGTGCTTCCTACTAAGTTATTGGCTTGAATGCATAAATAAGTAAGAATCCAATATTGATTTCTGCTGTTTTTGTTGTAGAGCCAAGGAGAGTCGGTAGAAATTCGACGTAGTACTGGAATTCCGCGTAGTTTTATGGTACCGGTTGATGGCCCTAAAGCCCCCGGAGCCATGATGACCCCTAGTGGAACGTTTGCTGTGCCAGCTGTAGATCGGTAACTTACATAATTATATTTTTCAAACCATTTTTTTTAAATTAAAAATGTTAAGTCTTCACAAGTCTTAAAATGTCTATATTAGAATTATTTTACCATTTAACTTACATGATACTGTAACTTACCATAAAATTTACATTAACTGCCTTTGTAGAGACTATAGCAAGATTACTTTTGCAAGCAACTATAACTATTAAAAATTAATAAACCTTATACAATATACAATCTTCCTTGGTTACAGAGAAGCTTACATAGCATCAGAGACTACAGAGGAGTCAGAAATGTCAACGACAGCCCCCACTGCTTCAGAGCCCACCGTCCCGGACGAGCTGATTTGCAGCCTGTGCCGGGATTTGCTCACTGATGCTGTTATGATACCATGTTGTGGCAATTCATTTTGCGATGAATGTGAGTATACAATCTTCAGTTAACAAATAATTCAAAAAATAAATCCAATTCATGCATTGGAAGATAATAATCAATACTTCATGCAAGGAAGGTTAGGAAGGAACCTACCATTACAAACATTAGTAAACTTGCGAAAATGCCTAGTATACATGTTTAAAGTAGAAATTTTATTAACTTTTTGTCTTCTATTTTCAGGTATAAGAAACGCGTTGCTTGATTCAGAAGACCATGAATGTCCGGATTGTCGCGAGAAAGAGATCGCCCCAACTACTTTGATTCCCAATAGGTATGTTTTTACCTACACAGAAACAGTAACACTTTGACCTTTGCTCATTTGGTTTACAACAAAGTTTACAACAATTGGTTTACGTCATTCATAGTTAAGTAACTAATTGTATATTTTACAAGGCTTTTCTGTATCTGGATTGGAAGTAAATCTACCTACCAAAATCATTCTTAGACCTATACGCCTTAAGCATCTGTAATAAACCTCTCAGAAAATCAATTTGTCATGTATCAAGTTTGTTTTAGAAGCTGGTATTCTGTTTTCTCTTTACATAATATGCTTCAAATCACTCAAGTATTTGTTTTCTTTGTCCAGATTTCTCCGCAACTCGGTGGCTTCGTTCTGCAACCAGACCGGCTACAGCCGGCGGATGCCACATCGCCCGGCCGCTGCTAAACCTGCTATAGGTATTTCTCACTTTCTGCTGACAGTTAATACAAGATTTAAACTTGTGTCTGTGATATCAATTAAAACCCTAGTCCCCTAAAGACTGGCCTAATGTATTGTCATTATCATTATTATTATTACATAGTATAAATTATCAGCTATCTTAAAGGGATTTTTTTCGCTTAAATTTGTAAATAAAGAATATTTGGTAAAAGTTATTTTATGCCAACTTATATTCAACGTACCGGGAACAAGTCGCGCTAAATTACACCATTGCGAAGCGTGGGCGGGTCGCTAGTATATTATAAGAAAGTATTTGAAATCACAAAATTAAATCTATTAAATTAGTAGTTTTACTATATTGGTTATGTATTTGATAATGTCAAATATGTATTGTTTAGAGTTATAACATTTACTTAGTATGTTTATAATAATAATTGTTTTTTTAGTAGAGGTAGCAGCACCCCCGCCTGTGGTTGCACAGCCGGTTGTTCCAAATGGTCCTCCCGTGATACCTACTGTTATTGGTAAGTTTTATTTGGCTGTTGTAAAATTAATATTCTTACAGAATAGGGAATTTCAGTAAAGTGTTAATAATAATGTTTTATTTGCAGCGCTAACCCCCGTATTGCAGCCTCCCGGAGTGGGACCACCGCCTAATGTATCTGTTGTAAGTTACATTTAAAATCATACTAATCTTTTGTTTTTACTCTTACATCTCTTAACTATGTATTTATATGTATGTATTCATGAGTAAGTTATCTGATCAGATTTCTTAATTTATAAAAAATCTATGTCATGTCGTTTTATACTATACACAAACAAATCTTAATAGTTAAATTAAAGCCTTGTGGTAAGTTATAAAAGTCCTAGCTAAAAGGCAATATTTTAACATGTTCCTCTTTATTTCAGATTCCAAGATTAGAGGAACAAAGAGCAAGCACTCCTACAGTTGATGAAAGAAGGGAACCGGTAAGTTATTAATAATTTTAAATAGATATTTTTATTGTTATTTAAGAATGGTACATTGATATAATTTTTTGTTTATAGGTATTTAATAGGGGGCCACAGCCGCCTCCACAATTTACTAATGGAGCCAAACCATTCAACAAGTATGTATAAATAAATATTTCTTTTCAGTAGTCTTTAATAAATGATTAAGTTAAACTATGCAATCTATTATTTAAGGACTGATTTTTCAATTGTCAGATAAATGCTATCCGACTGATAATAGGTATGTTTTCATTGTCACTTCATACACATGTCAAATATTTATATATTCGATGTGCAACGAAAACACGCTTATTTTCTGTCAGCATTTATCTGACTATTGAAAAATCTGCCCTAAGTTTACTAAAACTTGTCATGGTTAAATACTTTAAAAAAAACTGACATCTATGTTTGCTGTGTGGTATCACTGCTGAGTATATGATAGCTTCGTTAATTATAGTTTAGTTAAGTGTTTGTATCACAGAATCGCCCCCGATACATCGTAAGTATTGATTCCAGAGCCCCGTTCCCGCGCCCCCCGCGCCCGCGCCGCCGCTCCCCGTACAATGAATACAGACGAGACAAACCGTCGCCGCCGCCCGTGCCGTAAGTTTATACTTATTTACTACATGAAATGTGACTTTATAATATAACACAAACAACACACAAACTTAACAATTGAGTGCGGTCAGCGCACCATTAGAATTTATCAGAATACCTACTGGAAAATACAAATTTGTTATAAATAAATATATTTTACGATTCCCTGGTAACGTAGCTTTCTATTGTTGAAAGAAATTTCAAATTCGATTCAGTTTTTCCAGAGACATTTAAACTTACGAACTCTAAATCTATACAGGTACTATATTTTCTTTAGATGAGTTGTCTATAGTCAATTGTTATTTCGTTGTTTAAAGTTTGTAATCTTTCGTCCTGCCTTTATCTGCCCTTCTACCGCGTAACTAGCGTGGATTTGAACTCGACGTTGACAACTGTTTTCATAGGCTAAATTGTTAACAATGGCGGGTCTCTAGCCAATGAAAACAGTTGTCGACGTCGAGTTCAAATCGACGCTTGTTACGCGGTAGCCCCCCAGCTTTCCCCAGAGCGTCGCTCTATTGTGTTTATGTCATTTTCTACCTTGTAAGTCTATCTCTTTCGCACATGTATCAAAATAATGAAGAATGTTAACTAATTTTTATTATTAACTCTCCATATTCTCTGTAAAAATAAAAAATACTAGTGAAAGAATTATTGCGATACGTCCATTAGTTTCCGATTTATAAGTAAAACAAGTTGTAACCGCACGACGCGGGGTGCCGGTGACGGTGTGACGTCATAGTACAACACGCTCAGTCTGGCTTACTAGTCCGCTCGCGGGCGCGCGCCCGTTCCGTCCAAATTATACTTAAATAATTTAAAAATGTCATATGCAAATACTAAGAAATCATGTGCTGAGCCTAAATTTAAAAATGCAACCACTAATTTTCCAGAAAAGTTGATTTTTTATAGTTCCAAAGGACACATGCATACATCACCAACTCTTTTTACTTGAACCTAACCAATACCATTATCGCCATAGTTGTCCCTTGCCGATCCGATTGAATTTGTTAGTAAAAAATACAAACAAAATAAAAAAGGTTTAGTTCATCTATTCAAACATCTACATTTGAAATAAAAATAAATTAAATTACTTAAATAAAATAGCTTTACTTAAGTATTTTGATAGTAAAAAAATGCAAATAAAAAAATGTTCAGTACAACTGTAACGTTCAACCCTAGTTGTCTAGGTAGATTCTAGGTACCTATCCTATTTCCTAGTAATATTATAAATGCGAAAGATTGTGCAAGTCATAAAAAAATCTTTTCACGCAAAAACTATTGAACGGATCTGGACGAAGTCTGAAATAACACATAGGCTACTTTTAATCTTGGGAAAGTGTACAGTTCCCGAGGGAAACGCGGACGAAGATGCGGGCGAAAGCTATTAAGCATTTATTCAATGCATTTTTTTATTAAAATTTACTAAAAAGAGCGGTACCTATATTACGGCTGTTAAATTCTACCTAATCTTTACGCAACAAATACGCGTTTTAGGTATTAGAAAAACATCAAATCCGTGTTTTTTGAGTTAAATCTTTTTTTTATTAAGCGAGCGATATATTTATATTTAAGTACCTACCTATAGCTACAAAACTATAATAGGTACATATTTGTTGTCTTTAACGTAAAAAAATAATGGTAGGTACTTCTACTATCTAAGTTGCATTCTTCCATTAGTATTATTATTATATTTTGATAAAACAGTTTAGAACATTTTAAGCAATTCGGCGGCAACGAAATCACTATTTGTTGATAAATAATGCGTAACCATTAATTTACCCATTTTAGATTATCCGATTGCCTTTTTTTTAATTACTATATCCAATCGTTTAATCGAATATGTAATATTTACTTTTATTAGACTATTAACGTTATACGTAGACGAAAACACAATAAAATACTGCGCAATCTACTACTATAACCGCTGGCGACTTGATGCGGCCAGCGCATCGCGTTGTACTATGACGTCACAAGCGGTCACGTGACTGTTAGCGGGACTCGATATTTTTCGAAACTTTGAATGCCTATAAAATCAAAACTACTAGGTATTTTTTATAATTTCTAGCGAATTGGCATACCTAGTAACATTCACCATTATACATAGTACAATTTGCAAACACATATTTGATCAAACAAAATGTTTGTTTGGCATTGGCATTACATTGTCAACTAACTTCTAAACCACAAAAGTGACGGATTTAAATGAGGTTTTTATAGTTACTATAGATTTTTTGTCAAACCACGCAATGTTTTGAGATATTTATTTTAATATAGTTTGAGTTTTGGAACAGTATTTATTATGTGTAACATTGTATGTTATGCTGTTACTATTACGTAAATTTAGGATAATCTTTAATACCCACAAGTTTTTTCAAATCAATTATGTAGAATTGTAATATTAATACAAAAACTATTTTCAGACGTAAACGTGTGTAAGTATTAAAAAAACTAACTTAAATTCACTCTAATTCATCAATAAACCTAAGCCAGCGACTCTAATCTATACTTATAATAAATCTGTAGAGAAGTCAATTCTTTACATGAAATATATTTCCAAAATAACTATCAGGGGGTGATAAGGGGTCGATACTGATACCAAAAATGCAATCAGTAAAATTTTTGTCTGTCTGTCTGTTTGTCTGTCTGTCTGTATAACCGTTATAGGAACAAAAACTACTTGACGGATTTTAACGAAACTTGGTACAATTATTTTTCATACTCCGAAGCTGGTTATAGTATACTTTTTATCACACTACAATCAATAGGAGCAGAGCAGTGAAGGGAAATGTTGGGAAAACGGCAGAAGTTACTCCATTTTTTAAGCTTCTTCTTCTTAATGGTTAAAGCTACACAAAAATAATGTATGGCGGAAATATTCTCCTTAAAATTATATAATAAATATCCGGCGACAGCATATATCTATCTTTAATGGTTGACTGACAATAACACGTGTAACTCCCGTTAGCTTAGCAATTCGAAGCTTTATAATTATATTGTCTACGCTTACGTTTATAACATTCTCAGTCTCCCTAATTAAAAAAAATAACATTATTAAATTTTCCATAAAAAAGAATCATAGAAATCGGTATAGAAACAACAAAGTTATATAGGGTAAACTTCTCATTCCCACGGGAAACAGATTTCCACGCGAACGGAGTCGCGGGTGGCAACTAGTTTATCATTCATTTCCATTTTGAAATTTTTAGAGCATACTCTAACTAAACTAAATTTCCTTTCCATTACAGTCCCGGCGAAGAAGACCCGCTAGAGGCCTTCAATCGCATGATTCGCGAGAAGGAGATGAGAGCGAGACGGCGCGAGTTGGAGCGTCGCAGGAGAGACGAGGACAGACGACGGCGGCCGAGCATGTCGCGGTCGCGGTCCCGGTCTATAGGGTGAGTAGTGTGTGAGGGCAGAAAGAGACGGCGCTAGCAAGAAAGAGCGAGATAGCGATAATTAAATACGATAAGTAAAATGATATTCCTAGAGGTGAGGTGAAGATTTACTACATAAATAGGTGTAAAATTGAAATCTTTTGTTATATTATTTTGCCCAAATACGAAATACGAAAAGGACAATGGGCAATTTTATATGGCGCTTGGCCTATCAGCGGCCTTTACCTAAATATACATTTTCTTGAAGGCATATACCTACAGAACATATATCGAAAAGCTCATAACTGTTAATTATTTGTAAAAAGATGTATGGCTGATTCAAAATGTAGGAATCTGTTTTTTTTTTACAAAGATTCGTTAGAACATGAAATAAATTGGTTGAAAGTAGGAACAATATATTGTGTCAGTTATTATTTTGTATTGATAAAGTACAATTGAATATAAAAATACAAAAAAATAATAAATAATTATGGAAAAATATTTTTTTTTATGTAATAAAACTAATAATTAATTCAAAAAGTTATGTATTCAGACACAAAAATCATGTAGAGTACAATAAGCATATTATACCTATCTATACATTTGTTCTATATAAAGTACAAATTAGTTTATATTAATTGCGAGAAACCAAAAGATGACATTTCTTAGTCAGCAGCTTCATCATCGTCAATAATGATTAAGAAATCTGCTGGCAAAGGAATGTCACTATCTCGGTTTCTTGCCCAACCCATCCAACAGCCATCTTCATTAAATCTATTATTTGGACATGGCATTGAAAGCCATGGCGTAAGTTAGGGCTGTCAATGAATTGATCCCAATCATTCGAGACCAACTGATGATTACAAACTCCTTATGATTCAGGTATGTAGAAGTTGAAGTGGATTAAAAATGTCACTCTTACTTTATCTGGAATCCGGCGAAGAGTAGTTCTTCGGCAATTCTGGAACATAAGATAGAAATAGAAAAGTAAGCTTCTCTAATGATAGTCAGTAGGGCGTTATGGCTAGTAAGCACATTGTGCTCAGAAAGAAAAAAAACACAAGTGTTGATTACATAGGCAGAGTACTTACCTGACGTTCTGGAGCAATAACTTGAGTAATATACTGAGCTATAGCAGGATTTGCTTCGAACAGAGCATGTGTTATCCAAAATCGTCGTCTGTTTATTATAGACCGATTGCACACAACACACAGTTGACGGTTTTCTGCCATGTTCCACAAACAGTGTCAAAGTCCAAAGTTTTTTTTTCAATGGAAATAGTCGGTCATATTTTTCGGTAGAGACTTGGCTTGGTTAAGTTACAGTAGTAGTATAATTTTTTTATAAGTATGAAAATAGTTTCCTGAGGCAGTGTATATTGTTTGTATTTGAATATAAATGTATTCTTTCTTACTATGAATGTTAGAAAATGTATAAGCAAAAAATATATAGCAAAAACAACGAACGTGGTTGTAAACCTGTAATTGACTGGAAAAAGTATGATTTTTGATTTGGTGGCCGCTGATAGGCTTAAATGCCCATTATCCTTTGCTGATCGGACGTAGTTCTCAAAATTTTATAAATGAGGTTAATATCAAAACCATAGAGTTTGAATGTCTATAAATGTATTAAACCGTAAATTTAACCAGCCTTTACAAACACGTATATTTACTATAGCGACCTCGCCAGATCCCGCTCCCCGCGCGCGGCGCGCTCCCCGCGCTCCCCCCGCGTGCTCCGCTCGCGCTCCCCTCGCTCGCCTCGCTCCCCGCGCTCGCCTCGCTCGCCGTTCTCGCCGCGGATGAGGTCTCGCTCGCCACGACCCGCGCCAAGGATCAAATACTCAAGGTAAGGATCCGAACAATAAGAAAGCTTTGTATTTCGTAGCTGCATTCATGAACATTATTTTTGATAAAAGAAAAAATGTTTGAAACCTGGGACCACCTTCCAATAGCATTAAGATATACAGGGTGTTTGGAGGTTGAGTAGCCAAATGAAAATGGTGGATAGGTGAGGCTATTAGCTATTTATTTCCACTTATTAAATTGCATTTTGGTTCAAGTTTTAGAATTTATTAGATTTTTAAGATTTTCTTAAGAAAATCCCCGATTTTGTCATTAAAAGTCCAATATAATTTTTATTTACTGTCGGAACCAAACAAAAATAGTTTCAATTTAAAGCCTAATACTGTTTTATTCAGATGAAATCATAAATTAACACAAATCATCTCAAATAAAGTTACAGTGGGTTCATAAACTTCGCGGAACCAGTGGGAAAAAAATGTTCAGTCAACATTGCTATGAAAAAAAATAAAAAAATATGAGAGTTTCAAGATTTCATTTGCTTTTAAAAACTTCTACATTTAATACACATTATAAGGATATGCCACATGTAACATAAATAATTAGAAATCTCAACAGAAATAGTAAGTTAGTCCTCAATGACGCCTGGTAAGGAAGGTACAACCCCGTTAAACTACGTAAGTAGTTAAAAACTTTTGTCTCATTCTTACAAAACTATGCCTATTGTGTTATCTCATTCGACTCCCTCTTCACTTTTCTTGCCTCGAATAGAAGAGGATTCTACTATTTCACATGTTTAACTCCGCTCAGCGCAGATTCTCGGTGACCTACACTTTTCTACAGTCGGAGTAAAATGTTGCTTGAAAAAAGTCATGACCAACGGTAGCGTGGCCTTTGCGCATGCAAGAAAATCTCATTTTACAAGTTGCTGTTTTTTTTTAATTTGCTGGTGAAAGATGTCACTTGAAAATAAGCTATTATCTATCTGACTTTCGTCTGTCTAGTCATAGCCAACGGTAGCGTGGTCTTTTCGCATGCAAGCAAATATCATTTCACCAGCTGCAAGTCATGTAGAACCGGTTCACGGAGACTGAATCTAGGAGTTTCTTTTACTCCGCCCCTCACCACCCCAACCATCTGCTCTTTGCGACCCTCGCAAGAGGCGAACAATCACAATCGTCAAACGAACGTCTAACGTCAAAAGATTACCGTAAGAAACAATCTGCTTCCTCAGGCCCGCGCCCGCTGCCGCGCCGGCCCGGTGGACACGATAGTGGTAACAGCTTTAAATCTTCCCTATAAATACACCGCTCCAAACAGCAGGTGCGGCATTCAACATCCGGTTTCCTCGACTATCAGATCCGACCCCCGTTGAGTTTCTTGCTGGGTCTTCTCAGAGAGAGGCCCCTAAGGGAAACAGTGTAGTGGAAATGATCGAGACGCCCTGAACTGAGGTCTGCATCCAACTAGGTGGCCTTAGTGGTCGCATAGTTCGGTGAAGCTGTAAAGTTTTCATATGGGCCAACAACAATCTTCAGTCAGAAAATAAAAACATTTTTTTATACATGAGGTCGCAAACAAGATAAGTGTTGCCTAGTGACAAAATAGATAACCCAATAGGCATAGCTTTGTTAGAATGAGACCGAAATTTTTAACTACATACGTAGTTTAACGGGTTTGTACCTTCCTTACCAGGCGTCTTTGAGGACTAACTTACTATTTCTGTTGAGATTTCTAATTATTTATGTTACATGTAGCATATCATTATAAAGTGTATTAAATGTAGAAGTTTTTAAAAGCAAATGAAATTTTCAAACTCTCATTTTTTAAAAAAAAAAATCGTAGCAAAGTTGACTGAACATTTTTTTCCCACTGGTTCCGCGAAGTTTATGAACCCACTGTAACTTAATATGAGATTATTTGTGTTAATTTATGATTGCATCTGAATAAAACAGTATTAGGCTTTAAATTAAAACTATTTTCGTTTGGTTCCAACAGTAAATAAAAATTATAATGGACTTTTAATGACAAAATCGGGGATTTTCTTAAGAAAATCTTAAAAATCGAATAAATTCTAAAACTTGAACCAAAATGAAATTTAATAAGTGGAAGTAAATAGCTAATAACCTTACCTATCCACCATTTTCATTTGGCTACTCAACCTCCAAACACCCTGTATGTCGTTGAATAGGTCTCTTCAATAGGAACAACTATTGCTACGAGGGAGCGTTTTTATGTTCGCGGAATGGAGGGTAAGGGGTGGAAATAAAAAAACCAAATTATTTTTCCTTTTCAATATATTCACCTGCAAGACGGATACATTTTTCAGACCTTTCAATTAATTTATTTATACCCTCATAAAAAATGTTTTATCTTTGTCTTCAAAATACGCTGAAACTGCCTCCTTAACTTCATCATCGGTGGTAAATTTTTTACCCCGAAGCTCTTTTTTCAATTTTGGAAAGAGGTAATAATCACTCGGGGCTAGGTCTGGGCTGTAGGGTGGGTGGTTTAAAATATCGAAGCCCACCTTATGCAGGGCAGCCAACGCAACGCGACGCTTGTGGACGGGCGCATTGTCGTGCAAAAGCAGCACACCCTTCGTCAATTTTCCCCGTCTTTTCTCTTTAATGGCTTCTTTTAGTCGCTCTAATATTGAAGCGTAGTATTCTCCGGTTATAGAAACACCTTTATCTTTATAATCGATCAACAATATTCCTTCTGAGTCCCAAAAGACCGTTGCCATGAGTTTCCCAGCTGACTGTGACACCTTAAACTTCTTGGGGGATGCTGTGCCCTTTTTATGCCACTGCATGGAGTCTTGTTTCGACTCAGGTTCATAATGATGAACCCAAGTTTCGTCTCCAGTAACAATTCGACTCAATACACCATCCTTGTCGTCACTGCAGAGGTCCAAAAATGCACGTGAACACTCTACGCGTTGTTGTTTTTGCGGCGGCGGGCGCGACTTTTCACTCCGGATTATGTTGCTTGGTTGACGATAGCTCAAAGACTAATTGTCTGATAACAATGAAACCTCGTATTTTTACTAATTATGAGTCACTGAACGCGTTAAGGTCCTAATGAGCCTAATCACCCCCCTCCAACCCTCTCATTCCGCGAACTTAAAAACGCACCCTCGTATGACAGCTTTGTTGTAACAACTGTCCGTTTTGAGTTATGAGATATTTTATAACCTATGAAAAATAATAACTATTTTTAAGTATAGGATAAATATCTTAGATATCTATTTATTTATTTAACATTTATGTATTATTTATTGCAACTCGTCCCGCCTGTCAACCCTCGCCTTCGGCTGAGCCTCGGCTCGGGTAGACATTTGTCGGAACTTGTTGTAATGACAGCCTTTCCACACTTGTATTGAAACTAGTGACCCGCCCACGCTTCGCAATGGTGTAATTTTGGGCGACTTGTTCCCGAAACATTGAATTTTAGTTAAATTAAAAAAAAAATATGAATGTTCTTTATTTACAAATTTAAATGAAAAAATTACCTAAAGGAAGGTCAAAACCGCATTAAAATCCCTCAACTGGTTTAGGAGGAGTTAACGGCCAAACATACAAACAGACAGAATTAGGGACTTGGATTTATACTATGTAATGATAATGATAATGATGATAATCTCCCTATTTATTTGTAACAGATCGCGCTCGCCCTCCCGCGGGCGGCGCCGCTCCCCCTGGTCCCCGCGCCGCCGCCGCGAGCGCTCGCTGTCTCTGTCCAGGTACTGCTGTCTCATTCGCACACCGCATGCTTCGTATATAGCATGAAGTATTAGATGTTGGACACTTTGTAGATGAGGAGATGATTAGCCCTGATTTTGAAGGCAGTTCCAAATGACCAGATTCTTAAGACACTCTAAGCCAAATTCAAAATATTGCCGTGAATTATTCAGCAATAGAATATGGCAGACAGGTTAATCAGTTTAGTAGTGTCAAACTAAAATTGGCGAATAACGTCGAACTAAAATATTTTGGACTTGTCCTCGGCGCATTTCGTTTGTGGACAAAATTTAGTAAGACTAATTGTGTCTTTTTCTTTTAATCAGCAGGAAAGTGGCTGTAATATTTTTAATTTGGTTTAGAGAGTGTTTTCTGAATCGGAGCTACTAGCTGAATAAGGTCGTGTTAAATCAAAACTAACGTCGAACGAAATCGCATTCAGTTTTAGAAAGAAATGATAGTTTTTCGAGAAAAATATCTCACGGTAAAAAAATAATCATAAAGCTTTTTCCAACTGAATGCGATAGCGACAAGACACGAATAATCTTAAAGAATATAATATTTATTTAGTAGATTTGTATTTGTAGAATTGAACTGCATCACGTTTTATTAAATTTGTAGACACCTAGTAATTAATTTGCACCTGAATATCTTCCAACTACGCATGTAACCGAGGCTTTCCAATAACATTATTATTCGCATGAACTTTTACTCTAACTAATAATAAGAACCCGGATATTCTGACCTGATATTATTAAGATGATAAATTTTATTTCACTCCACAACTAAGTGTATGCTAACATTTTCAATCCGTGCAAATGTCAAGTTTGGCAAAAGAGAAACACTACTCACCCGTCAAATAAAAATATATTTTAACAAACACAGACTAAATAAAGATATTCGAGATGTAGGCCTATGCTCAACTAGTGGTGAATATATTCACTGATATTAATTATTTATAAAAAAGATAAACTTTTCAACGAAGATCGAATCTATAATTTTAGATAAAGCCATAGGCAAAAAGAAGGTTGCTTATCATCTGTGTTGACTCTAATACATGTTGCTTGCATATTTGTTTTCTTACCTGTGCATGTATGGATTTTATGTTTGGTTATTTACAAAAATGCTTGTGTATGTCGTGCGTACATGTTGCATGTATTCATATTGTGTCATTCGTAGGTTGTAGTAAGTTCTGTCTTTCAATTTGTTTCCGTAATATTTGATTGTTGAAATTCATGTTTCCACCCCCATAAGTAGGTTTGTTCTATATGTAATGTCCTGCTTATTTGGTGAAGGTTTATATTATTTTTCCTAGTAAAACTATTCCCCTGCTATTATATTTACTGCATCCCTACCCAGTTGTTTTTCATGTCGAAATCGATTTGCTTTCGAAAAAAATCTCGGCTGAAGGACATGTCAAAATTACTCTACTGTACATTTTGAAGTAGTTAGCAATGCTATCGTTTTTATTCTAAGCTATATCGCTTCTACCTTATATCCTCGTCCATATTCCTAGTTTGGTAACTTCATGATTGTCGTTGCATCCATGGTTCGTTTCTCGTTGTGACCGTCCCCGGTTTGGTCCAGATCTCCGTCCATGCGGCGGCGGGTGCTGTCCCCGCTGCGGTTCAGCCCGGGCCGCGGGCGCGCGCGGTCGCCGCTGCGGTCGCCGCTGCGGTCGCCGGTTAGAATGATGCGGTCGCCGCCGCCGCGGGCCCTCTCCCCGCACCGGTGAGTGGACACTAACACGGCGCAGTTCACTCGTTCACGCGGATCATTCATTCATTCATTCTTGCTCAGTTTACACGATTGCATGGAGTGTCAGTTTCTAACGCGACATTTTGCCGTCGAAGCGTATAATAATGTTATGGAAAGTCTCACTTTCATCCGTCTTACTCAATCTTGGCAAATTTCTTTATGACCAAAACCTCCCAACTCAAGTATAGATAAAAAATGTATGTTTGTTTCGTTTCAGCGTTGGATTGTACGACGATATGTTGCAGCCGAGTCGGAACGTAGAGCCGCCCTACGGAGCCAGGTACGAACGTTATGTAAATTGTGCTCGCGACTCGTATCCAATACGCGATCCGTATCGAAACTTCCGGAATTACCCCGCGGTAGTCACTATATGACGATTCTCTGACTTTGTTCGATATAAAACATATGTTATTTGTGTGTCTGGTATGTGAAACATATCTGTGTAAAAAAATGAAACAATGTCTTATTAATGTAATAGCATTAAGACTTGCCTTTTTACATTATAAGTCACTTGAGGCTGATTTATTACCTGTTTTATGTTCTTATAAACTTGCCATTTGTAAAAGTGATGAAATAAAACGTTTCAACGAATCGAGCCATCTTGATGAAACATCGTGTTGCTACACTCAACAGCTTATTTTAAGTAATTATATTTAATTTTATTGGAAAAAAGTAATGTCTTAAATTTACTTTTAATTTGTACTTAATCAAACCTGTGACTATGTCTGTGATATATTTTTGTATATAATCTAAATTTAACATTGAAAATTTGTTACTGTTTAATAGGATCTCGTTGTGATATATTGTAACATTTGTAAAATAAGTTTGTTATAACAATGATAAGTTTTACCTGATTTTATGTATATGTTTAACGATTATTCGTTAATATACTTGATGATTAATAGGTAACACAACCTACTTTACTATTTGGCGCGATTGTAAGTGCATACAATATTTTGAAATGATGACGGTGCCCCTTTTGTGACTTAAATTATGAAATTGAAACGAAGACCTATGCTGTGTTTCAAATGTAATCAAGGCTTAATATAAAAAAATAAGCGAGGAATTGAAGGTGACCATAATTTTAGGACAATTTCCTGTGTTTTCTTACGTTGGTTTTATTTTTTTATTAAAAAAACCGGCAAAGTACGAAGACTAGCACACCGAGAGCTCAGAACAAATATTCAGGGGTATATTAACCATTATTTTTTTATTTCGACGACGTCTATGGTGCAGCGGTATACAGGGTTATTTCTAATTAGCGCATCACCTCTTGTAGCTTTTCTACATCAATCCCAACATCATTTAACCAACGAATAATTACAATTAATATTTAAAAAAAAATAAGTTTTTCCATACAAATTTATTTGATGCCTCTGAACGGTGCAATACTCTACGCGTACGCAACTGGCGTGGCAGGCGCGCGGGCGACGGGGGGGGGGGCGACCGGTATAGGAACTTCTTACAAAATACAGAGTTATAAATAACAGAGCGCGCAAATTTGTTTTTGTTTTTTTTGTTTTTGTGTTAATTATCAAGTTTTGCAAAAAGTCGTAGAACAAATGTTATTTAGATTGATTTAAGGAAGCCACCTGCAAGAGGTGATGCGCTAATTACAAATAACCCTGTATATACCGAACTGCTAAGCGGATGGTTCCGGGTTCAATCCCCGGGTCGGGCCAATTTCGTCAAAATGGTTTTTCGAAATTGGCTCTTGTCTAGGTTTGGGTGTAACTAGGATCTCCCCTAGTCCATTGTGTGGTACCTATAGTACAAGATTTGCTTAGTTTAGGGCCACACAGTTGGTGTGTTAGTAAATTTATATATTATTTATATTGTTTTTCAAGATGTAAGTACATTTTTTTCAGATTTTTCCCTTTTAAAGTTATGCTTAATGCCAAATTTCATGGTCCACGGGAGTGCCCTTTTGGTTTTTGATTTTCTTTTTTTACAGCATCAAGGAACTACAGACTTTAATATATTATATTCAGTCAATGTAGTCCCGTGTTTTGGAGAAAAGTGATACGACAGACAGACGGACGCTAAGTCTTCTTATAAAGTCAGTTGTACCTTTAGAGGTAGATAAGAGTGTCCCTAATCTGCGCACTTAAGGTTTTATAATTGTAGAATAATTTAAACAAAAATCATCTTTTTTCTTTTTAGGCTCATATTATTGTTCTTTGATAATTTAAATCAAAATTTTTACATGAACTATGGGAGTAATAAATACAAATACACTCATATTATTAACTACGGTTACGTTCGTCCTTCGTTTTTTCCAAAGATATTCGACCATTCATTTTATCAATTCTATATATATATGACGAAGACGGCAGGAATACCTTCGTCATCAGAGCCGTCTTCAGGGGCCGTTTAGTAATATAACTTGTGTGGGCGTACGTGGGTTGTGTGTTAGACTCAAATAAACCAATAGAACTGTTTCAACACTGTAATTATCTCCTCTTGATAGCACTCCGTAGGTCATTCGATTAATTCACAAGAAGGCACGGATCACGGACAGTTTCTACGCAACCACCAAGCATTCACATTTTCCAACCGCTCTTCCCCAAGACTTGAGACCATCTCTGTCACTCTGACAGCTGCTCGCTCGATGTCACATAGACTCTGTCTAGCACCATATTTGGTACTGGCAATCCGCACTCTTCTAATATCAACCATAAGCATAGTCGATCTCCGACACGGCCATCCTGCGTATACACGTCCTCGTGTACTATACTGTGGACAAACACAAAACGACAGTATCTACTTGTTTAGCTCGGCCAATCCTGACCATTAATGACTCTACTTCACACGAAAACCAAAATTTAAACTCATTCTCTGAACTTTTGCTTTTACTTCTTGACTAAGTAAATCAAACTATCATAAAACAGTAATATCACAACACCAAAGTCAGTATAGATCATGTACCATCGATAAAGGTCATCACTTTATCACCACAAATCAATCATTGAAACACGCCACGACACGAGTGAACACCCCTCTATCTCCACGGCCTCGGCCAAACAAGCAACATCACCATTGCTCCCACCAATTTTATTTTATAAGCCTCCACGCTTTTCATAAGCCTCCACGCTTTTCCTAAGCCACCACGCTCCAAAAGCCACTACGCGTTTCATAAGCCACCACGCTTGTCATAAGCCACCACGTTTTTCATAGGCCACCACGCTTTTCATAGGCCACCACGCCTTTCATAAGCCACCAAGCTTTTCATAGGCCACCACGCCTTTAATAAGCCACCACGCTTTTCATAGGCCACCACGCCTTTCATAAGCCACCACGCTTTTCATAGGCCACCACGCCTTTCATAAGCCACCACGCTTTTCATAGGCCACCACGCCTTTCATAAGCCACCACGCTTTTCATAGGCCACCACGCCTTTCATAAGCCACCACGCTTTTCATAGGCCACCACGCCTTTAATAAGCCACCATGCTTTTCATAGGCCACCACGCCTTTCATAAGCCACCACGCTTTTCATAGGCCACCACGCCTTTCATAAGCCACCTTGTCAAATCGTTTACCATTAAATTACGCCTTAAAACTTTCTTTAACCAACGAGCACTCAGCACCAGAATCATAAGAGAAACAATACGGTTCACCTTGTTCTCACGATAACCCGTGGCAGGGTTAAGTCGACCTGCAACTCAGTGCGCGCTCGTCTTGCCCCAGACTCCACGACGCCGCCGCCACCGCTCGTACACCGGGCCACAAGATATCCCAGCACGACACATTGGTAGCAAAGCAACGCCCTCGCTGAATGCTGCTGTGCCGCTGGGTTTCTTTCTCATGTCAGCACATCTCGTCATCGCGGCTCCAACCTTGGTTTATTTGCAAACGACAGTCGCGTCCGTGTCCTTCTTTTCCAAGTTTGAAATCAGGTAGCTTTATGCAATTGTTTTCAGTACATCTGCGCGCGCATGTTCTAATTTTGATTTTCAAACAATCCATAGCAACGCGCATGTTTACATTTTGTTTTTCAAACAATGCATAGCAACGGTCAATTTCACTTTTTCTTCTTCTCAATTTTGAACTAACACAGATCATAAACACGGTCAATTTCCTTTTCTTCATTTGAACTAACACAGGATCCATCCCACTTCTGATGACGAAGACGGCAGGAATACCTTCGTCATCAGAGCCGTCTTCAGGGGCCGTTTAGTAATATAACTTGTGTGGGCGTACGTGGGTTGTGTGTTAGACTCAAATAAACCAATAGAACTGTTTCAACACTGTAATTATCTCCTCTTGATAGCACTCCGTAGGTCATTCGATTAATTCACAAGAAGGCACGGATCACGGACAGTTTCTACGCAACCACCAAGCATTCACATTTTCCAACCGCTCTTCCCCAAGACTTGAGACCATCTCTGTCACTCTGACAGCTGCTCGCTCGATGTCACATAGACTCTGTCTAGCACCATATTTGGTACTGGCAATCCGCACTCTTCTAATATCAACCATAAGCATAGTCGATCTCCGACATATATATATATATTAAGACGCTTTTGTATTGAGAAATATAACAGCTTTATACAGGGTGGCTCATTCAAATCGGTCAGTATGGGAAAGTCTGTAACTATAAGACATACGAAGATTTGTTCTTAGGAACCATGTCACCGATTTTGCTAAAAAGAAAAACTGCATTCATACATTTGAAAAATAAAATGTACCCAGCTAGGGAATCGAACCCGGTCGTGTTAAATTCTGTATTGAAAAAAACGGTGGTCACTTCGAACATCTACTAAAATAAATTAATATTATGTGAAAACAATCCATTTTATTCATTTAAGACATCATGTTTCATAGAGCCATTTACAGCTTAAGACCTACACAATCGATATTTAATTAGAAAAAGTGTAAGTTTATTTTTTCAAAACAACTGGGTTCGATTCCCTAGCTGAGTACAATTTTTTTTCAAATGTATGAATGCAGTTTTTCTTTTTATCAAAATCGGTGACATGGTTCCTAAGAACAAATCGTCGTATGTCTTATAGTTTCAGACTTTCCCATACTGACCGCTTTGAATGAGCCACCCTGTATACCTAAACCCATGGGGTGCGCGGCGAACATGCCTTTACAGGAAATTCCCGCGTTCCCGCCATTATACGAAAGCCTGAAGGACAACTCCAGGTTTTTAGTCGGTGCGAGTCCGACATAAGCCGTCTCCTTTCCCTGGAGGGGCGGTTATGTGTAGGCATTTTCTTGGATCATAAAAAAGGTATATAAACCGATTTGGACCCGTAACAAAGTAAAATAAATTTTACTATGGCGGAAATAGTTATAATTGAACAATATAAAAGTTTTTCTAGAAAAACATGCTTTCTCTCATTGCCTTGCAACTTGCACTTGGCACGAAGCTAGTCAAATATTGTTACATATTTGGTTTCTTCGCTAGGAAGTTATTAGTTCAGTATTCAGGAAATCGAGCAGTACTATTCCAAATAACAACTGTTTATCTACCGATTTTAAAGAAAAATTAAATCAAAACTGTCAAAACTTTTTGTAGAAACTTTTTTGAAAAATAACTGACTAGTGTGTCCTACCAAATGGGTGAAAAAAATGACGCCATTTTCCAGAAATTTTCTTTGCGAGTTTAGTTGTTAGTTGCACAAAATGAGTTATTTCGTCATTTACGATCCTAATTTTATATTTTATTAAATTGCTTTAAAAATAGTCATTAACTGTATTAAAAATAGTCGTTCAGTACACGTGCGGAACCGTCATTGCAACTCGTCCCGCCTGTCAACCCTCGCCTTCGGCTGTGCCTCGGCTCGGGTAGACATTGGTCGGAACTCGTTGTAATCCTTTATTGCCCGTGGTCCGATCACGGAGTTCTACTGATCGAACCATGGGCAATTTTTTTTGGCAGTGGTTCGTTCAATCGAACCACAGGAAATTTTGATTTACCATAATCCTATCGATAGGACTAAGGGCAACTTTGTTTGCCCGTAGTTCTACTAACTAAAATGAGTAATGATCCTCTTTGTATGTAAACTACACACAGGAAATTAGATTGATAAAAAATAAATCATACTGACATTGTTGTTGACATTGTTAATTAGTTTTCTCTATCCTAGACCAGTGTAAACTGTGTTATTAACAATGGAAAACGATTTAGATAGTGATATTTGTTACATTAATAGAAAAGGCGGAACAATACTTTTATTTGAGGATTGCCAGTATTATAAAATGCGACAGTATAAAAATGGTTCAGCTGTGTGGCGTTGTGCTAATTATAAAAAACAGAAATGCACGGGTACAATAACGCTTAACAAGGTAATTTTCCTTACTGGCTGTTCATAAAAAAAGAAGTGCACTTGAAACGAGATGTAACCTAAACAACTTTCTATTTTCAGGAAAATATTGTACTTAAACATAAAATTCACCAGTGTCTACCTAACAAGGCCAAAAATGTTATTGATAAAACTTTATTTAATTTAAAAGCAACTGTTAAAAATTCGGATCGCCCTATGCCTCAGTTGTATAATGAAGCGATTGCAAAACTGGAAGATTCAGGCCTAAATTTTATTCAAAATTTTTTGTTTATCATTCATTATAGCGGACTATTTTTATGAGGGTAAGCGTATACTTGTTTTCGGCTCTCCAAAAGCGAGAGAGTTGATTCCAACCATTAAAGAATATTTCACAGACGCTACATTTAAATCTTGTCCAAAGCCCTTTGCTGAATTATACAATATACTTGGAGAGATAAACAGTACATCAAAGCATACGAAAGTTGTGCCGTTGATCTTTGCGTTGTTGCCTGATAAAAAAGAGACAACTTACATAACTTTATTTAATCTTATCAGATCGCAATTGCCGTATTTTCAACCTCTGAAAGTACATTGCGACTATGAGGTGGCCGCAATAAATGCAATGTGTGAAGTATTTCCCGAATCTAAAATTATTGGATGCTTTTATCATTGGACTCGGGCAATATGGCGAAAGCAAAATTATTAAAAGTTACAAAAAATAAACCACAAAAACGAATAATTTCTTTAACCGCAGCGTTACCGTTATTACCGTCTGAACTCATTTCTGAAGGATGGGAATATATAAAAAATGAAAGTGAAACTGTTAATATTGAAGCATTTGTGAATTATATAGATAGACATTGGTTCAAAAAAAATATTGTTAAATTTATAAGTGTTTTCGGACAACACCATCGGACAAATAACGTTATCGAAGGATGGCATGCAAAATTAAATAGATCATTAAATAAAAATACGGTAACATTGCAACGACTTTTGTCAATTTTACAAAAATACGACAAGGAAGCAATTATAAATTTAAAGTACGGAATAAACAAGAAAAATAGGTCAAAAATATCGATTCAAAATGATGATTTCATTATGCAAATCCAAATGCAGTTACTTAATGCCGAAATAAATGTTGGGCATGCATTAGACAAGTTGCGTTAAGATATAACTATATATACACGCAACTTGTCTAATTTGCCTTTGCCCAACATTTTACTGTTTAAGTTTTAAAAAGATTACAATAAAAATTTGATTTATGTATTGTTTGTTCAATTTCTTTTATAACATTAAAATAAAAATAATAGTCGTTCCATAGGAAAAAATATTCATCTTGGTCCTACTCAATCAGTAGATCTACTACCAATATTAGTAAAAGAATGGTTCGATTGAACGAACCACTGCCAAAAAAAATTGCCCATGGTTCGATCAGTAGAACTCCGTGATCGGACCACGGGCAATAAAGGGTTGTAATGACAGCCTTTCCACACTTGTATTGAAATATACTATTTCCATTTTTATTTTTAAACATTTATTTATCGTAAAAAATACGTTATAACAACTCAGACTTTAAATCAACCAACAAACTTAGACTTTTAATGTTTTATTCTTCATAGAAAAATATTAACAAAAACATATTTTTTTTTTAAACTTAAAAGGAACTTTAGGCTAGTTTACTATTTAGTTATCAATCCGTTGATTGACGTAGATTCCCATAGCATCCGCAACGTGCTGTGTGGTATGTTGCCACGAGCGAGGTCCCGCATCCGGCGTAGGAGTTGGGTGGGCTTTTGATCGCCCAGTTCCAATTCGCCCAGTAGCTTCCTGAACTGCCGGTTTTTGGACTCCTCATAAACTTCCAGAAGGCGCTGCTTCAGTCCGCTGTACTTATTGCTGTGAGGAGGCGTCTCGAGTATTCACTACTTGTTGGATAGCCTCCTTGCCCAACCTAGGTATCACTAGCTGGAATTTGGCGTCTTCTGACAGTTTCTGGGGTCCGAAGATTGATTCAGCCTGCAGAAACCATAACCTCGGCTGATCGGTCCAGAAGTCCGGTAGACGTTCTTTAACCGACACTACATTTACTGTACTTGGAACTGTGTTTTCCGGGGTGTTTGTATTAGACACAGACACCACGGGAGGCGCAACATACGACGGCGACGGTATAAGTTTTTAGTTTAGTATAAGACCCGGGTCTGTCATATTAAAAGTTTATAAGTCCCACTTTTTTAAAGTTGACACCGAAAAAACTGAACTAAAAACTGTTCTTACGCGGGGTCACCACTTTAACGTCTATGGGGTTGTTCGTAAATAATACGACGAATTGCATATAGCCGTTTATTGATAGCGTGCGTCGCTAACGGCGTGTGGATGCGCACTGACTACGTAACTGATGTCCCTACAAATATGAATCAATCTTCATCGGAATCACAATTGACACACACAAATGAGATCATATTTCCTGTTTCACATTTCACATGTGCCCACATCTTGCACATAATACATAGTATCCACTCCTCGTTTGAATTTTCATAAGCTTCCCCACAAGCTAAACAAAACCTTTCCTCGGGTTTCTGATTCCGAATTAGACTTCAAAACTTCCTTTTTTAATTTTGAAGTTATAGACACTGGAAAAAGTTTCTTTTTTAGTTTTTCTATCCCTTGTTTTTTAACTATCTCCAACTATATTTTTTTTGCTTTTTCCCTTGGCTTTCTGAGGTTCTTGTGTTTTGTATATCTTATTTAACTTTTCTTCATATTCTCCTTCTAACTCGTTCTTCTGTGGCGTGTCTGTGAGAACACAGCTTTTTTGCGTTGAGGGCGTTTAGTTAATTTTTGTGGTGGAGCTTTCGGGTAAGGTCTTATTTTAGACGGAAAGAAATCATTTCGCTTTCAATGACCAGAAGGTCCAGGAGTTGGCTCAATGTCAGATTGACTTCCAGATAAGTTTGTTGTGGGTAAAGTATCCTCGATTCTTGTTAAATTTGAAGTTGTTAAGTCACAGTTTTCCATAGGACCATTTTTTAGGTAGTTTTTTTTTCATTTTTTAGCGTCATCATCCGAATTTTGGTGCGAACGAGCAAATCTAGACCGAGCTACACGATGACCTGTGGATTAACCTCATGTTAACGGTATCGCGCTGTTATGTGTAGTATCCCAGTTGAGTTCCTGGTATTCGAACTCGTAGGAAAATTTCCCTATATCGATATTTGCGGTTAAGTGGACCGTTTTTAGGTAGAATTCAAAATGCTTCGACACATATTGTGGTATCAGGCTGTTAAAAATTGGTAGACAATTATGGCCTTTTTCGTGTTCACTCTTGGAATTTGAAATATTAATTATTTTTTAAGTTTTCCCCAGTTAAGTTCCTGGTATTCGAACTCTTAGTTTTTTTTCTTCAATCATTACTTGATGACAATGGTAATAAAGTAAGACCAACATTTGTAGGTTGTATTCTTCCAACTCAATAGCACAAGCAGAAGACGATTCTGAAATAGAGTCAGCAAGATTATGAACAGCAACTGGCCCAAGTTGTAGTAGACTCGAATCTGTTTTTTTGTCGTGTTGCAGCTTATAAATTTCCAGAATCTTGGATACATGTACCGTCTTCTTTTGTTAATGTCCATATGAAAGAAGTATTCCAATAGTAACATATCTTGATGATACATTGGTGAAACGACCAAGCTTTTTTTCGGGGAATCCTTTCTTGATATGGCGCTGTAAAGTTGGCAAGTTTATACCGTATTTTTTAGCTGCACCTTTTATTGAACTGCTTGCATTGCCAATTTCATTACTCGTAGGAAAATTTCCCCATATCGATAGTTACGGTTAAGTGGACCGTTTTGTAGGTAGAATTCAAAATGCTTAGACACATATTGTGGTATCAGGCTGATATAAATAGGTAGACTATTTTGAACTTCCTTGAAGGTACATGTACCATGCCTAGGATTTTATAAAACTCTGATTCTGCCGGAACACCGCAATAATTCAATGTCTATGGCATAAATATGATTGCATTCATAAAGTTTTTCGATAGTACAGGGTGGGCCAGTGATTAGTTAACATTTTAAAAAAATACAGATAAAAAACAGTAAGACTTATTTAAAAAAATATTTATTTACGAGATCGCTAAAAGTGTGGAAATTACTTTTTAAAAATAATATCGCTTAAATGATGACCATCGCGACTTCGACATTCTTCTAAACGAGAACGGAAATTTGCCAATACTCTTCTGCATAAAGACCGTGAGATTGCTGACATTTCTTCTCTAATCTTTGCTTTTAATTCAAGCAGTGTCTTTGGCTTATGGATGTACACACGATGCTTCAGATATCCCCATAAAAAGAAATCTGCTGGCGATAAATCAGGGCTCCTAGGTGGCCACGGGATATCGCCTCTCCGAGAAATCAGCTTTTCCGGGAACATCTCTTTAACGACCGGCAGGGACTCATTAGAGGTGTGGCAAGTGGCTCCGTCTTGCTGGAACCACGTTCTCTGATTGTAACCAAATTCCTGTAGCTGCGGGTATAGAAACACTCGTAACATTTTAACATACTCAGTAGAGTTGACAGTGATCGTACGGCCGTAAGAATCCTCAAAGAAATAAGGACCAATGATTCCTTTAGATGACATTGCTGCCCATACTGTCACTTTAGGAGAATGAAGGGGCCTTTCATGCTTAGTTTTGGGATTTTCGCTGCTCCAATATCTGCAGTTCTGTTTATTAACGTGCCCGTTCAGATGGAAGTGGGCTTCGTCAGAAAACAAGATGTTGTCGAAGTTACTGAAGCGCTCTAACATTGTTTCTGCATAAAGTTTGCGTAAATTAAAATCATTAGGCTTTAATTCCTGCACCAACTGAATCTTGTATGGGTGTAATTTCAAATCTAATTTCAAAATACGGCGTAAGGATGTGCGTGATATTCCTAATTCAGCTGAACGTTTGCGCGTCGATAAATCAGGATTTTGTCGAACTGAAGCCGAAACTCTCAGCACATTCTCTTCACTCCTTGAAGTCCGTGCGGCGCCGGTTTGCTTCACATTTAGTGTCGATCCCGTCTCTTTGAACTTTTTTACCCATTTCTTTATCAAAACAGTACTCGGACACTGATTTAGGTCGTGTAAATCGTACTCAACGCGAAACAAGCGCCTTACAGTAATGAGCGAACCATTGTTTTAATAAAATTGCTTCACGCAAAAGGCGCGCTGCGACCCTGGGAACCGATCCATAGCGACTAAATTTCCGAGAAACGAGCTAGCCGCTTGACCCCTCCCCGCGCCCCTCGCTGCTTCGGTTTGCGCGGGAAATCAAATTTAAATTTAAACTAATCAATGGCCCACCCTGTATTTTGACGTAACTAAAACATATTTTATATTAAAAGGGTTTATTGATTTCGTTGTTTAATCTGTCGTCCCAGTTTATCCCAAACGTTTTATATCGGGTTCCCGCCACAAAACCTGAATTCCTACCTCAGCATGGTAATCGGAGTCAATTTCTGGTTCGTCTTAATAGGTACTTTTGTCCTTCTATTATCTGGCTAAAGACAGAATCTGGACTCATCAGTAAAGAGTATTTCGCCCCAAGCGTCATAATCCCAATTTTGGTGCGAACGAGCAAATCTAGACCGAGCTACACGATGACCTGTGGTGAGCATTCGGCAAGCAAGAACGCCCCTGTTGCCCCCCCAGTTGCCTTAAGTCTTCTTATGGCCGTTTTCGTGCTCACTGCTGGTATTTGAAAAATTATTATTTTTTAAGTTTTTCCTCATTGTTTATGTGGTATTAACATTATTTCAGTGTTATGTGTAGTATCCCAGTTGAGTTCCTGGTATTCGAGCTCTTAATTTTTTTTTTCTCCCATCATTACTTGGGTTTGAAACTCGTGTGAACATTATTTAACATTTTGTGTAGTTTCCCAGTTGAGTTCCTGGTATTCGAACTCGTAGGAAAATTCCCCCATATTGATACTTGCGTTTAAGTGGACCGTTTTTTAGGTAGAATTAAAATGCTGGTGAAACAATGTGAATTGCATTTTGGTATTTTTCAGAAACAGCATCTTGGAAAATTTGGTAGCATTCGCATTCTTTCCCTGGAGCAAAAAAGAATTTGTGATGCAGGCATCAAAAATGAAATAAAATATGCGAAGCCACCACAGTTTGCTTCTTCGTCCAACCGAATACGTCCCTTTGATGTGATCAAAGTGATCTACTCCATCTATTATTTTTGTAAATTCCTTAACTACTGCAGGACACACATTTGTCTTGGAACCATCTCTTCCTTTCCTGGATAGGGATGTTTCATTGTCCTTTGGATGAGAAGCATTGGTCGTGAATAAGACTTCTTTTGTATCTTGCCAGATTACAAAAGCCACATTCTCCTTCACTCTCCAATTGTACTGCCCTTTTCTTAGTTTAAGTTTTCTTTTACTTAAGAGATCAAAACCGCAAAAAAATTTTCAAATGTGACATGCACAGTTGCCATTCCTTTCAATTTTTCCGATAATTTCGTGACCACTTTTTTCCACAATTTTCCCCTAAATTGGTTTCTACTCTGTCACCAGTGGTACTGTCACAGCGGCACCACACCTTGAAACCCCTTTTGTATTAACCCCGCATGTATTGCTTCAATGAAGACCTTCCTTTGAAAAGAATCATCGATTCATCTTTTGACTGGGATGAAGAGTTGTGCGCATTTTCTTGTAAAGAGGTGTTGATAAGCGTCAATAATGGCCGAATTTTAAATAACTTATTATACTCGGGACTAGATCTAGCAGGTTGTTTAGCATCATCATTTAGATGCAAACAACATAAAATTTGCTTGAATCTTCGAAATGTCATGGTGGAGGCTATTTCGTCAACTGTAACTTCGGGATCTGATGACCAATATAAATTCGAATGTACGTAAAATATTTTATCTCATAATAATGAAGATACCTAGAAAAGCCTTCAATTCTTTTATATCTAGTACGGTCCAGCCTATTACGTTGTTTTGACTCGCATATCGGTTAGTTTCTGTAAGTATGAATTCAAAAACTTCTTGAGTAAACAGTTTTTCAAAATAACGGATAGGTTTGGCATTAGATGGTAACCCGCGTGTTGGAGTCATCGAAACACTGTCAAAGAAGTCAAGTTACAAGGCCTTGTATCGGTCAACAAAGTTTTCTTCCACGCTTCTTCATCCCTGTCAGAATCACTCGCATCCGACTCTGCTTCTGATTCTGGTGACGCATTGTTTTCGGATGAATCGCCGTCTTCGTGTCCCAAACTTTGTCTTAAACTTATATTCCACCGTATGCCTCCACTCTCACGTCCTGGTCCAGATCTACGTCCTGTCCCTGATGTTCGTCCAGTTCCAGATCCACGTTCCGCCCTAGCTCCTCGTCCTCTTCCTCTTACGGGTAACTCACGTGAAACAAGATTCAGCAGGTAGTACAGCTAGTTGCGGCACAGCAGGTAACGGCACTGCAGATGAAGACGCAACAGGTTCTGACACGTAAGGTGGAGGTATAACATGTACAGGCTGAGCGCATAGGACCTCCACATCAGATGATGTAGATGGTTGAGGATGATTAAATATCGAAATACAAAACATCGCTTGTGAAAAACAATAATAGTTCTAGTGTACTTTGAAACCTCACTACTCTTGACACGCATCATGATAGTAAGAGCCCCTACCAGAATATGCGGTACAGTTTTTATGAGCCCCTATATAACAACCATCACACCTGATCCAGCCTTCAGTAGGCGGGTATGTAACTCAGTGCAAACCAAGCAAGGATAGGCTTTATCATTTTGATCTTTTGGCCCGCGTCTAGACTTGTTTCGTCTCTGGTCTCTGAAGAAGCTTTAACGTCTTTTGTTTTTCCTTTTCCTTTTTCTCATTTAAGAATTTTTTTTTTTCCATTTTTACATTTGTTTTTGAAACTTTTTCATTTCTTTTTCTCTTTGCTGATCTTTGATTGGCGTTCTCGTTAGTATTTCAGCTTTCTGTGTTTTACGTTTTCAAGTGGAATTAGTTTGGATAATATGAGGCACTGGCCTGATGTCTAACGTAGCTACGTGTTATATTCCTGGTGCTTCAGTCAAATCTAATTCAAATCCCGCAAGTTCTGTATCCACCACTGGGTAGATTATTGGTTTCAAAATACGGTAAAAAAGACTTACAGTGATTAAACTCTATGATCCTTTGTCGATAGTGGGATCCTTCTGAAAATCCTGCTCGCAATTAAAATTATCAGTGTCTATATTTTGATATTGTTCAAATTGATCACACTGTTCTAACTGTTCGAATTGTTCGAATTGTTCGTATTGTTCGTATTGATCATAATTATCATAAGTTTCAGGATGATGGAAAACTTCCTCTGCTACCATACCCCTACCTAAGTTAACTTGTCCTGGTCTTAATTGAGGAGCAGTACGCATCGACACATCCTGCATATCTTTCATAGGGCGTTGCGACTGATTCGGAACGTTCTTATGCTGATTAAAATAACTATACTGTGGCTTAGAAAACACGTTATTTGGATTAGGATTCAACGGATTCCTAGAATGATATCCCTGCCTATTTGGAATATTAATACGTTGCTGTTGCGACCTACTTGGCTGTGGTTGCATATAATTATTAATGTTAAAAAATGGTTTCGGCTGATATTGAGTGCTTTGCGGAAACTGGTTAATTACTCTAGGTGCTGGAAGTATGTTTGAAAACTTTTGTTTTATATTAGCAAACCTTCCTTCAGCTTCTAACTTTAAAATTTTAATGGCTGTTTCATTAAAATTACAATTAGATACGAAAACTTGGTCATGGTAAGGTAAGCTGTTCCTCAGCGCATTTTGTGCGGTGTTTATATAAGGATCCATTACTTCCTCAACCAAATACATTTAATAAAAAACAATTTCTGTTTTAATTCAAAGATTAATTCTTTATAAGAACTCTTTTTCCTAACGTTACCTAATTCTGTTAGTAAGGTGTTGAACTCTCTGTTGTCAGCACACTCACTTTTCAACGCTAACTCAATATTCTCCCAATTAAAACTATGGTCAATCATAGAAATAATAATAGCGGCTTTACCTTCAAGCTTTCCTAATAATAACATAACGTTCTGTGGAGTATTTCCACCTACTGCTGATAACCATTGTCTAGCACTATTTAAATAATTATAAATTGTCAATTGGTCACCATTATAAGATGGGACGAATTTTAATAATTGTTGTGGGTCGACTGTAACACCAATTGTTGTTGGCGATTGTTGCAGTGGAACCTGTTGAGAGCTAGGTAAATTGGTAGACACGTAGCTTGTATTTCCCTCCATCTTATCGATAGGAGAAGGGACGTAAGTAGAGTAGGTTCCCTACCTACGTCGAACAACTTACGTCTAAATACAAATTGCAAATCGGGAAAGGAAATGCGTAAAAACAAATGACACTTACAGTAGACTGCACACGGTGACACGTAGCATCTCTTCCTTTGATTCACTTATCACTCAATTACTTTGACGAATTTATATGTGAGGTTGCCCAGAAACTATGACTTAAAAGTCTTGTGATTTAAAAAGCGCACTTGGAGTATTACTCAAAAATGCTTGGACTTTTATAAATTCACTTTTCAGCTGGGCCCCACGTTGGGCGCTAGTCAAAATATCACAACTTGATACTTTTATAAAAAAAATATTTATTTAACTTTCACAATAAGTACTTATTATAAATTAAAAATACAGAGTTAACCGACTCCTGTCCTGTGACGCGCCTAGCGCGTCATGAAGAAACCTTCAGGGAGGCCCATGACGCGAGAGATGCGTCATTAGAAAATAGTTACAATTCAAATTTTTATTTGATTTAATCAATAAAATATCTCATTTTATATAAAAATTAACTCATTAGGAACACCAATATCAAGAGCCACTATTTTTTTTTGGAAATTAAATTTGCCAGTGGTTGTCAACCATAGGGTGCCTACCTACAGGTAACTGTTTATCCTACTAATTATTGAAAAGTGTTATTATTAAAGCCAGATTCGAACTTAGCAAACCTATAAAAATAATCACTATGTTTTGGTCACCAATGAATAGTTTAGATGTAAAAACGGAAGATTTTTGATTTGCGATAAAATACTTCCCACAGGTTGACAACCAATGGTGGAAATCTATAACATACCTTCCATCTCGTATAAAACATGTAGATCGACACTTTTAAATACACTAAACTAATAAATGAAACAAAACAAACAATAACAGGTCTCACTTTGTATTATTTTAGTTGAAATTGCCTAAAATAGCGTAATAACATCACCAGTGGCCCACGACGCGTTAGGTGCGTCATCATTTAGGAGGGCCCGTGACGCGACTAGCGCGTCATTGAATTTTGTATGGGGCCACGGAGGAAAGGCTCGAAAAATGATGGTGGCAAGGAGTCGGTTAAGACTACAGCTTGCTACGACGTTAGGTATGAGAATCCTCGATGGTGTTCGTTGTATGGCTTATATAGTCCATTGTTGTCATCGGATCGAATATGCTACGTGTGAACCATTCTCTCGGTCTTGGTGGTCCAAGGCGTGATCATCATGTTGGATACTTGATCTATGGAATTCTCCCTTGATGAGAAGTCGTTGGGGTCCAATATAGTTATTATATTTTTAAGAGGTATACTCTGAGGTAGGTCTTGACTCACGCACGTAACAAGCGGTTGTAAACGGTGTGTTGTGTGTGGGGGAAAAGACACAAAAATAACATTATTATATATATTATTAAATATTTGTGCGATTCGTGATTATCCAAAACCAACAGTTTTTTTTTCTGGAGTTGGTCTAGTGATATCCATGAAATGACGTAACCATTCCAAGAATGTTGCTCCATTTATCCACCCATTATCAGTGCAGCTAGCTACGAACCCAGGTGAAGACCCATCTAAAAGCCTTGTCACCATTCGCTTACGGCCGAAAATCAGAAAAGGGGGACGAACCTGCAGCATTACAGCAGCATACTATGCTTTTTTCCAGTCCTGCTTAGAAGTTTGGGAGGCTTGCTGCTACTGGTTTGGATCCCAGTTTCATCAACATTGTAGATACGGGTTGCATCGATATCATGTTTTTCTATTTCTTCTTGCAGCAAATCGAAAAATCTTAGTACTTGAGATTTGTCGAAACCTCTAGCACGGGCTATTAAAGTTGGTTCTGGACTGCGAAGACTCAATTCTGGATGTCTTTTTAAAGCCATAGTACCAATCATCAACAGCAGCTTCTTTTTGAAAGGATGTTTTATATTATTATTTTCGGCGTATTGGTATACCAGTGCTAAAAACTCTGTTTTAGTAAGTCCAAAAAATGAACTGTCCATATGAAAGACGTATTTCAGCAGTTTCGTAAATACAGTGGTGAAACGACCAAGCTTTTTTTCGGGGCATCCTTTCTTGATATGTCCCTGTAAAGTTGACAAGTTTATACTGTATTTTTTAGCTGCACCTTTCACTGAACTTTTTGCAGCTTCTTGCATTGCCAATTTCATTGCATTGACATCCCATGACGAATTAGATGTTTTTCTTTTGTATTTGTATGTCTGTAATGAAAAAACAATAAATAAATAAAAAACATAAAATTATTTATACACCCTTACTCGGGCAAATTGGGTACGTCGGACTCGATTTGCACCATCGTTTTGCCGAAAAGTTAAAATCAATTTCAACCGGCATAACCACAAAACTAAACATGAGAATCGTTACAAGTTCACATTGATACTAAAGTATATTACATACGAAACGAAAACACTTTAATTGAAAAAAAATATTTGAAACGTAATTTGAGTAATCGAAGCAAAGGTACCTTAGTATTTTTTTAGTGAAACGGGTTAAAATATTTGTTTGAGTCTTGTCTTCCTACCTACATACTACTACTATATATATTAGTATTAAATTATGTTGATTATAATGATAATCGGATATGGTTTCATTAACTGAAGGTTTGATATAACTTGATCACAATCAGCTTTAAAACTCATCTTGTTCCTGTAAAAAATAAATTTAAATAATCACCAAAAGACGATTTAAAACTATTGTATTTCATATTTTTAAAACCCTAGATGGAAAACCGATCGCAGTTTCTTTCAAACAGTAACATCACAAAAAAAAAATAACTATATTATCGAAGTAAATTTGGCGTTTGAAAGAGAACGCGTTTGGTTGATTTTAATGTGTAATTACAATTAACTAAAATTTGTCCTTATTTTAGTTCTTTTTTATATCTGTTATAGATTAAAGCAGCTTTTCATGCCACTTTAGATCTATTACGACGATGTCAACTTTTCTTGTTGTAACAAGATTTTATTTATGTACCCACTTATAATTTTACCATGTGTCTCTTCCTATTGGTTCCTATAGATACGTCAATAAACGCAAATTTATTTAATTTTGCCTAAATAACGTTTGCCTGTTGTCTTATTATTGTATTCAAAAGCTAGCTAACTTTCCAAAAAAAGTGTGTAAATCAATAATTAAAAAAAGGGTGCGTCTTTCTACTAAGGTGTGAATTACATTAAAGTAATTGTAAACATCTGCTTTAAGAGTTACACTGTATAGTTTACAGAGTTTACAGCTATTTAACATTTTTTATGTGTTTTTAAAGATTATAAAATATGTACCTACTACCAATATATTTTACGCATAAGTGATACCTATGTCGGTATTATTTTTCAATGTCTGTTTTTAAAATCAATTATTTATAGTTGATAGTGTAGAAAAAAAAATGTATAAATTCCGTTATTGCAAATGATTTTCATAATAAACTTACCTTGAATGTTACATGCTTTGTATCATCATACATTTATTTTGTAAACTTTGTTATCTTGTTTAATAAAAAGTTTGATTATATTCAAGTGTTTTTCTTTTGTGTTAAGTAACATGTTGTAAAGTGCATTATATTTTAGGATTTCTGAGGATGTAAATCCTAAGGATAGATTTGTATCTTTACTATCTAAACTGTAAAAACAATTGTAGAACTGTTCAACGAATAGTTTAAAAATTATCAGAAAATGATTTTGCAGTAGTGTCTAAATAACTTTAAGCTGTCAGTGTGCTGGTAGATTGAGAACAGTAAGCATGTTCAATAAGGGTTAGAGTAATATGCAAATGTTCAATATAAATAATCGTTTTTTTTTAGAATTGCAGGTAACATAGCGAACGACACCGCCAAATAATTCAAGAAAAAATACAAAGAATAAGAAGTAAATAAAGCATCTGGGTGAATTCGATTTCATCAAATTATTAGGAAAGAGATTTATCAGATGCCCTAGATATACAGGCACTTATACCACTGATTAACGCTAAAGATTTTAGGAGTAATGGTCAGAAGTTAAAGAAAGAAAACTAGCCAAGAAGAAGCAGTTTAAAATATACATATAACGAAAACTAATTTTTACAGCTAATTACGGCTAGCACTAGCTTTCTTTTTATTAACTTTTCGCCTGATTAGCATCATGTAACAGCCACAAATATCATGTTTGTATAAAATGCCTTACATAGTCAGAGAAATTGTCACATTGTATTAAGAAGCAGCTAAATTATACGATGGATAAATAATAGTAACTTTTTTTTCTTGCAGGTATGGTCCCAGAAATGCGGGCCCACCAGGCTATACTCCGATGGGACCAAAACAAATGCCACCGGTTGGTAACATGCCTCCTGGCTTAGAGCCGCCTCCTGGATATAGAGGCCGATACGACGGACCCCCGTACGACGTAGTTCCTCCGGGGGTAGACACCCCAATAGCTGGATTTGAACCTCCTCCTTTCGAGAAACCACAAATGTTTGGCCCACCAGGTGCAGAGCGCGACAGGATTCCACCGCCTAATTACAGAGACCCTTATCGACCTCCGTTTGAAGGTCCACCTGGAAACTTCCGAGAGGTACCGCCACAACCGCACGCAGTACCTGTACATGTAGGTGAACAACCGCCGAGATTTCGAGAGGGCTACAGGGGCCCTTATCGTGAATCGGGACCGGCTTTCAGGGAAGGGCAACCGCCGTATAGAGAAACGGGACCACCGCCATATCGAGATCCTAACCATAGAGGGCCACCGCCACCATTTCGAGATAGCAACTATAGAAATGGACCGTATAGAGGAGAACCTCCAGCTGGATTTAGGGATGGCAGAGATGGTAGTGTACCGTTCGAACCACCTCATGGTGACCCTCGAGAACCTGGCCCGCCCTATCATGATCCTAACTTTGAACAGTTTAGAGGTTCAAGCGCCCCTAGAGATGGTAGGTTTAGTAATAGACCTACTTCCAGGGGTCGTGGAGGGTCGCGCCGGTACCCAGATTATAAAGCGCACTCAGAACGTGGTCCTCGCGATAGGGACCGATATAATGAAGAACGTGATCCGGAAAAAGTTAGGGACGTTGACAAGAGAGGTTATGACAAACGACGTGATGAAAGAGAAGAACGAATTAGATATGAAAGAGGTCGTGAGCATGAAAAAGAGAGAGACAGAGATTATGATAGAGCTTCTCCAGATAGAAAAGTTTCGCCTAAACGAAAAGAAGGCAGGGAGAAAAGAAGAAGTGAATCTAGAGGTCGGTCAAGAGACCACGACAGTAGAAAAGAGAAGAAAGATGAAAAACCTCGCGATAAATCAGAACATTCAAAAGACCATAAAGATAAAGAAAAGAAGATAAAAGACAAGAAAAAGAAAAAGAGGGAAAAGGAGAAAGAAAAAGAAGTGGAGAAAAAGAAGAAACGTGATAAAAAAGATAAGAAAGACAAAGATGGTAAAAAAGATGAAGATGCCAAAGGTCAACCCGGTAACGAATCTCCGCAGAAGGAAATAAAGAAGGAACAAGAGGAAATTAAGAAAGAAAGTGCTGATGCCAATATCGTAAACGAAGAAATGTTAGGTAAAAAATTCAAACCTATTATCGATCCTTCAGCTCTAGAGCCTAAAGTTAGTGATTTGTATGGTGAAGAACCTACTGAAGCAGTGGATAAAGAAATAATTCAAAACTACGTCATGAGTGAATCAAACCAAGATGAGATTAAACCAACTGATGGTGGCAGTAAGGATGAACCGTTTGATGGAATAGAACTTCAAGCAAATGTTGAGGAACTAGATTTAAAGCCCGAAGAGAGTATTTCTCATAGTAAAGAGATGTTAGCACCTATGCCAGAATTGTCTAAATGGGAAGTTGACGACGACACCGGGGAAAAAGTAAAGGAACCCGGTGAAATAACATCTCCTGATGAAGAAGAAGACAAAAGAAAAGTTACTTCAGAAGTTATAAAAAGAGCAGAAAATGCTATCTTCACCAAAGCCATAACGTCATTAAAACCAATTGAAATTAAGAAAATCAGCAGTGATCGTATCAAATTGTATGATGGTAACGAAAACAAGAAGGGTCCCATGAATAATCTTCAAATCACTGTGCCTATCAAAACTACGGATCAAAGATCTATTGAATTAAATTATAAAATGAGGCAAAATTCCAAAACACCTCCACCTAGGCTGTCGGTAAAAGAACGATTGGGAAGTAAAGTTACTGAAAATCGCGTATTACACAGCACTGTGGAGCGAGTGAAATCAAGATCTAAAACACCTAAAAAAGAATTAGTCAGCAGAGCTATTATAGAAAAGAAAGATAGTAGCAGATACGGAAAGAGTGGAATGCGAGGAAAACCTGAAGGAGAACGCCATGACGAAAGAATTATTCGTATTAGGAACAAAAACATTGATCACAAAGAAGATAAGAAAGCCAAACAAATTGAAAAGAATATTAAGAATCTTGACAAAAATATAATTTCTACTAAGCAAACCACAGATGACAGAGAAAGAAAAAAATCGACATTAGACGAAGCTCATTTTGAGCCCGATTATGATGAAACAGTGGAATCCGATACTGACATAACCAATGAAAATAAACTAAAGCGCGAACGCACGGTCTCCATGACTGGTGGTGGTGATCCGGAAGTCAAGAAGCCAAAGATTGAAAATGACACAATTAAGCTCGATTTGACTAATGTGAAGAAACAGCCGGAAAGCGATAGTGAATCGAGTGATTCCGATGATTCATCATCGTCGTCGACTTCAGAGGAACGGAAACGTAAACGAAAGAAGAAACGTGCTAAGAAGAAGAAGAAGCGAGCTGCCAGCGACAGTGACAGCGATTCCGATTCCAGCGCTGATGGGCGGAAGAAAAAGAAGAAGCGTAAACATAAGAAAAAGTCGAGTAAAAAGAAGAAAAAGTCTAAACATTAGGCTTTTTCGAGAGGTCTAGACATGAGCAGAAGTTGTTTTTAGTTTTAAATACTGTTGTCAGTATAATATTGTATGCTTGGTTTTAGGTTGATGCAGTAATTTTACTATAAATAGAGATTTTAAACTTAGTGCGTTTATTTACTTCTCAATGAGAATATGTCGGTTAAAGATATTTTAAACCATAGTTATTAGTGCTCTTGGCAATGCCGATTATACAAAGCTATGAATTCTGGTGTGTAAATGTTAAAACTTATTACCTACTTTCTTCTACAACTGTACTTATCTGCTATCGATGGACCTTTATAAATAGTTACAATTTCCTCACGGTGTTAAATTCCATAACATTTATTAATAAAGGTATAACTCTAAGTTATTTAATAAATAAATATGAGTACGAAAATATCAGTGTTATTATTTTTATATTTTAAAAACATTATTTTTTATTTTCGAAGATTATACGTGTGTTAATTATTTTTTAAATCTATTCGATTTCTATAGCTATCTAAAGTTTTTTTAAAGCATTAGGTTAAGTACCAAACTTACCGTAATAAAGCCAAACAATTTTGCAAGTCATGGATGCCTTCTTACATTTATCACTTCTAATAGTTCTGAAAGTTCTTGAATGAGAAAACTGACTAAACAAAATCTATATTAATATTTAAAGCTGAAAGGTTTGCTTGTTTTAACGTGCTACTAGTTTGAATAAAAAATATTTTTGTGTTAAATAGCCCATTAATTGATGACATAAACTCTCTATGACTAAAAGAAGCGGAGAAACAATGGGAAAGAAGAATGGTCATCTGTGACCCAGGCCCGACACGAACGAACCTTACCTCAGTTTTTTGTTTATATCTTGTGTAACAACAATGTGTTATTGTTACATTCAAAATCGATGGCTAACATATTAAATAAACTAGTGGTCGCCCACGACTCCGTTCGTGTGGAAGTCGGTTTCCCGTGGGAATGAGAAGTTTTCCTGCAGAAAAAAGTACCCTATATGTTATTCTGATGTATAACCTATATTACTGTAAAGTTTCATCAACATCCATCCAGTAGTTTTTAAGTGAAAGAGTAACAAACATTCATTCACCCATACTCACAAACTTTCACGTTTATAATATTAGTAGGATTGCGTCACTAAAAATTAAACATATTAGTAGGTAGGTACAATGTAATATTATATTCATATTTAAAAATGTTTTGTTGCACGAAAGTATCTTTATTTTAGTAGTTGTAATTCATATAACACTTGAATAACAGGTAGTACTTGAAAACGCACACGGATATATGGATGTTTGTTACTCTTTCATTTAAAAACTACTGGATGGAGTTTGATGAAACTTTATAGTAATATAGGTTATACATCAGAATAACATATAGGGTACTTTATACCGCAGTAAAACTTCTCATTCCCACGGGAAACCGATTTCCACGCGAATGGAGTCGCGGGCGACCACTAGTTTATTTATATGTTAGCCACCGATTTTGAATATAATAATTACATATTTTTGTTACACATACAACTACAAAAACACTAAGATAGGTCTCGGTAATGTCGGGCCTGGGTAAATTTTGTATGGCCCGTGACCATTCTCCTTTTGTAAACCATTTAAAAAAATTGAGCTTTCCTTGCGTGCGTTGCGTAAACGCTGAAAGTTCATCAATAATATAGGTGCTTTTATAGCTTATCTCCAATTGACGCGAGTGAAACCGCGGGTCATAGCTTGTAAATAATAAAATAAGGTGTGTGTGTGTGTGTAGATTTAAATTGTTATCATGTGATTAGGTATTTTTTTATTGATGAAACGTTGAAATTGTTATTTGGATAACAAACAAAGTTTATTTTAGCTACTAGAACTATTAATCATTGTGTCGGGTATTAAATTGCATTCGCTTGCATCTTTTCTGGTGGCATTTATACTTGGCAGAAATTAAACGAGGTATAAAATAAATAATATTTTAATAAATACCTAAGTATTAAAAATTACTTTTCTTTAGAAAAGTTGCGATATCCACCATAAAGACTGAGGAAGGCATGGTGGAACCAGTTCTTTCTTTTTAATTCTCTGTCGTATTTGGCTGTAGTTTTGAATTCACGCCATTCTTGTTTCGTTTCTGGATCGTTCGGGCCATATGTTGGCTTTTTACCAAACGCTCGTTTGAATGTCTGCAAGAAGAGATTTGTTAATGAAAAATAATAAAAAAAAACAAAAATTGAACCTCCTTTTTAAATGGGAAATATACTGACCAGAATGAAGCTTCCGCTTCTGTATTTTATTAAAGTTATTACTATGAACAAGGGAATCAGAGCTACTCCAGTATATTGAAGACAATTTCCAGCAACTGCAATTAAATAATCTTGGTTAGTTCTCGTTTCAACAAAAATTTTACTTACACAAATAGTAATAAAAACACAATTTATTGATTGTAATTATTTTAATAAAGGCCAGTATTCAAACTTATCATCCATATTCCTGAAAGTTTCCTGGCAATGTTTTCTAAAAGGTGACAACCCTAGTGATAGAAGATAACTTACTGTATGCTGCATCCGGATAAACGTATCCATTGTAAGTCAAAGGTTGAGCGTTGGTCAAAGCATACATGAATACTGTTATCATGACGACAGGAGTGACGATCGACCAGCAAATTCTCCAGTAGAACGAGTTCTTGATTCCGAGCATGAACTCGATATCAATACATATGTTCTCCAGACCTTAAAACATAGAATTTTGTTATAGAAGGAAAAACAAGTAGAGCAAAATGTCAAGCTTTAGGACGTTGATTACCATAAATCCAGAAAACGCCAATAGTTTCGGCAATGGCTGCGAATAACCTCATGAAAGTCCCTCCGTAGTGATCAACTAACTCCACCATGTATTGTCCGCCCTTAAAAGAAAGGCGATCCATAATAGTAAAAGTTCTTATTACTACAAGTTAAGGTCTTTGTAGTAGACTTACCGGTGTAACATAGATAAGACTAATCAAAAATCCTGAACAACAGCATATCAAAGCCATCCATAATGTAGACACTTTTGGGAATGAGTCCAGCAATATAGTGTTTATGATGGATAACAAAGCTACTCCAGATCCAATACCTAATACTGCCATCATTAGGAAAAACAACACTGAAAAAAGCTAAAAAAGAATTTAAAATTATTATCCTATTTACAAAAGAAGAGATCGTTCCGCCCGGTATAAAATAATCACTCACTTGTGGTACGAATGGCGATTTAGCAATAGCATCAGGGTAAGATATGAAAGCAAGACTGGCTCCACCAGAGCCGATCACTTCTTGAACATCATCGTATTTCATCTCATAGGCCAAATTTCCAAGAATACCAAATATTGTTATACCAGAGATCAAACTTGTGAATGTGTCGAGTGTCGTCACTATCATTGAGTATCTAAAAATAAAATAAAATTTTCAGGAATTGATTTTTGATTAAAATACTCGTAAGTAAGCAAAAGTGATCGATTCACTTTTGCTTCAGCTACTTACTTGTAAACATTTGTCTTGAAGTCGTTGTAGGAAGAAAACATAATCAAAGTTCCAGAGCATACAGACAAGGAGAAGAATACTTGCGTAACTGCAGCATACCACACCTGTTAGAAGGTAAATAATGGTATCTTAATATTGTAAACGTAAACGAAACAGCAACAGCATGCATTATTTCATATTACCCTTATGTTGGAGATCTATTTATTATTATTAAATATTTTCTCGGGAAAGTTTTTAAGTAGTTTAAGTTTTTTTTTCCTTTCAAAGGAATAAAATACAATGTTTTGTCCAAAATTTACACTAATTGGTTGGTATTGGTATACCATAAAAGGTACCTAACAAATTAATAACTTTACTTTTAGTTCGAGAAGTTTGCTCCACTGCGGTAGAACGAAGAAAAGTATTCCATCACCGGCACCAGTTAGAGTAACAGCCCTGAAATAAAAACAAATAAATTATAATTTGTTAAAATTTCTACTATAGTCCGTTCGCGTTAAGAAAATAGTGACAACTACAGGATAAGGGTGTTTTCACAGTGGAGTAAAAGTACAAAAGAAAAAAAATAATTTTATAAACAGTATTTTTGGACACGCCGCATGCACTTGCTGTTTCTATGACTATGCTCGCCACAGTTGCATTTAAATCACACAATTTAAAGAACTTAAAATCATTGTAAATTATGCGTCTCCCTCCACTATGGATTATTGATCCACTTTTATTCTTTGGAATTGGTGAAGTATTCATTTTTAAAATTTATAGTTGGACGAGTCACGCAAAATACACAACCGTTTTTTTCGAAGGTCAGACTTCAACTGGACACTGTGAACTTGACTTTTTAATTTCTAGCATTTTAATTGGCTGGGGGGCGTGGCCAGGCTGGCGGACAACGATGACTCACTATTTTCTTAACGCGAATGGACTATAAGTGGTTATAGAGAGAAAAAAGATATGGCAATCTTTTTTTTTTTCAAGTATATAGTTACTTATAGGGCTCCCGCACACGGGCCACAGGCCACAACCACAAAACGCCGCCACCGGCATAATTTCATACATTTTATTAAGCCGCGTGTGGCCGCCACCGGTGACAACCGTGTGCGGCGAGTCCATATAAAATGTACTTATGAAAATAACAGGAAATATGCCAGTGGTGGCGTTTTGTGGTCCGTGGCCTGTGGCCCGTGTGCGGTAGCCCTTATAGGTTGGTCTTATTATTTAGAACAAATCTGCTTAAGTTGTGGGTAATAATTCAATAGCTTACCTTATAAGTAAGATGGTTAACACAACGTATGGGAATAAGGCTAGGAAATAAGCAGCTTTTCCTGAGCTTTTGACTCCCCGAACTACTATAAGGAAGACGATGGCCCATGACACAAATAAGCACAGTGTCAGATCCCACAAAGGTAACCCTGAAATATATACAAAGGTAAATTTCAAAGTAATTTTATATGTGAAAGGATATGTATTTATTGATAACTTAGTTCTTAAATAAACTTTATTTTGACACAACTTGTATTTTTACAGTCAGTGTAAAGCTTCTAAAAACAATCTCTCTGCTAATTTTGACTTACCAATTCCATCGTCGATATTTTCAGGTTGGCGAAGGACTACTTTTCTGTAAAAAAAAATTAAATTAACCCCAATGTCTACTCTGATAACGTTTCAAAACCATAAACTATAAATTCTTACTCACGTGAAGTAATGTTCTGCACTGCTAGTACCATTCCCTACTACTGTAGCATCAGGAAGGCCTACAGAAGGAACGCAGTTTTCCCAGTCATCCCGGCACTCACTCCATGGGAGTGTGCTCTGGAAACTCATCACTAAGTAGTAGAGACATAGTGCTATGATGGACATGTAGTACGACAAGACGTAGCCGGCACCCAACGCTTGAGCGTAGCCGGTACCTGAAATACAAAAATGGGGAAAGGTAAGATTACAAATTTATTGAAATAAATAGACTGTCCTAATTGTCTTCTATGAAATGTCGTGGTTAAAGTCTGAAAGTAATCGCGGATAAGTTATTTAAGCATAGACCCCCATTAGCTTGATCGTCCCAAAAATTGCCTACCTTTCATAGCTGGTGAAAGTGCCCAAATTTTTACACCATTACTGCTGCTGAATTGACCCAGTACAGTTTCCAAGTAATACATAGGTTTTCCAATGATTAGTAGCACTACAATATAAGCCAGTAGGAAAGCTCCGCCACCATTCTCGTAGGCTATAAAAGGAAATCTCCAAACATTGCCAAGCCCGACCGAAGTCGCAATGCATGACATAAGAAACTCGGTTTGATTGTCCCATTTTGGCCTTTCCTTCGTTTTGTCTTCAGGGTCATTCGGTTTCTAATGAAAAATAACAAAATTATCAGGTATCTTAAACATGTAATCTAAAATAAAAATGTAGAGACCAACAACAATCATTTAATAAAGATAAGGAACATTTAATGACGTAAAACTTTTGAAAAATTATTTTATACCAATATTTGAAACAAAAAATATGTTTTACCAGGATATGAATGTTAATATCATACGTTAAGACATATTATTTATATAAATTGCTGATTTAATTTATAGCTAAGAGTATTAAGTATGCAGTTACCTAACCGAAATTACATTGTGGGTGTTTTACCTTTGGGTTCTCTGCATCAGATAAACCGTTAACTATAACAGATCTTGAAGCTCCATTTAAATTTTCTTCTGGGGTCGAGTCAAACCCGAGATTTGATTGTCCATTTACCTCGGTTACAGGAATTTCCTTTGAAACAAGAAATATATGGAAAACAGAATAACAAATACCTAGTCATACATAATCCAAAACGTACCTACGTTCTTTAAGACATATTTAATCAATTGTTATGTTTTGCCTAGTTACTTAATCCGAGGCAATATAGTTACTTACCAACTGCGGTTTCTGATCTTTTTCAATTTTGACATTATTAGGATTCTCATCTATAACAATAGTGGGAACAATAATAGCTGATTGTTGTTCATTTGTTTTCGGGGCCTGAGCCGATGAAGCCGTTGGTATGGATGTATTTTCAGAACTTACAGATGCGTCTATATTCGATTCTTGTTCTGTGGGTGCAACGGTTACCAGAATTGTAGGAGCTATTAGTGGCGTGATTGGTTCTTGTCTTACTTCTGGTGTTTTCTCAGGAGCAGATGTCTCTTTTTGCTGTTCACTAGGATTTTCAACACTTAAAGGTACTTCATCTTTTTTAGTGGCACTTTTATCCTCGAGTGGATTCGTCTCGGGTTGTTTTAACCCGTCGGGACTATTTGTTACAGTATCCTGATTAACATAAAATTAAACAAGTCAATAAACTATATCATTAAAATAACACTTTGTAAGTTGTTTATATAAAAAATACCATTTGATAATCCAAATGTACACGCGTGAATGCGTGTATAAAAAATAAGGACAATGATATATTTTTAACACTTTATATTGATTGGTAAGTTAAAATTGTTTTCTTATCGGCAAAGATAAAATTATTATAACGATATAAAAAAGGGCCAGTGATTAACGTACCTTATCCATCTAAAGGTAGTTAGTAGAATAGGTAATTAATTAAATACCAATAATCGTCATGCATAACAGAATCCAAGTACCTACTTATAAGTATCTTAGTGATCTTAATGAATTGTAAAATGAAACTAAATGTTATGATAATCTATAGGTACTATACTAATATTATAAAGAGGAAAGATTAGATTTTTTGTTTGAAATGAATAGGCTCCGAATCTACTTGACCGATTTAAAAAATTCTTTCACCATTCGAAAGCTACATTATCCACGAGTAACATACATCCGTAAGATATTGCCACGGGAAAAACTATTTAGTTGCGGGTGAAACCGCAGGGCGGAAAGCTAGTAAGATATAAGTTTGAATAACTAAAGTCTTATACCGAGGGCTATTATTTGGTTTTAATCTCCAAACATCCATTCTCTTCTGTCTAATAAATTTAAATATTTTTAGTGAAGGTATTCCCTGTTTAAGGAAAGTGGATAAAAACAAACTATGCGTTACATCGCTGTAGGTAGAGGCGCACAGATATTTCCTACAGATTTGATTATTAACCGTCCTATTAATGAAAATAAATACTACTAAGAAGAATGTCCAACTTTGATTTAGGTGTAAAGATTTCCTAGTTTATTATCATTTGTTTGGTGTTGTAGGTTAATGGTTTCTGCTTAGGCAAAGCTAACTATAAGATCAACAATTAAAATATTTCATAAGATTTATCTTATAAAACAACCGATGTTTAAGAACATGACACTACAAATACGTAAAAATTTCTCTGAGATTTCTAATTTCAAAGTACCTAATCATCAATGTCACTTATTATTAAATTACTCAATTAAAAAGGCATATCAAAAATTATCTTTAAAATAAGAAAGTAGCTATCTTATCTAAACTACATTATACTTACGATGTAATTTGATGATTCCTCCACCGCTTCCTCAGTAATCGATTTTATAATAGCCGTATTTTTTATCATCCCTAATTTTTTCTCCTAATACCTACAGTTACAATATAGGTTAAGTTTTAACTAATTTATGGCCAATGTGTTAGGGACTATATTAATCTTAGTATAAGGGTAACCTTGAGTTTTCATTACAAGTAGAGATTAAAGATATCTACCTACTTTGTTTGTATCTTTTGCTGTTGTTCGCTTTTTATTTCCATTAATATATTCCAATTCTTTCGCCTTTGTTATAGCTACGTACGTACTTTATAATTACTTATGTAAACAATACATAATTATCCAATAAAGTTCCTACTCACATTTGTTGGCAAGTCATTTAGCACGTGGTATGTTATTTTACTCGTATATTCTACAATTGCCTCATTGACACTTTGATTCAAGCGTTTTTTGCTGACGCATAACTAGTGTCTATACCTGGTTCCAATATCCAATAATCAATCGGTATACCTGTGGTTTAGGTATACGTCGGTGGTAGAAGAAATGAACCATTGAGCACACCACTTTAGCGAATACTTAATATAGCTTTAATTTAACGATCAGGAGGTCTACCATCAACTTTTAGTTAGCCATTTAATTCCGATGCAATCCAGCGATCCGATTCCGATCCACCACGTTAAATCTATTGAGAATACGTCATAGTTCGACTGGTCATTAGGTATCATATGTTTATCTTCAATTGATATCTCTTTTAATATAGCGATTATAACAGTAGTCGTTAAGTAACATGTTCAGATGTTAACTAAGTCAATACTTTTCTGTCCGAATCCAAAGCGATACCTAATGTTGTTATATTTCGGTTAAAAAGTAGGTATGAGCTGGCACCTACTATCAATATTAATTAGAGATTGTCGTGAGTAAATTTTTGGTCTAATTCAGCGTTAATCTTTTATAATGCCACTTAACTATTCCTTATCTTTGTATTAATCATCTAATTATCTAAGTGCCTACTATATCTACAGGAAAGTACCTACGATAAGTGATTCCTATTACTGGATTATGAATAAAACTATTCTTCCATCAGCGGCTTTATACACTTAACTTTATAACCGTTATACCAATTTTAGAAATGGCAAGTCTTAGTTAAGCGTGTGACGGCTATTTTACAAGCTATTAGTTAGTTTGACCTTTCCCGATGTTTGTATATAAATGTAAAGAGCTTTTCCTTTCAAATGATCGTGAAAATGTACGTCACTCGATACATCGACATCAAGAATTTCTATTTTGGGCATTATACTCAGAGGAGTGCTCTGAAAAGTTGGACATATGACAAAAGGGAATTTTTGGTGGCAAACGTGAAAACTTGTGTCTTGTGGGTTCTTGAGGGTTAAATTCCACAACGGTTGTGCCACCCCACAGGGGGACTGTATTTAGTAAAATAAATCTTCGGGTTTGCTAAACAATGCTAATAAAATAACGTTTTGGATATTTGACCTTTGATATTTTTTTTGCAAATAAAATTCGTTATCAAATAGTGATATTGATTTTATTATTGTTCCTAAGCCAGTGAAGTCGCGTCAGTGAAGTTGTGGCAGGCTAGACTATTACGAACTAGGAAATAAAAAAACATGTCGACAGAAGATTGTCGAAAGTAAGTGCGAACTAATTATTTTTATGGTTTTAATTTTTAATTTTGTGATTATCAAATATCTTAAACCATCTGGCAAATATTCATAGCAAAAACTTCTATCTACCAACCGACTTTGAATAACCAATAAAACACCAAACTCGGAACATATTTTTTAATGAAAACATTATCTTTCATTACAATTTAGTTTACCTAAATCTAGAATTAATATTTTACACCTTAACTTAAGATTACATACATGTCACTCTTTATATCACTTTTTACTGTACAGGTTCTTATGCTAATGTTATAAGTGCGCTAGGATGTCTATCTCCGAGGTCGGTTGTATGTGCGTGTCGTTCACTGCGCCGGAGACGGTCACGATGACGGGCTGCGCGTCCGTGTGCACGATGGTGACGAGGTGCAGGCCCTCGGGGTCCTTCTCCTGCGGCAGGGGCGAGGGGGGCTGCTGCTGCTTGTCGGCGGCGGCGCGGGCGGCGGGGCGCGGGGGGCGGTACGTGGGCGGCGCCAGCCCGGCGTCCGCGCACACCGCGCCGCTCGATGTTCCTCGGCTGGAAAGAGAGGAGGCAATTGTTAACTTCTATACTTCTATCAAATATTAAATGTAAAGATTCGAGTTGTATTCGGTAAGGCAAAACTTTAAGGGATTATTTGTAATACCATCCTAAATCTGAATTAAGTATCTAACCGGGTAAAATAATGAGTGGAATTTCATTTTTATTAATAGGTATTCATACAATAAACTGCAGATGGTGAATACAGCGTGTACATGATGAACAATCTATATTTTATGTGGCTGTATGGTAGGTATATAAAACGTCTTGCTATATAAATGCAATATGTATACTGTTAGCGGTAAAACAAAAGTAATCGGTAACTGGACATCCCTAGCATTCGATGGACATCACTGGTTGGCGTCACTGCCGTTGGGCGCGGATTTGGATTGAATCTAATGGCGGCTACCTGTTGTATTTTCTATTAATTCATGTTAATTTAAAGAGATGTTTAATCTAGAGCCCAATAAATATTTGTTGCGTAAATACCTACGTTTAAGTTGTGCAACAGCAAAGTAAATATATTATTTATAAAATATTAGATGAAAGATATTCAAACTGGGTAGCCAAAGCACCAATAATCTTAAATTACTTATTTCTTGTTTATTTATTTTACTTTTGTTAACTACGCTTTATTGTTAAAAAATGTTTCTCATTAACCGAATTTAAGCTCATTTTGTAGGTATATGATTAATACCTTCGAATTCTAGACGGATGGACACATTATCTGTGTATTTTCACATATTACATCTATTAAGAGTAGTCCAATAGATGCACCGACTAACTCGTATTATATGATATTCATTGAAATGTATACATATAAGATTTTAAACGAAGTAATAAACCTTTCATTACAATAAATATCACCTAAATTTACAGTACATAGTAAATAAAATTGCAAAAATCCAATGTTTAACCTACAGCGTTAATATTAGAACGCTTGTTGATAACCTCGATTATGGTCCTTTGAGTTGGATATTAAACCAGGTATGAAACTACCTATGTTCATAAACTTTTGTTTTATTATCATGAAATTTTATTACTATGAAACCTTAACGAAAAGATTTTATTTAAGTCTTTTCACTTAACTAAATTAAACGACCGTTGGAAGTGTTAATCCCATGCTATTTGTAGACGTTTTAATGGCTTTCAGTATCTGTCGGTAATATTTTTCTTAACTCCATCTTAACGCAAGGGGTTAACGACTGGACTATAAATAGTAAGAAAATATTTGTACCTACTAATTTCAGAGTGTCACATCCGTGAACCAATTAGTCTTGGCAGTCATTGATTCCCGAGTCGTTTTATTGATACACTTTTGGTTTAAAATAACGATAAGTAAGTGATCAAAAACAAAAAATAAGTAAGCTTTTCATATTTTTTTAAAAACTTGGGTCTCGGTCAGAACATGCAGATTCGCTATTTAAATCACTTTATAGTTTTCACCTCATTAAAAACAGTCGATAGGCATAGTAAAGTTTTCGTAACTTAATGTTTTGCTCGCAAGTCATAAATATAACTTCTAAATGAAGAACCTGCTCACATTTTAATTCTTTCATGTATTAACTACTGAACGGAATGTTATACGTTGACGCAAAATTTAAGATTTGTTATTTAATAGTTACCTGACTAGACTGGCCGTGTTTGAACTATAGGTAGGGGGAGGCGACACCGCAGGCACGCATCTGTCTTGCAGAAGTAGCCTGGAAAATATTATTAGTTTATAAATAACACAATAATAATAATAACCAATACCTACCTATAATATAAGACTTAGTCAACGAGTTGGGTGTAGGCCTCTCTTAAGGATATCGATAGGGGATTGAGCCCTAATTCACCACGCTAAATTAGTGCGGGTTGAAAGAGGATAATAATTATTAACATTACAGAGTATAAAACAAAGTCGCTTTCTCTGTCCCTACGTACCTATGCTTAAAGTTTTAAAACTACACAACGGGTTTTGATGCGTTTTTTTTAATAGATAGAGTTATTCAAGAGGAAGCTTTTACATGAATAATAACATAGTACAGGGAAAAGAGTATTACTCCAAAATCAAAACTATGCCGTACAAATTCAATACCGTGGATTAATTCTAAATATTATGTTATGGTTAAACTCTTAAGCTGTACCAAGACAATATGGCTAAGTAGGACGAAACCGACTTGCCAAATACAGACCTAAATAAACAAGACAGTTTAAGCTAAGCTTGCGAAAACAACTAACAAATGACCAACATCACTAACTATCTATACTATACAATCTACTTCCTTAGTTAAAAAACGAAATTAATTAACATAGAAAACAGAGATTGCATCCTCACAGTGAAATAGCTTGGGTCGTCGAAAGAAAACATTCCTAATTGCTTCAGGTTTAGATAAAGTAAAAATGGAACACCCTGTTTATGGGATGTTGTTATAGTAAACACATGGAGGGCTTGTAGAGTTGATTTGTTGAGATTATCCAGGAATAGCCCAGTTGGGGTTATTAACTAGTTGTTTGAAAAGGCGAAGTTCTTGGGTTTTGGCTTACTTTGTTGTTCGTAAGTATATTTGCTAAATATTATTAAGTTGATACCAAAGATTAATATAAGTGTATTAAGACTTCAATAACACAATATTATAGAGTTTTGCGAAAAGAGATTATTCAACAATGAAACGAAGAATACGCTCTATCCCTCTCGCTAGTGGAACGTATTATAATATCGATATAAGGAAAACAATAGGTAATATAAAATATTATACATTACATTTATTAAACATTCCCTTTAACCGTCTTAAACCATTTCGGTTGAATTCGTATTTCAGGAGCTTATAGGCAATTGATCTACCTGGCTCGAATATCTGTCAAAATCCGTTTTCTCTATTACTACCAGACAGATCACGATCGCCTAGGAACAGTACGTATGTAATAACTCATGTTTGTACAGTCTCTCAGATGTTTAGTTGTTAAATAGTTTTAAACTATAAATAAATGTAATAATGGCCAGTTTTCGTCAGTAAATAGAGCGGTAAGTGTGGCCGCATCACTGACCGTCTGCAGATGCACGAATAATTTACTTTCAAAATGTTGAATCACTCGGTAACTTGCAATGTCTTCTAGTGTTTTTTTTATTTTAATTTAAACTGTTTATAGAAATAATGGCTGGTAAAATAAAAGGAGCTTAGGTAAAGTAGTTAATTTGAGGTGTGTCAATGTTTTTGAATAAAAATGAAATTTTGCTTTCCAATTCTATTAGTACCTAACCCAAGTGAATGAATACGTTATTGCGTTGCAAAAAATTGAATTCATAAAAGCATATGTAATAACTTTAACATTCAGGCCATAAAACAAAAAAAATACTGCGACAAATATTTGTCCCCGGTGACCCTAGTTGAAACAATTGCTTTGTAGAAACACCAAATGTTTCAACACGTTCGTTGGTATTTCAACATCGCGCCACGACTAGGTATTGATATCCCGATATTGTGTATTTTCCTCTTTGTCAACAAATGTCCAGCAGGACCACTGGGGATTGCGGCTTCATGAATATACGTTCCCATCGGAGAGCAAACCGCAGAAATGTTCATATTTCACTACCAAATGCGGTGTTTATCTTTTTGGGTTTTCAGCAAAACAAAAAATAATTAACTTATTTAAGTATTGGTATATTGTTGTGAGGGCAACACCTCGCTTGTGTTAAAAAGGTTGTAGAGTTACAAGAATTTTATCAAGTTGATATTTTTTCGTGATTTTCACTTAAGTTAAGTAACTTTTTACTAGAGAAACTGAACAAGGCTCTCAACGAAGAGAACTCCATTAGTTTGCTTGTCAATGTTGTGCTCTACGTTTACAGCGCTCCAGTTGAAGCATTGTGAAAAACGAAACTTGATAAAACAGGATAAAACGGGATAAAACCTGTTACTTTTAGCGTTGTAAAATGCTCGACTACTAAAGTGGCACCTCTGTGGAACCTCTGGTTCTCACTTTAACCTGTTCAAAGATGCAAAGTTAACCTTATGCAGTAAAATTTTATAATATTCTTATTTCTGTGTCTTAAAACTATTCTTGAAGGCAAAGAACTATAACTTCAAAATATGAACTATAATTATTGTAGGTACTTATTCAAATTTATAAACTGCCATGTCATACTCGGTACACTGCCAAATTTAAATAGGCATTGCAAAAGACAAGGTCAAACTGCTCAACGAAAACACAGGAATTAAACTCATTTTAACGGGTTTTACGCGTTTATTTTATTATTTTTGATTTTCCGACGTTTCGGCATTTTTTTCACTATCTAAGATTTGATACCGTTAAAATCCTAGCAAAAGAGAAACATTTTATTCCTAGGCTGGTAAGAGAAACTATTGAAATTAAAAAACACCCTAACTTCAATAGAGAAGATGGTTGGAAGCTGTCACCAACGTGGGATCCAATACTTAGCAAAATAAAAAAGAACAACCAGCAGACAAATAAGCAGAAAAATAAAGACACTGTCAGCGTCTACTGCGTGAACCCGAGCGACTATGCGAGAAAATTACGAAACAGATGGCGGTGAATTCGAAAAATCGTTTTTTACTTAACTCTATGAAGACGTCAAACATCTCAGTCTACCTGTGACCACGGCATTTGCAAAAATGCCGAAACGTCGGAAAATCAAAAATAATAAAATAAACGCGTAAAACCCGTTAAAATGAGTTTAATTTCAAGTAATAATAATCGCGTAAATCTAAGAAGTTATATGAAAACACAGGAGACAAGCATAAAATATACCTACAGGGTGATTCATGGTTTGGCCTAAATCGTAAATGCTTAAAACAATAGGCAAAACATATTTTTAAGTAAAAGTATTTTCTTTATTTAAATTTTGCAGTTAATTTTCGCGTTCTAACAGATTTGGAAATCGAGCAGTAAATATACAATGGGAGGGAATGGAGGGAGGCCCATGACCATCCGTAGGCATGGGCATCTTGCTAAAAGCTATGACAAGATTTGACGACCTCGTGGTGCAGCGGTATATTAACCGGACTGCTAAGCGGATGGTTCCGGGTTCGATCCCCGGGTCGGGCCAATTTCGTAAAATGGTTTTTCGGAATTGGCTCGCGTCTGGGTGTAACTAGGTTCTCCCCTAGTCCATTGTGTGGTACCTATAACACAAGTGCTTAATGCAAACTTACTTTAGGGCCACATAATTGGTGTGTTAGTCTGGAGATTTATTATTTATTTATTAAGATAATGCAATTGTTCTCATTATCCCTACCTCAGTCTATACTCCTGCATGGACGCCTGGTAGGACGGCGGCGGCGGCCGGTACTGGAACTCCGGGTACATCATGGCGGCGTACGGGTGGTGGGGGCGCGCGTAGCTGGGCGGCAGGCGCGGGACGAGGCGGCGGCAGGAGGACCGGCGCACGCCCAGGAACACGCACGACCCGTCCCGCCCCCCCAGCCGCCAGGACACCACGGCGGCCGTCACCAGGACTATGCCGATGCCTGGAACGATAGTGCCTGAGTTAATAACTGGAACTCTTCGTCTAGGGATGTTATTAGGTACTATTATTTATTCTAAGATAACTATTTTGTCGATGCCGTTAGGTATAGTATCAGCTATAGTGCGTTTAGCTACATAAGACTTTCGGATGCTTTGAGGAAAAATTTCTTATGACACTGACATAATACTAAACAGTTTATAAACGAAGGAAATAGATGGACTTGGTATAAATTTGACTTAAAAGTGCTCGCCCCAGATTGAATCTTAAGATTAGATAAGCCATTATATCACATATATGTAATTGCAGTTTCAATGTAGTTTTATGAGACACCTATAAAATCTTATTAGGAATAGATTTTTACGATCGTAAAAGTAGGTTATCAAAATAGCAAGGTGCAAACGCTCACTTACCTACCTATTCGTTAACTTCACAGAATTGACGCATTTAAGCAGGTGTTTATTTTGACCTAAAGAAGTAAAGACAAAGAAAAACCATTCGCAACTTAATGTCTTGCGTTTCGAAATTTAATCCTAGTGCGGCATTTATTTTGCATATTTGTGCAAGAATCTGCTTTAATCTGTTTTGCATAATTCTCTGACTACTTATTGTGTGGTTTGATTCACGGTCAAAGAGAAATTCAATCTCAGAGTCGGAGGTAAATATTGCTTGCAACTTGGTTCCAAGCTATTTGCTAGTTTAATCTCCGTAGCATTCTATAAGCGAATGTTTCTCGGTCTTGTTCAAACCTATTTCGATTGGAACGGCGCTTACCCACAATCTATTTGTGAATGCAATAACTGTATATGGGATAAGCTATGTATTGGAACGGATTATCTGGATAATCTGACTACAAATTACAATCGACGATCGCTAATTGAAACATTATTGATCTTTAAGGAAAGCGGGAAGTTAAGAAGAGTTTTATCCGTTTTGGTATTTTAGTCTTCAATTTCAAATCGATGTTTTCCTACCTGTATTGAAGTATCGGATTTGATGAATAATTTAATCTATAATAACCTACTTCATAAAAATGTATGGAATTCTTTGAGAGTCAGAAAGAGCTTTGCGAGCAAAATCCAAAGTGAGTGGTCGGATTCCAAATTGGCAATTTGGGTCCGAAACCCTTTCTAAATATAGGTGCGTTAAAATCGTTTGGTCGGGTCTAAAGTGTCCAATTGTTGTTTTTTTAACCCTGAGGGCTTTCGTTTTTACATGGTAATAAGTGGTTTTCTTTATGCTTCGGTTGCGAAGGCTTGTTTTTCGGTAAAATCTGCCGATTGTTGCAATTGGTCAATCGTGCGTAGTATTAAAGAGACGGACGGAAATTGAGAGAATTATGCAAGAATAAAGCGTAACTGAAGCGTCATAAAAGTAATTTAAATAAAGTGTTGGGTAATTTGGTTTTAAGTTTAATGTTTATTTTAATGTTTGGAGAGTTAGTTTGTAAATTAAATTTTAAGACTTTATTTTTGTTACGTGTTCTTTATCGACTTCCTATGTATTTTTTGTTGCGTTATACGTAAGTGATATAACGGAACCACAAAGACTATCACATGAACAACGGTTCGTTGGAGAATCAGTCAAAGTTGAAACGTATTGTGAACGTGCACATCAAAGATTTAACCAATTCAATGTGTACAGGTATCCGAGTTCACAATGAATATGGAACGGAATGGTGAACGCGGATTCGAACGAAAATTTTTCAGGATTTTTGTGCTTCAGAGATATAAATATTTGATTTAACTTTGTTAGATTTTTGTAAAAATAGTGAATATTTTATTATACAGTGTATTCGGAATATTTTATTATATACAGTGTATAATAAAATAATATACAGTATATAATAAAATATTCACTATTTTTACAAAATAAATACACAATAACTCTTACTTATTGTGCAAATCTCTTCCTAAAAAAAAGTTTTTTTTAACTTTTCATACATTCGTAATAATTTAATAAAATTTTTCTGTTTATGATTTGTGACATTTGTACCTATATACTAGGTAGGTAGCTTTATAAATCTTCACTTGCCCACCGTTAACAAAAGGTATCTTATCTCAGAGGGTTTGTGACCGAGGCCTGCCTGCGATCAGACGGAACAGCCCAATCAAGCCGAGCATTCGTCAGATTGGTCCTTTACGCTTTGATTTCACTGATCCCTAAGCCTCTTACGATGCCAGCAAGAACCTTTAGCACCCAACACCGAGTCATCAGATTTGCAATCCGAAATGCAGGTGAATTACTAGAGCAGATGCAACTAAGTCCAACTTGGTCTGATTTCGGTTTAATTAACTAACTAATTGAAAGTTGCTGCCGACGGCTCATCTACTGGTTGGTAAACTGGGAAACTGAATCGGACCACATGCCGAGTTTAGTTTGCTAGACAGACAGGTTGAAGGGTCAATATTTAGTGTTTAAATAGTTTCTAGGAATAGATATTTGATTCTAACTTAGAATTTACCTTGCAGTGTTAGTTTTCTGTGTTTCCATTTTAACTGTTTGTTTTATTGTAACTTAAAAATATATATACTTAATCCTTATTCGACCTACAGCTGTTGAAATTAGCGAATACCGTTCGCTTAACTCATCATGTCATCTTCACCAAGAAAACCTTAAATTACACACTAAGTGTAAGGCACTCACTTAACACAATAAACCCTTACCTATCATAAGTAGCAGCAGTGTGAGCGGCGCCCTCGGCTGCGGCCTGAGCGCCCCCAGCACTGCCCCGGCGGCGACCAGGCAGGCGCCCACCACGCCCAGGAACAAGCCGCAGAGCCTGAGGGGGGGCCGGCCGCAGCACGACTTGGGGGCGTTCACCTCCTCGGAACACAGGTACAAGCCGCCGCGACCCAATCTGGAAGGAATAGATTGAGATTAGAATGGGAAGGAAACTGGGGGAAGGAAACTGGGTGAACTAAACAAAGGTTTTAAGGCGCGTTTTTTTGGAAATCAATTGCCAACGCGTTGTCCAATTCAAGTCGCTAGGATAACTAGCTAGCACGTTGGATTGATGGATTGATAATGCCTTAATAAAGGCGAAATCGTAAAAGCACATTCTTATCGTACATAAACTAAACACATTTTTATAATAGTTTTATAGTAAAGACTTGGCTAGGCTTCGTGTAGTTGGTTATATCAACAATATAGTAATATTTTTTTGATCTGAGCTTAAAATTTTAGATAATATGAGTGAAATAAAGTGGCGCTTATTTAAGTGAACCAGGGAACAAGTTCGTTTGTATAAAGGCCACGCTTTTCTCTCATAAAACGTAACAACAAAAAAAAACACAAAGATTCTCGGTTTAAGTTGTTACATAAAATGCTCCTAATCTATTTATCATAAATTATATGTAAGATAACCACTTTCAAAATTTGGAATTCTCTCTCTAAAATTGATGAATGAATGATTTTCGAGATAAACATCTGAATTCCGCTACCACCAGCATTTATTGGCAACCTTGTGGAGCAATCTGCGTCAAATCAGATCACGGTCACCCAAATGCAAACTTTACATAAACACGAAGATTAAAATGCACATCACGACGATACTCACCCAAAGAACGCAAACATTCTACAAGAAACTTCGAATTGTGTAAACAAAGCTATTTTTGTCTGGAGATATTTTAAACAAACGTCATAAATAGGTCCATTTGTTGGACCGGATGGAACATCACTTTTTTAACACCTTTTTATCTTATGTTTAGTTAACGCTAAACGGACCATATGTCATAATTGTCGTATACTTCTTAGATAAATCGATATAAATGGAAATTCAATATCCATTAAGACCAAAGGAAGTTCACATTTAGTTAATTTCCTCCTAGACTTTATGAACGAGTATTGACAACGTCCCTTAGTTAAATGGATGGCATCTAGTCCATATAGCAATTATCGGGAGAGAGAACAAAGGGTCCAACTAATAGGTACCCAATTTCAGAAACTATTAATTTAAGGGGTTGCAACATGAAATGCTTAGGTCTATGGAAATGTGTGTATAATGTTGGTAAAGTTGCGTAATTAATTCTACTTTCTTAAACGGTAAGCTAGGGATTATCCCAAACTTGATCAATATAGGTAGTTATTTTTAGAATTCTAATAAGTCCCAAAGACCAAAACTATATTATTTATGTAAGTTGAATTGTGTCACTCGCTTTTAATTACTTATTTATGTATTCACTTTTTATACATTCCGTAAGCACAAAAATATTGTAGTTAAAACATAAAAAGGTTATTGTTGATAATATTTTTGTTTATTTTAGAGTTCATAACATTAAAATGTACCTTTGTTCGATTTGAGATATTTTGAAAAAAAAAGTTATAATTTCAATATTTTATTGTAGACCTGTTGGTAATCTTTCAAAGACAACGTTGTGTAGAACAAACCTTCTAGTTAACCAAACCTACACCTGAATTACCCAATTCTTAGCCTGTTCCAAGCTCCTGATCCTTCGACAAAATCCTCAAATCTTCCTCAACCGTTACTCCTGACACAAGACAATACGTTGTAAGCTTAGAAAATGCGACGTCCTCTACACGATAACGCGACCAGATCCGGTGGAAATAAATTGGGGACCACGATAAGTGTCGCCTTTGACGAGCCTGTCACCGGATTAGGGTGAAAAATGATCGCTCACACGATAAGCAAGGCGTATGTTCGTATTTTGTAACCTTTTCAGCGTACATGCGACCTTTTTTATAACGCGCTCTTTGTCTGCTACTGGTAGGTCTGAAAGAGAGCTTAAGTGTTTTTTGAGCTTAGGGTTAATGTGTTTTTATTGGTGCAGGTAGTTCCAAAAGTTTTAGGAATTCTTCAAAAAGAGGAATAAGGTCACAAACACCTTTAAAAACGAGGGTATCACTCTTAAACAGATATCTTAAGTTTTATTGAACTTCAACAAGCACGATAACTTGATTGCATGACATTATTCAAATGAGTAAATGTCAATAGCAATATAATTAAGCTGCGATATGTTATTTAAAATTTCAATCGCATTAAGCTAATGGAATAAATCTACATGTTTGCTACTGTTTGTTAATTGGCATGGAAAAACATTTCTGATTATAATTAATTCAGTATTAAGTTACAATTTAGTAGCTCTATTCAGGGTCATAGTGTTAACCCAAAAAATATAAGTAATTTTAATTTCCCATTCCAGTTAATTCAAAGCCTTAGCGTGGGTTCTTAAAATTAAACGTTCTAATATTTTCTTTATAAATATATCACAACTAAACAGCACAACCTTAACCACAAGTTCCTAAGTGTTTCTAGATAGGTATTTCAAATAAGACATTAATAAAATAAAAAAATCCGTATATCCAATTATAGACGAAAAAGTAGAGACACCGACCAATTTATTAAATAAAAACGTACTCCAAATACAGCGTGTCGACTATTTAACCTTTCCCACCTCCAAAGCAAATCTAAATTTATAATTAACATGACTCAGCCCAAAAAAAAGAGTTTCAATACGGAAAACTGATTCAAACCGTTCACGATCTATATCGTTACGTAAGAAATCCGAACCAAATCGACTCACGCGCAAAAAAAAAACAATTACCGATAAAAAAAACTCCACGAATCCACACGAAGATCCGAATCACTGAACCTCTATTGTAGAAGCAATGTTACAAAATAATACACTATCAAATCAGCGTGTAATAGCACGATTGATATAAAATTAGTTGGTACAAATAGATAGAAATCGGACTACCTACTAGTGTTGGCAAAATGGTTGAAAGTTTCTAGAGATTTCAACGCAGCAACGCTTTCCCTCTTTCTCTAGTAGAAATATCTAGCTGTAGTCAGTGTATAAGCCTAAGTATGCATTAAGATGTGCTTAGTATATTAAGTTTGTTGTAAGTACATTGTTGGAGACATTGTTATATTCAAGATACATTTGGTGGAGTTCTTTTCTAGTACAGTACAGTAATTTATAAACTGCGCATGACTGTCACTTTTGTTGTTTTGCCTTTCCAACTATTTTAGCGGTACTGCTAACCTAAATTTTCAAAAAAAAACATTGAATGCACACTGGCCACGGGCCACTGCTCTCGAAGCTGTGTTCAGCTATTTCAACGAAACGTATGGGACACACACACATACACAAGAAGCACACACACATACAGTCGTAGGTATAAATTGTGGGAGTGCACGTGCATGCAGGTAAACTTGAATCATCTTTTTTGTATCCGAACTGGTTTCTGAACTGATAACAAAGAATGACTCAAGCCTGGCCCTACGCCTCGGACGATCGACGATCATAATAATATTGTTGATGCTCGCTATTCATCCCATTGCGATATATTGTCGCCAAAAGGGTCTCGTTTACCTGCTATACAAATACACGTTGTAAAGACGGACGACAATACGTTAATTCAAAGGGAAACTGTACACGAAGTGAACATTATCTATTGGCGAAACCGATTCCTGTGGATAATGTATAAATTATGGGTTGGAAACGCCATGTGCATAATTTAGACACGGTGAAGCCATGTGCCAATTGTGTGGAAGGCTGTACGCTGCCATCAATGAATTCATTAATATTGACCAACTCCGAACAAAAGATACAACTACAACTACCTACAAATGTGAAGAGAGAAAGAGACAGAAAAAAATCATTGCACTAAGGTTTACATGACAGATGCAGATTCCAAGATCATTAATTTTCTGCCAAAGCAAGAAGTCAGCCACTTTCCGTCGTTTACACCAGATTTAACCTAAAATCTGGGGCATCGCTGTATGGCAGTTCTAAATTAAGCAGATTACCTATTCCAACCACGCGCGTCCATGCGCCGACCAACACGTCCGAATGCATTTACTTTTTTATCATTCACTTCAACGTAATTTTGTAGAACAGTTCTTGTTGCTTTAAAGCGTTTAGTTTTATTGTTCAAACGTGTAACGTGTTTGTTTTAATCTGCTGTTTACATACTGCGATTGCTTATTAGTTTAATTTTGTTTGGGAATTGCATAACAAACATCGCATTGCTGTTGTTTTACTGGTTTCTGTTGTTTAATTATGCACTGTTAATTAATAACATATTGGTTAGTTCATAAAATACCACGCCATTTGTTTAACTCAGCAGTAGGTAAGCTAAAACTTTATTCAAGTATCAATAATATTCTTAAACATTGAGAATATGGTTTAAGACTACAAACAATTCTAGTTCAAATGGCTTTTACCAAGAACCGAATCCGGAAACTTTAGCTTCGAAGTCGAAAACCCCAGCCTCAACCACAAAGTTCCCAATTATTTACAGGTAAAAAACCATTGTTGTTGTCGACCAATCATTTCAAAGTAGTAAGTAGAAAAAAAGATAAACACTGCCAGTCAGAGCATATTGTCATCGTCATTTACGTCACCAGTAACATTACCTATTCTGTTACATAATTCCTGCAATAGCTGTGTAAATAAAATTTCATAACCTGGTTGTTAGACAATAGATCAAAGACAGTTTCAAAGATGAAACCGCTCCATCAATAACTTGTACATCTAGACTTTGTTGCCACACCACTTTCACTGGCGCTGCTAATCGTTTCAATCACTCTTGTCAGTTAGGATTTAAATGAATCGTATACAAAAGATAATATCATTTTGTAATAGCGCGATACTGCTAAAGACAATAACATCGTGAAATTTGTTAAGTATCAGTAATTAGATACTTGAGAATACACTTTATTTTTGGGGTTAATGGAAACGCTAATGCGGGCAAAGCCTCAAAAAGACGTAATGACGTAAATTACCATGATGGACTTTTTAAAGAATTACACGATAATATAGAACGCATTACGCCAGCCAAAACATTAGCCGACTCTTAAGTAACGATAATCGTTACTTTAACATCCAAACCACAATTTGTCTGTACGTGTATGGGTTCAGCTACGTCCGATGTCGAAAACTATCACAATACAAGTATTGCGAAAACTATTGCCGCGAATAAGTACAGATAGATCGAACTGATAAATATGCCTACTCCTACACAGGTTACACCATCCGACTTTAGATCACAATCAGAATAATTGAATGCGCACATTATATTTTAATTTGGGTTTACGATATCCTTACAACGTAAAGTTTCGCATCAAAAATATTCACAGACAAAGAGTCGGCGAGTAATTTCGTTTTATCTAGTGGCCGGTCTTGTCCGCGACCGCAATTCAGCGTGGAATGACTCTTCTTGCGATTTATTCAAACTTTGTTGTACCAATTCCGGATTTACCTTGGTTTATGAGCGAAGTGAGCTTTGAGCTGAGAGCGTACCTACAATGCTCCCACAAATTAGGTTGCCCCTCGGGACCTCTCCTAATTGGCTGGGAATCACGAATGCTGCGATCTTGTGCACAAACACCACTACCACACAGATGAATAATATATAAGGGATATGTTTATTCGAAACACGACTGTCAATACAATATCGGCCAATATTTGACGATACAGGAAGATGTTTTGTGTTTACTTAACAAATATCGATGCTCTATGTTTTATTGTTTGTTTATTTTGCGTTGCTATTGCGTGTCGGCTTTTGTACCTTATAACGAGCCTTGTTTAGTTTCCTATTTAGACTAGACCGTTTAATTTTAACGGTCGGTTCACAGCATTATAGAATGCCGTAGTCGCATGATAACAAAGGAGATGCCTAATTGCCGTGTGTCTGTTCGTGTGAAAGAACATCGAGATGACAGCTCACGTCACGTGGCTACACTCGCATCAGTCATTTCCAAGTGTATTATATGAACAGATCAACCGACCATCTTTCTTTGTTTGCACGTTAATTGCAACGCGACAATTAACAAGAGTTATGATCGCCATATTTTAATAAGAGTATAATTACGCATGTTTAAAGTTCATCAAGCTGTACCTAAAATAAAATTTTGAAGTAAGAATTCTGTGCTCGGTTAGTACATGGCAACTTATAAGTTTCATGGTCCCAATTCCCAATATCGTATTTCGCAGCGTATTTTATTAAAATGAAATCCTGTGCAATTATGCAAACATTCATTCGATAGATTACTGCAGTATCTTTTACGATCGGTTTAAAACTCGAAAACAAAAGAAGCTCAAGTTTCTAAAAAAGGCTTCGAGCAATCCAAGTTCCGACGTTTTCGGTATTTATTGAAATTTCTGCTCAGGCGCCGATGCGGAACCGTAACGTCGCTGGCTGCGAGCCAAGCTGGACGTCCCAGGTGCGGGAACCAACTCACAGGTTCACAGACTTGCCAAAAATCTTAGCATACCCGGTTAGATTTGGAAATTACAGAATGTTTTGAAAGTGCACAAAGCAATTTCTTTTACTATACGAATTTTATTAATGGTTAATATAAATAATTACGATAGCAATTGGTGTTATTGCTTACATCCTTAATTAAATGCGAGTGCATCATGGAATGTATAAAGAGAATGAAGATATCAAAGATTGGGTATGCAGTTGGACGAAGGTTCATTCATTCATCTGAATGGCTTTTGAGTACATTAAGCCCCGATAGCTCCGGTGATACACATTTAAATGGATGAGTTGAGATGAAACAGCCAGATCGAACAGTTTGCTGAATCGGAAAAAGATTCTTTTAAAAATACCCGCCATTACTCCGAGTGAAATTCGAAATTTAAAAGCTCCTCGTTCAGTCCATTAAAGTATAACAGCCAAGAGTTAACTTCCCGGTTTACAAGACATTAAAGTTGATAAAAGTTATGAAACATTACAGATTTTTACGCCTCGTAACCTTCGCTGATAGCTTCCGTCAATCGTTACCACCGATTTCATTACCTTTTCTTGCTGACGATCATAAAAAAAGATGTTATCATAACCAAAAGTTACTCAATCATTTGTTTTCAAAATGGTGGCTTATTCATGTGATTATAGTTATTTGTTATCGTATTGAGCATCGTCAGACATTGACCTCAATGTAAGCAGTGCTAATGGTAAATGTAAATAGGATCTTTGCTTGGAGGCTCGGGCCGCGAGGATATTTCGTAAAGCCACGTTTAGTCACTGCAGCCTTGGCGCGGGCGGGTCAGACCGTATTATTAACTCCATGGCAATTCGTGCTTACGTTCTATTAGCCATCTGCTGATCAGATTTCAATTTTAGTTTAATGGTGTTGGTATCATGATCGGATATTGGTTGCCAAATCGGCTATGCTTGCACAAATGTCTGTTGTTTGACTTCAACCCGTTTCAAACAATATCAATTTGTTTATCAAAGTCGCAATTTCGTTTTACACTACTGACGTCATAGCTTAAATCAATTCTCTCAAAGTAGTCAAAACGCTAATTTAATGAAAGTCACAATATTTCAAACTTCGAACTCAAACAATCGGTAAACCAAGAGAAAAATCTGGCGGAACAAAAAACCTCGGAAATCTAGTGTTTTGTTGTTGGTATTCATAGTAGGTAATGGTAGCAAAGGCTGAATTTAATTGCAAAGCTTACCTTTTATCAAATCGTTGGAATGATACAATGAGGTTAATGACTGTGTTATATTTGCCTTGCGCTATGTATAAAAAATGCATCAAGATTTGTAAACAGTGTTCTTAGAAACATGCGGTACGTTTCTTAATTAACAATATTTTAATCTTGACAATTATTCTTACAAAAACATTTATTTATTAGATAAACATTTATTGGACTGATGGCCCAATCACCGTTTGAACAAGGGTCGCATCGCATTCGCTACAAAAGACTTATTATAACAGAATATCTTTCGCGTAACATTAAATATTTTTCATAATCCTAAGTATAAAAAGGAAGTGAGTGATAACTCTGTGGCTGTATGCACTGTCCTACTATACCAAAGGTTCCGGATTCGACCACACACGAGTGTATCACTTATTTCATTTGCCAAGTTATGAAATCACGCTCCGTAAGTCAGAGAGGAGAAATATCGTGCGTACACCACCAACCCGACTGAGCCAGCGTGAAGGCTTACGGCTTACGGCAGACCCTATGCTCAACTATCGTTTCCTATATAAGCCGTTAATATAACTTAAATTATACCAACATACAGCTTTAATTAAATCAATAGAAGCAGATGTATGGAAACTTTTTAAGAGTGAAGTAGTAACTCCCACCTCTTTGAGTTTACCTTCCGTCCTACTTGTACGATAATGTAGGACGTTGGACAGCTGCCCATGTACCGGGTTGACTTTAATGAACAAACACACGAGCGATTGCACTGTATAGAGTTACTGAGAACTAAGTACAGCTGCCGGGCTTGAAACTGTTGACGAGTAGTATTTTTTTTTCTAAATGGTTTTCAAGGTTTCATAGGACAAAGCGAAAAAGAAAATATCTATCCTAAAGTTAAACTAATTCTTTCTGAATTCTTGAGGGTTTTCTATTGTATTCACCTACCAAATTCAAATGAGATATATATAGACAATTTTCAAAGAATATTGCATTTTATGGTTTACCCACAATACAACATTAGTATTAAAAACTTTTAAATTTAAAATTGACAAAGATATTATTTTTAAATTATCAAGAATAATTTAACATTTTTTTTCCAAAAAAGTAACATATTCTTAACAGCCCCGCTTAAAATAGAAATTCGCCCATTATTTTTATCCTTATAGCGGTACACCTCATTAAATTAAACTCTCATACTATCGCGAAAACCAGTTTCAAGCGGTTATAAAATAAAATTATATCTAGACATAGACATGGACATAAAATGTTTTATTGGTAAAAATATATACAGATCAACAAAAATTTGGTAATTTTACTTTTAAACCTAGAAATAAATAATGAAAATATAAATGTCAAACGATGTTAAATACATAAAAAAATTTAAAGAAAGTAAATATATATATAGTTAATATAATGGTTTAAGCAACCATTGTTTCAGTTTAGTTTTAAAATTTAATTTTTGATACAGCCTGTTTTATGTCAGAGAGCTGGTTATAAACTCAAGAACCCACAACACTTGTCAATTTTAGAGTTTTAGCTAGGTAGTCTACATTTTTGTGCAGTTAATCTTTCTCTATGCCACTATCTGAAAATTATTATTACTTCCATCACTTTTACACAGAATCACTTCACTCCCTAAAGGCAGGGTTATAAAAACTTGACGCAACGTAACCGTCGAACCTTTTTTTTACTTACTTTCCCACGAAAAAATTACCCATTCGGTTAATCTCGCAGCGCTCATACAAAAATACTTTACACTGTGTCTGGCTCGTAATGACTTACTTAGGAAACAATCTTGTCATTCCGCTTTTGGAGAATCACAACTTAATTTGGACAGAAAAGGCAATGCGCTAATATGTTTTAAACTGAAATTAGAGACAAATGTTAATGAAGAAGTTACGAACGTTAGTTTTTTCCCTATATAGGTTTACCTTCTATATAATTATACCCCACTCTATAAAACGATATAATAATATTTTAAAATACTTATAAGTTTTTTTATCAATTACCTAGTTGATAATAAGCAAAACACGTAGGTTTCGACGCTACATGCCAACTATCATCACAAAAGTTTTATTAGAAAATATTATTATTGTTTACAGACTATATCAGCCACAGATATACAGCACATACCTACGTGGACGCGGGTGTGATGAGATTATTGAAATGTCCCGAATCTGGCCGCTCGTTAGCTGCGATGTCCGGCTATGAACATTTACGGAATTTAAGGCTGTTTTCACACAGCGGGAAAATAAGTAGAGCAACATTACCTACAGAGTTTGTAGAGTTTTATGCTTTTGGAAATTCTGTTCTTATGCCGTTATTTAATAAGGATTTTTATCGTATGATCACATTATTTTTTGTTGTTAAAAACAAACGCAACATGTTATCGTATAGTAGTAAACCTGAATCATAAAAGAAAATTGCAACTGCATCCTCGTATATGATAGGTCAGATTCGTAGAGCAAGTAAAAGCAAAAAATAAAACCGTAAAAAAAAGGTCATAAATATCTAGGCTGCTGCTGTTCATGATGTTACAACTTTTGACAGCGTCCGGCTCCGGAAGTCTTTGAAATTATTGTTGATTGATCGTTTATTGTATAGCGCAGGAAACATTCACGTTACATAATATTTTTGTATTAACCTTCAAAAGGTTTAGGTTACTTTATGTATTAACTTATAAAAGAACTTTATATTAAAATACCATAAAAACACACGAATAAAAAACAATGACAAAGTTAGACACCAGACAGGATAATGACCACTCACAAGCATCAGTTGAAACAGTTGAAACCCGACGTAGCCGCATCATCGATTGAATAAACAAAAGAGAGCCGCTCGCTTAATTGTCCGTGTACCGAACGGATCGCGGGGAGAATTCCATATAAAACAACGACTCTATAAAAATATTATTCATCTGTATTTTATATGCAGCCAGCACGCCGATGAAATGGGTCAAATACAGATTTACCGCTGTAAAGCGAACTTTATAGTTTTTGAACGCTGTATTGAGGATGTATTTGCTGGGGATTCGCCGGTTGATGTTATATTCCCTTTGTCAATATTGTGTATTGTGTTTTATTGAAAAAATATTGTATTGTAACGTTTTGTTTGGAGAAATTGATGTGACGTTCAACGTTTTTTACACACGTGAAAAATGTTTCAGTTAGTTTAGTTGAAACCGTGTTTAAACTGACACACGTTTTGTGAATATTTCCTTTTTTTTAAATTACAAATGCAATTTGTTTTATTTTATTTTCTCTCCGTAAGAACCCTTGTTGGTTCCGACCATCTTTGTTTCTTGTTTCATTCAGTATCTTTTTATCTTGTCGTCCCAAGATAAAGCTATTTTGCAATGTTTTTCGATTCCACCCAAGGAAGTAAGTCAGGAATATCTTGATTGTAAGTATTTTAAGAAACCTTTTTAAGTAGTTATGTACATCCAGGTGTTTCAGTGATTAACAATTTATTATCCAATTAAAACATTAACCTACTATGTGCAGTCGGGTAAATTTGCACGACAAAGCGACCTCGATTGTAACTCACCTGCTTTTAAATGGTGACCGCATCTTACAGTTTCTATGCAATTTTAAATTAATTTAAACTTAAATTTACCGACCTGCACGTTATTAATTTCATCATTACGGCAATATAGTTACTAGAGACAAAAGTAAGTATAAGTGAATTTAGTCATGTTTTAGTTTCATTATCATTAAGTTTGACTCTTACCTACAAAGTAAATTACACTTTTAGTACTATGAATCTCGAAGGCGTATATAAACATAAGGTTAAAATATCTTTATAATAAGAGTGGGCTTACTAAATAAAAATAAACAATACAAAACTCCAGTAAGGGTATTATGAACCAATGTTAGCACATCGTGGGTTGACCAAGCCGCTATCCTTGAGCACTAAAAGGTAATGCCTCACCTGTGTTTATTAGGCACACAGCCCGCACCTGTGCCCTATTAGGACCAGACAAGTCGTTTTCTTATCGACTCAGCTCTAGTCAGGCCGTACCTCTTTGTGTCGCAAGATGAACCTAAAGGGCGGTATGAATCACTCCTTATCTATGAATAACGGGACCAAATGGATGCCTAAATAGTTAACTATTGTGTTTATTACCTTTTGACTACGGATAACGGCAATTAATGCAATTCAGAGAATATTTTATGTACAGATTTTTTGCAGTAGTGGATTAAATTCCATTAAAGTTAAGCCCGGAGCTGAACACAAAAACGAGTCAGTGAACAAATTGTACTTTCAATTCGTAAATTTTAACACCGAATTAAAATTTGACGTGAGCTTTATACAATTTTCAAATATATCATACTACGTATGTTTCTATTCTATGCGATTTAAAGAGCATCTAGCACAAGAATGATGCTGCCCTTTAACATAGTAGAAGTAAGTAGTCAGTGAGTAAGCGGCTAGAACAAGTAACTAGTACGCGCGATACCGGCACTTTCCACCATGTGCTCGACCCGCGGAACCGGTCCTAACCGGATCACTCCACTTGAAAGCGGCGCTCGATACAACACTCACTTTTGGAGATTATGTTTTACTATTTTATTAAAAGCTTTGAAACTCCGGACGGCTCTATTTTATATCCTTTTAAGTGTGATCTAGTTCCAACTCGTTCAATAACAAATGATATTTTTTGTTACTGCTGTTCATGCTTGAGAGATATATTTTAAATGAGCAAAAAACATGACTTATGATATCATTAAATCACAGATCTACAACGCAAATTGCTAAAGTAATGACCGAAAATTATACATAATATTTTTTTCTTGCGTAATTGTAATATGACTTAATAATAACATCAAGTGGTTAATAATCAAGTTAAGTCGTAGTTAATTAATGAAGCTAATGGTTATAGCGTTTAACACAGAAGGAGTAATGTTTGGCATTAACCTTATGTAAACGAGCCACTTAGCCTAGATTATATGGAAGTAGAGTGCGCGTGAGATACGATTAATAAATACTTAATAACTAGTGTTGTTTATTTAACTGAAGTTTTAAAACACTTAGAAAAAAACATATGGATGTAAGAACTTTATCTATTTGTTTATCCTTGTGTGAGACACTTAAATAAAATTATAAAAAACTAAGCTACTAATGACTCGTCTCATTTTTGCTAAGGAACTATTCAAAAACAAAACATGGATATGTAGGTAATATGAAATGAATAAAATTGATATCGATAGAAAATATGTTTTTTGAGTGCGGTGTAAAATAAAGTAACAAACATAGAAACTTAAAACTTAACTTAATTCGTTATGTGGTTTAAAAGGATTTATCTGACACACTAACATACAAACAGACGCGTGTTTGTGACTTTGCTTTTAATACTACGAGAAGATGTTTTTGACTTTCGTTACACTATTTGGAAATATAAATATTCGTAATAAGGGCACGTACAGTTCCTTTAAATAGTTGAGTAATTTATTTTGAATTGCTAAATTGATTAAAAGCAGAAAGGAAGATTTCAAACCACAATATTATATAGCAAAGTGCTTTTAGTAATTGAAACATGGAATGATGTCATGTTTCAAACTAGATCAAGGTTTGGTTTATTTATATGGAAAAAATTTTCTTGTTGCTTGAAACTTGGTTTGTAGCACTTGACTAAACAAGTCAATAGGTATGGATGCAGACAACATGGCAGAGTAACCCTTTAAAAGATCTCAACGCGTTTAATTTATGAGAATTTTACTTATTTATTTAATGATACATTTGTATTTAAAATATCGGACTATGCGAATCAATAATATTTGTAGTAAAAAAACTGAAAAACAAATCATATTTTTTTCTCCACTGTTAACACTGAACTGTAGACAGAAATTTGGTTTTTCTATTTGACTTAAATTAAGATGTTAATAAAGTTATAAAGGTGCTAATTTCTTCTTCTTTCATAGTCAGCCTACATTCTTCAAGACTCAAATAAGGTAAAGTTCCCACAAGATCACAACCTTGACATACATACAACGGTACCTTCTTCACAAATACACGTATTTTAAAGTCAACAGTTGTTACGCGCTGTGTTTACTTGAACTTGTAAAAAAAACAATAAAAAATGACACTGACAGTTATTATAGCCATATTTCTAAGAAGTGGAAATCGTGCGAAAATCGAATAACAACACGCGAGATACAAATACAATAATAAACCTACTTTAATTATATCAAGGTAACTAATTGAGTTAGTAGTTATAAATATTGATTTAGTTGGATGAGTCTTAAACGTTGATATAACAAAAAACATAAAACGTGAGCAAAACCAGGAAATATTGTTCCGATTATAATTACAACACGCAATTAGAAGCAAACATTTATAACAAATGTTTATCAATTACCTATTGCCGCTATTAAATATAAACTTTGAATTTTTAAATGGTTACTCATATAATTTGAAACCCGTGTGAAAAACATCACATTTTTTCTTCTGTTATTTAATTATAAAAGTCATGAGCGATATAAATGATGGCTTATGAAGTGTAACCCTCATGCAATAGATTTATAAATCAAACAGTAAATTAATATTGTTCATACAACGCGCTATAATTTCACCCCCTCATGTCAGGGGTATGGGGTAGGCGAGGTCAATAACCCGTGGTTTAGTTTATGATCGTTCGATCGGAATTTAGGCAACTATTTTCATTTAACTGCATTTTATGTTTCATTTGTTAAAACTCGCTTTATATCAATTGTATTTATTGAATGAATATAAAACAAAAGCAAATAGTATAACAAAAGAGCAAAAACAATGTTAGTTGGTCATTTTTGTGCAAAACTTTATGAAGGAGACTTAATATAATGTGGTTTCGAATGCGGGGTATTGTATGTTGCGGGAACGAAACATATGGTCCCCTGTACCCTTACCCCATGCGGGGAGATATATTACTATAATATCCATATTGACGGGTAATAACATTTGCTTAATTGTTCGAGTGTTCGGTAAAGTTGGGGCCGAATAGATAAACTTTTGTTTAAATAATACGTGAATTTCTCACGAAATTTCACTATTATTTCTTGAGAATTTTATGGAGTTCAAAGCTTATATCAAGACTAGCTTAAGTACTTGCAAAGCTATTTAAGGAATTTGATAGAAGTCACGAAAAGAAACTGTGTCGAATCTCGTCACAGTTTCACGTACAATTTAACTCGACAAGTTTTAATATCAAACAATACACTAGAATAGCCCAGTTTATATATAACAATAAAATATGTTATTATTAACAAAAATCCCTTCACTTTGCCGGCCTTGAGTCTCGTATCACTATAATTCGTATACCTCTATCCAAGATTTCATAATCCTACGCCGTATTTTAACTGAACAAAAAACTATTGTCGATTTTCTGAATTAATAATCTTACGTTACGGTAGAGAAACTCTGCATTTGAAAAATATAATGGAAGTCTGGTATACAATATAACACAAGACAAAAATCATAGAGCGGCCATTATGAGATCTTTTATGTGATACGGTCGCACGATTATCCAATAAAAACACACAAAGGTAATCCTTAAACTTCTTTGTTCGTTGCGTAACAACCTTCAGTTTTCAAGTACACGGCTATTTGTTGCTGTACATGCTACAATTAACTATATTTGAATATATTGTAACTGCGATGCTCGTGTGGCATGATATAACTATCTGTAATACATGGACACTTAGCCACGCATGCCGCTTTCCGGGCGTTTTGCATTGAAAAAGTTTGCCTTTTCAATTTTCATCATAAAAACTATTTTATGGTATCATAACCGCGTTTTCATGTAAATGCAGCTGTTTTCAGATAATGGGTACATTCAATAGCGGCTTAATATGTAGTTTTAATTAACACGATTAAAACTCATTAGTACACGCTTGCAGTGTAACTTAATATTGCTTTATGGTAATATACCTACGGCCTGATAACAAAACAATACATATTTTCAAATGAGCAACGTTGATAACAAAAACAAAAGATAGATGACAGCTATTGTTTTATAAATCATGTTATTGAAAAAGTTTTTAGTTAAATTCATGTAATTTGAATTCACAATAGCTCCCAGGTCACAGATATACATAATGTATGGTAAAGTCAATCGCGTCCTACTTCGCAGTGGTATATTGTTGCTTACAGTTTGTTGTAACTTGAACCGACGTGAGCCGACGTTTCCTTGTCTCATGTCTTTTAAATGAGATTATGCTAAGTAAACAGTATTGAATAAATGGAAACTTATCTTTTCCTGTTAATCTTTATCAATGTTTGAATATAAGTGTAAGGAGTTTTCGTTGAAGTCTAAACGATGGAGACTACGCTCCTAGTAGCGTATTCGGCTCTACGAAATATTTGGTAACGAGCTAGGTTTCTAATTAGTATCATAATTGATGACCAGGAAATATATATTTCAGTTCCGGTACCTTGTTAGAAGCAGTCAGCAGAACTGATACCGTCAGAACAATTCTCTTACGTGCTAGATTTTGTTCCTCGGTGAATGCGTACAATCTCATAAATCGGTTACGCAATTAAAGTTTGATAATTTTACCGCACTAACGTAATAACATGTAATATGAATAATTAATTGTTTCTTTTACTCGGTTCCGCAGTTTATTTTAATTTACAATTAGCGTGTTTAACGGCACGCTCTGTTTTCTTCGGTGGAATATGTATCTCTGCTTGCATTAATGAGATATTGAGGAAGTGTTCTTGTTATTTGATATATTTTAACCACAAAGTCTTGCATTGGTTGTTTGTGTCTGTTAAGACGGAAGTAATGAGCTGGATTTCCGAGCGGTAATCTTGGAAAGTTAATTACTTTAAATCTCTACAAAAATTCTAAGCTGTGAAAAGTTTAATTGACATCACAAGATTTTAACCGAGGGTAAAGTTTGTACCTGTTTTACAATGGATGAATTGTGTAGATATTTTGTCTATTCATTAAGCTGACACGTGTGGTTGTTGGTTATTTGTTGGTAAAAGCTCCGAAGCTTTCATTTAGTATTGTGCAACGTTATCTGTAGTTGTACGGTCGGTGGAGACGGTGCATATGGGCCGCTTGTGTGCGTGTGGTGAACTGTGGCGATGCAGCCGTGTGAGTGTCTCTCGGATATGTTACTCTAGGATACAATGCATTATCATTTATTGATGAAAATAATTCAGTAGGTTTAGCTAATAATTAACCATTAAGTCTAGAACTTCCACGGTCAAATGTTGTAGCCAGTTTTACCTTGTGTTCAAAATAAATGTGTTAATTTATGTATTTAGCACTATTTGAGTCAGGTACGTGATATAATATTGTTTTATATACTTTTACTAACCGCTTTATAGCTTGAGCGGCATAATTGCGTACTTCAATTGTAGTAAGTAAACACAGGGCTCTTGCTCTATGAGTGTTCGTGGGACCGCGAGAACGACTAGCGCCTTTCTCCACACCGCGCGGCGAGCATGACCGACTAACGCGTTTTCTATACCAAACTACATCGGAAAAAACGCTCGACGTTTATTAACCATTGTTCCAGCTCTTCCATTATCCACATGTTTACAGTTTACAAGGATGTGAACACAAACGTTGACATTCTATTGTGTTTGTTTGCATTTTTGTATGTAATCTTCGATCGGAATCCGCTTTGTTTTGAGGAAAATAGTGATTCGCAGCCTTGGCGGTGCGGTCAGCGATTATGGATGTCTTTTGCTTTGTTTAGGAAGTGATGAGGCTTATGAGCAATTTTGTTACGAGGGTTTATGAATTGTATTATATAGAGTATAGGGATGTTGCATATGATTAAGTGCATACCTGAGAGGTATGGGGTGGAAGGGGAATCTTTGTGATGCTGGATGCGGCGCGACGCCGGGGGCGGGCGGCGCGGGCACCAGCGGGGGCGCGGCGCCCAGCGGGGGGGGGCAGCGGCGAGCCCAGCGCCGGGGACAGCGGCGCCGGCGGGGCGCCCAGCGGCGGCGGCAGCGTGCAGTACGGCGGCGGCGGCGGCGCGCGGCACCCCCGCGGGCGCCTGCGCCGACGCCGCCGCGGCTCCTCCGTCTGGCATTCGGCACTCGCTACACTCCTTTCACTCGTTTGCACGGCACTGTTATTCTGGTTGGCGTCCGCACATCTCTCCACATACACTATGTTTACATTGTCGTCGGCGGGTTCTCCGGGGACGCGCACGCACACGGAGTCGGACTTGCGGAGCGGCGCAGGCGCCGGCACGGGCAGCCGCATGTCGAGGAGGGACGGAGGCGACGCGCGCGCATGTCGGCCGGCGGCGGGCGACTGTGGCGCGCCGCCCGCCCCGCGCCCCGCGCCGCCGCCCCCGCGCCCCCCCGCCGGCGGGGAGCGACACTCGTACGGCTGCCACAGCAGCGCCGACAGCGCCTCCGCCGCCGACACCGGCCGCATGCCCCCCCGCGCCCCCCGCGCCTCTCATCCCACGCTCATTGTTTGGTGTCACCTGCGACAACAATAAAGCCTTACATTACAAACATTCAGGAAAAACACTTTTCCGCAAACACCGAGTTCTTTTTGCGCAACTTTACCGGCTGCTTCAACTCCAGATGACATGCATGAGATTCCTTGTAATCGTCGCAAAAACGTTTTGTTGCTTCAGGAAGCTACGTGAATGTCAAGTACGTTGCAAAAATTTTAATTACACAAATCTATTAAAGTTCTACACCACATCTATTGAGTCTTCCTCAAGCTTTGAATGCGTAACTTTGTATGCAGTAGCTGATACTTTTCCGCATATTAATTGTATGGATTAAACATTATTAACTCGGCAAATGTTAGCACTTAATTAAATATTCCATCCACCACAAACTAATAGAGCAAAATTGAGTTGTAATTACGTAAACATAAACGGAAGCGAGATACATTCCGGTTTGTATCTTACTCGACTTTCTAACTCGATTTGTACTTGATGTTATTAATATAAATACAGATAATCATAACCTGGAAATGGCATCTCACGTACGTCTCACAAAATTACGTTATGATTTAGTTACATGAATGTTTATTGACCATTAAGGACGATCTTTAAATCAATTCAGAGAACTTTCTAACTATGTAATAAAACAGCTATTTACGTTTGCCAACTTAAACAAAGTTTTATTAGCAACATGTAGGTACAACAGTATACTAAACATTTTGTCTCGTATATTTTCGCAACTAACAGACTTCATAGTTGCTAAATACGCCAGGCAAATTATCAATCTTTCATAATCCCGCTAATACCTATTATAACATTTCACGACAAAAAAGTGAAACTATAATCGTCTTAGAACCCATGCGCAACCTCGGAACAATCAGAATTACGTGTCGCATCAACAAAATACCCTCCGCCATTATTTGGAAAGCAAAGTTTCTTTTCATCTGACATTTGACATGATCATAATCATCATCTCTACGGATTGCCCGTGAGTTGAAAGACGAAAGCGGCGCATCACTAATATACTCGTAGATAATGTCGACGATTCTGCGTACAACTTGCCTTTTGTTTAAAATTCTACGAATATGCTATGACATAAGATAAATATAGCTGAAATTTCAGTTCACGTGTATTAATTAGTACGTCCAGGATGCATTGAATTGAATGGATAGAATGGTCTTTATAGAACTTTCATAAGGTCAGTTGAATTGTTGACAGTTGTAACTGGCAATCTACTTTGTAGAATGGTGAATGTTTGTTCTACGAAAATAAAATAGTTATTGTTAATTGGGAATTAGGTACGTTCGTATCGAAAGAAACCTCAGAATCAGACCGTAAATGTGTACAATAATCTTGAAATTAATATTTTATATGTATAGAAAACAGTAAACAAACGAAACGTTTTAATAAACAGAGCCCCCCTCCAAGCTGGCGACCTGCGGAGAAAGCCTGCGCCGGCGACGACCGCGAGAACAGGATCGCGACCATCTTGAAACTCGCTGCGAGATCTAACTAGGGTACGTTAGTTATTGTTGTTTTTATATCACGTTTTATAGGACAACGGCACACTACAAGAAAACAGCCTAGCAGACAGCGGGCAAAAGATTAAACGTGTTTTTTTAATTAAATTAAATAATGATAAACAGTTTCAAAATGTATGCATCGGAAAGAACGGAAATTGGCGATTGTAAAGCAAAAAACTAAGTGAAATATTTACACATATTTAACTTTCTCAATCAATTCAAACAGTAATTTATGCAACTCGCTGATATAACATTACGCAAAAATTAACAATTGCATTTACCATTTACATTTAAATTATTTACATATTGAATCACCTTTCGTTAGGTTATACTCTTTTTTATTATTTACTCATATATGAGAACAATGGTGTGAATATCAAAATATTTAAAAAGCACACAAAATATTAAAAACAGTAACATAAGACATGACTCTACATTCAATGAATTCAAAATAAACTCCGCCATTTCAATTTCAACACGACCGTATTAAAATAATGATCCATAGTCTAAGGCTGAAACGTGTTTTGAATTGACTACCAAGTAAATTGACTCCGACTTTTGCAGTCCATTCTGGAAATAACATCTAACTAACATCGCCAAACAAGACCCTCGCACACTTACATTTCCAAAGTCCTTACATTGAAATGTTTTCCTTTTTCGTATTTTGTGAAATAAAAATAAAATGTCGCTTTTGTCGGCGACAACAATAGCCGGCGCCGGAACTCGGAGTGAAAGTGGATTCACTTGTTATTTTATAAGGCAGCCAATCTTGTTTCTTTTCATTCGCGACCTCATTAACATAAAGTTTCGATAGTAAGCCGTTTGTAGTGGATTATTCTAATGCGAGTGTAATACGACCTTAACGCGATTCGGTACAAACTCAAGGCGTTTTGGGGAAAGTGATACATTTGGGGAATCATTTTATTGTTGTCGTTTGTTGATTAAAGGCGATGTCTTTTGAGCTCAGTAATAAATTCATCATTGTGCCTATAAAGACAATTTATCAAATTAGTTGTATAAAGATTATCTTATTAAGTTCAGTTAAAACTACTTTAACAAAAAATAAATAAACCTACCAAAATTTTCATAAAACTGTATCAAAAACCCTTGCATAATCTTACTTATGGAATACTTGAACCATTCACCAGCATTTTTATGAGTTTACAAACAAAACAGAAACATACAACGCAAAAAGAAAGTTATAAATATTGAGTAAACTATAACATCTGTTAACTGTTTCAACTAACACAAACATTATTGTGTTATGTTTGTAAACATTGTAAAAGATAGAAAATCTTTTATGTGTTTAATATAATTTCACATTGTTTTTGCTTTGTGCTAACATAAAATACTAAAAATACCACCGCGCCGTTGTCATAAAGTTTATAACATAAATCTTATTAATTTATTAATTGCATTTGTCATCATAGCATAAGCTTGATACAGACATTGTCATAGTCCATTTTCTTTAAATTTTCGTATTGATTTTAATAAATGATGCAGCCTTCAAAAGTAAAAATTTTAAAACTAACATTTTGTTGTCGTGACAAATTAAGTCAAATGAATGTAACAATATTCACATTCATTATCAATACAATTTTATTACCATCAATATCATCGAGACAAAATAGTCGATCTGCACTAAAATCAAATACCACCAAGCCTGCCTTACGGTACTTTTCTAATTATTCAAAACAATCGTAAAGCACGGTACCAACAGACTCGGTTCGTACCTCGCGGCTATTCGCAACACTCGCGCGGTTGCACAACGCCCGCGATTGCTGTCTCTATGCGCAGGAGGTCAGAATTCGATCGTGACTGGTGTATAACTCTATTACCAACCAGAGACAAAGCGAACTGGATGTATTGTATAACTAGTTGCTTGGTCCTTTTCGTGGATTATACTTGTTTAAAACTTTTTAAATAAAGATTTTTTTTGAGAACCTCATGATCAATATAAATAATACTTTTTCATATATTGACAATCGCTACAAGGCCGAAAAGTAAACTCAATAGTTTTTTCTATACAATTGTTTGGTATATAACAACAAACATTAAAATCCTAAAAAATATTGTAACTATTAAATTCTAGATCTTTATGTCAGAATAATATATTTATAACCTTTTATAATGATATATTCAAAGTATAAGTCCCCTACCATATTTGTTCCTTACAATAAAAACCAGTAATCGTATGACCACACCTATCTAACTCCCCTGCCTGCGTGCGCCTGCACATCCGTGACGGATTCATGACGCTTTGCATGCGTAGAGACTTCATTGATCATCAGTGTTGGAGGAATTACCTCGCCTTTAACAAAGAACTTACGAAGCGATACAGTCGTATTGATTTTTATTAGATAGATATATATTAGAGAGATACCAGTAAAAATTTAACAAAAATTATACTGAACTCTACATATTTTTATAAATAACACAGAACACCAAACTTTACATCACCAAAATGTCCGCTAGTACTTAAACTGCGATTAACCAAAAAATACCTATTCGTCCCTTCTGTTACGATCACGAATCTCAAGATTTTTAATAATATTACCGATAAAATCTAACAAATATAACTGGCAGGGCTTTTGGTCGCCGCGTGCCGACTCATAGTTCGTACATCAAAGACCGTTTTCCTAAGTTATACCAGCAAATAACAATGCCAATCCAGTACCATTGGCTTAAATAATAGCTTAAAGGTCAAATCCTTTACCCCTATACTATATTGTAACCACTCCCGCATCAAAGTCGCTGCGTCTGCGCATGCATGACGGACACGAGCCCGATTTGAATGAAGAACTAATTGTCTATTGATCGTTGATCACCGCGCTGTGGAGGGAAGTAATTATGTCTGTTTTTATGGGTGCAGCCACAATATAACAAGTAATGATCACGTATGTTTGTATCGAAAAACATTGGCTTATATGGCAGTGTATAAAAAAGATGTGATCGAAGAATATTTGGTTTTGTTTAAAGGTTGCAATTAAAGATCCGATTTTGAGGAAAAAACGGATGCAATACGCGAAACAACATATTGTTGTTAATAATTTTACTACGCCCTGTATAAAAAATGCTGTTCATGTTATTAGCAAAAAAAAAAAAACTATTAACCCTTTTTATTGTACAAAACAAACCTATTTCCTTATTTACGTACCTATTCCAATAATAAAACACTCACATACAGCTAATTATGTAAATATCAAACAGACCTAAGGCGTTCCGAGTCAAATGCACGTAAATTCTGCGAAATAATCTGAACCAAGTTTGCTTCAATAAATCTAATAATTGATGGCTGGTGTTCCCTGTAGAGAAATTATCTTTGCGTATCCTATGGAACTAATTATACAAGCAACTATGAGCTTAAGCTGTGCTTGTGGCTTGATAGCAATATTATTATTAGTGTCTTACCCCAATGATGCATAACCGAATTTTTAATGTAGTTAAAATATGGTTTGTCTCAGTTATTATATTATATTATGAACTAAAATTACAAGCAAAATGTTTTTTCCTATTCATACATGTCTGTTTTTCTTTTCTCGCACGTCTTAAATTGAATAACCTAAGTGTTAATCGCAAAATACTACCTATATTACTATGCCAAAAGGCGTTTAGGTATAATGAGGTATTAAAAAAACATACTCTCTCATTTTTAGGTACTAGTGTAACCTACTTGAAAATAAAAGTTTTCACAATTCTCTATCTCCAAGTGAGAAAACAAGGGATCATTTCGAATCCCTCTTTTGGACAAAATCTTGCTTTCCCCAGTACCTAGGTACCTATACAAGCAACAAATAATCTATTTTTCTTCTCGTCAGTTTTCTTTCAAGTCTTTTAGTGGTTGAAATACTAGATTGTAAGTAACTATAAAATTCAAAAATATTTATATCGTTAAATTCTACTTTTTTCTGGCCCGTACCTACCTGACAGCGCAATGCAAAGACCAACGAATAATTCCTGCGCTTCTCAGTTCCTCTGAATACATTGCAGAAATGCGTACCAACGTTTTAATTCAACCCGTTTTATGCAAACCCGGGTTTTTAATTGTTTTAATTAATTTATAGCCCGGCGTAATGTTGTGGTTTCTGTTATACGAAATGTTCTGAAGGCCTTTTTAAAAAGCTAAATGTGACCTGACGAGCACTGGCCTCGGCAATGTGTTCCGTTTTTAAAAAGTGAACGCTAATAATGTTGCCAAATTAGCGCTAGACAAAGCACCATCAATTAATGCTCTTTTTTTGTGCGTGAATAATGAGTAATGAATTGATCGATATCTTGAAGCTTGAAGTTGATATCTCTGATTGAACGTCAAAAAGTTTAACAAAAAGAGCGGCCCATTTTAAAAGAATTTATCCGTACGTCGTTCGAGAATGACCTTTCAACTCAGTTGGGAATCAATACAATATTGCTCAACGCTTTCCTAATCGCTTCACTCCGCTTTACTGGCACGTTTAGCTTAGCCCTATATCTTATGACACGTCCGCATGTGACATTGGTCTATTTATTGATAGCTACAGAGAACTATCCTCCATTTAACAATGCAAAACCCTGACACGTGTCGCCTTGGGTCCTTATACAGCAAGTAGACTGACCGATTGCCTAATTGGGTCCCTGTTGTACTGAGTTTCATATCGGCTGCCTACTAACTAATCGCCTGTTAACTTAGGTTTCTTGTTGCGCTTATACGATATATGTAAACAGGCTCATATCTCCAGTATTTGTTAAGTAGGTAATATATAATTTGGTAGCAGACTTATACAATCTAAATCCAAATCATAATAGAGTAATAAAATACAGTGATTCTGTTCCATAAACAGCGGTGAAAAGCTGTCCAAACTTCTAAATTACATCATCCTGAAATGGCCGTTATAAACTGGAAAAATGGCCGTAAACATCGCGTTATTAACTTTTCAATCTCCGAAAGCTTCGGATGCATATTTTCAGTCTTCTGGAGAAACTTTTACCTTTCATTTCTGCAATAGGAGCGGAGTATAAAATAGAGTTACGTAATTTCCACAAAATATGAATGTAATCGTGGGTTGACTTTTTCGTTTTAAAAAAAACCGCCCACAGTTTTACCTTAAAGTTTTTGTTTCAGCTCACCTACTGACGTAAGCTTTTGTTTTTGTCACAATATTTTTGTCACACCTCTGCCTTGTAAATGGCGGTGCGGCGGTCCATTTTGACGAAACCTCTACATGATTTATCCAGGGTCTCCGAAAAGTTTTCCACACCTGAAATGTTTAAGGGGCAAATGCTTCGGGGTTCAATAAAACTGTGGAGCGGTTGGTCTGCCCCCTGGCCCCAGCCCCCGGGGTGAATAAATAATTTAGCGAGGCGATCCACCGCCTGTTTGCATGGGAATTATCATATTAAACGGATATCACGCCGCCGATAGCCACAATATAAATGCAAACATCACCCCGAAATGTTTATAGGTACTTAGAAGTCGAACTAGACAAATTAGAGGTACTATCTTAGATTTTGCCAAAGAATACTTACTTTCCTTTGTATTTGTAAAACAGTTGTAAAATTTTCTGTTATATGGTTCTTATAACCTACCCATAATAATTTCTCAAGCCGCTAAAAGCAAATGAAGAACAAAAATATGCTCTTAATAAAATCCAGGAACATATTTGTCTAAGTAAATAATTATTACGGAGCATTATACAAAGCTACAACTCTTTAACAAATATAACATAAGTAATTGTAAAATTGATGCTATTGAAATACAAAACGATTAATTTGCTAATCATCATAACGAGCCAATGAACAATGTTGATAATGTGCGAGTCTAATGTTTTGTAATCGTATTCAGATAGCTATTCAAATCAGCCAACAACTCAACCAAAATTAATTAATAACAGGCATTGGTATTTACTCATAAATTGTAACTTGAAGATATCAATCACTCATGGCTGATGGTATTCAATGAACATTTTGTCGTTTTAATATTTATTCTTTGTGTTTTTACGACTCTACGTTAAAAGAACGTCAGATGTAGCGCTTTGTTTATAATGCAATGATATGAACAAAGCAAAATCGTTAGGTATGATAATTTTCAGTTTTTTGTCTACCTGTTTGTCGAAAAGTCGTGCAACCAGTCGTGGGAATATGACTAATCGATTGACACTTACCTTACCTTGCCTTATAGGTGGAGTTCTGTCGACTCACGTTCTCTTGGCTGGGAAAATATCTTACAAGTGTACTTATAAATATATAGCAGAACTATAATTAGTGCTTGTAATTGCCACCACTTACTGCCCAGCATTAAGAGTGCAGAAGGTGTCAAAGTCAAAGGTCAATCATCAATTGAAATAAGTTGCAATGGCAAATTACACGTAAACGACTCTATCAATTGCAGTAGTAAATTCACAAATAACGCAAAGAATAGCTTCTACGTTTAATTAGAAATCTGATAACGACAGTGTTTTCAATTGAAACAGAACCGACAATTTGTGTAGATGTAATCTTGTCTGCAAACATCGCGTTCTGAAACCACTCTTAAGTTTCAAAACCCTACATCCGCCGGTATACATTTCCAAATGAGACAACAAAAGAGCAAAATGGTAGGTAATTACGTCTTCACTTCGACTTGTTCTCGAAAAGTCTCGAAATAATAGCACGAGACACGAAGCTCCCAGAAACAAGCGCAGGATGAAATTTTATTGCCGAAAACTTGCCGGCGTTTTCGTTATAAAGTGTGCACAACTCAATCAAATCTTTTATACAGTTTGCGAAATTAGATGCTTTTACACCGCGCGCGTTTCAAATTTTAACGCTTTGCCAGTTTAATTGAAATTCCCAACTTCTCGGTCAGGTATTTTACGATCGTTCATAAACATAACAAAAAAATAAAAAAGTGAGTTTAACATTCAACAAAATCTGTTGTAAAATGAAGCGCAGGTATCGGAGGGCGGGTAGTTAGTTAGCAAAACTATTCCAGCAGGCGCATCTAGTTAGCGGGAACCAACATTGCTCTGAATATTTTATCAGGCGTTGTTCCGCTTCACTCGCGTTTTTAACTTTGCCGGTCTCTACCTCATTAGATAATACCAAAACTTATTTAAATTACAACTTAAGTTAGTTATCTCTAAATTTATGGATAAATTAATCAGTGCCTCGGAAGTTAAAACAGTGTTTAATTACGTGTAATCCTGACAGATAGAAGTTTGAGAAGTCTGCTGTTTACTTTACCTGTCTTTCCTCTTAAGCGAGGAAGTTTTCTGTTCTCAGATTGAATTTGCTAAGTCGTGTTCAGTTTTCCGCTGGTAGAGTTTACTGCCTGATATGACTGACTAACGTAAATACAGGCAAAGAGAATAAGTAGGTATGTAATTTACATCGATTTTTTCCATCCATCCAATTCTTTTCGCCTTGAGTCAAGGTATTAATTATTCAGTGCAAATTGTGTTGCGCTAACATTTCGACCTCGTTATATTTTATAGCTCCGCGGGAACATTAGGTCAAACTATTTTTATAATGTTTTCCTTCACATACCTACTCTATTGAAATGTATGTACCTATAGCAAACCTAATAAATATGTTCCCGTATACCCCGAGCCTCAAAATCCTTCAGACAGCCCCTACACAGCGCTATGAGTTATCGCATCTCGTGCTAATAACGCACTTGACCTACATACCGAATCTCAGTCAAGCTGTTTATTCGAGCGATTACTATCGCCCTCTATGCCATTTACGGTAAAAAAAAAGAAAAAAAAGTTGAGGGCAAATAGGTGCTAAACTTAGCACTTTTGTAGGAGCGTGTCATCTGTCTCGATTGACATAGGGTCGTGTAGTTCGACCTATAGAGTACTCTCGAAGCTCTGAAGAGACGCTTTTACCCTCAATTTCAGATCGTCTTCAATTCCCGACCAGTCAACTTTACTAACCTACTCTTAGTTCAAGAATCCACGTTTAAATGTGCATTCAAACTTGGAATTAATTCATGGATTTTGTGAAATGGCAGCACTGACATTTGAATTCAAGAATGGATTTAACGGTTCAACAAATTTCTATTTATACCGTGTTACCGGCGGGCTTCATTTTGATGTTAATATTAGTTACAGTTATGTTGAATCATGCTGCCTAATCCTAACTTAATGAGATATTTTTAATTAAGCTTTATTCTCTCATTGGTAATTTAGGCACGTTTTCTTATTATCTTATTTTCCATATCTTACATTTCTAATCGAGAATCCTATTTATTGAACACTCGATTTAAAGAGAAAACCTAGATAACGGTAGAACAAATTTTAGCGAGTTATAAACTCGTTCGACTAATTCACCCGATCGCACTTACCCAGCATTTGTAGAAAGTTTACCTCATTCGGCCCCAGAGCAGTAAATCAACGGGAGTACCATCTACACGAGCTATCTCCAAATTACACTAAATGTTGAACGCTCTCTACTTACACTATGGCAACGCTTTAGCAGGATATGGTCAGACCGAATTACTCTTTTTGGAAGGAACGGTATAAAAATGCTGATTTTAACTACAAAGACTAGGTAATTTTCAAAAATGTTAGTAAGTTTTTTGGGCGCTCATGAGGTACAATTCGACGGTAACATAAAGGCTTGAAAGAAGGAAATTATACATTGGGTACCGACACATTTTATCCATTATAACAAAAAATTATAATCAATTAACTTAAATGAAATAAATAGCAACAATGAATGTGTAGCAGTAACAAATTGTGTAAGTGATTTCTCAAAAGAGCTGTTAAGACTACGGACTCTACTTTTAATCAGTGAACCGAGCTTAGGGTTAATTCTTCTTTTTCTCTCTAACACTTCTTAAAGAACGAAATAAAGAGAATAAAAATAAAACAGGGAACAAAGTAACGTAGGTATTAAATCTGTATAAGTGGATCACTGACACGTAGAAATTCCAAGAACAAGATCAAGAAAGAATCTTTAATATCCTTTTTGTTCATATCTTGGGACATACACGTATACCTATCGTTAAGTAACATATAACATGGACTACAGAACGAAATAAAATTATTTCAATTGCAAGAAGTTCTTAAAATACATTTGTTACAATTCTAATAATATCTTTATGTAAATTTAAAGGAAAAGTTTACCTAATATTTCACCCACAAACAAACGTAATTAACATAACCTGGCAAAACAAGCATACCACGACAAAAGCTGCTCTGATTACAAATTATACAGATGATTCAAATGTAAATGTCCAACGTAATTTGTACATAATACACCATCGTAATTAAATAACGCTTCTTCGCAGAAAACCTGTACCAAGCTGATTGTCCCGAATATCTGCGTATTGTTCACTAGCAACACTGTAATTTAATTACTACTCAATTTCCAAAATGGCGGTTCCCGCCACAACGAAGCTCCCGCGTAAAAACGAAGCACTTAAACAGAATTGACTCAAAACAATTTCCAACGTGGAATAAGCGCGAATATAATATTTCACAGGTACCTACATATTTGCTTTCTCAAATCGCCTGCAAAAATTGCGACGTTTTGGTTCCGTTTTCAATCGTCCGTGCGCAAGATGAAAAAGAATTTTCTTTTTTCTTTGTTGTCCCGTAATTGCTGTGATTGGTGCGTTGGGATCAGCGGGTGTGAGGGGCGCGGGGGGCGTATAGGCTGCATTCACAGCGGAATTCTGTAGGCACGATTCAAACGGTAACTATCTCTAATTAAGTCGTTGAAATCAAATTGTGTTGAAAATTTGTATTGGATGGAGCTAGCTTTAATATCGGACTATGGTTTGGTTAAAGTCGACTAACATTTATGATTTACACTTACGATTATTACACCTAATAAAAAGATTGGTAGGTATCAGATATTATTATATGAACGAGCTTTTCCTGACAACAAAAGCAATTAAGTAATATCTATAAGTTTATAGTTTTGTTATCTATGTAATGCGCTTTTTTTATTTTTTACAATAATTACAATACCTACACTTATACTTTATAATATCTTGATAACCTAATTTAACTTTAACTTACAACATAATCAAATAAAATGATTTGACTGTTCATTTTACGTGCGACCTTTGAACAATATGAGTAAGGAGTTCATAAAACAACTTTTCAACAAAAACACTCAAAGCAAGAATTCCTTATAACAAGCAAGTTTAATGATCGAAAGATATTTTCAAGGGTCTTTTCGTGTACGTTACCGTTTTTACTTGGGCTTTGTTTGTAGGGCAAATCGGAAGACGATATTTAATTTTAAAGTTTAAGTTATTTATCGAGTTTGTCGAGTAAACATTTTAGGGATATTTAAGGTTTTTTTATAGCAAGTTTTAAGTGTATTTTATTCATTCAAAAGAAACTGAAACGAGTTTTTTAATGTAATGTCGTAAAGCTTGATTACAATCCCGCAACAAATTGTTTACCTCAACAGAAAATTTAAAGTTTAGCATTTCAAGCACGGCTGTGATCAATAAAGCCTCTGGCAAGCAATCAAAACACAATAGGCTTACCGACCGTGCTACGCCGCCCGCTACGCCGCCCTCTACGCCGCTACGCCGCTACGCTACGCTGCGACCGCCACGACCCGCCCCGCCACATTTTCATTCCTTTTGTTACTCGCCCATGAGAACCACTCTACCCGATCCTCTGCATTTTCGTTCTTTGTTTTTCAAATAACGAATCGAATGATATCGTCTGGAACTTTTTTCCATCGAGCGGCGATCGCGTTTTGTTTCCGAAATTCGAACCCGACAAACTGACCGGTTTAGCAAAAGTTTTCATTCGTTCAATATCGTGCATTTTGCGGAAGCGGTTTGTTTTAATTAAATTTTTAACACAATGAATTAACCGTCCCTTTAATTCGGCGGTCGCGCTGGCGGCTTCGAATTATTTCGCTAAATACGCGCGTCCCAATTTGTCTTCGAACGAGAGTGGGTGAAAATTCAAATTAAAATGTAAATGTTCGGAAGGATCCTGATTGAACATCAAACATATTTTGTAGACACAAGAGTCTGTCTCGCACTCGAGTCGAATTAAAATTCATTCTTGTGCGGGGTAATTCAATACATTTTTGCTGGATAAAAGTAAATTAGCATCTCCACTTTGACGTCTGGAGTGTAAGCGACATTTTGCTTGAGCTGGGCTTCATAAAGATGTCTCATTCAATATTCAAGGGCACTCGCGAATATTATTGGATTTCATCTCCTGATGTCTCATCCTGCTAAGACACAGCATACCTACTTATTTAAATAACAATACGAGCTTTAGAGATGTCACAAACGATTGTAAGGAACAATTTACGTAATTACAAAATTAATGCCACGAAGTTGAACGTACTACCTGACAGATACTATTCATATTGTTCTAGGTAATCGATCTAGGCTATTCAGCGCGTGTTTTGTGAGAGTTTAGCTATTGTTGTAAGCTTCACAATTAGTGGCACGGGATGGCTGGTTGACAGATTATAGTGTCAACGCTCTCTAGGGCTATTCTGTAAGATGTTCGGTAATTAACAATAGGAATTCAAATAAATAACAAAATTGATAATACAATATTTTTTTCCAGTTTTAATCAAATAAGCAGAAGCTTTAAAACAGTGACTGTTTAAAAGCTAAGGTTGCTAAAAATAATTATTCGTCCGTTTTATTACTCTTTGCTGTTCCAAATATCAAAAGAATTTAAAACAAAAAAAAATTGTACTATACAAATTAATTCTGATAAAGCAACGAAACGTTAGCGGCATTTCTTTTCGTCGATATTCCTTTAAAGCTCACTAACAAAGCCATTGAAATATACCTTCCCTTTATAATATATTAACTATTTCTATCTTTATTTAAAATGCGAGCTCCCAGTTATAAAAACTCGATAACTCCAGGCGACGGCCACTCACTTTGTCCGCAACATTTAATTCAATTATTCAGTCGTCAGACAAGCAATAAAACTTGCAGGTACTCGCTAATTAACAACCCTTCTTTTAATTCTTGTGACCGTCATCTTATTAGTAAGACTTTGAATTGGGAGGGCGGTTCCTAATCACGATTATTACAGCAGTTTTTCCCTAATACGATTTATAATTTATGTTGCGACGTGGATGTATGTTTTATTTCTTATCTTCACCTTCACGTCACAGTAAAAGCAAGAAGTCACAGAGCAAACAGATTTGCACACGGACAAGTCTTGGTGACTTAAGTGTGTAATTTTAGTTTAATTAAAAAGTGTATTTTCTTATTAAATAAATTTAAAAAAAAAATTGCAAATACTTTTGGGTTTTTATATCGTTCAAAAGACTTTCTTGTTAACAGTATTCGCTGTAGTACTTTACACATACACAAGAATAAATTGCCTCTATTTCTACGTTCGGTTCTTAACACATATTGGTAATATACACTAACAGCATGTCGCATGTTACCTACAAACTGAAAACTTGAAGCGCGTCAAACTTTGTTGTATCCATGCTACTCCCGGGGCTCGCTCGGAAGCCGAACCGGGGACAAGTTGTCAGTTGTTGACACCTCGGGGAGAAGGTGGCAATCTCGGGCAGGAGTTGACGAAACACAAATACCAGCAATGTTGTTCTGTTACTCGTTTGTTGTCGGTTAGTATGGAATTTAACGTCAAAATCTTGTATGGTCAAACGTTGGACGATTTCAAAGCTTTTGATTGCCACTTAGTTGCATAATAGCACTGGTGGGTTATTTAGTTGTAACTAAGACTGCAATTTAATGTTGAAGTTGATTTTGAATGCAGGTAAAAAAGAAAATGCTCCTCTTTTGAAAATGGCGACGGTAAAAGATTCCAAAGTGAAATAACTCTCGAAACTTCGGATTTCGCAATGCTCTTCCTTTTTAATAAAGGTTGTGAAGTTCTAGAGAAAAAATAATTCAGTCAGTTTTCATGAATTACATAATAAGAAAGAAAGATGCATTTTATATAGAATTTTTATTCCAAGATTTTAGGTCAGCTATCAAAATAAAAATAGTTTTCTTGCTCGGGTAAAAGAAAATGTTACAATAATTTACAATGATAATTCAATAAATGTTTACTAAGAATTTAATACCCAAGACTAATATAATTTTGAAGGGGTTGTAATTAAAACATTTTTATCTCAATAAAACTCTTTAGGAGAGTCTACTAAATAAGTAAGTTACCTAAATTAAAGCTTTCACAAACTTATTAAAAAGCTATTAAGAGCTTTCGTTTCAAAGCTCGCAAATTAGATTTTTCAAGCGAATAAAATTGTTTACTTTAAACTTGTCCAAGGATTTATCTGCTCACGAAGTAACACTGATAAGATTAACTAATAAGAACCATTAGTTATATTTAACGAACTCATAAATAAATAGTTATAGTAAGTTTTAATGTGTTTAAAGACGGTATACAATTAATTTGTTGTATTTCAGGCGAAAAGTAACAAACAAATCCTGTTTTGTAATTTAATATATGTTTATGTTATTATGGACTTAAAAGTTAACACTGAAATAATTTTTAGGTACTTACATTTCATGTAGAATATGATTAAAGTGAAGTTACTGAGAAATTATGTATGTAAGCGGGAATATGTAGTAACGTTTTCGGTTTACAGTATTATTTAATTAAATTGGTAATTATCCTAACATCAAAAGCGATATGAAAAGATCATTCTTAGTCCAATTAAAATTTATTTACCCCCTGGAATCGAGTTTCGAAGTTACAGCTTAAGTTGAATTAAGTATTTTCATTTAAATTTAGTAAAGTAGGTTTTATCCAGTTTTTCTTATAAGTACTTACTTTTCCGATCCAATTTTAATGTCAACCACTTTTAAAAAACTCCCTTACACTCATTATTAATGCACTTTAAATATTCAGCAACGTTAAAGTATGATTAATTAATCAACTGTCATTAACTCGAATAAAATCCGGGCGAAAACTGCCGCGGCACCGCTTATATTCCCGGGAAATGGGGAAAACGCGTGCGACCTTCCCACCGGGTGAATGCGAACTGACGGATTTCCCCTGAAAACAACACATGATTTACTGAAGCCAGGGGTGGTAAACCTTCACACAGTGACACCGAATCCTCATAATAGCGGCTTGTTAACATAACTCAACGTCGCGTCGAGTCTATCCCAAAATGTTTGTGTTATTAAACGCTCGCGAGTTCGCTAAAGTTCTCAATTGGAAATCCATTAGAATTCAATTAGGTACTCGAAAATGCGGTTTCGGTCGTTGGCAGAGAGCAATGATTTGTGAATTGCAGGCTAATGAGCTCGGTTTTATAATGATGCAATGAAAAACGATTTTATTTAACCTTTGTCGTTTAAGATTTTTCGATTCTGGTGTCCGGCAGCCTTAATTAAACTGGAAGACTGGATTTTACTTCGTATTTCACTGCTCGTAACGGAAAGGAGTGTGAAAAATTGCCATATCTTGTTAGAGTTGACATTCACGAATTACCCACAGGGGACTGCATTACGTTCCACCGTAGGTACGTACCAACCTGACAAAACGAAATGTATGAAACATCGGAGCCTTACACCTGGCACATTGTATTTGAAGTTATGTTCGCAATGGCTTTAGGAAATGAAAAATGTACTGACGGCTTTAACGAAGTTCATTGAATAATCTTATGTCGCAGGATATTGAAAAGCTACTCTTACTTAGCTATGTGACATGACGTTTTTGTGAGTGACGTCACAATCCGTGATGATATTAATATAATAAGGTTCTATATACATATACTTAGTTATAAATAAAGATTTACCATAATAGTACCTACTTCAAAGTAATTTCTTTCACTTACACAAGCCAAGAAGTATTTAAAACGATGTTCATACATGTCTGTTTACCGTCCATAACCGTCTAATACCGCAGACGAAAATGGCGCGAAACGTCGTTAGACCAGCCAGCGGCAACCCGGGTGATACTTTAGGGGCATATCCGACCTCCTTATGCTCCCTAAGTGACGCCATTTACATAATACGTGGGATAAAATCTACTTAAGCTAATCTCAGTCGCGGAAGTTTATTAAATTAGAGATCTCGGCCCAACAGGTTTTGGTATTGTAGGTTTCAATTGTTTTGGTTTGAAATGTTAATTCTTAACTGTTGGTTAATTGTTGGCCTGCTTGTACATATTTTTAAAAGGTGTTTCGTAGACAATAATGGCTAAGTTGAAGCATTACGCAGCTTATCTCTGCTTCTTAGCAAAATTAGCCTAAAATAAGTTATAATTATTCAAACGTTGTCGTATTAACTAACTATGAACATATTAAAATAGTCCTATTGCACAAAAGAACAACTGCAATAAATGTTTACTTCACTTTAGACATGAAAGTCCTCATACCTACAACGATCTAAGTAGGTATAGGTAGATGGATAGCAGCTAAGTGAATTACCGCTCGCTCTTGGCTCTTTGCCGAATAGGACGACCACTGAAGACTACCGCAACACTACATAACTAACAATACTTAAATAACTACCTCTTTAAAAGGAAATACTTCTTACGCTTAATACCCTTCATGTAAATTGGGACTGGGTAAGCATTTACGTGTCAAGTTTCTTTGAGTGAATCTCACAATTTATAATAGAATTGTTTATACTCTCATAATTATTCATTTTAGTTTTTTCTATGGAAAAAAGAGAAGGTATAAATATACCAAACAGTACAATGATGCACCAAATGCGCCTCATAAAAATAGCTTCTCATATAATTCTTCTTAAGCGTGCTAATTTTGAAGTAGGTACTTTTATATAATACTTAACAACTAAATTAATATCTCGTGGAAATGGTACAAATATTTATGTAACCGTATATAATGTGTTATTAATACTTATAAACTTAGCTGCAGAAGATAGATATGTACATTTTCACTTTGTATAACGCCATCATCATCGATTCCCTCTATTTTTGTAATGTCCTTCAGAAACAGCTAGTCATTTGTTATTCGACCTAATGTAGCCATCAATCTAGTGGATGGCAATCAATAATATTCTATACGATCACACACGAATATTTATTTGCCATTACTTCCCGTTGAAACGTTAATTTTGATAAGGAACTTGAAAACATCAACTAATCAGTACATAACAACATTTTGACGTTTTTAAATGCAATAATTTGACTCTAGTATTATAAACCGAGTTCTAGATTCGTCAACTGGTAAAAAAATCATTAACTTGGAGTAAAAACCAATTTTAGTATTGACATTTCGTTCTGGAAAAAGAATACATGACATTCAAATTATTGTGCGCTTTGAAATAGGTATATGAGTAGGTACGCAATACACAGTTATTTAATTAAATCATAAATAGTATTTCAATAAAATCTGTAATAGACGGTTTTGTATGCGCTGAAACAGGTCATATGAGAATAATAACAATTTCATACAGACGTTAAATTATGCATTAGCTGCCAGCCATCACACAAGCCATTCATTTAACTGTCAATATTCAAAGCTTAAACCACAATCCGTCCAATTATTACTTTTGCTAGCAATGTGTTTTTGCGGTTCGTTTTATAGTTTTAATTTTAAATGTTTGTAAATCTGCGAATATTGTATTTTTTTATAATTTTAGTACTATTTCTTCAGTTATTTCTATCTGTTTTAAAACTATACCTCAATCCAAAAACTATCTTCCGTCGCTCTACTGCGTCTTGAGAGGATTGATCAAATAAAAAGAGACATCATAAATAGCTAATCCTACTGATAAAGATGAACTTATTCTTAAGCCCACATGTCGTAAATTCGTAAGCTCTGTGAAGACATGGCGGAGGGTATCACACGCAGACATCACGCTATCAGATCTACCCGCAAAGTGTAAATTTCGGTGGATGAAGATGGTAAGCTTTACTAAATGCGACATTTCAGACCTTTTACATTTGTTAAGGCAGTTTAAGGTTCATTTTTCTAAGTTGTTTTTAATTTAAACTTGGAAAAGATTGAAATGAAAAGAAATACATTTTTAATGCATAAAATAACCATAGAACAAAATAAAATATAAATGTACATCTTGGACAGTCTAGCAGTTGACATGAGCTAAATAAAAAGACATTTTTTGGTTACAATAACTAGGACTACACTACACTAAATGCCAAACAACACTAAATACAATCCCCCGAGGTTCCCCAAACTAAACTCCTTACACAAACCGTTGATGTTTTAAAACCTTTTTCAGAAAGCGGACAAGCGTTTCCGTCCATTACCCGCGCCGCGAGGGCAGCGGCCTTCAGTCAATATTATGATATCCATGCTTGATGGGCTCTAATCATCTCACCCGGAGCTGCCATTTTGCTGATAGTCCTCTTTTTGTTTACGTTCTTACTGATTCTGTTTACGTATCCAATGAACTGATGTTTAAGGAGGGAGGTGAATTTAATTTACGATGCAGTTTTATGCTGTTTGTCTTCATGTATTTAATTGAATATATAGGTTGATTTAGTAAGTACTTTAACATTCGCTGAATGCTAGTAGAATGAAGCTTATTTGTTGTATAGAAGATCTAAAAACTTTAGAAAACTAAAATTGCAAAACAACAACTAAATAAACATGTTTTTTCCCTTTTGCTCCCCTTAGGCATATCATCACTCATACCTAAGAACTCAAAGCCTACTTAATTCAGGGAATCAACGTTCCGTACATTAGATTTATAAGTCAAGATATCCCGTATTTGTATTTTATTCAAATGTAAAAGCGAGTTATATCCAACAATGCTGACTCTGAAGTAATCTGCCACTCCGAACGTTATATGAAAGTGGGAATAATCTGCATAAAGATCCATTTTGCCCTATTTTTATTGTGTGAGCCAAAAACTTCTGGAGCGAAGTTGGCGCGAAGTTCGGAGTGAATATCGCGGAACTTGATAAACAAACTTCAGGCAGATTTATTTCTATCTATATAATATAAATGAGTAACGTGTTTCAACAGACGTAATGTTTTCAACAACTTGTAATGGTTTCCGACGCGTTTGGGAATATTCCTTAATTGGATATGTTTTGGGGATTTGAAAGGCAAAATTTCTGTTCTATGAGATATAAGTAACTTAGAGGTAGATTTGTTTACATTATCTTGGCTGTAGTTAATTTATCTTCTGTTTGATGTCAATTGCTAATCATTTGAAGTGTCGGCCATTTCCCTTTTTTCATAAAAAACATTATAAAAACCTGTATTGTATTTGTATACCAGTCATTTTATTTCCAAAATTTTAATAGTAACCAAAACATATTCCAGAAAACCCCCAACCCCACTCGTTGTCTGTAGCAAATACTCTTCTACCCTCCCGTCGTCACATATTCCATAACAACACTCTACGCCGGCGCAAACATTTATCAAACTCCTCGCACCTTCGTCTGCCTCATTAACAACTTGCTCTCCCGTGAGACTAAACTAGAACAACGATACTTACCAAATAACTAACTTCTACTGACACTCCGGCGTCTCCATCCATTTTTTAAACGAGCGAAGAAACGTCGCCTTCATTTTACGACATTAATCACCAGGCTAACACACCTTACACACACGCTAACTGCACTTACCTTAGGCTGACCCTAAGGTAAGTGCCGTAAGCGCTTGTGTTATAGGTACCACATATTGGACTAGGGGAGAACCTAGTTATACCCAGACACGAGCCAATGTCGAAAAACTATTTTATCGACGATGGCCCGGCTTACATCCGCTTTACAGTCCTATACATATACCGCTGCGCCTCAGAGGTCGTCATTTTCAGTTAGGTCAGAGCACTAGACCGATTATCCAAAGGTCCTAGGGTTTGATTTCTAGTCGCGTAATGCTCGGAGACCCGCGTTCTTTTCCCAGTGTCTATAACTAAAAAATTTAGGTAATATCAGTTTTTATATGTCCCACTAGTTGAGCACAGGCCTCCTTCTCGGATAGTGAGAGGGTTTGAGCCGTAATAAGAGCCACGCTGAATAGTTATCAAATGTGGGTCTCCTCACGATGTTTTCCCTCATCGCGAGATTAGCATGCACATAATTTGGAAAAGACAAAATCAGTGGTAGGTTCACCCTAGCGGGGAATCTTTAGTATAGTTAGTAGAGCAACAGGAACGTGTTGCCACTAATAACGAATCTAATCGAAACAACGATAGTTACTAAATAACAAACTTCCACTGACACTCTCGTCTCCATCCATTTTTAAGACGAGTCGAGAAAAAGTCTCCTCATTTTACGACATCACATCAAGATTATTTTCCCTGAGGAGATTATTTCCGAACAAAAAGCAGTCGATGTGGCCGTGATAGCTTTAATCTCCTAAACACGAGGAAAGTGGATGGTATTACAGCTGACGACTTTCCTTATTGTGCCGTACTTACTGGAATGAAAGAGACTTGAATACGGTACTAGGAACTTGAGGGTTCCAAAATAGTATGATAATTCAGAAGTTCTAAAGTCTAGTATAAATATGTCTAGTATAAATATGTATATTTCGCCCGAGCTCGAAAAACTTTATAAGATTGATGTATAGCAATAATAAATAGACACAAATGTTGACTTTATTCATGCATATAAGAGAAAAAAGGGAGAATTATATTTATATTCGAGCACTATTTTTCAACTAAGAGGCTTTCAATAAATAAATGGTGAATTTTCAAGTAGGTTTTTAGGTACCAATTATATTAGGAACTCTTGTAGCCGTGTAGTTCGTAGAATTTTGAACGTAATGGGTTATTGGGAAGCGCCAACAGTTTTAGTAAAACAAAGACCTTGTAAAATTTAAATAACATATTTAACAATTTTTAGAAACATTTAATATTCTTTAGTTCACATGTAGTTACAGACGCAGAAAAACAACTTATTCGAAACTCCCTAAATATATTCACATTACTAATAAAGAATCTATTTAGGGAAGAACCTGCTTTCTTTTGTTTCATCATTTATATACCAACTGAGGAAAATGTATTACTCACAAGTCTACGCAATTACTAGATTTTTTTTATTTTCCTCAATCCGTTCTGCGAATCCAAACACATAGTTGGTTAATAGAGGTGTATTATTTTTAACCATATAACTATTAGGACGGCAATTAATATCATAAAACGAATAAAGTTAAATTGTCATTACTTTAAAATTACCATTTTTAGGTTATCCTTATCATATTTTCTTCCCCCGATCCAAAGTACACCAACTTCCGTAAAATGAGAAAATTTCGGTGCCATCTCATCTTTATTTCATACTAGCTATTACTCGTGACTTTGCTACCGTGAATCCCGTAGGAATCGTGCATTTTTTCGGGATAAAACGTTGTCTATGTCGCTCTCTGACCTATAAACTATCTCTACAATATCTCCTTGATACATTACAACTATGTGGACAGGAATGAACTTTCATATTAAAATATTTGTATATTTTAAATTAAAAAATCGTATGTATTCTGTTATCAATGGTTAAATCAACCTTGTTTGTGGCAAATTAATAATATACTGAGATAAAACCTGCAACATTACGTAGAAACAATAACATAAAAAAATAAGTCAGAATTTCTAAAATTCGAAATTCAATAAATTTTATTTTTTAAATTTGTTGTTTGCGTGACTGGCTCATTCTATGGCGAGCGATTGATTGTGTAACTTCAATGATCTAAGAATTTTGAAGAAGTATTATCTGTATTACGAATTATTTGTTTCAGGTTCATAATTTTAAAGATTTCAACAGCAACGCAAACAGCACTCAGATCGACGAACGAAAAAATCTCTTTTTAAAAGCTTTTATTTAGTTTGACTTGTAGGTATGTTAACAAATCTTGCAAGTTTAATTTGACCCACTTCCCGGTATCCGACTGAGCTCAAAATTTTGTATGCTGGTCCAGAACCGATGACAATGAATGTTAATCATAATCAGAATGTTTCTTAATTTAAATTTCATCTGACTGAATATGTAGACTTCTAGGCATCGCGACAAGCTTTTATTATAATTTCAATTCTGTAAAGTCATAAATGTTAATGTGATTAAAAATTTTATTTTGATATTTTTAGGGCACTTATATAAAAGCTTGTTTTAAAGGTATTTATCATTATTATTTTCTTCTAGAAATCAAACTTTAGGTGCTTTGTGCGTCAAATCGTACACCGTTAGTTCCCACTGTCACACACATTAGATGTCGAACCACAACATCGGGCCAAAGTCTGTTGTATAAGGCTAATTACCTGCAAAATAATGTTTGTAGTTGTGTAAAATAATATATTCTGCTAATTTGAAACAAACAAGGTCGATGCTTATTTGGATAACAGACTCTAGATGCTTCTTAAATTAGTTACGCTTCTTAGATTGTAGTACGCAATTTTTGCTGCGCGAAGTAGGTAGACTTGCACCTAAATTTGTTCTAAACACGCTAATCTTAAATCGAATCGTATTTAGACGATTAGACGTCCTAGTTATAAGTATATAGTTTTATATCCCTATTGTTGAGAAGTTTAATGCTTCTTGATATTTACTACTTTGAATATACTTACGAAGAGGTAGAAAAATGAGTAAGTCATATTCAGTAGCCAATAATGCCTTTGAAGAAACCTTTCCAAAAAAGCATATGTACGGAGATAAAGGTGGGATTACCTTCTAATTCCTCTTTAAAAAAACGAATACTTAGCACTAAGGTTAAAAGAATTCAAAAGCAGTTAAACTTTAGTCACTGGCATAATAAAGTTATCATTATCTTAAAAAGTAGGTGGTTTTGCATGCAACTGTAAATTTCACTTCTCACGTGTGAAAGCATGATAATGCAGCTATGAATTAATGGTAAGTATGCTTTTACTTTATATTAGTAATCGCTTAGTTATTATGATCAGAGAAACAGCAAAGTCACAATGCCTACACACATTAAATATTACTGTGAGAAAGCAGCTAAATATTATTATGAATGTAAGTCACGCGTGAAACGCCAATTGGATTTCAATTTTTGTCAGAGACATAGATTCTTACCTGGAAATTTCTTGCCTTATTCCTTTTGCGAGGCTAACCAACGTTGCTTCATTAATTAATGCTGATAAAAATACAGACTGGCACAGTTTTTAGATATTGTATTGAATGCAGAGATGCGATTCATTTGAAATACTTCTATTTAAAATGCAAATACAAAATGCAAAATACCTATTTTGTATTTTGCATTTAAATGCCTTTTAGTGAAAAACATTTTTTATTTTATTTGAAATACCTTTCGGGATGTATTTTGTATTTATAATATTCATTTCAAAATGCAAAATACTTTGTGATTAAGTTTAGCCAACATTACCAGTCAAACCAAATGAAATGAACGAATGACGCTTGTAGGTATGCCGAATTTGACGTATTGTAAAGGCGCCTGCTAGCCATGCGTGTCCTTTTTCTTCTTTAAAAGAAAATTGTAATAATCCATACTTAAAATAAATATGTAACTGAATAAAAATAAAAGGCCACACAATTCACAAAATGGAGCTATTGCTATCTTTTCGTTAGTCTCGCTACTCTTCGTTAACTCGATTATGTATATTATAACAGAATTTATTGATAAGCGTTATTTTATTAATAAATATGACCAAAATGTCATGCATAAAGTGCCATATGGCTCGCCATTATATCTCTATTATATTTCTCATGATAAATACCTAAAATAAATAAAAATATCATTCGATTTGGTCAAAAGGTATTTTATTTTGAAAAAGTATTTTGAAATTACCTATTTTGCATTTAGCATTTGAAATACCAAACAAAAAACTATTTGGTATTTTGCATTTGAAATAGTTATTTTGAAAAGTATTTTGCATTTTGTATTTAAATGCTTTTTTAAAACCATTTTGTACATCTCTGATTGAATGTTGACGATACCTCCCCTTAAAAAAGCTTACTTTCCCGTAAAAAAGGAATTAAGCCGCCGTTTTCATAAATTTAGGTTAAAATTTAGCTTAACTATACCAATTAGGTATGTAGGTTAATAAAGGTAGGTAGGTTAACTAAAACAATTCATTTTTAGGGTATCACGAGCGTTAATCTGCTCATCTAGATGGAATCAAGTTGGAGGCTCTCGGCTCGCGAGGCTGACCTGGAAAGTGACTGACAATTATCACCAGATCACTACTCGACCCGATTCCCTGGTAGGTCAGATGCAGCGGGGATGCTCAAGAGTCTGGATTCACTTAACTTATAGTTTTATTTTTACTTCCGAGGGTTCGAGGCGTGGTGAGTACCCAAAAAAAGAACTCTGACTGTTCTAAAAGATTCTAATGGATAAAAAATTAATTTGCTTACCTTCTTATTTGCATTTTTTTACGTCGAAACTTTAGTAACAAGTTATATTCTTTCACTTTAGTTTATTGATCTGTATTTAAGTTAAGCAATTTATTTTACACCAATCAGGCTAAACAGATTAATGTATTATCAATAGGTACCAACTTTAACTAGTTTTCGCCATAACAAGCTAAAGTTGGATACAAACTTTATACCATAAATCAGTTCCCCTTAACTAAAGTTCGTTCGAATGATACCTATTTATTTAGATACTTATGATCATTTATCTGAAAAATGCTTCAAACTTCAAACCCATGTTGTTTGTGTGTAAGGTTTACTCATTTATCTAACCACGAAACTGCGGTAAATCCTGTTTATTAATTGATATAGGTGTAGTAGACTACTGTTTAATCTAGTGCCTAGTAGTTATTAAACATCCTTTTATGGGTATGCCAAGTGTAACTGAAAGAATATGATGCCAACTTTGGATTTTGGTAAACTGACTTGAAATTCAAAACTTTCGGAAAAAAACTTACACAAAAAGTCATGGTAACCTTGAAACCTTCTATAAATACATCAATAATCTTTCTAGTTCTATCCTAAGTTAAATAATACAAATCCCGCCCATAATTCACAAGCGCCTGGCACTATTTCATTAGCATTTACGACGAGAGAGTCATTCAGCGATGATTTGTGTTTTCTTTGTGTACAGAAAGATAGTCAAACAATCGGCCTACACGCGTTTGGGGCAGTCGCTTTGTTTGTGAGCAAACGGCAAGTCATTTCTATAAGTGTTCAACTTAGATGTAACTTGGAATGGGAGATCGGTAAACACTTGTCGGATAAGTTTTAGTTAAGTTGGTAAGTAGTGTGTAGCGCACTAAATCACCATTAGAAAGTATTATTTGTTCCAAGATTTTAATATTCAATAGCTGTGGTATTTAAGAAAAGATGTAAAACTTATAAACATAAAGCTACATCTACAATGGAGCATATAATGTTGAATGAAAGAACTTCTTATAATCAACAAAGTCAAATGTTATTATAATCTTCAAAACTAATCCTATATACATTACCTACCTAAGATTGCTATCGAAGAGTACGTTATTTAAATGTGCACCTTCAATACTAAGTGCCAGCCTTTTAGCTTCATTACCACATGCGTATTCATGACATTAGAACTCTACAATAAACTTCCAAGAATAACATTACGAAACTTTGATTCCCCAATGTACACTTCAACTCGTTTGTCGTTTACCTACCCATTAGTGGAATAGGTACAGGCAGAACAAGATTATAGGGACCGACTCTGCACCTTGGCAGCCTTAATTAAATATTTCAGCAAATTCTACGTATAATGCAAATTAAAATACTTTAAATCTAAACTAATACAGCAAAAGGTGGTCCTATTATTTAAGCTAACTCTTTCACTATAAGACCATGAATAGATGCATGCTACGAGTGCCTAGCTTATTAAAAACCTTAAATATTAATACATATTTATTACGTACAAAATGTTAAGTAACAACCAAGTATTAGAAGACACTGTTTAAAGTCGTGTTTTTAGCATATTTTTGACACAAAGACTACGGTCGTTCTATAGGTAGGTACACCACGAATTGGCCCATTTAATTCGTAGGTATTAATACAAATATTCACGACCTACCTGTACCTAAGTAACCTATAAGCGTGTCAGCTATTACCATATAGAACTTTTAATTGAATTAAAGGGGTGGTTAGGAATTTTCTGAACAATCTGTGGAGCCATAAACATAGCGAAGTTTGGACAGAATAACGTATTGTGTGGCGACCGGCGAGCGATTTTGTCAACAAGAAAATGGCGGACCCTAGTGTCGTTTTAGCAAATTTACGAGCACGGGAGGACAAATTATTGAATTCCGTTTTTCCAAGGAAGTAACAGGAATACGGGGTAAAGTTTTCGGATAGAATTATAAAGGTAGGTTGCAATGTGTGAGCTAAAAAAAGTACCTAAGTTACTTTTATAAGTACGCAGAAACTCCTAGTTTCTGGAAAACTAATCCACTTAAGAATTAACTTAAAGTTCATGAAGTCAGCTTATTTGTTTGTAGGTAATCTTAATTAACTGTGTCAATTAATTTAGCAATAAAATCAAATTGGTTGTTCTTTCCTAACTAGTAAGACTAAGAACCTTTAATAACTTCGAATAAGAATAGTCTCATCTGATAGTAAAACAACAAAACTATGTCCATTCAAAAACGTACCCACCGGAACCAAAGAGTCCATTATTTCTTATTTCGCCATGCACCTGTCTAATCAGTCTGGCCTGGTCCAGTAATGCCCGGCCACCATGGCTCTCAGCCTACATGACCAATGAAGTGTGACCTACGACATGGCTTTGACTAGCTTTGACCATGATACCAATGATGCAGGAAACCAGTGGAGGTGGCATAACTGCAAATAAAGGTGCCAATCTTGTCAATAAAAAATGGAGAAAAACAAAAATATTGTTTTACTTTATATGTAACCCTAAACTAAGCGCTAGGAAGACGAGAATATTCTTACCAAACCACCTAATGTCACACACAACAACATAACGACACTTAATAAAGAAATTTTGGGAGTTTGTTGGTAGAATTGAACCTCTGGAAGTTACGATACAAGGTATCGCCATGGATTTTACTTATTTTTTAACCAATTTCATTTCGTGATGTTGCGACTGTTTGTATTTTATATAGTTAAAGTAAACGTGGCATATCCAAAGGTTTTCTTTCGTCATTGCATGGTACTTACCTTCTGACAATGACATTTGTCCGTCCGTTAGCCGCTCTCAGGTAGCCGGTTCCAACTAGAATTTTGCACGGGCGACGAAATGAAGACGAATGCTTTTATAAAACTACCAATATTGGGTTATAAACGGTTATGTCCACACAGAGTTATGTAGGTATTCCGGTTTTTGAATGAAGATAGTACGGCCGTGGAAATCTTATTTATATATTCAATTTGCATATTCTATGTTAGTAGTACTTGGCATTTAACTGTACACTGAGGCAATGAGTTAAGTTAAATGTTTTCATCTACTTAAGAAGTTACCACAATGGATCTTGACCAAGAAAACTTAGAAAACACCGTTTGGAATAAACAGCCAAATGATTTAAAATATGGGGCCACTCAGCTTTTACCTACCCTACTTTACGTACTTAAAAGTTTGGAATAAAGTAAAAACAAAAACCTATAAGCAACTATCTAACCATAGACACCTATAACAAATCGAGATCTTGACATAAAAACGAAACCACACAATAGATCCGCGAAAACGACGTTAAATTGCGTGTGCAACGCAGCGTGGCGGTCTAATGGCAGTTTTTCCCAAGTTTTCCGTCCCGGTGCGCGTACGCAGGTGAAAGTGTCACGCGCGTCACTGTCACCGGCCGTCATCCGAGAGTCGCTGTGGTTCTTGACACGATTCAGATGCACACATTGTTCGCTAAACCATATCGCATTACTCAGTTTTGTAAATAGGTGTTTAGAAACAATGGTTGTATTTGGAAAAGAGTTATTTTTGACTTCACGTAGAAAAGAACTATATACATGTTCTATAATGTTTGTATTTTAAACTATTCTATTTTATGGAATCTAATTGTAAAACATGCTAATAAAATAGAAACTATTGAAAAACACACACACGCTTAAAGAATATGGATTATTTATTTTAAATGATTTATGGCTTTCTTGTTTCCTGTGCGTAAAATAAGTTTAATTCAAGCACAAAGGCGACAATTGTGATAAATTGGCCAGAAAATAAGTCCCATTGTCAGATGTGAGGAAGATCATCTACCAAATGTAGCCTACATACCTACTACTGTTTTAAGTAAGCAAAGCCACATTCCTAATCGAGTAAGAAATACACAAATAAAGACTGCAACTGTATAAATAAACGAGGAATATTCCAAATAACTATTCAACACATTTGTTTTTACTTGCAGCGGTATTCGCAAACACAAGTTTAAATTGCTCACTTTCAACTTTGCAACTGCGCGGGAATAAAACAGATTTTTGACTTTGCCGCGCCGCTGTTCGAGTATCTTTTTGCGAGCGTTTTCCAACGGTCAAACATTTTTATTGGTTCAGTGCGGTCCCAGAGACGGGCATAAAATGATTACTTAGTGGGGTCAGAGGTCCGGTTATTGGTGAGCAGTACAAAGGTTCAATTAGGGCATTCGGCCGCGCACATAATTAACTTTGCGATCCGACGACGACAGCCGACTCGTGCGCAGCGTGCTCTGAGGCTAGATTGGAATGATGGATCTTAATTGGAAAGGGAAGTTTGTAGGTTCCTAAAGTATCATCAAATGTTAAGCGTATCGTCGTTATCACAAATAACGCAGTAGGTAAAGTTTTTGAAACATCACTTTTTCATTTCCCAAAGTCATTTGTCTCGAAGACAATGAACGAATATACCAAATTCGTATTTATACACGTGTCTCTAAGTAGAAATTTTTCTCAGAAAAATATTCAAATAGGATTTTAAATGGTTTGAAGTCACCGCCTGCGATGTGTTTCGACTGCAGATCTCAATCTTTGATACATCATACACACAAAGAGACATTACATCTGCACTTGATGTCTGGTTCAAACATCAGACGCGGCTCATTTAACTTTTTTATTAACTCCGATGTCGGGAACATCACCGAGGGACGATTCCGTTTATTTATTTACGTATGTCTGTAGTGAGAACACAAGTGAGAACAATAAATACCTAAACATGTTGGTTTTATTTTTATAATAATAATAGCCAATATATGTCCCATAGTTTAGAGTTATTATTAATAAAAAAAAATCGATAAATATTAGTTGCTAAAGAACAAAAAATCTTAAACTTTAAATTGGACATAGTTTTGTAAAAAAGAACCAACCCACATTTTGGGTGAAATTGAGTAATCATCCTACTAATATTATAAATGTGTGAGGATGTATGGATGAATGTTTGTTACTCTTTCACGTAAAAACTACTGGATGGATTTTGATGAAACTTTGCAGTTATATGGGTTAAACATCAGAACACATAGGGTACTTTTTTACTTTTAGGGGATATTTTCTTGCAAACAAAAACGAGGAGTAAACAGCTCCAATAGAGACCTATTAAATATGTTAACTCAATTTCACACAAATGTGTTTTTTTGCAAAACTATGTCCAATTCAACTGATAAGACTATTTGTTTCAAATCAAGTAAACTTAACATCCGGTAGGTACTTTCTATTTATGGTCCTTTGATTAAAAATCCGGTTTAAATAGTGACCTAAATCGATCATGTAATAGTTTAGTAAATTACTCTTTAGACATTCACTTAATTTTCATAATTCTCAGAAATAACAGGCTCATTTATATGCACTAAACCATGTATTAAAAATAATGTTTTTAGTTAAGACAGTCCTAGTTAACCATGTAATGTATGTTAATTGTTTTATTTATTAAATCATGCACGGTAATTGATACAGAAATGCCCATTACGGTTAACGTGCTGTTTTTAATAAAACTCTGTAATTTAATCACATTTTTATAAGGTCATTCGAAATATCATAGATCCTCTTAATTTATGTAGCGCAAACTCAATACTTGCTTAGAACTAATTTAGCTAAGCTTCTACTAAAGGCTTTTCTTTTTTTCTTTTCTTTTTTTCTACTAAGCTTTTGTAGTTATCTACATACGAGTTGGTGTACTACAAAGCGGGAAATTTAAACCAAATCTTTCTTTATTTTCAAAAAGTACGTACTCAAAACTGATAAATACAAAAAGTTAGAAACATGCGTTTTTTTACCATAATCTGTATTTGATAATTATTTTAAATTTTAATGTGTTCTATACAAAACTCTATTTGAAATTAGTAATTACTCAATGTTATCAAATTAATTAGTTGCACAATGAATACTTACCTGGTAGCAAGCAATCAATTATTATGCAAGTGTCGTAACAATATCAATTTTATTGCAATCGGTAAGTGACGAATCGATCTCGGAAAGTCGGAAACGAATGTTACCAAATAGTTCATATGAATCGGACATGAATAGAAACAACTAACTCTCGGATTTAATTGTTATTATTTACACATACTTATTACATTATTTATTGGTCTATGTTTGTATATTTTTTAATGCGGCATCACTCGATTAAACTTAAATTTGATAAGGAAAACAATCTTTAACAATGATTTAATCTGAGTATAAGATATAAGCTAATAAATCCGTACTACTCAAGTTAATCAAATTAATCATATAATTCTTTTTTACTACGTATAACTGATATTAGTGGGCATAATATAGAAAGACTAGCCGTCACAAAGACATATGCCGTTATTTTGATATTTGTCACTCACTACGCAAGTGCTTTGCCGGCTGCCACACTTTAAATTCATTAATGAACCCCAGAATGACTATAAACATAAAAAACTACCGGCATTTTGAGGATCATTAAATATCTAATAACCGTTTCTAAGATTTTCTCGCAAAAAGCTAAGTTTTATTAAAAACCTCCCCTCCATAAAGTAATAATGCAAATTTCAAAATGAAAGTAGAACAACGCGGTGACTAAATTAAAGACAATAATTCTTGTTTGTAAAAATAATCACGTCCCACTTTTCATATTAGGAATACTTAGAGGTATGCACATTTTTATATTTTTAGAATATATTGAGAATGCTAAGACTTATATTCAGACTGTTATTTTACATAACTGTTAGTAATAACAAAACTAGGTAGAAAACCCAATTTGATTATGAAGTTTAGTTAGATCGTAGAGCGTACGATTGTGAAAATATTATCGCGTTGCAATGCATAATATTATAACACTGATAATTAATTTCTTGTGCAAGTTGAGATTTAATTTTATTCGTTAAAATCGAGTACAAAATGGTTAAACAATGCTTTTAATTGCCGTTCTCAGTAAAACCAATTTGTTAATGGTAACAAGGCATATTCTGTAAATTAAGTAAATCACACAAAAACATTTTTTTAACGTAATTATAAACGTTTTTAAAACACTGTTTACGGGATATGATATGTTAATAGTTAAAACTATTTAATGTAGTTAATTTTTTTATAATAAATCTTTGGAAATGTTTGAAAATGATGAATAGCCGCATTAAAATCCTTTACGTAGTTTAAAAATATTAGGTGGATATAGAGGTATATAACAGATACCTACGTGATGCGTCTTATAACTTTATACATTTTTTCGATTTTACTTAATACTATTTAGAGAGGAAAAAATAGAACATATAAAATATAAAAATACGAGTTTATTTCTCTAAACAAACTCCGTTTTTATTAATCCCGTTGTTTTCGCTAAAGTTATGATAGATATTGAAGCACCTTAGAAAATGGCTAACGAGAGCCGTATCCTTTTAGCACCTTTAGCAGGTAAGCAAACACCGCCGCAGTTTCTGCACCACATTTCTCTTAAGTAAGGTCACATCCACACCTGCGTCCTAAATCTGCTAAATAGATTTGTCACGATGTGATTCGTGGGGTAATTAGTGTGTGCCCATAACTCCTAGAGTGGGGAGCAACCCTAACCTAGAGATGGGGACCAGATGTGATATTATTTAGGGTGCTGTTCGTATGGTAGACACGTACAAGATTAGAAGTGGGTTTATAATGAAATGTGAAATGTTTATTATATTAAAAAACGTCGGTGTCTTTTGTAGCCTCTTTGTTGTTTTTTGTTTACAGGTTCAAGCTAATAACTTTTGACAATTAAAATAAACATCGAATCATCTATTAACACGATATTAACTATTATAATTAGGTGACTTATAAGAAAAAAAACATATTCCATCTTCATTTATATCTATTAATAGCATATTGTATATGTTCGAATCATCATCATTTACAATTTGTCAGCACCTTGAGCAATTTTGTCAAATGATTTGAGCTGTATTAGATCACCAGCATAACCTAAGGTCAGGTTTAGAGATTACACACTGTTTCGAGATCCCGCATTTTGCGCAAAATATTTTTCTCTCTAAGCAATTTTCTCTCTATGTGCTTCTATAAGAGTAGCGAATGTGAATCACGGAAATCGTCGTTACGCAATATTAAACAACTCAATTATTTGCAGAAATTACTTAAGGTGTAAAAGATTTATTTTTCTTTATAGCACGGTAGGTACTTCAAACGTAATGATTAAATGCAGAGTTAAAGCACCCATTGCATGAAAGTTGGTTTAGCAATAAGTAAAACCGGCTTTCTACATTCAGTTAAATTAAGAATTTCAAACTTGTCCAACATAGGACTCATTAAAAAAAACAACATCTTTCGCGCGAAAATCCCGCGGGATCGCCGGCAAATCCCGCATTCTGAGATTTCACACAAACATGCCTAGCATCCCGACTAGCCGAGGGCAGAAGGTTAGTCGTCTCGTAATTACTAATCAACCACATTACACGGTCTTGTCCACTAATTGTACATGCGCCTGCGACAATTATTTTACACAACTTGCCTTTATACCTACGGAGTTTTAATGAGGTTTAATACGTTCTTGTTGGAATAAGGTGCATTTACCTTCTTTACAAGATACACATACCTATTATTTCTAAAAGTGTGAAATTAACTCTTGGCATTGTTCCCCATAGTTACCATATTTATTATTTATGTTTTTCTCTTCGTATAAAAGTATAAAAGTTTTTGATCTGCGATGAGCCATAAATTAAAATGCACGTTATCTTATCAAAGTCCCGAAATAATGTAAGAACATGTGTCTTGTTCTGGATCCATCATGTAATAAATAAGATAAGTTTAAAAACAGAACATCTTGCAGTCGATAGTTTATTTTTGCTTTGCCTTAATTAAAATAATATTTTTAATAGTCATACATTCAGGAAACAAAGTTTGTCATTTAGGTATTGCTCTAAGTCGTACTGCTTAAAATTTTCATCTCGTAGATTCGCACGATGACGACCTAAAAACTGAAACCGCAAAAATGAAGTCCCAAATATATCCAACGAACAAGGGGCCTTTTGCTTTCGTTAATGATGTAGAACAAAAAACTCATCAATCAACCTTTTTGCTTTGTTTAAAATTGTGATCCTGCCCAGGAAACAAGGGTAAGAACTGTAGCAGGAAATAATGAATGCAAAGGCATGCTTGCGCAGTTTACCTACAGCCGGAACCAGAAAACGGCATAATCTGTGTAGTTTAAGTACTAATCCAAGCCGGTACCTCTAACACAGTTTCCTAACAGTGGAACTACCTCAGAAACCAGTCGCAGTGACTCGTTGTTCTAGTTTCACTCGCCGTGGTAGTCACGCGCCACTCTCCGACCGAGCGGGACGTCGCGGCCGGCGTACGCGCATCTCAACATGCATAATTCCCACTAGTGCTGTGCATACACATAAAAACATCGATACAGTGAATACAATGCGGTGATAACTTGGTTATGTTGTGATTGTGAGTGTTGACGGATATTTAACCTTTTCACGGTAAGTTTCTATGGTGCGACGACATTCCATAGGTAAAAGTAAATAGCACACTGTAGGTAACATTATGGCGAAATTTATGTTTGTTTTAGATGAAACACGTGTTCAATACAACAGGCAAATAAGCGATGATTCAATATTATAAATTAGTAACTTGGGTGTAAAGTTATTTTGCGCGGCAAAATAATTTCAGGTCATAGGAATCAGTCCATACATAATACAGTCTTAGTAGTTAATCCATAAACAAAAATATACTGTCTAAAATATTCAAATATTTCTAACATCTTAGACTTAACTTAAAACTGAGCAAAACAACATTATTTTTGGAAAAATACTGTTAATCCTGTGTACCAATTATGTTTATTGATTGAAAGTCCAATTAATTAATCTGTGTTATTTATGTAAAACCCATCATCTATGCATTATTCATTATTAGTAACTTGGTAAATGATTCATAAATAGTGGGTTTAATCATTATTTTCCTGGTGTTCGCATTAATATCCAGAAACCCAAATACTTTTTGAAATAATTAATAAAATTTCCAGCCGAATGTCTGGCTGAAAGCTGCTCGAAAAGTAATTATCTCATTAATAAAGTTCTAAGATTCAGAATTATTCTATTTAAATAAAACCGATATTTAATTAAGTTGGTAGATACTACTAATGGATGGTACTGCCATATTTTTCACTAATTGGAACTAAGTCATTTGAAATAAGAACGTATTTCCTAAACGGAAATCGATGAAAACAATCGAAAAGCGGCCAGTTGCATTTTGACAATCGTTCGTCCTTGCCATTGTTAAAAATGAGTAATGAAACAAGAGACTTGATGCTTGTTACAATAATGAATACAAAGAGTTCGTTATTGGGTTATCATATTCAAATCTACAAGCATGCCTTTATGCAAGTTTCAATTAGGTATCATCATAAATAAGTAGGTATATTAGAGACAGATCAATTCAAAATTTTAAAATAAGTAAATCTACTCACATTATTCAAACCTTAAAATTATTCTTAGACAAAATTAAGTCTTACATAAATAATATTTTGACTAATGATGCATGTCTCATAAAACATATGAAACCTGTCGAATTTTTGGAATAAGTAGTCGAGTTTTACATTATACATAATTTATTAAAGTTTATACCAATAAATCAACCAAGTTGCCATAACTGTGTTGCCATAACATTCACGGATTAACTCCACCATGCAGGTCATTGACCACGGAGTACAGTGTTATTTTCCCGCCTTCAGCCCGGTGTTTAGAAAATGGCGGCACTTCCTTCAGTAACGATTGACTGGGCCTTCCTCTTCCGCCTGCAAATATCTCCCTATTTGCCATGATGTCGGGGTTACCTAATGGCTGTGACAATTTGTCTTTTGCATTCTAGAATTGAATGTTGGCTGCACCTTAAGGAAATGTTTTGGTGTTTTGTTTATTTATAAAATAAATACATAAATATTATATTGTGTCTGACCTCAACTTTATACAATACTTAATTGAAAAATATTTTTTCCTTTGTTTATCTTTAGTTAAAGACTAAAAAACAAAATTTTATTTACAACTTTATATGGATGTTAGTACCCAACGAATGTAAGTAGAGCTTATCTAATTACTCACATATTAATACACATCTTGCAATATGCAATATGTAGGTACATAAACAGCGATATTATCGCAAAGAGTTTCATGAAGGTTGCGGTTCCTGTACTTATTTCATTACCTATAACTATAAATTCTTCATTAGGTTATGACAACTAATATCTACTTATAATTACCAACTGTAGTGTTTGCATATTTTTATGTTTTCCTGTGTTTAATATTATTCTTTTTTTTAACTATAACTCCATTTGAATAAAAAGTGTTTTTTGTAAAACCTACTCTCGATAGATAAGTACCTATTATTTAAAGAATATATTTAAATTAGTTGATGATATCTATATGACTTTGTATATTACAACAGTGTCCGCCCGTCACGGAATATGATTTTTTAAATCCTTCAGTAATTAAATTAATTAGATTGCATGAATGGTATTTAAAAAAGTGCCAACGCAATAGTTATTAAATGCAAGGTAATATTAGTTATGAAAGACATCACTACATAAAAGTATAAGTTAATTTACAAACAGTTTTCCTAAGCGCATCAAAGAGATTCTGTTTTCATTTAGTAAAATATTATGACAAACTGGTAGGTAGAAGTGATTGTACTTATTAAATTAAAAGATAAAAACGTATTTTATGAATTTAATAGGAGAATCCGAGGAAAAAGCTTTTTAAGATACCTAATAATGGCATATTTCTTAGAAGTTACAGTATTAAACTATGCTATTTATTATAAACATTTACTTATATTCTAATTCAAAACTATTTCATGAATTTCAAAACAAGAAAATTTATCTTCCGTTATAAATTTATTTTAGTTGGATGATTGTTAGATTTGGGATCTTTCTTTCTTACTTTTAACAAAATAAGAAATGAAATAAATTGTACCTAACATACAAAGATCTTGATATCATAAAAGAGGTTTCATGTTTCATGCAACATTTTTGGCAGCGATGATTCGTTCTTTAACGACCTAAGCAACGGTTACGAATTTATTATTTAATAGATGCAACACTGGTAACGACCTATAGTCACGAACAATTAAATATCGACATTTATTTTATTGCTCTGCTCTATAATTATAAACCCACGTTTTACAAAAATAAAACTAAACCTTCTTGCAATCCTATACCTAATGCTTTAGGTAATGTTGTAAGAATAAAATGACGTTACAAATCGACATTATAGTAACTAAGTATAATCAGAAAACCAGAATTTCGCCATTTGACGCCAAGTTTACGATACATTACATTAGTCTACTTTTAGTTCCGTAACTTTAGAATTGCGAAACTGCAAAACATGTGAACTTTACCCGACTCGTACCCCAGCACGGTTATACTGAGACGGAGGTTAATGTTACCAAGTTGAAAATTAACTTATGTCTAAGCCATAAATCGTGCATTGCACTAACAGAACCACGGATGTTTATAGCAGCCCGCATCCGAGATTTGACGCACAAAGGGCTTAGACCACCTTTTATTAAAACCATCAAATCTAGCTTGATCTCTAAACTTTTATTACTTCCTTGCATATCTTTAGAATTGAGACATGAATGGGAGGCGGTGTGATTCTGGTTGTGCGGTAGAGTAAATTAGTTGTTGGTAGTTACACACAAAAGTGCGTCATCGCAACTTTCACCGGGCTCTCGTAGGTTCCTACTCGCGGGCGCGCGCGCAACGCAAATCAGCCTAGTTTACATGTACCTACCTACGCATTTTTTCAAGTCCGCGTACTAGAGCGAAGAGTATGTTTACATAATAATATTAAAATGCAACATACGTACTATTAATTCAATTAAAATAGTAATACATTGTTGTAACACTAAAACACGCTATTACACGAAGTTGATGTTTTAATCGACGTCACTACTAAGTACCTACAACGTAAGAAATATACACAAACATTGATACTTTAGGCACCTGACAAAACTCTATATCTTAGTTCATTACAAAACTTACTATAGTATTTACTATTCTAAAGTACAATACTTACTATAAGAATGTTGTTCTGAGCATTGTTTGCAAAGGAAAATAAATCAATTGGAAAGCGTATAGATTATCGTCTGTCGAAACTGCCTCCTACACCATTGTTTATTGTTGTAAGTTGTAACTTTTGCCCCGCATTCCACCTATTACTACTAAACTACAATTTCTCACAAGTTTCGCTAACATAACGTGCAATTAGATCTATATTGACTTACCTACGCTTTCATAGTTTGAAACTTTCCAATGATTTCTTCGCACCGCGATGATTAGGTGGTAAATTATTAAGTGTGACAAGTCATGAAAGCTAATTAGATACGTGACTTTTACCCAAAGAGTTCGCATAGCTTTTTTGCATGCAGACTGCAAACCACGAAATTATGCCGCGAACCGGCTTTTTTCGTAGGTAGCTAAGGTAACTACAACCTTTTTTTAGTTTGGAACGTCTTTCAAATGAACTTGGTTTACTGGAGTGTGCGGTGCGTTCACAATAAGACCCTTAGAGCAAAATATGAGAGTGTAAGCAAAATGAGTGCATATAAAAGAATTTTTAGGTTAGGTGTAGACAAAAATACAATAAAAGTTAAATAAGTCTTAGATGCGATGAAGTTAAATTATAAGTAGTTACATTCATTCATAATTAACAAGAGCCGTGTCTGCGTGTAGGTAAGTAAGTAGATATCATTTAATTTTAATTAAAAATCAAAGTCCATTGCTAAGTCAATTAAATGGTACATTATAATCTTGTTTTATGTAATGTATTGCAATGAAAATATAAGAGTATATACATCCATTTCGCATTTTTCGTTTAAACCTGGGGAATCTGTAAAGACCGTCATGGAACCAATAGCAATCATCAGTGAAAAAATAAAAACAACTTTAAGATACGAGTAAGTAGGTCTTTCTAAGTATCAACTTAGCTAAATTGGTGATGACACTAACAGTTGTTACTGCATTTCCACACACCAGATGTCCGCTCACATAATATCTTATCTTTTCCTCTCAATCTCTACTCACAATTGCTTGGCAATTAACATGATTATAGATGGTAGTGGAAAAACATAGGCGTAAAGTTCCGCGTGTCGTCATTCTGAATTACCATACGATGTTGCGTGTATGTGTGGGCGCAACCTTAACTGTGGCTATGCAACCTGCTTCGTTACTGTAGGTATGTATGTGGTGTTTGCAGCTTAAGTTAAGAATATGTTTATAAACAAAGGACTAAAGTTCATGTTAGCGATGTTATTAAGGTCACTAGCAAGTACCAAATAAGCTTTTAGTTCATTACGTTTATTACTTTTATTCGTTTGCAGGTTTTTAAGAAATGTGCAAGAAGCCCTATAGCTTAGCGAAGTATATAATTTAATCGATTTTAGGACATTAAGAAATCAGAAATCAACCTGACGTCACACTTAACTTCTCCAATATCTGAATTATGAATGAGAAGTATTTACGTAAAGAACTTCAAACTAACTTTAAAGATGAAACGACCGGATTTTCTTTAAGCGTTCAACAAACAAAAGTTGTAGGTTCTATTTATTTCAAAGGCCGTTCCCTCCAATTTCCGTGCTTGTTTACTTTCAAATTTCGAATGCCGATATTAGAATACGTAATTTCTTTGTTTACCTCCACTTACCGTGGTAGAGTTAACCAGTTGAAGATTTCTATAGAGCTGCCATGCTGACTTGAACAAAATGTAACAATGACGATTGCAAAATCCTTCAAAGTGACTGACATAGCATTTTGAAGCATGCAAGGCATTCGAGGAGTAGGTAGGCATATTGGCAATTGGTATCTGCCCCCCGATTCTTATTACCTTTCGCAGCTTTTTAATGTCAAGAATTTTCTATGTAGGTAATTTAATTAGGTGCGTTGTAATCGCGATTTGGTTAAAGTATGTTAAATATGTGTAATATTCAGGACCTGACGTTCTATTAGACTTTCCTGTACTAAAACTTTATGAGAACTTGGTTAAGTATTCATTCTTAAGAAACTTACGCGACGTTAGACGAACGAAACTTAATTAAATCAGTCAACGTTCACTCGACTCATTTTAGTAATTGAAAAAGTAGACATTAAGGGCGCTTAGTAACTGAAAACGGCAGAATTAGCCGTTTTCTATTAGCTGTTAGGTACTTACAAAATATACGATATTTCGCACTGATATTTCAAATATAAAATAAAGACCGTAAATGTGATGGGAGGACTGTTTTAAAAACACGATTGGAATAATTTTGCTCGATAGAATAAAATCCTGAAGTCACCCCTAAATTTTCAAATAAATGCTCATTAAGACGGTGTTTTACAATAATAAGTCTTATAAAATCGCAAACTGATAGACTTTTACCTTTTCTATTTCGTGACTGTTTTAAATTTCTGAGAAATTGATCATTTTATTAACATTTTGATAATTAATGTGTTTGGCGCTTACGCCACTTAATTTCGAGGCCGTTGACTCTATAGAAACCGCGTTCCCCGACCCCCCCGCCTAAGGCGTAGAATCTTAGCGAAATCTGAATTTTCGCTGACCGCCTAACCCCCCTTAATATAATTTTCAATTTTCACAACACAAAAAGTAACTGGCTTTAAAGTTTTAAAACTACTTTAGTAAGTAATTATTTATTTACCTTTAGAAGACAATATATGTTAAAAAGCAATGATAACCTTAAAGTTACCTACATTAATTTTAATACACACACGTAATACCTAACCAAAACTTGTCCAAATAAAATAATATTGCGTATTGCCGTTTAATAAAAATGTATTGAGTTGAGTAAAAGTAACTCAAGTATCGGAACCGTAACATTCAGTTGTTTTCTTATGCAATATTGGTAACGATAGCAAAGTTGCATGTAGCCAATGATTTCAAAAGTGAGTGCATATTATGATATCGAAGATCAATTTGAATCTTAATATTACTTTCACTTGAGTAGACATCTAGTCTTGTGATTGATAACCGTGAAATAAATGGTAACATGGGAGAAATGGCGTTGTAATAGAGGCTATGCTTTGGTACAGTGCGACTTTGTTTTATTTATCCTCATTGTAGAATAGATAATTTCGTTTTAGTTAGCGTAAAGCGTTATTTTTGTTTTTATGTTCTCGATTTCCTGCAGTCATGTAGGTAAGTAGGTACCTTTCTTATGTAGAAAATATCTTTCAGAGCTACAATCACAAGGAATAGACTTAAACGCGTTGTTTTATATTATGTTATTCTTAAAAACTTAATAACTCACCAAAGCAGGTACTTATTTAATATATTTTGGTAACATGAACATCTTGTTCAGTTAGAAGATATTATCATGTTACAGATCAATAAAAAGATAAACAAAACACCATCGCACGTTAAAAATTCATCAAAATTCCACTCTCGCGCGTGTAACTGTCCGACCGCGGGGTTTTTTTATTCGAACAAAAACATTACGTTTACAAGAGTAAGCACATTCTTCGAATGCTAATTTACAAACCCGTCGGTACAGTAGGTACAGTTATACGGGACGCTGACGACACTCGCTGACCCAAATCACTGCTAACATAATAATACCCAAGCAAAAACTAGGGCTGCCTTCCGTCTGCTATCCGTGAGCTATTGCCCTCCTTAGACCCTACCTCCTTCCTTAACCACCGACCGGTAAGACACCGACTTCAATTAAAATACCAAGTACCAACTTAGTCACTTTTATGATTGCCGGTAGCCTTAACCGCATTCCATCTAATGGTAATGAACTGAAAGTGATATAGAAATAACAGTCCTGCAACGTTCACTGCATTTAAATGAGCTCATCAAACTCCTGTACCTTCTCTTTGTACAAGTTTAGAACACCCCTCTGAATAGCTTCCTAATTACGGGCAATTCTAGGGATTTCCGAGGGACAGCCCTAGCAAAAACCATTCCCCATCCATTGAGGGTTAACGCTGCCCAAATTAGATCGCAGGCAATTATGCCATACCGAAACGTCAAGATAAGGACACCCTTGATTTATTGGAATAATTGAGGAATGCATAATAAATTGAATTAGATTAGATTATCACTGGCAATTAGAATTTACATCATGTAGAGCTGCATTCACGTATAAGGTATAGGTAAATTCACTCAGCCATGGGCGACTCAGTATTTGATTTTACAAACCTAAGCGCTTCCTGGCAGTGCAATACTAACATCGTAAAAGGCAATACCTCTAATATCTGCATGTTTAATTTACTTATAAATTATAGGATAGATCAAGGTTTATCAAGATTTATAACTACGGTTTCCTTACTTTAGTGACGATTATGTCGACTTGGTTTTATTCCACTTCCTAGAATGGTAAATACCACTTCGACACAGATTTACCACGTAGCACAGAGTTGCAAATGTTAAATAAATCAATAACAAACACATGAACGAATGGGTGGTCTAAGTTTTATCAAAAGTTTACGTAAACTAACGCAGATCACATATTTAGTGGCTTATTGGTTGTTGGTCCTTTCTGTTTCCAAAAACTTTGTTTCTGAGTTCAACAAATAAACTCATTAAAAAGATCACTTAAATAAATTACGCGTCCTGTCATGTTTGCATAATTTATATGAATAGGGATTTACCCGAATCACTGAACCCATCAAAAGTCTGAAGGTTATACTCTGTAGCCTGTATTTAGGTACCTCACACTTAGCAAAAAGGTCGTAGGTCACCCTGTTTTGACCTATTAAGCTCGCATATTTGCTAAGGTCACGAAGTAGACTAAACATAGCTAACTGACAAAGGCTTTGTTACCAAGAATAATACTGGATTATAATATTCATCAAGCGGTCGTAATATGTCTGTAAAGTTGGATTCTAAACCAAGTGTTGTACTACAGTAAAACAACCACTACTAATAATGCTGTAACTAAGTATAACTCCGACACTATCATAATGTTAGTCACAAAGTTGAAATCATGAGCTAATAATAAACACCGATGTATGATTAATTCAAAGTTTTCACTCACTCTGTTTTTTGCTACATATTTTTAACTTTTGGTTAAGGCTTAAGTATTCCAACAATCCAGGGGGGTAAATTGTTTTTTTTTTTGGCAGTAGTCGCAATGGGCAGTGGAGTGCGATGATCTGCGCGGGGCTGGTCACTCTCCTGCTCGTGATCGCTGCCTGCCAGTCGCGTGCGCAGCTCCCGCCGGCCGACGCGCCGTACCTCTACAACGACACTCGTGAGTACTTACTTTGTAGCTTATATTATAGTGTTTAGACATAACTCGAATATAGACTGCAAGCTAGCGACGCTTTACTTTTGAGGGTACTTTATGAAAGATTTTAACACTACAATGTAGCTTTAAAGCGTTCCTACGGCTTTACTTTATTTTCATATTTTGTTGTTTCCTTTCCATAGGTATCTTATCCATACAGCTTAACATTTAAATCTCATATTCCTTGCAGATTGTGGGCACGAATGCATACGATGCGCTCCCGATGGCTGCATCAAGTGCGCTCGGATGCTGGTCTGGCCAGCGGGGACCTGTGCCAGCAGCTGTCCGTCTGGGACCAGGGAGTCCTGGGCCAGCGATGACCGGCTCATGGGCCGGGTGTGCTACCCTTCCAGAGCATACAATGAGGTAAGCAAGTGCCAAGTAGGATACAACGTGCTTTATTAACCGCTTCGTTGCCAAGTTAAAAATCTTGCACATTACAATAAGGAGTTCTAAGTAACAAATCGGTTAAATGCTGTCTGAATCAAGTCTCTTTAAAAACTTCAGAAGATATGAACAAAAAATGGCATATGGGTGGCACGCAATAATCTAACAATAACAGTTCCATTTGTCGTGCAAAATGCAAACCGAAGTCTATTTAGCAATCGTAAGTAGGTAGACGGGCGGTGGTTTGATTCGAACAATTTGTATCACAATAGGAACTCGTCAATGTCTCGACAAAACTAGCATTTGACATTTAAACATTTTAAAGAGTAAAGCAAGAGTGTTACCTCCAGGATGGAGTACGTACTCTATTAGTCATCGAATTCTTTCACACGAAATCACAGAATATTGTTTTATTGTGCTATACGCTCGCACAACATCTATTTACACCGCAACATGCATGAGAAACGGTTACAAAAAACAAGCATGATCAATTGTTAATTTTGTTATTATTCACAACTTTAATCGTAGCTACTTTTATTGTGTTTTCGAATAAATAAACCTTCATTCAGCACGTTTAGCTTTGCAGCTGCTTACTATTATTCAGGTTATGATTCATTAAAGAGTTGTGAGTTTGATAGCATGTCGTTAATTTTGAAGGCTTTAGTGGGTGGCGCTTGCGGCGCTGCCTTGTGCATAGTGCTGCTGATAGCAGCGGCAGCGTACGCCAAGTGCCGCAGCAAGAGGCCGCAGCGACAGCCGCTGCCGCAGTCCAGGGACGAGGACGATGCCAAGCTGAGGGACTTCCATAAACAGCTGGATTGTTTACGGGTAATTTCCTTTTTTAGTTCTCAAATGTAACTTAGAAAAGGTACTTAAACCTGTCACATTTTGCCTTATCAACAAACAATCTTTAACGTAGCAAAGGTTTTTAAGAACATGCATTTTTTGCTATATATATAGGTAGCTATATAGCTTTGTGCTAACTTTAGAAGTATGTTCTAATATAGGTTTTTTTGTCTTGTTACAGCCCCACGCTTACACGTTATTAGCAATTTTGAACCACACGCGACACCAAGTGCGCGAGCTATACCAACTAGGCAACAACAACGCTGCTATTGCATACAGGTACCAACAGACCTTCACTTGAGATACTTTCCACAACCGACGCTCACGGAATGCCTAATATAGAACTGACATTGTTATCCAAACTGGCTGTAAATCACATTGGCTTGAAGCCAATTAAACCGAGTTACATTAATTAAATTGTTGGCTGGTCCCATGCTTACTCATGATTCATTGCACTTAGGACATATCTACTCTTAGATAAAGAATTTCCTTTGTCATGTTACAGCTGCGTGTTGAGCGACCTGGCTAAGCTTTTGATTCTGCTGAACAAACAGCAGGTTCCTGTAGTACCTGATGAGTGGCCGCGACTGGCCAGTTGGGCTGACAAGTAAGACTCTTATACCAAAATAATTTTATTTGACTGAAAACGGAATCATTCAAACACTAAACTTTATTTCAGAATATTGAAACGCTACAGCAGGATGACCTTAGTGAATCAACAAGAAGGACAGCTGGTGAACTTCCTCCCCTCCCCTCACAACCAGGACGGCTCCTCCAACTCCACCCAGCAGTCGTTCTCCACGTTCAAACCTCCTTCTTACTCGCCTTCTTCGTACAACAGCAATAACTTCGACAAAGATTTCGACGGCCAGTGCGACTGGAGCGACCACGGGAGACCACCGAGCTACTCGCAGATAGAACAGGCTAATGAGACCATGGTCCTGTCAGACCCTTGGGAGAGAAGACCTATTGTGAGGCGAGAGAGTGTGTGGCTGGAAGACGAGCTCTTTGAGATGACCAGGCGGCCACAGGATGAGCTTACGACTGAGTTATAACTTTGCATCAAGTACCTCACTAATAAGTGACAAATCGATTATTAGTAGTATCCCATTCCATTAACGATAAAATCTTTTATTTAGAATAATGGCTACATACAGTTATGAAGTTTCATCTAAGTTATGATCATCCAGTGCAAGAAAAGGTGAAAGTTAAGACAGCTCGAAAGCTTAACTTTAAAGGTGCTAATAAGTTTTACTTTGTATGTAGTAACGTCAGATTATTCTGAAAATATTTACGACTAATATAAAGACTATAAACTTAATTTAGTTCAAAGTAATCAACCCACTTCCGTTTTAATAAAATATTAGTCTATTCCTAAGTTACCGACTTACCCGCAGATTTGAGTTTTGAGTTAAAACTTATTCTTCGAATTAAGTTTGTTTAAAACCGTTTGTTTAAAAAGTTTGATAACTGAAATAGTTATCAAAATCGAATGTTTTTGATAACTATTTCAGTTATCAAAAACATTCGATTTCAATTGTTCATAATAGGTAAGTTTGTATCTTAATTCCAAGTTACTGTTTTTTTTCTCTTAAATGACCGGATGTAACGTACATACAGTGGGATACATAATTAGTGATTTACCTGATTTACTTATCATGTAAAATAATTACCAAAGTAGTTAATGCCTACCGAATAGGTACATAAATAGAAAATAATATTTTAAAGTTTAAATTAATAAGAAAATAAACACTTCTCAATATCTAAAATAGACTAACAATGTAATGTGGTTACGATATGTCTATTAGGTTAAATTAAATTAAGTAGTTCTAGTCTATAAATATGTAAATATCGTTTTATAGTTTTTAAGTAACGTCACCGTTTACCTAATATTAAGTTATTGTGGATAAATAAATATTTAAAATGATTTTTTAATATATGTATCTTTTATTAATTATTTACCGCTGCCGATACCTTACCGATATAAGGTAAGATACGAATACGATTTGCAATGAAATATTCTTTGAAAGAGGTAAAACTACAGCTTTATTTTAGCAAATTTTAATCTTAAATATATTTTTTGCTATTTATATTTAGCTTCAATAAAAAACAAAAGGTTAAACGTAATTCTGTACTTTTCACTATAAGGGTACATGTAAACTTATAATTTTTGTTTTTTTAAACGCCTAGATAAGTGTTGTAGGTATAAGTTGGAAATTAACAAGATTCGACATAATGTCATATAACTTAACTAATATATCGTTAGCAACTTCGCATGCGTCATCCAATTTCAAATTTCATACTCTGATGTTCTAATGAGGCCCGAAATCAGAAAAAAATCATACAAACCAGTGGTTTAATTTCTCTTAAATCCTTTATCAGTGCTCACCAACAAAAGAAAATAGTTCTGTACTTACCGAGTACCTACAGTTTCGGCCGTGCTTTGATATACAGGGTTATTTTTAATTAGCGCATCACCTCTTGCAGGCGGCTTTCCTTCATCAATCCCAATAACATTTGTTCTACGACTTTTTGCAAAACTTGATAATTAACACATAAACAAAAAAACAAAAACAAATTTGCGCGCTCTGTTATTTATAACTCTGTATTTTGTAAGAAGCACTAAACCGGCTTCACCCCCCCCCCCCCGTCGCCCGCGCGCCCGCCACGCTAGTTGCGTGCGCGTAGAGTATTCGACCGTTTAGAGGCACCTAATAAATTTGTATGAAAAACATATTTTTTTTAAAATAGTAATTTTAATTAGTCATTGGTTAAATGTGGTTGGGATTGATGTAGAAAAGCTGCCTACAAGAGGTGATGCGCTAATTAGAAATAACCCTGTATAAAGTGAGGCAGGTTTGCCTTTCATATTACATAGATAGATTGACTGCAAATAAGCTCTATGTATTTTGACCCTTTCAGAGGAATGAATCCCAATTCAAATCACCGTGTCTGTATACAAACCATGTGTAGAGTAGTTTCTTAATGCCCCTTCCTTATATGATGTGTCTTCTTTCAAATAAATATCTATTTACAAAACACTATGTACCTACAATTAATTTTAATGTAGTCTAATGACTCTTATTATTCACGAATAAAAATTAGATTGCTTCAAGAACCCGACATAAGCTCTCGTTTTATTTGGTTGTGTAGATTTCTATATTAAACTTTTAGTTAAATCAAATAAGAGTCTGTAAATAAAGTAAAAGCCAAATACTAGTAGGTTGGTAAATTATCTGCCTAAATTAATACTTTGATTACTTACAAAAACAACTTAATACTGCGGTGCGGTAGCTCAGTGATCAGAGCATTAGACCAGTTTTTTAAAGGTCCTGGGTTCGATTCCCAGTCGCGTAATGCTCGGAAGCGCGCGTTCCTTTTTCCAGTACCTATCTATAACTTCAAAATTAATAAATTAACATTTTAAAATGCAAAATTTAAAGAAAAATCTAAATTTAATACTGTCTTTACTAGTTGCAGACTTTGGACGTTTTACAAAATACGGCCTTAAAACTGACAAATGAACTGTATGTGAATAGGATATAGTTAGTTTATAAGCAGTCGAGGCGTCTTTATTTTTCGTGTTGTATTATTTATTATTGAAAATTTAATTGATTTGTAAAGTTTATAGATAAGTTCTTAACTTTCTTTTACCTCGCAAAGAAAGCTAAGCTATCTTTAGGATCGTGACGTGGTAACATTTCAAAACAACCAAAAGTATTTTCCAGATGGAAATTTATTTTGAAATTGTATTTCGTATCATTAACTGCAATTCTATAATCGCAAACTCTTCGAGTACTTACATTTCAACAACCATTTTAAAACGTTTCAACGCACACGAATATTGAGAAACGCGATCGAAAACTAAACGTCAAGGAATGTGTCAGCTGCCAACTGTCAAATGCCCTATGTCATATGTCAAAATCAGTTGAGCGAAAGGTGAAGTGGATGATAGACGGTTGTATTGTTAAAATAACTAAAGAACCAAAAACATTCAAATAACTATGTGATAAAACTACATCATAGATTATTATAAAAGTGAAATCAAAGTCTCACAGATTTCAACGTTTTCGAAATATCCTAAAGGTCATTTGTTTTGCTATGGTGAAGTGATCTTCTCTGGTATTATAGGTATACCTACTTTTTGTTTTGCAAATTATCGTGTACAGTAAGTTTGGATAAACTAGTTTTGCTAAACAGGTATGAAGTTTATGCATTCAAACTTCCATCAGTATTTGATTACAAATTATTTTATTATTCATAAATTACAGCTTTTATCATGCTAATTGCTTAGAAATGATAGCACAATTATAACTGTTAGCAAAACGATTCTTTATACCTATTGTGTTTAGTTTTCCCTTTCTATAAATAGAAATCTTAAATCGATTTTTTTTCAGGTGAACTATAAATAAGATTAGTGCTTCAATATGAAGCACTTAGCAGCATGGTATGTTTATTTCTCTTTATTAAGTATAAATTCATTCCTTTGTTTAAATAACATTTATTACTAACCATAAATATTTGTAGGTATCAAAAAAAGATAAGTTCATATGACAAAGAAGAATGGGAGACAATGGTGGAGCAGCTTCTAATGAAAGGGACTTACCGTCGCAGGATAGTAGATTTCAGTTCACATGCCAAGTCATATCTCATTGATGTTGATCTTGTTAGAGGTAACTAGACTTTTGTTGATAAATAAATAATGATTGATGTGTATTGTAAATATCATTGATTGAGCTTCCTATAAAATAAGAAGCCTTATTACAAATTCCAATACTTTTGCATAAATAAAAACAACAGAGGATAATGTTTTTATTCTAATATTATTTTACCATGGAATTGTTAACTGTAAATATTTTTAATTTCCAGGCTCATCATTTCCCAAAGCAAAACCCACTCTTGGAATGCGCCGAGTGGTGTGGTATGCGCTTGTTCGTCTTTCATTCTTGCCTGCACTGTACCAGTGGTGGGCACAACAGACCTCCCCGTCATGTGCCAAGTTCCTACTAGTGTTGTGGGTGATGCAGGTCCTTAATATAGCCGTGTGGTGGATAGCTCCTGCTGATATTACAATAGATGTAAGTATTAATTTATTGTTTATCTTCTGCTATGTCCTTATATAGCTTGCCCATGTAAGGTCATGCTGTTTAAGGAAGTGTTTTCAGATTTTATATTTGTTTTATAGATTATCATTGCCTAGGCATTCTATAAATGGTACTGGGTATTGATATTATAATTGTAATAATTGCATCCACAAATTTACATGGCATTCTAAACGCAAATCTTACAGAATGACAGCATTATAATAATGGCTGCTAACATAAAAAATACAATAAGCAATTACAGAGTTAAATAATAGTCCTATTCTGTAGTTCCCAAAAGATAATTGCAACTGCTATTATTATAAATAGGTAGACCTACCTAGATTTATTTTTATGGAACAGCTAACAATGTATTTTATTTTTGCAAATAAATACCTAAATATTAAGAATTGTTTTATTTTAAACAGAATAATTGCTGGTTGGTGCCCATGGTTCTGATGCTGGTTCTGTGTGTGGTACATTCTCAAATAGTCAGTACTACAGAAATGGAGGTAGCCAGAATTAAGCCCCGTTCCACTTATAGAAGGAAGCTGCCCAGGTACTTTAGGTATTCAATCTATTATCAACTTACTTTTCTTAGATCATGTTTCTAAACCATTTATATTAATAATTACTTACACCATTTTTTTTAAACCTACGGTCAATATTATTAATACTAAACGCAGACGCGAAAATAAAAACCAGTATTACCTGTCAAAGGCTAGATACTTTATATATTTTTGATCTTCTGTAACCCTGATAAACGCTGTTATCCTTTCACTGCCCATATTTAATTTATTTGGACAGTATATTTCCGATTTTATAATTCGGTAATATTTATTTATGGATTAAAAACAAAAAAGAAAAAAATACAAGGCTAGTCATTTCGCGTAACTTAAAATACTTACTACGGTTTTGTCCGGGCCTTTCTTTGCTCTCTTTAACAGAAGTCTTTCAGAGGTTAAGAATCGTTAGAGCTATAATGTTATTTTTAATGTCTAAGTCATTGATATATTACTCTCTAACAGTTAAATTAGGCGTGAAATTTTGGACAATTGATTTTATCGTATTATGTATGTATATGTTACGGCTTATACCCAAAGTGCGGCTACACCTAGTTTTAGCCGGTTAGAACATCAATAGGTTAGGTTAGTTAGGTTACTTTTTTGATACCGCCCACTCCGTCGACTCATGATTGAAGCCAGTTTTTATATACATAGGTATAATTTTTTTTTACAGTTTTCCATATAAAAAACACTTCTAACCGGCTAAAACTAGGTGTAACCGCACTTCGGGTATTAGCCGTAACATATACACATTTATAACAACGCACGGCTTTAGGCATGGACAACTGAAACCTATTAAAACGTGTTTAAAGAAAAAAAAAAACATTGTTCTTGTTGTTCCTTCTTAATTTCATTTTAGTATTTTTCATAGCTTGGTTTAAAATATTAGTGTTTAAGGTTAGTGTTAGCATGATTTATTAGTTAGAGTAGTTGTGATGTCTTGGTAATACAATACCTATAATATAGACGTCCCCGGTCGGAATGCGACGGCGGCAGCGCTGCCGGCTCCGCTGATAGCGGCGCCACGTCTAGTCACAGCAAACACAAGTCCACCAAGTTTAGACGGAGGATGGCGAGAAATGAGAACACTGACGGAGTTAGGTAAGTAGTCTTCAGGGGCTGGGAAATAGAGGCGAGTTTATGGAGGTGGCTATGAATATACCTAGTGTGGTAATTGGGTAAATGAAGGAGGTAAACATTTTTCTATAAGATTCATACTCAGTTAAAAACAAGTATACTAGGGGACAGTTCTTGTAATTGTAATTTGTAAGCTTGTATTTGCTTCTCACCTTATATGGCCCTAAGTATTAAGTAGTAGTGTATAAAATAGGCGAGTAAAAATTTTCGTTTAACCTAAACATGATTATCTAATAAATTGCATATGACCTTGCTTTTAAGTGTTCTGTCTGTAGGTGAATTGTTAACGTAACAAACTAGAAAAAACCCTATTGGTTTAAATATATGTTAAAAAATTTTGTTCGAGTATCTGTAATATTTATAGCAAAAATATTGTACAGGCTAAGAAAAAAAGAATTGATAAAAGAAACGCTGAAGAGTAATCTTGCAGCTCCTAAAACAAAACCAGTTTCAAGAAAAGCTAAAGACTCAGACGATGAAGATTATATGGCTTGGAAGAAGCCGGACTGCACTAACCCTATAGTCACATTTACCCCACCGCCCGATGACGTCACTCCTAGCTCATCTTTCAACTTCAATGCCAATGTCATTACGAACAGGCATTTAGAGTCATTAAATGCAAGACAAAACCAAAATCCAATAATTGCCAGAACAATATTTGCCGACGGAGACGATGGCTTCGAAAGCCTTAACGGTTACAACTCAAACGGCAGTGATAACGAAGGAAAAAACAAAACTCTTAATAAAGAAAACAGTGAAAAGAAAACTAAACCAGTCACAAAAACAGTAGACGATAAGAAAGATGCTAAAGTTAGACATAATAGTAAATCAGAGGATGATAAATCAGTCGATCCTGATTCAGACTTAAATCAGACGAGTAGTCCTAACACTGCTAAAAGAACTGGAGTACGGTTCAGAGGTTCCTGGATACAAGATAATCTTTCACATGAGACTAGTGACGAAGAATTCACCACCATCAAAGCTAAACCTAAGGTAAGCACCGTATCATTTAAAGCTGAACCATTTTTGTTTTTCGCAATTTGATAGGAGTTCTAACATGATAACAGTCGAAGTCAAGGCTTGAATAACTGTGTTACTTTTAACATTAGGTCATGGTAGATGGAAGAGACTTGCCCCGTGCTGCTGCAGGTAAAGTCTTTCAATAAACTTAGGCATGAGCGTGTAAACAAGTGTTACTACAACAACGAGTCTCATAATTCACCTAATACTTAGAATGAGTTTTTTTTTCACGAAAAATTTGAAAATGACTAGTGTTTTAGAGATTCATTATTTTGGTAATACGTAGTGAACACTTCATATTAATGATGCGTGTGTTCTGTAGAAACTAGACAATTACCAGTCATCATCATCGGACGGGGAATGCTCGGCGTCCGCGCCGTCGATCGCATTACCATCGCACCATACTATGTCTGACTGGGTGGGGCAAACTACTAATAGTAAGCATTACTTGTTGAATAATAAAGCTTTGTGTTGTTTTATGCTTTGTCGACTGTGAATTTCTGTCAGACTTTCATCAAATAATCAAAGATTAAGAAAATAGAGTTTTTACTTTAAAAAAAAAGAATTTCACAAGTGATACTTAAATTTCATTTGACAGTGGTATCAGCTATGGTTAAGGCGTTTTGACATCTGTCAAAATTGTGTTTTATTTTGTTATTATTGCTTGTAGTGTGCTTTGCTTTACAGTTGACTGAACAAAAACGTTTTTTTTTTTCTAGTAAAATATGTATATGGGTGAAGTTCGAGTGAAGTAATAAAAAGAGAATGTTTCGCAACAACCCTATAATTTATTGTAAGATTTTATACTTCGCTTTTCATTCTTGGTATCAAATCAAGTTTATTTATATATTCAATCCTTTTCATATTCAAAATTGGGTGTTCAGGTTGCAATATAGTTAGTTGTGAATGCTAGCTTCTATTGGGTGTCAAAACAGTCAGAATCCAACTGATGGTCAGTGGTGGTTTCAGGTGAGGAGAGCAGTTATTGCTCGCAGTCGGATGGGGGTAATTCAGACGTTGGATTTCACTACGCAGCGGATAGCTCGTGCGATCCTTTTGCTTTGTTAGACCCTTCTAGCGATACTGGTAAGGATCGGTCAAATTTAAATATTTTTATTTTGTGGTCTAGTATAATTTACAATCCTAAACACATTCTTCGTTGCACTTTTCCATTTTTATTGTAATTGTTCAAATAAATCGTGTTGTATAATATAAAGCACATAAAACCTAAATGTTACTAAATTACTTCTTGCAGGCTTAAACTTTATAATTAAGTCACGGATTGTTGATATCGTTATTTTGACAGCAACTAATATAAATCTCTTTACAAATTAACGAAACATATATCAGAAAAAGTTTCGTAATAGCTGCCTATTTATTCTTCTAACTCCTCATAACAATCCTACCTCAGTAAAGTGCACGATGTGGGAGCGCGGCTGCACGCTCCGCGCGTCGCTGTCCGCCGTGGACATCAGCTGGTGCGTGGTGGCGCGGTGCGAGCGCGCGCTGGCGGCCGGCGGCGCCGTGTGGGCCGCGGGCATCATGGCCGCCGCCGCCGCCGCCGCGCCGCCCGTAGCCAGTCTACTGCAGGTAACTACTAGCGAGGTATGACCGCCTGGTACTTGCAGGTGGGGTGACGTCACTGACTCAGCAACGTAGGTAGGTAGGTAGATACTGGAGGATAGACCCTAGTCGGATAAAGACGCCTGTAAGTATACATGTAAGTGATAGAGCAAACTGGTGGTGAGGCTATGAACATTACATTCATCGGTTCATAAAATTGACCTTACATTGACATAATTATTGACTAGCCAATTACATTAGACCAGCCGAAGAGCAGGATCATCACTGTGCAGCGTTTGAGTAGGTTTTATCTTAAATGCTTTAAAGTTGTATTTTTTTATCTCTACGATCTCATACTAAATGTATGGGAGAGTTTAATGTAAAGTTTTTGGATATTTCTCGTTTTATTTTTAAAATTTATTTATTTATTTAGTAGTAAAAAGCCTTACATACTACCTATCCACTTACATCTATTAATTTAGGTAAGCTTGGAGTTATCACCTGCCGTACAATGGTAAGAGTTACTTACATGTTTTGTTATTTTTGGTGTCATTCCCAAGTTTCATCACAACAAAAAAGTTATTAGTATTATTTTACTCATTAGGTAAATTACTTTTGATATCAGTTTAAAGTTTTTTGATATCTGTAATAGTTACGGAATTATCGCCTGTGCACACTTAACGGTTACACCCTGTATAATCTTACGTAAGTTCTGTATTTCTCGCTCATCTCTATGATGAAAAATTATAAAATAAAAATGATAGTTTTTACCAGTACGTAAGAAGTTACTCTAAAATTTTTTACAAAAGTATGCGCGGGGCCAAGTCTATGTATCTTTGCAACAAGATAAAAAATAGTCTAACAAATCTAAAATGACTTGAAACGTAATTAATACTGAAACTGGGAAAACTAAAAGTCGCGATAAATAAATTAAACTCGTCATTGACAACGTCGTAAGTTCCGATGAAAATGCAGCTACAGCGTTTGAGAAGTATTTTGCGGATATTCCTATTTCGACCACTAAGTTATTGAATTCATCGCCCGTGATGGCCGTGTCGTTACTTATTAATAATGTTAGTGAGTGCAGAAAAAGCTTTAGTTTCCAACCTATAGATACCGGAGACATTATCAAAACATTTAAGACATTAGATATCAAAAATACAACTGAGTTGTGGGGCATATCAGTTAAAATTGTTAATTCGATTATAGATATAATAGCAAAAATATTTAACAATTGTATTGTAAGTGGTCAGTTTCCAGACATGATGAAGCACAGTTAAGTCATTCCTTTATTTAAATCGGGTTGTACTACAGATCCCACTTATTTCAGACCAATATAAATTTTACCTACGTGTAGTAAAGTTTTCGAAAAAATTATTCTTAATCAACTTTTCATACATTCCTCTGAAAATAACTTACTTCATAATAAACAATTTGGTTTCACAAGTGGTCGTTCAACTACTGACGCAGGTGTTGAACTTTTTGTTAATATTGTTTGTGCATGGGAAAAGTCACAAGATGCCCTAGGTATTTTTTGTGATTTATCTAATGCATTTGATTGCGTTCACCATGATACCCTTATAAGAAAACTCAACCATTACGGAATCAAAGATACTAATCTAAAACTTTTAATTTCATATTTAAGTACTAGAACTCAAAAGGTTGACGTTAACGGAATCAGGTCGTCTGGAACAGTTGTGTGCATGGGGGTTCCACAAGGATCAATTTTGGGCCCATTTTTATTTTTGGTTTATACAGGGTTATTTCTAATTAGCGCATCACCTCTTGAAGGCAGCTTTTTTACATCATTCCCAACAACATTTAACCAACGAATAATTAAAATTAATATTTAAAAAAAAAAAGTTTTTCCATACAAATTTATTAGGTGTATCTAAACGGTACAAAACTCTACGCGCATGCAACTGGTGTGGCAGGCGCGCGGGCGATGGGGGGTGGGCGACCGGTCTAGGAACTTCTTACAAAATACAGAGTTATAAATAACAGAGCGCGCAAATTTGTTTTTGTGTTAATTATCAAGTTTTACAAAAAGTCGTAGAACAAATGTTATTGGGATTGATGTAAGGAAGCCGCCTGCAAAAGGTGATGCGCTAATTACAAATAACCCGGTATAAATTATCTACCCTTTATGGCAGGTAGTAATCATGATATAGTGTTGTTTGCTGATGACACATCATTAATATTTAAAATTAATAGACAAAAATCTAATTATGACGACGTAAACAATGCACTCTCAAATGTTTTACAATGGCTTAATGTTAATAACTTAGCTTTTAATGATAAAAAAACCAAGTGTATATTTCAGCACCTAATTTAAAACAAGTCAATTCAAACTTGCAAATGAATGGTAAAAAACTAGAGTTAGTAGATTCTACTGTTTTTCTTGGTTTGACTGTAGACTGTAAGTTACTATGGGGAGCCCACATCTCACAACTGGCGAGTAGGCTTAGCTCTGCAGCGTTCGCGGTCAAGAAAATTCGCTCTTTGACTAATGTACAGACAGCTAGGATAGTATATTTTAATAACTTTCATAGCTTAATGTCTTACGGCATCCTTCTGTGGCGAAACGCTGCTGACATTAATACGATTTTTACGCTGCAAAAAGAGCTGTTCGTGGAATTTACAAACTTGCAAATAGATATTCTTTGAGAGAAATATTAAAGGAGTGGTATTTAACCTTCGCGTCCCAATACATTTATGAAAATATTTTGTATACTTACAAAAATATTGATAATTTGTAACGTTTAATGATAATCATGTCGATAATAATTCGGTAAAAACTAGGCATGGAAATAGATTAGCTTTCCCAAAGTATAGGTTGGCCAAGAGCAGCAAGTCGTTTATCGGTATTTCGATAATATTTTTTTATAAAATTCCGGAGTCAATTCAATCCCTGCCTTTTAATAAATTTAAAGTTGCAATTAAGCAAGTATTGTGCAAGAAAGCTTACTATAAAATCAAAGACTATTAAGTTGATAATAAAGCATGGGATTGATATCTAGACAGGCTATTTCTACTGCTATTCAAGATTGTTTTGTACCTATGAACTACTCTGTAAACAGCTTGACTAGGACATGATACTTAACTTTAATTATGTAGGTACTGTTACCGTTTTTTTTATTATACATTTTATTTTGTACTCTTTTCTCGTTCCTCCTCTCTCTGCTTAACCATATTGTACGGATTTCCTATTAATTAGCTGTTTTGTGAGGTCCTTTAGTACCTTATTTGGCCCAGGGTAGTCATGCAGATCAGGTGCCGCCTTCGGGAAACGGTCTGCTCTGGTACCGAATTATGGTGCGGGAAGAAATCCTTAGTTAGTTCGTACTAGCGTTTTTATATTTTTTTACTTTTATATTGTTGAGTTGAGGTTCGAGAAAATAATTTTATATGTTTACTGAATGTACACTTTATAACTGTATAATTTCCGAAAAGAGTGCTGGGAGTTTTTTTCCGCCGGCTTTTTTCTCTCGGTCCACGGCTAGGTAAAGTCGAAGTTTGTGCCATTGACGTTCATTAAGTATATGTTACATATCTATGCTGAAAAAAAGAATTTTGATCAATTTTAATTCCTCAGGCGGCAATAGACAACGACACCCGCAGCGAGGAGGAGCTGCAGTCGATGACGCTGTTCACGTACCTGCCCTCGCTGATGCTCAACTACAGCCAGGGCTCGCTGTCTTCCATATTCTACGGCGCGTTTGGTGACAACTGCTGGTAATTTTAACCTTTGATAAATAAGAAGTTTACTAAATTATACGGTTAAATAATACAACAGGCTTATTCTCCTTTTGTGGATTTGTTAGATATTTATTTCATAATCTTGGAATTCTCTCTTACTTGCCTATATTATCATTGATTTAATTGATCAAGAACTATTTACAGACTTTCTGCCCTTACAGATTTTACCCACAGCTAAATTCCTGTTCACGTTGGAATGTTGTGTTTTAAATCGCGGTTAAAAAAAATACCTTATCTTATATCAGGTCATATCTTACCCATTTACCAAGTTTCATCCAAATCCAATCAGTGGTTATTGCTTGAAAGGGTAACAAACAAACATTCTTACAAACTTGCACATCCATAATATTGGTAAAGATTTATTTAGTCGATACCTTTTCTTACCACCCCCAAGACTTATTAAACCAATTGTTCCAGGCTAATAACAACGGGCATACTATCCTGCCTCCTGCGTTTCTCTCTCAGTGGCCTCGTATTCTTCCTACTCGCGGTCGCCGAACGCGCGTTCAAGCAGCGTTTTTTATACGCTAAGCTATTCACGCATTTGACTTCGGCCAGAAGAGCCAGGAAGTCGGAATTGCCGCATTTTAGACTGAACACAGTTAGGAATATCAAGACGTGGCTGTCGACTCGGTCTTATTTACGAGTAAGTTATCAAGATTGTGATGGATAATAGATGATTTTGGTTTGAGTTTTTAATTTCGTTTTATACTGAGTCATAATATTATGGAGAAGTTTTATTGGCAGCATAAAATCTCTAAAATACAATAATAAAATAGTCGAATTTCGCCCAAAACTTCCAAATAAACGAATCGTTTTAATCCTTTAACTTATTTTGATTTTGACAGAAACTTGGCATTTATTAATTGTCATTCGATTGATTTACTACTTGACAATTACGTTTTGACAGTGATATTAAAATTCATCAAGGATCCAGAATTCCCCTATTATCAGAACTTATTTTTTTGTTTATAAATCTAAAAAACACCTTCGTTTTGTTTATTCATACAGAAGTATGATAGCATGCAATTATAAATAATCAATATCTATACTAATATTATAAAGCTGAAGAGTTTGTTTGTTTGTTTGAACGCGCTAATCTCAGGCACCAGTAGGTTCGAATTTAAAAATTATTTTTGTGTTGGATAGACCATTTATCGAGGCAGGCTTTAGGCTATATAACATCACGCTGCAACTATTAGGAGCGAAGAAATAATGGAAAATGGGAAAAAACGGGGAAAATTATTCATCCTTGAGGGCTTCCGTTGCGTGCGCTGCGAAAGCGGTTCTAGGAACCAAAAATATATGAAACCGACTTCTACGCGAACGGAGTCGCGAGCGGCCACTAGTCTTCTATATCTATACATATAATAAATCTGTAGAGAGGTCAATTCTGTACATGAAATATATTTCCAAAATAACTATAAGGGGGTGATTAGGGATCGTTACTGATGCCAAAAATGCAATCAGTAAAATTTTTGTCTGTTTGTCTTATAATCGTTATAGAAACAAAAACTACTTGACGGATTTTAACGAAACTTGGCACAATTATTTTTTATACTCCTGAGCTAGTTATAGTATACTTTTCATCACGCTACAATCAAAATAGTTAAAGCTACACAGAAGTCATGTATGACGGAAATCTCCTTAAAATTATATAAAAAAATAACAGCATATGTCTTTCTTTTATGGTTTACTGACAACACGTGTAACTCCCGATAGCTTAGCAGTTTGAAGCTTTCTGATTATATTTGTTTACTCTTACGTTTATAACACTCTCAGTCTTCCCTAATTGAAAAAGTTAATATTATTAACTGTTCAATAACAAATAATCATAGAAGTCGGTATAAAAACACCAAAGTTATACATGACACGCTAATAATAATAAGCCATCGCGCGTGAATACTGAATCCTACTAATATTATAAACGTGAAAGTTTGTAAATACGAGTATGTATTAGATGTATGGATGTTTGTTACTCTTTCGCGTAAAAACTACTGGACGGATTTGGATGAAACTTTACGGTAATGTAGGTTATTCATCAGAATAACACATAGGATACTTTTTACCGCGGGAAAACTTCGCATTCCCACGGGTAACTGACTTCAACGCGGACGAAGTCGCGGGCGGCCACTAGTTATCAATATTTTTGAAACTTTTTCAATCCTACTAATATTATAAATGTGAATGTTTGTGAGTATGGATGTATGTTACTCTTTCACGTAAAAACTACTGGACGGATTTGGATGAAACTTTACAGTAATATAGGTTATACACCAGAATAACACATAGGGTACTATTTACTGCGGGAAAACTTCGCATTCCCACGGGAAACCGACATCCCCGCGGACGGAGTCGCTGTCGGCCACTAGTTATCAATATTTTTGAAAGTTTTTAAATCTATACTAATATTATAAAGAGAAAACTTTGTTTGGTTGTGTCGAATAGGCTCAAAAACTACTGGGCCGATTTTAAAAATTTTTTCACCATTCGAAAGCTACATTATCCACGAGTAACATAGGCTATATTTTATTTTGGGAAAAATAGGGTTACGTAAGATTGCAAAGTTAGTTGCGGGTGAAACCGCAGGGCGGAATGCTAGTAGTTAATATATGTATTGTCCCCAGCGGCGCGGTCCGCAGCGCTCGGTGGACGTGATCGTGTCGGCCGCGTTCATGTTCACGCTCGTGCTGCTGGCCGGCGTGTGCGCACAGCTGCTGCGGGTATGTATACGTATACTGTGGTGCTAGGGCGAGGGCGGATCCAAGGGGGGGGGGGTCCAGGTCCTTGGTGGACCACTAAATAAATTGTTAAACATTGAAAACATGTATTTTGACCATTGGCGGATTCACAGATTTGCCGCCTGTAGACTATATTTTTTTTGCCGCCCCTATGTTTTTTGATGCCTGCAGTTGTAACTATATTACGCTCGGTCTATCTGCTACTTAATTTTTCTTCAAAGCTGTAAAATACCTCGCACAGAACTTGCTTTCTTACCTCCACTCCGATCATAGGACTACTGTAAGAGATTCCTCTAGGCCCTAAGGGATAAGTAGTACCTTTGTACAATTTTTTCTTTTACTGTTTTTATTATTGTGTCAATCTTTACTGTGCATTTGTACATTAATTATAAATAAATAAATAAATACCTACTTGCATTAACATTTCATTATACCTCTAAATATAGCTTTTTTTCTACTATTTTTCACTCAATTACACGCCTCAATATATTCAAGGCCTAGTTAACTACTAATATTAAAACGCAAATGATCTTAAATCTTTAGAAAGTAAGATAGTTGCAAAAAGGATTATACAGGATCGCCAGAAAAGATACGCCCAAAATTTTTTTAGGTTTCTCGTGCTGAGAGGTACCTACCTGAAACATAATCTATACTAATATTATAAAGCTGAAGAGTTTGTTTGTTTGTTTGTTTGTTTGTTTGTTTGTTTGTTTGAACGCTCTAATCTCAGGAACTACTGGTTTGATTTTAAAAATTCTTTTTGTGTTGAATAGACCATTTATCGAGGCAGGCTTTAGGCTATATAACATCACGTTGCCACTATAAAGAGCGAAGAAATAATGGAAAATGTAAAAAAAACGGGGGAAATTATTCATCCTTGAGAGCTTCCGTTGCGTGCGCTGCCAAAAACGGTTCTAGATACCAAAAATATATGTATGAAAGAATTAAGGGAACTTTTTACCGCGGGAAAACTTCGCATTCCCACGGGAAACCGACTTCTACGCGAACGGAGTCGCGCGCGGCCCCTAGTTACTTTATAAAATTCCGGCAAAATTGCAAATCGATCAATTTGAATAATTTATTTTTTGCTACTATTTCCGAACTGTGCATTTATGCATAAAATAGTCAGCCTCATGACATTAATAGAAGTTACAAATAGTTTGATCTTAAGTTGAAAATTATGTTAAGCTATCGCTTGATTTTTTTTACTTAAAATTTAAAATATTAAGAGGTAATTACTAAATTAATAAGTAGCTTTAGAAGTGGCGTTTAACTCTAAGCTGGAATTATTGCGTTATTTTTCGCTGAAACCAGCGTTTAAATAGCGAGACGAAAAATTTCTAAGAAATTGTTTTATTAATATAAAAAAAAATGGGTTTGATTATTCATAAGGCCAATTTTTGAACAATATTAAGTTTTTTTACCATAATTTCTCAACTTTAATTCAAACTTTTTGTAACTTCCGTCAATATCATTAGGCTGTTTCTTTTGTGCATAAATGTATATTTTGGAAAAAAATTGCAGCAAAAAAGGTATTCGAAATTCCTTTTCTTTTTTTTTTAATTATTTGTGCTGTTCCAGTGGAATTTCGTCGAAAATCGTAACTCAGAAACTATGCAAAATCGTACAAACTCAAAACTAAGTAACACCAGTAATTTTAAAAGTCACTTTTTAAAACGGCATCTTTAGAGTTAATACATAGAAGCCTTATAAAAATACGGTTAATTCAGAACTGTCAAAAATGTTGCCATACCATGACTGGAATAGCCGCTACCGCAAGCGAACGTGTAAAGTTTCTCGTTTTTATTCGTAAATTCATGAATTGGTCGTCGTATGAAAACTCTTTCATTAGCCCTGAGTTTTGACTCTATGTAATAACAAAATCTTAGTTCCGTTTATCAATGCACTAACTCCTTAAGCAAGAATTTATCATAGCTAACAAAACAAATCCAACAAGATAATAAATAACTTTACCTTGGAATACTGAATTATTAAAAAATGTGATATATGCAACTGGAACTCAAATTCTCTTGAATAAACGGACTTATAAAATGTTAAGACTATTTTTCTCTATTTTAATCTATATAAAATATAAACGAGCAAATCTGCCGCCCCCTAAATTCTGCCGCCCTAGCGTACTTAGCCTAATGGTAAATCCACAACTGAAGTTTGACTTGAACACTACTATGTGACCCCCCTCTGGCGCTAACGCTGGATCCGCCCTTGTCTTCCCCTAAGACTAGGTTGCGAGTTTTGTATGCTCTAAAAAAAATGTTTTGGCATTTTCTAATTTTGAAATTATAGTTTATTCGCGTTAAGAAAATAGTGAGTGATCGTTGTCAGCCGGCCTGGCCACGCCCCCCAGCCAATTAAAATGCTAGAAATTAAAAAGTCGAGTTCACAGTGACCAGTTGAAGTCTGACCTTCGAAGAAAACGGTTGTGGATTTTGCGTGACTTGTCCAACGATAAATTTTGAAAAAATGAATACTTCACCAATTCCAAAGAATAAAAGTGGATCAATAATCCATAGTGGAGAGAGACATAATTTACAATGTTTATAAGTACTTTAAATTGTGTGATTTAAATGCAACTGTGGAGAGCATAGTCATAGAACAGCAAGTGCATGCGGCATGTCCGAAAATACTGTTTATAAAATTATTATTTTTCTTTCGTACTTTTACTCCACTGTGAATACACCCTTATCCTGTAGTTGTCACTATTTTCTTAACGCGAATAGACTATAGTAATAGTAGATACTAACTAGCTTTAAGTCCGCAGACTCGTCTTCAGAAATTATGTCTGTATAAACGTAGCGCTCATAATGATGTAGCTTTCTTATAGTCATAATACCTCACATTCAAACCCACAAACTTCCTCCCTAGAGTAATTTTTCATTCCAAAAATTTCTCGCTAAATGTCTAAATTTCTTACTCTCAACACCAATGTGATTGTGGATGTATATAGGCGTATACAGAGACCGGTGGTCATCTCTGGAGGAGGCCTTTACCTTCAATCAATGAAGGGTTCTTGCTTTTTTCAGTATTTTTAAGTCACAATATTATGGAGAAGTAATAATAATAAAACATAGGTCGATTATGCATGACAATTATATTAAATTTAATTTTAAAAATAATGTATATTTAAAATCAAAAAATAATAATAATGATTCTGTAATTTATTTTGTATTTGTAATTTGTTTTGCAAGAAATAAAAGGCTTTTTTATTTTTTATTTATTTTTATTTTATTATTGGCGTCTCATCAAAATAAATGATTCAAATACTTTTTTTTCACTAATTTCCAGGACTCCGGCACCATCGAGCAGCGCTGGCTGCTAGAAGCCATGGTGTGGAGCGTCTGCCTCGGCATCTACCTACTCCGTCTATTGACCCTCGGCAGCAACGTCAACAGGAAGTACCGGAGCTGTCTCTCCGTGATACTGACGGAACAGATCAACCTGCACCTGGCGATAGAACAGAGACCAGAGAGCAAGGAACAGCTGACGGTGGCGAATAATGTGCTGAAGCTTGCCGCGGATTTGTTGAAGGTGGGGTTTGTATTGGTGATGCTTGCTAGCAGTGGCGGGGCGTGAACTGTGTTCTGGGGAGGTTGAACTAATTCTATGGCAAATTTCATTAAAATCGGTTTAGCGGTTTTTACGTGAAAGCGGGAAATACGGACTTTACGGGGTAAAAGAACTATGACTTACTATGATAAAAAACTATAAGGATACAAAGGAAAAAAAATATAAGGATTTTAACCATTTGACAGCACAGATTTTTTGGTGGTTTTTTTCTGCCCCATTAATTTTAACTACCATTACTATACTTTCTAAAAAAATAATTTCCGGCGAAGATACGAGACGAGACCAAACGTTGGACGTTCTTAACCTCTTATCTATTCAATTATTCGTTTATTTTCCATTACAGTAAAATAAAACGACTTTAACTTAACTTTGCAATTATTTGCAGGAATTAGACGCCCCGTTCAAGATATCCGGAATTTGCGCGAACCACTATCTCTACACCATCACCAAAGTGGTGATCCTATCAGCTCTGTCCGGAGTATTATCAGAAATGTTAGGATTCAAACTAAAGCTGCACAAAATTAAAATAAAATAAAACGCAAGTTAACAATCGTGGTGTAAAAAAGATTGGTGATAATTTAGGGCCGTTTTATTAGCCGCTCTTATCTCCGATCGCGTACTTGAGTAGAATCTCATACATTTAGGTTGCTTAGGTGATTGGTATTGAGAGCTGTTTATTAATACAGACCTAAGGAGTTTAAGCAAGAGGGGAATTACAAATGGAATGCGATGATATGATTAAACCAACGAAAAAACTTTTGAGATGAATTTGACATCTTTTACTCTTATAGGTAGCATATTATATAAATCTATTTTCTTAATTCATTAAATAAGAATAATATGGGCTATGGGCTCGTTATTGACTTTGAAGTGGCCTCACGAAATCAGCGCATAAAGAGTTGCTCACGCAGTCCATCTAAATTTTGACAGTAACTAACAAATGCATATTTTATGTGATTTTGCGCGTAGTAATAAATATACATGGTTAAAATAATAAATATGCGCAACTTAAACATTTCAAACTCTTAGTGGTAATCTCCTAGTGTTTCTGTAGCGTTAAATATCACTTATTTCTATCCTTGGTGCTAGATGAGAGCAGAATGAGATGGTCTTAATTTCTTAGGCGTTTAAGTTTTTAAGTGTCATAGAGGTCTATATAATAGTGAATTTTAGAACACTAGAATAGAAATAGCGGCTGTGTAGTTAGTAACGTTTATTAGATGCAATTTTCTGAACTCTTTAAGAATCTATATGTCTCAGTTTTACTTACTATTCTAATATTTTCAAATCTCTAATGAAAGAGCCATACCTACCTTTGTGTACTTTATAAACATAAGGACAGCCTTCTTCCTAGTAATAATAAAAACTTTACGTATCATTCTTTTAAATATAATATAAGTATGTTGACTGATAAGTCATATAAATTATAGACTTAAGTAGAATCAATGTTATGAAAATTAATACAGGGCAGACAACTCATAAAGTGTAATAGTAAAATTGTGTGTTTTAGCCTTTAATCCAGCCAAAAATAGGAAGATTTCTATCTCAATTTCAATCGCTATTAAATGTAAAGATGAACAAAACTATCAATCGATGTTTCCCATACACAAATAGTGCTGTTTTAAATTTGAAAATAAATTCTGGTATTCAATCTTATTGTTTTTGGTTTGATCAAAGGTAATGTACGAAGTGTTAATGTTTTGTCTACTTCACAATCACATTAGTTCATATTGTTATAAACTTTTATTGTGATCTCATGCAGATAGTATTTAAATAAAAAATATCGAATAAAAAGTATAAAATGTGTTTCTTTCATTATCACTACTACTACCAAACACTATCTACATGATTAGTCTTAAAAATTGTTGAGAGATATAATTCCCCCAACTTCTTACCACATGAGTAAAGAAACTGAACAGAGACAAAGCTTCTAAAGAGCTAGCAAAATTTATACCTATTTTGGTAGGGTTGGCACAATTGAATAAATTAAAAATATAAATGTACTTTTTTTTCAATTTTTTTATTAAAATAGGTTTTTTTTTACAAATTACATACTCTAAATATTTTTTTTTTATTACTTTTGGTTTTTAATAATTTGTTGTGTCTTTTAATCGAATGATAAATTCTAAATCTAATATAAAGTTTTTTCAAATAAACCAATGGGAAACACTCACATGGCATATGAAATGTACAATCTTGCAAACGTGCTAATATGTCATTACCAATATTAACATTTTTAATATGAAGATCAAAATATTCGCGAAATTTTTGCTCAAGCAATTCAACAAATTCAATAAAATTGTCAAAATGTATTATGTGAGAAACTCGAAAACAAAAACAAAACACGCACAACGTTCGAGCGTCGCGTCACGCCTGCCCTGAGATTGACCACTGGCTGATCTAGTTAGAAGCGGTTTCGGCTCATACGTGACAAGCGGCCAGTGGTCACGCACACACACGCGTTGCACTTGTAGTGATGTACCTGTCACAGCGCATTCGTATGTAGCTTTGTCTCTGTTCAGTTTCTTTACTCATGTGTTCTTACTAGCAATGCAAATCGCCATATTTGCAAAAAAAAGTTAATATTAGGGCGCGGACATAAGATTTGAGACTTAAGGAAACTGGTCTAAAATTCCGTGGATATTAAAAATAAAAGCAAAATACATTTTAATCAAGTTTATTTCTTGCATTCTTTTGTCTAAAACATACATAAATTCATTAGTTTAGGAATTGTCAATGACAATGTATTATTGCGTAAACAAAAATTGGTAATTACCTTTTCGTTGATAAAACCATGTTTTCATTACCTTACTTAAACATAGAGGATAGTAGAACCAAACTAAAGTTGTGATTACTTTCAAGACATGAAATATACAAACAAGAAACATCATTTACAAATAAGGCATTGTAAAATATAACAGTAGACTTCATATTTGTAGAAGAATGAAAAATATTTGTGCGATTGAAAAAAACATTCTATTTACAACACAAATAGGAAAATACATATTTTGGTGATACCAATATATCTATTACACTTGCAACTGTTTTCTTTTCATTATTATGAGCTACAAATAACACTTTATAGCACTCATAACTCTAATTAAAGACAGGTTGTAGTTTCTTTACTAGGATTATTAAATCTAGCTAGACTTTCATCTAATATACATACTAAAACAAACACAATACCTAAGTTTACCTTACATAGTAAAGAATTTGCCCTATTGTTCAAAGTATTCAAGATCAGTAAAACTAAACATTAATTCATTACTTTAAAAAAATCATTAGGACATTTTAAACTAAAACCAAAGCTGCTTCAATTTAACACACTCGAATATGTGAACAACAGGTCAAATTTCAATCAGTGAAAGAGCAGTAACATTCTCTATTTCTTTTCTTTTGTCAATTAACATATTTGGTTTTCATTGCCTTCTCGCACTTAATGTGTTAACCTTGCAATGTCGAAAAATTGCATTCGGAAGAAACATTTGACCACTACCATAGGCACCAATCTATAGAATATCTCCAATAAAAATACATTGAATATGCAACAAATGTTATGTTACAAGTTTAATAAGACATTTTTATTGCTATGAAACTCTTTTTGAGAAACAGGCCTAAGATGCAAGCACTTGATGAAACATTTAATGACGTGACATATGTGTTTAATCCACTGTGTCTTTTTCATTTGTGTGTTGTTAGTATGGAGATTATATAATTTAATTGGTTACAATACCCAAAATTTACATACATTGCAAATCATATCGCACAACTTAGATTACTCCCAGTCCCAAAAGTCTGATCAACTCCAAAATCAACTAATCAAACGATTTTAACAAGTTTCCCGGAGGGTCGACGACATTTCGGACACAAAAAACTCGGACAACTTGGCCAATGTATGGATTTTCAATTTTAATATTATTTTTTACCATACATTGGCCAAGGTGCCCCAGTTTTTTGTGTCCGAAATGTCGTCGAGCCTTCCCGGAGTTTGACAACCGCATGAGGTTTTACCACCCTTTTAAAAGTTTTTAATCAAATGTTTCCCCCGTCCGCGTTTCAATCGTCGCATTAGCGTCGTTCGCGCGACTCGGATCGTCGGTGCGAGCGACTGCGGCGGTGGTCGCGGTCCTTGTCGCGGGAGGCGCGGGCGCCGTCACGCGAGCTGCGCTTGGACCGCGAGCGAGATCTACTGCGTCTGGTGAAGATGTGGGGAGACGTGTATAATAATAACCTATTATATACCTATTGTTATAACGGGTGTAAAAAGACCACTTCCGAAGCCTGAAACCATGTATTCTTGGGCCTCAATAGTAACTAAATTCACTAACAGTGTAACCAATTTAAAAAAGTTATTAAGGATTGAAAAGTCATATTCGGCGATTGAAATCATCGCTCACACATCAACTATTGGTTCAGGTGCGATTATTTTCATTGCAAATTAAACTAAAACCCTATTTAATTTGAAATCATCGCAAAATCTGATAGTATAATTGCAATTTCGTACAATTACTTATTTTTTTTTTCTGTTAATCATAAAACATTATTTTTGCAACTACGTTTATTGTAAACTAACTCAGATTGAATGACTTTTCCAGTGGTAGTTAAGTATTATGACATAATAAGAAACCGTTTAAGCATTTTTGCGTGATTGTAACAACATCTGAAAATCCAAACATAATAAATGGAATATCATAACTAGATTCTCCTCTAGTCCATTGTGTTGTATAGTACAAGCTGTGTCAGTCTGGAGATTTATTATTATTATTTATTATTGCTCACCATGTTTTCCATCAACGTAAGTGTATGTTAATCATATATGAAATTAATTATAGTCACCACATACTTTATATCAATATAGAAATAGTGATCAATATTTGGTCATATTCATTTAACCAAATGCAAAAACTAGAAGGATTCTTGTAGTGACGTCAAATCGGTTTAGCTAGTTACAAACCGTACCGTATAAATCGATTACCTCCGTTTCTGATATTACGAATAGAACGCAAGAATTTTTTTCATTATCTTTATCAACCGCAAAGTTAATTGGACAGCATTATTATAAGATAAAATAAGAGCCTTTTAAGCCGAGTGAGACACACAATAAAAATAAATCACTTTATCGCAAAAAAACTAAATAGTAAGTACCCTAAAGTCACGATTACTTAATGTTACAGCGGTTGCTTACGCAGTTGTTATCACGTTTTAATCTTTCCATGCCATTACTTCGAAGCAGATAATAAACTTTCTATTAGAAATCTTCTTAGGTATACGTGTTTTATAGTTTGTTACAAGTCGTAATAATCATTATGAAAAAAAACTTGCATTCATAAATGTTTTGTCTAATGACTATACCAAAGGAATTTGCTTTAGAAAATAAAAATAACTGCGTTAAAAAACGCCTACAAATCAATCAGTAACCGGGAAGTGGATCAAATTAATTTGCGATATTTGATTTCAAGCATCGGGATAGGTAAGAGCAAATAAATCACGTAAATCGGTTCAGAAACCTCGACGTAATAGTTAACTATTATAACAAATAAGTTAACAGGATGTTTTCGCAGCCATAACTTCCTACATTGATAAACTAAAACAAGTTGTTTTTCCAGTAGTGTTCTATACCATAATATTTAAATCCTAATCCATATATCGATGCCAACCTAACAAAAACAAAATTAACCAACCTCCTGTCCTTGTCGCGGGTCGACTCGCGATTGTCGCGGTTTGACTCGCGCGTTGACTCGCGGTTCGACTCGCGGTTCGACTCGCGGTTCGCCTCGCGGTTCGACTCGCGGTTCGACTCGCGGTTCGACTCGCGCGTTTCGCGGTTGGCCTCGCGGTTCGCCTCTCTGTTCGCGTCACGAGCGTTGTCGCGGTCGCGGGTCTCGCGGTGCCTCCGGGCCCGGCGGTCTAATTCGCGACCGCCGACGTAGCGAGCGCGGCCGCTTCCACGCTCGCGTTCCTCCTCACCGCGCTCGTTACGCCGCTTTTCCACTGATCTCTGTTTTGTTTGGGGAGTAAATATCGATGTATAGATGTCGCTAAAGTGAAATCAATGAAGGAATTAATAAAAAAATTGGTGTCTTGTGTTTAAACTTATAAGCATACTAGCAACCCGCCCAAGGTTCGCAATGGATTTTGGCCGACTTGCTCACGAAACATTATTTTTTGGCTAACTTTAAAAAACTTTTCTGATTGTTCTTTATTTACAAATTTAAATGAAAAAACTACCTAAATGATAGCGAAAACCGCATTTAAATCCGTTTTCTGGTTTAAGAGGAGATAGCGGCCAAACATACAAACAGACACAATAAGCGAGTTGGATTTATACTATGTAGTGATAATGATGATGATAATGATAATGATAATGATAAGAATGTAAAATCGTTGTTACTCTATTCAAATGTTCGCTTAAAATTCCTATAATCTTTGTCTTTCTAAAGCTAATGAGATTAGAGAAGTTTATTTAAGTATCTTGTGTCTTGCTAATAAACTTGGAAAACATTGAACAGGAATGTAATGACAAAACTTACTTGAAGATCGGATAGCTTCTCGCGAATGCTGATAAACCCGAGATGCAGCTTCCCGCCGAAGTGGTCGGCGAGTCTCCGATCGTTGTCGTGTATGCCGAGGTAGGCGGAGCAGACTTCACACACTCGCAGCTTCTGTTGCTGGTACGACGACGCCGGCATAGAGTTGCGGTACTCTTGCTCGGCGGCTTGCTTCTTCTTACGCAACTCTTCGATCTAGAGCGGGATGGAATACCTTACATGTTATACAGGTGTCAAATTGGAGATTGAACCTAGAGGACTCTGAAAATTGGCTTATTGTCGTGTCTTAAAAGATATTACGTACCTCTCCCATAAGATTCATGCTCTCTTCGACCATGCCCTCTTCACCCAAGGCCTCGGCTCGGGCCAGTTTCTGACCGATCTGTTCCGCCAGTTCATGAACCGCGTTCGCTTTCTCGGTCACCTCGGCCGACAACTCTTCTTGGGTCTCGGCCAAACGTTGCTTAGCGGCTGTTGTACGGCGGTCGCAATCCGCGATAAAGGCCTCCAAATGTTCCGTGGCCTTTGAAGAACCAACACAAACACTTTAACTATAGCACTCGAAAAGCAGTGGGATAAAGCAATGGTCTTTTAACGAGGTTCATTAATAGAATAGTAAATATAAAGTGTCACATCACCAAATCCTCACGCTGGATAAATATTTGGAACCTGACGATCTGCAATCAAGAATACAGCTGCCTTTTTAAGATTTTTTTAATCTTTCAGTTGCTCATGTACAGGCTTTTCGAAGATATTTTAAACTAGAGTATAGTGCATCTTTATTCATTTGTTTTTGTAAAGTTTAAATTATAGCAATCGACAAAATACTCACATCGATGTCGTAAAAATAATCCTTAGTTTTGGAAGCAATCTCATAGTCAGCCCTCAGAGCCAGGTCATGTATTTTTGGACACTCACCTAAGTCCATGCGCTGCAATCAAATCATATATCACAAACTCAATATTGTTTTATAAATTACTATACACACATGTATTGGGCATCTTTTTCATAAAATTGTTTCAAATACAAGATACATGTGTGCTTATTCACAAAGGAAGTCATTGAAAACTAAACAACTGAGTTGTTTATACAGTTGTAATATTTCCCAAGACTTCCAAACAAATTCAATAATAACAGCAACCATGTAATAATCAATAGCTTGACACAGTCATAAAACTAATATTACTGAACTTCCCATATCAAAATAATCATAGAAGGTCCCATAAACTCTTAAAATAATACATACAAATAACTGCTCAGCGCACCACCCGTTCAACAGCCACGGTTATAATTACAACTATTTACTCACAAATATTTGCGAGACACACTCTAGAAAATAGCCCATGATGATTCCAAAACACTATGTGCCCCATTCACTGCTTGTAGAAGGTACAAGAGAGAAATCAACAAAAATAAAGCAACAGTGAATGTATTTAAACTCTAATATGAACAATAAAAGAGCTTTACCAGAAATCCTAACACAGGAAGCACAATAAAATGTAGAAGTACTCAAGAATGTTTAGCTAGTTTTGAACATCAATAGCTAAAATAATATAAAACATATAACTTGGAATACAGTACAAAATACAATCTTTTTATCCAAATAAATAGCATTTTATGTTTGTATAAATATTTCTTTCATACATATTTTTTTATTTTTTGATAACAATCTTTGATACCCTTTCCTTATTTTAGAATTAAATTAACCTATTTTAAATGTTTTTATTTGAGAAACAAGCTGATAATTTCTATATTGAATATTTAAGCCCGTTCTGTGCATTTTGGGTTAGGTTAGAGTTATAAATAATAGTTTGGTTCAAATATTTTTGCATGCTCGATTTGCCAACATTTTATAAATGGCTAATTTTGAGAATTTTGTTGTACGTACCCAATGTAGTATCTTAGACTCACCAAATTGCTCTCACCTGGCTTAAGAATCCATTATCCTAAATTTTATTATAGTACTCACCAAAACCGCAATAACATAAGAATGTCTTAAGCCTGTGAGAGTCTTAAAATAACCTGCATAGTAAAAACAGTCAGCTAACTGTAAATGTTTTATACATACGTACATTTTGGTACTTACAGAACAGCCTAACTATTATCTCTCATCTGATAAGTATTGTGGCAATAAAGACTAGTGTTGGGCATTTTCTGAAAAAGCATATTTCACCAGAGTTAATGCTATTCCCAGGTTGCTTAAAATTACTACAATAATATACTCGATTCAAGAATGTGTAGTATACACAGCAAAGTGATTATTCAATGTAGCGAAGAATAAACTTATATAAAAAAGACTGCTGCAAGTTTGAAGAAAAACAATTCAAAATAACAAGACTTGCAGCAACCTTATTTTACAATTAAAATTGTGTATGTTGAAAATAAATGATACATAATGTTAAGAATTCCTGACTTTATTAACTTTCCCCCTTGATGAGTAACAAATAGGTACTACTGCCAAATTGTTGTCAGAAAAAGCAAATTTAGTTAACCCATTTAAAAAACAGCAAAGTTAAAGTTTTGCCTACCGCAATAACAAATCATAAGATTATAACACATACCGTGGATGACAGAATTTCATGTGGACAGCATTGCAACAGAAAAGATTTGCATACAGTATCGTCGTAAAACTTAACACCATGGCGATCGGATTCACCTGAAAGTAAAATATGCCTTTAGAAACATCATAATTAAAAGATATGTAGCATCGATGTGAAAATTACCATTGCGAGCGGTGCCCATCAGTTGGTCAAGCATCGCCCTCATTTGCTCGTGGGCAGACATGATTCCACAGTGAGGTCTCAGTTGAACACGCAAAATACAATTCTTACAATCAAAGACATAAATTAAGCCCCGCAACGAGTTTCAAACAAGTTTTTATTATTGATTTGGTTTTAAAATTGTAGCGAAATATTGGACTTCACCGTAACCAAAGAGAATTGAAACACTACGTTAGAGCTCATTTACACGATACCATTTTCTTGCACGTTCAATAGCAATAATTGAATACAATAGTGGAAGCGCAATATTTGCAATCAATAATTGTAAGCAACTGTTTACACGTTGATATTATTTATAAAGTTGAACGCCATTATTGAATGCAAATCTTGAAAAGAAATAATTGCCAGGGTGTTTTGTTTACATTGATACCATAATGGTAAGGAGATTATCGCTTTCAAGAATTGTCTTGTCTAAACATCGACTTGTACGTTCCTGTTCCATTTACTGGCACGTTGCTTCAAGAATTGACCGTATTTGCTCAGACGAATATTTTCATTCAAGTTTTGGACGTCTTCGGATAAAATGACTATCAAAGTCAAGTGACAAACCTATTGAATACAAGTATTGCACAAGAAAATATTGTATGTACAGTTTAAACTGAGAACATTCTTGAATGCAAAACTTGCCTAGTAGAGAAAGAATATGGCATGTTGTTTATACGCTGCAATTCAAGTATTGCTTCGACATAATTGTACGCTACAGGCAAGAAAATGGTATCGTGTAAATGAGGCTTAATAACCGCAACAAACGCAATCTTTCTTGCTAAATAAACCTCAATGACGTGACGTTTGAAACCTATAGACAGACTATATGTCAGGATTTTTTTAAACGTGTGGCTAAGTAGCCATTTTTGTGTCTTATTATAGACGTTATTTCATTAGATGTTAATAATAAAATAAATCGCCAAAAGCACGCAGTTGTGAACGACTGACAAAAATTGACATTTTTGAGGAATATTAATCATAATAATATTTATAAATTTATTATAAATAAGTCATTGTTAACACATATGGGTTGAACCTGTGTTAAGTGCACCAAAGCAATAAAATTAAATAATACTTCTAACATAATATAAATATTTTTTTTTTACATTTTATATGTTTCATGTAACTGTATTTAAATTTTATAAGAATTATTTAATTTTGACGATAATTTTATTCAAATAATTGTATTTAATAATGTGATATATTTTTTATTATTATTATTAACTTTTTGAGCAACTTAGGTTTCATTTAATAACTACCACTGCCTAAGGAACGTTGAACGTAAGGGTGTTATGACTATTGGTTTTCATGTCATTGCTTTTGAATGAACGAATGAACGTGGCGTATTGGAATTTCCAACTTAACGGAAAAAGAGAACAGAGAATTAATAATATTAAATCTATATAAAAATTGATGAAGTTCACAAATTTGGCAGTAAAAGAAGAGAGCTCGCATACTTGATAAAAGTGACGCACGGGTATAGTGCCAAGATCAAGCTGCACCAATTAAAAAATTCAGAAGTCACATGAGGCCACGGAACAGAGAAGTAGATGGAAGTGTGAAGTAGGCGGGGCACGCGTTCCACTAGTAAGCGTAGGTAGGATCGCAAACCCATGCCTCAGTCGTACCTGTCTTATTGTCGTGTTCGGTTGTGTTTTGCTGTGATCGTATTGCGTTTCCTAATCTAATATCAACTTTATTTTCAAAGCAGTAAAGTTCAATTCATATTTGTTCTAATTCTAATGTAACACTGCTGCCATCTATTGTGGAGATGCTGAAACATAAAACATAACAATTGTAAACATGAACTTTATTTGCCAAGGAATAAAGTTCAACTTACATTGTTAAATGTAGGAACGCCACCTATTGTTAAGTAATTGAAGTTTTTGTATGTCAACGCGAACGTGAAGTAAGTTGCGGAAGGTCGTAAATACATTATAGGTTTAAGTTAGGGATGTTACGGATATGGATCCGTATCGGATATGAAATTATTTCGGATTATCCGGTAGTTTCGGATAGTTTCGGTTACGGATATTAGATTCTAGGAATTTCAAAATTAATACAAAAAAAATAATAATAAAATGGTTTTATTTATATAGAGGAGGACGATGGGTGAGAACGATGACATCTTAAACACCGCTACATTGAGCTCAGAGAGAGAACCAACACTTTGGTCACAGTTCTGTAAGCGGTTTACGAAACGCAGCCAAAAACAACTTGTCGTAACGTGTTTCATTTAGATTTTTAGATTCCGCCACTATCCGAAATTATCCGAAACATTTATTTCGGTTTCGGTTACGGATACGGATATTTTTTTATTTCGGATATCCGGTAGTTTCGGTTACGGATATGGATATCCTTAACATCCCTAGTTTAAGTAAAGTAAACTCTATTCATCACTGACAAGGTGTGTTTTTGCTTGGCAGCATTACCAATTGCGACCAATAAAAACAATTGTTTACATGTAGTGACTATGTTTATTATCAGTTCCATGTGTGAGTTTTGGCGACAGCGGTTCCGCTAGTAAGTTGGTCGTATAGCATTTCCATCTACTTCTCTGTTCCGTGCATGAGGCCCTCTACTTGAGCCAAGTAAATTATTCTTCGGTTGTAAATGTTGCTGTGAACACTAAAGTATGACAAAATATCTATAACTTTATTTTACCTTGGTATTTGTATTAATGTGTTTTAAAGTCTATAATTACTGCGATTGTAAATAAAAAAATTAAGGAGCTACTCTTCGCTGAGCCCATAAACACTCTTAGTTTATTTTTTCTATTTAAAATAACTTGGCAATACCTTTCCTCTTTGTAATATCTCTTTCATTCAACCGCTCATTCGTTCGTCGTGAGTTTTTGCCTCTCGCTCGTCTCGTTCTATCTGTCGATTTGTATGTGCGATTGTTGGTGTGAAATTGTTATTTTAAAGACGAAATAACTAATAGATAAGAATCAGCGTTACGAATTGTACTAAATGTTGGCTAATATCGAGTTATATCCCTAAATAACTCAATTGTGCTTTATTACGTTGGTCTTGTACCTTCGAGTGTGTTAGCAAATGATACTGTTTTTCTGACCTAAACAGTGTGATTCACTAAATACCCTTGGAATCTTAGTCTTCTATGTTGTAAATTGGAATTATAAAATTTACCATGGAATCCCAGGGAGAAACAGAAAGTGTCGAGTTTTGGAAAGAACGGGCCAAGTATTACGAAAACAAGTAAGGACCTACTTCCTCATAGCTTGATTACTTTGGCTTTAGAATTCTATAACATGTTAGTTTTTATTTTAGGGCAAATGAACTCCAACAAGAACTTGATGAGTACACGGAGAATTCTGCACAACTTGAAAAGGAGTTAGAAGCCTCATTGATGCAAGTTGAAAAGCAAAACAAGGATATGGGCCACTTGAATCAAAAGCTAAAAAATGACATTGAATTTCTTAGGGTGATTGATCATTTCCGTTTTTTTTGTTTATACATAAAAACAATGAAAAAGCCAATTTTCATTAATTGTATTGTTTTTTGCAACCATTCAAATTCATTTACACAGTTTTGTCTCAATACAATATCTGCATACCTCACAATTAAGTAATGGCATTTATTGCAGAATAAACTGGAGCGTTGTCAACAAGAAATGAATGATTTAGAAAATGAATTACAAGCTTTGAAGAAAGATAAGGAAAATCAAGGAGTTTATATAAGAGAGTTAGAACAGAAAAATGATGATCTTGAAAGAGGACAAAGGTATATAAAGCATTGTTTAAACTTAAAACATTTCTTGACATTAGACAAATGAATTATCAAAATTCAATCAATTGCATTATATAAATTACCTTTTTTTACCAATGAAACAACAGGTAATTGATATGTCCCCAAAAAAACAGATTTCATTACAGAGACTTTTCAATTTCAGGGTTATATCAGAATCAGTTGCATGTATAGAAACATTGCTAAATCAAGCATATGAACGAAATGCAGTGCTAGAGAGTGAAGTTGATGAGATTGAGAACCTACGAGTAAGACTGCAGAGAGCTAATGATGAAGCCAGAGGTTTGTTTAACAATTTTAAATTAAAAACAAATCCTTATGTATGGACTTATGTTATTATATCATGTTAAGACAGGTTTTACACTCACAAGTGATGAAATAAATATCATTTTAATCTAAAACTGTAGAAGAATACAATAGTTAAAAGTGTTGTACCTATTATGAATACCTTCCTATTAATGAGTTGTTTATTACAGATCTGAAGCAAGAATTGAAAGTTTTAGAAAAGGTTCCCACTCATAAGAAAGAAGATGGTAGTACAAATGAAGTTAGTGTGAATGGACACATTGCCAACCCACCTACTACTCGCACAGAAGTTGACATACAGTCTACTATCACGTCACCACATAAAAGTTTGTATCGTTTTCGTATTTTTTTTTTTTATAATAAAAAAATAAAATTACGTATATAGAATTAGGTAGTAGTATTATTGATTTTCTAATGCTGCAGTCATATTTACGGGAAATGCCGTTAATTATCGCGTTAATTTACGTTCATCTTTGGTATACCCACTGCCTAAGGTGTTAATAGAACAACGGCACAAAAGCAAAAACTCCAACTCTTGTTTTCATTAAAAAAAAATACTAGTCATTTGATGGGCCTGAACTTGGAAATTGAAGAGATTTGCTTTTTACTAATTAAAGATGACCCTAAAGGAAACACACTATTATATTTTTCTGATATAATCTGTAACCATGTTTACAGGAGAAATTAATGGCAACATGTTGACCCCATCGTCACGGGTGACAGCAATAAATATTGTAGGCGATCTTCTCAGAAAAGTTGGGGTAAGTGACACTAAAATATGTATAATTAAAGGGGTCATTGTATGTGTAGTGGTGCTTTTATCTATCGAGTATTTGGTGTCAAGTTTAAGTTAGCAGTTATCTTTATTTATTCATGTATGATTTATTAGATGCATTGCTATATAAATAGTGATGGTTGTATTTATAATGTAAATAACACTTTATAAGTATTTATATATTGATGTGCAGTATTACAGTTTGAATGAAATATATTTTTTATCTTATATAAGTATTGACATTTTGTTATTAAGTATTTAGTTTAAATGTCTAACCTTTAGTAAGATCATTTTATTCAAAATAAGTTAAACATCAGATAATTAAATGAAATTTGGCAAATAGAAACAAATTTCTGCTGGCTTAAATAAACTATCCTAAGAAATCTGATATTTTACTCATTTTTAACGCCTAGCTTTTTGCACACATTTTTTTAGGGTGTGCACCTTATTATCTTAAATATATCCTAAGATTAATTAAGCAATTAGTCAAAACTGTGAAAGTATAAGTTTTCATAAACGAAATAAACTGACCAGATAATTATAACAATTATGTAGTTTTTTTTTGTTATGTAATAATAGTTATGCAAATAACATGACACAGTTTCCAGTTCACAATATAAAGAAGAAATTGTATTACAAAAATATGAATAGTGTTATTGTGTGTTAATTGCTTTTTTAATGTTAACACATTATATTTGTCTCACAGAATAATATATTATTGTGCAATAATTTCGTAGATTTTCACACCTCTGATTTTGTAAAAATTGACAAATAAATAAAGCAGCACGACATATTATTTTAGTATAAGCCCTCTTGCATGAGTACGTTGACTGTAGTTTGCTTGTGTTGTATGTAGTTTGCATGTTGTTATTTGCTTCCAGCTTGAAAGATTTCTTTGCCGTGAATGTGGTAAGGTCAAATGTACGTGTGATGTTTCTACCGACGCTGTGGATGCAAGTGACCCCTCAAAAACGCCAGACCTTAGCATTAAGTGTAATAATGACGACATAGAGTTTAGAAGACCTCAACTTAATCGTCAATTTTCGGCCACGGATAACGCGCGGTTAACGCCTAAACCACCTTTGCCTCAAAGAGCGTCAGAAACGCCCTTCCAAAGATCCGTTTCAGGGGAAAATGGAAAATTACGAAGATCGTTTGCGGTACGATCGCGTGAAGGGTTAGAAAACTTACTCAACTTCTCTATTAAGAAGAAATAGTCTTTAGTTTGCGTTGTTAAGTTTAAGTTGATGCCATATCTAGTGTTAGGAACTCGTTTTAAGTGTTTGTAAATATTTTCTTTTAGGAAATTTAGTTCAAACGTTTCGTAGGTTGTATTTTGGGGCAGGGTATATAATATAATGTAAATATGTACATATACCTACACTCAACACTTCCCATCTCTAAACCTCACAGGCTTTCCGGTGACGGCATTCTTATATAATATCCATTAACTAATATTAACACCATTCATGTTGTACTTTTTCTTCATTGTAGGCTTTGGAATCAAAGTTAGCCTCGTGTCGTGGTACAGTTAGACCTAAAGAACATTCACCAAATCCATCAGCTGAAGTTAGTAAGGACTACAGGTGTGTACTGAAGAATTAGTTCTTGCCCGAGGTGTCTACATTCGTCCTAATAGCTTTTTAAGGTCCGATTACAATTTGTAACCGATTGAGATTCACATTTCCATACACTTAATAACTCTAATGTCAGTAAGTATTAAAAAATGACGAAAGCGTACGGAGAAGTGAATCTATGCTCACAGATCTATTTAGCCTTATAAATAAATAATTCTTCATAATAATATAATGTAATCGTAACTAACGCATGTGAAATCAAATCATTCATAACGGAGACAGTTTAACTCGAGTTTGCGCCTTATAGTAAGTATTTGTGCATAGAATTTATTGTTGCTTTCAGCCGTGACCACCGTGTTTTTACAAAGATTACTACTACTCACCTTTATATATTGTGTGTTATTTGTAATTAACATCAAACTTGTTTCATTCCATGTACTGCATAACTACAGTTTTTAATCTTGATAAATTAAGTGTTCGTATAATTTCCTCTCGCTCACATTTATGTAAAGTAAGTGAGATAGAATTATAAACGTTTAATTATTATGTGTTCTTACATCGCTAACATTTAACGACGTGATATCTTTCAACCCTACCAGAAAGAGTTTTATGTATATCGTTTATATTTTTATGGCAATAGCCTGTAATTTTTTACACTTTGCATCGCTATTACGTAACGCGTCTTTAAACCGTCTCATACCAAAATCGCGTCTATAAATGTAAGACCACACAGCTGAGAAAATCGTAGAAATGCAGTATCAATCAATTTAGTAATATTGTCACTAACTACACCATAGTTAACACGTTATTGCCCTTACATCTGTGATCAATTTCATTGCGTTAGATTAATTTTAATATCGAATATTCGTTCAACCTAAGGTCTCTCTAAATCTAATACTTGGAAAGCATTGGCTTAATGATAAAAAGATAAACCTAGGCCTATACTGAACCAGTGTTTTTTTTTAATTTGATGCGATTATAAAAACGACAAGCGTTTGTAAAGTGTGATGAAATAATGTACCTAGCGATTATAATGCACTTATTGCAATTAATAAATTGGAAGTCTAAATTATATTACGAAAATTGAATTTGAAAATACTAAATTATACATATTGAGATCTTTAGCGTGTGCATACATAGTTTTTACTGGATTTAGAGTCTCAGTCTACACAGTTGATTGTATTATAATATTTCCAATAAATATTCTATTAAATATTACTCATGTGTGATGAATTTAGAGTATAATATAGGTACTAGGCCTTGACGCTAAATTCAATAAAAATATAGTGTACATGTAAATATTATGTAAATAAAATGTTTCGAGAAAGTATGTATTTTGTATGATCTTTATTAGCTTGGTTTTAGATAGGATTAATATCTTTTGTGATTTAACAATATAGTATAATTAGTTTTTAAAATATATAAATGAATAAGAATTTAGGAGGGCAAAGGTCCGCACCATTCAGCTTAAAGTTACTTTAAAAATTAAGTATCCTGTTAACTGATTAAAATTAACTCTTTGAAAAAGTTTCAGTAATTGATTTAAATATATAGTATAGAGGTTATTGTTATATCTCTTAAAAATAAAAAGGAGTGTAATGTCACATTTTTAAATTAAAATCAATTGATACTCACATTACGCCCGCAGGTACCAAATGTATTAAAGAGAGAGAGATATATGAAATTATGGTGCGGATGACTTTATTATTCGACCGTAACTAAATAAACAAAGCTTAAATATGTACTGATTTATATACCTGTTTTCTACAAATTGTATATTATTACGTGACTAAGTGTGTATTGCATTTAATTGAGTCAAGCAGATATTTTGTATAAATTCATATAAAAATTACCCTGTATTTATAATTTTAAATTGGTTTTGCCGCAATCACGTAGATATCCTCTTCGCACTAAAGTTTGTACGGGTTTGTCAGTAGTTCCTCGTAGATTTTGATTAAAGTATGAATGTCATATAAAATTTAAGTTAAATTTAAAATGCCTTTAACTTTTAGTGGTATTACTTGTTAATACAAACTTATCCATTTTGATTTTATTTTATTATCCTAAATTTGAATTAGAAAACAACCTTTTTATTTTGTAAATTATCTAACTTTAATTAGAGCTTTAAAATTACTTTGATATAGTTTTAAAAGGGGCATTATATTTTATTTTTTAAATTAATTTCGACCCGAAGACAAGTTATGGCAATATTCTCTAAAATCCTTCTCCTAAGTTAATTATCATAAGATATTCAAAATGGGCGAGTGTAAAATAATAATTTTATTTTTGTCGCAATCACTTTTATATTAGTTATAGTAAATAAAATACACTAAGTTGAAATATGACTATTTATTTACTATTAGATTCATATTATAGGTTTCCCCGTAAATATTTTAGATAAAAGTCCACTCCATTCCATTTGACTAGGTATTTGTACTGGAGGCTTAAAACTTATTACCAAGTCTTCTATAGACTTACTGAAGAGTTTGACATTTAGTACTAAAGGTGATTTTCCACTATTCACAACTTCAACAAGAATGTTCCCTGAAAATAAAACCAAGTAAGTATGTTGCTGCCCTAAAATGTTAATAATATTATATTATAAGGATTTGGAAAATAACATACCTGCGACTTTATTTGATTGTATTACTTTCAAAATAATAACATAGAGTGGTAATGATTGAATCCAGTAAATAGATTTTGCTAAGATATATTGAACCATAAGGGATAGCAATCGAAACTGAAAAAAGTAATTGCATAACTTGGTAAATACCTAAAGGTTTTTATTTTAAAAATATGTTAGAAAAAGGTAAAAAGAATACTTACTGTTGTAAAAACTATATAATACATGGCGGTACTTGGTAGCAACAGCAACAATATTGTGAATGCAACAGTGCCCACAAATAATTCTTGATTAGTATATTCACAAGAATCTATTGCATTTCGTAAAGGATTATATTTCCTACCTACAAACAATCTTAGAAGTGCTATCAACCCAGATATCTGTAAATTGAATAATCTAAAGAAAAAAAACATGTTAATAAAATACTGTGATCCCTTATTGTAGTTCTAAGTTTTAATATTGTCAAATGTTACTTACCTCGCAGCATAAACATAAAAACAGTATGAATGGAAAGTAACTACACAAATAAAGTCAGATATCAGAGCTGCTTGAAATGTGATACCAAAATAACTTATGTAGTGGTAAACATCCAATATAATATCAAGTTTTTGTCCTGATATATCTAAAACAATATTGGTAATTAATATTTTATACACTTCTACATTATTCTAATTGTTATAAAATATCAATCACCAATAAATAACCACCACAGCTGTACATGATAAGAAAAGTATTGTCCAAGCATTTTATTGAAGGCATTATTTAGTTTCAATCCAGCAGGAGCACCCATTAGCCATTTCAATAGAGAATACATTGAGTTTACTAGTTTCTGAAACAAAATATGTAAGTAAAAAAGCAAAAAAACAAAATAAAATAAGTTTTGCCTTTTTTATTGTACAAACCTCTAAATTTTTCATCAATGTTTCTTTTATGATATTCTTATCAGGAGTTAAAAATTGTATCACCAAGTAACCAAGAAATACATCAGCCAAAATAGCAATAAGCAAGTTTCCATGCTTAATTGAAATCTAAAACAGTTTCAATCACTTATTATTTATCATTTCACAATATAAAAAACTAAAATCATAAGATAATGACTAACTTTTCGATTTCTTTTAATTGTATGTAAAAACCATTTTAAAAGCTGAAAGTAATTGTAGATATGCAAACATAACATTGAAGCTGAAAGCCATGTTCTATTTTCTGTTGTTTTATTAGAAGATTTGTTTTCAATGGCATATGACGTTCCCTGTATGAGCTTTTGTAAGGTGGTAAATTCATGATTTTCATCATTTAAAGATTCAGATTTCTTCATCTGTTCATAGTCATAATAAAGTATTATACAGTCATCGACATTCTGTTCTGTGTACCCCCTTAATTTTAGAGTCACAATTTCAGGGTATCCTAAAGTAGATTCTTGCAAAGCTATTAAGTTGGTCCATCCATGAAGTTTTAAGATTTTGCCTTTTTTTCTATTAAAAACTCCGTTTATCAAATCTATTTTAGATTCAGAACTTATAACGGATACCGGGGTTTCGGTTTTCTTTGGAGAAACATTGGTTACAAATATACAAACACAAGTTAATTTTGAAATACTTTGCACGTATCCTTTGAAATAAAATGCACCATCAGGCAAGGCGGTTGGCAAAATTAGCTTAACAGTACACATCAGTCTGATTTAATTAAAAGCTCTATCTTAAAATAATATCAAGCATTTAATCTAAAACTGTTTTATTTTTTTTTATTTTTTTTTTTCTTCCTCTTTGGCTTTGGCACGGTTTTGCGCATTACGCCAGTGTCAAGTATAATTTTGGTACATTGTAGTCAAACATTGGGAAGAGGTTTATAGGATGGGACGAGCGAGGATAAGGAAAAATAATGTATCAGAAAAGTTATAATAAAATACAAATAGAATTAAATAATAATAACACTTTGATAAGTTAATTAAAAAAAATTAATAGGAAACTGAAGATATCAATACATATGTAAGATTAATTATAATTTAATATTGTTTAAAAATATAAATTCGGTAATTATATTATAAATACGTATATCTAAAGAAGCTAATAATAACGGAATGGAGGTGGGAAATGGAATATCACAAGAGGTCAAGGATTGAAGGAACAAAGTTCTGATATGCAGAGGACATTCAAAAAATATATGATTTAGGTCCTGTACAGTACTGCCACATGAACACTCAGGAGACTGGACAATTCTTAGTCTTGATAGATGTTGGTTGGTACAGACATGACCTAACCGCATGCGAATTATAGTTGTAGTTGCACGTTTGCTCAGGTTGATTTTACAAAACCACGGCTTAGATGTTATTAAAGGCTGAATTTTGGAATAATATCTTCCTTTTGATATTGAGGCCATCCAGTACTCACTCCCAGCGCTTTTGAGGTGAGTTTTTGATAGCGACTTAAGGTCCTGGCTATAATTCTGATAGGGCACCATGTCTCCATTGTCAACGGCGTAGTGGGCTAGTTTATCAACCCTTTCATTTTCTTTGATGCCACTATGGCTCGGAATCCAAACGAACTGAATTGAGAAACCCAAATGTAAACATTGATACAGCAAATGCTTTGCATGTAACAAAACTGGGGATATTAAATTGTCTTTAAAAGGATATTTGTCTAAAGCTTGAAGAGCACTCTTGGCATCGCAAAAAATAACAGTATTTTTAATTTTACACAATTTAACATATTCAATAGCTTTTAAAAGAGCAAAGCACTCTCCTGTATAAACTGATGTTTCTGGTGGTAATTTAACAATTTCATAAATATCATATTGTTTGTGATATAAAGCCACACCTACACATGAGTTATTTGTATGTTTTGATGCATCCGTGAAAATATAATGCATATTAGGCCATGAAGTATTTATCAATTCTGAAAACTTTTCATTGGCTGCTGGATCATTCTTGTAGATGTTAATATCTAATTTTATATTTATATTGAAAATGAGTGCCTTGAAATCATATTTAAATAACGGGAAAATATCCGATTTAAAAGTAGGAGCTTCAATTTCTAGAAAGCGTTTATAGCTTTCTATTAAACATGGAGTGTTTTTGTGTACCCAATAAGATGACGAAGATATGAAATGATACAGGTCTTTTAATTTCCTTATAAGTAGATTATCAGTAATCTGAATACGACCAAAGAAAAATCTATCAGCTAAATACTGTCTTCGTAATTGTAGAGGGCATTCTACTAATTCTACTTGCATCGCGTTTATTGGTGACGATCGCATAGCACCTAAAATTATTCTTAGAGCTTTGGAATGAATCAAATCTAACTTACTAAGGGCTGTACAGGGTTGAAACAAGAAGGTACCATAATCTAAAACGCTTCTTATTAAAGCATTGTAAACTAGCTTCAGCGTAATTGGATGGGCACCCCACCATACACCTGTGAGACAACGTAAAATGTTAAGTGCTTTTTCGCATTTATTGATGACATATTGAACATGAGGCAAAAACGTTAACTTAGAATCAAATATTACACCTAAATATTTAAACTCATTTCCGTGTGGAATTTGTGTACCATTAATAAAAATAGGAATAATAGGAATAATTCTTGAGCGTGAAAATGTTAATTTGGCACATTTTGTTAAAAAAAGAGGAAGACCAATATTGTTCAATGTATTAGTTAAAGTGTTTAAACTTTGAGCCAAATTTGAATGCGCACATTGGATATCTTTATGAGATGTATACAACAAGATGTCATCTGCATATTGTAACATTTTTGTAGGTTCATGTATTACGGAATCTAAATCTTGTGTATAAATGTTATATAATATCGGACTTAAAACTGAGCCCTGAGGGAGACCTTTCCAAATAGTTCTTTTTATAGTTGTACCATCACCAAGAGCAATGTTTAGATGCCTTTCTGAAATTATATTTATTACAAAATTAATTAAACGTAGAGGTATTTCTAGTCGAGACATTTTTTGTTGTAACAATGCTGGTATGACATTGTCATAGGCCGCATTAATATCTAAAAACACAGCAACTGTAGACTGTTTCTGTGTAAGCGCTAATCGTATGTCAGTAATAAAATTACTAAGGTTGTCTAGCGTGCCTTTATTTTTCCGAAAACCATATTGACTTGACGATATTATTTTTTTGTTCTCAATGAACCATTCCAATCTTACTTTTACTAAAGCTTCAGCAATCTTTGCCAAAACAGAAGTAAGAACTATTGGACGATATGAACTAGAATTTGATGGATCCTTATTAGGTTTTAAAATAGGAATAATGTTTTGATTACGCCACGAGTCTGGGATATTACCGGATATAAATACAGAATTTATTAAATTTAAATAATACGTTAATGAATTTTGGCCTATATGTGTCAAAAATGAATACGGAATATGATCTAATCCAGGGGCAGAATCTTTTGTTTTTGATAAGATTCCTTTCAGTTCTTCTATTGTAAAAGGGGAGTTAAGATAATTATCTTCTAAAATATCATTATTCAGTTCAATAAGTTCCGGAACAAAGGGAGGCGCAAAAGCATTAATAAATTTAGAGGCAATGTCGGGAGATATTCTACTACTATTATTTTCTTTAAAAGCACATCTAAATATTTTTATATTACGCCAAATTATGGAATGAGGTGTTTGTGGGTTCAGAGTGGAACAGAATTGTTTCCATCCATCTAGTTTTTTCTTTTTCAAAAGTTTTTCTAGCCACATCTAAATAATTTTCATAATTTTCTTGACTCATGTCTTTCGCATATTTTTGCTCAGCAATTTTCCGTTCTTTTACTGCAATTGTACATTCCCTGTCCCACCAGGGAGGTGAAGATTTTAATCGATTATAATTATTATTTTTTATTGGTAATGTTTTATTCGCGACATCTATGAGTAAGTTTTGGAACAAATCTGAACAGGCGTTTTCATTTACTTGTGATACCGGTGGGAGAGTTTTAACTCTAAGATCGACTTGTTGACTAAAATTTGACCAATCTGTAAAATTATTGAGGTTATATTGACGAGTGGATGAATGTTTTACAATTTTTTTGTTACATGCTGTGCTAATAATAATTGGATAATGATCACTACCAAATGATATCGGAAAGGTATCCCACGCCATCAAAGCAGACAGATCTGGGGTACAGATCGACAAATCTACTGCACTTATATTTTCAGTTGGTTTAGTTACCCTGGTTGGAGATCCTGTGTTAAGTAAACAAAGATTATGGGAGTCAATGATGTCTAATAAAGCAATACCATAACTATCTGTTCGTGAAGAGCCCCAGCATTGATGGTGTGAATTGAAATCCCCTAATACAACAAATGGTTTAGGAAGACGGGAAAACAGATTGTTAATATCAGTCAAAATAGTGTTACTTGGTTTTGCAAAATAAATTGATACATATGTAATGTTGACTATTTGTACAGCTATTGCACAAAATTCATTTGAGTGTGGAGGTAGAGAAATTCTTGAGAAAATTACATCATTTTTAATAAGTATGGCTACTCCACCATACCTATCTATCCTGTCCTCTCTGAGACATATATAACCTGGTACCCCAAACAAGGCACCAGGCTTGAGCCATGTCTCAGAAAGAGCAATGATACCTATATGGATTGTTTTTTTAATAAGGTAAATTAAATCACTTTTTTTACTGACTATGCTGCGACAGTTCCATTGTATTAGAGTATTGGCCATTATTTAAAAGAAGAACTTTAAAAGTATTAATAAAAGAGGCAACATTGGGCGGTAAAAGAGGAGTAAAATCAGAGTGGAGATTAATAAGAGTGTTCAAAAATTCAGAAAGAGAAGGTTGTTTATCTTCTACATCTTTATAATTACTATTCAGAGCTGTGCCTCTGCTGGAAGAGGGGGTGTTAACCCTTAAATGCATGATTTTATATAAATGAATTTTATTAATTTATATCAATAGATAATAATGTATTATTTATGGGAAAAATAGATAAAAAAATCTAAAAATATAGAAATCATGTTTTTTTATTATTTTTATAACTGATGTATTTCTACATCATTATGCAGTCAAAGACAAAAATTGAAAACAGTACTGATTAGATAACAATCATTTATTTTTTATAATCATGAGGTGTGGAACACTGTGAAACAATTATTTTTTGCATTTAAACACAATGGTACCTTACATTTAGAACAGGCCCATTGTGTTGTACCTTTACATTGCGGTATTTTACAGCGCAAACGCTTATCAAATACCGGCCAGTGGTCAGTTTTATCCAGACGTACATCCTTTTGTGGTAAGGGATGGGCAGCACCTTTCTTGGTCTTTTTGTTCTCAAAGTCCCGCTCTAAGCTTGTACTGGGACGCCCTCTTTTATTAGCACCAGTTGGACCTATACTGCATAAAGCATCTGCAAATTGAATTCGAAACTGACCTAGATTTGGCAACTGTTTTGTAGGGACTTCCTTGGCAATGGCATTATTTTTTAGCAGCAACCACGAATTTATTACTGCAAGATCCAGAAAGTGGTAGAAAAGTCGCAAATACCATTTGCGACTTTTTACTCGCACACGGTATCGTCCTAGGTAGCTGTCCATGAGGTCTACGCCTCCCATATGCATATTGTACTCTTGTACAATTTTAGGACAAGGAATTTCAACCTTTTGCTTCAGCTTCTTATCGAATCTGCTTACCTTACCTAGAGGTTCAGAACCCACGTAGGAAGATAAAAGATTAACGACTTTATTGTCCTTCCATACGGTGGCTGAGAAGTCTATCCCGTCGTAATGGGCCACCCTTTCTTCATGGGTGCCTCGTGGAACACTTGCCTTCATAAGTGCGTTCTTATCAGGCAGTCGACAGTTAGGTAGGCGATTTTGTTGGACAGTTCCTACACATTGGATGCCCTGTTTGGCTAGATAGTACACCAAAGGCAATGACGTGTAAAAGTTGTCAAAAAAAACTATGTGATTTACCATCCTTGGTATAACCCTTGCCAATCTTAGTACCACATTATTTGTGATACCTAAATTAGGTTCATCTGCTGGTTTTTCTATATCACGCTCTTGTCCGGAGTATACTTCAAAGCGATATGCGTACCCTTTGAGACTACACAGAACAAACAGTTTGTATCCCCATTTATGGGGCTTTTTCGGCAAGTATTGTTTCATGAAATGAGCTATTTTTGTTGAGCACATTTGCTCATCGATTGATAGACGTTGGTCGATAGCAACTGTGCAAAATTGTTTATTGAGGTGTTCGATAACTGGTCTGATCTTATGTAAACGGTCATGATCTGGATGTTCTTTCGGAAGATGTTTGCAATTGTCGTTAAAATGCAGGTAGCTTCTTATAGTTTCAAATCTATTTACTGTCATGACATTCTTTATAGGTTCATATCCAAACTTTTCCTGCCAGTATGACCTCACGCTAGGAAAGTTTTGGACCGACATAAATAGAAGAATGCCAAGAAACTTTTTTATATCTGCTGTGGTTATTGAGAAGTTGTTGGATGGATTTTTTTGAGTAGCATAGAGATTTGTTTCATCAGCTATTTTTTGGAGAAATTCTGGTGTGAAATAATGAAGAAAACACCTGTAAGGGGTATCGAGGTCTAAAATATCGGAGTCTGTCACTCCTGGTTGATGAGAAATTTTATTTTCTTCATATACTAAGGTCTGCTGCTTCCAGATAAGACTTCTTTTGTCGAAGCTAAATTGGTTTGAACTGGTTTGATTTGAAGTACCGGGCATATTTTCAATAAGTGGTACATTTTCTGGGTTCTCTTGGGCAGGCTCTTCATTAGGTGCAATATCTAAGATGGATTCTTCCATCAAATCTTCAAATATCTCTCTAGCATTCAAATAAAAGTTATCTTCATCTTCGTCCTCATCTTCCCAGTTGTCTTCCGATATATCTCCCGCTTCTAAAGATGTCAACAATTCTTCTATATCTCTTTCATGTAATTCCCTAGGCATCCTATATAAAAAAAAGTTAATTTTAAATAAAATCATAATTAATTCATTGATTGCAAATAAACAAAGCAAATCTACACTAAAATGAGGGTAAAAATAAAATCTTTACACTTATTCTATATGTTTCATATAACTAAAAATGCATCGATTTTGCATAGTGATGTATTTCTACATCAAACATAAAATGTATTATATTTGGCTAACAAATGCAAAATCTAACTAAATCAATATATTTCCAAATACACTTACCTTATGGTGTTTACGTAATATTTTTTTTTAATACAAAAAACAATGTTTTTGTGATAAATTTCGTTCAAGTATTTCCGCCAAAAGCAATGTCTACGAAAAACGCGCGAATCTGTTTTTGTGTTTCAAAATATAATTTTTTTTTGTTAGATTTTTCAAAATATAAAAGATGGAACTGTCAATGTCATAAAGGATGCGTTCATAATAATTAATTAGATATTGCAATATTAAAAAAATTAAAAAAAACGATTTAGGTGTTTAAAATTTTTTTTTATAAAGGCAAATACATTCTGATGTAGCTCTACATCATAATGCATTTAAGGGTTAATCCCTTGAATGATATTATTGTGAGCTTCGCGGTCAAAACCTTTCCCTAATTGAGGTGGTACACGAGGCTTGAGGAATACAGTTTTTTTATAGGACTCAGATTTTGACAGGTAAGCTGAAGTTGGTTTTTGCAATGGTTTACTTTGATGGGCAGGTACTGAAGAGGGTGGGGAATTTAAGATATCTGAATAAGACCTTTTAACTTCTGGATACATTTTGTATGCTTCAGAATAAGAAACATTGTTTTCTGCCATATATTGTTTAATGTTTTTTTGCCTTTGAAATTCTGGGCAACTTTTACTGTTGGCATAATGAAGTCCTGAGCAGAGACAGCATTGAACACCGTCTTCCTCTACATTACATTTGTCTCCTGTATGCCCTTGTCCACATTTGTAACACCTAGGTTTCGATCTGCATTGATTTTTTGTGTGCCCAAATCTACAGCAATTATAGCACTGAATCGTTGGATATACATATAATTGCACAGGTAAAGAATTATAACACAATAAATATAGGATGGAAGTACCTGCCCATCAAAAGTTACAATTACTGTTTGTGATGGTTTCCAGATGGGAGCACCATCAACATAAACTTTGAAATTAATCCTCCTTAGTTTAACAATACTGCCACAACCCATAGGAACAAACATTTTTTTCTGAACTTCTTCTAATGGCCAATCTTCAGGGACCCCACGAACAACACCCATTCTAGTTATATTGTGGTATAAATGCTTTATAATCATGTTTTTGTAAAATATTATTAGTTAAGAAGGCATTTGCATCTTCATATTTAAAAAAAGACAGAGAAATTCTATTTCTACCTAGTTTTTTAATGCTACCCTTTACAATATTGCTTATTTTATTTAATTTTAAAAAGTTTCCAAAAGCGATTGGATGAAGATTTACTCCACTATTTTCTTCATTAATTATTTTTTGTATGTGAAGTACATATGGCCCTACATCAGAAGAAAGATATTCTTTCCTTATTTCACTATTGGAATTAGGAATCGGTTTCTTGGTAGTATCATCCTGAACAATCTCGTTAATTTTTTTTGAACTTGAATCGGATTCTATACATCCACAAGACCTAGAATGGTCCGTGCCATCTGAAGTCCGTTTTCTTTTCTTATTGCAATGGCGGCAAATTTTAATTTGTCGCGCAGTACGTCTTTTTTTTGCAGATTTTACGAAAGACCCATCTGTATCAAAACTTGTGTCATTATTTGTTATTACGGTGACGTTTTCACCAATATCTGTACATAAAGAGTCCCCAGGACCAGGGTCCGGGGGCTCCTCCATCTCCACTCAACCCCGAAACAAAAATTTTAAAAAAACTTACCAATATTGAATTATCTTACGTTATTTACAATATATACATAAATTTAAAACCAATCTGATGCAAAAATAAAAAATTAAATTCAAAACACGACCGCGCACCGCGAACTTTCCCGCCGTTTTTTTCACTGTTTTATTTATTTTGGTTTATTTGTTTACAAAAAAAAATAATGACAAATGACATTGACTGGCCAGGTTTTTTTTTTTTTTTTGGTATATGGTATGGGAATAATCATGTTTTTTTAATGCTCTAGGTATCAAAATGGGAAAACCTAAATTATTATATTTAAGAATAGCCGTCTGCGACTCCGTTCGCGTGGAAGTCTGTTTTCCGTGGGAATGATAAGTTTTCCGTTTGTTTTGTGTGTTATTCTGATGTATAACCTATATTACCTTAGTTTCATCAAAATCTGTCCAGTAGTTTTTACGTGAAAGAGTAACAAAAATCAATACATCCATCCATACATACTCACAAACTTTCACGTTTATAATATTAGTAGGAAGTAATTATCCTCACGTACGAGACTTTTATTATTTGATCTTAGACACCTAATGAAGGGGCAGGCTCACTGTCTGCTTTTATCCGATACTTTCCAAGAAAGACCAACTGACTATTGTGTAGTTGTAAAATTATTAAAATCTTGTCTTAGTAAATAGGTATTCCTAATTACGTTCATCCAAAACTAAATGTGAAGTTGTAATAAGTTATCAGAGAAAGGCTACATATTTTTGGTAATTTTATATTTCCATTATAGATATCTATTATATTCCATTATATTTCTGCGAGATTTTATATAAATGGTTTTCTTTACTTATTTTAAGAATTTATTTAAAACACCTAAACTGAGACATAGAAGTTGACATTATTCGTGAACGTGGTACGATAATTAGATTAGAGTTTTGCATAAATGGAAAATTTTAGATACGTATTACGTATCGTTATAACTCAGCTAATAGTAAGATTAGTTTTGTTGTCAGCTGGAAGCTTGTCCCATTTTGACTATAGGCATTAATAAGTGCTGTTTTCTCTCATATTTTTAACTTCTTACATACATGTAATACAGGGGAACAATAAAATCAATCAGACTCAGTTTTTCTCAATAAATTAAAAACATAGTTTATTTCGTTAAAATTTTATTAAATAAAAATAAATTGAGAATGAATTTTCCACTCCCAGGCTCTTTATGGACATTGCATTCTAGAAACCTCTTTTAATAGCCATCAGTTTTCTTTAAAATTAAAACTAAATATACTTTTTTTTTAATTGTCAATTAATTATTTAATACGACTGCATAGCGCAACTAACCGCGAACAAAAACGACTTTTCAGTGTCTATACTCATTAATATTTACAATAAATAGGTTTAACTTTACAGTGTAAAATTGTCTTAGCTTAGTCATATTTACTAATCACCAGTTTTTGAGATTACAGGAATTTTTACTCAACTTTTTTTAAAAGAAATATATTCATTCCAGTCATTTTTAATTTTCTGATGTAATCTATGTTTATATCTTTTTAGACGCAACCCTGGCAAGATTACCTTTATGAATTTTCTTTAATCAGTGTAAAACTGTCTTTATTCACATACTTTTAAAAATTGTTTTTTTCTTAGGAACGATGGCATTGATAAACTATTTTAATACTGCATTGCGTCTGTGCTACGATTGCGAGCGATGTTTTCTGAAGGACCTCTTGTCAGCTTGTCTTGCTAATATTTCGGAAACAAAACCGCGATGGTTGAACACTCTAAGTATATCACCCCGTGCTTCTTGTATCCCTTCACACACTATTTTACTGCGCTGAATGTTGCCCTGAAACAAAAATAAAAAAAACTGTTTTACGAAAAATAAATCGTTTTTTTTTTTTTTACAAATATTTTTTTTTTAGCTCAACACATTGTTTGTATTAGGGCGGCCGTTAGGTAAGGTTCATACAAAATGTTCAACACGACGCACACGTCCTTACTATTTCCGAACGGAAAAATACACATTTTGTATGAAAATTTTGCATTCAGGTTTCCGAATCTGAATTCCGGATCAGGAAACGCAATCAGGAAACCGAGTGTCCGCGGCCGCCTTTAGCAGATAACTTTAGTAATAATATAAAATATCACTATGCAAAGTAAAGTTAGCTCACCTTCAATAATTCTAATAATGTATGAGCATGTGGTTGCAGCGCCGACATAGTCTTGCCGGATATATTCTCTAGAGATCGTAGAACACCTTCCAGTTGGTCACTAACATCTGTTTCTAATGACATCTGCAAAGGAATATAGTATTGTTAAATTTTAATAGCATTAATATTAAGAACCTTAGTCTCTCCACACACTAACAAGTGTTAAATGTAATAGGCAAGCCAACAATTTAAAACATGTCAATTACGTCTTTTGAATTACGTCTTTTGAATTGAATAGATGAATCTCGAACACGTTTTGGTAAAAAATATATAAATAATAATAATAATAAATCTCCAGACTGACACACCAACTGTGTGGCCCTAAACTAAGCAAAGCTTGTACTATAGGTACCACACAATGGACTAGGGGAGAACCTAGTTACACCCAGACACGAGCCAATATCGAAAAACATTTTTACGAAATTGGCCCGACCCGGGGATCGAACCCGGAACCACCCGCTTAGCAGTCCGGTATATATACCGCTGCACCACAGAGGTCGTCTGACACTTTGTCCGAGTTGTCGTTTTCCACTCCCCCACTCACCAGCTCGTCCATCTGTTGCGTGATGTGGCGCACCTTCCAGCCGTCGGCGGCGCGCGGGGGCGCGGCGGGGGGCGCGGGGGGCGCGCGCGGGGGGCGCCGCCGCACGTCCGAGGGGCGCACGAAGTGGAGGGCCGTGCCGCGCCAGCCGCACACGAACATGGAGCGGAGCTGCGGCCCTGGGGGGGAAATAATAGACGAAACTTTAATTTGAAACTGCACATCTGCTGGGAAGGCACATCCAGTACTAGGATGTCAGTGATAGGCACTTCTTGTAACTTTAGCTCTTAAGGGCTGCCGCAGACGGGCCACAGGCCACGGGCCACAAAACGCCGCCACCGGCATATTTCCTGTTATTTTCATACATTTTATATGGACTCGCCGCACACGGTTGTCGCCGGTGGCGGCCACACGCGGCTTAATAAAATGTATGAAAATATGCCAGTGGCGGCGTTTTGTGGTTGTGGCCTGTGGCCCGTGTGCGGGAGCCCTAAAAGTTTTAGATCAATTGCTATGGTGATTATTTTTGTTTTACATGGACTGACATAAAGTCACTCAAACAAAAGATCGATCGCAGAAAATATTCCCAATTCCGGGGATCGCAAAAATGGATTCAAATTATGTTCAATGGATCTGTCCATAGATTTATTGGAACGTGCCAACGGCCATTTTCAAACAAATATGCCAAAAACAAAGATAGCTTGCCTCCCATGGATCGATCGCGCCTTTGGATTGGTTTCACAATATGTGGATCGTTTATTGAAACAGTTTTGAGAAAATTTGGATCGGATCGCCGATCTTAGATGCGTAAAAATGGATTGAGATCGAATATTGGGCCCAGTCCCAGTCCAGTCTAACATTGTTAAAATTGGTTTACATCTGAGTTGGAGTTGCGAATTGAATACACTAATACTTGAGGTATATGAATAGCTTTAACTAAGGCTTTGAGCTTAAATAAACACTATGACTTAATCACAGATCACCCCCTAATAGATTCCGCATGTTCGTACATTTGCGTTCCATCAGGGTCACCAAAAGTTGAAGAGCGGGGAACGAAGTAATGACATTCTGATTGGCTAGTTCAAAAACGTTCTAAGATGCACCCGTCAAATAGTGATGAAATAGTGATGTAAGTATTCGATAAAAGTATCGATAAATTATAAATATCGTTTAATAAAAATATCGACAGATTTACATTTACCTGGTTGATTGGCCTTCAATTTTTTCTATTATAATAAATGAGACTATTAATGTTGAGCCCAAATTAGAAAAGTACCGACCAACAAAAATAATTTCGCACTACTTATTTTTGGCTCAAGTTTTCGTGGGTTGCCTTTCTTATTTATAAATGTTAGATTCAAAGTAAATATGTTTTACCTAATTCGAGGGTGCTACACGATATCTAGTTTAAAATTTGGTTAAAAAGCTAAGCAACCTCTTTTTATGAAAAATATCGATAAATCGACAGCGTTGATGTATAACTTTCAAACTCTAATATTACTCGGGTAAATTCGTGCGTCTTTAAGAAAATGAGATGACTGTATACATATTTGTATTGACAGAAAGAGATATCCTTTGTTTGTTTACAATAAATAAACCAACGCAAGTTAACTCCACAAAAACTAATTTTCGATGCACAAATACGCAGTGACACGGATGCGTACGTGTCTGACTGTTGGTCATGACTAAATCAATGCGGAATCTATTAGGGGGTGATCTGTGGACTTAATAGACTCAGAAATGGGAGTTATCAACACATTTGAAGGGCGAGTTCAAACTGAGGCTGGTCTCTTGTACATTTTATGAAAAAAAAAAAAATTAAAGTACCTCACAAAAAAAAAATGCAGGATCCATCAGACCTCTATTTCCTTACACAAGGCGAAGTCGTCATTACCGTAACAATCACTACAGTTGAAAAAAATAACTTAATATTCGTTTTAGATTTCATTATGAAAATCTTTATTTTTATTGTTTTTAATTTTATAACTAGCTATTTTGAAACAGTATAAATAAGTGACATCTTACGTTTCTGCGGTTTGATGGTGACGGGCGGCGACTCCGGCGGCGACTCTTCGTTCTGGAACCTTCCGTCGTCCAGCTGCCGGCCTTCGCTGTTCGTCAGACTGAAGTCAAAACTGTTCATAGTTAGCAACATTACCTTATCATTTACAAATGTCAATAAATGAGGTTATATAAATTGTAAACTTATTGTGCTGTTAATTGACACACTAAGGCCCAATTGCAGGGAACGTTTTAACTTCGGGTTAGCTAACTCAGATTAAAATGGCGCCACCATCGATTGTAATAAGAAGTAGTTACAATCGATGGTGGCGCCATTTAAACCTGAGTTAGCTAACCCGAAGCTAACCCGAGGTTAAAACGTTCCCTGCAGTTGGGCCTAATAGAGGATTACGATTAACCATTCAAACTGAATCACAGTATAATTGCTTTGGGCAGGAAAACTAGTAGTCATATCTTTGTAGTTCTTTACTACATTTTGACATACCCGTTTAGATTTGTGGGCTCTAATAACTTAATCAGGATATTACTTAAGTTTCATTTCAGCATCTTTCACGTTTAACATCGTAGTACTTTTAACTACGTAATTCTTCAAACCACTAACATCTGTTTCCTCGGCTTCTTCCTCGGCGACTGGTCATCCACACTCGACACCTCGTCATATCCATCGTTGTGTGGCGGTGATGATGAAGCGGAGATTGTAGTGGAGCCCGAGCCGGGGCCGGCGCCGCGGGGCACGTCCTCCCAGCCGGGGGGCCCCGGCGCGGGGGGCCCCGGGGGCAAGGGGGGGCCCACGCCGGCCGTCTTGGTGGGGGACCTGGCGGAAGGGTGGGTGTTGGTGACTGGGTTTTAAATTGTATTCCGGGTCAGGGCTTCGAACGGGTGCGAAATTTTAACGATTTCTTTAAAAAGAAAGTTATGGTGGTATATTTTGTAATACGGACAGTATTTGCTATTTAACATAATTATAACAAAAGTTAATACTGTCTACTCATAAGTTAGCTCTTTAGAGGATGATACTAATCACAGTTTCAACCATAAATCTTGTTAAATGTATTAGGTACCACAGTTATCTTCAATCATGTTCTTGCATCTCAAACAACTATGTTTTAGATAACTGTTGATATGAAAATGACAGTAAAAATTAGGATAGATCCCAAAAACGAAACAAGCAGTTTCCACTTACCGAGGCTTTAACTACACTATGGAAAAGGAATATTGGGACCAACCATATATGTTACCGAGGTGGTTTTAACTATAAAATTTAAGGCAAATTGCGTCTGTTTGTATGTTTGTCTGCTTTCTCCTCCAATAGTTTATCACGGATTTTAATGCGGGTTGCGCCATGTTTTAGGTAATTTTTCCACTTGAATTTGTAGATAAATAACATGTAGAAAAAGTTTTTTTTATTAGTCAACATTCGATGCTGTGTGGACAAGTCGGTCAAAGTTACACGAAAGGGAAGCGCTCCATGATGCACACAATAACATTAATTGAAAATTTACCGATAACTTGCTATAAAACTTAAATTTGGCACAAAAAAATGATAAAAGTTGCTGTAGGTAAATTCAGACTTCGCTACCATTATGCAGCGTGAATCTTTTGTTTTGTTTTTTTTTTTCAAATTCAAATTTAGAATCGTTCAACAAGGTTTACAAAATAAACTTTCTTAAAAAAAATTAAAATTGGTCATTATTTTTTGAGTTTAAGAACTTTATACAAAATATCCCTAGACGATGTTGATGTGTGTATATGTATATAACTAACCCCTCAGCATCCCGCTTCCTTAATATGGTGGGTCTGGTGAGTGCTTGCGGCTGCGGCTGCGGCGACCGCGGCGGCACCGGGTTTATCGTCACCACGCTCGCTGGCAACCACACAGTTATGATTTAAAATTTAACAAGATAAAATGATTTAGGGCTGGTTTTTCAATAGTCAGATAAATTCTAACTGACAGAAAATCAGTATGTTTTCGTTGCACGTCGAATACAAATATTTGACATATGTATGAAGTGACAATGAAAACATACCTATTTTCAGTCAGATAGCATTTATCTGACTATTGAAAAACCAGCCCTAAAGCCATTAAATCTCATAATGTATCCTTCTTTTCGGAAAGCGAAAACATACTGCAAACGTCAACACAAAAATACTCTAGCATTTTAGAAATTAGAAACATTTTGAGTGAAGTTGCTCTACAACTCTACAGCTATTTTTTTAAAAAAAAAATATTATTTTTACATACTGCCGGCAATTTTTTACATAAGGAATTAGTGTTACCTGTGGTAGTGATGTGATGTGGTCGCGGCAACTCATAGTACTGCGCGGGCGCAGAATTACCAACCGCCACTGTACCGGGGCCTTGTATCTACAATAGCAAGACATTATTTATTAATAACAAATAAAATTTCTGTATTAATGCAATTAAGAGTTTGTACAATTTGATGCAGGCTTCGCTAAATAAAATGTGTTTCAGATTAACTTTTGACAAATATGTAAGTGTAAGTACAGATAGACATAAAAGAGTAGAAATTAATTATTATGGAACAAAAAAATTTCCATACTAAATTGTTGCCATGCTTAACCATTAAACGTCAAATCATTAATACGAAGAAAGTGGCTCCCTCATTTAATTTCAACTCTTTTGTGTCGATCTATATATGCAGTGTGTGTGCGTGAGTGTGTGTATTTAGAAATATTGTAGTAACATTAACACAATGCCCTTCTGTCCCCATAGTATGTCCTATTTTCCTACAACAATAGACTCTAGAAATACAAAGTTACCTTGGCGGGTTGATAGTTTCTCTGCAGTAAAGGCAGCGGGCGCGGCGACTGCGGCAGTTGCGCGATGCCGCGGATGGGAGCCGTTATCACACTCGCGGTAGCTGGGAAGAACATTCTCTTTGTATAAAGTGTAAACTTACTTGAATTGAACGGGGAACAATGCATGAAACTGGGCCCAAATATTGAATTAAAACAAAATACATTTCGATAATATTGGATGTATGTTAACCATACAATAGAAGTACCTAAATACATAGCTACAAAACAAACTTGTCAATTTCATATTTCAATAGATACTTAAATGCTATCTTTTATATCATTGCATGCATTTCAAAATCCTCAAATTAGGGTATTATGATTGTAAAGAATGTAACTCACAAGTGATGGTGGTGGTGAGATTGGCGGGGGGGGCGGCGCGGGGGCGCGGGGGAAGCGGGGCGCGGCCGCGGACCCCTCCCCAACCTAATAGGATAACACAATCATAATATTATAGTACAATCAGTACTTATGATAATATGATAATTATGGCTTAGTCTAGCTGTTATAGCTGTAAACTAAGTGTATGTCAAATAAATGAAAAGTTAAATATTTAAGCTGTTTCTTTATCTTTTAACTGAATTAAAGAATGTAGAAATATAAATTTGTTTCATTGTAAGTCACACTCTATTTGTTATTTGTTTTATTAAATCTAATAGAATTCTTATTGTAAATGTTAAACTTCATAAGTGGTATTTATATTTTTATTCCTTGACAAACCTGTATTAAAAGTGCAAGAATTGACAGAGCCAGGAATAACGGGTCTGACAGCAAGCGAGGCTCCAGCTGCGAGACCCCGAGGTACATGACTGGTCACACTCTTGCTTACAAGCACTCCTGAGGTGTTGCTCACATTCACAGTTGATAGTTGCACTGTTGGATATACACAGTATTTTTTACAAAGGTAGTTGATTGTAAATTAGTTTGGTATACTCTATGTTAAACAATAAACACATTACTAGGACAAAACAGAAATGGTGTTTTAACTTGGCTGTTGTAAACAACATTTTAAATGGTTTTAAACTTCACAAGCATTTCTTGTAACATAGAGGTTAGTTTTAAGTGTAAAATAATCAAAAGATTACATACCTGGTCTTGTGTTATGATGAGACAGTGGAGGCAGCACCCTCACATTTGATGGCAGAGCTCTCATAGATGAACTGACCACCAGATTAGCTGTTCCACTAACTAATGAACCTCCAATATTCAGCACCTGAGCACCACTAACTGCTGTTCCTGTCTGTATCCCTACAGAGTTAGGACTGGATACTTGAGCAGACAACTGGGTGCCTTGACTTATGATCTGAGTAGGAGGGCTTAGCAAAGGGCCACTACTTGCAGCAATCAACTGTGGCTGAGAAATTATTTGAGTACCCTGACCCAACAGCTGGGAACCCTGGCTGACAATTTGAGCACCTTGGATCACAGGCGCACCACTCACTATCATCTGAGGCTGCAAGAACATATTTATGTTAAGCAAGTAAGAATTAATTGATCTTAAATGTTTTTTTTTTAATGTTAACTTTCACTTTGAGTAACATTTTGATTTGATATAACGTGGCAAGATATGGTTATTTTATGTTAGTTACGATAGTTATTACAGCGCATAATTGATTATTACCTGCGACACAACGCCCGACGACAAGATTTGCGTGGAAGGACGCATCAAGCTCACAGCCCCCGTATGTGTTATTATTTGCCCCGCTGATGACGTCTTAGCCTGCCCAGGAAGTATATGAGCCATCTTCACATCGGTATTGTTTACACTTTTCACGATTGTGATTTTTGGCGACGCCAAATCAATCGGGTAGATTTTGCTCGTAGAAACTGACCTATCATTCTCGTTGTTGGCGCTCATTATGCATAACAACGCTTTTCAAGAGTATGAATTATTGTTAAAGATACTCTGTTTTGTGATAGACGATCAAAACAATACACTTTTCAGTAAAGAAATCACTATTTTCTCAGTAAAATATCGCAATTGTTTTGCTTCACAACAAACGAACGACCGAAAACCAAAGATGTCAAGAGAAGAGAAGAGAGGGGAACGTCAATTGAATTAGGATCACAACCAAAACTTCGGCAAGCGTGCTACACCAACATTTTAAAAATATTTAAACAATTTTAAAGTAAGCAACTAATATAAATAAATAAAATTCGTATATTAAGTTGAAGTAATTTAAACTGTTACATGAAATGATTTTATTTGTTACATATTTTATTAAGTATTGTTTATTAAATGTGTGTGCTTAACAAGTAAAATATATTTAGGCTGCTATTTTAAACATTGAATGAAAAATGCGTCATCTTACTTAATGTGGTAAAATATGAAACTAAAATAATTTATAAAAAACAATAACAAAATTCACAACTTTACATATTGGCGAAACAAGATACTTAAATTATAATGTTTTTTAAGTGAAAAGCGTTTTGAGCAAATATATATTTACTCTGTGTTATTATGAGATACTTTACATGGTCAATACTGCAAACAATCATTCACTATGGTACTCAAGTTGTTATGGTGACTATTAGTGACAGTTATTAAAGGGATGAAAAATCAGGTTTGTTTATGGAAACTCATTCATCAGTTCAATCAAGTTGGTACACCATGGCGGATCGAGTTGGAAATTGTGAATTCTCAACAGAAAATACACACAAATTTAACAGTGAAAGGCGAAGTAGCAAGCAGTGGGTGAAGCTTAATGTTGGTGGGACATATTTCCTAACAACGAAAACCACTTTATCTAGAGATCCTAATTCATTTTTGTATCGATTAGTTCAAGAAGACAGGGACTTGATTTCGGACAGGGTTTGTGATTTTGGTCACATTTTTATGGTAATGAATATCCAATTTTGGTTCATTGTTTGTAAATAAGCTTTTGTTTTCAGGACGAAACAGGTGCCTATTTAATAGACAGAGATCCTACGTACTTTTCTCCAGTGTTGAATTATTTGAGACATGGTAAACTAGTTATTAACAATGATATTGCCGAAGAAGGTGTACTCGAAGAGGCCGAATTTTATAACATAACGGAACTTATAAGACTAGTCAAAGAAAGAATTTGCCTCAGAGAGAGGAGACCGTTAAAAGATTCTAAAAAGCATGTGTACAGAGTCCTTCAGTTTCATGAAGAGGAACTGACTCAGATGGTTTCAACAATGTCAGATGGTTGGAAATTTGAGCAGTTAATAAATGTTGGTTCACAGTACAATTATGGTAATGAGGAGCATGCAGAGTTCCTTTGTGTAGTGAGTCGAGAGTGTGGAAGTTCACTTAACAGCAATGATGTGGAGCCCACCGACCGGGCTAAGGTGCTCCAACAAAAAGGTTCAAGAATGTGAACTCACACTTAACTATGTACCATAAATATTATTGAGACTGTGTTTTGGTTTGATGTGTGAGTTATGTACATAAAATAGAGCATGATCTGTATGAAACTGCATTATGAATTTATTATAGATTTCAGTTATTATTAGGAATTGTGTTTGGATTTAGTCAATTAAGTGGTAAATGATAATGAATTGTCCTGTAAATTGTGAGTCATATGTATAACAACCTAATACTCAAGTAAAAGAAATTACAAATTGTATGCATTTGTTTTTGTTGATGTCTTTAAAATATCTTTTTAAATATATGTATGTTCTTTGATAAAATCTGTATAATAACAAATACTATTTAAACCTAAAGTAATTGCTTCATGTTGATATATTGTTGACAATATTCCATTCAATTTTAGGGTGTAATTAAGATTATTCTTCAAGATGTCTTTAATCTAACTTGTTATGTATTCCAGATATTATGCTCATTTGCATTATGGTAATAAAAGTTGTAAATCAATGTCTTTGTAAATTAATTGTTCAACTTTTTTTTTAAATTGAGAGTTTTAGATCATCATGATCACATAATAGAAAAAATATTGGATTTTCATAATCTATTCCTACTTGTCACTTAAGTTTGTTTTCTTATTACAAAAAGTATTGATAGATATATTCTTAACATTTCCTAGCATGAAAAAGATTGAATAAAAGAGATGTATTTTAATGAAACTCACAACTGTTTGTTGATATCTTTATTTCACAGAATAAGTAAACAATTGACTGAAAACGTTATATGATTTGACACGCTTTCACTTACAGTATTATTATTACTAAGTTAATTCCTTAACTACGTATATATAAATCAATAACATGATGTTTTAAAAAAATAAACATTAGCACTATTTAAAACTTACAGTATAATATTATAAAATATTGCATTCAACTGCATTAAATACAAGATAACAAGAGGTTCCATACTTATCCTCCTGGTAAAATACGAATAACTATAAGATGAAAGTTTATATTTACCAAAATACAGTTTATTTATTTCACATGTTCTGTAAGGCAAACGGGGTTTATTGTTTTATATATCTAAGAAGTAATAACTAAGTATTCTTCATTGGTCCAACACCAATTCACAATAAAACTGCCTTTTAGACTTAACATAATTTCAATTCACAACTCTACAGTAGATACCTACATTTCAATTAACTAAATTTATATTATTCGGATTATGGCGAAGGACCTGATAACAATAAAAAGTGTCAGACTTGTGTCTAGCACCAATCTGCCATGTAGGTGAAGTCGTGGAATAGTTTGTGGTCGGCAGTGCTGAGCGGCCGCGGTTCCTTCGGCGGCGTCAGAACGGGCGCCTCCGAAGTAAACTCGCTGTCGAAGTTACTCACATCCTCTAAGTTTCTAATAGTTGGCACAAACGGAGGCTTTATCTTACGCAGCAATAACTGCTCCCAATCAACGTTTCGGAAGAACGCCTGCTTCTTCACATCCTCGGCGTCTCGCTCGGAGGAGCCAAGACGCCTTTCGGGATTCTTTCTCAGTAATCGTCGCATCAGCGCTATAGACTCCAGGGAGAGGGTTCTCGGGTACCGCACCTCATCGTTAACGATAGAATCAAACACCTCGCCTTCATCTTCACCGGGGAAGGGGGACTCTCCAACCAGCATCTCAAATATTAATACGCCCAGTCCCCACCAGTCGACTGCTCTCGTATATGAAGTTTCGGTCAACACTTCAGGGGCAAGAAATTCGGGTGTTCCACAGAAGGTTCCGGTGCGATCGCCCCATCCCATTCCTTCTTTGCAGAGGCCGAAATCGGCAATTTTTACGTATCCATCTGTGTCCAGAAGTAAGTTATCTAATTTTAAATCCCTATAAATAATATTGTTTTCATGTAAATACTGTAAGCCTAATACTACACAAGCTGCGTAAAATACTGCCCTGGGTTCAGTGAACACGTCGGCATGGATATGCATCATCAGATCACCACCTGCGGCGTACTCCATGACGAAACAAACATGTTGGTCTGTTTGGAAGCAGGCAAATAGGTTTACCAGGAAGGGATGCCGGATGGCGTTAGCCACTTCAAAAATTCTCTTTTCTGATAATAGTGAGTCCACCTCATCTCTAGCTATAATATCGCCTTTCTTTAAAGCTTTTATAGCAAAATATTCATTAGTGGGTTTGTACTGCGATAGTATAACTTTGCCAAAGTGACCTCTACCTAGGACACTCAAGAACCTAAAACTGGTCATAGACATTTCTCCAGATTGTCTCCTGGAATCTAATTCCTTGCTCAATGTGTCTATGACTGAGGATGAGCGGGAGGATGATATCCTTATGTTGCTGGTAACATTTGTTACCTCCATAATCTGGTCTTCATTGCTCGGAAAATCGAGGACTAACTTAGGCGATGGTGAAGGTGGGTACTCAACCAAAGGTGTATCACATGTAGTTTGGTCTTTTGTGACATAGGTATCTCTGGTGTAAGAGTCTTCCAAAAATGCAAATGCCTCTTGTAGTTCCTTTTCCATGCGCAGAGTAGAAACATTTGGTGCAGATTGCAGCGGTAGGTTAGATGGTTTGGGTGGTGGTATAGGAGCTGCAAAGTTAGGAGGTAGCCCCAGTGGCCTGACGCCAGCCATACCGGGGAGTGTAGAGTGAGGATTGTCTACATCCTTACTATCCGAAGTAGCATCTAATAGGTTCCCAAGACTCTGGGACTGGTGTGCAGTTTGTATATTTTGAATTGACGGTGAAGACCTTTTCAAAAGCCTTCCTAAAACTACTGCAGGGATATGCATTTCACCATAAGAAGATCTTGGTATATTTTTGCCTTGTTGTTTAAATATTTTCCTTTGACGTTGTAGCTTTGGCTTTCTTGATATTATAGGATTAAGGAATTTAATCTCTGCAAACAAAAGGCCTTGAGGTTCGAGTTCTAGTGCCATTCCATGCCTGATGTCATCAATGAACTCCTCCAATCTCAAAACCTTGACAGCACAAAGACCTCTCCAGTCTTTCCAGTGAATTCCAATCTCAAGTTCCCGGGATTTATCCAGTTTCATGGTGAACCTGAAAAAATAAACATAATCTTCATTGTTTGCTCTAAATCTAAATATGTATCAGATAAATTATTACACTAGTTTTGCAAACATGATATCTTAGTCACACACTAAATATGTGTGTAGGCAAGGTGTGTTGATAAGATTAATGAGTAATAATGATTGTATGACAATATCCAAGAAACTATGTAGGTAAATAGAAATAGGTGAATTATTAGTCAAAATCTACAAGTCCAGTACAAACTTTTAAAATATATCAAAATTGTCTTGTTGATTAATGATGTTCGTACTCAGTATAAAAACAATTTGCTCTGAATTAACAGTACCTAATGATAATCATCACTTTGATTATCAATTCATTTCTAAAATTTGTGAATCAATTTAAGCTTTTTTTCATATTCTTCAGTAGTATTCATAAATAAAAGATTTATAAATGTAACAAAGTTAAGACAAACATTGTTGAATATTTTAAAGACAGAAGATAAATAAAAAAATGAGATCGTTAGTAATAAGATTATGGTTACACTCTTATTTATACACTCACCTCTGGTCCCAGGCTTGCTGTGAACACGGTTTCCAGTTTGTCTGTGCCACAGTGTGGTTGTCCAGCTTCAGCACTGCCATAATCTCATTACTTGTGTCATCTTTGATGCTGTATGTGTATTTCATAGAGTTACGTATTGTCACACCTTTCACAAAGGATTTTAAGTCCGAGGGGCTTGCGAGAGGGTCGCGGCGGCTGCGACCAGGCACGTCATCGAGGAGGTCCTGGCAGCCCATTAGCCTTACTTCAAGGGTTCCAGTAACTTGCACACAAGGGCTGATCATTGGGGCTGGAGATGAGAACTGAGTTCTGGGCCCGCCAGTGTTCAAACTCACATACCCGGGACTAGAGCCAGTATTACGAAGCTCTTGTCCCAATTCTATAAATGCAGTGCTCTCTGGCGGCAGCTCTAGCCGACGCATGTCCAAAGATTTTCGTAGCAAGTCCAACTTCTGTGTTGATTCTAGCAAACTAGTTTGGGCTTCTTGTAAAGCTTTTTTGTCAGTTACTTTTTTATCAGTCTGCAGCAGTCTGATGGCATTTTTGGATCCTTCTACTACAGCAGCTTCAATTCTGAGCCGGTTTCTTAACTCTGCAATCCTCTCATCTAACAAAGGATCTACCCCACTCATGTCCAAGTTTCTGCCATCTCCATTGGTTCCAGCTATTTCGCCTTTTTGTTGTTTGGTGAGTTTAGATATACGGAGCTTGAGGTATTCTATTTTATCTTTAGAGTCTGCTAGCATTTGGTGGGCTTCGGCTAATAGTTTTTTGTCTCTGGATTGGTTGCCTCCAGTTATACTTTGTATCATGTTTTCGGCACCCTGTTTGACTTTGAGTTCAATATTGAGTTGTTTTTCCAGTGAGGCGAGTTTGCGGTCGGCCGCCGCCTCGCCGAGCTGCCGCTGCTGCTGCGCCGCCTCCGACGCCAGGATGATGTCTTCATCGTACGAGAGGTCCTCCGGAGACGTGGGAGTGGATTGTCCGCGGGATAGCAGTAACTGTGACTCTAACTCCTGAAGGTCTGACTTTAACTCGTTCAATTTGACGTTCGCCTTCTTCACGATGTTTGCTACGTCTGATAGTGACTTCCTATCTGTGGCCACTTCGCGCAATTTCTCTGCGCCTTCCTTTATTTTGAGTTCTTTACGTATTTCTCTACGTATGACATCCTTGAGCTCCTCCAACTTGGACGGCAATGCTATTTCTGGAATGCATTCCGTCTTTATACCGTACTTCACGCCTAGTTCATATAGGACAGGGTGACGAATATAATCACTGCGGTAATAACCTGTGTCTGCCATAATTGAGGATGCACAGACTAATGTCAGTTAACCATAATTATATTGTGGGAAAATATCACTGGTATTGCTTACAGTTCACGAGTGCAAAACGTTCATCATAACATTTATCAACAAAACAACACATAATGTGCCAAACTTAACTAGAACTGTACAACGAACATAACATAACCGTACATAGAATAAACAAGTTCGGCACAAAAATCAACGAAACACGAAGGAACAAAATGAAATCAACCAACCCTACCCAAACGAACGAGACATGGATGACGTATTACCATGAACAAACTTTTTATGGAAGACTAGACTTTTTTGTCTATGATTTATTTTGTCTGTAAAGTTATTGATACACAGGCGCTTTTTTTTATGAAAAATAGTCCCAGGAAAAGTTTAACTTCCGTAAACATTAAAGAATCATGTAAGGCAAAAAAACACACTCTTGCTGGTAGATAAAAGCGACTTAATCTGAGGTTTTCCCCTAGTTCCAGGAGTCCTTGTTTTTATTCCATCTAGGATCATGATTTATTCTACAGTTTTGTAACCAAAAATGACCATGTTGGCCTTTAACCACTGATAAATTAAAGGCTCTTACATACGATAATTATCATTTTTTTTTGTTTTTAATAATTTTTTCCACTACCCAACCCTATTATTTATCATTCATTCTTTGACACTTCCGTCATTTACTGTCAATCAGTTACCCACTCAAACAAAGCACCATTTTATTCAATCTTTCAATCGGTCTTATGAAAGCTGGGTCACTGTCTTGATGGGAAAATAATGCCAGTAAAAGTTGATATTACTCCACCTCCTCCAGCCAACTCTAAACAGCCTGGCGTGACGAAGTCCTTGCTGTACAACGGCTCAAAATTTCAGGGACACCAGAAGTCCAAAGGCAACTCATATGAAGTCGAAGTCGTCTTACAGGTTAGTAGTGGCAAACAAAGCAAGTACGCATTATTGTTTATTTCCGTGTTTTGAAGAAATCTCGTTGTGTTTATCTGGCTAAAGTATAAATGAGTCCCATTTGTAATATCAAAAGTGATTTAAAGACATTTCATTTAATAAGTACCAACTTTTCATGCTTTCCATTCCATTGCATTACTATTCTAACATATTTTCCATACTAGTATGACATAACACAACTTTCTTTACCGAATTACCTGTTTACATTTATTCAATCTTCTAATTGGTACGCATTTTCTAATATGTTTATCTTTCCAGCATGTTGACGAGGAAAATTCTTATTTATGTGGATATTTAAAAATAAAAGGGTTAACGGAAGAGTTTCCAACCCTCACAACATTCTTTGATGGTGAAATTATCTCAGCAAAGTATCCATTTTTGACCAGGAAATGGGATGCTGATGAGGATGTGGACAGGAAACATTGGGTAGTTACACCTTTATCAAAATAATTGTGCAAAAGTTGGAAATGATATGACATTGTAATTGCAATTAAATTCATACAACAAAACAGAAAAACAATTACAATGGCTAATCAAGCTAGTATAATAATCATGTAACCATCTGTAATAACAATAATTATTATTTTTCAGAGTAAATTTGATTTATTTGTCCCATATTTGAAGACCTTCAATTCGGATACATTTGACTATGATTCACTTGCAAAGGCTGACTATGTGTTTATGCGATGGAAAGAGCACTTTTTGGTGCCGGACCATACTATTAAGGATATAAATGGTGCTTCATTTGCCGGGTTCTACTACATTTGTTTTCATAAGTCTGAGGCTACAATAGAAGGATATTACTACCATCGAAGTTCGGAATGGTAAGATTATTTTGAAATTACTTGTTGCATGATCTGGAATTATTTTCATAAATACAGATGTCTAAAATAGTCAATGATACCTACACCAATAAAAAAAAGTATCAATAGTCATGGAAAATGCATTAGAGGTTGGCATTGGTGTTTAAATAAACAATTTGATAAACTGCCAACTTTATATGACATTATTGAATGTTCTAGAAGGTTTTGGCTGTGTGTAAACTTTCACCATATTGAATACTTGTGTCCAAATACTAAAGTTTTAATTTATACAGGTACCAATCGTTGACACTGAAGCATGTCCCAGAAAACAGCATTCAAATATATGAGTTTAGATGAAGTGGCCATGGAAACTAAATCTTCAATCGGTGGTAAATGTCAGCCAGTACTTACTTGCTTTTTTAATTCTTTTGGATACTTTAAAAAGGCAAAAGTCTAATAATTAAGTTAAATATATTAGGGTCAACATGTGAACTACAGGTTTGTACTTGGAACAAAATTCATATTTTTTGTAGTGCTGTGTAAATGAACAATAATTTGTCGAACCAGCATACACTTCCCTGGTCAGTGGTATTGAGGTATAATGCGTACATATTGTAGATACATACATAGTCTAGAATGTTTTAAATACTCTTTAGATTTCTTTTAAGGTTTAGTCTCTCAATTACATAATTTTTATTCAATGAGAGTTTGTTTTGTGTACATTTTAGTATTGTAATACTAAGGTATTCTTTAATGTGATATATTTTGTACAAACTATTCACACGTAAGTAAACTTTGTGTTGCTGTAAATTTTATTTAGTTCATATTGCAAATAAGTTACCTTTTGGTCTCCATAAGTGAAGTGTATGCTGTATAGCAATTTTTTTGACTTAATGTCCAATTCATATTGTAGGTATTGAATACATAATTCAAAAATGTTACAAATTGATATTTTTTTTCAATAAAATATTTTTCAACATAATTTTAGGGTTTTATTATTAGTGTTGGGATGAGTTTAATGATAGATTTATATTTACAATAAAATACTGGCATTGATATAATTTATTATCTCATAGTGTATTAGTTATCTGCATGACAATTATATAGTTAGGTAGGTACACAATAATATCTATAAACTATATCCTAAATCTACAGTTTGTACAGTTATTAGTTAATTTGAAAACATTTACAGGCTAATATTAGCGTCTGTTTTGGAATAACAAAATAAAAGATATTCATCACTATACTGTAAAAATATCAAATTCAGTTGAACACAAAAATATAAGTTTTATACAATACTAGCTTTTACCCGCGCGGCTTCGCACGCCTTAAATTTGGAGTAAAACTGATTTCCCTGTACTATGTTATTATACATATAAACCTTCCTCTTGAATCACTCTATCTATAAAAAAAAACCGCTTCAAAATCCGCTGCGTAGTTTTAAAGATTTAAGCATACAAAGGGACATAGGGACATAGGGACAGAAAAAGCGACTTTGTTTTATACTATGTAGTGATTAAAGGAATTACTTATTTAGGTAAAAAATCAAATGTAGGTTTATTAAAATATGGTTTACTATTTATAATATATTTGACACTAATATCCTGTAAGATTTTGTACGATCAGAAATTGATTTGTTTGATTACCTTACCATTTTGATTAATATAGAAGGTTAATTAAAAACTGATTGGGGCAATGCACTGGCATAATAATGAGACTTTATTATAGCTAATTCATAAAACCTCAGTTATAACGATTTGATAATTTTAGATTTTATTTCAAGACTGTTTATTATTTAGAAAGGTATATCAAGGTTTTTTAAACTTTAAAACTGAATAAATTTGATACTACAGAATCAATTCAAAATGCTTACAGAATTAAGTAATGTTATCTTGATTTAAATACTAATACTTATACTAAACTTTGGTGGGATCGTTAAAATGTGTAATAATAATAGTTCGGCGTTATCTATGTCATAATTTATGTATTTGATATGTTTAAAGATTCCCATATATGTTAGGTAGGTAGGTTAGATATTTTTTTAATTTTAGAACAGTTCTCTTAAGAAAATTAAATGAAATTGTAAAATGCAGCCGAAATTAAAGGCAAGGTATTATTTTTAACCGGATAGATTAAGTTAAAGGTGGGCTTGACCGAGGCGAAGAAGTAGTCAATATCTTCAATAAATATTGGCTTGAACCAATTATTTGAACAATCTACAAGACTACTGCACACACAAGTTAAACAAAAGCGTTTAATCTATTCCGTGAAGTCACAAACACAATTCTCTAGAATATTTTCCTATAGTGGCAAGCCAGTGCCAATAAAAAATATAAGATATCAATCGAACATCTATAGACACAACTACATTTACAACGAAATTATAAAAAAATCTTACACATAAACATAAATTAATTAATAATAAAACAATTTACATTTAACACAAACTAAAACAACGATAATACTATGAACAATCTCCTGCAGCAAATTAAAAACACTTAAATTATGAAAGTCACATATTTACAAGAACTTAATAACAAGTAACAAAACTTTAACTAAACTATGACTGTAATATTTGGTTTTGAAATTATTAGGCTATAAATATAATGAAAGCTATGAACAGTTACACTTCGAAGAATTGATAAGATTTATTTGAGAATAGATCGGTTAATTCGTAATAGGAACATGTTGGCCATAGCTTTCAGTATAACGTCGCGTCGGGTAACATTTGTCGAGGGGGAGTGAGCTATCTCTTGGAGGCGGCTTCGCTGCTGATCCAGTGTCGGAGGCCGAGCAGGCTGTAGAGGTCCTGGTTGTTGGTGCGGGGTCTGTTGGCGGGCGGCAGGTAGGCGCGGGGGCGCAGGCCGTGCGGGTAGGCGTGGTGGTGCCGCGTGGGGTTCTCGTGGTTCATGCTGTGGACGCCGCCGGTCTGCCGCCAGCTGGGCCAGTAGTCCTGCAGGCGGCGGTAGGGGAAGCCCGGCGGCGGCGTGCGCGGGCTGCCCCACGAGTACCTGTAGTACACCGGCTGAGGAACCACGCGGACCGGCTCCGGCTGGGTGGGGAACCCCGATTTTTGGTATGCGAGCGGCAACGGCTGCTCCGATTTAGGTTTGTTACGCCGATATTGCTGCTTTGTGCGAGTACCCAGGATGTCATCGTCGACGTAGGCGTATTTCTTTTGATCTTTCGAGAAGTTGTCGTCGGTGGTCACTGCCGCGTATCGACTTATGAGTTTGATGGCTTCCCCGATGTCTGCGTAGTCGTTTTCAGGGTTAAGTTTCGTTTGCTCGCTTTTTAGAACTGGCAAGTTTTGAACGGTGTCTGGTGCGTGAGCATTGCTTAAAGTATGCGTTGTGATGTTTTGTTGATTAGTTGTGATGATTTCTGGTGTGGCAGTATCTATGTCTACCTCAATAGTGGTTGGAATTTCAGTTTCTGGATCCGTCGTGGTTGGTACATCGCTGGTTTCTTCTACGTGGTATAGAATAGGGTCAACGTTGACTTGCCCGTACACTACTTCTTTCTGTCCTTCGTCTTTCGTTTCGTTGGAAGTTAAGTTCTCTTCAGAAGAATTCATTACTGGACTGTCACGTTTAGGTTTATCTACTAAGGGTAAAAAGTTATTGTTCAGAACGTTATGGTTTAGTATTCCCATTGATTCAGATGATTCAGTGAAGTTTCCGGGGTCATTCGCTTGGGGTAGTTGATGTAGTTCCAATTCAGCTTTGATACTGGCGTCAAATACGGGATTTTCTCCTTTTTTGTCAGTTTTGATGTAATCAGGTCGAACTTCTTGAGCCTGGAAGAATAAGACTACTTGAGAATTGCCATGTTGTTAAATTTACTTTTACTTTAGTTTGTATACTTTCCTTCTTATTAATAATCGCGGTAAAGAAAGCTTTATAAGTAACAGTATGTTCGGTTGTGTTTGTTTTGGAGATTGTAAATAAAAACCAGAAAATGCTGATTTGAGTTGCAATAGTTACCTGTGGCATGTTGTCTTGAGCTTGCAGCGGCTGTGCCTGCGGGTCTATGCCAATGGGTATGGAAACCTGCACGGGCCCTTGCTGCTCCTCGAAAACGTCGCCGTAGTCGTACTGAATCTCGCTCGGCGGCGCCGTAAACAGCTTCTGCAGCTCTTCCAGCAGGATGGCCGTGTGCTCGTCTTTATTCACTGTCAATACCTGGAATTAAACGGGATTTGGTTAAGATCTGAAGAATAAACAGTAACTGTAACGTATTGTTGTGTTTATCTCTAGAGTTTCAGTAGGAATTCTTTTTAGGACATTCGTTATTATTGCGACCCTTACCTGAACACAAGCATCTCTTTCAAGTCTCTGTCCTTTGGGGCACACGAGCGGTGTGATGAACAGAGACTTGGTAGTGATTCTCCTTGGCGGAGTGTTCTGGTTGGATTGTTCGGGGCTCTGCAGCCAGGAGCGCCAGGCTAGCTCCGAGGCCTTGCGGTCGAGGGTTCGGAGCGGCGCGCGCGTCGTGGGATTAGCCTGCACTAGCGCTGCCGACGCCAACACCAGACTCCATATGTACCACATCGCAAACACCTGGAATAGAAAATTATTTAAGATTGCGTAACAGAGGTCTTCTTTGGAGAGTCCTTAAAAAAGTTAAATTTAACTTTACAACACTCACTCTTCACACATTGTCGCAAAAGGTAAACAAGTGCAGCCTTCATAAGTAAGTGGATAGTTTGTCTGTCAATTTTAAACTACGATGATTTTCATCTCGACCTGCGTATTAGCATTGATCGTTGATAGATCTCGAGATGATAATATCTGGATCAAGGTTCGGCCTTATCCATTAGTGCAATTCTACGTGTGCACCTTCCCACACCCAGTACCTTAGTCCTATTACAGTGTAGTGCCTACACAAGATGCTCTTGTTAAGTGCTGCATTAGATGCCAGCTTCGATACAACGTAATGTTCAATTTGCAGAGAACTTCTTTGAACCGCTGGTCACTTAAAACTATGTAAGACAAAGAGAGCACGTTACGAAATCGCTCATCAGTCCGAAACTTTCATTTTGATTTCGTCGGCTCCCAAACTCCCAATCACCGTAATTTCCGGGTCGACTGCTTTTATTCTAGCATATTAGCGTGCACTTATTTCGAATAACACTTGACGACCTTGAGGCCCTTTTGTCATTCGAGAAAGTGAAAGCTCTGCGTAAGCGCAGGTAGTCTCAATCATGACTTGAACACTTACTGACATCGCCTTCACTTTTCACGCATCAAATTATCTTAAGTGTAGGCTTGATCCCATTATTCAGATGTCAGAAGCAATGGGTGTTAAATTAGTTTTATGGGTTTATATAAAACATAGTATAGATAATCGGACGGCAGCATCATGATGGGTCTCGCTCAAGTCATTAGGTAATACGTCGTATATTTTGGTTACGATGACTAATGTGTTTATAAAACGAGAAAGCAAAGACTGAAATCGCACGTTACATTTAGGAGTCGGCAGAACAAACGCAGTGTAGTCTGAGCGGATGTTTCTTCTGGTTCAAATGAATTTCTAAACAAACAATGACATTTGTCGACAACCCGGCAACCAACACCATTGTCGGATCTCACGTGATAAACTAGAATGATAATAATTAACTATCAAATTGGAATGTGCTTTTTCACGTGGTTGCATTGTGAATGACTTAAGCTGGGTTATAGGAGCACTTCCGTTAATAGTAAACCATTTTAGTTAGATAATTATGTGTCTACTTGTTTTAATAGGATCGAAATACATACAGTAATACACTGATAACCTTTTGATAAAATTCTTAGAATTTATAACTTATTTTCATTTTCAGTTGATTACGAAGTTCGGTACCTAACTTTGTCACTTCTACGTATTACGAATAGACAATTAAAAATGTGTCTATCTGTAATAACAAATGACGCGTGCGCCATCTGTTTACGAGAACCAATTACTGTACAAAGTATCTGGGTGTAGTGCGGCGGGTAAATAAATAAACATGTGTGCAAAACAAGGACATTGGCTGTTGACCTGCGGGCATCTGGCAGCGGGCGGCGGAGCGACGCGGAAGTGGCCGGGTTTCAGGCAAGTTCTACTGGGATCTCGTGATTCAGTGCCTAGCGCCGAGGTGAAATTAAAAAGTTGGGGTGAAGAGGTCGCACGTCGCACCTATTCTATATAAGGTTCGTGGCCTGCGTTATTCAGGTTATTCTCAATTAAGATCCCGACCTGTTTTGTGGGGTTGTTAATTTATTTTGTAGTTCGATGAAATTGATGTGTCTACCTAATGTTAGCGGTAAAACAAAAGTAATCGGTAACTGGACACCCCTAGCATTCGATGGACATCACTGGTTGGCGTCACTGCCGTTGGGCGCGTATTTGGATTGAATCTAATGGCGGCTACCTGTTGTATTTTCTATTAATTCATGTTAATTTAAAGAGATGTTTTATCTAGAGCCCAATAAATATTTGTTGTGTACACTAAGAAGGAACTTAATGATTTAATTCTAACACTAAATACGTCTAAATAACATAGACGACAATTGATGACATGCAAGTAATACAAATTAGTGGAATAACTTATTCCGAATAAGGTCCTAACTCGATTGATGGCGTTGGATGGGTTAACTGAATGAGTATCACTCGGGGCAAGGGCTCTCCTTGCTATATTGACCGCAGGCGGTTAACCTCGTGAGAACCGCCGAATACTTTTTTTATATGTAAACGGAAATATTTTTAGATGTTGAATGATTACCTCTACTTACTTACTTACTTTACATAAATGATAAAATATTGTAAAATAACCTTAAATAAAATGTAGTGTTTATAACCACAACATTTTATCGTTTTGTCTAGTAGAGCCACATGAGTAAAGAAACTGAACAGAGACAAAGCTTCTAAAGAGCTAGCAAAATTTATACCTATTTTGGTAGGGTTGGCACAATTGAATAAATTAAAAATATAAATGTAAAATATAAATTTTTTTTTTATTACTTTTGGTTTTTAATAATTTGTTGTGTCTTTTAATCGAATGATAAATTCTAAATCTAATATAAAGTTTTTTCAAATAAACCAATGGGAAACACTCACATGGCATATGAAATGTACAATCTTGCAAACGTGCTAATATGTCATTACCAATATTAACATTTTTAATATGAAGATCAAAATATTCGCGAATGATACCAGAGGGAAGCCCCCTCTCCCCCCTCTCCCACTTACGAAATCCTGCGCTCCGATTTTATTGTAGGTAGTTACTTATTGTAGGTAAGTATCTACAATAACTTTTTTGGGAAATATATTCAGAATTACTTACACAATTTTACCGAAATATCTGGTAATTTTCCGTAAAATATATAATAATGAGTATTGAGTAGTTTTAATTATAGAGTTGTCTACCTTTCTATCTACATAACACATTATAAAATTATAAATATAAATTAAGTTTCAAGTACAAACTTACCTAGTAGACTCCTTGGGATAGTTAAAATAAGAAATATTTTTAGTCTTTCTATTATTATTCATGCACACAGTACAATGTACAACCATATTTACAAAACTTTTTAAATACTAAAACAAAAGTATTACTACGTATTATGTGTGAAACTCGAAAACAAAAACAAAACACGCACAACGTTCGAGCGTCGCGTCACGCCTGCACGCCCTGAAATTGACCACTGGCTGATCTAGTTTGAAGCGGTTTCGGCTCATACGTGACAAGCGGCCAGTGGTCACGCACACACACGCGTTGCACTTGTAGTGATGTACCTGTCACAGCGCATTCGTATGTAGCTTTGTCTCTGTTCAGTTTCTTTACTCATGTGGTAGAGCCCAGCTTATATTTAGATATTAAAGTTTTATTTACGTTAGTAAGGAGATAACTATCTAATGCTTAATTTTCAAAAACTTTGTATTAAAATCTGTTATTTATTGTATTAGTAACCGTTAAACACGACATTTAAAATAAATATTTAATAACTTTTAATATTATTAACATTCAGTAGATAGGTACTCAGGTAGTGTTTAATCAAGATTTGCACTTAGCTACATAAAAACATGTGTTTTGTTTTCATAAACATGTTTTTTGTAATATGGCACAAGCGATGTTTGCTCATCAAGCCACTGCATGAAACATGTGTCTTTCCATTCTATATTCAAATATTAATTTGAACTCTACCTTGACTTGCCATATGTATAAATGTTTATGTTTTGAGTTTGCCGGCCAGTCGAGTAGTGTCTGGCTGCTTGTGAAAAGGTCATTGCTAAGACGCATCTTGTTTTGTGTTTCATCAGAGGAAAATTTTATGCGACTGTATTTATTTGAAAAGTATTCCACTGAGAATTTGTTAGCTCGACGTAGTTCAGTAATAGGGAGATAAGCTTATAACCAAGTAGCAAGCTATGCAGATATTTAGTATCTAAGTACTTAAATATGTAAGTAGGAATTTTCACTAGCATTCGTTAATTTTTAGTATTGCTTAGATAAAGCTTATACTCTAGTACCTATATATGTAGTATCCATTTAAATATTTACTAAGTAAGCAAGTTCTACTGCTATTTGTTATTTTGTAGTTATTTTATATGCTTTTTATAAATTGATTAAAGATTTTCCAGATGAACTAAACACGGTTGCTGACCTTGCTGTAGTCCGAAGCTTGAGATTACAATCATTTTTTCGTAAGTTGGTGTTACAAACGCTACCGAGAGTCAATCACAGCTGATTTAAGGTCATTGCCACCACTATTACACGATTTATGCAATCAAGTAGGTATTGTGTACGTTGTTATGCTTTTCAAGTTTATTCACTGTGCTGTGAATACTCAAATTGTATATTAAGTATGTAGATCGAATATGTTTATTTTTTTATTAATGTCTTAGATCATTTAGCAAGTAAGATACTAAAAAAAACTTTATTTGGCAGACTTGATATTTAAAAAAATACGATATCGTAAAAAATGACAATACGAAAATCACCCGCCAAACAAAATGATTACGCGCCATTATAACTTTTTTTTAAGGTGTCAGCCCGGGTTCTATTACGGAGACGCCCGTAGCACGTAGAGTTGCAGTTTACCGACTTGTACGCATCTCGCTTACACAAATATAGCTTCCAGACATCTCGAGTGCTTCGGAAAGCGATCGTGAATTAAAATTCAGATAAGGCCAATGTTATTCAAAATAACCCACGGTTAGGTACGTTGGGATCTATAATATTTTTGATATGATGAAAAAATTTGTTCGATATTAACTGTTTGTATTAGGGAATTTCTGAAATCGATAATTACAACGGATAAAACATTTGGCCAGTCTTAATTAATTGTTATAAAAGCACTAGGATATATTTTATTTATAAGTAAGTATATAAAACCTCAGCTAAATTAAGAATGTTAAACCCTTGGTTATTTCAGTACCTTAGGGGCTTCTCGTAGGTATTACAATTATAAAGTCTCCCTCTTCACGTTGATTACTTAATGACTAACAAAAAAATACCCAAACGTAAGTAGATAAGTTTTAAGCATTCATTATTCAAGAGAAAACTTATAAAGACCAAGATCAGATAACACTCGTTGTAAGTAAACTGATAAAATCTATTTCTGCACTTGAGCTCACATTCGGGGCCCGTCAACACCACCCCTGGCAGGTGGTTCGAATTTTAAATAAACATTTTCAAATGGTTCTAAGTGGACGGCGACGTGACGGCTGCTTCACTTTTTTTAAATGTAGAGTGCGGGAACATCGATGTTTTGATAAAGTCGGTAGCATTTCGTAAGATTTTTAGGCGATTGTTTTGTTCAAAGGTTTAAAGTGTTTTCCTAAAGGCTTGATTGTTATTGTTATTAAGGTACTGCAAATGTAACGAGCATTAAAGAATCTTATTTGGTTTAATTAAGTTTTAGTTTTATTTAAAAAAAAGTTACGAATGAAATATGTATGGCAATACTTGCAAGAAGCAACGTTCAAACATCTAAAGTCTAATCTACTCCTAATGTATAGCCGTTTTGCCGTACCTTTAGCATTGCACACATACTTAAAGGCTTCAATGCCTGGTATCTATTTCAAAAGCCTTGTCGCTTACGTTTATATTCCTATCCCTGACAGAGCACGACACTGCCTCGATTCGCGAGTGTACGTAAACCGTGCTATCTTCTATCAGCCATTGTATGGAAATGCCGCGTGGTCGGACAGCAGACGTGAAAGTGGTCAGGCCCGGTCGTTTTACCATCGATTGAATTACCATATTATTGTATAGTTCGCATGGACGCTATTTTTGGCAATATACAAAATATTGAATTTTAGCGAATTTTTTTGAGCATACGCTTTATAGCAACGCTTTGTAAAACCTTGATAGTATTAGCTGATTCATAGTAAGCACAAATAGGTTTCTATCTACTATCTAATGAGATTTTATAGCTAGTGGTTAATGTGTCTAAACGCATAAAGAGCTAATGGCAGGTTCTTATTTAATTTTAATTAGACACGATGATGAAATAATTTATTTAATAGTTATGTCTGCCTCGATATACGATCGCGAAATTAAAGACATAAAGGTTGGTAGGTAAAAACGCAAATTGCCTGCATTGAAACTGAAGAGATCCAGTTATTTTCAGTTATCGTTTTTTTCTCATTTGCTCTGTTTGTTCTCGTGAATACAGGTAGAGACCTGCATATGGCGGGCTGGCTTTGTCCTCCGGTATCTATTAATTAAGTTGTTGCTAATTCTGCTTTGCTTAAGGCTTAGCTAAGCTTATAAAACTCAAAGGCTATTGTACCCATCGAGGCATCAACCTACCATACCTACGTGATCTATTTTCGTCAAGAAAGTTTGCCACTAATTGATCTAGTGAGCATTGAATATTCGTATGCAAAATGCTAGTTTTCCCAAAATCCAAGGCCCACATAATAAGCCGGCGCGGCGTGTCGCTGAGCAAGTGTGTCGACGAGGCGACCCAGTCACTGAGTTACCTACATGTTTTCACTAGCCACCAAGAATCAACCACTAGATTTTTGGAAGATATTGAACAATTCTTTAGTAGCAGCATGTGACTTAACGATCGTTAATATCGTTATTTTGTCAGTTGTCATCGTTGATGTTTATACAAATTTACGAAACAAACGACAGAATAGCGACATAAACAAACGTTGAAAGCTCTGTGCTTGCGCCACTTAATTGTGATAATAACCTATATATTTAACCTTGTCTTATAGTTAATACCTATTTACTATTAAATGGTTTATAAAAAACTTTTGGTGTTCGATTCGGTTTAGACAAGAGTTAAAAATCTTCAAATTTGATTGTATGCTTATTGAATCTTTCTCATGTTAATCCATCCAACATGTCGCTTTTCCTTAGGATATAGATTTAAATGATACAGGAACGAATAACCAATCTGCCTAAATTACCTTTATGCACGGAAATCGGAAGGACGACTCAATATCGTATGCAGCGCACCGAGACGGATGTCATGTGAGCATCTTATTATTTTTGGACGGAAACCAACCGCGACTGGCGGATAACGCCTCAGCGACAAAACGGGACAGAAATACGCATAGTACTATATTTATCCCTTTCATTGACGGCGATGTAGACGAGTGTACTTTGAGCGGAAGTCGCGGCAGATTTTGAATAACAATTTTATTCGTCAAGACACGAGTGAGGGCCGCTAGTGTGACCGCACCCTAAATGAGTAAGCAAGTCCCATTGTAAAGGTTACCTGAGTGCGTTGCTATATTAAACATCTAAATCCTGATTTTAGTGAAGTTTTTCGTGTCATGTGTTACTTGGAGATTGTTTGTGGTTTTCCTTTTTAATATAAAGCATCGTCATACAACATTACTTTGGAATTTGGATTATCATATAAAAACCACAATTGCATAGTGTTTCTTTATAGGGTTCGTTGACTTATATAACTTTACATTTTCTTTGTTACATCACAGTTTTGATTGACAACCAGATCCCTAGTTCGTTACTTTCATACCAACATACTCTCAACCATAACCGAAAAACGCAAGTTCAAGTTCAGTAAGACCACGTTAACTTGTTTGTTTACAGAAATAAGAGGGGTTTACCTTGGCAGTAAACATGCAGAGTCGCGTGCCGGTCACATTATAGCTGGCAGTGCGGCGCGCCCGATCACCTGCAATAAAATAAAATAAAAAAACTTAAGAAAAATAAAGCGCGGGCAAACTGACATTTAAGTGTGGCCAGTATTTTACAAAGACTATTGAGGTTAATCCATAGACATTAAGGAAGTGAACCTATTTTGGTTAGCATTAATTGGTTTTGCGCTAAAGTGCGGGAGATTAGATAGATTTATAACTTTTTAAACTTTTATCCACTTTAATCGTTTGATCTATAGCACGTTTTGGTACAAGCTTGACGCACAAAATGTAGATATCTATAGGTATGTATTATAAAAAACTAATTTCATCAATATCCGGATATTTCCTTTACATCTTCTTGTAAAGTAGGCAGGTATGTACCTACCTATATCTTATAACGTCGGTAGGTTCATATTGTGGCCATTCAACAGTCAAAGCAATTTATTACACCTAACTGGTACCTAAAGGTCAAGGCAGTTAAGTGAGTAAAGCAGATAAATCCAATAGATATTTATTGCAATTGATTTTAATGTTATTGATTAACATTTAAGTCAATTCTTTCAATGTGTGAATTTGTAGTAAAATGTAGGTGTGTTATGGGATTGAAAATAATGCAAATACAATTAGTTTTGTGGTGCCAAAATAGTATGCAAATTTGAAAAATATCAGACACGTACTTAAGTAGGTAAAATAAAATATATCTTTAAAAATCTTGGTAGGTATCGGTCTAATCTAATTGTTTTTTTTTAAATATATCTACCTAACCAAACCTACATGTTATAGTGCTCATTTTCTTATAAGTTATTATATCAGTAGGTATACTAAAAATAACGGTAATAAAAATTCGTATTTAGGTAGTTACCTGTAATGTAAACTCAGGTAGAGTCGTTTTAAAATACCCAGTTACTAACTTGTTAAACAAATTTAGGTTCACCTGTGTTAATGAGGGTAACAACGGTTATTTCACTTTAAACATGAAACCTTACTCCATGTTTTGTTAGCTGTAGGTAACCGTATATTAAGGTAGGTATTTATAAACTTCATAATTACCTTCTCAGTTAAAAGTACCTACTTTAGAAGCAGAAACGCGCCCTGTTCCGAAGCATTCAAAAGATGCGTGTGGCCTATTTGCAATAAATTAGCAGACTATCAACAGACCCGTCGCATATTAGTGTAGGTCTTGCTTTCTACTAATATTTTACATGGCAACACATAGTTGAGAATGTAGTGAAACAGCCTGTGCCGGCGACTTGCAAGATGCAGAAAGTGGATCGAAGAGATTAAGGGTGTCGTTGTGGAGTCAGCGCACCGGATCTCTACTTAAGTTACGAATCTATTGCAAAATTTTCCACCCTGTTGTCGTATTTCTCATTTCAGAGTGACCAAGGAATCTTAATAAATGTTCTTAGCGTAAAGGAAAGAGCAATAGGAAACTACCTAAAATAAAGAACAGGAACTATTTATAAATCTTGACATAAAATGCGTTTTATAGACTTAATAGGCACGATTAGTTTGAAGACACATTATTGATTTATAGGGTGAGAATTTTAAAGGGTTGTTTTCAAATGACATAATTTATCAAGACACAAATCGTCAAGACAGTCATTTTAAAACATTGTTTGTATTTTACGGTTTTAGTGTATTAGTGTGAACATAGATTTATCTCAATTTTAACAAGGTGATAAAACAATTCGCACTTCAATAGAAAGCCAAGGCGGTTCACATCTAGAAGTTTCCCACGTGTCTATAAAAGAATTTAAGTAGAACTCGCAGCACTTAACAAAGTTTTATAATAAAGTTGGAATTACGATTTTAAGTTTGGGTATAAGGTTGATTACTAATGAAACCAACGAGCGCATTGACTATGAAGCAACGTATAATACATGCCAAGCTATTTCTTATCTAAATAACTACGTGCCTAAAAGTGATATGCTCGGAAGAGATTACTTAATTATCAACTTATACCTACTTTACGGAACAAGAGGAATGTTTTTTGATTTCCTAAATAATAAAGAAATACGGAACTTTGGGCTCATGATTGCTTTGTCTCGTGTAAGTCTCGTTTGCTTATATCATAGTTTAAAAGGACTTCCTATAATTACCCAATTGACACGCAGTATCTAACAGGTAAATTCTTAGTATTGCGTAAACAATTGTTGGTCTGTGTGTTACATCTCCAAGAACTGGATTATGTTTCGTTCATCGTTCTTTCATTCGTTCTTCAGTTCCTCGCCTCATCTCGATTGTTTCGTCGAACAAAGACGTTCTCGCTGCATCCGTCGTTATTGTTTTGTGTGTTTGTTTAATGCGAAGTAGGTACCATCATGATTGATAGGATTGTTATATAAAGTGTCATAATAGCTTGCAAAGGTATAAATGGAAATAAAATAACAATAAAAGCTAGCAAAAGCTTTTGGCAAACAAAATTTTAAAATCTTTATGTTTTTTGAGAATTATGTGATTTTAATATCGGATTTAAAGCTTTCTTTTGAAATTTCAGTTTTAAGTTCAAGTTAGTAAAAATGACTTTTTTAAAAATGATTCATCTACATATCGATGAAGAGGTCATAACGCGAGGATTTTGAACTTTGCAACTAAACAACACAGTATGGCGTAACACCCTCGGAGAAGCACCGTTGTACAAGCCATTGTGTGCAAATACACGCCACCTATAGGCTGCCCTAAAATTTACTTTAAAATGAGAGATTGTAATTCTGATTACAAAATGTAACGCTATCATTATTATTTAACAAAAGTTAGTTCGATTCATTAAAACATTAATACTATTTATAAGTTAAAAGGCATTCGATTTTAAAACACTTGAATTTTGAATGATATGACATTACGAGGCGATCTCGTTCGTTCACTTGATGAGTGAATGGTCCGAGTTTTGTGCAGCAGGCTGTATAAATACGGAGATAGCATTGTTTGGTTTTTCGAATTGTTTATAATTTCTCACCTGGAATACGGCTGCATACTTGTTATCATGCCAAATACAGCGGTTGTACTCCGCAGGAATGCAATAAAATGTTTGCAATAATGCAACAGTGTTTTATATCTCAATTACTCACGATTGTTTATAATGTTGGGAATGTTCTGCTTCACGTTTTGTTCCTGCCATGTGGAACTGATTGCACACACAAAAAAAACAATTTCCGCACTCAAGAACGAACGAAAAGTAAACAATAAAAAGTATTTTACCACTAATCAGCTTAGTCGCCGTCGATGCTCTGATAGAATTGCGAAATCCCTTTTTCGTCGAAAACATTTTTGATAGACACATTTTGAGCGCTCGTTCTTTTCATTACGGAGTCTTACAGCAAACTGATCGATTCTTAGTTATTATCGTAATCGGTTTATTTCCTCAAAAATATTACTTATTTGCTACATGAGTTGAGCGTAATAGGGGGATCAGATTGGGAGTCAACAAGACTCGTGATTACTATATAATAATTAGGTACTTAATTAAATGATAAGATAACTGGAGGGCAGAGGGTTATCAATGTCAATTGAAATAAAAACATGCACACTCTCCATGGTCTTATGACTAACGGGACCTTCGTAAGGTACCTTTTATTGTTATAACTACTTATATCATTATTGTCAATTAAACACAAAAGGTAAAAAATAGGCAGTAGATGTTAAAGCTATATAAGTGTCTTATTATGACCCAAATATTTACGTAGTAGAATTCTTAATCTTAGTGTCAAATGATTGGGGTAACCTTTATATTATTGTATCTATTGTTGATAAATATTAACGTCAAGTTTAGCAATTCCAAATGAAAATGGTAAGTTAGATATACCTACCTACCTACGTCTTAGGCATTTTTCTAGTGTAGCAGTTGTAGTAAATATTTAGCTCTAGTTGTAAACGACAGTATTAAAGTTGGCCAAGCACAGTCCTTATGCTTAGGTACCTATTTGGTATCATTAACCAATTAGCTTACAAACTGTTATTGAAATTAATTATTTAAAATGCCTTTTATACGATCTTTTGAGGTTTAATAACAAGCGAGTTGTAGGTAGGTACGTTCTTGTAAGAAAAAGCTGCTATCCTACTTAAGTAGATATCTATTACAAAATGAGTCAGTCTCTGCTATAAGTACTTACCTAACGTAACTTCGGTGATAACGTGGTACATACTAATATAATACGTTCACATTGTAACCTACTAAGGTTCCTACCTCAATGAATGAATGAACGAATGATTCGACTGTCAAAATAGATCGGATTCAATTTTCTTCAGATATCCGTCTAAATTTATTTGGTATTTAAGAAAGCACAATCAAAATAAAGCGATAAAGTTTTTTTTAATTTATACTTAATACTTAAAACTCTTATAATAAAAAATAAGTTATGGCATTAATTTCACTTTAACCAACTTGACAGCGTAACTTCTAAAATTACTTCTTTGATCGGAAGTGCTAAAACCTTGCTCCAGTCTGCTAGCTATTCATGAAAGTTGCCCAGGCGCATTCAAATGGCGCCAAGCAACTTATCAACTCACGCGCAACTAAGAAACCTATACTTAGACATTTATCCTATAAAACTACCTATATATAGGTTGATGATTATAATTAGCATGGATTTGTGCAGCTAAATAACTTATGTTTTAGCTATAAACGTATTGGAATACTTTTAGTCATGATTATATTATAGTCTCGCTTTATATGTTTTAGTTCTGCGGGGTGATTCTGTATCAAAAAACGTCAAAATTCCATTATTTGTACGGAAAATTGTACATTTTGACGTTTATTCTCATAGCTGATACTTAGATGTTAAATATTATTTCGTAAATCATAGCCACTCTTCTTAGTAATACCAAAAAAGATAATGGTTAACCTCTGAGATGCCACCAATTTTATAACTAGCGTAATAGTTTTTAAAAGGCACTCCGTTAATATATGCGCAAGTAATACGCTCCATAACTGAATTCATAACAATGCCCACACAGCTATCCTCACTTTTACTTCTCATTTGTTATGTCATCCTTTGCTATTGTTGATTTGACATGGCATAATGACTCCTATAATCTTGTAACAGGAGATATACAAAGCTGGTCATAAATCAGCATCAAAGACGTCCTCGATAGAAGTTTGACAGTTATTAATTCTGGATGCAAGCGTACTCCGGCGACCCTGGGGACTAGGTAAACTGGGTTAAGAAGGTCGTTAAAGCATTTTGTAATGGAAATTTAACAACCAATGTGGTAGGTACATATTAATTATTTGAATTTTAAGTTGAATAGCTGTAGGGACATAAAATCATTAGTGGTAGAGGCTTACTTTGTTGTTGGTAGGCACACCTTTTTTAGTTTTACAGCTTGTCACTTTTAAAACAATTTTAATTACTCAGGCACACCTGTGGGGTTAACTATCGAAACAATATTATTATTATTTTATATAATACTGTAAATAACAAAGCACAATGATGCTCGTATAATAAAAGTTTTGATTTAAGAGCACGAGTGGTGCTTATCATAAGCGGCTAAACACGTTTCATTAGATAAAAAAAAACATCTGTTCGTTTTTTGCGAATGTCAATTCTGGCCGGTTGCCATTAGCTATTTAATTATGTCATATAAATTAGCGTGTCATATATATTTTTTGCAAAATACCGCGTTTTATTTCACTACTTACGTTTCAGTGTTCTTATGTAATTGATTAATATTAAGGTGCGTATCGCCATGGTGTCTCAACGCGTTAGTGTCACATTTTCACTTTCGTCTTCAATGATGTGTGCAATATTAACGACACTAGTCACGGGCAGGACGTAACGCGGCAGCTTCCGGGTTATTTCATCAGACTATCTTGGCTAATGTGCATGTGGTGCTTTATAATATTTAGTAGTTTCAGTAAACTAAGTACGTTAGTTGCAAGCTCTGCCTTCTAGTGCTTCTATTTACTGCACCATTAGAAACGGAACTATAACTTAACTCTAACTTTACCAGTAATATTGTCAAGAAGCCAAAACAACGCGAAACGTGTTTTGAGAACATTAAATAGGCCATTTACTAACCTATTTAGCAATTAACCACGTAGTTAAAAATCAATTTTGTACATTAGCCTCCTTAAAATTCAAACTCATTTCCAATCTGTTTTATTTTTAATTATTACAATGTCCATTAACTCTAAGGAGAGTGATCGCGATATTTCAACAAGTCCCTGATTACAGAATGTAACTTTCTTGTTTTATTAGTTTTGTACATAATTAGTGTTGGCTGATTTTAAATTCAAATATTCGATACATGAAGAATAGTGTAGGTGGACATATTGCTTCACTTTACTTTCACTTAAGTGTTTTTCTTCTACGTAATTATATTACTGTATATAATGCTATTCATTACTGAATGTCTAGATATATTTCATTTATCCTTACAAATATTTAAACTGAGAAACCAACTGATCCATATTTTTGGAAGAAAGTGTCCTTAAATGGTACTTTGTCAATGATTTTATAGTTGTAAACCAAAATCAAACAGATAGTTAAATATTCCTTATGCCATAACTTGCCTTTGAGCTTACTAAGTTATTATAAAAGACGAGAAAACCAAACAAAATACTTTTTTTTTTCTAAATTATAGATACTTAAGCTATTTAAAAGACACTAACCAAGCATTAAAAAGTATTTTACGTCAATCACTGTAAAAATAACTAAGTTTACTAAGTAAACGATCTAATTTTAGAACCAACTAGACTAGGGTAGTTTAGCATGGTCGATAATATTGCAATCAATAGGAAGGCAGTAGCTTGACCGTAGAAATGTAAAATATTAACCCCTATACCTATTATAAATGAATTTTAAACCTATGTTACAGTTTGTTTGGTTTAAGAATCAAAACTAAGTAACCTGAAATCTTTTGATATCTCAACAAGAATCTTATAATTTTTTTAAGATAAATTTCAGTCTACTATAATTTATTTAACGTTAAACTGTACTGTTTCTTCTAATATTGCGTGAAAACAAGATTTAAGGAGGCTTAATTAAAATAGCAAATATAATCAGTTTTCATAAAATTAGAATGTTTTTGACGCAAGAAAAGTTTGTGTATTTGGCAATAGGCCATCCATTAATGCGGATTTCATTCATAATATTAGTTTTTACATATAATTTGTATTTGACTATCTCATTCGTAAATCTAATTGAGCTAAGTAAAAGTTATTAGTTTGGTTTACATTCTTAATATAATTTCATTGTATAATGTTTTATTTCTTATCGAGAACTTCTTTGTTTGCAATTCTTTGATCTAGCTTCCATTTACGTAATTTTATCATTTCTATCAAATATTGGATAAACGGAAGCAGGGAAAGCGGATCTATTCATCGCCGTTCTTTTCGGCGTGCTGGCTTCTGGAACGTCATTATGATTGTCAATAATACTGTCAATAGTATTGTCTATGGCTATTGACACGGACAATGGACGGGGCAATTGTTGGAGTTCTTCGGAAGCACGTTTTGATAGTCCGATTATAATTAAGAAATTATTCTGCCAACGCTCAGTTAGGTACTGTTAAGATAATAAACTATTACCTTTCTTTTGGGTTTTTTTGTTTAATGTAAACGTGTTATGATAACATATAGTGTTTATTTAAATATATTTTGTCTGCTTCAAGTGAAACACTAGTAGGTACATTAGGCACATTTTAGCTATAAGCAAACATAAATTAAATTACATTTAGGTGTCTTTTGGACAAACGAATTTACTTTTTCTTTCAAATATAAGTAGCCATCAACTATAAATCCGATAAATATAAGTAGACATCAACAGTCTTAATCAGTTTAATTAATGTAAACGTTGTGAAAATAAAAAAAAAATGTACAAATATAAAAAACAGCGGAATCTTTGAAAAACCTTTAAAAATAGCCGTTATGTTTTACTTAGGTATTTTGTTTTTGTCCCACAATTCTCTTGAGCCATCAATATCCAAAATGGAATGGTTATTTGGGTATCTATGATCCAAGGATGTCAGGTGTCAAGGGTCGTCTTTTGATATCTATTGGTAAATATTGAACACAAAAGATACAATTCGAATGTCGAATGGAATAAATAACCAATGTGTGTTGCAATAAGTAAAAAAAGAAAAAAGCGGGTATTCAAAAGCCAACAGGTATAGCAGATGACGTAGATTTGATACTTGAACTTATTTTTGTGTTTGTGTAAGGCACTTTATACGGTCAGTGAAAACAACAAATTTGCATATTAAAAAGTTACTTACGTCAAACATAAGTCTACTTTTACCAACTACAATTACCAACCCTTTAAGTTTGAATTACTTAAAATGAAACAAGTATTGATATTTATTGACACTAAATTAATACACATCATCGCAACCTTTGTTTACAGAAAAGCAAATTACGATTTTAAAATGAAATATGATTAACAAGCAAATTATTTGACTGCATACAATTAGCGGTGTAACTATTGACTCAAAAGGTCGGTTAAATGGGTCGGTTATTTTTAAGTTTAATTAATTGATTTAGCGCGTCCGTTTGAAATGTAAGTACCTAGTAGTTATTTAATTAAACTATGTAATTAACAACATGGGATAAGGTTTCGGGAAATGTAGTGTAACAGAATATAAGCAATTTGCTAGGAGATCGAGTATCTGGGACAAATAATTGCTATGAGATGTTGTACACATGTATTTTTCCTTTATATTAGTATAATTTCAAGCAGCAAATTTACACAGGTAAGTAATATAGCATACATAAAACATTAAGAAGCAGTCTTCGACTTAAATTTTTTTGTCTGTCGTGCTCTTCCAACCGAAATATAGAAAACTGTTCAGCGAAAGAATTAGATAAGTGTGCCCAGTAGGTTCTTAAAGAGTTCACTCTGTCAGTATTCTTATCTTCTTAGTTTTGCTCTAAAAAAGAAGACATAGTTTCGATTTTTTTAATTTTTTTTTTGCAATAATACTTTAGGACATATAGGAATAGAAAAAACACTTTTAAAATGTTTTCTCACAATTTCTAAGAAAACCTTCAAAAAATTCCTCTTTGCTTTTCCGTCTATCTTAGAACGTCTCACCTGAGGGTACCAGATAATTTGTTCCATTTCCTACATATAATGGAAGCAAGGGGACATGTTATAGCCCCCTTGGGAAGGGGTTGTTTGGGGTCGTAGTTATTCGACATGGGGGCGCATATTGGTGCAGCCACAAACAAAAATAAAACCACAAGAAAGTAAAGAAACTCAAATGTAGGAAGGAACAATCTTACTGAAATAACCTACGTTATGAGTCTCTGGACCAAATTGTTCACTGCAGCTTTGAAACAACGCTCTTCAAAAATGTAATCATCTGGTTTAATTTCCTATAACCTCACGTTTTTGTTAATCCTTACAAATTACAGTATTGATAAATATATTGTTAAAAGTTTAAACTGTGCTCACGAACGGATGTGTTTTGTTTTATCTTTTTGAATGGCTAATGGTTCTTTTCAGCTCGCTTTACTGATGTAAGTACTGAATCGAACGTTAAGCCTATAATTTTAAATGTACGTAAGGGCATCCGTTTACAGTAGACTAACAATGTCGTTAGTGGTTAATTAGCTCGTAACATTTAGTTTGCTGAATATTGAGTTACGTCCCAAATATGCTTTACTTCCAATACAATTTTCAATTCATATGGTGAACGTGAGTGAATAAGTCATATATAATTATTATTGTCGATATCAGTTATTATTAATTTAACCACGTTTTTGAATAAGTAAGTTTAGTATAACATTTAAAGAAAAATAGTAGTAATAGTATGGATTTATCTTGCCTTAATTGGTCAAAAGGGTAAACATTAAAAATTCTATTAGCGAAAACAAACATACCTTTCGTAAAATAATAAGGCGCAAACCCCCCAAGGCTTTATAAATTCATAATCTTCATACACTTCTTTCATGTAATATACTGTATACATTTCGAAGTGGCTTTTGCCGTAAACTTTATGACATCGCTTCCAGCTTAACGCAACGAAAATAGCTCGAAAAAAAACACTACGTAGGTACTATCGTGTTCGCTGAATGAGCTTGGCCGTAAAGTTTTAAGCGCAAAAGAGCCGGGTTCATTAAAGTTATACTTAATTATGAAATTAAGTAAGCTAAGTTTGTAGAACTTGCATTTTTTGCTTAGACGTTTTATTAAGAAGCTTCGTTCAACTTTTTACTTTTCAAGATTGCTTCTTGCTTTTATATTCTAACATTTCTAACTTAGTATTACGTAAAGGAGGTTTTTTGTTGCCATTACATTAAAATTCTCTAACATATCGTGACTAATGTTCATTAGTTTTTTAGATGACTGGGACCTTGTGGTTATTTGTAATAACACCTTCCGCGTTTGTGGCGTTAAATTTAATTTGACACGGATGAATCGGTAATCAAATATCGATTGCTTTTTGTTTTACAATTCGGAATGTAAAACGACACACATATTCCTAAATTGACTTTATAATTAATTTTAGGAGTACATAAGTCATTTTCATTTGGTAGAACTTTACTTTTCTTCATTTTATGTGTGCGAAGTAATTCTTAGGTGACTTCGTTTCCTAGTCTAATGCTTTACTAAGGAATTCAACACTAGATGTTCTGCGGTCATTGTCATTGAATATCCTACTCTAACCACTGCTAATACGGTGTCTTATATATAGATCGATAAATAGTTTTTGCGTTCGTGGTAGGTCCTGATGACTTAATCATTATAGATTAATACAGATAATACCAGCTCGATGGCGCCAGTCTTGTGCAAGCGCAGGTCATGTAGTATCACGACTAGCACTAATTGCGTCAGGGAGCTATCTTTGACCAACTGGTTCCACTACACTGTGGCTTGTTAACATACCTGCACTATCTAACCATCGAATTAATCTTACTTTCTATAAAAGGAAATCGAAATTATTCGAATACAAGCATTCCATTTCTCTCTCGTTAGTTTTGATAATTGGGACCTTCGGTTTTACTTTTATTGGGATCGAAAAATGCAATGGCGGTCTGACGTTTATTGGATTCAAAAGTCGAATGTGTTTGTTTATCGGTAACGGCTCGGGTGCATCTTTATTTGTTTCCTTAGTTGTAAAGCGCTTTCTTTTTATGTCGGTCGTGGTGTGGAGTGGCAATTGGGTGCGACATCCGATTGTATAAGTCAATTGAACAATTCATTCACCCGGCCAATTGGTAGGAGGACGCTGCTCCATTTACGCACACTGTTCCGGATCTGACCTGCCTTGTCGACGATTGAAACAAACGGTTTGTTGCACATAAAAGTATATTGACGATTCTTCAATTGTGGAACGTGATTTATCACGAGTTTAAGACTCAACTACTTGCAGAGAGGACATATTCTTATTATGTACTTATAACTGATAATATGATGTTGATAAACACGCAAGTAGTTGTGTAACTGCGTGTAACTGACATTGAAAGGGTCCTAAAACTTGTGTGAGGTAATTATAAGTTGAAGTGATGTACATAAAGTTCCAAATAGCCTGTAGCCTGGCATATTCCCGCAGCTGTCGCACCGCACTCTCGGCGACAGGTCACCATCATAAAATTCGATTTCCTGTCCTCTCCGCCAAGTATTCGAATTCGGAACGATGTCTCAGGAAATCGCAATTTCAGTTCATAAATGTCTATTCTCGTTTGAAAAGTTTATTGTGTGCCTTCACAATGAGTATTGATATCAACAGGATCTTCTTCGAAAGATGGTGAAACAGGTACATGTTTACAAACAAAGGGCGTTTAAAAGGGCGGGGTTCAGTGAACTGGAGGTATTCGAGCATGGTCCTTAAGTGAGATGTAGTGTAGGACAGGCTGGACGATGTAAAAAGTCCGAGTAGTCAGAAACAATGGACTGTAATTAATTTGAAGTAGCGTTTTCCTAATAGGAACAACTGGGAGGGTGGGTGACTGCATTCTTCACAGTAATTATAAGCTAAAGAAGCATAATACTTTGAGCGAACCTAATTGACAATTGACTGTCTTTTTTGTTTTGCAATCTAACCGATTGAAATGTATTTTTCCTTTATCCAATGTTGTTAAATATTGAATCAAAGTTGTAGAAATAAATCCCTGAGGCCATGATGGCTGGACATTGAGTTATGAACTTGTAAAGTCACATTTTCCTTTCCATCGGTATCTTGACGACGGTTCCAATGTATTAAATTATTACAAAAAATGTGGAGTTTCATGTGGTTTCTTCTAGTTATTCATCTTTTATGTATTGTACTGTTTTCACGACAATCTATTAGTACTTTATGATCGGTAAAATACATTTTATACATAGTCAAGATAGTAAATTCTGTGTACATGAACTGTTAGTAAAACTAGTTAGTTGGTAGGAACATAATATTTTTTATCGAGTTTCTTTAAAGTAAAGTTAATTTTAGCCTTTAAAACAGGGAAAGTAACATAAATGTAAATTTCTGTATAAGTGAGGCAGCGTTATTAAAAAACGATTGACAATGTGATAGTGTTGGCACCTCTAACAATTCGGTTTAAACGACTTGAAGGCGTGCCGTCGCATAATCCCAGTTTTATTTTAGGATAAAATGGTTATTATATCTTAATATTAAATAACACTGTACGAAATTGTAAAGTTTTTTTGGCAAAATATTAAGTAAAAACACTCCAAGCTTATTTGCTTGTAATCATGAAGCTTGTAATAATAATTTAATTACATCATCACAAAAGTGCAAGACGTGACAAGGAAGCTAAAACAGATACACTGCCTTACACTGAATGCCCTAATTTCACTGTCAAAGCAATGACAAGTAATGACATAACACGTAAATCTTGGCACAACAAAGTTCGGTAGTGTCACCAATGACGAACTAAAACAAATGGTCAAGGCACCGTTACAACATTTCGCGGAATTAAAAAAACAAAAAAAAACTGTGTAAGCAACGGTAATCGCTGGTCACTGGTTAAGGTCGAACTTCGGAACATTACTTTGGGTATTAACGTTTGCTTTTTTAATATTCGAATAAATAACATAAAAATTCGTGTATAGGGTATACTTGAAAACTTTATGAAGCTAAAGAATGAGCAAGCGGATAAAATAACATAAATAATAGATGACCGCTCCTAAGAGCTTCCTAGCTCTACTTAATCAAATGTGATGTTTGAAAAAGCCTCATACATTTTACGTTTATCTCCGCTAAAAATAATCTTTCACTAAATTAATATTTGTATAATGGACTTTGTATTTAACATTCTCTAATACGATTAAGCAAAAGTCATTGTCCGTTTGTGACCAGCGATCGTATCTGAACACCGTAATACTTATAATAAATTACAATAACCTTGCATAAGTTAATTTATCTTGGTTGGAATAAAATAACTGTTAGTGATGTGAACTATGAATGCGAAATGCTTTAATTTTTAAAACAATTGTAAAGCTGTTGTTATGACGTGCATTGTAGTCGTGATTTGGTTAGACTTTTATTAGAAGTAATGGTTTATTTTGTATTTAGAAGCTCTTAATAATAAATCTTGCAAAGAAAGCATTAACCCTTTAAACTTTTAACATTGTACATTTTAATCTATTTATCCATAATTACTTCGCAATAAATACTTATCAAGATATCAAGTAACATTACTACCGGTATTATGTTTAAGTGGTAAAAGTAAGCATTTTAAAGTTTAATGGTTCAATTAAACCGTCGGCTATAAAAACTGATACCACATGAAAGTATACAAGTACGACACAGATGCTGGCGAACTTTTAAAAGATATTGTGTCCACTTAAATATGACATTTTAAATTTACAGAATGCAGCTGGTGTAAAGCTTTTTAGAGAATTTTATTAAAAAATCGTTTAAATCAATCTGAAAACTTTGCAGTTCCTGAAGATATACTTACCTACCTACTCAGGGGCGGATTTGCAGTCCCGGCCGCCCTAGGCCCCAAGCCATCAGCCGCCCCTTTTTAACATCTACCATATAGACTACTCGAGAAAAAGTTTTTTGATCTCTTTGAATTTTTATATCTCCCTGAATGTGCTCAATTAAAAATTAGACTTTTTTTTAGAAAATCGCTATTTATTATCACAATACTTTTTTTAAGTTGTTCTTGGTTTCTTGACTTTTTCTAAAATAAGGACAATTTTTTTTAGACAATTTTAATCTAAAATATCATTTTAGTTATCAAGCTACCATAAAACAACAAAACATTAAACCAACTTAATTTTGAATTTTCAACTAAAAGGATACATTTAAACTTCGAAAATAGGGATTTTTATAAAAAAAAACTTAAATGTTTCATATCTCAGAAAATATCAATTTTCGGATATGGTATGGTGCGACTTAATTTTCGGATATGGTATGATGCGACTTAATTGACTGAAAATAAGCTCTTCTTTAACCTCTTAGAAGGAATGTATCGCATTACCAATCACCCTGTATAAGTTTTCGTAGATCTACGTACATCTTAGTACCTACATATAATTTGATCAAAAAGTTGGCGCATCTATGTATATAAAGCCTAAGCAGCGCCTGTGTGCGAAACCTATGAGGCACCTTTTTTAGTCGGCTTAGACAATTTTTTCAACTATGTTGTATTAAAAATAACAATCCGGCGGCGCCCCCCTTGCTTGCGCCGCACACATCGCACGTATGGGCGGCTCGGCCCTGTAAATGAGTATTTAAGGATGCGGTATAGATCGCGCCATGCAGTGCAGCCCACCCAGCATGCACCATGATAAGCCTTTATGACATGATTTGGGCCGCCCCTAAATCTGGCCGCCCTAGGCCCGGGCCTACACGGGCCTTAGGGTAAATCCGCCACTGTACCTACTATTGTGTTACTTTACGAAAATACACCACTAACGCTTTATTGTTCCATATTTGTTATGTTTATTCGATTAGATTCAAAATTTTGACATTTAAATAACGATATTAGCTATTAACGAAATTTACATCATTGCACAAAAAATTTGGCACAGAAATAAAAATATTTTGTACAGGCAACATTTTAAACAACCGTGCTTACCTACATACAACAGTTAGCTACTGATTATGTTACGATAAGCATATCTAATTATCATGTACCTGTATTAGAGACCGTTTATATTTGAAGTAATTAGTTTGGCAACCTCCACTCATTCAATTATGGAGTACAGCGGATTTTCGAAATTGGTTTTAGTCATAAATTAGTGCACATAATTTACATGCGTACCTACATGATCAAGCATAGTAATATTTTAGGAAAACAAAACCGAACAAATACTTAAGACCAATTTTTTTTATTTTATAAAACCTTTAAAAATAAATACTAATGTAAATAGAGTAAGCATTCCAAGAAGAATTTATGTTTTTATTAAATCGTTCTATATTTAAAAGCATCTTCGGAGTTGTCACTAACAGACCGTGGTATCTGTTTACGTTATCGTATTCTTCTTATTGCGTCCGCGGATGGATAACTAGATTGACTATAAAATTATGTTCAACAGAATGACTTACCCAAAAGAAAAAGCAACAAGTAATTCTGCTAGTAAGTGATACTAACTATTTTGTATAAAATGTGTAAAAAGGCCTTGTGTTGCCCGTGGCTGTAAAATTCAGGCCACCAAGACTTGAGCCCTTTAATGATCAATAAAAAACATCGATACGCGGAAACGATCAATTCTATCTAAAGAAAAAGATAAGTTTCACTTCAAGGAATTCTCGTTTATTAAACAAAACTAGGGGAGAAAAAAGTACTTGTGTTGTCATTGGTGGGATGGCGGGAAGCGTGGGAATTCGCGCGGGAAAATCTCACTGATGCTTTTTTTTTAAAGCACTTTGACATGAGGTGGTGGCATATTATTGTGCCAATAATGCCACGACTGTCAGCTACTTAAGTTTTTTTTAAGTTTATGTACCAAAATAATTTATGCTTTAAATACGTAGGTAGGTTCTATCAATATCAAAACCGGTGGTAAGCAAGGTTTATAGTGTTGCCATAAATAAATATGCAAACCCACAACAGAAACTGGGATTGGCCTCAGGTTTAATAAATTGAATTACAAGGACCGCAATACATCAATTAAGTCGGAGAAAGTAACCAAACATAATGTTTAAACACGACAACGTTTAAATTTTCAATATCAATGACGAGTTTCGGTCACTTGAACCAATTAAATAGAAAACGATAAAAGCAAACAATCAAGCATTTCTGATTCGTGTTATATCAAAATCTATTATTTTTTACGATGAAACACAAAACCTACATAACTGACACATTGACATAGTTCATAATTATTGATGGGAGGGGTAAAGAATAGTTAATAGTTAAATCATTGACGATTAGTTTCCGCAGTCATCGTTACTCGAAGTTTTATTTAACCGTTTCATAGTAATCATCGCGCTCGCGCAGACGTAGGTCTTTTTAATTCATTCATATTTAGAACGCTCAATTTCACTATTATAACCAATTTAGAAGTGGAATAGTCTGGCTGAGGCACTCGATTTGTTGCACGACTGGTCGTCAAAAAGTCCATCGATCGTCTTGGTTTAGAGATAAATCTATGTTGTCTTGTAAAGAGCTTGTATCTTTAGAATAATAATGTGAGCTTTGATCGAAGTGGTTGGGACAGGTGTGCGGCGTGATTCGCGACTGGTTCCGCCGCGGGCAGCCAATGTCAATGCGACCACTTCTACCGGCTTTATAATTACAACTCCATGGAAACTAGACCGCCCTAATGAAGCATTTTCAAACCTCATTACTTTCGCCTTTTTCAAGGTTACTGCTGGCCATTTCTCAAAGGTTCTTGTTTTGAATTTTAAAAACAAAACACTGTTCTGTTACATTAGAGATCACCTTCGTGTGGTTCCCATATACGTTTGCGTAAATCAGACCATGAGAACTTGTTTCTCAATACTATTTATACGCGCTTTATACAGAACTTTTATAAAAATTGTTGTTCCCATGATCGTGAAGACAAAAATGTTCAAGATTGTTGAACTGTTTCCATTTTAGTTACCAATGGTATTACTGGTTTAGAAACATTTAAGGTAGTGTAAACCTATGCATTTTTTTATTGGTTGTTTCTTAAAAGCGAATTAAGTAATAATAATGTTGTGTTAAGTAATAGGTAATAATAGATATGTTATTTATATGGACTTATTTAATTTAAAGAAGATCCTTGCCTTAGTTAGACCAACAATAATACCTATATAATCACGGTTAATTCAAATTAAACGGAATCATCCAGTTTTAAATCCTTGACTTCTAATTCTTACTTAGTTAGTACGTTTTGCTAATTACATATCAGCATACACAATTTAAAGAAATGTAAATGAGTTTCTTCATAAAAAACCAAGCGGATATCAAAACTGGAATGACTAATGTCAAATTGTTTATGGTCGTGTCAACACCTAAATTAGACCACTTTCAACACCTAAGGATATCTTAGGCTTAAATTAAAATCAAGATTTTGATCTACAGGGTGTGATTGAGAAAAAATATTGCTTCCGCTGGGTCAATGTTGCCGAAAGCTATGTTTATTTATTTTGACAACTTTCATATAAACATATAAAGTGTCTAAAAAAAGTGAGAACTTTTTTAAATTTCGCGTTTTTTAATTGTTACATAGTTAATCAAACGTCGACTATTGATTCTTATACGCTAGTTATTGTTCTAGAACCTACGACATACTATGATAGTACCTCTTGTATCTTTTTGCTAGTATCTGCCAGTTACACACTTCAACCATTGTCTTATAAATTTTACAAGCTTATGAGAACTTACACCGTACTGAACCTGTAATTGTGTATTTACATATGTATATACTCACAGATAAACCGACAACAATAAGCATACAAACCTAATCTCTACAATTATGTGGAAGTCAGTTTAAGATTCCATTACAAGATATGAAAAAATCACAATTATTTGATAATAGTAAACATTGATTTGTAAACACGATTCGATTAGGTGATTCCGATGCAACGCCATTTGCGGTTGCGGTCGTTCGTAAATTTGTAGTTTTAAGCATTTATAAGTAAGATTTTGCTAGTTTTCTGTAGAATTCCAGTACATTTCTCACAGAGCTGAGGGTGATTGTCTCGACAATGGTTTCGAGTACTCATACTGGGAAGTCGATGGCACAGGTAACCTGACACACTGTATACAAAGCCAATCGAATATTTATTGTTAATGAACATCACTAAAAGCGATCTATGTGTGTACCGGGAGATCCTTTTTTAGCAATTCACTTAGGATTTTTAAATAAAAGAACTATAAAATATGTAGACTTTTAAAGTAGGTTGCTGTGATTAAAGTTTCCTCTTAGATTAAATGTGTAAATTGCCTAAGATTAGGTACTTATATTTATAGTCAATAAAGATAATGTGAAATAATTATATCGACTCCGGACTTAAGTCTTGCTTGTCTTGATCAAATTCTAGATAAACGAAGGACCATTTTTCTGCTTTTAATTTTTTTTCCACTGTTTCGCTGCATTGCTAAGGAATAGTTTAAAATTACTTTCCGTATGTATAGTTCGTATAGTTCAGTAAATCTATTGTTCTGTATTTAAGTAAGACACTACTAATATCTGTGTAACGTGACAACAGCGAATCAGGTGAAGTAAATTAACAGGTCGAGAGCATCACGATTATAATGATGTTTAATATAACAGAACAGTTATAAATTATAACGTACTTGTAAATGAGTAGAAAACTAGAATAGTACCTAAATATCCCAATTTTTTTAGCGATAAATAAATATCTGGTCTTTGATCTTGTAAAATGAATGATCAAAAATATTCGGGTATTTGTGCAATTAAATCTGTTATTACGCAATAACATTCAAAGCCTCAGTTAATCTGAATAGGTAATAAAAATAATATAAAGCCTTATAGTAAACAATCCCACGATATAAACATTGTTTAATTAAACAACCTAATTACAAATGCAGTATTATATTTCAAAATCTTTAATTAAACAAAAAAATATCACGTGCTAAACCTTTCATTTCACTTTCATTGTTCAATTTACAAAAAAACGAAGTGCGATGTGATTCATATAATTCATTTCTTTGCAAAATTATTGATAACAGTCCCGTTTACAGAGCAATTATATATTGGCCAATAAGATATCACTTCGATAAATATGACTCAGCAATAAATTTCTATGTTTTTTAAACTAAAATTTCTTTCTCAGCAAGTTACGTTTTGCAATTATAAAAGCAAGCTAATATTTCGATTCTCCGATTATTTGTACATAGTAATAATTTATTATAATAGATAATAATTTGGACTATTGACTGTTATAACTCCACTCAACCCAGTAGTCGAGTACATTGTTAATATTGGTAACAACAAGTGCAACCTAAATAAACAATATTGTTGATAACTCATGACAATGGATATTAACAATACGATCTCATTATTTGTGACTTGGACAATCTGATTGATAAAACCAAAGCATTCGTAATTTAAACACGATTCAATCATTAAAATAAGATTCCCAGAATTTTAAAATAGCAAACGATAAAACCTTTTTAATTTTTAAAGCTGCCAGTATTTTTGCGTTAATTGAAAAGACATCAACGCATGATTTATACACTTCGATGTTTCTTATCGATTTAGCTTTTTACTTTTTTAGAATCCAACGCTTAATTACAACTTAATTTACTCAAACTAAAGTTAATGGCTAATTAAAAAGTACAATGAACTTAATGACAAGTGTTATTTAGAAATAACAGGTTCTCATCTACCTGTGATAGTGTATAATTTTGTATATTTTATTACCTTCTGCAATATTTAGAGATTGAGTCGGCTGCCCGTGTCGGCAATTATATTCAATTTAAATGGTCTCTCAGATTGATTACTAATCAGAAATCCAACAATTATGTAGGTTAATAACGAATTATTGTTTTGATAAGCTCCAAGAGTGCAGTGGATAGAAACCGTGTCGGCTGCGAATCGACCTTCGCCAGAAGCAGTTCACGGCACCACAAATCAGCTGGACTCACCCACGTACGCAAATAAATGCACAACAAAACGCACTGTACTCACCGTAAACAGCCGCCCGCGATGAAAATAAACTGAACACCTCCAATGCGAAGTCACTGAACAAACAAAATAAACACAAAGTCGGCATAAACAAAAGGAAAGTCACTGCGCGGTCGCGTTCGCTCGTCGAGTAAAGTTTGGTCGCGCGCGACACGTGTGGCTCGCGCGGCGGCACCGACTTGAATGGTGAGTGAATGGGTCGTTCATTCGGATTGGGACCGATCCGATCCGTGGTTGTCGTGTGGTTCTGTCTGCTGCACCAGCCGGCGGCAGACGAGCTTCTTGGTGCATGCGTGATCGTGATATTGGACTAATAGGTGCGATATCGTAACGCGACATCCGCTGCTCCGGGCTTTTGCGGTAATATTAGTGAGATTAGGGAAAGAAAGGAATAAGAATGAAAGTAGCAAAATGTTTTGTTATGACGGAGTTTGTATGGGAACGTGTTTTGGTTGTTTGCACGCGTTGATGTCTTTTCTAGTACCTACATTTGTCAATAATGTTGCTTTGTTTCTGTTTGTTTTTATTAACATTTTTATACTTATTGTATGAAATTTACATTTTAATATATTTAAAAAAAAAGTTCTACTAAAAATGAAATTCATCATAACAACGAAGGCACGTACGGAAGCCGGAAGATAATTTAAATAAAGGCACTAATTACACAAATGCAAATTACTTTGAAAACGAAATTGTTACTAAAATGAAATAACTCCAAAAAATAATTTCCTTTCGACCATCGCTATAGCGAAAGTAAGTCAAGGTAAAAGAAAAAAACATAAAAAAAGCTTAACGAGGTGCCTTTAAAGTCTTGTCCGAAGGGTACAATTCTACTTTTTTCTATCGGCTCCTTGTGATTTCTTGGGGACACCATAAAATGTTTGAAGGATGTTCTAAATTTAAAAATAGGCCACTGTGTATTGTCCGACCCAGAAATAAAAACGTGCGTTGAAATTATGTGACATGAATAGAATATGATTTATATTATGGACTATTGAAAAACTATATTAACACGCGGCAAGCGTTAAAAAAAAAGTTTTGCAAGTTTTTTCTTTACAGTTGCAAATCTGTGCACTTTTTTTATTGTATTATACTTTGAAATTTGTGTTTTTTTTATTTGTTAAACTAGGACAAAACTAAGGTAATATTGCATGAAATCTATAGGTGACACTTTCATAATTTCTTACAACGTTCTTGCTCATGTTAAAATCCTACGTTGTGTTAAAAAGTAATAATTTTTAATTGGACAAATGTCCTATTAGAATTTTCAATCCGAGAATTGCTGAAAGTAATTGATATTCTGATAATGATTCGTAAGAACCCTTAAAATTCTAAAAAGTAGGTACTTACCATTTTTTAAGTAAATTTAAGGCCATCCTAGTGTTATGTCACAATCCGAACGAACCGCCCAGGAAGCACCGATTTTGATTCAGAATCTGTTCGTATAATCAACTCAATTTACGTCAGTTAATGTAAATTATCATCAATTTTTTTATTTTATCTTAAGTAAAAGCCCTCTCTATTATTTGATATTATTTTACAAAGGCTTATCGACTTATAGAGCATCTACATCGAGGATTTTCTCCTTACAGAGCTTTGTATCATTTGGATATGTAATTTACAGAGTTCCGCTTTCAATAACGTCCCTGGGGAGACTTTTGTCTTCGTTGGTGTTTGACTCCACTATACTACGAAAAATTTAAATAACAATAAAATCGTTGTAGTTTCTACTTACAAATTACAAAAAAGTATATTCACTATTTCGTTGAAAAAATCTTTATTAAGTTTTAGAATAAACACCGCTTTCGACGCTGAACAAGCCTAAAAGTAAAGTTAAGAATTTGGTTTCCTGACAATCAATATTATAAATACGAAAGTTTGTAACGCTGTATGTTTGTTACTCTTTAATGCAACAATTACTAAACGGATTTGGATGAAACTTGGTACATGCATAAAATATAACCTGGTTAATAAAAAAAATACTTTTTACCGCGGTATAATTATTATACCGCGGACGGAATTATTATACCGCGGCGGAATTATATATATTATTAAGTGAACCTCTTTGGCCACTCAGAGTTTTTAAAAAGTTAATGCCTGTGACGTACCGATCTTCTTTTGTTTTTTCATTGGTTGTCAAAGACACGCGTCTTGCGGCAACTCTGTGTAACGCGAGCCATTTTGTTTAATTATTGTGAACAATTACTTCTTTGATTTATTTGTATTTCTGTTAATAATATTTGAATAAGTAAATCGATGTTATTTTCTGACGTTGTTATTTATTTAACTTGCTTCCTATATCTTCGCTAACATCAGAAGTGCGATAAAGGACGCAAGCCCACATGTATAATTTTCATAACCTCAAAACCCGCAAAGTAATTGTTCACTTGTGTTATTTTATTTGTGAATTTTAATCAGTATGTGAGTGATAATGGCGCGAAATGTGTCGCGTGGACGAAATGGCTCGCGTGCGTGGAAGCAGACGCAAGTCTGTACCCGTTTGAGAAGTCATTCTAAAGACCCTAACGCCATGGTTCTAGGTCGAGAGGTACACGAGAACTGTCCTGATTATGCAGCGAATTGAGTGCTTCTAGAGACGACTAGAAACAGCACCCAGAAGCATCTCCAAGACGACCAGCAAAGTCAGGATGAACGAGCGAACCGAAGCGCGAATTCTACCTGTACGACGTATGTTCCTGACTTCGTAATTAAGTTTTATCTTTTCACAGGCGAGCTGGATTCTGAAATGCGTGGGTCATACAAGTCAATAAAATTCAGGGTAATGGTTGATACCGTGGTGAGGCGAATGGTGTCTCAAAATGTGTGCATTCTTCGAAGGTGATTATGTTTAAACACAATTTAACCTGACCATATATTTGTTTTGTGTTTTGTTTGACCTACAGATGTAAGTGCTGTTTGGGAGACGGTGCAGCTTCATGATGCTTCATCGCCTTGTTCGTGATTGGTCACGATGGTTACCCCTGTAGTAGCACTAACTACGAATCAGGATGTGGCGTTTATCGCTTAGGCCTGAGTTGCCTCCGAGTTGATCCCTGTAGTAGCACTAACTACGAATCAGGATGTGGCGTTTGTCGCTTAGGCCTGAGTTGCCTCCGAGTTTACCCCTGTAGTAACAATAATTGTGAAACAGGATGCGGCATTGGTTTGCCAAGCAGTGATCCCTGTAGCTATAATGCGAACCAGGATGAGGCTTAAGTGCCTGGCTTTTGTTGCCCCGAACACTGAGAAGTCCTGTAACGTTTGTCGTTAACACAGGCATGGCTGGCCCGGCGCAAACGTGCACTTTTGGGCATCTGTTTCAGATATCGAGATAAGTTCGTCGCCGTCGCTTCACGCCACGAGTCTACACTGAAAATGTGCTTCACGTCACGAGCCTACACCGAAAATACGCTTCACGAGCCTACAAGTTACAGCTTACTTATGGGCCCCAGAGAAGTATTTTATTTATGAGACGTCTCAAATTATATGCTTGTGCAAAGAGGTGATGAATTTCAGGATTTGTCCGTTTGATTGCAAGATTATGTGTGAATTGACTGATGTGAATGAGTATGTAAGGATGCATGGTATTGATATTTGAATGTTGCTTGTTTTGCTTTAACTAAATAAAATTTCAGACAGTGCACAAGATGTTCGTGAGCTGAGTTATCGGCCAACCCAACGGCAGCCAACGGCTGGCGTCACAGAGAAGCAGCTCCAACGACTGGCGTCAACTCCGGGTCTTCGCATTCACGACAGGATCAAGAGTCTAATGCTGAGTCCTCAACAAGGGCCGGGGACGTCCCAGTGTCAGGAGAAGCCGTATTAAGTGAACCTCTTTGGCCACTCAGAGTTTTTAAAAAGTTAATGCCTGTGACGTACCGATCTTCTTTTGTTTTTTCATTGGTTGTCAAAGACACGCGTCTTGCGGCAACTCTGTGTAACGCGAGCCATTTTGTTTAATTATTGTGAACAATTACTTCTTTGATTTATTTGTATTTCTGTTAATAATATTTGAATAAGTAAATCGATGTTATTTTCTGACGTTGTTATTTATTTAACTTGCTTCCTATATCTTCGCTAACAATTTTATATAACGGGAAAAGGCATTCTACTGCGACTGAAATTGCAGGGCAAAAAGCTACTTATTTAAATAAATCTGAAACTTATATCTCGGTTGTTAAAACAAACATCATCAGTTTAGTAAATGGAAACAGTTTAACCAAGCAAGTAGCGCTTACTTATGATAGAAGGAATAAAGCAACCAGTAAGACGGGATGCTCTGTCGTTTGTAAATTGAAATATCAGGAAACATAAACTCATATTTCTTATTCTGTTTGCTGCAGTTACATAAAGGGTAACCACACTAGTTGTAGGTACTTTAAGAAGAATCCTGCTTCTGACAAATATTATAAATGTGAAAGTTCATATGATTTGTGGTTTGTATAGAGTAAGCAAAAATGCTTGGTTGCATTTTCTTAAATTTTATTCAGAATCAAACGAACTCATTCGAATTTGTCCCAAAAATGTTTATCAGTCAATAAATGTTTAGGCAAACAATGTTAATTTAAGTGAATTTAAAATAGCGCTTGCAATCTTAGGGTAACGCATGCAAAAGCTATAAGCTGTGTTTACTAGGTATTTGAATAGCATGCATAAGTAATTAGTGTGATTTTAATTTTGACAATTAATTTGTCATCGTATGTGCGCTAACTAACCGGCTATTAGTTAATTAATTGTGTATTTGTTCTGTTCGATATGATGCCTGATGTTATTTAATAACAAAATGATCATTACAAACATCGGCATAACACAGTTTAATTCCTAATTGTAATATTTTAATACCAACAACGTGATTTAAGAAAGTTAGTTCGTGACGGCTTCCTCGCGTGGATTACCAGGGAAAAGCTGCTTTCTACCAAATTAACCATTTTATTATAAAAATAAGAAACTACTTGCCATAAATATCAACAAAACGAACCGTCGTTTTATTTACTAGGGTCCTTAAATCACAGGAATTGGAACTGGAAGATAAATTAGGAGTTTCTAAATTCCAAGTTTTATTAGTGATAAATACATATTATTGTTAATGTTAGTAATACGTCCAGCTTTACATACTTATTAACAAAAGTTTTATGTTTATTTTATCTGTACGATTATAAAATACTAGTGAACCACTCAGCCTTTTCATATAGGCAATTTTAGAATAACAAAACATTGTGATTTACCTTATTAAATCAGTCAGTATTTTTCAAATAAAGCAGTAACACTTAGCAAAAAAAGGTTCTCAATGCGTTTCCTATGACAAGCCTTTTTATTCGTAAAACATACTTAGGCGACCTTAGACTATACAAACTCATTCACTCAAGTCACTCATAGTGTTTTACTAACAAATCTTGTCGAAAAAAAGTTGTATTAATATACGAAACGTGGTTTACAAGGAGTTCGGTAAAAGCTTTTGCTCACCACTGAAATAAATCAGTAAAGCCTCAGCAAAGAGTATTTATTATTTAAGGATAGGTTGTTTTACTTACAAAATGTATGGAAGTACGATTAATTATTCCCTTAGTAAATAAAACAGAGTTAAGCTATAAAGATAATAAATATTCATCTAAGTTAAGGTTTAAGTTAAGTAACCCTTTATTGCCAATTACAAAATATGTAACCAAGAAAATACGAACCTTCCAAAGATCCGCTGAAAGAAGTATGCTTGGATTAAGATTAAAAGACAAAGTCAAGTGTAGCGATATAAGAAAAGAAACAAAAATAATAGACGCAGCGAAGATGGCATGTAGACTGAAATGGCGCTGGGCTGGACACACGGCGAGACTGCAAGACAATCGATGGACCGAGAGGATGCTGCATTGGTACCCGCGTGACGAGCGCCGCCCACCAGGGCGCCCACGCCGCCGCTGGGCGGACGACATCGTGGCAGTTGCCGGGGCCACGTGGACCAGAACTGCGCAGGATAGGACAAAATGGAATGTGATGGAGGAGGCCTATGTCCAAAAATGGACAGCCCACAATGACTAACGAAAATAAATTACTTACTTGACTAATTAAAAAATAACATAAAACTAGAAGAAAATTGTTATGTAAATTCATTTAGATAATAAATTATTGACATAGATAATATACTATCAAACAAAACAAATATGTAATGCATGCTAAACAATTTGTGGAAATAAAGGCTATTTTATTTATTTTATTTATTTAACCCTTTATTAATGAACGCTCTTAAACCAACATAAGTTGATATAATGTTTGTCTCTGTCAGTTATGAAAATTGTCATTGAAAATTTAAAAGAAAACTCCTATGAGATTGAAATATGTTGATATAATATTTGTATAATATTATTCTAGTAGGAACTTAACATACCAATTAAGAAAACATTCCAAAATTAAAAAGTAAACCTAATCGCCACATGACAGTTCTAATCTAAAGTGAAGCTACTCTTATGCAAACTTTTTGACATATTAATAGATTAAACGGGTAACGATGATAATTTACTAATGCATGTCACCTTGACAGGGCGTTTTACTCAGTTCTAGCAAATTGATAACATGTTTACATTACGGTGGCTATATTTGTATCATCACCGTGTTTTGATGGTAGTATTTGCAAAGTCTATACTACTAAGCTTGTAAAAAAAGTAACATTTGAAAATTTTGTCCAATTGTTTTGTGGTATCCAATCATATCCAATTTATTGTAGACTAGTGGCCGCCTGCGACTCCGTACGCGTGGAAGTCGGTTTCCCATGGGAATAAGAAGTTTTCCCGCGGTAAAAAGTACCCTATATGTTATTCTGATGTTCACAGTACAGTACCTATATTACTGTAAAGTTTCGGTCCAGTAGTTTTTACGCGAAAGAGTAACAAACATCCATACTCACAAACTTTCACGTTTATAATATTATTGTAGGATTGGGCATATAATTACAAATATCGATGCTTATAAGATATTTTAATTTCCATTGTCTGTATAAAATAATTAGTTAAATATTAAATTTATTAATTTGTCGAAAATACGGGTGCATGAAACTAAGTAGGCATCTAATATTATATCGGGAACATATTTATTTATCTTATTAATACACATTCAATCACACGGAATTAAAATTGTTTCAATAAATTAATTGATCAAAACATGTAAAATTTCTCTTGAGCTGAGTACCTTCTAAAAACAAACATTACTTTGGAATGAATTTCACGGAATTAGAGGTAGGTATTATGTTTGTTATCGATACTCAGACTACGTTATTAATCGATTTGACGTATCAACACGACTCAGTGGTAATCGGAATATTAATTTAGGATCACGGGTTTTTGATTCGTTAATGAATTCCCTAAATTAGACATTCCCTACCGCATACCTAAAGTAAGTAAACTTGAAATATTTAAATGATGAAATTAGTGAAAGTGACTTGTTTATTTAACGTCCACTCACATTTTAATTTTATCTCATTACAATCAAATACCAAATTGATCTTTACGAGAATCGGAATTCCTGGAGATATTTTATTGTACGAGCACCTTTTACCTGGTTACGTAATGTGTTTTGTCCTGCATACGAGTTCATTCTGCCTTTATGTTGTTAAATCAAAACTTCGGACATGGAAAGTAAAGTAATGACAATGAAATTGAAAATTGATGGCAACAGAAACTACGTTTTATTTAAACAAAAAAGAATATAATACACAAGTGCATTGAGCTATTATTTTCACGCAGTTATATAACTAATGGACAAGTGATGAAATAAAAATGTGGGCTACACATTTATCTATATACAAAGCCTAAATCACAACAAAGTACGTTCGGAACATTTTATAATACCTTTGCCATATTTCACGCTCCAACTGCATATCTTTCTTTTATTATTCTCATTTTCGTTGTGTATTTGCATGCAAGTATTATGCATGATATTTCGGTATTTCCGGCGCATCGAATTCGAGTTAACTTTTTAATGACGTATCCGCTCCGGCGGCAACTGTTACGCTGCCTTCACACGAGAATTTGCATTTATTTATATTGTGAATGAAGAATTTTGCACGAGACTTTTTTTTGTTGCTTTTTAATAGAGATTTATCGTAAATATGGATGAGTGACTTGATTACAAAGAACAAATAGGGGCTTCGTACAAAAATGTGTGAGTGTACCTACTGGGCGCTGCGAATACCTAAGTTATTTGTAATGAAGGATAAGGGTAAGTTTCTTTTTAAATATTACTTGTCATTTGCTTTTCCGAGGACTTTGAATATTTCGAAGTGATAGATTGCAATCATATCGATTTCTAACGAAGATATATCTTTATAACTTATTACATAATTGTATCTGTGGTATCTTCTACACAACATGAAACTTATCTTGGTAAGTCCTTTGAAGGTCACAAACAGTCAACAGTTCCAGACAGGTCTGACAGAAAATCCCTACTTCCCTACTTCCCTACTATATCCCTACTTCCCTACTAATATTATAAATGCGAAAGTAACTCTGTCTGTCTGTCGGTCTGTCTGTTACGCTTTCACGCCTAAACCACTGAACCGATTTTGATGAAATTTGGTGTGAAGAAAGAACTGAACTTGGGAAAGGACATAGGGTACTTTTTACCGCGGGAAAACTTCTCATTCCCACGGGAAACCGACTTCCACGCGAACGGAGTCGCGGGCGTCCACTAGTAGTTTATAATATACATTAGGTCTTGAAAATAATTTTTTAGATGTTCTTAGACAATTGTTCTTAAATAACATCACAACAAATAACTAATTAACAAAATAAGGTCAAAATGTCCGTGGAACATTTAGAACTGCATTTCTGACTTTCTACTTTTGTTTTACATCATACTTATTTATAGGGCCTTTTTTCTTTTTTATGATCCATAAAAATGCCTACGCATACCCGCCCCTCCAGCAAAAGAAGACAGTTCATGTCGGACTTGCACCGACTAAAAACCTGGAGTTGTCCTACAGGACGTCGTAGTGACGGGACAAGGGATGGCCTAAAAGGCATGGAAACCGCGAACCCTCGCTCGGCTGGAGTCACCGACTTTTATTTCAAAAAGCTTTAACAGCCCAGTAAACAAAGCCCAGTCGCGAAATCGCCTTGCACTCATCTCGTACGTAGTTTTACACGTATGCAGTGTACCGTTGCGCATATGCCTCTGCGCAGCGCGCGGGTAACGTGACTCCATTGTTTAGTAAACATGGCTGCGCGCGCGTCGCCCGGGAGCGCGTGTAGTGCTCGTCTCTTTGTAATACGGTTTTATGATGACTTCCGAAATGGTTGTGAAAACAAAAACTGTAGGTATATTGATAGAGTAGTGCAACTGTTAATTGAGATGTTCTATTTTTATGACGATAATGTTATCGGTATTATTAGAATTGCATTTTATAGTATAAACTACTGGTGTTATATTGCGGTTAAGTTTGTGCGTTTGGATTTTAGGGATAAACGCTGTTACCACTTAAAAAAAATCTTTTGCCTGTACAAAGCTACGTTATCAGGGAGTGACATAGGTCACTTTTATTAGTATTAAAAAAAAATACGTGACCTTAACCCACGAGACACAAAAAACAGTGTTTTTGCAATTAACTGTTGGTAAATACGGACAAACATTTCAATTTTCTCTTAATAGCTCATTAATAACTTGTTTATTTTTAAAACGAACGAATGTAATTAAGAGAGCGTAAATATAAAACTCCCAGGGGTAACCGAAGTTAATGGAATAATTACATGTTTCTTCATTATGATGTTTCCGCAACATTTCAGACAATAAATTGTTTTATTATCAGCCAAATAAATTAATAAATAATGTGTCTAAGTATCCGTGTATCCGAAAAACGTAAAATTTGTCCATTGTGTTATGAACATAATTTCATATCTTGCACAAAGAGCCAGCTTTGTAAATTATATCTCATTCAAAAAAAGCCTAAAATATCCTCCAAGAACCAAAGAGCAATGATATACAAATATAGGTGTAAATTGGGCCCATTTGTTCACTTATCGAATTTTCGCTAACTTAAAAGCACATTTTCTCAATGTTCTTTATTTACAAATTTAAGTGAAAAAAATATCTAAAGGATCGTGAAAACCGCATTAAAATCCCTCAACTGGTTAAGCAGGAGCTAGCGGGCAAACATACAAACAGATAGAATTAGCGACTTGGATTTATACTATGTATTGATGATGATGATAATGATACGGATGATGATAATATTTTATGTAAATTTTAATATTAAAGGATTTCGGCATGATTACTTAAAAAAGTCTAAAGTTTAACTAAAGGATACCCTTATATTCATTTTCCTAATTGTAACAAGATAAAAAACAGTATTTACCTTTGTAACTTATTGATGCAAGTGCTAACTTTTCGCCCGCAGCTCCGCGCGCGTGCCCTCTAGTTTGTTGAATAATTTGCAAAGATTATTTTTTATCAGCTGTTGCTTTATTCTTGGTATCATATAATCTATCTAATAACAAAATTACATCTAAATCACCAGCTGATTGCCTGATTGAATAACAAATATCCAAACTTCTGGTTAACCATCCAAATATCCTTCACATCACTACATAGTATAAAACAAAGTCGCTTTTTCTGTCCCTATGTCCCTATGTCCCTTTGTATGCTTAAATCTTTAAAACTACGCAACGGATTTTGAAGCGGTTTTTTTTAATAGATAGAGTGATTCAAGAGAGAGGTTTATATGTATAATAACATAGTACAGGTAAAGCAGTTTTACTCCAAATTTAAGGCGTGCGAAGCCGCGCGGGTAAAAGCTAGTTTATAATATTAGTAGGATTTTGGATTGCATGTATTCTTTGTGCGTCAAGTTCGTAGGTGTACGAAGCCGCGTGACCACGTGATCGGAATCAGGTGCAGGCTTCGATTCTATTTCTTCAATAACTTAAGAAAACGTTTTTCGACCCCATTTTATAAATACGACAAGAGATAGAAGGTAATATCTTGAGGTATTAATAGAATTGTTCCGCTTCTTGTTGGCTATTTGAGAGCTGAAGTAATTTTTATTAATTCAAAGGTTTATATTTAATTTCGAAATGCTGAAATAATTCTGAACAACTTATTTGATTCGCACTGCAAATATCTAAATATAAATAGCTCTTTTTACGAAGGGCATCGTTTTCTTTCATAGAAAACGTATCATTTAAGTAACTGACATTATTGGTGTTAAATTTCAAGGCACTATTTACTATCTTGCTCATTGTGTAAGGTTTAATTGCATTGTGGCGAGTTATTTGGCAGACTGTAGCCGGGAAGTCCACAGTGATATAAGATCTCTTAAAAATGAATCACAGATATTTCCTAACTTTGGGAAAGTACATGCAACCTCCATGATCAGTTGTCCTATACCAAGATTTTTTATGTTTTCAATTGTAAGTCCTATAGTAAGACTGTGAGATGTTATTTTGCATCACTCCTTCATTAGTACCTTCAAGGTGACGAAAAGTTAATTTCACCAGAGATTTCAGTGTTGTCAATATAAACAGGATTAGTTACTCCTTTACGTGTAACAGGTCCAACTAGGTCAGGGTTCCCAAGTTGGTGAAAATACCCCATTGACCTGTTGCGCCTATTTCCCATTCATTTCCCGACCAGCGAGCGAGACAGCGCTCTACAAAAACATAGTTCTGTCTCAAGAAGTGGGGCTTCTGATGCAACGAAATTGTTTTACCTTCAGGTGTTAAGAACATTGAGATTAATAGGACTTACGAAGTGACGCATCGTTTTTGGTAATTAAGTTACCTGTTTTTCAACTGAGTTACTCTGAAATTTAGATTTATAAAGTGATTAATAATGAAATGAATATAACAAATAACCTTAAACTTAGTAAATGGGGAAGTTTAGAAGAATCGTATAATTAGAAATGTGACTTAAGACCAATTCTAAGAAAAATATATGAGTACTTACATAACAGTTAGATGTCTTTTACTGCCCTCGTTATTTTAACTGAGTATTTTTTAATTAAGCATTACGAATGACTAAACCTCAAACTATTTCATGTTTATCAACAAAACTAGGTGTAGGTGTCATCAGGTAATGTTCTTTAAACGACTTAAACACTTCAGGTTTCTTGCAAGATAACATGACTCAAGCGCCATCTTTGCTCCTTTTTTATTTTTATTAAAGGGAAAAGGCAAAGGTGTTTTCATCTGAGTCATGGCACTAAACCACAAGGCATGGCAAACTAGTTTTTTTTATTAATTTATTAGCGGTATTTGAACCTGACTCATGATAGGATCGTGACTGAGAAGAATTGGTCAGTTGCTAGAAATCTATTCTAAATCGTGTTTAGACAAAGGATTTAGAAAGTGTTTCGGCTATTAGTATTCTTTACACCTTTTTAACGTCATAAAAATAATTTAAAATTTTGTTGGAATAAGAAATACCTACATAAACATTGACTATTCAAACTCAAAACCCAAAGTTAAGCAAGTATCAATAGATTTCCCCCTCCACAATTACCTCTTATTCCTCCAATTCCTCTTATTCTATTTTTGCTCACGTTTAGTTTAACTACCAATAAATTGCAAAGCCGAGCCCTTCTTGTGACGTATAATTAGTCCGCAGACCAATTTAGGAAAATGCACTCTGAGAAAATGTCTTTAGCGGGGGAAAATTTACTAATGGCCTATAAATTACCTTCGGAAGAAGAAAGGTATATTGTGTGTGTGTTATTACTAAGAACTAAGGGACAAAATGCTTATTTCATATTATATTTAAGTAATACATCACACTTTATTCCTTATTTATTAGGTTTCACGCTTCACAATATATGAAAAGCGCAAAGTAAGTTATTAAGAGATTTTTAATGTCAAATTTTGGAAGTACTGTTAATAAAGTAAACGTTAAAACTAATAGATAGAAAGGAAAGAACTAAAATATCATGGCAATGTATATTATTAAACTTACAGATCACTTAAGAAACAGATCGCTTAACAAGTAAATTAAAGAATAAAGATTTGTTCCAACATAAATTATTATAAAGATACATTCTTAACATAAAAGGCACTAGGAACCAAAATAACTTTTCAACGGAGGTTATGAAATGTTTTGCATAATTTTGTGTTGTGTTGGTCGACGCATTCGCAAGTAATGATCTGTTTCCGCAGGTAGCGTGTAGATTCACACCATTTTTATGTTATTTGGTATAAATAACGTTATTTTACAAGGAATACAAGATATTTAAAGATCAACGGAAGAAGATTGTTATAGGCAGTGTAATATTGATACCTTTTTGTGATTTCAAAGAAATTCCTTTCGAATACTTACGTAATGTTTGTTTTTTTATATATGGTATCCTAACATTTTTACTATAAATGTTTTGTGAAATAATTAAAATGCAACTAGAACATGACTAAAAACTAGACAAAAGTAAGTATTTTAATTTCGTAATTGTAAACTTTAGAAAAAAATATGATTTGTGCTTTCAACGGTATTAACTTGATGTCAACTTGGTATCAACATTGGTATCAGAATATAATATTTAAGTTTTTTCTCGAAACCTATATATTTTAACTAGAGATGCGCCGAGTAACACTTTTGCCGAGTACCGAGTACCGAGTATTTCCGGCCGAGTAACTCGGTTCTATCAAATTCTCAATTTCGCGCGCGTAAACAAGTACAAACGAAAACAAATATATTTAGAAGAAAATTTGTTGGCAAATGGTGGACGGGGCACCAAACAAGGCATCATAATTTACATTTATTAAATTTTAAATATTGATTATTTTTATTACTGTTCCTTTAATTTTGTCTCACTAGTACTCATGCATTAGCATAATTTTGATTCTATTACTTGAGGATGTCAAAGATTTCCTCAATCAGTACGTTTTGATTAACACTGTTGTTTCAATTATATCTACCTAAATATATTGCTTTCTTAAAACAAAGTATATTACTATTTTGGTACTCGGTACTCGGCATTCGTATACCGAGTTACTCGGCCGAGTACCGAGTACCAAAAAACCCGCCGAGTACGCCGAGTACCGAGTATAAACCGAGTACTCGGCCCATCTCTAATTTTAACATATTTAAAAATTCTGCTGTAATAAGTTCTTTTATTTGCATTAAAACCTTTATCATTTAACTAAACTTCATAACTAACAGTAATGCAACGGTAGGTATCATGCGTGGCAAATGATGACTGATTTTAATATTATTAGTTCATATGCTAGTAACGGGATAGGGTAATATCTCATAACTTATCCTAATATATTTGTGCGTCTTCTATTTCCGTATGAGTTATGAGTTATGATCGACTATGGTGCGCTTACGCAATTAAATGTGGCGTTATGGCTGGAGTATAATTAGGACCGGAGTGGCCAATTTTTATGATGGTCACTAAGAGGTTTTAAAATTTGGTATTACAATTTTTATTGGTATACAGCGCGTAGATAGGACAAACTAGGTTTTTTCTAGGATCTTGCGTGATTTATCTTCAGTCATAACTTAGGTAACACTTAGATATTTCTTGAAGAAGACAAAACACATTTCCAAAAGTATACTTCTTTTTTATCTATGAAAGTAGTGAAACGTAAACTTAAGGAAATATTACTTATCTTAAAGCGTTGGTACACCAACTTATATTAAAAGAACACTGTATACATATATAGTTAGAATTGATTGGGATGAGTAACTCTGAGTCAATTGTTCCAATTATTTTCTTGTCCTTTTTCAAGGAAAGTTGCTACATTAATTAGTCACAAAAAAATCAGGTTCGTTATATTTTGAGTTTACCTACTTTTACAACGGGCACTGATATTTTGTGGTTTCAATTCTTATGTATGTATGTAAAAAAAGTTGTATGTGGTTATAAGCTGTTAGTCATTGTAAGATCATCGTTGTCCACCTGTTTGTATTTTTATCTGCTTTTTCGAAACAATGGATCCAAAAATTTTTTTTTCGAAAAGCTTTTTAATAAGTATACGTTTTCTTGCTTAGTATAGTCGAGTCCAAGTTAAGTATGGTTTTTAAATTTTCAAAGCAAAGTCAGCAGTCGCGTATGTTTGTATGTAGGGATGTAATCGCAAAATCCTAATTAACCGAGCAATAAATTGATTCAGTATTTGCATGTATTTGCTATGATCGACAACCTCTGTGGCCGATTCCAAGTCGGGTCAATGAGGTAAATTGTTATTTTGTTATTGTCCCTTATTCGAATAGGTATGGTGCCTGAAAATAATTGAAGTTTGCAAGTTTAGTGCCTTACAGTTGGCCTGGTAGTCAAGAGATTCATTATTATTTTCGGTAAGTTTTAAGTAAAACCCTAAAAAGGTTTACAAATTCAAGGTTTTGTCTTCAAAAATTGCACCCAAGTGAACCTCGGGCAAATCGCTAGTAATTTAGAACGATATCTTATTTCCAGCTAATCGCCATCGCTAATGACTCACCATGTAACTGAGAACATCTCTAGTTATATATTAATTAATTGTTGATCTTACATAGCATAGCCCGAGGCTAAATTCTTTAAGCAACAGCTCTATAAACTTATGTTACAGGAATTTATTAGCGAAAGTTGACTTATCTGGATTTTATGTTTGAATAAATACAGATAAAAGAGTCAATTACTTTATAGTTCGTCTGTAATTAAGAACATCAATACTTCCAGTATTTGGATAAGAAATAACTTTTAAAAACTGTGTCCCAGTTTCCGATAACTTTAGGGGCGATGACTTTTCGGTCACAAAAAACACGGACACCTTAGCCAAATTGTGGTTTTTCAATTTTAATATTATTTTTTACCAAGGTGTCCGAGTTTTTTGTGTCCGAAAAGTCATCAACCCAACTTTAAGTATACAACTTACAGTAGATAGGTAGGTCTCAATTTAGGAGCTGCATAACTATGAAGTTTTGGTAATGTTGGCATTTCGGTACGTTTAGGTAAGTAAAAGAAAAGTGTTTACATTATTAATGAAAAAACCAAACATAGTAAGTAAATAAAGAAATAACGTAAATGAAGTTGGTTTTCTATGAAAACCTATTTAATGTAAATTTAGAAGTCAGGAATTCAATTTGAGAAGTTACGTCATATCTAAACGGATTATTTAAATTATTGTAACTGGGTCGTAGTTCGATTCCCGTTAGTACCTCCTCAATGTCAATTAAGAGGGATTTAAAATTGTTATATAGATGTAGAAAACCTATGGATATGCCAAAATTACTTTTATGATAGTTATATAAGTATAATATATGATAGTTATATACAGCGTGTCCCAAAAGGTTACGTAGCTGGGAAGGGGGGTGGTAGGGATGGTCACAAGGGTCACCAGAAAAATAATAAAAAAAATCCCCTCTGGATATTTCAATAAAAAAAAAACCATTTTTTAAAAATCTAAAAATTTTACACCTTGTTACCCTATTTTGCTTACTGTACCTACAGATATTGCTGTATTTGAAAAAAAAAACCTGTTATGTAATCGTCAATAACCCTTTATCAAATTGAAATAAAAAAAACTATACATATCTAACCAAGTTTTAAAGAAAATTAAGTTCTTGTCCAGTCAAGGACTTAGTAATTACGACTTCACTCAACTTCCTCCAAGCATACTGAAAAAAAAACGTACTACGCATCTCCGGCGAGTAAGTTAAAAAAATAGGTAATTTTATTGCAATTCCAAAATGGTATAACACTTATTTGAAAAATTCATACTAGGACATTTAAAAATATTTTTCGGGAACAATACTCCTGCAAAAATAAAATATCAAAAAACAATAGTCTCAAATTCGTACGCAAATACATTTTAACGCGCATATTGTACCCTTAAAACTAAACGCTTTTAAAAAATATATTGTACCCTTAATTATTACTTAGATATGTTACGGCTAATACCCGAAGTGCGGCTACACCTAGTTTTAGCCGGTTAGAAGTGTTTTTTATATGGAAAATTGTAAAAAAATAATAATCCTATGAATATAAAAACTGGCTTCAATCATGAGTCGACGGAGTCCCGCTATGCGGCGGGACTCCTTTTTCTGGGTGGTATCAAAAAAGTAACCTAACTAACCTAACCTACTGATGTTCTAACCGGCTAAAACTAGGTGTAGCCGCACTTCGGGTATTAGCCGTAACATATATAACCCTATTTTGTGCACCCGGGCGGCGTTTTCTGTTTGTCTACATAGGATAAATCAGGCTTAAGCTTTCTGTCGTCAATTAAAATTAGAACATTTATGTATAGTTAAGCCATGTACAGTTTATATAACAATACAGATTATATAAAAAATTGTATAGTATAGTAATAGCTGTAAGTAATAAGTATATTGTATAGTTTTTATAAGCGTGTTCCATCGCAGATATTCGTATGTGAAACAATGTGATTGATTAATAGTTTTAAGTTTTTGTTACCCAAAGATATATAAAACTGTAGGTATGTTTTCCAAGAAAAAAATATATATTAAATAAATGTCCATAGATTTCCTAGGTCATTGGATTCTTGTAGCCGTATGACGCCGATGTGTCATTAGCGTCATAATCGGGAATGCGTCAAAACACGACCTTCAGAAGCTGCGATGATACTTCGATGGGTTAGGCAATGCATTTCGGGTTTTTCTATATTCAAACATCACATAACGGGTGTAAAGAGACCACTTCCGAAGCCTGAAACCATGTATTCTTGAGCCTCAATAGTAACTTAATTCACTAACAGCATACCCAGAAAACTCAATTTAAAGAAGTTATTAAGGATCGAAAAGTCATATTCGCCGCATGAAATCATCGCTTACACATCAACTGTCGGTTCAGGTGCGATTATTTACATTGCAAATTAAATAAAAACCCTACTTAATTTGAAATCATCGCAAAATCTGATAGTATTAATGCAATTTTGGAAAACTAAGTAAAATTTTGAAGTTATAAATACTGGAAAAAGGAACGCGGGCCTCCGAGCATTACGCGACTGGGCTACATTAGTCATTAATGCTCGGAGGCCCGCGTTCCTTTTTCCAGTATTTATAACTTCAAAATTAATAAATTAGCATTTATAATGCAAAATTAAAAGTAAAATCTCAACTTAGTAAAAATTTTTTTTTTTCTGTTATCATAAAAATTTTTTTTTGCCCAAAACGTAACCAGTACCCCTCCAGCAATACCCAGTTTTTGTTTTCGGAAGCAGTTCTTTTACACCCTGTATAGTTAAGTTCTTTCATTTATTTTTCAATAAAAAGTTGAAAAGAAATAAAACGTTTGAATTAGATTGGTTCATAAGGGCATATTGAAGTAAAAAAAATCTAAGTCGTATGTCGATATAATTGAAGAGTTTTAATAGTTATAAAATTGTTTGTGTTCAAGCATTTAATAGTTTGAATAACGTTATATGACAATTTATGATTAACTAAGTTTTTAACTATAATGAAATTATTGTTTTGAAAATATTTGATATAGAATATGACCTATGGGTTTAATAAAGTACCCCTAGAGAACACATCTCACATATAGGTTAGAACTATTCCATGGTGTTGACCATTTGATGGAAGCACGTGATTAGCTAACACTGCTTGGTGAGAACACCTCACTTGCAAATATTAGCTAATACCTTTCCGCCCTTCGGTTTCACCCGCAGTTATATGGATTTTCCCATGGGAGTTAGTTATTTTCTCGCAGAAAATTGTCGCATGTGTTACAGCATATATTCAAATCCGTTCTGTTTTTACGTACATTCTTACAAACTTTTGCATTTGTAATATTAGCAGGATTATTAACTCGCACTTCAACTAAACTTTGTTAGAAGTAACTAAGCCTAATGAGTGTCTGTGTCTAATGTAATTTGGAAGCAGTCGTGTCCAATGGGTGCATTCCGGATTCCGCACCGTTACGGAGCCGGACGCGCGTTGTGCAACTCCCGCGCATCGCTGGTGGCGCTTGCGTAATGAGACCATGCCGGGCGTAGGACCACATGAGTAAAGAAACTGAACAGAGACAAAGCTTCTAAAGAGCTAGCAAAATTTATACCTATTTTGGTAGGGTTGGCACAATTGAATAAATTAAAAATATAAATGTACTTTTTTTTCAAATTTTTTATTAAAATAGGTTTTTTTTTACAAATTACATACTCTAAATATTTTTTTTTTATTACTTTTGGGTTTTAAATAATTTGTTGTGTCTTTTAATCGAATGATAAATTTTAAATCTAATATAAAGTTTTTTCAAATAAACCAATGGGAAACACTCACATGGCATATGAAATGTACAATCTTGCAAACGTGCTAATATGTCATTACCAATATTAACATTTTTAATATGAAGATCAAAATATTCGCGAAATTTTTGCTCAAGCAATTCAACAAATTCAATAAAATTGTCAGGAGGTATTATCAAAAAACCTGATTTCACACTACCTTCATTAAAGTCCTTATAATGGCAAAAAAAAGAATCTTTTCCTATATTTATGGGTTGTTCGGATCTATTAACATAGGCTTTTATTTTCTCACATTTGTGATGTTCCAGACATTTTCTGTATAAATAGCCCGATACATAGACTAAACCATTCTTTTCTGGAATATTAAATCTATAGTCATTTGTACTCATTGTTAACGCAGGGACAAAAGTATTACTACGTATTATGTGAGAAACTCGAAAACAAAAACAAAACACGCACAACGTTCGAGCGTCGCGTCACGCCTGCACGCCCTGAGATTGACCACTGGCTGATCTAGTTTGAAGCGGTTTCGGCTCATACGTGACAAGCGGCCAGTGGTCACGCACACACACGCATTGCACTTGTAGTGATGTACCTGTCACAGCGCATTCGTATGTAGCTTTGTCTCTGTTCAGTTTCTTTACTCATGTGGTAGGACCCTTGCACACAGAGGAAATTTGGTAGGACAATTCTAAGTTTAAAGAGTGTCGGACACGGTTATATTGTGTAAAATAGCTTATATTTAGTTAAGTAAGTCTTAATTCTAAACGACGTTACTGTAAAAGAACGAAGTAACAACACGACAGAAAAAAAGTTAGCTTATGTATATGTATTCCAATTAACTAATTGCTTGAGGAAGATTGTATACAGTTTTTAAAAATAAAAATATATCAAATTACATATGCATTAATGACATGTTTTACAACGTGTATTTTATGATCGTACATGAACTACGTAGTTAAAGTACTGTAAAAGTGCAAACACTAGAGCTTGAAGCAGCAAAAAACAAAAGAGTATCACACAAGCGATTAATTTATTTCAACGAGCTTGCCACTTCAATTCTCATTCTTAATTCAAGTTCCCATGAACTCGCTGGCTTCCCACGAAGGCAACGACCAAGTGTGGCCGGGCCCTTACATCCGCGATGCGTGGCCTTCTCCGACCTTGACAATGTCGTCGCCACTCCGCGGGCGGCGTCTGCGCAGCTTGGAGCCGCTTTACACGAGGCGATCCGACGGCAACGGGCGACGTTATGTTATATCGTAAACTTGCATTTTGCACATTGAATTTAGTCAGGATTAAAACTAGTAGTAGGGGTTTTTTTATTAGTTTTTTTACATAGTAAATTTAAACGCTAATAAGAAGTATAAACTGTAAGGTATACATGCATAGGTATACCTATGCTGTGTTAAGATTGTGGAAAAAGAAAAGTTGAGTACACTTGTGAAGTTAAATATATTTTTTTATTTTAAAAGCTTAATTGATCTTTAAGCCCGCATATATGATGAACTGTTTTAAGCATTTAGACAGTTTTATGTGAAAAAAAAACCTTTTAAGACGTTAAATCTAGGTCTATTGGAACAACACGATTACGAAATATTATCAGAGGCTGATTTTAGAAACTCGGAAAGGTGGTCTTCCAACCGATGTTTGACCTCTGTTACTCATTTTGTTCTGTGATCAGCAATTTAAAACTCCAGCTGTCTCTGTGCAGCAATCAAAGCAAACAAATGCAATGTAATGATTGAAATTCTTCTTTTTGAGAGTCGTATCGCTGAATGAAAATGTATTTTTTTACATCTTGTTGTTATCCCTCTTTAGATGCCCAATCGAAAGGGATAAAAGCCGGAATGTGATGATTTCGGTTTCAATTTAATGTTTCGAAACTGAGAAGGAATTTAGCGTGCTTCTGTGTAATGTAACATGATTGTATTTCTTGTTAAGTTTTTTGGGAAAAGTGTTGTAACCTTTAAGTAGTGATATTATAATGACGGCATACCAGCAAGGCGGTAGGTTGGCAGACATCCCTCTCATGGGACTGCGCCTTGTCGCGGCGAGAGGGCTTAGTAGCCCATTACAAGCCAGTAATGGGTGAAGCTAAGCGGTCCTAGGTGTGTCGTGCCCTGCGTCTGTTCCGTATCGGGCGGCAGAGGCACAAGGTGGGTTGCGTCTGTTCCGCATCGGGCGGCAACTCCACCAATCCGGTGACTCCTTGTTCTCAGTACTCCTCTGATCATCAGAGCTGACTAGAGACGGGACTAGCCAACGAGGCTGTAGGGATGTTGGGCACGTGCTTCGTGAGGCCGTGCTGACAGGGGAGCTCACCCCTGAAAAAAGAGACGACGATGTGGAGCATCGGATTAGGTAAACCATGAATCAAAGCAATTTTAAAAGTAGTCCCCAGGTGGGTCCCCGAAAGGGGGAATCCCACCCCTCTACCACGGTAGAGGGCTGCCCTCCGTACTCTGGGGTGGGCAAAAATTGCTTCGTAGACCGGCAAGTCGCCGGTCTCCGTAAACACGAACCACGCAATATAAATATGGACACTGATAGAAATAAGGATACGGAGGAAACGGCATGCACCAATGAGGGGAATGCCAGTACAGATATAGGAAAGAAAAGTTGTAGTCGTAATACTCAAAGTATTGACGCAAACAAAACGCCTTTGCGCTCCCGAAGCGCATCACAGGCTAGCATATGCAGCGCGGCCTCTGTCGATTCAGACATGAGTTTGCCCTTTGTTACACCTGAGCCTACCAAACTTTGGCAAGGCAGGAAAAGATTTCGTGACGACGGTACTACCACTGGGAGTGACATCGATTTGACTTGCCCAGCTGCGCTAGCGTCCTTAAACAAAAAGCCTGTTTCAAAGCGAGGCCGGGGTCGTACATCGACTACTCGACTGGCTAAGGCTAGCAAGTCCTGTGCTGAGGCCACAAGTAAAACTGTATCCCAATCCGATACAATCTCGGATATGGATATTGTACCAGCGACCACTCTTAGTGAGAAACTCAATGCGAGCCTAGATACCATTGAAATGGTGGCTAATACACGATCGAGCCTTAAAAAGTCCTTCAAGGAGGCTCTTAGGCTGTCTATAGCGGCTATTCGAGAGGCTGTGGGTGAACTTACATGCCGGCCAGTCTCAAATGAGATGATTCTCCTCCAGGAAGAGAATAAACGCCTAAAAGCCGATCTTGAGACCCTTCGCAAGGAAATGAGCCTCGTCAGAGAAGAGGTCAGATGTGGAGCAAATGCAACGCAGTCTCCTGCGTCTGTGAAGTCAGTAGCCGATCATTTAGAGGAAATCCGACGGTCTTTATCGACCCAGATGACCACAATGGTGAACGCTAGAATAGAGGGTCTAGAAGTAGATGGTCGACTTCTGCCAGCTAAGCGTCATCGGCCACCCTTAGCATCAAAAGACCCCACTTTGACAAACGAGTTACCACAGACACTATCTTCTCAAGAAGTGGTCTTGAAAAAGAGGAGAAAAAGAATGAAAAAGAAGGGAACACCAATCAGTACTTCAGAAAGACAAGAGACGGTTTCTTCGTTACCTGTCATCTCAGTACTGAATGAACATGTGCCGGCGCTCAATCAAGAGGAGGAGTGGACGACGGTAACTCGCCGCCGTCAGAAAAACGATTACGCGACAATGGCTGCAAGGGATAGATCAAGAGCCCCCTTAAATATTGTAAAAGTGTCTGCTAAAGAACACAAGCCGAACAAGCAGAAACTCAAACTCCCCCGCTCCTCAGCAGTCATTATCACGCTGAAGGAAGGGGTAAAAGAGCGTGGAATATCTTATGCTGGGGTTTTATCGGAAGCCAAGGCTAAGATAAATCTACAGGATGTCGGTATCACCTCGGTGAGGTTTCGTCAAGCGGTCACAGGAGCCTGTATAATGGAACTACCTGGGATGACAAGCGGCCCCAAGGCAGACGAACTAGCCACTCGACTACGTGCTGTGTTAGATCCAGAACAGGTACGAGTTGACAGGCCAATGGCGAAAACTGACCTACGGATCTCCGGTCTAGATGAATCGGTTACGGTAGCAGAGTTAAAAGAGGCGATAGCTCAGATGGGAGGTTGCCCACTGGATACGATTGTATCAGGGGAAATTAAAAAGAACCAATGGCATGGAACTGGCACAGCATTCGTCAAGTGTCCGGTAGAGGCTGCTAAAAAAATAGTGTCGGGAAGATTATTGGTGGGTTGGTCTTCGGCAAGGGTAACAATACTCGATCCACTGCCACGTCGATGTTATAGATGCTTTGCACTGGGTCACGTGAGTGCCCAATGCAAGTCCGAAATTGATCGTAGTAAAGACTGTCGCCGCTGTGGTCAGACCGGTCACATGGCTGCAGAGTGCAACGCTGAACCCCACTGCCCTATATGTGAGGCAGCTGGGAAAAAAGCGAACCACGTTGCTGGGAGCAAGGTTTGCGCCAAGTCCCCAGCTAAAAAAGTGGTGTCCAAAAAAGCTGTATCCCTAACGGGAAATTCACAGCAGTGTATGAGTCAGCCCAATATGGTTTCACTAGCGGCGTTGGAAATGGAAACTACATAATGATTCCGTGCAGATTTATTCAATGTAATCTAAACCACTGTCAGGCTGGTCAGTTCCTTCTTACTCAGGCCATGGTGGAGCGGCGGGCAAATGTAGCTGTTGTGGCGGACCCGTACAAGATTACTCCGGGTGAACATTGTATTGGAGACCTCGACGGTCTCGTATTATTAATACAACGAGCTACATCAGGTATTCCTCCATTCACCAATATAAATAGAGGTAGAGGGTTCGCTATGGCCAAAATGGGTGAGATGGTTATTATTGGAGTTTATTTCTCTCCTAACCGACCTCTTACTGAATTTCAAGCCTTTTTAACGACTTTGAGAAGTGTTGTCGGTCGGTGTCACCCATATCCTATTCTACTTATGGGTGATTTAAATGCCAAATCAACGGTATGGGGTTCTCCAAGGACAGACGCCCGAGGGCGAGCTCTAGATGAGTGGGCAAGGCAGTGTGGACTATTAGTCCTGAACCGCGGCACGGTACAGACATGCGTCCGCTGCAATGGAGGCTCAATAGTGGACGTTTCTTTCGCGTCACCCACCCTCGCACACCGTGTCATGGGTTGGCGGGTCCTGGACAATGTGGAGACGTTGTCCGATCATCGATATATTACATTCGATTTATCGGCAGCGCCTCCAGGACCAGCGAGGAGCCCAGAGCAGCCACGACTCTTTGGTCACAGATGGGCAATAAAGCAGCTCAATGCTGAAATGCTTCAAGCAGCAATTCAGGTCCATACATGGGCTCCGATGAGCTCCTCAATGACCGTGGATGAAGAAGCAGCGTGGCTGTGTGAGACAGTATTGTCTCGTGCTTGTGATGCCGCAATGCCCCGTATCAGGAGCTCTCAGCCCTCACGTTGCACGTATTGGTGGACTGAGGAAATTGCAATGCTTCGCAGAGCGTGCGTTGAAAAGCGGCGGCGTTTCCAAAGATATAGACGACGCCGTATTCGTAATCAGCCCGAAGAGGACCGCCTGTACGCAGAGTACCGTGAGTCAGCGGTGGCACTTCGTGTCGAAATTGTTCGTTCTAGAATCACAGCATGGGAGGAGTTAATGGCGACGTTAGAAAGAGATCCGTGGGGTAAACCGTACAAACTGGTAAGGAAAAAGCTCAGAAAATGGACTCCTCCATTGACCACCATGTTAGAACCAACTATTTTAGATGACGTGGTTAAGAAGCTGTTCCCAGATCATGATACCTTTGCACCTCCTACCATGGCATTGCAAGAACCTGCGGAACTTGATACGCAGGATATACCAGAGTTGGGGGAAGCTGAGTTAAGGGCCGCTATCGCTCGTCTTCGTGGGAAAAAAACGGCTCCAGGTCTTGATGGGATTCATGCCCGAGTCTTGTTTTTGGCCCTCTCTGGAGAGTTTGGTGCACTTGAACCCAATTTACGACATCTTTTTAACAGGTGCGTCCAACAAGGGATCTTTCCACGAAGGTGGAAGGAGGGTCGTTTCGTCCTCCTTAGGAAGGAGGGAAGGTCCGTCGAGGACCCTTCAGGTTTCCGACCTATTGTAGTACTCGACGAGGAAGGTAAATTGCTGGAGCGTATAATCGCTGACCGTCTGGTCAAACACCTTAACGAAGTTGGACCAAATTTGTCCTGCAATCAATACGGTTTCCGTTCTGGTAGGTCAACAATTGATGCCATTGGTAAGCTGCGAGACTTGTCAGTAGAATCTGTGTCAGGGGGTGGGGTCTTGTTGGCAATATCGCTTGACATCAAAAACGCCTTCAACTCTTTGCCTTGGCCTATAATAATGGAAGCACTTGCCTACCACCGTGTCCCGGCGTATCTGCTGAGGCTGGTGGGAGATTACCTGTCAGACAGAGCGGTGATTTTTCCGACTTGTGATGGCTTTAACGGTCACCGGCAAATGACATGCGGGGTTCCACAGGGATCGGTTCTAGGACCATTGCTGTGGAACATCGGGTATGATTACGTTTTACGAGGTAATAATCTGGATGGCATAGACGTTATTTGCTACGCCGATGACACGCTGGTGACTGCGAGGGCTCCTAACTTTCAGGCCGCCCAAGAACTGGCCACCTCCGGTACTGCGTCTATTGTCGACCGAATCAGACAGATAGGGCTTGAGGTAGCGTTACACAAATCCGAAGCGACATGCTTTACTCGGAGAGATATTCCTGTTGGATCTAGCGTCGTTATAGAAGGAACACCTATTCCGATTCGGTCAACGCTACGATACCTTGGCATCACACTGGATTCCAAGTGGAGTTTTTTGGACCATTTTCAGAAACTGGCTCCAAAGCTAGTTGCAACAGCAGGTGCTTTAGGTCGTCTGCTGCCGAATTTGGGAGGTGGTAATGGCGTTTGCAGACGACTTTACCTTAACGTCGTCCGGGCAATGGCCCTTTACGGAGCTCCAATTTGGGCCGACTCTTTAAAAAGTTCTCACAAGGCTATTTTGCGCCGGGTGCAGAGAACGTTGGCACAACGATCAATTAGGGGGTACCGTACTATCTCCCACGACGTCGCGTGTGCCTTAGCTGGTTCCCTTCCGTGGGATTTAGAGGCTGAGATCCAATTCTTAGTTTACTGGCGTGTGGCGGAGCAAACTAGGAATCAGGGATGTCGACCGGCTCTTGACACTGTTGTTCGATGGCGGAGAATGGCCCAGGAAGGGGCAATGAACAGTTGGCGGCAAAGACTTCTGGATGTTCTTGCCAGAACCAGAACCGACTCCCAACGCAGAATATTGGAGGCCATCCAGCCGCTCCTCGAAAGGTGGACCAGAAGAAAACATGGGTCGATGACTTTCAGGCTCACGCAGATACTCTCAGGACATGGTTGTTTTGGCAGATATCTGTGTGTAGTAGCCAGAAAAGAGATGACTCCACAATGCCATCACTGTGATTGTGTAGAGGACACGGCGCATCATACAATGGTGGAATGCCCAACATGGTCACAATCACGCGCGGAGCTACTCACAGCTCTCAGAGGAACAGATCTTTCCTTGACATCCGTCATAAACAAGATGGTCGCAAGCGAAGAGAGTTGGGAGGCGATGGCAGCCTTCTGTGAAACCATTATGTCGGAAAAGGAGGCCGCCGAACGATCACGGGAGCAAGACCCATCCTCGCTCCGCCTTAGGCGCCAGAGGATAAGGCGATCTCATACAAGGGATCAGATATAGAGGGTCACGAGCAGGTAGTGCGGGGGGCGCTGCCGCTCGGTAAAATGACCTTCGACGGGTACAGTGTGCTGTGCGTCCAGCACGCTGCAGGCTATTGCCCGATATTATAATCGGGTGCTGCTGCCACGGGAAGATGCGGGCTGTCGAGGAACCGCGTCTTCCTAAATGGCGAAATGCGAAGGAGGCGCTGTCTGGTTTTTTAGTGGGTATACCATCATGGGGAATCCCACACACGTCTCTCCACCCCAGAGAGATAGGTGCATAAAGCATTTTCCCAGACACAAAAAAAAAAAAAAAAAAAAAAAAAAAAAAAAAAAAAAAAAAAAAAAAAAAAAAAAAAAAAAAAAAAAGGTTGGCAGACATTATCCTACTATACAAACAATTTGAAATTTTGATAATAGAAGACCTTTTATAATATTTTTTCTGAAGAACACTCTTATAGAAAAAAACTATCAGGTACAGACTGGCCAAAGGATTTTAAATCGAAACGACAATTTATAAGATAGGTATCCGTTATCGATATCTACTGGAATGATTATAATTTTCTAGGTTCAGGTTTCTAAAGCAACTCTAAGTTGTAGTTATTGACCTAAATCTAAAAAAAATAAATAACGCTGATCGTTAAGTATATGATGAAAATCAATATGAAGAAAACCATTGGCGATAAGACTGGTAACCAAAATTGGGATTCGGTCGGCCTTATTGTCCTGAAGGGCAGAAGACGCAACAAACTGGATGCCAAATGCTCAGCGGTGACATGTCTATGTGATGGGAAGGATTTTTAGGTACAAAGAACTATAACAGAAAAAGAACCCTATAAATAACGTAAGCCTTATAAGAAATTATATTTTTAAAGTTTTACTTAAAAATGTTAAGTATGAAATAACATCGATTAACTTTAAATTACTCAATGTCTTATTAATCTTCTTTGCAATATGGTTACAGGAGATCTTTCTTTGCTCTCCTCAAATAAAACACGTCTTGTCTACAAAGCTTCTAACATTGTTTGATGAGTCATTTCGCGCGTTCATCATAACAGTTGAAACAGTTTGTACGAACAGTGATTGTTCAGTTGGAAATTGGCCAAGAGCTTTTAAACAATTCGATACATGGACTAAATGTAATAAAGTGTTTTCGCAGGGATAAGTTTATGGATGCTTCCATGTTATTCTGGAACGAATGTTGTTGCGTTTAATAAAACTGAATAATTTTCCTGTATATAAGGTTAACAGTAACAGCAGGATATGGGGTTGAGACTTTGCTTCATACTATGTAAAATAACAATTTTAATGATGGTTAGTAGGCCCGCCTTCGCAAGGGTGCATATCTACAACATATAAAAATTTCAATTGATTGATATTTCCAATATCGTTTTATAATTTTTTTAGATCATAAATAATGAACCACTTGAGTGTATAGTGAAAATTGAATCCAAGAATTGAAAAATATATCGATCACAGAGTAAATGACTGAGCAGGGTTATTATTAAACTATGACATGAATTGTGCTAAACCGTAAAACTTTCAGTGTAATCAAATTTTAAATGTAACAATTCAATTGGGGTATTAAATAAAACTCGAGTCTGTTTACAGATTATTAATTAGGAATCTAGTACAACCCCACCCTCAAAAGTCCAGCCTAAAAATACACCCTGAATTAGACCCGCATTAACTCGCAAGACGAATGAGCGCAGGTGCTCAATCAAAAGTCCCGAGTCCTGATTTGTGTACTCAACATCAAACGGTGCTCAATAAAACACTACTTAGCTTTCTTGGCACCTGTTAAAAGGGATTATGATAATGTATTTTTCCTACTACGTCCTATTAGATATTCGCAGTTTGGGGACTTGCCAAATCTTCGTACTAGCTGTAAAACTACTTTAAAGTGGAAATGTAATATTCATCAGCGCCGTTGTGTCTGACGCACGCGCCGGTTGTCAGTAAATATTGATGTTGTAGTAAAATTAAATGGGTTTTAGGGGTGTTGGTGCCAAATCGACTAGATAATAATCGTAACGCGGTAAGGTACGTTTTTACAGGTTGTTACGGTCGTTCGTGTCTTTAACTTTATTATTTATTGGTATTGGAATAGCCTAAGAACCTGTTGCTGCTAGATATTCGCCACAGCGTTAAAGCTTCACAACGAAACATCGTCTTTAAACTTAAAGTAAAACTTAAGTACCAAAGTCAAAAGAATATATTTCGTAAGGATACTATTATTTTCTTCATGCACAGACAGATAATTAATACAAGAACAACCCAAAAACTAACTTAGCGTATTTTTAATTTGTTATAATATTTTATTTACAAGCTTCTTTTGCTTTTGCTTCGCGACAGTCATATTTAATACACCCAGACATATTTAAGGTCAAAGTTTAAAAATGCATGTTAAACATACATAAAGTTTTCGTTTTCAAATTAAGCTAGAGTTATAACAATTTGTAAAATATGTCTTACGTCTGGAAGATACGAGTATCGAACTGAATTTAAATGCCACAAAGGTATTTGACGCTACATCACGATAACATCATTTTCGTTTTACTCTTTACTTTATGTTGCGATTTGTACACTATTTACAGCAATAGTCACGAATTGTTATAGGTAAATGATCCTTTAGGATTGCTTTATACTGAAAACGATGTAAGCAAAACAAATTAAATGACAATGAAAAAAATGTTTTTTTTAGAGTTTTAAATACCTTCCTTGCTCTATGTTCAAATATTATTTTTTAGTTCTTATTCATTTTTCATTCATATTTAAATTATTACTTATAAAAAACTTTTTGTAGGATTACAAACACGTAAACACAATATGCAATGTCACAAGTAGTGTTAAGCTTCAGTAGATAAGATATATCTAAATATTAGCTATGCTTTGTGTTTTGAAATATGATAGAAAGAAGAAGAAATTAAATAAAAACCGGCCAAGTGCGTGTCGGACTCGCGCACCGAGGGTTCCGTACAAACCTGCAAAAACTACTTAAAATTTTAAGCTTTTCGGAATTTTTCTGTTACCTGTGCTGTAAGCTATTGCTTCTTACCAAATTTCGAGATTCTATGTCAACGGGAAGTGGTCTTTAGGTTTTAATTCCCGTGCGTGTAGTTGCGAGTTTCAAAATATGCGGTATCAATGGTTGTACTTTTGCGTTTTGCGTTTTTGCGTTGACTTAGATTTTTTTTTTCACGGGTTAAAGGCAATTAGATCTAAGTATTAGATATGAATTTCAACTTATAAGTTTATATTTATTAAAAAAAATATATATTTTGTAATGTAACTAAAAATTTAAGGTTTTCGGAATTTTTCCTTTATGTGTGCTATAAAACGTTGCTTCATGCCAAATTTCAAGATTCTAGGTCGACTGGAAGTACCCTTTAGGTTTTGATTCCCTTGCGAGTACTTGCGAGTTTCAAAATATGCAGCTTAAATGCCGTTTCTTTTGATTGCGTTGACATAGAAGTTTGATTTTGTTACAGCTTAAAGGTATTATAGACCTGAGTATTTGGTATGAATTTCAATTTAATACCTCTACGCATTTATGAGGAAATGGGTAGTAAGGTTAAAATTATAAAAAAAAAAATATTATGTGATGTTACTAAAAATTTATGGTTTTCGTAATTTTTCCTTTATCTATGCTATAAGACGTTGCTTCGTACCAAATTTCAAGATTCTGAGTTCACGGGAAGCACCCTGTAGGTTTTGATTCCCTTGCAAGTGTCGACTTGCGGCATAATTTGCGGCATAAACGGCTGTATCTTTTGATTGCGTTGGCTTAGAAGTTTGATTTTTTCACAGCACAGGGACAGTAGACCTGAGTAATTGATATAAATTTCAGCTTCATACCTCCACGCGTTCCTGAGAAAAAGGGTCTTGACAGACGGACGGACGGACGGACAACAAAGTGATCCTATAAGGGTTCCGTTTTTTTTCCTTTTGAGGTACGGAACCCTAAAAAAGCAATACCAAAAGTGTCGAGCAGATAGTACCTGAAGATACAGGACAAGAAATAAAGCTCAAAGAACAGATAAGACAGAAAAAATAACGCGGATTAATATTTCGGAAAAATAAACACTTGCGTAGATATACCTTAATAAAATGAATCAATCAAAAATGTCTTTAGTGTTTGTACGGTAAATGTAAATTTCGTTTCAATCCACGTGCCTTTGTTCTAGATAATATCTTATTGTTTTGATTTGATATTAAAATAATCTAAACGGACCGAATAAAAGTAATTTTAATTTTTCATTTCTATCACTGATCGAACAAAAGCCATGAAACTAATACTGAAAATTAAAGCTTTATTTGGCAGCATTAAAAAAAACCTTCAACTGCTTACGGGCAATTTTCAAGATTTTTCTTGTAGGATTTGTTTTAACATGTACGGAAAACTTTTACTTCACATAACTTTTGTTTGAATGTTAATGGTATATTTTTATTCATTAACTTAATCTTTCTGTAGGTAAAGAAGCAAGCAGTGAAACGCTCTCTGATGCCCTTTACTGCTTAACTTAAATGTCTATCACAGTTTGTACGCTAAAATGTAAATTTTAAACAGTATGAGAGGTTGAAACTCTCAAAGTTCAGACAAACTTTAACTCACACTGTTACTGACCGTCGTATTTTTCCGTTTATTTACAAGCCTTGCCAAACGTAAGCATACTGTAAAGTTGAAATGTCTAAAACTTAGAAGACGAAGTAAAGTTCCGTAACAAACTTTAATACTGAAAACTTATTAGTATTATAAATACAAAAGTTTGTGAAAATATATGTTTGTTACCTTTGCCAAAACTACTGAACGGATATGGATAAAACTCGGCTTATTGTTATAGACTTAAACCTGGTATAACATATGGGGTACTTTATACTACGGGAAAATACTAAATTCCCATGGGAAAATCCATTTAGCTACAATTTCAATAGTAGCTAGTGCCAAACGGGCATATTTAATAAATAATATATAATAATAAATAAATACATTTCGACGGGTCCCAAGAACAAAGTCTTATCTACCAAATGTTCAGTTTTCAGTACGCAGCTTTTAAGTTGCGAGCAAAGTAAAATGTCGTTTACTCCGTTACAAAAACTATTTGAGTATGGAATTTATTCAAAGGTTATTTGTTTTATTTAATTACATTATTTTCACGTTCTTATATTTAGTAATAAAGATTATTTCTGTAAAACTCGGTTCCTATAATAAAATCGGATTTTGTTTTATGGAATGAACTAAGCACTAACTGCACATACGACTTTGTTTAATGAAACCGCAGATGTCTTAAGTATTTTTGCGATGTTTTACTTCGTAATTGTTACATATAATTACGTCGTATGTTGGCTTTGCCTTTAAATTATATAGTAATTGAATGTCAAAAAATCTACTAAAAAACTTTTATTTTTGTTTATATTGTCATTAACATAAAACAAAATAAATTAGCAACTTAATAATATACTTTCTTGTTGTGGTATTACTATATATTATAATAAACTAGTGGACGCCCGCGACTCCGTTCGCGTGGATGTCGGTTTCCCGTGGGAATGAGAAGTTTTCCCGCGGTAAAAGTACCCTATGTTCTTTCCCAAGATCAGTTCTTTTTTCACACCAAATTTCATCAAAATCGGTTCAGTGGTTTAGGCGTGAAAGCGTAACAGACAGACAGACAGACAGAGTTACTTTCGCATTTATAATATTAGTAGGGATGATCATCACGGATTTTTAAATCAAATGTAATATTTTTGTATAATGTTCAAAAGGTAAATCATAAACTGTGTTTTAATTAATTAAAAAGTATCTTTCTCATCGCAAAACTACTTTACATTTTTGAGTAACATTATTAACCAGTTCCTATTAGTTCACACCAACATTGTCTTCTTCATGATGATTATCTTCTGAATCATAGAGTAAGACTTTAAAATATAAACCATTAATTAAATTAACATTATAACACCAATATCACACATGCTTACAATTTTTTTATATTTTACTTTCGTTATTGTCAAGTCAAAACTTTTTCAATGACAGATACTGCGGTAGCAATAGATTCACTAGATTCTATTGCCTCATGTTCAAGTTTTTGTTTCAAACCCCGTGCAATTTTCTTGGCTTTTTTACAAGGCTCTCAAAGTTCTGTTTTTGATCATTGGTGAGCTTAGAGATACTGCGATGAGCACGGCATATTTCACATTGATGTTTTGAACATATTTTGCAATATTAGGTACTCCACTGCTATTCTCGACTCCCAAGCTTTCAAAACTTCGTCAATAATTTCAATAACTTCATCATAAATAAGTTTTCTTATTTTTGAAACAGCTCTTATCTAAATTTTCAGTTTTCATCCCCTTACGTCAGACTTATTATCCAACACTTAACATTTCCTAGTCTTTTTTTCCGAGTTGGTGTTATTACCTAGGACTTTATGATCTAGACATGAACAATGAATGGGACAAAGATCATTAGATTTTTTTTGTGTGCATTTAGTAGAGAAGGCATAGGCGTAGCTAAAACCATATGAGAAGGGATGGAGTGGAAGCTAGAATTCCTTTAAATTCTTCCAAGTGCATTGCTGGTGAGTTATCAAAACTAGAGGGTATAAAAATAGGATATAATAAAGGTGTAATCCTACTTATTTCATATACGTGAATGTTTGTTAGTATGGATGGAATGGATGGATGTTTGTTACTCTTCCACGTAAAAACCACTGGACGGATTTGGATGAAAGTTTACAATAATATAGGTTATACATCAGAATAAACCATAGGGTACTTTTTACCGCGGGAAAATATCTCATTCCCACGGGAAACAAACTTCCACGCGAACGGAGCCGCAGGCGGCCTCTAGTAACATGATAATTTGTGAGTTGATGAAGTAAAGGAATAGGCAAAGAGGAGGAGTACTGTTATATGTTACTTGTGTTTGCTGCTGTGATATTTTGGTACTATCATCACACATTTTATCTAATATTTAAGCCTAAAGCGATACTGGGGAGTTCAAGGCAGCGTTATAAGAATCTTTATTGGTTCGAAATTTCGAATTTCGGTGGAAGAAATTTTTATTGGTTCATGACAGAACCCGATGTCATGAACCAATAAAAATTAATAATGAAATATTCAACAAACAAAATACCATACTTATAAGGAAATTATCAATGTGACTTTTGTTAAAAAAAGTTTTATATTTATTAAGTTAATAGTAGAACAAAATCGTATAATAAAATTAATGCCAAGGAACAAAAACTTAAAATTACATGCGTTATTTATTTTCAATAAGTTTTCCATAGTACAATGTTGGATCGGCGCAAGCGATAGTAAATTTTGAATGCATTTTAGGACAAAAAAGACGTATGTGAAAATATTTTATTTAAAATAAAATATTTAGTATTATAGTTGGAATTCATATTTAAAATAACTTAATTATATTTAACTTCAAAATAATAATAAAAAAATTGTTATATGATTATTTAAGATTTTCTTAGAAAAACATCTAATAATCACAAACGACAGTAATTTACAGTTATTGGTACTTTCCAAGTAAATAATGTATTGAGTTGTACAAAAATATTTTAACGAATATGTAAATTTTTAATGTGAATGTTTATATCATTACTCATCTAAATTTTAGTTTTCTTCATCTGTTTTCTCCCTTAGAGTTGAACGAAGGTGTTTTTTTTTTTTTGGATTAAGAGCTAAATTCAAAATTCTTGGGTTCGTTGATAAGGCCGTCATTGTATAAAATGCAATGAACAATAAATCTTAACTTTTGATTGACATCAATTGGAATTGTTAGAGAAATAGCCGCGCCCTGTCAAAAAAGACCCCGCCCCGAGAACAAACCCGCGTCTGACGATACGCTGCTGCGCGCGAGTTGCGAACTCAGAGGAACAAGCTTGTACATGTTCATACTGTATTGTTCTTTGAAGTAAAATTCAAATAGGATGATGTTCGTTTGGGTATCTACTAAAGTATAAGTTTTATAAAAAAAAATTAAACATATTTATATAGCTAATATGATACCAAATACAAATAAATAATAAAACTAATTTTGTTGTATATTAGTATAAGATTTTGTTCTTGGGACCCGTCGATTTGATAAAAAAATCTAGTAATATAATTATTAAGGCAAGAAAACTAAAGCAGACTGGTTAAGCTATAGAAAATTACTGTGCTCATATTCAGTAAACTTATACAAGTTGAACAACTAAATACCGTTTAAACAATGTATCCCCAAGCGAACGAGAAACTTGTGAATATCTTCACTAATAATTGAGAAGTTCTATTTGCTACAAGTTACAAGGTAATTCCAAGATGTTGGGAGTTTCGTGAAGTTATGGGAAACGTTCGAGATCGAGAGTGGAACGAGATTAATGTGTCGATGAAGAGGCGTGTCGGCTCTCGGGTGTTCCTTCGGAGGCTGTGGAAGGCTTAAGCTGAAGCGATTTCGGTTTAGTCCTGAATATTCTGTGAACAGTCGTTTATTTAGGGGCTTACATATCTGTGAGGCTTGAAGATATCAGAATGTCTGTATTTTTGGCATTGTGACTTTGCAGAGAGTTTTTTATATCAGTTGACATATGCAGTGGAGAACCCACCACCATTTTTACCAATTGTCTAATACGAAACCATGCTACAGTGTTTACGTCTCTAAACACCATGTATCCATTATTAAAACGAACAATTTAATAAAACCGCCTTGTCGCATAACTTGGAGCAGCAAAATCTAAACTGATCACAATGAGGTGAAGCAACCAGCGGAAAGGGCAACCAGCCAGATATAAAACACGGACACCCCCAATGTCTGAACAAGTGTTGTTGGTGTTGCCGAACTAAACACATCTTATACGCAATATGCTGAAACTGGTAAGTTTAGACACTAATTGACATGTCAAGATCCGTAGGTTGACTTAAAACTGATGGACAAATTAGGAGTACTTAAGTGGATGTAATCAGCAAATAGTTACTGGAGAGGATTATTATATTCTACCGTCAATATAGTTATTTTAGAAATTAGTTTGACCTTACTATTGTTGATCTTTAGTTTGTACCAACTCGGTCGTAGGCTCTGGCACTTAACTCTTTAGTTTATAGGAGTGTCGGTCATAAATTATAACAGTAAATTCCTACTCACTTCTACCACTATAGGTTATAAGGTACCATGTTCCTTCAATAGTCCAAATGTTTATTTAAGGAAGAGGTGTATCTATCTACCTTCAAAAAATTATTTAGTCTTACTTCTGATCCTTTTCCAGGTAGGAGTGATATACCTGGTGATGATGGGCAGGACCTTCGCAGCCAGGCTGGACCACCTCGTGCCGAGCTACGCCGGGGCCAACGCTGCGCCGGCGACGCGGTACGAGAACATCAACAATGGAGACGGATCCTACAGATACAGGTGGGGTTGAGTTGAATTATCCTACTAATATTATAAACGTGACAGTGTGTGAGTATGGATGTATGGATTGTTACTCTTTCACGTAAAAACTACTGGATGGATTTGGATGAAACTTTACAGTAATATAGGTAACATACATCAGAATAACATATAGGGTACTTTTTACCGCGGGAAAACATCTTATTCCCACGGGAAACCGACTTCCACGCGAACGAAGTCGCGGGCGGCCACTAGTTTATTTATATAGGCTAAGGTAGGGAGAAGTGAAGAGGTGGGATCATCATCACTGTAGACATATGCTGTCCACTGATGGATGGAGATCTCACTCAAGATTTCCAGAGCGACCTTAAAGAGGTGGCCTGCATGCAGCACGTATAAAGGTATGTGTTAAGCATATTTGAAACTTGACTTTAAGTTATAGAAAGACGCTCTATTATTTATTACTAACTAAACCAGCTGATTTTTTATTCCTTGAAATGGTGAGATTATTGAAATATCACTTTAACTAAACAAGCTGAAACTTAATTTTTTATTGTGTAGAGAATATGAAAAATACAAATTGAAATAATAAAAAAAAACATATTTTGAAGATGATCTTTTTTACAGCACCCCGAAGGCGAAATATACAAACTCTTTATTTATTCAAATTAACGGACCCCTTTTGTAAGAAACTTGTTTTACCTGAAGTTAGTGAGAATTGGTTTCTCTTTGCCAACTTCATTAAGCTCACTCTTTCAGCTTTTTCTAAGAAAATGTGATATCTTTTTGCTGCAACTTTTAGTGTTAAAGTTTTATTTATTTAAACTTTTTTTTAACTATATAGTTAATTAAGTAAGAAGTTAGTAAGTGAAAACGGTTTTGTGTTACATGGTCTCGCGGCGAGGAATTTCTTATTTCACACTGCACGACAAATTTATTGTACGATAACAGAAAACTAACAAATTCCATAAGCAAAGCAGAGTGAAACAGCGTTTAAATGATCTATCAATATCTTCTTTTTTAAAGAAAATACCATTAAAATGTTACAACTCCATTTGATAAAATATATATGTGTTGACGTTTGCTTGGATGGAGAGTAAATTCATGAAAGCATTTCACATTCGCTTCTTGAGAACAGTCATGGCACAGATCTACTTCTCGAAGAGAGAGCGGAAAAAAGCTGTAAATTATCATGCTGGCTGAAACCAAACATGAGGCCGTCTTCACGATATTTTACCCTTGCCGTAACATCAACTTTACGAGAAGATAATCAAAAAAGTTGAAGGAACGTTGCCCCAACCCCGCTTTTGAGTTTATTTATGGTTTTATTTTGATTATTATATTTATTTGCCTTTGGTCAATTATATCGCACTTTATTATTCAAGTTTCGAGATCAAAGATTCATGAAACGGAATCACAAAAGACCTCATTAAAACTTACAGACTAAAATACTCTTGATATTATTTGAATAAAGGCGGCTTTATTGCTTTAAGAATTAGTGAGCAATGTTTAAGTGAGTAGTTGAGTTCCGTAACTGAAAAACTATAACGATGCAATAATCTGGTAGAATGACGTCTACGCTACAAGACGTGCAAGAGCACATCAGCTACCTCTGTAGTATACTATGCCTTTCTTCCTTACAGCTGATGGCAGAGGTAAAGTCGGATATAGGAGGAGTAACCAGGGTACTTTTTCTTGGCGCCTCATTAAAGGGGCGCTTAATTCATGTATCCTGTTTCTACTTTGATGAGGCACTGGTAAAATACCGTTGGTTGTCATGTGATGCAGCTTTGAGACGGGCAACGGCATCTCTGCGTGGGAAAATGGTGCGCCGGCGGGCGCTAGCGGCGCGGTGGCGGCCGAGGGCGGCTTCTCGTACCGCGCGCCCGACGGCCAGCAGGTGGTGCTCGCCTACACCGCCGACGAGAACGGCTTCCACCCAATCGGCGCGCACCTGCCCACGCCGCCGCCCATCCCCGACGCCATCCTGCGCTCCATCGAGTTCAACAGGAGGAACCCCACCAGGTATTATTACATTATACTTCTCATACCGCGCGCCCGACACCCAGCAGGTGACGCTCACATCATGTTGTTTGAATTTGTATTAAACAACCTATCTGTAAGTAGCTACCCAGTATTCTTCTTCTTAAGGTAAAGAAGATGTAATTGAAGGTTAGCCGTCAGCCTCTTACATCTTACCTGTCCATGGTAAGTCGGATAAATGATTCAACAGTCACAAAACAGTCAGATGTGTGTTCCTTAATAATAGCTTCGAAGTATATGTAGAATAAAAAAGGGGATAATATGCAGCCTTGTCTGACGCCTCTCTGGGTGTCAACGGGTTTCGCGTCTTCTTCATCTTCTCTTGTTGTTTTCGTCTGGTTCTAGTATACATTTTTGATAATTGCATATCTTTGCCATTCAGTCTTATACACTGTGATTTTTTAATAGGTATCTCATGATGAACACAGTCGAACGCTTTTTCGTAATCTATGGGGGTATATACCTACCTAAAGACTACTTTTTGCATATCTTTGTTCAGTATCAAGTAATTTAGAGAAAATTGGAGCTATTGGGTTCTCAACTTAATCTAAACAGTTTTCGCCTATTTGAATATTTTCTGACATTAGGTGTCTTTTTGGGTACCTAGCCAATTACGTTAAATAATAACAAAAAACGCTCATAGTAAAGAAGCGTTCCAAGATAAATACTAATACGTATCCACCCATATATTATTATGGTCTTAATAATGCAGCTTTGTATACAAGGTCTTAGATACTTAGAGATTCATTTTCAGACAAAATCACTTATATCTATATAAGCAAATACTACTTCCAAAATAACTACGTCATAACTGAGTCAAGTAAAATTAAAGTAGCCAAGGTTTTTTTTAATTCGCACTCGCAATAAATAAAATTAAAGGGTGACTAAGGTTTAATTAAGAATAATATGTTTTTCTTAATTGTTTCAGCGATGGCAGCTATAACGCTAACCGATACTAAACGAGGATAACAAGTACATTAACTGGATATGAATGAATATAATGGAATATCTGTGATAGATAATTTATTGTAATTATTTTATAAGCTAACTGTATTTAACAGAAATTATAAGCGAATAAAAAATATTTTATAATAACATTGTAATTATGATAAGTTTTTAATTGCGTAAGAGTAATACCGCTTTTCGAAAAAAGGATGTTGTTATAAACTTTAGAGAAAAAAATATTCTTATTTGATAATTTAATGCAACACAGTCAAACCCATAATTATTTAACCTAATGAGCTTACTATCTATATGTTTACTCGTTTAGAAAATAGTATTACTATCACTTACATTGCCATCAGCTAGCAAACTTGCTTATGCTTATCCGCAGTTAAGATAGTTATGTAACACATATCGTCACGCCTGTCTCTCATTGGGGTAGGCAGAGACTATGGATCGCCATATACCTCGGTCCAGACATACTTCTTGCGCTTCTTTCACACACATCAATCTCTTCATACATGCTCGTTGATTACCTACGGGTACTTTGGATTTGGCCCTTTTTTAATATATCGCCAATTTGGTCGATAAGCCATCAAGACCAAACCAACTTAGCATACCTTTCTCAATTATTGTCACAATATCTTCTTTCATTCCACATCTCTTTCGGATCTCGATATTTCTCACCTTATCAATTAGCCTTACTCCACACATGCTTCTCAACGCTCTCATTACCACTGCATTGATCTTACTTTCATGCTTCTTCTGCCATACCCACGATTCACTGCCATACATAAGTGTTGGGGCTAGCACTCCGTTTATTATGGCAAGACGGGCCTTTTCAGGAATTATTTGGCTTGCCACAATCGATCCATTTACACGAAATAAAAGAAATAAAAGAAAGCAGCTAGTGTGTTATTTGTTAAAGGATTATATCTCCTCATGACGACCTCTGTGGTGCAGCGGTATATACACCGGACTGCCAAGCAGATGGTTCCGGGTTCGATCCCCTGGTCGGGCCAATTTCGTAAAATGGATATTGTCTCGTGTCTCGGTGTAACTAGGTTCTCCCCTAGTCCATTGTGTGGTCCCTATAACACAAGTGCTTAATGCAACTTACTTTAGGGCCACATAATTGGTGTGTTAGTCTGGAGATTTATTTATTTACTAGTGGCCGCCCGCGACTCTGTTCGCGTGGAAGTCGATTACCCGTGGGAATAAGAAGTTTTCCCGCGGTAAAAAGTACCCTATGTCCTTTCCCAGGTTCAGTTCTTTCTTCATATCAAATTTCATCAAAATCGGTTCAGTGGTTTAGGCGTGAAAGCGTAACAGACAGACAGACAGAGTTACTTTCGCATTTATAATATTAGTAGGGATTTATTTATTTATCTTAACAACAAATTAGTTGGCCTTACCTACACTCGTGGACCCAAATAAAAGTTATACAGGGTGAAAAAGTAGGTCCTCTTTACTTACGAGTACAAATATGGATTAAAATTATTGAGATTTCAATAAATTAAAAATACTATAAAATAAATAGTGTTTTTAATTTACTGCAAATTAAGTTAAATATAAAAAAATGCAATTAAGTTGTAAAGTGGCAATTAAACTATTAAAACGTTACCTTCAAAATAGTGAACCAATTCCTAACTGCAAACTTACAATTTACTTACTATTAAATTATTTAAATTTTTGCTTAGCAATTATTATGATTTCATGCCTGAGCACAATCTCACGATCTTTTTATATTTTAGCTTTCATCATCATTAGATCTTTTTATATCAACTTTCATTTCATTTTGTAGACAGAAAAGCAATGAATATATTTTAACTAAATATTTAAATAAAAACATCGTGAGGAAACCCACATGATTGGATGATAATCCATCATGTGATCCACCAACCCGCACCGAGCCAGCGTGGTGGATTACGGCTCAAACCCTCTCGCTATCCGAGAAGGAGGCCTGTGCTCAACTATGGGACATATATAGGCTATTTATTATTATTATTATTATTATTTAAATAAGAACAATTATTTATACTGTAAGTAAAGTCAGTGTTACACTAATCTAGTTTAAATCTCTTCATAAAACTTTTGCAAGTGATTCCTACTTTACAAAAAAATCGATGTTTTTATAAAATACTTTATTGCGCGCCCGATGAATCTAAAAAGTAATTTCTACTGACTGACTTATTAAAGTTATTGTCCTGAAAATCGTATGTTTACGAATTAATTTTTTATTGTTGTTCTTCAATTAAATATTTAAGTCTAAGACAAATTTTGAAAGGGTACAGAGTTATAGACTATACACAATTTTTTCTACATTGAAAGGGGGTTCAAGAGTGAACTTGTAAGTAATAATAAACTAATTACTATTTTGCAAAGAATATATTTACAAATTAATATGTACAACATTAAATTAAAGATAAATAAACTTAATTATACAATACAAACCAATTATTAAACAAGTAAGCACTTACAATTATTTCAAGACGTTACATTCTTTTAATAAGATAATGTTTTTGACATTGAAAATATTCATTGTCACGAAAGCTAAAGTGTCAACAAGTTATCTTAACGTATACTTAATGCTGTAATAATAACATGAGACGCCGAGTATTACTAATTAAGCTTCATGATGAGATCAGTAGTTGTAACCTCCAAACCCTCCTTGGCTGTAGGCACCCTCGCTGTTGAAATTATTACAATTAATAAAAACAAAATTTTCATTATGTCGGATGAAAAGTGATTCATATTTCATAATAATTAAATTTCTGAACTTCCATTGTTACCTAAAAATATTGTTGTTTTCAATTTCTATTGTGCGTTCCGTAATTGTAATTTTACACAAGCTTAACGGGTAAATTTTGAGTAAATGAAACAACCTTATGTCAAGGTTGAGGTTTTTCGTTTTATATTTCTTTTAATTGACGCCACCTGCTGCACACGTGTGTCGGTGCGAGAAGTATAATGTAATAATACCTGGTGGGGTTCCTCCTGTTGAACTCGATGGAGCGCAGGATGGCTTCGGGGATGGGCGGCGGCGTGGGCAGGTGCGCGCCGATTGGGTGGAAGCCGTTCTCATCGGCGGTGTAGGTGAGCGCCACCTGCTGGCCGTCGGGCGCGCGGTACGAGAAGCCGCCCTCGGCCGCCACCGCGCCGCTGGGACCCGCCGGCGCGCCGCTCTCCCGCGCAGCGATGCCGTTGCCCGTCTCGTAGCTGCAACACACGATAACTATTACTTTCTCTGTCTTTCACAAGTCGTCAGAAATATGGACACCACTCACCTGTATCTGTATGTGCCATCTCCATTGTTGCTGTTCTCGTACTTCAGTATAGGTATATTGGCTCCTCCGCTGTACGAGTTGGCCCCGGAGTATGCGCCGGCGCCGGCTCCAGCGAAGGCTCCAGCCCCGGCGAAGGACCCAGCGCGAGGAGGCAGGTACTGCGGCTCCAGACGACCGCAGGATGATGCCACGATCAGCACAGACAAACTTACCTTGAATGTGGAACAATGGATTAGCTTTAAAATTTTGAAAACATCAACGCGATTGAAGAGCATTGAAATTATTTTGCTTACCAATTTACAAAGCATGTTTTTTTGAATGTGTGTTACTGGTGATGTTCTCAAACACTGAATACATACTTGTAAGGTGCGTCTGCCCCATTTTATATTGATCTGAATTGCCCTCTCTCAAATGTTTCACCTTGCTTCGATATCTGAGAGTTTGTCTGTCACTATAAAATGTACGCATTGTACCTTTTAGCTGAAGTTTTTAGTAAATAGCTCTCAAGTAGTTACCGGTGCTAATTTTTGCGCATTTTTTACTTACCTGCCTAAAATTAACTAATTCAATAAAATTTTATGATTTTTTAACTGCTTAGGATTTGAGCTAAGACTTTTAAGTACCCATTTAATAGGCATTAGCTTTTCATTCACACCAATTTTAGTAATAATTAATATAAGTTCTATATGCACCTTTTCACTCTATAAACAAGTTTATAAGCTTATACTTAAATATGAACTTAAACATATGCAAAGATAGAGTATGGATGGTTTTATTTGAAATAATATTAACATTTTTTTTAAGTTGTTAGGTATAACTGGTTTGCGAAAGTTATTCCCCTGGGATTGGTAAAAGTCCATATAATCAATCACCCTCCAAACCTTGCAACAAAACTTCAACAATATTTCAGTGACTAGCGATACGTTTGGTTTAAGAAATATTTCGTTATATTAAGGAACCAAGCTGCAGTATTTTCCTGATTTCTGTAGTTTATGAGAAAGTGTATCCATAAACTCTTCAATTAAAGTATCTTTTAATCCGTAGGTAGGTACATCTTAATTCAAATATTCATAGAAAGTTGATAGCCATTTTGCTTTTAACACTTCCACACATACTAGATGTTTTTTTTAATAATGAATACAAAAATAACTTTGTTTGTCAGCTCGCATTTTTTGATTTGTCGTTTTCCACCTAAACCATTAAACCGATTATCGTGTAACACTACGAAAATAAAACTAGCCCTTAGGAGAGGTCGTTGTTTTTAGGGTGTAGGGTTTGTCACAAGAAAATTGAAAAAGGTGTAAAGTTTTAAGATTGTTCGGGAGTTTTTCATTATAAAATACATAAGAACATGAAACATTGCATGTAGATACTTGACAAAAAGCAAATAATATTTGAATTAACGTTTCAGAAATTCATTATTACATCGGGATGAAATAACAGATTAAAATTCGGAGAGAATTCCAGTAAAATCTAATTGATTACTTTATTTGCTTATTTTTTATGTACATTTAAGTATGACTACTTAAAGTGCCATTTTATTATAATAAAATTATCGATTTGCAAAAATCTACAACCAGCCTTCCGCTCGTGGTTTAACGGGTAAATGTTTTTTTCTTAATGTGATCATCTTTTTACGTTTTTACAATACCACGGATAACTTTTATTTGTAGCGTAAAAATCGTTTTCAATGCAGCGTTTGCCCATATAAGGATGCAGTAAGACATGAAACTATGAAAGAAAAGAACATTTACTATCCTGACTGTGTGAAAATCAGACAATGAGCTAAATTACATACATAAAATTTAAGGCTACTTGCTTGTTGTGACATGAGGACTCAAGAAAAGCAGTAAAATCTATTAAGTTTAACTGCTAACCATTCAATTGCAAGTTTGACTCGTCTTGTTTTAAATAAGTGCTAAAAATTGCATACTCATACATTACGTTTTTTATTATTAAAATCTATGTAATACCTATACATCTACGTCATTAGTAGGAACATTGTTATCGTGATTATTACTTACCACAAAGGATAGATCATTAATATAAACCAACAATAGAAATGGACCCAATTTTGATCCTTGAGGAAGACCCTAGCTCACATCTATTCCTATATGAACTTTACCGTTTATGTCAATCTTTTGAGTCCTAGCACTCAAAATATGGTATTATTAGATAATGATTGGTATTTTTGATTCCGTGTTGCTTAAGTTTGCTAATCAGAGAATTTTGCTGGATGGAATTAAATGCCTTAGAAAAATCACATTTCCCGTGCACCAATAATTTTACAAAAAGCTGCATCAGTTTTTGACCGATCCTTTATTACACCAAATTTATTATGTAGTAAGTTATTTTAAGTGATTGTTAAAGATGAGTTTTCGATTTATTATCTACACGTTTTGATTGGCGTTTGTGTGAAATTATTGGGGTATGTAGTACTACCAGATTTAAATAAAGAAATAACTTTACTTAATCAAGTCAGGAAAGGCACCACTAATAATTGTTAAATATGTTTGTACGATGAAGGGCTATTTTATAAATACGAGTATATTTAACATCATCAATCGATTTAAACAATTGTGTCTATAGGTTAACCTGAGGTCCTAAAACACTCAACTATTAAAATTGTGTTCTTAAAAACTTACAAAATCCTAGCAGACACTCTTTTTGTATTAATAAAACAATATTGCGACTATAAATTGAGATATTCGTTATCTCATCTTTCAAGTTGGATAAAACTGCACACGATGATGTGCAAATTTGATTTAAATCGGTTATGGAGTCTATCGCGGTCAAATAACGTGGCACTAAATTTAAGCATATTAAGAACTAGTGGCCGCCCGCGACTCCGTTCGCGTGGAAGTTTCCCGTGGGAATGAGAAGTTTTCCCGCTGTAAAAAGTACCCTATGTGTTATTCTGATGTTAACCTATGTTACTGCAAAGTTTCATCCAAATCCATCCTTTAGTTTTTAAGTGAAAGAGTAACAAACATCCATTAATCCATACATACTCACAAACTTTCAAATTTATAATATTAGTAGCATAGTAGGATATATTTAAAAAATAATAGTTTAAAAACTAAAATACCACGCTTTTATTGCTAATCGAACTAAAAAATAGAAAATAAAATTTCAAATCGGAGTAAAAAGCGAGGGGTGCATTTTACTTCATTTTCATAACTCTCTACATACTATATCGAGCACCCCACGCTTTTTACTCCGATTTGAAATTTTATTTTCTATTTTTTAGTTCGATTAGCAATAAAAGCGTGGTATTTTAGTTTTTAAACTATTATTTATTTTCTACTTTTTAGTTCAATTAGTGATGAAAGGCGCAGATCACGCGCTAGCTTTGTCTCTCTTACTCTCCTACAAAAGGATCTAAAGATGAATTTATTAATCCTGGTGGTCCTAATAAGGATAATGAGAAACTCTTATTAAATTATTGCATTGTCATCGGTCCTTAATACGTGTGCAAAGTTTCAAATTAATCGAACTTCTGGAAATCGGTCAAATTTATGCTCAAAGATTCCATTACATAGATACAACCCAAGCTAATAAAAGCGTGGTAAAATGAGTATCATTTCATAGACAGACATTTGCCTTTAGATTTTTACTTCGTTGTTCAGAAAATAATAAAAAATTGATAAAAATCATGCATATATTTAATTAAAACTTTACAAAATTAAATAGAATTTACATAAATTAACTATGCTATTATTTTACAATCACAGTCCTTTATTTCTAGAGGTCCAGGCTTCAATCCTTAAGTATAAGTACATTTTGAGAAAAGTTTAGGTGCTACCCAAATTTAGTGGTGAAATTAGTAGTGGTACCCTCCAGCTCCTGTAGGGTTGTAAGCGCCCTCACTGTAAAGATAAGAGAATAAATACTACTGAATATGAACTTAGAGGTTAGTATTAGAAAATGGGTTCGACACATAGGAATTTCTCTATAATTGAATATAAGCAAAGTTGGTAGGTTAGGCTTGTCTTGTCAATATTATAATACTTAGTAAAGATAAGTTCAACTAGGTCTAAAAGTCTAAAAAGTTTACAGAACTAGGTCTAAAGGTCTAAAAAGTTTACATTTCTTACAACTCAGCATTCCAAAGCACGCTGTTCTATGGTGTCTGTGGGCAATAGTGCGATCCCGCGCTGGTGCCGACAAGATGGCCTCACTTTAATACTGTGGGAGAGGGGAAAGTCGCTTTTATGGGACGTGTGTCAGTTCCCATTTTTCAGAAGTGTACAGCCGTTCTCGTCGGCGGTGTAAGAGAGCGCCACCTGTCGGGCGCGCGGTACGAGAAGTATAATGTAATAATACCTGGTGGGGTTCCTCCTGTTGAACTCGATGGAGCGCAGGATGGCGTCGGGGATGGGCGGCGGCGTGGGCAGGTGCGCGCCGACTGGGTGGAAGCCGTTCTCGTCGGCGGTGTAGGTGAGCGCCACCTGCTGGCCGTCGGGCGCGCGGTACGAGAAGCCGCCCTCAGCCACCACCGCGCCGCTGGGACCCGCCGGCGCGCCGCTCTCCCGCGCAGCGATGCCGTTGCCCGTCTCGTAGCTGCAACACACGATAACTATTACTTTCTCTGTCTTTCACAAGTCGTCAGAAGTATGGGCACCACTCACCTGTATCTGTATGTGCCATCCCCAATGTTGATGTTCTCGTACTTCAGTATAGGTATATTGGCTCCTCCGCTATAAGAGTTGGCCCCGGAGTATGCGCCGGCGCCTGCTCCAGCGAAAGCTCCAGCCCCGGCGAAGGATCCGGCGCGAGGAGGCAGGTACTGCGGCTCCAGACGACCGCAGGATGATGCCACGATCAGCACAGACAAACTTACCTTAAATGAGGAACAATGGATTAGCTTTAAAATTTTGAAAACATCAACGCGATTGAAGGGCATTGAAATTATTTTGCTTACCAATTTACAAAGCATTTTTATTAAGTGAGCCTTTGTTGAATGTGTGTTACTGGTGATGTTCTCAAACACTGAATACATACTTGTAAGGTGCGTCTGCCCCATTTTATATTGATCTGAATTGCCCTCTCTCAAATGTTTCACCTTGCTTCGATATCAGAGAGTTTGTCAGTCTGAGTACAAGTTACTATAAAATGTACGCATTGTACCTTACAGTCGAAGTTTTTGGTAAATAGCGCCCAGGGGCCTGATTCTGTAATTTTTAACGTTTCGTGTGGTAACGTGCGTGTGGCATGCCAGTGGGTCCTGTGAGGACAATTTGTAGGTATTCTGTAAGCCACGCGTGTCGTACGTGTGGCTTGCAAGCAACTCCATAAGGCGCTTCGCTTAGATTGATAGTTCATTCAACCATTCATTATTTCTCAATATCAATATCTCGTCAATAATTCATCAATATTAAGAAAAAAATATATACTTTTGTACAATTTTATTTTAAATCTGTATTAAAAGTTTTTTAAATATAAATGGATATACTTTTTTAAGCGCTTTGATTAAATATTACTTAAAATAATGTTTCGTCTGCTCTGCCTTTAAACCTCGAGCCTGACTTTGAAATGTAATAATTCGATAACTCGTTGCAATCCTAAGGTTCGAGTCTATTGTTGAAGTTAAGCGACGTCGGCCGCGGACAGTCCTAGGATGGGTGAACGCTTGTGGTATTATATTCTGATTTCTTCCGTGTTTTAGACACGTTTATTTTGTTGGTCTCAAATAGTTATTCAATAAAAAAAAAAAAATAAGGAATGGTTAGGTTCCCATCATGATTTGCCTTAAGGACTAGGTATTACCTATATATTTTTCAAGCTAACGGGAAAATAGCGTAGCAAGACCGTGGTGTTACGAATATCCTGTGGCAAGCAGTCTTTTGATCGTTGTGTGCGTTGGTGACTATAGACACAATCTAATAATACCATGACAAAGCTTATCTTAAAATTGTAATATCCTATGATTACACACCATGCAAAATAAATGGTAATTAGGTTTATAGGTTTGAAAAATATATATTGTATTAATTTATACAAAAATAGTATAATAAAAGATATATTTTTAATCAAGTTATTTTCCTGCTTTTGCTTTGGCGTGAACGTTCAACTTCATGAAGCGGGCGTCGAGCTAATACGACGTCACACCTTAGTTGTTTCCACCAGCAGATTGCTAAGGACATTTCCTCTTACCATTGAAGCCACTGAACCAGTAGCTTACCTATAAAAAATATTTATGAAAACATAATTAAGTATATTAGGTACAATGTCACTTAGGTACCTACTGAATATTTTTTATGTGGATGTATGTATGTACCCATACGTAGGTACATACATACATCCAATGAAATTCCAAATTGGGAAAAGTTTCTGTTTAGAACCAATTGCAATCTAAGCACATCGTTTATTATGAATATCGAGGTTTTCTTATTGAAATAGATAATATTGAATATTTTAAATTGATATTTACCTTTAACTGTAATCATTTCTTTCCAAAACGAACCAAGAACTTGGTAAAAGCCTCGTTACTACACGCAATTTAGTTTAGCGAGGCAATGACTTCTCTTATGGGCATAAAGTTTCGGCAGCTCAAAATAGAGCTTCTCCCAGTCACACTTATCACGTTATACTTTATTTCAGTATTTTTTTCTGACTTTAGCCTTTAAATGCAATATTTATCTTTGTTTGCTAACAAACCTACAGAAATGGGTGACACTACATGACATGACAGCGACGCAACCCATTCACTCATGTTACGCGTTGTTCAATATCTATGTTCTTAAATTTGGTATTCTATAAGCCCACACGACTGGGCGTCACAACTTGTCCGGTAAAAATAGGTATTCTCTAAACTTTTGGGACAATGTGACGTCATTTTTGACGTGCGTGTGGTGCGATTTACAACAGTTACTCTTCGGCCACTTGTTACTCGAACGTTTTTGATAATTTAGCAATATTTTATAATTATTTGATTGATTATTACTATAAATTACTTACTTACTTAATAATTTGTACTTTCTAATGTTGAATTGTTTAATAAATATACTTTTTGAATAGAAAGATGTTGGCGCCTATTATTTCTAAACGGCAAAGCACTTATTATTTTCTATTGTTATTGTCTATAATTTTGTATGTTTGACTACTTAAGTTTTTGGTTTTACAAAAAATCGTAATTGAAATAGAAATTACTTCAAAAACACAAAAATATATTAAAAATACGACTTGTGCAACAAACAATATACTCGTACATACTTCGGAGTTATTAGCGAGTTAAAGCTAGATAATTGATTAAATTTACCTTAAATATGTATAACCTACCTATTTGTAAGTGTTTTAAGTTTAACAATAGGTACAAATATATTTTTTTGTGCCTACCACTTCAAAGCTACCGATTTTATGGCACCTACTAGTGGCTGCCCGCGACTCGTTTCCCGTGAGAATGAGTAGTTTTCCCGCGGTAAAAAGTACCCCATATGTTATTCAGATGTATAACCTATATTTCTGTAAAGTTTCATCAAAATCCATCCAGTAGTTTTTACGTGAAAGAGTAACAAACATCCATCCATAGATCCATACATCTATACATTCTCACAAACTTTCACGTTTATAATATTAGTAGGATATCGGAGGCAAAACCTATGCATCTAGGGAAAGACAATATCTCCTTTTTTTGAAAAACCTACTCTTCCACAAATTTCGTTAATATGTAGGTACAGTAAGTTGCAAAAGCTTTTGCGACGACCTCTGTTGCGCAGCGTGATTGTTGTGAGGCAGGTCCCGTGTTCGATTCTCGATTCTTCTGCAAATCAGCTCGTATCGTTTTCCTTTAGGCTATTCTGTAACGCGTACTGCGCTAACTTTAAAACTACATTGTTTGTATGGTATTCTGGAGATTTATTTATATGATAATTAATGAAATAATAAAAATGTTATAAAATACACTACGTAAGTACCTACCTAACTCTTGGTAGTGGTTCGTTTAATAAATCATAGCTTTGCAATTGTATTTTATTGGTGTCAAAGTAAAGGTGTAACTTTAAGTACAACTTTGGTTGGGTAAAAACATACAGAAACATCATAAATAGGTTATTACAATTCATTTACTAAACACACCCTGTTGAATTTATTTCATCTCATACTTTGAAAATAAATTTTACCCAAAATTGATTTTCTATTTGAGGACCACTCACTGCCTGTGAATAAATTGAGATGTTTATTAAATAAAGGCATTACTAATTACTTCATAGAAACAGAAAATATGTTCCTAATTTTATAAAATGTAACTATATTGATTTGGGTTCAAAATTTTTGTTTGTTTATAAACAACTTGTCAGTGCTTGTCAAAAATGTTAAAAACCATTCTACTTTTTGTCTACCTCATGTCATTTAGATTTAATTATTCCTCTAAGTCATTGACATTGTCAATTTATTAATAAAATTATTTATAATAACATTGTCTTAAGGTAAATGATAATCTAAAAATTATGAACACCTCACACTGACTTTAATTAACAAAAATAGTTATTTCCTAAGCCTGTTGGTGGTATGTTGCAAAATATTGATGAATGATTGACGAGATTTGTTAGTTGAAAGAGGTTACATCACTAATGACTGGTTAAAAGGAAAGCACAGCCCTAGAAGGACGCCAACCGATTTGAACCACACGCACGTTACCATTATGGTAAAAAGAGATAGAAGATAAATAAAAGGTTGAGACCAATAACTTAAGAACCCTCATGTGTCTACACATAGCATACCTAACTATAAATATATGCATAATTTAATTTATGAGAAAAATCCCTAGCAGTTTTTAGCATCGCTAAAATAATGGTTACCTACTTATATTTAAATTAGCCGCCTTAAAATTTACAACTTCAGCTTTACTAAGGATTCGGTAGACCGAAAGAAAAAAAATACCAAAAATACTACATACTTGCTCATACTGGTAATCAATATTATTAGCATATTTTACAATAAAAGGGATATTTTATAAAACCAGTGATTGCAAAAATAATAAAATTACCCAAAAAATAAGGCATCTAAAAACCAAAATGGCTACTCGACCGCTTGAAGGTATTTTTGTTTCAATGTTTGTTGAAAACAAATGTTGTACGTCTATAGGTTTTATTAGTCTTTGGGAAACAATGACATTAAATTGTACTTACAGAATACCAAAATAAGAAAATGAACGTGTGGCTCGATGCAGCGTGTGGGCGTGTTACAGAATACGAAAATTGCAAAAACGTCACACGTATTGGTCGATATCGACCGTGTTGCATCGTTAAAAAAGTTACGGAATCGGGCCCCAGGTAGGCACCGGTAGCTAAAATTTAATATCAATTAAATTTTATGTTTTTTTAACTGGTGATTTGAGATAAGACTTTTAAATACAGATTCAATAAGTATTAGCTTTTCATTTTCACCTATTTTTTTGATAATTATTCTTCACTCCATAAACAAGTTTATAAGCTTATACTTAAATATGCATCGTCACTAGTACTTACCTTCTGAACTTAGCATCATTAAACAGAGCAATAACACGAAAATATTGAACTGGAACAGATGCAAAGATAGAGTATGGTTGTTTTTATTTGAAATATATTTTTTTTCAGTTGTTATGTATTTAACTCGTTTGCGAAAGTTATTCCCCTGGGATTGGGATAAGTCCACGTAATGATTGATTTCCTAGATATTCTTTCTGAATTAAATCTATCACCCTCCAAACCTTGCAACAAAACTTCAACAATATTTCAGTGACTAGCGAAACGTTTGGTTTAAGAAATATTTCGTTATATTAGGGACTAAACTGCAGTCTTTTCCTGATTCCTGTAGTATGTGATAAGGTATTTCCATAAACTCTTAAAGTCTCTTTTAATCCTTAGAGTACATCTTAATTCAAATATTCATAGAAAATTGAAAGCCATTTTGCTTTTAACACTTCTACACATACTTGATGTATTTTTTTATTTTAAATGCAAATTTAACTTTGTTTGTCCGATCGCATTTTTTGTCAGATTGCATTTTTCACCAATACTTTTAAACCGATTATCGCGAAACACCACGGAAATAAAACTAGCCCTTAGAAGAAGTCGTAAGTAGGTTGTTTCTAGGGTTTGTCACAAGAAAAACTGAAAAAGGTGTAAAGTTTTAAGATTGTTCGGGAGTTTGTCATTATATTATATTAGAACATTGAACATTGCATGTAAAAAAGCAAATAATATTTGAATTAACGTTCCTGAAATTCATTATTACATCGGGATGAAATAACAGATTAAAGTTCGGAGAGAATTCCAGTAAATTCTAATTGATTACGTTATCTGCTTATCTTTATGTAAATTTAAGTTTGATAATTAAAGTGCCATCTTATTATAATAAAATTATCGATTTGCAAAAATCTACAACCAGCCTTCCGCTCGTGGTTTCATCGGGTAAATGTTTTTTTCTTAATGTGATCATCGCTTTTTACGTTTTTACAATACCTCGGATAACTCTTATTTGTAGCGTAAAAATCGTTTCAATTCAGCGTTTGCCCATATAAGGATACAGTAAGACATTAAACTATGTAAGAAAAGAAAATTTACTATCCTGACTGTGTGAAAATCAGTCAATGAGCTAATTTAGCTACAGAGTGCTATTTGCTTGTTGTGACATGAGGACTCAAGAAAAGCAATAAAATCTATTAAGTTTAACTGCTAACCATTCAATTGCTAGTTTGAGTCGACTTGTTTCAAATAAGTGCTAAAAATTGCACACTCATACACTGCGTTTTTTTATTATTAAAATCTATGTAATATACATTTACCAATGTACATCTATGTCATTAGTAGGAGCATTGTTATCGTGATTATTACTTACCATAAAGGATAGATCATTAATATAAACCAACAATAGAAATGGACCCAATTTTGATCCTTGAGGAAGACCCTAGCTCACATCTGTTCCTATATGAACTTTACCGTTTATGTCAATCTTTTGAGTTCTAGCACTAAAAATATGGTATTATTAGATAATGATTGGTATTTTTGATTCCGTATTGTTTAAGTTTGCTAATCAGAGAATTTTGCTGGATGGAATTAAATGCCTTAGAAAAATCACATTTCCCGTGCACCAATAATATTTACAAAAAGCTGCATCAATTTTTAACCGATCCTTTGTTACACCAAATTTATTATGTAGTAAGTTATTTTAAGTGATTGTTAAAGATGAGTTTTCGATTTATTATCTACACGTTTTGATTGGTGTTTGTGTGAAATTATTGAGGTATGTAGTACTACCAGATTTAAATAAAGAAATAACTTTACTTAATCAAGTCAGGAAAGTCACCACTAACTATTATTAAATATGTTTGTACGATGAAGGGCTATTTTATAAATATATTAAACAACATCAATCGATTTAAACAATTGTGTCTATAGGTTAACCTAAGGTCCTTAAACACTCAACTATTAAAATTTGGTTCTTAAATACTTACAAAATACTAGCAGACACTCTTTTTGTATTAATAAAACAATATTGCAACTATAAATTAAGATATACATTATCTCATCTTTCAAGTTGGATCAAACTGCACACGATGATGTGCAAATTTGATTTTAATCGGTTATGGAGTCTATCACGGTCAAATAACGTGACACTAAATTTAAGTATATTAAGAACTAGTGGCCGCCCGCGACTCCGTTAGCGTGGAAGTCGATTTCCCGTGGGAATGGGAATTTTCCCGCTGTAAAAAGTACCCCTTGTGTTATTCTGATGTATAACTTATATTACTGCAAAGTTTCATCCAAATCTATCCAGTAGTTTTTAAGTGAAAGAGTTACAAACATCCATACATCCATACAAACTCACATACTTTCAAATTTATAATATTAGTAGGATATATTTAAAAATGAGTATCATTTCATAGACAGACATTTGCCTTTAGATTTTCACTTCGTTGTTCAGAAAATAATAAAAAAATGATTAAAATCATGCATACATTTAATTAAAACTTTACAAAATTAAATAGAATTTACATAAATTAACTATGCTATTATTTTACAATCACAGTCCTTTATTTCTAGAGGTCCAGGCTTCAATCCGTAAGTATAAGTACATTTTGAGAAAAGTTTAGGTGCTACTTAAATTTAGTGGTGAAATTAGTAGTGGTATCCTCCAGCTCCTGTAGGGTTGTAAGCGCCCTCACTGTAAAGATAAGAGAATAAATACTACTGAGAAGAGAATAAATATGAACTTAAAGGTTAGTATTAGAAAATGGGTTCGACACATAGGAATTTCTCTATAATTAAATATATGCAAAGTTGGTAGGTTAAGCTTGCATCTGGCAATATTATAATAGTAAAGATAAGTTCAACTAGGTCTAGTCTAGATATCAATTTACAAAATGTTAACGTTTCTTACAACTCAGCATTCCAAGGCACGCTGTGCTATAGTGTCAATGGGGAATAGTGCGATCCCGCGCTGGTGCCAACAAGATGGCCAAGATGGCCTCACTTTAATACCGTGGGAGAGGCGAAAGTCGCTTCTATGGGACGTGTGTCAGTTCCCAATTTTCAGAAGTGTAAAGCAGTTCCCGTCGGCGGTGTAAGAGAGCGCCACCTGCTGGGTGTCGGGCGCGCGAGAAGTAAAATGTAATAATACCTGGTGGGGTTCCTCCTGTTGAACTCGATGGAGCGCAGGATGGCGTCGGGGATGGGCGGCGGCGTGGGCAGGTGCGCGCCGATTGGGTGGAAGCCGTTCTCGTCGGCGGTGTAGGTGAGCGCCACCTGCTGGCCGTCGGGCGCGCGGTACGAGAAGCCGCCCTCAGCCACCACCGCGCCGCTGGGACCCGCCGGCGCGCCGCTCTCCCGCGCAGCGATGCCGTTGCCCGTCTCGTAGCTGCAACACACGATAACTATTACTTTCTCTGTCTTTCACAAGTCGTCAGAAGTATGGGCACCACTCACCTGTATCTATATGTGCCATCTCCATTGTTGATGTTCTCGTACTTCAGTATAGGTATATTGGCTCCTCCGCTGTACGAGTTGGCCCCGGAGTATGCGCCGGCGCCTGCTCCAGCGAAGGCTCCAGCTCCGGCGAAGGATCCGGCGCGAGGAGGCAGGTACTGCGGCTCCAGACGACCGCAGGACGATGCCACGATCAGCACAGACAAACTTACCTTAATTGAGGAACAATAGATTAGCTTTAAAATTTTGAAAACATCAACGCGATTGAAGGGCATTGAAATTATTTTGCTAACCAATTTACAAAGCATTTTTATTAAGTGAGCTTTTGTTGAATGTGTGTTACTGGGGATGTTCTCAAACACTGAATACATACTTGTAAGGTGCGTCTGCCCCATTTTATATTGATCTGAATTGCCCTCTCTCAAATGTTTCACCTTGCTTCGATATCTGAGAGTTTGTCTGTCACTATAAAATGTACGCATTGTACCTTTAAGTTGAAGTTTTTAGTAAATAGCTCTCAAGTAGTTACCGGTGCTATTTTTTGCGCATTTTTTACTTACCTACCTAAAATTAACTAATTCAATAAAATTTTATGATTTTTTAACTGCTTAGGATTTGAGCTAAGACTTTTAAGTACCCATTCAATAAGCATTAGCTTTTCATTCACACCAATTTTAGTAATAATTAATATAAGTTCTACATGCACCTTTTCACTCTATAAACAAGTTTATAAGCTTATACTTAAATATGCATCATCACTAGTACTTACCTACTGAACTTAGCATAATTAAACAGAGCAATAACACGAAAATAGTGTATTAGTTAAATAGAAAATAGTTTTATTTATAATATGTAATATAATAAGTTGTTATGTATTTAACTCGTTTGCGAAAGTAATTCCCCTGGGATTGGGATAAGTCCATGTAATGATTGATTGAATTAAATCAATCACCCTCCAAACCTTGCAACAAAACTTCAACAATATTTCAGTGACTAGCGATACGTATAGTTTTAAAAATATTTCGTTATATAAGGGACTAAACTGCAGTCTTTTCCTGATTCCTTTAGTATGTGAGAAGATGTTTCCATAAACTCTTCAAGTATCTTTTAATTCGTAAGTACATCTTAATTCAAATATTCATAGAAAGTTGATAGCCATTTTGCTCTTAACACTTCCATACACATACTAGTTGTATTTTTTTTATTATAAATACAAAAGTAACTTTGTTTGTCAGCTCGCATTTTTTGGTCTGTCGTTTTCCACCTATGCCATTAAAACGATTATAGTGATCACTACGGAAATAAAACTAGCCCTTAGGAGAAGTCGTAAGTAGGTTGTTTTAGGGTGTAGGGTTTGTCACAAGAAAAATTGAAAAAGGTGTAAAGTTTTAAGATTGTTCGGGAGTTTGTCATTATAAAATACATAAGAACATGAAACATTGCTTGTAGATACTTGACAAAAAGCAAATAATATTTGAATTAACGTTTCTGAAATTCATTATTACATCGGGATGAAATAACAGATTAAAGTTCGGAGAGAATTCCAGTTAATTCTAATTGATTACGTTATCTGCTTATTTTTTATGTAAATTTAAGTATGATAATTAAAGTGCCATCTTATTACATATAATAAAATTATCGATTTGCGAAAATTTAAAACCAGCCTTCCGCTCGTGGTTTAATCGGGTAAATGTTTTTTTCTTAATGTGATCATCGCTTTTTACGTTTTAACAATACCACGGATAACTCTTATTTGTAGCGTAAAAATCGTTTTCAATGCAGTGTTTGCCCATATAAGGATGCAGTAAGACATGTAACTATGAAAGAAAAGAACATTTACTATCCTGACTGTGTGAAAATCAGTCAATGAGCTAAATTACATACATACAATTTAAGGCTACTTGCTTGTTGTGACATGAGGACTCAAGAAAAGCAGTAAAATTATTAATTTTAACTGCTAACCATTCAATTGCAAGTTTGACTCGTGTGTTTTAAATAAATAATAATAATAATAATAATAAATAAATAGCCTATATATGTCCCATAGTTGAGCACAGGCCTCCTTCTCGGATAGCGAGAGGGTTTGAGCCGTAATCCACCACGCTGGCTCGGTGCGGGTTGGTGGATCACATGATGGATTATCATCCAATCATGTGGGTTTCCTCACGATGTTTTTCCCTCACCGTTAGTGCGTGATAAACATGTACATAATTTGAAAAAGACCAAATTAGTGGTACACCCTAGTGGGGATCGAACCCGGAACCTTCGGTATAGTAGACCGTTCCTGTTGCCACTAGGCTACCACGCACTTTTTAAAATAAGTGCTAAAAATTGCATACTCATACATTACGTTTTTTTATTATTAAAATCTATGTAATATACATTTACCAATGTACATCTACGTCATTAGTAGGAACATTGTTATCGTGATTATTACTTACCATAAAGGATAGATTATTAATATAAACCAACAATAGAAATGGACCCAATTTTGATCCTTGAGGAAGACCCTAGCTCACATCTATTCCTATATGAACTTTACCGTTTATGTCAATCTTTTGAGTCCTAGCACTCAAAATATGGTATTATTAGATAATGATTGGTATTTTTGATTCCGTGTTGCTTAAGTTTGCTAATCAGAGAATTTTGCTGGATGGAATTAAATGCCTTAGAAAAATCACATTTCCCGTGCACCAACAATTTTACAAAAAGCTGCATCAGTTTTTGACCGATCCTTTATTACACCAAATTTATTATGTTGTAAGTTATTTTAAGTGATTGTTAAAGATGAGTTTGAATACTGTTTTCGATTTATTATCTACACGTTTTGATTGGCGTTTGTGTGAAATTGTTGGGGTATGTAGTACTACCAGATTTAAATAAAGAAATAACTTTACTTAATCAAGTCAGGAAAGGCACCACTAATAATTGTTAAATATGTTTGTACGATGAAGGGCTATTTTAAAAATATATTTAACATCATCAATCGATTTAAACAATTGTGTCTATAGATTAATTTGAGATCCTAAAACTCTCAACTTTTAACATTTTTGTTATTAAAATATTATAAAATACTAGAAGACACTCTTTTTTTTTATTAATAAAACAATATTGCGACTCGAAATTAAGATATACGCTATCTCATCTTTCAAGTTGGATCAAACTGCACACGATGTGCAAATTTGATTTAAATCGGTTATGGAGTCTATCGCGGCCAAATTACTTGACACAAAATTTAAGTATATTAAGAATATATTTAAAAATGAGTATCATTTCGTAAATAAATAAAGAGACATTTGCCTTTAGATTTTCACTTCGTTGTTCGGAAAATAATAAAAAAATGATTAAAATCATGCATATATTTAATTAAAACTTTCTAAAATTAAATAGAATTAACATAAATTAACTATGCTATTATTTTACAATCACAGTCCTTTATTTCTCGAGGTCCAGGCTTCAATCCGTAGATATAAGTACATTTTGAAACATTATCAATACAATTTAAAAAAAAATGTTGCCAGTTGAACAATCATATTGTATTAATAAGTTTTCAAAAGTTTAGGTGCTAGCTAAGTTTCGTGGTGAAATTAGTAGTGGTACCCTCCAGCTGCAGTAGGGTTGTAAGCCCCTTCACTGTAAAGAGAATAAATATTCACTTCTAGGTTAGTATTAAAAATGGGTTCGTCAAAGTTTCTAGGTTTAACTTGTTTCTGTCAATATTATACCAATTAACAAAATGTTTCCGTTTCTTACAACTCAGCATTCTAAGGCACGCTGTGCTATGGTGTCAGTGGGGAATAGTGTGATAGCGCTGGTAGGTACCATCAAGACTATGCTGACAAGTTGAAAAGCGACCAGATGGATAGCGTGGGAGAGGGGAAAGTCGCTTCTATGAGATATAACGTGTGTTAGTTTCCATTTGTCAGAAGTGTAAAGCCGTTCTCGTCGGCGGTGTAGGAGAGTGCCACCTGCTGGGTGTCAGGTGCGCGGTACGAGAAGTAAAATGTAATAATACCTGGTGGGGTTCCTCCTGTTGAACTCGATGGAGCGCAGGATGGCTTCGGGGATGGGCGGCGGCGTGGGCAGGTGCGCGCCGACTGGGTGGAAGCCGTTCTCGTCGGCGGTGTAGGTGAGCGCCACCTGCTGGCCGTCGGGCGCGCGGTACGAGAAGCCGCCCTCGGCCACCACCGCGCCGCTGGGACCCGCCGGCGCGCCGCTCTCCCGCGCAGCGATGCCGTTGCCCGTCTCGTAGCTGCAACACACGATAACTATTACTTTCTCTGTCTTTCACAAGTCGTCAGAAGTATGGACCCCACTTACCTGTATCTATATGTGCCATCTCCATTGTTGCTGTTCTCGTACTTCAGTATAGGTATATTGGCTCCTCCGCTGTACGAGTTGGCCCCGGAGTATGCGCCGGCGCCTGCTCCAGCGAAGGCTCCAGCTCCGGCGAAGGATCCGGCGCGAGGAGGCAGGTACTGCGGCTCCAGACGACCGCAGGATGATGCCACGATCAGCACACAGAAGGTCAGCTAAAAAATAAAAATATGAATTACTGACCACTTATAAACAAATCAAAGGTTCATCCATTCACAGATTTAAAAAAAAAAGTAAGCCAAACGAATTTTCAAATGAAGAACATTTGGAATCCTGAAAACTAACATAAAATAGGTCTGCTTTATTCAAGAGGAAAAGATAGTCGGCAAAAGTTAGTAGAGAAATTTCCCCAAAGGGTGATATTTGGTTGTCGCTATCATATTGTGTGGCTCTTTTGTCTACTACTTTGTTATCATTGAACCCTCGAGTGTGATGCCTTTAAAATGCAAAGTTTCAGTTCTATTTTAATTTCAGCATTCAAACTTTTTTAGGTTGCCAAACAAATGTAGATTTTTAAAATGTTATCAAAACAAAAGAAAAACTCTTACCAATTTCCCAAACATTTTGAATTTGGTAAACTTTTTAAAGTGTTTTCACTATACAAAGTTGCTCGTCGTATTATCAAAAGCTGAATACTTGTTTGGTGCATCTGCCCCGTTTTATATTGCTCTGATTTGCCCTCTCTCAATTGCTTCACCTTGCTTCGCTGTTTGAGAGTACCTGTACACTGTACAGCTGCTTACTATTTTACTTACTTGCAGAATAATGGTTGCAGATAATATTTTGCTGTAGACTGTATTGTGCTTTCAGAGTATTTCAATTTTACATTTAGCTATTATTTTATTTCAATGAGGAAAGATTCGGGGCTGGATGCTGAAAGGTTATTTGAAACCATAGTTATAAAGAAGAACAATTTGCATTGTTTTTTTAAGCCATAAAAGTGTTTTTTTTTTGCGAATATTTTCATTATTAACTTAGGGCAGATTTTACAATTGACTGTTAAATTCTATTTGTCGGAACAGTACTTGTTCTCTTTACACGTCGAATATAAAAATTTGGCATTGTGTAAGAAATTAAAATGAAAACATACTAGGTATTACTAGGTTTAACATATCCGTAGAATAGAATTTGTGCGGCTATTGGAAAATCAGTCTATAATAATCTTTATTTATTTGCTCTCACATTTCAATACAATTCAATCATTCAATCACAAGAAAACATATAATATGAGAGCCTGGTGTCAGCACTAGTCTATGTAAATGCTTTGAATAAAAACGAAATATATTGGTTTTCTAAAGAGGTTCTTCTTCAATATTTGACTATGGTCCTCTAGCTAATCCTAACCTGTCATCGCATCACAATAGACAATCATTTCTAAACATCTCATATACAAAAGGGCGCGGTTTTTCAGACAAATGTCAGTCAAAGTTGAAGTTCAGAATCGTCCATGACCGATAGTCGACGTGGTTCAATCAGAAACACCATGACATTTTTCACACGGCGATGGGGAAAGGGTTAAGTTTATTTTAAAATAATGTTCTAAAATCAAGGTCGCTTTGGAATAAGGATCAAACATGTAAAGGTTTTAAGAAAGGTAATTAAAAGAATGATTAAGGGCAAGTTAGATTGAGTATACCCATAGTATCCTCTACATCTGGATTAATTAAGATTTTCAAACGCTAATGTTATATTAACAGACACTTTTTAAACACCTAAGTTTATTACGAGATTAAGTGATAGTGTCGTCAAAATTTGCAGTCGTGCAAAGCTCGGAACGATCCTAGGTATATCATAGGTACAGATACTATTATCGTTTAAGAAACACGTAGATATATTTAATGTATTTATTAATGTCACCGACAATAAAGAATTACTGTCGAGAAGGTCCTTTTGGTGTATACCGTTATCGTTTATTATTCATTTTATATTTTTATACCCAATTGTACTATCCATATTTTAGGTACTCCAACTAGTGGTGTGTATCGTTTTGACTTTCGTTTGTTTCACAGTTTAGTGATAGCCCAGGCCACATCCTACCTTGGCTTCATTGTGGATTCAGTTTAATAGGTCTATTGTCTGTTAAACACATATTATATGCAAAACATTATTAAGTACCTATCGTGTACGTAACGTATCGAGATAACACACGAGAATCTGAGAAAGTCGTTAATTGTTAGGTTATAGTATTTACAATAGGTTTATTTTAAAGTCGCCATTAGCCCTGAAAGATATGTAATAAGTTGTCTTGGAAAGTTGAGCAGTTCTAATTTTGACGAAAGTATGGAGTAAAAGTTTTATTTTGCCGAATATGATTTTCACGTCACTACCTACTATTGCAACATTGATGTAAAACGAGTACCTAAGTATGTCTAGTATTTTAGTTAAAAACTAGATTTTGTTAAATTCGAAGTAAAAATCCTTTCCCTGTACTATGTTATTATACATGTAAACCTTCCTTTTGACTCACTTTATCTATAAACCGCATCAAATTCCGTTGCGTAGTTTTAAAGATTTAAGCATACATAGGGACAGAGAAAGCGACTTAGTTTTATACTATGTAGTGAATAGCAACTCACTTTTATCGTATCGTTAATAATTTTGCTCGTTATTAGAAACATGGTTTAGGTTATACTTTAATATCTACTCTTAACCAGTAATTTTGTTTCATGATCCAATTACGTTTATTTTAATGTAAGTGTTTTAACTTTGGCATTGATAGGAGGTATCATCGAGTTATGGAGATTGCAAGGATAACTGGAGTCAAAAATTAGTGCAAGCACTTACTTTTTTATTTTTAAATGTTTTTTATTGTAAGTATGGATTTTGGATGGAAACTGGTTGATACCTAGTGAAAAGAAAACTTAGTATTTTTGTAAAAAGATTTCCGCTTTTTATTACGTGCGTTAGTAAATTTACGACATTATCTGATTATCAAAATATTCATTGAAATAGTTTGGATAATATCTCCCATAAATTGTTATAAAACACCGTAATAACTCATAAGTCTCCCCAGCGTAGCACCGGCCAATTATTTAAAATAACTTATTGATAATATCCTCCTAAGCTATCATTACTGAAATACGGCTAATATTCCTCCGACATCTATTAGTTACGGAATAAATCATCTCTATTGAAACCCTGTATTCTAAAACGAGGCTTATTGATTGTATTAAGTAATAATAATACAGCATCAGAATAGTTCAGAATAGTTCCTATAAAAGTTGCGCAAATTGTGGCCCCACCCTAATATTGGCAAATTACCTTTAATGAAACGTTCCCACGAGCTAAACGTGTTCTATATTTGGATGCATCGCCAAAATGGCGGCCGCAGAAGCTTGTTTTGAAAGAATCTTTGGTATTGAAAAGTTTATTGCTCGCGATTATTGAGTTGCTTACTTACTAATGGGTTGTTAATAGTTGCAAATGGGTTGCAAAAAGTAGAGTAAAGTGAGAGGATAGGTAACTTTCAGGCACTTTATTCACTATCTTTAGTAGAGCTGGGAGGAAGGGTGCCCTGTAGCCAGCGTTTGCCCACTTCTTATAAGTCAGTAATCAGTTATTAATTAATAGTTAAACATTCTTGGATGCCTTTATAATAAAAATAGGAAGCCATTTTTTTTTAGTCTAAGAAGCAATACGTTTTTTAAGGTAAAAGTTACCCACTATGGACACAAATTTGTAAAAGGTAGGTACGTATATATTTTGCAGGGAGGCTTATATTATTATAACAGTATAAAACCGTGATATTTCTGCGGCACTAAAATATAACCCAATAATTAAATACAACATTTTTAATATCGTGTATCAATTAAAACTCGTATCTATACATATTTATTAGAGATCCTAACTTACTTTAGTTAATCTTATGTTTGTTATTGATGTAATCGCTGGTTGTTCATCAGATAAATTGGTGAGTGTAGTGGTCCCAAGGGATCGATCAATGCTGATCCAACAAGATTTATACAGCTGTGGCTAAAATACTATATTTCTGCTTATCTTACCTACTTTGTAGTCAGTTAAATCCCAATTCGGGTAAAAAACGTAGGTAAAATGACCCTTAGGAAGTAAAAAACCCTTAGGCACATTATTATTTAAAACATCTAAGGAAGCGTTACTTATAAATAACGAAAACATAAAACAAGTGAAGCTTTTAGATGGGATTAGGACAAACGTATGCATGATGAGATTGGTCTTTATTAATAACTAGTGGCCGCCCGAGACTCCGTTGGCGTGGAAGTCGGTTTCCCGTGGGAATGAGAAGTTTTCCCGCGGTAAAAAGTACCCTATGTCCTTTCCGAAGTTCAGTTCTTTCTTCATACCAAATTTCATCAAAATCGGTTCAGTGGTTTAGGTGTGAAAGCGTAACAGATAGACAGACAGACAGAGTTACTTTTGCATTTATAATATTAGTAGGGATATTGCCAAGTAGCTCATACGTCTGTTCTCATAAGGTGTATCTTATACGTAAATGTGTAAGCAACAATGAATAAATAAACTACATGGATAATAAGTGTAAATCAAGGAAGGGTATATTAAAAAGTTATGGTAGCTATTAGGTTGTTAAATAAACACCTTTTTCAACACACTTGCTCGGAAAGTGAGCCTTATTACATCGTTTTTAGTGACAAATATAACACACTAGTGCGTAATAGAATGAATCCTACAAAGTTAAGGTAGTGCCTTGCTGCAAATTATATGCTAGTAATCAGAGAATTTTCAATTTGATCGGGTAATACAGTTTTTTTATTTATAAATATAAAAATGTAAGTTTCCATTTGTCCACATTTATCTTTCTTGTTTCATTTTCTGGTAGTAACTCAAGCGTTTTTATATTAATTTTACTTGCAAATTGTTTCCCCGACAGGCCTACCCAACCTTCTTTGAGGCTATGTTTACGAAATGAACAATTTTATAGAATAAATTCTCATTTCGGTTTAAGAACTGGTGGATGTTTTTTCATCGTATCCTTGAAAAAACGTTAACAATATTTCTGAAAGTATTAATCACTATTTATTGGGCAAAACCTAATATTTAAAAGAAACCCATGTATTATACTTATGTAAAATTATTATATTTTTTGTTAAAAACGTTGAAAAGCTAAATCCGAAAAGCTTTTACCTACCTGTCTCAACTGATCCTCAGAAAAACGTTATTTGAAGCGTTACATCCCTAATATATTCCAATCTTGGAAAATCATACTTTATCCCTTAAGAATAATATCAAAATGATAGCTTTCAGAAAACATGAACAAAAGACGTGAACAATGTTGCGAGAATGAAAACGTTTTTTTTTTTGCTTTGTCTTTTTTAATTTTAGCAACCATTGTTTCCATTGACTACAAGTATTTGGTATATAGCATTAATAAGTACTGTTTTATTGGAAAACAAGACTTAACTTTTGTTGTAAATGTTGGGGCATACATACAAAATGAAAGACCCATTCAGAGAACTTAAAAGGTGGTTCCCAAAACTCTCTTGTAAGTACTATTTAGATTGCTTCATCTTTAAAAGCCAGTAACGCACCCTCAACGTATAATGACTTACCATCACGTGACTCCCTTGCTCATTCGTTCGCTTATTACATAAAAAACATGAAAATCAGCTGCAAAGGCATCATCACACGATACGATGTTGAATACAGAAGAGTGTGACGTACTTGGCAAAAGGCTATCATTTAAGGAAATTAGCAAAGTCCGAGACTGCACTCTAGGTTCCAATTTTTTTTCTACAACTCTACCTGTATGTAAATTAATTAGATTCAACGTTAACAATAAATAAAATAAAACGGAATAGCGGCCGTATCTTTGAATTTTATTCATGTAGGAGTTAGTTTTTTATAACTCGAAGGATCTAGAGAAAAGCGTGATGGATAATAAATAATATTAACTAAATAAACTAAAAGGGTTTTAAAAGCCTCGTATTTAATTTTGCTTTTGAGGTACAGATCTTTGAATTCATTTTTACTATATTAGTTACTTTTTTAATTAATTTGGCTTTAAGTTTCGGCAGCGCATAACACACTTTTAAATCGGTAAAGATACTTAGCCAGGTTGTAAAAAAATGTTGAAGTAAGAACACATATTTCTCTAGACAAGAACGTTAAGCATTTAAAGCCTAAAGGCTAGGCTTTCTTTTATTTCTATTTGTTTCCACAACTGGCACGATCTGATTTCACACTATGGAAATGAATATTTCATTTGCCTGTAGGTGTAAGCAGTATAAGAAATAAAAACCAAATACCGCAAAATCACCTTGAACTTTACGACTGCGGATCGCGTTTCTTTGTTCGATATAAACTAAAGCTCTATGCGTAAGCGCATAGGATAGGTACTGGATTTTGCGAATGTTCTGTTTTGCAATTTTAGAAAGAACTTCGATGGTGTTCGGGAGTATTGAAAATATTTGAGATGATGTGTAAATAATATTAAGAAAATCGCTTAAATTTCTTGTTAAGTAGGATGTAGAGCTCTTTATACAAATAGATCTAAAGTTATTAGTAAAGGACTCTCCTAATCAATTGTGCACGTTAGTAGCTCAAAAATTTGTTAATTTTTGTACTCTAGTTTATAAACAGAAATGAATATTCAATTTCTAAGTAATTAATCGGAAGAGGATTTTTTAAGTTATAAAAGAATTTAATGATAATTTATTTTGCATCTACTTACAATAACAGAACAATCTTTTATGGCGATATAACAATAATACTAAAAATTGATTCAAAAGCTCAGCTTCAAAGCCACACAAATTCAAACTGATTGACAAAGCCTTTATGGCGATGGCTATATTAGCATCTTAGCTAAAGAATTACTGAATCCAGCATGGCATGATTAGGAGTTTTAGCACAAAAAGAGCGACTAAATTAATATGGCAAGAATTCATTCAAGGAATTTATAAAATTTGGAGTTTGGCCCAGAATGCATTCATAAATGACATATTTTTAGTGTCACTCATAATTTGCCAAACTTAATTGACAATTTGTAATTTGCATACAAAATAAACAGAAACAGCAAATTATTATCGAACATTTTATTTTATTTTACAAGTTGTATTTATCATGCTTATACCGACCTGTGTTATCAAATTTATAGAATTAGTAAGTACATTATATTTATTACAACAGAAGGTAAATAAAACTAGCTGTATATCTACAAGCTATAGCATAGATATACCTACTACGAAAAACTAACTGATGTGCTCGTATTTGGTTCTTTCAAGGGATATATGTTAGTTTAGTTAATTACGAAAAACATGTTTTTCGTTATCTACAATGCTGGGATCATAGGCTTTTGTTTCTAATTTAGTATTATTTCAACATCGTGCGATACCTATTTGTGTTTTGTGATTTCCTGCGGAGGCTTATATTTGTGCGATTCTAAGGTTTTAATGATATAGGCTGAGGTTACTAAATCATACCATTTTCATACAGCTACAAAGCAACTAAAGTATAAAACAATATTTTGCTATTCCAGTTACTAGCCATAGCTTGTCTGACGCTGCACCAGTACAGTTACGACCTCACCGACTTGGTCACATTCATGATCTGCTCTGGAACCTACGTCGGCTTCGTCATCGTGCTTTCAGGAGAAATTCTTGGTACGTTTTATTACATAAGGGTCAACAAATGAACAATCTAAGATTACAGAGTTTCCCATGTGTTAAGTTTAGAAGTAAGTACAGAAGGCTGTATCCAACCCAAAAGGAGCATAGATGAAGGCCGAAATTTAGAACCTCATTTATATTCTATGCCCATTAATGAACAAATATTAAACTAAATGGAACTTGATCTATTTCCCCTTCTGAATTCCAAATACCGATTAGTCAAACACATCCCTAAATTCTAGGTGAAATGTTATTCGCGCCCGTGGAGCTAATCCAGGATATATACTTCGGAGCCGTCGGTGCTATTCTGTTCAGCATCAGCGGCGGAATGGTGCTGGCTGGTCGGTTGAGGAGTTGCTCCCATCCTCGCACCGGCGACCAGACAGCAGCCATCGTGGCCGCGTCGCTCGCGCTGACTGAAGCTGCGGTTATGTTGGTCGATCTCTGCCTGGCGTATATGGATTCAGAAGGGGAAGACGAAGTCAGCGTATGACTGTACGTGTTTGATCATTTGTTGTTTCGGCAATTCCGAGCTTATGTAGAAGTACTAAGGTTTATTTTACCTTGTTCCAGGTGAGCTGATGTCAGCCGCCGCGGATGCCTACGTGGACGCGTACTGGTCGGCTGCAGGCGGCTGCTTGTACGCATGCGCGGGCTTGCTCACCTTGCACTCTTGGCTTCCAATCGTCGCGTGCGCACGACGCACCTATGCCCTTTCAACATCTATCATCGCCATTACCCTGGCGTTGGTACTCTTCATAGACTCCTTATTAGCATTTTGCTCAGCACACAGAGACGATAAAACTACTTCTGGTCAAGAACAGAGGGCCTCCTAAGCTATGTTTGTTAACAGGAACTGTTTTGATTTAAGACATGTTTGTTTATCAAGCCCTTGTGTTTTACTATGCATATTCGTTTATACAGGGTGACTTCTTATGTCACGTATTTCTGTTAAGGGGTGATGGATTAGGTCAAAATCGGTCCAATAATGTCGTATGCAAAAGTTAACCTTAAGGCTACAAGTAACGCCATCTTTGTTTTACATAGAGAAACAAAATAGGAGCAAGCTGGCTCAATACTGCGAACAAGGTCGAGCAATACGTTATTTACTACAACCAACGTCTATAAACCAAGTAGAACATAAAGGTATGATTGGTTTGCTGAATGCTTGGCTAGATGTCTCTTGCGATTGCCAGATCATTTCACAAATCTTAGCACGGTATTAATCCAAGTAACTATTTGTGCCTATCTGTATGTTTATTTTCTACCCACGTAACGAATTGGATAATTAGTTTTTAATAATTTAATTTTTTTTTATTGTTTGTTTTAGAGTGTTTGTTTTAATCACCCAAAATTCAATTTGGTTAACAATTTTATAAATGAAATTCAGTATTAAATTTATTAGCTCTATAATACATGTTCAGTAATATAACATGTTTGTATTATTATGTCTTTGCGGTGGATTTGTAAAAAATCTTTTTGAAATATCTCAATACCTACTTACAGACTCTAAAAAAATGGTTGTGCATCGGAATAAATGCATAATAAATAAATATTTAAAATCCTTTATTAGTTATTGCTACAACTTAGGTTTTTACTGAATAAAAAGGTTAACAACTAAAGTTAAAGATAATAAACTTGTGATTAGGTATACTACTTAACGTATAGATCTTCTTAATAACGATAAGTTAAACTAAATTCTACATCTTGAAGTTTCTTATCTTCATTTCTAAAAAGGAATAACAGCACTGAGGCCAGATTCTGAAAAAACAGATATACCGTGAGCTTTCAAACGTTTCAGTGAAATTTTGATTTAAAGATACTATTAAATTCAAAAGAATATTTGCTTGGTAAGTCCCTGATAATATTTTTAGTAAAATGTTCACTTGCTAAGCTTTCATCGTCCTTTTTTTCACTTTTCCTAATAAATTACGAAGGATTTCCTATCATATTTTTTTCAGCATTGGCCTGTATATAATTTATTTAAGTCTTCTTACTAACCATGCCCCGTTTGCTATGCCACTTCTATGGTAACCCATTCATCTGAAATATAGAAAATTGAAAAGCATGAGGTCATGGTTAGTGAGCAGATTTGGCCTAAGAACTTTCTTGTTTAGTAGATATTGTATCAACTCTTAACTTCCTATCCTTTTTTCAGGCTGCTTTCCAGATCTGGTAAATAAAGTACCGCCCTGTATATCGTAATAATTAAAAGTACAGCTTTAAAACCAGGGTAGTAAACCATCGTATAAAGCGTATTAGGAACCGGTCAAATATGTTTCGTATATGCGATAATTTTGGTTGGTCGGTGTCGGACGGAACGATGTCCAAACGGTTAGAGGGAACGTTGTTAACTTTTTGAAAAATTTCTTGATACATTTCTAGCATTTTTATGGTGTGATACCTTTAAATTTCCATTTTTTTGGAACCTTCTCTCAGTTTTGCTAAAATGAAGTCATACGCAAAAAGGTCATACAAAAAGAGATTGTTAACTTTTATTGGTAAAAAAAGTTTAATATCTAAAAAGTGATTTTTTTAAGTAATAGAGAGTTATACAAAGTTAAAATTAAAGCTTAGATCAAGGTCAATAACAAAAATAAAGTAAACTTTATAAAGATAAAAAAACACACAAGATACGATTTTCTTTGGGGCAGGATGATATTTGTATCAAGAAGCTTTTGTATGAATGATATATTTCGCTATTATTTACTCCTTAAGTTAATAGCCCTTAATTCAATATTTATAGCCCTTGGTCCTGTAATTTAATGATTTTCAGAACCTATTCGTTTATTGTTAGCATATTTTTCTAAAAAATATTATGATTTTGATTAAGTATAATATAAAGAAAAAATGTGTCTAGCGAAAAATACTGCATGTTTAAAAACAAGGAATATAATGGAAATCCTCATACATTTTGTATAAGAACTGAGAAATTTTCGCGGTATTCATGGGAAAAAAATGCCAAAATGTTCTACCGTTATATACGGCTATGTGGTAGAGGAATAACACTTGGAACTTTACTTATAGTGTCTTAAACTTAAGGTACATTTTACCATCGTTAATATTACCGCATTTTTTTCCATTGGTAACATATAGCCATTTCAATCATACTTCGTAGCCGAGTAGGACTTAGCTTTGTGAGCGATTTCAAAAAATATACTAGAAAGAAAGAAAGAAAGAAATTTACCATTTAGGTAGTACGTGAGAACAGCGTCGGCGATCAATATCATAGTGATGATGATTGCAAGAGAACCCTTCGCTAAGTTTATATCTCTGTACTCGCTGATTACTCCCCAAGGGTTAAAAATATTACTGTACCTGAAATTATAACATTAAAAATGTAAGCTTATGAAAAAAAAACGACGTTTGACACCATCTACTATTTATACAAAAACTTATTCCTTACATCCATGCTTTTTGTAAATTAAGCATGGATTGAAAGAAATCTAATAAATCATTTTATTGATACGAACTTGATTCTTGAACTTGACGATGCTTCACGAAATCTTTATAATAGAACAACCTTTCCTTTACCTGCAAATAAGCACCACTCCACAAGCTAGAAACAATACAGCCCCCGTTATCGAATAAAACATGTCCACTTTTCTGTCTAATGGATTGCCAAAGGCATATGCTGAAACAATTTATAAATATTTATAGCGTTTGGTAAAAGCAAAATGGTTCGCAGCACCAAGGCTTTACTGTAAACTATACGAAATATTCAGCTACTTCTTAATACTACCTACATCCTATTCTTAATATTATAGGCCTTAATAGCTTTCTCTTAACACTACCATTCAGAAGTAATAGTATTGAGCAGAATAAAAGCGAAGTTCGTTGTAAAAGGTACCTGCAATCAGCCCTGCAAAGACGACACTGTACCCCACAAAGGTGCCAGTCACTAGCATGCTGATGCCCTTCTCCTGGTTGTAACTCTGGTCGTGAATGGCCACACATACTATTGTTATCACCTTAGTAAAAATAATAAACTCTGAATAGTATGCAAGCAAACTCGAGACTACTCAAATGGATTGGATATGGTTGGTGACACTTTTTATTATATCAATTTGATATTTAATATTTTAGGCGAAATTTAATGTTGCGTATGCGTTTTTCAATAAACCTACATATTAATTACCATTTTTAAAATGTTTTCTGACAATTAAAAGTAGAATGCAACTAACCAATTCGACAATTTTGAAAATAATTAACAATGCGAACAACATCTTGGCACCGGATAGTTTACAGTAATTCCACTCGAAACATCGATTTAGTTTCAATTTTCTAAAACGGACCTGAAAATAACTTCTAAACAAAGAAGAAAAGTAACAAACAAGAATATAATTACTAAATAGGAAGAGCTAATGTTTATTTACATAGGTATCTTCATTTACAAAGAATGGGCACCGAAAAAGCTTTTTACCATACAGAAATGTGTTTAAACTTTACTAAAATGGTTTAGATATGTTATTATTTGTGTTGGGACTTGGAATTGAGAATTTCAGAAATACTTTATGTCAAGTAGGTGCTAGGATTTCGAGAGAAAGTGTTTGTTTGACACACAATAGTGCCTACTTTGATTACTACCTACTATAACAACAGGGCTTGCGACTACGAAAACTTTTATGTCAACGTTTATTTACAAACATATATGTTAGATGTCGCTTTATTTCAACTGTTTATTTTTACAGCAAAGTTAAGATAAAGTTTATATTTTTTCACCAAGGCCAGAGTAAGCTGACCAGCCTGCTTTTAAAACACGAATGCAAATGGAGAATGTTACTAGGTATGCCAAATCGCTTGAAATAAGCCTGTATGCATACAAATACACTCGTTTTTGTTGTAATCAAAAATACCCAGTAGTTTTGATTTTATAGGCATTCAAAGTTTCGAAAAATATCGAGTCCCGCTAACAGTCACGTGACCGCTTGTGACGTATTACAACAACGCGCTAGCGGTGGCGCATATAGCTGGCGCAGTATTTTATTTAATTTTTTTATTTATTTAACATTTAATGTATTATTTTTTTGTGTTTTCGGTCGCGTATTAGTAAATATAAATATTATTCGTTATTATACGTTAATAGTTAATATTATTCTATTAATAAATTTGATATAGGATTCGAAAAAAGGTAATCGTGTAATCTATCTAAAATAGATAAATTAATGACTGCGCATTATTTATCAAGAAATAGTGATTTTGTTGCCGCCGAAATGTTTGATATGTTCCAAACTGTTTTATCCAAACAAAATAACCAATATAATAAAAATACTAATGGAGGAATGCAAGTCCAATAGTAGAAGTAGGTACCTACCTACCTATCATTATTTTTTTTACGTTAAAGACAACAAATCATGTATCATAGTTTTGTAGCTATAGGTAGGTACGTCCTTCTAATATTATAAATGTGAAAGTTTGTGAGTATGGATGCATAAATGTTTGTTACTTTTACACGTAAAAACTACTCCCCCCCAAGTCAAGTGGCAAGTGATATTTGCGATAGCGAGTGAATAGAAAAAATATGTATGAAACTGTCATGGTATTTTTTACCGCGGGAAAACTTCTCATTCCCACGGAAACCGACTTCTACGCGAACGGAGTTGCGGGCGGCCACTAGTATGTATACAAAGATACCGCTCTTCTAAGTAAATTTAAATAAATACATGCATTGATTTAGTACTAACTAGCTTTAGTTAGCAGCTTCGCCCGCGTTTCCCTCGGGAACTGTACATTTTCCCAGGATTAAAAGAAGCCTATGGATTATTTCAGTCTTCGTCCAGATCCGTTCAGTACTTTTTGTGTGAAAGATAACAAACACAAACACAATCTTCCGCGTTTATTATATTACTAGGAAGTAGGATACCTATACGATCTAGATGTAGTTGAACGTTACAGATGCACTTTACCTTTACTATTTTATTTAAGTAATTTAAATATTTTTTTTATTGCAAATGTAGATGATATGAACTAAACCTTTTTTATTTATTTGTATTTTTACTAAAAAATTGTTTAATGGTATTGGTTATGTTCAAGTTAAAAGATTTGGTTATGTATGTATGTATCCTTTGGAACTGTAAAAAACAACTTTTCCGGCGAATTGATAGTTGTATTTTTACATTTAGGCACAACACATGATTTCCTAGCAGTTGGATTAGACATTTTTAAAAGTATTTAGGTTTAATTTAGACGACAAGTGCGCGCGACCGCGAGCGTACTGAGTGAGCCAGACCGAGCCAGTTGTGGTGTGACGTCACACCGCCGCCGGCAGCCCGCGTCGTGCGGTAGCAACTTATTTTACTTATAAATCGAAAACTAATTGACGCGTCGAAATAATTCTTTCACCATTTTTTTTTATTTTTGACAGAGAATATGAAGAGATAATAATCAACATTTTGTTAACATTCTCCATTTCGCAAAGATTTTTTTCTGTGCGAAATTGGTCGAACAAACGGAACAGACGGAGTGTATTGAAAATATAGTAGAGACACCATTTCACGTGTCAAGCCACTTTTGACAAAAGTATATCGTTATGTATTGAAATAAATTAAGCTGTAGAGGGATTTTTCCAGCGAATATTCCATCGTTATTAATAAAAGATACTTAGTGACTGGATTGCGATTGATACGTCATTAACGAGTGAGTCTCAGATATGTTTTTTATTAAGAATTCAAAGGCCCATTTCTCATTCTTTAGATGTGTGGGTGATTATCATATCACTAATTTAAAATTGAACTAAATTTTTTTTTAAGTATTTCTCGATCTGAGAATTGTGCTCCAGTAGGTAGGTATTTGGTTTACGATTTGCTATGATTTTGTTCAACTTCAACTTTTGGGCAATTTTGGCTTCTATCGGTAACTATGATTTTGTTCCCCAATATGGCAAATCTTTTCAAAAAATATCGTCTAGTTTTAACAACAATGTCAAATGTCATTTTTATTATTTTTGTTTATCTAGTGCTATTTATTTATAATTTTAAATAAAAATTTGTAGCTATTTACAGAATTTGCAGCAATGAAGTTGTATTTTCCTTACACTGGATCTATTATTAGACTTTAGAAAAACTGTTTTGAATTGAAGAACCGTTAAAATGAAGTTTTCTATTCCCTTAGTCCTGAAAGTTGTTGAACTTGTAAGTTTTGCTATTTATATTGTAACTTAATAATAAAAAAAATATTTCTATTATACTCGATCCGAAATTGCATTGTTAAGGTTATTAATTTAAACGACTTAAAAGAGATTCTGTATGCATTTAATTTTGCCGTAGCTACATCTTGGTCTGCCCCTCATAACTCTTATCTAATAGAATGAACCGATTATAAATAAGTTTTATTTGTGATATGCCTTGTACAGTTGTCTATGTTTAGATAGTTATAGCTGAAAGCTCCACTCAAGTGGAGTCGGTAAAACGTTATTTTTGTAAATTCTGACCAAGTGATAAAACTTAACGGTTTGTGGATGTGAGATGAAAAAGATAGCTGCGAGTGGTAGAGCCTAGCTGTAGGCTCTGTCTGCAGCGATTACTGGGCTGCCTCGACCGGTGAAATACCACCGTCGCACAGAAAACCGACTGAAGTAAGGACGACGTTCCTGCGTTTCGTTCGGTGAATGCGGTATCCGATGCCCAATTTTCTCAAAGGCCAGCAACACACCCCCAACACCCACAGTGCTGCGGGTAGTCATGGGCGGCGGTGATCACTTACCATCAGGTGACCCGCATGTTCGTTTGCTCCCTAAATAAAAAAAGGAACATTTAAATAAACTCTATTATTTACTAGAAACGTATTTGTATTTCAGGTGATCTGTCTAGTTTGCATTGGTATAAACGACTACAGCTACGTTCACGATAAGATCATCTCTATACTGACTGCCACAGTCTTCGTTGGGTACGCAATCATTGTTGCCGGACTCCTACTAGGTAGGTATAATTTTCATAATAAATCTCCTGACTAACACACCAATTGTGTGGCCCTTAAGCGAACGCAGTAAGTGCTTGTGTTATAGGTACCACACAATGGACTAGGGGAGAACCTAGTAACACCCAGACACGAGCCAATATCGAACCCGGAACCATCCGCTTAGCAGTCCGGTATATATGTTACGGCTAATACCCGAAGTGCGGCTGCACCTAGTTTTAGCCGGTTAGAAGTGTTTTTAATATGGAAAACTGTAAAAAAAATTGATACCTATGTATATAAAAACTGGCTTCAATCATGAGTCGACGGAGTCCCGCCATGCGGGACTCCTTTTTCTGCGTGGTATCAAAAAAGTAACCTAACTAACCTAACCTATTGATGTTCTAACCGGCTAAAACTAGGTGTAGCCGCACTTCGGGTATTAGCCGTAACATATATACCGCTGCACCACAGAGGTCGACATTTGTTGATGTAAATTACTGTTATAATTAATATTCTTTTTACGGCTATGCCTTTATGTTGTTTCTTATTATTTTACTCGTATACAAAAAATATAACCAAGTTGGATGTGAGTTTTGACTGTTTGGAAAAATATCGTGAAAAGTTTTTAATATTTGATCGATTGTGAGTGCAATCGCTAAGACCATATATTATTTTTTTACTTTATCTCGTTTCTTAATATATTTTCTAGCTAAGGTCCTTAATCGGCCGGTCGCCAGGTTTGTGGATATGTTCTACATGATGATTGGTGCGGTTTTGTCTCTCACCGTGGGCTCCTTGTTAATTATCAGGTAAGTTAAATTCGTTTGATCAGGGTTTATATGGTGATATCGTATTAACTTCATCAAATAGATTAACAGAACAAGTGGTTCATTAAAATATTTGCTTCTTAGGTGGCATTAATTTACAAAGGGCTATAGGAGTTCATCTTAGTTTTACTTTCTCTCCTATCATTATTCACTGCTACCATATTGTTTAATTTAAGATGGTCACTCCCTCTCTTCAGTATGAACCCTACACAATACTTACAATACTATAATAACACTTTACGAATAAATGTTACAGGTATAAGGATCTGCCGATTATTTTTGGCTTAGCTAAGGGATACAAGGACGCAAATCTGGCTAAGGGTTCTCTATCTGTTATAAACGGTGTTATCATGGTAGTCGATGTAGTTCTTACATTTAATAAAGGTTAGTAGTTCAAATTTATCATCCTTTTTTCATACAGGCATTGTAAACCTATGTATTGAGAATAATCACATTAGGTTGACCTAAACAAAGCAAGTTTCTGAGAGTGGTAGAGTCAAGCTGTAGGCTCTGTCTGCAGCGATTAGTGGGCTGATTTGACCGGTGAAATACCACCGTCGCACAGAAAACCGACGTGAAGTAGGGACGATGTTCCTGCGTTTCGTTCGGTGAGTGCGGTATCCGGTGCCCAATTTTCTCAAAGGTTAGCAACACACCCCCAACACCCACAGTGTTGCGGGTAGTCATGGGCGGCGGTGATCACTTACCATCAGGTGACCCGAATGCTCGTTTGCTACCTATATTATATAAAAAAAAGTTTTTACTATTTAAAGCTTACAAAGTATTTAGGAATACCTAAGCCCGTAAAACGATATAGGTATTTACGTCTTTCATTGTAAAATTTATCGAAAACTTTCGTCCACACAGATAAATAACAGTCGTTGCAGTGCAGAAACCGTTTTTACACTCTGTAAGTAAAGTAGATTATATATTTTCTTTCAAAAGCGTGATTTTATTTCTAAATGCTTTTCTATTTCAGATACATAAGAACAGTTCTGTCTCCACGTTTGAGACAGTCACTATGAACAATACATATATTTTTATATTTGTTCTTATTCATGTATGAATTAGTTTACTGTTTTTGATCGTGTGTTCGTCCATTGTTAATTTGATTTAAGTTATATTGGAAAATGTGTACAACCTTTTTTTATTAACAACAAGCTAAATAATCATTCCTTTTGCCACTTTGTTGTAGTTGTGTAAACAATTTTGGCATAAACAATGTTTTTTTAACATAAGCCTTGTATATTGCTTGTAAAAACTCTTTTCATTGTTTTTTATTTCACTTTGATACCAATGTTGTTGTATTACCTTTATGAGGATTGTATACTGTTTTTGTTCTTGTGATATAGTTATGTATATTTTCTTCACTTTTTATAAGTTAACGAAACTGGCAGCTTATAATGTTTTTTTACAATAAAAATGTAATTTGAATAAAATGTGTTTAATTGTCAATAATTTTTTAAGTTGTATTAATTAAAGTTGTATTGTGTTTTGATATTCTTGAGATTTCAATAAATAATAACCCTTTGAGTGAGTGAGTTAACTTCGGCGTCTTACGTCTATTTGAGAAGTTTCATTGCTCTTTCTGCTTTTTTATATTTCTTTGATACAACCATATATATGTTCTATATTAACCACTTTATTATACTATTCAGTCAAATTCTGATGATACAATTTTGTACGAAAAAAAAATATAAATAAAACCTCGAGCAAGAGGCCTCTTTTTATTTTTCCTGCCGTTTTTTTAGTTTTTCCTATAAATTAAAAAAAAAATCTATGCTAAAATTTAGTATGCCGGTACACCAACATATTTGTTTTCTCACCTACTTCGTAATGGACTCGTTAACACGTATTGAACACATATTAAGGTCCTCCGAGGATGAATACTTCATACAATACGTAATCAAGCTATTTATTGCTTTATGTGTAATACTGCGTAGGTAGCTGTCTTATACTGTTGGCAACAATATGGTACTACCATTAAAGAACCAAGTACATACTGAAATTAAACTCATTTTAGCGGGTTAATTTGCGTTTTTTTCCCCGACAACATGAGTTTAATTTCAAGTAATAATGATCGCGTAAATCTAAGAAGCTTCAAGTACATAACTTATAAAGATGGCTTAAAGATCTCAAGAACGAGAAAAAAACTGGACTAAGATTTACAAAATTTGTTTATTAATCTTGTTCCTAATTTAGCTACCTCGGAAACGATACTTTATTTTTTTGATTTTAGAACAAATTATATTTCTTGAGGTCAAAGTAGGTACTTAGATATATCTTATGATCAAAATCATAAATTGAAAAAAATGTTATAGTAAGGAACGTTACATGTGTGTTATCCGCAAAATTAAGCACCTTTAATAAAAAAGGAACATCTAAATATATTATGGAAATGAAGTCATACTAAGAACTTCTTGGAAACTTTAAATAAATAATAGTACATCACACAAACAATGTGTCACGGTTTTAATAAATAGGTATGTATAAATTAAATTATAAATACGAAAATTTAAAAATACTACGCCAACTACTGGTTTTACTACGAATCTTTACTACTAACGTCGTAATATATATATTTATCTTACTATGATGTCATTAATAACATGATATTAAAATACTCCTTTCAACCTAAAAAATGTAGATATCAATATAATCCCACATTCTGTGTAACTTACTTGTATATTTTATTTCTATGTAAAAACATAAAATGTCGATTCAGCTAGTAAACTAGTATAAACTATAACGTCTGGGTATTCGTACCAATTCATTCATTAAATATGTAGGTACCTATATCATGGCCTGTTGTGTTAACGAATAAGGTGAATAAGGCCTTTGAAGTGTTCCCGGTTACGAAATAGTATTAATATTCTTAGCTGCCACACCCTCCTTATAAATGAAATACCCTTTGCCACTTTAAAATGATCAGTATACAACGCGTGGGAAAAAGCGCTAAGAGCCCTGTTGACCTTGAACTTGGTAATATTTGAAAAGACGTAGTGGCTCAAACTAGATTCTGATGATTTGAGTGAATAAGTGAGAAAGAAGAGGGTTTTTTAAAACTGTTAGTTTGAGTTAAAACTGGTACTTTTCGTTAAATTGATTTTGTATGGAGATTGTTATAGAGGTACTTCATCCCTATGCACTTGTCAAGGTAAAGCAAGATTAACAAGCTAGCAAAAAAATTTGGCAAAAAAAAAACCAACAACAATTTCCGAAAAAAAAGAAACTTCGAAATTTTACATGCCCATATATTTTTACTTTTACTATTAAAAAGTGTTTAGAGCAAAATAGCTTGTGGTCGAATGAGTCACAAATACAATGTCGTGTTTTACGCGATAAGTAAAAGTACATTTATATACATTGTAAGGTACGTCTTTAGTTACCTATAATAAATAATAATAAATCTCCAAAACTTGAAGCACTTAATCTATTCACATAGATGTGACGTAGGTATATCACGGTTTAAGAAGCATCAATGAGTGAACTGTATAGATAAGAATGAAATCATTTGACTGGTATCGAGTCATCAGTTACTAATGCATGTTAATAAGAATGCGTTCATAGTATTTGTTTGAAATAGTTTGTATTTTCATAATAATAATAAAGCAGGTAATATATGCCTCACTTGTTTGGGATGTTACTTTTCGATTAGTGAATGGGATTATGACGTAATCTATAATTATAATATCCATAAAAGTAGCAACAAATATGTGTGTTTCTTGCTTCCTTATAGCGTTTCTGACGGTCGCATCACTTATGGCGTCAAAGTGGCGGGGTCAATATTATTAAGGGATACATTACCTTCTTATAAATAAAACATAAATGTGAATAATTTTAATGTGTATCATTTTAAATTTGGAACTTATTTCTGTATTCATGTAGCAATAGCTGTTCAAAATACATATAATTGCAAGGAAAAAAATGTTGAACTTAAGCTAGACTTAAAATTCCATGATAATTATTATATTTATTGATTGCGTGTTACCATAAGAAAAGTTATTAAATTGGTATAAAATATTGTTTTTTTTTCAAAATATGAAAAATGCATATAAACATTTTTCATCTTAAAAACCAAGTAATAAGCTATTTAAACGCCGCTAGCAATAATTTCGTAAATGGCCATATACATTACGAAGGTGGTATACCTAATTTAACTGATTAGAATCGTAACCGAATATTACCTATTAATGTCAAGAGTAACATCATAATTCAATGCCATTAAATATATGATAATTAACAGAAAACGGATCAGCGATTCGCGAGTTGATGTCACTGTTTTACTTGCGATGTTTTGGGTGTAGCCATGATGTTTTATTTAATTAGGAAATTTATATAACTATTTTTTTTATAATATTAGTTCATGTATATAGTGGTAACATCTGTGTTTTAGTAAAGGTGCAGTCGATTTTTTTTTACTTTTTATTGACAATAAAAGCTAGATAACAAAAAAAGGCGTTAATGCATATTTTTTCATGATTGTAAAAATAACATTTAAAAAAAAAAATAGGTTTTATTCAACACGTTAATTTAGTATGACGATTTTATAAAATGTTTGCAAATAATTAAACACTAACAAAAACAATTAAGTTAAATAATGACTCTATCTCAACGAACTATGTGTCTGTTTAAAAAATTGTCATAATATTATCTACCATCATATCACAAGGTCCAAAGTAACAAGATCTGATCATCATAATGATCGGTTATCCATAATTTAAACATTACCTACTTGTTAAAACTGAAATAATCTAATTGCATTACGGGGTACTAACCAGTAAGAACAATTAAGAATACTTTTTCTAATCATTATGTTTTATCTCACTTACTAATTAATACCTATTAGTATTTGACGACCTCTGTGGTGCAGCGGTATATACACCGGACTGCTAAGCGGATGGTTCCGGGTTCGATCCCCGGGTCGGGCCAATTTCGTAAAAATGGTTTTTCGATATTGGCTCGTATTATTATTTTATTATTAGTTTTTAACATGCATACAAATATGAAAAAAAATAAAAAAATATTTATCCAAACAATAAAATAACTTAACGCCATCCTACTGCCGATGAGATCACCGCTCCGTCCCTGCCCGATTCCCCCTCCGGACTCCGCGCACGCGCTGTGCAAGGCAGTATAGTTCCGAACCTCGCACCGCTCACTACAGTGTGCACTACCCCTAACTCGTGTTCGTAGTATTTTTCCCACAAAAATGACGATCAGCCGACTCTCCATCATCAAGTTTTTGGAACTGGTAAGTTTTTTGTTCCTGGCCACTTATAATTCGTTCTTTTTTTGAAAAAAGTAGATATTGTTTACACAAAAGCCGGTTTTAGCCCACGCTGTTTACGAGCGGTTTCCGCTTGGTTTACTTTTTAACTATTCTGGACTTAGAATAGTGTTTTGATAAGATGCGTTGCTTCAGTAAACATAAACTGAATGTCTGGCGGCGAAATGCTATGATTTTGTGGTATTTTATAACATTTTTGGTATCTGTATTGAGAAAAACATATACGAAAATTGTTTAGTTTAATATTGACGCACATTTTTACGTAAAATTAACATTCATCCGAGGTGGATATTAATTAATGCACTTTATCGTACAAACGTGAGTCATGGTAGAAAAAATACGACAAACAGTGATGACAGTCGATAGGTTTCTTTTAATGCTTATCCTATCTGAGTTTAGTAATCTGCTGCCTTTTAAACTGCTTAATTGAGTTAATACTGTTAAGTGACTCTACAAAACAAACTTGTCTTTAATTTTAGTAGTTTTATAGTTAAACTAGTGGCCCACCGCGACTCCATTCGCGTGGAAGTCGGTTTCCTGTCGGAATGAGAAGTTTTCCCGCGGTAAAAAGTACTCTCTGTGTTATTCTGATGTATAATCTAAAGTACTGTAAAGTTTCATGCAAATCCGTCCGGTAGTTTTTACGTGAAAGAGTAACAAACATCTATACATCCATACATACTCACAAACTTACACATTTATAATATTAGTAGGAGGCAGATTCACTGGTGGAGTACCGAAACTAAACGCATTGTTCATTGTTTTTACCACAGAACCCTAAAAAACTATTTTCGTTGCCCACACAACTTTCACTCTGTAATGGGTGCATTGACTTCTATTGGTTTAAGGGCTTGAGGCGAGACGATAAAGGGAACTATTTGTAGGGACTTTTGAATGATAGATTTTAAGAATATTTATGGCTATTGCCTTAAAAGCAGAAGCTCTTAGCTACTTGAGAGAGATAGCTGCAGCTATAATAGATAATCATGTTTACGAGACAAGACCATATTAATAAATTCTTATTATGTTGCTTGATGATATCTTTTAAATTATTGGTTTTAGTTATCATTTGGGTTTGTATGTTTTTTAATCAATAATGTTTTTGTATAATCTATCTATCATACTTAACATTGGGCATAATAAATAGTGGTGTCGCTATACCCAAAGAAAGGAAAGAAAACTGCGTTTGTGAGGATGAAGCGCCTCTACAGTTCTTCTTAAGAGTTAAAATAACAATACTATTTTGAACCAGTACCGTCATAAATTAAATATTTTATGTGTTTTAGCTAGGGACGATAAAACAAACGTTGTTGTTGTTTATGACATTCCAACGTAATCTAAAGATATATTAATTGATTGTATAAGTCGTTTTTAAAAAAAAACTTTATCAAATACTTTGGAAGTAACTCTACATTAATTTTTGATAACTTTGAAACGGATATGCATGGGTTCAAAGAATCACACTGTTAAGATTATATCGATAGCAATGTTACTAGAGTATGATAAGCAATTCAATATTATTTGTTTAAATGCAAAGAAATATGTTGATACCTTGTTAATTAATGTAAATCTTGTATAGTTAGTTTCCGTACAAGTAAAAAACAAATAGATATTTTAATTATATTTATTCGCCAGGTAATTCAAGTGAAGGTTATTCTATGCGGTGCTAATTTTAAAACAGTATAAACGACCTTTATTGAAGGTACACCTTTGATTGATGATCGTAGATTGAAGACTATTTGCTTCATACTTACAATTATATTCATCTTTTTTATGTAAATTAAAATTATTGTAGTAATCGGTAAATACTCACTTTAATGTTGTAAAAATAGCATCATAAATTGTGTTTTAACGCCAAATTAATGCAATTTTATTAAAACTTAAGTTTTTACGATGCTCTTACACCCTAGTGTAAATTTGTATACCTACTTACTTTGCATTCAAATCACGGTGCGCATTAATAACGCTAACTATAAATAGTTGACTGTATTATAGGTACCTATTGCTATTGTTTCGATATGTGTTTCATAGTTAGTAAAACCGTGGTACGTATACGCCTTTTTATTAATGTAAAAATTATTTTCCAAGTAGGTAATAGAGTAGCACTCCACAATATTTTTAAACTATATTTATTTATTTACACAGAGGATTTAAAATAGGTCACATTAGTTTGTGACCCTCCACACTCTTGTCACACGATGTCACCCTTTGTCCCCCTCACGACCATTAGCGTGTGACCTAATTTATATGCAGTCCAAAATAACAGTTTTTATCTATATCCATAGATAAATAGGATAGGATAATGATAACTCTTTACATTCAACCAAGTAAAATAAACATAAAAATAATCATTTGTTTTCTACAGCGGTTATCTTCAACGCAATACATCGTAACGATAAAGTAATAAAATATTACAATACAACAAAGAAATAAGAAAAGTTAATATTCACATGAACAGTATATTAAAAGTCAGTCAGTTAATTCAATTTCATACAATAAAATATTTTTTTATAAACATTTCATTTCTAAACATTGGAATAGTGACTTTACAATTACGTTAAAGTACCTATGAATAAAATATTGAAAATGAGTATGTTTTGTCCGCATTTCCGTGTGGCTATTAATTTTTTAGCTAAAATTTTATCGCCTACTCTAAAAGAATAGTTAACTAGAACTCAAGGGTATCCTGGTATTGTTCATTAAGATCCCGAGAGTACGAATTCATTAGACTTCCAAGTTCATTTGGATTAAATGTTGCAGATCTTCAAACAGACCTACAAATAATTGTATTGTTTAGAATGATGTCACGACAGAAGTATTGTGACCTAATTCAGAATATTTACTCATTTAATATTTACAAATTATATTCAGAATATTAACTCATTAATATTTAGATATTATCTGCCGGTTGCCCAAAGAATCGAAGCAGACACGCTAAATACCTACTTAGTTTTTTTAACCTTTAAATCACAATGTTTACCTTGCAATACAATGGTAAACGTCGTTGCATTAAAAACTCCTTAGTATTTTAGTCTCGTATATTAACTGTTAATGTTTGTTGTGGTATGCAACCACGTAATACACAGAGAGTTACCTTCTTACTTCATTGAGACAGTTTTTAGCCTACCTATTTTAAACTTTAAACTTAAAAGCGAGTCACCACCTTTCACAACAAAAATACTCAATTATGAGGTAACCTACTAGCTTAAATAAACAAAAAAAGCATTTTTAATAGTGTGGAGTTAACTTTTGACTCAAAGTTTACAATACTGACTCCTCGTTAATATGTAGGTATGTTAGCGGTGCCATTTAAAGATGATCTTTAAAAGACTACACGCATTATTTTTATCGCTTTTTCGACCTCATTCCATGATTTCATTGCGGCAAGGTCTATTTACTTGATAGCCTCGAGCGCGGATACGGGAATAACACGCTCGCAAACTTTATTTTGCGGCCGGATCGGCGCACATACAACCGTAATACTTGAGGTCAGGGTACTGTCGACTGCATTTATAAGTTTGTTGGTGTGTTGAGGTGATGTCATAACACCGAATTGGTCCTCGTCGAGCATTACATCACGATACAACTAATTTCATTGGTCATACGATGACGTCATTCATTGTTTGTGTCATATAACACTGTTTGCATACCAATTAGTTGCTGTATTTGGAGCTTTTTGAGTTGTTTTTGTTTAAGTCTAGTTTTGATTGTAAACGTTAGTTGGATTGCCAGTGTTATAAAGTTAACAGAAAAATCATACTAATAAACTAAATATAATCCTACATATATCAACCAATTAAATAAATTGGTTTACTATAATTATTACGTTGTAGCACAATATATATAGATTAGTAGGTATATTAATGGTAAAAAACGATTCAATGCTAAATTTTGATAAAAATAATAATGAATCACGTTAAAATGTGTCATTAAAATTCATGGACACAATAATTTAAATTAATTAACATTTATCATATTTATTAAATTAGTAGGGAAGTAATTATAATAACAGAATGATTTCAACAAGCATTTTTAATTACCTTAGTATAAAATATTAGTATTATATTTGTTGTTTGTTACTCTGGTTTCACTATTGATTAAAAACTCAAAGTAGGTATTTTGTAAAAAAATATACATCCTAAAATCACAAATAAATATGAACAGTAGGTAACCTCGAAATCCATTCTTCTGTTCTGACTCACATTAATGCTAAATTAATACCAAAGTAACGTAAAAGGTTAAAATCAACCATGAAATATGTACTCTTCCTAGTCAATCACCGAATCAGGCACCGGAACTTAAAAAAGCGGATTTTCGACAAAAAGGGGATATTTGACTAATTTTATTTCTACGGCTAATAATGTATCGAATTCGAGAAGGCGCTGAAAAGCCCTACATCTGGTAACACTCTGCTTAAGGCTCATGGCTTCGCTCGTGTGGAAAAAAATATTGCCTGAATAAAAGTAACCTTTAAATTAAAAAAATCCCTAAAATACGGTGAAAACCGCATTAAAATCCCTCAACTGGTTTAGGAGGAGTTAGCGGCCAAACATACAAACAGACAGAATTAGCGACTTGGATTTATACTATTTAATGATTACATTTTTATGCTAAAATCCTTTCACTAAGGCCATATTGCAGGGAACGTTTTAACCTCGGGTTAGCTAACTCAGATTTAAATGGCGCCACCATCGATTGTAATAAGAAGTAGTTACAATCGATGGTGGCGCCATTTTAACCTGAGTTAGCTAACCCGAAGCTAACCCGAGGTTAAAACTTTCCCTGCAATTGGGCCTAATGTATGTATTTGTGTAATTCCAGGCGCTGACATGCGCGTGCGTCGCGCTGCACTACCACAGCTACAACGGCGAGCCGGACATCGGCATGCTGGTGACGGGAACCTTCATCGGGTACCTCATCATCTTCGCTGGGGCTGCTGCAGGTCAGTTTTATGGAGAAGAAGAAGTTTTGTGGAGAAGTAGAAGTTTTGTGGAGAAGTAGAAGTTTTATGGAGAAGTAGAAGTTTTGTGGTTGAAGGGAGATCTATCATACTAGACTTTAGTACCTAAAAGGAGGAAGGTATTCTGGGCAACAGGTATGCCTACAGAAGATGCTTTATGTACCTACTTAGTTGTTGCACTTGCCTATTACCAATGAAATTCAGAGAACTATGCAAGTATTTGTATCTACATTCAAATGGTGTTGTTACCTAAAATTGTTATCAACTGAATAAAATGTATAAGAAGAGAAAAAAGTTTGTCCATGTTTAAACTTAGCGCTTTGTACATAAAATTATCGACTTTAACTTTATCAAGGCTAATGCAACCTGCTTTACTTTGTATGTTCGCTTGTTTCGCTTTTTATGGTTTATTCAATAAAAGTTACTGTAAAAAAACAAAGGCATATTGAACAAGAAAGAATTCCTTTTTTACCACTTGAAAAGATTTTTAACTATTGATTTAGGAACAACCGTTCGTTGAAACGTTATTTCCTTGCTAACTCAATTATGTTCTGAAAGAACCTCATTTCGTTTTCATTAACGTATGTAAGCTAAGTGAAGCAAATGCTAATTAGCTTTCAAAGCTCTCATTCACTGAGGTTGAGCATAATTAGAGACAAAACATATTATCTGAGATACAATGATATCTCTAATTTTTACATTAGTGTTTGTAATAAGTTTATGTATGGAAGAAAAATGAACTATGCCCGCGGTCAAATTTTGACTACTGCGCTAGCTACTTCTGACTCTTGAGTTTAACGCGTTTAAACAATGCACAAATCAAGTCAAAAATTAAAAACGTGTTTTGTTTCTAAGATACTTAATAGTCTTGTAGTTAAAGCTACTTCAAAAACCGACCTTAAAGTAAGGCCAATAAGAGTAGAAATTCATGTAACTAATTGAAGTATCATTTATTTCCAGGTTACATCATGCAGACGCCTTCTCACAAGCGCATAGACATCTTCTACAGTTTGGTGGGAGTCGCTCTGTTCGTGGCCAGTGGAGCTCTTATTATTGATAAGTAAGTATTTTATTAAACACTAGCTAGAAAACAGCAGTTTTTCTGATCCTGAAAGACTTTTCCCGAGTTTTCTCATATTCTTTACTAAGATAATACATCAAACTCAGTTTCTTTCTAATGTTCAACCAATTTTATATCATTAAAGAACATTGATAATTGAAGAACAATCATTATTTTTTGCATTTTAAATTTTGAAAAATACTTATTATGGTAAGACGTACCTACCAAAATACAGAACAAAACAGAAGTAATTCAAATCATAGACAGTGAAAAAATATGTAAACGTAAATACCACAGATGCGAACAACGATATAAATTAAGTTAAACCTATCTTTTATATTTTACAGATACCAGCACTTTGGTAAGAGTGAGCTGAAGGATAAGAACCTTGCAAAGGCTTCCCTCGCCATCATTAACGGAGGTCTTCTGCTAATTGACGCCGTTCTAACACAGCGCGGAGGCTAAAATTATATCTGTATACACTAATATTTATTTAGATTAAGTACTAGGGATATGAATTTTTAGTCAGAACAAAGAATGTCAGGGAACAAGGTAAAGGAAACCAAGGTTATAAAACAACGATAAATGTCTACAAATAAATGTTAAAATTAATAAAAAAAAAATAAGATGTTACTTATTTTATATACTTTAACAAAGACACTATATAATCATAAAATATATTTTTAATATTTAAAGGCTAAAAATTCCTATCCAAAGTTGAATAAATTAAGAGTAATTTCTGATGCTTTTGTAAACTGTGTTCTCCGTCCACAATTCAAAGAAGAGAATAACTTACCACAAGATTTGAAAAGAATTAAATACTCACTGCATGAAATATACAAAACAATATACTGTGCCTAAATTTAATGGATCAAGTGCCTTGAAATATTTTTTATCTAGTCGATAATCTCACAATTTTATACCTTCATCAAAGCAAATACCAAAAGCATTGTCATAAATATAATATAAAATGTCTTCGATTTAATTATATCAACTTTAATTAAGATGATTTTCAAATTCCACTTAGTTAAATAATTTTCTATCAAGGTTTCATCTATAAACTATTATTGATTTTAAGACTCAAAAAATGGTTTGAAATAAAAGTAACACTATCTATTATCGTCTTCGCAAATTATTAAAAAAATTAGCTGTCTTTCAAGCTTGTTTATTGTTTTTCTATTGGTTTATTGAGTTTTTAAAAAAACTGTTTTTTCCCAATGTGGACTTAGAATATTATCTCGGTTAAAGGGGTACAAAAGTAGATGTTAAGTGAAACTACTTCTTAACTTTTAAAATTGTTATTGTCTGAGAACTATATGGTATTTTTAACCTTAAATTTATAGATTCAGTTGTATACAACTTTTGTTTATCATATTTTCTAATTACAGTTATTCTATTATATTTCAAGTACCCACCTACATTATTTTTTTATTATATGTGAACATTGATGCATTAAAAATAAATGTTTTATATTAGCTATCTATTTATTAAGAAACCTAGCTTTAAATGTTCGTCTATTACATGTTGAATAAATTAAAGCTTTTTCTTTACATTTGCAGAAGTTAAGGGATATTTTAATCTATTTTATTACCTGGGAACTAACTGTACAACGTTACCGTCAGAGGAGGTATTCAGAATTTTATTTTTGAATTTTATCTATTATTTTTATTAAGTATACTAGTAAAAACCCACCCACCCATGCTTCGTAATGGTGTAAATTTGCGCGACTTGTTCATGATGTGTTAATTTTAGCTTATTTTTCTGACTGTTCTTTATACACCAATTTAAATGAAAAAAATACCTTAAAGATGGCAGTAGTTTAGGAGGAGATAGCGAACAAACATACAAGCAGACACAATAAGCGAATTGGATTTATACTATGTAATGATGATGATAATGATGATGTATAGACTTTGCCAATTCCGTCGCTTCTTAAGAATAAGTACAGAATTATTTGTCCAACGTTGGATGCCTGATACTATACCTTGTGACGGTACCAACCACTCTTTTGGGAAGAATTTCTACACAACAGAAACTTACCATCCATGTTTGTTTATTTACGAGACGCATTTGACTAACAAAATCCAAAAAAATATATAGTGCTTTTTAATGTAGTCTCTGTTTGCGTATAAACGCTCAATAAAGGTAAGAAAGAAATACGATCCCTTAATTTGACAAAGTAGTAATTTAGGTTAGTAATGTTTGTTATTATTGAACATTAATCAAAGTAAGGCAAACAAGAATTATTTTTGACATGTAGTATAAGTTTATATATTAATTTACTTTAGAAAACCAAGTAATCTATAATATCAATTCAGATCGTATTACGCGTTCATTGAAATACTTCTAAATTTAATTTTAATTAAAATAATTTTTAACGAAAATGAACTTTACAATATTACTAGCTTTGCAACAGTGTATAGTTGAAGATGAGAGATCTAATCTAATCAAGACAGCAGCCCTTGCTTCAAATACAGTATTTGAACCTCAATACGCAACAAGTATTCTGTGGTGTTCAATAACTAACAATGAAAATATTGATAACTTCCTTAAAGAATATTCTGGAAGCTACGTGGTATCCCCTCTTACAAATAAAAATGGCACGATTGAAAAAATACACAAATTTGCAAAAAATCATAGGGTTGTAATGCTGGCTAACGATCCAGAAGAATTTGAAAACATGATGATGAAGATAAATGTAGTTTTGATAGAGCCTATAAAACTGGTTTTAGTTCTAAATCAGTATACAAATAAATATGAACTACCAAAATATATGGAAGTGGCATGGAAAAATGATGTTGGAGATATAATTGTTGTGAGTAAAGAATATAATGAAAGCACTGTCAGTCTAACAACATATTTTCCATATTCTAATGGTGTATGCGGCAACTATGAACCAGTACCACTTAACCTAATCAAAGACGATTTATTCCCAAGAAAATTTACAAACTTTAACGGATGTTCAATCAAAGTGACATTGATACACTTTGTCCCATACGTTATACTTTCCTATAATGGAAATGGCAACGTAACATTTATAAGTGGAATAGATGGAAGCGTGTATAGGTTAACGGCTGAAAGATTAAATGCCACGACAAATATTGTCTCAACCAGGGATCACGGAGGTATGGGCAATTATGAAAATGGGACCGGTACAGGATCCTTTGGAGACATTTCCAGTGGTAAAGCAGATATTTTATTTCCCGCAGGAGTACTAAATATCAAGAGATATGCAGGCGCTCAACTATCACATGTCTACGCAACTTTAGATGTATATTGGTTTGCTCCTAATCGAAGAGAAATACATGCCTGGGCTAAAGTCCTCCTCCCTTTTTTCAATACTGTTACAGCCTACATATGTTTTACTTTCATAGTTTTCACTATTGTTGCAAAAATTATTCAGAGATTTAAAGATCGGATTTCTAGAAAAAGACCTATAATATTCATGACTTTTGGACTCTTTATGGGGCAAGAAATGAAGTTTGAAATGAATTCTTCTTTGTTTAACAGTCTCTTTGTTCTTTGGCTGTGGTTTTGTCAGGTTGTGCGTATTGAGTATCAAGGAGATTTAATTGATGGTTTGCAGAAAACTATTTTAGAACCTCGTTTCGAAAGTTTCGAAGAAGCCATCCGCGGCGTTCACGATTTTGGTGGGGTTGAAATATTTCGAGAGTTTTATCGTAACACGTCTTACGAGAAGATTTACAAAGTGATACCAATGACAGACGTGCAGCCTTATATTAGTGATATATCGGAGGGACGGCGCCGCTTTCTGCTGGCTTCGGATATGGTGGTGATAAATATGTTGAGAAAGAAGTTGCAAAGGCTGGACGAGGCGGTGTCTAAAGCTCATACCTGTTTGCATATGCGTCCTCGGTGGCCAGCGGCGGCGGAGGTCGATCGGACTATTAGGAACATTATAGCTGCTGGATGGATGGACAAGATATTAAGAGACTATAACTTCGAGTGGGAGTTAAAGGCTGAACATAAAGAAACGTCAGATGAGCCCACAGCAATGAACATGGCTATGCTGAGCGCCTGTTTTTTAGGGTTGATGGTTTTGTGGTTGGTTTGCTTTCTAGTACTATTGGGCGAGATTATTTATCATCAGTATACCTCTAAAGTCATTGTTCCATATATTAATTGAGAAAGTAGTCGTGTAGAATTTTCGAAAGTTGTATTAACTATGTAGCAAAGCTTAGTTTTATCTTATCTTCATTTTTTCAAATCAATTTGCTAATATTTACAGTGGTATGAATTCTGACTGTTAAAAGTTTTCAAATGATTTTTAACCTGCACATAGGTATGTAGCAAAATAAGTTAAAACATGAAATTAGTCATTTAGTGAATTATTACAATTTGCGGAATATATTTCCCTAAAGTACTTAAAAACTTAATTATGTTTAAACAAGAGCTTGTGAAAAAGTATTAATACATTTTAATTACTTGGGAAAAAATTTAAGATGTTTTCAAGAGGAAGAACAGAGTTGTATGTCTTATTTATGCAATGAAAATCTATGGATATAGGTAGTCAAAGTTATGGACCAAAGACAAACTAGTCTCTATGATTCAAGAGCTCGACGAATGTAAATTATATATTATACCTACTTACGATTTACTTAATTAATCATTTAGCTTGATGTTTGTTGCTCACACTGTACTGAATTTAACTATTTGTTCTAACTTTCACCACCAATATACATAAGTCAGTAGTTGAGAATGTTATGAATCTTTTAGAATAGCAGGTACATACGTGGTGAGCAGAATAAGTGATGTAGAGCCCAAGTTTCAAATGTTCTGAGCAAAGGTTGGTTTCCTTATGTTTGCTTTTCATTGGCAAATGGAGATTGAACCTTCCTAGTTTGTGGTGCCACTATTCCTACCCTCTGTTTGCCGTTCCGAGTTTCTGATACAATTTGCCTGATTGTATGAGATACCCGAACTGGTTGAATATTAATAATCGAAGTAATATATCAATTGGCTTGATATTTGCGATCAAATATACATTGTACCTAATATTAATTGATTCCGGGTATTTGTATTGAAACTAACTCAAACGTGCGTCAGTTTGCTTTGATAAAGTTTCTGAAGCCTGAAAGTAGATTGGAACTAAGTATTTCGTGCTGCAAGAGAGAGGATTTCAGTTGTAGGGCACCTTAAGTGTTTATACAGCATACTCCTCCATTTTTGTATGCAAACCTAATCAGGCGATTGTACAAAGTCATGATTGTACAAAGTAATGAATGCAAAAAAATTGCAGGCAATGCCTTGTGAGGCATATTATTATATTCGTTTCGGCAATTATGATTAATTATTTAATGCTATTGATTGCTTTGGTATCAATTAAAAACAGCCAAAGAGTAGCTTTTCCATGTCAAAGTTAATGACTAACGTCTATCGGTATCATAAGAGTAGGTATCTACCAGTAAGTATATCAATACCTACGTTGTTTATCGCTCCCCTGCTTTAATTCAAAATTTACACAGTGGACTTTAGAAGCGGGTCTAATAATATATGTGACCATTCCGGGACCATTCGTTGCAAGATATCCGGATCCCGGATCGCGACTCCAATATCCATAAATCCCGGAATCCCGTTCCCGGAATGAGGAGGCTTGAAACTTCGCTACTTTGTTTTATAGAGAAGAGGCTACCTGCACTACGAATAGAACTTTTAACCGACAATATAATAAACTAACCTGAAATAATACTACCGTGGAGCGAACAAAAGTATCACCATTACCCAAGACATAAAATGCAAGGAGATTCTTAATAGTATTATCAATATTTATGAGGCTTGTTAAAGTTTACCTTCCCTAGAGATAGTTTTGAACTGAACTTATATAAAATCTATTTACTGTAATACAAACGCAAGTAAGGGTAATGTAAACGTTAAGATTAAATAGATATATCAATATTTCTCTTTAAAATGTAAGGGACAGTCAAAATTTCCATACAAATGAATCGAATTGAAACCCATGCGTGGTATCGGTGGTCCGTATCTTTAATAACCATAAATCCATCTACTACATACATTAATGGCTTATTTTCTAAGCCATTAATTTTTCTAATTTTTCTAATGATATTCAATTTCGGGTGATCGTAAAACGGTTTCGTTTCCACAAATTACTTTACCCCAATACATTATAACATAGCTGTAGAGTTACTTTTACAATTTTAAGTAGTAGGCCAGCACACCCAGTGAAACTAAGGTATTTTTTGTTTTTTTCAACCAGGGAAGGCCTAGATAATCCCACTAAAAAAAGAAAAAAGGTCTGTGTCTTTATCTCCCTCACCTTTACACTTCTCAACCTCATCCTCACCCTCTAAAACACGAGTCCAGTGGCCAAACGATGTCTTCGTCCAACAATGGTCATATTTATGGTCCAGCAGGTGTCCGTGGCGCGTGGCCGAATGCCTCGTTTGTACGGAGGGACAATGCGCCGGCGTCAATAGCGGGCATGTCGCGCCACATTGTTGTTCCGGCCGTCCGCAGGCGGGCGAGGAGGCGACTGGCACTTTTAAGGATTGGTACCACCCGTAATTATCTTTAGGTTGTGATATTTTGAGTGGGTCCGCTATGTAGTTTCGAACATACGTTGGTGCGATTTTTTTCTGCTCTGCCTCATAAGTTCGAAAGCTTATGGACTCTGGACTCGATCGAATAACGTAGTCGCGAACGACGTTGTATAAGTAGTTAAATACAAAAGGAACTGTAGAACAGTTTTGTAATAGCACTGTTTTCAATCACAGTTTTTTAAACAAGGTCCTCATTTGGTGGTGGGTGATCACCGTTGACTATTAACGCCTGCCACTGCAACACCAAGACCCATGTTACCTATTTCTGTTATGTAAATATAAAAGGAATTCTTCACGCAAGCTACCATGGATAATGGAGTGAGTAAATAAAGTTCCTATCACTGATACAATGATGCATCATAAGATTAATCAAATTTAGGGAGGTTTTTGTTTTATATTTGACTTTCTTCTAAACTGAGATTTACGACCAACTCATTTTTGAATGTGAATACCTACGTATGTATATTGTGCCTAAGCGAGGCCTTAACCGTTAGGTAGCTGAATTGTTTTTCTGATAAAAAAATACTAAGTATCTTAATTCACACTCACCACAGTTAAAAAGTGTTTACACTTCTAATTTAACCCGAATTTAGAAGTCCAAATCAACCACTGCTCTTAGAGCGATAAATCCTGTAGAAACAATAGTGAAGTGGCGCCGCCTATCGGACATGCGTAAATCACGCGGATTACTATGACGTCACTGATTTATTGAACGACGCGTCGCACGCGCACAATTTAGGACTCGGATCTAGGGAAGCTGTTTGACAGAAAAATGGCAATTGAATAGTCAACCAGTAACAGTTGTGCGGTGTAATTTGTTCTATGTAGATTGTGAATAGGTAGATATGAATGACCAAGTTAAAGTTTGTAAGACTTACGTTATTTCATGTTTTGACGGTATTTTATACGAATACGAGTAAAATTAACGTCCATGATTTCTAATGGAAGAACTGGAAGCAAAAATATAGGGAAACATTGATAGTTGATATATGAATCAGTTTCAATAGTTAATACCTGCGTATAGGTATATGCAAGTAAACGTGCAACTAACTGCTCTGTATCTGACCGACTAACTTTAAGTTTGACATGTAGTTCAGGTTAACGTTCTGCACTGGATGCAGGATCTTTCTCTATAAGGTTATACATAAAATTATATACCTTACTTTGTATTAATTGCACGGGAGAAGTTTGTCTAAACACAGTCAAGATAAATGTGAATGCAAAAATTAATAAAAACTTATCCATATCCAAATAAAAAGTACCTAGGTGTTGGTACCTTTTCTTAAATTTTAATCTACTACTGAAAATCTTGTCAATTGGCATCTCGATGTTTCAGTTAGGTATTAAGTGTGATTTATTATAATTTTTGGTTAGTTAGTAATATGATTTAGAATCATAATTCAATGGTCAATGAAAACATGTCGTACATTGTAGACGCTTTGTTTGGTAAAATAATTTATCTATGTCCGCTTTTATTAAGAGCTGGCTAAATACTAGTTAACAAAGCTTTAATTTGTTATTGTGAAAAAGCTTAAAGCTAAAACATGCGTGTGGATCTTAACTGTGTTTTGTTATTTTAAAATATTTTACTGATTTTCTTGACATATTCAAGATACACATCAAATGCACAAAATCACTTCTGTAATTCATTGTCAGAGTAGAATGAAAATCAAATTAATTTCGTAGGTAGGTTGAACCTATTGTTTCCATGATTGTAGACGACAAATAATTTCACAATTAATTAAACTGACTATTAAACAATGCGATAAAATTATTGTTTTGAACCTTATTATGCGATTCGTTATTCAAAGTAAATTACCTACTTTTGCATCCAATCTAAGCTTTTCTAGAAGATTTGCTTTAGAATTTCATATCGGCATCCGTAAAATTATAAAATTACAATGTACCTACTTACGGGCGGCTGATAAGTTCGCGTCCTAAGGTAGCGATGAGGTGACATTTTGTGACTTATAATACTAGTTGCTTGTCTAATTGGTAGTACAAAAAACACCCCTTTTTTAAACTTGGTCCATTAACACTTCATCCCTTGAACAAGGAATAACACCATGTCAACAGTAACTGAGAATTATCGCAATTTTTAGCAACGCGTAGTGATTAAATTCCTTGTAAAAAAAGTAATACCGCCGAAAGACATTTTTGAAGAAATTTCATCGATTCATCAGGATTCTGGGCCTAGTATATGCTAGTATATGAATACTACTTAAAAAATCAACGAGGAATATAGAGCTGACACGACGACCTCCGCCCGGGCGCCCTGTGACTGTGTTTGTCGTGACGGAAGAAAATATTCAATAAGTAAAAAAATAGTAATGGCCGATCATAATTAAAATTGTGGCAGATAGCTGAAGAAATGCAGATTATTAAAATAATGAATCAGGGAAATTTTACACTAAAATTTACACATGAAACAAGTTATTGCACGTTGAGTACCGCAAATGCTCACAACATTCGACAAACAAGGACAACTGACGAGTTGCAAGGATTTTTTAGATTTGTGTCCGAGCGATTTAGACAACATTTGTAACCGCATTGTGACCGTGGGCTAAACCTTAATTTGCCAGTATGATCCAGAGTCCAAAAAAGAGTCTATGCGGTTGATTAAAAATTTAAAAACCACAATGAAAACGAACTATCAGACACCCCACATACGATCTGTTAAAAGCAACATTTTGCGTGTAACATAATTCAGCATCAGTAGCTACGACTTTAAAATAATTCATACAGTTAGGTTTATACTTTTTTAAGTATTTGTTTGCAGGCAAGTGCACTTAAGTAAAGAGAAGATTGATTTGCAAAATACTTTACCATTTAATTTATTTTAAATTTTGTAAATGTAATTGCAGTAGTTAGCATGAAATACGCAGCATAGAAATGTAAAATATAAATTAACCTACAATCAATTTTGTATGCAATAACATAATTAGTATTATAAACTTCTGCTTCATTATTATAGTTACTTCATTGTTATTGCTCACATTGAGAACATCTCATTATTGCACCGTTAAAGTCTTACAAATATTGTGTCGGTTTTAGCAAGGCTTTTGATAGGATTAATCCTAAAAACTGTATAGTCAAGAAGTTGAAGTCTTAGCGTAAGTGATGCGCTTCTCAGATAGTTTTCTTCGAATGTGCTCAAAAGAACACAAGCAACGTTTATCAGTGGCTTTGATTTAGATTTGTCGCCTTTTGCTATTTGGAGTTCTTCAGGGACTTCTCCTTTGCCCCTTGCTGTTTGTTTACTTTATATTAGGTATTGAATGTTAATCAGTTATATTTGCAGCTGCATTTATCTTATTAGTAAATAACTTTAACATCTATCAACAGACTCTATAGGTAGTTAAAATTATTCCACAATTAGTTCCATAGGCTACCATAATACATAGTTTTCACGCAACAAAATTTCAAGGGTTTCGTATTTTTTTTATTAGTTGAAAAGCAGATTAAGTAACTTTTTTTCCTAACCTCGAAAAAAAATCAAAAATACAGGCGTTTGTAAAATGTGATTATCTTCATAGTTTTACGAATGTAACTATAAATTTAATATTCGATAAAACTTAACACGAATAATGAAACCTTTACTGCGACAATGTTTTTCATGATTAAGTAATAAAATACACCTTATTATCACCAAAATACTTATTCACTTTTGTGATTATCCACGATTTTGTACAAGGTTGCTATATCCAATACTAATTTCATTCGATACCTACGTAAATACCAACGAATACATGCTTTTTGGTAACTGCATTGTATGAACTAGTGTTTTTACATTACAGCATGTTAGTTTTAAGCCCATTACTTTGACGACTTCTGTGCCGCAGCGGTATGTGTAATATTCATACCTATTATAAAGCATTTTAATTTAACGGTTTGTGAGATTCTGAACAAAGAATAGAGTAGTCTTCAATCCATAACTTTTATTTTACAAGAAATCAACAGTCATACAAGCTATCATCACATGTTTGTTTACAACATTTTACATCATTGACAAAACTATTCATATCGAAGGTACCTCTTTGGCAAGTTTTTTATAAGCTGAACAACAATCAAGCAATTAATGACGTTTTTTTTTGGGGTACCAATACAGTTCACAAAAGCTTGACTATACGTACTTTAAAATTATGAAATATTCACACCAGTTGTCTTTTTATAAAATAGGAAAAAGAAAAAAACTTAAAAATCGAGCACTAGTAACAGTCATCTCTAGATAAATTAATCTAAAAAATAAACGAAGAATACCTAAAAAAGTGAAATAGATATAAATAAATAATATTAAACTTAAACTATGTAGAGAGTTTTAAAATTGATAATATTTAACACTTCATAGTTTAAAAATATTAATATGTCTCTAAATTGAACTAAATTCTTTGAAATCAGACATTCATCTCCTTAATGATATGTGCTTCTTGAGCTCTCTGGTAACACGCTTCACCAAAATTATTCCAACTTTAACTTAAATCTAGGTAAATTAACGCTAATTGGTTTAACCTGCATTTGTTATTATTATGTACATTTCACTCTTATCAGTTAGGAAATAGGAGTTTCTAAAAATAAAAAAACACATCCTAAAGTCGTTAATCACTTTTGAAGTAAAAATTTACAAAACCAGACATTTACAGATTAAATTAAACTTAAACACGTCCCTAACTAAATTTGGCGTACAATGGCGTAACATTGCATGGAATGGTTTAAATTATGCTTAGCATCTTGCGAATTTGGACAATCTTTGGCACTAGCAACTTACTCTATAGTCTTTCCTGAACCAAAGACACTCTTACGTTAAGTCACGAGATAGTTCGACTAGGTTATTTGCATTGCACCAGCCCTCTTTTAAAATCACTTTAGTTCCTTGACGACATTTCTATCGATCGAAATGGACCACCACACTATCATTCAATTATCATTGACTTCCATTCACCAGATGCTTTGGTGTTCACTTCATGTTCCTGGTGAAGTCGTTTCAAGTAATGGTGGTCATACGAAGTCGTTGACCTCGTTTCTGAGTGGGTTTTGTGCTTTGTCGATACATTTCCTGACGGCGTCCAGGATGACTTGGACTCTTCGGTCGAGGGCTGCGAGGTGCGGCTCCCACAGGATCGGGCTGACGGGGTCCGCCTTCATAGACTCGCGGAGCACCATCGACAGTGGCGTCGTGTTGTGGAACCTGGACACAGATATTCGTATTAAAACTGATTGAGGAATAAGGAGTATGGAATGAGAACTGGATAAAAATAATAAATCTCCAGACTAACACACCAATTGTGTGGCCCTCAAGTAAGCGCAGTAAGCGCTTGTGTTATAGGTACCACACAATGGACTAGGGAAGAACCTAGTTACACCCAGACATGAGCCAATACCGAAAAAATAACATTTACGATATTGGCCTGACCCGGGGATCGAACCCGGGACCATCCACTTTGCAGTCCGGTATAGTTACCGCTGCGCCACAGAGGTCGTCGCCATAGAGATGGTTGTATAGCAGAAGAACTAAAACAGATGTTTTTGAATAAAATTCTCGAATTTAAATTGACAAATAAACTCAATTACACTTTTCGGTAAATGTGCAAATCCTTGAACTTTTTTTGAACTAGCCACCAAGAATTTTCGTCTTTTAGGAAAAAATATTGAATCGCCTCCTTCCCGCAGCCTCCCAGCTGCCTATCTAGTTCGCCTTCAAATAACTTTACACACAGTGGCCCCGATTCCGAAAACACTCTCTTAAACTAAATTAAAAATAGCACTGTTACTTTCCCATGCTTTGTATTAGAAAAAGACGGGAACATTGGTCTCACTAAATTTAGTCCAAGTCATTTAAAAATTTAACGAAATGCGCCAAGGACTAGCCTAAAATTGCCTTCGCCGTGTCACAATGCACGTACATTTTAGTTCGACAGGACTAATATGATTACCTTTCTCTGTCTTATACTATTGAAAAGTAAGTGATAGCGATAGTTTTAGTTTAGTTTAGACGGTGTTTTCAGAATCGGGGCCAGTGTCTCCCATGTAGTGACTCACTTGAGCAGCGCAGCGAGCGTGGTGTGCCGCACGAGGCAGCACTGCAGCACGGGCGCCAGGATGCTGAGCTCGTCGTGGAACGCCTTCCCGAAGGCGCGGCCCTGGTCCAGGTGCAGCGTGAACGTCTCGTTGCCGAACATCCTGGTGTGGAAGAGAATGTGGTGAAGACTAGTTGGTTACGAGAAGGTAGGTAAAAATAGCAGGGACGTGACCGTTGAAGTAATGCGACAAAATCCCACAGTCACGCCTTTCTACTGGAGTGATGAGCAACGACGATTTGCAAAATTCAGTGTAAAGTCTTGAAGGAACTTTCAAAATTTAAATTAAAATTAATTCTTACTGTATGAGCAGGAGTAAGGATAAAATATAAGTTATCATTAATTTAAAGTTATTTAAAATTAATGATTCTCGAAAATACACTTGATCACTATTTTGAATTGTTTAAAAAATTTAAACTTAACTAGAGATACGCAAGTTTATATTGTCCTGAATATACTAACTTGAATGTTTCATAATGATGCCTGTCCATATTCCCCGTGAGGAAGTCGAAGATGGCCATGTCCATCAGATCCAGCAGTCGTCGACCGGAGTCGTACGGGGGAGTATTTCGTACCTGCACAAACAAGACTCATAATAACAATGCATCTAATACAATGCTTTCCCTATTTAACTTTCGAAATCCAAATATAACTTACAGTATCGCAATAGTTAGACTGCGTCTCCCACGCAGCTTTTCTTCGTTTGTGGTAAGACCTTCTCCAAGGATGTCTCCATACCTAAAAGAACACGGTATTAATTTACGTCAAGTTACAAAAACCAATGTATAAATATAGCCCTAGAAATAACTACTTTTTATTCTCAAAATAACTCTTGCATTTTAGCAGGCACAAAATTATTGTGACTTCATTAAAAACATCATAGAATTTTAATCCCCTAAGAGGTAAATACAGTTTTAACCATGTTCTGCCTATATTGGCTAGTAACTGAAAACTTTAATTTTTCATTCCAAATCCACAATTATAATCCTTACCTTCCTCTCAGCCAGGTCTCCCGCCGGCAGGAACGCCGCAAAGCTCCCCTCCAGCATATCAGGGTTGCCACAAATCGCGTGCCCCGTGTCACAGTAGTACGAGCATTTCCCATGGAAACAGAAGTTGTTCGCCGGCGACACGAAGAAGGTCTTGAGGATGTCGCCCTCGGTGACGTAGTAGATCTCTGACGTCATGTTCAAGACTCGCCCGATTACAGGCATCGCGCGGCGGAAGCCTAAAACTCTGGAAAAAAAAAAGTAAAAAAAAAATTATTTTCGGACAATTTAAATCCATCAATTGTTAGTAGGTAATCTTATAATCTAATTGAGTTAGTAATAATATTATACCATGGGCATATTAATTTTAATTAAACTGACCAACATACGGACAGACCCGCTGTCGGCTATAATGAAGAAGTTAGAATAAGAGTCTCTTAAGTGGTATAATACAGCTAATCAATGACATCGTTGCAATTCAGAGGTAATTTGTATTTCTTATTTCTCACATCCAAATCAGCAGACTGATTCTATAACTCAACTTGTATCGCCTGCTATGAGAAATAACGTCAAAATGAACATTTGCGAGTCTGTATCTCCAACTAGCATCAATTATGACGTCATACGGCTCATGCACGCTAGGCCTTGGTTTGACAGTTTTTTTGTATGGAGAAATGAAAAATAGCGATTCTGTAAGCTTAGCTTGCATCGAATTCATAGCAGGAGGAACTGTCAAAAACAAAGTTCAAAGTTTTATTTAAGAAAATTGCGATTTATAGTTTATATTAATTTTATTAGTTACATATAAAAACTAAATAAAATAAGTCTTGTGCATTTAATTCTGTAGGTCAATCGGTTTGTCCGACTTTTTTTGGGGAAATTTAATATAACTTAGGTTTTAGCTCAGCATTGTGATGTTTTTGCTAAGAATCCACTCTGTTTAAAATAAATTGCAGTAATACCATTAAAAGTGTTCTTTTTTCTACGTGTTATTGACATTTCTCGTGACTCGCGAACCCAAATTTTGGCCAACTAGCATCAAACCTCTCATGCAAGTTGTTAAATGCGATTCTGTAATTCTACAACTAGCAGTTGGTGCAATCGGACTCGATCAAAAGTAAATGATCGTCCTGCACATCATATGAGTATTGACAATATTTAATTTTCCAGGCCTAACATAGACCGCGCATGCGCCGAGCATCTACGACGTCATGGCTAATTGACTTTACATGACATGTTTACAAATCCATACAGACTCAATGTTATTTTAATTAAAATACAATTTATTATCTGATTTATAAACTTTTAGTGAAATTTTACAAGTTTTTTTGTGGATGTTTTATTCAAAGCAGTCGGACTAGAAAACTTTACTAAACAAAATATTAAATGAAGCGAGTGATTGAAAATGTGAAGTGAAAACAAAAATATGAATTCATACGCGATTTAAAATGATTGTTCCCTAAAATACCTAAATTGCAAATTTCCTGTCCTTAACCTAAACTTAATATCTTTAACTTAAATATTGTAAGATGTCGTTGGTTTATCAACTGTTATGGATGTGATCAGCCGAAGATAACAAATCAAGCATAAAGGGTTCTTTTTCCTCTGAAAATATTCATTTTGTGTACATTATAATTCAACATTCTAATTTCAGCTTAACTGCATTTGGCATAATCACTTATTGTGAAATAAGTGTAATACCTACCCTGTTAGGTTATATACTGATAAATGACTGATAAGTAACATTTTGTGATTTTTAACCAGAGTAGTAGTAAATAAAAAAAACATACAACTACAATTTGTTTCATTTATAAAAGGAAAATAAATGGATTATAACTTATTAACATTCCACACTCATTTCTATGAATTTCCTACTAATAATTTTGTGGTTAGCTAATAATTTGCTAACCACAAAATTATTAGTAGTTTAAAGTCATTGTTCTCTTAATAAAATCTTGCAGTTTAAACTTGGACTTAATTTAGTGCCCTAGTGACCACTAAAGACCAAAGGCAAGCTTTTAAAGATTTTTTGTAAGTAACTGGTCTTTGGTCCTTTGGTTTTTTTATAATAAATTCAATTAATAGAAAGACAGCTACTTTGTTCTCGATGTTAATCGAGACAACGCACTTTCCAAATTTCAGTAACAAGGATTTTCAAGAACTCGTTAATTCTAGAAACAATTGCATCTACAAATATCTACAAATTCTTACGAGTGTTTTATTTTATTCTAGAAAAAAACATTAAATTATAATACAAGCATTAAGTAGCAAAATGCAAAATATTAATAGTAGACATGATATTATTATCAAATAGGTATTGAAGATACATAAGTGGCTGAAAAGCTATTAAGACACTTGTTTTTAAAAATACACTTCTAGTTGTTTACAGCGCATGCTCAGTCAAAGATATAAAGTGGAAAATTAAATGTTAAGTCATTTCATACAACTTAATATAAGTTCATGACATTTTAAATGAGACTCATTGGACTCGTATCATTTGATATCACTCATGCTAGTTGAGATACAGAATACCAATTTTTTTGGCTCACCGGTGACTTGTCAAACACAACTGCTAGTTGCTTTTTAGCAACTAGCATCGATTTTTGAATTACAGAATAGCCCTGCTGAACCAATAAAAAAACTTAAGCGGATGAAAGTTATACGAATGTTAAGTAATTTAAAAATGATATTGCAGCGATGTCGGTAAGTTTTTAATAGAATCCAGGAGAAATATTTTATAGAATCATCAAAGATCAATATTTCAAAAACTTAAATTTGGTTGAAAATGTCTCAGCAACAGGATGGACAGGGGAAAACGTATTTAATTTATTGTGGTAAAAGTCATCATGAATAATGATTGTTTTTAAAGTAATGATTTGTTGTTCTCAAAGTTGAAATTGACAAACTTAGTGTACCATCATTAATTTATAGCTTAAATATCGTTGTGATGATTTGTTAAACGTTTAAATAATTAAAAGTATTTTAATAACTTTACTAACACTTGAATAGAAGAACACATAGAACTTAATTGAATAAATTGTCTAACCTACAAATTATTCTAAATGACCCATTATTTACTAACTCTTGATTGTAGGTATGCACTATCTACACATATCATGGCACATGGCATATTTAAATATTTTTTTTACTCCCAAGTAACATTAACATTTTAGGTTTTTAATAGAAAATCCAAAAGTTTCTTTCCTACCTGTCTAAATGGAAAGCTGCGATCTCCGCGTTGTGTCGCTCGTAGTCTGAGAAGTAGAAATGATTTGGTAATGTCTGCACGTTGCGGGCGAATCTGAAACAAATAATTAAGCTATTATAATTTAATTGTAACATTCATTTATTTATTTATATCAATCTTTGAAGGTAATCGTTGCGATGCAATATTCATCACATGATAAAACAAGAAGATAAATGCATTTAAAACTATGTAGATATCCATCAGACATTTCATAAGTACTTGAAATTAAACGGGACAGTTTAGCTGTGACCACGGCATTTGTAATGCAAAAAAAAAGCCGAGAAATCGGAAGTCAAAAATAAAATAATAAACGCGTAATAATCCGCTAAAATGAGTTTAATTTCAAGTAATAATGATAGGGTAAATCAAAGAAGTAATATTTCATACTACAGTTTACAAAATGTTAAAAGTAGACTTTATCTCCTACTCTACTACATTGTATCTTTGCTGTTACATCTTACTTGTGGCTAGATAGGACCGATACGGCACGTGGTGACCCGTGGTGGAGCCATTAACGCATTCGCTGATCTCTGAATACTTTGTGTTCAGCAATAGATAAATTCTTGTAAACGTGCTCATAAGCAACCATTCGCATGAGTTTGATATATTTATTACGTTAAAGAAAACAAATATGTAACGTATTGATCAATCGTTAGTATTGATCAATACGGCTATAAAAGTAGACCTGTGTCAAAGTTATCTACGAGTCGCAAGCTAAGTTTTGACACAAAGCTTCAGCTTTTACTTAAGTAAAAGCAAAATGATGTTTTTAAATATCAAACTGATTCTTAAATAGCTTTAACAACTGCACTTGAAATATCTTTTTCCAGATTTATAGTCCTAACCCGTCATTCAAGAAGTTTTCCAATCGTTGAACACACCTTGTGTAGTTACCTAGTTTAAATTAAGTAACATTCTCGTAATTTGCATATTAATAAGCAACACATAACACAGTATTTATAAAGTAAGAAGGTCAAATTGAAAACAGACATAGATTATCGGAATATTGTAATTAGACACTATCTAAACAGATACCTAAAGAATAACATTAGTCGGCCTACTTATTTTGTAAGTATGTACCTATTAAGTCGAAGTTATGTTTGTGATTGCAGAAATAATAATACATTTATGATATGAAATAGCGATATTTTTTTAATGTATTCATATTTATTGCAAATGTATTTTTTTTAGAATTGTATGATAAATGCAACATTAAATTGCATATCAGTTTTAACGAAGTAAAAAACCATAAAAGAATTGTTGTACCATCGCAGTTCCACAAAAGACACAAAAAAACTAGTGAAAATATTTCTCACACCTCTTTAGACCGAGTTTAATTTCAATAATTGTATGTCACCAAATAACAAAACGGACATTTCCTAGTAGCTACGGACATATAAACAGGAATAGTCTCGTAAACAAAACTAATAAAATTTTATTCATCTACAATAGAAATATTACACCCAATTCTTTACAGGTGTCCCGAAAATTGAAGCGGACTGAAATAAACTGAAACAAGCCGTAAATCCATAAAGTGAAATATCAAATATCGAGTTTCAGGAGTCACTGTCCCTTGGTGGGGTCTTGTAAATTGGGACAAGTAAAAGTGTCGGTTACATCCAATTTTTATAAGTTACAACCGTAAAGTGAATTGCGGTAGATTTATTAATTTGGACAGTATTTAAATTAATGACCGATATTTGAGACGGCAAATATATATTTTTATTATTTGAACTGGAAATTATTTATTAACTTACAGTCAGTAAGTTTGTTTTTAGACTCTTCACAATGGTCAATGAGTTTTATAGACTTAAACAACACAAAGACAGATGCTACGACTAAAGATTATCAAATCAATTTATAATAATTAATTACCAGCCCCGTGACTCTTTTTTCGCGATTGAGTTATTTTGTAGAAATGTCTTTAAAGTTTTATATTGATTCCTTTTAATAACTTGAACGATATCTTCAATTACTCAAATTAAACTTAAGTTTTTAGTATAATTAACTTACTTACGTGCGATGCTTCCCAAACACGGCGGTCTAAAACCAGTAGTAATCTACGTTCGTGTCGTCTGAATAGTGAATCGTTAGATAGCACCGAGCCGGTAAAATACCGTTGTCATTGGATTTATAACCTCTTTCTCTATTAGGATAACCTTCCACTAAAACTATAGCTACTCTAAAAATCTTAAGGTAAAAACGCTCAACACGTGAGGTATTCAACGCGTAAATATTCACCAATAGTTGTAAATATAAAGATGTTTTTGCAAAAGTTTATTTTAAAGCTAAAGTGGAACAGCACCCTTAGTTTTAAAACACAGTTGCCTCTTTGAAAATAAAGCTAGTTAAAGGTTAAAGATGGTTGTAGTTAGAGTAAGCAGAGGTAATAGGATTCTGCGCTTTTTGTGTTCTTTTTCAATTGTAGCTTAGTGTTTCAATAAAAACCTATATTTTATACAAAGAATGTTGTTATGTGATTATGACTGGGCGCCTTTGCAGGAATGAATGTAACTGTTTTGAAATAATGTAAGCACTAAATTTAAATCGCTGCAATTTTAAAACTTTTAATCACTTACAAATTAAAAAAATAGCAATATTACTCATATATTTCTCGACATTCGACCCCCGTAGATAGCCCTAGCCCTTCTCAATCTTAAGGGCAAATCAGCGAGTTATCTTTGCGCGTGGAGTGATTGCGGTGACCTCCTCCAGGGCCTATTGATATGTCGTCAGACCGATCCGAAGGGAATCGAAAGTCTGTTTTAAGGATTTATTGCTGGTGAGAAAAGAGCAAAGATACAGGTAACAACTTTAATATCTTTTTACCTTCCGGGATGTGAGTATAGTATTTATTGGTGGGCTTTACATGGAGGTCGAATAGTTAGTAATTAGACACACTTCATATACGTTTATTTCTTTTTTATTGATATGAGAACGAAGTAAACGCACGCATATGATAAAATAAATCTCCAGACTAAAGCAAAGCTTGTACTATTAGGTACCACACAATGGACCAGGGGAGAACCTAGTTACACCCAGACTCTCAGAACGAACCTGGAACCATCCGCTTAGCAGTCCAGTATATATACCGCTGCACCACAGAGGTCGTCATATGATGGTAAGTGATTATCGACACCCATATACACATATAATATTACACCTACAATCACATCGATATTGCAGGTGCTTCTACACAGTTTTTATAAACAACATTTGTTAAAATCGAGTGTACTTTAAATACCATAAAAACGGTTTGTTTACATACTATATGAACCATACTATATCAATTTTCGTCTAGAATATGTCTGAGTAAATTGTATGAGTACACAAAAATAATTCATATGAAATTTGAATAATGCATTTAAAATTCTCTACACAAAATTTACTTATTTACATGAGATGTGTTTAAAATAAACGCTTAGTTAAACACCTGTGTATATTGAGTTCAGGTTAATTAATTATATGTTTTTTATTTATTTTAAAATTATTTATTACAATTGCATCATATTGTTTTTTTTCTAAAATCACAGAAAAAACGTACCTATAATAATTCGTAATTTCCTATCCTTTACTTACTTCTATTAAAGCATTAGAGATCTTACTGTATTTTTTATACGCTTGAATATTACTATACCTATTTGCTTAGTTACAAATCTAACAGTTTTTAACAAAAACATCACACTTCCCAAACTCGAAGGCTAAAGTTACCTAGTTTTTCTATGAAATGTTCAATGTTGAAGTGTAAAACAGGTACAATACTTCACTTGATACCTCTCTTCAGTAGTTCTATTCCTCACGGGACTATATTTTGGTGCGGGCTCGATTTCCTTTGTGTCAACGCAAATTGTATTCGATGCCTTTTCAGAATATCATTCTTGGATAGAGATACGAAATTTAATTTAGTGGTGTGAAGATATTCTTGTCTAGTTTATAGTCTTCAAATCGAAAAGGTAAGATTTTTGGAAGGATTGCGACTTTTTCCAAGTTCAAAATGACTTAATAAAATATGGATCATAAAAATTGGGAGGTCATCATAGCAAATATGATTTTAGAACTTCCACTAATTTTCAAATTTTTGCTTAAATAATTAAATTGACTTCCATCATCTATGGGTACCAAGAATAGTATGCCTAAAAATGATATAATAACATCGTAGAGAGCAAGATTGTTAAACCAATAATTTTCGACTTCTTTCGATACTTCAACTTTCCTAACAACACCTTCGTCACGACAAGTTATTAAAGAAACTCTTCTTTAACAACAATTCTCCCAAAACAGGATTGTTTCAAGTGCATTAGTTTCGAGTGGTCGCGTGAGCCAACGCCGATAGTTCTCGAACTTTCCAGAATCTTCGCGAATGTTCCCTCGCGATCGGCTTAACAGCTTCTTTACAATACCCGAAGTAGTCGCACAAAGTATTATTGAATAGAAGCGAGTTCTTCAAGGAACTTTTGCAAATGTTCGCCGTCCCCTATTGTTGGTTCAGTTATGAGTATTCAATAGTGTTTAACTTGGAAGTGCAAGTATTAAAGTTATAAATGTACTCTGAACAGGTTAGTTTGGAGAAGTAGCTAAGTAGTATTATGTTGTTTGAATGTGAGTTAGAACCTCTATGTAGCTGACACCGGCCCTAGTGCTACGAGGCGTAGCAGGTAATGCTACGGTGGCTACGTCTTACAATTGTACTTAATTAAGACTAAGTCTTGGATATAAATGTATTTAAAACACAATAAATAAACACTTACCTCATAGGCTTAAACAGTGATTGGATTCCATTTGGATAATCGATAATCAACTTCAATTGAGTGCCACCTTCTTTTTGCTCTGTCAACAAAAGACAATCTACGTTAAAACATATAACAATAAGTATTACAAATGAGCTGAATAAAGCCTTATTAAGGATTCAGCTCGCGCAATCTTGTTAAATTTGGGATATGCCCGAAATATTCGCACCGAATTATTTAAACAATTAACCTGGCCAGTTAGATCGATACCCCCGTAATGGACACTCTATAAATAGCTGATTAATTATGCAAATAAGTCGATAATGACAATGAAATCCATTTAAGTGTGTTAAATATTAAAATAGAGGGTGTGGATGGACTGGACAGGGTTACACCTTCGTGAGAATAGATAGACGCTGGGCCCCGTACCCGTGACTAATTTAATTTATAATTCAAATTGAACGTGAAACAGTAATGCTGGTGAAGTTTCTTTTGTTTTTGGATGTTCGCTTTCACGTGTGCTAATTTCATTCCGAAAGATAACTTTTCGATGGTTTGGCATTGTTTGGTAGAAAAACCTAGTTTACTTAACTCTTAAATATTGGGACATTATTTTCCATAACTTAGCATTTTAATTCTACACCACTTCTTGTTTACATACGTTGGAAGATTTATAGACAAAAAGTCGTATACAGAAATTGATATTTTTTTCAAGATTTTAAGACAAAATAACAAAAAACAAATTTGTTTTCAATTATTCACAGGATAACCTTCTGTCCTAGTTTGTAGCGTGACCGCCCATCGAGCCTAAAACCTCTATAATTGTTTCTTCGTGCTATTGGCGGGACTTATTCAATATTAATGAAACTATTGTAAGAGAAACTGAACAATTGGTAAAACAGGGAATATAAAATCCAATAATTTACAAAAATTATAATTGGAACAGACATAGTTTTTAGCTTAGGCAATACTTTAATATACTTATACAGTTTTTAAACCCTCAGTAAAAAAGTGGGGTGTATAAGTTTGTAAGCGTTTTTTGCAACCCTTTAAATACAAAAAATATTATAAATGTTAAATCTGAAAGTTGATCAGTTTTACGGAATATTTGTATATAATATATAAATGGAATGGTAGTTTTCTTTAATTTTACAACAAAATGTTATCAATTTAAATATGTTAATTTTAAAATAAAACATTTATTATTAAGAGATATCGCAAATTAAAATACTCATTTTAAACACATTTTCTAATTACTAAGTACTTATTATCAAATTAATCGCAAAAAACTATTAGATATAATTAATCCAGAGATTTAATTAATCTCATGTTGTTGTCATCATCAACCTTATCTTTTTAGCTTTAAACATTGTTTCGAATGTAACGATATTTTTTTTCCAAATTACATAAATTTAGTAAGATCAGTTACTCCACTTTTGAAATACAAATTTCAATTTCAGTGCTGCCAAGTCACTTGTTCACTTTCCTCAATTTTCCGTTAAATTCAAAAGGACACCCAGTTGGACCTTCGCAGTGGGAGGGGCCTATTATCGGTATATCTCACGCCTACCTCAATCTGCCACGCCTACTCATATTTTTCTACAAATGATTACGGTCATGCGTAATTGTAAAAAAACACGAATACAGTAATTGGCCAATTTGGCTGTATGGATCGGACAATTACTAAAAACTAAAGTAAAAGCTCAATCTCTTTGTATTAACGATATTTTGTGTTGGTAAACTTATACAGTTCTTTAATATTAATAAAATTAATTTTAAAAATAATAAAAACTAGGAATCGTAAGAAATCATCTTAGCTTGTTCTTTTTAAACATCGAAGCATGTTTCGTCTATTCACATTAGTTGTTTCTTTTAAAGTGTTGAGTTTTTGTTTTTTTTATAACTCACCAGCATGTAGGACAGGCAGAGTGGCCATATCCTTCAACACAGCTGCAACTAGTGGCTCCCCCTCCTCATACAGCTCGTGCTGAGCTATCTTCAGCTGGAACCGTTCCAAGTTTGAAGCATTCAAGCTGGAACAAATGAATACCGTTATTTTTGCATCCGCGCTACCATGTATTGGTACATGTTACAAGGAAAAGGCAACTCGTCGACTCCAATAACATGTGAACAAATAGATAACCTTCATCTACAAATAATCCAAAAGTAATAACTCTATGAATCACAGTTACATGACGTCAATGTGCCAACTGTTATCCAGAGCGTATTCAAATCACGCGCCGACTAGAAGAAACAAACACAGGGAACTAGTTGCTCGATATTTCATACATTAATTCCTGTCTTGTCCCAATCCGAATCCAGAAACCGCGCGGGACGTCGGCTGTTTTAAATTTCGAACATACTTCTCTGGCAAGTCGTTAACGAGTAGATTTACATTGATGATTCTCCGACGGCTGTTGGTTTTGGCTGCGTGGAACACATACAAGCACGTGACCCGCCTACCTGCAAGGAGGTGCGACACTTCACGCCGCGAACCTCCGCGGTGAATACTAACCAGCCAGTAACGCTTTCGATCTAAGGCATGCTCCGATAACCTGCATTCAGAAATCAAGCCGGCGGCTACTACAAAATTTATTGCCTCAATGTGAACTGTGACTGGGATTCCGAATTTAAAAAGCCCGATTCGAGTCAGGACAAATAGACATCTAAAATTCTAAACGGCCAGTCAACGGTCTATTAGCGCGACACGGTCACAACATCGTTTTTAACGTTCACCGTATAAATTGAAGTGATTATTCTGATATATGGATAATTTCCAAAACATTACGCGAAGGATAATCCGTGTTTCACGATCACGACGAGGGGTTTCTGTTTGAAGTATCATCATATCATAATACAACGACATGTAAGAAGGTTCATGCATTCATTCCATTTAGTTTTATTGTCGAAGGGCCGCGCCTATCTCGGGGAGGCCCGTAACTGGATTTTAAATAAGATGCCTCCACTGGTGAAATTCCCTCACAAGATAAAGAAAGGTCGCCGGAATCGTCCTGTCGTGAAAATATAATATGATCTCGTTTTTATAGTCTTGTATCAAGCGAATCCTTTCGTTATGTCGTCTTACGTTTCATTTATCTGAGAAACGGTATTCGCAATAGGTTACCTTTCTGGCAAGTCGTTCATTTTGTAGCAAAAAAGTGTGTGGGATTTCTGCTGGGTTATTCTTTTCATTGGTGTGTTGTGCTAATATTTGGTTAGTAGCGATTGCGCGGGTCGCTGGAGACGGTCGCTCTGTTTGGTTTTGATGCATACTTCAGGTGCGCTGGCGGCGCCGGCTCCGTACAAATCATATAAAATAGCGGGTACACGGGCACAATGTGGCAAAGCGGGTGGACGGTGGAAGATAAATATATGATTCGTTGCATCGGTCGAAAACTGTATGCTTTGTAGGAAATAGTTTAGCATAGGAATATCCCAAGTTTCAGATTTTACCTATAGATTATTTAAGTACAAGTAGGTAATTCATGGAATCTAAAGACTTCAATTTTGTAGCAAGTAGAAATATTTCATAGTAAAAGTGAAGCCATTGAAGTTCATGATTCAGAATAATGCAAATCTTGTTAACTCGCCCACACGTAATCTATGTTTATAGGCACATTTTATGTTTATAGGCCCGATAAATATTTCAAAAGGTATTTCTATTATGACGTTGCTCTCAAAACTACCGTTAAACATAACTCTTCTTAAAGTTTCTTTCCAATGATATGAAAGCACGTTGAATGCCATTCTACCCGTTAATTTTTAGTAGCCAAACTTTGCAATCTTTTCCCTTCAGTGGTTTTCTGCACCCCTAGATGGGTCCTTATCAAACTTTAATTGCTGCTATAACGAAGCACTAACAATTTAGCATTTAATTCCACTTCCTTGTTCTACATTAATTGTACTTTAAATGTCAGCTGTTGGCAAGTTTTCAGTACTTACTTTCTACGATTTCCGTAATGTCCCTCTGACGTCTTTTTCGCAGAATCATTTAATTTAATATAACGTGGATGGCGGAAGTTTGTTATTTGATTTCTGGGGTGAGTTATTATAATAATGTACTTCGCGATTGTTGTAGGATGCTGGCGGATTCTTTTGACGGTAGATTGGATTTTAATTGTTGTCCTTTGTTTTTGGCACTGCGTGTGGCGTAGCTGTCAAACACAAAGTCCTTTTGACTTTATAGAGAGTGCCAGAAATTGGCCTGACAAGTTTAAGAATAATGTTTAATTTATTGTTATTAAATAGCATTTTCTCTGTAAACTTCAATATTTTCTATCAATGCTCTACAAAATTTACGAGTATAAGTATTATACCTATCTATAGTTTTTTAGTACCTACAGCTTTCTATTTCGTTGACATCTATGTATATCCTGACACTTTTAATAAATGTCTATACCAAACTAACCTTGGTTCCACATCTTCCATATCAGCAATCGTCGGGTTATCATTCCTTAACACGTTCATATCCTTCTGCGGCGGTACCACCACCGGGTGATCGCTATGTTTGCCGTTCAACTGCTCAGAGATCAACGTCGAGAGGTCATTGAACCTGTCGGCGGGGGGCGGGGGGGTGTGCGGCTCGTCTGCGCCGGCGCCGCTCGCCTCGCTCGTCGCTGATTGGTCGTACTCGCGGGATCCGTTGCTGCCGTTGCCGCTGGAAAAATGGTGGCGGTTGGTGATGGAAGTACGTGCTTAAGACTAATGGAAGAAAAATTAAAAGTAAGATTAGAAGGAGGGGCAAATGTTTAGGTAAGAACAACTAACCTAACCAAATAGAGTTATAAAGTACGAATATATACAACTATTCATAGAGCTTAGTTATAAAACGTCTATCTTTTTCAAACAAGAACCATACTTGTATACCTATTCGTTCGGACTTAATGATCAGCAAATACATTGTTTTCATCGTTTTCATTAATGATAGACCTACTTCGTGTACAAGTCTCGGATTTCATTTAGTCATCTAAAAACTATTAGGGTGAGATATATAAATACATATACCAAGTAAAATTGGATCACTGTATATCAATACCATTTGAACGTTTTTCTACGATTGGAATGAGAGAAAATGTATTTTTACTTGGAAACGCCTAAGCACCTTTAAAACAGTATCTGTTCTGAATAAGGTTTGAAATGTTCAGTAAATAAATATTATACAAAATAAAATCACCAAGGCCTTTACAAACTACGAGAATATTACCTTAAAGTGTCTAATATTAATGCAGTATTAAAAAGTGATAGTACATTTACAATAAAAAATATAATTGATTAAGTAAATTGTGAACTCTACAAAAAAGTCTAAAACACTTAAGTTGCAAAGATTAACCTAACCAAACCTAACTCAAGGTAAATAACTTATCATTTTATTCAAATTAAGAATAAGTACCTATCATTAACGAAAATATTAATTACTTTTGAGTTAACATTAGTAATTTCTAGAAAAACATTGAAACATCTAAGTATTTAATGACTGAACTTAAACTGAAAGCAATTAAACAAAACAAAATATTTATCATTACTTCATTAGTGTTCATTGTTATAAAAACGGTGACAAACAGACGGTCATTGAATGGGTGAAATGATTTGTTTGTTTTTTTTTGCTCGAGTGCAACACTTATGTTTCAATGTCAATATTGTGAAGTAATTAACTAATACATTGTTTTTAATACTATAAGTTATATTCCATATGTATTGCTTTCATATTAATGAAGTTAAAAATTATTAACAACTTTGTAATTTATTATGTTGCCTTATAGCTACTGTGATTTTGATTTAGATGTTATTATTTTAAAAACAAAGCTGCCTGCAAAACTAACCCTTTAATATAATAATTAAAGTAGAGATCTATGTCGTCGTCGCGACTTATGTTAGTAAGAATAAACTCTTTTAAAATTGATTTTTTTGCTCTCTTTGTTACTTAGAGTATTTCAAATTGAGCCTTAAAGTGTCAAAAATTTCAGATAGTTAAAAAAAATGCTTCTTCATTATCATAATACCAAATCTACAACTTTTGAGCAATTATTAAGGCAAATACATTAAAAATAAAAATATTGATGGGTCGGTAAACTTCACAAAACATTTATGTGTTTTCAGCCAGATAAGCAAATAAATTGTAGAATCATCAATGATTTCAATCAGACTTGCATATCGATTATTATTGACGTCAATTGATATGCATCTTGCATCAGGTTATTTATAAAATTGTAAAAGGTATTTCAGTACAAATGTTTCTTCCACAGACTAAGTTTTAGAAGACAAAAAAACATCTATAGGCAATATTCTACTAATATTATAAACGTGTTTGTGAGTTGGTACTCTTTCACGTAAAAACTACTGGACGGATTTTGATGAAACTTTACAGTAATGTAGGTTATAAGAATAACATATAGGGTACTTTTTACCGCGAAAAAACTTCTCTTTCCCACGGAAAACCGACTTCCACGCGAACGGAGTCGCGGGCGGCCACTAGTATTAAATACAATTTAGATTTTTTATTAAGTGTTATACTTTTGTTTATATATAAAAACCTGCGGCAGCTATTGATTTTTTTATGAAAAACTCGTTTAGATTTTGATAGAGTTTTGATTTTCACGTTTTATTTTCTGTGAAAAAAATTGCTTAAAATAAAACGTGTAAATATTGGGTAATTGAAAACTGTGTCTCCTAGAAAATTGACATAAGAAAGTAAGATCTTAGGTCATACTTCTAATTACATGCTTTTAGCTCAAAAGGGGTAAAAATAAAAAAAACGTTAAGTTGTTCAAATCCATTTAAAGTGGCCAATAACTACGAATCTTTCCACTGACTATTTACTTTCTGACGTCAAAGTAAACACATATGGTTCAGCTTAATTTATAGCACTCACTTGTAATTCAAAACCATTAATATTCTCTTATGTGTTGTAATTTGAGAAACTTAGTTCGTTTTATTAGGCAATGCAAAGTTTAAAAAACATGAGAGGTGTCTAATAAATGTATAATACTTCGACTCTGCAATTTTTTTGCATCTTTTGAATTAGTTAAGTTTGTTTTTAATTCCATGATAAAAGAACAATATTAAAGACTAGTGGCCGCTCGCGACTCCGTTCGCGTATAACTGGGTTTCCCGTGGGAATGCGAAGTTTTCCCGCGGTAAAGTTCCCTTGAAGACCTCAAGGATGCATAATTTCCCCCGTTATTTTCCCATTTTCCATTATTACTTCGCTCCTCATTCTAATATCCTCTATCCAACACAAAAATATTTTTTCAAATCGAACCATTAGTTCCTGAGATTAGCGTGTTCAAACAAACAAACAAACAAACTCTTCAGCTTTATAATACTAGTATAGATTCCTTAAAATTACCATTACGACTACTATTCTACTTCAAACATTATCAAAGTATTGAGGAAACCGTATGAAAAATCTGTTGCATACCTACTTTAACTTATTGTACTAGTAAGTTTAACATCAATATTAACTTTTTCTTAATTATATTTTATAATTAAACTATTAACTATTGTTGTTATCTCTTAGGTATATTATCTTTATTCCAGCTGTAGATTATTTTTTACATAATAAGCGCTTAGTCTGTAAACATGTTTTTTAAGGATTGCAGAACGACGCTTAATATCATTTTTGAATGTTTAAATAGTAAAGTAGACTATTTGTAAGTATAGTTTATAATCAGTGATCCCACATACGCGTAAAGTTACATTATTGAAGTAATCAATACACATTTTAATATTTGATATAATGTAATAATACAATAAAATATAATGAGTAGGTATATTTTGCATGAAAAATTGCAATGTTTAAACTACATTTGGATATGGTTTTGAAAGAACAAATATTGGAGTTTTTATTAAAAAAGTAATATTTCATAGCAGTTTTAAGTTAATCTTTCACACAATACTTTTATCGAAATATTAATTAACGAAAAAGTATTGTATTTTTCACAAAGTAAAAATGTTACATTAAATTATTATCCTACTTCCTATTAATATTATAAACGTGAAAGTTTGTGAGTATGGATGTATGGATGTTTGTTACTCTTTCACGTAAAAACGACTGGATAAATTTTGATGAAACTTTACAGTAATATAGGTTAATACATCAGAATAACATATAGGGTACTTTTTACCGCGGGAAAACTTCTCATTCCCACGGGAAACCTACTTCCACGCGAACGGAGTCGCGGGCGGCCACTAGTTGTCAATAAAATCTTCAGAAATATGTATACTTATCTTGATAATAATATTAAATTCGCGATAATACAAAACTATATTTTTTACGTGTCAAAATTTTATATTGTGGACATGCAAATTACTCATTTAAAACATTAGTAACTTCTTGTAGGTATTTATTATTAATTTAACGTTCTTATCTGTAATTTATTATATTTAGAATTGTTTGTCCTTTTAACACAATAACTAAAATACCTAATCAATAAGACCGGCCACAAGAAATTGTATTTCAAGCTACTCTAAATAATATTAAAAACTGATTAGTACCTACATAATCGCTGCCAAAATATAAAAAATACTGTATTATCTACGGATAGATATATTATATTATCAAAGATAACGACAATCTACTTATTTAGTGTTAAGATATGTTTTCTAAAAACAATTTAATATATCAATTACCTAAGTCCAGCAGTGGACGACTTTGGCCTTAAATTTTAACAAGAAAAGCATATAAATGTAGAGACATCTTTAACTTTACTATTTAAGATCAACCTTTAACGCATATAAATTAAAATATGGTCTACAAAGATTACTATAAGAATAGCGTGTAGGGTCTTTATAGAACTAAAGAAAGTAAGTTATAAAAATTTAAGGTTAAGAAAAGTAGAGATCTAACTGTCCTTCCATTATAATGCGACCAGCTACTCTGTTATCAATCAAGACGCACCGCCAAACTTGTAAACAAGAAATATCTATAACAAGATAACACTATGTGATAATATTAGCACCAATTATAAATCTAATCAACAGTCCAACACTGAAAAGTAATAAAACAACGACGCCAAGATTCACTTGAAATTAATTCACGTACTTTTATTGCAAATAGTAGCTGACCACTATCAGTGATTTTATGGACTTCGCACCAACTAACTGAATTCATAATGACAGTACTTTTATATTATGACACACATTTAATTCATTGTTCTAAAACTAATTCTGGCACTTTAAATAAAAGACTTCAAACCGCTATCGCAGTAGGAATATAGTCACAAAGATGTTAACAGGGTCAATGCATTTTGATAAGATAAATCGATAATAAACGTTTAGAATTCCTTACCAGTGACGTGAAAATCCGAACCACAAAACACTCTCACCTTTTCTGTAGGAATCGTTTCCGAAACTCTATATACGCTGATCTTCCTTTATCCTCGTCATCTCCGATCCTCACTCTGCCGTGGAGCGGTAGTCTATGTCCGGAGATGCCATAGTCCATTTGAATGTCGACGACCAGCATGAGCGTGAAGAGTACGAGGAATGCGCTGACGGCGAGCGCAAGTCTCTCCTTGAGCTTCATGTTGAGGAGCAGCATGATGCGCGCGGCGTGGGTGCGGCGCGGGCTGACACTGCGCACATCGTGGGCCGGCGTGGGCGAGCGCTTGTCGCGCAGGCGCCGCGCCCGGACACTGACGCCGCTGTGGACAACACGCAGCTTAGATCTCGGTGGGGGGAGGGTTGTTAGAGGCCTGGTGTATACCTATGTCGTGATAGATATACACCAGGCCTCTAACATAGTGGTGGTACTTGACGTAGAATGTGTATGTGCAGGTCTTAATCAATTCATTTGTTTTTTAATATGCTTTTTCTTTGTCAGTTTTGAGCATAAGAATGAGAGTTAATTTTTCTATGTTTGGTTTTAAATGTTTTAAAGATTTGCAGTTTCCTATAGTTTTATTATTATTATTTTATTATTTACTTTATTGCGTTATTATAAAAAAAAACATTTTTATAGGTATACATACTTTTTGTGCACGTGAATATTTTTCCCTTTAATATAATTTATGTAATACATGGAAAGCTAATCGTAGATATTATTTTATCTTAATTTATTCTTAATCGATTATATTCATGTCAAATCGATTGTTTGCATTGTACCTACATAATATGCTTGAGTATATAATTAATTAGATAAAGCGGCACATAAGGTTTTCTAGATTTTTCTACGATTCCTTTACTTTTAATTTTTTGAATGCGTCACTATGTGTCTTCAAAAAATATTATTTTCTCGTATAACATAATTATGATGAGAAAGCAATAATGATGGAATGAGGTAATTCGCTAGGTTGTCGAGGTTTAAAGTTGTTGTTGAATACATAATATTTTTTATGGAAGACGTAAAAATAGTAATAAAATACACAATTTTTAAACGTGGATCACTTTACACTCCCATTAAGTATTAATCTCACTATGCCTTTAAAATATAGCTTACTTATTTTAATATTTTATTTTTAATTTACTGTCTTATTTAACTTTAGGTCATATTGTTATACATTGAAATACATTTTAAAACTTCAATATATAGTATATTTTGATTAATCCATAAAGCAATCTCAGCTTCAGCAATTTCTAACATATTGGATGTTTCGAATGAGAAGAAAACAGTAAAATAAGCTCGGCTATCAGCAAAATATGGAAACATCGCAACCCGATAGGTAACAAAACGGAATTTATTCAGAAACATTCATTTTTAAATTGGTTGCATGGTTCTAGCATGAAACAACTACTGTGATATCTTGTACCTTTCAAGTTTACAAACTTGGTAAGATTTACCCTCGTTTTGTCAAGGCGGTAAAAATATTATGTATCAGTTAAGTAGAGGCTCACAATGTTAAACCAATCAATTCGAAGTACTTACTAAAAAAATACCTTTTAGAATACTAATTTAATTTTAGCGACTTCATTTAAGCTGACTTTTCGGCCCAACCACTGATATGGAAAATTTTATTAAAGCACACTTTCACTAACTGCCTTTTACTAACTTTGTGTTCCTTTTGGTCAATGCGTTTAAACAAAAGAAAAAATTACGTAACCTTTTATCGACAAAGATTCATTAATAACACTTTCTTACTTTGATTAATCACAAGTGAGTTTAGCTCTTAGTCCCGTATTCACTACATTATTTTTCTTCTATTCTTTCATGGCGCTGTTCAAAAACATATTTTTGTAGGAACTATACAAAGGGCATAAACGAGATTAAGTAAATTTTCGGTTAAAAACAAATTTTTGTATAAAATCAATCCAATGAAAAGCTTCATATTTAACCATAAAGTTTTCGTTCACCCAAGTGTTTTTTTTTTAATCTCTTCAACTACGCAAGAAAGATATTCCTTTTCTAACAGCTACTTTAATCATTGTATTTTATTATTCACCCAGTATATTTTAAATAGCTATTCGCAATGCTAAAATCACTCAAAAATAATCATCACACTTATCAACCACATCTCGGCAACAATAAAAAATCTATAGGGTAAAGGTACCAATTAACGACCCGTTCATTGTATGTATGACACATTTGTGCATTTCACAACTGCACTTGTTTTTTAATTAACAATAACGAAGTAAGAGGAAAATGGAATCGACGAATAATGAGCTCAATAATTGATTTGTCGAAATATTATGGAATTTTTTATTGTAATATTGGTAATTAAAGTGGGTGCTAAGGCATTTTTTATTCACAAATAAATGATAATTATAAATTATTAAAAAATCGTAACACTATAAATACAAAACAAACATAAAAAAAAATCTCATGATTTTTACATAACATAAATAACTTAAGGCACTATATGGTACTATAGGTATAGGTAGGTACTGTATTTTATTGCAAAGCACTGACCTATTATATGTGAGTAAATTACTACAGGCAGTTACTGCAACTAATATCCGTATGCCACACCGACAAAAGCGTATCTACCATAGTATTGTCAGCTGTGAATAATACTTCTAGGACGACAATATCAGCTATATATTTAATCGTAATGAGTTTATGTACTATAGAAGAGGCAAAGTTACGAAATATTTTTAACATTACAGAATTCAATTTAGGGGGCGTGTTTAATTTTGTATGCCATGAAAGAGTATCCAGTCAATTGCACTATAATCTCCCTTTTTTTAAATACATGTAACAAACAATACATTATTCCAAACAACCTTGTATGAACGGAAGAGCGGATGCATTTGTTCTGTAGCTAATTTGTACCAGGCTAACATACAAGATTAAGAGCCGAGCACGCGAGCATAAAGATAAACGTAGCGGCAAATCGTCCAAGTTTTGATATCATCTCTCGCATCATATTCTCCTAGTACCTTTGTTGTCCTTTCATACACAGCTTAATGGGGTTCTTATGAACAAATGGACAAAATAACATCTTTTGTATTTAATGACTGGTCATTACCGTACCGTGTACCCTAATATACGAGGTAATTTAGAATTTCTCCGTGTAATAAATTTAAAGGTCAACAAACCTATACGAGTCTAATCTTTAAATATCTCACAAAAATCAAGTGTATTAATATCCCAAACCTGTGTTATAATGCTTATCGATTAAGCATCTTACAATGACTAAAAGCGGCTCAAATATTTTTATAACTGGAAGAGCCACTTAAAAAATCCCCATGTTTTAGTTTGCTTCATATAGTATCTAATAATAAAAATGTCGCGCAATTTTTTATAATAGAGTTGTTGGCAGTCCATTGAAAATTGTGCTATTCTTTAGTGACATACCCACTCAGTGCAATTGCGAAATTATTGTGTTCATTGAGTTAATGTGTCAGATTCACTGCAGTTGTCATGTACCTACGAGAACACGTTTATTAGGCATTATTACAATAGCATTTGCAATAAATATTGTGCGGTCTATTTTGCATTTGTATTTTGCTTTAGAGAATTTTGTACGTTAGAAATCAATACCTAAAAGAACAATGCAATATTATACAGTTCTGAATTTTGGAAAGTTATAGACAACATTATGTCTCGAAGTTCTATTAATCATAAATGGTTCTAATAAATAGTCAAAGGTGATAAAGTCTATAAATAAATATATCCATAAGTGTACATCACATGTTAATGTTCAATTGTTTGTGTAGGTACCTATCACAGTAAGTACCCACCCACATAACACATACGCACAATAACCAGGAAAAGCGGTGTGTGAATGAGGCTGTTTTTTCTTTACAACATAGTCACTATAAAATATCTTGAGTGATTCGAGAAAAATCTGTTGAATATTATTAAGGATAGAAGAAAGAAAAGCTAGTAATTTAGTACCCTTGCTTTTTTACTTTTAAATAACACTTTTTTTACTATTTCTATACATAAAATCAAGGGGTCTCCCTACATTTTAACAATCGGTTTTGGTTATTCACGTACAGTTATAACTCTTGAAGTAACTTAACTACACAGTTAGCATTCCATAAGCGTATGAGTACGGTCGCTAAACGACCGGATCGTAATAATAAACTAAGCGCTTCCGGTTCAAATCAGCGTCCGTTTGCCGATGAATTAGGTTATGGCGTCACAAGTTTTATTAGTAAAATTAATCAAATTGTCGAGATAACAAAGCATTGTTAAAACATATCTTATATCATTATATGTTGTTTTCTATTTTTATTTTTATAAAGCAAAACTACCAGTAATAAATAATTACAAAATAAAACAATCTTTGAAATGAGACAATTGCATAGCCTGGGCGATTTTTATATTTTTTAGGAATCTATGATTTATTCGAAAGACCTTTAAAGCCGTAAATAAAAATAAATTAGTTGTAAAGTAGACATAAAAATCATTCGGACTGAACGCACAATTAAAAACAGACGCTATAAAATCATAATAGATCTAAGATCAATCAAGATAAATTATTCTACAAGTCTCCAAATTGAAAAACGACCTTGACTACCTTATTTTTTAAGACATTACTACTCTTTATTAATTACTAGGGGCCGCCCGCGACTCCGTTCGCGTGGAAGTCAGTTTCCCGTGGGAATGAGAAGTTTTCCCGCGGTAAAAAGTACCCTATGTCCTTTCCCAAGTTCAGTTCTTCCTTCATACCAAATTTCATCAAAATTGGTTCAGTAGTTTAGGCGTGAAAGCGTAACAGACAGACAGACAGACAGAATTACTTTCGCATTTATAATATTAGTAGGGATTATTCAAATTAATTGACCTAGAATGAAGAACTTTTGTTAAAACATACATTCCATGTTGTAAATTATAGATATTAATAGATAGGTTCGTTTCACAAAAATGCAATGCAACAATTTTTTTTTCAAATTTCTTGTTTTATTTTCAAGTTATTTGTATTTATATAGACTTTCAGTGAATGTTTATAAGGTTTCGCTCTTGACCTTGCTGCGTCTGTTTCAAGGTATAAATATATAAAAAATACATAGCAATTCTACTCTTATTACGTTTGTGTTACGGCATATAATTATTTAATTTGTTGCAATGTTTATAATCGAGTTAAGAAACAGAATAATTATATTTTAAACACGCAATGTAATGTATAAGTAGATGTAATTTTGATGCAATTATATGGTTATTTTTGACAACTGTGCAAAAATTGCAGGTCATTTCCATAAGCACGTCCATTGTTATAAGTATAGGTTTCTACCATACAAATATTTTGTGAAGTGCAGTAAGAAATATGTTAATTTTGTGATGATTTTATCGTATTTTATGCAACAAGTTTTATATATTGCTTTATGTTACCATATAACATATATACTTACAAAAAAAGAAAACTTAACACGTTAGTATTTATGTTAATTTCTAGCTTGAAGTATAATTTAATCTTTAAGCCATAAGACCAATGCATCATCATTACATAGTATAAATCCAAGTCGCTAATTCTGTCTGTTTGTATGTTTGGCTTCTAACTCCTCCTAAACCAGTTGAGGGATTTTAATACGGTTTTCACCATTCTTTAGGTATTTTTTTCATTTAAATTTGTAAATAAAGACCGATCGGAAAAAGTTTTTTTAAATTAGCCAAAAATCAATGTTTCGTGGGCAAGTTGGCCAAAATTACACCATTGCGAAGCGTGGGCGGGTCGCTAGTATATGTATAAGACTGAGTTTATTTGTCAAACATTTTTCTTTTTAATTCGTTAACATAATTAGTACAGGAGGCAAAGGAAACAAAATGTGATATTGGCTCCTTTCAATATCTTTTTTTTTAATTATAGCCCAACCTCTTTCGAAATTGTCTTCGAATTTCAAATGCTCGTTCTAGAACGCTCGAGAGTCTCAAGAGCCGGCCCTTACTTTACTGCGAAGACCAGAAAGCATTCCCCTGTCAAGATTCACATGCAGCAAAGAAATTAACTGCTTTATTTAACATTTTCTTCTCTAAAAGCATTTAAATTAAATGTATTGAAAAAGTCCCACAGGAAATGAGTTTCTTTACGAATAACATTTCAGCGCAAAGGTTTAGATTAGCACTAAAATTACATTGCTTTTTCTGAAACGGTTATAGGACTTTGTTTAATTTTTTGTGTTTATTAGGTATGCATGTTGTGTTTTTGCTCCTAATATTTATCTTAAATAAAATAAAAGTTTTAAGGATAAACCTAAGTTTTTAATTTTAATATAAATAAAAACAACTAACTACATTTTCTCATAATGATAATGACTAAGATGAGAATAAAAGAACTGTTTTTTTGCCTGTGCCTACTCCGGATCGTAACCAATTTTTTATAATCAAATTTGGATCCAAATGATGTCAAGGCACAAACATAAATATGTTTTAGAATACCGAGGTCACTGGGAATCGAATCTAATATTGTTTGTTAACAATTCCGAAACCTTCGGAAAGCATTCAGTGCTAACATGTCAATTGTCAAGTGTGAAAACAATGTTTCAGATAAAATTAACTTATTTATTTAGGCATTGTCGCCTATTGTTACAAAATGCAAATATTTCGAGATGTTTTAAATTAAATAAAGTATGAACAAAACCCAATTCAACCAGTCTAGATTTTACGGACATCGTTTCTGCGTTTGTACATTTTTAACAGAACTCTATTCACTAAGTAATAATATATATTTAATCAGTGCAGTTGTTTGATACACATACCTAGATAATAAACACATGTGTTCCCTCACGACACTTTTACTCATAATATAAGTAGACGGGAAAAAGGTTTAATATCAAAATACGCATTTTTATTAATCGAGACTCGACATTTTCTTCTATTAAACCCTAGGCGTCCAATTGTACCAATGCCGTTACACCCTTAACAGCGGGATCTCCTATTTCCAACACTACCAACAATGCCATTCTAATAAAAAGAAAAACAAAAGCACATTCTAGAAAACCGTTTCAAATTTCACTTTCCCTAGTGCACACAAATTGCCAGTATTCCAAACTACGCCTAACAATTGTGTCAACTGCTTAATAAGGCGTAGAGCACACGACCAGACTAGTCGTGAGGAGACTCGCAAGTTTCCATTGTTGCCATTTCACGGATGTAAACACGGTAAACGACAAGATTTCGATCTGTCAGAGATATGTGGAAAATTTTAAACAGGCATCCCAAAGTCAAATGTCGCGTTTTGGGTTAGTGGGGGATTGGATCAGTCAGTGAGGTACATAATTGCATATTTATGAATATAATGTGGAATAAAAGAAAGGTTTTCTATGCACGTCATGGTCTTAAATTTTTTTCGTCGTAAATTTTATAATCTCTATTTCTTCTTATATCGTCCAGAAATTTGAAACGCTTAGCTATTGAATACGTTACTATTAAATAGAAACATAATGTATGAGTCTGTTAAATAATTAAAAATGCAACTGGACTTCCTGTCGCCTACGTGACTTCACATAATATTTGCCTCTGTATTGAATGGATTCTAACATGAATAGTCCAGTGTAACAAATAATTGTACAATATCTTTATAACTACCGCGTAATACAAGAACGTGTCCGTAACGAATGTTTAGCGACGATTTTAAACTTACGTCAGTAGCGATATCTTAGAGAAATACTGAAAAGGGTTTTAAACTGTTTTCTTTTGAGCGGCTAATCTCAAAGCGCCTTATTTTAAGATAACAAGCGGAAAATAAGTATAAACGAGTAGAACTTCAATCTTTAAAAGAAGGGTCTTTTAAAGACATGTGAGTAGTGTCAGGTAACAAATCGGTTTACCATCCATTTTATTCTTAGGTTGAATGTCGTCTGAGAATTAAATCCAATTTTTTTTAGTAGGCTCTATAGCAATTAATTATTTTTTTTATGTCGCGTTAACTTTACTGTAATTTTCATACTTTTAGAAATTGAATGACAGCAATTTTTCAAAATAAAAGTTATTAAGTAAGTGCGTGGTAGCCTAGTGGCAACAGGGACGGGTCTACTATACCGAAGGTTCCGGGTTCGATCCCCACTAGGGTGTACCACTAATTTGGTCTTTTTCAAATTATGTACTTGTTTATCACGCACTAACGGTGAGGGAAAACATCGTGAGGAAACCCACATGACTGGATTATCCATCATGTGAGCCAGCGTGGTGGATTACGGCTCAAACCCTCTCGCTATCCGAGAAGGAGGCCTGTGCTCAACTATGGGACACATTATATAGGCTATTATTTATTTTTTATTTATTTAAGTAGGTGAAACTGCATCCGAAAAATACGTTTCCTTTTCGCGACTAAGGAAAGTCTAATACTGAAAATACTCTTTATTGAAAGCCATAAATCAAAAGAGTTCCCTTGCAGCAAGAACTTTATGAAACAGTTTTTTTCTTAATAAGAGTGAAAAATAGAGCATCGCAATCGTTAATGTGGACTACAAAAGACTCCGTAAGTTATATAAAAAAACTAACCGAAGATCGTTATTAAATAATTGCACCTCTGATGATAGAAAAAAAAGAATTGAAATTCATTTAATAACAGGTCTAAAGCCATAATTGTAATAAGTTACCAATTGCGTAACTTTTGTTGGATTGAAATTAACTTTGAAAGTCTCACTACTTTATGAATTAATTGAAGGAAGTTACAGTTGGTTTTTTCTTGCTATACCGTATACTTGGAAATCTATATTTTTTTTATTTTACTTGCGCAATAAATAAAAGTTTACGAAGACCACAAAATGTCATAATGGAATTAGGTACTTCAAATATATATTTTATCACAGAGCATTTAAAATTTCAAAATCAATTCTCGTTATGCTTTTAAAAATATAGCTTTTTGTACAAAAGTTATTTGTTTTAACTCCAAAAGAAGTCTAATAAGAATATTCCAAGAGGAAGAATTATGGAATGCCAGTTGCTTATTCGTAATATTATAAATGTATACGTTACTGCAGAAACTTTATTCACAATAGCAATGAACTTCCCTTCATTGTTAGTTTTCATATAAATGAAGTTAAATTTCTTATGTCCTTTTTCAAGCAAAATTAACATTTGTTTGCAATTTCAGATCATTTTATCATTAGTGGGTGAGTGAATACTAGAGAGAAGGGTGGAAAAATCCGGTTTCAACAAAGGGTTCCTTTGACTTGTTTCTTGTTATGGTTCTGGCGTAAGTATTCGTTCCACTAGTTGGTTAGACCTTCTTCTCGATTACCTAGATCTTCTACTAGCTAAAAAATATAAGCTTATATTGGTAGGAACAGTTGTTCATAGGAACAACCACCTTTGATTTCGTTACAATTTGGCTCTATCACATTGACATATTTACACACGCACTACACATATAATACAAACACACAGTAACTAACCTTTAAACCAAACAAAAAATCATTTTATCTTTTGAAAAAATACTGCAAAATCTTAATGTTAATGAAAAATGATTTCCGATTTACTCTAAAAGTTGTACCCCTTGATAGCTAAATAATAAAAAAAAAAACTTAATTTGTCTTCTTTCCGGAGTAGCAAGTATTATTTAAAAAATATACTCTTGAGAGTAATTGGATAGTTATAATTCTATTTAAAATATTGCAGACAACAATTAATACAATAATTTTAAATAGTCGCTATTCTTTAGCTATTTATAAATGGCGTAGAAACATCGTAGAATCTAACCAATAGAATGCTATCGCGTTGCCAAAGAATTGCGTCCAAATTGTTATTAATTACTGAACATAACTACATATTTTATTTTATTGCTAGTAAATAGCGTTGACAGTGATTTCATAATAGAAATATAAAAATAAACATAAATCATGTGATAATCCTACAAATATTATAAATGTGAAAGTTTGTGAGTATGTATGGATGTTTGTTACTCTTTCACGTAAAAACTTCTGGACGGATTTGAATGAAACTTTGCAGTAATATAGGTTATAGGTACATCAAAATAACACTTGGTACTTTTCACCGCGGGAAAACATCTCATTCCCACGGGAAACCGACTTCCATGCTAACGGAGTCGCGACCACTAGTAACTAATAAACTATTGCTGCTATGAAGTTTAAGTTCTTAAATAGGTTCTTTTAGTTTCGTTTTATTTTTATTTGGAAAAAAAACAAATAACCTTTGACATACACATACACACATTGAAACACAATGAAAAACAAGATGAAAGATATATCGCATCTATATATTGTTAAAAAGTGGGAAATATTTGCAAAACAAGCTGTTCACTTAATTTTGACCTTCCTTTTCAGTATCTTTAAAAAAAACTATACAGTATACTTCCTCGCATTTCGACATTCTCAAAAATACATATAAGCTTTGATAATCAATGATAATACCCATTGTTCAAAATAGTTTTAAAATTACTTGCCAACATATACAAGACGACGACGACCATCATGAGAACACTTCACTGATAAGAAACTGACTGCTATAATATTTATTCATAAACATACGTACAATGAAATCATCAAAGTTAAACAATAAATCATGGAGAAAAAATAAACAGGGAAATGACACATACCACCTCATTTCTAAATCAACAACAACGTGTTATAATAGATTTTTTTATTGAATTACTTGATGACATACTGTTATAAGTATGCCCGGTCTTAAAACACTCTAGTAAGTTATAAAGATAAGTGTGTTTCTTTTTAACATACATTTATTTAGTTCAAGTTTTGGTCTTATTTGCGATCATTACTTAAGTAAGATATCATATGCCAAAATGAACAAAACAAATAAAAATACTTCCAAATATTACTTATTTATATGATGTCTCAGCTTTAAAGTCATAAACCCTGCAAACAAATACATCTTCGTTTTTAAGCATATTTCTCAACAAGAAGACATTTCTCACTGTCTATGCACTAGAGCAAATCTAGCCGAAGCCCTATCGAAAGCCTGAAAGCCTACATTTTCCTCAACTCTATGTTTACTTTTAATTCAAGACATTTAAGCAGTAACAAAGGGAAATATTTTATTTGTACCTTGTTAGCTAAATAACACAGAAATTACGTTACATATGTGTCATTTTAACAAACAATTAAACAAACTAATTTAAATGTTTATTTGTGGATTTGACGACAATGTAGAGACGATAACTGGTGTAATTACGAAAGTTCGCAAGATATTTCATCTGAAATTTAAATTCAGTGTTAATGCTATAACCAATTTGCGGTCATCTTCAGAGTTATTGATCGTTTTAACATTCAAACCACACGATGAACAGTAAAGGTACTATCTCATTATCATTGGAACTCAATACATCTAACAGTTTCAAAATTCGAACATTATGTATATACCATCTAAAACACTTTCATTATAGTGATGCTACCGCATAACTTACCTAACAAAATGTTATGAAAAATCTCAACGAATCAATCAATATTATTCCAATAAATCAACAGCTGTATCATGTATGTCAATAAAACTGTATATTTGTGTGAATGAACACAGTATGTTGGCCTGAATCCAACGCAAGAAGCTACAAGCTCGGTTCTGATCGTGACCTAGACACAATCATAAAATTTCACACAGCTAGGGATGTGGCATTGAAATTGTAATTGAGAATCGATTTTAAAATTATAGAAATGTGGGGATTTGATTTTAAAGAAACCAACAGTAAATAAGGTTGAATGAAATTGGATAAAACATTATTAAAACGTATTTGCATAGGTATAACCCATGCCCAATATGTACTTATTTGAACATGATAACAAAGTGCTATATATTTTTCAAATCCCTAATCTCCAAAAATATCAATAAACAATATGAGCATACAAATCGATCAACGAAAACTAATCGATTAAAACAAATAATATAGGTACTAAGACTTTTTTTGGTAGAATCCCTAATCGAATAGGAAAAACAAACGCTGGCAGAGTATTCAAAAAACAGTCATAAAGTGAATTTATTTATGGCTATTAAATATTTTATCGTATGGGTTATAAACAGAAGTACAATGGCTATTACACTTTCTTTAAAGTGAAAACGTAGTGGTAAAGCTGTCGATTATAGTGATGGTGTGCAGTAAACAAGCCATAGAAGTCTTTGTTTCTTTGTCATTTCCAAGTTGTACTAATAGAAGGGGAGCCTAAGAGGGGATTTCTGGATTTACTCAAGCGCGGTAGATTACGTACCGAGGGATAACGTGTACTCGGTTAAGCACTTCTACCAAATATGAGCCTTTTATGAGTGGCCACCCGATTAATTCAATAACTTTAAACAATTTAGTTTGATTTTATTGACAGATTAGGCAGGTAAATCCCTCTAGTTAATCGTCATATTATACGTACGTCTAGGGCATAAAGATGAACCATACATATCTTAATCTGACGCGCTGGAGTATTTCAAAAAGACGATTTTTTTGAACGCTTGAGTAAATGCAGACTTATATGTAGCGAGAACTGGTGAATTTGAATACTAAAACCTCAGATATTGTCAGTATTAACTAAAAGTTGCTATAGGGCTCATTAAAATTGTGACAGCTTCAGCTAATGACCCTCGAACCGTCATCAGAAGTAGAAGAACATAAAAATAACAGACTAATGAACTATATTCTGTATTTAAACATAGCTTACTACACGAATGATAAGATTAACTGTTAGAAAACGACGCTACAGCCAGACACAAAGACACATAGAGACACAATTCCTCCTTTTGTTTTGATAAGAGGAACGAACATACATTCATTAGATATCTATCTATAGGTAACACTCGTAGTGGAAAATTGATACAATTCTTACTCTCATTAAAGTTCATTCATTACTTCATATTGTTATTAAAATCAACGATTACAACCATTCTATAAAATTTGCCATATTTAAAAAATATAAAATAGGGGTGATAAGGGTTTGACTTAGGGGTATAGAATAGATGTTGCACGATTCTCAGACCTATTCAAAATGCTCACAAAATTTCATGAGAATCGGTCAAGCCGTTTCGGAGGAGTACGGGAACGAACATTGTGACACGAGAATTTTATATATAAGATTGAGACCATCATACATTTTTAAGTGTGTTTAAAAGGAAAACTTCTTCGATAGTAATAATTAAAGTAGGGCTGTTATTGGGATAATTTCTCTTTACTGGAGCTCTTTAAAAAAAAACAGTTGCCCCACCATACAGAAGTCCGTTATAGCTGGGATGGTTGACAGAAGCCCTTCTTTGGCACACCCTGCCAGCCTTAGGTGCATGGGAAACTTCGAAAAAAGTTATCTTTGAAATTTAAGTTTATGTGTTTGTATCTCGCTCGGCCATTACTCGTCTCACAACAAAAAAAATTTAAAAACAAGTAAAGGTGGTAAAAGTAACTGTATATAAAAAAATACTGCATAATAATTATTAATACATATTGCTATAGGATAATTAACCACATGTTGCCACTTCAACATAATTTACATATTGAATTAAGCCAGATGGATCTCGGAGAGTTTTTGCGAGGTTATACAAATAACCAAATATGTGTAACCTATCTAGAGGTATGCACGTGACCCTATGCGTTTTAATTATGCTGCTAAGTCGTCAACATTCGGTTTAGTTACGCTCGCACAAAAAAGTCTGTAAAATCGATGTGACGGATTTAATTAAGACTATTCCTAAATATAATACCCATATAATTTCAATACCTCATATATACCTGTCACATTAATTTGGCAGCGTATTCCACAGGTGTGTGTGCCGTCTTCTAATCGCTGGTGAATTATATCAATATTTGTATCATTATATATAATTATATTTGACAGTCTACTTCGGTTGACATGATAGTTAATATTGGGGGACGTGTGGAATATATTCGCTGTATAGATAAACGTATCTACCGACTTACTGAGATAAACAGAATATTGTTATACAAAAGATTACTAGCTATTGGAGGAGACTGGTGCTATAATAGTATGTTTTTATTTAAAAATAAAAGTTTATTAATGGTAGGTATATAGGTAACTCAAAACGATTATGATCTAAGTAAATCGCAGTTTGTTTGGAAGAAGGTAAGTTCTAACTGAACTTATTTTCTTTACATTTGGCTATTGAAAATTGTTATTAACTAATCTTTTAATAGTACGACGGTACGGTACTACTAAGGTATAATTACAGTAATTGTCAGAAATTCGACCAAAAAGCTATTCAGTGCGTGTTGCTGGACTATTTTTTGATTAAACGCTTCATTGGTCACCATAACGTTTTCGACCCAAATAGAAAATTATTACAAGTAATAAAAGATGAAATTCTGTAAACCGAATGCAAATACACGAGTCATTTCGAGAGTGTATACAAAAGTTTAAGATACCCTCAATTTTACAGGTTCCTATCATCAGATGTTTACCTTAAAAGTGTACCATTTAACACTAGAGTAAATCGAAAAATACTAGACATTTCCATATCAGTTCAGTCACCTACAGGATTAAAACTTTTTCATAGAAAAGAAAATGTCTCTCAACCTTGTCCGGAGTAAAAGTACCAACACAGTCGCTTCACTTACTCTTATTAGCTATAAAGCAAATTACATTAATTACCAACAAAACTTAATAAAAGCGGATCCACCTACAACTCACCAAATTGACATTTGAGTCGGTATCATAAAACCCATTAATAGCTATTCGTTTAATCGAACTAATGCTTTCGTTAATCGTTTACAATCAACTAAATGGTAGTCATAAATCTAGTTCACGTATAGTTGTGTAGTAGACTAATTGAGTAATAAATAGCTTGAACTAAGATATTACTTTCTTTAGGTTTATAGTACAGCCAAATGGGCTTTAACTTTTCTCAATTATTAAGATTACTTTAAGCATGTTATGTTCTTTTTTTTAGGCAAATTTTAAGCTGCAGCAATAACTATGTGAATTCGGATGTTCATTCTCAAAATACATCTTAAAAAAATAATTAAATTACAAATTAATAAAACAACAAAAAACTATAATATATTAAACTCAAGCCATAAAATCCACATTACTTCTATAAAGACATGTGTAAGTATTACATGTTAAGTGTATTTTCGCACGGTACACTCGCGCGCATCTTCGGAAGCGGAACCAACGCGTGCGCACGCTATGTGGTGATCAACGCATGTTACGTTATAAACAAACGATTGGGGATCCTTCGGAATATTGTCGATTTCATTCTGTGACTTATGATGATGGTGGTTCGTGTACAGAAGTAATGTGTATAAATTACTTACTGTTGAAAATTTTGAAATGTTTAAAAAAAAAAGAACATTATATGTAGTGTAGGCAAATATGTATATGAATTGTTCATTCGATTAAAATATCTTTCTTGAACAAGACTACTGACACGTTACAATAACTTTAAAGCTGTGTGTAAGAAGTTATTTTCCCTTACTAAAACATACGTACCGGTACACTATATGTATTGTGATTACCTTCTACGTGTATTTTCTTTTTGTGAAGAACTTTTAGTAATTAAATAGTAGCTACATGACCTTGTTTACAGTAAATTACTCTATCAATAAGTTATACATATAGAATGGGCTTGACCTAAATTAAAAACAATACCAAAGAACAAAATTTTATTGAAAAAATTTGAATTAAAAAGTTTAAATTATGAACCTGTTCTACTTTATCCGTTCTCCCACGGTAATTAGAATAGAATAACTTAAATGGATAATTATAAAAGTACTTCATATTAATGTTAATCTAAAATTTTATCAACATATTCTCTCACGTTTTTAATTTACGTTAGTAAACTACACATTTTTCTACCTATTTAATATTAATTTTGCATTGATCCTAGCTGACTTTAAATAAGTTAGAGGACGGTATTCAGCCTTATAATAAGTGCGTTAGTCCCCAAATACTAAGAAAATTGATTCTAGTTTTAGCTTTTTAATATTGGGAAACCATTTGAAACCTCCGATTAAGAGTTTTACTAAGACTTAAAAAAACAGATCACTAGAAAAAAAGTTAAGTATTTTTTTCAATTCTATTTTAACCTAAACTTTTCAATCTTTTAAGAATCAGTTATCGCTTTTCAAAATATAATTATTCTTTACCTACAGATCAAATAAAATCAATACATACGGAACCCATTCCGAATTTTTTAATTCGCGCTTGTTCTTTGAACATTATTTTTGTTTGGTGCCAAGCCTCCGGTCGGTATTTATAAACGTCTGAAAACATTCCTTGTTATTTCAGATGAAACGGTGTATTTACATCATACACCGCCGCTACACAGATTTGTCGGTATATCATCACTTTTTTAATAGTTTTACGTCGAGAAATTAAGATTATGTGCGTAATAGCGTTGGTAAATGCTATAGTATTTATACCAAGAATCATGTAAATCCGTGAATTAGTTTTTGCATGAAAAAATTACATGCAATAGGTAATAGGCAGATAATGTGATTATGGTTTTTATTAAAACCTACAACGTATAATTATTTCATAAATTATACTAGAGCGCACACGTACATCCTTAAAAACTTTTCCATTTATAATAGAAGAAGGATTCGTGGTACATATTTTAATCAAATAATAGATATAATTAAAACTAAGATGTGAATTGAGATGGCTTAAAAATCAACAATAACATGTAAGAATAAAATCTTGTGACCATATAACATGCGATTCTCTTGTTCGTGAAGTGTTGATTTAGTTTGAACAAAACAAAAATAAAATGCTTTTATTTATAAAAAAAGAAGGTAAAGAAAGCAGAAAAGTATTGGCCTAGAAAAACTCTAAAGAAACAGTGTGTTTATTTAAATAGAGTAACAATCAATCCAAGACTATTCTACTGTCCTTAATGCAAGTGAAGCGTGTCTTTCTTATAGCCCTTTATTTCTATTTTATTAAGTTATAGATCATCTACTACCATTTCCCTTAAATGTTAGTTCATCTCCAAATCTTTACCTCTCGTCATCAGAAATACATTATCACTACATACTAGATATATAACCACTGAGTAGTAACTCTGTTAAAACCTTTTCAGGAAATCGCTTTCTCCTATTGAATTGACATTACGTATTATTATATGTTGTTAGGTATTGTATTATGTACAAGTATTGTGTGGTGTTAGTGCTCGTCACGGGTAGTTCACTTTAAAAGCGAACATAGTTCTAGTATCAGATTATTACGTACTTGATGTCTATCGGCCGAAACACGCCATTTAGTTATAAATTAACTACGTTTATTTCATTTAGATCGCAGTTTTAGTTTTAATATTAGTTGTAAAGACCAGTTGTTAGCGAATGAGTAATTTAAATGATAGGAATAGTTTAACTTACCCAAAACAGAAATATAGGGCTGCGGTCAAACGTCTGAAACAAAAATAAAATTGATTCGTTAGTAGGTGCATCTTCCTACATTTTTCCATATTTATAAATAAAATTTAAGTACACATTATTCTCAAGTTATTAGTTATTGCTTGTAATAAAAAACATTAAAAAACCATCAAATATCATTCAAAGCGAAGTGAAGCGCCCTTGTCATTAGCAATTTCACTGAATTTCTGTAAAGTTTAAATAAACTGAACTGGCCAGTTACTCTGTACTGTTGAAAGTTGTTGCTAATTACCGAAGAAAATGTCTAACTCAAATAATGACTGGAAACTAAATTTTACTTCGTTAAATTAATGGAGGCTTACGTCGAACGCTTCATAACCAAAGTAATCACTTTGGGCTTGTATTTACTTATTAGTTGGTAGGTACGGCAATAATTACTGTTTTGGTGATAGATTTTTTTTTTCAAAAACTCTTGCCTAGTTCTTTATAGTGCGTTTTATAGATTTTTGCTTTTACTCTTAAATAAAACCAATTTTAAATCTACAAAACCATTAAGTTTACAAAGTCATTGTTTTCAACGTAAACGAATCCTACGAAATGGGTAAAATTGATTTTTGAAGCTTTTTGAATAACAACACCGTTGAATTTTGCATTATGCTGTCATTGTGCTTAGACAAAAAGCATATTGTTAAAAACATACAAGACAATTGTTAGATAATTTGTACACACAACTATTCAGCAGAACAAAATCTTTGCTGTGACAATTGCTTCTAAAATCCGCGACAATGCGTGTTGTTCCTGATTTTTTGCTTCAGATTTGTATAAAGGTGAGTAAATTTTGAAATAAGTTGTATAAAAGTTTGATATAGAAATTGTACTTTGTAAAATTCGCTATTCGAGTCAGTGTGTGTGTATGAAGGTATATGCGATAATTCCTTTTTTACCATTTTTTGAGACAGTATAAATTTCATAATATGTATAAATTTCGTGGATCGTTGTTTGACCGGTATGGACTTCTAAACTACTTAACCGATTTAAATCAAATTTGCACACCGTGTGCAGTTTGATCTAACTTAAAAGGCAGGATTGCGTATTACTTGAAATTAAAGTCATTTTAACGGGTTTTTACGTGTTTATTAGTTAAGTTAGTAAGTAATTTAGTAGACCTGTGACCACGGAACACTTTTAACATTTTTAACATTCGTAAATCTAAGAAGTTGGAAAATAGCGTATATCTCAAATTATAGTCGCAATATTATTTTATTGCAAAATATAATATAACAAAAACCTTAGCCACAGCAATGCGTGGCTGGTCTGCTAGTATGTTTTTTTTTTTCACTTAAACAAAAATCCTCTGCAAAGCAATAAAGTCGTAAAATACACCGCATTACCAAGTTACCTGAAATGACTCGCTAGATTATAAAACACAAACAAAAAAACTCAGTGTCGCATAATCCCTAAGATGGCGTCGTTTAACATCCTAAGTTGACATCTAAACGTCACAGCTTCTCAGCTTTCAAACTCGTTTAATTATACATAATACCTATCTAAAATGTTGTCCTGTACTTTACGTAAATTGGACCTTAAATACTTCGAATAATGAAAATGAAAACCAGTAGGAACCGGTTCGGTGGAGTACAACCAAGGTCGGTCCAGATCTTGAGGTGGTGGACACTTAAATTACATAAAATTACGCTATTTACATATTTTATAATTAGACACTTTGACGTTATCCGGTTTTATGTAATATCGGGACTAAGGTAATAGTGGCGAGATTGTGATATCAATTTAATACCGCCTACAAGGTCTAGTTTAGGTGGTTAGGTTAGATAACTTGCAGCAAAATTAATTTTCAATTAATATTAATAAAGCTACGCATTTGTTTGTTAGCGTAAAGGGAAATATTATGATAATATTTTGTTTAAATGGAAGTTTTTAGAAATATCCTTCGGGATTTAAATATAAATAACAGTTTTCGTTTGCCGACTTAATTTAATAAAAAATAACAATTGATAGTCTACTTTTTAAGGTCGTTTAATACCTAAACCTTAAGCATTCATTAAATAAAACAATAGAAGTAGGTTAATGATTATTCAATAAACAATAACATTAAATACATATTACCGTTCAATATTGTAACCGTGGCGTACATACCGTTATATTCGTAAAATTATCGTATATTTTATTCAACGAATTTATAATTTGTCGTCGAGAAATACCGCGTTGCCAAAACCGCAAACTATAGAAACGCCATTAATAAACAAAAGGCATTCAAATTCATGACATCTTGAGTCACAATATTACGTGCACTATTGACTCTGTATTATTGCTTCTAGAAAAATTACATAAGTCAATAATAACTAGTTGCGAATTGCATACTTTCGGTCAAGTGTTTATTTGTCAATTGCATTAAGCTAACACGGTTATCAAGAGTTGATGCTATTTTGATGGCGATCAAATAATCTGTGTAGGTTTTTATGTCAGTTGGTTCATTTGATGAAAGATTTACCACTTTAGGTTTAAAATAATGCAGCATTAGGATGCGTCAGTCAGCAATGATTGATTTAACTGTCTCTCCTGCCTTTTAAATCGAAAGATGAACTCATATGTACTTATACTTGGTTTTCTAATAAATAAAAACTTTCGATTTAATTCTTTCAAAGGGCCAAGCTTAACATAAGATAATTTATTAAAAAAAAAAGGTTTATTGCAAGCCTATGGGTATATAATACCTATCTGTCTATGATGATTGTCATAATATTTTGTGTTCATACCTTAAATTGGATTGGTTTAACAAAAAAAAAATAGTCAAAAGAAAATTAGTGAAAACCGTCGTGAGGACTAAAATGACAATAACATCTGCAGGATATTTAAGAACGTCAATTAAAAAATTCCCACAGCCATATTTGTCAAAATTAAAAACTAGACTTTACCTAAACATTAGCAATATGCAAAACTGGAGAACCCTCATTTTTGACCGTTCTATCTGCAACACATGAGCTAACACACTTCACACCACTTAATCAATCACAATTACACTTTACATATCACAATTTATCACATTTAATAAACACTAATATACTTAATAGAAAAAGAAAACAAGAGAAATGTGTAAGACGATCTCCGCCCGCACATGACTACGGGATTTTGAGAGGAGTTTGTATCGCGGGTGCGCCCACGCAATCTGGCGTAGCTAAAACGAGACTCACTTGTCTTTCCCAAGGTTTGACGAATTCTCGCGGATTTTTGTAAACATTTCTTTGTGTCGATGTAAACAGCTGTGATTTGAGTAGTGAAGCGTCACGCTTTTTACGAGTACGTTGAGTATTTAGAAGTAAAATGCTCAAAATTACTGCGTGTAAAAAGAACTTAAGTATCACTTACGTCATTAATACACACTTATAAAAGAACTTGCCGACTGATTCAAAGAAAAGTCAAAGACAGAAGCTTCTAAAATAGGGTTATTCAATCCCTAACATTATATAATAAAACAAAAACGAAGCGAAATTATTTCCGCATTCGCAGTGGTTTTTCACTATCTTTAACTTTAAAATTTTATAGTAAATTCTTGAAGCCGCCAGCATTATTTATAAACCATAGTTCTGATGTGGTAAGTCGCACTAACCAATTTATATTTGTGGGAATTATTCTTATCTTTATTGTGTTATCGTGATTTCTTTGTCTCTGCTTATAATGGGCGGGGGTATGTCGAAATATGCGATACACACTATTCAAGGCACATCGAAAAAACGTTCAGGCAACTTCGAAAGAATAAAACGTTTCTATCTTTACCGTTATTTAATAAACGTGTATTTAACGAAAAAGGGGACAAAGCTATAACAAAACTAAAAAAAATACTCAAAAGTTGACAGGTTTTGTGACAATATTTATTGGAATATTTCATATACATGTATTAAAAACAATATCTTAATATTATGAGGTATGATACTCTATCGAAAGTCTAAAAAAGATTTTATTTTTAACCTCAAGTTTTGGGCATAATATTATTGAAAATCAAACCAGTCCTTAAACAAAAATTAAAGACATCTTGATCCTTGATCTCAGAGCTTGATTAGTTTATTTTCTTTGTATCATTTTTTTAAGTCTCACATTACAAAATCATATTGATTTCAGTCTGGTTTTATTCTCAAAACGACAACTTTACTTATCTGAATTTAATTTCGAAATCCACGTGAATATCGTAAAATTTATTGAAGTGTTGAAATTGTGGAAACGTAAGATTAAATAAAAATGTTTCTATACCTACGAGTTTAAACAACTTTAAATATACTTATGTAAGGAACAAGTGTAAATAATATATATGAATTAAAGACAAAGAAATGTAAAAAAAAACATTTTTCCAACATAACAATTGACGAGACTTGATAAAGTTTACTTTTGATAAACCTTTTGATATTTAACGTACAATTATGTGTACTAGATTTATTTATCTTTCTCGACGTTTTGGTATCACCTCAAATACCCTGTAAACGTAGAAACTTAACCTAAGAGAATTAATAAATAAGATTTAAAATTAACAGAACTAAGTAAAGCCATAAACTAGTTAAAACTAACAACAGCAACAGTAGTCACGGTTACAACAAGAAATTTCTAGAATATAGAAGAATACCTTATGCAAACGCGACTCAGTGAAGCCTATCAGCAATAATACATATGTGTTAAATGACCTATGTAGGTATTATTAGTATATATGTAACGTTACATTAATTTGCGTGTTCGGGTCAGACGGTGTAGGTATTCCAAATAAAATTATGTAAATTTTGACGTCTGACGCTCGCCAATATTTCAGGGTTGTCAAATCGGTTATAAAAACATACGTCACTAAAAACAATTGGTGTAGCATTTGTTAAAACAGTTGATTGTCTTTTTATAATAATTTATTGATTAATTTATTCATAAATAAAGTGATGTTTGCGCTACTTTATTTTTTAATTAAATGTTGTTATGCATTTAAACAAGAATATTTCTAAACAAAAACAAGTTTTAGATTTGGCATTTGTTTAAAAATAAACCAACGTTGAAAGACCGCCATGTTTGAATGCGTTATTTAAATCTCCTTAATGGGTAATATCATTCACAGTTCATTTAAATTTTAATAGTTATTGACAGTACCAGTATGAGTCGACCAAATTAGCCTTGCATTGGAATGTTACGTTTTTAAATACAAATCGCTGCTCAAACTAAAATGAAAACTATTGCATACTAGAGTGTCTATCATGTGAATCGACGGATGAGCCAGTGTTGTGGTTTACGGCTTAGGCACTCTTGCTAAGGCGTTATCATGTGAATCCACTCTTGAGCCAGCGTGGTGGCTTACGGCTCAGCCACTCTTGCCAAGGCGACTTCTGCTTAATTTTTTTTTTTATAATATAGGGAGCAAACGAGCATGCGCGTCACCTGATAGTAAGTGATCACCGCCGCCCATGACTACCCGCAACACTGTGGGTGTTGGGGGTGTGTTGCTGAGCCATTGACAAAATTGGGCACCGGATACCGCACTCACCGAACGAAACGCAGGAACATCGTCCCTACTTCATGTTGGTTTTCTGTGCGACGGTGGTATTTCACCGGTCGAGTCAGCCCAGTAATCGCTGCAGACAGAGCCTACAGCTAGACTCTATCTCTCTCAAATACTGGGATGTATCTAATTCTCATCTTCCCTTAACATTATTTCTTTATTTTTGTAAGTTTAAATATTACTCATTTAATAAAAATCATGAATATTACTCATTTAAAATAAAATCTGCTTATTATCAACTTACTTTAATAAACCAACACAATAATAACCTGACCTATTAACCGATTATGAATAGATACGAGCACATACGACATGTCAGTAATGTATCGCAGAGGCACGAAAGGTCGAGCAAGGTAACTGATGTAACACCGGCTTTATTTGTCCGAACGGCGAAAGTGGTAAAACCAGTTGAAGACGAGCCGTGAACCTTAGGGCTGGCACTTTGGAAATATTAAAATTAGTATTGTAATACATGCGGGACAGATTTATTTATTGAATTATGCTAGTGGAACAGAACTTAAAGAAATTAAATAAAAAAAAATGTTATATGTATATAACTTCACTTAGCAAAGTGAAGTAAACATTAATTTTCGCAGATCATGAAAATCGTTTAGGTTGTCGCATAAAAAATACGCAACAAGTTATACATTTTTTATTATTTAAAGTATCAATATAGCTTTACTTATGTGTTTTTTACCATATTCGATTAGGTATGTATCCGTGTTGCACATTTATAAAATGAAAAACCTTAATGAATATTTAATTTTATCACCCTCATTGCCAGCCCTAATTTGCATTAAGAGGCGAGACGGCGTCGAAGCTGATTGGCTACTGTGTTAGCGGAGCAAGGCGAGCCGACCGCGAATAATCACTGTTATTACACCAAAAAACATTATAACATCCTCCTTTTATGCAATATTCACTTTTCTGATGAGCTTGAAAACGAAATCGAACAAAAAGCGTAGTTGCCAGCCCTATACTAATTTGTTGCACGACAAAACGCCATTTGTGATTTTCAAGATATTTGCTCGTAATTTTAATACGCAGAGTTACTACTGTATTAAAAAAAATAGTGTTAGCAAACCAATAAATGCAAAATTAATTAATATTGTTTTATGAATTAAATCAAGTAACTAAGCCATAAAACCCTTAAGTTATTGCATAATTGTCTTTTCTACCTTTTGCATTATTTTAGAGGCTTATCGTCAACATTAACCCGTATACGCCAGACCTTACAAAGTATATTTTATAAAAGTTGCCACCATGAGCTCATACATAAATAGCCTGCATACTGCAATGAATAACAAGGTCAAGTTTAATATCTATTACCGTGTCATTATAGATAGTTTCCCTTCTTTTTCCACACTAACATTACCATTTTTCCCTACCGTTTTTTGTTTTCACATTGTTCGCTACAGATTAGTTCAGAGCGTAGCCTAAATAATCTTACTTAATCCCAATAATAGGGCATCGTTTCTTGGTCAGCCTAGTATTGCTCAATGGACGAAACAACGCAACATTGGCTGCGCAGACGTCGCTACTGCCTTACTTAATCCGCTATGGTCACTCTATTGCCAATCATGCTAGTGATTACTCGATTAATTCACAATTCCAAGACAATCGGATAGCATTATAGAAAATGATAATCATTAGCTGATTAACTTTTTTTTCATTATCGTAATTACAATTAATTAGGTAGACTAGGTTAATAATTGCTAGAATGAAGAGTTCCGCTAGATAGTTGAATTGTGTAATGTTGTCATGATATCTTCACCAAAATAGATCTATAAACAAATCATTACTACAAACGCAGTCGGTTATAGGTGGTAAGTAATTGGTGAAAATAATTTAAGGTACCTCATCAACTAATAAGGTTACTCATATTTATAGTATTCACAACATATACCCAGCCTACTTTTTTAATAATCAACACTAAACAAAAATAAAAAAACAAATAGCAAAACAGCACAAACAGGCAAATCCTTTAATCCATCATTTTGAATTTCGAATGCGTTTTTCCTCGTCTCTGTGATTCAATTGTCTCCCATTGACCCTGTGTCCGGACTACTAAGTACGTAGATAGAAGTCATCGTCTGCCAACCAAAATATCCTGGTACGCAACGAAAAAACACACGAGGCCAAAATGCACTGACATTGACGTTTGAATGACATGGCGGCAAAGATAGTGGCGCCGCGGTGCAGGCCCAGGATAATTCAGTCGTCAATTTATTGTAGAGCAACACACGGAACTGCTACCTACTTATATTGAAATTTCCGGTAATTATGAGTAGTCTACTCTAAACATGCTACTTTTTGCTAGATAAGTTTTATAGATAACCATTTCTTAATTTATTAATAAGAAAAGGCAGAGATCTTCTGCTCTGGTTAATTGCAATGCCCATTTTATAAGTTACTAGGTAGGTACTAATTAGAAACATAGTTATTACTTATTAGGTACTCATAGGGACAGATAGAGGATTGTATTATTATGTTTTAATTAGAGCAATATTTTTGCCTTCCGCTTGTTAATTCTTCTTCATATTTAAAAACAGTTAGTATTAAATGTTAGTATAACATTATATTGAACTGATAAAAGACATGATAGACCGAGACAAAGAAAACTGTTTCTTTGTCCAACTCGTAGTTTATTTAAAGAAACAATCAGAGTATAGTCAAATATGCAACAGTTATCAAGGCTAAAGAAGTGTTGAATAAATTCCTGATTTAAAAATTCCCTTGAACTGCTATACCCACAAGTTTTGTGAAGGTTAATACATTTTGAAGTGTGTCCGTAAGTAGGTAAAAAAATTCGACTTTATTTCGACTTATCCAAATTATAGTTACTTGCAGTGTCATACTTAATCTTTGGAAATAGCAAAGTCATGAACAATAAATGCTAGTTTAATAATGATTCACGTTTCAGGATTACATATATCTTCTACAATTAGCAAGCTATTAAAGCTATCATACATCTAAATCATACTTTAAAAAAAAGTTAAAAATAATTTATGACCATTAAAAACCTTATCAAAGTCCACGTAAGTGCAAACCTTAGTAAAAGTAAGCCACTACGTAATGAGGCCTAATTCTCGAATAGTTTTTTTTCGCTGTGACGAGACAGTGGTTTTGTTATGAAACTCGGTGTAGGTAAACTCACACCGCAAGGTCAAAGCCAACTGCTGGTCTTCTGAATATACTGACTACCTTTCACTGTAGACAATATATGTAAATAAAGCTAAGAATATAAAGCAATTCAAAATAGTTTAAGGAAAACTAAATAACTATCCTATTTTTTTCTTCTTCATCTTTTATTAATATCTAGTGGAAAGGTTTTTTCACCCGCTCTTTCTGGTAAACCAAACTGAAATGTTATTTTAGCTGAACTGTTTGTTTGAGTAAGTAAGCAAGTAATTTAAATTAAACATTTATTATAAATATTTACGTAAGCAACAAGTGTAAATGTAAAATCTAAGCATACAAAAAGTCTACCGACCCCGTTCGAGAAAGATCCGAAAGCCTCTGTAATGTTTTGCTGCATTGCGTTACACTGCCTTATGTAGATAAGAATGACTATAACTTTTTCAGTAAAGTGCGTAGTGTATAGCAAAGTTTTATAGCTAAAGCAATATTCACGAAGGCTTTTATAGTTACGCCACACTTATCATGGGAAAATTTGTTAGAGCTTGAACAATACATTTGCTTGATCCGCTTTAATGCCTACGTTGTATGTGATTATATGCGTATAATAATAATAATGACTTATTTTTGCATGACTAAAGCGAAGCCAAACCCTATGGTAAAGTCGTTATATAAAAATGTTACCGTAATAAATAAATTCCTTTTTTGCTGTTTCCAGGTAAAATCTTAAAATAAATCACGGAAAAACAAATTCTAAGAAAATCTAATTACCTAGTGCGTATTTTAAAAAGGAACATCTTAGTTTTCTTGTGAAACTAATCGTTGGTACGGTTACAGTAATTAATGCTAATGAAAAGCGAGATTAATTTCATTATAAGGTTATGCATCCGTAGCTAAACCTGGCCTAATTACTCGTGCAATAATTAGTTATATTACGTACACTCTTCTCATGAGTAATAAGTGTACTTAGAGCAGATCCTTGTGGTACACCGACAGAAAAATATTTATGCCCTCACAGTTAAAATTGGAAGCCTTTTGATGAATATGCCTTATAATGCAATAATTAACATTCAATAATTATTTTATTGACATTACGAAGTTAATATTGCATTTATCAATTGTACCTACTTTATGTTATTGGAATAAGTATCAGTTTGTATGTATGTATAGATATCTAACATCGATCTTACTTGGTATGTACTAATAATTAACAATATTTATTGGGCTTTAGATTAAACATCTCTTTAAATTAACATGAATTAATAGAAAATACAACAGGTAGCCGCCATTAGATTCAATCCAAATCCGCGCCCAACGGCAGTGACCTCAACCAGTGATGTTCATCGAATGCTAGGGATGTCCAGTTACCGATTACTTTTGTTTTACCGCTAACAGTACTAAGCTATATTCTTTCCAGGTATTTACACTGAAAATAATTGCCTGAAGAGTGGCTTCTCGAAAAAACAAACGCGTCATATTTCAACTATTACAGACTATGTTTCAGATCAAGGGCAAAGTAAACGAATCTTCCTAAGAGATAACTTATCATCTCATGAAGAGATAACTAATCTTTATCGGTGTTAGACGTGATTTCGCTGATTAAAATCGTGTAAACAAAAAACGAACGAATGTTTGGAACTAATGAACACTGTTAGAGCCTATTTTTGTAATAGATGGGTCACTACACCCTGAGCCAAAGTAGAAAGTGTATGTATGCGTTAGAAACTAAATAATAAAATAAACAAAAGCTAGTTTTAGTTTACACGCACAGAAGAAAATTTCCATAGGAATAGAAGAAGGTACAATGTTTTTTTCTGTTAACCTGAACTATTCAACACCTAAGATTACCTAATAACCCTTTTCTACAAAATTGTATTATGAAAGTCACATTCTTCACTACATTATCATCATCGTTACATAGCATAAATCCCTGCTAAACCACTTAACTGATTTTATTGCGATTTTCGCTATTTTGAAGAAATATTTACTTAAAATTGTAAATTTATTTATAAATAATTAAATTTCAGGAAGTGCTATTTAAAGTTAGCTAAAATTCAACATGTCGGGAACAAGTCGCTCAAAATTTTACCATTGCGAAGTGGGCGGGTCACTATTTATTTTTATTTATTTATCACACAACTACTTAACATAATACAGCATTGGTGACAATGTCTGAAAACCTTAATTAGGTTTGTCTAGACATATAAGTTCTCATTAGGTACATTACATATTTGTGTCTTACTTATTTCAAAATTAAAATTTGTTTACACTCTTTACATGAGTTTACAACTCGGTCATTCAAATAAAGGTATTGAAAAACGACGCAATCTATCTATCTCTCGCTCACACAATATAGTGGTGAGCGAGAGACAAACAGAAAAATCGCCATCCTTAAATGACCGAGCTATACATACAAATACACTACTTTTGACCTAAATGCTCTTAAATTATTATTATTATTTTTATTTGCCGAGCGTAGTATTAAATTACACAAAACAGTGCAGCGACTTACAATTATCTGGCAGTGTTGTTGTTATTATCTGATTCTAATGGAATGAAATGCCTTACAAGAATTAGTAGTGGTCGAACAAGTTTTACGCGTCAAGTTGTGAGTGTGTGCGCTGAGTAGGGTGACCAATCTTATGCAACACTAATCCAATGCAGCGTAATATTATTGATTTGGTAGGAATAGTATGTGCATTCGTTTTAATTATTCATAACATTAAAAAGTAAATAGAAAGATATACACTCACTTAAATATTTAGTTATTTACTTACTTATTTTAATTCTTTAGTTAATAAGTTTGGCTAGGTAGTATATTTTTAAGTTACGTTTTATATTATTATGCGTGATTTTATTTTTTAAATCTAAAGGTAAGCTATTGATGAGATGAGGAATTACATATTCTGAGGTTCTTTTACCATACAGATTTTGGAATTTCTGTGTACATAATTTTTTATTAGTTACGCTCCTAGTACATGTTGGATGGCTTTTAACTGTTTGAATTTCCGTGCGAAAGTACTGTTCTACGAGTAATGTAAATTCAACTTTTTGATGAATAGGAATCACTCCACAGTATTTAAAAAGACCCATGGGGTCTTCCCTATATTTATTTCTAATTTTTATAGGTACAATTAATTTGAGTAATCTATATTGAATATTATATATTTGATCTAGGTACGTTTTATATGTTCGACCGTAGCTACTCAACCCATAGGATAGTATACTTTCAGCTAATGATTTATACATAGTCAGTAGTATGTCGAACGGCACTTTGCATTTAATTATGTAAAATTTAGCTAGAATCGCTCTTACACTGTTACATACTTTATCTATATGTTTCGCCCAATTAAACCTCTCATCAATCACTAGACCCAAGTAAGTGTATTCTTTTACGTTTTGAATATTGATGCAATTATCGTTGCATTGAGCAGTATCCGTGTGTAGGCAAGTATGACTGTGGGCTACTACATTTATTTCATCTAGAAAGAAGTTGTGGCTAGACCGAACGTGTAAAAGTTTAGTTTTGTTAGCATTGAGTACCAGCCCAGAGTCATGCGACCACTTACAGATATTAGTAAAGTCTGATTGTATCATACTTTGTGCAACCAGGGGGTTTTCGTGGGCTGCTAATAAACATGTATCGTCAGCAAATTGAAACACTTTGCAGTGTTGGACAACGTCAGTAAGGTCATTTACATATGCAAGATAATGCAAAGGTCCGAGCACCGATCCTTGGGCTGTTCCCTCAGTAATATTGATTGTTTTACTGAGTGTTCCTTCTACTTTTACTTGGAAACATCGCTCTCTAAGATAGTTTTTACACCAGTCTAATAACTTGCCCCGTATGCCACTTTTTTCTAATCGTTCAATCAGCAGGTCATGCCGCAGAGTATCGAACGCTTTGCTGTAGTCTATAAAGACTAGTATTACGTGTTTCTTGGCATTTAAGTTGTAGTTGACCTCATCTGTGAAACGTGACAATAATAGTGTAGTACTTTTGTGAGCCTGAAATCCGAATTGTTGAGTAGATAAGATGCTATTACTTGTGTAGAAATTCTGTATTTTATTGCAAATATACTTTTCAACAATCTTGTCTATTACTGGTAATATAGTAATAGGCCGATACATTGCGTAATCATGTGTGCTACCACCTTTATAGATAGGGCGGACAATACCTGTTTTCAGTGGTTTAGGGTAACGTCCTACTTTGATACTGATATTTATAAATCGTGTAATAGCACTTACAATTTTATCCGAAAGCCTTATTATGTCTATTGCCCGAATACCATCAGCTCCCGGAGCTTTATGTGGATTAACACGTTTAATTATTTCGCATATATCACGTTTTTCTACTTCCGGAAAAAATATTGATTTATCAACAGATTTTTTGTAGCAATATTTTGGCAATAAATTTTGAGTACAGTTAGGAATAATTGATTTGATACTGTTTTGGAAATGATTTGCGAAATTATCTGCTATTTTTTGAGTGTTTCTTTCATCAAATGCTTTCTTTATAACTAGATAATAATGAAGGTAAGATTTTTCGATAAAAATCATTTAGTACGTTAAATTGCAATACTAGAGCAGAACAACACGAAGAAAATGTGTTTATTAATAAAACTTTAGTCATGTTGACTGCATTATTTTCCATATTATTCCGATGATGACTACAATATTGTTCAATAAAATTTGTTTACATCATACAATCGTAAACATGGCGGCCGACACATTTTATTTACTGGGTTTATTGAAACAAATGACTTTGTAGATCATCTTTAAGTATCTATTTTTAGAGACATATCTACATATTATTTTGTCTAATAAATAGGGTAACAGAAAATATTGAATATTTTGAAATAACAAATATTTTGTTTGAATACCTCTCAGATGTCGTTAAAGTTATAACTTCCTCAGGGAAAGTTAGAATGAATTTAATAATTATAACATTCTTAGCAACAAAACAAAACTATTTAAATATTAATTTTCTCACAATGTACCTTCAGGATTATTACCTTATTATTTGTTAACAAAATAAGACCATGTTTGCGATTTCTTTTAAGAAGTTTAAAATTCTTTGCAAAAAAATGATTTATTTTTTAAGTTACTTACCATCATTAACGAGGATACTGAACCTACCAAAAATAAAAATATATTGCTATCCTTTCTGCCCCCGCCCGCCAAATGTTAATGTTTTTAGGCAATAAATCGAAACTACATAGAATAAAAATTATCTGTACCATTTTCAGTAACTTCCGCAAATCAAAACGTAAAGGCATAGTAGCATTCTTCATCTGCCTATTCATCAAAATAATATTCTTTGATTTAAAAACAAATCGATTCATATTTTGAAGACGGAAATGACACGATTTTGTATGGACGGTATATAGTTTCTTATCCCTGTTACCAGAATTATGTTTTGGTCATTATAATAAGTAGGTATGTCAAAATTTAATCGACTGTGCTTTTGGTTTTAGCAGCGCTGTAAAATAATTTAAAAAGTAAAAATCATTTTTTATTACTCATAGTTTTGTACCTACTTAGAATTATTTTGTCTGTGTTTAAAACTGCATTTTAAGATAGGTACTTAGTTCCTACAGCTTTTTCAATCCAATGTTAAACATTTTAAGATTGGAGTCTACGTTTTTTGTAAGGTATTTTCGTATGTTAGTTTGAGTTCATTATAAGACTGTTTATTGACATTGCTCAGAGTAAATTTACTCAATCTTAGAGTAAATTTGGCGGTTATTTGAGGCATAACGAAATTCAACCAGTAGTTACCGCAAATCCGTGTCGATATTAAACTTTCTTTTTTAGTTTACGCTCTTGCACAACGACAAATAACAATTTTTATAGCTTCCATAAAAATACCAAAAACAAAATATGACTTCCAATACCTATTTGTAAGGAGTAATATATTTTATACATAATATTTGATCTAAAAGGATGCAAGTACAAAACTGAAAAATAGATTTACGGTTAAAATTTAATGAATTGTTAGATAATTATAATTATAAAAAAAAAATTGCGCAATAAAAAAACATATTTGGCCTAGGTTTGACATAGTTTAGGTATTTACCTACTACAAATTATGCAAAATTAAGCAAGATTTGTATTTTTGACAAATATTTTTGTTTCATTTTTCCTGTAATGAGCAACATAATATGCGCTTCAGCAACTGTCTCCCCTTTCTACGTTCGGTTAAAAAAGAGTGGTAAAAATGTTATTCCCATCCAAAAATGACAAACCTGTTTCACGAAATTCGTGCTAACGTCCTTATACAAAACTTGCTAAGCTAGAAATTTATAGTGTCTTGAAATTTACTTTATTCTTTAGCAACAAACAAGATTTTAGCTGCTACTTTTGCATGTTTACGTCAGCTCATCAGAGTTTAGTATTTTTTCTTATTAGTTAGTTATTAATAGGATGCTGAGTTGCGTGGCTCGAGTGCGTTTTGAGGGCTGTGTACTTAAAGAAAATATTGTTCATTTTCATCAGGTATTTTTCCGCTGTGGACTTTCGCTACCTCATTGCAACTACCACTAGTTGTGCGACAGTGGAAACCATAATAAGTGACAATCACTGAACAAAGTAATTATACGACGTACAGCCTTTGACTCTCCTACGTTACACCACGTTAGGTCGACGTTAAATACACCATTGACTAAGTAATTGTCAGTCAAGACTCGATTATTATTTTCCTACACGAAGTGGAACAATAAAAAATTATAGGCACAAATTGCGCGTGAGTTAGATGCCATAAATAGCCTGCTAACTTTAAAGATACAGTAGCAAATTTGAAAGTGTCCCACACGTCCGAAGGAATTTCCATTACGAGTCGTATTTTGTGCAAAGTATAGTTTTTAAAGTCTTTATTAAATTGTGTCAAATCGTATAACAGTGGGAAGACCAGTCATTAGATTCGTGGATAGCGTGGCTACAAGGACTACAAGACATAAAATTTAATGCAGTACGCATGCGCCAACAGTTGCATTTAGGCATCATTTTGGTTTTGCATGATGTTTTGCACCTAAATATTTTCCATGTTTATTGACCATTTTATAAGCTTAGGTTGCCACATTGGAAATAATGACGAAACCTAATTTTAACATGAACCCAGCTATAACTAAGATCTTCGATTTTATCGTTTTCCGAAGTAAAATCGATTGTAAAACATTTAAGCAGAAAATGTTTAGTTACTCCAGAAACAACTAGATTTACGTTCGCAAAGAACCTTTAAAAAAAATTACATTAAGCTGCAAATACGAAACTGAAATAGCTTATTCAGGAAACGCGATAACATTGAAACGTAACAAACAAAAAATCCTAATAATTGGTAGGTATGAAACAATCGATCTGTATCCAGCAACAAATTGATTTGTAAACATTGACCACTGTTTATTATTTGCATGTTGGCAGCATTGATAGTGGCTGGGTTGCGTTGCAGAAAAACGTGATTGACCACAAAAAAAGCGAAAAATAAGCGGCAGTAGAGTAGAGCGATCGTGCTTAGAAAAACATCGATAGTTACCGACTTTACGATGACGAATAATGAAAAGTGTACAACACACTCTAATATTTTGAATAAAATGCAGGTTGGCTGCACAACCTACTACTACTTTTTTATCTTAATTTTAATAAATTATAATTTAATGTGAATATAATTAAATCAATAATATGTATATTTAAAAGTATGCTACACAGTCAAAGTTTTATAATTCAAATAATGTATATTTAAAAGTATGCTACACAGTCAAAGTTTTATAATTCAAATAAGAAGAAAGGTAGACATTGCATTTTCTGGTAATAAGGGACTGTTAACTTTTCATCAATAGGTATGCCTAAGTAACTTACACAGATACATACTAGCGTATTAATAAGGTGTTTTCCTTATTGATTCATTTGATGTTGATGGAATTAGTAATATCAAGCATGAAAATCCGAAGAAATGCCATTAAAACTTCAATCAAGCGTCATGTCGCCCTTTCGTTATGGACAGCGATTTTAATTAATTTTAGGTGCCTACGGCGTTGGAAACATTTGAAAATCATTTTTCAACGCGTCACCATTTTTTTTTATCAAAGTTAATTTAATACGAAAGTAACAAACGGGTTAATTAATGTTTTCACATTTTACTGGATTGCAGGTTAATATTTGGATACATAAATGAAGTAGTTATTGCCCTAAAATTCTGTTGTCATTTCATCGTTATTTATCAATACAGTCCTAAATTAATTAACGTTTACATAATTATTTAGATCCTGAGATTTCTGGATCTTTCCTGTTTTCAGTATGCGTAAGTTTTTTTTTCTAAATACCTGCTTAAATAACAGTTATTTGTAAATATTCCTCACTGGCTTTCAATTAAAAAGACGTAAAATGCACGATACTGACTCTACAGTGTAACGTTTGACGATAACTCTGTGATCACAAATCACCCTGCATTGCAATTTAATGATTCGATAATGTTTTCTCATTTGGATAAAATCAATTGTGCCTGGTGCAAATTTTGGAAATATAACCCTAGAAAAGTGAGATTTGAGATTATTATGTGGCAATAAGTTATTCGTTAGGTAATAATATTTTCAAAATAAAATCAATTTGTCACGTCTTAACGATTTGCTATTTCATGCAAGATTATAGTTTTGAATTAAACTTTTATAAAACGCGACTTAGTACCTATTTATTTATTTAAAGACATTATTTAGTTCTTTAACCTTCTTTAGGCACCGGCGCTGCATTTGAACACACTTGGCTTTTCAAAAATAAATTAGTCAGTTTATTTTAATTTAATTATTAGCTTTGGATACCTATATGTTAACTGCGGAATTTTAGTTTGTTTTGCGCCACCTCACAGGAATCTTGAGTGCTATTTTCTGCACCTTATTTTAATTAGTTTGTGAAAGTTTTATCACTTAATCTTTCGCATATATTTATAACTAAATAAGACAACGAAAAATTACAAATAAAATTTACAAAAACAATTACTTTATTATTGTTGAACTTGTAGTTGATAGATTCATGCAAAAGTATTAAACTGACTTAATACATTGTCGTCAAATGGTAGGTAATAAATCTACTGAATAAGATAAGTCAGTCATAAAAATAATCCTAATAATATCCGTTTATCCAAGTAGAATCTTAAGCTTATTTTAATTCTAGTAGATACCATATAGTAGGTACATCTCAACTTAACATGTTTAGTTAATACCTAACGAAATGTGCCTAAAAATGTTTCAATATAAAAATTAGCTCCCAAGTACATATTTATACAACGTAATACCTGCAAATAGATGGCCGGCAGCACAACAAGCGCGACGTTTCCTAATCAAAACAAATGACACCTGAGTCAATCATAAAAAATGATCCAACTTTTTCTGTCCTAAATTCTATAACACCTTATCCTAATGTCCCACTTTTACAATTCACTCCGCGGACAAATTGAAACCGTTGACAGTTCAGAAAAAAAGTTTTTTGAAGTTAACGTGAAGAATTACGCGGGAACCGGCGAGAACGCGCGCGTCCTCCATAGCCTCTCAATAGGTACTGACTGGCTGTTACGTACAGACAGTACAAAAAACGTTTCGTTTGTTTAGTTAGAGGTGGTGTTACGTTTTCCTGATAGGCAATTTTCATAGAAAACTCAGTGACTTTGTATTTATAAAATGAAGATGCTTAGTCAGGAGTGGTCAGGATTGTCTGTCCTCTGGTGTTAAATAAATAGCTGTTTAACTATAATCTTGTTCAAAATAGGTATTTGGCGATATTATTTGCATATTTAGGTTCTACGCACCGTTTACAGTTTATTAGTTAACTAAGTATTTTTATGTCATATATAGGTAATATAAAACATGCATAAATTATCTGCATACCTGAACCTACTTACGCGAACCTTGAACTTTATTTTTTCATAACCATTTCGACAGGCAAGTCTGTCTTGTGACATGATATAATATAATACCTACTTAATTATAATGTATTAATTATAAATAATGATTTATTTGTAAATAATAGACGCAAAGCTACGGGACGGGGCGAATCGTGGTGATCCAGAAACTTCAAGCACGGTGGCGTAGAAATTGACTTGTTTTGATAAAGTTTTAATATTTTATTAATAAATTAAATTTATAAAGTTGATGGTATCAGGCGTTGCTTTGCGGAAATCCATATATATTAAACTTTTAGTAAGTAAGTAAGGTAGAATACCCAAATATGGAAGTTATAAGGATTGTTTTTTCGTTTTTGCTCTATAATTTATACGTTTGAATTTACACGTTTCTGGGAATTTGCACGTTGATAAGTGGTGTCTTTAAGAATAAGTTTTCGATTCTTAAAATAAGATTATTACTAGTTTCATCAAAATAATCTTAATTAAATATACCCTCTGTCAAACTCCAGTTATGGCAGTCTGATATCGGACCCCTAAATATACACAAAGTATTGACAATTGGGCAGTCGCTACATTTGCTGCTCGTTTAAAAACTAAAATAAACAATTTGAAACAGTTTACTAGTATTCAAGTACAAGATGAAAAAAAAATATATTTCAAAAATACACTGATTGAACGTAACTTCATAATTGGGTCCAAGCATATAATCAGATCCAATTATGAATTTTGAAAAAAAAATTGTGTGAAATTCCATTGGGGTTTTATGTTGGAGCGTTTTATTAAACTTTAGTTATCAATGGTTCCACCCATAATTACAATAAATAACAACACAGTTGCTTATGTCATTTGAAAAGCTTATGAATGTACCTACTTGCGGCGCGATCCTCGTAAGAAATTCTAAATTTTTCAAATGAAAATACCTACTTCTGGAAAAAGGTTTTATTGTCGAAAACTAAATTGCGGATAGCCCTAAAATTTGATTTCATAGCACTTTGAATACTGGCATGACTGATTAAAGTTGCTAATTCAATAAAATAATTTACCAGGCTATTTATTTTTGAAGAAATGTCGATGAAAAACCATAATTGGTCCAGCGTCGTAATAGGTTCCGTTACAGTAGGTACTGTGCAAATCCGCCATCATTTCTCTACTGGCAGTCAAGCAGGAGTTGAAATACTCGACTTGACGCGGTTTGGACAAAAGGTACCTAAGTACCAAAAGTTTTAAATTAAAATTATATTTTTTCCAAAACAAAAGCGAAACTATTTTTACTGTGTAAAATGACACCCTGCAGCACGATCCCGATTTTACTTCACTTGAATAAATTTTTCGTCAATGTTCTATGTTATTAATTTGTAACGAACGGTATTTTAATTTATTTTTCGGTAAGTACCTATATTCAAGCAGTTATTTTTTTATAGATTATGTTAACAATCGTGGATAATTATTAGTGTCCATTCAAGTCTTGTCACACGTGATATTTAAATCTTGAAAATTTATGAAACTGATTACATATGTAGGCATCAGTGACCGACCGAAGTCAAACTTAGTTAAAATGACCATAGATAAAATCAGCTGGGCTGTTTTGCATCTTTAAATGTCAAGTCATCTTAAATGTTCGTACTTAAATAAAAAACCTCAATGTCCAACTGAAGTCGATTAGACACTAGTATAGCAAATAACCATTCCGGGTAGACACCAATAGATGATTAAACATCTAGTCAATGTTTTTTCAATCTGTTAAATGTCTACATAACGATGGCCAACTCAAGCCAGTTAAAAAATATTACAAACAATGGACTAGTGGAGATCCTAGTTACATCCACCCATGAGCCATTTAACAAAACTATTAACTGAATTAGCCAAACCCAAGAATCGAGCTCGGGCGGGACCTTCCACTTAACAGACCTGTAGGTATACATGCCGCTACGCCATTACATATCTTCAAAGTTGCTTTACGAAACTTTTTCGTTACCGTTGAACTATCTTATTCCCTATACATTTTACAGTTTTTAACTCATCTCACATAGTAAGCCAAGTATTGCCTAGAATCTTAAGGTAGCAGAATGCCTAGCCACTAAGGTAACACTATCAGTTACCAACCCAACCCCGTTACCTCAAGATCTAAAACCTGAACAGTCTTCTTGAGATTTTTCGTATCATGACGTTTCTTTCATGTCTTTTTGTATTTCATACCAAAGAAATCATGGCTCAGAAACAAATGACCAATAAACAGGAGGAGACAGCGTGGAACAACTTTTTCGCTGTGCTCGAAACAGAAAAAGCTTCCAAGAGCTGATGGCCAACCTCCAGTAATGGTGAGGCACTGGAAGATGAAGAAGAACAACGCTTGTTAATAACTTCCAGAAATCGTGATGGATTTTAAGATTTTAAGCTACACTTATATATTAATAATATTTTTACAGCTGAAATATGCTCCTTATTTCTGTAACACAACACAAAATTATGCAAGTTAAGTCCCTTGTCAAACAATATTTTTAGTTATTATTACTGCCTCTACTACGCCCGCAAAAAAGCTCGTTCGTAGCTGAGTTTAGTAGTTTAGTTTAGTAGATCGTAGCATTAGCAGTATTCTTTATAAACAATACTAAATTACCGTTTTGAATTATTATTGTTTATTGAAAGCAGCAATCAAATACGTTTTGAAGGTAAGATAATACGAATATACAAAACAAACATACAGCGACTTTACTTTTTATATCCATATTATTATTAAGAATACCTAACTAACTATATTAATAAGAATACCTAACTCAAAGTGAACGTTCCCCAAACCCAGCGTAGACGGATTTTCCGTCTACAGAACGCATCAATATTTCTGATAGGTTGGTTAAAATCAGTAGCGACATCTGTTCTAAATCCATATAACAATTTTTTATTAAAATAAAAATAATATATGCATTTACTACCTATATAAATTTTTAAATCGTTTTATATTATTGTCACCCAATTCATAAATAAATTATCTTAATAATATTGCATTTATAACTTTAAATTTTTTGCCTCTTTAAAGTTGAATTTTTTAACTTTAGGTTGGTAGTAGTGTGTGACCGTGACAATTTTTCGTTCATGTAAATCCGCTAAAAAGAGTAAAATAACTAGATTTTTACTCCTTAAATTTACTGTTTCCTCTTAGAAACCCGCTATTATAAATTTGCTTCCATTAATAAGTGAATATCTATTACTACAGTGATGAAAAAGGCAATTTTAGAAAATGTTATTGTGCAGTGTTTCTCATAATGGCGGCCCGTCGCGTCCCCCGCGCCTCCATTTCGGTGACAGTCAGATTATGACAATCCTCAAGCGTAAACTTTGAAAAATGTTGATACAATATTTATATTTTGTTATAAGTTATTAGTTTGTTACCCTACATGGACTTAAAATGAATTCTGAGCACCACAATATGAATACGGGTGGTGCCCAGCCACTTGGGAATTCTGAGGTACGAATTTGTCATGTTGTTTTTTTGCGATTCCAGTAAGCAAATTTTTGCACCTGTGCCTTTGCTTACTATTAATGATTTCAGCAACAGACGCAAAGAGCTCAAACAAGTCAACAACAGCAGGTAAATAATGCGCCTCCTTCGTCGACATCGGCGACAGATTTACGAGTGAATCAAGCTGCGGTGAACGTTGCTTTGTCTAGCGTCGCTAAATATTGGGTGTTTACTAATTTATTCCCTGGACCAATACCACAAGTTTCAGTATATGGATTGCCGGCTGGCACAAGGATCGAAAATGGGAAACCTATACAGGTAAATCCAATTTATAATTGTATTTTTTTATATAAGGATATTTATGAATGAATTTCTATCAATCATAGTCTAATAAAAAACTCTGTGAATGACCAATGTATTAATATATTGCAGGACCTTGGTCAGGCAAGCATACTCAATGGAGACCCTAACATTATCCTCGGTCATGCTGGACAAGCCCAGGTTACTGTTTCTGGAGCTAATGGCCAACAGATTCCAGTTTCACAAATTATTGCTACTCCTGCAGGACAAGGACATGGTAAAACATTTTCTATTTCTATAACTATACAAATATTTTACACAAGACTACAACTGACCGCTCCTTTCTATCTATGATGCCTATTGTAAAGTAGTTAAATGAGTATCACTGTGGTAGCTTAAATGTTTTGTAGTTAACACTTGTTAGCCTTCAACTGCCATAGAAGCCTACAGGTGTTGACTACTTTTGATGAAGTAGGCCACAATAGCTTGTTTACACACAATAAAAAAATTCTTATACACATAAATATACTTTTGCATTTGTAAAACATGCACTGGAAATTAATATCATTATAATCAACATCAGTTTCTGTAAAGTTTATCTACTTAAAAAATTCCAATGGTTAAGACCCTCCACTGAAATTTGAGTTGCTTGATGTTATCGTAATTTTATACATGTGAGAATCTTGATTAATGAAAATTACAATTAACAATTAACCTTGCTTATAGGTGCTTTTATTTGAGCCATTTTTGAAATTAGCTTTTATTTACATTTTCAATGTTATTTCAGAATTGGTTGCCCATAATCAGCAGCAAGAGTTATCATCACAATCTGGTGGTTCCCCGGCACAGGTCACAGTTACTGGAGGACAACACCAGGTACCCAATAATCGGGTGGAATTTGTACAACACCATAGCATTGATATGGTAAATCACATAAACACAATCAAGTACTAGACGGAATGCTCCAAGTGTATCGCTGTGTAGATAGTTTTTTTTATCTTGACGTCTAGTGGGAGTACTAGCAGACTCATGGGGAAATTTCAAAAACTATCAACTTTGCATGGACTACTTTAGTTGACTGTTTCTATTATGTTTAAGTACTTGTCTGTTTCTATAATGTTGAAAAAAAGTTCCTATGTAGTGTCTTCTCAAAACATAAACATATTTATTGTAGGTATTGTTCAGCAGTAACTTTACTTAACTAGCATGATAAAAGTAATAAATGTTTATATTTTTCAATATGCATGTAAAATTCTGTCATAAATTACAAACTTTAGATACTTATTTTAAAATAGTTGTTCAGTTAGTTACACACAAGTTTTTACTGACACAATTATTATGTTTAGCAGCACCACACACAACAGATCATACAGCAACAGCTGATGTCTGCCCGGTCGGATCACGCCAATCAACAGGTTTGTATACAAATCAATTAATATAACTAGCTGCTTCATGACCACTGCATATTGTGCATAATTGAATTATCACCCTGTACTGCAAATACACATTATTTCTATTTCTTGCTGCTTACTTGATCACCTTGCAGCAGGTTAGTGAGGTAAGTAAGCATCATGCACCTCGTTTTTTTGTCAAACATCCAGCAATGGAAAATTATACTCAACTGAATATTGTGCTCATAGATTCAACTGACAGTCAGCGAAGATGGTATTGTCACTGTGGTGGAGCCAGGAGGCAAGATGGTGGACAAAGAGGAGCTTCATGAAGCTATCAAGATGCCATCAGATCACACCCTCACAGTGCATCAGTTGCAACAGATTGTTGGACCACAGGTAAGATATTTTAATAGAAAAGTGTGTCTTTGACGACATGTCAATTTCGGTAGAGGATCTTCAGGTTCTAAAATGCTAGTTGAAATCTCTATTTTTTTCTATAAAATAAAAGTTCTGTGCCATAAGTTTGCTATAAATCCCTTTTTAAAGAGGCGAACTACCATATGTTTATAATTTTATCTTTTCCTCAGGTAATAGACAATGTGGTGCGCATAGAACAAGCTACAGGCGAACCTGCGAACATCCTACTTACCCACAACCCAGACGGAACCACCTCTATAGAAGCCAGTCCTGGTGACCAGCTTATTGTGAAAGATGAAAAGAACTCTAAAATTGAAACTGCACAGTTTTCAATACCAGCTGAAATTAAAGATATAAAGGGTATTGATTTGAAGGTATGTCACCTTACTCAAAAAAAAAACTTTATTATAGTTTTCTTTCTATAAACTCTTCGATGAAGAAAACTCGTATTTTTTTCTTAAGCATTATAATAATATAAGTAAATAATTGCAGAGTGTTAGCGCCATGGGTATGGAAGGTGCAGTGGTGAAGATTTCAGCAGGAACAGCAGACCATGATCTGCATGCCATGTACAAAGTGAATGTTGAGGATTTATCACAACTGCTGGCTTATCATGAAGTGTTCGGAAAACTCAATGCTGATGGACAGCCACAACAGCAACAGGCTAAAGTAAGTTGTTAATCTTAAAATCTTATAGGGAAAATTAATTTAAATTATTAAAGCATCATTATACAAGACCCTATGCGTGAAAACTACATAATCAAATATATATGTTACGGCTAATACCCGAAGTGCGGCTACACCTAGTTTTAGCCGGTTAGAAGTGTGTTGATAAAATAATAATATGGAAAACTGTAATTTTTTTTTTATACCTATGTATATAAAAACTGGCTTCAATAATGAGGCGACGGAGACCCGCTACGCGGAACTCCTTTTTCTGGGTGGTATCAAAAAAGTAACCTAACTAACCTAACCTATTGATGTTCTAACCGGCTAAAACTAGGTGCAGCCGCACTTCGGGTATTAGCCGTAACATATACATAACTAAAAGGTGCAATTGCAATGAACAGTTTCGTTCGTTAAAGTTTAACATTGGAAACATACTCATTAGTAGCATATTCGTGGTTCATTTTCGGAAGTCACTGACGCTTTTATGTTTGTTGGGCAAAACTAAGTAAAAATCGGACCATTTTTCCATGAAAAGTTAATAAAGTTATCTGAAAATTGATGGTACAAACTCAAAGAGTGTTTATTTTTTAGGTATTAAATGAGGTTGAAGTAGAAGTCGAAGCTGGCACCAGCTCTGCAATGTCAGAATCAGACAACTCACCGGGACACCATGCATGTGATATCTGTGGAAAAATCTTCCAGTTCCGATATCAACTCATTGTACATAGGTAATTTTTTTTTTTAATTTTTATGCATTTGTTCTCCATAGCATAATACATCGCACCTTTAGAATTATAGGGACCTAATTCAAAAGTTCATAATTTTGACTTTATTTCAAATAACGACCTAAAAGTCAATGTCACTATCGACTTTCATTAAAACATGGACTGATTTACATTTTTGGAATAGGTCACTATAATTCTAAGGGTGCGACATATTGTATGACCTAGTTGTGTAATTTTTCAATGTCATTTGGTCTTCCCAATCTACATTGTTTCAAATAATAGATAATTATTTAGTGCTAATTTTGTAATTTATCATACTTACCTTTTATTTGACGTTTGAATTAACAGGAGATACCATGGCGAAAGCAAACCTTATACATGTCAAGTATGTGGATCCGCTTTTGCTAACCCATTAGAACTTTCGAGACACGGAAAAACTCATCTTGGTAAGACTTTTTTAAAATTATCATAATAAAAAGAATACACTGTGGAACTGAAAATAAATCAGCATTTCTTTACAGCTACAGCAACTAATGAGGTCCATGAAAGAAAGCGTATTACTCTAGAAAAGCCTTATGCTTGCACTACTTGCCAGAAGACCTTTGCTCGGAAAGAGCATTTGGACAACCATGTCCGGAGCCATACAGGGGAAACTCCATACAGGTAAACTACTAGAAACACCATGGGTTCGATTCCCAGTCGCGATGCTCGGAGACCCGCGTTCCTTTTTCCAGTATCTATAACTTCAAAACACCATACCAGTAAAAATCTCGAAACTCGATAAGATTTTTCAGCAGTATTGTGCACTGTGCGTATAAACACAAGTTAACAAACGTTTTTTTATTATTTGGACGTGCGTCGGAAGTAATTTTCTATTTCTCACCAGACGTTTCCATTCCGCATCTAAAGTATTGCTCATTTTGTAAATAAATAACGTGTTTGTGGTTATACCTCGTAGAGATAACAATAACGGACTATAATTTCGCGGTTGTTGGTATCATTTATTTAGCCATAATGAGTTGCAAAGCCACAGAACTTAAAAAACATTTATAGCCATCGTAATATTACAATTGGTGCCAACAGAATGATTACTCCCTATTTATCATCGTAGTGTTTTTTCAAATGATAATAGTTAACATTGACCAAAATAAGTGGATATCAAACTTTTATTACTGTATATTTTAAAGGGAAAAGTGCAGACGAAACTTTCTTTAACATTCGAAGATAATAATTAAACAAAGCTATTAAATCTATCACTGATCTGTATGTGGTCAGGTTTACCTTTTTACAAACATACTTATATGTGTACTAGTGGCCGCCCGCGACTCCGTTTGCATAGAAGTCGGTTTCCCGTGGGAATGGGAAGTTTTTCCGCGGTAAAAAGTACCCTTTATGTTATTCTGAGCCTATATTACTGTAAAGTTTCATTAAAATCCGTCCAGTACTTTTTGTGTGAAAGAGTAACAAACATCCATACATACTCACAAACTTTCACGTTTATAATATAAGTAGGACTTGACTTCTTATAATAAGCAATACTACCACCACTAACAACCAAAACCTTTCCAGATGTACATTCTGTGCAAAGACCTTCACCCGTAAGGAACACATGGTGAACCACATCCGCAAGCACACGGGGGAGACCCCGCACCGCTGTGACCTCTGCAAGAAGAGCTTCACCCGGAAAGAGCACTTCATGAACCATGTCATGTGGCATACAGGTGAGGAGTGTTATGTGTTATTGGCAGGGTTATTGGTTTTTTTTTTTAAGTTATAGTTAGCTTTTTGGTGTTAAAAGTAGACTTAACTTGTCAGATTGAAGGCAAATATTTGATTCATATCGCCTGCGGTCTAAATAATTGTCACATCTTTAGTTACGATTTGACATCATTTTTCATATTAAGTTTTGGAGCTGATAAATAAGTCTGCATTATTCTAGTTGGTAACTGAATAGTGGAGCAAAGCAATGTTCACTCTCAATTTGCATATTTCTCGGGCATGAGCAGTGTCACATTGATAATACGGGACAAATGTGCAACATTAGTCTTAAACAGCTATTATACTTTAAATTCAAATACGTGACTTGTAAGTTAAAAAGATAATTGTTTTGTTGAAAAGTGACTCAAACTGTATGACGGCAGCTAGGATTCCAAAGTCTAAAAACATACCGAGTCGTAACCAAACTAACGTGTTAGATTTTTTTGTCGGTATGCGTTTTGATTTGATCACTTTTTTATTGACATAGAAATAAAATGAAAATCAGTATTATTGTGTGCTAGACAATAGTCCTACAAATTCAAAATTCATTAGTTTTATGTTCGTATACTAGTCATCTTCATTTGAGTTTTATCTGTTTACAATTTTAGTTTAGTAGCTAAATCACCCCCAAAATCCAAGCCCGCACTCAGAGTGGTGCAGAAAACCAATTTAATGATTCAACTATTCTAACTTGTGTGATATCAATCCTAACACACGCCATCTGTTACCAAAAATCTACGGAAAACCTCTATATTTCATACTAATCACTCTTGTGAGTTTTGTTATTCTGATATAGTTGCATCATTGAATTAATTCGTTTTTTCTGCCCCATTCCGTAGGTGAAACGCCCCACCAATGCCAATTATGTGGTAAGAAGTATACTAGGAAGGAACATTTGACGAATCATATGCGCTCGCATACAAACGATACGCCGTTTCGGTGCGACCTGTGCGGTAAATCGTTCACGAGGAAGGAACACTTCAATAACCACATATTGTGGCATACCGGTTAGTATACGTTGATAAGGCGGCTTGGATTTTGGTAGTTTTTATATTTATGCAGCTTTTTTACCTTTATTGTAATAATAACACTGTATAAATGTATTTATTATAACATAGAATTATGTATTTAGTATATGTTATTATTATGTATTTATTCTGTGTATATACGTAAATGAATCTAGGACTCTAAATATATATTTTTATTTTTAATTATTTTAAATTATTTATATTGCATTCCTGTACCTGACCGCAATTACTTTTAATTATTTTCTTCTTCCACAACCGGCTTGTCAGGAAGAAATCGCTTAAAGCGATATGGCCGCCTTTTGTTTTCCTTTTTTTTTGTTTAATCTTATGTAAATTTTTGTGTCTTATGCAATAAAGAGTTTTATTATTTATTATTATTATTATGATATTTTGCAAAATACTTGAACTTAATACTAATAAATAGTTGCAACACAGTAAGGGGAATATTGCTTTGCAATTTCAGAGATACGACTTATTTCTATTTGTAAATACGTCATACATTTACAATTGAAACAACATGTTCAAATTTTTTTTAAACATTCACTGTTGATATTACCCAAAGAAACCTTATTATTATTTATTTTTTTTATTCATCTTGGGAAACTTACGGCTAAATTACAACAAAAATACTTAAAACTATTACATAACTCAATGCCAATAAAAAGTCTCCACCGATTGCTATACATAGGTACTAATATCTAAAATGTTCTTGCAGTCTTATAACTTAATGCTTATATTATTGAATCGACTACCTCTATTTCCTTACTTTACCCTCAGGCGAGACCCCACACCGCTGCGACTTCTGCTCCAAGACCTTCACCCGCAAGGAACACCTCCTCAACCACGTACGCCAGCACACGGGGGAATCTCCCCATCGCTGCAACTACTGCTCCAAGTCCTTCACCCGGCGGGAACACCTGATCAACCATGTGAGGCAGCACACGGGGGAAACGCCGTTCCAGTGCGGGTATTGCCCCAAGGCGTTCACGAGGAAGGACCATCTGGGTGAGTTGGTAAAAATTAGAAAGGCTTTTAAAATGTGTTTTGTTGTGAAGGAACAGGACAGCGATCATTTTGATTTAAGTCGTCGTACCAACTTTGGTTGGTTAGATAAAAATCAACTAAAGCTGCCATAGTATAGTGTGGTATCCAGAGGGGCCGTCTGCAAGAAAACACCGAACACGAATCTTGAAATTCTAATCTTATTTCGTTAATAAAGTTGAAATAATTTAAGTGGAGCGAGCATTTGGAAAGATCGCGTTCAATGTTTTTCTTTTGAGACAGCCCCGCAAAATTACTGTAGCAGATTTTACTTCGATATTTATGTCTAGTGGCCGCCCGCGACTACGTTCGTGTGGAAGCCGGTTTCCTGCGGTAAAAAGTACCCTACGTCCTTTCCCAAGTTTAGTTCTTTCTTCATACGAAATTTCATCAAAATCGGTTCAGTGGTTTAGCCGTGAAAGCTTAACAGACAGACAGACAGAGTTACTTTCGCAATAATAATATTAGTAGGGATTTAACCATTTCATACTATCCTTTTTCTTCCAGTGAACCACGTCCGCCAGCACACAGGCGAGTCCCCGCACAAGTGTTCCTACTGCACTAAATCCTTCACTCGCAAAGAACATCTCAACAACCACGAACGACAACACACCGGCGAGTCGCCGCATCGGTGCTCGTTCTGCGCCAAATCGTTCACGAGGAAGGAACATCTGAATAACCATGTTAGGTGAGTTAATGGTATCTAAAGCACATTTTTCTGAGACTTTTGAAGTGTTAGGTAAGCACTGTCTGCATTGAAAACGAAATAAAAATCTCCAATAACAAGAATTACGATGACAATGCTGTGCTACAGTCTTCCTAAGTAAGCTTAAAATGCTAACTTTTCAATATCAAATCGACTTCCCGACTAACAAGGTAAGAACCCCAAAGCGTCTTGTGTGGTGTTTCCCCGAGTCCGGCTGTAGCACAGCACTGTGCATTCCGATTAATTTGAACCCCGTAAGTCTATATCTTTATGCTAGCCTAAGCCCTAATCTAAGCTAATTGCGGAATGACTCAGACAACATACGGGGGAAACACCGCACAAGTGCAGCTTTTGCCCGCGCGCGTTCTCCCGCAAGGAGCACCTCAACAACCACGTGCGGCAGCACACGGGCGAGACGCCGCACGCCTGCGACTACTGCGACAAGAGCTTCGCGCGGCGGACGCATCTCACTAACCATCTCAGGTATGTGGGAAATAGAAGGAAAGTGCCACCACTTGAAGTTATGTATGAGGTTAGAATAAGATTTATGAAATACTAGTGGAAGAATACCGCCCGCGACTCGGTTCGCGAGGGAGTCGGTTTCCCGTGGGAATGAGATGTTTTCCCGTGGTAAAAAGTAACCTATGTGTTATTCTGATGTATATAACCTACATTACTGTAAAGTTTAATCAAAATCCGTCTAGTAGTTTTTACGTGAAAGAGTAACTAACATCCATACATCCTCACATACTTACAAACTATCACATTTATAATATTAGTAGGATAAACAGTTACCTGTAGGTAGGCACCCAATGGTTGACAACCACTGGCAATTTAATTTTCCAAAAAAAAATAGTGGCCCTTTATATTTGTGTTTCTAATGAGTTAATTTTTATATAAAATAAGATATTTTATTGATTAAATCAAATAAAAATTTGAATTGCAACAATTTTCTAATGACGCATCTAGCGCGTCATGGGCCTCCCTGAAGGTTTCTTCATGACGCGCTAGGCGCGTCACGGGACAGGAGTCGGTTAAATAATGGAGAAGATAAAATTTGTAATTCAATAAACCTACATCCTCAAGTATTTGCTTCTTAAGAAATTGAATTTTATTTTATGTAAATAAACCTATAGTATGTATTTATTTACATAAATGTTGATATGTTACTAATCAACATCTTTGAACATACCCATCTAAAGTTACACTTCATGCCTAGGACCATCGAATCTTTCCGCAACTAAACATGTTTACCCTTGTCCGCAGACAACACACGGGCGAGACCCCGTTCAAGTGCACGTACTGCACCAAGTCGTTCTCCCGCAAGGAACATCTCACCAACCACATCCACCTGCACACGGGCGAGACGCCGCACAAGTGCCCCTACTGCACCAAGACCTTCTCCAGGAAGGAGCACCTCACTAACCATGTCCGGTGAGCTAACCTATATTTCTAAGCACCTCACTAACCATGTCCGGTAAGTTAACCTATATTTCTAAGCACCTCACTAACCATGTCCGGTGAGCTAACCTATATTTCTAAGCACCTCACTAACCATGTCCGGTAAGTTAACCTATATTTCTAAGCACCTCACTAACCATGTCCGGTAAGTTAACCTATATTTCTAAGCACCTCACTAACCATGTCCGGTAAGTTAACCTATATTTCTAAGCACCTCACTAACCATGTCCGGTAAGTTAACCTATATTTCTAAGGTAAATCGTGCCATATTGGCTTCGACCAAATTTAAAAGTTATAGAAAAAATAGTTTTTCTTGATGAATGCACATGTGTTCCTTACATCATAATCTAAAAATGGTAAGAAAGTAATTGATTTAGCTTCTAAGACACTTTGAGGGAATAAAGAATACGAAAACCCAATTTTGTCAGTTTTACCACTGCTTAATCTGTCCCATCTGCAGTAATCTCGCTTAGATATGTCAAATCAAAAATATTGTAGTTCTTTATAACGTATTTGTGGTAAAATTCGATTGTAATATTTGACTGATAACAGATTCAGAACTAAGGATATGTGATTGATTACATTCTTTTCGATTTTTCTACCGATCTTTTTCTATCTGTTGCATCTTTTGTAAGTCTAACTAACAATATCTTCAACCCCAGAATCCACACAGGCGAGTCCCCGCACCGCTGTGAACTCTGCCAGAAGACGTTCACCCGCAAGGAACACCTCACCAACCATATGAAGCAGCACACCGGAGACTCGCAGTTCACTTGCAAGATGTGCTCGAAGCCGTTTGCAAGGAAAGAACATTTAGTCACTCATATGAGGTTGGTTTTGGTGTATTTGAGACCTTTATGTTGTAGTGTTATACTAATTGTGTATCTATAATGGAACAACTAAGATCTAAGTGAAATGAAAGGAATCTGCAAATTGTAAAGACTTCATGCAGAAGTATTGTAATAATTGATATTTGCTTATAAGTATTGTGTTGTTATATTTAAGACTTTAGATTTATTATATGTATGGTTATACAGTTATGCGGACCTATTGTGAGTATGTTTTCACCTGACTGTTTTAAATCAGTTAGTTCAATGGAACAGGTTTTCCTTACTTTCTTTTCCTAACTTTCTTATACAATTATTATATTATTTCTTATTATTATATTCCAGATCGCACAGTTGTGGAGAGCGTCCGTTCAGCTGCGGCGAGTGTGGCAAGTCGTTCCCGTTGAAAGGAAACTTACTGTTCCACGAGCGATCGCATAAAAACAACGCCAACAAGCAATATAGATGTGATATATGTAGCAAGGAATTCTTCTGTAAAGGTACGAGTACATTTTCAAATATAACTTCATAAAAATACTTGCGATTGGCGATAGGCTTGCTGCTGGCAAAAAAAAAATTATTGTTTTAGAATAAGCCTCAATTGCTATTCATGTTCGAATCAACTATTTCTTAAAATTTCAGACTTACAACGGAATATATATGTGTAATGTAAACTCATAGAATACTAAACAAGGTGCCACATTTGGAAATGGGTAAATTAAACCAAAGCGCAAAGCAAATACTGCCATTAATTCCTTTCCTTAGATGAAATTTGATTTCGTAATCACTGTGCATATCTATAATATCACGTCAGCCTTATCACACATCTTCTCTAGGGTCGATGACTTTTCGGACTCAAAAAACTCGGGACACCTTGGCCAAACTATGGATTTTCAATTTGAATATTATTTTTTACCAAGGTTTCCGAGTTTTTAGTGTCCTAAACGTCATCGACCCTTTCTCTAACCATTGATTACCGTAATATCATCACCGCATTTTCTCTAACCATCGATTAATTTCCAGGTCACCTGGTGTCGCACTGCCGCACGCACTCGTCCCCGGCGGCGGACGCGGCGCCCGACCACTGCTCCGACCACTGCAAGGAGCCGCCGCTGCAGCTCAAGAGGGAACCCAGGTAATCTAGAGCGATTGTAACTCTCTACAACTCTAGCATTTTTAATATCATTACATAGTATAAATCCAAGTCGCTAAGTCTGTCTGTTTGTATGTTTGGCCGCTAACTCCTCCTTAAGTATGTAACGGATTTAAATGCGGTTCTCTCCATATTTTAGGGTATTTATTAATTTAAATTTGTAAATAAAGAACGTTTAGAAAAAGTTTTTAAAAGTTAGCAAAAATGCAAGGGTTCGCGAGCAAGTTGACAAAGTTACACCATTGCGAAGCGTGGGCGGGTCGCTAGTATAATATATGTAGCAAACGAGCATGCGGTTCACCTGATGGTAAGTGATCACCGCCGCCCATGACTACCCGCAACACTGTGGGTGTCGGGGGTGTGTTGCTGACCTTTGAGAAAATTGGGCACCGAATACCGCACTCACCGAACGAAACGCAGGAACATCGTCCCTACTTCAGTCGGTTTTCTGTGCGACGGTGGTATTTCACCGGTCGAGGCAGCCCAGTAATCGCTGCAGACAGAGCCTACAGCTAGACTCTACCACTCTCGAAAAGCTTGGAAACTTTGAAGCGGTACAAAGAGAACTCAGGTAGTTGACTCAGATGTATAGTCTAGAGTGGACTGTACTGAAGAGTTTTCTCTGCAACTCAAACCAGGAACCTAAGAATCACTTAACAGCATAGATAGAGTACTATGAAGAATTAGTCTATGCTGCAACTGAAGTTAAAAAACTACATACTCAACTGTTTAATTTTCATTTAACCAACTAAATCAACAAGACTTATCAAATTGTTTATTTAGACTTATCTTCATTATATTCCGAGAAAAACTATTAGAATCACAGATTTTGTTTGGAATAAAGATTTATTATACCTACTATATTTTCAATGTTTTGGTACAGATCGTCGGCAGATGAACAGTCAATAGAAGTAACGCTAACGCCGAATCCCGCCAACCCAAACACAATGCTCATAACTACCAGTAATACTAATTCTGTAAGTTACAGTAAACCATGACAACGTTTTAATACAAAAATACCTTGAATAAAATACTTATTTATCATTAGTATTTAACCAGGGGAGAAAACATAAGCCTGTTTTTTTTTTTCTACTTCTACAACCATGAGCACTCTTTCAGTACTTAAGATTAGAATGATAAATAACATTAAGTCATTTAACCCTACTAAATACTACTATTTTATTTCCCAGACAACAAGAACCAGCATACCCACAACTGGTTCAGTATCAACGGAGACATTCACCCACTCCACAGCCTCCGTCCACCATCACCCAGTCACTGTTAACTACTAACACAAGTGGATTGTGAATATTCAGACGATATTATCTAAATATGCATGTGGAACAATGGAATCCACGCGAGAGCTCATGACAATGCTCAAAGGCAAACTTGAAGATATGACACGATTTGTGAGTTAAAAAAGACATGGACTAAAAGTAAATACTATGTGAGTGATTATTCATATAATTTTTCCGTGATTCATAGAATTTTGTTCCGTGATTAAACAAGTCTAGGGCATATTTGTTTAGATCAAGTTTTGTACCAATTAGTGAGTTTTTAATTTGAGTGATAACAGCCATACCATCTTAACTTTTTAATAACATCTAGTATTATTTAGCGGTTACCATTGTACTGTAAAGCATGTACACATTATAAATAGATTGTTCGAATCTAAACAAGTTGTACAACAGTTTAATAGTATTTTCTATCGCGACGACGTTTTATCATGAAAGTGTGAAAGTTTACATTCCTTTTGGATCATTTTTCATGAAGGTTCCTTAGTATATCTGGTCTTTTGTGTGTATATAGTTTTAAGATTTAATTTTATAATGGGACCACATGATGTAATAACTCCCACAATTATGTGAATTGAAAATCAATTAAAATGGCCCGGCTTATTACTTTTAGACTAAAATTATTTTGCCATGTAGTAGATACAGTACAAGTGTGATACTGATTTAGTTTTGATTTATATGTTTGATTTTATTTGTAGCCATACAAAATAAACAGAAGTGGTGTTGTAATCACTTCTTAGTACATTATAAATAACTACTTAGTAAAGTAATTTTTAAATGTATTTACTTGTAAATAGGTAGGGTTGTTAGTACATGTTAAGAACAATATTTTATCATAAATATAAGGCCAGAAAATATGTTGATGTAAAAAATTGTGGAATGAAACGATTTTGAATCGTTGGTACATTGTATGCAGATTTTTTAGTTTTTATTTTGGGTAATAAATTAATTCAGATAGGGATATCCAGGCAAACGGTAATGCTTTTTGCAATATGGTGCCACGCTAATTTATATATTTTATATAGAAAAGTCTAAATCCCTATATTAGTGTAATACTAAAAACCTAATTTATGTTCAGTAATTTCATATGACGAAATAAAAAAAAAGTATATGCATTTGACTTGTTTTATTTTGTGATTTAGGAGGATTTAATTTGCTCAACTCAAAAGACTGACTGCCGGTTTCTGAATTGAGAGAAGTTAAGGGGTTTAAATAATAAATAAATTAAAAATAAACTTTTGCATTATAATATAACGATAATAAGTATTCAAGAAAAAAATATTTTAGGCCATTTAAAATTTTATCCCCTATTTATGTATGACGAACGATTTGAGGACAATCGACGTTATGCGAAAGGAGCGGCTCCCATTGCAAAAGTTAAGCTGAAACACGTTTGTATGGGAACCAAATAAAAAGGTTATGAAAATCTGGCAATAGTTTATCAGGAATTTGATTGTATGGGAACTAAATATAAATATTATGAAAATTTGGTATTAGTTTATTTGGAAAATGGTACGAAGGGAAACAAAAAGAAGTATTCTGAGAATCTGGTATAACTATATCTGGATTATGAGAATATGGGAAATAAAAAAATAGTTTTTGAAAATTTGGTTTTAGTTTACCTGGAAATTGATTCATCTGGGAAATAAAAAAAGGAATTGAAAAAAAATGTCATTCACAAAATCTGTCTTTTAAAAGTTCTACCAAGCGTTTTCTGGGTTTTAAGATTCGGGTAAACGAAATTCGAGTTCTTAACAGGTTACCTTTGGTGCACCGGTTGGTCAGCCAAAATGTTCTAGTAAATTTTGCGGTGAGAGTCAGAATGGCGGGTGTACCGTAACAGATTTGAACGAGTCATATATCAAACTTTAGTACCTGGGATGTACTATTTGGTACCTATCAAAGAAATTGGCGTACCTCTTTAAGAACAGAGATATAACCAAAAGCGAGTACACCCGCCACATTGACTGTCAGAATGGCGGGTGTATCTCCAGTTCTCGGTTATAGACATGTTGGTGACTTATTTTAAGTATACCAAATTTTAGTACCTTTGGTGTACCTTACATAAAAGAGCACCACATCTCAAAATATTGCTTGATTCCAAAGGAATCCAAGATCTTGGTTTTAGATACATTGTAGCGACATAGATGGCGCTTATCGTCGTAAACATTCTTCCCGGCGGTCCGCATTTACACATATGACGCCTAAGTACAGGGCCTCAAGTCTGATATTTTAAGTAAGGGGACCTTTTTATTGTCTATAATGTGCTTGTCGATGAAATATAAGCGAATATGGTAAAAATTTTGAAATCGATCGCCTTTTTAAGGGGTTTTGGGGTGTGGGAGGGGGAAGGGGGGAAGGGTCTGAACCCCTCCTGACCACTTTCAGCCGGCGGAAAACTTGGTTTCCTTAGAAAAAAAATGTTATCGTAACAAAAATATATATACCCACATGATAAATCAAGATTTATGCTTATTTATTTTGTGCACAGCAAATTGGTTTAGGCTTAGGCTGAACGCATCAATTTTACCTTTGCCTTTAAAAATATAACTTTCTACCTACATTTGGGTTAATTATTCTAAGTTCAAATTCATTCTGTCGTTAGACGTACTTACTGACTAACACTCCAACCGTACAGACACGGTCTCGCGCCAACGTATATCTTTAACGTGAAGTGCATATCATTGGTTCCCCTGGGTGATTCTCGCAAGAAATCGCCTCCAGGGCTAAATTACTTAAAGCTACCGGAGCCCCCTCAATCAGCTCAAAACTATCCCGGATTTTCGCCCGGACCCTGGGCGACGAGTACGGCAGCGCTGCCAGGTAGCATATGCGAAAACGGGAAGGTAGGCAAGAAGGAGAGGAGACTACGACCAAGAACCAGCGTTTGGAGACAAGACAAACCTATATTAATTACCATCTTTAAGGTCAGTCAATTTTTCCCTCCCTTTTTGACTTAGCGCTTTACCCCCCACTATATATACAAAAACTGGCTCCAATTATGTGTCGACGGAGTTCCGCTAAGCGGGACTCCTTTTTCTGGGCGGTTTAAAAGAAGTAACCTAACTAACCTAACCTATTGATGTCGTAATGTGCCAAGTCGGAATAAGACATTGCTACGGCGGTTGCGTTCCATTTCACGTTTTTCACATAAAACCGTTCGGTTACGTTCCGTTTGGCATAACTGTGAGAGTATTTAAGAATTTTTGGAATTTGTTTTAAAATATTTAGAAGTAGCTCCGGCAGCCAAAATTACTTCTAGGGGATTAAGACTAACTCCCTTAAGCCCCCTACACCACCAATACCCTCAAATTCGGGCGACCGATTTCAAAATCCAACCCGCGAATATCATTAAAATTTGGTTTTTTCAATAGTTTTGCAGCAAAATTTTGTTTTTCGGCATAAATAAACTTTTATTTAAAATTTTAATAACAGAGGCTTTGAATTATTTTGGGAAAACAGGGTAAAAAATGGGTAAAAGGAAAAACAATCATCAAAACACAATATAAATATTCCTTACTTTATGACCAAGGAAAGAACATCTATAAAAAAGACTTTAACTTTGGTTATTTATTTCATTCAAATCAAGTTTGGCGTTTTTTTTGGCGAAAAAAATTATTGAAGCTGGCGAAAATTTGAAAATTACGTCCGGTAACCCTGAATGTCGCAACAATTAGTCGAAGGTCTGCGGCAGGAGAGCACAAGTGCAGCATAATCTAAAGTAATGTGTTGTGTGTGAGAGTGATTATTCTGTGTGAGAAAGAATCACTGATTAGGTTGCGAAAGATTACAAATACTACGAGTGACATGTAAACTTAAACCAATGAAATAAACATATATTTTATTCTATGTTGTGAGAGTGCCTCTAAAAGACCACAAAGCAATGGCGAACGGTAAGTAATAGTTAATAACTATTCATATCATTAATGTAAAAATGGTGTAGACTGTAATGTGTTGGGAAAATATGAATAGCGCTATAGGTGTAATAATAAAATACTAACTTTGTGGTTGTAAATTCAGTGAAAGCTTGTACTTTGGGTTCCACATAAAGAACTAGAGGAATATCTCATTACACCCTCAGACATGCCAAAATTATAAAGACATATAACTTGATTGAGACTAGGTTTCTTTTGCTTCAGTCAAGTATAGGTACATTCATTCATACCGCTGTGCTACAGAGTTTACTATTATCTTTTGTAATAAAAATTTAGAGTAAAACAACATTTTATTTTCAGACACAATGGAAGAAAAGGAGAAGAATATTGAACTTAGATCGCACCAACATTTTCATTATAAATAATTATGAGACTATTCCAAACGAAAGTTAGATGGTGCATGAGTGAGAGACAGAGATGTGCTGCCGGCTGATTTTGACATTTTTTAATGTATTAAATATCACAACTTGTGTAATGAATATTGCCTGAAGTATATAAATAAAAAGACCTTCATGATAACACATTTTTATTTTCATAAATTAAACATTTAAGTTTCATGCACCAAACAACCTTCAAACTAGCCCCTGATGTAGTGCTCTAACTCTTTGTAGGTCAACATTTTTTCAGCATCTTGCAACCAATAAGCTCTAAGCTGTAATAATACCTTTGTTATTCTTTAGCAATCTGGAAATAAATATTTTTCTTTAAACATCTTACAAATAAAATATAATAAAATATTGCTGTTTCTTCAAAGGGGCTTCTTCACTGCAATTCTTCACTGATTCACTGGCAAATTGTATAAAACACACCAAACATGAATAATATTCCTAGCTCAGCCAATGCTTGAGCTGCGAGCTGACATTTGCAAAAATATATAAGTTATATCTTACTACAATTATATAAAAAGAGCTGACCCAGAACTAATTGCACTTACACAAGTTATCATCAGATCAAGTCTGCCTACATGCTGCATAAAGGAAAACCTTGTTTGCATAGCGGCAACAGAAATACATCATCAGCCCAGTGACAGACAGACAGACGGACAGCAGAGTACAAGTTTTAAAAAATATACTATTCAAATCAGAAAACGAACACTGGAGTCACCTGATGAATGTAACATTGCACATGAATATCGTTAATCTAAAGTTGCGGCCCCACGGTGCCTAAAACCACGAACCGCACAAAACACCGCAACCGTGGGAACGGCGAGAGACTAAGCCTAGCTTGAAGTAGGTATTTTCGCATGAGACGCAAGGTGTGCTGCACCTATCTACCTACCTACACATAGCTACATAGAACGTACGTATGCACAAGTATCTAGCTAACTACTTTGAAAAATGTAATGTTATGCATTACTCACAGGCAGGTACTTACTCATTACATCTCTCTCTACTACTTACTACCATCCTGCTCTAGCTAGTGTCCCGCTGTCTGTTTTCAAGGTAGGACCTGTGTTGGGGACCTTCGGTCAAGTATTTTGTGGAAAAAAAAACAACGGTAAACAATCGTTCATCGCGACTGAAGGAAAAAAACATCAATAAAAAAAAGTACCCTATATGTTATTCTGATGTATAACCTGTAAAATTTCATCAAAATCCATCCAGTAGTTTTTACGTGAAATGGTAACAAACATCCGTACATCCAGACTCGCAAACTTTCACGTTTATAACACTAGTGGCCGCCCGCGACTCCGTTCGCGTGGAAGTCGGTTTCCCGTGGGAATTAGAAGTTATCCCGCGGTAAAAAGTACCCTATATGTTATTCTGATGTATAACCTATATTACTGTTAAGTTTCGTCAAAATCCATCCAGTAGTTTTTACGTGAAATGGTAACAAACATCCGTACATCCATACTCGCAAACTTTCACGTTTATAACACTAGTGGCCGCCCGCGACTCCGTTCGCGTAGATGTCGGTTTCCCGTGGGAATGAAAAGTTTTCCCGCGGTAAAAAGTACCCTATATGTTATCCTGATGTATAACCTATATTACTGTAAAGTTTCATCAAAATCCATCCAGTAGTTTTTACGTGAAAGAGTAACAAACATCCATCCATCCATCCATACATCCTCACAAACTTTCACATTTATAATATTAGTAGGATAGTAGGATTAGTAGGATATAACAAAGAAGGTATTTAAGAACAAATGTAAACAATAATTATAATTTCTAAATTTTTATACATACCTACACATAGTGATGCAGTTAATTGGATAAAAAAAAGTTTTGAATTTGAGGAATAACTTCGACATCAGTAGGCACCAAAGTTATCGCAATGTGTATATTACGATTGATTATAGGAATTTCAGTGTTAGTGTGAGAATAACTTTTTTTATTTGATAATCCAGGAAAATGCCTAAAGCATATCCGCCCCTTACGTTCCCTTGGTTAGCCACCGACTAAGCCCTGTGTCGGCAGCCTGGAACACGCCCACGACGCGTCAAGGTTCTTTGGCCTCACCGCCGCCGAACCCGGACCTCCCGGTCAGAGTCACACAGATTATTAGTAGGTGGGTATCTATCTATCGAGCACGGCGAAATAAGCGACATCAATCATTTATTTTAAATTAAGTTAAAGTTTTCGGTAATTGAACACCCCTAGCGTGAGACGGACATCACTAGACGCAGTCATTGACGGTTCGCGGGGATTCGATTGAATCGAATGGCGTATGCATCAAGTAATAGTTCGTGTAATGTAGTTCAAGTACTCTCTAACTCATATAAGTAAAATAATTTATCAAGGGTAGTTAAAATAATCTGATTTGAAGTGGATCAAAGTCAACCCTACCTAAGTAACTACTTGTCTTTTTAAAATATCTATATAGTGAAGTGTGGTTATTTTGTTACAAACAAATAAAATAATATTTAACTCATCGATATATTACTTCTAGATGGGGGGTTGCATACAAAACCTTGAATTGTGCATGTGGTGTGGGCGTTAAAGGGATACATGTAAATTAAAGGAGAATGGGCAAAAATGTTTGAAACCTAGGACTAGCATCCTACTAATATTATGAACTAGTGGCCGCCCGCGACTACGTTCGCGTGGAAGTCGGTTTCCCGTAGGAATGAGAAGTTTATATAATTTTGGTGTTTCTATACCTATTTCTATGATATTTTTTTATGGAATAGTAAATAATGTTCACTTTTATAATGAGGGATGAGTAGGTATCGTTCAAATCCGTCGAGTAGTTTTTGTTTGTATATCAGTTATACAGACAAACAGACAGACCAAAAAATTTACTGATTGATTTTTTGGCATCAGTATCGATCCCTAATTACCCCCTGATAGTTATTTTGGAAATACAATTTCATGTACAGAATTGACCTCTCTACAGATTTATTATAAGTAGGTATAATAATGTGAAAGTTTGTGAGTATGTATGTATGGATGTTTGTTACTCTGTCACGTAAAAACTACCGGACATCGGTGTTTTTTTCTGGAGCTCCTCCCTGATTGAGGGGACGCTTTTGATTGTCGGATTTGGTATCTTTTTTCTGTTTGCGCGGGGAAATGCATGTATGGCTGTATGCACCGTACCCCCCACCGGGGTGGCGGGTGGCGTGTGTGGTGTGTGTGCAACTGACATGTCGCCCAGGGGACTTCCCACTAAAACCCCGCGGCGCTTCGTCCTCACCTGCTTGACGGAGTCGTAGGACTGGCCTGGGCTCTAGGAGTAATATATCAATGATTTACTTAGCTACGTTACGCAAAGCAAAACAGTGAAAAAATGAAACGAGGGAGAGTACCTGCTGTCGGAATAGATGTGCTTAAAAAAGTATTTCTCGAATACAGACAATTTTTTGCATCACCGTATGATTTACCCTCTCCAAGTGACCCTATTTTTACAAAAATTTCCAGTGAAGTAGAGAACAAAATTACGCCAAAAGCTTTATATTTATCAGTGAAAAGGAATTTTGAATACTTTTTTGATGATTATACTATTGAAAATAGCTGTAAAGAAACTACAGAAAAAGTTTCGGACACAGAAAGCACAGAAACAGAAAATGAAGAAGGAAATGAAAACTACGCAAAAGGGGGTACTTCTTTTAAGTTTTCCCTTGATATACATCAATGGAGACGGATTCAGCCGATTTCAAAGTGTACGATGAGAACGAAAACAAATCATTCCGTTAGACAAAAAAATATATTGTTACCTAAATATGAATGGACGGGTTTATTGAGGGAAAAAATTTGGGAATGTACAAAATCTTCATGCAGTTGGTATTTTAAAACGCATCACGTTAAATATGATAAGAGAGTAACTTGTTTAGGGAAATGTAGAGAATGCCCAGCCAAAATCACCATAGTAATTATATATCCTACTGAAAATATAGCTTCTTGTACCGCTGTTATTACAGATTACGACGAAAATGTACATCATGCTGCAAGAAAAAAAATAAAGATGTCGCCAATTAAACGTAAAGAGTTATTGGAAGAGCTTAAATATGAGGCTCCGATTGTTATTCACAAAAAGTTGATAAATTCCTCTGCTGATGATGATTCTAATCAACCGCCGAATTTGCCAACGCACGGGGCTTTAAGGCAGATAAAACATGAAAGCAATGTTAGTGAACGTTATCATAAAGACCCTATGCTAGCATTGTTATACATAGCTCAAAATGTTAAACCATATAATGATTCTATCAGACTTATTACAATTCACCCATATTTTTGCATTCATTACTGGTCTTCGTTACAAGAAAAGCTTTATAAAGAATTTGCTAGAAAAAATAACGTAGTGATGAGCATCGATGCCACGGGTAGCATTTTTAAGGAAACAGATTTAATTGTGAAAAACTACACTTTTTTATATGCTGCTGTAATGTACTGCGAAGAAAACAACAGGAGTGTTCCTGTAACACAAATGATTTCAAGTTCTCACACCATGGATACCATTTTAAATTGGTTAAAATCGTGGAAACTACGTAATCCAACTCCTAATGAAGTTATATTAGATCAATCACCAGCATTAATCGGAGCTACGATAAAAGCGTTTACAAATTATGATTCCACGAATGAATATCTTCTAGAATCATTTCGAAAATTAGATAGAAGCGAGGTATCAGCAGAAGATTTATACGTACGTCTCGATACAAGTCACTTTGTGAAAACCGTTTACAACCTTACTTGTTTTAAAAATGTTGACGCCAGAACCAAAGCATTTTACTGTAAATGTATATTATATGTAAAACTCCTTAATGACTACGAGGCCGTAAAAAGTACTATTTCCGATATAATAACTGTCGCTCTCAACCAATATGACAATGCTGGATCTTTGTGTGATGAAGCTAAATCTAGATTGAAAAGCTTGTGCAAAAACGTCGATATAATAGAACATCAAGAAAACGATACAGACACTAAGGCTGAAAGTAATATTCAAGAAAAGGAAAAAGATATTTCATTTCCTAAATGGTATCATGACAAGTTAGACTGTGAAAGATTGGTAGTAACATTAACAGATAATGATGAAGACTACTCATCACACGAAAATTTATTTTATATGCCAACCTTAATACCAACACTAACCCGACTGGTTCAACAGCTACCGCTGTGGTCGAACGTGATGCTTACAATTTACAGTTCCCAAAACCCAATTCCTTCTTCATCCAACGTAGAGAGTTACTTTAAAACTTTAAAAAGATATTTGTGTCACATAGACGTTAAGTCCAATAGATTAAGGTTAGATCAGTTTGTAGCAAACCATACCGATTTTATAGAAGGAGAAATTAAGGAGGCCTTAGGCAAAGTTATAAGTAAAAAACTGAATTTAAAAGAAGAGAAAAATGTATGTAAAATTAATGACCGAAAAAAAGCGGAATCTAAAGTTAAAGACGAAATTTTTCCACCAGACTCAATATTTTCTGAAGCCCCAACCTATTACGAAAATTGGAAGGGTAAAGGCAATATCCAAAAGTTTAAGCAAAAATATCGAGCTTCAAAATATAAACTCAAACCTGTGCCTCTGTTACTTAATGGAACAAGATTACAAAGTGGCATTAAAGGTACCAGAATATTAAATACTTGTGCATTTGATTCGGTTGCGCAAATAATTGCGGTGGGATGTGTAGATGAGTTTGATTTAAAGATAAACGTAATAAATCAACCAAATGAATTCTGCAGATTTATAAAAAGTATGATTGATACTAAAACTCCTAGAAGGGAATTGTATGAAAACCGCGCCCGTATTCTTGAGCAATTTTTCAAAAAATCCATGACCAAAGACGAAATTATTGTAAGTTGTGAATGCAATATATCTTATATTTTTTTTAGTATCTTGAAAGAAGTAATTTATAGTGCCACTGTTAAAGAATCTTGTACCAACCCGGAATGCGCTATTAACAATATTCAGAGAAAGGTAACTTTTTTGCCATTGAATTATAATATTATGTCGAATATATCGATGCTCAAACAGTCTGCAGAGTCTATGTTATGCGAAGAAAATAATATTGTTCAATGTCGCCGTAATGAATGTAACGGCATACGTTCACTTAAATACGAACTCAATAATATTCTTATTTTTGAGTTGACACAAACTGATCAGATTAGTCTTAAAGATATCCCTTTGGAAATAAATCTTAATAACATTAAATATTTAGTTCTTGGTTTATTAGAGTTTCTGCCATATGCTGGCGACGCTTCTAATTTAAATAGTATTGGGCACTACAGGGCTCATTGTCTTCGTTACGCGGATTGGAAGTGCTTCGATGATCTCAATAATTTCGTGACTAAGACTCCTAAATCACTTATTGTAAATTGCATCTTGTATGGACGAAAATCCACTAAGTAAATTATCAAGTGAATTTCATAATTTATCCACAAATTGTCTTTTTTTAATATTTTATGTTGTTTTTTTGTCTAATGTTTGATATCAAATACATGTTGAAGTTATAGAAATCTGTTTTTTCCTTAAACTAAATAGGAAAAACAGAACCCTTTATAGGTTTGAATTCTATCTGTTAGAGAAATTTTGTTTTTGATGACCCAGGAAAATACCTTCGCATACCCGCCCCTCCAGGTTGCGGAGGCGGGTTATGTCGGGCTTGCACCGACTAAACACCTGAAGTAATCCTTCAGGCCGTAGTAATGGACGGCCTCGAAGACATACACTCCGCGAGCCCGCCGAAGCAGCCCCACAAGTTTGAAGACGCGCTGGGACACACCGCGGCGCACCTGCCCCCTTACATTCCCTTGGTTAGCCACCGACTTAGCCCTGTGTCGGCAGGCTGGACCCCCACTACAAGTCCAGGGTTTTTGGCCTCCGCCGCTAATCCCGGACCTCACCGACTGGAGTCACCAACGCGCCACTGCCGGGACGCGCCGCCGAGTCTGCCCTAGGCCGAAGAAAGAGGTTTTCCCCCTTTTCTGCTCTGTGGAACACAAGTATTACAGAGAGCAGGAAAGAGGACGACCGCACAAGGAGTTATCCCACGCGCACCACTCTGTTAAAGACGCCTGGGTAGATGAGTTCCACTTACCCCGAACCAGAAGATGTCTACATTTTTAACGACTTCAAAAAAGTTTCGTAAATAATGCGGTTGTATTTTTATGTGAGTGTGCACTAAGCACTTTAAACGCTTTTTTTTAAATATATGTTATCGTGAAGTATCTACGGTTTTGGATAGGTACTGGGAGACCCGCACAACTTGACCCATCGGTCAACTGGCCAGCAGCGCAGCGTTGCCAGCACCCAGCAAACTCGTGTCAATGCCCAAGTACTTTCTTCTCTTCCATATAGCTACCTGAGATCGCTGTATACCTAGGTACTTAATGAAAGTATAAATGTTTTGTCAATACAATACATACCATACAATACATACAAACTATTATTGCAGGTACCTAGATATCAGCTGCCCGTTACGAAAACCAACGAGGTATTCTACAACTACTCTGTGAAAGAACTTTATCGCTTCACAAGTTAAAACAAATAAAACTTACCATAGCTACCTACTTTATTGATGTTTTTTTCCTTCAGTCGCGATGAACGATTGTTTACCGTTGTTTTTTTTTCCACAAAATACTTGACCGAAGGTCCCCAACACAGGTCCTACCTTGAAAACAGACAGCGGGACACTAGCTAGAGCAGGATGGTAGTAAGTAGTAGAGAGAGATGTAATGAGTAAGTACCTGCCTGTGAGTAATGCATAACATTACATTTTTCAAAGTAGTTAGCTAGATACTTGTGCATACGTACGTTCTATGTAGCTATGTGTAGGTAGGTAGATAGGTGCAGCACACCTTGCGTCTCATGCGAAAATACCTACTTCAAGCTAGGCTTAGTCTCTCGCCGTTCCCACGGTTGCGGTGTTTTGTGCGGTTCGTGGTTTTAGGCACCGTGGGGCCGCAACTTTAGATTAACGATATTCATGTGCAATGTTACATTCATCAGGTGACTCCAGTGTTCGTTTTCTGATTTGAATAGTATATTTTTTAAAACTTGTACTCTGCTGTCCGTCTGTCTGTCTGTCACTGGGCTGATGATGTATTTCTGTTGCCGCTATGCAAACAAGGTTTTCCTTTATGCAGCATGTAGGCAGACTTGATCTGATGATAACTTGTGTAAGTGCAATTAGTTCTGGGTCAGCTCTTTTTATATAATTGTAGTAAGATATAACTTATATATTTTTGCAAATGTCAGCTCGCAGCTCAAGCATTGGCTGAGCTAGGAATATTATTCATGTTTGGTGTGTTTTATACAATTTGCCAGTGAATCAGTGAAGAATTGCAGTGAAGAAGCCCCTTTGAAGAAACAGCAATATTTTATTATATTTTATTTGTAAGATGTTTAAAGAAAAATATTTATTTCCAGATTGCTAAAGAATAACAAAGGTATTATTACAGCTTAGAGCTTATTGGTTGCAAGATGCTGAAAAAATGTTGACCTACAAAGAGTTAGAGCACTACATCAGGGGCTAGTTTGAAGGTTGTTTGGTGCATGAAACTTAAATGTTTAATTTATGAAAATAAAAATGTGTTATCATGAAGGTCTTTTTATTTATATACTTCAGGCAATATTCATTACACAAGTTGTGATATTTAATACATTAAAAAATGTCAAAATCAGCCGGCAGCACATCTCTGTCTCTCACTCATGCACCATCTAACTTTCGTTTGGAATAGTCTCATAATTATTTATAATGAAAATGTTGGTGCGATCTAAGTTCAATATTCTTCTCCTTTTCTTCCATTGTGTCTGAAAATAAAATGTTGTTTTACTCTAAATTTTTATTACAAAAGATAATAGTAAACTCTGTAGCACAGCGGTATGAATGAATGTACCTATACTTGACTGAAGCAAAAGAAACCTAGTCTCAATCAAGTTATATGTCTTTATAATTTTGGCATGTCTGAGGGTGTAATGAGATATTCCTCTAGTTCTTTATGTGGAACCCAAAGTACAAGCTTTCACTGAATTTACAACCACAAAGTTAGTATTTTATTATTACACCTATAGCGCTATTCATATTTTCCCAACACATTACAGTCTACACCATTTTTACATTAATGATATGAATAGTTATTAACTATTACTTACCGTTCGCCATTGCTTTGTGGTCTTTTAGAGGCACTCTCACAACATAGAATAAAATATATGTTTATTTCATTGGTTTAAGTTTACATGTCACTCGTAGTATTTGTAATCTTTCGCAACCTAATCAGTGATTCTTTCTCACACAGAATAATCACTCTCACACACAACACATTACTTTAGATTATGCTGCACTTGTGCTCTCCTGCCGCAGACCTTCGACTAATTGTTGCGACATTCAGGGTTACCGGACGTAATTTTCAAATTTTCGCCAGCTTCAATAATTTTTTTTCGCCAAAAAAAAACGCCAAACTTGATTTGAATGAAATAAATAACCAAAGTTAAAGTCTTTTTTATAGATGTTCTTTCCTTGGTCATAAAGTAAGGAATATTTATATTGTGTTTTGATGATTGTTTTTCCTTTTACCCATTTTTTACCCTGTTTTCCCCAAAATAATTCAAAGCCTCTGTTATTAAAATTTTAAATAAAAGTTTATTTATGCCGAAAAACAAAATTTTGCTGCAAAACTATTGAAAAAAACCAAATTTTAATGATATTCGCGGGTTGGATTTTGAAATCGGTCGCCCGAATTTGAGGGTATTGGTGGTGTAGGGGGCTTAAGGGAGTTAGTCTTAATCCCCTAGAAGTAATTTTGGCTGCCGGAGCTACTTCTAAATATTTTAAAACAAATTCCAAAAATTCTTAAATACTCTCACAGTTATGCCAAACGGAACGTAACCGAACGGTTTTATGTGAAAAACGTGAAATGGAACGCAACCGCCGTAGCAATGTCTTATTCCGACTTGGCACATTACGACATCAATAGGTTAGGTTAGTTAGGTTACTTCTATTAAACCGCCCAGAAAAAGGAGTCCCGCTTAGCGGAACTCCGTCGACACATAATTGGAGCCAGTTTTTGTATATATAGTGGGGGGTAAAGCGCTAAGTCAAAAAGGGAGGGAAAAATTGACTGACCTTAAAGATGGTAATTAATATAGGTTTGTCTTGTCTCCAAACGCTGGTTCTTGGTCGTAGTCTCCTCTCCTTCTTGCCTACCTTCCCGTTTTCGCATATGCTACCTGGCAGCGCTGCCGTACTCGTCGCCCAGGGTCCGGGCGAAAATCCGGGATAGTTTTGAGCTGATTGAGGGGGCTCCGGTAGCTTTAAGTAATTTAGCCCTGGAGGCGATTTCTTGCGAGAATCACCCAGGGGAACCAATGATATGCACTTCACGTTAAAGATATACGTTGGCGCGAGACCGTGTCTGTACGGTTGGAGTGTTAGTCAGTAAGTACGTCTAACGACAGAATGAATTTGAACTTAGAATAATTAACCCAAATGTAGGTAGAAAGTTATATTTTTAAAGGCAAAGGTAAAATTGATGCGTTCAGCCTAAGCCTAAACCAATTTGCTGTGCACAAAATAAATAAGCATAAATCTTGATTTATCATGTGGGTATATATATTTTTGTTACGATAACATTTTTTTTCTAAGGAAACCAAGTTTTCCGCCGGCTGAAAGTGGTCAGGAGGGGTTCAGACCCTTCCCCCCTTCCCCCTCCCACACCCCAAAACCCCTTAAAAAGGCGATCGATTTCAAAATTTTTACCATATTCGCTTATATTTCATCGACAAGCACATTATAGACAATAAAAAGGTCCCCTTACTTAAAATATCAGACTTGAGGCCCTGTACTTAGGCGTCATATGTGTAAATGCGGACCGCCGGGAAGAATGTTTACGACGATAAGCGCCATCTATGTCGCTACAATGTATCTAAAACCAAGATCTTGGATTCCTTTGGAATCAAGCAATATTTTGAGATGTGGTGCTCTTTTATGTAAGGTACACCAAAGGTACTAAAATTTGGTATACTTAAAATAAGTCACCAACATGTCTATAACCGAGAACTGGAGATACACCCGCCATTCTGACAGTCAATGTGGCGGGTGTACTCGCTTTTGGTTATATCTCTGCTCTTAAAGAGGTACGCCAATTTCTTTGATAGGTACCAAATAGTACATCCCAGGTACTAAAGTTTGATATATGACTCGTTCAAATCTGTTACGGTACACCCGCCATTCTGACTCTCACGTTAGGTTAGTTAGGTTACTTCTATTAAACCGCCCAGAAAAAGGAGTCCCGCTTAGCGGAACTCCGTCGACACATAATTGGAGCCAGTTTTTGTATATATAGTGGGGGGTAAAGCGCTAAGTCAAAAAGGGAGGGAAAAATTGACTGACCTTAAAGATGGTAATTAATATAGGTTTGTCTTGTCTCCAAACGCTGGTTCTTGGTCGTAGTCTCCTCTCCTTCTTGCCTACCTTCCCGTTTTCGCATATGCTACCTGGCAGCGCTGCCGTACTCGTCGCCCAGGGTCCGGGCGAAAATCCGGGATAGTTTTGAGCTGATTGAGGGGGCTCCGGTAGCTTTAAGTAATTTAGCCCTGGAGGCGATTTCTTGCGAGAATCACCCAGGGGAACCAATGATATGCACTTCACGTTAAAGATATACGTTGGCGCGAGACCGTGTCTGTACGGTTGGAGTGTTAGTCAGTAAGTACGTCTAACGACAGAATGAATTTGAACTTAGAATAATTAACCCAAATGTAGGTAGAAAGTTATATTTTTAAAGGCAAAGGTAAAATTGATGCGTTCAGCCTAAGCCTAAACCAATTTGCTGTGCACAAAATAAATAAGCATAAATCTTGATTTATCATGTGGGTATATATATTTTTGTTACGATAACATTTTTTTTCTAAGGAAACCAAGTTTTCCGCCGGCTGAAAGTGGTCAGGAGGGGTTCAGACCCTTCCCCCCATACCCCACCCACACCCCAAAACCCCATAAAAATGCGATCGATTTCAAAATTTTTACCATATTCGCTTATATTTCATCGACAAGCACATTATAGACAATAAAAAGGTCCCCTTACTTAAAATATCAGACTTGAGGCCCTGTACTTAGGCGTCATATGTGTAAATGCGGACCGCCGGGAAGAATGTTTACGACGATAAGCGCCATCTATGTCGCTACAATGTATCTAAAACCAAGATCTTGGATTCCTTTGGAATCAAGCAATATTTTGAGATGTGGTGCTCTTTTATGTAAGGTACACCAAAGGTACTAAAATTTGGTATACTTAAAATAAGTCACCAACATGTCTATAACCGAGAACTGGAGATACACCCGCCATTCTGACAGTCAATGTGGCGGGTGTACTCGCTTTTGGTTATATCTCTGCTCTTAAAGAGGTACGCCAATTTCTTTGATAGGTACCAAATAGTACATCCCAGGTACTAAAGTTTGATATATGACTCGTTCAAATCTGTTACGGTACACCCGCCATTCTGACTCTCACAACCTAACCTATTGATGTCGTAATGTGCCAAGTCGGAATAAGACATTGCTACGGCGGTTGCGTTCCATTTCACGTTTTTCACATAAAACCGTTCGGTTACGTTCCGTTTGGCATAACTGTGAGAGTATTTAAGAATTTTTGGAATTTGTTTTAAAATATTTAGAAGTAGCTCCGGCAGCCAAAATTACTTCTAGGGGATTAAGACTAACTCCCTTAAGCCCCCTACACCACCAATACCCTCAAATTCGGGCGACCGATTTCAAAATCCAACCCGCGAATATCATTAAAATTTGGTTTTTTCAATAGTTTTGCAGCAAAATTTTGTTTTTCGGCATAAATAAACTTTTATTTAAAATTTTAATAACAGAGGCTTTGAATTATTTTGGGAAAACAGGGTAAAAAATGGGTAAAAGGAAAAACAATCATCAAAACACAATATAAATATTCCTTACTTTATGACCAAGGAAAGAACATCTATAAAAAAGACTTTAACTTTGGTTATTTATTTCATTCAAATCAAGTTTGGCGTTTTTTTTGGCGAAAAAAATTATTGAAGCTGGCGAAAATTTGAAAATTACGTCCGGTAACCCTGAATGTCGCAACAATTAGTCGAAGGTCTGCGGCAGGAGAGCAGGGCAAATAGAGAATCATTTGAAATTGAATTGAAAAACATTAAAAAAAAACAAATAAGCAAATAGCGTGTTACCTTGCGAAGCTAGTACCTGGAAATAGTTTACTCGATCTACTTGTTATCAAAGCAACAGCAATCAGTTATATGGTTTGAGATTTTTAAAGCTGTTTACCAAATAAACTGGGTTGAATGGTAGTAAAAAACTGGATTTGTAATGCCTACATTTTTCAGATCAAGGTACAACCAGACATAATAACGTCAAAATTGCTTGACGTTTATGATTAACAGTCCACGTGGTGAACAGCAGTTTCATAATGTACCGTTTATCAGTATTTAGCTAATTAAATTACTTCCTTACACTAACATACATACCATTATCTTCGCTCGATCTGCGGTCTACACTTCGGAGCTTGTGTAAGAACTTACCATGACATTCACATCCATCCCACTTTTCAATATTTAATTTAAAAGGGTTTTTAAGAACAAACCTCCATCTTAGAATTAAAAATATTGTTCAAAAACTTTCCATAACTAGTCTTTCAATTTTGATAAGTAGGTAGTCGTCTTTGAAACTTACGACTTTTATACATCTAACCCAGACAAGTTTTATCTTCAGAGGTCAAGTTTAAAGCCGCTATGTACCTAAATAAAAAAATCGAGGCTGTCATACAGTAATTAGTATAAAATCATATATTTTTATATGGTCAAATACTCAGTTACCTACCTACCTAAATATTAATATGTGATATATATGTTACGGCTAATACCCGAAGTGCGGCTACACCTAGTTTTAGCCGGTTAGAACATCAATAGGTTAGGTTAGTTAGCTTACTTTTTTGATACCACCCAGAAAATGGAGTCCCGCGTAGCGGGACTCCGTCGACTAATGATTGAAGCCAGTTTTTATGTACATAGGTACTTATAATTTTTTTTTACAGTTTTCCATATAAAAAACAGTTCTAAGCGGCTAAAACTAGGTGAAGCCGCACTTCGGGTATTAGCCGTAACATATACAGGGTGTCCCAAAAGGTTACGTAGCTGGGAAGGGGGGGTGGTAGGGGTGGTCACAAGGGTCACCAGAAAAATAATAAAAAAATTCCCCTCTGGATATTTCAATAAAAAAAAACATTTTTTAAAAAACTAAAAATTTTACACCTTGTTACCCTATTTTGCTTACTGTACCTACAGATATTGCTGTATTTGAAAAAAAAAACCTGTTATGTAATCGTCAATAACCCTTTATCAAATTGAAATAAAAAAAACTATACATATCTAACCAAGTTTTAAAGAAAATTAAGTTCTTGTCCAGTCAAGGACTTAGTAATTACGATTTCACTCAACTTCCTCCAAGCGTACTGAAAAAAAAAACGTACTACGCAACTCCGGCGAGTAACTTAAAAAAATAGGTAATTTTATTGCAATTCCAAAATGGTATAACACTTATTTGAAAAATTCATACTAGGACATTTAAAAATATTTTTCGGGAATAATACTACTGCAAAAATAAAAATATCAAAAAACAATAGTCTCAAATTCGTACGCAAATACATTTTTAAATGTCTATTCTGTTGCTTTGATATTACTGCCCGGTATAATTCTCAAGATTGGAGTACAAACATACTTCAAACATTCAAGTACAGTCTAGGCTAGATCAACGCGTAAGTTGTAAAAATATGATTTAAATAAGCTTCATCATTTGTGCGTACCATCGTGCGTGTCACGCGGAATTTTTTGCCGCGCACTACGCAGATGTGGAATGAACTTCCTGCAGCGGTATTCCTGGCTACCTACAACATGGGGCTCTTCAAGTCGAGAGTGTATTCCCACCTTAAAGGTCAGCAACACACCCCCAACACCCACAGTGTTGCGGGTAGTTATTGGCGGCGGTGATCACTTACCATCAGGTGCCTCGCATGCTCGTTTGCTCGTTTAATAAAAAATAAAAAGGTTTATGAAAAACCAATCAAGGACTTGGTTGACTTGAGTTCATTTATGATGCTCATTTTTAAAACGACGCAGGGCATGTATTTATGTTGGTGGTAGACATTTCGAGCATTTTATTTAAATAATAAATTATAATTTTGTTTTCTTTCGACTTTCATTTAAAATCGCAACTGTAATGTCGAGTAAGCTGTGGCCGTTTTGAAACTAACTAACCGAACTTTTTTTGTATGGAAATAGGATTTATTTTTATTTGTTATCACAGCTTACCTAGTCTTAGACTGTACCTACAGGGTAATAGATGTCTATGGCCTATACTGAAATTATGATGAATATTTCCAAAATTATTTTAGGTTAGGTAAGAGACCAGTTAGATAAGCTAATCAAATCTGTGAAGCTGGTGAAGCTTGATCCTTTACATCTTTCGTTTACTTGAGTAAATGCAGTAAAGATTATTTTCCCTGGCATATGGAAAAACTTAATCTAGCCTTATTCGAATGTTGAGGTATGTCTGTACTCCAATCTTGAGAATTTTACCGGGCAGTAACATCAAAGCAACAGAATAGACATTTAAAAATGTATTTGCGTATGAATTTGAGACTATTGTTTTTTGATATTTTATTTTTGCAGTAGTATTGTTCCCGAAAAATATTTTTAAATGTCCTAGTATGAATTTTTCAAATAAGTGTTATACCATTTTGGAATTGCAATAAAATTACCTATTTTTTTAAGTTACTCGCCGGAGTTGCGTAGTACGTTTTTTTTTCAGTACGCTTGGAGGAAGTTGAGTGAAGTCGTAATTACTAAGTCCTTGACTGGACAAGAACTTAATTTTTTTTAAAACTTGGTTAGATATGTATAGTTTTTTTTATTTCAATTTGATAAAGGGTTATTGACGATTACATAACAGGTTTTTTTTTTTCAAATACAGCAATATCTGTAGGTACAGTAAGCAAAATAGGGTAACAAGGTGTAAAATTTTTAGATTTTTTAAAAATGTTTTTTTTTTATTGAAATATCCACAGGGGAATTTTTTTATTATTTTTCTGGTGACCCTTGTGACCATCCCTACCACCCCCCTTCCCAGCTACGTAACCTTTTGGGACACGCTGTATACATAATAAGACTTATTATGTCATGCCTAAGATTCAGAAAAAAAAACAATAAAATGAATATTATGTTGATGTTTGCCTTGAGGTCAATAAATAAAACCAAGGATTACTTTCAATACCATTTTATTCGTAAAACACTCCCTAACGGTTCAAACTTGGTAAAACAAAAGTGAAATAAAATTTGTTAGTACAAATAAGAGTTTATTTCGAATACCTGATAAAGTCGCCACTGTTACAATGCGTTGAACACCTTAGGGACATATACGCGGAGGTATCTACATACATTTCACAAAACATTTAAATACTAAGCGAGAAAATAATAAGTCCATTTATTAGCGAGGACGTACTACATGCATCTGAATAACTTTTGTGTTGAATAACATTTATTTCCAATAGTAATCTAGGGTCACCTCGGTACCATGGTGTGGTGAGTCTGGAAGTCCGGAAACTTCTTGTCTTCAGCTGGTGAACTAATTTGGATAGGTACCTCGATTGCAATGCAGCGATGATGTCTTCATTGTCAACTGAAAAGTCCATCAGGCAAGCTAGTAATGGGCTTTTAGAAACAAAATAGAAATGATACCAATCAATGAATAGACTGAAGCTATCATTCATTGTTTCATTTCTTATTAGGATAGGGTAGTTATGTGGAACCAAAGGTACATATATTTTTGAGTGATAGTTTTTTAAAGGCTTTGGTTCAACATGTATGGTTTGAGTACCTGGAAATACACAGAAGATTACAGCATCCCATGACATTCATGATGCTATTGAACATCACTACATCTCGGAATTCAGCTATAACCAGCCTTATAACAATAGAATTAAACCTAACTTAAAAAACTGTTTTAATTTGAATTCATGAAGCTAGATTGAAACAACCGTGTATTGTTGATACACATTTTAAGACTTAGAGATTTAACGGTATAATCAAAAACCGCATTGAAGTAGACGGACTCAAAAACTTGTAAAATCTGCCGTTTTGCAGGTAAGGTATCGGATCTCACAGCCCTACAGGAGCCCTAACAAATACCTGGGCAATCACATCCGCTCTCGTCGGTGGAAACTCGAAATTTTGTCTAGACGACGAAACAAATAAACAACAAGTACCTCAACACAACGCCGCGTAGCCTTAACCCGCACTGTCCATACAAAACGTATGGAATCCCCGATGAAATCCACTTTTCAATATACCAATCAATCAAATACCTGCAAAGTCCGTCGGTGGGACGACAATCTACCGAATTGTCCTATTACGTTCGCCTTTTTTATTTATCATAAACTGTAAAACAATCACTTCATTACTTGTGTTCTCATTAGTTTCTGTGTGTGTGTGTGATGTGTGTGTGTGTGTGTGTGTGTGTGTGTGTGTGTGTGATGTGTGTGTGTGTGTGTGTGTGTATGATGTGTGTGTGTGTGTGTGTGTGTCGTAAAGGTGAATGCTAGTGAATATACTTACTGTGTGTGGATGGTTTGTGATACCTCTCAGTCAATCACTAGCGGCGATCGCGGGAGCGGCGGCGGCTGCGGTCGCGGTCGGTCGACGATCCTATATGGAAAATAAGGGATAATAGTCTTTATATTAAAGAATATAAAGTATACATAATAAATATATCAGCTGTATTTGATACTAGTGGCCATCGGAAATCGGCTACCCGTGGGAATGAAAAGTTTTCCCGCGGTAAAACGTACCCTATGTTATTTTATATTACTTTAAAGTTTCACCAAAATCTGTTAGATATCTGGAGATATTAAAAGGTACGTTTTGCAGGAACGTGGAACGTTTATATAATTATACTTTTATTTTAATGATACAGAATGTAAATATAATAATTTATCTGCTTGACAAAGAAGGTATAAATCATGCTTTGTGAGTTAAATATAAGTAATTCTTACGTCTCTCCTTGCGCCGGCGACGGTCGCGGTCCTTGTCCTTGTCGCGATCTCCGCGGTCACGATCGCGGTCCTCTCTACTCGCACTAAAACAAAAATATCATATCAGTATAACAACATTTAGACGAAAAATAAACTTTATGTACAACACACTAAGTCCATTTCCCAACACTCACCGATGCCTATCCTTGTCCTTGTCCTTGTCTTTATCCCTTCCCTCCTTCTCCTTGTCTTTGTCTTTGTCCATCTTCTCGCGGTCGCGGCGGTCGGACCCGAGCCCGCCGCTTCGCGAGTTCCGCTCCTTGTCTCTGTCTTCGCGGCGCTTTCTCTCCTTCTCTTGCAATTCCTTTTCGCGAGACTCGGTCATCTCCTCGTAGGCTTGGCGGAGTTTGAAGTAGCTAGGATTTAAAGGCTTTTATTTTAGTTTGTTTCTATGGAATATTGAGATAAAACTTTAATTTCTTCTTCTTATTTATTTGATGGCATAACACAGTTTCGTGTAGCTGCTTACCCAACATGTTGTTTCCCAGAGAGATGGTCTTCGATTCTTTGCTGTGCGTCACCCACGATCAAGAAAGCCCCGCACACTGGACACACCTCCATTTGTTTCTCTTGTGCCGCTGCCAATTCCGCCGTCATTGACCAGTGGCTGTAACGATATTTAAGTTAATAATAATAATAAATCTCCAGACTGACACACCACCTGTGTGGCCCTAAACTAAGCAAAGCTTGTACTATAGGTACCACACAATGGACTAGGGGAGAACCCAGTTACACCCAGACACGAGCCAATGTCGAAAAACCATTTTTACGAAATTGGCCCGACCCGGGGATCGAACCCGGTACCCTTAGCAGTCCGGTATATATGTTACGGCTAATGCCCGAAGTGCGGCTACACCTAGTTTTATCCGGTTAGAAGTGTTTTTAATATGGAAAACTGTAAAAAAATATATACCTATGTATATAAAGACTGGCTTCAATCATGAGTCGACGGAGTGGGTGGTTTTTCTGGGTGGTATCAAAAAAGTAACCTAACTAACCTAACCTATTGATGTACTAACCGGCTAAAACTAGATGTAGCCGCACTTAGGGTATTAGCCGTAACATATATACCACTGCACCACAGAGGTCGTCATTGTTTATAGATTACTTTGTAAGTATTTACAATTACATTACTGCTTTTTTACAAAATAATAAATAATCTTCACCTATTTTCCTGTTGCTTCAACAACTGTTCCCGTTCTTCCTTCAACCGGTCACACAACTTCATTAAACCCTGAGCTTGTTCCACATCGCCGCGTGTACCCGCAACTTCTGCTTCTTGTACTAGTGATGTCACTTTGTCCGAAAGCATCTTTACCTGTGAAATTTACATCAATTAGAATTAGATTTTTTGTTTAATAGTTGAGCAAGCTGTTTATAGGTATGCCAAGCTTTTTATGAAAAGAGACATAATACAATGTGTTTTTATTTTAATTAAGAAGGATCTTGTTTGTTTTTTTCTTCATTATTGCTTACAGACAGTTTAAATATAGTAATATACTAATAGTAACCTGTTCCTGGTTCTTCTCAGTTTGTGCCTGAGTCATTGGCGGAGCATCTGGCTTTGAGTTCATTAACTCTAATCGCTGTTTGCCTTTCTGAATTTTTCCTACAAAGAAATAGTTATTACAAATTAACATTGCTACATTATGAATTCCATCTCCTTTGGTTAAATACTCATAGTGTAACTGTATGTTTAATTCTCACTCACTTTCAACATCATTTATCATGTGCCGGCAGAATCGGAGGAACTCTTCCACATATTGGGACTTCTTGTATGAAGCCTCTGCTTTTTCGAACAGATCTTTGACCTCATCGTCGTGGACTTTAGGACAAGCACCAAGATCGGCTCTTGTGTTAACGAACAAATCATGAGGACAAAACTTTACCATGTAATATTTACAATACTGGAAACGACAAAGTTAGGTTAATAAATAAAAAATAGTGTGTAAACAAAAATAGAAGTATCCAATAACAAGCAATAAGAAAAGCTAAGCATGGCTTACCAACCTCAGGGTCCTCCCAATTGGGGTTCTTTACTTTATCATTAGGATTCGAGTTTCGATGTCTTCCCATCAACTCATCTAATAGCTGCGCAGCTGCCAAGACAGCCATTATTGCAAATTACATCAATTCTACAATTCTATGCGAAAAATAATATTCTCAGCAGTGCAACTTTACTTGAACACACAATTCAATTCATTTGTACAAGCAAAATCACGGCTTCTCTCGACGACGGAAAATCAAGTCAGGCAGTCGCCGCCATAATGCCAATGTTGCCAAACATTTCTATTTTTTCTATAATGCCAACTCTACAAAATGTCGATAGAGAAAAAAATAATAAGAATGCAACGCCTATAAGAGCCATGCAATACCCAAAAAAAAACTTTACTATTATATTGATGCGTCTTCCATACAGGATTATAATAATATAACAATATAGCTACCTATACAAAATAAACCTTGCTTTTTACATTAAAGTTCGTTTTATCTTTTACTATCTTCTGCCCGCAGTAAAACTCCTTTCCCTATACTATGTTTTTATACATACAAAACAAACCTTCCTCTTGAATCACTCTATCAAAAAATCGCATCAAAGTCCGTTACGTAGCATTTAAGATTTAAGCATACATAGGGACAGACAGAGAAAGCGACTTTATTTTATACTATGGGGTGATAGTATCAGTAGCGTTACCACGACGACACGAATTAAGCACGCCATGATCCTTTATGTTCAAAGTTATCAAACGACCTCACATGTATTCGCATAGATACAGGTAACTAAATAAAAGTTGTTGGTTTAAGTAGTACATTTTTGTAATTTAAACTATTAAAATAAAAATGCTTAGGTTAGGTTAGTATAGTTTTCTTAACATAAGTATTTTAGACCTAAACTAGTTTTTGTTTGAATTTAGGTATGTGACTTCTAGTCGTTTGGGTTATCCAACCAATGGCACGTTTTAGAGACATCAAAATGAATAAATAAGTTTTTTTAGATTCATGAGAAATTTAATTCAATTCAATTTTGGGGTAATATGGCTTCTACCCTGAAGGTAATCCTGCCAATGTCACGTTTCAGATAGAACACAGTGATATATAATGACAAATGCTCGGTATGTATGGAAGTTACATGTTTACGGCGTTATGCCTTGATTGAAGTGTTTAGCGAAGGACTCCACACTGAGACAACACAAGAGTTAGGGCGGGTTGTATCAAACAGTGGTTAACGTATCTACGTACGTAACTTTTTGACAATTACATCAGATGTTTAACGTACGTCAAATACAAAGGGTTGAGTCACAAAAAAAGTCACGACATTGGTGAAACAACCCGTTTTCTAGCTTGACAGTGGTTAACGCCATTTTTAACGTTGACAGACACGTTAAGTAGTTGTGATACAACCCGCCCACGGAACAGAGAAGTAGATGGAAATGCTATACGACCAACTTACTAGCGAAACCGCTGTCGCCAAAACTCACACATGGAACTGATAATAAACATAGTCACTACATGTTAACAATTGTTTTTATTGGTCGCATATCCTTAGTGCCAGAATGACCTTATTTTTAAATGCTGCTAAGCAAAAACACACCTTGTCAGTGATAAATAGAGTTTACTTTACTAAAACCCAAAATGTATTTACGACCTTCCGCAACTTACTTCACGTTCGCGTTGACATACAAAAGATTCAACTACTTAACAATAGGTGGCGTTCCTACATTTAACAATGTAAGTTGAACTTTATTTCTTGGCAAATAAAGTTCATGTTTACAATTGTTATGTTTTATGTTTCAGCATCTCCACAATAGATGGAAGCAGTGTTACATTAGAATTAGAACTAATATGAATTGAACTTTACCGCTTTGAAAATAAAGTCGATATTAGATTAACCGACTCCTGTCCCGTGACGCGCCTAGCGCGTCATGAAGAAACCTTCAGGGAGGCCCATGACGCGAGAGATGCGTCATTAGAAAATAGTTGCAATTCAAATTTTTATTTGATTTGATCAATAAAATATCTTATTTTATATAAAAACTAACTCATTAGGAACACCAATATCAAGGGCCACTATTTTTTTTTGGAAATAAAAATTGCCAGTGGCTGTCAACCTTAGGGTGCCTACCTACAGGTAACTGTTTATCCTACTTATTATTGAAAAGTGTTTAAACACTTTGATTAAAGCCAGGATTCAAACTTAGCAAATCTATAAAAATAATCACAATGTTTTGGTCACCAATGAATAGTTTAGATGTAAAAACGGAAGATTTTTGATTTGCGATAAAATACTTCCCACAGGTTGACAACCAATGGTGGAAATCTATAACTTACCTTCTATCTCGTATAAAACATGTAGATCGACACTTTTAAATACACTAAACTAATAAATGAAACATAACAAACAATAACAGGTCTCACTTTGTATTATTTTAGTTGAAACTGCCTAAAATAGCGTAATAACATCACCAGTGGCCCACGACGCGTTAGTTGCGTCATCATTTAGGAGGGCCCGTGACGCGACTAGCATGTCATTGAATTTTGTATGGGGCCACGGAGGAAAGGCTCGAAAAATGATGGTGGCAAGGAGTCGGTTAAGAAAACGCAATACGATCACAGCAAAACACAACCGAACACGACAATAAGACAGGTACGACTGAGGTATGGGTTTGCGATCCCCCGTTTACTAGTGGCGCGCGTGCCCCGCCTACTTCACACTTCCATCTACTTCTCTGTTCCGTGAACCCGCCCTTATAGTCCAAGATCCCAGGGCCGTAAGACACAACTTATTTTCTAAAGAATAGATTTTTCGATTCTAAGTAGTCTTTTCATGTACTTTTAATACCTGCACGTTTGTGGGACTTGCCCGGTGACACCTCCGCAGGTACCAGGTGAGAAAGGTAACTAAAAATCACAGTTACGTAACTTAAATTTTTATGACTGATTTTGATATATATTTTGTAGAGTATTATTACTCTGAAGTCATATCAGTGAAGTCAGACGCTTTCCATGGGCCAGAACTTTTGTCAGACGCTTTAAAGCTCTATCAAAAATAAATTAACTTAATTTATTTTTAAATGTCCGACTTTGATATATATTATTACAAAGTTATATTGAATCAGTCAGACACTGTCAGACAATTTGTAATGACCAAAAATCCCCTAAACACCATTAGTATTAACATGAAAGGGCGTTTAAAAATTTTATTTAATCGGCACTCACTCTCAGTAGTAACTGTCATTTTAGTGACTGACAGTGACATGGTTATAGTTGATTGATTTGTTTTGGGAGTGTCGTGAAAAGAAAGTTTTATTTATTTTAATATTGACTGTTTTACATAAAAAATTTACTAACAATTGAAATGACCAACTATTTTTAGCTATAATTGTTATTTCATTGTTTATTGAAGTTAATAAAATGGGTGGATTATTTGGAAAACATAAGAAACCCGTGAGTAGGGTGACGGAGCAAGATAAGGCTGTCCTTCAGTTAAAACAACAAAGAGATAAACTTAAACAATATCAAAAGAAAATAGAAAATAATTTAGAAAAAGATCGTCAACTGGCGAAAAAACTGTTGAACGAAGGAAAACGAGACAGAGCTAAACTCCTTTTGAAGAAGAAAACCTATCAAGAAAAATTATTACAGAATGCTGATACTCAACTAGATACTTTAGAAAAACTAACTCATGACCTTGAATTTACCCAGATTGAAGTACAGGTTAGTTTCCATTTAGAGATAAGATTAAATTAAGTAAGATTTCAATTCTTTGTAAATATCATTATCATTACCTATTTTATGTATTGTTACAGGTCCTGGATGGGTTGAAGACTGGCAATGCTGCATTGAAGAATATCCATGAAATACTGAACATTGATGAGATTGAAAAGATTCTCGATGAGACAAAAGAGGGTATTGACAAGCAACGGGAAATTGATGAGTTGATTTCTGGACAATTGACACAGGAGGATGATGATGCCATTGAAGCTGAACTGGAAGAAATTCTCGATGTCAAAGAGGAGCTACCAGATGTACCAACAGACCAACTGCCGGAGAGGAAAGAAAGAGAGAAGGCAGAAAAAACTAAAGAATCCCCGAAAAGAGTTGCTGTTGAAGCCTGATTGAATCATCAAAACTGTATAAAATGTAAAGAGACATTGTATGAAGAAATAAGCTTAATATATTTTGCCATAAATAATATAAAAAAGTAATTCTTACTTTGCCTTTTTTACTCGGTAAATAGAGACACCTTGATTAAGTTGACTAAATTTTGAAATTGTGGGAGCAGGAGAGTGGCCAAAATCAATACAAATAGGTAAATGGTTCAGTAAGGTAATTATAAAATTATAGGCATAAAAGTTTATGTATTACAAAATAAGAATATTATTTATTTATTATTTCCATTTCTATCTACATTAATTTGTATAAAATATGATTGAACTTTCAATTTGGGTGCCTCTGGCTTTGAGTATTTAGCCAAAATACTCAAAGTATTTAACCATTACTCGAAGCTAGCTAATAAAAAAAAACTATTAATATTGCCAATTTAAACTTTTCATTTTTAAGCTGCGCGTATAAGAACAACTATTATTTTACCACACAGCTTCAGACGGAGTGTAACATTACATATTATTCTAGATTGTGTATTTAATTGATGTAGGTAGTATACTAGTATAAGCCCATCTTTGAGGTAAAGATGTATGTGACTGATATATTTTTATATTATTTATGGATTGTATGTTTAAAAGTAATTAAGTGATATTTATTTACATTACTTATTTAACTTTTGTTCCATTTGTGCGAGTAAAAAACGAAATAAATAAATAAAAAAAAGTAAAAAACCGTTGTAACTCTTTCAATGAAATTTGGAACGCATTGTAAAATATGTATTTTAATACTGGTAATACTATTCTTGAAGTTGTCACTGTCACATTACTGAAAAACCAAATTCGTAAATAAACAAAAGCGCCGGTATTTTATTGTATTTTTCTTGTATTTATGCGATAATGGGTAGTAATGATCTAGAAGAATTAGCGAAGAACCAAGAGGCCAGAGCAAAGCTTCGTGAACAATTTCTTAAAGGCGTTTTGGAACTGCATGGTAAATTTCAAAATTATGGAACTGACTTTATTAAATTAATGAACGGACAAGGTATTTTTGTGATTTATAAATATTTTGTGAATTGAAATCGTGTTATGCTTAATGCCATGTGTTCTTTATAGGTATTTTAGGTAGATACATGTATTGTTCACCAAATACCTATTTAAAAATGTTTTTAGTTATTTTAAAAACACTATTCCTTTTAACCTATTTCTTAAACCCTATGAAGAGTTCAAGATATGAAAGGGAACCCATTATACCTATATAAAGTCTTGTAAATTTTTTAAATATGATTAATATTAAAAACACTCTATGCCTTCTAACCTTTTTTTAAATTCCAATGAAAGTTAAGGAAAGGAACTTATTGTACCTAAATAAAGTCTTGTAATGTTTTAAATATTTGGTTTACAGGTCAAAGCTGCAAGGTATTCACTTATGAGCAGACGCTACTCGAAGGAACCTTAAAAGCTTGGAACCAAGACGGCACAGAACTACTGGTAGAAGATATGAAAACCCCAGCATTTACAAATGTGCCATCCGCCTTAATAAGAAGCTCTGATGTGATTGCGATAAAATTTGATAAACACATTCCAATACCATGATTAAATGAATCAGTTTAATGGTTTCTAGATATTTTACTATTATACTGTTAAAGCATCATTATCATTATTACGTAGTATAAATCCAAGTTGCGAATTCTGTCTGTTTGTATGTTTGTCCACTAACTCCTCCTAAACCAGTTGAGGGATTTTAATGAGGATTTTCACCAACCTTTAGGTTATTTTTCATTTAAATTTGTAAGCTAAGAATATTCAGAAAAAGTTTTTTAAAGTTAGTCAAAATTTAAAAAGCCTAATAGACATCATTGCGAAGCGTGGGCGGGTCGCTTGTTGCTTATATTCTAACTGTTTATTAACATTATTTATTAAAAGTAGTGGTTTTAACGGCTTTCAGGGCACCATATTTATTTATCTGGCAATTACAATCCTTTTAGGTGTAAAATCAGATTATATGCTCTAATTCAGGTACAATTACATTTAGTTGCTAGTTAGTACCTATTGTTTGGTATTGTAATACTCGTAATAGCTTACCACCCCGCCCCCCGCGCCCCCGCCCGCTAGCCGCCAACGCATCTACCTTGAACCCTGCGTGTTACACCATTGTCTGTACCTTCTCAGTGTAACTTACTGCTAAGCTAACCATGTCATCGTTTAATGACAATAAGTTTCTACCATTCCCGAACGTTCGTATTTTTGTTTTGTCGCTTATTACACAATGTTGAAGTAATATCAATCTTCTATTCTATATTTAGAGCATCTTAATCATAAAGTACCCTGAACACCCACTCTTTAAAGCGTCAATTAAAGCCGGTTCCCACGCACATATTTTACGTCACAGTCAGGCATACATCTGCAGTTAAAACGCCAAGCACGAATCGAATAAATCAACATGTACTGATGTATATTATGTTGTCCATTGTATGAAAGAGCTTCTCTACCTGTTGCACAGCGCTCAATCGATCTGTGGGCCCTCTGTATAGCGCATACTCGACAGCCTTTTTGTGTACCAGCCTTTATTTGAAACATCGGGATTGTGAACCATGCCTTATTTAAAACGGAATATTATTTAGTACTTTATAAATGGGAGAAGCCATTAGCAGCGGTCGTTCGAAATTCGAATGCCGTGCCATTTTTGGACAGTTGAATCAATGTTTGAATAATTTTATCGTATTTATTTTGAAATTATTTGATGTTTGCGTGGTTGGTATTTATTTTCTATCACAAAGCTACAGTAGTTTTTGAAGTAGTATGGTTACTTATAGGTATTAGGTATATATCAACCTTCTCAGTACTTTTATCCCAGCTACAGACTTATATAAAATACCTAGCTTTTACCCGGCTTCGCACGCGTTAAATTCGGAGTTAAACTCCTTTCTCTGTACTACTCCTCTTGATTCACTCTATCTATTAAAAAAAACCGCATCAAAATCCGTTGCGTAGTTTTAAAGTTTTAAGCATACATACTCGTAGGGACAGAGAAAGCGACTTTGTTTTATACTATGTAGTGATTAAATAACTACGCTAAAATTTCGACAAAACTTTAGTTAAGGCTTGTAATACTTCAGTTGTAAACTTTATGTTGATTAAATTCTTAGTTTTATGTTCAAAGTTTAAAACGACTAACTATAAAATTGACTTAACTAACTCATGTAAGTAGGTTAAACGAAGCATTGCTCAACTTACCTACCTACTTCAAAATTTTATAAATTAAAAAAAAATACAAATCTGCGACTATTTTAAATTATGTTCACGTCGGGTATGAAACAAATCTGTGCTTTTTGAAAAAGTTATAATGCTAATGTAAGTAGGTAATCTAGATATCTAGATACGTTGGTATATTAGGTACGTATCAACGTTGGCACATTATTACTCAAGTCAAATAAACAGACCGTGTAATTTTCCAGCATGTTCACGACAAAGGCTTGTTACCTATTTTCGTAGCATTTTTCCACCGAGTAGCCTTAAGAGACGGTTATTTAAAGGTTCAATGGCCACGCATATGGTACCTTTTCACCATAATGAAATTTATATATGTATTCTCTTTATATTTAGATTGGTATTCCACCTACTTTATTAAAAAGGCGTCTTTTTAAAAGGTAAACGCAGAGTTGGTACACCTTTGATATTTAGGATTTCAATCGTGATTTAAGTCTTCACAAACTAAATATCGACTACTTATATCCGAAAGTGATTTAACTATGTATTTGACAAGAAGGTACAGATTTTGTAGGTAAATTTTATACGGTGTGTTAGAGTTATGCCCGTTGAGATGGATTTTTTATGATGTTTACAGGTTGGTTTATGAAGAGAGCGACTGTAAATTCGTAACAAAGTTGTAAAAATCCTAACGCCTTTTAAACCTTTAATTTTGTAGTATTGTATTATGTCATCTATAGTCATATTTGCATTTGAATTTCTTCACTACATAGTATAAAACAAAGTCGCTTTTTCTGTCCCTATGTCCCTATGTCCCTTTGTATGCTTAAATCTTTAAAACTACTCAGCGGATTTTAAAGCGGTTTTTTTTAATAGATAGAGTGATTCAAGAGGAAGGTTTATATGTATAATAACATAGTACAGGGAAAGCAGTTTTACTCCAAATTTAAGGCGTGCGAAGCCGCGCGGGTAAAAGCTAGTTTTTTATAAAACTATTATTTAGTTGTATTTTTATTTGCGTTCTACACTACTGAGCGGTTTACATAATAAATTACATAGTATATTGAGAATATATTAGGAATTAATAACAAAAACATATTAGTGATTGTACGCCAGGTAACATCAGTAAAAGTCGGTAAGTATGAATAGACTGAGACAACCATTTCTTCGTAGGTAATTTTTCATTTCGCTTTTCTATTTTCCTGTAGGTAAAATGTTTATTCTCTTTTGCTAGAAATGTTTGGCAATATTCTTTCGTCGGTAGGTTCAACCTCCAAATCTTGCTTTGTGTTTTGAAGGTCATTGCAACAATTACGTTTTTTTTGGAAATAAATAGTCATAGTAATAAAAATAAGTAATTATATTTTCTGTGCCAACTCAGAATTCTTTTAAAAATAAAAGATCTTAAGATTGACATTACCACTTTTTTATCATTCGTTTCTTATAGTTCAGAGAACTAAACAGACATCAACTTAATCTGACGGAATCTCCAAACGATTTGACATCTCAACTACAAAGCTGAACATTAATATATTCTCTAGGCGTCGTCGTGGAGTAATTACCGAGGAAACTTCTCAAGCAGACGACAAGTTGTGCTCTCACTGCTTGTTTGTGAAATGGGACATGGGTTTATGGACGAAAGGCAAATAGACAAGATATGTGCTGATTCGTATTTAACACACTAACTTTATTATAACGGGTGTAAAAAGACCATTTTCGAACCCTGAAACCATGTATTTATGAGCCTAAATAGTAACTAAATTCATTAACAGTATACCTAGAAAAATCTATTTTAAAAAGTTATTAAGGTTTGAAATGTGATATTTGCCGCTTAAGGTTGAGGCCATAGTTCACACATCAGCTAATGGTTCAAGAGCGATGGTTTACATTGCAAATAAAATTAAAACACTATTTAATTTAAAATAATTCGGAAATTTGATTGTTTAAATACAGTTCGGCCAAAATAGGTAAAAAAAATTAATACTTTTAAGTTGTTGTAGGTATCAGTCTTCCCCCAGCAATTCCCAGTTTTCGTTTTCGGAAGCAGTCTTTTTATACCCTGTATATACCTAAGTACTATTGAACACACTCCCTAATCTACTATTTTACTATATTTGATATTCCTAAGTATTGCTGGATAATCATAATGCACTTTGTAGCACTTAATTAAGTAGAAGCTAGGTTTTATTATGGACACTATAGAAGGGGCTAGACTTGTGAGGAAATCATCAGACACGTGGCATTTTGTTACTCTTGTTTATTTTTTAGTTTGAAAAGCAAAATTGACTGCTATTGTTTCTGTCAAGTTGGATAATAAGGACATCGCAACACCTTACTCAAGAGTCTCAAGAGTCAAGGTGAATTCACTTTTGTTTAATCCAATGCCTAATACCAATAATAAATAATTTGCCTTTAACTGTTTGATATGTATGGATACCTACACGTAAACCTTTGACTTATTTGATGCTGCTGATAATCAAAAGATGAAAAGGGAATATAATAGTACCTACCTATGTTAAACAAGGCTCAACATCTTTGATTTATAGTTTCCATAATTATTTAAAACAATATCTACCACGTAAACAAGTCATTTTGAAGCTGAAAACTTATTTTGTATTATTTTATTTAATTTAGTATTTACTTACTAACTACACAAAGTAGGCACATTCCTACATTATTTTGTAACTTACCTTTCATTTCCTTAAAAAAATCATTGGGTTGCCGTAACGGCGCGGTTGCTCAGTGGTCAGAGCATTAGACCGGTTATCTAAAGGTCCTGAGTTCGATTCCCAGTCGCGTAATGCTCGGAAAGTCGCGTCCTTTTTCCAGTGTCTATTACTTCAGAATTAAATATATCCTATAAGTCTAAGAACAAAACGGTATCTAACCATAGTTTTCCGATCTAAACTTTGTCCGTTAGCAATTTGCGAACATACTTTCGTAGACGCCGAGTAAATAGCGTTCCGTCTCGACGAGATAGACAAATCTATTCGCAACTTACTACACTTGTTTGACAGTGAAAGATTGTGTTTGCAAGCTCTGCGAATCAATTTGTATGTTCACCGTGATATGTTTAAACGGTTTTCGAGTCGTGAGGAAATAAACGTTGGTAAATTATCTCCAGACAACTACAGAAACCATACCATAAACTAATTGCCTCCACACTCGATTTCTCGTACAAATTACTAGATTAGCGTAGATGTGCTAATTAGTTACAAAAAATTGTTAATTAAGTACCTACTTCCTTGCTTAAAACACCTTTGTTCCTTAAATTAAGAAATAACTTAAAACGGCAAAAGTTAAATGATTTACCTAAATTGCTACAGCGCTACATCAGCCAAATTACTACGCCGTAGACACCGTAGTCGTAGCAAGAAAAAACAAACAAAACAAAAACTCCTATCATTACCTGAATGATGATTATTTATACAGATGTTTTAAATTATTCAAGTTGCTTATCAACGTAGGACCGTAATGCTCCCCATCTTGATTTACGCCGGTCTTTGCTCACAACGAGCACATCAAACTTTAATTCAACAATAGAACCGTCGCCATCTTGTTTTCAAGTCCTATTTCTAAGGCACGCACGTTTCAAGTCTGAGGCAATTGGGGATCGCACCTGTTTACTCAGTGATATATGGCGCTGACATGTTCTTGAAGAAATTATGTACTCGTATAGGTACTATAAATATAAAATATATGGGCTGATAATTTTCGGTCTACAAATGTTATAAAAAAGAAACTTATTAATACTAGTGGCCGCCCGTGACTCCGTTCGCGTGGAAGTCGGTTTCCCGTGGGAATGAGAAGTTTTCCCGCGGTAAAAAGTTATTATTGTAAAGTTTCATCCAAATCCGTCCAGTAGTTTTTACGTGAAAGAGTTACAAACATCCATACATTCTTACAAATCTTAGTAGGATTACTTCGTGGTCGCTTTTTCTGCGTCTTCATGTTAAATCTTAAATTAAAACTTTAAATGGAACGCATTGTGTGTAAGTTTGACTGACACTTGGTCAGTATTTTATTTAGATAAGTATTTTAGTACGAATTAGCTAAAAACATAATAAATAGTGAAGGTAATTCGCCTTATGTATAAATAATCTCGTCAAGTTTGAACGTAAGTAAATCTCTTTAATCATGAGATTGCTTTTAAATCCTCTTAGCATATTAAATCTTGAAAATATGATGATAAATTGCACCAAAAGCGTAGTCCCATTTTTATGCCTTTTAACTTAATGTAGGTAATAAAGTTATATCAAAAACTAAAATACAACAAAAAACTTTTTCGTTAAATATATCTTAAATCTTAATATGTTTTATTTAGGTGCTTGACAGCCTAAAATACAAAGGAACAGTAGATTTTAAATATCTTAGAACTTATACTTATAAGCCTACAAAAAACAAGGCTATATCTTCTCCCTAAATTTAAGTCCACACAATGCTAATTAAGTTTTTTTTTCCCAATTATTTTCTGTTCCAGTTTTATACTGCAGTATGCAATTTCTTTTATAGTGGTCGTTGAAGGCTGCGACGGCCATTTTGATGTTTTTTCTAAAAGCTCGTTACTGGCACGCTCATTTTAAACTACTTTTATTGCTATGCTAGGCTTTTCCTGGAAAGTAAAATCATACATGTTGACACTATGTATGTAGCGTAGTACCTAGTTGTAGCATAATGAGCCTTGTATTTGTACTGTAACAATAATAGTGATGTAATTTCGCGTAGCGTATTAAACACTTCGTAAAAAGAGCGACTTGGCTAAGGTAGAAAACCTTTTAATTTAATCTAGAGTTAGACACAAAACTATTATAAAAATGTATACTGCACATCCAAAATTTTAAACTAAAAACTTAACAGCAGCAAATCATTGCACTAATTTCAAAAACAAAGTTCTGTCAACGCCGTTTTTAAAAGTTTGCGAAATTCAGTTACATTTAAGTAGGTTGCCGCCCAGTTAACGAGAGAACTGTTAGCGAAGTTCCAAGTTTAAACTCCCACTATTTAGCGGACAGAAATAGCAACGGTCGCTTTTGTTACAATTTGAGGGTATTTTTATTTCGGCCGCCATTTTGGTCAGACCTCGTATTGGGCGAACTGGGGCAGGACAGACTGTATAACTTGACTTGAAGTGTGCTTAGGGGCTTCACGTTTGACGTATAATTAGATTATGCCAGTACATTTTATGTATTCTAGGTATATTTAAAAAATGTGACTGCACTTGGATCTTGTTGCTGGACAAATCAATAAACGTTATAAAGGATGGTAAATTTCTATTAAAGTCAGAAGTGGATATTTTATCATGATCACTAGTATATTTCAGTATTTATTGGTTTTATTTGCCAAAATTATTTACAGCAACTGTTTTTAAAGGCGTCTGTACAGCGAATGAGTCAAATTTGCAATCGACAAATTATTCATGACATTGTTCGATTACACACAAATATTATTTAATTATAAAGGATAATTTATACTATTTCAAAAATTATTTTAAATTAATATTATAATCAATCAAATTAATTATATTTAAATAAATGAAAGTTTTATAATTGTTAAATCAATTGAGATACTCATTATTATCGAACAGTCGTAGTACTTTCTATCTGTCTTCCTCACATCTAATACCAATACACATTATATTTACAATATCGTGCTTACACTATAGGTTTGTAAAACCTAATCATAGGTCGAGCGACACGTGAATCAGGATGGCTTAATTATTTGAGGTAAACAAGTATGTGATACTTTGGTGAACTTTTCGTTTCTACAAAGTAAAGCAACGTCAGTCACAGCCGATACTTTGAAAGCACTTCATCGTTCGTTTCGGGTACATTTCGACAAGAAAGCTTTGTCAAGTCAATTGCAGTGAGGTGCCAAATGGGCAGCTTGTAAATTCTGACGGTAAAGGTGACCACGTTACAAGCATCATGTCAGAGGCTATACTAGGTCGTTCTCAATACTCTTATCACTAAACAGCTTGAGTTTTTTTTTCTCTTGTAGTAAAGAAATCGCATCAAGGAAAACGGAACGAGTCTATTAAAAATACTAATTAATTTTCCTTTTACCCAAAAGCATCGGAAGTCGCTGTAGCCATTTTTTGCGTGTAAGGGTGAGTTTGTAAACACAATTATTATGATCTCCGTATCAATTTGAAATAATTAAATTATCTAAAACCCTTGACCGCAAGAAACTCCGAACCGTGGTCAGGGCAAAACAAATGAATTTATTTAATTGAACAAACGAATTAATTAATGGCAGGTTCACACAGATGTAGCAGAGCAGCCGCCTGGAAACTTTAAATTAACAGTGTACAAGCGGCTTAATTAATTTTCTCACTTCACTTTTATAGCATTGTAAACGAAATTTAATGGAGACTATAAAATAAGTTATTTGTTATACCTGACTTTGTAGAAACCTATAGCACCGTATATATGCATCAGTAAATCTAGAATTAGCCTTTGTTGTAGTTAGTAGTAGTCTATTTTGCTTTCCCTTTTTGTTATAACAATAAAGATTACAGCTCAAGCTATCCCTCAAATCAAGGATTATTACATCGAGCCGGTTATTAACTAGTCAGAAGTATAAATAAAAAATATTTTTTTATTTTTGATATCCATAACCTTAGCCTAATTCCTTAATATTCAATTTAATTCCCGTCCAAAAGTCACGTTAAACGCTGATATCATTTTCCAAACTCGTCACAATAAATAATCAAATGTGGTCGGGACCCTCATCTTTCCGTTGCGTATTCGTTTCGTTTCCTTCTTGCATTAGGTTATTGAAGCACAGGTCAATAGGCAGGGAGCTCGGTGAATGTTACTACACAATGGATGTAACTGAGACGTAGGTACCTCGTTAGCATAAGATGGTGTATAGAGATTTGGTTCAGAATTGTTCGGTAGGATTCCATTATGGTAAATAAAAGGTATAGGGTTTATTATATTTATTAGTTAGGGTGTAGTTTGGGGATTTTAGATGTATAAACAAAAAACCTTTCTTCTGAAACTTAAGTGCAGAGTCACAGGTTTTTTAAATAGTGTTTTTTTTATTCTGAGTTGACCTCAAGATACGCCAAAACCAAGAACATTAAACTACCCAAAATACCTACCTTAACTAAGCCTTTGAGTTCAAAATTTGATTTAATAAAAAAAAGAAAACTCATTAACTTGCTATGGATTTAATCTGTTTGGTTTTAGTATACCTGAACCCTTTAGTGGTGTTTGCTGAACCTTCACGGGACCCTTAGTTAATATTTGGTTATCACCCTTTTCAGCCTTTTCAAACGACCCTCATGCAAGGACTTCGATATCTTTCAAGAGTTAGGTTTGAATTTAATGAAATTGTCCATGAGTTTCGCATCAAGTTTTTAAATTTATTTATGACCGTGCAAGATTCTTACTAACTTGCTTTAAAATGAATTCTTAGGCAGCTTTGCCTTTTGGGTCTTTTAAGTTTATAATTGCTTTTCGTAACTACATCAGTGAAATAACCTTTTCTATAGTTCAAAAAAAACTTTCTTAAGTGCTAAAGGCTTTCACAGATTATTGACTGAAAGCACGTTTACCAAGTAATAATTATATATTTTATAACTTTCAATAAGTAAACAATACAAAAATTTATTCAACTATATACAACTTGATACAATTCAAGCATCACAAAAATGTTTGCATCAATTTCTCATAGAGTTTTTTATAGATTTCTGTGCCAGTTATTTTCTTTTAAAACACCAAGAAACTTAGTTTTAAACTCATATATTTTCAAAGACCATCTTCGCTGCTGGGTCGGTCTATTTACCAAAATGCAAATATTAAGTTGTGATATACTTGGTCGATGACCCTTTCGGTGTGTTTTGAAGAATATATATTCTCCATTTTATACTCAAAAATTTAGAAGCCCAAGAATAAATTTGGTTTTATTTATTTTATCTCATGACATTGACAAGACAGTAGGTTTTTTTATTTAAACTTTTCTTTGCTGTGTGTAGCGTTCTGAGAGCGTGCTGCCTTTATTCAAATTTAATGGTTTTACGTTATTTCCAAAGAGTTTTTTCGATAATACTCTTGTTGTTATAATCTTGAATCATCTCAAAAGTGTAACCACTAAAAGCACTCTATTTCGAATACCAACATCACAAACCAAAGAGATTAATTACCACGGCACTCGTGTCTATATTATTTTTTTATCTTCGAACATAAGTTTCGTCTAATGCCATAACCAAGACCAATAAATATTTTTTAAGACGTTTTAATAAGTGACACTCAAAGAAATTCTCATTGAATGTTTTTATTTAATAACATCAAATAATTTTAACAAGGAAAAACATTCCGTTTCAATTAACAAATTACACAAAGATCTACTGTAAGATCTTTGCAACTTCGTCTCCATTGAATAAGTTTGTGTTTTCCGCCTCCTTGCTTGTAGGCAGAATGTTGGCAGAATGTTGTTGCCTGTGCCTCGTTCGCGGAACGTGATGTTTATTTTCAATTTGGCGCGAAATCGGTTTGCGAGAAGAAAAAACTTTGTCTACCGGAAACGATCTGCAAATATTTTTTTCGTTCGCAAACTAAATAAAAATTATTTGCGTAGGTGTTATTGTTTAATTATTATAGTTAACTATTATTTAATGAAACAGGGTTTTATTAAAATACAATGAAATTATTTTAAGTAGCTAATTACGATTTTTTTTGTTCGTGTTAGTTAACTAGGAAGGAAAGAAGGAAACTGAAAGGAAAGACTAGGAGAGTCTTAACGTCTCGTTACCGGTTTGATATAGCAACCGAGCACTAATCTTAGTGCCTACCTACTAAATTAGAAAACTGAAATTCCTAAAACCAACTTTAAACGTAATCAATTCACAAATATCGCTAAAACTTTGTTTTAAGGATCTACTAGTTTGTAGTTTAACTTTTCGGCCGCAGCTTCGCTAAGGTTTACAACAAAGTTTCGTCCTTAAGTCTACCTTCCCTCAATTAGTAGGATACCTATCCGTGACCTAGATCCATTACGATTTCGAAATGTCAAACTGGATTTACTAGTTTCAATTCTATTTTAAAATAAATAATGAAACCATTTGCACGTAATCAAACGTTACCTAAAAGATACAACAAAAAAGTTTTTTTCCAAAGCACGCCAGGGCTACCAATTAAAATGGGGAATAAACTTTTCCATTTAAATCTAAGGTTAATTTACTTTCCTTGTGGGTAGAAAAGATGGGTTGATTCGAAACCTGATTTGAACAAAGAAGTTACATAATGGAACGTAATTTAGCTTTACAATGAAAGACGTTAATTTATTAGGTTTGGAATCTTCCAACTTTTTTGAAATCTCAGTTTTTTTTCAGTTACCTAAATATTAAGCTTCTAAGTACCCTCACTAAAATATCTATTTGTATTTCTCAGAGTCTAAATGTTTCCTTTAGCCCCGACGAATAGGAGTTTGACATAGTTTTTGCAGCAATTTTTAATTTCTATAAATTCTTAACGGCTTGCTTAAACCCATAAGAAGGTAGATATTATGTATTAGCAAAATTCCGATTTAACTAAATGACAATTTACTAAGAACTCTCTAAACTATATTTAGGGTACTAAACCGAGAGTCGAGAGATTAATTTAGATTATTAGTATTCATTTCAGCAGCGAGCACTTTTGTAGTCTTTAAACTCATATTATTTCACTAGTTGCCGCTCGCGACTCCGTTCGCGTAGAAGTCGGTTTACCGTGGGAATGCGAAGTTTTCCCGCGGTAAAAAGTTCCCTTAATTCTTTCATACATATATTTTTGGTATCTAGAACCGTTTTCGCAGCGCACGCAACGGAAGCCTTTTCAAGGATGAATAATTTTCCCCTTTTTTTTTTTTTTTTTTTCATATTTTCCATTATTTCTTCGCTCCTAATAGTTGCAGCTAGATGTTATATAGCCTAAAGCCTGCCTCGATAAATGGTCTATTCAACACAAATAGATTTTTTAAATTCGAACCAGTAGTTCCTGAGATTAGCGCGTTCAAACAAACAAACAAACAAACAAACTCTTCAGCTTTATAATATTAGTATAGATATGCATCAAATACTAGTGTTTTAAAACTTAAGCTTATTGACATAGAGACACAAATTCATACGCAACTACTACCAGTGACTAGTTATTCAAGACCATCGAATATCGAGTTTCCTAAACTAAGTGCGTACTTAGACCTCCATGTAAACTTGTGAGCATTAAGTTAATAGTGTGTAAGTGAGTACTACCACCCAAGTTGGGGTTAAGTAAACATCTTGATAATCATTACTCCGAGGCTAATGTTCACATGTTACGGATGTTATATACCTAATGTAATGTACTTATAGGGACTGCTTTGGTAATGGTAATGATGGAAGTATTTCAGGATTGTTGGGCCTTAGGTTTGGTTGGTTTTGTTTGTCGCCTTTCTGTTTTGTTTGTATCGATGGCGTTATACATGCTCACTTATGTATGAGTTTCGAGAGCCTATCGGTTCTTAAAAACAATGTGCTTAAGTCATAGGAACAGTATGTGTAAACAGTCTTTACGCGTCTTCCAAAGAATGTTAAAACTCAGTTATCCATCGTAAAGAACTCCCTGAAATCTAAGTACGCGCATAACTTTAGAACGCCTTCACCTTTAGTTTTTTTTTCAGGACTAGGTAAATTTACAAAAAAAAACTTAGGTCATCACTTGTGCAAAGCTGTCTAGTAAGTAAGTTAAAAAACCTCTCTCTCGTAGCCGTATCATACTCTTTTAGATCATAGTCTGTATAATTCAAAAGATTAAAATCAAATCACTTGTAAAAAAAATACAAATATTTTTGGCTACAATTTCTGTGTCAGAAAGTAGGTAAATCTTTTTTGAGAGCAGACTTCGCTTTAACAGATAATTTTATCACTAACATGTTAGTTATGGGAATCGTTAGTTAAAACAATGATCCTCTTCTAAAGAACCATTCCAGTACCCGAACCGATTTGGTTTTCTAATCCCTACTTCCCTACTAATATTATAAATGCGAAAGTAACTCTGTCTGTCTGTCGGTCTGTCTGTCTGTCTGTCTGTTACGCTTTCACGCCTAAACCACTCAACCGATTTTGTTGAAATTTGGTATGAATAAAGAACTAAACTTGGGAAAGGACATAGGGTACTTTTTACCGCGGGAAAATTTCTCATTCCCACGGGAAACCGACTTCCACGCGAACGGAGTCGCGGGCGGCCACTAGTAACTAATAAAAATAAAAAACAACATCTCAATTGTAGTCATACAAAAACCATACTTTTCTATTATGGTATATTAACTATTTTATTATTACTGCGTTACTTTGCCCCCGACCTCCATCTTTCAGAATTACCTCAGTCATTTATCAAAGGGCGCAGTTAACATTAGCCCTAATTCGGGAGTTGTGTCGTGGACCTTTGCATAAAAGTAATTTTGGAGCTTTTTCTGGTTTTGATAAAACTTTTGGGTTCGCTGAATGTGGTGTAGCCCTTAATAAGTACTATATGGACATAAAGGTGCCTATGTTTGTATACTGAAGAGTTAACATCTTTCGTCTTTTTACTTTTTATGGAAAGTCCTTTTTCGAAAACTTATTTTTCTGTAAATTTAAATAATTTTGGAACTTAGATTAACGAAAACAGCTTGCCGAAGCTAGTATACGTATAAAAACCAGTATTTTACGGAATAAACGTCTTTCGCAACGGCATAATAACTTTTCTACCATCAAACCTACCTTTCAAACTTCCAGTAACTGCCTCATTTGGCTTATTTATCTCTAATTCGGTCTCCCAACTTTCCCCTAATATAATCCGCGTGAATTAGTTGCCAAACGTCAACAATCTTCATTAGTCTACCAACTTTCATACAAGACGTCGGTCCCCACTACCTCCGTACTTCGATAGCTAATGGATTAGGTTCCCTCCGACTTTACTTCACTAAAACACACATACAAGTAAATACACTAGTTGACAAACACACACAAAGCCAGTGATTTATTTCCAGAGTAATTAGTCACTTTGAGTGAGAAGAAGGTTGTATGTCATGTTTTGTGAAAAAGTACTTAACACTCAGCTTCGGTCATTTGTAAGGATCTTTGGAATATGTTATTTTTCTGTTTTGTGCTCGGAAGATTCATGGAAAAAATATATGCTTGGTTTTAGTAGACAGAGTCAATGAACGTCTGATTTATAGCTACAATCATAGATTAAGAATAGGTCCATGCGCTCTGACGCGAGGACCGATTAATCTTTGGCTACAACTTTATTAGTATATGTATTATATTACAACCATATGTATTATCCAAAAACTGTAATATTTTATGTACGTATTTTGTGTGTCCTTTTCATAACTAGGCTTTAAAACTGCCATAACCTACTTACCAAATACTTAACACAATTTCGCAGTTTCAAACCGGTTTCGCGTTGAGCTCTCGAAATTGGCTTTCTCTGTGCACTGGAAAACTGTAAATAGATTAAATTAAGATAAGATTAACTCCGTGAGAGCCTCCGTCCGCTGCCCCGGAGCACCGAGGCGAGTGACGCGATAAGACGAGACTTTTTGAAAATGATTACCTATTTATTCGGGTAAAACGACTGTATTGTATTGGCAGTTATTGTATGGAGTTTTAGTTTAGTCAATTATAGGTCTTAGTACGTTTTTGGCGCTGAATTATTAGGATTCCGTTTTAATAATATTGGACTGTATATTCTTGTAAAAAACAGATTTACTGCGAATTTTGTTTTATGGAGATAAAGTAGTCCACTACAGAGACACTAGCTACAACTAGCTAGAGAGAAATTTCATATCGAATGCCTAAAATAAGGGCTGTTCCGAAAACCTGGCAGATATGAATGATGCGAGACATGTTGCCGAAGAGCCATCGGTATTGTCGATACCAACTTAACCTCAAAGACGACGCGAAAGCGGTTTTACCAACATCAAAACTCGCTTAATGTTCCCTAGTGCTTAATACTAAAACATTATCCTTAATTAGGTCTAAATAAATAAGTAATCTCAATCTTCCGAGCATTTCAATTATGCAGGGAGCCTAAATTGCTTCGTCGAATAAATAAAATAGTTGGCAACATCGTATCATGAATTAAATACTTCTCGCAACTCGGGTTTGGTCAGTTTCCAGGACTTCTTTTATTAGTTTTTCTGTTTTTGCGACAAATCGAAACTATAAATCTAAAGAATCAATGTGTAAGTTAACATAAGATATATTTGTATAAACAATAAAAAGAGATACTTGCGTCTAGTTGAAATGTGTAAGAAACTAGCTCTTCGTTGGAGTTTTATTTCATACATAAATAGCTTTTTTATAACGATTTAGCTGAAAAAGCGAAGGGCGTAAAATAAATTAATTTTTTTATACTTAAATTTTTGATTGAAATTAGATTCAATCAAGTACCTATTTCTATCCAACTCTTTCAGTTTTATTTCAAATAAATATAAAGTTAAATATAAAGCAATTTTATCTGTTTTAACAATATACATATAAAGTATACATATTTTTTTTAAACAAACTGTTAACATCCAACATTAACGTTACAAGCTTTCAAAGTATGTTTCAACGTCATTCAGATTTTATTTCATTCGTTCACTACCGCTTCTAACTGTGAATGAAGCTCGTTATAACTCACTCTCTCATTCAATTCGCTGAAGAATTTCAGTGGAATGTAATTGGAGCTAATTTGTCCGCCAAACCGTGACGAGATAGTTACCATTTAATGAAAAAGCTTCCGAGATTCGCAGTTTGCAGGTTCTGGAAAGTAATGATATTAAAAATTAAATAAGTATTTAATAGTCAGGAAGTTTAATTAGGAAGTTTTAAATGTTAATCTACAGGGTGTAATTTACAGACAGGAAACCTATATGATGACAAAAAAGTCATAGTAAAAGTGACACCCATTTTATGGTGGTCATTAACTCTGTAGGTAGAAAACTAACTAATGGTCAATGGGTGTTTCGTCGTTTGACCCCGGTCCTGAAAGCACCGCGGTGTCAAACGCACAACGTCGATTTTTGAATGGGTCGATTGGCCCCGCGGTGCTAGTTAATAATAACAACGGTGTCAAACGGGAATAACATTTTTCGACTTCGTCAGTTGGCACCACTACCAAAAATCTTATTTTTGATTTTTGTACAGTTGAGTACACAAGTAAGTTGTAGATTAAGTAGGAAGGTAAGGTAAAAGCCATCATTTAGTGAATAGATTATTAAAAGTGGTAGCGGGATTGCAAAGCGCGAGTGATATTTATGATGTCACATCTATGTAATACAATAGCTCCTTACCAACTGGTAAATGAATTTTATTCGTCAATTTAATAATAATGAAACAAACAGAATGTTAATAAAAATATTTATTTTGATGAGTACAAAAACGAGATCATACAATGAATTACAAATTGCAGAATGATTAAAGGTATATTGATTGATTTGGTTTGTTAATTTAAATCGAATTTCACGTCTATATAATAATATTGAACTAAGTTATAATCGTATTAATAATATCTAACTAGAATAAACCTTTTTAATCAAAGCTATATGATAAAAATAATAGTAACATTTATAAACATTTCTTTACAATCACAGAGTATAGACTTCTTTCAAAAAAGATTTACAATTATATCACAGATTGATTTGGCTTGTTATTTTAAATCGAATATCATGTCTTATATTAATGAACTAATTTAGGTATAATCATACTAATAATATCTAAAAAGAATAAACCTTATTAATCAAGGCTATAATTAATATAAATCTAATTAGTCGTAGTTACATATTGTGTAAGTAATAAATACATTTTTAATTAAACATAGAAAAACAAAGCATTCGGAGTTATCAAATGGTTAGTGGTTATATTCACAATTCACGTTTTATAATGTAATTACGTATACTACTCTTAAAATGCATATTGTTACAAAAATATTACAAACAAAAGTATTTACTTACCAAAATAAAACGAATTAACGGAAGGCACCCCACAACACAAACACACACAACTTCACTTTCTAAGAAACAACGCCGTACTGACCTTGAGATATAACCCAAGTTCCGCAGAGCAAGCGCTTCAATGACATCTGCCAATCAGGAGCACGCATTTCTAGTACTGTGACAAGATTTACTAACGACTAATTTTCGTGGCTCGGGATTGGCGATTCGGGTGGTTTGCTTTTACCTGCTTTTTTTTGGTACGGTGGCAAAATTGCATATTTTGGGCGCATTACTTGTAATAATATAGTATAAGAAATATGGTGTGAGCGAGATGGGCTTAGCCCTACCTCCCGCTTACACAAATGATGCACTTTTGTATTTAACGGTACATAATTATTGGTTAATAAAACAGCGGTGTCAAACGACGAAGTCCAGAAAAGTTGTTCACCGATTGACCCCGCGGGGCCAATCGACCCATTCAAAAATCGTCGTTGTGCGTTTGACACCGCGGTGCTTTCAGGACCGGGGTCAAACGACGAAACACCCTGGTCAATAGTCAATCATATGTGTATACATACCTATATTAGATGAAAAAACATATAACTATAGCTTCACATACAAGAGACAGTTTCAGCTGTGTCAACGTCTGCAATCACCATGTGTCGTTTCAGCCGATATGAAGATGGGTACTTTACTTTTTATGTCACCCATTTAGTACCGCATTTTATGGATTCCTTGATACAAAAGTCACAAATAAATATTTAACGTCAGCACAGACTGTGTATCTTTTCATGGATTTACATACTTTTTTCCAAACGTGCCCCAGAACTTGAAATACAAGGCGGGGTTTCTAAATATTTAATTCCTTGATCCGAAATGTGTTGCAATGTCTCGAGGGGCTGAACCTTCTTACTGAACACTTGGAGAGATTTACTGAGTTGTTTCCACAAAAATATATCTGGGAATGGTTTCCACAATCGGGCAGGTGCTCGAAAGTATTTTGCTCGTTATTATGCGTATTTTTTTAAATGAACTAGGTGTTAATTCTTGGTTGATTCTTAAATAAAAATGTTTGGACTATAAAACCAATAAATCATATTCCATGTATGTTGTGATTGTTTTAAAAGTCAACTCCCTGAAAACTTATGCCAATATTATCTAAGTCAATCAATACAAAGGCTATTTATGATAACGCAACTTATGTACACAAAACTGAAAATCGAAACAAGATATACACATCTAAAACTAAAACTAGAGCAACTGCTGACTAGTAAAGACCTTCAATTCAATCACTTATTTTATTTATTTTAAACTATTAATTAAAACGAAGACAAATAAATCACTGTCACAACAAGTAAACTTACCATCACACACTTTCTTTTAACGCTACTGAATCTATTAAACTTTTTTTAGTAAAACTAGACTCGACTCGTGAATTCCACATTGCCATCACCTCCAACACCTAAGCCCGTACTTGGTCGTCTTACTTCCAGGCTACATAGTTCTAAGCGCCTCGGAAGATGTTTGTAAGTACGCTTCGAGAAAGTTCCGCCCTAAATGTGGAGGCGTTCAGATTTTTAAGTTTCCGCAACATTGCACCAAACTGAGGCGTGAATAGGATAAAATGTAAATAAGTGTGAGTAAAATTAGTTGTTTTCTATTCTATAATAAAAAAATAGGTGATAAGTAGAAATAAGATGGAGTGCTATAAGGAAACACTCCTTTCGTTAGGGGTACCTACCTGCTTTGCGGTTTCGTTCGTAGCAAAATAAATTCGTTTTCCCGCGGAAAGGTTTGATACTTTTCAATTTAATTCTAATTGGCGTAACAATTAAGAAGGTTGCTTTTAAAACATATTCAGAAAAATCGAAAAACAAGATTAATATAACTTATATCCAGACGAAAACGTGAGAAATTGATAATGTTTTTTTGTGTCGAAAATGCTGGCTACTTTTATTTTATCGCAAACGTTTTTCAATTTCACTGATAAAACGATTTCAGTTTGAAACAGTTGCAATCGTAAAATAATATTTTCTAGACATTGGACAAAGAAAGTGATATTGAAAAGCGGTTGAACACTTATCTTGTTGTCTAGACAACTTATTCAAGTTTCAACGACATTTTAATGTTTCAGGAGCGAGTTGGTTTTACAGTAATATTAAAGTAAGTAAAAGGACTCTTATTATTTTAATGGGTTATTGAGTGTGATTCTTTATTATTTGGAGTTTTTTAAACAGATATTTTTTAGAAGATTAATTCAGAGATAAGGTCTCTGTTTAATGGTCGGCTCAAAAATATCAGTTTGTGATAAAAACAAGACGATTTATAATTGCTATGGATTTTCACAGTAGGTTTTCATTTAAAAAAAATATAAAAACCCAATCGTTTAATTATATTTCATTAATAATGCAACTTTAATTAATTGCCAAAATATGCTTGTTATTATTGATTAAAATGTTTAATAATAAATATCCATATTATACTCGTAACTATCTGAGTATTCCCGTTGCTTGAACTACATTTACATAAAATTGTATGTCTCGACCTCGGCTTTTGTTCCAAAATAGATTATTAATTCCAATGTTAGCTGGAGCTCTAATTATACAATGGAATACTAGAACTGTTTGTGCTCGTTTAATATGTAACTTGAATCAGAGTTTAATATAAATAGGTTTCAACAATGACGCTAGGCTTAATATACAAAGTTATGTTTGTTGTAAAACTATTTGGCATGTTAGTATTTGCCTTTTGTAACCGTAGTCGGATAATTTAACGACAAAATCACAAATAAACCTCTGTAGTGCAATGGTTTGTACACCAGACCACGGGTTCTTTTCTTGGCCCATTTCAGTTAATTATATTTTCTTAACTGGCTCGTGTCGCAGAGAAACAAGGTTTTTCTCTAGTCTAATGAATGATGTTAATTGTACAATATTCTGTCTAGTTTAGGGCCACAGAGTTGGTATGTTAGATAGAATAGTTAGTTGACCACATTTTAAAATTGGTTCTAACTTTTAGGTTTTTTTTTTATATAGACGACCTCTGTGGTGCAGCGGTATATATACCGGACTGCTAAGCGGATGATTCCGGGTTCGATCCCCGGGTCGGGCCAATTTGGTAAAAACGGTTTTTCGATATTGGCTCGTGTCTGGGTGTAACTAGGTTCTCCCCTAGGCCATTGTGTGGTACCTATAGTACAAGCTCTATTTAGTTAAGGGCCATACAGTTGGTGTGTTTGTCTGGAGATTTATTATTATTATTTCTTATTTAAGTTGCTAGTTCAAACTCATTCAACATCTAAGTACACACAATTAATGTATAATATCTAGAGCTAATTGCTTTAACAGAAGCCGTCTCAACTTTATAACAACATAGTTTATTAACTAATTGCACAGCGAAGTTTCTTTGAAGATCTACATTTAGACGGAGTTCAGGAGTCGCGGTTTGCTAGTTGTTTCCACGCGGGTCTGTTCGAGTTTCGAAGCCAAAGTTTGGATCCCGGAAAGTCACGGCCCATAATTTCCGTCAGCCCAGATTTACAGCAATCGAGGCCGATACCCGAAACATCTGCTCCGTGTGAACCAACCTTTACCCCTAATGAGATTTCGATAAAATCGCCTCGAAATTGTTTTCGCCTGGAGTTGGGGAAAAAGTGCGATGTTTTATACGCAACAATCAAACACTCGTTTTGGATGTATGCTTTAGGATTTTCTTTGTGAGCTCCGGTTTCGTGACTTGAAAGTTAACAAGCTGATGGGAATGGAATAGAGCCTTTAAGGATATGTTTAGTTTTCTGATATTGCGCTGTTTATCCCTAATTTACTCTGCGGATTGAATTTACTTTATTTAACTTGAGCGAGGGTTGGAAAAGGAAGGGTTCGTTTTAATGTGCTTGTTTAAGGAAGGAATATTAAACGATGTTTTCTTTTTTATTGAAAATACGAAAAGCAATTTAACAGATTTAAGAGGGAGCAAAAATTAAAACCATCATTTTAAGAACATATTTTTTTTCTTTGTGACCTTAATGTTTTTTTAATGTTTTAATTTGCTTTCTTAGTTTTACAAAAAAAGAACAAATTATCTAGCCTAAGAGCGCTGCCACACGGGCGTTGCATTGTCGCTCCGATGACTGAGCGATAACGCTCCGTTGTTTTACATATAAATTTTAACCTAAGCCACACGGGCGTTAAAACAGCGTGCGGCAACGGAATGCAAGTGAAGCGTGCAATGGAGCTGCAACGCCCGTGTGGCACCTCTCTTAATCTTTTGTATATTATTCCCTTTTTCCAACATTGTCACTTCCTTTTCACAATCCAAAAGATTGCGCCCTTTTTAGTCCCTTACAATTTTTATGTAGTTCACACGCACAAATTCCAAACACAATGAGGTACCCGGCTCACACTTGACTAGTAATTTCCTGTTACGTTGGTAGTTTTATGACGTCACGGCATCTTGTTGTTACAGACACGTGCAATGAAATGTACACAAGGACAGAATTTCAAATTATGTTCAGTCCGAAAGTTATAAAATGAATATTCAGTTTAACAAAGCATTCCATATAACCACTGCATTATTGATGTAGGTACACATGGTTGTAAAAATATGTAGGTACACATGCAAAAATATAGTTATGATATTCTGTCCTTGTATATGTTACGGCTAATACCCGAAGTGCGGCTACACCTAGTTTTAGCCGGTTAGAAGTGTTTTTAATATGGAAAACTGTAAAAAAAAATATACCTATGTATATAAAAACTGGCTTCAATCATGAGTCGACGGACTCCTTTTTCTGGGTGGTATCAAAAAAGTAACCTAACTAACCTAACCTATTGATGTTCTAACCGGCTAAAACTAGGTGTAGCCGCACTTCGGGTATTAGCCGTAACATATACATTTCATTGCACGTGACTGTACACGCCATCTTGAAGTTCTTGAGGTGGGTTTTCAACTTTTTAATTAAAGTTTAGCACTACAGCAGCTATTAATCATAGAACCACAGGTGTCGGGCGCCTTGAATTCATACACTTGTGGAGTGTGATGAAGTTGTAAAGATGGTTAATTTATTAGAGCTGTCATGTCATGTAGGTCAGGGGGATATGGATTGCAGGAAAGATTCTTATCATTGTTGGATATGGTTTTTATTTATATAAGTTATTTACTTAAATGAATTAAGAAAAAGAAAATTCAATAAACGAAAATTTCATTTTCGATATAATTTTCGTTAAACTTAACATTACTTCACCCCTCAAAAACATTTAAAACGATGGTTCAAAATTAATCTTTTGTTCTTCAGTAAGCTTTCTATTGTTATATAGACTCTACTCAATAGCGACATGACAGCTAGGATCACGAGACAAGATGGCGGGGACAAAGCGGTCTCCAAACAGGGCGGATTGATTACTAAATTAATATTATTTTAAGAGCTTAAAACTGCTTTAAATAACAAGCCTTTTTATTTAGTATTAACATAACTATTAAATATATACATATTCTTAACTGTCCCTAGTCTAAGATCCCGCCATAGAACGACCTTCACCGAGCTGGTTAATAAATAAAAGGTATTTTTTATCAAATAAAATATGTCAATAAATATATTGGGAAATAGTAGTTAGAATAGTTGTCTCAAAAATGTCAGTCCAGAATATGATAAATTATCAATAAAAAATTAAATCTTTTGGTTTTTAAATTACACTGGCTTGGTTAATGAAAAAAATCAATTACAATCACAAATATGAAACCTATAGAATATACAGACGTTAGGTTGACTATTTATTGACATAATTTATTTGATAAAAAATATATTTCATCCATTAACCAGCTCGGTGAAGGTCGTTCTATAGTGGGACATAGACAGGCCTCCTCTAACATTTACCATTGGGACATGTCCCGTGTCTCGGTTCTACAATAAGGGCCAGCAGCAAGTTTTAGTTCGTCTTTCCTTGCTCTCTACGTGGGACAGAATATTCCGAGTAGACTACATTATTACATATTTTTTTTTATAAATCTCCAGACTTACACACCAATTATGTGGCCCTATGTAAGTGCATTAAGCGCTTGTGTTACAGGTACCACACAATGGACTAGGCGAGAACCTAGTTACACCCAGACACGAGCCAATGTCGAAAAATCATTTTGACGAAATTGGCCCGACCCGGGGATCGAACCCGGCACCATCCGCATTACAGTCCGGTACACAGAGGTCGTCAAAATTATTTCTGAGATTAAACATCTGGAGTCTCTAGAGACGAAAACACTTGAAAACTGTTGATAAGTACATACTACAAATGAGAAGATTAATTATAAAGGTTTCTTACAAGACTGTGACGTACAAGATATATAAACGAAAAGGAAAATATTCTTTGTTCTTTCTTTTTAACGTGAAATATTTCTTTACTACGTGGTCAAAAGTTTGTTGAAACGCAATATGTCACCCAAAGTATCTAAAAGTATTTGCCATAATATAGTTTTTATCCCCTTACTTATATGGTAAATAAACTATGTCAGTACTGCCACTAAATGATGGTATAAAAAAAACAGCACACGATTTTAATAGAGGTATAATGGAGACATCAATTAACTCATCTTTGTTAACTAACTCATTTTTTAACAATGGCAGTGAAATTGTATATTGAAACAAGGAAAAAATGTTGACTAACTAGCTGCACTTGTGTTAAAGAAAACTTATTTTACGTGCCCAGCATGACACTTAAAAATATAACATAAGTTTAAAGAATTATTCAATATAAATATGTAATTGGTCATCTTTAATCTATCTACCAAGTGATGGGTTGGTTTTATATTTTTTTTCCAAAACGAAGCACTCAACAATATCAATTAACAATTTTAGTTTTAGCTTTATCAATATAAAACCCTTTTCCTATACTGTTTATACATGTAAATGTATGTAAACCTTCCTCTTCACTCTATCTATTAAAAAAACCGCATCAAAATCCGTTGCGTACATACATAGGGACAGAGAAAGCGACTTTGTTTTATTCCCAATCACCGAGGTTTCAACTTATACAAGGAATATTGAGCCCAGCTATACATGATTACTCCCTAACGACACACAGCTGAATTATTGATACAGTATCACTTACCATCCCGAGTGAAGTGGGATTGTGACGTCGCGGACAATGATTCCAGTTTCCATTGTGCGCCTCAATGGGAATCTAGGCAACCGTACTTGTAAGATGTGTATTTGAATCGAATACTCGGATATGTATTTTTAGGGTAGATATGACGGATTTTGTATTGGTATGTGGAAAGTTTAAAAATATTTGGTAGCTTTGACTATTGGAATAGTAGTGGGAATTGGAATCAAAACAGAATTTTAGATGAAAAAGTTTACTATCAGAATTTGATTGTTACTGGGTTAGTATTTTTGGACAAACGCTTTTGAATTCTGACAAATAATATTGCATGAAAAACACAATGATGTTCGAATACGTTCATACCAGGAAGCTTTTCAATTGCTTGAAAAGCAATTATCGAATAAGCGTTGAATGCAATCAGTACGGAATTAAAATACAATGAAAATTGGTCGAACACAGTATTTTTGTTTCGAAGAGTTTTCGTTCGTTTTTACAGAGCATTTAGCAATACTGGAGTAAGTGTCCGTAAATCACATTAGTAAAATATGCGGAGAAATCAACGATGAGGTTTCCGCTACATTTGAAAAGGTACACAAAGTAGCAGACCCTTGTGCTTTGGTGCGGAGAGGGTTTGAGCCAATTATTGTCAAATGATATAGAAAAAAATGTAGGTAATATTCTGAACTTTGTAAGAACTTTTTGGAGTGTATTATTAGTATAAACTTTTTATAATAAAATTATTTCGTCATGCAAAAAAGGGACTAGAAAACTCGGCTACCATACCATAGGTTCGGGGTCTGATTGCATATCCTTATTTATAGCATAAAATTTTGGTGAGGAAACATTGTAAGGAACGCACATAATTAAGGATGAATTATGAATATCCATAATTTGCGTTCGATCCGCACTAAGCGACAGTGTTGGATTACGGCTCAGCCTCTCTCATCCGAGAACAAGGCTTATATCGACTATTGGGACGAATATAGGCTCATATCATATAGTTATAATACCAAAGCATATTGGGATGATCTCTGTTCCACTAACTGTTATTGTAACGCTAGCGCGGTCGAGTAACGCAAACGTTCGGAAAACGCCTAGAGTCCTAGAACCGATGTTTTGCACAAAATTTACAGAGTAATGTGTAGTTGAATCCAATTGAGTTTGTAATGCATTCGAAATATACGCCTCATCAGCGCAACATAAATACGTCATTAATTACCTCGATGATCAATACATACTACTCCATGTTTTTGGTTATCACTAATGTCTCTATACAGTGGGCCGTCGTTTTGTTGTGAGTAATTAATTATTCAATGGACACCCAACTCTATCAGCTACAAGGGTTTACCTGCTGAATGGTAGCTTTTGAAGCGTTGCCCCGAAGGTCCAATATCGCTTGATGTATACACTTACACATAATTTATACTATTTTGGTGTCTGTTATTTGGAAATAGAGATGACCAAAATTTAAACAACCACATTGGATACTAAATTTGTTGTAGTTTGAACTGAAATTTAATCCGATTTAATTAATTTAATATTCAATTATAGTTCCCTCTCCCCCCGGACCTCGGTTACGAGTAGACGTGTTTTAAGTCCCGTTAATAATTCTATAAACTAAAATTAAATGAAAAATATATTAAAAATCATCGTGTGAAAATAGGAGCGCATAAATCTCACGGAGTTTCGAAAAAGTGTGCGACAATTTGACCGAGCGAAGACGCCGACGACGTGACCTTGAGGGCTGCAGCATCGGTGTGTGAGTGCAGTGCGTATTATTAAGCGACGACGTGTGCGTAGTGTTCAAGTTGCGTACGGCCGCCACCTTGCATCGTATGCGATCCTGGTAGTTACTGCATCGCTTGCGGCATCCTTATTCTGAAACTTCGCACGGGAAAGGCGTATTCCGTAACATCTAGAGATCCTTATTCTGTAAAGCTTGACATCCGTATTATTTTAAGAACAAATTATGAGCATAATGAATAAGTCTTTTTCTACATCTAATATCGATGAAGCCGGTATCGAAAGTACTCCTATAAGTTTTGTGTCACAACGGAGTAAACGATTGAGAGAAGATGACCTACTAACAGAATTTAATAGCTTCAAAGAAGAAATCAAACATATGCTCTCATCTTTTATAACTACACAGAAAACACAAATAAAAGAAATACTACACGATTTAAAAGAAATTCAGCAAACTAATTCAAATATTGATAGTTCAATAGCTTTGCTTTCCGTTCAAAATGAGGAAGCCAAAAAGAAAATTGAATCTCTTGAAACCCAGACCAAAATAAACCAGGAGTACATTATTGTTCTGGAAAATAAAGTTGACGATCTCCAACGAAACATACGCAAATCCAGTATAGAAATAAAAAATGTGCCCAAGAAGAATTTGGAAAACAGGGAAGATTTACAAAAAATGGTATTAAAATTATCAGAAAATATCAACCTTTCAATGAAAGCGGATGATATCAAGGATATTTTTAGATTATCGGACAGGAAAGTGGGCTCTAAAAACTCACCTATTATCGTTGAACTTGGATCAACCTCTCTAAAAAGTGATTTGCTTAAAAAGGTTAAAAATTTTAATATAAGAAACAAAAATAAGTTACAAGCGAAACACTTAGGTCATACAACAAACGAAGAAACTCCTGTCTTTATTTCGGAACAGCTGACCGCAAAGGGAGCCCGTCTGTTCTTTTTAGCTAGAGATCTCATCAAAAACAAAATGTACAAGTACTGCTGGACTTCTTTCGGTAGAGTTTTTGTACGACAAGACGATAATTCACGTGTAATACAAATAACTAATGAATCACAGATTCATCAACTTATGCAAAAAACTTGACTATTTACTTTTTTATTGTTATCTTTAAATATCCAATTACTTAACTTCATTATATTTTTTTGTTATTATAATAGCAATGTTCTAATTTATAAATTTGATAACTTTAAATTGCTTTTGGAACTTGTATGCAATTTACGTAGAACATTTACATTTACTTTTGCTTACCTCTTGCTTTTACTAATGAACCGAAATTTAAACTTACACTCACACCATAACACACACAGAGACTATAATATATTATATAATGTTATTTTACACACACATATTACTAATAATGGTACATTACACACACAATATTTGATATATATTATATTTGCCCACATAATTGTTCTATCATACACTATATATTTTTGCTCAAACCACTGTATAAATAACCTAATTTATCATAATGGATAACAATCTGCTCGCACTAGATCTATTGGACAACACTGAAATTGCTACATCTATGACCTGCAATATTGATGAATTAATTAATAAGTTTCCATTTTGTAATAACAATAATTTCACCCTTCTAACTCAAAACATACGGAGTATTTACTGTAATATGGATGATCTCCAAATCACATTGTCGGAGCTACCCTTCGAAGCTGATATTTTAATATTGACGGAATGTAGATTAAATGAAAATAAATGTATTCCATATCTGAACAACTATACTTCTTATCAAACTATACGACAACAAAACCAGAACGACGGGGTAGTTATTTATATAAAAAATCATATTCAAGCTCAAGTAACGGAACTAAAATTATCTAATGCATCAGGTATGCAGATTAGTTGTTCAGAATATACAATATGGGGAATTTACAGATCACCATCAAATGCCGATGCTAGTAAATTTATTGATTCCTTAAATTCACAATTAGAAAAAATAGCTTTAAATAAAAATATATTTATCACAGGAGACATCAACATTAACCTAATATCAAAAACCACGGAGACAACACATGACATAAACAATAGATTTAAGTACTTAGAGGTCCTATCTTTGCATGGTCTTTTATCGGGCCACAAATTACCTACAAGACTTAACAGCTGTCTCGACCATGTTATGCTTAAATTCGATAAAAATATGTACAATGCTTTCGTGGTAGTTCTTAACACTACAGTGACTGACCACAATATGGTCCTGCTTAATTTGTCTTTGAGTACACAAATTAAATTTGAATATCACAAATTAAAAAACATAACCGACTATGAAGCTGTTCTTAAAACCCTTTCTAACATGGACGTTTCACAATTCAATGTGCACAATGATCCCAATGAACTGGCTTACCATATAATTAGTACTTTTATGACATCTATAAAAGATCACACCAAAACAAAAATGTTACAAAGTAACAAGCGTATTACAAAACCCTGGATAACTAATGGTGCCGTGCGCTGCATAAGGTTTAGAAATAACTTACAACTCAAATTAAAAAGGGATCCAACTAATGAGGTCTTAAAAATCACATATAAACGTTATCGAACTTTTTGCACCAATCTAATTCGGAAACTCAAAAGGCAATATAACAAAAAACGTATTGAAGACTCTTCTAGAAATACTAAACTTCTTTGGACAACAATTAATGATATAACACAATTTAAAACTTCAAAAACACCAAATACTAATCTTCTTCAAATTCTTCCAAACCCATCTGACTCCATTAATTTTGTTAATAAGTATTTTTGTACTGTAGGGAAAACTTTAGCTGAAGATATCATTAAAAGTCAGGGCTTAAGACAAAATGACAAATTAACTGCAATAAACCCTTGTCTGGATTCATTTGTGTTGTTAGAAACGGATCCAAGGGAAGTTGATAGCATCCTTATGGGTCTAGACTCCGGCTCAGCATCTGGTTGGGACGGAATCCCCACAAGTTTTTTAAAACAATGTAGAGAATTTATTGTTCCTTTGATGACCCAACTAGCCAATCTATGCTTTCAAACCGGTATATTTCCCAAACCCTTTAAAAAATCAGTCGTAACACCAGTGAGCAAGGGTGGGGATAGAAACGATGTCAATAACTATAGGCCTATTTCGGTTTTATCCTGTTTGTCCAAAATTCTTGAGAAGCTTGTAAATTCAAGACTGATAAATTACCTTACGCGTAAGAAAATCTTATCTAATTCTCAATATGGCTTTAGGAAAGGAATATCGACCCAAGACGCTGTTAAAGATTTGACAAGCTTCATCACAGAAATTGTAGATCAGGGACAAAAATGTCTAACAGTATTCCTAGACCTTAAGAAAGCCTTTGACACCGTTTCTATCCCAGTCCTTTTACACAGACTTGAGGAGATTGGTATAAGAGGTTCTGCACTTGCGCTTCTGAAAAGCTATCTTCATGAAAGAAAGCAAATTGTCAAGATAGACAATTTCAAAAGTGAAGAAGGAGACGTATCTTACGGAGTTCCGCAAGGGTCAGTATTGGGACCTACACTATTTTTGGTGTATATTAACCAACTTTGTACTTTTTCGTGCGGCGGAAGAATTTTTGCCTACGCCGACGACACAGCAATAGTATTTTCGGGTTTGTGTTGGAAAGAAGTCCAGACTAAGACAGAACTTGGTCTGGCTGGAGTCGCTGGTTGGCTGAACAACAGTCTTCTGACACTTAATACAAAAAAGACCAATTTCATCTGTTTTACTCCTGACCAGAGATCGCAACCGGAAGAATCCTTTCAGATTAAAATTCATTATTGTGATAATATCTCTAATCAGCACTGTTCTTGTCCTTATATTGCAAAAGTCAATAGTACAAAGTACTTAGGGGTTATAGTAGACCAAAGACTGTCATGGCAACTTCATCTTGAACTCATATCAAGTAGAATCAGGAAGCTTATTTGGATTTTCAAGACTCTGAGGCATGTTATGCCGAGTGCTCTTCTCAATAAAGTTTATATTTCCCTGGCACAGTCTGTGATCGCATATTGTATACCAGTATGGGGCGGAGCTGTGAAAACTAAGTTTACCCATTTAGAAAGAGCACAGAGGTCACTTATAAAAGTAATGTATTTCAAACCCTACAGATACCCAACGTCCGACTTATTTAAAATTTGTGGTTTACTATCGGTAAGAAAACTTTACATCTTGTGGATTATACTGACTCTGCACAAGAACCTCCCGTTCGACCCTGAAAAATTGAAAAAACGGAATAAACACATCGTTGCACCATCTCGCCGTGTTCGAACAGTCTTTGCCGAACGCCAATACACTACACGAGCCTCACTATTGTACAACAGAATAAATCTACAACTGAACATTTACCCTATGAACTCTGTGGAATGTAAAGAAAAAATCACACAATGGTTGAAATCATTATCTTATGATGACACAGAAAACTTATTATCTATTGTAAAATAAAAAATAATAGAATATACTTTATTACATTTATAAAATTTATGAAAATATAACATGGATATCTGTGTATAAATATAATATTATATTCGTTATATAAATTTCTCACACACACGCTTACATAAAAAACACCCACACAAACACACACACACACGCACACACACACACACGCACAAAATCACACACACACACACACACCTACACATACGGTTCTCATGTAAATTGTTTTATTTCTTGGAATTTTTGTTTTATTTAAGATTTTTTAAATATGTTATTTTTTTGTTTTATTTTTACTTCTTATTGTATTTCTTTTATTGTAAACAACACTTTTGGGGGCTAGAGCGAGTCACGCCCGACACAAGTATTTCATTACTTACTGGGCTGTCTCAATACTATGTAACTTTGTAAAACTGGAAATAAAAACCTTTTTATTTTTATTTTTTATTTATTATGTAGTATTTTCAGTTAAAATTCATTATTGAAGCCATAAACTTCTCTTCCGTAATCGGATTTCCCAACCGACTGTTTTGACTAACTTTTTCAAATTTAAAGTTAGCTCTCGCCTCGGTTGTCTTAATATATTATGCTGATGTGAAAACTTAACCAATTTTCAATCAAAATAATCCAATCTTGGCGGGAATCGTTAAACCAACTTCAAGTTCAACTCCTGCTAAATCCATTGAAGGGTAAAATTAACTAATCCCGAAATTTTGGGCTTAAGCCATGGAGAATATAAATCAATGGAGGCTACGTGTGTGGGTGATGTGCCAAAATAATAGAAAACTGTTTAAGATTTATTCCAAGACAAATGCAGCCAGTTTTAGCAAATGTCACTTTATAATAATAATAAAGCTAATATTTCCAATCACATGAAAAATTATGGCAAGTTGAGACAGGACAAATTATCTCGGTAGCTCAAAATGACAACTTGATCTTAGTACGAAATGGATCCTCTACTCTCAATTTTTTACACTCCATGGCTAAAACCTACCTTAGTAGGAATATTTTATTAGAAATATCATGAATTTTTGATCAAACCTTCGCCTTCTGTGTGCTAAAGGTTAGCTGCTGGACTTTAGCGACGCGAATTTCTCTGTTAGATATTAATTGAATTAAATTGAAAATACGGAGTTACGGTTAGTATTTACTTATTATAAGACAGGGTCATAGTACACATATAATGTCCACCTTCGTATAATTAATGATAATTTAAAATTTGTGTAATACCTTTATCATGATAAACCAATTTTTTTGTTACTTAATTGTTAGGTACTTTCCTAAATTTTGCTAAGCAATCAATTTTGGTTCGTAGTCGTAAGATTTTGTAATTGATTTTTGTCCTAAATCAACATTGTTTATTTTACCTGAACGTTGTTGTTCTTTGAGTACCTAAACAGTACAAAATAAATAGGCATTTAAGTAAGCAGATTAAATTTGTTCTGTAGGTTATGGTGTTCTCATAAGCACAAGGTGTGTATTATTTTCTCTTCATAGATATGATAAACAACAATAACTTCATGCGTAGATTTTTATTAATAAAAGTCTTAAAATCAAATCTTCTCGATAAAATTTCCAAGTAGAGATGTCTGAATCGATAAGTTAGAATCGCAGGTGAGTATATCCTAGTTAATGACCGACTGAAGTAAACGACTCAGGCATTAATTAAGCGTCGATCTTGATTGGATTTCTAAATTAATTGAATTGAAAACCCTCTCCGAAACGCGATCATCCATACAGATCCTTCAAAATTGATATTCGAGTATTTTCAGGGTTCCTTACCATTAGGAGAGATCCTTTGAAATCTAACCATAATGTAATGATATGAAAAAACACAGGAAAATAAGAAAATGATTTCTTTGGTTGTTATGTAATAATGTACAAAGTTTAATCAAATAAATTGATATTTACTATTTTGGACGGTTCATTACACTAATGCCTTTTTTGAGGACAGTTACATTATTAAAGTACCTACTTATGTTACGATTGTTGTTTGTTTTTTGTTGTTGTTATTTGTTAAGTTTGGTGATTGTAGTTTATTTATAACTAAAAGTTAATGAAATATTAACTTTTAGTTATAAACAAAAACCTTGCTTACTTAAATCTCTAAATCTAAAATGGAATATACATATTAATAGCAGTTTGGTATAATTAACTGTAACATTTTAATTAAACTAGCAAATAAAATGCTATTATCTATTTCCCAATAATATGTCTGTATTTAGAAATATTGTCCCAAAAATCTAAAAATCTAAAAATACCAATAGTTTATTCGTTCAGCTTTCTCTTTTATTGTGAAATAAGGTATGAAAACATACTTTGTGTTATTCTAGATCAAAGACTTTATCTAAACCGAGCGTAATATTTATGTAATGCTGTTTTTTTACGTTATCGAGGTACAAATAATCATTTTTACATTCCACATATTCCAACTTGTTACTTTTAAATTTACATCGCTCAGATTTCAATAACGTACTCATCAAATCACACTAACTAACACATCTTACAGAAACTCGATACGTAAACATGGCTTCTTCAAGTAGTAGTTCCAGGTAAGGCTGATGAAGCAAATTGCTCGAAGTGATTCCTTAAACAATCGCTCGTCTCGAGCTATGTAATTGACTAACCAATTATGGAGTGACGTGAGACGAAGTGCCGAGATTTGTAAATACAATCTATGTAATTTGATAACGAACTGGGTGGTTATTTAGTTTAGGGTTAATATGACAAGGTACTTACGTGTGAATTTGGCTTAGTAAATGCGTTTGATGAAACAAAGACACAATTTGTCAGCACTTAGAATTAGGTGCTTGTATATTTAACTGGTAAATAGGACTACAGAGATAAAAAAGTGATTTATATTGTTTTTTTAACAGGAACCTCGTAGCAGTGCCATTAGTTATAGACACAGTGGTTTTTTTTTCTTTTTTTTATCATATAGGTAGCAAACGAGCATGCGGGTCACCTGATGGTAAGTGATCAACACTGCCCATGACTACCCGCAATACTGTGGTACAGTAAATAATGCGTCATTATGGCCACGAACTTTAAATCATCGTGGAACAATTGTACTCCGTAAAAGCTCAAACTCCCGAACACAATTTCCGTTGACCGATTATTCGAAAGCAAACTATTTGCAACTCCTCTTTCAGTGGCGGTTGTTTGTTAAATTTTCGCAGCGTTTACAGTTTCGAGCTGTTTTTGTGAAAATATTTTATCGCATCCATTGTTGTCGGCCACATTTTACTGGGATGGTCCGCCGTCAGTGCAGGCGAAGGAAATGTAGTGTTTTTTAAAGTAGAGTCGGTTTTAAGGTTTATTTTTGTCTAGCTTGAATAATGATGGTGGGAAAGATTTTTGAAAAAAAAATACTTCGCTAAGAAAATGTTTTAAGTCAAAACGACAGCTCACTAAATAACAGTAAATTTTAATTTCATAAAAACCAAGTCACTCACAAAATAGTCTGTATTTAAACTTAAGCGCAGTTTCTTTCAATGACTCGAAGAGCAAAACTTATTCACATAACGATAACTGCAAATAAACGTTGTTTGTTTATAAACTTTTTATGTTTGGTGATTCCGAAATCGGGTCAGGGTTATGCCGGCTCCGATTTGGCGAGACTTGCCGTAAAAAAAGTTTTGTACAAATCACTGGCAGAAAAATAAGTCCCCTGCAGGCACAGGGTGGTTCCGTATTAAAAATGGGTCAGCAAAAGTTTTATGTAAATAAATTTCCCGCTTGTTGAGAAAGCAGCCGTGAGGGAACGCATTTTTTCTTAGAATTGAATCGTAGGTATATATCAGATTATGCTTCTTTTATGTTGTTGAAGGTAGTTTTCGCACTTGGTTGAGCTGGTATAAGTTGTTTTGACGTCTTCTGTGCAACTAGTTAAATAATTATGTTAATGTGTAGGAATTTGTTTAAAGAACAAGATACTTAGAGTGACTTGTTTTTGTTTTAATGGTTGTAGTTTTCAGTACATTAAAGAGTTTTTGTGAAACGCAAAACGAGCTATTTACTTCTGTAAACTGTCTTAAGATTACACTGAGAGTTTTATAAATATTTCATTTAATGTTACAGATATTATATTTCGTTCTAACACATTTTCTATACTTATATTATAAAGAGGAAAAGTTTGATTTTTTGTTTGTTTGTTTGAAATGAATAGGCTCCGAAACTACTGGACCGATTTAAAAAAATCTTTTACCATTCGAAAGCAACATTATCCACGAGTAACATAGGTTCCGTAAGATATTGCCACGGAAAGAAACATTTAGTTCCGGGTGAAACCGCAGGGTGGAAAGCTAGTAAAGTATAAAATTATTATCAGAAAGCACTGCATTAACCTCAAGGTAATGTGAGTCGAATTGTGGGACTGCGCTATAAATCTTTGCAACACTTTCCTTTACTACATCTTTAGATTTCTTTCAATCTCTATAAAATCGTCATATATAAAACCTTCTAACAACGCTATATCCTACAGGGCTCTCATAACAGGCAATTACATACAGACGGACCACACATTCCTTCTACAAATTCTGCAAGTCATGGCTGCTTCAGGGTAATATATTCGTATATGATTACCTACGACAGAAAGGAAAGAATCGCTAATACTGACGGAGCATTTAATTGTTAAAATTTAAATGTGGTTTAATAGGTATAATAAATAAACAATCCCCAGACTAAACAAATCTATTAAGCCTTAAGTAAGCACTTGTGTTATAGGTAACACACCGACTAGAGGAGAACCTAGTGGCACCTAGGTTTAATTTCCCATTATTCTTAAAACAAAACAGGCAGCTAATAGCGTGAGATAGATAAAAGTTTTACACATTTTGGTTTATTACCTACTAAACTAACTTTAGACCTTATTTTTTCTTTGTGAAAGCAGCTATTTAATAAAATAATGTAAAAATCAAAGGTAAGACGACCATAATAAGCACAATATCAAGCTAACTGAAAAGTTCAAGTGACGTATACATGCTAACTTCCCGTGAGCAATACTAAGAACCAATTAACTGTAGACTCCAGAAATCGCGTCGTTACTCCGAGTGCCCTCAAATAACGTATTTTTATTAACAGCAGCGTCTTTTACGATCTTTTTTGAGCTGGCATTATGTTGTACAGCACGGTAAAGAGCCCATTTAAAATTTGTATCAAGGAATTATGTAAATGGTCGAAGTAGGTAGAAGGCGAGTCGGGCTTGCAAAGATTGTGCTAAACTCGATTGTACCGCCTGTTGCTCAGGCTTTGTACTCGAGGTAAATTGTGTGTCGACCTTGTTTCTTGCGCGTTAGGAGGCTACACAAATAGGACACTCTGTATACAGGGTGCTGCGTTAACTTGTTACTTTTGTGAGAATAAATTGACGGCCAGATGGGTTTGTATCTTGATAACTTTAATGACAAAGTTATCTTCAACGTGACCATGAAATTTGCAGTGAAATGAAATAATTTGAATAGAGATCTTTTCAGCTTCAAACTATACATTTAAATGTTTTTATATTACCTACTTGTCTTTGCATTAGTTAGGTACTTACTTAAGCGTCTCAGATCCTTTTAATTTTATTTAAGTATTTAATTTAAAATGCAGTTAGTTCCACTTTAATTAAAATTGCCTTTTTACGCTAAGCTCTTATTCTATTCATTAAATTTGTAAGGCTATTCTGTAACACAGTACGTTACTGTTTTTACAATAAGACGACAGAACTCCCACTTGGTTCTACAAAACCATTCATTTACACATTAATTTCGATAACAATTGATAGCAATTACCGAATCCCACAGCTATCTTTCCAAAAATATTGCAATCTGTTTTTCCTGAACGTACAAAGTTATACACCCTGTATAGCAACCCGTCGGTTTGCTAATTCCTCTCTTTCTTTCCGATTCCGCGAAAGGAATGGAATACATTTGGGGGAAATATTCGTATAATGTCAATGGTATTTGTATATTTCCCGTTTTTCCTTTGTATTCCGAGTTTCTGTGTTATACAGCCTTCGGGCAGAATTTATTATCTATACGTATTGTATGTCTATTTTTGCCGCCTTACGTTGTACTTAAATTATTATTTCGAATAAACATCTTGATTTCTTATATTAAAATAAATATATTGTGACGAAACAATGTGCTTCAAATATCTAAGGTAACTTATTACAAGTTTTTTCGATGTTCTAGTATATATAAATAAAACAGCACAAGAACCGTGAGAATAAATTATTTAAGAACTTTAGTCAGAAAATGAAATAAAACAGCTGTACTCAAAGTGGGCTTCACGAAACTCAGCGAAATAAGCGGTCATATAACATTGCAATCTATATTTAATGGAAAGTAATAACTATGTACCTATTTTAAAACTTGCATCTACTTTAACCTACTATGAGTTATAAAAAAGTAGATTTTTAGAACTCGGTCAAAATAATCCTACTAATATTATAAACGTGAAAGTTTGTAAGAATGTATGGATGGATGTATGGATGTTTGTTACTCTTTCACGTAAAAACTACTGGACGGATTTGGATGAAACTTTACAGGAATATAGGTTACTAGTGGCCGCCCGCGACTCCATTCGCGTGGAAGTCGGTTTCCCGTGGGAATGAGAAGTTTTCCCGCGGTAAAAAGTACCCTGCGAACGGAGTCGCGGGTGGCTACTAGTCTTATTATATGGCTCCGTTCCAAAAAGTATAAGTATCGCTTACAAGGGTTGCGGTTTTCAATAAAACGCGTATATTTTGTATTTTGGTTTATTTTTTCAACCTAACATTTTCATAACGTAACTGACAAACACCGGCTAGTCAACGGGTGTATTAGTCTAGGATTCTAGCGAACTTTGACTTACAATTGAATGAGCATAAAAGATATATTTTTACTGGGTTATCGTAAACTTGCCACATAGTTAATTCGTCACGTTTTTAAAACTCCATACATTCAAAGTTAATTCGTCACATGCATAAAAAAGTATTAGTTAACTCGTCACAGGTAGGTATGCGTTATAGTTAATTTGCCACAATTAGCAAAGTACCGGCAGCAAGCAAAGTGATTTATTTATTTAGTGGTTTAAATCTACGCTAATATGAAAAATGCCGAAGAGTTTGTTTATTTGGTTTTATGACATGACGACAGGTTAGATTTACAAAATAAACCACTCTTGTAAAGATGAAGGTATGTACCATGGGCGGAACTGAAGCGGACAACAAGTTAAATACATTTATTTACTACAAATGTCTAAAGTATTCAACTACATACAGGGGTTTATTTATTTGAATTTAATGATGGCCAAATTATATAATTTAATTTTCTATATTACTCAATTTTATTTTTCTATTGTCATGTGATCTATGTATTGGAATGCAATGTATGAATTATTATTGAATAAATTAATGATCAGTTGATCAATTCAAATAGGACATCATTTTTTTTTAGCTGCAAAATGTTGATAGTTATCTTGAGTTCATTCATACCCTAGGAGGTTGTTGGTGCTTTTTAAATAATCCTTTATATGAGGATGAGAAAATTTACAATCAGACAGCTAGGTAGCACTCCTGCACATGCTTTTATCTCTCTCGCTCGCTGCAACTATCTCTTTCTAAATGTAACAACTAACCCTTTCGGTCAATGCATTCTTGTTATCAGTCCAGTGACTCACATGACCTTGCGAGAGGGTGGTGACGTGTTTTGCAAAATTACTGTGCAATTTTAAATGTTGTAATTTGTGCATCTTTGAAAAAATGGATAATCAGCCGGGAACAAGTACGGGAGGACATGGTGTAAGTATTTTTAAATTTAATTCTATACAAAAAAAAATATGTGCTATTTGTTTATTATTTTATCTCTAATGCTCTTATATAAAAGGAGTTCGATTTTAATAACAGTTATTAAACAATGATTTTATTTAATTTAACTTTAGATAGCCTATGGTTTTAAAACAAAATTAATACTTAACTGACCCCTCATTATTTTCACAGCAATGTCAATTTAATCAAGTGTTTATTTAATTGATTCTAGTAATTATGATCTGCAAGTTAAACTGCACTAGAAAATATCTAATACGAACTATTAATTATAATTAAATAAATATTTGAATAAAAGAGTCACATTTCTTATTTTATTTATTAGCAAAGGTACAGTTTAAAACTTTAGATATAATTTTAAATCCATACCGTTTTATGCTGCTTGTCTTAACTAGACATGACGCATGACAAACTTTAAACAAAATGGCCGACGGCTCAGACGCCAGCGGTGGTGTGGTTAATCATACATTGTGAAATTTGACATGTATTATGCTTATTGTTTTCTGTAGACAAACACAGTTACAAATTTCTATACTATACCCGTTTAGTTTTAAAGCATGTAGTAATTTTTATGGTGATTTTATAAAATGCTGACTATTTCCCGTGACTTCAATTGCGTAATTTATTTCCGTTGTTGTTAAGAGTAAAGAGTATTCTTATATTGAAAGAGTTATCAAATTCCGTCCAGTAGCTTTTTTTTCCTCTTTATAGTATTAAGTATAGATAAATTTATGATACTATTTCAACACCTTTTCAGGTCACATTTACGAAAACTGAAAGGGGACGGAGAATGCTTGTGAGAGGTGGTTATATAGTGTGATTTGTGATGAAAGAAATAAATGTTGTTATTTAAATTTTTGTTTAATTTTCTTGCTGTCTGTACAAAAATAATCAGTGTGACGAATTTACTATACTAAATATTAGACTGTGACGAATTAACTATAAAAAAATAAAAGTGTGGCAAGTTTACGCATACTTTTTTTCGTGACGAATTAACTTTGTGGCAAGTTTACGATAACCCTTTTTACTTAGCCTAGTCAAAGTTCGTGTACTAGAACATGGCCTAAAATCATTTGGCTTGCTTCAAGAAAGTTTTTTCATTAGTGAAGCAAAACAAACACATTTTAGACTAACATTTAAACGTCTATGAACATCGTTCATACTTCTTACACTACGTACAGTAACAGTACGAAGAAAACATTTACTTTTTTATCACGAAATTTTCATTTATCACCATTAACGCTATGGTACTTAACTTTACTAAATTCCCTTTATTTTTTATGTAGTTTGTATTCTAGGTCTAATAGAAAATATCAATGAAAGTCCAAATCCAGTTACGAAGTTTCTTTGGAAGACGCTTTGTTGATTAAACAGATAGTTACGGTGAAATTCAAAATCAAGAGAACAATCAGAAGATGAAGGAAACTTATAAAAGCAATAATAAATGCTGAAAGCTTTGCATTGACGGTATGAAAGAGAATAATTTATTATCAATCAGCTTCCTCACTTAAATATACAAGACTTGAACGAAAATTCAATTAATTCTTAAAATCGTTTCTTTCTACCTCGATTCTAACATTTTACAATATAAAGTTCACTGGGAACTTATTAAGCTTTATTAGAAATAGGAAAGGCACAGTCGAAGTATAAAATTTATTGCTGACTTCCCTAACTAGTCATTTTTACAGTTTTCATAGAATTTACAGTAGTTCTTCTAACAATACTCACGACTCTAAAAGACTAGAGACTTAGTCTAATACTTTGTATTTTGGCATTAATTCCAATAATTTTTTGTTCATAATGAACAAGAACGCTATTTCACTTCACAATCAATTCTATAACTTTGGCACATGTTACAAACAATCAATATGGAAAGTAGGTAAGTAAATGTAAAGATTAGTTATATCTGTTAAATATTATAACCTAAAAATTACGATAATAACAGTATCAACCAAAGTAACAGTACATAACGAATCTTGCAATATAAATATATACTGTTATTTTAGTTGCTCTCTACCACTGCCTACCAATTCCTCTACATCCTATACATTATGTGCGTATTGCCAGTACCACATCTAAGTTACGTACATACATGAAATATGTCAGAAAATAGGGTTCATTTATATTCAGAAAATATTTCTTTAGAGTTTATAGTCAATTCGCGAACGTTTGGATCCCATAGATGTTTATCTACTAGTTACAATGCTTCTACAGTCGTTGATTAAAGTTTGCTTTAAAAGAAATACAAGTACATACAGATCGTGTATAGGCATTCAAGTCGTTGGTAAAGAGATTCTATAAATTAATTCAATGATTCGAAACCTTTTGTCTAAGCAAATAATAAGAACTTGCTTATTAATTTAATTTAATTTAATTAAATCGATAAGTTACCTCAAGTATTACACGTTTTCGTACTATAACTACTTAATCTATAACAAAAACTACAGTATGCAATAAAAATAACTTTCGTTGAGGTTTTTCGGAAAGTTCAACTAACACGTACATAAATAACGAAACAACTTTAACATCAAGCACCTTTCTAATTAGTCACATTAGTAAAATCAAGAAATATCTTCAGCTCTTGTAGAAAATTTACCACCACAACAAATTGACTAGGTTCTAAGTCCTATCTACCTAACACTTAATTCGAATTTCATATAGTCTTTTGTTTTTGAACCGGCCGCAAGAGGTAAAGGAAAAGGTGCAGGTGAAGTCACATTCAAAAGGAACCATTTAAAAACACACTCATTCTCATATTCGGTTGATTTCTGTCATAAAGTCGAAACTCAAGTTTTTTAATCACTGTATCACTGTTGTGCAACCGAGTTCATTCGTTTACTGTTTGTTCTCTTATAGCTAATCACACGCGTCACAGAGTTAGGAGCGAGGAAGGAAGAGGGTGGCGACATCAGGACGACGTTTGACGTCATCTAGATGTATACCTCATGGTGTTGCTGCGGCCGGCCTCGCCTGCACTAGGATCCTCGCTCCGATAACTCCACTACATCATCTGGCTCCGGCCGATTTGCATCCACCTTCCTTCTCTCTGCTATCACGATTCTGATGTTCTCCTCCTCGCTGATTGGCTGCTGTATTGCCAAGTTCTGAGATCGAATCGAACTCGCATCGCTGATCGCCGAGTCGGTTGACGGTTTTCGCTTATTCAGCTTCAAGCTCTGCCTTGAAGAGGGAACAGTCAGTAGAACTGGACGAAGAAGTCTAGCTTCTTCTCCGCGAAGAGAGTTTCTTTTGTCAACGCGCTGTCGTCTGTTTTGCGCGAAGGAGTCTCTTTGTGGTGGGCTGCCAGGTTCGAGCTCGTCGGCGTCATCTGCGTCGATGAATCTCGCATCTTCTTCGTATAGAGCAGCTGGTGGTTCCGACGCCGAGTCCTGTCGACGTCGCCCAAATGCATGAGGAGATAGTGAAGCTCGCCTTGGCGGGAGGGATGAAGGAAGCAAAGCGGTTTGTGAATGTAAGGTGCGGCGTCGTCGCGGTGACGGTGCGATTGGGTGCTTTGGCTCACTAAAGGTGAAGTTAGCTGGTAGTGATGGAACCTTATTTAGAGGTCGAGGCGGACTCGTGCATTGTTCCAAGGCTTTACATAATTCGCGGTCTTCCTCGTCGTCGGCTTCTCGTTCTAGCTCCCGCTCGAGTTCCACGTCCATGTCCATCTCGTCTTCCATCTGTTTGTGTGACTCTTCTAGGTGTTTCATCAGTACCTAAGATAAGAGCATGTTTTCAACACATTAACATACCCTGTTATTAATGATAGGCCTGCATAATTAAGGGTTTAAATTTTAATTTGTATGATAAGGAACCATAAAAAAATCTTAACTTTAACAAATACTTACAGCAACAACAACGTTGACAAGCACAAACTGCGCCATCAAAACGAAGACCACGAAGAATATTGGTGCAATTATGGTGGACACACAACAATTTCGGACGCAGTCAACAGAACTGTCGCAATCTTCTCTCAGGGTGTCCTTCATAATGCCATTCCAGTTGTCACCAGTTGCTACTCGGAACAATGTTAGGAAAGCCATTCCAAAGTTTGCAAAGTGTGCATGTTCTCCCAAACCTACAATCAGTTATTTTGTGACAAAAGTCTTCAAACTACTATAATAAATGTCGAGGGTTAATACTTTACCTTGACAAGGTATTTCGTCCGAACACTCCAAACGGCCAAAGAGTTCGACTCCTAAAGCCGCAAAGATGAAGAACAGCAGAAAGAATAAGAGTCCTAAGTTTCCAACTTGTGGCAGTGCTTGCATCACCGTATCTAGAAGTGCTCGTATCCCTTTGGCCATTTTAAGCAACTTTAATACTCTCGCTATTCGCAAAACCCTCATCACCCGCATTATAGTCGGGTTTATAGGTATTATATTACTCTCTAACTCTTCTAAAACTATTCCTACTATTGACAGAATCACTATGATTACATCAAGTTGATTCCACTTGTCTTTTAAATAGATTTTGAATCCTAGGGCCACCAGTTTCATTAACGCTTCTAATATGAATACTGCGGTGAAGAAATAGTTGAAAATCTTCAACGCGTATTGCAATGCTGGTGGCATTCTGTAGTATTCTATGGCCATGGTCACGACATTGAGTCCAATGACCCCGGCTATGGCTAGGTCGAAGTACTTTGATGTTACTACATTGTGGACAAATAGTCGATATTGGGTATAGTCTGCATAGTATGGCCGTTCATGCATTTCTGAAAGAAAACAGATTTTTTTATTTCATCGGTCTTCTGCCAACAGGAATGGAGTTCTACCAATGACAGGAAACTTACTTCGTCTCTTCTTTTCCATCTGCAGCGCTCTCTTAGCAGCTCGCCTGACTCTTTCTTCTTTCTCTTGCTCTTCTCTACATCGATGGAAATTCTCCACGACAACTCCCACGAACATGTTCAATACGAAAAACCCCACCAATAATATAAACGCGATGAAGTAGAGTAACCTCCATTCCGAGTAATTGACTATTGGCTGTTGGTAATAAAAAAGTTTTAAAACTATTTCTAAATACGGAGTGCTAAAAATAAAAATAAAAACAGATATATCTCCCCATGTCATCCCCATGTCAACATAATCTGCTTTCTATAACCGATAGATTATTCATTAAAACCATCAAATATTTACCTGTTGATCCACACCAACAGCATCGAGACCCGTATACATAATATTGACCCATCCGTCCCTCGAGCTCAGGACAAAAAGGGACATAAGCGCCTTGCCCAGATCATCGAAATTGTACTTTCTGTTCACCCAAACATTACCGTCGATGGCCAAGCAATCTGTCTTGTTCTTAACGTTCTTTGTATTCGCTCCTTCACAGAAAAAGAACGCCCCTTTGAACAGCTGGAAAGAAAAGTCAGCGCTTTTCAAAATGGTCGAAGTAATTTATGTCTGAATAAGAAACGACGTCTGCTCATTAATAACGATTTTATTTTAACTACGGTTTATTTGGATGACAATAACAGATATGGATTGATATTTTAAGCGGCTGGCGACATTAAAATAGATCGGTTTAGTTATCGACAGTAAGTTTACGATTTGCTTTTACAAAATTGGAATTGTACTCCGTTTAACTCATTTACTATATTGATATTGTAACCGTTATTAGCTTCATAGTAATTGAAGTCACTAATTTGTCCAGTACAAATGTCGACTAAAATATTCATTGGAAGTCCCTTATCATTAGTATTCAGACTGATATTCGTGACAACTCGGGTATTAATGTAGCCCGGTCTTTATTTATTCTTGCATGAGTTGATCCTGTACACAGGATGGTAAACAAAGCTTGAACCTTTTTGTGATGGACAAATCTGTTGAAAGCTTAAAACCGACCTTAAGCGATTTTGACAGAAGGTCCTAATTACATTAGCAGCGTTTTTAGAAGACACGAAACTGTATAATGTAACAGTAAACAATGGACGGGGAGATTAATTTGAGGTTTTTAAAAGGATTTCTGCATAGATAAAAAGATTATTATGGGTAGGATGGACGTCAGAAACGTATTTTTTCTCTTTATGTATAGAATAAACAGTTACTCTTATGTGTACATAATATCCTAAAACAACGAAATAAATTTAAAAATATATTTGTAATGCAGGATTTTGTATATTTATTCAAAGGTAGATTTAACGAGGAGCACATAATGAGAATTCGAAAAGTAGATATAACAATAATAACATCCCTACTCTTTATAAATAGAGTAAGTTGATTTTTTTTTGCTTGATCAAAATAATATTGGTAAGTATCCATTTTTCAGTCATGGTTTAAGCAAATAGTTGTACTACAAGTTCGCCAGATTCGTTAAAATTGTACGTGAAGGTACCTTACACGATTTCTACTGTGATTATTAAACATACATATTTATTATACATACCTGAACCCCCAGTATACCAAAGATGATGAAGAAAGTGCAGCATATCAGCACAATATTTCCAATAGGTCTCAATGAAGACAGTAGTGTTTGGACCACCAACTTGAGACCCGGGGCGCGGTTAATGACCCTTAGCGGCCGAAGTGACCGTAAGAGCCGGAACACCTAATAAAAAGGTTAGGAATTTAAATATAGAACTTTGCGGAGGTAGTTCTATTGAAAGGAGCAGGGTTTAAGTGATTTTATGAGTTCGCTAAAATCTACCGGTTTTCATTGATACACCTACTCAATACTTTTCTCAACTATAATGTAACCGCACCTTAAACTTAGGTAAGCTAACTATTTTAGCCCTTAAAATAAATAAGGTCTTTGAAAAACAAAACTTTATGGCAACAAAATTTTATCCAAGTATTACATTTATAGTACAAAACGTGCATAAATATGTATACAGCCTTTGAAGCCTTTGTCTCAAACAAAGACATATTAATTTGAAGATTTCTTATTGTGAAGGCCTAAATTAAAACGGATCACGTCTCACCTAATTTGACTTCCATTTGACAAAATAAATTTTAATTGACGTTCCCAAATTAAAATTAACTGAGAAGTTGTTGGCAATTAAATTTATAACTGAACTTAGACAAAGTGTACAGAGAAGCGTGTCCAAGTTAATTAAAAACCATGTTTTATTAAGTTCAGGTCGTTTTGCTTAGTTGCTGGGCTCGTACCTTGGGTATCATTTTAATATGAACTACAGTCATTTTAACTGTAAATTTAGTTAAGGGTTCAGTTTAAATGTAAAGGATGTTTCTGTGTTTCATACCATTTTGTTTATACAAATGGCTTGATTAAAATTTTCGTGGGGAAAAAAAATCAATATAAGACCAAATGTCTAATGTTTTGTTTTCAAAATACACAAGATAAAATAATTTTCTCCAGACTAAATCTCCAGGCTAACATAACAACTGTGTGACTCTTAACTAAGCCAAGCTTGTACTATAGGTACCACACAATAGACTAGGGGAGAACCTAGTTACACCCAGACACGAGCCAATTTCGAAAAACCATTTTGACGAAATTGACCCGACCCGGGGATCGAACCCGGAACCATCCGCTTAGCAGTCCGGTTATACCGCTGCACCACATAGGTCGTCAAAAATAATCCTAGATTTTCGGTTTGAATAAAATAAGCCTAAAATTAATGCTAGTGGCATATGGTGCCAAACGGCGGTGATCATGTGACTCTCTTACAAAAAAAGAAGCATACCCTCAAAATGCCGAAGATCCGTGGGCTTGATTCCGACACCAGCGACATGAGCAGGTCGATGATGGAGATGATGACCAGCGACCCGTCCATGATGTTCCACCCCGACGTGAAGTAGGCCTCGGCGCCGTAGAACATGCCTGATGCTACCACCTATGGAACAGTGATAAGTGCTTAATTCATTATCATTACATAGTATAAATCCAAGTCGCTAATTCTGTCTGTTTGTATGTTTGGCCGCTAAATCCTCCTAAACCAGTTGAGGGATTTTAATGCGGTTTTCACCATCTTTTTAATTTAAATTTGTAAATAAAGAACAATCGGAAAAAGTTTTTCAAAGTTAGCCAAAAATCAATGTTTCGTGAGCATGTCGGCCAAAATTACACCATTGCAAAGTGTGGGCGGGTCGCTAGTAATTGGATAAAAATAATAAATGGAAAAAAAGTAAAATTAAATAGTTGTAAAAAATGTCTGTTTTGTTAAACAGCATCTTATGTTTGACCACGCAATGAGGTTTGTTGCGGTTTTCATTATGGTTTTTGTTAATATTTATATAGAGTAAAACTGACGTTAAGCTAACTAAAATAGCGATAGTGGTATCAAAAATTGCACCAGTGCAAAACTGAACCGTGTCGCTTTTTTAAAGGGATGTAATATCATAATTAAGTTTAACGATGTTATTTGATAGAACTCCGGGTTAATGTCAGGGTTAAGTGACTTGAACCCTCGTTACGGTGTGTGCATCTTTAATGACGTTTGAGAATGACATTCTCTAACCTTATTCGCCTGTGCTTCAGTTAATTTTATAGTGATGGCGGTACTTAACTGAGTTATCAGAACGTGACTAAGTATGGGACTACACGTTTGTCATGTAAGGTTTATCTTAGGGTTTTTAACAGTAAAAACTATTATATTAATAAATATCGCGATGAAAGTTATGGGTAACAAAGTTTTGCGCTAGTGCAATTGTTGACGACTTGATCACTTAAACGTAACCTTCTCAATAAAGATGTCTAAAATTTAATGGTAAAACACAGAATTTTATCGTTGCTAAAATAAGTTAAAAGTGCGGTAACTTTTTTTTATAAACATCAACTAGTATGTCATAAATTGTTAAACATTCTATACAACTAATTGTAATAATTATATAAAAAAACCAAATCTTCAAATAAATCATCAAAAATGATAAAACCAAATCCTCAAATAAATAAATCATCTCAGGCTATTGAACACTTAAGTAAGTTAACAGGAGAAAATCACAGCTGTTTCCGCTCTTCCTTACTTATAGAAAATTAATTAAGTTTTATCTCAAAGGACTTAACTCCCGAATCCCTGTCTAAAGTATGTCTGTCCGGAGTTCTGTTAAAACTTCCGAGAGGAGATAACGGAACTTTCATTTTACGGACATTGATTATACCTACCTAGGTATACAGGGTGGGGAGGAAATCTTTGTTACATTTTTTTAGAATCACGCGTGTAAAGGTGTATTTTCACTGCTAAAAGTCAAAGTTATCGAATGAATTACATTGTATGTACTAGTAGCTAAGACGCAATCGAAAACTTTCAATAACAACGATTTCGTTTTAATGACTACTGTTATTTATTTAATTACTAGTGGCCGCCTGTGACTTCGTTCGCGTGGAAGTTGGTTTCCCGTGGGAATGAGAAGTTTTCCCTCGGTTAAAAGTACCCTATATGTTATTCTGATGTATAACCTATATTACTGTAAAGTTTCTTCCAAATCCGTTTAACGTAAAAGAATAACAAACATCCATACATCCATCCATACATCCATACATACTCACAAACTTTCAAGGTTATAATATTAGTAGGATTTAATTCAGTTAATATACAACTTATATCTTATGCTAACTTGTTGCAGCCCAACTTTATGCTTTGAAGAAATAAATTAATCTCAAGTTTACTACTTAGTTATACTTTTGTTCTGATATAGTAGTTTATTAGAAGTAAGTAAGCTTTTCTCAGTATATAGTATAGGTTTAAGAATAGTGGATATGTTAGAAATACCTTTCGTTAAGTGATATTTTTACTATGCTTCAATTTTGTGGTATAGAATAATTTCTATGAGCAGTATTAAGGTTGAATTCAAATCCATTTATATTATATTTAATTATTTTTTTGTAAAAAATTTTTTTTGTGTAAGTCTCAGAAAATGTTATCAAAAAGGTAAAAACATAATGTAACTTCTTAGATTTATGCGATCATTTTGACTTGAAATTGAATTCATTTTAACTTGTATAATTTTAGACCACCCGTGACCACGGCATTTGTAAAAATGTCGAAACGTCGCGAAATCAAAAATAAATTAATAAACCCGTAAAAACCAGTTAAAATGAATTTCAGGTAACATAATCTAAAACCTAATCGTGAACTTCATTCCAAGCTCTTCGACGATCAATTTTAAAATCTAATTAACTAATTATAAAGTTCGTGTACGTATGTGAAGATTCGATTGATTAGTTGAAAGATCATTAGTTTTAATGTAAGTTAATTGTATTCGCTTTATTTTCTTCTGCGTTTCTCTGTACTTGGCATTTACTTCCATTACTCACCTTAATAACAACAAAGATAATCAAAATAGTAGTCCACCCAACCTTAAATATAATGTACTTACCTTGATAAACATCTCAACAGCGAACACGACGGTAAAAACATAGTTCGCGGTGCCCAAAAACGCTCGTTCTTTCGAATCAGGAGGTATATTCGGTCTTTCCATAGCCAGAGTGATGCAATTCAGAGCAATGAATAGAAGCACGATGTTGTCGAACCAACCGCGGGTCACCATCCATGTGCAGAATCGACGCATTCTGAAATGAGGTGCGTTTTTAATGGTCGCGTAAGGAGGTTCGGGGTATGCAAACTTTTTGGAGCTGTGGGATTCGGATCTGAATAAAGAATTGGTTTTGTTTCTTTTTAGGTTACTTCGTAAAAAAAATGGTTTTTTTTATTATTTAAACTGTGAATTTAATGTTGGAACCCATTTTAAAATTTGTTTTTTTTGTAAGTAGTTTTTTTTGTTTTTTTTTTTATAAACGGTTGTCACTAAGACCTTCGTTCATGAACATACTATTAAAGTACGAGTATAAACAAGAACATAACAATTTAATGTCTTTAACTAAAGTGTTTTGGTATATACTCGAATTAGTATTTTGTTTTATTGATACCGACATTAAATACTACAACGTAAACAAAAAGGGCGTATAAAAAATCTATTTTTTTGCTGACAATAAACTCAGTCCAGGTTAAAGACAGCAATAAAATTAATGAAAGAAAAGCCAATTAAGCCGTATTGACATCGTAAACATTAATTTATTGTTCTGATAGGTGAACTATGTAGCGTTTATCTTACTTTATTTGTGGAAAAAGCAATAAATTAAGATATATAAATTTTATGTTCGAGAATAATATTCCGGATATTTCTTCTATTTATTAAAAAAAAAGTCGAAATATAAAACGTAGGTATTTCCCATAAAATGGAAAAGTTTGTCACTAACCTCTACATCGTAAAATTAAAGCTATCAGTGTCTTCGTCGTTTGTTTGAAACTAAACAACGATTTTAATACGGTTTTAATTTATGAGATTTTTAAAAAACAAGCTTTTCAAAAAGTTCTGTACTTATTTTTTTTGTAATAATCTAAAGACGCATCCTTGCTTAGTGCGGGTGGGTTCTTTTTATCATAAATATATATCCTTTAATTTTTATTACATAATACATTAATTATATCAAACCCCAAAACCATCAGCATCAGCAGCAAGCACCTAAAGAAAATGCATAAAAAAAATCTTACTTGTTATCTGGCGAAAAGATGTACAGAGAGTAATCTTCTTTCTCTTTCAAGCACCCAGTCGGCTCCATAAAACGGAATAGATCTTTGACCCTAAATCGTCTTCTATCGAACCGCGACGAAAAGAGACAAACATTGTTGTTTATCGTCACCTGCAAACACACAACTGGGTAATAACGTGTAAAAGACATATAAAAGTTGTCTTTAACTTTCTCTATTGAGTTTGCGAATGTTTTTTCCGAGAAGAAAGCGAATTTCACGAGATTGAGCGTTTGCGGCAAGCAATTTGCATGTGAATTTTATTGTACTTTTGTTGAAATCCCGCTCGAATCGGTGTGTAAATTGAAGTAAATAGGGTTGATTTTGTAATTGAATTCGGATGGTGTTGCCGAAACAATTTGGCAATTATAGGCTGACGTATTAGGAATATTGATTGTAATTAGTGACGAAGTGTTCGCGAACCTGTTAGGGAATAATTGGCATTTACATAAATGCTTGATATGTATGTAGGGATAACATACGTGTAATTATAGCGTAAGCTGTTTTGGTAAATTAAAGTGAAATTAATTTCGGGCAGGACTTCAAATTTAACATTAATATTTTATTGAGTTGTTTGTTAATTTAATAATTAGGAAATAAATAAACTTTCATTAAGTTACTACGTATAATGTATATAAAAACCCTAATGACCATGAACGTTAAAATTTTTCACCTGTCAAACAAAAATCAAGACAAACATGAAAAAATCTTTTTGGTAACAAAAAATTTTCAGTTTAAAAACATACGATATAAAATATGTCACAAGATGAATTACCTCTTCATTTATATTCTTAACCGGTGTGGGCTGGTTATTTCTGGATTTAACCGACTCGGTCCTCGAGAGCGGCGCGGGCGCAAGCGGCGGCGGCACCAGGTTCAACGTCTTTGTTTCTGGTATTGTTGTTACTGTAGCAAAGTTACCACTGGTCAATTGAAATGGTATATACAGCATTAGTTTAAGAGATAGATTTTAGATTAGTTATTTTATTTCCGATTATTGAAATGGAAGTCATAGCATTAATTAATATAATTTCTGTTGGAATATTATAAACTGAAAACTGCTTAAAAAAGTTATAACGACAGTTTACTAAAACAAACGAAATATAATAAAACTATCTTTTAATAAAAATAAATTCACAAATAAGCTGTGCCAATTTTCTGTGCTTGCAACACAGCCAACACAACTTAACCTATCAAATGACGCCGGAACTCAATTCAGTGCCAAACAACTTTAAAACACCATGTAAATGCACTTCCTAAGCTTCACAATACCGTAAAACTAAAGCTGTAAAACTCATTCCGGAACGGTAACCTTAGACGTTTGCTTTGTGGAAGAAAATAAACAACTTTATAAAACACAAATGTTTTTAAAATAAACACTTTTTTATTGCTTGTATTGCTCGAATAAAGGTAGCTTTACATTAATGAAATGGGAGCTACAACTTTAGCAATTATAAAATGAAAGTCAAATGCGAGTATGAATCTATAATTTGAACTTTATTTTAGTTATAGAAATGAATATTATAAATACAACTAAAAATCTTTATTACAATTTTAATGAACATTTTATTGTTACCCGATACCTACATTATAAAACGAGCAAATACGAAATAATGTAACAGATTCGAATTTAAATAACTTATATATAACAGATTTGAAATAACTTTAAAAACAAAATACCACAACCAAAATACGGATTTTTTATAATATTCGTTATAAACGATTTAAAACAGACAAACTCAACATAATAAGAGTAAATTCGAAATAATAGTAAGTTTATTGCCGCTGGTAAAAATATTTCACTAAATGCTAAGGAAAAATGTGCACAAAAAGCTACATTTCAGTGCTCTCAAAAGGCTAAGTTAGATACAATTTAGAACAGTCTACTCCCAGGAGTGTGTCAGTATTCTGAGAAAACTCTAGTAATTCAAGAATGTAGTGTTTATTTGACATGTAAATATAGTGTTCAGACGTCACGGCTGTTTGTTATTCTATCCGTTTCCAAATGTAATATTAAAGCTTTGATCAATAATAATGTTCTTTGTCGAAGATCAAAATCTTTGTGTGTAAGAAAAATATTTTGTGATTGATACCCAAATAAGAATGGAAAATCAAACTGGTATTTTTCTAAAATCATGTCAATAAGTCTGAAAATGACAGATCATATAAGGGCAACATTGTCATTTTTTCATCTTTCCGATATTATTTGGGGTACATATTCGTACTCGTAAGTATATTTCGTATCGTTTTTTGTACCACCTTTATAACACAATTTCCATATGGTGACTTACAATAAAGACACTTTCCAAAAGTAACTACGTATGTATACAAAAGGTTTTTAACGGTCCATATCGCTCGCGAGACACGAGAAAAAAAACCTCACAGATTATAAATAACTAAGTTGATAATAAACTTGACACTGGCACAATGTGCATATCATATTTGCACCATGGCCAAAGAAGAGAGAAAAAAAAAGTTGATATTCTTACCTGTCAGATATTCGTTGGTGAGTGAGAGTCGGTGCGGCGGGGTCTTGGTGTCCAGCGCCACCGTGGAACCCGACGAGAACTCCGCTTCTGGAGCCTTCCATGACACCTATAGCAAGTATTACTTCTTAGATTTAAGCGACCATTGCTTTAAGTAAAATTTTTTTAGGGACTATTTTTTTGCTTGTCTAGTGAATTATATAAAATCAAGTTTTGTCTCAGTCTATCCTATATGATTTTTTATAACTGACAGAAATAAAACGTGGTGCATAATAATACTAGTTTAATCTGTGATTATTATAAGGTGATATATAAGGTTAAGGCAGAAATATAACACATCATTGTTCTGTGTTGATTACAAGTTCCATAGGCTTTAAAGATAGAATAAACCAGCTAGTTTGTGGCCATGTAAGGAATGCCGTAACAAAATTTACCAGTTAATATTACTACTTATTTGATGAGTCACCGCACAGCCAAAATATTGTGAATCGCAACGAATTCAAACTGGTTTTTGTAATTAAAACAACAAAAATAAGTTGAGTCTTTTTCCCCTTAAAACACAAGACCACTACGAGTTAATTGTATTCCTTCCATATTTCTATCACATCTTGTCCCACACCGAATGTTTATACCTCTTCCCCACACCTAACTCATTCCTAACATTTATCTCCCTCCCACTCAACCAATCTCTCATCACCCCTCTCGCTCACACTCACGTCAGGCGGATTCCGACTTCCATGGCCACCGTCCTGCTGTCATAAGCGACCAACGCCTTTCATGGTGTCCCATGATAGCGTGGTCCCACATACCTAACTCACTCGTAGTTCCGTCTCCCTCCCACTCAACTCTCTCATCACCTCTCTCGCTCACACTCACGTCAGGCAGCGGCGTGGTCCCGTGCGCGGACACTCTCCTGGCGGGGGCAGCCAGCACCCGCGGCGCTGGCAGCGGCCGGCTCCTGTTGTTGGGCAGCTCGGAGGTGTCTTTCTTCTCGCTCCCACTCACTCACTCTCTCATCTCCCCTCTCGCTCACACTCACGTCAGGCAGCGGCGTGGTCCCGTGCGCGGACACTCTCCTGGCGGGGGCAGCCAGCACCCGCGGCGCTGGCAGCGGCCGGCTCCTGTTGTTGGGCAGCTCGGAGGTGTCGTTCTTGATTACCATGGATGAGGAGAGGAGCAACTCGTTCTTGCGGAGGCTTGAACCTAAATTTGATGAAGAGTTTGGTAAAAAAGACTGGAGTGCTATAGGCGTTAACCTTATAAACCTAAAAAAGATCATAACCTTGGGTATTTTCTTACCATTGCAAACAGCATGATCTCTCCCGTTGTTAAGAATAACAGCATCAGAGTCCGACCCTGTTCTTTGCTTCGGTTTTCTCCTCAAACTTGGCCTTGAAAGCCTCCAGCTATACCCTGGCTGTAACCTACATTTGTCTTCTCTCGGAGTTGGTGTTACCACGCAGACACTCCTGTAAAACAACCTTAGTTATATAGTCCTTTTGATAGGAAAAATGTAAAGGAAAATACGCCCATGATGATTGGCCTACGTTCTATTGAAGTGCTATATCGCTTCGTAGACTCTCGTAGCAATTAGAGTGTATTGTGCTACGGCGTAGCAATGGTTGACATTTTATTTGGTTTCGTGCTCGGATTTTAGATATTCATGTAGACTTATATTGTAGTAAAGTACTTTCGTAAAAATACTATATAATATAATAAATTCACTGAAAATCTTTTTGCTTGATTCATTTTTTCGAAAATAAGTTAGTGTTACGTTGCTGAAAATTAAAAGAGTACCTACAATTAATATAAACAACTTACTTTTGCGAGCTCAGAAGACTGGATTTATCATTAGTATTGAAACAGTTGTCATCCTTAGCAATCGTCACTTGAAGGTTCTTCTCCGGCAGCAGCGGCGAGGGCATTGACCTCGGCGTGGCCGGGCTCATTGACCCCGGGGTCGATGACCTCGCGGGTGGTAGGGCCAGGGTCAGAGGCGGCGGCGCGAGGCTCATGGGAGGGAGCCGGGCCTTTTCCTGGCCCAACTGAGCGGCGGCGGAGTGCAGGGTGAGTGTGTAGCTGTTTGGAGGATTCAGTAGACCTGGGATGCTGACGCACTGCAGACCAAAATGATGGTTAAAATTGAAGTGATAGGCCCTGTTATTGCTTACAGGGATGTGTGTATAACAATCCATAATGCAAAGTTAATTGATTATTTGTTATTGCAAAAATAATCGGATTCACGTGTGAATTGATTCCACAGTTGTCTTGTTGTTAACTAGTTTACCGAGTTCCAGTTTTAAAGCCTATTTAGTGCAAGTAATTACTGGCACCGAATGTGTAAAGTGTCTGAAGCCAACAACGTTACTGCATCCTTTTGATGCGTTAGCAGAAGTGTATTGCCAACGGCTTTTATCAAAGTGTCTTGTGTCAAAGTGGTATAAATAAATTCCGCTTGTCGATTAACTTATTTTAAGAGACCCGCCGTTTACTATTATTTATATTGTACCTTACGACGCCCACTTGTGAAACAGTTTAAATCTTGTAAAGGTATTTCAATATGAAAGCCGGTATTTTAATTTCGTTTCAGTTTCAAAAGGTGTCTGAGAAACTTGTTGAGTATTTTGTATTAACATTTGCAGGAATAGTTTAAGTGTATTTTTTAACTTAAAAGCAATGCACCTTGGCGTATAATTTCCAATATCCACTATAATAAAATTATAATTTTATGATTATATGAATTCTTTATTATCAAATAAATATAAAGATAATAAATAATAATTGCATTAGAACACTATTTATTTTGGGTCCGATATTTTAATAACCCGTATTTTTAATAGCCCAGAAGATTGAATCTATTTGAACTGAATAAAAATGTTAATTTAGACAAATTGAGCGAAAATAAAAGTTGAAAAAATATTATGATTTCACAAGAAGTAAAACAAAATAGCCGTACATTTTGTTTGATTTGATTTTCTAGCTTAGAGACAGCCAACAAGACATTGTAAAGTGGAGTTACTTCCCACGCATTCCTAAGAAAAAGAGGCGTAAAAAAGGCAAACAACGAAATGATTTTGTACTGGTATAATTTATTTTTTGAATTCCAGAATCTTAGAAATGGATCAACAAGACAAGAACGATTTAGAGTTATCATTTGAATCGTTAAAATAAAATATTTGTACCTTTTTTGTGACAATTTTATTACAATTTTATTTACTAAATATTTAATTACAACACTAATGAATTATTAACTATAATAATGTCATTATTCACTCATTCACATCCCTATTATATAGTAGAACTTATATTGGAAATTAATCGCGCTTTTAACAGCAAACCGCAACGAAACGGTTCCGTTATCGATAGTTTGTGTTTATTGAATAGCGGTTTACCGGTTTATTGGTTTGCCGTATAGGATCGTGTAAAAGGGAATTGAAATGAACATCGGTTTATTGGAAATAATTCAAATAATATGAAAAGTTTGTCGCATAGTGGGAAAACTTTTCAAGGACAATGAAAATTGGCCAACTGAGACGAAATCCCGGCCAATATGAGTGACTGTTAAAAGTTTCAATGTTAATCGTTATAAATATTACCCGTTTATCCATAAGTACTCTAACCCTGGTAATTGTTTCAGCGTGAGTAGACAAATTTTACTCTTAACTAGTTTTCGGCCAAGTGTTTTCATCTAGGGCGCAAAGACTTGGTGTGGTAAAAGTAGGTATACTTTTTCTAAATATATACCTATTCTTAAATTCCATTAAAAATAATTAAGTCTCAAACTTCTAAGCATAAAAAAACTTTACATTATAATTTTAATATAGTTGGCCATATTAAAACTTAACACGTTAACTGCTGAAGTTTTAGTTGATTTTTAAGAATCATTTTCACCCCAAAAATCTTTATTATTCGGTCACATATAACCAAATATTATGCTGCTGAAACATCGCAAAATTCCACAAAATATTTAAATTTATCCGTAATATTTCAGTGCAAATTAATAATAAATTATTGATAGCCTGTCCGAAAGGAAACTATCCGAGTTATGTTAATTAATTGGAGCTTGTGTTTGACAGGCTTTAAATTAAATAACTTCATATTACTATATAATTAATGTGGTTAACGAATCTATTTTACTACAAATTTTATTCAAAATTACACATATTTATACTATACTGTATATTTTATAGCAATAATGCATTCAAAAATAAAGATAGCCTCTTAGGTAAATCTATACTTTTTTCTTTCATAAGCATATGGTTCTCTAATACAAACTGAAAAAAAAACTTTCAAAATTTTATACAGTATTTTTTTTTCGTACATTTCTTCACACGTCTTCAACAATCGTTATATTCTTACTTACCGAAGTCCTATCAATAGAGTCCAGGCTGGACAGCATCGAGGACCGCTCCAGGCTGAGGGTCACGTGGAAGTCTCGGAAGGAGGCGCCAGGCTCCAGCGTGGTGGACGGGGAGTCCTGAGGAGTGGCGGCGGTGTGCGTGATGACGGGCAACGCCACGTCGGGAGCGCCGCTGGCCAGCATCTTTGATTCCTAGGAAAGATGGGATGGTAATTTCTGTGTTTATCAATAGAATTAAATAATAATAATAAATCTCCAGACTGACACACCAATTATGTGGCCCTAAAGTAAGTTGCAGTAAGCACTTGTGTTATAGGCGCCACATAATGGACTAGGGGAGAACCTAGTTACACCCAGACAACGAAACCACATTTTTACGAAATTGGCCCGACCCGGGGATCGAACCCGGAACCATCCGCTTAGCAGTCCGGTATATACACCGCTGCACCACAGAGGTCGTCGTTGGTAGGATGATATGAATAGATATAGGATGGTCATTTCTGTGTTTATTTATAGAATTGAAAATAAGCTTAAGGTTTTTTTATAATAGATGACTGGTGGCGCTGTTTTAGCGTTTTGTTCCGTGATCTTACTTAAAAAAAGACACTTTAATCGAGATTATTCAGGCCAAGCAAGAGCTTGGTCGTTTAGGGCAGTGGTTTCTTTTTGGCTTGCAAAATCCATATATTTATTTAATACTGATGTAGTCGTTATCGATTTGATAACGACTGGTGTTTTAATGTGGTACTTTTCCAATGTTCATTTTTAAACTCTCGGTATGAAATGATTTGCTTCACTTTTAGAGTTACGTTACAAAATAACCCTCTATACGTAGCACATTCAACTTCATTTTTTAAACTGCAAATCTTCAATCATCCACCGTATATCCTATTTTGTTTGTTATGACAATGTGTCAAATAACATTTTGACATTTGACAGCTCTGTCCGATTGGAACAGCCTTTGTTCCTTTGTTGTTGATTAATGGTTGGTGGTTGCATCAATTATTGCTGCCGTCCCTAATTCTGATTGGTCGCTGGAATTCAATAATCGAACAGGCACTAATTGTATTAAATCCAAAATAGATCATTGTTACGTAACGTAGTACACAATAATACTTATATCAATGTCATTATTTTAATGAACGTACAAACAAATGATATTGTTACCTATTAAAACAGTCTTAATTTGCCGTGAAAATAAATACAAACAGCTGAATATCTGCCAAGCATTATAATTTTCGGTAACAATTAATGTTGAATGTTTTATACAAATAAGAAACGTGATACAAAGACAATAGAGGGAGACAGATTTGCGGGAAGTTTCCAGATAACACACATTGTTTTAGTATGAAGAACTAAGATGATTTGCAAATCTTCTTATGCTGTAAACGATGACATAAAATAGAACCTACAAAAAGGGAAAAGCTGTGAAGTAATCCGTTGATATGTTGAAATAAGTTGAAGACAGAAAACTAGATTTATATATGTGTTTTGTGTGACGTAATTTTATTTGTCATATTTTTAAAACGATGGGGTAACCTAAGTTTCTATTGTTCTGTGGAAAAATATACAATACAAACAGTTCAGATCTGGCGCTGTGATAGCAGAATTCTACACCACAAGATAACTTTCACATCTCTATCACTTAAATGCAACCTACTTTTTTTTTGCTTTCGACAGTTAAACCCTTCCATCAACCTTTAGTCTTACCTTCTGCAGGTTACACTTATTAGACTGAGCGCAATCCTTGCACAGCGATGGGTGGTGGCTGGACTTTGTCTTGCGCCGGACTTTTACCGGCTTCTCCTTGTTGACGTCATCCTTAGCCCTTCTGACGTCATCAGCGGAGCGCCAGAAGTTCTTGATCTCATTCTGTTGGAGAGGTAATGATATAGTTTTCTGGTGTTAGAATTTTGTAAAGGTTATTCTTTCGTTTGTCTAAAGTTCCCCGTGAGATTGTTCAAAATTAGGAATACAAAGGGAAAGAAACATTTTTATGAAACCAATTGAATGGTCATGCACTTCTACTTTTATCATCCTCAGGTTTATTTCAAATTTGGTTCTACTGATGTCTAATAGCCGGAAAATCTAGGTGACAAAGTTACACTCGTCCTAGATAACTTTTGTTTTTTTTTATTGGGCTTCTACATGCGCTTTTTATCTACGCTGTAAAGGCAAGTTGATATTTTTTTTGCTTACTTGTGAAATGCTTTCGCTGGAGTGCGACCCAGAGTTGGAATCGTCATACTGCAGCTCATTGTTGTCAGAGAAACACTCGCTGGACAGCTTCGACTTGGCTAGCTCACGTTGCTCCCGCTCCCGACGCTCGTTCCGCTATAATTGTATTCACAAATAAAAACAAATCCCACGCAGTGTTCGGACAATAAAACTTTCACCCCACAGCTCCTAAGAGTGCACCTTTTTTCAACTTGTTCAAAACACAATTTATCATTCCCAATTTTCAAATTTACCTCTGAGCTGAACCCCTCGACGAGGATCGCCACCAGCAGGTTGAACAATACGTAGTTCCCGAAGGTCATAAGAGCCACAAAGTACAATGCTGCCCAGTGACTTGTCTTCTCCATTCCATTGAATAATACCACATTCCAATCCTCCTGTGTCAACACCTGCAACACCAACGCCAACTTAACCTCGACACAGCATAACAAACTTGGTCTACCACATCGATAGTTCAAATCATTTCCAAAATCGCAAAAAATAAGCGAGGTGTGCAGTGACTTCTCGTGTACGTCATGTGCATGTTTTAATTATGTAACTCCAAAAAAAAGCCAAATTATTATATCCCGTAAAATAAATTAGTGTGTTTTATCAGTGTTAGGTATGCTGTTCTGTTAGTGTACACAGTTACAGGGAAACATTGACGGCGAATTTGAGTACACAAAATAAAGGGGTCCATATTCTAAACACTACAAAGCAAGATGCACTAACTACGGAGCGCTCCAATGCAACTAAACTCAAACTAGTCTAACTATAAGATAACACTAGCGAGTTTCTCGTTTGTTTCGCGTTCTACTGTACATTAAATTAGCAGAGTTTGGAACTCGAATCGAGCAAAATACCGCGCACGAGAAAGACGCCTCTAAGAACACGGGATCGCAAATAAACCGAATGTACCTTTGTTCGCCTAACTTACCTGGAAGACGGTGACGGTAGCCCAAAGTATGTTATTGAAATGCTTCCTGTCGCACTCACACTTGGGATGGTGCGAGACGATTTCTGGGCAGGTACAGTCGCGTTCGGTCCCGTTGTCCTCCACATACTTGCAAAACTTACCGCCGAACAGATACATGCCGAGAATACTGCGCGTCGATGGAAAATGAAAGAAAAACAATATGCTTTGCAAGCTCACCCCCACCTACCAACACCACGTCCGACAATAGACAATAACACTGCTGACCATTATGAAAAAATCTAGATTGATATTTACACGATAAAATAATTGCATGATGTATTTGTGAAACTAGGATTCAATAAATTTGAACTTGACTGTACACGTATAGTGATAACAACAAGAGTGATACTAATGAACATAAATCCTCCGATTTGAGGCAGTGTTATCGCCGCTGGGACTTTCTATCCAACGTTATTAGTTTTAAAGACCATTTTAGTTTAACAGTAATTTAATTCAGTTCATCTTTAACACGTGTCGTTTTATAAACCGTTTATCCTCAACAATTACAAAATATTTAAATGCAATAAAATTAGAAGACAGGGCAAAAAAATGTGCAGAAAGAAAAATATTATATAATCATTCAAGAATCCGAAGTATACATTCATATAGTATGCAGTAGAAAAAGTTCAAAATAAAATGCAAAAAGAAAAATAGTCTGAAAATAACGAGAGAGAAAAGTTGTTTTTGCATTTAAAATTGAAGTTAAAATGTTGGAGTAAGAGGGAAGTAATTGAAAACAAGTTCGTTACGGAAGTTTATAAAAGAGAACTGGATTCTGACGAAATTAGTTTACAAGATTGCTCGGGTGCTTTTTTCATTCATTCAATTTGCCAATTCATTCAACTAATTTCCTCGTGAAATTTATAAAGCGTCTAGTAGAAGCAGCATGCTAAGTGATAGAATAAATAGTATAAATTGAAGTGCAAGTTGTTATAGTGGGTACAGAGGAGAGAGAGACGGGGCACCTGCGATCCTTTACCTCAAACTAACCTACTGATTCAAGCTCACTGACTAGAATGTGCTTTGGACGACTTCTGATGGAGTTCTGGTACGGCACAACAACATAGGTGACACTAAATGATGTTGGTACAACTGTTACTGAGATGACACTAGGTATATCTGTACTATGAGGGAACTAGGATAGCGCTTACGCGACTGAACGCCTGCTGAACAATGCACACTGCTGCAAGACAGAGCTATGTCATATTGAACCGATTAGTTTCGAAAATTTAGACAAAATTCTTGCAGAAATGTGAACATTTGTTTGTGTACTCGCGTGGTTAGTCGATTAGCCGTCACAGACAATCATTGTTATATATTTGGATCGTCGTTTGTCGTGAGTGTTTAGGTACTGACCGAGCCTTAAGCGTTTAGTAATGTTCAGTTTGTTTCTGCGTTGTCTGTTAGGTTGTTTTAATTGAAAATATTGAATACCTGAAACACCGTGACAAAGGCCCACAAGAGCGTATCAAAGTTTTTTCTGTCGCAGTCTTGTTCGCCATCCTCGTTTCTCTCGCAGAATTTGCACCCGAAGAGGTTCATACCGAGGATGCTGAACGTTACCACGCAAACTCGATTAGATATCACTGTCACCACAGACTATTCCACATAATAAAGAAGGAAAAGTATTAAATAAAATACATGAATACGTAAAAGACAGATAAAATGATAGTGGTTAAAGTGCAAGTGGAAATAAATCAGAAGTGGACAAAAGCGTAGAAGCGTGAGGACACAATACAGTAGAAGATATAGAAAAAGTTGTAAACAGTGTGACGGTGGCAGTGTGTCGTGAGATGTTTACAGATAGAAGTTAACAACATACAATGTAAGGAAAGATTAAACAGAAAAAGGAGAAATCACTCACATTAGATAGTGCACGGGTAAGGAATGCGGGTGTGACAGTTAGAAACATTCAGAATTTCATATTTTATGAAGAGTCGAATGAATCTTCTCCAGCTACGGAAAAATGAAGATCCAGAGTGAGCAATCTTGGATTGCTTGAATAATTACTACTCGGTCTTTATAGGAATGATAGTAGAATTGATAAAATAGAAAATAAAATATAGATACAACATAAATAAAGCCTACAATAATAGGTATAAAATAATAGACGTACATTTAGTAAACCTACATGAGAACGAATACTATTATTATTAAAAGCTAGGTAGTACATATCTGAGTCTGTTAATTGAAGTAAGAAATAATAAACGCAAAGACAGTCGATAAAATAAACATTGAGGTTTGAAAAATAAACAAAAAATAATTTTAAAACCCTTAGCTTTACTTTTTAGTTATTATGAATTTTAATTCATGCATTTTATGATAACGTTGTGTTTTATTATATTGTTTATCGATGATCATATTTGACGTATTTTACGTTGATTAATCCTTGCAAAGATCCATATTTACCTGAATATGAATATAAACAACACCAGAAGTGAGAAAAACACTGCTACGTTGTCCATAGTGCGGAGCATGACAAACAGTTGTCGTCGTAGATTCGGCATGAATCGAACCAGCTTTAGTATGCGGAGGAGTCGAAATGTTCGCAACACTGACAGTCCGGATCCTCCGCCTACATCCTTCTCCGCATTCATACTTTGAGCCAACTCAAAGCCACTGTTACAAAAATAGTTTTGTAGTATCATTATTACTTAATTTTAATCAATCAAACCCACTGGTCAACTAGATTCAAGTATATTCACAATTGTATTCTCTATGAATACCACAAAATCAGGCAACTTTTAAAACAAAGCAATGATTTTCAGAAACCGTCAATTCTCAGACATCTTTAAGGGCCATTCAAATCACGAAATAATGGTAAAATACAGCTAAATTTCCCCATTCATCAATGTAACTTACCTCAAAATAACAATGACTCCATCAAAAACATTGAATCCGTTAGCGATATACTTGAACGGGCCTTCAGATATGATCTTCAGTATCATTTCAACAGCGAAAATGGCGGAAAACACAACGTTGCTTATTTCCACAATTACCGTAAGCTCTTCAGGCTGGTTATGATATTCTATACCCATTGACAAAGTATTTATGAGGATAGCTAGGAGAATCCCTGAAAGGGAATAACAACGAACGTTATTTGAATGTTTTTAGATTATTTTTTCTTTGCCGTAGTTTTGCGATATTATTTTCATGAACTTATTTTTTCTAGTTTTGTTAAAGAAAAAAAGAAGTTTTAATATTTTGCGAAAATGTTTATAAAATATCAAATGCATCAAAGAAAGTGTACCTTGTTGGAAATATTTATGATTGACAAGATTTTTAATGTGTTTTCTCATCCAGGAAAACAATTTCGAGTTTTTTCTCCACAGTCGGAGGCATAAATTGGAAAAACGGCTTTTTCGTTTCTGTTTTGCCGCTTCTTCAGCGGCTATAAGCTCGGCACAACATGAATAGTCTTCTATTTCTATTGTCTGTAACATAAATCGTAGTAGTAACAAATTTGATTTTATCGTAATGATTCGTCGCAATATATTTAAAGATATTCAGTTCGTGATCAAACTAAAGCAACGTGTCCATAAATCTATAATTTTAAATTCAAGTAAAACAGGTATCTGTCTATTTCCATCTTTTTTGTCTATTTCTTTATCTTACCTTAGTATCACTTTTCTCCTCTCCAGCCCTCTTGCTAATCCCTTTAGTCAGTTCCTCAAAAAACGAGTCCAGAGCAACTTGTCCTGTTGGCAACGCAGCGGACAACGCCCCTGACAGCGCCAGGAGTTCCTGACAGGACATGGTACCTCCAGCCGCAGCTTTATCTTCCGCTGAATCTGGTGGGAGGTCGAATTCTACCACACCAATATTAAGTCAGAAGTGGGATAGCATTTGAAAAAAAATGTTATTCGGTCTCTGGAAATATCTGTTCTGTATCTTTTCATTGTAGGTAGATTACTTGCGAAACAGATTGCTTTTTTTTTCAAACAGATGTTTCCAAAGCATTGTGTTGAATAACATAAACACATAAAAGATTATGTATACGCCTTTCTATCCTATGCTGAAGAGGAAAATTGCAAAAGAAAGTCGAGCTTTGAAAAATACCTACACCATATTCTAGTAAGAGAAAAAAGCGTAAAGTGAACATGCCCCTCTAAGAATTCTCGTCTAGATCTACCATCTCTAGACTCACCAGTTTGACTGTTTAGCCAGTCACGTTGGCACAATAAATCTACAAATATTCATTTTTCATTACAAACATGATTCAATGTAGATTAATATAAATTTGGAATTGGAAAAAGGAGCAGTTACACAGACATAACTTAACTTTTGTACAGTTCAGGTATTTATTATAATTATATAACAGCATATATTTTTCAAGTTTAATCACATCATAAATCTTTATTCAATGCCCATTTATACCATAAAACAAACCGCTACAGTTATTAATCCTGAATTTTGATAGGATTGAAAAAAGTTGATGAGTCCACAAAATATTTTCACAGGCTTAAAACGGACATGAAAATATTAATATTTAATTTAGGTTTCGACCGTGATATTTTCTGTATAGATTTTATAAACACCGGTTTTTATTTTATGTCTTGAAATGAACTTAATCGTATACTTTTATGAAGCAAAGTATTCTTTTAAGTTACTTATATACTAGTGTTTCTATTTAACCCCTAAGAATATCTATACCGCGTTTCCATTAAAATTCCGGCTCACTAAACCAAATATTGCTCTACTTCTTATAACGTTATTGCTACCATCTCACCTGTCTGCGTCATTTTCTCCGAAGAGCACACATTGTGTGGATGCGGCACGTGACCTGCGCTGGGCGTGTGAAGAAGGACCGTGTCACTGAACATCACTGATGACCGTCTTCTGGCCAGAGACGGCGGGGAGAGCAGGGAGAGGTTTGACGCGTTCTATAGAAAGGATGTAGGATTAGACTGTGGAGTGAGCATTATAATGGACAAATTAGTTTTCTACACCGTTCAATAAAATTATTTTAATTGAAATGGACAATAATAAATATACAGGGTGTCCAGGAAACAATGGATAAGCTCTGAAGGGCTAATAGTAGAACTAAAGGCAAGCCTAAAAAATAATTGATAAAAAGTATAACCCTAACACTGCTAGAAATATGGCGCTTTAAAAAAAAACTTCATATTTTTTTGACTGTGTTCATATTTTTACTCGTAACGAGGTCAAATCATTTAATAACATCATTATTTCTGTGCTAAAATAATTAATATTAACCGCATCAGTGAATAACTATCAAATAAAATAGCTAACTAAAGTATTTTTCTCAAAAAATAATGTTAAACTTTTGATTTGTGTAAAATTTCTGAAGAAATATTTTTGATGCGCAACTTTGAACAGCTCTGGTGTAAAAAAATTATATGAAAGTAACAGTGACCAATGATTTCAAAATATTCCTGGTTTAATAACGTTTTTAAAAAGATGTAATATGTCGTTATTGTAATGAAAAAAGATTGAACTAATGGTATTAGTGTGTAAAATGGGATAATTATTTAGATCTAGCAAAATTATAAAAATACAATAAAACTAAAGAAATATGATTTTCAACTGATATTAATTGCAAAAACATTAGAATAATTGAGAGAAACTGTTCAAATTGTCTGTCCCCATCCTGATGCAGGCCCTACAACTACGAATAAAGGATCTTCAAAAAAATCGCGCGTGTCGTCGATCATTGATTGCAGCGGCCTGAACACGAGCTCGTAGATCTTCTAATGAAGTTACTGGTTGCCGGTTAAACTCTTCCTTAAAATACCCCCAGTAAAAAGTCTAAAGCGTTTAGGTTTAGGTGGCCTACCTACCTGTTAGGGTAGGTTTCGTCAAGTATGCACATAATGCAACAGCATAGTGTGCTAGACAGCCTTCATTTTGAAGCCAATATGTGTCGCGAAGCTCTTCGGACACGTCTATCAATAAATTGGGTAAGTCATTATGAAGAAAATTTGGATCACTTTCTCCTGTTAAGTTGATTTCTTTGAAGATCCTTTATTCGTAGATGCAGGGTCTGCATCAGGATGGGGACAGACAATTTGAACAGTTACTCTAAATTATTCCAATGGGTTTGCAATTAATGTCAATTGAAAGTCATATTTCTTTAGTTTTATTGTATTTTTTTAATTTTGCTAGATCTAAATAATTATCCCATTTTACACACTAATACCATTAGTTCAATCTTTTTTCATTACAATAACGACATTTTACATCTTTTTAAAAACGTTATTAAACCAGGAATATTTTGAAATCATTGGTCACTGTTACTTTCATATAATTTTTTTACACCAGAGCTGTTCAAAGTTGCGCATCAAAAATATTTCTTCAGAAATTTTACACAAATCAAAAGTTTAACACTATTTTTTGAGAAAAATACTTTAGTTAGCTATTTTATTTGATAGTTATTCACTGATGCGGTTAATTTTAATTATTTTAGCACAGAAATAATGATGTTATTAAGTGATTTGACCTCGTTACGAGTAAAAATATGAACACAGTCAAAAAAATATGAAGTTTTTTTTTAAAGCGCCATATTTCTATCAGTGTAAGGGTTATACTTTTTATCAATTATTTTTTAGGCTTGCCGTTAGTTCTACTATTAGCCCTTCAGAGCTTATCCATTGTTTCCTGGACACCCGGTATATGCCATAGATTTATTATTAGTCTTCGCTCTCCAGCGATATAATATAATATAATAAATCTGTGATTTAAGTTTTGTTAATCAAAGCTGAGTAATATGGAAAGCTATTCAGAAAAAAAATACACCGTTACTGATCTTAAAAGAATTTCCGTATAAATTACGGCTTGTACCCGTTAATTGTCGAAATAGTAATTTAGAACTGGATTTAAAAAAAATAGGATAACAAACATTACTTACCTCCAAATCTGCAGCTGATAACGATGGCACCCGTAGGAGGCTAGGTCTTGTCAACGGCTCCTCTGTTTGTAAAGCTTCCTCCTTGCCTCCATTACTCTAAAAATAAAATATTTTCAACTAAAAGAAGACAAAATGCTAAATACCTATATGCCTAAGCTCCCAAATCCCAAGACAGAAAAATCGTTTGACCTTTAACGAAACAATTTTCTATAAAGGTTGATATTTTAATAACCTTAATAGACGAAACTCATCGACGAATATAGAAGTTAATTCCTTATAAAAAGCGAAATCAAATTCGGCGGAGAAACGAATTTGTCAAAGGAGATATTTTTCTATTAAATTACGAACGTTTGTTCAACTACATCATGCTTTTCCATCAAAGAAATAAACGAGCAACAGGCTAAGTTGAAGCTCCGTCAACGTCGTCCCTCAATATTGACTTTCTTTGCACGCTTCTAGCTAATAAATCAAATGTTAGCTCGGATTCCGGGGAAAATACTTGACGAATATTTGCGAATATTAAAGCCTACGACGGTCCCTATTCGAAAGAGACACGGGTATATAATAGAACGGGATAGATATATCTCTTTGGCCTACAACTTGGCCTCTGTCGATTGCCCTGAGAAGTGAGCCTTAATGCTGAACGAAAATTAGGTTATTAAAGCACAAAACGTGCGATGGTTACGCGCAAACGATTTATATTACGTCGTTTACGAAGGATAATTGGATGAGTAGAGAAGTTTTTGGTAATTATAATGATATAATAGGTACCTGCTGATGATGGGTTCTTGGGCAGCAAGGGTGATGTTGCTTGATTTTACTGACTGGCAATTGCAGAGTTTCTTTACTGGTTCGCCATTTTATTTGTGCTCTCTGGTACTTGTAAACTCTGTGGAATAACGAAACCAAGTTGTTTAATCACATCCTACACTAAGTTTCATTATAATTGCTTTGGTTTTTCCACAGTGTATTTTTTCACCCAAAGGTTATAGCAGTTTGTATATCTGTCTTTTTCTGCGTGTTCTGTGTCTGTATTTAAGCGCTTTCCTATATTGAATGGGAGTTGCTAGCATTTCATCTCTTAAATGTTAAGATATACATATTTTTGGATACTGCAGATATTCTCATTGTATTTGGTTTTATACTCGTAATCGACTTAAATATACCTGATTTTCTTAGCCATTCTTCTTTTAAACCGTCTATACAGATGAGCGACGTATTTAACAATTTCTGCATAGCACGTAGCCGGCTCACTGTTGTTGGTGGACGAAGCCAGGGTCGAGGACGAAGTAAACCTCGCCCTTTCAGCCCTCATTCGTTCCATTTCACGCTTTTTTGTCTCACTAAACTGCGTAGCGATAACGACTAAGCAGAGATTGATCATGAAGAATGACCCAATCTGGAAAGGAAGTTACTGTCACAGGTGGTTTTTGGGGATTTCATTCATGGATTACACTGATTTGATTGTTTTTTTTTCTTTTTTTTTATACTGTTAAAACATAGATATTTTCATAAAATAATATGTATAAATATTGTTTTTACACTATCCGGGATTTCACGTGGTAATTTTAAAGCAAAAAGGTAACGTACCTCTTTGCCCGACGTTTCGACAGGGTTACACCTATCGTGGTCGCGGGTGGACTTTTTGCTTTAAAATTACCGCGCGAAATCCCGGATAGTGTAAAAACAATGTGTACAACGCGCGTTAGCTTAAAACAAATGTATAAATATATTGAGATAAAATTACGCTTAAAGATATACTTACAACAATCAGGAGCACAAAATAAATCCAATCCCAAAAACTGTGTGCATCTTGCACGTAGTACATTATATCTGTCCATCCTTCGAGCGAGATTACCTGAAACAATATCAAAAGTCAAAGAAAACTCATTAATATCGACACGTCAACAGAAATAGCTCTGAAACTCACCAGAAATATGGCAACCCACGCCAGGCCAATATTGTCAAACGATATTGTCCCTTGAAATGGATTGGAACCTCTCTGTGTGCAGTTTGTATAGTACTGATTCCAATTTACACAAGATTGGTTCGTAGGTATGTTATAGCTGTTGGGCTTAGCCGTTTCATTGCAGACTAGAGGTCCATATCTGTACGGGGGGAAGTCCCCGCATGAATGCATCCCGCTGTCTTCAGGCGTCGTGCAAATGTAGTCGAGTTCCTTCGAAAACTCGTAGTAGAACGAAATGCTGTACAAAAAGGAAGTACTTTACTGGAAGTATTAACAATTATGAACGCTCTGCAAGCCCCCGGTACTCTTAAATCATGTGGAATTACCCGTATTAAATGAAAATGAATAATGACTATGAGAATGATTAAGTTAATTGTTGCAAAATGAATATTCGTAACATGCTCTCCATAGTAGTGAATTGAGGAGTAAAATTGAACTTTTGTCTGTTAGATTTTACGTTAAGGCATTTATAGTTCGAATGATCAATTGTATTCAGTGGTATCATTAGCAGATAGTTAGGTTTTGATAAACAATGGTATAATCACAACGAGCACATTAATTGCCTACCATGCATATTACTGTCCATTCAAAAGCTTAATCAGGAGATTGCATGCATGCGAGGCCACAACTTTAATGATGTGAAGAGGTAGTCAACAATCCAAGCTTATATTAAAAACTACGTTTACTAAAAGGCTTTTATGTAAAACAGTGCAACTTTTATTAATAATCAATCCGAATGGCTACTTCTTACAAACCGGGATGCTATGAAGATTATTGTTAAAGTCTATATGATGGTATTTTTTGCTACCTAAATACCTATATTTCTATTGTGACAATTTTGTAGCATGCCACGCAAATAATGGTCCCTCAGACTAAGAATAGCAATCGAAACTGTTTAAAGGAATTTCGAAGTTGCGCTATTTTCCATCATGACCTATGTATGGTACGAAGGTAAAAGTAAATTAGTACTATTAAAGTGTGTGGCAGTAAGGTCGTTTATCGCATACGATAGCGTATCCGGAATGTGGTTACGGGTAGGGGAGGGGAGTCCCAGGTCATTTGTGGCACCCCCCCGGTCGTTAAGGGCCATGCTCCTTTGATGACTGTCATAAGGGTTTTATTGTAGACTCAATGTTCATGTAAATGCCATTTAGCTCGTGTAGCCAGCGTCTGTCTGATATTTGAGGAATTTGCGTAAAGAATTTTTTAACGGTATGTAGACAAAAGAATCGAGGCTTTTTTTTGAGCAGCGCAAATTTTTCGCGTGTTTTTATATTGACAAGTCTACAAGTATGTGGGATGTTTTAAAAAGGGTAACCAATTGGCATAGCTCGTTTTATAAATTTGAAGTCTAAAGTGTTTTAAAGCATAAAGTGTGTAGATTTTAAAGTGTCAAGATCATGAAACATCAGAGTAGAGTACAAACTGGCAGTCGTAATTTCTGGAAATTTTACTGGTCTAGTTTACACATAGAAGGAATACAAAAGTTGAAAGAACTGCCAGTTCGTGAAAGGAAGAGATGTATAGCACATCTGGACGGCAGATGTGTAAAGGTACACGATACAACAGATTCCAATATATTGTAATAGAAACATTAAATTTTGTTCGAGTTTCCTTACGAGTTCAGTCTGACGCGCACCCTGTACCATTCTGACAGGTCTCTGGAACATAAACGAATGTGATGGTGACGAGCAGTGTGACGTCATCGCGTAGCCAAGTGCTCGGCCAATCAGGAATGGCGAGTCGTGGAAAAAACAACACGTCATCGACATTCTTGTGCATTGATGCTTCAATCGGTGTTATGTCACTATAAACTACTAGCCTATGTATGTTAGTTACTATATGATATTCTACAATTGGATCGGTTAATTAAGCTACTCTGTGAACTTCGCAAGAACTATTCAACGTAGCAGTTGGATAACCTTTGCTACATTTTTAAACAGCCCTCCATGCGTGTGTATTCTGTTAAACGTATTTTATAATGTGAGTGTTGACGGAATGCAATATTAAAGTGTATTGTTGCAGGCAATCAAAAATTTCGGACATGCTCGTCGAGTCAGTTATTGAAAATAAATGCAACGGTAAGTAGTAGATGTGAACATGTTGAAATAGTAAAATGGAGCAGATAGTACGTTTTGTGCTCGTATGTGGATGTAAGCTTTAAATATTGCATGCAGTCAACGCCAGCGATGCGTACGTGCCGCTAAGACGCGCGAGCAATATGGAATAAAAATGAAAAACTCTTTTCAGCTGCCATTTCATTCAATAACATTTCAAAATGAATAATCCGGCTCGAAGTTCCAACTTGGATACACCATCATACCATTTGGCGACTAGCTTTACGCGTTTGAGCTAGGTTTATAACATTTAGGTACCACATGGCTAGTTTTCAACGGGACAGCTGCTGCAAATGGTATCATAGCGTGAATGTGTATGGTCTATAACTTTCATAGTTGATACGTACTTAGGTCGTGGTACGTAGGGTGGTAGGACTAGTTCACAGCGCTGTCGGAGGATGCCCTCCCAGAGCTGGACCCCCACGATGCCGAAGATGAAGAACACGAAGAAACAAAGCAACAGAACGTTGCCCAGCATCGGTAATGTGTCCAGAAGGAGCATCACTAGTATGCGCATACCTGGAAATAAAGGAAAGTTAGATAAATTTGTAAAAATAATGTTATTGTAAGAACCTAACTGTGAAGGTGACATTAAGATGAAATAAAGGAAATTTTCTGCGATTGTTTATAATGTTGTCAATATAATAAAATCAAAAAAGAACGATGCTCTTCAAACATCTGCTAAAGCAGTATTTCAAGTTTCAGTAAAAAAAATCCTATGTATAAAAACTAGCTTCAATCATGAGTCGACGGAGTCTCCTTTTTCTGGGTGGTATCAAAAAAGTAACCTAACTAACCTAACCTATTGATGTTCTAACCGGCTAAAACTAGATGTAGCCGCACTTCGGGTATTAGCCGTAACATATACAAACACTTGATTACAACTGTCAGGTGAAAAAAAAACAAAGAACTGTTGGTTGCAAAACGCACGAACACGACCAAAGCAGAATAAATAATCAAAGGCTATAAAAACACGTTTTAGTTCAAAAATAAACGTTTAAAGGCCGCAATCCCTAATTCTGCGTCGGTGAGCAGATGAGTTCGAATCCAATTAATTTCGATAGCGTAAATTTCATACAATTGGATTAGTCGGGATAAACAAGCATTTAAATTATGGGTTATTTTATTAACTAACAAAGAAATACAAATAATTCTTATATGTACCAATTTTATTTCATGGTAAATTTTAATTTTAGCGGACAGAATCTCTTATATATAGATGAAGAAATTAAATAATTTAGAAATAAAGCTCAACTGACAAGTGCCTAGTAGAAAATAATCCCAATAAATGTATTGCTAGATTAGGTAGGTTTAGGACAAACTATTGGGGAGTTCATTCAAGTTTGTAATGGGCTCATTTATTATTAAAATAATTTAAACTGTGATGCTGTAAGCCCCTCATTACTAACATTACTTACTAACATTATTGAAAATGATATTCCTTATTTTGTTGACCTACGTTTTAACTGAACTCATGTTTCATCTACAGACATTGCAACAAGAAACAAAATCCAATCTTTGCTTTTGAAACAGAAAGCAATGTTCCCGTTGTATCAGATAGACAAGAATGTTCACGTAATTTATAACTATTTGAAGTACGTAGAAAGATATAGATGAATCTAAAGCAGGGTTTAAAGCTCAATTTCAATATCATTTATTACATAGTATAAATCCAAGTCGTTAATTCTGTCTGTTTGTATGTTTGTCCGCTATCTTCTCCTAAGCCACTTAATGGATTTTAATGAGGTTTTCGCCATATTTTAGGGAGTTTATTCATTAAAATTTGTAAATAAAGAACCATTGGAAAAAGTATTTTTAAGTTTGCCAAAATTCAATGTTTCGTGAGCAACTTGGCCAAAATAACACCATTGCGAAGCGTGGGCGGGTCGCTAGTAACATATAAATGTTAAGCTAAAGTCCAACGTGCTCCAATATAGTTTCTCTCATAATGCTGTGGTAATATCGTTCCGTACAATTTGTCTGTGTTGTTTCAGGTTCGTTTACTTAGGCTCTCCGTTACACGTAGTTAACAACTTTCTATGCTAGTCTATACAATCTATTGTGTATTTTAGAGTTATATTATTTAAACTGTGAATATTGTAAGTAGATTATAATATTTTGAATATACATTTTTATGTTAATCATAACTAAGTAGGTATTATTAGTTTGTCTGACCGTTTATACGTTTAATGTTTTATATTCTTAACAATGCATTAGTTTAACTTTGCTTTAAATATACATTGTAAGAATTATAATTTTTCGTTTCATATTATTCAATTCTCTTTTTCGGAACAGAAACAGAACATTATAAATAACTAGTAGCCGCCCGCGACTCGCGACGTTCGCGAGGAAGTCGGTTTCCCGCGGGAATGAGAAGTGTTCCCACGGTAAAAAGTACCCTATGGGTTATTCTGATGTACAACCTATATTAATGTCAAGTTTCTTTCCAATCCGTTTCAGTAGGTTTTACGTGAAAAAGTAACAAACATCCATACATACACACAAACTTTCACGTTTTAATATTAGTAGGATGATCATTGTCATCTTTACCTTCAAAAACAGTGTTCATTATTATTATTATTATTATTTTTCACAGTGAACTTTAACCCCGCGTTTGGCCCTACATAATATAGTCTATTATCAGCGTTTCAAGTCCCATTTACGGTTCCAGGGTTCGACGCCGGGTCACTTGTTGCTGTATCGATCCGCGCCGCAATCCCTCGCTGCTTCATTTATGTAAGTACCGAGGGCTGGTGGCGAGTGGGACCGGGAGTTTTGGGACCGGGGCGTTTATAATGAATATTTATTTTCAATTTGTGATGATTATTTGATGTAGATTGAAGCGCGACTCATATTATTGGCCACCAAACTGAGGTTATATTAAACCCTTTTTGTTAATAAATGTTTATTTGATGAAATAAAGTTTTGTTTATAAAAAACAACAAGATTCTAACTTTTTTTCACAGTAAGTCAAAACAACAACTCGCGGATGCTGAAATAGACCCGACACAATCAATCAAATAAAACCTGTTAACATTATTTATTATATCCCTGTTCCTGCCCAAATTAATGATTCACGAGCGTCCCAATCCACACCCGGCCCACGAGACCCGACCTACCGACATGAGTTGTCGCTACAAAAACTCTGAAGTGTGAGTCGCTTGAAAAATTGAAGATAAATGTCTGCTGGCAGCAATTGTTGAAGCGACAATTGTACTTTCAAATATGTTTTGAAAGAAACAGCGATGAAAAGCTTTTTGGGGTCCCTGCTTATGTTGAATGCTGATTGTGTGACGTATTCTCGTGATCACTTTTGATTTTTATTGCGTTATGTTTGGTTTTTTGTTTCTTTTGGATTAAAACTATAGACAATAGTGTATGTTTTTGGTTATTTTGTAATAATTAAGACAATAAATGTATTATATCACCTACAAATATAAACGACGAATGTTTAAAAATATTAGTGATTTTTAGATATCGGCATGTTGCTCGCTCATAAATGAAATATCTCATAATAAGCGTATATAAAAAACAAACAGACAAACAACAAGTACAGTTGAGACTCCATAAACATATATAAACCACAGAAAAAGTCTTCATCAGAAATGTCCTGATATAAAAATTCTTCGCTACTCTGTGGGATAGACACTTTCATGTTTTAAGAGGTCTTAGCATTTTCTGAGTGGACTTAAAAACCTCTTATTGGTTTGCTTACTTAAGGATCAATAGAGGGTCACGGTTAAGACTTGTTGAGAAAGAAATAATGTATTGCTTTTATGAAGAAATATGAAATACTCGATAGTCGCCAACTCTGTTTGGATTCTTTATATTGATATTTCAATTATTTATAAATTTAGGAACTTCCACATCACTTATTTAACTTTTTGAGTTTTGAGTTACTTACTTTCATGCAGATTTTTAATGATAATTATGGATGAAAAAATCTTACTTGGGATCCTGTTGATAGCACGCAGAGGTCGTAGAACTCTTATTGTTCTTATCGCCGACAAGTTTATGTTTTCTACGTTTAGCGCGTATTCCATTGCCCTGAAAGAAAAAAAATAGTTAATTTGCTAAGCTAAGTAATTGCTAACAAATAAAAATGCACCATAAGATTCGGAAGCTAAGTAGTAACTGTTAAAGTTCAATCTAGGTTGGCACCAATCTTGGTTCCACATTTAATAGAAACAGACGTCATGCTAAGTTTTTATTTTTCTGGCGCTGAAAGGAGGTTCTAAAATTATTCTAAGTGGCCAGTTTCAGTGCAAACTTCATTGAAAAATGAGCACGTAGAACCAAAGCAGCGGTTATCTCGTGAAAAGTGGATAAACTTCCACTTGAGCTTCTTTATCGCCTGACGTTGCATTAATGTATCTTTTCCAAGGTTTTATATTGCGTTCAAAGAATAAATAGGAAGAATGATAAATACTTTATTGATTAGTATACCTCAATCCTACCTTCATAATTTTTGTTGATTAGATCAAAAAAAGATCGCCCATTATTATGTGTGAAAATAGTTCCATCAACTGTTATAAATATTAAGTAAGCTACATATTTTATTTGTTTAGGTAAGCTCACAAAACACTTCCATTAATATGTAAGCAGTGTTTGTTAAAACACGGTTTATACAAATGTACATGTTGGTACCGGAGTTTTAAAACTTTTATTTTCCCATCGTGTCGAGAATTTGAAATTCCCCCTTTAAAAACGATGTCCATTTAAAGCAGTGACCTTACATCCTGGTTCGTATAGAATAAACAAATGACGACTTACCCGGCCATTACAATGAAGAAATCCAGTCTATTCCACGAGTCGGCCAGGTAGGTGCCATGGCCGTAGCCGCCCATAGCAACAATCTTTATCATCATCTCCACCGTGAAGAAAGCGAATATGATGTCGTCAAACACCTGGAATGAAGACTTTATTAAATAAACAGTTCCACCAGATAAATATAATGAGTATGACCCATCTAATTCCGGAAAAAAACATTGGTTTTAATTTATTAGCAGTTTTTACGTCTAGGTACTGTTGAAACATGTGATTATACAATGGAAATTTACGAAAGAAAGTGATATATCCGAATTTACCAATACAAAGCTGAAAGAAAATTGTAAAAATCAATTAATCATATATGTAAATTTTTTTCAAGTGAGTAGGTTATCGCCTTGCATATTCGCAAAGTAATTTTAAACAAAATATAGTTCTTTCTGGTTACTTTTTTCATCATTTCACGCATGTGCATAACTTTTCTACTATGAAAAAAGTTTATATTGAATCCAGGTTACATCTGTGCCGACTTTGTTATTGCTTTTTAAGACACATCCATTTTTCATCTCGAAAATATAAATGTTTGGGCAAACGAGAAAACAAATAAAAACTTTGCTTGCGGAGTTTATGAAAGTAAGATACGAGAACTTGGTACCTACCTTCTACGTATAAGTATGTCAATATTTAACACTTTCTGTTTTTCACCTTTTTTGCGTAAAAAAAGAGTTAATTTAGGTAGAAAGGATTAATTTACAGGTAAGAACTATCGGCCTTATTCAAATATGTTTTGTCTCTATTGGTTAAAAAAAACTAACGCGTGTGATTGACGACACATAAAAAAAATTAACAACATATTGAATATTTTATTTAAAGGAACTGAGCTTTTAAAGGAAATATGAAAGATACTCATCAAGGATCAAGAACCAGTCATTATTAAAAGAATTTTAATAGTTTCAAATAGCTCAATACACTCTGAAAAAAAAAGTAAACAAATACTAACCTGTAGAATCTTGCATCGGTTGGTGACACACTGGTCGTCCACACATGGCTGGTACATCCCTAGTGTGACGCAGTTCAGAAAGATCACCAGCATGGATATTCTCTCGAACCATGTATGGGGCGGTTAAGGAAATAAGAATTTTAACACAAAGCTAATAAGGTATAAAATACCATCACTGCCTTTGCGGAATCAAAGCAACTGTAACACATGATCTAATATTGATTTTTGCCAACAAGAGTTAACAGCAGGTCAAAATGAAGGGTGTCTATTGTACAAGTAGATTCGAGATTCGAAAGTTCCAAAACTTTGCTCTTAATATTTACTTTTTATGATTAGTGATATTTTATTGTAGTGTATTTAGTGAGACCCGCAAGCTCAAAAGTGATATATTTCACGTGGTAAATAAATAACCAATAGAAGGTTTAGTTAATGTAATGTTTATCTATTGAGGCTAGAATTAGATAACAATAATAAATACCTAGATAACAATAAACTATCTAGAGCATTGAAATGCGCCAATAACGAATAATTTGCATAAAACTAGTGATAAACCGTCACGCAAGGGCTGTGATTTTTACAAAAGCGGTAGCGAGAGAATTTTAACTAATTTATTATAGGTAAAAAAGACTTTGAGTGTGGCCCAATTGTAGCTAATTTTAATCACAAAAGCGTTTAGCATTTACATTCTTCTGTCTTTTTTTATAACAAGTAAAAAGTTTTTCGATAACACGGGAGTTTTATGAAGTTTTCAGTGGCTTCTAGTCCGATTTTTGGTACCAGTCGTATGTTTCTTCCTTTTGTTTTAATTTTAGAGACATTATTAATAAAGAAAAAAAATAAGTGTACAAGCTGCTATCTATGAACATATCGGTTCGTATTGGGATGAGGGAAAAAAGGTATAGGTACCAAGACCCGCTTTTCACATTGTTTCAACATACATATACCTTACATTAAATTGATTTAGGTATTATATCCTTTTTTTAAATATTGTCAGTCAATTTATGTTTGGGTTCCTAATTAAATTATTTTTTCACCTTTAATAAAATATAAAATTAAGCTACTCGTTCTTTCCTATAGCCGCAGTTTGAGCTTGCTGCGTGTCGCAAACGATAAAGAAAAGCTATATCAATAGCTTTAAATCGTTTACTGATATCTCGCATTCAAATGAAGTGGGTTTTGTCACCCCATTGGAATACCATGAATATCTAAGTTGATTTAAAAAGAACCCCGTCTAAAAATATACCAGGCTGCAATACCTACTAATGTAGCAGTGATTAGGGCTTCATCTTTAGATCTCTGTGCTTTCAAGGCATGTTTATATAAACTGTTTAAACTTAGATTAATATTTTTTTTTATATTACCGGTTAACTTTAAAATCACTCTGACGTATGTGACTATGTTGAAGTCGATTGTCTGTGGGGGTAGTCTCCTCAAACAACCAACAAATGAGAAAATGCAACTTTCTCATTATTTGTTGGTTGTTGAATGAGTCAAATTTAACATGATCGTATGAATTTTTTTCATACTTGGTGATAGGTATTTAAAAGACAGGTCCCCCAGGACTCGCTTTGTGATAGACTACTTTAATAAGTTAAACATTACTAGAATCTACAATCTAAATTTGACCTCGTCTTTCTTTCATTTTTTTCCATTTAATATCTTACCACTCATGAATAATATGGTGAATAACATTAGTATTATCATGGATGAAGAAGTGAGTATTATTCATTTAGGTGTCCATAAAAATGAAATGCCTAATGAATTGTTTTATTTATTACCTAGGGGTTAATCAATTACATGTAGGTAGGTATTGACTAGCTTCGTGATTAAAATAGTAAGAAAGTAATAATTGATAAACGAACTGCAATACACACAGTTTAGTACCTACACGTGGTACTAAACTGTAGTTAATTAGAGAGGTCCAGTTACCTATCACCTTAAGTTACCTTTTCTGATATTGACCGCGGTTCCAAATGATATTATAAAGTGAGTAACATACATATTATGATGCGAACCTAGATATTAAGGGATTTTTAGTTAAATCTTTGTAGGTAGATTCTTACGACGTCCTTAACGAAAAAACTATGATAGTTCAATTTTATAAGCATATTGTTTAACTTACCGTTTTCTTTTAAAATATACAGTCAAAATATAAAACATTTTTTTTTATTAGTGATGTATTACAACACAACTTTTATGCGCAAGAAAATGACACTTACGACTTCAAAATTTACTGACGGTATCTTGGAATTTTTAATTTGCAGTTTTAAGAAGGTATATTCCTTAAGACAGTAGGTCATAACTTCGTATTACAAGCTGCACAAACAAATAATTTTAATTTGCGTGTGTTTGGTACGTACTTCTAACAAACAACTATACTATTGTCCTAGAAATTTTAGCTTCCTTCATCTAATTTAAAATGGTGTTCAATGGAAACGTACCAGAGACTAGCTTACCATGCTCTCTAATGCAAGGGGTACAATAATTTGTTTTCCTTAATGATAATTAAATAAATAATATAGTGCACCGTAGGCACATCGGCTTGTACTACTAACCATTTCTCAAACAGGCAACGTTGAAGACAGAAACAATAGAATAGAAATAGTGACTTATCTATCTATATATATAAAAATGAAACCCGTTTTCCTTGGTCACGGCATCACGCGTGAATGGCTGGACCGATTTCACTAATTCTTTTTTTGTTGTATTTGTTATTTTTAGGAGAAGGTTCTTACGGAAAAAAATATTAAGAAAATCTCAAAAATACATATAAACTAGTGCATCATTGCAACGCTAAGGCGGTACGAAGTTCGCCGGGTCAGCTAGTTACTTATAAAGTGACTTATCCTACTAATCTTACTAATATTATAAACGTGAAAGTTTGTGAGTATGGATGAATGGATGTTTGTCACTCTTTCACGTAAAAACTACTAGATGGATTTTAATGAAACTTTACAGTAATATAGGTAATACGTCAGAATAACATATACGGTACTTTTTACCGCGGGAAAATTTCTCATTCCCACGGGAAACCGATTTCCACGCGAACGCGATTACGACTTATTAATGGCTCGTTGATATTGTCACATATATATCCTTCTATTGTGTTTGACCTACAATTCCTCGTAGAATTACTGTCTGTGTTACTTTTTTATTACGTATCAACAAGTTTAAATCACAATTTAATTGAACATTACTAGTCATAGAAGTTACATGGTTTACGAAGGTCAAACTGTTTAGTGAAAACCGCTGACTTCTCTCACCCGCCGGGCTGCTTACATAATATGTAAGCGAATGTCATTTTTTTAACAATTCTGGATGACGTTAAAATTGATAAAAAACAAAGTTGTTTTTTCATAAATAAATATATTGTCAAATGTCGCTATCTATTAAACCCAAAACTGAGATTTTGAGAAAAAGATTTTCATTAATTTTAACCCTCAGAATTGTTAAAAAATTACATTTGATTACCAATGGCTTACACAATAGCCCAGCCGGACGGTACCTTCCTATCTGAATGATAACAAAAAATAGGAAGGTACAATTGCGTCTCCATTACTTTTCGTAACTCAGATACATAGATGAAGTACTATATCTATGTTGCTTTCTAAAATTACAACAGTCTATCGGCCGTCACTATTTGAGAAACATGCTGTAGTGTTTATTCAATTGGCAACCATTAAAAAAGGAGCGATAAGGTCTTATTTCCCTTCGATTTTAAGAAGTTTTAAAATGTTGGCAAATACTTAGTGTTAGTGTGGTCAGTGCTATGTTTTGACAGTCACCCAAGGTAAAGTATTTTTTTATTTTAATAGTTATTTTATTACATTATTTACCGAAATAATTTAAAAAAGCTTAAGATAGATAGATCAATACATAAGTCAACGTCGTGAATTTAATATTTCCCGATCGGAAAGGATCAAAAGCAAACATTTTACTTCGTCCCCTTTATCTCTTGTTTATTTAATATCAAACCAGTTCAATACAATATTATTCCATTATTTCTTTCGTCTACCAGCGCGACGTTTGCCTTCGATCTTTCCCATCATTATTAATTGAAGCAGTTGATACCTTCCGTGTCTGAGCACATGACTGAGATATCCAACTTTTCTCTTTTTGATGGTCTGCAGTAGTTCACAGTTTCGACACATACGCTGTAGATCCCTTTCGTTAGCAACCCCGTGAGTCCAACTGATGCGAAGCATGCGACGATAACACCACATCTCGAAGGCTTCTAAGCGTCTTTTAGTATCGTCTTATAATGATAATATAGTTTAATACTTCGAATGTTTTGCTGCAAAACACAGTCCATATTTTGAAAAAGATTCAGTACAAGTTGGATAACAAAAGATTTCGTCTTATATCAACATCTAATATAATGAATGATATTGCAAATATGTTTGCTAAATTTGCTTGTTCAATGAAGTAAAAGCTGAATACTTTCATAATTATAATTTATTTTAACGTTCAACCACCTATTTCAAAACACTTTTTTATTGAATACGCGTGTAAATCGAGATATTGGTTATGTTAGCACTTAGGGTTGCAGATATTGTTTATTGCTAGCAGTTTGGGTTTGGGCATTGAACATGTTTGCATAATTACTGAAAAAAGTTGTTTGTTTTTTCTTATTTTTTCCTTACGTAATGTGTTCTCTCTTGTCTAGGTCTTCCAACGCCTTAAAATTCTTAACTATTTCATTTAGATTTAAGCAAAAGAAAGAAACAATTAATTGTTAAAACTACAAGTCAATCCATTTTGAGTCAACTGTGAGAGTAACATGGCTAAGCCTGAACAAACTCTAATAAAATATAATAAATAAAGTGTTGCATTATTTTTCTCTATTTTTATAATTTAGTTAGTAAATGCAAAATTTTCGTTAACTGATACAATCTCGCAGTTTTTTTAGTATTTCGTTAGCCATTAATGCAGTTCTGTTAGTTAGGTATATCTACGTCATCGTGTGAAGGATTGAAAAGATTCGCATAGCAAAATAGTTGTACAGTTATCGGCTGACCATAGACCGTGATGCGTAACACCGATCACACTGTTCAATAATTCTGATTAAAAAAATATATCGGCCAGTGACTTAAAAGTGACTAAAGTGTGTAAAAATTACTTGTGCGTGAGTATTAAAAAAAACACAAATATATAATATAAGTTAAGAGGTTGATTTTGTAAACAATAAAACGTAGGTGTATCGCTAATGCTGACATAAATCTTTTTAGGAATTTGTAAGCGTAATCAAGTAAGTCAATGTAGTTTCTAAGAGCGGTCAAAATGTTCTTTGAATTTATTGAGGTATATGTTTCTTTAGTAAACAAAGCAAAGCAAACAATTATTGAAAAAACAAAACAAAAATCGCCAATAGTAGTTATTAGATGAAATAGTTTAAATGTTATAGTAATTTTTTTGTCTGTCTTCTTAAATTAAAGGAACAATGTGTACAAAAAAACAAATATTATTTTATTATTTGTATTTTAGAAAAAAATACTAACGTCTTATTAAAACAAATCGTAGGTATTTGAAACTTAATTAAAAACTCAATTTTATATGGCGAGAACAGCCTCGTGGAACAAGCGATATAAATCATACGTTACTGCATTTTATAACTTGAAAGTACACGTACTTGAGTTCTGAAATGTTATCTGGGACTAACTAATTAAGATAAACTATGAATGAGTAACTATGATCATTAACTGCTTGTTTGCGAGTTATGGACAATATGGCCAAAATATTTTTTACGGAAGTTGCAACATTTTTATCAAATTTTATACAAAAGTCGGAAATTTTATATAAGACTAACACCTAGAATAGTCTTGATTATAGGGGAATTCGTAGGTTCGAAGATTATTTCTGCTTTCAAACTTTTAAGTGACAAAACTATAACCTTTAAAGTGGCGGCCCCACGGTGCGTACAACGGAACATCATAACCAGTAACTTCGAAAATTTTATGACGTATTCATGGAAAATTGTTTTTTGTAAATAGATTAACTTATACTATTTATTTTTGAATTCAAATTATTCAAATTGTTTCGAAAATAACTGATCTTAGTTATGTTATGTTTCAAAGACAGAATTATAGGGGATGTTTACTAACATACGAACAGACATGGTTGGTGATTTGTTTAATACTCTGTTAAGATAATGAAAATGTTATCCCAACACTTAACTCATGGCTAATCGCAATAATGAATCGGTCAGTGGAGCCGTGTTAAATTTGTAACAATAGTAACCAAAGTATAACAAAGCTGTTGTTATAAAAATTGCAAATAGATGGACCAGTCTTTCAGTAGCCGAGGATTCGACGATAGGAGGATATTTAGAACAGCATTGGCCTTCTGCTAAACTTAATCAAAATCAGTGCAACAATGTAGTGAAGACAAAAAAAACTTTTTTATTTACTCCCTATACTTATAGCCTGGTAAAATAATGGTACATTTCGGAATTCAAGAACCTGTAAACAACTAAAATAAACATTAAAGCGCTAAAGCGTTTCTTTGAGTTTAAAAAAAAATAAAAATCAAATCTCGTGTTCCGCGTCTTAAGATATTCAAGGTCAAACGTCATTAAAACTTTTACTTATGTCTAAGCTTGTATGCCAGGGAGTTTGGGCTGTTTGAACCTTTTAATATTTGAGTGTTTCTTACGCTCGACGGCTCAGCGGTTTAGGTTTAGGTACATTTCAAATTTTGAATATCACAACTTACACGTTTTCTGTTTTGAAACTACGTGGTTGGCCATATCTATTTTGGTTATTTGACTGATTTGCGTTACTCTTAAGATATTGTGCTTTTATACCTAGTAAATTAACATTAAAATGTTTTTTCAGCTATCAAGTGAGTTGATATTATGTAGCTAAGAACAATCACGCATAAATATACAAATTTAAAGAAAACAGAAAATCATTTTCTGTGATAATTGGCAACTTGTATGGTGCAACACAATGAAGGAAACAAATAACGTGTTAGTTTTTTTCTAAAAAAATCAAAAACGTAAGAAAAATTTTGCACCTGTAGGTACACAATATATTATACCGGTCTCTATTTAGAAACAAAATGAAGCAAACACACAAGCAAATTTTGTCAATATTACTATTTGCATGTATTGCAACGTTCATTTATTTATTCTTCTACTACTTTTTATATGAACAACTGTACACGCACTTTACGTATCTGCCGCCAGTGGATCGCAATGAAAGCATGAAATACATCTTACTATGGACCGACGCCAACACTATACCTTTTGAAACCCTAGGAAAGGGCCATGAGATATTTGCGAAAAGAAATTGCACGTATACTAACTGCTACGTCACAGATAGTAGGAACTACTTCGATACTTATCTTCTTTTTCATGCAATAGTCTTTGCTTGGCCTCAGATATTCCAAAAAAGAATAGCTCTTCCGCAATGGCGATCCCCCTACCAAAAGTTCATTTTCGCTAGCATCGAATCACCTGTATACTACCCGTTATGTGATGTACAATATAATGCATACTTCAATTGGACTTGGACATATAAACTTGATTCGGATATGCGATGGGAGTATATTGATGTCTTAGATCACAAAGGGAATATCATAGGACCAAAAAAAGATATGCAATGGCTAGATTTTGAACAGATGAGTCCTATAGACAACGATTTGAAATCAGTTTTGGCAAAGAAAACAAAAGCAGCAGCTTGGTTTGTATCTAATTGTAAAAGTAAATCCAAACGCGAGAAATTTGTTCAAAGGTTACAAAAGGAACTGGAAAAGTTTAACTTTAGCGTAGATATATACGGTCGCTGCGGTCCTTTGAAATGTCCTCCAAATGAGGAAGATTGTACAAAAAAGCTCGAGACGGATTACTTCTTCTATTTGTCGTTTGAGAATTCTTTCGCTGAAGACTATGTTACTGAAAAGCTGTTAACGGCTTTACAACACAATACGGTCCCGATTGTTTATGGAGGCGCCAACTATACAAGGTATGAAAATACCAAGTAAAATTAAATGTTACATTATTTTCTTTTTCAGTAGTGTAGGTATAGGTAAGTATATGTAGTTATAGAGTAACAGTTAATGTGATTACCCGAACATCATTATTATTAATAATGACCTTCTTTAGAGGTTAAAGAGTAGTTTATGTATAGGCATAAGGTAAAGGCATTAATTTAAATAATAATCGGCTACTATTATTAATAATTACTTGAATGGTCACTGTTGTTAGAATTTAGAAAACCTAATTTATCCTCAGTTCATCCATATCTTGATTTGTTTCAGTCCACAAAGTTTCCTGTTCCTCCTTTAAAATTTACTATTTATATTTACAGATTCTTGCCAGACAACGTGTACTTGAACGCCCGTACCCTCGGGGCTGAGAAGTTAGCGGTTGCTATGAAGCATCTCATAGACAACCCAGACGAATATGAAAAGCTGTTTCGATGGAAGAACCATTACTCCTACCGCGCTAGGTCAGAGAGTCCAGAGAGTGATGCTGTGTGTAACATCTGTGCCATGTTAAATGATAAAACAAAAGTAGAGAGTTACTCTGTTATTGATCATATTGTTGAATGGTGGACGCCTGCAGGTATCTGTTCTAAGAGGTGAAGAGTTACCGATATTCATATGTTTTTGGCTAATTATAACTAAAAGAATATTGATTTTAAACCATCGCAAAATCTGATGACAAATGTAATTTTGTACAATTACGTGAAAAAATGTGTTCAAATCGTAGCTATGTCCAGCAATGCCCAGTTTTTGTTTTTGGAAGTCTTTTTACACCCCGTATTTACTGTGTAACTAGTATATGAATTAACTTAATTTCGTTAATTAAACTGTGGACTACCTTGTCGATAAGATTTTAAAATATGTATTGTCACTAAGTAATTTGAGAATATGCATTTACCTTTATGCATTGACCTTTATTTTGGAGTTGTTAAAATTGTTACTGTAAAATCATATTATTGCAAATAATTCGCTACCTTTTGGTTTATGTCATTTCAATCGATCACAAAATACGAACAGTTATATTAATAAGCTATCTTCCATGTTATTCCAAGGTAAAATCGTAAATTTTCTAAAATTCTGAGTTATATTTGGATACGTAATTTCCCGATTATCAATGCTTTTTGGTTATATTTGTACCACTGTTATGATTGTGTTCAACTAATTTTTAACTTAAGCCAATATTAGAACTAAATCAGAGCAGGGTCTTTGCAAAAGTATTAAAATAAAACATTAGTAATGTAACCAGCAAAAGCAATTTCTGCGTAAATATTTTACACATTAAAAAAGTATTTACATGAATGCAACAAAAACTATTTTTTTTATATCCAAAGACTAAATTTAAGTCTTAAAACATAATAACTTGTGAATCTATGTTTGTAATCTTTTAAAGATAAGACATGTAATAAAATCACTTAAAAGTTACACCTTGTTTTTTTGAGCTAGATACCTTTAATTACATTCAGTAGCTTATTTTCTTTACCGAGATGAGTATTTAATTTTATTATGTAACACCAACTAGAATTCTTATTTTGTAAACCCTTCATTGAGGACAAATGTAAGATTAAACAATAATTTAACTTTGAATTTCAAAATTAAGTATCAGTGAATATTGTTTTACTAGAGTTTTACACTTGCCGTGCCTGCCCTATGCACACCTGAAGCGAATCCTACTAATATTATAAATGTGAAAGTTTGTGAGTATGTATGTATGGATGTTTGTTACTCTTTCACGTAAAAACTACTGGACGGTTTTGGATGAAAATTTACAGTAATATCTCTACTAATGTTATAAATGCGAAAGTAACTCTGTCTGTCTGTCGGGGCGGCAACTAGTAGGTTATGCATTAGAATAACACATAGGGTACTTTTTACCGCGGGAAAACATCTCATTCCCACGGGAAACCGACTTCCACGCGAACTGAGTCGCGGGCGGCCACTAGTATGGGTATACTTGAAATTAATGTGTGCATTTGTTCTTAAAAAGCATTATTTAACAAAAACATTAATAAATCAAATATGGGACAACATATTATATGTGTTGATTGGTGAAACAAGGACGTATTTATAAATGTGAGAGATAGGTTAAGTATAAATATGGGTAATGTATACTAGCTTATTACTATAGGTTATATCTCACAAACAACTCACCATATCTATTATTCCAATAAGTTTTTCACAGTTGCAAGATAAAATACGGGGTTTAAAAAGACTGCTTCCTAAAACGAAACAGGGCATTACTGGTTACACTTAGAGCATAATAATTGCACAAAATTGCATTTATACCTACAATATGAGAAGAGGATTTAAATATTTTAGTTACATATTTTTAACCCAGTTGTTGGTTATCTTTTAAACCGTTTAATAGTTTTAAGACAAGGCCAAAATGTAAAAACAATATGGATAATTCAGTTTGCGCTGTGATGCTAAGCCTTGAGTATGAAATGTGGGTTGAGGTTAATATTTTAAACTTATATGTTAACTAGCTATGTAGACCCGCCCACGCTTCGTAATGGTGTAAAATTGGCCAACTAATTCACGAAACATCGAATTTTGGCTAACTTCAAAATTTTTTTTTATGAAAGTTCTTTATTTACAAATTTAAATGAATAAAAATAACTAAAAAGATGGTGAAACCCGCATTAAAATCTGTTAAGTGGTTTGGGAGGTGTTAACGGACAAACATACAAACAGACAGAATTAGCGACTTGGATTTATACCATGTAATGATAATAATGATAATGATGAACACGAATACGAAGAAATTAAGTAGAAGCAGAAGCGTTTGGGTTTGTGAATAATAAATTATCAAGGTAAAAAGAAATGAAAAATTGAAAGTTCTATGAGATTTTTATTTACTAGCAGATGTACATACCAAGTCTCCATGGTAAATTAATTGCCTAATTTCCTAGTTATGCGGAAATTATGAACGTTAATATAAATATGACTACCCTTTATTAATTAAAGTAAAATGTATAATTTGGAGATATAAAATGAAACATACGATAAGTATTAATATTAAATTCTTATTTCTTGTTTAATGGAATGGTTATTTGATTGGATGAGTGTTTCTTTATATTTTGTTAATCTCTACATTTATGTATTGTCAAAATAGATAGGTTTAAGTTTTACTTATTTTAATACCAGGAAATTAATTGAGTGTAGGTAAGTAGGTACCTAATGTCAACTCTCATAAGCACTTTGTGAGTAGTTAATAAAGAAAAGCTAGCTAATGCTTACTCAATCTATAAAGAGTAAAGAAAACTCATTTTCGCTTAAAATTTATTTTAATTTACAAGTAGTTTTTGCGTCAAAGATTCGTAAATCATTTAAACAAACGCATCAAATAGCGATGTATCTAGTTACAACGAAAACAAATTTGTGATATCTTTTGTGCTAGAACCAACAATAAACGTACCTGAAAGCCTTCATTTACATCACTGGGTATCAAAGAAAATCCGCAAGCAATTCCATGTGGGCTCAACTCTTTATCTAACTCTGTACTCATTTTCCGCAAATGTCACCCCTATTGCAAAAGGCATAAGAGTCATAGTAGAAATGTGTAATGTTTTTCTTTCAGCTTCTCCGGTAAATGCATAAAAACACAAATTACACGGGGCATAGTGATGTTTTGTGAAAGATAGTGTTTGTTCGGTATTTTTGGTAGTTCCGGGAGTGAAATGACGAGTGCAGGCGACAGGCGCTATGATTCAGGCGTGGTAAAGGGAAAACCCATTTGTTAAAAACCGGCCAAGTGCGAGCCAGACTCGCGCTCGAAGGGTTCCATGCTATAAAAAACGGCACAAAATAACATTTGTTGTATGCCTTACGCAACATATACAGGGTCTGTCGTAATGAATGGATAACCCGTTACCTACAGTTGATCCGGATGTGAGGCTATAAGAAAATAGTGTCTTCTTGCCAGGGTTGTCAACCATAAGAAAATGGCGTAGACTTTTAAACTTTTTTATAAATTTCGCTATTTTTTTCATTTATTCCGCTGCCATTTCTTCAAACTTTGATGTATTTGTATAATTCTTTTAGTATTATACTGCTGAAGACGTGCATTATGTAATTTAAATACAATTTTATATATTATTCACGTTGAACATTATCAAAATACTCATTTTAAGAAAAATATTTCCAATTTTTTTTCTTTATGTCAACTTTTGATCATCTCCTGTGGAAAAAAAAAGTATGACGTTATAGCTGCCCATGATCTCAATAAATTGTCTAGTATGTGTAGATTCTAAAAAGGTATAACGATGTGTACTTTACAAGCAACATTAAGTTACAGGAGGGAGAACACTAATCAAGGTCGGAATTTTTATTTTTCATGTTATGTTATAAATGGTTGTAAAACTTCGTCATAATGATTTTATTCTATCAAGATACTTTGCACAAACACTATCGGGCCACTAATAGGATATTCAGAAGAAAACCCGGTTGTTTTTGGGAAAAAAATAACATTACTTCACGATAATAATGTAATGAAAATGTACAAATGAAAATTGTTGTGCTTTAATAGTTACATGCAACAAACATGTTGCGACAAGTTTATTCGAAATTAAAACGGATTTTAAAAATCGAACAAGACCGCATTACAAAGAAAAGGGTACTCATCATATCAGTGTGATTTTGACCATCGCATGTCCTTTTGTTCACATTGGCCCCGATTCTGAAAACACTCTCTAAACTAAACTAAAACTATCGCTGTCACTTACACATCAATAAGACAGAGACAGTTAATCATTTTAGTCCTGTCAAACTAAAATGTACGTGCAATATGACACGGCGAAGGCAATTTTAGGCTAGTCCTCAGCGCATTTCGTTCAATTTCACAATGATGTGGACTAAATTTAGTGAGACCAATGTACCTGTCTTGTTCTAATACGAAGCATGAGAAAGTGACAGCGATATTTTTAATTTAGTTTTAGAGAGTGTTTTGAGAATCGGGGCCACTATTTTCGTCAATTTGTTACTGCTTTCTAATATTTGACTATGATTTTCCTTGTGATTTGGACTTGATAACGTGGTGATACTGATGACTTTGCTCACATTTACGGACATTGTGTTGTGCTATCGATTGAACTTGTTGTTTTGGAAAAGTTTTTGTGTAGTTTGTGTATCATGCCGCAACAGTATACGCCGGCCGAATACGCGAACATGCATTACATTAACGGTGTATGTAATGGCAGCACCAATAGAGCTTCTAGTGTTTATCGTATAAGATATCCAAATGTGCGACATCCTGATTACCGTGTGTTCATTAAAGTGCACAATGCATTTATGGAAGGACGATTTCCTTCTAATTATTTCCACTTTTCTTTGTAATGCGGTCTTTGTTCGATTTTTTAAATCCGTTTCAATTTCGAATAAACTTGTCGCAACATGTTTGTCGCATGTAACTATTAGAGCACAACAATTTTCATTTGTACATTTTCATTACATTATTATCGTGAAGTAATGTTATTTTTTTCCCAAAAACAACCGGGTTTTCTTCTGAATATCCTATTAGTGGCCCGATAGTGTTTGTGCAAAGTATCTTGATAGAATAAAATCATTATGACGAAGTTTTACAACCATTTATAACATAACATGAAAAATAAAAATTCCGACCTTGATTAGTGTTCTCGCTCCTGTAACTTAATGTTGCTTGTAAAGTACACATCGTTATACCTTTTTAGAATCTACACATACTAGACACTTTATTGAGATCGTGGGCAGCTATAACGTCATACTTTTTTTTTCCACAGGAGATGATCAAAAGTTGACATAAAGAAAAAAAATTAGAAATATTTTTCTTAAAATGAGTATTTTGATAATGTTCAACGTGAATAACACCTAAAATTGTATTAAAATTACATAATACACGTCTTCAGCAGTATAATACTAAAAGAATTATACAAATACATCAAAATTTGAAGAAATGGCAGCGGAATAAATGACAAAAATAGCGAAATTTATAAAAAAGTTTAAAAGTCTACGCCATTTTCTTATGGTTGACAACCCTGGCAAGAAAACACCATTTTCTTATAGCCTCACATCCGGATCAACTGTAGGTAACGGGTTATCCATTCATTACGACAGACCCTGTATAAATATATGACCCCACTTAAATACTCGTATTAATTTATTTTAATATATTTGGTATTAAAATAGTATCAGAATAGAAACATTATTTGTTAAAATTTTGACTGCCTAGCTATCACCATTTATGAGATACACATTGATGACAGACAGCGGAGTCTTAGTGCTTAAAAAGGTACCGAATTTATACCTTGAGTACGGAAACCTAAAAACCTGCTAGACTTCGCATCATAGCATAAACATTTAAAAAACTAAAGGTCAAAAGTTGAACAATATAATAAAGGCAAATGAGAAACAATGACAATCCGAGACCAAAAACCTTGCGGCGCACTCCTAAAAAAGGGCTTCTGTAAGCTTGAAAAATGTCAAAGCCTACGAACAATACATTTGTATAGACCCTTCAGATTTTTTCAGCTGCCATAATATCTCACAGTATAATGAAGAGCACTTTCAATTGAGCATCGTAGGTACCACGTATACAACGCGGGTTGAAAGCGAACTTTTTTAATTTTAGTTTTTCTGCATATAAAGGCTTTAAGTTGAATATCCCAAACGTACTCGTATTCGGTATTTTTACACAATGGGCCTGTGTCTTTTATTCGAAGCCTGGTTGACACCAAGGGAGAGTGAAAACTAAGAAAAATACGGCATTCTGCACACCTAAAAGACTAGGGTGGTATAATTAGTGACAACATATAAAAACTTTTAACACATTAACGTACGGAGTCATAAAAAGTTAAATAGGTGCCTACTTATTCGCTAAAGCACCTTTTATGCGTTTTAACATTCTGAAGCACATCACGAAAACAAATTTTCAAAAAACACTGCATATCTAAACATGACATAACTTAATAAAAAAGATAAACAAATAAATGATGGGTAGGTATTTCGTGCATATAAGGCACTTTCAGTGGTTACAGCCTGAGCGAGCAAGTGTAACAAATTGGTAGTGATTTTGGCTCGCATCGCAACATCGTGTTGTGGTGAAGCCCAGCTTGTATCTAGGCCATTCCTCTGTATCATTGTGTTTCGTCTGATTTATACGTAGATATAAAATAATTACTAATTATTGATAGATTTATATGGGTACGTTTATTAGGCGAATTCAATCTGTCTTCAAATAATTATGTTGCACAGTTAACCATTACTTTAAATTAAATTGCATTGTGTAATGTGCATAAGCACTATGTAGGAAACTTATTGCTGGAATACTGGCAGCTATTGTTTTATATTATTCAAATAGATTCTAAAGAAGAAACAATGAGATATTGACAGCTTCCTTCCAGACAGAGTCATATTTTGATGAAAAGATATTTTTTTGATATTTGCGTGAAAAGATTATTTATTGGTTTGTTGTATCATTATTGATTTTTATTAACCGTTATCACAAGTATGTAATAAGAGAATATTTGAATGTTTTCACTATTTGCCCCAAAGATTTAATATTCAAATAGGTATTTAATTTATCAAACTTCCTATTGTGTGAAGATAGGGTTTTTCTTAGACTGTTAGAATCTTGATGAAGTAGGTAAATTTAATTAAATGAATTTTGTGTATGTGGATGATGGAGTGGTTGTTCGATAATAATATTTCTCATTTGTTATGTCGAGTCATTATGTGGTGTTTTGTATTGTTTTTTTGTCTTTTGTCGAGCGAGATGTAACATTGATAATTTTCAGATGATGACTTTGGACAATGATGTATATCTATAGAGATAATTTAATGATGCAGCTAAGCAGCTATGATTACTGGATGCTACCTAGATGCATGATGATTAGAACCACTACGATTGTGATTGAAATATTTAAGTTTTTTTTGCGTCTATTTTCAAAATTCCTATTTTTAAGTTCTTGTGAAGTTTTTGGACTAGCATACTGTGATTCACCCATACATCATGTATTTTTGTTAGGTTTTTGCATGAAGGGGTCAGTTTAACTTGTTTAAATATTTATCTTTCTTATTTCATTTGTTTACTCCACATTTTAACCTGACTGGTTGTTAGCTACAACTATTGGGTCGAATCACTTTTACTTCGGAACTTCCTAACTTAGGTAGGCTAGGAAGACATGTGCCTGGAAGTGATGCCGATTTTGGATTAGTATCAAAATCTTTTTCGTAGGCGGTGGGATGTAATGTGCATAAGCACTATGTAGGAAACTTATTGCTGGAATACTGGCAGCTATTGTTTTATATTATTCAAATAGATTCTAAAGAAGAAACAATGAGATATTGACAGCTTCCTTCCAGACAGAGTCATATTTTCGTGCTCGGACTGTGAGCACATAACTTTAAACTCACTTTTATGCTTTAAATATAAAGCTGAAAACACGTTTCAAATCTTTCATTTCTCTTTCACGTTTCCCCCAAACGTTAGTCATTGTGAATTTTGATCAGCAACCATCAAATTTAAGCAAACTTGGACCTCAGTATAATATAATAATAATTCCCAGCAAAATCTTTTATTCAGAAGCATAAAAAGTAACAACGTAATTATCCTCGCAGATATTAAGAGCAAAGCCGTCCGCACGACAAATTGCGGATGAGTAAAAGCAGGCGTTCCCGTTTCACGTTTTAATCGTGGTTCATATCAAACAAAATGGGTGCAACCGGAGATGGTTTAGGTAGGTTACTCGGCACCGATCCAGCAGAGCACAAACACTTTAGATACCTGAAGTTTGTAGTTGCTGGCGTTCCAGCGATTATCTAAATTCGACATTTGATGCTAAGCGCCGCTAGCCCAGTGAACCACTTCAAGCATGGTTGAAAGCCGTGCCTGTGTTTGCATATTTGATTCGCTAACGGATTGATATGTGCTAGTAGCATTCGAGCTTTTAACGTTTGTGGATTGAATGGTTGGTAGGTTCTACGTAAAGAAGGATTATTTAATTTGACAAGAATTCTAAAAATAAAGTAAAGTTATCGATGGACATTGCAGATTGTCTGCACCTGGCAAACAGACCATTTCGGCCTGTAACCATATGATTGAGCCTAAATATTAACTGAATTCACTGACAAAACCTCAAGAAAACTCTTTTTTTCAACGCTATAAACTCGAATCAGAGTTGGTTCAGGCGCAATTATTTGAAATGATCCCGGAATCCAAAAGTTTATATGCATTGGTATAAATAAACAACCGTAGTTTGAGAGGATTTTATGTTTTTTCAGTTTTAGTTCTCTGATGCAGTCTTTCTACACCCCGTATAGTATCGTTTCCCACTTATATTTGCAACTATTAGGAGCAGAAACGTCACACACCTACCTACACGAGTGAAGTCTAGTGCGACTGATGTGAGGTAAACCGCAATTACCTTCTGCATGCTACCACTTAGCTACCACTTCCTAAAACTGTTCTATCCATGTTACGCAGTTCACATTTATATTTTAAAGTCGTTTTGTAAGTTTAATAGTCGTTGTGTATATCACCAAGAATATCAGCACTTTAATCAAATTTCAATGTCCTCAGCCAACTGGGGCCTTATTCTTGTAATATGCAAGTTCTATTGTGATGCTTTCGTATTTTTAACAATACGATAGTAATTCGATAAAAAATTAGTATTCTCGTCTTTTTTATTACAATAATGATTGTATTGTTATTTTTCTGACATAGGTTTGCAATTGGTCTTAATTTTTACGAGACTAGCAAAATATCTTACAATAATCGTACACTTGCTATCGTAAACGTGAGCTGACTACCTTTTAGACCACAATTGTTATTCCACAATTGTTATTGCCTAAAAAAGCAATAGGAATTATAGGAATTGTTACAATTCAATTACAATTGCTTACGAGACTAGTATTTGTCTTATTTTGCAATTATGATAAAATAAAAATACGATAGGTGTAATTTTAAGCGACGAGACTCGGCACCCTGATTTAATGCTAAAACTTTTGCATTACAATTATTTACGCCCCGTTTACTCTTACTGGTTGATGGAAACATTACGATATAAATACGAACCCCTATTTTGTTAAAACCAATAGAAAACTTTCAACAGCTTTCTCTGATAATAAAATAATTGCTGTTTCATTTCATCATATTTCGTTCCATGGAGTATCAACATTTTAGAGAGCACACACAAGATTCTCCTAAAATTAGTTATACTTATCAGCATTTGCGATACTGAAAAGTTATAAAATTTCCACGCCTCATTACTGCCACAATGTAAATCGAGCGTTTCATTGGCTATTGTTACGTATCTCACTCACAAACCCATGGAAAAAACTCGAGTTTTCTCCATTGGCAGTATCTACTCTATGTTCTGACCATACAGCTCCAACGCTCAGTCGGGCAGTTCCAGAGTGCTCTTGTATACGAATTGGTACATGAGAGCTTAGTTACGGAGCCCTTGAGACTAACTTTGCTTTGAGAATTATCCACTTGAGTTTCAGATTTGCGAGGTTTGGTTGGATACAGCTATTGGAAATATTATTAGGCTGTGTTTGTTTGATTATGTATTAGTTTTGAGGAGATTAAATAGTTGGGAGTTTCGAAAAGCGAAATTCTACTTACGGACTCGGGTTACCTACTGAACTGGAATTTTAGTAGAATTAATATTATTGAAGGTAGTCCGAAATTTGGTAGGTTAAGTGGGTTTTCTAATTTTTTTATAACAATTGATATGTACCCCAGGTTAGAATATAACACACATTAACAATTTTGTGTGTTTTTATTAACCAAATACGTAACCAAAAAACCAGCTCTTTAAACAAGCCAAAATTTTGTATGTCCTAAAAAACCTTAGAAAGATCTAAAAAGTTTTTATTGAAATTAAACCACTATTTATTTGCTACCGACCGATAAACTTATTATAAAAACCTTCCATCTTAGGCTCGAAAACAAAAATATCCAATATTCATTTTGTGCACCTTTTTTAACCAATAAATAATAGGGCCGTAGGCTTATCAGCATGTAATTAAAGCCATGTAAATTGCAGGGCATTAAGGAGTTTCGAATCCAACTCTTGGCCTTTTGCCAAAACCAACCTGTTTTATTTATTATAAAGTTTTATTGAGGCAACAGACAGACGTATGAAAATACACCAACGAGTAAAGCAGGTAATAATGTCATTGTTCTATATGAATACTATTTTTCGGTTATATCGCACGAACTTTCATACAAACTTTCATCCCCTATTTCTACCCCTTCCACACTTTTTTTTCGATAAAAAATATTCCATGTCCTTTCCCAAGTTCAGTTCTACCTTTATAACAAATTTCATCAAAATCGGTTCAGTGGTTAAGGCGTGAAAGCGTAACAGACAGTTACTTTCGCATTTATAATATTAGCAGTATATATAATACGCCTTTTGGCGTGGTCCATATTGGCTCGTCTAAAGTTGTATACCCGACTGTAATGTTCTTACCAACGATTTGTAAGTGGGAACTGGGGTAAAATTTAACTATTACCCGTAAAATTAGCGATCTTTTTAATTTAACCATGCGACAAATACCTTGGGAACATATTATTATTATTTTCTAATAGTATAATATTTATTCATATAGTGTCAGAGCTCTGAAAACTGCCGATTTTTGCCTATGACGTGATCCCATACAAAGCTGTTGCCCTACAATCAGTATTTTTAATGCCGCACAATCTTCATCTGGCTTGGTCTAATGAGTACAAAGGGCTTTCCAATAGGTAAGAATGCAAGAACGACTGCTTAACGTGCTTTTCAAAGAATAAATAAACTCGGGATATAATGTTACTAGTGGTCACCCATTTACCACAACGATCGAGTCGATAATCGTTAGCGACTATGAGTAAATATTGTTCTACGCCGTAGTCAGTCAATCACAGCTGTTTATTTTATACTAATGGCCGCCCGCGACTCCGTTCGCGGTTTCCGGTGGGAATGACAAGTTTTCCCGCGGTAAAAAGTACCCTATGTCCTTTCCCAAGTTTAATTCTATCTTTTTTTTCTATATTTATCTTTTAATTCTATATTCCATCAAAATCGGTTCAGTGGTATAGGCGTGAAAGCGTAACAGACAGACAGAGTTACTTTCGCATTTATAATATTAGTAGGGATATTGTTATTATACTTACAAATTTTCTGACCAAAAATCGAAAAAGTTACAACCTCATTCCCTAATCCCTCTGTTTGAACCTTCAAAATCTTTTTCCTCCGACTTTATAAACCCGTCGTTACACGGTAGCATATAAAACGTTGCTTTGAACTTGTATCGTATGTAAATATTGTTTTGTTATCATTATTGGTTCAGGAACGTGGCACGAGCTATTTATATAAAACAGCGGATTAGGAATGGTGCCGCAAGTTGTAGGAGAATTCGGCGAAAAAACTGGTGTAAAAAGACCACAAAGAAGTCTGAAACCACGTATTCTTGGGCCAGCTAATGGTTCAGGAGCAATGGTTTACATAGCAAAGGTATGTAAACCTTTGCTATGTAAACCATTGCTTTTAATTTGAAATAATGCAGAAATTTGATAGTTTAAATGCAATTTGGTAAAATAATAATAAGGTTTTTATACTTTTAAAGTAACGAGTAGGTACCCCTACAGCAATTGCCAGTTTTCGTTTTCGGAAGCAGTCTTTTTACACCCTGTAGCTTGATAGTGGTTTAAATGTTATTTTATTTAAGGCTAGGTTATTTGTAATTAACAAAAAGCAGGAACTGTAATACACTTTATTGGGATCATATTTTTGTAATGAAACCGACAATTATTATCTTTAGGAAATTTGAAGTTGTTAAAAAAATAGTAATAAAAAACTTTCATAAGAAAAGCTATTTCAGGAAGGACTTTAAATAACAAAACGAATATAGTCTGAAAATTTGCGTAAATGTGTCCTTATGATTGTTTTTGAGGTTTGTTTTTTAAATAGAAAAATAAAACAAGAAATATCCTAGAATTGAAATACAATGCCAATTTAATTCACCGATTACCTTTTCACTTAGACCACATTATCAACGATAATTTAGTTTGATTACACACATGTTGCCGCGATGAGACTACCCAGCTTCGTTTTTCATATACATTATAATAAAACAAGTCTGAGGTTTTGCGCTCCAGCGGCGCAAACGCATTGGAATTAGATCACTGGGTAAGAGATAAGAAAATGCATTATGTACAGGTGGAAAATATCTACTACCTTCTAGCAAATTGCAAGTAAAAGTGCATTAAGTGCAGGAGTTTAGTGGCATAAAGTTCCTAAATTTAGGCTTCGAGGAGAAATAAAATTATGTAACAATCTGCCTATATATATTCCAGTAGCAGTCCTATTCCCGACGAGCTATGACAAGAAAAGTTTTAAGAAGAGTGCTTTTCACCATCACGCTTGCTTGTTTGCTAGTGTTATTTATTATTAAGTTTCATAACATTACCGGCTCGATAGTCGAGGTTAAGCAACGTCGGCTGCGTTCAGTCCAAGGATGGGTTATCGTTAGTGGTATTGGGGACCGAAGTTCCCTTTACATCGAAAGATATGTTAAGGTGTCAATCTATTTAACTTTTCCAACTGGACAGCTTGCTTGGTAGAGTGGGGGCTTTTGAGCCGTTTACGTCACGCGAAAGAAAAATATAATATGGTTTTTTTTGTTCTATTTACGTTTGGCGACAAACGTTTAGTTTAAACAAATCAATACAGGCTGGTTTATGTCAGTTTTAGTCTGAAAGATTTGTTATAAGTCTAATGTGTAAAGCCTATGTAGTGGTGGATAACTATTATTTCTGTGACACCATTAGGAACTGATGGTAAAAAAGGGAAACATGCTGAAAGTTGCACTTATTTCTCACAGACATGAGCAATTACTAGGTATTAATATAATATGTTATACAGAATATTTAAGTATTATTGATTATATTTGTATATAAAACGTTATTAAAGGTTCTATAAAATACGATCGTAGTTCTTATGCTAAATTAATACCAATGAACAATCAGGAAGTTATTCCTAGACCTACAATGTGCAAGATGCAACTTCTAGCTCTGTATACACTGTGTCAATCCACTTTGCGGTAAATGTAAACAAATATGGCCGACCCGCATCGAACGAGGAACAACTTTCAGTCGGCCATTGTTTGTTTAACTAATGGTATTGATTAATTAATATGGAGATAGGTATACACAAATATTGATTTTAATTTGAATGATTTGTAATAGTTGCTCATTAGTTAAACTTAGAAAAATGTTAAAGTTATTCAAATACGCATGTTTTTTTTTGTATAATGTGGTTAAAATGGCTTTGTAATACTTTATTTAATGTAATGAATCTGTGGTTCATTAGGCATAACTCAAATTTGGAAAAACGTTAGAGTTATAAAAATGCGCACGTTCTTTCTCATGTGTAGTGGAAAAAATGCCTTTGCAATACAAATTAATCTAAAGTTATGAATCATCATCAGAAATAAATTCAAATAATTGCAGTTTACACAATCAGCATAAATGTTTAGTGATGTTTATATTTTACCAAAATTGCTTCAAAACTCCGCTCTAAACTAAACCAACACGTTTTGTTTACATTTTGCAATCAATACTGCGACACAGATTATACCAATGTCATGTAAACGGTACGGTAGCAAATAAAAGGGGTACAATGCGGTTTTACCTTTAATAGGGATGTTGGTAAATATAAATTTTTCCTTTTTATAATCTCCACATGTTGCCTTTGTGGGAATATCGTTTTATTTGACTTTGGGGACGCGAGTTTCAGCTTTGTATTATTAGGCTTGGTTTAAAAAGAATGGACTGAAAGGACTTTTGCGAAATTTTGCAAAAGGTCACGAAAAACAGTGATGAAAAGTTTTCTGCAATTGCGGTGTACTTGTTGATTAACTGAATATTGAATTGAATAATATGACATTGGTTTAAAGTTACATCTGTGGTCAGACATCGTAGGCCACTTGACACTAGTTTTGGCCATTTGCAACCTACCTCTCTTAAAAGAAAGCTTGCTTACTATTTTATTAAACTGTTGATGTTTTAATTCATCGCTCTGTTACACATATAAGTATTATTATAATATGTTAGTATACGTCTAATAAATGAGATCCTATAAAGAGAGAGACGTGAGGCATTACTAAAATGAAATATTTGACATCAAAAGAGAAATACGAAGAAATTCATCAAACAAAATTCCTTAGTTTCAAATATTTTGCTTTTGCGATATTTAATAGAATGTTATTTACAATTTAATCATCTCGATGACGGCTTCATATTTAAATTATTTTCATTGAGATCGTAAAACACATACTTTAGTAAAATAAAACGCATTTAATTCTAGGTCAATAATGTAAAAGAGGAAATATTTCTATATGAAAAAACTTTGAAATAGAACTGGGATAAAATATTACTTATTTTTGAAATAAATTTTTCATAAATATTCCAAACTACTTTTTTTAAGGATTTAAAAAAAATACTCGAAAAAATTAATTCTTTAAACGAATAGTGTAGGTTCCAAAAGTTAGAAAATAAAAACCATGTCTTCATTAACTGCCTATTTTACTTTAGAAAAGGTGAACATACCAATAAGTTGGCATAAAATACATAAATAAATTTAAATAGTTTAAATAATAAATAATAAATTTAATGCATAAATTTCTTTTTAAGTTTTAGTTTGTCAAACTTTAGAACTTTGTTTGGTTTTGATTTGTGTAAGTAAATCAAAAATCTTTATCTACAACTTACCACATCTCTTACAGCATTAATCAAAAAAGGCGTTTCTCATCTGCATTGTAATGTATTAAAAAAGGATATGGATTGGTGATCAGCTTGAGGCACCATCGCCTCGGCCTCGTGTCCTGCGTCAGATACAGCAACGCCACCGGCGTGAACCCGGGAAAGGGCAGCCCTTGCCCTGCAGAGCTCTCCGTACTCAGCCCTTCCGAGTCGCTCTCCCCGCCCTCCGAGTCAGAACACCCCCCACTCGTATCCGAACCCTGCCCTGTCCCACCATCTCTATACCCGTAGTAAGGCATGCTTAAAACACCCAGACCATTGTTCGACACAAACGACTATGTAATGTATTTGTAAACCATTTTTAGCTTGTTCAACTGTATAAATAACTGTCGGTTTGCAGCAGAAGCTCACGTTTTGAGTGCGCGCACGCAAGGTCGAGATCGCGAGCCATGACGCTGGAATGTTCAGGAGGTGTTTGCGTTGTCTGAAACAAAAGAAATAAATACGTTCATTTTGATTTGTTGATGGGAGTCGTTAATATTGGGATTTTGTATTGAGATCACGCGTTGAATTTGTTTTATCAGTCCGTCTGTATGAAAATAATTTGAAAGGTACATTCATCACTTGTTGACTGGTAATATTTCAGACGTTTTAATTGTTCTATTTGTCTACTAGAGGCAGTTTATGACTTTATTTTATTGTCTGTTTAATACATACAAGTATTTTCTAAAGAAGAAGTGATCAGCAGTATCGTAACATCATTTCATTCATAAAATATACCAATCGTAAATGACAGTATGAAGCTAAAATGTCTTTGAATATTGTAAGTAGAATAGGAACTACACAATATTACATTAAGCTTAAGTTTGTGAATATACCTTTTTTCTACCTATTTCTTTACCAGATTTCCTTATCAAATAATAAACACTTAATTTTTTACCCCGCATTACATAAATAACACAAATTACGTTAATAACACAATCAAGTTTTTTTTGTGATAAAATATTAAAACAGTAACAATTTAGAGATTAAGTTCTACTTATCGTTAATCTTAATTATAATCCAAGTAGTAGGTTTTTGTATAGGTTAAAGCTTATTTCGCGTGATTCGGAAGTGTGTTTCCACTTTGCTATACAAAATACCTCAAAACTGAACACGTTTTTTCCTTAGATCTCTTTTTTGTAAACAGTTTTAACGTTTTTCTTGATATTAATCGCCTTTTTTGAACTAAGAATTTTATTTGAGACATCATTTTCAAGAATTAATCAGAACTTTCCCATTTGAGTACTTAAATCAATATTTTTTATCAGTCGATAAAAAAGGCCAAAATGCAAATAAAATTATTGAAGTCGGATAAATGTTGGGAATATTACCTATAATATTAACTAACCGGATTCAAACAGAGAGCTACCGCCGGTTTCTTAATTAAGTATTTGAAGTTGAGTTACACTTAAGTACGATACTTAAGTAATTGATTTAAGAATAAATCAACTTCAAATTTAATTAAGAAACCAGCGGTTACACTAGCTCATATTCCTTTTATAAAGATTGTATACAATCTTGGTCACTTAAGAACGGATGAACTTACTTAAGTTATGGCGTGCCACTCTATAGTTATTAAAAAGTGATTGATGAGGAAATAAATTTTATTTTATAAAATGTTGACTGAAAGTTTTTATTATGTTTGATAAATGGGTTGGAATAACGTAAAAGTTTCTCGGCTCTTTGACCGATGAATGTTTTATTAATCAATAAAGTATTTGTGACGGTTCTTGGCTATTATATTTAATCCTGCGTAATTGATAATGGCTTTGTAATAGTTTTTAGGTCTCTTATAGTGTTTGTTACTGCAAGAATAAGATTTTTATGAAACGTATACGATTATGAACACGTTTCTTGTTATTATTGGCTAAAACAAAGTTACAAAAAAATGGGTCGATGACTTTTCGGACACAAAAAACTCGGACACCTTGGCCAATGTATGGATTTTCAATTTTAATATTATTTTTTACAAAGATGTCCGAGTTTTTTGTATCCGAGAAGTTATCGACCCAAAAAAGGGTTACTTATTTTTAATTTTGTTATGTAAACATGACATTATAGTTAAGGATGCAAAATATGCACCGTAAAAACTTATGCCATATTTCAGACAATTCATGCACTTGAAGAGTTTTTTATAACCGTCCTAAATCTTTGTTATTCCCCTTCTCATTACTGACTGAGTGCACCTCATTAAACCTCGCATGAATAAAGTTCAAAGCAAACAAAAACGTATTTTCTTTATGTTATTCCGAGCGACGAAATGAGTGCTTTAATGAACTTAATTATATAGTCCAAGAGCCACTGGGCTTGCAGTTGACGAATGCTGGGAACTGACGAGGATATTATAACTATTCATTATTTTGATCAAATAGGTAAAGAACCTTTATTTTTGTCGTTGAGAGTGGTTAGATTAAAGTTATTTATTTATCAAATGAGACTCATCAGCAGATTTTTTTCCTATGTTTTTTTTAAAGCTTGAAGATAAGCTAAAGCTGGCATGTTGAGATCAGCTTGCAATAGTTAAGTAATCTATAGAGACTTTTAAACAAATTCATCAACGTAAATCGTTCTGAAATATGTATGGTAGAAAGTGAATTGTTTACCTCTACATTATAAAACTATTAGTTTACAAATGATATATAATATGTATACGACCACAGACAGCGTAATAGATAAACCAATAATTAATCAATTAGGCTGTTTAGCATTAGTGTCGGAATTGGATACTCGTACGTTACATTTATACAAAAACGTTAGTTTGTCCAGTCACTGAAGAAAAAAATACCGACACATTGCCAATTTTAACCTTTCTTTAAATAGTAGTGATACACGTCACGCTGCCAGTTTGTTGGATACGATGGCCTTTCCACGGAAACTGCCGTATAGACAGAATTTTACGGCTGGCAATTAAGTTCTGCGATATAGTGATGTGAAATATTTAAAAATATCGATAAAAGTTTTTACGGATGCAGAATGTCGATTTATATTTGTTTTAATGGAGCTTATAAAGTTTAGGTGATTATATATTGAAGTTAAACTGTTGATTTATTTACTCGGCTTTTTCCAACAATAGGTCTCTCGTGACCTCAGTATTTAAATAAATATATTTGCTGCCGTCGACAAGCATGTAATTGGCTAATGTACATACTGAATAATATAAATCTAACTTAAACTACAGTATTAAAATTTAGGCAGAAGAAACATTAAAAAAAGTCATTTTTGTAAAGTAAGAATTCTTAAATTATAAATAAACCACGTCAAGGGCTATAAAATGGTTCATAAAAGTCTGAAACCAGATGCATCCTTGCTGCAATATGGCGAATTCGACACCTTCATATTTATAGCCTTAAGATACAAAAGGTTTATTTATAAGACCTTTACTAAGATGAATCTTAATGTTTCGGCTAAATAATATTATTTTTAATTTAAAACCGATCAATTGTGTACGAAAAGGTAATAAATAGACAAATTGAGCCACTTTTGCATTGCTATTATTATTCATGGTTTTAATATTCAGAAAGAGCAGTATTCATAAATATTAAAACATGTAGGCTCTGTTTTACAAATGTTGTTTTTGTTAAAAACGTTAATTTAGCAACAGTATAGAATGGTGCATCACTAGCTTAAATATAAGTATGGAGCAATGAAAATGACAACGCATATATAGTAGTGCCAAAACCGTCGATATTTTTGCAGAATATCATGATATAAATGTTTGTTAAGACATTACTCAGCACATAACTTAGTGGGTTGAATGAAGAACAAAGCTGTTAAACTTAAAATATACCTAAATATTGGTCAAATTCCAGTAATCTTAAATTAGAAATGAACTAAAAAGCAAGATGAGCAATTATAATTTTATCGACAAATCTATTTACTGCTCTATTAAAATCATTAGTTGACTTAAGCAAATCCATTTCTTAATAAGAGTAATTATTATAAATTATTGGTACATTTTACGTAAAAATCAAAACTAAAGCTTCCAAATTGTGATTTAGTTTTGCTACAAATATCAAATTAGTAACTCTATCGTGTTGCCGATTTTAATTGAAATCTGGTTCTCAATAAACATCAAACAAATTTGAGGTTTCAGAGCTAGTTTTACAACATAATTTGATAGTTGTTTTGAGGATTTCGCGGTTTTGTTGTTCCTCTGTATGTTTTTCATCACTAATTATATAAATATAGTTTATGAGTGTTCTAAGACGATGGTATTTATATGGCTTCCGGTTATAAATATTATATTTTTAAACATACATTCTTTAACATTGAAATTTAGTTATTAGGTAAAATGTGAAGGATTTTAATAGTTTACTGGAATTGTAGGTTATAAGTAGATATACATATAAGTATTAAGTCTTGATTAGTTGCATCTACGAAAATCTTCGTGGCGTAAGGTAAACATTATATTTCAAATTTTTTACAATATTGTAATATATAAAAATCACTCTCTACTTTTACTGAAAACCTTTTTCTTAAGTTGACAAACTAACTTGATCTTTTATCATTAATTAAAGTTATGCGTACCTGCTAAAAGTAAAGTGACCAAAAAGTAGTCAAAATGTATTATTTTAATATTATATAAAACATACTGTGTAGGCAAACACACGTACACTTACCTAGGGTTGTGTCGATTTTATCAAACCTGATATTTTATGCATATCCCATTTCCTTCGTTTTTGGGAGTTACGTAACGATTTCAGGGACTTATGAAATGTTTATGAATAATGTTGCCGACCCGATATGACATGACCGAATATTATAATTTGAAATATCCTTTCATTTCGAAAAGCTTTCGGATTACGGTGAAATTATTGATGTGGAGACTTTAACTTTATATTTGAAGTAAAGTGTTTCTTGGTTTGAAAACTTTATATTGATTGTAAGGTTTATTTTCAGAGCGCGAAACTATGTATAGGCATTCTATTAGTTGTAGCTTTTATTACCTAAATTCAACATTATTACAAGCACCAATGTATGTGACAGACAGGGGCAAAATAAAAACAAACAAGTATTCCCTATTCCATATATCTATCTTCCATGTGTAAGCTAAATTCAACCTTTATTTACATTTAATTGGGTTCAATATTTGTCATTCCGTAAACATTGGTCTCGGTTACGATCTAACTGAGACATAATCCGCATATCACTCGCTGGTCAGTAAATATTAAGCGGCGTACAGGTCCGCTTTATTATAGATGACAGAGGAACGAGGGTGGCAGGCTGAAATTCTATAATGTATAAGGTTTGCGAAAACGAGCATGAGATGTATGTAAGGGTCAGTTAGAATAAGTATCTAAAAAAAGAGAAGTGTTAGTCTATATGGATAAAATGAAAAAAAAATATAGACAAAAGATAACATAAACAAATGCAGTCCCAATTATTTTTATTTACCATTTAAAAACCACAAATTTATTTATTTTTCTAATCTAAAATAATTGTTAATTTTAAAAAATAATCAAATTAAAACAATATTTTTACTTTCTTCTTAACAAAGCCCATATAAAGTATTTTTTAAATGTAATGCACAATATGAGTCACTTTATCTGATAAAATTAGTACCCTATTTAATACCGCTTAAGCGTAAACTTTTATTTACATCATCACTTATTTAGTGCAATTTTATGTCATTGTCTACTTATTGTAGTCGGTACTTTAAGAGCTCATAACATGTGCTCACAAATGTGACCGATAGTTTGTGAACATTTATAGATGTCGTAGAATTGAACGAGCTTCCTACCCGTAAACCCACATACTAAGAAAGGTCGGTGTAGAAACCACTTTGGAAGAGAAAACTTAATTAACAGAAACAAATGTTCTGTGGTTGGGTAAAAAATAGCAACACAAATGGACAGTGTAACTAAATAAATATATATTACTCGGCCCGTACCACACACATTTACTTTTAGAGGAGTTCTTTTACGCCAGTAATTTTTTCTTGTTCATATACTAACCATACCCTATTTTTATAATGAAAACAATTTTGGCCAGCATTTAGATGGTTTAGGCTCCTATAGTAATTATAATAAATTATAATAAACATTCTTCAATATATTACTACAATTATACGTATATAATAAAATTTAACACAGCCACCTCACGCTTTTCGACAAGCAGTCATAATGTTGATTGCCGTACCTTAGTGGCGCTTGCCAAACGTACTCTGGTAGCACAGCTTACCTCTCTATTAGTCTGTACTTCTGGTAACTGGAAATTCATTTGTTTGCTGTCAAGAAATAGTATGTTTGAGCGAATTTCACAGATGTCAGAAACAGATGGTGTAAGTTACACAGTGGGACTAAATAAATGGAAAGTGACTAATTGTTTTTAACGTTTTAAATTATTAATAAATGTAAACTAACAAGTTTTTTTTCCATGTAAATGTATTTCATAATTTTAAACATGTTTTTCATAATTTTCTTTAGAATATCAAGGAAGTCGTTGCATTTAACGCCAACGCAAATATGGCAATAAAATTACATCTGCCAATATGCAATAAATGCCGTAATAAAAACACAAATGTCTTACCAAACAGCTTCCCTTATTACCCTTGTGAGTATTAATAAAAAATATGTTTCTGAACATTTACACATGGAAGGACCTTTTTCGTACCTGAGGATGGAATTGAAATTGCTACTTGTATCCATATCGTAAATTCTGCCGCTCTATTTAATGGTAAATTGGATAAGGGTGGTTACACACGAGCGGAGTGAACACTAAAGGCAGTTACACACTAGGCGTGTGTTCGACACGGTCATATTTTCTGGTGGTTCTTTTTTGGGTAAAGGAACGGTAATACGGACAGATGCTTAGAACCTTTTTGGGGCAGAAACGGTTTTTTATGGTTCGGCAGCGTTTTCAGGTTTTCTTACGCTAGATGCCTAAGCTTGTTTATTTTAGACCAACCGACCTCACATAATATAATGTAAAATTAATAAAAAACATAAGAACCGGTATTTCAAATTAATACCGATTTCGTAGGTAATGCATAAATGGCTTACGTCTGTACTTGTATTCAAGCTATGCAAATACAGGTTTTAACTTTTTCGGAATTGGTATCTGAGCCAATATGAAGTTATTAAACTGTTTATACATAAGACGTTTAGGTAGGCGTCTTATCGGGAACGGGTAAAGAAAACGTTAGGTTCAGTAAGAAAGAATTTGGCCAATAAATAACCAAGACAGTTTGGTTTAGTAATGAGTAGCTAGGTGTCATTATCAGTAGAAACTTGATTGTAATTTCTATTATGACTACATAGTATAAAACAAAGTCGCTTTCTCTGTCCCTTTGAGCATATACTGATGTAAACTTAGATTTTTTAGATAGAGTAATTCAAGAGGAGGGTTTATATGTATAATAATATAGTACAGGGAAAGAAGTTTTACTCCGAATTTAATGCGTGCGAAGCCGCGCGGGTAAAAGGTATATTTTATATTATAGAGGTATACCTACAATAATAGGTGGTTACCAACAACGCTACTAAATACTTGCCACGTACGATGAAATGTCAATTGTAAAGGTTTTGGATATTTGGCCACCAAAGCTTACTGCACCACTTTTAGAATCAATGCAGTTGAACTTTGCAAATAATAAGGTTACCTTATTATTTGCAAAGTTCAACTACTAAATATATCTTTTCTAAAAAGTTCAAACACATGTTTAAAATATAGGTAGCTAAGCTACTCATTTTCCAGCTACTTACACATTGAGTCACCCGTAAATATGACAAGAACTGTATCTATACTACAATCTTTGTCTTTTGCCTTTTCCGGTCAGCTTGACAAGAAATCTTTCCAGGCCATTTGCTCCTTACCCATCATGATGAATACGTTATTATTATAAATAAAATCTACCTTTTCACCATGCTAAATTTGTACTAACAGTTAAAATGACAAAATCAAAATCAAAATTCTTTTATTCATGATAGATATGTTAGATATACTTAATGAACGTCAATGTTACAAACTTCGACTTTACCTAACCGTAGGGTTACGTATTGCAATCCCTAAATTGTATAAGCCTATGGACATAATTGCTATGGACGAAAGACCTAAAGTTTAAAACAGCTATGGACAGAAGGTCTAAATTGAAAACAACTAACAGTCATTGGATCTAACTGTTGTTAAATCTAAGTTTCTACTGCCTAAATGTAAATAACCTAATGGACAAGAGGTATAAATTTAATATATGTAATGCCTAGCCGACTTGTTACGGCTAATACCCAAAGTGCGGCTACACCTAGTTTTAGCCGGTTAGAACATCAATAGGTTAGGTTAGTTAGGTTACTTTTTTGATACCGCCCAAAAAAAGGAGTCCCGCGTAGCGGGACTCCGTCGACTCATGATTCAAGCCAGTTTTTATATTTATAGGAATATATTTTTGGTACAGTTTTCCATATAAAAAAGTCTACTAACCGGCTAAAACTAGGTGTAACCGCACTTCGGGTATTAGCCGTAACATACATAAAAACTGGATTCAATCATGATTCGACGGAGTCCTTTTTCTGGGCGGTATCAAAGAAGTAACCTAACTAACCTAACCTATTGATGTTCTAACCGGCTAAAACTTAGTTATTGGAAGCTTAGATCTAACAACAGTTAGATTAAATGACTAGTAGTTGTTTTAAAAATAGATCTTTCCGGCATAGCTATTGTGAAGTGTAGGCCTTTCGTCCGATAGCTGTTTTAAACTTTAGGTCTTTCGTCCATAGCAATTATGTCCTTAGGCTTATACAATTTAGGGATTGCAATACGTAACCAACCGTAGACCGAGAGAAAAAAGCCGGCGGAAAAAAAACTGCCAGCACTCTTTTCGGAAATACAATCTTAATTTATAATTTAAAACTTGTACGTTCGGTGAACATATAAATTATTTTCTAGTACCTGCCCGCTCAACACTATAAAAGTTAAAAAAATATTAAAGTGCTAGTACAAACTCATTAAGGAAATTAGCTATATATATTTTTAAAGTAAACGTACCCTATGTATTCTGAAACGTTATCTATCTAAATTTGAAATTCCATCTAATTTAAAACATTTCCAACACATTTCACAATTCAAAACATCTAAACATGCAAACATTTCGCCCGCCTACCACGCTATCGCCAACGCGTGAAATAACCGTTACCCCACCACTAAGTACCGATACCGGCGCCATGTAATAGAATTGAATCGATCGATTCACTCCCCTGCAGCGTAATCTATGAGAATCACGAGTTAGTACATGTTTCATAATTTAGGTCAAGATCACAGCAAATAGAGATGCGCTGGTAACAGATATAAATCGAGTGCTTTTGTTTCGAAGTTGTTGATTGATGCTGTAAATGTATATAGGTCTTCATAACAGTTGGTTTGTCTATGTCTATGTTGATGATAGTACATTTGCTTGGTTTTATTTTGGTAAGATTCACTTGATGTAACTTAGTACTGTACCTAAGCGTGAAGACAACAACGACAGTCACCCTAAAAGTTAGCATAACGTGACACGTAATCTAACTTTATCCTACTGTCCATAGATTAGAAAAACTTTTGAAGCTAACTTTTGGTAGGTAAAACTCTCCATAACTATATTTCTCTATGGTAATAATTTCTTCATTATTTGTAGCTCAAGCACTGCTCGGAAGATAATATCAAAAATGCACATTCCAAGCAATATAATTAAACTTTTGTTAATTCCCTTTGTTTTCAATAACATCCATTGAAGTTTATGAAATACAGTAAAATAATTTTACAACTTATAAAATATTAGTGCACTTTGATCTTCGAGGCAAATAAAACTATGTGAATAATGAATATTAAATGTAATTGAAAATGGGGTTTTATTTTATTTTGCTGTATTATTTTGTCTTGGAAAACTTGAACTGAATTTAAAACTTATTATTTTGTTAACTGCATAGGTATAAGTAGGTCTCAGAAATAACAGTAGGTGGAAATCGGTCAGCCTGTTTTGGGATTGAAAACAAAATAAGTATATACGTAGGTAATAGTATAAAAGAAGGTAAGTATAAACTTGTCAAAATTTCATTTAGAAATCATGAGAAAAAACTAATGTCTTTCTGAGCTATTTTAAAGTAGTTTAGAAAATATAAATAGTGCATTTAAACAGAATTTGAGTAATACCAATCTTATACGAAGCTGCGAGCGAAAACCTGTTTAAATATATCATTGTTTGAACGCGCTAACTTCGAGAACATTCAATTACTTAAAAATAATAGTCCTTGGAAATTTCACTTTGCGTTCCCATTTCAAATCATAACCGTCACGAATCTTTCCGGGTCAAAAGGTAGTAACTCACAGCATAAAGTTGCTAACTTCAGTGCACTATCGCATTAATCAATGGGCGACAACTTCACTCGTGTAGAAAGACCCAGTCTACGCGACTAGGTGATAAATCATGTTGGAAGTTACATGTCAAATGGTATACCAAAAACTAATATAATATACTAACATAGATGTAACTTGTAAAAAGTTTTACTCAAGAAATATCCCAGTTGCGGTATTACCTGCGTAGCGCGTGATATGTCTAAGAACATAAGCATTGAGATAAAAGCATTCGTAACTGACACAACATATTTAAACTTAATATTTAAAAATAAGTGAGTAAATATTTTAAATACTAGTCAAGCACCAAATTATACCGTGATTCATTAGTGGCGGTCAGTCAAAACTTTAGAAATTTGTTGTGACAAATTAATATAAGTTCATGTTAATTCTAATAACCAAAGAGATTTTTGTGTAGGTACAGTTTTTTCTCCTTACTAGGGATATTTCTGCAAACACCATGATAAAAAAACACGAACACGATTAAAATCAGTAGCCTGAAGCCAACCATTGATTGATTACTTGGTACATTTTTACGAGATAAGGTAGCAAACAAGCAAGCCCGCCACGTAATGGAAACCATTTTAGTGTTGCATTCGTATTTATATCTTTTTTATAGTGGGTCACGTGATGGTAAGTGATCACCACCGCCCATTTACACCCACAATTACATATGCATTGAGGGTGAACATCGTCCCTACTTCACGTCGGTTTTCTGTGCGACGGTGGTATTTCACCGGTCGAGTCAGCCCAGTAATCGCTACAGACAGAGCCTACAGCTAATCTCTACCACTCTAAAAACTACTACTACTAAAAACATACAAAAAACATTAATGCAAATAGTATTCTTAAACTCAACGCATTTTTTATGATAAATACTCTATTATACTTCAGAATAAATGAAATGTCGTCTGTTCATAGACATGAAACATATTATACCTTTCCTCGACAAAATATCGTCCTAAAAGAATGAAAAAGTGTCCCTCCAAGAAAGTTGATAGGCTATTTAACCTGTTTCGGTGGCAGTCACGGAGTGATATCAATTCTTATAAATCGACTTTATCGAGAAAAACAATAGGAAACGGAAAATAAACGTGACAGTTTCAGTAGGTATTATAACTTATGATGACTGCGGTAGTTCGTATAGAGTTATAGTTTTTTTTGTGCGAGCAAACGAGCGAGCAGGTCACATGATGGTAAGTGATCACCGCCGCCCATATACACCCACAATCACATCTTTGTTTAGGGTGCGTTGCTGGCCGCCGAGAAATTGGTCATCGAATATAGAGAGAGTATTTTAAGACAACGGTACTGAACACATTCGTATTTGGATAGGAAGAGACTAAACATAGTTCGGGCCCAGCCTACTCAAGATTTTAGTGGTTGGCAACGTATGGTAACAAATAAATTGATATGTTAAGATTTTAATCAAAATTTAAACACCTTCTTAAAGTAGATATTAGTCAGGTAGATGCAAAATCCACCTTTTCTATATTTTAGTTTTTTTTGTTAGTTTTCTCTTTGTATTAATATGTGAGCTGCGTATTTTTTTCTGTTTTATTGTCATCTTAGTAACAGTTCGCGATTTCATTGGTTACGGTCATATAATTTGCATATCCTAAAAAGAGAAAATAAATTCAAAACCATTTTAATAAAGGCAAAAATTAATTATCGCAATCCAAATGTTCAGCAGTTAGAAGTGACACTTTGATGCTGATTTATGTTTCGCAAAATAAAATGCTTTTTCATGAAAAAGGTAATTTTACTATGAACCTTGTTACTAAAGATTTTTTTTAAGGCGGGCTTGATAATTAAATAATATTTGGACTTATTTTTGTTAGGTAAACTTAACTGCAAGAATACAAGTAAAATAATTATAACGTGTACGCAACCAATAAGCTTATATTTAAATTATTCCTTACCCGGAATAAAAAAAAAGTGTTTTGTGAGGTGCCAAATACCTACATTATTTTTCTTAAAACTTTCCTTTAATTAAAAAGTAGTGTCTTTATTTTATGTTGTGTATCATACAAATTGACATGAAATCAAGAAAGGTGATGTTTTAGCAAACTCGTTATCAAATTTTTATTATCAATATCAAATTCTTAATATTGAACGAAAATACCTTAATGCATTGTTTCCCTTAATTTATACACTTTATACTATCCTGAAACAAAGCAGGTATTCATTTACAAAGAGAAGTAAAAAAAACTTATACATGTTCTCGAGCAGTTTACATGTAAAACAGGGTATTTTAAACTGTTGTTTTTTCCTGCAACGTGAAACTACGGAGTAGAATAGCCTTTTAGAACCATTACTATGTTAAAGCACTCGATAGCGCTTAAAGATTTTTCCTAAAATAACTTCTACTTATTTTCAAGAGCAAATTTTTCACAATAATTTTGTAGGTTGATTTTCAAGCTAAATTTTATTCGTTAATAAAAAAATGTGTGAAGTATGTGAAAACTAGGAAAGCTTACAGTTGCGCCTACAAATTGAAATCGCGCGCCTTTTTTCATTACCTCCCAACATTTTCTTTTATCACGGGCGTATTTGCGCCCATTCCTCGCAGTCGATGATGCAGAAACTACACCGGCTTCTATTGTGAACTGCCGACAACATTCCTATCAAAGGTTACTCGTCTATGCGCTATTAGTAACGATATCGGGATAGGCACGAACAGGGCCGTCTTTCACCTATTAGAGGCCCTGAGCACATTAGGATATTGGGGCCCCCATGACCATAATACTCGTAGCACAATTTTGTTACAATAAACAATGAACATACATACATATGAAAAGTTTGAGCTTTATTTATACCTATTACTTATACAGATATTGTGATAAATAATGTTAATCCACAATAAGGAACTTGCATCCACGATTAGTCCTTACACATAGGTACATCTATGCTGATTGAAGAGGGATCCTTCTAGATTTTAATTCAGCAAAATCTTTGTTTTCGAGCATTTTACATTCTATCGAAGTTTTACACTTTCTGAATCATTTAAATAAGCTGTGTCACCTCTAATACACACCCAGCGGCATAAACACCTACTAAATTTAGTAAATGTCCCGCGCATGGTACAAAAGTAGCAAATTCGCATTTCCCCTTGATTTTTGCCTGTAGACCAGTATATTTTCCCGTCATATATGAAGCATTGTCGTAGCTTTGTCCTCTACAATCTTTAATGGGAATATCATGACTCTCTAAAAAATTAAAAATGGTTTCAGCTAAATACTCAGATTTATGCTCTTTGATAGGTATAAATTTCAGAAATCTTTTAACAGTACGGCCTTTTACGTATTGAATTATAAAAGTTAGCTGGTCAACATGTGTCAAATCGGGCGTACTATCAACACTAACGGAAATATATTTATTGTCCGGCCACCGAGAGAATGCGTTCCTGACACATTGTGTTTGACATAACGAGGTAACTTTGAAAGGCCGTCTACGAAAACAAACAAAAAAAAAGTCGTCTATTTTGACCCTACAAACAAATAATAAGCAATAAAATGATATTAAAACACACTGATTTTAAATTTTATAACTGATGGCTTACTGTAAGGGTAATAATTACTGATAAAATATGTATTTTTAAAAATGTAAACAACATCATATTTTCGTAGGGATGTGCTAAAAATATCAGTCAATTTTAAAGTTATCAATCAATTTCTAATAAAAAAGCAGAATAAGTAGCTTGGTTATAAAAACATGATATCGACGTAAATATGGATATGCTTGAAGCATAACTATTGCGGTTAGTGAAAGAAAATAAATCGGCAAATGTTCGATATGAAATAGATGAATTGGCTCTGCAGTACGGTCATCGGGTGCTGAGACTTATACCATATTATTGCCAATACAATGCTTTTGAGTTTCGTTTGTAAAAAGGCAGCAGTTGGATTTTCTTGCTAGTTCTTTTCGACCTTGGGCTTAGCTTCAAAATTAACGTTATACAAGTATCTATACTAATATTATAAAGCTGAAGAGTTTGTTTGTTTGTTTGTTTGAACGCACTAATCTCAGGAACTACTGGTTCGAATTTAAAAATTCTTTTTGTGTCGGATAGACCATTTATCGAGGCAGGCTTTAGGCTATATAACATCACGCTGCAACTATTAGGAGCGAAGAAATAATGGAAAATGGAAAAAAAACGGGGAAAATTATTCATCCTTGAGGGCTTCCGTTGCGTGCGCTGCGAAAGCGGTTCTAGGAACCAAAAATAAGAATAAAGGGACCTTTTTACCGCGGGAAAACTTCGCATTCCCACGGGAAACCGACTTCTACGCGAACGGAGTCGCGAGCGGCCACTAGTCTTTAATCTAATTATTTACGTTCCTACAATAAAACAATACTGTTTCGATTTTGTTTTTTACTATTTTACCTAGATTTTAACTCGTTACAACATAAAACTATTTTTATAACTATTATAAATAAAATATAAATAAGATAAGCAAGTTTTTTTTCTGTTGATTGAAAAATGATTTATCAATGTTGTTTTTTACCCCAACACTAATGGCATGTGTCACAAACGCAATCTCTCGGTGGCCAGACTATAGCTAATTTAACTTCATGCATATTTTTTTTAGGAACTGTTTTCCCATTACACCAATAAACTCATTACAAATATTCGCTGATAAATATGAAATGTTGCCTTACGATTCCCAAACTTTTTTAAATGAGCTGCAAGAAATGGATCAAATTCATTCAGTAACTCAACACATCCCAAATCATTTTCATTGTTGGGAGATCCTTGGATCTCATTGTCACCGCGAAACGGAAGCCCTCTCGAAGCCAAAAGTTTTACAACAGATACAATTATTTTAAAAAGATATATCCAGTACGCGATCAAAAGTAATTAGTGACATACATATAAATAATTCACTGATGATTTTCTTTAACACAGTTAATTTTGAAATATAAACTAAATACAGTTTTTACACATTGAAATTTATTAACGTACTAGTGGCCGCCCGCGACTCCGTTCGCGTGGAAGTCGGTTTCCCGTGGGAATGAGATGTTTTCCCGCGGTAAAAAGTATCCTATGTGTTATTCTGATGTATAACCTATATTACTGCAAAGTTTCATCCAAATCCATCGAGTAGTTTTTACGTGAAAGAGTAACAAACATCCATCCATCCATCCATCCATCCATACATCGTCACAAACTTTCACATTTATAATATTAGTAGGATTGCAATCGATGCCTACCTAAGCCTGATTTTCGAACGAGAATAGAGTAACTATTTGGTCATATTATGTTATCTGTGGTTTGGTAATCGAGTAGGGGGCCCCAATTGATCGCGGGGCCCTGGGCACGTGCCCATCGTGCCCAGTGGAGAAGAGGGGCCTGGGCACGAAAGTTTTGTTATACGTTTTTTCTGTAATCTTTTTTGCGCGCCATAGGCGTTTTTACTCTCGTATGTAATAAATATGATGTTGATTTATTTAGGGGTCCCTGTATTATGGTCCATATTTTAATTTACCCTTTAAATAAGGAAGTAGGTATATTTTTCATAAGTCATTTTATATTAAATCAGAAATATAAAATACCTAATACATTCTTATATAAATATGCTGAAATAACATGCAACTGTAAAATAGAACCTTTCAAATGTCACAATAATTTTCTTATTGATATTCCATTTCCGCGATGTTTATATTCGTTGCACAGGAAAACTGCAAGCAATACCTACTCTAAAAAGTATTGCAAAGCTAAAAGTCTTAAATGAAGATCTAATTGATAGTTACTTTTAATTCGACGACCTCTGTGGTACAGCGGTATATACAGGGTCTGTCGTAATGAATGGATAACCCGTTACCTACAGTTGATCCGGATGTGAGGCTATAAGAAAATGGTGTCTTCTTGCCAGGGTTGTCAACCATAAGAAAATGGCGTAGACTTTTAAACTTTTTTATAAATTTCGCTATTTTTTTCATTTATTCCGCTGCCATTTCTTCAAATTTTGATGTATTTGTATAATTCTTTTAGTATTATACTGCTGAAGACGTGTATTATGTAATTTTAATACAATTTTAGGTGTTATTCACGTTGAACATTAACAAAATACTCATTTTAAGAAAAATATTTCCAATTTTTTTTCTTTATGTCAACTTTTGATCATCTTCTGTGGAAAAAAAAAGTATGACGTTATAGCTGCCCATGATCTCAATAAATTGTCTAGTATGTGTAGATTCTAAAAAGGTATAACGATGTGTACTTTACAAGCAACATTAAGTTACAGGAGCGAGAACACTAATCAAGGTCGGAATTTTTATTTTTCATGTTATGTTATAAATGGTTGTAAAACTTGGTCATAATGATTTTATTCTATCAAGATACTTTGCACAAACACTATCGGGCCACTAATAGGATATTCAGAAGAAAACCCGGTTGTTTTTGGGAAAAAAATTACATTACTTTACGATAATAATGTAATGAAAATGTACAAATGAAAATTGTTGTGCTCTAATAGTTACATGCGACAAACATGTTGCGACAAGTTTATTCGAAATTAAACGGATTTTAAAAATCGAACAAGACCGCATTACAAAGAAAAGGGTACTCATCACATCAGTGTGATTTTGACCATCGCATGTCCTTTTGTTCACATTGGCCCCGATTCTGAAAACACTCTCTAAACTAAACTAAAACTATCGCTGTCACTTACACATCAATAAGACAGAGACAGGTAATCATTTTAGTCCTGTCAAACTAAAATGTACGTGCAATATGACACGGCGAAGGCAATTTTAGGCTAGTCCTCAGCGCATTTCGTTCAATTTCACAATGATGTGGACTAAATTTAGTGAGACCAATGTACCTGTCTTGTTCTGATACGAAGCATGAGAAAGTGACAGCGATATTTTTAATTTAGTTTTAGAGAGTGTTTTGAGAATCGGGGCCACTATTTTCGTCAATTTGTTACTGCTGTCTAATATTTGACTATGATTTTCCTTGTGATTTGGACTTGATAACGTGGTGATACTGATGACTTTGCTCACATTTACGGACATTGTGTTGGTCTATCGATTGAACTTGTTGTTTTGGAAAAGTTTTTGTGTAGTTTGTGTATCATGCCGCAACAGTATACGCCGGCCGAATACGCGAACATGCATTACATTTACGGTGTATGTAATGGCAGCACCAATAGAGCTTCTAGTGTTTATCGTGTAAGATATCCAAATGTGCGACATCCTGATTACCGTGTGTTCATTAAAGTGCACAATGCATTTATGGAAGGACGATTTCCTTCTAATTTTTTCCACTTTTCTTTGTAATGTGGTCTTTGTTCGATTTTTTAAATCCGTTCAATTTCGAATAAACTTGTCGCAACATGTTTGTCGCATGTAACTATTAGAGCACAACAATTTTCATTTGTACATTTTCATTACATTATTATCGTGAAGTAATGTTATTTTTTTCCCAAAAACAACCGGGTTTTCTTCTGAATATCCTATTAGTGGCCCGATAGTGTTTGTGCAAAGTATCTTGATAGAATAAAATCATTATGACGAAGTTTTACAACCATTTATAACATAACATGAAAAAAAAAAATTCCGACCTTGATTAGTGTTCTCGCTCCTGTAACTTAATGTTGCTTGTAAAGTACACATCGTTATACCTTTTTAGAATCTACACATACTAGACAATTTATTGAGATCATGGGCAGCTATAACGTCATACTTTTTTTTTCCACAGGAGATGATCAAAAGTTGACATAAAGAAAAAAAATTGGAAATATTTTTCTTAAAATGAGTATTTTGATAATGTTCAACGTGAATAACACCTAAAATTGTATTAAAATTACATAATACACGTCTTCAGCAGTATAATACTAAAAGAATTATACAAATACATCAAAATTTGAAGAAATGGCAGCGGAATAAATGAAAAAAATAGCGAAATTTATAAAAAAGTTTAAAAGTCTACGCCATTTTCTTATGGTTGACAACCCTGGCAAGAAAACACCATTTTCTTATAGCCTCACATCCGGATCAACTGTAGGTAACGGGTTATCCATTCATTACGACAGACCCTGTATACCGAACTGCTAAGCGGATGGTTCCGGGCTCGAACCCCGGGCATGCCAATTTCGTAAAAATGGTTTTTCGATTTTGGCCCGTGTCTGGGTGTAACTAGGTTCTCCCCTAGTCAATTATGTGATACCTATAACACAAGTGCTTACTGCAACTTACCTTAGGGCCACATAATTGGTGTGTTAGTCTGGAGATTCATTTATTATTATTATTTATTTCATTTAATTCTCTTTTCTACATATTGCTTGCACTTCTCTCTTTATTCTTCCATCGATCAAACAAGATCCATTGAGTCGTGTTCACATAAAAACGCTAATGTATCTTGTCGTGACAGTTTATGTTAATATCCCAGCGCCGCGGGGTGAATCACAACAGTATGGAGACTATTTGTCATTTGTTTTTGTTCATTTGTAAGTACACAATGTTTTCTACAGCACTCTTAAGATATGTTTAAAATTGACGCAATTTTTTTTTTTTTCGTATATGTATATAATCTTTTTCTTTTTCCACACGCATAGGTAATTTGATGTTACGAATTTGCGACCTAGCAAGAAATTCATAAACGTACGAGTATCTTTAAAGATCCAAACGTTACGTCCTACTTATATTATAAACGTGAAAGTTTGTGAGAATGTATGGATGTAAGACTGGATGTATGGATGGATGTTTGTTACCCTTTCATGTAAAAACTACTGGATGGATTTGAATGAATCTTTAGAGTAATATACAGGGTGTTTGGTGGGTGAGTAGCCAAATGAAAATGGTGGATAGGTGAGGCTATTAGCTATTTACTTCCACTTATTGAATTGCATTTTGGTTCAAGTTTTAGAATTTATTCGATTTTTAAGATTTTCCTAAGAAAATCCCCGATTTTGTCATTAAAAGTCCAATATTTTTTTTATTTACCGTCAGAACCAAACGAAAATAATTTTAATTTAAAGCCTAATACTGTTTTATTCAGATGCAATCATAAATTAATACAAATCATCTCATATAAAGTTACAGTGGGTTCATAAATTTCGCGGAACCAGTGGGAAAAAAATGTTCAGTCAACATTCCTATGCAAAAAAATAAAAAAATGTAAGAGTTTGAAAATTTCAATTGCTTTAAAAAAATTCTACAGTTAATACACTTTATAATGATATGCTATGACATGTAACATAAATAATTAGAAATCTCAACAAAAATGGTAAGTTAGTTCTTAAAAACGCCTGGTAACGAAGATAGCAACCCGCTCAATTACATATGTAGTCCAAAACTTCTGTCTCATTCTAACAAAGCTATGCCTATTGTGTTATCTCATTCGACCTATTCTTTACTTTTCCTGCCTCAAATAGAAGAGGATTCTACTATCTCACATGTTTTACTCCGCTCTGCGCAGATTCTCGGTGACCTACACTTTTCTACAGTCGGAGTAAGATGCTGCTTGAAAAAAGTCATAACCAACGGTAGCGTGGCCTTTGCGCATGCAAGAAAATTGCATTTCACAAGTTTTTTTTTTTTTAATTTACTGGTGAAAGATGACACTTGAAAATAAGCTATTATCTATCTTACTTTTGTTTGTCTAGACATAGCCAAAGGTAGCGTGGTCTTTTCGCAAACAAGCTAATATCATTTCACAAGCTGCAATTCATGTAGAACCGATTCACGGAGATTGGATCTAGGCGTTTCTTTTAGTCCGCCCCTCACTAACCCCAACCATCCTTCCGCTATTTGCGACCCTCGCAAGAGGCGACCAAAAAACAATCGTTCATAGAATGTCGAACGTAACGATTACCGTAAGAAACAATCTGCTTCCTCCAGCCCGCGCCCGCTACCGACCCTACACGATAGTGGTAACAGCCTTAAGTCTTCCCTATAAATACACCGCTCCAACCGGCATTCAACATACGGTTTCCTCGACTATCAGATCCGACCCCCGTTGAGTTTCTTGCTGATCCCTCCCAGAGAGCGGCCCCTAAGGGAAACAGTGTAGTGAAAATGATCGCGACGCCCTGAACTGAGGTCCGCATCCAACTAGGTGGCCTTAGTAGTCGCATAGTTTGGTGAAGTTATAAAGTTTTCATATGGGAAAACAACAATCTTCAGTCGGAAAATAAATACATTTTTTTATACATGAGGCTAGCAAACAAGAGAAGTGTTGCCTAGTGACAAAATAGATAACACAATATGCACAGCTTTGTTAGAATGTGACAGAAGTTTTTAACTACATACGTAGTTTAACGGGTTTGAACCTTCCTTACCAGGCGTCTTTGAGGACTAACTTACTATTTCTGTTGAGATTTCTAATTATTTATGTTACATGTTGCATATCATTATAAAGTGTATTAAATGTAGAATTTTTTTAAAGCAAATGAAATTTTCAAACTCTTACATTTTTTTATTTTTTTGCATAGGAATGTTGACTGAACATTTTTTTTCCACTGGTTCCACGAAGTTTATGAACGCACTGTAACTTTATATGAGATGATATGTATTAATTTATGATTGCATCTGAATAAAACAGTATTGAGCATTAAATTAAAATTATTTTCGTTTGGTTCCGATAGTCAATAAAAAAATATTGGACTTTTAATGACAAAATCGGGGATTTTCTTAAGAAAATTAATAAATTCGAATAAATTCTTAAAATTGAACCAAAATGCAATTTAATAAGTGGAAGTAAATAGCTAATAACCTCACCTATCCACCATTTTCATTTGGCTACTCACCCTCCAAACACCCTGTAGTTTATACATCAAAATAACACATAGGGTACTTTTTACCGCAGGAAACCTTCTCATTCCCACGGGAAACCGACTTCTACGCGTACGGAGTCGGGGGGGCCACTAGTTATTGTAATACAGGTAAAAAGATAAGTCGTAACCCAGTTTGTTTGTACGGTATTGGTACTCACTCCAACTTAAAAACTATAATCTCAATCTACGAATTTAGATAGTAAAACCAAAAAATTAATACTTCATTTGCTTTAAGTGATTCGACAAATTGTTTTAAATCATTTGTAATAAAAAGTTAAAAATTGATTTGAAATATGTATAGAACGTTTTAATGCTAGTGAATGGCAAACATGAGTACCTAACAAATGTAACATTAGTAATGTTTGGTCATTATAACCTGTGTGAATCATCCCAAATGACGGTGTTGATTTATTTCCGAATATTAATAGCTATATTAATATTAAAGTTTCAATACTCAAACAGATATTATATTAATTTTAAACGCTTAAGGGTGCGGTTACATAAAAGCGAAGTAAAGAGTAGTTTCCATTTGAGATCTATTTAAACTCCGCCTTAAAGATAAACGTATGATATTTTTTGTCTCCTACAAACATATTCACACAAACGAAATTTTCAGGAAATTAAAAAAAAATGTTCTTTACACAAAATTATTACAATCAAAAAAGACGTGTGGCACTCGGAGACTGCCGCGGTAAAGCTATTGCAAGCATTTTTTAACAACTTATGTAATTATTTATTTATTTTATTTATGCTGTATTTTTTACCTTTGTTTTTTTTTCTTTGATATTAATTCATCTTTTTGAGCGTGAGAAAACATTTTTTTTTCTTTTATTAAATAAATGAGAAGTTGATTGTTGATTGTTTTAAGTCATTAAAAGTTCTGCTATTCATCGATAGACGGCAAAACAAAAAAGTATCACCGCTGTGCCGGTCGGAGTGGGGGGTGTTAGGTTATTTTCGTTACGGAATTTCTGGATTCAGTCTCCACTCTCAAGGCCCGCGATAGAAGCTATGCAATAGCTTAATAAAAAAAATGAAACATGTTCCATCTCTAATACTATGTTGGATGCATGCTGAACCCCTATCATATATTTTATTTAAAATTACGGTGTTGATATACGGAAACTCTACTCCGCTCCGCCCTAATGAACTCGTAGCTTTAGGCTTTAAAATTTAACGTGGAACAATCTGCCACATAATGGCGGGAACCATTTTGATTGGCACTATTTCTGCGTTCAATGTTTACAGACCGCTCGTCGATAATATTCGTGGTTTTGGTGACGACCACTTTGAACCGGTTTTGGCCGGAATGTGTGGGTTTTGTAAGGGCAAGTTAGGTGTTATGTCAAAATGAACCTTTTGTTACTAGAAAAACAGTATTTTATGCAAAAACGTCGTAATGTTAAGCTGTTTGTTTTTTAAATTTAAATATTTCTCAATTTTTTTAGCGCAAATGGAGGATAAATGTGCCGTAGGTACTAGGTTTCCATTTATGTATATTTTACGAGAATGAGGAACATGTTTTTCCATAAACTACATGTAGGACTCATATAACAAAGCTTTTGATAGGAAAACTCTTAATTATTACTGTTTATTTATTCCTCAATTACATGTTTTTTTATACTTCCTACTAATATTATAAATGTGAAAATTTTGATGAAACATTGCACTAATATAGGTTATACATCAGAATAACACATAGGGTACTTTTTACCGCGGGAAAACACCTAATTCCCACGGGAAACCGAATTCCACGCGAACGGAGTCGTGGGCGGCCACTAGTAATATCATAATTGTCATAATTAGCATATGCCAGTTCGTGTAGATTGTACCGTGATCGCTACCAGCGAGCTCTTTGTAGCTCAATCGATCCGAACAACTAAACATCAACCGTGACAAGCCGCGCTTGAAGCACTCAGTACAATTCTGATAGATCACAGAAGATAGATACATTAATGCCTATTAATAAAGCATCCTAATACATTTTTATACTTATTTCACTTTGGATACACGCGTGAATACATTTTTATACAAATTTCACTTTAAATACACACTTGAATACGTTCTATGTAGGTATTACTTATTATTTTGATATCAAAATTCCTTTGAGTACTCTATTCGACTGGTAGGGTCAATGCAATTTATTCAATAGCGAGAGGTCTGACTACAAATAAATCATGCTACTTACTGATAGATTTAAATCAATATTTCTTTACAGATTCATTAATAAATTTTCTTCGTAAATAATAAAAAAAACGGCGGACAGTAAGAAATTTTAAGGTAACAAAAAATATAGCGTAATAAAAAGGCCCTCAGTAATTAGTTGATGTAACCTGAAGCGACATCTTTGGGAGAAAATATTTCCTGTTTCCTATTACCAATGTGAATAAAAAGCGCACCAAGTTTTTTTATATTTTATACTTTGAAAAACAAAAGGTTTAACTAACAGCCAAAAAACGTATAGTAGTTACAAATGGTGACACCAACTACAAACTTTAGTTACTGCGAATATCCAAATCCTTAAAGCTGCATACCTAAAACAAAAAGTAATTGTATGAAATTTATCCTATACATCAATCTCTTAATTTGGCCTTCGCAAAATAAAGTAAAGTGCAAAAAAAAAACTCTATACAATACGCAAAGGTAGCATCTCCAAAAATTACAACTTATTTTCATAATGAAATAAAATAATTTGGCTTCTAACTAAAACAGTTAGCAACCCTCTCAATGCGCAATTAATTAATTTAACTTGGAATTGTGCTACTAATTCAATGGGCCCCAAACTTTGTAACTGCGGTTTGGTTTAGCATCTGGGCCCTTAGGGTCAATATTTACTTACACCTACACACATTACTCATAATGAAATACTGTGTTCTATGGAGTTTTAACGACAGTAATTTATGTTTGAGTATTAAATTTCTGGGAACCTGAAAATTATATTTCGACGTGCTTAAAAGTAATTTGGTTGTAATAGTTATTCTGTATCACTACGACATAGTATAAAACAAAGTCGCTTTCTCTGTCCCTATGTATGCTTAAATCTTTAAAACTACGCAACGGATTTTGATGCGGTTAATTTAAATAGATAGAGTGATTCAAAAAATAGTTTTACATGTATAATAACATTGTACAGGAAAAGGAGTTTTACTCCGAATTCAACGCGTGCGAAGCCGCGCGGGTAAAAGCTAGTATATAATAAAAATCTCCAGATTATAAATTATATAAAGTGTTTTTATTGAATCTTATGTTGTAAACAATATATGGATATTACTGAAAGTTGAAGTTTGAAATTCCTTGACACTTCATTCGGAATTCTTTTCACTGAATTGAAATATATATTGTGATTTTATCGAACTTTTATGTACATATTTTCTCTCACACGATATGTGAATTCCTTTTAAGATTAACGATGATATAAAAAAATCTCTTATCTCATTATTCTTATATCAATTTTGTATAAAAACTCTCCACAACGCAGGTATCACGTGCAAGAAGCGTCCTCATTTGTAAAGGGAAATATCAATTTATTCATTAATTAATATCTAGTAATGAAGCCTTTGAAGCACATATTAATATTACGTGGTCATTTCCCGAAGTAACATTTGAAAACTGTCTTATACAAAGACTTGTCTAAATTATCAAACAGCATTAACTTAGAGTGCAATTTATCCAACTTATAAAAAAAAAACAAAAGAAAAGTATTTTTATTTTTTTGTTGGCCAGAATTATTTAAATGTTTCAAAATACTTTTAAGAATTGATTTATTTTTTAAGAACTTTGTTGTAGAAGTATAAGATAATGTTAGGTACCTACACAATGAAGGTTGTAAATACGAGTAAAATGGTAATTTTTGGCATGTTGTTTCAAAAACTGTGTTTAATAAAAAACATCCGTTATCTATATATATATTGACTCAACGCCCAGATATACACATATCTTTTCCTACCACATATTTTAAAGTAACCCACATTCGCTATTTTACCATACCAACGCCATACAATATTCGCGTAAACAACATTCGGCCTCAAAATCCGGAAGGCTGAACTTATGATACCCGGATAAACAAGATCTAAACGAGTGACAGGAAATGCAATACATAAACCACACTCACGACGGAAGTCGATAGCGGGGGAATAACTAGTTTTAATGTTTGTGTTTTGTATACAGTGTGCCGGCAGAGAGTACGGGCTGTGTGTACCTACATAAGTATATACATAGTAAATGATAAGTAATCTAATTAAAAAAAAAATCGGACGGATTTGTTATGTAGATTTTTAGAGGTAGGTACTTTTATTTGTATAATTATATATAAAAGTAATTATAAGTAAAACAAAAATAGAAAAATATTAATTTATTTACTCGTATATGTACAGAGCGAAAGTTGTTGTGTGAAACAACACTATTTAAATAACCCGAATATGGAGACTAAAAAGATAAAATGATATACCAATAGAAATATTAAAATCGTTTTATACTTTTAAATTAATTGTGAATTTATTACAATCATAAAAATTAATGTCACCTACCCTACATATAGGCAGCAAATACGCCGTGTAAAAATCACAATGTTACGATTACGAGCGCTCCAAGCACTCAGATAAGGCTTCAAAGTGTTGCCTGATATAAAAATAGCGACAAAATACATACTTTCAAAGGAAAATCGCTCATATATCTCTCGGCATACAGTTTATAGCTGGTTACAGAGTTTTACAAAAACCACGTCTAAAAATCTGCTCGCGACTTTGTTGCAGTTTGGTTGAAATTTCATAGAATTCCTGAGTTGAAAGTTAAATCCGAGAGCGACGAAGAAATTATGATCCTGGTGTGCAGGAGTTATGGAGCAGAAAAATGCCAGCACAGAGTTTTGCCAAATCCAAGGTTTCATGCTACTTAGTGAAAGTGGTCTTTCGAGTAGCAATTTCTCTTGAAGATTTGCCATTGGGCGCTTATGTTTTGATGTATAAACGAGTTCCTTGGTTATAAAAAGCTAAGTACTTCTGGATATAATGTTATGCATCATAATCAGTTTCTGGTGTTATTTCATTTTGTAGATGTAATAAAAACAGAACAAATGTACTGTAAATTCCGAATGAATATAACTTAAACGGAAAAAAAACTCTTAAGTGTAATTAGAAATGCTACTATTAGGTACTTATCTTTCATTGGTCCGAGCCCTTGTATGTATAGTTTAAAAAAAGCATAACTTTTGTAAAATAATTCGGCCTACCACCATAGAAAGAAACTTTACATGCGAAGAATGACTAGCATTAAGCCCTTTCATTCTAATTTGTTATCCCTACTAATATTATAAATGTGAAAGTAACTCTGTCTGTCTGTCTGTCTGTCTGTTACGCTTTCACGCCTAAACCACTGAACCGATTTTGATGAAATTTGGTATGAAGAAAGAACTGAACTTGGAAAGGACATAGGGTACTTTTTACCGCGGGAAAACTTCTCATTCCCACGGGAATCCGACTTCCACGCGAACGGAGTCGCGGGCGGCCACTAGTTAACAATAAAAAACACTTACTCATTTTAAAATTTAGTTCTAGTAGTAGTAAATTGATAGTTTATTGAAGTTTGAGTAAGTTAAGGAACAATGTCGAACTAATACATGATGAAACTGTAATTAAAAAGTCAAATGCCAAGCTTATGGAAAGCAACTTCGAGGTTCAAATTTTGTCTTTTTTAATAACTCTTGTCATGGTCCGGTAAAAGTTTCAAGTCTCTGGTAATGTCAGCGTTGGTTAGTTTCGATGGTCGGCCGCCACTCTGTTTACATTACGGTCTATTTTCGGTCACTATCTGGCCATTGTTAGGCGGATCTCGAACCGTGCAGCGATAGCGTTTGATAGAAAACGCGCAGTTTCTACGTTATGTCAGGTTGAAGGCGCCATTTTGTTTTTTATAGCGCAAAATTTGACGTGTGTGTGTGCTTTTTTACTCATGCATTTTTTATTTAAGTAAGAATATATTTCGTCTCTATCAGCTATGGAGGCTGTCACATAAGATTAATACCTACATAAAGAGTTATAACGCAAAAAGTTTAAAATGAGTTTATGAAATCATGTGAAAAATATCCGTGGAAAAAAAGAAGGGTAGGTAAGCTTAAGCGTACTTAATTATTCTATTTGTTACTTATATAAAATCGATTGATGGTCGCGTATAATACTTATTGATCGTTTTTATTTGCATAATAAATGTCTTGGTAACCTTTTACCTAGCTACTGCAAAAAATATCGAAATGCCTTTTGAAATTAATGCCTTTGACGCAGGAAATAACATTAAAAGTTACCTTCTTAGTAACTATAAAGTAATAGGCGTGTGGTAAATTGTAATTAAACATGAAAATGAGCCAAAGAACCGTAAATTCGAATTCTCGGGGTATTTCTGGCAAACCACCACAGGATGCGAACGTCATAAACATTGAAAGCTATCGGACATTGCATTCTAAACATTCAAATATTTAGAAAAAAAAAGATATTTGAATACTTTTGTTTTTGGCCAGCAACGGAAAATAAAACAATGGAACGGCAAATACAAGGTTTCGCCATTTTGAATTGAAAAAGTTGTGTACGCATTCGCTAGGTATTGTGTTGTTTCAATTAAAAAGGTATGGAAATAATTGCGCAGTTTCCAGGGTTCTGTAATTAAATAAAGAACTCTTAATTAAACATTTTTATGCGATACATATGCAAAGAATTAAGAAATATGCTTTTGATTATATAAATATTAGATAAAGTTAATAATTTTTTTCAAATAAAAAGATATAAATGGCTGATTAATAGACTAATATATATCCATTTTATTTATGTTCTCTTAATCTAAATATGAAGTAAAGCCATCCATGTTGTATACATATAACCACTAGAAACTTCTTAATAAGGGATTTTATATGGCGTTTGACATTATTTATAAAGTTTTCAAAAATATTCATTAGTATATATTGCAAAAACTACATCCTAAAGCGAAGCAAGCATAATATAATACGATCCATCAATTGTACATTGTTTGAGTGCATTGGCACTTTCAGCTTTCATTCTTTCTATAATTAACCTCTAGTTAGTGTCAGTAGACTTTAAACCCGGAAACAACTGACTTGTTACGGCTAGTTTATTATTAAATATTGGGCGAGAAAATGTATGTCTTTGTTTATAACCACAAATTTTACACGAATGGAAAATTACTTATAATTCTCTATTTAAAAATTGTGTTTCTCAATCTCAATAACTTAATCTAAATATTTTAATACGAGATAGCGAATCAATGATTGATTTCTTTCCAACAAATAATCGAACCACTTTGAAACACTAATGTTTTCATAATGTCTATGTTATATAAATGATTAATTTATAAGTTTATTTTGTTTATATTTACTCGCAAATTTATAGTAAAAAAGCAGCAAAGCACTACCTCTACATTAAACTTGCACCCCTACTCTAAATTAAACTTATTTCTAGGTATACAGTATAGGTACATTTTGTAATGGTAACATTTTTTCTGAACCTGCATGTAAATTCAACAGTACGATTTCATTATCACAATAAAAGCTAGGTCGAAAAGAAACATTTAGTTCTTGAATAACACCTTCAATAAAACAAAACTACACGACTGTTAACTTTTTTCTGCGTTCCTAATTCAAACGTTACTTCATCTACTAGCGTTTTGTTTCGTTTTGCAATTCTGTATCTTTCCAGCCATTAACATCTGAAGGTCGTCTAAAGTAAAATGTAAACGATTTTTACCTCAGTGATTGTTATTAGAAATGATTTATTAACTTCGCCGGTTGCGTTCTGAATCATGCGCAACTATATCGCAGTATAAACAAGTTTAAGGTCGGATCGGTAGTTAAATAGATCGGCTGGTTGATATATCATACGAGTTAAAAGCTAAGGTTAATGGTTTAATTTAGTAATTTATCGAGTTTGGAAGACGCTCAATAGTTCGTATTGGTAATCTTTAATTGCAATTTAGTTAAAATACTTTTCAAATTCTACGTGAAGACAGAATCCGTATAAAAATCCGTTATGTGATCTAGAAACAGCACAAATAGACATAAATGGCAACTCTGTTTAAAATTTTGAAACAAAAACTTTTTAAAACAATCATTAAAAAACGAAATAAGACCCTAAATAGAAATATGTGTTTCACATTCGAACAACGAAGTTTCGAATCCCAATTCTATAACAAGTCTAGCTCTTACACAATCCTAAGATCCGTGGCTCGTAAACATAGCGGTATATATTGGAAACTTGAGATGAAATATTAAATAACCCCGAACAGACCCGGGGTGAGGCGTCAATCAACATGTGGGAAACAAACAGGAATATCTACGAGGTTTAACGATAGATATATCTTTTGTTTATACATTGTTCTCGGCCATCTTTAGGTATGTGTTTTGGGAAGCTTTCCGTTAGTTGTTTTAGCAGTGGTGAAATGAGTTTTAGTATGATAAGGAATGAAACAGTGGTAAAAAGTGTATATGTATAATATAGTGTATAATATAATGTAACAGTTAGTAGTTGATACATATGCCACTATCAATTTACTCACGACTTTTTCCCTGAAATCTATGTAAGTATCAAATAAGTTTTGGCTTTGTTGTTTGCGAAATGTGTCTCATGTGTTGACAGCGATAATATTCTCGTATTTTTGGAAAATAGAAGTGTTTTAATAAATAGAAATATAACAGGTGTCTTAAGGTAAAATCGGCTGCAGAAGTCACTGAACAGAATCAAAAGTTTAAAATATCTGAACACCTAACGAATCATATCTTGGTTGCGACAAGACCGCGAACAAACCTAAAGTTAAAAACGACAATAATAAGCATTAAAATTGTTTTTTTAATACAATTGCTCAAAAAGTGGCGTATTGCAGGGACGTATAGCGTTCGAGATGTGGTTACACACTCGTGCTTTTTTTACCTTTCCCGCACTCGTGCGTTCTCTTTCCCAACTGTCAAAATAATGTCTATTAAAAAGAAAAAGTAACCAACCATGAAGTTTTTACTAAAAAAAACAAAGAAGTTTTTATGATTCATGTTAATACTTATGTAGCGTATATTTCTAAAAAAAACTATTAGTTTGTTTCGATAACAGATTTAATTATTTGATTGAATTAGTGTGGTTGGTTTCATTTCATTTTATCTCATTAAATTTCATTTTCATTTCATATCAATAAAACAATTCTACTGAAGACTTGGCTGTATGGGCATAGTAAACTTTGCCTACCAAATGGGTGAAGAAAAAATGGCGGCATTTTTCAGAAATTTTCTTTGCGAGTTTAGTTGTTTGTTGCACAAAATGAGTTATTTCGACATTTACGATCCTAATTTTATGTTTTATTATATTGCTTTATTTTTTCGCAACTATATTAAAAATAGTCGTTCAGTACACGTGCGGAACCGTCATTGCAACTCGTCCCGCCTGTCAACCCTCGCCTTCGGCTGTGCCTCGGCTCGGGTAGACATTTGTCGGAACTCGTTGTAATGACAGCCTTTCCACACTTGTATTGAAATATACTATATACGCTGCTAACTAATTGATGTGCAGTTGTTTTCATTTTAATTCTGTTCAGCAACTTATGCGGCCGACAGCATCATTTTTTTTTTGCAACCGTAAGCTTGTTTTCATACCTACATTAAAAATTTCAATTATTTTATTTAAATATTATTCGTGCCTTCGCCAACTTATATCTGGGGCAGAGCCCTCGTGCGAGGTTCTTTTGTCTCAGCCAGCATTCTTCAGTTACTATTGTCTTGCCTGAATGTCAAACTACCCGCGAACTACTGGTACTAATGAGCCGGGTCTTACGCAGGCTTAGCCGGGGCTGAGGCATTTATTATAAGTCAGTGGATGTTCAAGAAACGTGGTTGTATGCAACGTTGATAAATTGTAAGTTTGTGACGTATATGGCGTATAAAGCTGTATGTGGGGGTAAATTTGAAGCCAGTAGAGGAAGGATTAAAAATAAACTGTTGTTTTTGGTAAGATGAAAATTGTTTCATCTGATAAGCTAAGATGAAAAATAGTCGGTTAAAATGAGTTCGATTGCAGACGCTATTTAAGAAGAACGTGTAACGTCATGCAAAGACGCCACTTGCAATTAAGATTATCAATAGGTTGAAGATGCAACGGTCCAGAGAACTTGAAAAATTTATTACTATTTCAGAACGTAAACCTCGCATGTATTTTAAGCTAGTGGTCGCCCGCGACTCCGTTCGCGTGGAAGTCGGTTTCCCGTTGGAATGAGAAGTTTTCCCGCGGTAAAAAGTACCCTATGTGTTATTCTGATGTATAAACTATATTACTGTAAAGTTTCATTCAAATCCGTCCAGTAGTTTTTACATGAAAGAGTAACAAACTTCCATACGTTCATCCATCCTAACAAACTTTCACGTTTATAAATACTAGTGGCCACCCGTGACTACGTTCGCTTGGAAGTCAGTTTTCCGAGGGAATTAGAAGTTTTCCCGCGGTAAAAAGTACCCTGTATGTTATTCTGATGTATAACCTATATTACTGAAAAGTTTCATCAAAATCCCTCCAGTAGTTTTTACGTGAAAGAGTAATAAACATCCATACATAAATCCATACTCACAAACTTTCACGTTTATAATATTAGTAGGATTAGTAGGATTGGTCATCAGTATATGACATTAGTAAGAGTGTTATTAGAACCAGTTTGAGGTATTTGACGTAGTTTCTGCAACGGCTTGTGATCCTTATGAACTTAAATCCCTACTCGCCATGTTTCACTTTATTTGTAGACTATTTATGTTTTTTGGTTAATTCAAAAAACAATATCATCATAAAAATGAACCTTTAAATTTAAATTTTAGGTAACTTATAATGATAGTAACATTTGAATTCTAAGTATTTTCCTTTGTTCATTGATTTCTAAGTAACAACCAAACTTAGTAATTCACAGTAACAAACAGTTCGTTCTAATTTTCATTCTATTTGCATTTAAACCTCATTATTCCGGTCCAATTATTTGCTCGCTTCATAACTTTAGCGACGAACGTTCTCTTAATAAACATAACTTTCACGAAAAACCCTTTATTATTATTTATACTAAGTTATTCTAACTCAAAGTTACTAACCTTTTACGACATGAGAGCAAATATTGTAGATCGCGCTAATTAAAAGTTTTCAGTGCTTCGGAAACTCTTCGCAAATAAAGTGGATTCCAAGTTTTAAGGAAGTGTGATAGCGGTGGGGGGATCTGAAACAAAATTATGTAAAGTTTAATGTATGCATGTGAAAACAACACGGGATGTGGAGTAAGTACAGCTTGAAAAGGGTGATGGAAATATTCAGCTGAATTTTGTATACAGTATAGATATGAACATTAAGTTGAGACAAACTTTTTGAAATTTAAGGCTTTAATCGCTTATTATTACGTAAATAAGTTTTACAGTGGGATTTCATTATTAAACTTTTATAATTTAAGCTGACTGTTTTTATATTGGCTTCAACAAAAGTAAAAGAAAATATTACAAGCGAAGGGATTCATAAAATAATAAGCAACAATGCTACGAGGTCTGCCGTAGCAATTGTAGCAAGCTGCTACGCCGTAGTACAACTAATTTTAAGAGGCGTGTAACCGGTATGAGCCTGTATATTACAACGATAACTGCTTGCAGTTTCAACCCATCTTCTTATGATAAAGTAACTGCGAAAGATGTGAATACGCTTCATGATTAATTGCGAATGAGTGCAAAAATTGGTGAAAAACAATTCTTAAAAATGCTTTATGTTTTTCTAAGGATTTGCTAAGAGACACTTATGCAAATCGAGCATAACTATTTATACATAACTCTATACACTACCAGCTTCAACATTTCTAGTATTAACGACATGTAAGCAAGTTTGAATGAGGTATTATACATGCGGCATGGTTGATTGACTGCGGTCCATAGTTCGCTGCGGTTTCGTCGTTACATATTGGACCTGCCTACATTAAAGTTAAAGTGTAGGAGGGGTAAATACATGATTTGGTAACAATTATAGATGTTGTACCTTCTTATAGAGATTTTGAGGGATGTAACATTTAGATTTTGGCGCATTTAAAATCATTGGAATAAACTTTAAATTTCGTATTTTATTCCTTGTGAAGATACATAAATAAATAAAATAGATATAGGTATTTTGCTTTTATTTTTTTATTCTCACGCTGCAATCAGTAAATAAGTTTTCTCTAATAACAATATTCAGTTCAAACTATATTTTTTGTTAGGAAATTAGGATAGACATTTACCGCCAACATTTGATTTTGGAATATTGTTAAGTTTAACATATCAATCGGCTCTGATTGGCTGAGAGCGCGTCACAGCCTGAGCGCTGATTGGATCATTTAATGTCAAGATTCGATGGTGTATTCTGGATTTGAAGTTTTCAAGTTAATAATCCTTGAAAGTTTTAGCTTGCTGTATCATGTAGTGTCATTAAAAGATTCAGTTGAATTTAGAGAATCCCATGTAACTGCAGTTTAGTCGAGAATAATCAAAATGAAAGACGAAATACTAGACTGAGAAACATTATTAGCATTTTATATATTCTCTTAGTATTAATATGTGTCTTTTACTAGTAACCCAACAGCGCTTCATTATCAAGTAAACATTATTCTCTTTGCACTGTTGTTATCGAAAAAAAATATCAATTACGAATTTAATATTCTATCTTGGCTCCATATATGGGATACATAGGTATATTGTATGTAGATTAGATCTTGTAATATCGACTAATTTTCATAATAAAGTAGTGTTTGGTAAAACTACTTCAAAGTTGTTTGAGTTAACCTTTTAGTAATCGCGTACGAGTGCATTGCATTTAGATTTGGCAACGTTTATCAATATAATGTTTGCACTGCTAAGTGCTTTTATTTAATATATGAAGGTCTGGATTAAGTTACATTTTTAATTTTAAATGTGTGCATGTGAAATTTAAAATGTTTTCTAAAAAAGTAAAGCTACATTAAACTATTCGATAATATCTTCCAGGAAGGGTTAAATTGTTTGTTAATAATTATGAAATTAAAAGTAAATTATTGAGTTAAAATTTCATTTTATTAAAATAAAATATATTTTTTGCTTTTGACGGAACGAGTACTCCTCTAGCAATGCCCAGTTTTCGTTTCTAGAAGCAGTCTTTTTACACCCCGTATATTATTTTTACAACTATCTCTATACCTTAGAGATCCCTCCGGTATTATACACAATAGCTCATTGATTGACAGTAACTTTTCCGCACTGTTGCCCCCATTTGATTGGCTTATCAGCCGTCACGCGTGATATGACACACGTCAATGTCAAAATTAAGCGCGGAAACCCCGGGGAGTGGCGGGGACTTCGGCCAACGATGATGTTAAGTTTGTGACTGTATTTTTTAGGAAGAAGTTTTAATTCTGAATGATTTGTCAACATAACAAAAAAATATATATATACTTAAAGGTCTAATGTATGTCCAATCTGCAGGTATGCAATATATTATGTTAGTAACCAACATTTGTCCGAGAAAAGTGTTTCATTCTGAAAGATAATATCTTAAATTAACCAGAGACGATATTTTTGGTCCAAAAACTCTTCAAATACTTATAATATACATTCTGGATTTTTGGGGTTATAATGCTCTATAATAACCCTAAAAAATCCAGACCAATTAACAATAACTTTGAGAGTAAGTCTCTTGAAATGTATTATGAGTTGCCTCTTATAAACGTGCAGAGTCAAATGTATTGAGTAAGGACTTGTCTTCATAAAGCGAAAAATCTTAACTAAAAGTAAATGCAGACAACCCTTATATAATAAGCTTTTGTACGTTTATTTAGCTTTGATTTCTATTAATTTTATCTTTTTTGCTGAAGATTTACCTGTTGAATCACTGAAATTTTCTAAGAGATTTACTTATGTTTTAAACAATCGGTTTGTAAAGAATATTAATAACTAGTGGCCGCTCGCGACTCCGTTCGCGTAGAAGTCGGTTTCCCGTGGGAATGCGAAGTTTTCCCGCGGTAAAAAGTTCCCTTAATTCTTTCATACATATATTTTTGGTTTCTAGAACCGTTTTCGCAGCGCACGTAACGGAAGCCCTCAAGGATGAATAATTTTCCCCGTTTTTTTTCCCATTTTCCATTATTTCTTCGCTCCTAATAGTTGCAGCATGATATTTTATAGCCTAAAGCCTGCCTCGAGATAAATGGTCTATCCAACACAAAAAGAATTTTTAAATTCGAACCAGTAGTTCCTGAGATTAGCGCGTTCAAACAAACAAACAAACAAACAAACTTTTCAGCTTTATAATATTAGTATAGATGATGTTTGATTTTATAGTTGTAGAAAGGAGAAAAAGTCGCGGCAGACGTGTCATTACGTAATAATGATTGATTACATACTTTGAACAAAAAAATACAATGAATAATGAATAGATATGACAATAGTTTCTGAGTCCTTAATCATCTGTTTGTCTGTTTAGGACAAAGTTGCTTCTGTTCAGATTTACTCATATGAGTTTTTATTTAAAAGTGACCCGAACTAAGAATATTCTCAGTTATCAGACCCAAACCGTGGTACGCAAAATTTACCTTTTATTCACTACATTTCGGAGATTATGTAGGTCAAAACTCATTAACACATAAAGTATTTAATTTTCTGATACCATCTTTTTCAAGAGGCTTTTTACATAAATTACATCAAAGCCTTCAAGCCCTGTATTTACAAAATTCAGGCCTGTCCTGAAAACAACCATTTACAGTGTAAATAGAAGAGCTCAAAGTATGAAACCGCAAAACCTACTTGATCCGCAAATAATACCGCTGATATTACCTGATTCAGTTGGTATATACTTTGATACCATTGTAGTATATACTTTCATACCATTGTTGTATAGGTATACGATATCTGTGACAGCTATCGATACCCGCTGGTACAATACTCTCATTTATTGAGCTAAGCTAAAGTAAATATCGCAAGGCGTCAGCAAACACAAGCAAATCTGTATTTGTTGGTAAAACAAAATACTGGGATAGGATATTGATAGGATACTGTGTCGAATTATAGGATACGAGTAATTGATGGATTTATAAAACAACAGCCATTGAAATTATATTAGGTTTTGCAGACTGATTCTAATCGTGTTTAGTCAGGTAGGATGGAAATAGAATTCTGAAATTGTTTTTGCAGTGTCTGACTATGTTATAATTAAATAGTTGTGTAAACAATGTTTTATTACTTGAGATTAGTATGCTTGTTGAGGTCCATGACCTGACTAACATTTTTAGTGAGTTTTAGATTGATGGGATTCAAAACGCATATTTAATTATGTGATTTAGCTTAGGTCTTATTTATCCATTTGATGTTGATATCATCAACCGACCAAAATTGTTTTGGCGTGATAGTTAACTAGTTAACTAACAGTTAAATCACATTTTTAATCACAAACAGTAGTACTTACTTTAATTTTAAAAATGGAAATCATTTGTTTGTTCTATTTTCCTGTTGTATATCAAAAAACATTCACACACAAACAATAAATGCCTAAAGATATGCGTTTTTTAATTTACGATTATTCCAATATAAAGATCTCTAACACGTCTAGTCTCTAAGTTAGGCTAGTTTACAAAGAAAAAACCTCAGCACATCACGCAATTAGCAAGTTAATTTCATCCTAAATCACCTGCTCCTAAATTCACAGTCACAGTAAAAGCGTATTAACGGTATAATGTACACAGTTATTCGTAATTCAATGTTTTAATAAAATATTAGCGTAACCCCTAGTGTGAAATACACAGAATATATGCACATAACGGATACTTCCAACAAAATGATGCTGAAAACTTCAAAATTTTTATCTTAAACTGGAACTTTTGCAGAAATTAAAACAGCAAAATGTAAAAGCATGGGGTTATTGTTTGAACGTTTTCCCTATTTAGCTGTTTTGTTGGGATAAAAACTTTTGAAGAGTTTAAATTAGCAACACTGGTTTAAAAGGTTTCGCTATGTTCTTTAGTGTTGGGAAGCGATTAACGTTGGAAATAAACGTTTTTTATACAGATGTGCGATAAGATTAGGCAATTTTTACTGTGAGAATATCTAACAAGCAAATAAATTAATATAAATAACATTATAGGTATTTTGTTGTTTCTTAAATAATTATACCACTTAATATTAATAAACTAGATCTAAATCATTCTTATACATTATAATATAGTAGACTAGTGGCCGCCCGCGACTCCGTTCGCGTGGAAGTCGGTTTCCCGTGGAAATGAGAAGTTTTCCGCGACAAAAAGTACCCTATGTGTTATTCTGATGTATAACCTTTATTACGGTAAAGTTTTATCCAAATCCGTCCAGTAGATATTACGTGAAAGAGTAACAAACATCCATACATACTCACAAACTTTCACGTATATAATATTAGTAGGATTGTACTGTTGTACATTCCGACTGTACATTTTGAATCTACAGTGAATCAAAATTTTGCCAATTTAACATGTCAAATATCGCTACAGATTTACCTAAAAACCTTTCGATGGACTTTGATCCTAATATCTTTAACTCGTCAAATATCTAGGGAAATACCCGAAGCTTAATACTGTAAACAGTCCTAAAGTTTGTCCATGATCTTCTAAACCTCGGCTAAGCTTCGGAACGACGTAATCGATTGTTGCATCCACCGCCTCCCGGCGGACGGTGCCTCGACCGCTAATAATTTAGTTGCTGAGTGTATATAGATGGCTAATAGCTTGGAATAATAAAAGCAATGGAGATAGCCAAACGTTGTACGTAAGCTATTTAGATTGACTTTTGTAGCAATGTGCATGTATATCGACGACCTCTGTGGTGCAGTGGTATATATGCCGGACTGCTAAGCGGATGGTTCAAGGTTCGATCCCCGGGTCGGGCCAATTTCGTTAAAATTGTTTTTTCGATATTGGCTCGTGCCTGGGTGTAACTAGGTTCTCCCCTAGTCCATTATGTGGTGCCTATAACACAAGTGCGCACTGCAACTTACTTTAGGGCGAGATTATTTATTTATTTATTTATAGCACGACTGTTAGGCGGTAGATTTCGGTTGATTCTCGAGTGAGGTAAATTTTATTAAAAATACGATAAATAACTAGTATGTGTGTAACGAGACCCTTTCTTAGTTAATTGTGTGTAACTAACAATAAAAAAAGTTAATCACTTAATCGTAGTTATTGTTAATAATTGCAAGTGATGTGAATCACACGCCTTTCTCCCACAGAGCAATTCATTACTTTATAATGATAACATAATCATAATCCTCTCCTGTAATGTAAAAACTCGTTTTTTAGCCCGCTGTGCTCTCCATTAGCTTTGGTACTCAATGGTCAATACGTAGTCTCAACGGTAAGCAATCGTCTTGATTCGACCTAATGACACTCTCAAGGGTCGACGAAATAGATTTACACAAACTTAAGGTTTGGTTAGGTTGAAAATACTTGGTTCTTGATACTTAAATCGTATAAGACCTTTAGTCTAGTTTGTACTTTTTTATGAAGTACAGTACATATTTTGTTTTCATATCTAAAAATAGTGGTCTAAATAACCCTATTGTGTAAACGTCAAACCATAAACTGCTTTGTCCATTCCGAAAATAAGACAGATATTACTTTATCAAAACCACCATGACATCACATTAGATATTCAGTCTAGATAGTAAATTGAGAAATACAAGCTTTATTTCAACATGACTAATATAGCTTGAGTCCATTTTGTACTGTGTGTACATACTTAGGAAAAAACAGCCACCCACACGCTAACAGTTATTAAGTAAATATTGTTTGAATCAAAACTAAAATACACAATCGGTTTTATTTCAGAAATATGTTTTTGTAGATACGCATGTAAAACACTACGGGCAGATATTTCAATTGTTAGCTTATATCTTTTCGACTGTTTAGTACTTAATATGTTTTTGTTGTGATTTCAGACGTCTACTTGACGGGCGACGAGTACATACGAGTATCAGCTGTCGAATCACTACATAGTATAAAACAAAGTCGCTTTCTCTATCCCTTTATCTCTACGTATGCTTTAATATTTAAAACTATGCAACGGAATTTAATGCGGTTTTTAATACATAGAGTGATTCAAGAGGAAGGTTTACATGTATAATACATAGTACAGGGAAAGGAGTAAAGGAGCCGCGCGGGTAAAAGGTAGTTCTGTTATATTTTAGTGTGATATGCAAAACTTTTTAATCATGTTTAATTTAGAAAAGGCCAGTCCTCAAATGAACACACGGACAGCTATAGATCAACGACTCAAAATATTAACTACACTACTTCTACATTATTATAAAGTTGTAAATCCTGCTAATCTTAAGCATACTCGTATAGTTGGAAAATAGCCAGAACTGGGATTAGCAGCCTTTATCAGCCTATCTATCCTTTGAGAAACTCGAGCTAAAGTAACAGTTCGTATTAACTTGACTGCCAAATCTCTAAATTAATATTGGTTTTGGGTACTGTTCAGAATTATGTTATTGCTTGAACAGTAAGCTATTCGTCTTGTTAATATTTGCCGTTCCAAATTGTTGGGCTGTTTCGGAATATTTGTAGAAAGTGGATAACTGTGTAAGTGGTTAGGTGGATTTTCATTATATATTTCAATTTATTCTGAAAAAAAGTCTTAATTTTTGTTGATTAATAAAATATTAGATGACTTCAAAATTGATTATTGATTTATCAAATTTCATATTTTTAAATATTTTTTTTAAGATATCATAAATAGATGAATTTAATTTAGTTTATAAACAACATTCTAATCTCCGGGCTTTTGAGGCAAGGCATCCTTTTCCATCTAAAGCCATTTGTACCTGACAAAGCAATCCCGGCTCTACTCTACCAGGAATCACGTCAAAGGCGAGGTATATCAGAAACAGTGACAGAAGGTAACCAGGGCTGAAAAATCACGCGATATGAAGAAAGTCTTCAAATATTTCTGTTGCCAAGTAAAAAAATCACTTCTAAGCTGTTTTAATATTCAAAAATTGAGTTTGAAATATTATCTAAAATCTAAATAATTAAAACTTAAGATAACCTTTGAAGTTAAAAATAATAAATTAGCATTCCAAACGCAAAAACTATAAGTTAAAATCTTAAGATATTATATGAATCATTATAGTTTTTTTGAGTTAATTGTATAACCTGTCATAAATACGGTGTGTAAAAGAACTGCATCCGAAAACAAAAACTGGGCATTGCTGGAGGGGTTCTGGTTACGTTTTGAGCAAAAAAAATAGTTTTTATGTTTAACAAAAAACATTTTTTTTACGTAATTGTACAAAATTGCCTTTATACTACAGATTTTGCGATAATTTCAAATTAAATAGATTTTTAATTTATATTACAATGTAAATAATTGCACTTGAACCAACAGTTGATGTGTGAGCGATGATTTCAAGTTTCGAATATGACTTTTCAATCCTTAAAAACTATTTTAAATTGGGTTTTCTGGGTATACTGTTAGTGAATTAAGTTACTATTGAGGCTCCAGAATACATGGTTTTAGGCTTCGGAAGTGGTCTTTTTACACCGGTTATAATAAACAAATTGTTCGTTTATATGTTTTAACCAATACTTCAGGATCACAAAATCACTGAAACGGTTGATTATATTAAAAGTGTTAATAAAACTATATTTCTGACTTTTTTCGTTTGATTTGTAAAGAAAATAACAAACACGTAAAAATAATAAAGCTGTCTATTAAAAACTACCATTTTGTACGTAGCAGATTAACGAAAACGTCAGTGCATTTCTGAATTGTTTTTTTGTAAAGATTGATTACTAATAAATCTGGATCCAAACTTCAAGTTTATTGCTTCCATGTAGCGTGTTAACAAAAACGTTTAATATTTTTATTTAAAATGTTACCTTCAGGATAAATTCACTGTACCAAACTCACCATGATCAATTGTAAAAAATTGGTCGTTTAGAAAACTAATAAGAGTTACTTTTTTAGTGCCCTAAGCCCAGTGAAATCTGACCCCAATGATTATATAGATTACGAGTAGCCGCCCGCGACTCCGTTCGCGTGGAAGTCGGTTTCCCGTGGGAAAGAAAAGTTTTCCCGCGGTAAAAAGTACCCTATGTGTTATTCTGATGTTTCAGTAGGTTTTACGTGACAGAGTAACAAACATCCATACATCCATACAAACTCACAAACTTTCACGTTCATAATATCAGTAGGATGGTTTTCTATTTGACTTATTTTTAAGGCCTCGACTCCGAAATTACAATGAGGTAGTTGTAAGAAGCGTCTAACTATTAAAGATACTTCCAATTTCTAAGCAGGCTGATCGGTGACCAATTCACTAAACATTTGTCTTACTCCGATCAACCAAAAGTAAAAAAAAGCATTGCTTGCATGAGAAAATATGACCGTGCGTGCGCCGTACAACAAACGCACCGTTTCGGTACTGCAGCCATCCGACACGAAACGTTTAAATTGAAAGAGCCGTAATTCAAGCTTTTTGGAAATTTAACTTGATATAATGTTATCTAGGGCGGAGAGCTTGCATTTACTAGCATGGTCAGTACATTTTAAGCCATTTTTATGTATTTAGTAGTTTTTGACATAAAAATAATCTTAATTCGATTATTTCTTTTTATTTAGAGACTGTCTTAACATGATTAATAGTATATGTATATTAAGGAACGCAAATTGCTTTAAGCTAATGTTTGAGCTTTTGGCTGAAACGTACCTACCTGTAGATTCGGCATTAAACTGAAAATGTTCGTATACATTCATATTCAAGAAATAAAAGAAAAGATTTAATCCAATTATTGGGAAATGTTTCCATAATTTCCAAATATCCATTTTTTTCACCAAAAGGAATGGTAAATCACCGAGAACTCGAATTAAAGTCTCGTTATACAGAGCTTTGATTGTCCTAATACTTTTTATTTGGACTTAAAAAGCAATTAGCTTTTTTTGTTATATCTCGTTAACTTAGTAATTGTAATTTTTTATTCACGAATCCTGCAACTGGGTCAAGAGATTTTTCAGTTTTTTTATATGTATATATTTATATTAATTGCCATTATAAAAAATAATACCTTTAATTCCAGAAAACTCCCAAAAGTTCCACACACCTTGAAATCAATTACCTAAGGCTTTGGAATGCAACAGTCTCGTCTGAACTGAATTCACTCACAAATAGTTGATAGTCGGAGCGAGGGGCGCGCACGACCTCGCTGCTCGGCGGCTGAGCTCGCACTGAGCTTCGTTCAGCTGAGTCCCCCGCACTCCCCCCATCTCACCTGTTACAGGTAGGCCATACATCCACCTAAGTAGCTCCTATTGATGCCCAAATCGAATTGATTTCCGCTCGAATCGACGGCGGTTCTGCTGATTTTTGAATCTCGAAGATTATCTTTTTTTTCGCAAATCGCTCAGAGGCAAAGGCGCGATGAAGCTTAAAGGTTAAAGAAATAAAACTCCAGATATTTTGGTTAAACAGGTCAAGTGTGCTGCTTTAATAAAGCTGGGGATTAATTTTTCTGGGATTAGTGGCTCGATGGGGAGCAGTTGAGGGATAAAAATGGTTATGAAAGCTTATATTTTCTCTTAAAGTTAAGCTTTAAGATAGTAAGGTAAGGTTAAAGGGTCCGTTTACTTTTCGTTTTTCGGGTGTTTCTTTTCTCGAAGCTTAAACTGTTTCTCTTCAGTTAATAATAAATTAAGCTGGGGAAATTCTTTTCGCTTTATTTAATAGTATAAATCTTACTAACATTATAAATGCGTAAGTTCGTGCATTTGTATATATGTGTATATTAGTTACTCCGCCACTCAAAAACTACTACACGGATTTGGAAAATTTTTTTATGTGTATAAACACGTATTAACTAAGACTTGGAGTAACACATGGAATACTTTATATCGCGTTAAAGTACTCTATTCCACAGGAAAACGCCATTTAGTTGCGAATTTAAGTTATAACGGGTGTAAAAAGACCATTTCTTGAAACCATGTATTCTGCAGCCTCAATAGTAACTAAATTCACTAATAGTATACTCAGAAAACCCAATTTAAAAAAAATATTAAGATTTTAAAAGTCATATTTGTAATCATAGCTCACACATGAACTGTTGGTTCAGGTGCGATTATTTACATTGCAAATTAAATTAAAACCCATTTTTAATCTGAAATCATCGCAAAATCTGATAGTATAAATGCAATTTAGTACAATTACTATTTTTTTTATTCTGTTAATCATAAAAAAATTTTTTTGCTCAAAACGTAACCAGTACCCATCCAGCAATACCCAGTTTTCGTTTTCGGAAGCAGTTCTTTTACACCCTGTATAATCTTTCATATTACTTCATGTTTAGGCATTAAATGAATTTTCCAAAATATTGAACAATAATTCTATTAGGTCCAACAGCGTTGTTCAGTAACTTTCTCGTTCAAAGGGCTGATATCTTGCTCTGAGTTTCTTTGTAAAAAGTTTCCTACCCAAGATAATAGAAGATTAGAAACGGACCTTTTCTTATTGAGAAGGGTATATTGAAACTGGTCCTTATAAATGTTTATGAAAAGTTTTAATAAAGTGATGCCGGTGAAGGTTTCGGGAGATTGCTCGAGGTAATAGCAACAAGTTGATTTAGAAACAACTTTGAACGTGCTCTTTTGTTTTGGAACTCCTTTGTTTTTTGCAGGCATTTGCAAATTACGTAGAAGTCGTTAAAAATATATTGCCTTTAATGATGTATTCTATAGTTATGTTGTATAATCACGCGACTACGCAAAAAAATACTTGTTAGTTTGCTTTAATAAAAAGAATAAAATGAATATGTTAACAATCTCTGGTTTCTCTCCAATAATGTATTACCACAATATACTTATACTATTTAATATTAAAATAATTTAAGTTATGAGTTTTAAAAGTAGTGCTCAAGTATTTCGTGATAGTTCCTTGTCTTTAAAGTCCTGAAAGGATGCCCTTAAATTTTTTGGTTAACTATTATTTCTCTCCCCTAGCTCTTTTTATCTCATATTTATGTCAATTATCAAATCAAAGCAACAAGCAATATATTATCGCATCTCCATTAACAATTAGATACAGCCCCAAGTTAACGGCGTGTACGTGATTCGGGCATTTTTCAACCCCGCAGTGGCGAGGTAATCTCTCAGACCTTAAGGTAAATTAGGGCGATTTTTCCGACCTTAAGTCCTTTGAAGGTATAACGATCGTCATAAATAGAGCGTTTGTTGCAATAATGTTGATAGATGGCTGCTACAGACACTTTGTTAAGTTGAAAAATCAATAGTTGCGTAAGGAAAAAGCGATTTTTGTTTTGGGAATTTTTTTAAGGCCGTCTTAAAGCCTAAAGCCTTTACAGCGTGTGAATATTATTTTAGACGATAGATCACCGTAATTTTTATAATTCATTTTTAATTAAATCTTAAGCAATTGTGTTTAATACAGAGTATGGAATATGTATTTTTAAACAATATTTTTGTGTATGAACTGTCCCAAAGTATTCCCAGCATGAACAAGTCTTTGTTTATTAACTTAACCTTTATCTTCTTGCAAAACAAAATACTAAAATAATGTGTGTCAGTTAATTGAAGGTGCAAAGATTGTTTAGTCGAGGTTAGTACAAACTTTATTAGCAGTTAACCTACATTTAATTGAATATCCAAACAATCAGTTGAAATTATTTCCCAAGTGTGTCGTAAAAAGGTAGTGATTTTTCTACTAAACTATACGGTAGCAAAAGTTGTTTGTAGGTAATTTAGAAATTATTGTTATTTGCTTTTAATAGTAACATTTTTTTTTAGTACGGAACACTTTTATAAGCATGTATTTTTTGGGTGCTGGATTACGGCTCAAACCCTCTCACTCACACCTATAAAAAGAGGCCGACTGCCCTAAAACAGTTATAAAATAAAGTAAATACAATAATAACAATCTTCCACACTGATCTATTTTTATAATTCATCCGAAAAAGTCGACATACGGAATTTCAATAATATTTCCATATGTACGTGGGGGAATCCTGTCTATCCATTGAAGGCAGAGAGAATATGGTTAAAAATAGATTTAATGCCTTTTGGAGTGATATTAAAGGTAAAATATGTATAACATGGTCGACTCGAGATGGTAATCTGAAATGACAAAGACAACAGTGGCGGGAGTAAATAAAAACTATAACAATATACATGAATCTTTTGAAACATACTGGCATAAAATAACTAGTTGACTGATGCCTTAAATGATATTGTATTTAAAATTAAAAATTAAAATAAGAGCGTCCCTAAATTAGGATAGGGTGTGGATTGAAAAGAAAACTCAAATGGCAAATTGTTATTTTTTCACCCTGTCATCAATTTACTTAATAAATGACGAGAACTTTTAATATGTCCTGTAACGTGATTTGTGGACGTTTCTTAATGTTTTTTATTAATTAGACTCATGTTAATGGTAGTACTTAATTTGATCTTAAATCATTATTTAACAATATTTCATAATGCTTGTCCGAAGCACTTGTTCTGTCTACCCGTGACCACGGCATTTGTAAAAATGTCGAAACGTCGGGAAAACAAAAATAAATTAATAAACGTGTAAAACCCCGTAAAAATAGTTTAATTTCATGTATAATACATAATTGTTGTATTACTAACTCAATAAAAAAATAACGTGTGATATCTTTATTTCGGGACGGACGGACTAAATTATGCTAGTCATATTTCATATCACTTTAAGAGAACAGATTTTCTTAAAATATTTTATTAAAACTCTCCCCAAACTGGCAGCACTAGCCACGCATATTGCAGCTCCATTCAATTTTCAACTTAAAATATTGTCGCATAAAAAACGCCATCTGCTGGCGAGACCAAATAACCATTTATGAAAATAAAAAAACCATGCCAAACTTGTGCTCCTAGAATTTTGTAAGGTATTAACTTAAATACTTAAAAAATAGAACATCAGCCCACAGAATTTGTTTTGATTTGGTTAAACGTAATTTCATTCATAATTGAGGCATTTTAAGAATGAAATGACATTTAATCGCTGAGAAATCGTGGAAGCTACTTACGTGGGCTTTCCCTCTGGAGGCGAATGCAAAACGTACGGCAAGCTTTTTTTGCAGTTTATGAATAATCATAATAATAACACGCTATAAAAATAAGGCTTCTATTTCAAATAGCAAAGAATAAAGTGCTTTCATGCACCACGCAAGCCTAATAAAAACACCGTGTTTCCTTAATAACTTCGACGGGTTATAGTGATTATTCTGACGACCTCTGTGGTGCAGTGGTATATACCGGCCTGCTAAGCGGAAGGTTCCGGGTTCGAAGGGTCCCGGGGGGTTGGGCCAATTTCTTAAAATGAGTTTTTAGATATTAGAGATTATTTAAAAGTACGATATAGAATAACCATAAATAAACCATTTTTATTGAGAAATTTAAACGCAAGCATATCTATTTAAAATTTTGTGTTGGCATCTTATTTTCAAAAACGAATCTCTTGAATTTTAATTTACTTATTATCATATGAATAAGATGCCAACACAAAATTTTAAATAGATATGCTTGTGTTTAAATGTCTCAATAAAAATGGTTTATTTATGGTTATTCTATATCGTACTTTTTTAATATTCATTGAAAAAAGACGTTACACTTATTTTTATTTAATTACTAGTGGCCGCCCGCGACTCCGTTCGCGTGGAAGTGAGTTTCCCGTGGGAGTGAGATGTTTCCCGCGGTAAAAAGTACTCGGTGTTATTCTGATTTATAACCTATGTTACTGTAAGGTTTCATCCAAATCCGTTCAGTAGTTTTTACGTGAAAGAGTAACAAACATCCATACATACTTACAAAGTTTCACTATTATAATATTAGTAGGATACTCAATTATCATAAGGATACAGTAAAGTTGTCGACGGTAGAGACTTATGTTGACTTTTAAAACTTTATTTAATACACCTTTAGCAAATAGACAACTGCTTCATTTTGTAATAATAATTTCTTTTAATTACAGACAATGGAAGACAATTTCAATTCTAAAAAAACGTTTGCACGTGGTAGTTCGTAATTCTTCTAAATAAGTCTATTTTAGAATCTGAATAAAATTTGTTATAAGTTAGTTCCTTCAATTATTATTCAGAAAGCATTTTACATGTAAAGTTGAGGAAATTTTACGACGGAGCAATAAAAACTTGCTATTTCGAATTTAATTTTGTGGGTTTATAATTGAATACGTCTTTTAGATGTAAAAGATTATGATTGAAGATGGTTAAATGAATATTATGTAATTTTATTAGATCTAGTCATCGCATACTTGTCAAAAAATGCTTAATTGAGTTATTGCAATTATGTTTTTAATGTATACGGTTAAAAAGACCGCTTCCGAAAACAAAACTGCGCATTGCAAATGTTTACTTAATTGTACAATATTGCATTAATACTATCAAATTATGCGATGATTTCAAATTAAATCGTATTTTTATTAAATTTGCAATGTAAATAATTGCACCTGAACCAACAGTTGATGTGTGAGCGATGATTTCAAGCGCCGAATATGACTTTAATAACTTTGATTTGAGTTTTCTGGGTATACTTTAATTGAATTTAGTTACTATTTAGGCTTAAGAATACGTGGTTTCAGGTTACGGAAATGATCTTTTTACACCCTTTATGTTGTATTTTATATTTGATGTGATATATTTTTTTTTTCACATACGAGTACCTATGTCTGTAGTCGCATTATTGCTTTTAATTTTTATATTAACGTAATTTTCCTACAGAATATAATTATCATGCTTAAGGTTCGGATATAGTACCAGTTTAACTAATTCACATATTCTAAGGGTTTATAATTAATTTAACATCGAATTAGGCTTAATAACAGTACTTACTTAATTCATGGCAACACTTATATTTGATTAATCAATTAAATAATTTCGTGTGAACTAAATAAACGTGTTACGTAATTAATATTAAAACTGAACACTTGGTTTTAAATAAACACCTAACTGAAGTAATAAAAAACTATATTATGGGTCGTGTAATAAAAAAGTTTTAGATGCTTATCTTAAAAAAAAAAACTAGAAACCGTAAATTATTTAAATTGACTTGCAATTCAAGATCTCTTTACTTATAACGAATGTAATAACACTTTACCACGCTCTTTGTTTCTATACAACTTATTTTTTGGCTAAATGTAAGAATAAAATGTTAAAATAAAAGGTCTAAATCATGACTATCAACTTTCTTGCTACGGATAATCTGCTACGGGAAACTACGGGTTCCGCTACGGCGTAGCAGAAAATAATGTTAAAAATATTCTAACGCATTTTTAGAAGTTTGTAGACGGAATAGTAATAACTGTTTGATTTCTGGACAGGCTATTTCTTTAGATTGTATCTTATTGTAACTATTTGTGTCTTATTCTAACTATTAACTACTCTGTAAGCATCTAGACCAAGACAAAACACAAGAATTAGTAGTTGTATTTTCTTATTTCAATTTAACCGTCTTGTGACCTTACGTTTTTATCTTGTCTTGGTGTAGTTGTATGCCTTGATTTTGTATATTTGGTGATGGACAAAAGAGTGCCGAGTTTTTTTCCGCTAGCTTTTTTCTCTCAGCCTACTGATGATAAGCTGATGATCGATATTTTGACTTTCATCGAATGTAATTAAGTTACTTAATGATGAAATAAATGATTTTTATTTTTATTTTTTTTGTGCTATTTTCGCCAAATGCATTCGTAACACTTAGGTTGACCGTTGACAAAATACTTTTATAAATTATAGCAAATATTTTGCAGATGTCGGTTTTTGTATCAAATATATAGTTTCGTATAACCTCTTTTGTGAAAAATAGAATTCAATCTTACATTTTATTTATCCCTTGATTTTACTTAATTGCAAATTTTTAATTCTGTAAGCACTTCCTTATATTTTCATTTACTATCATACGAATCCATAATTTAAAAAAACGGTAATGACAAAAAATTATCGACGACTACTTCTATCATTTCCCTTCTTTTCAATCGTAAAATCATTTTTTTTCCACCATTTCCCATCGACTACAGTGGCGGTAATTGCCCTAGTCTTGCATTCTGAATTCAAGGCCATCGCAGATATAACAGCGAAAGTAGGGAGAATGTGAGTGTCATCAATAAGCTGCTTGGACTTTTGTCTAGTAACAGGAAAATAACAAACTGTGCCAGACTTTTTGGAAATAAAGAATAAAGTGTAAATGGAAGTATAATCAAAAATAGAATGTGTCTGAAAACGTACAATGTTTTCAGACACATTCTATTTTTCGCTTGAGTTGTTTTTTTTTCTTAAGAAACATTTTTTTTATCAGATATCAGTATATTGATAAAGAAAAGAATATGATTTTTGACATGTCGTGTAAACTTTTAAAAAATCTATCCATTGAATATACATAATTTTACATTTTACCATTTTTATTACAGCGCTGCGTTTTTACACTTTTTTATTATGACTACCTTCCAAGCACAAGTAGACACTTTCAATATTATTGTTTTATTAGAAAGCTTACTTAAGCTAAGCAATTCACAGAATCACTTAAATCAATATAAGTGTCTATGGATATGATACCTTCATTTTGTTATTCCAATCACGCTGAAAGTCTAGTCATAAACCCCGTTTATTGACTTGATGGCATCATTGATGTCATAAACGAATGAAATCAGCATTATCACTCACTCTTGATTGTGTATAATATGATTGCTGGTATATTTAGAATGTTTTGAATAAGGTTTCATAATATTTGAGGAAGAGTATGACTATTTCGTAGATAGAATATTTAGCTTTTTAAGGAGTTAAAACTTACCTCGGAAGAATTTAAGTTATTTTGTAACAACTGACTTAGAGTACGGTATAGATAGATTTGTCAAAAAAAATACAGCTATTACGCATTCATTGGCTTAAATAATAATCATTTATGCACGTTTTCTATGTACTTATTTATCTTCATAATCGACATACTATTAAATAGCTCGAATATTCTTTTAATTTGCCAATTGACATAGTCGGTCAATCAGCAAATGTCTTATTAATTACTACTGTGTTATTCCTGAAACGTGTCATTGGCTGAAAATTTCACACATGTAGAAGTCACTTATAAAAAAATACAGTCGAAAGTGCATCCACATCATTGCGCATACGTCGCTCCGTAATTCTTGGAAATGAATCGCTAATTGTCAATCTGACAGGTAGTCCTGGACCGGAACATATGGAAATGCACTAATGGACAACGCTGGACGTTTGACAAGATCAAGTTAATGGCTGTTGGATGCAAGGTTAAATGGTATTGACAGAAAGTGACAGTTAATTACAAGAAGACTACTGACTACGAATAAACAATCGAATTAGCTGAGAATAAAAGAAAACTAAAAAAAATGAATAGTGTATTGAATAGTCGTTTCAAACATCTTTAGTGTTCCTCATTGTCATATATTTTTATATATTATGTATATTTATTTTAACGTACAGTAAAAAGTAACTTTTAATTATTTGATGTTAAAATTTATAAAGTCGTTTGTATTTTTCTTAATACATCATGAATTTATGGTGTAAATTAAAAAAGTGACATAAACCTTTTACCTCTTTGATTGTATTGCAAAATAATACTAAGTAAATGCACTTTATGTGTTGGTCTACAAAGACCATTGTTATTGTCAAACCTAAATCAATGCATTGAATTATTACAGAGCTTGGATCAATACATCCAGGGTAACATTCTTGTGGTGTGCGATTATGTTTGCAAAATATAATATAGCGGCAATAAGATTATGAAATTTCGAAGTCTGTGTATTTTTATAAACACTAAAAAAGGTTTTCTCTCATAGTGAATAGGATTACGATGATACATAGTTCAAGTTATGGTTACAAATATGCAAATATTTGCTAATAACCGTTGTAATTCTAAAAAAAATATCAGGCCACCAAGGAAGTTGTAATTTTTAATCACAGATCTATCCCGACTATACAAAGAAGTGTCAATAGTTTACCATTAAGTATGTGCATTTGTCGGTGGCAACGATCGCAACCTAATTCCAGTTTAGTTCTTCAACAGAATCAGATATTCGTTTAAATTTTATTTGAAAGTCAACGATTGCAATAAATACTCTTAACTTTAAAAAAAAAAAAACATTTGTTGACGTTCTAAATACTGAACTCAAAAAAACGTCTTATAAGCGTCTAACTCAGACTTAAAACTGAAAATCCTCACACGGCTGTTTAGCCTGCTGAATAATTTACAGCAATAAGATTGCTCCAACAACAGGTAATGTTTAATCCTAAGTTTACAAAGAGAGGCGACCTTGCTCGGGTTTCAGGTCAGGGGTAGAGTCGGGAAGCATGGACCCGGGTCGAATACGGGAGAGGGGAGATACAGAAGCGATGGTAAGGAGGTAAACAAGGTTAGATCGCTAAGATATTATGCCTTATACTTGTAATGACATTACGGGCGGCGGTGATGTAACCATCAGGTAACCAGTTTACTCGTTTACTTCTTATACATATAAATGTTAAAGTGAGAATGTTTTGGTAAAGTACTTCTAAATCAATGTTTTTTATTATTTCTTGTAAAACTTCAATTTAACACGTATGAATTAACTTTTGTTAACGGTTATGTTAATGATTGTTAAATATAATTGGAAAATTGTGTATAAATATTTTTATCTTATTTTTTTTCCATGTTTAAGAACCTGATGTATAATAATTATTTGATTTGTATTTATTACTGAAATGTCAAATTATCTTGTCAAATGTCAATTTATCTTAAATAGTTTTTTTTTTAGATTTACCTAACTGAAGTACATATACTGAAAGCTACGAGTACTATGTTAAAATAAACAAATTCAAATACTGTAAGAACTCTACAAAACTTCGTGGAAATATCGTCCGATATCATAAAACTTGACCCGTAGCTTTTATTCCACATTCACTAACATAAAGCGTATTCTATGACTTCATTGATTGACTAACTGTGCTGAAACTTTCTTGTGTTAGAGTGACCTACTGTACAATGTAGTTTCTGTGCATTTACTTTGTTGGCATTGAGTGTGTAACCGGTGGAATAAACTTCAGCAGTTTTTTGTTTTTTTTTTCAAAGTTGTCATTTTTAGCCTGGGGTGAGATAAGAATGACGTGCTTAAATGAAAGCACTTTTTGAATGATAAGAATCTTAGCTGAAAACACAATGACTGAAACTTAAATGGAACCAATGTAATATGAAAGTATGTTCGTTTGTAATAAAAACGTACCACATTGAATAATTGATTGAGCTAGATGTTAAAAGAGCTTTCTTAAACGCAATTAGTATGATAAAAGTGTAATTATTATGTAGCTTCTGGATTTGATATTCAAAAACAACTGTATACCAATATAACCATAAAAAAGCTTTTTTCGTATTTGCACGCTACTCCTATATGTCCTCTCCAATAGTTTTATTCTCCATGTTTGCAGCGTAATGTAACTTTACCGTCTCTAATAACACCAGTTGACATGTAGTTTTGAATGAAATTTTAAATAACAACCCAGTTTTATGGCTATGTCAAGGATTAATTAAGAAAACTTCAGCGAAGTCACAGTAGCTCTGGATATAAATATTTTAAGTTATGTTTGCGTGTGGACCTATGTATTTACACGTAAGTTCAATTATCAATACAGATCACAAGTCAACGAGTAAATTTTTAACTCGTTTAATTTTAATACGGAAACTGCTTTTGGGTATAATTTTTAGTTAAAAAAATACTAAATAGGTATATGATTTAAAATTGTTGAAATTCTTCCGTTTAATAAAGTACTTTTTTAAAACTTTCTAGTAAACCGCTACGTCTATGCAAGCAATATGATTACCGGTGACCGTTAACTCAGTTACATAAACGCTTCAAATTCAAAGTGAACGTCTCCATCACCTATTCCAGTACCTATCAATTGACTACTGAAATGCCAGAATTACGTAAACTCAACCCCTTTCATACATGTTGCGGTTTACTCTATGAAGCGGGACCAAACCGGGGCACATATGTTCGGATCTTCACTCGTGTGCTTTCGGCTCCCGAATGCTCACGCTCGGGTTCACTCGGCCGCGCTCGCCTGAGCTCGTTACATCCATGCCAGTTGCCACTCGGCTTACATCTCTTATATCAGTGTTACAAGCTTGTTTCGCATCCGTGGGTGGTTTTAATAGAATTTCAAATGTCGACTATGAAGGCAGGCAACGAGAGCAAGTTTGTTTAGTAGGTATATTTATTTGGCAAATAACTGCAGATTAGAAAACGTAAGTCTAAATTATCTGTAGATAGGTTTTAAGCTAGACAATCAGTTATTATTATAGGAAGAACATAAAGTAACTGACCAAAAACAGTTTTTTCCAAGATTTTGATTACTAAAACTCTTAATACTAGATACGCAAGAAATCTTAAAATTTTTCCCTGCAGAAAAGCCAACTTTGTACAACTACAATCAGTATGAGTTGATACGTCTGTTTATAAACAAAAGCAGACATTTAAGAACAGTGTAGTCATAAAAAGTAAACATTAAGTAAAGTATTTATACCATACTTCCACATCACATGAGAACAAAACTCTTAAGAAAACATAATAAAATTCTTATTGGCCACAAACTTTAATAGAGCGTGTGTACAAAATTACTTAAAAAGTTTACAACATGGCGATTAAATCCCGCTTATAAAATAGGACATTGTATTTTGTTAATCTATAGTTTTCGTGAAGGTTGATTTACATTTTATGTTTTTACGTGAGATAAGCTAGCAAATGAACAAGCGGGTCACTTGATGGTTAGTGATCACCGCTGCCCGTCTACGCCAACGGAGTCAAGAGTTCATTACTCGAATTAAAATAATTGGGCAACATACTTATATCGCACACAAGTAATAATAATTGTTTGATCCATACACTCTCAGATATAAATAATAATAAATAAATATCCAGACTGACACACCAATTATGTGGCCCTAAAGTAAGTTGCAGTAAGCACTTGTGTTATAGGCACCACATAATGGACTAGGGGAGAACCTAGTTACACCCAGACACGAGCCAATATCGAAAAATCATTTTTACGAAATTGGCCCGACCCGGTGATCGAACCCGGAACCATCCGCTTAGCAGTCCAGTATATATACCGCTGCACCACAGAGGTCGTCGATATACCACGTGTCAATGCTATGTACTCAAACTCAGTCGATGACAGAGCTACACACTTGTGTTTATTAGCTAACCAAGACACTGTATTTCCAAACACCATGAAAAAATTACCAGAAGTTGATTTTCTGTCATCACTTCCTCCCCAATCAGCATCACTATATCCCAACACTTGCTCGCTACATCCATTCTTATATATTAATTTTAAATTTAATGTCCCTTTTATATGTCGTAACACTCTTTTTAACGCCTTCCACACATCCACATTTGCACATGACTGATATCTGCTAAGAAAACTTACTGCATAACAAAGATCTAGTACCTAAAATAGCATACATCAAACTTCCAATCAACCTTCTACATTTGTTAATTAGTTCCTTATTTTCTAATAAATTATTTAAAAAAAATATTCCTGACTCTATTAGCGTTTTTACAGGCTTACATTTTTCCATTCCATAATTATCTATTCAATACTTCTTCCAAATAATCCTTCTGATCCAGTGTAAAACCACCTTTACTTTTAACTGTGTTAATTCCTAAGTACTTATTCACTGCTTTCATATCTTTCATCTCAAAATTCTCATTCAATGCTTTCTTCACTCTTTCAATCTCACTATCACCCTCAGAAATCAAAATAATATCATCCACATATACCAGAATTTTCTCCCTAACTAAAGACTTACTTGACAAAAAGTACACAAACCTGAAACTACTGTAATCATCCTTTAACAATAAAAAATAACGAGACCCCCCCAAAGATACCTCTTCCAAAGGTCTACACACATCCATATGTATAAGATATCACCAGGTCGCTCACTTCTACTCACACTACTTTTAAATGGTTGCCTCTGCTGCTTTCCCAAAACACAAGACTCACACTGCTCACTGTTGCCATAATACCTGATGTTATTTCTATAAAGAAAATCTTTAACAAATTTAAAGTTTTGATGTGCAAACCTTTGATGCCAAGAATTCAAACTACTCACTAAAAAACAAGTGTCATCCAATTTAAATTGCATTACAAACATTTTCTCTTTTCTAACTGCTATTGAAGTTACTTTATTATTTTTCATCAATTTACATTTATTCTCTGTTGACAACATTTTATAACCTTTATCCAAAGCACATACTAATGAAAACAAATTAACACTCAATTCAGGCACATAGAGAACATTACACAAAGTGCTAGGCAAATATGTTTTTCCATCAAAGGCAAGTACATAGATATCACCAATACCAATTACCTTTAACTTTTCTCCGTCACCAACTGTTACAAATCTGTTACTTATTTCTGTTACTTATAAAAAAAAAACTGTTACTTATTTTGTAAAAAGATTTTTATTATGAGTCATATGCTCACTAGCCCCTGTGTCTAAAATAAATTCACAATGGTTAATACAGTTTATCAAACACACTACAAAGGCATTTTTACTTTTATCCTGGAAATTAAACTTTTTGTTTACAAAATTAGACTTACAATTTTTTGAAAAATGACCCAACTTATTACATTATAACATCTTACATTTCTACATTCACTTTTCTTATGACCGACTTTACCGCACTCATAACACTTAATGACCTCACTTTTCACAACACTATTACGCACTGCACTTTTAAACGGCTTGTATCTGGCTGCCAACGCTGATGACGATGCTGCCGGCTCCTTGCTCTTAATGCGTTCCTCCTCAGCTAACAACCTGGCGGTCAACTCGTTGATGTTCTGCTTCTCTTGGTCAACGCTCTCCCATGCACTAACAAAGTGGCTGTATTCCTCGGGCAGTGACATAATAATCTTGGTTGCCAACATCTGGTCATCAATTTTGTGATTCAATTCCGCCATCTTACTGGCCAGGTTTTGTAAATAAGAAATGTCCCCCAACGAAGTTCCCGGAGTATACGTATACGAGAAGAATTTCTGTTGTATCAAATGTAGACTGCTCGCCGACTTCAACTCAAAAATAGTAAGCAGCTTGGTTCATATTTCAGCGCTCGTGTTGCAATTGACCACATGCAACATAACTGCCTCCGATAGCCTTATGACTATTATAGATTGCGCCTTTGCATCCTTCTTCTTCCAGTTTTCGTCGTCTGTTTTTGTTACTGCGTCTCTATCTCCCACAAGCCCTGACTCACAAGCAGGACTTTGGTTTGTAAACGCCAAACATTCCAGTTATTAGCGCCTTCCAACCTCATGGCGGCGGCCACGCCGCGCCGACGCCCTACATATTCTTTGTAGCTTACTGTATTTACGCAAAATCGTTCCTGGGCCCATAACCTCTTGGAGAGGTGGAGAGGATATTGCTGGATTCGGCGATAGAATTGAGTCGGTTACTGCGACTGTCATCTTTGAGCAGGCAGGTGTTGAATTCCCCATAAGAACGAGATGTTGGTAAGTCGGCATTAATTCCTCTAGTAGTAACTCGAGTTCAGGAAAATTGTTTATTGATGCCGATGGACTGTACATTATTCCCAACAAGAGTCTAGAATGGGAGATGGTAACCTCTATAAAAAGGTATTCTACTGGTATATTTGCCCTGAGATAGAAAGCAACACCACCACCAACTCGATCTTGACGATCATTTCTAATCAGGTGAAAACCTGGTAATGCATACGAAGTAGACGGCAAACACTGCTGTTACCAGGATTCCGACACAAGAATAGCATGTAAATAGTTGTTAGTGAACGTACTAAGCATATCGGGATCATGTGCAGGAATACTCTGGGCATTAATATAGACGATGTTAAAGTTATTAGGAAACTGGGAAAAACAAGATACCAAGGATTCATCAAGGGAAGAGGAAGTATTTTGAAAGCTGTCATCACTCTCCGAAATATCAAGAAAGGTCATAAATGACGAATTTGTTGAATTAAGAAAACTGTCATCGGGTGAATTACTCATTCAATAATATTAAATTAATAATATAAATATAAAATATAATAAATTAAAGTATAACTATCTCAAAATAATAATAATAATAATATAATAACCTGTAGCGTACTTCTAACATTATATTATATTTATCTATGTTATAACACACACATTTATAAAAACTAAATATATAAAATTAATTACAATATCTACATTATATAATATTTACATCTATGTTATTTATTTAAGTATATATTAACAAATATAAACATGCCGGTCCGATACCAGTTTATCGATATCAAAAAAGGATATTTATCGACCTGTCCATCTCACTAGCTATCGCAAATTCCTTTGTTCTCTCGCTGCGCCTGCGCACCGCGTGGCGCATCGAACCAGTCGGAATCTAACCACGACGCGGAGCGCACGCTACTTTTCTCTGCCGCTTAAATACGTACACGCTTGCTTTATTTCTCGCAAATTATTTATGTACTTTCCTTCGCTTGTGCTGTGATAACCACTAACTATTTCCTACGCTATTTACTGTGCTAAGTGTTTCTTCTGTGCCTTCTATTTCTTATGTGTATCGGACTTGTGCTATTGGATTATTATAACCGTACTTAAAGTGAGTCAAAGTTTTATTTCACCAATTCACAACCTACAATACCATAGTGGTGACCCCGAAATTGGACAATGGACAAAGAATGCCACGATGCACCCCCGACCGCTACTCGCCCAACGGCCGGTCGGTCGGTCAATAGTGATGGGAACGATACGATACAAAATGTCGACGTTTTTAAAGTCAGCACAAGACTCCCGCCGTTCTGGCCTGAGGAGCCTGAAATTTGGTTCGCCCAAGTTGAAGGTCAATTCTCCATATCCGGGATCAGCAGCGACACTACCAAATTTAACTTCGTCATCAGCCAGTTGGATAACCAATACTCTAGAGAGGTTAAGGATTTAATAATAAACCCACCACCTACGGAAAAATACCAGACTCTTAAAACTGAGCTGATCAAGAGGCTTACAGCGTCCAAGGAGAAGAAGTTAAAGCAACTCCTGATGCACGAGGAGCTTGGAGATCGTAAGCCGTCTCAGTTTCTCCGGCATCTCAAAAGCCTCGCTGGTTTTGACGTTCCTGACGACTTCCTGAAGACAATATGGTTGAGCCGCCTTACTCACGGTATTCAAACGGTGCTAGCAGGTCAGCCCACTTCGACATGCATCGATGATCTTGCAGACCTTGCTGACCGTATCCAAGAGTTAGCCGCACCGTCACCTGTGGTAGCTTCTACAAGTACAGCAGTTGCTGGTTCATCTTTGGACGCACTTACGAGAGAGGTCGCCGAACTCAGAAGACAGTTCCAGAAGTTGAGTACAGAGAGGAACAGCAGATCCCACTCGAGGTCGAGGAGAGCACTTCGTCCTAGATCGTCCTCGAGGTCCCAGCGTTCTCAATCCAGCTACAGGCAGCATCCTATATGCTGGTATCACGGGAAGTTTGGAGAGAGAGCCAATAAATGCATCACGCCGTGCGACTACAAACCGGGAAACGCCATGGGCGGTCGATAATGGCGACTTCTGACTGCCCTACTACCCCAACTGGTCGCCTGTTTGTTACGGACCGAGCTTCGAAGGTGCAGTATCTAATCGATACTGGAAGCGACCTCTGCGTCTTCCCCCGGTCCCTTCTGCGCGATGGTCGTGCAAAGACGGACTACGAGTTGTGTGCTGCAAATGGTTCCGGTATTGCTACTTACGGTTATGTACATCTTAATTTAGACTTTGCTTTACGTAGAATATTTAGTTGGCGTTTCGTAGTTGCAGATGTTACTAAACCAATAATAGGAGTAGATTTTCTGAACTTTTATAACCTTATTGTTGATTGCCGTAATAAACGCCTAATAGATAGTACAACTTCTGTATCTGCTGTAGCTAAAGTAGTTAGTCATAATTGTCTATCTTCTGTAAAGGTTCTGACTGGTGATTCCCGGTATCATAAAATCCTCGACGAATTTCCCGAGATCACTCGACCTACTGGTATCCACCGTGACATTACACACAACACACTCCATCATATACGCACAACACCTGGCCCTCCAGTTGCATGTTCACCCCGTAGGTTAGCACCGGACAAACTAAAAATTGCCAAACAGGAGTTCCAGTCCATGCTCGCCAATGGTACAGCCCGACCATCACAGAGTCCTTGGGCGTCCCCACTTCACCTGGCGCCTAAAAAGGATAATGGTTGGCGACCCTGCGGCGATTACCGTATGTTGAACGCCCGCACGATACCGGATAAGTATCCGATCAAGCATATCCACGACTTTGCTCACAACCTCGTCGGTTGTAAAGTTTTCAGCACAGTGGATTTGCTGAAGGCCTACAACCAAATTCCTGTCAATCCAGCCGACATTCCGAAGACCGCAATCTCAACGCCATTCGGTTTATACGAATTCCCGTATATGACCTTCGGACTTCGGAATGCCGGCCAAACTTTTCAGCGGTTTATGGACGAGGTTACCAGAGATTTGGATTTCACATTCTGTTACCTGGATGACATACTTGTTTTCTCTAGAGATGAGCTCCAGCACGAAAACCATCTTCGCCAGCTATTCACCAAGCTGAAAGAGTACGGCTTGCAGGTAAACACGGCAAAATGCAACTTCGGGCAAACAGAGGTAACATTCTTAGGGTCATCCATTTCTGAGAAAGGTTCTAAGCCACTTGAATCAAAAGTTCAAGTAATTAAGGACTTTCCTGCTCCTACGACGGTAAGGCAACTCAAAGCATTTTTAGGTATGCTAAATTTTTACAGAAGGTTCCTCCCACGGGCTGCTGAAATTCAAACTCCTCTTCACTATTATCTGGCTGTGTTAAAGGATCACAACCAATCCTTTTGGCAGATGAGGCCCTTCAAGCTTTCAATAAGTGTAAGGAAAGCCTCGCTAACGCTGCCTTACTTGCTCACCCTGACTGTGCCGCAAAACTTGCCTTGGTGACGGACGCCTCTGATAAGGCAATCGGCGCAGTCCTTCAGCAACTCAAGGATGGTGCTTGGCAACCTCTCGCATTTTTCTCGCGAAAGCTAAGCCCATCCCAAGTTAAGTATTCGCCTTATGACAGGGAGCTACTTGCCATTTACGAAGGCATAAAATACTTTAAGTATATGCTCGAGGCCCGCCATTTTGTTATATACACGGACCATAAGCCGATTAGCTTCGCATTCCACGAGCGGAAGAAAAGCTGTTCGCCTAGGCAATATCGGCATTTAGATTATATAGCCCAATATTCTACTGACATTCGCCATATATCCGGCAAGGATAACATTGTCGCGGATACCTTGTCGCGTATAGAAGAATTGCAGGCGCCGGTGAACCTCGAGAGTTTGGCTAAAGGTCAAGCATCTGACCCAGAGCTGCAGAAACTGCTCACCGAAGGCTCATCTCTGCGCTTGGAGAAACTTGTTGTGCCTGGAAGTCGTATTTCCATTTACTGCGACGTCAGTACACCGACTTCCAGGCCATTTGTCCCTAAATATTACCGCAAACAAATTTTTGAGAGCCTCCACTCCTTAAGCCATCCCGGTACCATGGCTTCTGCTAAACTCGTCGCAGAACGATTTGTCTGGCCAGGGATTAAACGAGATTGTAGGGAATGGGCACGCGCCTGCCTACCGTGCCAGAGAGCTAAAGTCACTCGCCATGTTAGTGCCCCTCTCGGCTCGTTCCACTTACCTCGCTTTCGGTTTAAGGAAATACATATAGACCTTATAGGCCCACTTCCTGTTTCCCAGGAATATCGGTATTGTCTAACAGCCGTCGATCGATTTACTCGATGGCCGGAGGCAATACCGATCAAAGACATTACTGCGGAAACAGTAGCAAAGGCACTACTGTCGTCCTGGATCTCGCGTTTTGGTTGTCCAACAAGCATTACAACTGACCGGGGTCGTCAGTTCGAATCCGCCTTATTCGCACAGTTGTCGAAAATTACCGGTTTCGAACACAAACGAACCACTGCCTATCATCCCGCATGCAATGGCATGGTGGAAAGGTTCCACCGGCAGCTTAAAGCTGCCATAGTTTGCCATGCCAATGAGAGATGGACGGAGACCTTGCCATGGGTTCTGTTAGGTATAAGAACCGCGTTTAAAGACGACCTCCAGTGCTCATCGGCCGAATTGGTATATGGAGAGACCCTAAGGTTACCAGGCGAGTTCTTTGAACCTGCCGTTGGTGGTACCACGGACATCTCCGACTTTACCGCTCGGCTGAGACAAGTTGCCGATAAAGTTAGACCAGTACCAGCTTCACGGCATTGTCAGCCAAAGGTATTTGTCTTCAAGGAACTCGCAACCAGTGATCACGTCTTCCTCCGCGAAGACGCATTACGTGGGTCCCTTCAACCAGCCTACACCGGCCCATTCAAGGTGTTAGAAAGAAGCGACAAACTTTTGAAAATACTTCAAAAAGGTAAAGAAGTCACCGTTTCAATAGATCGTGTCAAACCAGCTTTCCTTCTTCCTGATCTTCCTGAATCCGACCCTTTGCCAGAGGTACCTAAGAGCTACACAACTCGTTCCGGACGTAGGGTACAGTTTACTCAGTTTTATCGCCCTTGACGGTCTCTGGAGGGGGGTGGTGTAGCGTACTTCTAACATTATATTATATTTATCTATGTTATAACACACACATTTATAAAAACTAAATATATAAAATTAATTACAATATCTACATTATATAATATTTACATCTATGTTATTTATTTAAGTATATATTAACAAATATAAACATGCCGGTCCGATACCAGTTTATCGATATCAAAAAAGGATATTTATCGACCTGTCCATCTCACTAGCTATCGCAAATTCCTTTGTTCTCTCGCTGCGCCTGCGCACCGCGTGGCGCATCGAACCAGTCGGAATCTAACCACGACGCGGAGCGCACGCTACTTTTCTCTGCCGCTTAAATACGTACACGCTTGCTTTATTTCTCGCAAATTATTTATGTACTTTCCTTCGCTTGTGCTGTGATAACCACTAACTATTTCCTACGCTATTTACTGTGCTAAGTGTTTCTTCTGTGCCTTCTATTTCTTATGTGTATCGGACTTGTGCTATTGGATTATTATAACCGTACTTAAAGTGAGTCAAAGTTTTATTTCACCAATTCACAACCTACAATACCATAAACCTAATTATACAACATAATACATACCGGCAGCCTTAGAGCATTTAACCAAAGGAGATGGCATAGCAGGACTTTCCCCTCAGGCAAAATCTTGGTCATAGCGATGGTCATAGTCGTGAACAAAAGTACCACGCACGGTACTTGATCATTCTGTGTCGCTCTGTCATGTGTTCATGTGCTCCACAAAATGGAGATTTGTTCGGTTTTGTTGTGTAAACGACGTTCAGAAACTTCGAATTTACGTTTACATGGGATTTCATATCACCTGTTAGTATTTTTGGCAATTTACTACACTATTTATTGATATTTTCGAATTTTAACCTTGATCGTAACGACACTTTAAACGATAGCAAATGTAAACAACGAATACGAAAAATGGTTAAAATAATACAAAGAAAAGAGGATTTTAAGAACTGGCACCAGCAATGTTTTAGTAAATACGGTCTTAGAAGAAATCCTAACTAGGATCTAGATACCTAAAGCCTCATTTACACGATACCATTTTCTTGCACGATCAATAGCAATAATTGAATACAATAGTGGAAGCGCAATATTTGCATTTCAATAATTGTAAGCAACTGTTTACACGTTGATATTATTTATAAAGTTGAACGCCATTATTGAATGCAAATCTTGAAAAGAAATAATTGCCAGCGTGTTTTGTTTACATTGATACAATAATGGTAAGGAGATTATCGCTTTCAAGAATTGTCTTGTCTAAACATCGACTTGAACGTTCCTGTTCCATTTACTGGCACGTTGCTTCAAGAATTGACCGTATTTGCTCAGACGAATATTTTCATTCAAGTGTTTGACGTCTTCGGATAAAATGACTATCAAAGTCAAGTGAGAAAACTTTTGAATACAAGTATTGCACAAGAAAATATTGTATGTACAGTTTAAACCGAGAACATTCTTGAATGCAAAACTTGCCTAGTAGAGAAAGAATATGGCATGTTGTTTATACGCTGCAATTCAAGTATTGCTTCTACGTAATTGTACGCTACAGGCAAGAAAATGGTATCGTGTAAATGAGGCTTTAATCTCTACCTAGCATTAAATCCTACTAATATTATAAACGTGAATGTTTGTTTGCATGGATGGATGTTTGTTACTCTTTCACGTAAAAAATACTGGATGCATTTGGATGAAACTTAGCAGAAACTTAGGTTGTACATCAGAATAACATATAGGGTACTTTTTACCGCATGAAAACTTCTCATTCACACGGGAAACCGACTTCCACGCGAATAGAGTCGCGGGCGGCCACTAGTATTATTAATTTCTTAATAATACTAGTATTTCCTTTGCCTTTGCCTTTGCCTCTGCCTCTGCCTCTGCCTCTGCCTCTGCCTCTGCCTCTGCCTCTGCCTCTGCCTCTGCCTCTGCCTCTGCCTCTGCCTCTGCCTCTGCCTCTGCCTCTGCCTCTGCCTCTGCCTCTGCCTCTGCCTCTGCCTCTGCCTCTGCCTCTGCCTCTGCCTCTGCCTCTGCCTCTGCCTCTGCCTCTGCCTCTGCCTCTGCCTCAGCCTCAGCCTCAGCCTCAGCCTCAGCCTCAGCCTCAGCCTCAGCCTCAGCCTCAGCCTCAGCCTCAGCCTCAGCCTCAGCCTCCGCCTCCGCCTCCGCCTCCGCCTCCGCCTCCGCCTCCGCCTCCGCCTCCGCCTCCGCCTCCGCCTCCGCCTCCGCCTCCGCCTCCGCCTCCGCCTCAGCCTCAGCCTCAGCCTCAGCCTCAGCCTCAGCCTCAGCCTCCGCCTCCGCCTCCGCCTCCGCCTCCGCCTCCGCTTGACTTTAACTTTAACATCGAAAAGTTAATTTGGTTAATTTCGTAAATTTCGTAGATTCCGTTAATTTCGTTAATTTCGTTAATTTCGTTAATTTCGTTAATTTCGTTAATTTCGTTAATTTCGTTAATTTCGTTAATTTCGTTAATTTCGTTAATTTCGTTAATTTCGTCAATTTCGTCAATTTCGTCAATTTCGTCAATTTCGTCAATTTCGTCAATTTCGTTAATTTCGTTAATTTCGTTAATTTCGTTAATTTCGTTAATTTCGTTAATTTCGTTAATTTCGTTAATTTCGTTAATTTCGTTAATTTCGTTAATTTCGTTAATTTCGTTAATTTCGTTAATTTCGTTAATTTCGTTAATTTCGTTAATTTCGTTAATTCCGCTGATTTCATTTTTAAATATGATAAAAGTGATGTCTTAGTTTAATTCGTTGAATGTGATTTTAGTTTTGTAAAGATAAAAAATTTAAGTTTTAAGATTATCAGGAATCAAGTTACGGCCAACCAATATTGAGTTATCATCTTAAACTAACAAGTGACTATTTAATATTTTTGTTTGTTCTATCAATTTTTTAATTCATTCAGTCTCTGGTTTTGAGCAAATAAATGTTGTGTATGTGACCTAAGTGTGTGAGCACATAACATTAAACTCACTTTTATGCTTTCAATATAAAGCTTTAAAACAGTTTAAATTCTTTCATTTCTCTTTCACGTTTCCCCCAAACGTTAGTCATTGATTAGAGTTCAATCTACACTTTTACCTTGTACCTACTTTAGATATATTTTTATGATTGTTACTTGTTTTGTGAGCCTAATATAATAAATAAACTAATGTAGTTAAATTTGATATAATATTGTATTTTTAATGAATATACTCTTTAAATAGATTTTGCAAACATTGCCGATACGAAGTAACGAAACGTATTTTTTTTACATGTGTCAGCCTACGTCTCTATCTACAGAGTACTTCATGTATATGATATCATGTAACTGTAATGAGCTAACAGCTTAAAAGAACGCCCTCTTTACTTTTTATCTTTAATGTAATTGTTTATTCAAAGGGCAGGTTCCAAGTTAAGGTAGGTTCAAGTCGTAAACGTACGAAACCTATGAGCTAATGCTTAAACTCGTAAGTAAGCGCTTACTCTTAATATTTGTAAAAAAAGCATCCCAATGCTAGAAAAGACTAACATAATGATAAAATACAATTGATTAACTTCGAAAGTTGTTTGTACCCTTCAAACAATTTGAATTTTCCTTTATCAATATAACGCAGTTTCTACGTAGGTACCTACGTAGTTTTGACATTTGTCAGGTTCCAATTTGTTAATGAGCTGTAGACTCATTTAATGAATGTTTACGCACTCGGTCGCCGGTTGCGGCCTACGTTTCGGTCGCCGAGAGACTGAGTCGCCGGCGACAAGTCGACAGTGCGTATTGGCTCGTAAGGTTAAGACTGGGAAGTAGAAATGACTGTTTGGAATCGATTTACAAAAATCGTTTTTTCAATAAATCTCTTAAAATCGTGCGATGCTATCTTGTAAGTTAAAGGACTACCTAGTTGTATTATATCTTCGAATGAAGCGACTCATATAATATTGATCGATCTTCGCTTAGAAGCTCGATTGATCACAAATTATATTAGCGTGGGTGTTTTTTTTACCAGCAAAATAATATTGTTTTTGTCTCATTAAAAAACGTGTTTGTGTAAAGGAGTTTACAGTAATAAGTTAAACCAACGTTTTTTTTACTATGCTATGAGTAGAAAATTGGAAGGGGTACCTACCTAGATAATAAATAATATATACTGACGACCCACTAGTTGGGGATAGGGTCTCGGATAGAGTTATTAGTCTTGAATTATAATATCAATTTTCAAACTTGATATATTGTATCCAAAATAACGTTTTCACCGAAAACTTAACTGATTCATTTGGGTCTATCCTTCTAGGAAATTAGTATTTTCTGTATTGGAAGTGTCAAATAGTGTCGGTTTGAGCGACGAAGCCTCGGGTCCGAATCTATTGAATTCATGATGGATTACATGAATTATCAAGAACCTTAAACCGTCAAAAAATGTGCTATTACTTCATATTTATGTAATCTCTAAAATATGTGTAAAACAACAATTTAGAATTGGCATTTATGTATTAGTAATAATTTGTGAACACTGACATGAATTTATTCATTAATAATAATAATAATAAATCTCCAGACTAACACACCAATTATGTGGCCCTAACGTAAGTTGCAGTAAGCACTTGTGTTATAGGTACCACATAATGGACTAGGGGAGAACCTAGTAGAACCACCCAGACACGAGCCAATATCGAAAAATCATTTTAACGACATTGGCCCGACCCGGGGATCGAACCCGGAACTATCCGCTTAGCAGTCCGGTGATATATATTTTCGGGTAGTTGTTGAAAACACACACAATAAAAAGTGCTCTGTTAATTTTAATTAATTTATTGATTAATATCACTAATTTATGATCTACACAAGTGGTTAACGACAGTACCTGCCTGCAGCACTTATTTAATCTTGTATCAAGACTATTTACACAACACACACAATGGAGTCAGTTGAACAGTCAATAGAAGACATGGTCAAAATGTTTCACACCCAAATGGCGGCTTTCCAGCAAGAACTTCAGAAGGTCTCCGGCAGTGGGTCAACATCATCACTGGAAACTCGCTTTGGTACCTTTCAGAAGTTTCTCCTCACCTCTGTAAAATCACTTCAACAGCAAGTACAGATGATTGCTCGCGATTGTGACCGCCTTGAAATGCACAACCGAAGAAATATCCTTTTAATTCATGGGGTTCCAGAGACAGAGAAGGATGTACATGCTGCTATAGTGGATGTTTTCACAGAACGGTTACAGTTATTGAACTTTTCCAAGGCTGGGTTAATTCGGTGTCATCGTATGGGAAAGACCATAGTCTCAGGCAAACCACGTCCAATCTTGGCTGAATTAAGTGATGTACATCTCCGTGATAAGGCTTGGGCCAACAAAACCAAGCTCAAAGGTTCTGGAATCACACTGTCGGAGTTCTTGACAAAGATACGACACCAGGCCTTTATGACTGCCCGCCAAAAGTACGGCATATCACGATGCTGGACTAGGGATGGAGCCGTCTTTATATTGGACTCTGCAGGCTCTAGACATCGTGCTGTCACCGTGGCAGATTTGGATGCCATTCCTGACGTGCCTGCACCTTCGCCAAACCGAGGTATTGCTGACAAAGTTCCAGACAAGAACAAGGTATTGCCAAAACAAAGCCGACGACTGCTTGCCAAAAAATAATTAGCTTTTTACTTTACTCGTTTATAAATTGTTCCTTTTACATTAGATATTGTTTTTTATTTAATTCAAGGTTGTTTTGCCGTGTTGATTGACATAGACTAACATAACATGTCAGTTCTTATTGTAAATGTCATTGTCACTCTGTGTCAGTGTTGCTTGTTTACAAGTTTTTTGTTGTCAATTTTATAATAATTGTAAAATATTTTATTTCCTTTTTTCCTCTTATTATTGTAAAACAACGATGATGTTTTTGGTAAGTTATTTATGTTTAAAACTCCAACGTATCTATAAATATTTAAGTAGTCTAATTTATTTATTTTTCTGCTGCCGGTAGGTATAACGTAACATTTATTATTATCGAATTGTTATATATTTATTTAGATAAATTAACTTACATAAATACTTTTTAAATTTTCACTTTTTTTTTTTATATATATAATTATATACATATATATTATAATTATTATTTTTAAGTAAGTGCATTATTTAATTTATATAATGACTAGCTCAGCAGATAATAGTTTTCATGACCAAACGGTTTCGTCTTCTTTTGTGACTTGCAGTGATGTTTCGGAGAGTGATGACAGCTTTCAAAGCACCTCCTCCTCCTTAGATAAATCCCTTGTATCCTGTTTTTCCCAGTTTCCCAATAACTTCAACGTCGCATATATCAATGCCCAGAGTATTCCTGCACATTATCCAGATCTGATAACCACCTTTGATAATCCTCATTTACATGCCATTCTTGTATCGGAATCCTGGTTACAAAACTGTCTGCCTTCCACTTCTTATGCATTACCAGGGTTTCATATGATACGAAATGATCGTCAGGGACGAACCGGAGGTGGTGTTGCCGTTTACCTCAGGGCCAAAATACCTTATAACGTCGTTAGATTGTCCGATGCAAACTCTCCTGTTGAGTATTTATTTGTGGAAGTGACAATCTCACATTCAAAACTGCTGTTAGGTATTATGTACAGCCCGTCGTCAAAGGTAAACTATTTCCCTGTTTTGGAGTCACTATTCGAGGAATTGCTGCCGTCGTACCAACATGTGGTATTGATGGGTGATTTTAATACCTGCTTGCTCAAGGGTGACAGTCGCAGTAATCGTCTTATATCCATCACCGAATCCTGCAACATTCATATTCTTCCTTCCAATCCAACCCACTTCTATCCTAACTCCATTCCATCGCTCCTGGACCTTTGTATGGTATCCTCTCCACAACATGTTGCCTTGTTTGGACAACATAGCGCGGAAGCGTTTTCATATCACGATCTCCTTTACATGTCCTACAAGCTCCGCTGTCCAAAGACAAAACCTCGTATCCTCCTGCAACGTAATTTTGGTGCAATGAATCTGGTAAAGCTTGCTGCTGATGCTGATAAGATTGACTGGGGTATTGTTGAGAAACAACTAACCATTCATGATCAAGTATGCGTATTCAATAGTCTGCTGACTCAGCTATACAATGTGCATGCTCCTGTCAAACCGGTTAAAATCAGGCATCTTCCTGCTCCATGGCTTACGACTGAGTTAAAATCTTTAATGTCGGAAAGAAATCGAGCTAAATCAAGATTCAAGAGGAAACCCACTGACAACAACCGTGAAGTGTATCGAAGGCTACGCAATCGTTGTAATACAGCTTGTAGAGATGCACAGCGACGCCATATCCACAACTCTATTGATAATCCGGATCCCAAAAAGGTCTGGAGATTTCTTAAAACACTAGGTATTGGTAAACAATGCAATGATTCCCTACCACCCAACTTAGATATTGACTCTCTTAACCAACACTTTGTAAGCACTCCGCTATGCGCAGATGTTTTGAAGACTGCCACAATATCAAAAATCTCTTCTCGTCCATTACCTAGTTTTCCTCAATTCCATTTTTGTCAGTTCGCTGATTGTGATATTAAGAGAAACATCTTAGCTATAACATCTAATGCTGTAGGCTGTGATCACGTTAGTCGGAAAATGATCCTGCCCATTATTGACATCCTTACTCCCATCATTACCAAAATCTTAAACTTCTCGATAAAAACTTTTACTTTTCCTGACATCTGGAAAGATGCGGAAATAATTCCTTTGCCCAAGTCCAAAAATCCTACCTCCTTCACCGACTACAGACCGATCTCCATACTTCCTTTCCTTTCCAAAGTCCTAGAACGATTAGTGCACCAGCAGCTTAACAGCTTTCTGGTATCTAATAATCTACATAATCCTTATCAATCTGGCTTTCGTCCTGGTCACAGCACAGTTACAGCACTGGTTAAAATTACCGACGATATGCGAGCATCTATGGAGACTCAACAACTCACTTTGCTAACTTTACTGGATTTCAGTAATGCCTTTAATACTGTTGATTTCGACATAATGCTTGCAGTCTTGCGTTCTCTTAATATATCTCCAACAGCAACTGAATGGTTTCACAGTTACTTGCGTGGACGTCGACAGCGTATATCTGTTGATGATAAGCAATCCTCGTGGTGTGAATTGAACTGCGGCGTTCCGCAAGGTGGCGTGCTGTCCCCACTTCTTTTTAGTTTCTTCATAAACTCTATCACATCTCACATAACTTCTCTCTACCATCTGTATGCAGATGACCTACAAATATATACACACTCGTCATTGGAAAACCTCAACTTCTCAGTTGCGCAAACAAATATTGATTTAGACATGATAAATGGCTGGAGTAGAAGCTATGGAGTTAAGGTTAACCCATTTAAGACACAGGTCATAATCATAGGAAGTAGACAAATGTTAGACAAAATTGACTTTCAGCAACTTTCTAATGTTTACTTTGATGGTGTCAAGATTCCGTACAGCACTACTGTTAAGAATCTTGGCATTATTTTAGACAGCACACTTTCGTGGAAACCTCAGGTCGAGCAGATAAGCAGAAAGATGTTTGCTGCAGCTGGTAGTCTTAGACGTCTTAGTAGCGTGCTGCCCATTGCTACCAAAATTACGCTTGCTCAATCTATTCTCCTTCCCATCCTCGATTACGCTGATTCGTCATTTGTGGATCTGAGCGAGGAACAGCTTAATAAACTAGAACGGCTCCAAAATATGTGCATTCGCTTTATCTTTGGATTGCGTAAATTCGATCATATCTCAGAATACCGCAACAGACTTGACTGGCTTCCTATCCGCCTCCGCAGGAATACTCACTTCCTTTTTCTCCTATACCGTGTGCTGAATGATTCACAAACTCCGAAATATCTCAAAGAGAACTTCACTTACTGGCACGAGAGTCACAGCCATAGCCTGCGCAGTACCTCCTCCTTAATTCTAGCAACACCAGTTAATCATTCTAATTTCTATAATAATTCTTTTACAGTTCAGGCTATTAGACTGTGGAACTCACTTCCTGTAGAAACCCGGCATTGCAAAACACTGCAGCAATTTAAAGGGAAAGTTTATAGCATTTTAAAACTAACTCTTAATAGGTATAAAGCATTTAGTCATTATAATATCGGTAGTTATTCACTTCTATAATATGTATATTATTATCTTACTAATTTATGTATGTTTATAAATTATAATATACTTGTAATATATATAATATATAATGTATGGTATATATGTATTTATATTTGTGTTTATATAAGTACTATTGTATATATTTGTGTGCATTTTATGTATTAAAAATTTGTTACTATTTATTTATCAGCACATCTGTTTGTTTTTGCTTTAGATTTAACCACTTACCTGTTATTTTATTAATTGCACCTATCCGATTTCTCCTTTTGTATTTTACTTTAAGATAAGGTTTGCCTGGGAGAGATTGCTCAGAGCAATAAGGCCACCTTTTGCTTTTTTTTTTATTTTATTTCCGTGTATATTATTTTGTTTATTGTGCAATAAAGAGTATTCTATTCTATTCTATTCTATATACCGCTGCACCGCAGAGGTCGTCATTCTCATTCTCTCATTACAGCAACCATACGTTTTCGAGTATCAGATATACTCATAAGTAATATCAACTCATATTGTAAGTAATCTGCATTTCAACACACATTGGTAATTACCAGATTAATTAATCGAAGTTTTCTTTCAGATTTCAAGATACAAAACGCACTTTAGCTTGCGTAAATTTTCAGATACATGATGCAACTGTTTGAAACTCGGAATCTTAAATAGAACATTTTTAGAATCCGTATTGCTTTGTAGAATCACAATACCGTGATGGGGGATAAGCCCCGCCAAATCTTCAAATGCCTTCTGTTCTGAGATAAAAGATCAAACGACTTCTTGCTATATATAAATAGGTATTTCTACAGGATTATTCATTTACAAAATTATATTATTGGAACTTTCTGGTTTTACGTTGTACGTCTTCAAATTAATACCAAATAATTAAGTTTCCAAATATCAATTTCAAACAATAATGAAGCAATTAAAAGCTAGGCTGCTACCCAAACATTAACAATAAAATATATTTTTTCGAACCAATTGCGAAATTGTTACGTAATAAAATATTTTGGGATAGAAAACTGCTTTCAAAAGAAACTCAGTTGACTTCAAGTTATGAAGTAACCGAATAATCCGCGTAACTAAGTTAAGTTATACGAAAATCTTTTAAACATTCTGTTTGACTCCGATAACGCTGGGTTTTAACATTTCAAATTCTTTCCTGCTTTTCTTGAGCCACAAAATGGAATCTCCTAGTTACTCGTATAATGTTACAAGTTTTCTTTTTCGTCTTCACAAAATGTTTTACCAAAATATATAATAATTAATATGTTCACTATTTTTCTATTATATTAAAATGTGTTAAGTATATTAAGATACTAAACTTAAAGATATGAAATAGCGAGTGTATGGAACGCGTTCATTTTCTTAATATTTTACTCACTTCCTTGTTACGCCTATTTTGCTGACACCATAATAAAGATTTCGATGTCTTAAATGTAAAGACGTGCATACATACATCACTACTGGTAAATCTTGAAAGACACACAGAAGTTTCTAGCCACTTATCTTAGAGTTAATTTTAGAAAGCCTAACACTTCCAAAGTGCAGCCCTTTCTAAAGTGTACGTGTCGTACAAGGGTAGGTACGTGTTTATCAGCAGTGCTCCGATCTACGAGTATATCTACGAGCATTTGTTTTTCGTCGGAATTGGAGGAGTAAGTAGGCAATGCCAAGAGTAGGTGCTAGATACTCTAGAAATAGTAGGAAAAGTTTTTGGTATCGATTAGAGGGACAAATTGCAACCCATGAATACTAACAAATTGTTTCGAAGATTTTGAATGAAGCTAATACAAAAAAAAAAAAGTAAAAGGCAGTTTTTTTGTTTTTTATTCTTTTTTTCGTAAAATCTGATTTTATCTACTAGTTAGTTATAGTAGCATTACCACATGAGTAAATAAACTGAACAGAGACAAAGCTTCTAAAGAGCTATCAAAATTTATACCTATTTTGGTAGGGTTGGCACAATTGAATAAATTAAAAATATTAATGTACTTTTTTTTCAAATTTTTTATTAAAATAGGTTTTTTTTACAAATTACATACTCTAAATATTTTTTTTTTATTACTTTTGGTTTTTAATAATTTGTTGTGTCTTTTAATCGAATGATAAATTCTAAATCTAATATAAAGTTTTTTCAAATAAACCAATGGGAAACACTCACATGGCATATGAAATGTACAATCTTGCAAACGTGCTAATATGTCATTACCAATATTAACATTTTTAATATGAAGATCAAAATAAACTTTTTAAATACTAAAAAAAAACTTTTTAAATACTAAAACAAAAGTATTACTACGTATTATGTGAGAAACTCGAAAACAAAAACAAAACACGCACAACGTTCGAGCGTCGCGTCACGCCTGCACGCCCTGAGATTGACCACTGGCTGATCTAGTTTGAAGCGGTTTCGGCTCATACGTGACAAGCGGCCAGTGGTCACGCACACACACGCGTTGCACTTGTAGTGATGTACCTGTCACAGCGCATTCGTATGTAGCTTTGTCTCTGTTCAGTTTCTTTACTCATGTGGCATTACTAACACAGCACGCGAGTCACCCACCCACAGTTTTTGTTGAGTTACATTTTTTGCCCGTCTATGACATACTCGTATCTCGTAGTATTAAGTTACAAATATACAGGATACCTAAGTGATAGGTTACTTACCAACTTTAATTTCTAAAAAACCTTTTAATAATGACAAGACCATCTTATTCCAAATATCTAGAATCAACCTCTGTCTTGCAAAAGATTACCATTTAAATTAAGTACCTACCTAATAAACATATATCAGCTGGAAATGTGAAAACCACATTCAAGGGTCCAAAGAGCCGCAAGGTCGGATTAAACCAATAGACCACAGAACTTGGACAAAGGACCCTATGGCCAAGCAAGGCTTAGCCCGGTACAGGGAGGGTAAAAAGTGTCGCAAATAAATAGAATTGAAATTAGATTAGTAAAATTGTAGTTGAAAGGCAATTTTTATGTGTTGAGTTAGCGATTCATCGAACTGTGGTATGTAGTGTTAAGCGTGATTTGGTTACATAATAAATTGAAATTGTAATTAATATTTTTAGATGATACTTTACTTTTTTTATATTTTTTATAAACGAACGTTTCCTGCCTACCGTTGAGATATTTAATAGGTAATTGTAAAGAATTCCGGGTTCGCTTTAAAAAAATTGAATTCAAATGATAATCATCATTACATAGTATAAATCCAAGTCGCTAATTCTGTCTGTTTGTATGTTTGGCGGATAACTCCTCCTTAACCAGTTGAGGGATTTTAATGCGGTTTTCACCGTCCTTTAGGTAGTTTTTTTAATTAAATTTGTAAAAAAAGAACATTCAGAAAAGTTTTTTTTAAGTTAACTAAAACTCAATGTTTCGGGAACAAGTCGCCCAAAATTACACCATTGCGAAGCGTGGGCGGGTCACTAGTATTAATAATAAATAAAAAATGTTTCCATTGTAGACGAATACTTCCAATCTATGGGAAATTCTAAAAAACTAACTTTATGCTTTATTCTAAAAACTACAAAGCCAGACATACTGTATAACCAAGAAATGGGTCGAAGGGTTTCTCTTTTCAGTTTGTTGTTCAGTTACAAATGTCCGTCCCAGTTTTAAAAGTGTTACGCTACGGAAGCGTAGTACAGTCACGCTTGATACGTTTTACGCTACGTTGCTTTCTACTACTGAAGTTTAAGTATTAGTTGAACACATATAAAAGATTACGAACCCTTTTTTAAACGGTTGACGCGTTTTCAGTTACTATTTCAATTGCGGAGTTATTTGAGTGAATACTTTTGAATTAAAGCCTCAATATAAGTGAGTGAATATTTTTGTATTGTACCCGCAATATTAAAATTTAATTCTGCCAAGTCAAACGCTGACTAAACAATTTCACAAGTGTAAAGCGAAGCAGTGTCGGGCTGGGATTACGCCGAGTTGTGGTTCAGGCTTATTACGAGTACTGGCAGCAATTTGGAAGCAACAGAGTTTTAAGGATACCTAGATGAATTGGTTGCGAACTCCAGGTTCAGTAGCGTTAATGGATAATCTGCTTTTGATCACAATCACTTGTTGCAAGCGTGTCTTATACAACTAATTTAACCGCGAACTTAAACCGAATAATTGGGAAGATTGATTTAGTTGATATTAATTAGTTGGAAGACGGTTTCCCATGGGAATGAGAAGTTTTCCCACGGTAAAAAGTACCCTAAATGTAATTCTGATGAAAAACCTATATTACTGTAAAGTTTCATCAAAATCCGTCCAGTAGTTTTTACGTGAAAGAGTAACAAACATCCATCCATACATCCATATATGTATACTCACAAACTTTCACGTTTATAATATTAGTAGGTTTTTTTAATAGTCTAACTAATTTTTAAAATCTTTTATTTCAATTAAGCACTATTGATGAACGTCTTGAATTGATAATATAGTGTAAAAAAGGGGAAATCTATAACTTAGCCTCATTTACACGATACCATTTTCTTGCCTGTAGCGTACAATTATGTCGAAGCAATACTTGAATTGCAGCGTGTAAACAACATGCCATATTCTTTCTCTACTAGGCAAGTTTTGCATTCAAGAATGTTCTCAGTTTAAACTGTACATACAATATTTTCTTGTGCAATACTTGTATTCAATAGGTTTGTCACTTGACTTTGATAGTCATTTTATCCGAAGACGTCCAAAACTTGAATGAAAATATTCGTCTGAGCAAATACGGTCAATTCTTGAAGCAACGTGCCAGTAAATGGAACAGGAACGTACAAGTCGATGTTTAGACAAGACAATTCTTGAAAGCGATAATCTCCTTACCATTATGGTATCAATGTAAACAAAACACGCTGGCAATTATTTCTTTTCAAGATTTGCATTCAATAATGGCGTTCAACTTTATAAATAATATCAACGTGTAAACAGTTGCTTACAATTATTGATTGCAAATATTGCGCTTCCACTATTGTATTCAATTATTGCTATTGAACGTGCAAGAAAATGGTATCGTGTAAATGAGCTCTAATTGTTTTATGTAATGTCGACGATGTTAATAATAATGATTCTACTAATTATCTGTTAGCTTTCTAATAAATAAAAATAAAAATATAATCTTACGTAAATAAAAAATATAACTTTTACAACAATGCTACTCTTTAAACATAATTGTGACTTCCTATAAAATAACACGATACGAATGCAAGAAAAGTGCTGTAAAATTAAATAAAACCACGCCTTTATAAATTCTAACAGCAATAACCCAGCAACTGCTCGCCGTTTACCACTTTCCTCCAGAATACTCCATTCTTCCATCTCTCGCTCCGTTGATAATAAGCCTCCGTCTTGCACCAGGAAACGTCTTTCATCCCGCCGCGGCGAGATATATCTCTGATCTGCCAGCCAATGGGAGATAGAGGGCTGTGACGTCACTGACTTTAGGGACGGTTGGTACAGGCTAATTGAATGGGTTCGAATTATGGACAGCATTTTGATGTGTTTTTTTTGATATTTAAAATCATGACAACACAAAGGGTTACAAGGGGCCGTTTTTTTGGTCTAAGTAAGAATTCAGGCGTCCATTAGGCTTAGACCACTTTAAAGTAGAGCCCGCAAAGCTTGTAAACTTTTACGGCATAAAAAATACCTGGAATTATGTTTTTTTACATGCATGTGTTTTACATTGGTTAGATAATTATGTATTTCATTCTTAACTGCCATCTACTGTGGAAAATAAAATATATTTAACACAATGATATCCATAGCTTGTAAGTTAATATAATAATGCAGATTACTAACTTAACTAACACTAAGACTCATTTTTTCCGTATTATCAATTCTTACCTATTTTTACCAACCAATAGTAGGCCTTCATAGAATTTTATTATCCCTTACAATTAGAATTATCCCAAAAACGTTATAACTACACAGTAATAACCACATTCATACTAAACTAGGCGCTGATAATAAGAAGTAAGATAGTTGGTAGATACCGGAACACAGGGACTCGTGTGACTAATGTTCCTAGCTGACCTCTTTGCTCACATGATGGATAACATGTTTGAATAACATGTTTAAACTAATAGCTGTGTCGCTGAGATGTGCATTTGTGAGTTAAATTTGCTTTTCCTTCCCATCTCAGAATACAGGTCCAGAGCTCTGTTTTCATCCCTGTTTTTATCAGGCTTAACTATAGAAAATTCATTACTTAAATATTTACTGCTGGGTTCTGTGTCGTTTGTATACTTTCTAAAGAGGTAATTAACTACCCATTAATTGGTCAAGTTCTGGCCAACTTGAGCTGCAGTGAGCAATGTCAAACAGTTTGACTCATTACCCAATTAGTGTGTTCCTTTGGCCAACTTATATTTTGTATCTGAGTTATTGAATTTACTATCTTATAGAAAGTTGCGGTACTCTGGTGGTGACTCTGAAATAGCGAAATTAGGTCAAAATTTACAAAGAGACTATAGATATGGTTAATGAAATATAAAGTAGCACAAAAAAACGACCAAACTAAAACATTATAATTGGTTTATATTTGCACGAGAAAACTAGGGACTACGAACTGACCTTAGCATTAATTTAATTAACAACTGCGGGCGCAACGTAAGCCCCATAAATAAATCAAATCCGAGCAGTGAACTTCAGGAAACGTAGTCTTTTTCCTACCTAAGCCGTGATGTTTGAATAATTTAACAATAAATTCCCAATCCATTGTTTCCAGTTGTAGTAGCTTAACGTTAATGTAATTTGACGCGTGCAAACCCGCAAGTGGCTACCACTTCTGCAATAAATCACGAGGGTAGTTCACAGTCATCCATCATATGTAGACCGCATGCAGATGAGAAACACCGCTGCGTGCTACATATTTTAATATCGATGGTAAGTATGTAAACGGTTAAACCAGAACTAAACTGATATACCAGTATCAATTGGTTTTCTTTAAGGAACCTAAATATTTCTTAGGAGTTTTATTTTAATCTTTTTACCTGCTGGACTATTTATTCTATTTGCTGTGATCAATAGCTGAGAGAAAAATTAAAAGTTACGTCAAAAACATCAATCACTGAAGTGTCTGCCAGACAATTCCGTGTTTTGTAATTATGTTGAATTTGATTTTTATATAAAACTGTGTTTATAAACCTATAAACCTTTATGTGATCCATCATGCAAACTTCGCGCATAGGAATGTAATTTATCGGTTATTAATGACCAGCATCTTAGTGATTGAAAGCAAAATGACTTCTATTAACAATGATGAAGGTAGGATAGCCCCGGCTGTGAGGAGCTGGATAGACAGAGCCTTCGACTACTTCGAAGACTTCATCAGAAAGACTTTGATCACTATGAGTCTGGTCATAGGGACCTTTGTCGTGCTTCTCATGTATTTGGTCAACTTGATCACGGACAAAACTGTGCCAGGTTAGTGTTAGTATGTAATGTAGGCACTATTTCTTCACGTAAAAAAAACCACTCCTTAGAAAGTTGTTTCCTACGGATGTTTTTGTTAATCACAAACTCAACTTTTATGTAATTGAGTTCTAAATCTGCTATTTAAACTATCCCATTGCATTACTTTTCGATTATTATTTTTTATTTAATTGTGTGCGTATTTTGTTGACGAATTTAGTGTCTATTTTGGAACTATTGATTGGTTTATTGGTTGGTTTCGGGCTTCGAATATGGTGTGCTTACACCTTGTATTAAAAATACTTTTTTTTTCTATACAGATAACAACTTGCCAATAGTGCAATATACCTTTAACTCACAAGTGGAGCTTTTCACTGAAACAGTCAACCAACAAGAATGCAAAAGTGTGATACAAACGGATCTTAAAGAAAACATAGCGCAAGATCTAAATGAACTGGTTAAAGCCCCTGTTGCGGTAGCCATCAAACCTGAAGAGGTGAATCTCTTAATACATTGTTCTCTTAAAATTTTCAGTAAGGGAGACGATAGTGTCGAAATAAAAACAAAATTTTAAAACAATAATAAAAATTATGTTTGTAAAAGCATATCCAAATAACTACCTCATGAATTATAAAAGAATCAATTTCTTTATTTAAACTTTATAACAATACTAATTACCCGAAGCTTCGTCTGATTTTCCCGTATTCCCGGTTGAACTGTCTTTTCAATTCAAATTCATTAATATTGGTCCAGCCATTGTGACGTGAAAGCGGAACATACACATTTTCACATTTATAATATTAAGGATAGGCAACTAACGATTGTTTTGTTCTTAACCTTTTTCTTAATGCAACGCTACCTTACTATAAACATCAAGATCTTATTGCCTTGAAAGGAGTACATTTTTGTAAATGATAAATCAGTTTTATCGATTTTCAGAACAGTTGCGATATCCCAGCTTCATCGTGTATTTTGAGTCGACCAGCCCCTACCATGTGATCTCAAATCGAAAGAAACGTCAAACATATACCAAATTTAGTTGATATTAAATAATTTGATGCTGAAGTATCAAATCAGTCACTTTGATACAGTCCCGAAAAATATGTCAATTTGTATAAATAAAATATTTGACTGAACTTATTTTATGTTTTAATTTATGTTTATGTTAGTCACAGTGCATTGCATTGGTTAGGATGAGTTTTGTAACTTCGCTTCCTCTACAATTATTTTTTATACATACCTTTTTCTACTAACTAGTTATAGTGGGGTGCTAACAACAATAACTTTGGTTGTTTATCCTCATACTTCCCAACTTAGCTAACAAGCTATTAGTCGCATAGTCAGTCAGAAGCCGAGAAGCCGAAATTGTCAAATTAAAGAATCCAAAATTGCCCAAAAGCTTTTAAATTGTCTTAATTACGCTGTCAGTATTTCAAAATGACAAAACCATATAACTAGTTTAAAAGTTCTCTGGAGAAGGATGCCGTAAGACATAATACTATGGAGGTAACTGAAATATCACCATCCTGTCTGTATTAACATCAGGCAGTGAACGATACTTCCTGACCGCAAACGCTGCAGAACTAAGCCTACTGCATTGCTGTCAGATGTGGGCTCCGACTAAAATTTGTAGTCCATAGTAATTTCAAAAAAGCTAATGCTTCTTTCTTGTGTATATAGATTGTAAAGGTGATTGCGTGTACAAAATGTGGAACGAAGAACCATACAACCTCACTCTATGAGAGGTTAGGCCCGTATGACTTGCATCTAGCAATGCCAGCAATCCTAACTTCTATATCCTACTAATATTATAAACGAGCGACCCGCCCACGCTTCGCAATAGTGTAATTTTTGCCGACTTGCTCACGAAATATTGAATTTTGGCTAACTTAAAAAAACATTTTCTAATTGTTCTTTATTTACAAATTTAAATGAATAAATTCCCTAAAAGATGGTGAAAACCGCATTAAAATCCGTTGTGTAGTTTAGGAGGAGTTAGCAGCCAAACATACAAACAGACACAAATAGCGACTTGGATTTATACTATGTAATGATGTAAAAGTTTGTGAGGATGTATGGATGGATGTTTGTTACTCTTTCACGTAAAAACTACTGGACGGATTTGGATGAAACTTTGCAATAATATAGGTTATACATCAGAATAACACATAGGGTACTTTTTACCGCGGGAAAACATCTCATTCCCACGGAAAACCGACTTCCATGCGAACGGAGTCGCGGGCGGCCACTAGTTTTTATATAATTACTAGTGGCCGCCCGCGCCCCGTCTGCAAAGTTTCATCCAAATCCATCAGGTAGTTTTTACGTGTAAGAGTAACAAACATCCATCCATACATCCAGACATCCATCCATACTCACAAACTTTCACATTTATAATATTAGTGGGATTATAATAAATCTTCAGACTAACGCGGCCAAATTATATGCCCCTTAAGTAATCGTTTGTGTTATATTTACCTCAAAATGAACTAAGGGGAAACTTGGTTACACCCCAAAACGACCCAATTTAGAAAAAAACATTTTCATTGAAATGGCTATAAGAGATCAAACCCAGGTCTTTCCGCTTAAAATCCGGTACACATACCGCTGCGCCACAGAGTTCGTCAACTAAAGCTTTATTCAAATCAAATATTAAACTATCCTTAGAGAAGGGTGAAAAAATATTAATATTACATTACCTAATTATTTGAAACATAGATATCCTGTAGCTCTATAAAGCAATTTTTGACTATTTTGCGCGTAAACTCTCTTAAGTCCAAAGAAGTGTACGCTAACGACTTTATGCCGATGCTCTATACTACAATTTGAAAGCATTATTGAATATTCTCAAGTTTTACTTTGCATCCTCTTTAGCTGTAGGCACGCTGTAGGTCCTAAGTGTAGGTCACTCAAAACGTCATTCAAACACAAGTGGCATTGTTGCAGCCACATTTCAGAATGAAAACATGAGTAATATTATAGAAGAATCACTTCAGTGCCCATGCGTTTCTAACGATTAATAAGAAATGTTTTGACACAGTTATTTTGACATATTTATTAAAGTTCTAAGAATTCATGTTTGTAAATATCGCCAAATGATAAATAAAAAATACGATGAAATAACTTAATAAAATGGTTTTGCTAAAATGGCTAAACAACATAAATGTTTTTCTGGTATGTCTTACTACTTTTTTACCAAATTCACTATGTTGCTATTTTGAAAGAGCCACTAATCTATGACCATTTGTTTTTATAGGTCTTTACACAGACTTTGGGCAAAGATATAATCGGTACAATAATATAAAGATCAAAAGCAGGATCAGTACTTCTGCTGCCGTGAAAGATGCTGCCCCTTGTCGCCACATAGACCCGCCACAAACGAAAATTGGAACAATCATAGCTGCAACAGCGATTGTCCTCCTCACTCTTTCTATTGCCCTGGTATTCTTTTACATCACGAACTCAAGGAAATTGCGAACAGTTCAGGAGCTGAACGAGATCACGCGGATTGTAAATACAATGGCTGTAAGTGATATTGAAAGCTAGACTACGAAGATCAGATTAGGTAGGAATGTTGAAAATAGAAGATGATACAAAGTTGGATTAAATAATAGTTTATGCTTATGGAGATCTTCTAATTTTGTGCGTATCGAAAGATTCAATAGTACGATTTTTCCAAGACAATGTTTGGTAAGTGATCACTTCCCATGATGTTATGAACAAAAAACGTTATTATTTTTAGAATAATGTAAATGAAGCCGAAGTTGCATGTTTGGCTGTCGGAACTGAAATCCGTTCATTGCATTATGCTGTAAATGGCGATATTCCGAAAAACTACAGGTGTGTCTCTTAAATTTAGAAATCTTACGAAATTAGTCTAGTTTACGTTAAGTTTTAATAGTTTTTTTTTCTTACATTGTATTTATTATTATTTTGTGCCACATTTTATCATTGTTGATTAGATTGATAGCCTAGCTAATTCAACAAGATCAGGTATTTCCAGAAGTTAACAACCATATAGATTTTCTAGAGTTTTTGAACCTTATAAAGAATTTTTTGTCTTCTTGTTTTCAGGAAACTAAGTTGCAAATAAAAACTTCCCACAGGATGAAAAATAAAATGTTTTCTATATCCACCTAAACCCTCCTAATGTTCCGTACTGTGTAAAGTTGAACAAATATAAAATGTTATATATACTGTGTTTTTTTATAAATACTTAACTATAATAAAAATAAAAATAATAGCCCATATATGTCCTAATAGTTGGGCACAAGTCTTCCCGGACGGCGAGACTGTTTGAGCCGTAATCCACCACGCTGGCTCGGTGTGGTTGGTGGATCTTAACTAAGGAAATCGAAATTTAAACATGCTTACTATACAAATCTTTCACCGATTTTTTTGTAGATTTTAATACATAAATCAAACATTGGGTACTTTCGTTAGCAAGTTAGATTAATTTTATCATCAAGCCAAGAAAATCATTAGGACAATTTAAAGTGGTCTTTTTATGAAGCCTAGCAGTATTGGATATTTATCGCTTTGAATACTACCAAAAAAAACAAGAAGTTCTCGGTTAATTAATTATAAAGCTAAGTAGCTCGGTGCTTATACAACAATTTTTACTCTAAATCAAAGATAAAAATAATTAATTATAGAAATTTGTAAGGCCTAACGTCAAAAAATATTTATTAGGTACTTGTATAAAAAAGCACTTTTCAATAGTTGTCAAATTTAGGAGTGTTGGGTTTTAGAATTTTGTATTAGTGCATGGGTAAGAGAGTTTATCCTTGAAAATGCAATAATTCCTATCTCAGTTTCCATCAAATTTACTGTGACCTAAATTTTACGTGTTTTATTTTGATATATTATATGTACCATGCTAATGTAAAAATACAAAATACCTTTTAGTAAACATGCCATTCAAATATGTATCATACATTTTTTTGGAGGTAATTTTACTATTAGGAGTTCTGGCTCTTATTGGTAATATAACTATTAACTATTGGGAAAGGTTGCATTTTCAAGAGGAACTTTCTAAGATCAAACAAAGTCTTTCCAATCTTAAGGTATCTATTTAAATTATTTAATTTTGTGTCTGTGTACTTTTATATGCTTGTTTATGTTATTAGTATTCAGAATTCTATCTCCATTCTAGGAAACTGTCTAGTCTAGCTCCCAACAATGGTATTCTTCGAGAAACTCTGGACCAGCATATCGCTGATAAATTTCAAAAAAGTCCGCATTTACTTCCAGCAAACAGTCCAAGGTTTGGAGGTAAACTACGATAGTTATCCAAACGAGATACAAACCAGTGATGTTGACCAAGACCAGAGTATACCTACGTTAGACAGAAGGATCATTCACGACCACAAAATCAAAGACTACTTGAGTCCAAAAGCAGCTAGAAGGGCGACTCATATAGCGAAGAAACAGAAGAAGTTCCGCCACTATAGAAATGCGGTAACGATCATAAAGTTCCCGAGAACCCCGGAAGGTGTCAAGCCACAGATCCTCCACTACGACAAATACGGAAACGTTTTGGAAAATCGCACATTTCACACGTGGCGAATGAGTACGTCGAATCAAACTCATAATACATACTTATAACTACTTTATTTCACTATCTAGATAATATAGATTTTCAGTCTCATAATAAATATTTTATTTAACAGGTGACCATACATTTTTTTTTGTTTAACTGTCTACATCCTGACGTTTTTTCTATATTGCGTTCGTTTTTGTATTTTTAGCGGGTAATTATTAATTTAGATAAGTCACGTCCCGATCATATGTGATTCATGAACTGACAATATTTTCCTATTTATCACAAATGATACTTCAGACTGGGAACCTGTTAAAAGAGTGTAAACTTTTTATAATTGAGCAAAATCCATCTTGCAAAACGATCATTCTAGTCTAAGGGCCGTATTATAGAATGTAACTCAGTAATGAATTTAGTTTTAAAACTAGTCTTAAGTAAAGCTTTTATTTTAGAACCGCTCTTGAAACGAAATTCGTTGATCAACGTTCAATTGAGTATATTTTGAATTGACTTATAAGTTGAAATCACCACTCAAGCGAGGATTTGATCTATGATCACGTAAATCGTGTCAACACCACGCTTGAGAGTAGATTGAACTAGATTCTGTCAAAAGTCTGTAGCTGTAAATATTGTAAACAACAAATATTTTTGACGACAATATCTACAATATCATGGATTGCCTAATATTGATGGTGCAATTGATGCACACATATAAAGAATGTCAATACTGCTGAAGTGCAGCATCATGAAGTATTCAGAAACATATGCCATACATTTCGGTGTCATTTGTATGCGTACCGACGGGAAAGAATGTTGGCGACGATCAGCGCCATCTATGTCGCCACAGTATAAAAGGTTTTTGATATTCTACACAGAACAACAAACAGTTAAATAAAACATAAAAAAACTATTTATTACTTGCTTACACTGTTAACATATTAATCAGTCTTTAATTTAGACTATGAAAAAATCCAGTATTCTAAACTTTGTGTTATAAAATATTTATATATTTTTTAAAACACAATAATTTGTAAATGAAAACCAACTTGAACCATAAACAATATGAGCTTCGCTCAAATCGCCACTCGAGTCAAGTTTCACCTGAACTGAACTTAAAATGCGTTCTATGATAAGATCGATTCTTGAGTGGTGATCTGATCTGTATTTAAAACGAATTTTGACTGATTGAAGTTCAAACGACGCTTGAGTCGCCTTCTGTAATACGGGCCTAAGATCCGAACCTAAATCGACCTTCACCGGGGTGATAATAGAACGAAACATATTTTATCATGAATTTAGTATATTAGAAAACATATTAAAAATGGGTTTGCTAAAAAAATCCTGGACAGACTATTTTTAATTATTTTTCAAAAAATGATTTTTAATTAAATGTTGCAACATCAGGATAATAAAAAAATGTTGTCCTGACTGAAAGTATAAAACGTATAGAATGAGCAGCCGTTGGGTTGTCTACTATTTACCTGGGTGAACTACTGGGTTGTCAGGTATAAACAGGTATATCGATGCCAGTTACTTTCACTGGATTGGATAATTAAAAAAAAATTATATCATCATAAGCGCTGTTTTATTGCGAACACGTTGATATATGGTTGTCTGCGAAAATTCCGGTCCTATTAGGGGTTTGCGAATTTTAAAGATTTTAATTTCAACGCGCGTGGAAATGTGTGACAGAGAGATCCGAGGTAAGTATACTGTGTAATAATAAAGGACCCAACATCGCAGTCGCTTGTGATGGGACCCTGCATAGTAGAAAGTGCTCATGCTCAGTGTGTAAACTTTGGAGGGTAGAAGTACCTCTACTACCCTTCATATAGTAAACAATGCGTGTTATTTTGGAGCAACTGATATTTCAGTTGCAAAAAAAATAATTAATTAATTGCATAATAATTAAATATATATAATATAAAACAATATAATATCAATATATTAAGTTATAACCATAATAATATATCTATAATCTATAATAGACAATAAAAATATCAATTATTTACTTTGAAGTAGGTATTTTTGCTCTTTCTGGAAATAGAAACAAAATGGACAGCCGAAAATTCAAATTAAAAAATTACAAAAAGGAAAGACTAGACATTTTATATTACGATTTAAAAATTTATTACAAAACAGTATAAATACAAAAATAACATTAATGAAAAATATATTCTAATAAATATTTTTCATTCAATATCTGATTCATCAGAAGTATCATTTTGACTCTCGAATTCGTCTGATTCATTAGATTCCTCCTCATTTGCTTTCATTTCGACAATGTCCTGGATTTTCAAAGGAGTTTGATCTCCAATAAAACCTGTTGGTTTTAAGAAATCATCAAAATGCCAACCATAGTTTTCAGGGTTTGGCTTCGCACATGTAGAATCAGTTGCATTAAGCCACATGGAATTTACATATTGTTCTTAAAAAATTTTGTAGTAGGGAAATCCAACATGGCGCGTTGAAATTAAAATCTTTAAAATTCGCAAACCCCTAATAGGACCGGAATTTTCGCAGACAACCCTATATCAACGTGTTCGCAATAAAACAGCGCTTATGATGATATAATTTTTTTTTAATTATCCAATCCAGTGAAAGTAACTGGCATCGATATTATACCTGTTTATACCTGACAACCCAGTAGTTCACCCAGGTAAATAGTAGACAACCCAACGGCTGCACATTCTATACGTTTTATACTTTCAGTCAGGACAACATTTTTTTATTATCCTGATGTTGCAACATTTAATTAAAAATCATTTTTTGAAAAATAATTAAAAATAGTCTGTCCAGGATTTTTTTAGCAAACCCATTTTTAATATGTTTTCTAATATACTAAATTCATGATAAAATATGTTTCGTTCTATTTTCACCCCGGTGAAGGTCGATTTAGGTTCGGATCTTCTACTATTCGAGATAGTCTTAATACGGATAGAGATATCTTATAAACAAAACTATTTTTTATCCAAATATCACATTTATTTTTAAACTTTCATCATAAGGTACTTAGACATGGATCGTAACAGTTCAAATTGCATTTGGTAATTACCATTCAATAGGAGTTGACCTGATCTTTACGACGTTTAAATTTATTCATAACCTTAGCAGACAGATTCTTCAGAGGTCTAGGATTGATTACTTTGTACAGATTGTAATTCTCATGTGATGATGGTAATTTAGAATCAGAGCTCCAGCTGCTACTTCCTTGTATAGAACTAGCCAGGGACTCTAAGATGCTAACTTGTTCTTCCACTTTAGGGATCTCCTCAGAGAACTGCATGATCCTCTCTTCAAGGTTCTTGTAACCGGATTTCATGTAGGTTAAGTTTTTCTGTAAAAAAATAGGTAGGTATTTTAAACGTGATAGCTGACTGCAAAAATCCATTACTTCATAAAGAGATGAAGAAGCATAACAAGAGTAGATCTACTCGATGTTAGATGTTTATCGACGCTAATAAACTCCTGCAGCATTTAAGTGCAAGAGCATTATGTTTAACTTTACTTATATACATTTTTTTATTTACTTTAGCTTAACTAGATAGACCTCAGTATTATTATTCATATTACTCGTATAAACCACAATACAGTTAAAATACAGTTCATTCCTTTACTTCTTCGGCAGAGAGGCTCTGCAACAACCCTTCATAAATAGAAATAGTCTACTTACAGCAATATCTTCAATATGTTTCGTGAGTTTGTTTATATTGCACTGGGCTTTACACGAGGCGCAGTGTTGCTCCAGCATCATGTAGACTACGGTCATCAGTGACGTCATAATCAATAGACTGTAAAGTCCTCCCAGAAGGTTCCATGGCTTAACTTGCGCACGAGACGTGGTCTGGGACCCAGAAGGTACTGCCTCTAATGCTATGCTGGAACCTAGCCCTTTATTGCGTCTACGTCTTCCGTAGTCCATTTTCAAACTCCTAAAAGCTTATCAGGCCCTGGTAGCCTAACGGAATTAGTTTATTTGTATTTTCATGGTTTTGAAGTTTTTAGTTAAGAAATTTTGTTTGCGTAATCAAAGTGATCGCACGTTAAGTGGAATAAAATTATTTTTGGCACAGTACGTCAAAAGTCAGAAGTGTTTTTTTTTGTTTATCGTGGTTCTCCCTAGCACATTGTGAGGTAGATACCGATAGGACAAGCGGGTATACACAGCAGGTGTGGCGGAAGATTTTCAACAATTTTAACGGAATTTCATGCAATTTTTTTTAGGTAATATTTCTACCGGAATCAATTCAAGGTTAAAGTTTTGAAATCGGTCGCCTGATTTAGGGGTTTTGGGGGGTTGGGGGGGGGGTGGGGGGGAGGGGTCTGAACCCCCCCTGACCATTTTCAGCTGCCGGAAAAAAAAGGGGGTGCCAAAAAAAAAATTTTTTTTTTAAACCCCTCAATATGGCGACTATTTATATGTATAAAAACTCGCTCCAATCATGAATCAACGGAGTCCCGCTTCGTGGGACTCCTTTTTCTGGCAGTTTAAAAACAGTAACCTAACTAACCTAACCCATTGATGTCGGATTGTGTCAACTCGGAGTAAGACATTGCTATTAATTACCTAAGAATTATGTAAACACACTTAATAAATACAATTTGATTACCTCGATTGTATTTAAAATTAAGGTTGTAGAAAAACCACGATATCATTCATCCAAGATGCTAAATGCGTTCCGATTCACGCAATTGTGCTAGTATTTAGGAAATTTTGATTATTTTTTTTTAAATATTTAGACGCGACTCCGGCAGCCAAAATTACTTGTAGGGGGTTCAGACCCCTCCTCCCCACCCCCCCAAACCCCCCACAACCCTTAAATCAGGCGACCGATTTCAAAACCCAACCCCAATTCAATTAAAAAATACCTAACAAAGTTTTTTTAAGTTAGCTCAAACTCGATGTTTTGTGAATAAGTCGGCCAGAATAACATCATTGAGAAGAGAGGGTTATGAGTATGGAATAAATCAAAATTGATAAATACCAAATTATGGTAAAAGGCCGAATACTCAAGTTTTAGGTAAGTATTCGACTTAATTTAAGGTAAGTGCCATCTTTCTTACATTACATTATTTTAAAATGTATTTTTTTTCCTATACTTAATATCGCCAAATATGTTGCATCAGTTTCAAACACTGCATACATTTTTTTTTATTCATTTACTGAACCACAAGAAATATTTTGTAAGATTTTTTTAAAAATTATATAGATAAAAAGTTAGTTTATCAGTTTAATTTGTTTATTTAATCATATTACTACTGTTCTAAAGTTTCAAATTTTTTTTCAGCATGCTATGTCCATGATAGAAGTTGATACAACCAAAGAGACTTAAAAGCTTGCGTCGCGTCTTTGACAGTATGTTTGTAGAAGCCACAAAAAAAAAACTTGCGTCATTGTTTTAGCTTATTACTAAAAAGTTACTAATCAAAACAATTTACTCATATGCTATAACTATAACGAGGCATTGACTATAAGTGCTTGATAGCCTAGTGATTACGAAGTAAGAAGAATTAAGTTACGGTTAAAACCAGGGGTGTTACGGATATGGAATTTCGGTTTCGGTTTCGGATACGGATATTGAATTTTTTTTATATCGGTTTCGGTTTCGGATACGGATATGAAATTATTTCGGATTATCCGGTAGTTTCGGATAGTTTCGGTTACGGATATTTGATTCTAGGAATTTCAAAAATAATACAAAAAATATAGATAATAAAATGGTTTTATTTATATAGACGATGGACGATGGGTGAGATCGATGACGTCATAAACACCGCCACATTGAGCTCAGAGAGAGAACCAACACTTTGATCACAGTTCTGTAAGCGGTTTACGGAACGCAGCCAAAAACAACTTGTCGTAACGTGTTTCATTTAGATTTTTAGTTTCCGCCACTATCCGAAATTATCCGAAACATTTATTTCGGTTTCGGTTACGGATACGGATATTTTTTTATTTCGGATATCCGGTAGTTTCGGTTACGGATATGGATATCCTTAACATCCCTAGTTAAAACCTTTAATGATGTACCACTAAGTTGGTCTTTCCAAATAATGTAGGTACATAAGTTCTTGCTCTTCACTCGCGCTGTCAAGTTTTTTTTGTATTGAAAACTATTTCTCGTAGTCTGCCTATAAGCACATGAGTAAAGAAACTGAACAGAGACAAAGCTACATACGAATGCGCTGTGACAGGTACATCACTACAAGTGCAACGCGTGTGTGTGCGTGACCACTGGCCGCTTGTCACGTATGAGCCGAAACCGCTTCAAACTAGATCAGCCAGTGGTCAATCTCAGGGCGTGCAGGCGTGACGCGACGCTCGAACGTTGTGCGTGTTTTGTTTTTGTTTTCGAGTTTCTCACATAATACGTAGTAATACTTTTGTTTTAGTTTTTAAAAAGTATTTAAAAATATAGGAAAAGATTCTTTTTTTTGCCATTATAAGGACTTTAATGAAGGTAGTGTGAAATCAGGTTTTTTGATAATACCTCCTGACAATTTTATTGAATTTGTTGAATTGCTTGAGCAAAAATTTCGCGAATATTTTGATCTTCATATTAAAAATGTTAATATTGGTAATGAAATATTAGCACGTTTGCAAGATTGTACATTTCATATGCCATGTGAGTGTTTCCCATTGGTTTATTTGAAAAAACTTTATATTAGATTTAGAATTTATCATTCGATTAAAAGACACAACAAATTATTAAAAACCAAAAGTAATAAAAAAAAAATATTTAGAGTATGTAATTTGTAAAAAAAAAACCTATTTTAATAAAAAATTTGAAAAAAAAGTACATTTATATTTTTAATTTATTCAATTGTGCCAACCCTACCAAAATAGGTATAAATTTTGCTAGCTCTTTAGAAGCTTTGTCTCTGTTCAGTTTCTTTACTCATGTGCTATAAGTACCTTCTCTGACTTTCCTCGCCCCGCCCCGCCCGTTAGGGTAAACTTGCCTAATTCGTACCACTAAAGGAGAACCTCAAATATTTTGGAAATGAACAAAGATACACAGTTATTTATATAAAGTAATTATAATTTGACTAAAGTTCTATAAGTATTTCAACACAAAATAACATAAATCTTATAAACTTCTGAGAAATAAACAATTTTAAAAAACCTAAAAAAAGTACGATTTAAGACTATTCATCTTAAATCGTACTAGTATATTCTTAAATCGTACTTTGAGATCTTATCATTCTTTTTGACATGTTGCCCTGACATAGAAACAAAAATAACTAATTAGAAACAATTAGATAAATTAAAAAACTAAAATTAATTTCGTAGTTAATAATTTACTGTGAGATTATAATAAGTTTTCCTTAATCGTACCGGTACGTTTTAAGAAGTTGCTGCGAGTACGAAATAGGCACAAGTGTCAAACGAATTTCAAATTTGCCGCAAAAAAAAGTGACAACAAACAAGCCGGTTTTACTATGTTAAATACAATCACAAATATACGCATAAATATATAATAAACAGTTAAACAACTTACGAATGATATACTTTGAAGACAGCTCTTATGAAATATGCGAAAAATTTACTCAAAAAGTAAGAAAAAACTTACCTGTTTAATATTTTAGGCGGGAGCAACGTGACAGGTGTTCATTTGAAACATGGCAATATGGCCGACTGTTAGTAACATTTTATGCTACCAGAGGCACTGGTAGCTATTATTACCTAAGCCGAGGTACGATTTAGGCGCAGGTACGAATTAAGCAAGTTTACCCTACTAATTCTACTAATATGTGAAAGTTTGTGAGTATGTATGGATGGATGGATGGATGTTTGTTCTTAATGTCGTTTGTAATAAATAATCATTCCAACTATAGACTTCACTAAATAGTGGCCGCCTGCGACTCCGTTCGCGTGGAAGTTGGTTTCCCGTGGGAATGAGAAGTTTTAAAAAGTACCCTATGTGTTATTCTGATGTATAACCTATATTACTGTAAAGTTTTATCCAAATCCGTCCAGTAGTTTCTACGTGAAAGTAATAAACATCCATCCATACATACTTACATACTTTCACTTATAAAATATTAGTATAGGATAGTAGGAAGTTGGATATAAAGGGTTCTTTTGTCATATATTTTATCTTTTTATCACCTGAAGGCATTAGTGCTGGGTACTACTATTAGTATTTTAATTTCTTCGAACAACTGTATAGTTGTTAAAATATAAAAAAATCCTTCGTAATATGATTTTTATTTAACGACATCTAGCGAGACTTTATTGAACTCGTTAATCTAAACCGTGATTACACGGTGACGTATTGTGAATTTTAGTATGGTTGTTTTAGCCTAGATGGCGCTATTGCCGATTTTCGAAAAACCGCGCCTACATTCCGTTTGTATTGTGTTGCATTCTTCTAGTCTAAACCAATCATATTATCATAAAATACTCTGATGTTTTTTTTATAAATAAATTACAAATTGGATTGTTTTAAACAGTCATGATCCATTAATTATAACTTTACATAAGACAGATTTACCAAAATACTTGTGTTACCTACTTGTTTATTTTAACGGACATAGGAAAGATTTCAACGCGCGTCCCAAATTTAAACCTCGAACACAAGGTGCGTTTAGATATCCCTATCTACTAACACACTACATAATATACCTACATACTCATATGCAATATAAGTTGGTATGAAACTTAGATCTAACTACCATTTTTGTCAACATGCACGTCGTGTAAGAATAAGGATAGTGAATGTTGCCAGCCCGCTCTTACTTATTGTATGCCTTTCTTGGTCTTCGTTTTACGTTTCAAGCCTTATTAGTGATTTAGGGATTTTCAACTATCGACTTTTTTTATCGATAACATAGAATGGAGATAATTGATGTTGTTTTGCACTCTGTAATTACTTAATAAAAATTCACAAGTAATTTCAAAGGACATTATTAAATTTAACTAGTATTAATTTCAAGAAATGACCATTGATAGTAGGCAGATAATCTAGCTTCGCTTAAAATTTGTCATCATTAACCAAATTTTGAAAGAACGACAGTGAAATTAACTCTTTTCTTTATTTTACCATCAAAAACTTCTCTAACTGCTTCCTCACAAATAACCGTACGATAACAAGCCATCCATCGATTCGATATGGCCCATCCCATCCTTATGTCGGGCGTTGTATGTACGGCGAGGCTGTGCGGGGCGAGGGGCGCGGGGGGCTGCATGATGTCATTCAACAACTGAGAATCAGAATTCACTCAGGGTCCGTCGGTCGCAGTCGTCACGCGCGTGCCTATCAGTGCAAAAAAAACAACCGTGATTAATCCTTTACCTAGTTGATAAAAAAAAAACAAAACAGTTACTATGGCCAACAACAGAGCAGCCAAATCTGGATTTGCCGCCGAAGCGCAGAGAAAAGTAAGTGCAGTTTTGTTTTACCGGCAACGTGTTTTGACCCCAACGCCGCGCCGAATAGGCGAACGGGTGATTCCATATACCTACCTATTCAATTTAGTATCACACTATTGATTCGGGAAGCTGTGGTCCTGAATGTAGTACAAGGTCTGACCTATATTTGAGTTATTGTGTCACAGCTGGGCGTGTGTGATGATACGCCTTTTAAAAGACATTTATATTCGACTAGTTGGTAACTATGCACCACCTAATGTAGCCTCTATGTTTATGTATGTTTGAGATAAATTGCTATAACCATTAAGTAAATATGTAGGTAACAGCTAAGTAAATTGATATGACACCTATCAATTTAACCTTTCCTCTTTGCATTAAAATACATTACCTAGATCGGTCTTATTTACGAACAAACTTACTTACTACTTAAGCAAACTAATTATCTTTAAAAGAGAATTTGACTTCATTTAAGCCATGAGATTCTAACACTAAAACGTCGTTTACTCTTAGTGCAACCACGCGCTTTGAACAAAATTGAACAAAACAAAAAGGCAAAACCTAAATTTCAAAGTCACTATTAAACCTAAGGAGGTACCTATCTACATCATATTCTGCCTTTACACTTATTCCGTTGCCCACACAGGTGCACACGAAAAAACACGAGTTTATTACCTACCTGGAATTATCTGGGACCTCATAAACTCGTTTTCGGTGCACCCAAACGTTGCCAAAATTTGTAACCGAATCTAAAAACTAACCCGAATTTCAACAAACAGGATATCCTTAAAGCTGGCCAGCAATACTTTCAATTGATTCGTCAGTTTGAAATAAAGCTAACGTTTATTTGTCATAGTTATTAAAATTTTGATCATCGTTCACATTGCAAGGTCGTGCACATGACATCATCGAGTCTTTCTTAGCTAGGTTTACTTACGAGGAGTAAGATACTAAATTTGTTCGGTCACTGCAATCAAACATAACTTATTTCCTCTACATTCTATACCAACAGCTAACAAACGTTCAAAAAATAATGTTAAAATAATAATAATTGTATTTTTGGGACTTTCTTCCTGTGAAGTCGAAGGGAGACTATTCTGGGTCAAGGAGAAAACAGCTTTTACTTCTGAACCGGTTTAACAAAAACATAATTTTGTTCGGCGCAGGCGCTCCTCCGTAACTCGGCATTATCCTTACATCATAAAGCACTTGAGTTAAACTACCTACATGTATTATTTAATAACAATTTTAGTTAAAGCTATCAATAAAAACTGACGTGAAAATTATAAATATAGACAAGTAAGGAAAAGAAAAAAATGTATTAAGGTTCCGAAATTATCCATGGCCATATTCGTAAAAGTTTCTATGTAAAAATGTATAAGGTACATTGCTAATTTAATGTTAAATACCTATGTTATAAACAGAAGCAATATAATAACATCAAAAATTATTATTTTCTTACCAAGAAGGACAACATTACGCGCAGATAATAAACAGAATGTCAACTAAAAATGTTTTACCATAATCTTCATAAAGTTATTTGTGATCAAATTTTTAAATTATTTAATACGCTTAAAAGACTAAGAAGTGCTAAATTCAATATGAAATGGAGTCAGAAGAGTTATCTAAACATTCAAAGGTATGTAGGTAGGTACGTGAGGTAATGCCCATTAAACACATTCCTTTGATTAACCATTGCACAATGTAACGATAAGTAAATATTGTAGTATCCCTTTATCTAATTTAACTTTATAACTGTTATTAAAATTATGTAGTATTTTAATAATTGATACGTGGATATCAACGTAATTTGTTTTGCCAACGATTGCATTACTTGGTATTATATTTCAAATTTAATGCCGCTTAAAATACTTTGAATATTAAAGATTGCCCTGCCACCAAGGATGATGATTATTAGTGATTTTAAAACTGAAATAAGATTTCTATTTACTTGCCTATTAGCTTTTTAACTATTAATAGTTTAAATGTACTTAAATAACTTACCAAGGAATCAACATACTTATAAGATATAGGTATTTAGGTATCACATGTTTATAGCCCGACAGAGGTCGTCAAAAGACCTATTAAGTAATATTTTCAATATTAACCTACATTAAAAGAAGCCGCTGAAAATTGCTAAAATGCCTCGCAGTTGTCGGCAACTTGTCAAACACGTCTCAATTTATTTTTTTCTGGACATAAATCCATCTTGTGCTAATTGTAACGTAATATTGCTCGTACGCAATCTATACTCATATAAGGAAGAACATCTGGCTAGCTTAGAGTTAAATTTAATACTAATTCTTGTTGGGTGACTCACTAGGCACTATTCCACAACAGCAAATGCAAACAGTACCATATAAGGTATGGCCTTTACTTGAACTGTATTTATGGTAGAATACTTTCAAAATGTAGTGGCCATATGGGCGCGATTGATACGTGGCCAAATTTCACTTCAATTGGAGTAATGAGGTGGTACAACGATGTGATTGGCTGTCAAGGTGAATATGCCTTGTATTGATCGAGAAATGATGTAAAGCAAACCTTAGTTATTTAAAACGACATTCTTCCTTGAGACTGGTCGCATATATTTGGCACAATGCATGAGGCCAAAAGCAATCATAAAATGAGATGCTCCGTAAAGGTTCAACCACCGATGTTTAAACAACCTAATTGATCGTTATGACGCTTTCATGTTTACGAGCCATAAAAAGGTAACAAAACAGATTTTGCTAAGGGTAAGCATCATTATTTTGAGACGATGTATACCTATATCTCCATACGTATTTTCTATATACGTTTATATACATGATCGGAGGAATTAGGTACATTGGTCATTTAGTTTTCATAGACCATCTGTTCAGTCTTGATAGACCAAGCAACAACAGTTGTGAAGAAGTTGTTAGCGCCACTGATTATGACATACATCTTCAAAAATCTGAGTCTGGCATCAAACTTCTTCGGATTAAGGTGTTTGTCACGATTCGGTTAATGCCACGTGATGTGTATTTAGTTAACAATATTAGAACCTATCGTTAGAACATCCCTAAAATCAGCACTGAAGTTTTTTTTTAGTCTTTAGTCTTTACAGATAAGACACAGACAACAGTCTCAGACTCAACTTGAAACAACATCAGTTGAGAAAAACTAGTTGACGCCATTAGCTTCAGCGTCCACCTTCATAAATCTATGTCTAGCTAGCATCAGATAACAAGCTTGATTGACCTCTTATCCAAATCCAGACTTCCTCAGATATAGATGTTTCTCACGAGTCAATTACCGCCGCGTGTAAGTCAGATATCCTTTTTTGCAGTTACCTCACGTTTGCATCACATTGACCGCGTACATTCGGCCTTACTTGCGGAGTTGTGACCCCATTCTTAGGACCATACTGGTTCCGAAGTCGGTTGGTGCCAAGTATTCGTTAAGTTATTGTAAGACTGCAAGGATGACGGGTTTTTTGTTTTTCTTCTCAAAAGAACCCTTGGGTATGCAAATACTGGTCAATGAAAGTTCGAGTTGCAGCAAAGGCAATACAAAAAGCAACACAACAATTTTGCAGTTTATATTTTTTGTTTAATGCAGAAACTACTTTGGCATTTTTGGTACACACACATATGGATTGATTAAAGTGTAATAATTGTTAACAGAATTAACAAAAACGGAATTCCAATCTTTAAACTGATCACTATAAGAGTAGGTACTATACAAATTACTTAAATTTCTTTAATCCTTATGATCATTCGAAAAATAACATCGGGTGGCATGAAAAAATCAGACCTCGTATAATATTCAAACAAAGTCACTGTTACTGAGAGTAACACACCATTTAGTGCTGGACGAAGTTTTTTTCCTTAAAAGGTGCATCTGGTGAATTTGCACTTGTGACTCAATGTAACTGTTTTCCGGGGCAAGGTTAGTCGCCACACCGTCGCCACTGACTGATGGTAAACGCCCTGAATCCACGACGTTTTCATATGAACTTTTGCAAGGTGTACAGTGTTGTCACTAATGTATTAAATACCTAGTAAACACTGTTGCCAATACATACATTATCTATTGACAGGTCCTATGATATGGTCTTCTGCGCGTAATTTGGTGTTCTAAATTTTCATGTCAATGCTTGTTTCGCTATTAATGTTTCTATACCTACAACACTAACAGATTGTTGGATCTTCCATTATTGTTAAATACGTGAGTGATGCCTTAGGGCGTTAGTCAACCGTTTAAAGATTATCCCATGATTATGCCCCTTTTTTCTTAAAATATGTAGGTTAAACATATTTTTCTCTAACTAACACAAGTGACTTCGTGCGTTACCGATTTACACAAAACTAATTCGAAAAAACGAAAGTTTGACGTACCTACTCGTAACGAAACGGACCTTAGTTTATTAATAAAAGAGTACGAGTTCATGAGCATATTCATATTCTACAATTTTGGACATTATTCAAACATTTATTCTATTCTTTGAAATTACTCTATTAAATCAAATTCCTTACATATAAATAGATATATTAATGCATTAACTGACGTAATATTTATATATTTGCATACTGACTTACTTAGTTCATCCACATGAGCAATAAGATGCTGTGTTGACATTGACTTGCTGCTAATTATAATATTTATAATAACTTTGTTATCTACAGCTGTTTTTGTATACTTTGTATCAACTATATTATGATTATAACAAGTTTTTATAGTAATAATGATCGCTTTAACAGACCTATCGTAGGAAATTTAATAAGCACTACAGAGGTATTTTTGTGCGGTTTCCAAAACTATGGTTCTATTTGAAATATGCTGCAAAAGCATATTCGTCACATTATATGAAAAATAATATAGTAGCTACTAAGTGCTGTTAACTAAAATACCAATTACATACAGTCCTTTCATTAAAATTCTGTAACTTTAGGCTTTCCAGAATCACCTATTGACAGCAATGAAAATTTTGGCACTACTTTAGCGTAGTATTACCACATGAGTAAAGAAACTGAACAGAGACAAAGCTTCTAAAGAGCTAGCAAAATTTATACCTATTTTGGTAGGGTTGGCACAATTGAATAAATTAAAAATATAAATGTACTTTTTTTTCATTTTTTTTATTAAAATAGGTTTTTTTTTACAAATTACATACTCTAAATATTTTTTTTTTATTACTTTTGGTTTTTAATAATTTGTTGTGTCTAACTTCTTAGATTTACGCGATTATTATTACTTGAAATTAAACTCATTTTAACGGGTTTTACGCGTTTATTTTATTATTTTTGATTTTCCGACGTTTCGGCATTTTTGCAAATGCCGTGGTCACGGGTAGACTGAGATGTTTGACGTCTTCATAGAGTTAAGTAAAAAACAGTTTCGGCGCGGCACTCGCCCGAAGTGGTCGTCGCTGTTTTTATATTTGTTTGCGCGTACGTTCACTGATCGTGCCTAGCGCGAAACCGGTTTACGTCGCGCGCTGCGCGCCCGCTTAGAGGCGGTGTTTAGAAGCTATTGTATTATGTCCGATATTTTAAGTGAAGCGGAGTCGGATGGCGATCTTAATTTATCTTTTATTGATAAGGACGTACAGAGTTGTGAAATAGAATGTATAGCGGAGGTATGTGAAGATGAGAGGCTATCTAACGTCAACTCCGTATGTTCAAAGAGAATAAGAGAAGAGAACAATGACGAAGAATGGAAATTTGTAGGAAGACAAAATAAAAAGATGCGGGAAAATAAAATTGAATTATATATATCTAATCAGGAACCCTTACCTAAACAATTTGGTCTGGCAAAACTTTTTAAGGAGCAAGGAATAGTCGATACAAAGTCAATAAAATATATAAATCCTTATAGGATTAGAGTAGAAGTTAGCACAGAAGATGCAGCTGAGTCGATAATAAGTTGCGAAAAATTTTTAAGTTTAGGCTGGAGGATTCAAAAATCAATGGAGGTTAACTATACTTACGGGGTTATACAAAATGTTGAGAAAGAATTATCGGAAAGTGATATTATGGAAAAAATTAAATGTTTAAGCCCGGCACAACTTCTTTCAGTAAGTAGACTTGACAGAAGAAACAAACAGAGCGACGGCAAACGATGGATTCCCAGTGAAACCATTCGTCTTTGTTTCAAAGGCTCATTTCAACCATCTTTTGTTGAAGTGGATGGACAACGTGTAGCTGTGCGCAAGTATATATTCCCTGTTTCCCAGTGTTCCCGTTGCTGGAAGTTGGGCCACACTAAAAAAAGATGCAACTATACCCACGACGTTTGTCCAAAATGTGGTGAAAATCATACGAATTGCTCTACAACACGATTCAAATGTGTTAACTGCTCTGGTAAACATATGGCTCAAAGTTCTTCTTGCCCAGCTTACATAAAAGAAAAAAAAATCCGAGAGATAATGGCAGAATTCAACTGTACATACCGCAAAGCTTTGACACTCTACGTGCCTGCTCAAACGCCTCCGCAGCAAGTTAATGAAACAGTTCCGCCGCCTCTTCTATCTGATTCTGTATCGTTTCCACGCCTGCACAAAACAATGCCGCTCCAAAGTGAAGAAGCACAAATTCCTACGGCTTCCACATCGACATTGACGTTTGCTGAGACACTAAAGGAAAAAGATGCAGTTCTACTTGAAAGTTCGAGTCGACCGACGAAAATGTACAAAAGAAGAACTCAAGTCTATGACACACAAAAATACTACAATGAAGCTAATTCAGGATCTGAAAGTGATAATGAAAATTCAGTGAGAAATAGAAACAGTTCGAAACAGGAAAGTAAACAAATAAGTTTTGAAGAACTTTTAAGTAGATTAAAGGAAGTTATATTTAAAAAAAAAGATTCTTTTCAGTCTAAAATTAATAATGTGGTTAAGATTTGTATTGAGTGGTTGGTAATTTTTGTCGTAGGGAGGTTCTCGAATTTATCTATATTTAAAAATGTTCTTGATTGCTTTTTAAACACAAATACAAATGGCTAATCCCGTTTTAAACTACAATTCAGCCCCACTGTCTTTACCAACAACTATAGGCTTAAAGATCGTTCAATGGAATTGCCAAAGTTTACGACCAAAAACGTTATCTTTTGAAAACCTTCTTATCAAGGAAAAAGTTCACATTGCTGTCCTAAGTGAAACATGGTTGGAACCTGAAAGTATTTTTTTTATTAATCACTATACAATTTATCGTCAAGACAGATCAGACCGTTACGGGGGTATTGCTATTTTAGTACATAGTTCAATTAATTCACGAAACGTTGAGATAGGCAGTAATAATAATGGAATTCAAGCAATTAAAATTGAATTATTTAACATAAATGAAATTCAGTTTATTATTTCAGTTTACTGTCCATCGTGGGTGTCAACCCTTTCACAAGATTGGGATATATTATTTGCGGAAAATCATAGGAAAACTCTATTTCTAGGAGACTTTAACGGCCACCACACAAATTGGTCATATAAAATAGATACAAGAGGAGCTCAATTGTTTGATGCAATTGTAAATAATAGGTTAATCATACTTAATGATGGTTCTCCAACAAGAATTAAAATGGTTAATGACAACCTTCAACAATCGTCACCAGACCTCTCGCTTGCATCAGCCGATGTAGCTCTCCAATTTCACTGGAAAGTTTTAAACGAATCTCTTGGTAGCGATCATCTAGTTTTAAGTATTGATAGTTTGATTTCAGCGAGTAATGTAATCATATCTAAGCGTAACTTTAAAAAAGCTGATTGGCAGGGATATACACAACAGTTAAATAGACTTTTTGCAAACTATACTTTTTCGGACAACCTGCAAGAATCATATGACAATTTCGAAAACAATTTAAACTTAGCAGCAAACACACATATACCTTATACTCGATCTACAACTAACCCTTCATCTAAATTTAAACCAAAACCATATTGGGACCCGTCTCTATCAAAGGCTGTTGCTGAGAGAAGACTAGCTTTGTCTAAATTTCGACGTAACCCTACAGTATCCAATTATGAAAATCTGAAAACCAAAATTTGTAACACCCAAAAGTTGATTCGAACAGCTAAACGCACTTCATGGCATAACTTTTGTTCTTCCCTAGATCACCAAACCAACCCAAACGAGTTATGGCAAAAGATGAAATGGATTAAAGGTTATCAATCTCCTAGACGTTGTGTAGATACCGTCCTAGCAACTTCTCTATTACATAGTCTTACACCTGATTTTGTATCTTGTCGCGAACCAAAGTTTTATTCTAGAAACCTAAAATTAGAAGCACCATTTTCAAAACATGAGTTAGTGAAAACTTTTAAAAACAAGGACACGACGCCAGGCTGTGACAAAATTAGTTATTCTATGCTTAAGTGCTTACCACATAATGCAATTGATATACTTCTACAACTTTTTAACAATTTTCTAACACAGGGTTTTGTCCCCAATCAATGGCGTTATATTAAAATAGTTGCTATCCCAAAACCTGGTCGCAATACTTCTCATATTGAATCCCTCAGACCTATATCTATGATGTCTTGTGTTTGCAAAACTTTTCACTATTTATTACTTAACCGAATAGAGTGGTTTATAGAATCCCAAGGTCTTTTCTCCGATGCCGTGGTCGGCTTTAGAAAATGCCACTCTAGCATGGACAGCTTGTCCAATATTGTAAGCACAATACAAACTGGCTTTTCTGAGGGTTTGACTACAGTGGCATGCTTCATCGATATCGATAATGCTTATAATAATGTTGATATCACAGCACTTATCACAAACTTAGACACGACAATTCAAATTGGATCTTCAATATGCAAATACCTGTGGAACTTTTTAAATGATAGGTTTCTTAGTATTGAGGCAGTAGGAAATGCAAAAACGGTCAGAGCTTTAAATCGCGGATTAGCACAAGGCGACCCCTTATCCCCTCTCCTGTTTAATATTATAACTTTACCTATTTGTAAAACTATAAATGACGTTAAAGTTTCACAATATGCGGACGACTTTGTGCTATATTCTACCTGTTCAAATCTTAATACAGCTACAACCAAACTGCAATCGGCCTTAAACATTTTTGCTAGCATACTCAATAATATTAGTTTGGAAATTTCTCCTCATAAAAGCAAGATCTGCATATTCAGAAGGAACAGAAAGAGAGAAACTATTAATTTAATGATTAAAGATATAACACTGCAGGTAGTTGACAACGTTAAATACCTAGGATTGTGGTTAGACAAGTCCTTGAGATGGGCCAAGCATATAAATGAAGTTCAACAAAAAATCTCCAAATTAATAAACATACTGGGGGCATTATCAGGGTCAGGTTGGGGCACGCATCCTAAACATATCAGACGACTATACATAGCTTTAATCAGAAGTAGAATAGACTACGGTAGTTATTTGTATGATAATAGTGCTAAAACTCATTTATTAAAATTAGATAGACTTCAAAATCAGTGTCTTAGAATTATAGGCGGTTTCATAAAGAGTACGCCACTACACGTTATGGAAAACGAACTTAATTTGCCCCCTCTAAAAATACGACGTCTTTATCTCGGTGGAAAATTTTTATTAAAATGTATGTCTTTTAAAAATAACACTACAATAAAAATATTGCAGCACCTGTCCACCTTTTGTCGAAATGCTTATTGGCTTCATAAAACGATACCACTTTTAGTGGTTTTGTATAATAAACTAAAGGACGAACCTATATATGTTAGTAATACCTTAGAAATATTTGATTTGCCAACTTGGGTCAGCAATGTGAACGTAGCTCATATCATTAAAACGGAAGTTGATAACTTGAATATTCCGAAACGACTTTTTAGGGGGTTAAATAATACGGGACAGTTATGTGAGCACTTCCTTGCACAAAAATATCCCAACTACTATATGATTTTTACTGACGCTTCTAAAAATGAGGATAGAACTGGTGTATCATTTTTTGATTCATACTCAAAGAACTCTCTTAAACTATCTATTGAATGTAACATATCAATCATGCATGGAGAGCTAGTTGCAATTTTAGAAGCACTTTCTTATATTGAGTCAATAGATTACGACAAGTTTGTGATTGTAACCGATTCACTAAGTTCTCTTCAGCTTCTATCTCGATGTACCTCTTCAATTAGAGGTGCGCCAATAGCTTATAGTATATTAGACATAATAAATAGGTTAAGTTCAAACAAAATAAATATTAAAGTACAGTGGGTTCCTTCTCATGTGGGCGTTTACGGAAATGAAATGGCTGATAAACTAGCAAAAGAAGCAATATCAGATGGCGACATAAGTCACTGCCTACCATTTTACACAGAGCTTCTATATAAAATCAAGACTGCATGTTTGAAGCAATGGAATGAATACTTTGACGAAAGATCGCTTACTAAAGGGATATGGTACAAAACCATTCAAACTTCCATACTTAGATCCCCTTGGATGAATGATGCCCACATGAGCAGGGAAGATATCGTCACCGCGTTCAGGCTTCGTTCCGGACATATTCCGTTTAACTGCTTTGCTTATTTAATGGGTAAAGTATCATCGCCAAATTGCACTGAGTGTGGCGTTATTGAAGATACATACCACGTTTTGATGGAGTGCGTTCGGATTGAGGCCGAAAGAAATGATTTTAATTATTTATATAATCTCTGTGAATTAGGACAAATTAATCTAATTTTAGCTTCACCTACATCAAAAGCAGCACAAGCATTGTACAAATTAATTAAGTTAGCAAGTAAACGTAGATAATAAGCTTTTAATGATTGTTCCTATGAGGGTGACATAATCTAAAAAGATTAAACCCTCTTGTTCAAATAAAGAAAAAAAAAAAAAAAAAAAAAAAGTAAAAAACGATTTTTCGAATTCACCGCCATCTGTTTCGTAATTTTCTCGCATAGTCGCTCGGGTTCACGCAGTAGACGCTGACAGTGTCTTTATTTTTCTGCTTATTGGTCTGCTGGTTGTTCTTTTTTATTTTGCTAAGTATTGGATCCCACGTTGGTGACAGCTTCCAACCATCTTCTCTATTGAAGTTAGGGTGTTTTTTAATTTCAATAGTTTCTCTTACCAGCCTAGGAATAAAATGTTTCTCTTTTGCTAGGATTTTAACGGTATCAAATCTTAGATAGTGGTTGGGCTTATCCATGGAATGCTCACAGACTGCAGATTTTGTATCGCGACGGTTTTTTACATCGGCGATATGTTCTTTTATTCGAGTAGACACGTTCCGTTTCGTTTGACCAATATATGAGAGCCCACAGTCACAGTCAATCTTGTATACGCCTGGGTCTTGTAAAGGGATGCTGCTTTTTACTGGACGAAGATGGTGGCTAATCTTGCTGTGTGGCTTGTATATGGTTTTTATTGAAGCCCGCTTCAGAATGCCCCCAATTTTGTCAGTAACACCCTTTATGTAAGGCATGTAAGCTGGTCTACGTTCAACTGAAACGTCGGAAAATCAAAAATAATAAAATAAACGCGTAAAACCCGTTAAAATGAGTTTAATTTCAAATTTGTTGTGTCTTTTAATCGAATGATAAATTCTAAATCTAATATAAAGTTTTTTCAAATAAACCAATGGGAAACACTCACATGGCATATGAAATGTACAATCTTGCAAACGTGCTAATATGTCATTACCAATATAAACATTTTTAATATGAAGATCAAAATATTCGCGAAATTTTTGCTCAAGCAATTCAACAAATTCAATAAAATTGTCGAAAACAAAAACAAAACACGCACAACGTTCGAGCGTCGCGTCACGCCTGCACGCCCTGAGATTGACCACTGGCTGATCTAGTTTGAAGCGGTTTCGGCTCATACGTGACAAGCGGCCAGTGGTCACGCACACACACGCGTTGCACTTGTAGTGATGTACCTGTCACAGCGCATTCGTATGTAGCTTTGTCTCTGTTCAGTTTCTTTACTCATGTGGTATTACAGTATGGATAGGTACCAGGCGAATGTGTTCAACTGGAAGAAAGTATACGCATCTAAAGCCCATATACATAGTTTATGATACTCTTTTTAAACTAACCGATAAGGAAATAAAAAATTCAATCACTAAAGTTCTCATAAGAAAACAGGATCTTAGTATTTCAATACAATTGGGTTTATCTATGTCTGCTTCTCTTTTAACCTTGCTTTCATCAATTAAGTCACAAACTCAAAGATAATATACATTTTGATGTTGTATTTTGGTAACAATGTTTAAATTGTTTCAGCGTAAAAGTATTTAATCAGCGTTTTAGTTTTATCAACGCCAACATTATGTTAATGTTGGTATGTACAGAACGAAATGTGTTTTTAATTAGGAATATAATCAAAATATTTAAATTTTACATGAGCTACAATGGAAAATTATTCCAACGTACATATTTAAAAATATTTCCAGAATTATAAATTAAACCAATAGGTACCTACCTTTGTTCTAACTTGTAAAAAAATTGTTAAAAGAAAATGAAGAGAAGAACTTTAAACAAATTTTATCTCAAAGGTAAGGATAAAAGGCATATTTTGAACACGTGAACAGAACAAAGTTGATCCAATAAGCAAACATAAATATCACAACACATTTGCAGATATATTACTTTTTTACCTACTTCCGTTCTTAAAAAGTAAGGGATAGATTTCATTTATAATTCTACATAATAAGCGACATACCTACACATTAACAGTATCTTGGTCAAAGAACGAATGCATTGTTTAGACCCTTCCATAAAAGGGCAGGTGTACACCAAAACATGCGCTTGCGTCGAACAGGACACACTTACACTTCCTGCGACTACAAAGAGACAGGTACCAATAGAAACAGGGACGTCTAATCAAAGTAGTCCATCAGGACTTTCTTTAAAAGCATTGAAAAGAAATAGCTAAAATATCGATGTTCATTGCGTATTTGTCTAGGCTACTTACGACACGCTACAGGACAAAACAAGCAATGAAAAACGTGATACTTATACTCAACATGTAAATTTCTTAAGTATTGATGGTGCAAATTCAAAGCCGGATACTAGAGATAAGTAATAAGCTAAGTAAAAATAATTTACCGCACTTTTTTGCTTCGATTCTCTAACGTATATCGTATGTCGGGTAGACGGAGGCTTAGTCACGAAATCCTGAGCGGTTACGTCATCGGCGCGTGAGTCGGTTTTTTGGCGGTCTGTTGGAAACTTAGAACTTGGTCGTTAGGGAATTAGATTTATTTTAAAGGTTTCGCTCAGGGTATTAGCTTAGGTACGAAGTTATGTCAACTTTAACATCAATAGCACTAGGTAGATAGTCATTGGTTATTCGCTGGTTTATAAGTATGGAGAGTTTTTTTAAGGTTTTAATTTGTATTAAATTTTATTTAACAATGATGAAAAATAGGTTAGCCTAGCGCTTTTTAATTAAAATACACTTAAAAGTTTGCTTAAATTTAATGTTTCGTAAACAAGTCAGTCACACTATTGCAAAGCGTTTACTACATATTATTTAAGATTAGATATATGAAATTTTTCACTTTATTTTCATAAAGCCAAACCTCATGTTGGTGTTTTCTTTAATTTCGCTGTTTTTGCTTACGCACAACTCGAGCGGATCACGAGTTTTCTTATTAAAAAACAAACCCTTTTTGAGTTTAAGAAACAAAACTCTCCCCTCTTTATATAAGTTGGATATGTATCGGATATTTAAATAACTTGCTACTAAGGTATTGGATTATACGTTGAAATACAAAATACAGTCATAAGTCTTATTTATTTAGTGATGACGATAGCGTCGTGTTAGTAATAGCTGACTAAGAATTTGAGGAAATGTTATTATAATATTGTTTTTTTTTTACACAGGAAATAAGCCTGTTGAACTTAGCAATAGTTTATGCTAGCAAATATTTAGATGCTTTGTAACATAATTTATAAGAACTTTTAGGGTTTTTCTTTTGTTTGCTTAAAAGGTTTGTGACTTTGACAAAGTTCATTTTGAATACAATTATTTAACTCATAAAGTTTATTTTTCCTTAAAAAACTGACTACGACATTCTTTTAATACATATAATTATACGTAACTTCTTTATAATTCCTTACACATTTTTTCCTGTTTCCATGAATACGCATAGAAATCATTTAATTCATTATCATAACGCACTGAATTATCTTAACTTATTAATTATTTCAAATGTGTATTACCGTTATGCTAATAAAATACCTAACATATAGTATTAAACTGTAGGTATATTTCGTTATCAGTAATTTAACCTTCAGCAGTATGAAACTTCATTGAAAAACCGTGCTAAAGCAATTATATTAGCTGTGAAGTTAGTTATGAGGAAGTGTTCTAAGTATTTGTTGCTTACTTCAGTACCTAACCTTTTTATGTCTGAATAAAATTAACTTTTATTTTATTACCATTACTAACAATATTTTAATCCAGTATAGTTAGATGTGATTTCTATTACTTAAAACAAAACTATTTAATTTCAAGTGCCGATGAACCGGCTATACTTATCAATCATTTTATTTCAGTCACACTTACAGAATCAGTTGGTTGATTTTCGAGTCAATTCCAATATTTATTTAAGGTTGATTCGCCTTTCAGAAACTGCAGGGTATCTTAAGAAAGACAAATTTACAGCAACACTATTTTTAAGAAGAAATAACATAAATTTTAAATTGAGCAAACACGGCATTATAATCCTATTCTTCATAAATATTTGCGTGGTCAATGACAACCATTTTAATGCAAATGCAAACGTTTGTTTATTGTTTTGTTTGTTCTCGGCTGCCTAGAGAATATATATTTATCCTAGAATAATTAGGTACTTAGTGTCGCCTTTTTGAATTTAAGGTATCCTTTAAAATTTTAGAAAAAAAAATTGGCACAGGTCTTTTTTAGAAGTTTTTAAAGATATTTTTTTTTTAATTGTTAATTGGTTTGTTTCTAGATCAACAGCAAATACAGTGAAGAGCTGGCGGAGGAATGTTTGGTTTGGATCCGACAGATCACAGACGAGCCTGAGAACCTATCGGGGGATATGGACAACTTCTATGAAGTGCTTAAAGACGGGACTTTGCTTTGCAAGTAAGTTAAATATACAAGTTCAGTAGCTTAGTCATAAATTCTACTGCCTACTTAAATAATGTAGTGAAGACAATGTAACGATTTTATTATTACAGGCCGTAGAAAAAACTGTTAAATTCAGGCAATTGTAGCTCAAACAATACCTTCTGAGAATAGTTAGAACTACAAACTGTTGTAGTGACTACTTATTTTCTTAATTTTTGTTTAGGTATAACAATATACAACTTAAAAGTTCATGAACTAACGCACATCACTAATTTAGAGAGGCGCCAAATTAAGCTTAGTCATTTATTCAGATGATTACCTTCGTATTTAACGATCGTATCCGGTGTTTTACATCATTGACTCTAAAACAATGGAACAATAATATTATTGGCAGCTGTAACCCATGCCCCTTCTACAGCCAATGGGGAATACATTCAAATTAGCTGTTGAGAATTTTAAGAATAAGTACTTTGGTTTCTGTTAGCCATTGATTTTAAGTTTGTTTTACAGTTATCCAAAGTTTATGCTATCTCCTTTTGTAACTTATGAAATTAACGCTGGCGTCTCCTTTGTGTCATTTTGATTACCTACCTTTTAATTTTAATAAATCCTTAATTAATTTATAGACTAACTCAATGTACCCTTCTAAAATTCCAGGTTAGTAAACAACATCAAACCGGGCAGCGTAAAGAAGATTAACGAATCCAAGATGGCGTTCAAATGCATGGAGAACATCAATGCTTTCCTCGAGATCGCCAAGCAGCTGGGAGTACCTGCGCAAGAGACGTTCCAGACGGTCGATCTGTGGGAGAGGCAGAACCTTAACTCTGTAGTCATTTGTCTACAGTCTTTGGGGCGAAAGGTAAAGTTTTGGTCCCTTATAATAGGAGAGGCTTAAATCGGATTCCTTTACTCTTATGCAGGTTCATATTTGACCTATAAAACTAAGATTATAAACGAAAGACAGAATAGGTGACAAATATACTATTTTGTGAAGAATTCTTATTTAAAATGCGGGGGATAGCCCCGCCCCACGGCCCGGTGCGGTGGCGTGTTACCTTTCTTTTGTCACCCCGAGTCTACTTTATTTTGGTAGCTTTGTTCATTCATGTTTGGAAAACTATACCCTGCTCATAAATCTTACAATAAAGGAATTACAAAAACCGTCATTTCGGCAAAATCAATCGAGTATTTAATTTATTATAATATTATGTTATTTTAGTTAGTAAAGTTGTTTAAACTAACCACCTACAACTACGATATGACAAATTCGTTCGTCGTCGTTTAAACTGACTTTTCAATAGACTAAGTTATGAAGGTTGAAGGTAAATCACAATCAATAAAACTTTAAAATATAATTTTTCTTCTTACAGGCGCACAACTACGGCAAGCCCTCCATTGGGCCCAAGGAGTCCGAGAAGAACGTCAGAAACTTCACAGATGAACAACTGAGGGCAGGACAAGGAGTCATCTCACTCCAATACGGATCAAATAAGGGGGCAACCCAAAGCGGCATTAACTTCGGCAACACGCGACACATGTAAACGCACCTTTATCCTGTATTCGTAAAAAAAACACAATACTTGCACAAAACGCAAAACATATTTGCACCATGGCCATTGTAGAAAGAAAAAAAAATTTATGACAATTATGACAAACTTTCTTTTCAAAGCATTCCATATTTAAATTCCAGTAACAGATACAACGGTCAATTGTTGTAAGAGACAGAGTCAGTGGCATAAACTAGTAGTTAATGGTAAATTAGGAATTATTTAAATGCAATCTTTAAATGTGACGGTTTTATTGTATTGCTGTGTTAGAATCTCGTGACTTCAGTTGTTTTTTTACTCCGTTTTATCTATTGAAAAGTAAGTCTTTTATCTCTAAACTAGTGGCCGCTCGCGACTCCGTTCGCGTAGAAGTCGGTTTCCCGTGGGAATGCGAAGTTTTCCCGCGGTAAAAAGTTCCCTTAATTCATACATATTTACCCCTTCTTTCATACATATATTTTTGGTATCTAGAACCGTTTTCGCAGCGCACTCAACGGAAACTCAAGGATGAATAATTTTCCCCGTTTTTTTCATATTTTCCATTATTTCTTCGCTCTTAATAGTTACAGCGTGATGTTATATAGCCTAAAGCCTGCCTCAATAAATGGTCTATTCAACACAAAAAGATTTTTTAAATTCGAACCAGTAGTTCCTGAGATTAGCGCGTTCAAACAAACAAACAAACAAACAAACAAACAAACAAACAAACAAACTCTTCAGCTTTATAATATTAGTATAGATGTAAAACACAATTTTCGGTAGTACCAACACGGTATAATAAATATAAGTATTTAGAAAAAGTCTTGCTGATTCATAGAAGTTAAAGGGGATAAAAAAACTCGATTAAAATATGTTAGTTATTTAAAGAAGTCATAATATTAATCTAGAATTAAGTTATGTTATATTATTTCTGGACACATTCCCTATGGAATATATTTTTGTATGAGTTTTTGATCTATAATATACTGTTTTCGATAGTAGGAACTAGGAACCTTCTTTTTGACAGTTTATGTATTTTACTTAGACGTTACATACTTATTAATAGGTATACGTACATTATTACGTTAAAGAATTTAATTTTGGATACTTACATATATTTTACTTACTTACATTATAAACGTTGGCATTTAACTCGAATTATACTATTATTATACACATATATTAATACCTATTGTATAAAATGTGTGCCTTTGCCCCCTAGGGGTCATTAACCTGTTTTAAAAACTTAAAAAGTTCTATAAAAGTCTTTCAATTATACACTATTAAGTATAGTATTTTATGAAACTAATCATTCCATTATTTTAACAGTTATAAATTAACACTTTAAATTATTAAAAAAAGATAAAACAACAGTCGTCTATCGAACCTGCTTCCATTTATTGTCTTAAATTGCAATGTAAGAAGTAAATTTCATGAAGAAGCCTTTGTGGAAGTACATATTTGAAATAAATATTATTAAATAATGTGTGTTTTAATATAAATGCCTAACTACCTCCTTTTGATAGATCCAACTGTACCTACTTAACTGTACAAAATGGCCCGATCCCGAAAACACTCTAAATCTAAATTAAAAATATCACTGTCAGTTTCTCATGCTTCGTATTTATTACCTACCTACATTGGTTTCACTAAATTTATTCCACATCATTGTAAAATTGAACGACATGCGCTGAGGACTAGTCTAAAATTGTCTTCGCTGTGTCATAATGTACGTAGGTACATTTTAGTTTGTCAGGACTATAATGATTACCTGTCACTGTGTTATACATGGTTATACTATTGACGAGTAAGTAAGTGAGGGGTGATAGTTTTAGTTTTATACCGCGCCCTCATGGGTTACCTATACCTTAAACCTATAGCTTAGCGCACCATTTTCTTATTCTAAACATGTTATTCATAGTTTGAATAACATGTTTGGAATAAGAAAATTCAAACATTGTAAGCGATCTTCCACTTTTTGCGGCTAAAATCACAATAGTTGCGTGATAACTTAGTTATCCAGTGGCGGCGTTTTGTGGCTGTTGCCTGTGGCCCGTGTGCGGGGGCCCTAAGAAGTGGAGAGAGCAAAACATGCAGTTTACTTAAATACACCACATATACACCATTTTAGTTTAGTTAGCTGAATGACATGACGCCTACCAACGTATGTGGAATTATAAAATACTTGTTCAAAAAATGTGGAACGCTTCACGATTTTGCGTGTCATCCTTGCGCAGGGGCCATGCTAATCTTCTCTGTATCGTTCCAATTTTAGTATATGTACTGCCGAAGCAAGTACAGCAGTAGAGTAGAAATTGTTGTATATATACCTATTGACAAAATAAATATTGATAGCGCGATGTAGCACATTTGTATTTTTTTGGCATATTTATTGCGTTTTGTCATTCAAAGATCCCACAAAATAAAACGTGATTTAAAGATTAAACAATAATATCGATATTGCTTATGTAAAATTGTCATTTTTATGCCAATCTTACTTAAAATATGATACCAGCTACGGAAATGCGCCCTAGCGCCATCTATGAAGATATTCTATTACTATTCTTGTATTAAAATCAAAGCTTATTTAGTCTATGTTCTGTGCGGGTATTTTTTTTAAGATGATACAATACAAAATATATAATAAATTTTAATCGTATAAGACTATAAGACAACACAAGTAGGTTTTGAAACCCATCAATCATAAAATTATTTAGAAATAACTAGTGGAAAATAACCAATGACCGATGGCTGAATTTATAAATGTTCAATTTAGGAAGATAATATACCTAAATGCGGGTTTTTGTTAGAATTTTAAGATACTCTAAAGAAGGCAATAATTATATAAATAATAAAAAATGCAATAAATAGTTAAAAATAACATTATCTTCGTCAATCATTATATTTGTGACATTTTTTTTTCTAAAAAAATCAAATAACACTTGTAATATTACAACTATAAATATTTCCGTTTTACATCTGAGTATCCTTTAGAAAAAAATATGTACCAGCATCGGATTCGAAACCAAAACATGGACTTATAAGCTTTAATTTTAATACAAGAATAGTAATAGAATATCTTCATAGATGGCGCTAGGGCGCATTTCCGTAGCTGGTATCATATTTTAAGTAAGATTGGCATAAAAATGGCAATTTTACATAAGCAATACCGATATTATTGTTTAATCTTTAAATCACGTTTTATTTTGTGGGATCTTAGAATGACAAAACGCAATTAATATGCCAAAAAATACAAATGTGCTACATCGCGCTATCAATATTTATTTTGTCATTAGGTATATATACAACAATTTCTACTCTACTGCTGTACTTGCTTCGGCAGTACATATACTAAAATTGGAACGATACAGAGAAGATTAGCATGGCCCCTGCGCAAGGATGACACGCAAAATCGTGAAGCGTTCCACATTTTTTGAACAGGTATTTTATAAATCCACATTCATAAGTAGTAATTAATTGTATGTTAACAAATGAGATATAGGTAATTAGTTTTGCTCTCTACACTTTTTCTGACTGTAAGCTTTATAAGCTGTCTTTAAAATAAACCGTAAATAAAATGATGTATGTACCTAGTCGTATGTCCAAATTTAATTTCTACCTACATGTCTTACCAACATCTACCTTTAATTATATCATAGACAAAACGAAACAAGCGAATGAACTCCAAACCTACTTGAGCGTTTACAATTAGTCATTATTAAAAGCTAAATATATTGTGAAGAAACGTAGAAGTAATAGTAAAAACATTAGTTAGGACGTAGGTATTTTTTATTACAAGAAGGTACTATCAAGTTACCTTACCAGCGTGCGCTTGTACTTAGGTAAGTAAATACCTGAGAACCTTTTTCGTACAAATATCTTATAGGTACTTAGGTACCAAAGTAATTGCATCCCGGCAAAAAAGCAGGTCGGATCAAACATTCAGAATTTATGATAGACATTTCTGAAATACGAAGCTTAATTAACCATAGTAAGCTGCCGGCAAAAAAATAGTAACTGTATAAAAAAAACTTACTACTTACATAAGTTAGCTACCACCACCTGAAGAACCAAACCTAAAGAACCAATAAGAATTAAATGAGTCGTAGATTGATGAAAAGCAAAAAGAAAACTAAGTACTAACTAACTAACATATTATTAAGTATTAAAAAAAGTTTTGTTTGTTGAGTTTTTAGTAAACTGTGTTTTCTGTAGGTTCAATAAAGAATAAGTGACGTGGTGTGGGTGGTGTAGTTTTTTAATTGATTTGAAGATCTGCCATTGGCCATTTGTACAAATAATCTTGAGTTTTCTTTTGATACAGAAAACAAACTTAAAATAACCCAAATGTTGGTATTTGAAGGTTTTTTTGTAAGTTAATAATATAACTTCCTACGGAGAGGTTATAAGGTTTTCAGAAATTTCTGCAAAGTTTGTTTCTAAACGTTTCATCATACTTCAATGTCAAAACCAGCTGATTCTGATGTTACATCATTACGTCACTGTCAAAAATTCGCCAAATTTTGGTAAACATTGCATTCAATTTACTGCGTGCTAAAATCTCTTATTGTTTTTATAGAAAACTGTTCTAATCTCCAACTGAAGCGATAATACATTAATAATTACTAATGTTTATAGAAGTCTGATGATTATAGATGACGCACAATGTCCATCATGCGTCAATTTTTGTTATTCCTGGGAGGTTACGTATTTATAAATAAATAGGGATGCCACAGTCGAATGATGTTATGTCCAATGGATGGGCGATAGATACTCCTCCTGACCTGAAGAGCTCCGATAATGAAGTAAGTAATGGACCCCTGCGAACATGTTTGTTTCTGATAACGATGCCCTCTCACAACCTCAACACTGGCCTGCCAACAGACGCATATTATCGCTAAAAAATATATCCTGCAATAAACAAGTAGTTGTCATCAGTCAAGACGAGATGAATAATATTTGTTTAATGGTAGGAAACTTTTCATACTGGAGTTAATTTTGTTTTGAACTTGAAAACAGTTATAAATAGATAAGTATTAAAAATGTATAGGTATCAAATTATTAGGGAAATTAAAACTTAAAATTAACTATATACATAAGCATACTTAAGGCTATTCTATCACTCTGATGCTAATCATAGATGACAAAAATGAAAAAATGTACATTTTAAAAATATCTAATGATCACTCTTTTACAAAACAGGTGTTATCTTTAATCACTTTTCTTTTTTTTTCTTTTTGGACTGACTAAACTTTAACTGTAATCATAAAATAAGTTCTCATTTTCATAAAAGTTAACTGCATATCACTGCAATTGTGAACACCTTCATTAAACTTCTTTTTCACATTGACTATGAATAAGACAAACCCAATGTTGGTGTTCACTCAAAAGTTTAATTTGCCACCCAGCAAAATATTACTATTATTATTCGAATAACATTACTTTGTAGGTAGTGATTAACTGCGTAGAAACCATTGTGCCACTAATTAAACTCATCATTAGGGAGGCACATGAGATGCCTCTATCTTATCAGCGAGTACAAAAAATTTGATGTAGGTACCTACTTAGTTACCCAGTTATTGGAATTTCTCAGCTATACTGTATAGTGTAGAAATTTAGCACAGTGATATAATAATAGAATTGATTACTTCATGACACATTATTCTGCCCTAGTTTATTTCTAACTAATAAGTATTTTACCAACAGTTGGAAATTTCGTTGTTCCTTTAAAGTTTACTTTGAATCCTTTAGGATTAGGAAAATAAAGTGCCAAACAAATAATGAAATTAAAACAAAAACCTAACTAAAACATAAAAGGAAGGCACTTTGGAATGTGTATATACTGTGGAATGTGTAATAAATAATTCCTTCAAATAAATCAACCTAAAAAAATTACAATAATCAAAACAACTCAAACTAAATACAACAACAAACTTACTTAATGCGTATTTATAGTTGCACTAGCTGCACTGGTTTATTTCTTGACTATGTAATGTGTTTGTCGGGTACATACTCATTACCCCCTAGCTAGCGCGGATACGCTATCTCCAGGGTCGGAGGTCGGGACCCCCCGCCCCTCGCCCGTCGGTCGTTGTCTGCTAATGATAAGCTCGCATATAAATCACCTATTTATATCAAGCTAGCAACATTACTTCTTCAGTTTTATCGCGCCACTCTTAGACTTCGCACGTCAGTGACTTCTCTGCTGTGATAAATACCACGGTTGAATCTCTACCTTTCTTGTTTCCACTCTCCTAATGGCTAAATTCGTGAACCACCGAGATTTCCTGTCCCCCTATTAATTCGTGTGTGTTCCGTGTTAACAAAGACTTTCGCAAGTGGAAGACAAGAGTCTCTACAATTACTCGTGGTAGCTGTATACATGCGTCAAATTTCAAAAACGATTTTGCAAAAAATGACCATTACGCTGCTGTTCCGAGTCAACCCTATTTACTATTCCGACTACTCGGATACGATTTAATTTCTACCCCCCTCCGATTTCACCGAAGAGAGCACCTTTGCCATTGGCTGTACAATTTCGAGAACTTCAAATTCGGAATTTATTCGAAAGACATCACCTGACAGAAAGCGAAATCTTTGTGAGATTGTGAATAAAATTGGAAAACACGATGGATATCGTAGCAAATGTAAGTTTAAATAATTGTAACAACACTTTATCACCACAATTATATGAAATAGGTCGAAGGTGGTGAGTGATTATAAAAGCAGATAGCTTGCGTGTAAGAGTTTTTATCTTATTCTTATTAGAATATACCAACGTCCATGCAGCTTATCTGATTGCGTCGTTCTATAGAATCCCATTCGTTTCTTCAAACTGCTACATATGCTAATCCTTACTTTTTTTCAACAGTATCACCCAGTGATAAAGGCTTTCCTGGCCGGTTCCTTTTCCGGGACCTTTAGCACGATCCTGTTCCAACCGTTGGACCTGGTGAAGACCAGACTACAAAACCCAACCTATGCCGCCGTTCCAGCTACTCTTAAGTAAGTAAAAAAATATTATTTTGACTACTAGCTGGTTATTGTTGCTATTTATAGAAATTATCAAATAAACATAAATATTAACTCATTGATAAAGACGTTCAAGTTGAAAAATCGGCCATAATTATTTGTTAGTAGAGTATTGTTAGAAGATTTCAAAGTATTGCACTAATAAAGCACGAGGAAAGTTAAAATGGATTTCAATCAGTAGCTACCATTCATCTTAATTTTCACATTATAAAAATATCCAAAATTAATAAATAAATAGCTTCTTATATTATTTTTACATCATCGTTACATAATTAGACCCCCTAAAGCTGTTAGATTAGGAGAGGTTAATTATAAGTTTTTCTGCATACAATATGCTATCTACTATCACGTCTGTAACACGCATAAGAAGATTGAATACTGAAAAACTTCGTGATTATATTTGTGCCTAAAAAAAGAATACGATTCTAATTATCATCTCGCTTTGCAGTGGACGAATTCAGCCCGGGATGATCACGCTATTCGCCAGCATAGTTCGCCAGGAGCAGATCCTCGGTCTATGGCGGGGCATGGTGCCGTCCATAGCCCGCTGCGTGCCTGGAGTGGGCATCTACTTCTCATCTCTTCACTGGCTGAAGGGGAAATGCGGCAAGACCAGAAACCAGGATCTGGGAGCGCTGGAAGCCGTCATGCTGGGCGTCGCGGCTAGAACTATGAGTGGGGTCGCCCTCATTCCGATCACTGTGATAAAGACTAGGTAAGTTTATTGTTCTGATGTATTATTTGAATTTGAATTGCGACAGTCATTTAAAAGTCAAATGACATCAAGTGCGTAGAGGGCTAGAAACTGAAACGCAATTTCTTCGAAATTAACATACTCTGCCCTAGTGACACAAGACTATTGTTTACAAAACAAAAGCAATTTAAATAATTAGACTAGAACTAGATAGGTTCTTATCTTTATGTAGCTTTTCTTTTTCAATAAAATAAATTTAAAAATTTTAAGAGGTCTACCCAACTTTAATACAATTTTAATAGCGAAGTAGTTAGCAACTCAATTCTTAAATATGTCATTCGTCTAAATGATGACACTATCCTGTAAAATTTTGACTTGAGTTTTTTGTGTCAATCAAATGTCAAAATTTTGACATTAGTTTTTTGTGCAAAATTAACCTTAGATTTTTTTACAGATTCGAGTCTGGAGTTTACAATTACACTAGTCTCGGTGGCGCTTTGAAGGCTATTTACAAAGCGGAAGGCATCCGTGGATTGGTCTGCGGACTCGGTCCAACATTAGCTAGAGATGCGCCGTTCTCTGGACTGTATCTTATGTTTTACACGCAAACTAAACAGTCTGTTCCTAAAGGTAAGCAAATAAGTACAATTGTAAACTTTATTAGTATAGAAATTATGTGTGAAATGGATTTTGACATTGAGTTTCATATTTGTGCCGTAAGAGGCGCTGTAGAACTTTGGACGTCAGATCGTAACAAATGCTTATTAACTTAACTTAACTTTAAAATAATGTCGTTGGCATAAAAATTATATATTGTACATCTGGCATACCGAAAAGCCGTAATTTTTAAAATTATCTTACACTACAATGAAAGTCCCCAGTTCAATTCCCGCATAAATTTCTTACCATTCTTCATTTTCGCATATTTATTTCCCAAAAACTAATTAATATATTCCGTTCCAGAATGGACCAAGACCCCCACAGCGGCGTCCATGATCCACTTCAGCTGCGGCGTGGTGGCGGGAATCGCGGCCTCTCTCGTCACTCACCCGGCCGATGTATTGAAGACCAAGATGCAATTGTATCCGGATAAGTTCCCGAACGCTTTCGGAGCGGCTGTGTATGTTCATCAGGTGAGTTTTTTTTTGTTTTTTTTTTTGGTAATAGTATTTTAAAAAAGAACTGAGAGTTAATGGTAACGTGAAATTCAAAATTAGATGCTTGGCACTGGTGCAAATTTTGTAGATTTGATAACTTAGAAATTTAGACTTTTTAAAGTAAATCTTAATGATTTAGAGAACCATATTAAAACAGTGTTGTTCGGTGGGTTTAGATGAAGTTAAAGATTTTATTTTTCTAGTAATGCTAACCTAAAAATATAACATTAATATAATAAATAACTATGTCAAAGCCAATATTATTATTTCCTTCAAAATTTTTTGTCAATTTATCATTTTTATTACAGACATACGGGTTCAAAGGTTACTTCAAAGGTGCTGTGCCCAGAATGTTACGTCGTACTTTAATGGCCGCTATGGCTTGGACAGTCTTCGAAGAAATCACTCGGTCAATGGGACTCAAATGATGACTGCACAAAACTATATGTGATAGATTACCTATTAGGATAATGTTCAAACTATGAGTATAGTTTTATATGCGATTTACGAACAATATGCCTAGAAAAGTACCTTTGCGTCATATTTTCTTTAACACTCGCAAAATTTTAGCAAAGACAACAACCAATTGATTTAATATTTCTTAATTTTTGTGACATTAAGCTGCAATTGCAATGGTAATATCATGCAAATTTTTCATTTACAGTGCGCGCGCATATTTATACTTTTATTTTTATAATTTCTAGCTACTTCTATGGTCATTATTTTTCGTAGTGAGCGATACATTGTTGAAATTTAATGGATATTTGTTTCAAACAGCTCAAGTATATCATAATTATGTGAAATGATGAAGAGAATGTTATAGTTAATCATGCTTGGATTAATTTATTTATTATATTTTTGTGGTCTATGTAGATGTAGAATATTAAGCATATTATTTACATTGAATGTAAACTTTTCATTAATTTTATCTAACCTGTGTTTGTTATTTATATTACATATTATGTGCCTATTATTATGTCAATAAAAGTTATTTCAGAATTAGGTTTATGATTCTTCTGCCTTTTGTTCAGGAGAGATTGTGATACATACATATTCTTTGCAACTTTTCATTTAGGTATTATTGCTAGTTGGAACACGAGACTTACATGGCGTGGACTTGTGGCGGTGAAGTAGAGTAGATAAGTGTTTTTTCTGTGGGACTGAGACTTAAAAAGTTCCCACTTTTTCTATAAAATAGTTCATTGAAATCGGTTCAGCCGGTTGAATACAAAGAGGACACATAAACATACACATTTTTACAATTTAAAAATAGAAGGATTATTTTGATATTTGAAATTATTTTGTTCATAATAACTAGGGTTATTCTAAGAAAACCATAAACTCAACAAAAAATAATTTAATTTTTACATTAATTCGACTAATTGTTCAAATGACATCATCATACAAATTCCAATCCTTCATATTTAATTTTCCCGTCTATTAGTGTATCTACTAACAGAATTGTGCCGTCTATGTTAAATGCACTTATGTAAGTCGACGTTTTTCCTTCGAATTCGATCGTTTTTATGGCAACTATAGCGGTATCTTTAGTGTTCGGGATAAACTTGAATGAGGAGAATCCAAACTTTGGTTTGTGCTTTGTAATCTGAAACAAAATAATGCAATGTTGTTACATAAGCTTGACCATAGTAATTTTAATAAGGTCTTCATGATGCCTATATTTGTTTTATTTTTTTTAAACTGGTTATTTAAAACAGAATGTAAGTTTGGCATAGCTTTAAAATGTGAGGAATAATTTGCTTTCTTAAACTATCAAAAATAAAAAAATACCTCCAAAGCTTTAATATTCCTGAAATCCTCATCAGCACTGATCAAGTAATTGCACCCCATAACTTCATCCTTCGTTTCATTGTATGTCTCATGACTGCAGCGTCTCGGAAGAAAGTACCATTTGTTGTGATGACTTGACCACGCTGCTGACTCGTGGATCATGTAGCCAGGCCAATTGATACCTATTGAGCTGCGGAGGTGCTTGTACTGGTTTACCCAGTTTAAGTGCTGCACCTGTAATAAAAAAAGGTAAAGGTTTAAGTGGGTATATACCTATTTATCAAAATAACTCAATTAGTGTGCTTGGCATATTAAAATATTTATGAATAAGGTAGATAAACCAAAAATGGAAGTTATAAGGATTATGTTTTCGTTTTTCATCTATAATTTTTACGTTTTACTATGTATACACGTTTCTAGAATTGGGTCGATGTCTTTTCGGACACAAAAAACTCGGACACCTTGGTCAAACTATAGTTTTTCAATTTTAATATATTTTTTACCAAGGTGTCCGAGTTTTTTGTGTCCGAAAAGTCATCGACCCTAGAATTTTTGACGTTAATAAATAGTGTCTTTAAGAATAAGTTTTAGATTTTAAAAAAGGATTATTACTTGTTGCATCAAAATAATCATGATTAAATATACCCTCTGTCAAACTCCAGTTATGGACATCTGATATGGGACACCTACATATACACAAAATATTTACAATTGAACAGACGCTTCATTTGCTGCTCATTTAAAAACGATAATAAACAATTAGAAACGGTTTACTAGTAGTCAAGTACAAGATGAAAATAATATACATATATCTCAAAAATACACTGATTGAACGTAACTTCATAATTGGGTCCAGGCATATATCCGGATCCAATTATGTATTAAGAAAAAAATTCCATTAGGGTTTTAAGTTAGAGTGTATAATAAATCTTTCTTTATCAATGGTTCCACCAATAATTACAAAAATTAACAATACAGTTACTCCTGTCATTTAAAAAGCCTATAAATGTACCTACTAGGGACACAATCCTTATAAGAAATTCTAAATTTTTAAAATGAATATACCTATGTCTGGAAAAAGGGCTATTGTGGAAAACTAAATTGCGGATAGCCCTAAAATTTGATTCCATAGCACTTTGAATACTGGCACGACTAATTAGAGTTGCTATTTCAATAAAATAATTTACCACCCTATTTTCTTTTGAAGAAATGTCAATGAAAAACCATAATTGGTTCAGCGCCGTAATAGGTGCTCTTACCTTATTTAGGACTAATAATAAATAATTGGTGTTCCATAATTTTTTTATACAGTTTATATTAAATATTCATTATAATTTTACAACATTGATTAGAAGCATAGTACCATTTAATGGTTACAAGAAGGTTATTAGTGTAAATATAAGTTGCTATGTAAAACTTTGTCAAAAATCAAGAATTGCCATGAAAACATTAGGTGCTTCATTATTCAAGTTATCAGTACATTGTAGTTATTGCATACTTACTCTGCTTTTGTGTACTTACAACAGTTTTGTTGAAACAAATGGTTAAATATGACTATTACTATAATGATTTGTTACCTGTCCATGAATATTCACAGCCTTGATCCACATAGGATCATAGTTTTCAAACTCTCCATGTGGGGTAGTCCATTCTTTTCCTGCAGAGCCTACGTAAAGGATTTCATCCTTAATAGTAGCCCATTCACTTTTAAACGGTTTCACAGCATGGCCGTCCCCATCTCCCAATATCACCCATGGAATGACTTTATTTCCTATTACTTCAAATATCTGTAAAAAAAGTTTGTGATTGTTACTAAAAGGAACCTTTTTTTCATGTAACTTGCCTAAATTAAAATGAAAACATACTTACCACACCGGACCGGTCATCGAAGGTAAGTAATCTGCCATCATACACTATTAACTCTGATAGTTCCATTCCTCTGCCTTTATGTGAGTATGGAGATGATAGAACTACATCTTCTTTGTCCCATTTAAATTCTACTATGCTCTGTTCAGCATCATATGATAATGACCCTCTTCGTACATAACTCTCATATGTATGAGGCTTCATTTTGCTTTTTGAATTTGTGTCTGGATCCGCTACTACTGCTATTTTATAAGTCAATATGCTACCAGATTTTGTTGGCTCTGTTAATGGATATGTGGCATTGTATGTACGCACTAAATTTGTCCATTTGTGAGCAGGTGTTAGTTGAGGTGCAGGCCACCAGTTATAGTAGAATAATAATAGAAGAGATACGCCAACAAATATCACAAGGAATATAAATTGTGGTTGTATTCTCACTGTATTTCCTACTCTATAAGTAGTAGGTGTTCTTAACGCCTTTCTCCAGTCTCTAAGACCGCCCATTCTTTGCTCTTCCAAATCGAGGAACATGCCTTATTATTAACACATCATATTTATGTTACAAATGTGATGTATCACTACTTACTGACTAGAGGACCTTTAAATTGACTATACGAAAAAACTACACTTCACATTTGGAGCATCACTGGAGCAATGAGACAAAAACAATTCAGCATTAGTCTCGGGATTAAATTACCGAATGTTCACAAAATAAACCTAACAAAACTTCGTGTAAACAACGACCGTGGGATCATTTTTATTTAATTTTGGATATTTGATTCGTACACGTAAGAAAATATTTTTCTCAACACAGAGTATATTACATCCCCAATATATGGAGGAACGATATCTTGTTCCGCTTTCCGACACGAAGTTTTACTTTGGCCCTTTTTAAAAATAGGTGACCTAACATTTAAACAAAGTCATCTTATAAGTAAGGTAATTACTTAAAAAATACGAAATTCAATTGTGATAAAAACTTAAATACAGTTTATATACAAAAAAAAACGAATATTTGAATATGGTTTCAATGTTTTGTGCATACGCTACTTGAAGAAAAAGTAATAGTATTTTTTTTAACATTAATTTTTTTTATTTACATTAAAGTAATTTTCAAAGACTTATGGGAAAGCTACATACACCTTTTAGAAAGCCCAACATACATTAAATATTACATGCTATTTTTGAAAATATTGTAGATGGCGTGTTACTACAATAAATTCTTGAAAATAACGCTCTTACCTCCCTTTTACACAGTTCTTTGCTCTATGAAGTGTCAAATTGACATTGACAATGGCCATGGTGCGTATTAAACGAGGAATCTTATTTTCTTTAAAAATTAACACCGTTAGTAGACGGAAGAAATAATGACCATGGCAATTTGTAAAAATACTAAACTATGAAAAGCACTTGAAAATAAAATTTTTTTAATGAACAATGGCAATTAAATGAGTTCATTCAACATCAATCCAAATAAAACTTTAACAGTACATTTCTTTTTTTTTTATTGAATAAAGCGACACCGTCATGATATGTTTCCATTGAAGTTTGTTGTACAATAAACTTACAAAAACACTGAACAAAAATAATTATTAAAAATGCATGAACTATTTACCAGCAGTCTTTGGTACGTGGAGTTTTTCGCAATTTGTGTTGTTTTCATTGCGCTTTTTCATTTTATAATATACTTGGGTGAATTAAATGCTGTTGAATACACTCAGATGCATGACTATAGAGCTAAGTATGTTTATTTATTTTTGTACCATTTAATTAAACTTATTTTACTTATTTAAGTTGCATAACTAGCATGCGAAATGATACCACTATTTCTGTAACCGCTCTAATCCCATCCATCGAAATCTATGGATTATTTTTATCTATCTACGTATACGTTATGCATTATTATATAGATTAAAGTTAGGTATTATTTGCATGGGAACCATATACTCACCCACTAACTTCTTGAAAAAACGCAAGTAGACGCAAGTAAATTAAAAAAAGTTTTTTTGTTTCTGCTTATATTTTCGTTTTTGATAAACACCTAGGTTTGCTGCATCTTCTAATTTGTTTTTTTTTCCAGATACATTGCTGATGGCACTTGGTTCATACAAGCTTGATTTGGATTTAATTTACCTTAAACTATGACTACCTTGGCTACTAAGAACCAAAGCGTTAGTACAAACCGCCCTATTAGGTAGGTACTAAAATATAAATGTATTTTACGGTCACAATTTTCCAACTTCTTGACTACGACTTGCTTCTATGAAGGAACTAGTCACGACTTGCTTAACAGACGTGTTGGCAAGTGTAGTAAGGTGTTATACAAGGTCCTTCACTGTTGCCCGTCTTCTAGCTAGTTACCCTTAGTTGCTTTTTACGACCCACGGGACCATTGAGCATGACCTGCTAAGCCTGATCATTACCATTTTGATCAAAATAGAGTTCATTAGTAACAAATTAACCTACTTTTCTTGTGGTCTCCAGCAGGCAACGCTGGTAAAAATGAAACATTAGTACATGTGGCTAAAGACTCATAAAGAGTCCAAGCACCGTGATATCGCATAAACATAATTGTTTTTCTTTTTAAATTTTCTCGTCATTTTCAGGACAAGACCAGCTATTAGGCATACACAGGACATCCCCAGAGGTCTGATAACCCGTGACGTATTTATTTGTTGCGACGGTGGTTGCATTTGGCTGTGTAGTGTCATAGGGTCTGTGCTTGTAATGGCTCTTTGCTACTATTTCGCGTATTCTTTAGTTTCTGCTACTAAATTGCGATTCAGTCTCTTTATGGGATAGTCTTGAGGTATATAGTTTAGCTGGAGCCATATTTAAAATTGTTAACCCTTATTAATAAACCCAGTTTAAACCTGTATAAGTTAAGCCAATCCTGTGTGACAAATTTCGAAACTGACAGAGATAAAACTCGGTTTTAATAGTACAGTTTTAAATTTAGTTTATTTTTTTATATTATAAGTGTTTGTGTAAAAGGAAGAGGTTTGTGATAATGTTGTTAATAAATTGCTGTAATTCAAGTTAAAGTTTCAATGAAATGCTCATATAAATAAATCATTAAATAATTTTATATCTTAAATCATACACAACTTAGGTATTAAACAAAAACATGCATATTTGTGAAAACATTGCCACCCTTTTATTTATTCGCTTTAACTAATATGACGTCTAAAGCCTAGGCTTAGAGGAAAAAGCGGAAAAAGCGGATGTCAAATTCAGATTTCTGTTTAAATTTCGATTGTAATCCACGAAGTAAGATCCAGATGCAACGTTAAATTAATTATCATGAAATTGACTAATAACCCCTCGTTTTACTTTTGTTATTAAGCCTGACGATACTATCAAATCTCATTATAACGAACCATTTCATGTTCTTAATAATCATAATTAAGATTGATAATAAACTTTGATACATAAGCAACAGTACCACAAGGCAACCGTGACGAATGTACCGTATAAAAAAAAACTTAATTGCAACGCTGGGTGTTTTAAAAAATATACCTAATCGCGATCGGCTGATGTCTGTGCGATTTACGATTATTGCTCGATAAAAAGTTGTTTACCTGTTTGTGATTATTTTATTAGCGTTTCCGCAAGTCACTGAAAACACTGATAGCCCAGTCATATTAGGGCTTTCACCTCGGAATGAAAGATAATAAGCTGCAAATTGGTATGAACCTTTGTTTTGTCATTCTAAATGTTGTCTCAAAAGTCACAATCGTTATCGTGTCCGCGTCTCAAGATATTCAAGGTCAAAGATCACAAAAATCGGTTTTTCGCGAATATCTGGCTTCCTATCAATTAAATGAGATTTGCATTTATTATAAAAGTTGTAGGCTATAAAATTCCCTACAACTTTTGTTTAAATTTTTTTTTCATACGACCAACCGTTTTGAAGGTAGAGCGCGAAGAGTGCACATCGTACAGTCATATACGGCCTAATGCAAGGTCAAGCGTGAGTTATGGTTATCAGTACGTTATAAAGTCAATTATTTACTTGGAAATTATAATGGAAGGTTTGGAGATGAACATGACAGATAATGAGGATGATGACAATGAATCGAACATTTTTGAGCGACAAGAAGAAGAAGACGACGAAGAAGAAGAAGATAATTAGCTTCCATTTCCAATTTCATTACAATTAAAATCAACAAAGATACTTTTGATATTTGAACTCACATTTTGATAAATGTATATTATGCCGTATTTAATAATAAATAAAAATATGTGTAAAATATATACTCTTACTATCATTTTGACTTAAAATAAAACTAAAATATATAATCCAGAATTAATAATATTTTATACTTAAATAGTTAAATATGAATAATTATATATAAATAATCAAGTTACTTACTTTAATTAAATATAAATAATTAATAGTTAGTACATAAATAATGGGCATTGTTTAATAATTATAATTTCCAAGTAAATAATTGACTTTATAACGTACTGATAACCATAACTCACGCTTGACCTTGCATTAGGCCGTATATGACTGTACGATGTGCACTCTTCGCGCTCTACCTTCAAAACGGTTGGTCGTATGAAAAAAAAATTTAAACAAAAGTTGTAGGGAATTTTATAGCCTACAACTTTTATAATAAATGCAAATCTAATTTAATCTATAGGAAGCCAGATATTCGCGAAAAAACCGATTTTTGTGACCTTTGACCTTGAATATCTTGAGACGCGGACACGATAACGATTGTGACTTTTGAGACAACATTTAGAATGACAAAACAAAGGTTCATACCAATTTGCAGCTTATTATCTTTCATTCCGAGGTTGACCCCTTTTTTACCTAATATGACTGGGCTATGACGTTTTTAATTCGTCATTCGTCTAAATCTTTCAAGAACTTAAAGTTTACTTTAAGGTTTATTGAAAAATGGAGAGTTTAATTTAAATCACCACTGTAAGTATCTTGTTTGGAAAAAGTGTATTATTATATCATATAATATACTATTAAAACAATTAGTGGTAGTAAGTTCTTGCTCAGATAGCAAGAACTTACTACTACTTAATTGTTTTGACAAGACGAAGTTTTTTCTACCGGCTTTTCAGTCTACCGATAGGTCAATTAAAACCAACATTGAAACTTTTATTAAGTGTATTATGAAGCATAACATAGATATAGTTATCTCTTTTGATACCTTTATAATTGTTTAATAGTCAAGAATATACCTATATATTTCTATTTAAACTTGCATGTAAAGGTGCAGCTCTCGTCATAGCCTAGTTCTTATGGCTATCTGTGAGATCCCATCATAAAACAGTTTTCTTTTACACCAAGCTAACTATGTTATAAAATCTTTATAAGAGAGCTACTGCAGTAGTCTATAAACGTCACATCTGCAAAAAAGGTTATATTGTATGGTGAAGGAATTTTTAGTTCTTTTTTATGACTCTTAAATGCACGCTTAGTTTCAATATTAATTTATATGCAAGCTTTATGAATGGTTATAAAAATGTGAATGAACTTTTTCTAAGGATCAAGTTCTAACACTGGTTTTTATTACGCTTAGCTTACTAATTTTATTCCTGAAATATATGGTGATGTTTGTTAGGTGAGATGTTACGGGTTATTTCTGGAACGATTGAATTGATTTCATTAAATATGAAGTATTTTATAATAAGAACGATATAAAATTGTGTCAGTATCTTCTATCTATCTTCTGCGTATATCTACAAACGTTTTCTAAACTACGCTATGATTTCAATTTAAACTACGCTATGAGTACAATACATTTAAATACATTTAGATTTGTGAAAATCTATTTCACTTCAAGTATACTACGACTTTTAATAACATCATTTGAAAATTGCATATGCACTTGTGTTTAATAAGCGCCTGTAAGTAATATAGAAACGTATGAATTTGCGCGGTCTGTTGCGCAAACGCCGGCGCCACGATTTACAGCTAATTTGACAACTCATTACCAAACTGTGTCACACGCAGGATAATCCCCATCACATTTATAACCTAAGAAACTACCTGTCAACGACGCTATCCGACTCACATTCGAAAAACTACCTGTCAACGACGCTATCCGACTCACATTCGAAATAAATACAAATTAATCCTGTGTTTGTATATTTTTATAATTCACACGAGAATTTTATAAATTGTTAAAGTAAGTCGATAATCAATATTTATGGTAATGAAGCTTGTTATTTATTATTTGTAATGTCTGGAGTTTGTAAGGAGTCTAGTAATTTTACAGGACAATATTTTTATTAAATAGATGTCTTGTAAGGAATTTATAGACTCATGACTTTTAAAAATATTAACAAAATCGTCGTAAGAATGTTTTACCTGCCGTTATGCCCATACCTTCTACTTTTTGATTTATTGTTCATAATTTAAGTTATCGTTAAAACCAAAAATTAATTAAAAAAAAGAGTTATCCATTACAACAATTAAAAAAAGGTTAAGTTTAGTTTTCAATGAAGGAAATTTCAAATAAGAATACAAGATTTTAAATGTATAAAACGTTGCTATGGATCTCAATTAAGTACTTAGGTGGGTAGTAATTTTCAATTATTAATATGAGCAATGCAGAACACTTGAAGCTTTAATTGTGACTTAGTAGTAATTAAAACACTTAATTCTTATCAATAATCATTTTACCCTTACATCTTTGAATATATTCTTAACTAGTGGCCGCCCGCGACTCCGTTCGTGTGAAAGTCGGTTTCCCGTGGGAATGAGAAGTTTTCCCGCGGTAAAAAGTACTCTATATGTTATTCTGATGTATAACCTATATTACTGTAAAGTTTAACGAACCGAAAGAGTAACAAACATCCATACAAACTTTCACGTTTATAATATTAGTAGGATTTAAACTCACTTCAAAGGCAATTGCTCATACAAAAGACATCAACGCATTCATGACTACGAGTATGATAAACTTTAATATCTTTATAATTAACGTACAGTAGTCATAAAAATAATAATAAAAAATATATTTGAAATGGAAGAATAGTTACGATCGTTTTTTTTATTACAATTTTTTTTACAACTATTCTTAATATGCCGATTTGACGTATGTTTTGGAAGAATTGTGATAGAAAGAAAGAAAGAAAGAAAGAAAGAAAGAAAGAAAGAAAGAAAGAAAGAAAGAAAGAAAGAAAGAAAGAAAGAAAGAAAGAAAGAAAGAAAGAAAGAAAGAAAGAAAGAAAGAAAGAAAGAAAGAAAGAAAGAAAGAAAGAAAGAAAGAAAGAAAGAAAGAAAGAAAGAAAGAAAGAAAGAAAGAAAGAAAGAAAGAAAGAAAGAAAGAAAGAAAGAAAGAAAGAAAGAAAAGAAAGCAAGAAAAGAAAGAAAGATAAGAAAGCAAGAAAAGAAAGAAAAGAGAGCAAGAAAAGAAAGAAAGAAAGGAAAGCAAGAAAGAAAGAAAGAAAGAAAGAAAGAAAGAAAGAAAGAAAGAAAGAAAGAAAGAAAGAAAGAAAGAAAGAAAGAAAGAAAGAAAGAAAAACTTTATTGTATGTAGGATTAAAAACTAATCTCTTATACATTGTCAAAAGCGTAAAATAAAAATAGAAAAAAGATGTCACGGGACACCCCTACATTCATCAGCAATGGCCGTAGTAGACCGAGAGAAAAAGCTGGCGGAAAAGACTCTCGATATTTTGAAGATATAAATACTGGAAAAAGGGACGCGGGCCTCCGAGCATTACGCGACTAGGACATGAACCCAGGACCCAGTTGCGTAATGCTCGGAGGTCCGCGTCCCCTTTTTTCAGTATTTATAACTTCAAAATTAATAAATTAGCATTTATAATGCAAAAATAAAAGTAAAATCTCAGAAATGTGATATTATTATTTCCTTTAAGTACTCAGTACTTAGTGGTCCTACTTATTTTTCGTACGATACAGTTAAATCTAAAATACAGTATGTTTCACCACCATGGTTGTAGTCTTTATTTTTTCGGAATATAAATATTGTGGTGTTAGTAAAAAACGAAGCTTTTACTTTGGACGTAAAAAAACATGTAAATCTCAACAATAGGTTTTTGAATTCAGTCAAGAAAAAAAATATTTAATATTAGCGCATTTTTTTTTATTGAATTTCATTGAAACAGAATTTCAAGAACATTAAAAATAAATGGAATAACTTTATCCAAATCATTTTAATTCATTCATTTCATTTCATAAATATTTTTCGTGGATAAAAAAAACAACGCTTATAAATATCTCCGCTACCTTATAACACAAATTTTATGTCAAAACTACAATTTTTAATATAACTCCAATGCCTTTTAATACATACTGTAAATACGCCCTTTTATTTGCGTAAGATTATACGCAGTCAAGGGGAAAATTCCTGATTAAACCCAATTCGGCAGTATCAAGACTCCATGTACAGTTAGTCATCACGAATTGATAATAATATGCCATTACAATACGATATGAAGTTATTTCAAGGATAATAACTTAAGTATAGCAAATTGCCGAAAGTAAGAAAAATCATTTGACCCAAAAATAATTGACGGCTTAAAAAATTGTGCGATGACTTTTACTGATTTTAAGTTAAGATAGTGATATAAAGTTAAAAAGCTAAAAAAGGGCTGTGAATAAATTATTTGAACACATTTATTTATGTACGATATTAGTCACGGATTTATTTATTTACCTTATTAGTTGTAATGATAAAAGTTTAGCGCCTAAAACTAATGATTTAATATTAAACTTTTCATTAAAACAAAGATTATAATTAATTTGTTACTCATCACATTTTTCTTCTGAAAAAACACAAAAACTCTTCTAAACCAATATTCGCGGTTCTAAACAAAACATATTATGTAAAGAACCTTTTCCCTGTTTTTAAAAATCCCTACATTAACTCATTTATTTGAACAATATAAAATGGAATATATCTACAAACTGGGATTTCCGTCAGGCCGATGACACATGTCTAAGTAATATTAGCGGTGTCGGTAGATATAGAAAATAATGCCTATTACTTGCTGAAGATACTTGGAAACTTTCCTTTTCCACATAACTATGAATTAAGTGATTGACTGCTAAAAACTGTTTGTGAGTCACTTAATTGTTTCTGAGTACTCCTTCTAAGCTCAATTTGCTTTACGTAGACAGACAGTTTTAAGGTTGTTTTAAATTAAAAGTTATACCTAGGTAATTGGTGTCGTATTTAAGTACTAACAGAACTAAAACATTTCATTTTATCTCCAAAAAGTAAAATTAGAGAAAAATGACACTATCTTTCCAAATAAAACATCAAAATTAAGGAATAAGGTTTTAATTTATTTATTAACTATTTAAATGGTTGAGATTTTACTTTTTAGTTTTTGCATTTAAAATGCTAATTTATTAATTTTGAAGTTGATACTGGAAGAAGAAACGCGGGTCTCCGAGCATTGGGCGACTGGGAATATTTTAATGGTGATATGTAAAGGGGGCGCCCATAAATTTCGTGAGGTGTTTAAGGGGGGGGAGGGGGTCGAGTCAAATCTCATCTAATCTTACGTTGAAGAGAGGGGGGGGGCAGAAAATTTAAAAAAACACCTCACGTAATTTATGGACGCCCCCAAACAAGTCGTAATCCACCACGATACCACATGCGATTCGATAGATTCACATCTTCCCATTTCTTTATATATAGGAATATAAAAAATGCAAAACTTAGTCATAATTGCCTACATATAGTGCGTATTGAACCTTAGTTAATGATGGCTCAGTTTTTTATTATAGACAATCTTTTAATAAAGTGTAGAAAAATAGTATATTCTAAACGTCACTTACATTTTGATTTAACTTAACCTATCTTATGCTACAAGGTGCAGGTACATACAAAATAATGTTATGTTCCTAAATATTCTATTAGGTTTTTTTTAGGTTTGTATGCCACAAAGAAAAAAAAACCGTTCTATTTTTAGATGTTTCTGCTGCAACAACAAAGAAAGTAATGCAGCATTCGTGTTTAAAACTAATAAATAAAATCATATAGTCTCAATTTGCGCCAATTGCTGTTTTATATAACGGAAGTTTTGTTTTTACACTCATACGCATGTTTATAATTAGCACAATAAAGAAAATAAAGTAATTCAAGGAGTTTTGTTCAGGGAAATGTTATTTATTGATTCTAATTGCTTTTTCAATTATATCTATGTGTTACTATAACGCATGTGCAGTGTTGAATGCTTCGAGAATTTTACTTAAAGTCAAAAGGCAATAAATTTGACTTAATTTAAAATCATGCGAAAAACTTGCTATTTAAGTATATTTTAGTTAGGGGCTTTTCATGTACCTGTTACCATTTCCTAGAGTAGATTTATTTAAGTATATATATTATATATAATAAAAACATTTTATTACGTGAATTCTAGAAGCTTCGTGTAAAGATTACCCTCACACCATCCCATGTTTAAACATTTAACAAGACAAGTTTGTAATTATTTGACAAAACAAGTCAAATAATGAGGAGCTTCCGTCTATCCGTTGTTTATTTAAATGGAACAAGTGCAGTTGTGTATCCAGGAATCGACCTTGTTGAGTTTGCTTTACAAATATGCGTGAACATGCAGTTAAAATAGGAGCTGCTTTTAATTGAGCAAAATGTATTAGTAAATATGAATAATTAGTTTAAATTTTTCAGAAAATATTCTAAATATGCCTATATGTTAACATAGGTACATGCATATTCTGATGAACATGAGGTAGGTGCTTTTTTCTAATAAAATATTGCTATACATTGTTAATATTGTATGAATACGCTTCGGGTTGATATGGCTCATTTCAATTATTTACTTCATCCATCCAGTATAGAGTAGCCATAGCGTAATCTATACTAATATTATAAAGCTGAAGAGTTTGTTTGTTTGTTTGTTTGTTTGAACGCGCTAATCTCAGGAAATACTGGTTCGAATTGAAAAATTCTTTTTGTGTTGAATAGACCATATATCGAGGCAGGCTTTAAGGTATAATATCATCACGCTGCAACTATTAAGAGCGAAGAAATAATGGAAAATGTGAAAAAAACGGGGAAAATTATTCATCCTTGAGGGCTTCCGTTGCGTGCGCTGCGAAAACGGTTCTAGATACCAAAAATATATGTATAAAAGAATTAAGGGAAATTTTTACCGCGGGAAAACTTCGCATTCCCACAGGAAACCGAGTTCTACGCGAACGGAGTCGCGAGCGGCCACTAGTACTTTATATATTTGCTATCTATTCTTCAGGTGCCTAAAACAAAAAATCTATCAAGCTATCTCAAATCTTTGTACAATTATTAAAGCAATAATTTATGCCAATATGTTTCACGATAGGGAAGTTATTCTTTCTTACGAAAAATTATCAGGCAGTAGGTGTGCCATACCACCAACACATTAAAAAATACCCGCAAAACCTCTCAAACTTTTGATAACATCTGCTTCAGCGCAAGGACCCTCGTAAATCCACAGCACCTGTTTGTGTTGCTGAAACCCTTCGTATCGAATTGTCAGCGAAAGTGTATGCAACTTATAGCTGCGTAAAAACCACGGTATGTACCGTCGAGAGCCATTCGCGATCTAAGCGTGGAAGTGATCACGCGCAGGCCGACTGCCGCGACGCCGTTGCCGCTACCGGTGCGCGAAAATAAAAAAAAAAAAACTGTCAGTCGTGTATTGTATTGCAGTGGTAAACGAATTTTTGTGACATCAAATTCGCTTTCTATTAGTGTGATAATTTGAAGAGTTAAGGTAAGTCATTGGTGATGGGATAGCGCGTTTGCGGAGATTGTCTTGCGGAAAAAGTGTGAAGAGTAGATTTCGGGAAATAACTGACTGAAAAAACGTTAAACAAGTCTTATTTTTGAGGCTTTTTTTACTTTTAAGGAACAGTCTTAAATATGATGTAATAAATAAACGAATATTATTTTCACTAAATTTTAGTAAACGAATGTACAAAAATTACTTTTGAAACCAACTATTTTTATTAGCTACTCAAATTGCAAAACAAAACATGGCTAGCGATTTATTAGATATTTAAAAACTCTTAGACTCACTATTCATGCAACAGGTTTTTCATTGTAATCTAAAAATCTTAAAAGTGCTAATTAATTCTGATAAATAAAAACCGTAACTAATTGTAAAAATCTGGAGAGTCATTTTAAAATAAGTTTTTACTGTCAACGAATGAATTGATGAATATTGTGTAAGTCAATCACCACTTTATGATTTTATTTTGAGTTTTAAAAACAAAAACGATCACTATTTTTTTATTACTAAGCACTTAGTTTCTTAAGATTTTAGAATTCATAGGTTTTGTTTTTTTTTAATACACTAGATAAATAAACCTATTTATAGATTTTAAAGGCACTTCTATAAGGTTAGTTATTTTTAGCTGGCATAAGAATCGTAAACATTTTAATAGGATAATAATGTTATTTTACAATTTTAACTTTTTAAGAATTAAAATTGGTCATGAAAAGCAGCGTTTCAGAATTGTCAGATTAAAAAGATGTTAAAGTATCTTTTGTTTAAAAATAGTAAAGTATTCATATTAAAAAAAAAATGAATATTATCCAACGCTTTGTTATAAAAAAAATGTTTGGTAAAATAAGGCAACAAAAACGTGTTACAGGAAGAAAAGTAGGATTTGATTAGTTTCTATTCAATATTATATACATTTTCTGAAGTAGCCCACTTTTGCGATCCGTAGGAACCCTTTTAAGTTAGATTGTATGGCAGTAGACTTGCCGCCATTTTTATACCTCGGACTAAACTTTTCTTATTCCTTTCCATTATTCATTCATTCATTCTTCATCTTTCAATCCTTTACAGATTTTCCAATATCTAGTATAAAGTTAACCTCGTAATCTATTAATAATGTTTGAAAGCTGTTCTTTCCATTGCTATGCACCATAAAACTGCAAATTTATTTCTTTGCTACATCTTACTGCCTATCTTTAGCTATCTATTTTTATAATTATGATGTTTCTATTTTAATCCCCATTTTGCCGGTTTATACGTTATTTTAAGAATGGTGTAGTGAGGTGATAAAATAATAATAAATATATTTAAATAAAAAAGTAAAGTTACATTTACAGTAAAAAAAGATATTTATGAGTTACACGGAAACAGTTTGCTCTTTGTTTTGAATAATAAAAAATATTTTGCCATGAAAAAATGCCGAGCAGTTTTTCTTAAACAAATATCAATCTACATATCTATCTATTATTACTGTAAACTTTTCTAGATAACTCAATCAATCTTAACCTATAATTTTAATAACCATTCTCACCCCATTAATTAATTACCCATTGGTCACTGATCTTATTACCAAAAACGCATGAACACCAATTTCAGGGTCCATTTAACCCTTCGCGTTGTAATTTAGTCATTTGTACCGCGAAGTTGATGCTTGCCCATAGTTAGTTGGCAAGACCTAATGAGTGATGTTTGCTAATAACAGAGCCGTGAGGTAGGTGAGGTAACCTACTGGGTCAGGTGTGTACAACGGTTTTCGCGATGACATTGCAACGGGTCTAAATAGTACAATGGTCGTGTAACAGGTACACTTGGACATGTCGTTTTGTTAGTTAGTTATGTATGTGTGGCTTGTAGGCAGTTTATTGGTCTGGCTCCTTGAACTGTGTAGAAGAAGCATAGGAAGCTTAGTTTGAATAATTCAAACTGTTTTTTTTTATTCGTTTTTACAGGCCTGGATTCTTGTCCTTTAATCCTACTTCAAACTGTGAAGTAAATGAACTAATTACCGAATGAAATGAATCGTTATTGTGAATGAGTACCTAAGTTAGGGACGACGTAGCTATTTGGTAGTGATTTATATCTATCCTTTTACATCTGACTTACTTTATGTCAAAATTATCGTACAAGTAGGTATTTTAATGAATGAAAACCGTCAAAACGAGATGAAAGTCGAGTGTCATATTTCGCTTATTACAGTTCAAAATTACATTGCGTAACTTGTATGTAACTTAATCGAACTAAAAGTTGTAAGTTCAGTTTTATAGTTACATATTACCTACTTTATTTAAGAACGAATTCCATCATGTAATTATTTGTTATACAGAAAAAGCTGTTGTGGTAATATTAAAGCCTACTATTAAATTAAGATTCTTGTGCAAGTGAATGCGTAAACGCAGCGCCATGGCGCTTAAATCTTGCTTGCTTGCTTTTTTTTACTTCGTCGCCGGTTAAAAAACCTACAATTTACTCTGACTAAACAAGTAAGAGCATGTAGACTATGCTTTAGGTTTTGGCCGACATACAAAAGCCTATTAAGATAATACCATGATTCTAATAGAAGCCTTGATATTTTTTGTAGTAAAATTGTTTTGGACATCTTACCTTTTAAAATAATATAAAAAAATACTGTTAAACCTGTAACAGGCGATTCAATTAGATATAATCTATCGTAATCTACAGTTAATAGATAGATAATATAAAAAACTTAATGTAGTTAAAACTAAAATTCATCAATTACGTTTTGCGTGAGAGTATAAAGGTGTATCCACATTAAGTAGAAAGCTATGGTTTTGGGCAATTCTTTAGCTGATACAGATCACGCAATGTGAAGTTTTCTTGTAGTAAATTGTCTAGAGATTCAGTTTTACGCTACTTTCTTTACTTATTTAATTGAGACTAAACTGTTCTTGTCTGGCCCGAAATTGCACTAATTTGTGAAACTAATGGGTAATTTGTTATAGTTATCAAGTCTGGTCTTCTTCTTTTAGGTGTTCGTTAAGATTTTATTTCTTTTTGGAGTAGCTTTTCTTTTGGTTACCATTTTTATAAATTTATTTGACTATTTTGTTTTTAGTCTTTTTTGGTAAGTTTTATTCATTGAAGCTGACATAAATCAATATTTTGAAAAACCTTTAGCAATTTTATGACCTATTTTCCAAGTCACAACAATATATCGAGGGCGTTGAAGCAAAAATAGGTTAACTAGGGTTTTGGCCGAAATTGAGTTATTGACATTTCCTGAATGCCCAAAGTATTACGCATCTTTTGGTATATAACAGGTTTCGATATTTGACAAATTGATGAAATTATCATTATTTTTGTGAAAAAAAATGAAATTAAATATCTTGCATGCGATGCAAAAAAGGTTCAGGAAGAAATAAATAACTTGCTGAATTGTAAATAAAATAAAATGAAATTTGTTTCTAGTCGTGGATAAAGTGAATAAGTGCAGTTATCATTTTCTACAACAGAAATATTCTGCACAATGCCCTGACCACGTCACGGAAAAAGTGCATAAGTATTGTTATTTAATTTTACTCTAAGAAATATTTCCGATATGAACTTTTTCTTTTAAAAATGTGCAGTTATATTTTTTTTACTTCAGTGAATTTAAAAAAAAACACTGTTAGTTTATATAAAAATATGTAATTTCCCTACTTGCCGTACAGGAACATAGATCTAAGATTTTACATAAGGTATTAAAAGTTCTATCGCCGAAATTTCTAACTACGGTGTTAGATTTCCTAACAGAAAAGGATTTAGCATCAATATTTACAATACTGCCACAATCGCTGAAAACTGTTATGACGTACGCATTGGAAACATGGCCACTCACTAAGAAAGTAATTAGTAAACTGAAGGTAGCACAAAGAGCCATAGAAAGGAGCATGTTTGGGATATAACTGAGAGACAAGGTGCGCAACACTGACATCAGAAAACGCACCAAGTTAACAGATGAAGGATACCGCATTGCAAAATTGAAATGGACATGGGCTGGACAACTGTGCCGAAGAGGGGACGATCGTTGGAGCATATCCGTACTAGAATGGACACCTAGAAACGCGGAGAAGAAGTAGTAGTAGGAGAAGTATTAACGCAGAAAGACTACCAGTCAGATGGTCCTATGATATAAGATTTCACGCCGGGACAGCGTGGACAAGAAAAGCCGATGATAGGACCGAGTGGAGAACTATTGGAGCGGCATATGCCCCGCAGCGGGCTAAAACATGGCTGTTGAAGACGAAGAAGAAGATATACAATACCAATATATTTCAGTGACAAAGCCTTAGTTTTATATGCTACAAAAGCATCTTGATCAAGTTATCATGCATAACTTTAAAATAATAGCTTGTGCTCGTGTTGAAATGGGAAATGTACCTACTCCTCAAAATAGTTTGCTTATAAGACTCCATATCCACGGGGTGTCTTTTCCTCGAATTTTCTTCAGTGTTCAAAGTGAAAAGTGAAAGTTTACCTTATCGAAATGTTAATCATATTGTAATACTTGTAAGCGTTAATTTTGCCGTCTGGATTTTTACAATAACTCAGAGGGCGTGATCTTGTTAGAAATTAGCAAAATTAATCTAAGCAAACTATTAGTTTGAAGAAAGAAAATAAAATGAAAGTTAAGGATTGTCAAACGGAGCGTAACAATGCCTTACCTAAAATATGCCTCATAAGTCTTCCAACAAGCAGTTTAGTGCGCAGTGCAGTGCAGTTGCCCAATTTTTTTCACAAAAAATCACTTCATTATATAGAAAAAATGCTACTCTTCATTGGCAAATAAAGAAATCTTTCGTTTTTCACAACGAGTCATTATTTTAAATCCAGTAGTAACCAATTTCAGGCGATGACAATGATCTAGTTTGCAACCTTGTTTTTAATCTACATGGTGTCGAAAAATGTAATGTTATATTAAAAGTTCAATCACCGTTGTTCAAGAACTTCCACATATTTAATTGGGCTACCGCTTGTTCTTCTAGAACAAGAAATTCGAAGTTCTTTTTGTTAAATTATACTATAAGTCCCTGCTAGCTACGAGTATGCTCTTCATCCATTCCCTTCTAGCCGCCTTCCGCAAGTCGTCCTTCCATTGAATTAGGGGGCGCCCTGCTTTTCGAGACGTTTATTCCATTGCAAAACCTTTCGACCCCAGCGGTTGTCAGTTCTTCGACTTATGTGGCCAGCCCCCTAAATCTTCAGCTTGCTAATCCGATGGGCTATGTCGGTAGCTTTTGTTCTCTCCCGTATCTAACATGGCCCTTTATTTTTTTTCACATAGCACGCTGTGTGAGCCTCAGTCTAAAAGTCAGGACTAGCTCTTTTGTTAGAGACTACATCTCAGCCCCAGTCTAAAAACGTGATCTTCAGACATTGCGGGATTATTTTCATGAGTTTTAGTGAGATTAGTCCATCCAGAATAAACTGTTTCGTTTTAATAATGACACAATTCGTTTTAACATAACAATATGGTCGGACCAAGTGATAGCTACGACTTCTCTTTGTTTTACTGCTACTTCTATAGGAGCTACCACTAATACAAAGTGATAAAAATGTATCAAATGTACCATTCTATAAATACGAATGATTGGAATGATAGTGGAAGCAAATAAATGTATTAAAGGCAAAGGATTGTATACGAGAATATTGTTGACGTAGTTTTGTGGACGAGGAGTCTGACACATTTTTATTTGAGCGTATTTGTCTTAGGACTTTGGACAATATCATAACATTGAAGATACAATAAATGCATCATCACAAAGACGAGTAAAATAATATAATTCAGCTCAAGCCTTCGTAAAGAGTGATAGACAGTAATAGGTTGTTACTCTGTCCATTTCCAATAAGGAAATGCCTAATATATTTTGATAATCAACTAAAAAATCATAAATTTAAAACAATTTTTGTCTCGCAAATCTTAATAAAACTTTGTTTCTTCCATATTAAGTTGAAGGAAAGTTAAATAACTGCTATTATGTTTGAAATAATTGGTCTCTACCACCAAGTTGAGTTGTGGATAAAATCAATAACTAGTCAAAAAGCGTACATAACTCAGATGGCAGTATGAAAATGAGTTGTGGCAAAACTAAATAGTTGCTTTTTAACAATTTATTTTATTTATATAAATATAATCATTTCAAAAGTTAAGCTACCGTAAAGATAATAAAATTTTATATAACATATATGATTTCCGACAGTAAAATAATTTACCCAAAAAAAGATATTTCAAAATTAACTGAAAAAAAACACTAAATCGCGAATATCTCGGAATTATAAAAACACTAGTTAATTACTTTTGCTTCAACGCCCTCGATATTTCAGCTATCAGCTGTATATTATTACGTAATCTATCACAGTTGCATGAAAAATGACTCGATAGGAAAATCTTTAGTCAGGGATCGCGATTACACCTCCGATTACAGAAATTGAAGATGGTTTATCACCTCTGACAAGACAAATTGATCTTTAAATGTAACTGCTGCATAGATAATTTCACAACATTAAATATTACCGTCTATTGAAAATGAAAAGTGTCTATGTGAAGGAACTAATCATTTCTGACGGATAAATTTAATTTTAGTCGCCTTAGGACCATAACTAGAGGGTGGTAAAGTGGTATCCTGCCCTAAAAATATACAGAGTTTGTTATGAGATAAATAAACTAATAGTTTAAAAATTAAGATGCTAGCTAGTCCTTAAATTAAACTTAAATTAAATTTAAACCGTAGGAAAGATAAGTTTTTTGATGGATACAAAATGATTCAGTTTTAGTTCTGAGAGATATATAATATTGAGGATGCATTGACAGTACTGTATTCACAGCATTTAACTTAACTCCTTCATACGGAGAAAAGCTTAGTTATTACTCATATTAAAAACATAAAAATCCTAGCGTCTCAGGTGCATTTATTACGACAAACATTTATAAATAAAATACTTTATTTACAAATGTTTGAAAGATATGTATAATGTACCTACAAAAAAAAATTAAACGGTGTTATTCATTTAAATAAAAAAGTATACTACATAAAATTCATTTATTTACGAACACTAAAAAATATAGAGATAGACTGAGACCAGTTTTAGAACACAAATATTATGGAGATATTATTTATTCTTTAGTGTTCGTAAATAACTGAATTCTATGTACATCCTGCTTCTGGCATGCGGCAGATGTTACCCTCGAGGCCTTCCTGTAACTTGACTCAATTCCATGTACACCTTACTTAACTATTAGTTTTTTTTAATAGGCCATGATGATGCAGTCGGTAAGCCTGTAAAGCAATATGGCCGATGGCACGCTAACTTAGTTGTGACTAAGTGATTGTAAACGAATTGTAAATGACTCCTGTTTAGCATTGGTTAGTTGTAAAGATGACAAGTTATTTTTTATCTAGTGTTGAGTTACTTATTTTATGTTGTTAATCAATAATGCAGTATGCAGTTGAATTTTTACACGGTTTCATAGCTAGCTACTTATGTCCAAAGAGTTTCGAAAAATAATATTAAATAGTTGTAAACTTGTAGGAACGTCAGCATATTAGGACACTAGTGGCTGCTCGCGACTCCGTCCGCGTAGAAGTCGGTTTCCCGTGGGAATGCGAAGTTTTCCCGCGGTAAAAAGTTCCCTTAATTCTTGTATACATATATTTTTGGTATCCAGAACTATTTTCGCAGAGCACGCAAAGGAAGCCCTCAAGGATGAATAATTTTCCCCGTTTTTTTCACATTTTCCATTATTTCTTCGCTCTTTATAGTTGCAGCGTGATGTAATATAGCCTAAAGCCTGCCTCGATAAATTAAAATTCGAACCAGTAGTTCCTGAGATTAGAGCGTTCAAACAAACAAACAAACAAACAAACAAACAAACTCTTCAGCTTTATTATATTAGTATAGATAGGACATTTATGAGCGAAAAAGTTTCATTATTATTATTTTTCTGTTCATATGTCCTTTTCTCTTATCATTCATTTTTATTTTGATCTAAACTACAAAATTTCCAAACACACGTACCCGACTTTCCTTCCTTTTCAAAATACTTTAAAGGGATATTCAAAGATACACACACTTATTTAATTTATTTTTCTCAAGAAAAACAAATCTACGTACAATTTTGTACAAACTACTTTGAGTTTCATTGAGTTGAGTTTTTACATTTTTCTTCCACGCACCTGCCTCGCACTGCAATTCTTCTAAGTCTTAATATTTATAACAAACTATTTTTAGCTCAAAAAGTCACCGATATCACGTCTAATGCCCCTGATCGATTAGCCGCGGTTAATTGCCTGGTATTATACAGATTTGTCCACCATTATACAATCAGAGTCAATTATGATAAGCTTGTTGTAATAACTAACACTTTATGACGAGTTTATGCTGCAGGAAAACGTTAGGGTTAAGTGTTCGTAGAAAAAGATGTGATAGTTCTTTTTAAATTGAGTCGTTATATACGACAGTTCAGTTTAGGAATAAAGTCAATCAAACTCTGGTCTATGTTTATCAAAAGGTCTGTTAAAGCAATAATCGTAAACGAGTCGCAGCTGCTATCACCATCGTATTAAAATGAAATCTTTGACATCATCTTCTTCACACATAAAAAATCCTTACTATGGTTTAGTTAGGAATTTAGTTGAATGTCCTATAAGTATTCAGGATGCCAACTAAAGGATAAAATCTGAGAAACTGTTCGTTAATGGTTGTTATCACAGTTTATTATACAGTGTAATTGTGCCTATCAACTTCCCATTATTGTCATGATCAGCGCCTTTAACTCTGTTTAGTTTTATATATGTTTTATATAGCCTATAAGCCTTATATTATAGTATTAAGGCTTAGGGAAATGGGCGTCATTATAAAAAAAATTTTAGCTCGTTTGGATGCGTAGGCGTTTATAAGTTTTATACGTGGGAAGTTAATAAATATATGTTTTTTGCTTGTCGAATTAGTAGTATTTTATTTAATCGAAGTGCTTTCGCTTATTGAAGAGTTTTGTGGAAAAACTCTGCTTTGATACCCTCTTCCTATTACTACTCCTAAGGCTTCCCGCTTTACGGACTCAAAAGAAAAATTGGCGTAGCATTGCTTGACACCTATTTCAAGTATTTTAAGTCTAGAGACTGTAGACCTTACAGTCGGCAACGCTCCTTTATCTTAATGCTGCGGGAGTCCATAGGCGATGGTAGCCTACCATCAAGAAACCTGGCATGTTTGTCAGCTCATTACATAAAAAAGTGCCTAAGTAAGTGCCTTGAGCGGTGATTAGAGGTAGTCTAAGCAGAAGCATTATTCTGCGCATCACGCTACCTTCAGCACTCACTAACTCTGTTTAACAAGAAACAACTACGAGTATGTGTTACTGTGTGTCATTTCGCTGAGCAAAGTACTCTGTTAAATGATTTTCTAACAGGTTAAAGTACTCAATTGATGGCTGCCACATTTTTTTATACCTATTTAAAAAAATATTGTTACGTTATCGAAGATTATTGCTATTCCTTGTCTAGCTATATATAATTTAAAACTATAATAACTTGTAAATTATAGTTGCCAATATAAATTTTCTTTAACAATTAAAACGGCTAACATGTGTTACTTGTCTATAAGTTTAAATTAGTTTTTAGGGTAAAATGAGAAAGAGGATTCAAAAACGATTGCAATATTTCTAAAAAACTGGACCAATATTAAATAAAAAAATTATAAAGAATGAATTAAATTCAGTGTCAAAAGTATTTCTAATGTCATTTTGATGTAACTCTTCTCAGTTTTGATCTTTATAAAATAATCAGTTTACGTAATTTATTGACTTTTGATAATATAATAATTAATTGTTACGTTAAAATTGTTTAGATATTTACAATATTTGACTCATTACAGCGTAAAAAATTAACAATTAATTCAATTAGATTGTTACTGATCACATTTTATTGCCAATTGAACACAAATCTGAACATCAACTACTAATTCTACAAGTTATACAAATTTATTGAGACTTAATTATCAAATAATTTGTTGCGTGATTGAATTTTAAAATTTGTTGACGTAATATCTATTTATTCTAAAAATAAAGAAAAGAATTACGTAATATAATGAAGTAGTACATGCTACTTGTAACCGCAACCCTAGTGTGACATTCGTATCAACTTTACTATGCGTGATGTATAGAAAAATACGGAGTAAATTTGTTCTAATACGACATCGAATATTTATTTAATTACTTACTTGAAATACTTAATTTACCTATACATTTGTGGTACCTGTAAGTATTTTAATTGACGATAGTAACTTTAAAATATTTGCTGTTTGTAGAAAAATGTCGAACTTCCATAAAATTTAGTAGATTCTAGACATAGAAGTGTTTTTAAATTTACTTTGAAACATTAAATTAATTCTTAATCCAAACTGCTTTTAAAATAGCTGAAAATACCTTCACACTTATTAAAAGTATATTTCATGCCCCACAATGTAACAGTTAACTCTTATCGATATTAAATAGTCAATAACAGCCTAAGTACCTTATCAATTTAACTGACTTTTTATTCGCTAATAGAAATGCTCTCTTTCATTTTTTGTCCGCTTTTTATGCGTCTGCAAGACCCGGAACTTTAGTCACACTTTTTTTCTAGGAAATAGTCCATCCAATATTCCAATTTTACATGACTAATCGAATCTTCATAATCGAGTAAAATGCTCTCGTCTGCTTCTTGTCTCAATCGACCGGTGATTTGCCGAAATTGAGTCTCTAGACACGCGAGCTTTACCGTAAATAGAGCTTTCTTTTATCTTACTGCCTTCGAAATAAGATCTAAAGTCAAGTGTTTATTTATAGTAATATGTCATAGGTACCATCATGGAGTTATTTGAACACTTTCGCTGCGTTATGATGGAATTATGACTTTATAATGCTCAGTAATGATCTCTCGGACAAAATGCCGGGAAAATAGCTTGTGTTTTTTTCTCGTAATCGATTAGATAAAATCGGCCTGCGGTTTTTTTGCGTTTAGCGTTTTATAAAGTGTTTCCTTTTGTAGAATTACTTTCTTTGATACGGCGGCTCTGGGATTGCTGTTATGCAATGGTCTTATTGCTTTATTTGGTAATAATTGTTTATAGAAAAATAGCTTAGGCGAGATAGCCGCATCGGCTTTTGTTTATTAAGATTGAGGTTAGATTTATGGGATAAAACATCTATTTATAAGAAAAATGTTGTTGTACATTCTTCGTAAATTAATGTTAATTGACTTTAAGGTAAATAAATTTCATTATTTGAATTTTATATAATGTCTCTTCGCAAAGCTTTTGTTATCTGTTAACTACTGTAGATTATGTAGGTATAGGTATAAAACAAACTTAATGATGCTACGTAATTTTAATGATTATTATTACATCAATTATAAGTATTTAAATCATAAAGTTTAAAGTATTTTTATTATTATTATTTTCCAGTCCTATAATTAAACATAAGCATTTAATATAGCGTATATCAAATTTGATTGAATATAAAGCTTAGTTGTGAAGACTATACGCAGAAAAATTAACTTTCGCAATTATTCTATAGTGCAAATTAATTTCGAACCTAGTATTCTTATAACAAGTTTCATTCTTTGGCTTTTTTGCTGTTTTGGATGTTCTACTTATCTATGACACATACCGAATTACTGTATAGCTCGACCAAATAAACATGGCGAGGTTACAATTTTTTTTGGTTGATTCTAATATGCTAGTCTGGGCTTCGCAAGGGCGATTTATTGGACGATATGAAGGCACAATTTCATAGAAAATGGGTGTGTTGATTTGAAGCCTATTTAATTCCCAATAATTAAGCACAAGCAAAATAAACAAAAATATGTACCAAATCCAATATGTCGTTTATAAGGGTTTATCGGATATACGTTTTAGATACAGACTGACGGACAAAAATTAAGTTCCTTTTTGCATTCCTGTAACTTTGTTGACAAAAACTTTAATATTCTAGAAGAAGGTACTGTTAATTAAAAGTTTCGACATATTGCAAACTATTTTAAAGTCGATCTCACTTGGTGTATCTGTACAACAAAAGCAATTAGTGATGTACCGCCAGCAAGTGTACAAAAGCCTTATAAAGGGTGGGAGAAAGTTTGGCGAGGTATTTTCTTAATTATATTTGTTGAATTTGCAAAAAAAAATGCCACACACACTCTCTCTCTTTGGAATTCATGTATCTCCGGCGATATATATATATTTTAAAATTCTTTCGTCGTGTTGATGGGTACTTAAGTTTTAAAATGGTGTTTATTTAATTAAGATTGTCAGTATTTCTTTTTACGCTTTAAAGGAATCGCTGTTAATTGCAAATGAAAATGGTCGTAAAAGTGACAAGACTATTAAAATTTTTATTCGAATACTTAATATCTAAAACTGTTGTTTTTTTTAATTTATATTTTTTATCCTAATATTGATGATAGTCGTGTTGTTGTGAGGATATGTAAATATCTCGTATACATGATAAGTAGGTCGGTTTATTACTCGATGATGCATGCAGAGCCGGGCGCGGCTTGTAGTTTTAATTATTACGGCTACTAATACGGTTGTGTGCGTTGTATGCTATAAATATTATAGCTTAAAGGCATATTGTTTTCTATGTAATGTTTTAACAAACTTTAGATGTTTAAGAAATTAATTAACAGGTTTTTACTAGATGCTGCATTGAAATATAAGATAAGCGTAAGAATCTAAAGTAAACTCAATTTTTTCAAATACAACCTAAGAATTAAAAAAAAACTATGAAGGTTTTATTTATGCTTCATTTTTTAAGTTAACTTAAGTCATAAAATATTTTATAATATTTAGAATAACGAGCTTTTTTTTGTTTTGATTAAAACTTACTTATATTTTGTAATTAAATTATTATTATTTCGGTAGTAGAAGCAGAATTTATACAAAATTGCTTTTATTGATATAAAGTATCAACTTCAAATAATATAATCCATATATCCATCCATCGTATATGAATATATTTTTTTCTATTTTTTTTATCCTATACTAATATTATAAATGTGAAAGTTTGTGAGGATGTATGGATGGATGGATGGATGGATGGATGTTTGTTACTCTTTCACGTAAAAACTACTGAACGGATTTTGATGAAACTTTACAGTAATATAGCTTATACATCGGATTAACATGTAGGGTACTTTTTACCGCGGGAAAACTTTTAATTCCCACGGGAAACCGACTTCTACGCGAACGGAGTCGCAGGCGGCCACTAGTTATATATAGAAAATACCTGTGTCATGTTAGTAAAGATAGAGAAAAAAATCATTTTCTAAATATTTATAAAGTCATTGAAAATAACAACCTAAGTGTGCTAAGAATATTATTTCTTTATTAGTCTTAGCTTTCCTCAAATTTTTGTTTTAATTAATATTTCGGTATAGTCTCATCTTTTGTAAACTTTTTTTTAATATAAATATCTCAAAATATATATTTAAAAACATCTAGACTATTTTTAAGAATTCATATTTGTTGAATATAAATGGACATTTATAGCACTCTTTATCATTTAAAATATCGCTTGCAAGCACCAACTTCTCAACCTTTTTTAAACTACTGCAATAGCCGTGGCGCCATCACGAGGTCATTGACCCTCAAGAAATTATTTTACGGCTTATAATAAGTGTTTTAATGAATTGCCTGGTAACTTTGTAATTGAAATTGATAGAGGGATACTTACACATTTTATAGGTGCACGCACACTGCTCGATATAATAAAAATATGAAGATTGTATCTATATTTAAGAAATTCAAAATCTTTAAAGTTATCAGAGCCTGAAGCATTTGGTTTTTTGTGGGATGAATGTGCTCGTACAGAAACAACTTCGTAAATTTCATTTCAAAAGCGGTAAAGGGAGTTTAAAATTTTTTTTTAAACAGGCATTACAAATTTTAATAAATATTAATAATAAACAATATTATTAAAAAAGCTATATAGTTAGGTAAACAAAAACGATATCAAAATACATTTTACTTGTTACAATTATTAGTGATTCCTTAAATTCCAAAAAACGATAAATCAATACATAATGATGATCTCTGTGGCGCAGTGAGAAAGATGTCGGTTCACAGCAAAAACATGTGTTTTTCGAATAAAAATCATAGCTCACAGGGACAAAAATCATTATCTAAAAATATAATTATTATTTATTTATTTAATTCTTTATTGTACAACAGAAATATACACAAAAATTATCAAAGTCATTGTCTTACAAATTAATTGCTTAATTGAAAACAGAGAAATGATTTCACGGAATTAATTCCGCTGGTGATCGCATTAACTGTCAATAAATATTTATACAACTTCATTGAATCATAAAGATTATGGGCAATATCTTAGAGTACCGTGAAGAAAACAGTATAGATATGATTCTTCATGCGGCTACACTACCGTAACTCTCGAAGGCATATGGCACAACGTTTAAAAACTTTGACATTTTTAGAATAGTTTATTTTATATATGTGGCCTTCTTAACACGTCTTTAATTCCTTCAATTACATTATAAAATAACAGGTCGCTAAATGCCTAAGTAACAGTTAGGTAAATTGTAGTAACAGTCTAAGTGATATGTAGTGACTGAAATTTTTGTAAAAAATATGTTGCTATAGTTAAGTATATATTACGGTTTTAAACAATGAACTTTTTAATTAAATCCAAGTTGGTTTTCCAAGACGTTTTCAAAAACTTTACACTATTTGCTTTCTAATACAAAACAGTAACTTAATTACTGCACTTTACATTACACTACATATAAGTACATACAAGATAGTTTACTAAACGTCCTTGCCAACTGTATCCAGATTTATCGAGACTGTTACATAAATATTAATGTAAACAAGTGGAAATAGAACATCGCTGTGTGAACTGGAAATTAAAACATCCGTAACAGAGACGTGACTGTGCAACTAATATTTAACTGTGTCTGACAATACTACTGGGAACGCGAATGGTATTCAGTTGCTAGGGATGTGCCACTAAGTTAGACTGTAGTTATTGTTAATCGATTTAAGTGACTTTAAAATAATTGAATGTAGGATAACATATTTTTAGGAACTAATAGATTTTTGTGGAAAATTATAGTGTCTTTAAAGATTAACGCAGGTGATAATATATTATAAATAATATATACAGAAAATTTACTCAAATGAGTATATTCGTTTGCTCATATCTAACTAAGTTATTTATACTTGATGAGGCGATATCCCGTTGAAGTCTTTTACTCTAGCGCTGACTCTCCTAGTAAAGTTGTAACTGTATTTTTTATATAAGTAATTTCAGTCATTTTAAAAAAGTTTTTAAAGTAACTTTGAAAATGACTGTGGCGACATAGAAGGCGCTGATCGTCGCCAACATTCTTTCCCGGTGGTACGCATACAAATAACAACTAAATACAGGGCCGATCCTAGATCGCACTATTGAAGTGTTTACGCGACTCGGTATATATGTTACGGCTAATACCCGAAGTGCGGCTTCTCCTAGTTTTAGCCGGTTAGAAGTGTTTTTAATATGGAAAACTGTAAAAAAAATATTTATACCTATGTATATAAAAACTGGCTTCAATCATGAGTCGACGGAGTCCCGCGTAGCGGATTCTGGGTGGTATCAAAAAAGTTACCTAACTAACCTAACCTAAATATTGATGTTCTAACCGGCTAAAACTAGATGTAGCTGCACTTCAGGTATTAGCCGTAACATATATACAACTTCCGAAATCTTCTGCCCTAGGACCCGTGTGCTGTCTAGCACTGGCGTTTTAAAGTATTATTAACCCTTAATATTTGTTAATTACAACTTTTATTTAGTAAATAAAAACACTTGTATAATGCATATCGTAATTGCAGTATTTATATAACACTAAGCACGATTTAAATTTAAGTAAAGTAACACGGATTTGTTTGTTTACATAGAATTGTGTACGGTTATCACAAAACAAAGAGAAATGGCGTTCTTGGTAAAATGACATACCTAAATGATTATCCACGCGCAATTGCTCCGAATAATCTCCACTGTCATTATAATAAGTAAAAACTGAATAATTCAAACTTCAATAATTCTGCTACTTACATTATTATTAGTCATGCTAAATTTTCCAAAAAAAATATAAGTTTACAAAGGCGGCTGAATTAAACAACCACCACCTTCTTTGAAGTCGGTTAAAATAGAATAGCTTTATTCAATTAACTTATAAAGATCAAGGTTGCAAAGAACCACTCATCCAGGATATAAACTAAGGATTGCAAGTAAAAATAAAAACCCAGCTAATAAGTGGCAATATTTTCTTAAATTCTTCACAATTCAATTAAAGTATCGTCAGAATGCTCACAGTCTAGAATGTGCGGGCGTCACTGAGTAGCAAAAAAGGTCTGTTTCAATTACAACGAATTAATTGTGGCCAGTGTCCATGAGATATTGTTAAATGGCAACCCGACGAGACAAAAACAAACTAAAGGGAGCGAACTGATGGATTGTCATTCAGTTTCTTCAGAAACTATTTAGCCGATTCCGTCACGTAGTAAGAATTGATTGTGTGAGAATATTTTAATTAATTTCAATTATTTTTTTAATTACTCCTTTTGCTGAACAAATTGGTATCAGGTGACGTTCCTTAATGATTTTGATCCGGGTAATACTGATCGCAATCAACTGCAGTTGGCGACATTATATTTGAAGATTCTTAATTATGCTTGTTTTTAATTGGTTAACATTGTCATTAAAATTTTATGTACTAAAAGGTATGTTTTTAGCATCTCTAAAATTAGATAAATATTACTGTAGCATATAAAACTTAAAAAAATAATAAATTTCTTTATTTTTCTAATTTTAAAACAGGTAATGTTATTTACTGTTATTCCTTCGAATAAGTAATTCAACCACAATTTATAAGTAAAATGGCAAAACCTACAAAGAGAACAATAGGCTCCATAAAGTACAATTTAATAAGGCCCACACCAAAGAAAACATTATCTAAAGAATTTATTATTGCCTTTATTTTTCTTAAGAAATACTTTCTTATTGTTGCTTACCCCTCACGAAGCCTTAACCGGGTCTAAAGCACCCAATGGCAGTCCGTCTCTACATTTTTATAATGAGGACATTGTACAAAGATTGTATCTCTTTGAAACGAAGGCGCCTATTTTAAAATTTTTACACTGAGGTAATTTAATAAAGTATAGATTAGAGACTTGACTCTTATTCATTTTTCATTTACGATACTTTACAGGAGTGAGTCAAGTTATCTTCAAATTAATCAACTCGAAAACCGCATAAGAAAAACAACGCAATCTAGATTAGTATATTTATTAACAAACGTGCGTCAGTTGTCAAATTACTCGTCGACATCTGTAAGATCTCACTTTTCCCCTTTCTTTTTCGGCAGACGATTGTCCTTGTTACATGCAAACATACAAATTAGGTATGCAATGACAGATACGAAATGTCACTCGCGAGTGTGATGGCGGCCATCTTGTTTTTTATGCACATCGCGTATTTTCGCGACCTGGTTTAATTTAGAATACCACATCTGAGGTCAATGAAAATGAAATTTTGGGGTAATGTGGCTAAGATGCGGTTAATATATTACATGTCTAGGTAAGTTAATGATCGCAAAGTAGATTGAATAGGCAATTAGATTGACCTATCTGTGTTTTTTATATATTTTAAAAGACGTTTTTTTGTTATAGTAACATGATACATATTAAATTAAGTACTTCTTATTAATTGTCATTACATTGCTATATAAATACTTATTTTAAAACTTAAATTAAAAATAACTGAAAACAAAATTAACAGCTTCTCATAAATATTTATTCCACCTTTACAAATTACCAACTGTTTAAAAACGGACCTATTATAATTAAACTTAAGTGCTATATTATGATTAAGTGCGCAAATAAGTTAAATAACTCACCTAAAGTGTACACAATAATTTGTATTGACAGCTCGGACGAATAATTTTCTTCAACTGTCATGTCGAACGGCGGAAAAAAGGCACAGTCTGAATTAGGCCTTATGTAGTGGAGCTATTATCATCATGTTTGGTATGAGTTGATTTGTGTGTATACAGCCTTACTGGGACAACTATGAGGCTGTTACTGTACTTACTGTTTGTTTTGTTTTTTGAAGCTAATAGTACACTTATAGGCGCCGTAAGGTGAAGATATATTAAGTAGTTTTATTTGCTGCCTTTTATTCTGTAGCTTTGAACACGCTCCCTTATTCGTAAACATATTTTAAATCTATACTTACCCGTTAACTATTTTTTATCTGTTGCAGGTTTATATTGTGATTAAGAATAAGACCGCAACGGGTTTATGACGGCCAATTTGATATAAAACCTCTGCATAATTGCTGTTAATAAACTAAAAAAAATAACAAGACTGTTAAATATGAACCATATCATCATGTTTTATCTCTACACGATAGTATATCAAGATTATAATCCAGATACAGGAAACTGCCATAGATAGAGTTGTAGTTTTAACTGCCGGTGTTTTATTGATTATTAAAATAGACTTTACATAATGAAAAAATAAGAACAGTTTTTTTTTTAAATCTCCAGTCTGACACACCAACTATGTTGCCCTAAAGTAAGTTGCAGTAAGCACTTGTGTTATAGGTACCACATAATGGACTAGGGGAGAACCTAATTAAACCCAGACACGAGATAATATCGAAAAACCATTTTTACGAAATTGGCCCGATCCGGGGATCAAACCCGGAACCATCCGCTTAGCAGTCCAGTATATAATACCGCTGCACCACAGAGGCACATGAGTAAAGAAACTGAACAGAGACAAAGCTACATACGAATGCGCTGTGACAGGTACATCACTACAAGTGCAACGCGTGTGTGTGCGTGACCACTGGCCGCTTGTCACGTATGAGCCGAAACCGCTTCAAACTAGATCAGCCAGTGGTCAATCTCAGGGCGTGCAGGCGTGACGCGACGCTCGAACGTTGTGCGTGTTTTGTTTTTGTTTTCGACAATTTTATTGAATTTGTTGAATTGCTTGAGCAAAAATTTCGCGAATATTTTGATCTTCATATTAAAAATGTTAATATTGGTAATGACATATTAGCACGTTTGCAAGATTGTACATTTCATATGCCATGTGAGTGTTTCCCATTGGTTTATTTGAAAAAACTTTATATTAGATTTAGAATTTATCATTCGATTAAAAGACACAACAAATTATTAAAAACCAAAAGTAATAAAAAAAAAATATTTAGAGTATGTAATTTGTAAAAAAAAACCTATTTTAATAAAATTTGAAAAAAAAGTACATTTATATTTTTAAATTTATTCATTTGTGCCAACCCTACCAAAATAGGTATAAATTTTGCTAGCTCTTTAGAAGCTTTGTCTCTGTTCAGTTTCTTTACTCATGTGACAGAGGTCTTCAAATAAAAAGTCAAAACAATAAATAGTTGATATATTTTTACTGTTTTTACTATAAGTTAGGTGATTATTTTTGAATCAACTGTTGTTTGTACAATTTAGACTTTTTAGTAACAATTGACAATATCACTTACGTAAATTCTTTCAAACAAAGAGTGGTCACATAAAACTACCTTTAGTGAGTATTAATGACTGTCGGTGGCATCATAACTCAAGGATCAACTTTTATAATTGACAGTGCATATAATAAACCTATTATACATTTATACAAAGCCTGAAGAGGGCAGGAGATTTTACTGCTGCAATTTTCTTTACTGCTTCTATGACTTATAAAGGAATTCCTTTAACGCATTAGTTTTATGCGTAGGTAGGCTGTGTCGCTTGGCATAACGACAAATAAAATTGAAAGATTGATGCGACGCCCCCGGCCTAACAAAGGGATGGCAGAAGAGATTTTAATAATACGTTCTTTTGCTATGTTTTGTCTAAGGTTGTTTGTATATTGGAATATGAACAGTTTTTATTTTACTGCTGTAGTGAATACAGGTCTAGCTTTTAAGTCGGGTAAAGTCGGGTAAATACAAATGAAGACTCTTCAAAGCTCAATCATCGTAAGCGCCGTCTAAAACTATGTTGGGAGCACATTAATTTCGGGCCCTTGGAAAAGTTGAGGGAGATAATTCTTTTATTTATTGGTCACTTTTGGTGAATAGTTAAAGAAAAAGTGTTATTAATCATTCAGAATGATGAAAAATTGCAATGTCACTACATAGTCGCTATCCGCCGTCTGTGTGTCTGTATGCTTAGATCTTTAAAATTACGCAACACATTCTGATGGATTTTTTTTGATAAGATACAGTGATTCATGAGGAAGGTTTATATGTAAAACAACATTGTTTGGGGAAAGGGGTTATTACTCCGAATTTAACGCGAGCGAAGCCAGGGACAAAAGCTAGTTGATAATAAATTCATTAAAAAAACTACATTTTAGCTATCGTTGATAATCAAAAAATAATAAATATTTAAGCAACCTTGAAAATAGATTCTTAAACTTTTCTTTTATTTGATGAAGGAAAGAAGTTTTTTGCATGTTTGTTGCATGCTCGTTGCATGGCACGCGACGTAGCGTTGGCTGTCGGAAGTCGAAACTGTTCTGTGGAAACATTTCAATTCAAATATACTCGTATACTTATGTTTTGGGTGACAAAAAGCAATTAGGTACTGAAGTAGACCGTAGCGATTAGTGGGCTGACTTGACCGGTGAAATACCACCGTCGTACAGAAAACTGATGTTTCATTCGGTGAGTGCGCTATCCGGTTCCTAATTTTTTCAAAGGCTCAGCAACACACCCCCAACACCCACAGTGTTGCGGGAAGTCATGGGCGGCGGTGATCACTTACCATCAGGTGACCCGCATGCTCGTTTGCTTCCTATATTATATAAAAAAGACCAAATTTGTATAAAGGTGTTAAAAATTACTGGACCACTACGTGCAAAAAGTAATTACTGTAGGTACTATGATTAATTATAATATAAACGAGTAAATTTCAAAAACATGTTGAATTGGTAGAAGAAAATGTAGCACACTTATTTGAATACAATAATGTTAATAATTATATTAATAATTTGTATTTTATTACTGTAAAAATGACATAATGACCCAATAAAATAAAAATAAACAAATTTGTTAACCTTTGTTTTGATAAATATATAGATTTACAGCATAATAGTAGGTAGCTATTGTTAAAACGGCAGTTATTGATTTCGGTTACACACAAAACCATTCGCACTAAGTTATTTGTATGCAAATCCATCTCACACTAACTTATACCAGTTACTGTACTTTCGTCGTGGTTTCCTTAGCGTTTGATTTCTATCTGAAACCGTCAACTTGGCAATTTATTATTATGACCGCCGCAACACTATAAACACAATACTCAATTCGCTAAGCTCATTGATACACTCATGCGCACCTTTAAAGATAACTGTAGGTCAGCGAATGTCAAACTTTTTTGGAGACGGTACTTTTTGGAAAAGGGTTATTGACGTTGACAAAAATTTAACAAAACATTGTTTTTTGTGTACGGTTTAGTAAATCAAATCAGAGCGCATATTTACTGTAGTTATCATTTGCGAGGTATCTTTAAAAGCAGATATAAAATGCGAAGTATTTATTGCAAAAATAATAATATTTTTCATCAGTTGAGTGTTCTTTTGGTGATATAATGTCTAATTCTAATGGTAATAGGGCGCCAATTTTTAGGGGCACACTTTGAGAACGGCTGCTTCAGGTAGTAAGGTACTTATTGGGTATTATTGTTAGTGTTGAAAGCCGGATAAGTCCTATTACTTTCCGAATGGACCTTACAATACAAGTAAGAGTGGGACTTTCGATTTGTTAATGAAATAGGCTGGATTTTTGTTATGTAAAGAATTATCCTTGGCTTGGTATACTCAAATGTGTGTTTTGAAGATTTTTACGAGTTTTCATTACGCCTAGAATGTTTCAACAAGCGGATGGAAATAAGGTCATATTAAGTAATTGCAATTTCTTCGAGTATAGAAATTTAATGTCTATGTATGTATAATATGAACCGTAAACTCGTAGTGTAAACTGGTATTTTGTTATTAATCCATTAATATAGATCTTGATGCCTAAACTCTTGTGTTATTTATATTAAACTACTAGACTTTACCCGCGCGGCTACGCTCGCGTAAAAATTCCGAGTAAAACTTTCCCTGTACTATGTTATTATACATGTACACCTTCCTCTTGAATCACTCTAAATATTAAAAAATTTAAATCAAAATCCGTTGCGTAGTTTTAAAGATTTAAGCAAACATAGCGACATAGGGACAGAGAAAGCGACTTTGTTTTATACCATGTAGTGATTAACAAAATTGGCAGAACGAATCTTTGGTTGGACGAAATTCGTATTAAAGTCTCGATGTTAGATAACTGTCCTTTTCTTATTATTATGCTTTACAGAATTCAAAGTGGCTACTGCCAGCTTTCATTATTTTGTTTGTTTAAGGCCATAAAATATGTGGCAATCAAAGTTATATAAACGATTGATTAGTATCTACTATTAAATTTGTGAAAAAATAAGTTAATATATCCCGTAGAACAAGCCTTCCTTATGGAAGTTATCCGATATCAAATCACAACAGTATATTTAACACGAATAGATGTTTATCGTAACACCATTCAATAATTATCAATTATTCGATAGCATCACTTTACGGTATCGTCGCATGATCGCTGTGTGCGCACCTGGTTATTCTTTTTAACTTTAATAATATCGCGATTTGCATAGTAATTAGTTTAATAGCCTATAATAGCCAATACAAGCAGTTAATGATTGATAGTTAACAAAAAAAGAAATTGGCTGCAAACGTCATTGAACTGTAGTATAAAAATAAGTTTTTTTTGTCAGAGACAAAGTTTGTTTGCGAATTCTGCCAAACCGTCTTTTATTTTTACAAAATTGACAGCTATTAAAACAACACAAGGAAAAGATGACAAGTGTGAATCAAATATTTATCGTTGTTTAATGTTTGGACTATTTGCTATGCAAATCTAATAGTTCTTAAGTGTATAACCCTAGTAAATTGAGTGGAACGACTATGGTGTAAAATATACCATATACATACTTATTTAAATAACAGTAATTACCTACTTATTTTTATATAAGTACGGTAAATACTTAAATCTTGCATAATTTCGGCTAACTTATGATTTTTATGGAGGTACAACTAGGTTTCTGCCCGAGGCTTCATATTTAAATAAAATAAGCCTTAAGAAAAGTAACCTATGTCACTCCCAGATAACGTAGCCTTTCTACCAGTGATACCCGGGATTCTTTAAACATCTAATCTTTACATCTTCATAATCACTAGATTGCAATTCTAAGACTAAAAAACCAACAGCCAGAAACTGCTTATATATCATTTACTCTGCCGTGTTAACGAAAAAGGGCACAACTGACATTTTGTAAACAAGGAGAAAAAAACCCTATGAAGTAACTAATCTCAGTTATTTATCTATTTAAACCGACAGCCAAAACAAAACACTACGTCAATCGCTAATCCCAGCTCTTCATTCGATCAATGAACGAATGGAATCCATTGTAAATCATCTTTGGCGCTATAAATGGCACTTTCTCACCCGCAGTCATTATCTATTCCGTGGCAAGGCCTGCGCTCGCGCCGGTAGCGTGTCAATTGTTTTTTAGATCACACCACTCAGCCGTGACCGCCATCCGGCATGTAAAACGGCAGACGTCCAATAATTGAATTATTGAAGGAAATTGGATTACGAGATAAGGAGAATTATGGTTTTAACAGGTTTTTGTGAGGATAAATTTTATGACTATTATTTTTTTCTGTACAATGGAAAGTGTTATTCATGTTTTTCTATTACTGTAGAACAGGCAGGGGCGCAACCTTTTAGCAGGCAAGGGCCGCATGGTGAAAAAATCGACCAAAGGCGGGCCACACTTGTGATAATAATATATCAACAAAAAATTCAATGGTTTTAAATTTAATAAACATGTGAAAGCGTGGTGGATTACGGCTCAAACCCTCTCGCTATCCGAGAAGGATGCCTGTGCTCAACTATGGGACATGGCTATTTATTTTTATTTATGTGAAATTTTATTTTATATGTATATTTTTTTAACACATTCGCGGGCCGCAAAGAAGACGTCGGCGGGCCGCATGCGGCCCGCGGGCCGCGGGTTGCCCACCGCTGGTAGAATTCCATTTCTTATATTTTCCCATGGTTTTGCTAATTGTAAGTTTTACGAATTAAACAAAATAATTTCCCAAGGTTTTATATAGATACCTTTCATATAATTATTTTAAATTTATCGGTTACATAACTGATACAATAAAGCTTTAACTAAATTCACTAGTTTACATGTGAAAAACAAACAAACATTGAAAATAATCTCCTATACAATTTAAAACAAAATTTCTACTAATTACACTATAAAGTTCCACACTGAACCTTACCTTGAACACTTAAAAACCTGTACTAACAGTAATCAAAGTACACTCGGCGACAATTAAACCGCACCGTGGGCACATAATGCTAATATAATCTACCTCGTTGACATCTGCGGAGTTTCTAAAACCTCGTTGGTCTATTTCACTTGAGACCTAACAAGGACCTGGATTCTAAATGTTAAATATTCAGTGCTGCCTTCGTTATATCGGATTTCAGAATTCGTTATAAAGTGAGAATTGTCAGGTAAACAGCTAAGCTCATTTCCTCTTTTACTGGTTTGGGGAATACGTCCGAATACTTGAATACGACTATATACTAAGCTAAAACCAAACGCATTTCACTGTAGGAAAAGCTACTGCTATAAACTAACAAATTAAATAAAATACGTTAGCTAAAACAATTTTGCAAGGTATGCCACCTTTTAAGCATAATTGCGAGGGCTTTTGTTCTTTAAGTTAGTCATAAATGAGTGAAATTACCTTATTGATACTCTAATGTGGCTTAGTCTTGTCTTATCAATCTTTCAACCACTTCAATCACTTCGTCCTTTTATTTTAACTTTAATATCTGATTACAATTTTTGGTAATTCGATGTTTAAGTTTAAATAAAATCAATAATCGATATTAATTTATTAATATGGCAGCTAATTAATTGATAATTAGGTTTGATTACTGTTATTGTCTCTCCTTTTACTTTTTACCGGTAAGTGACAGCGTCAATGTCTAAAAGTAAACATTTGTCAATCGCTGTTCGAAATTTAAAACCGTTATCCTTTCAAATGGTTCATTTCCTTTCAACTGCATTGAGGAAGTAGAATTCTTCAATCGAACGATTGATAACCTAGTGTAGAGGATTGATCCTACTATTAGATGTTGCTTGAGTTACTTGGTATTTAACAAGAATCGGAATTCTAGCTTGCGTGTACGCACCTCCATTCACATTGAAGTCTAACTTGTGTTGGGTATAATTTACACATTCTGGTTGCTAAGGAATAAAGAAGAAAAACATGTATTCTCGTAATTCCGTCTGTGTTTCTATTTCGTTTCGATGATAAAATAAAGTCATAAAATTCTGGAAGAATATCATATTTGAAATACAATTTTATTTTTCATGCCATTTGCTATGAGCAAAAACTTTTATAGTTGAAACCAATCGTATACAGGGTGATTGGTAATGCGATACATTCCTTCTAAGAGGTTAAAGTAGAGCTTATTTGTAGTCAATTAAGGCATATCATGCCATGTCCGAAAATTGATAATTTCTGAGATATGCAACATTTAAGATTTTTTATAAAAAACCGCATTTTCGAAGTTCAAATGAATCCTTTTAGTGAAAAATTCAAAATCGAGTTTAATGTTTTGTTGTTTTATGGTAGCTTGATAACTAAAATAATATTTCAGATTCAAATTTGCTAAAAATAATCGTTCTTATTTTAGAAAAAGTCAAGAAACCAAGAAAAACTTTTAAAAAAAGTTAAGTCTTATGGCAATAAAAAGCGATTTTCTAAAAAAAATCCAAATAATGTTGCGTACAAATTACATAAAAAACTTTCCCACTTCATTAGCTATGCAAAAAGGTACATTTGTCATACTAAAACTAAGTATTTGATTGACAACTCTACTAATAAAAGAAGTTACCTCTCTCTTAGAACGCCTCTACATTGAGGTTACCGCGCACTTTTGCAGTGTTTCTTTGGTTGATTTCGACGTCTTGCACAGGGATAATGCAATAACATTTAAGATCTGCCGGTAAATAAATATTTTTTTTGAAAAGCCAAAGCTTCAAGTGTGCAGCCTTTGCAGTCAAATAGAAAAAAATGTGTTAAGCGCGAAAAAAGTGACCTCTATTATAAGGAAGCTAACTGCATATTTTCATTAAGAACTCTGGAAATGGTATCATTTAAGATCCTTGCCATGCTGTCGCGCGTTAAGTAAACGCATGTTAGTCGAATTTGCAACGCGACATTATCGCAACTGTAACGATGTAAAGACAATACTAACGCATCGCGACTGAATCGTAGCTATGAAGGCGCACAGTCAGCGACTGCTAGTCTACGATATCGATGCGAGCGCACGACAACATCGCTACAAAAAGTTGCTGTGGGCGAGGGCCTTTTGTCATGAAAAATACTCAGACATTCTTCTTATTAGGTTTTTATAAAAAAAATTAAATATTGCATATCTCAGAAATTACAAATTTTCGGACATAGCATATTTTGCCTTAATTGACTGCAAATAACCTCTTAGAAGGAATGTATCGCGTTACCAATCACCCTGTATATTAATTAAACTAACTAGCTTTCGCCGCATATTTTCAATATTATACGTCCTGGGCAACCACGCTGTATATTTTAAAAATAACGAGTCATTTTACCTTACCTATCTTTTTTTTTTATTATGTTGTCAGAATTCTGTAATAAAGTTTCTGGTCCTTAAAAGTATAAATATTATGTAGCATTATATCTGTTAAAACAAATGCTAAAGTACAATTGTTAGTCTAGGTATTGATTTGTTTATTTACGAGTTAATAATTATACTTTTGTTTGCAAACAAAAAGCTTTTCGTTAAAAAATACCTAAAGAGATTGAAACTGAGTCCAAGAAAATTCTAATAATCAATCAAACATGCTCCCCTTATTATAAACGCAGTTTTAATCTGTAATAGTAAAACCATATTATGTCATGACAATCCTATGTGATAACATTCGTAACTGACAGGGACGAAACATAATTTTGCTAACACACTTCTCGTGTCACAATGTTAGTTACCTTACTCCTCCAAAACGGCTCTACCGATTTTTACCAAATTTTATATTCAGTAGGTCCGATAATCGTTTACTTTCTATTTTCATACCCCTAATGAAATGAAATGAAATTACTTTATTGTACGTAGGATTAAAAACGAATCTCTTATACATTGTCCAAAGCATAAGCACCCCTACATTCATCAGCAATGGCCGTAGTAGACCGAGTGAAAAAGCTGGCGGAAAATACTCTCGGCAATTGCGAGGGATTGTCCACTTCTATATGGTAAAACAATGTTTGCGGGGTCAGTTAGTTATGTATTTATTTATCACGCACTTACGGTGAGCGAAAACATAGTTTTGCAACCATATGGTTGGATGATTTTCCATCATATGCATCTACGCTCCGCACTGACTGAGTTTGGTGGATTACGGCTTAAAAACTCGCACTAACCGAGAAGGAGGCCTGTGTTCAACTAGTGAAACGTAAGAAGTTGTTATTATTAAACTGTAAGTTTAATTATATCTGCAATAACAATTTACGTCAGTGTCATTCCATTTCCATGAAGTCACATTTAGAAGATTTGTATACAGCACGATAGATTTATGTCTTTCCTGGTAGTAAAATATCCAATTTCCATGGTTATTACCGCAACACTGAAAATTAAAATTTACATAAGCACTAAATGTTTTCATACCGACATGGTCGTAATTTTAATCGTTAGGTAAAGGTAACGTATGTAATGAAATAGTTATGATTTATTTTTGTATTTTGTTCTATGCATTGTAAATCAGTATAAGAATTTATGTTTAAAAGTGGGTTTAATCTACTGGACATACCTACTTGATAATAATTACAAATAATCGATGAACTTGCAGCATCTCTAATTAACCCGGCTATAGTTGTTGTAAACCATGATAAAAATAAGGGATTGACTCATTTAACAAGCTGGGCTTTTCGGCTTTATCTTTCAAAAATAAACCTTATCATAATCTTTATAGAGTACTTTATTTTACATATCCTTCAACAAAACTATTCACTTTACCTTAACAACTGTCATACTTAGAAGGGAATAAACCACTTATTAAACACGTACTACCGAATCAAATAGTTATTCTCCAGTAAACTCCTCATTTTGCCCGAAGTCCTTCGTTATAGCTTCTGCCTGTATAATTGAGAGCAATAAAAATCTCGGCTGGGCTGCTTAAGATTAACGTTATATGTATTAACGTTATATTTATAGCGTTATTCGCTATTTCGCGTGCGGCGGTCCTACACGTACCCCCCCCCTACCGTTACAAGCCCGTTCTAATAAAATCTTCCGTTCCTGTATATTGATTTACGTCCAATTTTGTACTGAAAATGTATATGAGGAAGTAGGTTTTATGAGCGGCCATTTTGTGAAGTAATGCGTATCCTGCGGTTGCTTATCTGAGTTGTCGTAAATTGCTTTTATTTTATAGGAGTTCGTCCTCGAAGTGCGGTGCTGCGTTAATGCCTAATGTAGGTACGTGGAAATCGTTTGTTTTTTTATAATAAAACTTCAGCATCGTTTATAGCATATTCAAATCATTTGCCTGTTGGGCTTGAAAATTTTTAGTAGGGTGGCATTAATTAGTCCGCTTCAGGAACTACCTACGTCGGCTTTTGTAACTCTAGGTAAAATTGTGCAGCTAAGCTAGCAAACAGTTTAAAAACAAACGGTAATGATAACAATTGCTAGTGGTAATAATAAATTAGCTACTTATGTCTTTCGTTAGGAAATTGATTATCTTTTTGCTCATTGTTAAAATTGTCTAAAAGTCGCTTAACCTTTGTTGGCTTGGTCGTTGCAACATCGAAACAATCAATTGAGTTCATTTCATATTTTTCTCACTCTTTTAAAAGCGGAAATCACCTGGGCCTATATTCCGTTTCATGTCTTAAAAATAAAAATAATAATATAAAATAAAAAAGATAATATATAATAAACATATTCCAGAAAGAAACAACCCTTCGTTTCCTGACTGCGCTCTGTTTCAGCTCCCTATATAGATAGAATTATGACTTATTACTGCATACCTCATGCGCATCTTTGGAGAGAATTTAGAATCCGATGACAAGAAGTGAAACGTGCCTGCTTTACTAAGACGATTTATGCGTTCTTCTTTAAATGTGGCAAGGGAGAATGAATAAGATTTCCTATTATTTGTTTGAATGGGAGAGGAATAACCAAAAACAGTTAGATATTTTTATGATATAATTTCCCTGGCTAATATAGGAAAAAATGTGTAACCTAGACTGCAATAAAATAACATATAAAAAAGTAATTAAACAACATATAAAATAATAACGACGATATACCAATCAAACCAATTAATTTATACAGAGTGTGCAATTTTATTTAATTAATAAATACAAATGCCATGCATCGTTCCATGTATGTACCAATTTTAATTCAATTAAAGTCAGAAATAACCTCTAATGTCAAAGCGAAGCATAGTGGTTATAAATAAAATTGCGTTGCTTGAATAACAAATACCCTTTAGGAGTTAACTTTTAACTGTTAGCTATTATTTTTAACTTAACACTTGCGGTTCAGTTACCACGCCTTTGTTGTGTACATTTTAAACTAAAGTTATGTTTAAGAATAAGGGTTTTTTAAAATTAAGTTTATAATTAGTAAAAAAATATAAATACTAAGTGTCTTACGCAAGAATAACCTAATTGTCAACAAAAATATTTGTTATGATTAATGAAAATGAGAAGCATATTGCTTTGAAATTTATATATATATTTTATATATAAATTTCTATTTATGGTTATTCAATAATTAAAAAACACACTATAAAATAAGAATCACAGATTTTCGAAATACTTTTATCAGCATTAAAGTTTTTATTGTTTTTTAATTGTATGCAAAAATACAAAACCTATTACTAAAGATCATATCGCCTAAGGTCTAAAATAATTTAATAATTATCTTGTCTACAGAAAAACAACCTCTTTTACTCATAAAATCTTAAGAGTTCTGCTAGTATTACAAAAATATGATATCTCAATTGATGTACTTACCACACTTACCACATTGATATAGTTAGGTTGCGAGTTAGCCGTTATTTGTGCTTTGAGTTTACCGTTCCAGTTGGCATATTTGCGTCCTACGAGTTGCTATGATAATCACTTGCATTATAACCAGGTGGGATATGTTACTTTATGGGATAATCTTTAAATAGTCGATGTAAAAATATCTCTATAATCCAACCTTTAGAAGATACAACGTAAGTTATGAACCTCGAGCGCTATAAAAGATTAAATATAAAGATTTTTACTATAAGTTTTCTTTTAATTTTTTAATTATAGAAATATGTAACCACCATTTTCTTTGCTATTTGGAAAACGGTGGTTTAACCTCATTTTTCAATACATATCTCTAGATCAACTATCGTTTTTTTTATAATTTACAAAAATCTTTCGTATAAAGTAATAAAGCGTGTACCTATGCTGTTTGTTATTATTAACAAAGTTATTATAATAAAAGATCTCATTATTGCTATTGTTTTAGATAAATCTCAGAATTAGTCATCGTTTAGTGTATTAGTATGAAATAACAAAGAAATTAAACGGTACTTGCAGTGGTAAAAATGCAGAAATATGGTCTCTGTCCATTATGCGAAATCTTTCGTACATCAGTGTCTTTTACTTTAAAAAACTTAAGCATTTTAATGTTAATAGATCATCACCCTGATTGCCTTTTAAATTAACTCTGTCAACTAAGTTAACAGTAAGAAGCATGACGTCATAACCACTTTGTTACCCTGTTCGCTTTCAGTGTCTAATTCGTTTCTCATTTGTTTCGTTCCTACATACACTCGTATAACTTTCACTGAGCACTGATTATAGTTAATAAAGTCACCGGATATATCACTCAAAGCTTCACAGTATTATATTTCGCAGTCAATTTTGGCCCATATTTGGTTACAAAGTCCATTTGTTACTCTGATGATAAATGGTTTCTGTAACACGGATTTCCTGGCGTTTTATTTCTCTGGCTAATTGCTTTGTTGCGTTAAACGCTCGTATTTATTGCGTGTGCGCAGATGGAGCTTTCTTTAGGTTTTTACTGTTATATTGTTTTTAATTTAGATTGCCTACTAATAACTGCCTGCGAAGCTGGATGACAGGCTTTGCAAATGATTTCCGTCCACAACAATTAAAACAATTTCTTTTTAATATCTTTTAATATACGGAGTATTAAATAAACCTGACAAAGTATTAATAAAACGTTTTGTTAATTTTACAGCATAATTCTCGCTTTCTGAAACATTAAAGACAATTAAAACGTCATGTAAAACAATGAAACTTCACATCTTAATAATTAATGAAATTACACTAAACCCAATTACAGTTTTAATACACAATGATAACCATCTGTTTTTGAGTTAAAGTTAAATAAAAAACTAGTTACGTCTCGCGATTTTTATTTAATAGCTTTTTAAGTGATATAAAAATGCAGATGATCCGCGATTTCTCGTGATTTTTAACTCGGAATTGTATTTTAATGTCATCATGCACTGATTGTTGTTTATAACAATTAAAACTAAATTAAACACCTTGTTTTTAGCTTTTGTTGATAAAAACATGACTTGCTATTTTTTATGAGATAAAATTTTGAAGTAATACGGATTGCGGTTACTGAATATAGTAATGTTACTTTTACTATTTAGACTAACATCGTTGAAAGCCTAAAATACATTTAGCTAGCTAAAGATACAATATTTTTTAGATTTATGGTAAAATCATAATATGTTTGTATCATAAAGTGCAATTGGTAAAATAAAAGTTAAAAAATAAAATTAAACTTAATAATTTTTTTTTTAAATATTAATTTAAATAAAATATTCAGGTTCTTTTGTAAACAATGATTATTTAAGAAATTGTTAACAGGTGTACAACCAAAAACCTGTTAGTCTGTCTTAATATTAAATTTTATTGTAAGAAAATATTTCGTTTAGTTTCGATAGTGTTAACAATATCCTATTAGCAACTAAACAAAAAACAGTTGACTGTCGCGATTTCTTAACCCACTTACACTTGTCTTAATAAGTGTCTTCTATTCCATTCCAAATACAAAAAACACCCCGCAAGTACATTCGAGAACACATAATTAACACGTTAACTCACAGTTTGTCAGTCAAACGATTCACTCTCCCACGCCACCTTTCTTGTACTGAATGACAGAAAACTGTTTTATGGAATCTCTGGAATTAACACAGTGCGATACTGTTATTAAAAACAGTTTTATGTTGAAAGTCAGATTATATTTTTGGTTGTTGTATAAGTTTGTGAATTGGGCCTTAGATTGAGGTTGATATAATTAAAACTTTGAATTTTCGGACTTTTTTTGACAGATTTTGACTTTTTCTTTATAAAAAAAATACCCATCGAAAAAAACCGTTAACTAAAAAGAATACATATCAAAATCAGATGCATTGATTTGAAGGTATTAACAAACAGACATTAATTGCGAATTTGCTCTTAACCATGTAATAATTAAAAAGATATACATTAAACCCTACATACTTTCTAATTTCAATCGTAATTTACTCTCCTTGCATAACCACAAAGCACTTTCTTGTCCCCCTGTACCTCGTTTTCCGTGGAAAGCCGAGTTTCTTTGGAATCCAAGATCTGATTACCGAAATTATTCTCTTGTAATGGTCTATTGTAATGTTGTATCTTACTTACAGATTGGCAGATAATACGGCGCAGGCGTCGCTGTGAATCGTGGGCTTTCGGTGCTTCACCTACTTTTCAATCACAATCCAGGTAGGTTTTATTATTAGTTTACAAGCGACTTCGCACGCGTTATATTCAGAGTAAACCCCTTTCCCTATACTGTTTTATTATACATATTAACCTAGCTCTTAAATCACTCTATCTTTAAAAAAAAACATCAAAATCTGTTGCGTAATTTTAATTGGTATTCTTATACCTAATAATAATAAAAACACCTCATTGTACACGACATTAAAATAACTCATTTTACAAGTAATCATAAACATTGAAGCAAGAGTAGTTTACAAGAACAGAGAAAGAATATAAAGTATGAAATACCTTTTTTTTAAATAAAATGAAAAGTTTTTACATTAGCAATAGTAATAAATAAAAGAGCATTGAACGTTCTAATTGGTGTTATTATTTTAGTAATTTAATTAAAGAAAATAATCGCACTTATTTTTAACCGGCTTCATAATAGTCTCTAATAATGCGGACGTAACTAGCTATTTACAGAAATAGTAAAACTATTATTTTGTTATATGTCATTAAAATAGGAGCTAAATACATTTTAATGACGTCATAACTTAACTTAACGTCATAAAAATGGACTCGTGAAGCAATAATTACTATTTTATAACTTTATTTTATTGTTTTTGGATTAGGTTGTGTTTATATTGTGTATTTAAAATGGTCGTGCAAAAAAACCATAAAGGGTTATATTTTTTAGGTATAAATGAGTAAAAGCTTTTTCCTCGCGAACTGAGAAAGAAAAAGTCATTCAGGGGAAGTACTTATAGCATTTTATTAGGTATATTAACTGCCATTCGATCATTGGATTATTAAAACGAGTCTAGTTTCATTTAAGCTTCGCAACTGTTAAAAATAATAATAAATCAAACTTAATATGAACTAATTACTTATTAATGCAATATTAAAACGCACGTAACGCTATCAAATTTCATGAAAATATGAAAATCGTTCGTTAAATCAAAAATGCAGGTGAAAATCAAGGTCTTAATTAATGCGCTGAATTACTTCCTGGCCAACTCCGAATTATTGTTATTTCGATTTTAAAAGCCTCTTAATCCAATTAACTCACCTCTATCCATACAGTTATAGTGTTGTAAAGATTTTTAGTGTTAGTTTTAACTTAAGTATTATCGATTCGTATTTCAATTGACGTAATTTTTGTATCTGTTTTAATTCGTTGTTCGATTTGATTGTCTTTAAACGTTCACTGGAGAGTAACTGCATCTAACAGTAAATTAAATTAAACGATCTATTCACCAAAATTCGACAGACAACTTAAAATCAATTTTTAATTTCATAAGATTCCTAAATGTATAAAATTACCTTACTTAAGTAGGCCTCGATTTCACAGTTCGATTCTCACGTAAAATATCGATTAGAATCGATTAAACAATCTAAAGATCTTACTGCCTTAGGTCTGAATATAACTCATTTAGTTTAATAGGTTATAAATTAATAATATTTAATTGTACCGGCACAGAAGTTATCTACTGTCATATTAATTTATTATTAATATTTAATAGCTTCAAGGTGGCTAAGTTACAAGCTCATATTATTTATGGTTGCGTACATATAAAGGATTATATTATTGGTCTTATTAAAATAAGATTAATACTCAATTGAAATACTCAATTGAAAACTCAAATAAGAAATGTTTTGTCGTGTTTCAAAACATATTTAATGCACTTACTACAGTTTTGTATTCATTACGTGTATTAAAAAAAACATTTTTAATTAAAAATGATAAAAATAAATCCTAAAGAATTCATCTTTTACTACCCATCAAATCCCTACTAATATTATAAATGCGAAAGTAACTCTGTCTGTCTGTCTGTCTGTCTGTCTGTTACGCTTTCACACCTAAACCACACAACCGATTTTGATGAAATTTGGTATGAAGAAAGAACTGAACATGGGAAAGGACATAGGGTACTTTTTACCGCGGGAAAACTTCTCATTCCCACGGGAAACCGACTTCCACGCGAACGGAGTCGCGGGCGTCCACTAGTAATCATATAATTCCCGATTCAGGAAAATCTTTCCAACCACAATCATAGAGATGGCTGCCGAAAACTCCTTTGATCTAAAGAATTATAACAAAGGTTTTACACTAAAATTTCCTTGTAATAATAAAATAAAATAAATAAAATCTCTGAAGAAGAGAAAAGAGATGTTATTTATCAAAATTATTGGTTTAAACTCTGTTTACAACTTACTATGTATCTATAAATGTGAAAATGTGTTTGTCTGTCCGATGTTCTGCTTTCACGAAATTATCATTGGATAAACACTTTACTTTTAACCGCAGGAATAAATCTTATTATACAACTGGAACGAAGTCGCGGTCACATTCTAGTACCTACCAATAATATAAAAGAAACATCTATAACTTGAAAGTTTACTGAAATTTCATTCCTACTTTAACGGTAATAATAAAAACAATCAATACTACTGGATTTACTTTATTATCACGCAATGTTAATTGAACCTGTGAATGGTGTTAATGTACATTTTATAACATAATTATTAGAAAACAATAGGTATTGATCGAGTTACGGAAAAAGAAGTAAATCTCATTAAAAATTATGTTATAGCTCGTTAAGTAGACAGTTCTTTTTTAAGTAGTATTTCCATTTGTCACGACATTCATTACAGTTATAGTTAACAATGTGTTTTCAGTATAAATACTTTAATTTGACGCCCTCTGTGGCGCAGCGGTATGTATACCGGACGTGAATGCGAAGCATACTGACAGACATTGTTTGAGAGTGGAAGAGTCTAGCTGTAGGCTCTGCGTCTGCAGCGAGTACTGGGCTGACTCGACCGGTGAAATACCACCGTCGCACAGAAAACCGACGTGAAGTAGGGCCGAATCCTTAATAACTTTTTTAAATTGAGTTTTCTGGGTATGCTGGTAGTGAATTTAGTTACTATTGAAGCTCAAGAATACATGGTTTCAGGCTTCGGAAGTGCTCTTTTTACACCCGTTATAATTTTCTCCCATTTATAATATACTCGTAAGTAAAGAAGTAAAGATTAGTACGTTATAATCCAAAAATGAAAGAGAAAAAAAAAATTATAAATATTTTATTAGACAATGTTTCGAATTCAATTAGCTATACTTAATCCATGCTTACAAACCTGATAAGCCAAACAAAACAATCATGCCATAGCACACCCATCTCTACGGAAATGCGCTTGTATCGTAAATTCATCTTTGGAAAGTAAAATAAATCCTTTCAATAAGTGCTCACTATTCCACTAACAATAGTACCATTCACATCTTCCTGCTTCGTGTGAAACCCGCCCTTAGAATGCTGTGGAGGAAAGGCTAAAACTTTATAACAAAGGGTGTTCATAAATTATTTGAAAAAAGGTTTTTTTTACTGAAGCATGGCGAAATTGTTCTGACTTAAAAAAAGCTGAAAGATAAAAAAAAAATTATTCATTCGTTTTTTTTTGCAATTATTTCAAACTTATCTCGAATATTCAGTATGTTGATACTATTAGATAAAGCCTATTAAATTAATAGGAACACCCTGTAAACGCATTTCAAAACCTGCGCAAGCGCAAAGGGTGTGGACAAACTCGAGACCGTGCATTGTGACGTCATCAAATGATTTATACGCCGTGTCGAGGAAACTGGGAAATCGGTGACATTGTAGAGAAAATTTATTTGAATGAAATGACAAAATAATATATTTGAATAATGACAAAGAAAACATTGAAGTCAGGGTGATATGAAAATATAAATAATTAAAAATGTGATAATGATATAAAATAACATATGCAATTCCTTTCAAAACTTTAACTACTTACTTATATGAAAAATGGTTGCAAAATGTTTGCTTCTGCTATTTGAAGAATACATTTAAAATAGCAGTATCATCATCATCATTATCTAATTATTACTAATATTAATATTAATGATAATCATTAAAATCATTAGGTACTTAGGTACATAGTAAAAATCAAAGTCGCTAATCGTGTCTGTTTGTATGTTTGTCCGCTAGCTTTTAAACCACTTAACAGATTTAAATACGGGTTTCGTCATCTTTTAGGTATTTTTTTTGTAACTAAAGATCATTGGGAAAAAGTCATTTATTGTTAGCAAAAATTATATAAATCGTGGACAAAGCAGCTGAAATTACACCATTGTGAAGCTATTTTATTTACGCTTTTATTTCATAAACGTTCATAATTACTGTTTCTAGCCTTATAATAGTCAAATAATAACCCAAAGTTAATTTCTGCAGCTTAGATACTGTTACTATTAATCTGAACTTTGTTGATGCCTATTACAACGTTGGTAGTTATGCCCGCTGTCAAAGCAAATCTATAGGCCGCTTCGTTTGAAATAACGGTCGGTGTTTCCACGGTTATCTTGATCTAACGTTTTGTATTATTTGGATTAAATTTCATTTGTAGGATGTCATAATACTGGAAGCATTCCTGCTCTGATTACTAGTCGGTTCAGGGTTGCCATAACCTCAAAAAATTTGTTGCTTTTTTTTTGAAAAAGCAAAGGTGTTTATTTTTTATTTTTTATAGTCGTAATTTTAATTGTATAGTAGTAGGTTTTAATTAGTGAAGGTAATTAATGTAAACGTGATAGCCCTATGAAGCGAACATGCAATGCTTCATCAAATTTTAATGGAATGGGCTGTATCATGGTTGTCATAATAGCTTGGTAAATACCTGTCAAAGATTACGTAGGGCTACCGCCAGAATACATTGACCCTGTTGATTTAACTGTAATTTTACTTGCTTTTAATGTTTTATTTACATCACAATACTTAGGTTTGTATGTAATCGTATTTAATTTTAAGGCAAACACTATTGATGTTTTTTATTCAATATTTTTTTTTTTTTTTTTCGGACTGTTGATTGCTGTTGGCCCCTTGACGGCCTTCACAGCTTCACCGGGCTTGGGGGCGAGCGCTAAAGGCGCTCAGCCGAGTTGAAAAACCCTACTCCTACGATGCAACTGCCTAAGGGCACCCCGAGTGGGTACGAGCCTCGGCTTGGGCGTTGCTATCTTTTTCACTACACTGGTTCGTAAGGGGCCCCTCTCTGAGAAGAGCCAGCAATAAACTCAGCGGGGGTCAGGTGGGAATTGTCATCAGGCGAGCGACCAGGAACAAGCCTAGGTCGCCGTCGTGACAGTGAAAGCCGCGCCCGCCGGCGGGTGCGGCGATAATTGTGTGGGTGTGTGCTTCTGTTATCGCTATTGTTGTTATTATTTACGCGGTCGGATCGCTCGTTCGCCAACGTGATGGCGTCGTCGGGGTCGAGGAGGACGTTTCTCGGTCGTCTGTAGCAGGGAGTTGCATCGGGATTTGCAGTGTAAGCTGCCGAGTTAACCACGAGCGGGTTAGGGTGGTGAGGTGCATTGTCGAAGAAGCGACGAGTCGGGAGTTCGAAGTCCCGATGCAAGTCCACGTTGCGCATGAACCACGGAACGGCGGTCGCTTTGCGCAAGAAACGGTTTTGAATGACTTGAAGTCTGTTCAGAGAGATCTTATTGGAATGCGCGAATACGACGCTTCCGTAGGTCATGATCGGTCGTATGCAAGCCAGGTAGAGTGTACGCTTATTTCTAAGCGACATCTTGCTGCGCTTGCATATGAGGTGGTGCAGACGGCCGAGAACGAACGCGGCGCGGTCGCGGACTGTTTTGATGTGTTTACGAAAGGTCAGGGCACTATCAAGGGTAATACCTAAGTATTTAACGGAGTTTTGCCACGGCAACGGTTGCCCAAAGAGCTCCAGTTGCCGACGCAGCATGTTGAGTCGTCTGCGCCGTCTCGGGTAACTCGTATCAAAGTACATTGCTGCACTTTTATGCGGGTTAATACCGACTCTCCACCTCCGGAACCAGGCGCCTAAGGCGTTGATTCCTTGTTGGAGGCGACAGCGTAACGTCTGCATGTTAGGATGCGCGTAGTAGATCGCGGTGTCGTCGGCAAACAGAGCCAATTGGGCCGGTCCGCGGCGGGGAATGTCGCTGGTGTATAGCGAGAATAGAATGGGGGAGAGGACGGCGCCCTGAGGGACGCCGGCCCTGATGGGGCGGGAGGTCGACAACGCTCCTTCCACTCTGTATTGGAAGCTTCGATCGGTGAGAAAGTCTCGCAAGATGTGCACGAGACTGTCTGACACTCCGAAGTTGTACAACAAGCCGTTGTGCCAGACTGTGTCGAACGCTTTCGCAACGTCGAGGAATAGAGCGGCGGTTCCGAACGGTCGGGTCCTACCGAGGTTGTGGTGCATGTACTCCGTGATGCGGAGCACCTGTTGCACGCAGGAGTGGCGGGCTCTGAAGCCAAACTGCTCGTCCGGGAGCAGGTTTTTAGCGGACACTACAGCTAATAGTCTGTTGTTGAGTATGCGTATCTTCCCCATGCAGCTGAGGAGGCTGATGGGTCTATAACTAGAGGGATCGGAGGCCGGCTTGCCTGGTTTGCGGATACCGATTACGGTAGCGTGTTTCCACGGACGGGGGAATGAATGACTTTTGATGGCTGCATTGAAGATGACAACCATCAACTGAATGATAGCGAGAGGCAGGATTTTGATATCCCTGTTCGAGATGCCGTCTGGCCCGGCGGATTTTCTCCCTTTGAGACCCTTGATAATGTCCACGACCTCTTCGACGTTTGTCGGTTCGGTCTGTTCGGTGGGCGCGGCGCGGATACGACAGTCGACCTCATCGTCCACGGCGGACTCATGAGTCGGATCGACTGCTACAGTGCTGACGGTGCACTGTTGCTCGAGACTGTCGGCTAGGCAGTTTGCCTTTTCGTCATCACCGAATGCGTCAGGTTGGTTGTGTCGGACCAGCGGAGGCATCGTGGCGACAGTGTCTGCCTTCAGGGATCGCGCCAGCTTCCAATAGGCTTGGTGCGATGGCGTGATCCCCTGCAGCAGGCTGTCCCACGAGTTGTCGCGTAATTCTTTGATGCGAGACTTTACTTCGCGTTGGAGTCGCCGCAAGCGTATGCGGTTCTCTTCGGAGGGAGCGGAGCAATAGGCCCTATTGGCGGCATTCTTGGTCCTGATCAACTCCTTGATGTCGTCAGGCAGGTGCCAGCGACGGTCGTTCGCCGCTGTCACCTGTCTAGAGCATTCGCGGATGGTACTGCGGAGGTGGTCGGTCAGGACTTCGATCGCGGTGTTTGTTGCGTCAGTAGTCAGGTCGGTGAGATCAAGCGCTGGGGGATCGGTCGCCTTAAGGGCTTCCTCTAGCCTCCTCCAGTCCACGACCGTTCTGGTCAGAGGGACCCGGTCGTGAGTGGAGCCGAGTTGCATGATAACGGGCAGGTGGTCCGACGTCAGTTCGTACACAGCTTCTATCTTTTTTTTATTCAATAATTTTTACCTATTACTTTTATAACAAAGTTATTACTTAAAGTACAATTTTTCAATAGTAAAAAAATTACTTTGTTGTTTTTATACCTCATAAAAATGCAATAACTATTTCTATTTATATTAAAATCACATGTTTTTTATTACATAATTATCGCATGAACTACACAATTTCCCGTAATACTAGCAGTGAAAGTGAAAAGTATTTTACTCTGGCAGCCAAAGAGGTGACAGCCAACTCCAGTGTAGCCACAAAAAAAAAGTATCTATGTAAGACGATTTGCCGTCGCGACAGCCATAACAATTAAGTTAGCTTTTTCATCCACTTTTTATCGAACCACATTCAATTGTTGAACTTTTTTACGCAGATGAAAGTAGTATAAAAACGGTCATTAATTATATTTGCGAGCTTTTGTGCCCGGCGGCGGTCCATCGATGCAGTTTGCCTTTTGATATGTAATTTAAATTGCGTTTTTTTTTTACCACTTGATAAATAATTGTACGGATCGCAAAACATCGTCTATTATTAAGCAATATAATTTTCGCACTAAGATAATACGGTTCGATCACTTAATTTTATTCAATTTAAGCACGTAATTAAATGGCTGCTGGCTTCTGTGTGATATTTTAAAGGCCTGTTTATTAGTTCCTTTAAGTAATTTTCTTCGTTAACAGGTTTTTTGTATTAAACTAGAGATATCGATTTCATGGTAATAATGTTTAATTGGAAGCGGGAGAAGTCTTTAATAAAAAATATATTTTAAACAAAAAACGTAAATTGATTATAAAAGTTTCTAAAATAGGTAAAAGGCAAATATTTGGTGGCTATGTGCATGCGCATACCTAATCAGCGTTTAATTAATCTATCGGAAGTATCACTGACTTCCGGTTCTTTGTATAATTTGCAATTAGCTTTGCCAATCACAATATCACAGATAATTACCGAGATTCGAACCCTAGACTTTGTAATTTATTACTTTCTCTTTCATTTTATTAGGTATCTCTTTATGCAGGCTTTTAATTTACTTAGAATTAACAGTGTTAAGCAGAGTAAAATTATTTGCTTAATTAAATTAATTTACTTATCATAAAAATACTCGTAATTTATATTATTAAATTTTTTGCTATACACGTAAGTACCATTCTAGCAATACACAGATTTTGTTTGCAGAAGCAGCCTATTAAAAACCGTTTCCCCTTTTTCAGAAGTCCCTCATATTTAACTCAACCATTGGTTTTATGGTTAGAGTTATAACTTTAGGTCCTGCTTTAGTATTAGAATGGCTGTTAAATTTCCAACAAAACTAATCTCTTTACCATCTATTTTAATGTCAAGTAAGTCAATCTGTGTTTGAAATAATGGTTACTTACGTCGAAACCTATCTTCGTAATGTTTGCTATTATTTTTAACTCGCTTGTAGTATTACTATGATTAATAGTAGCCAAGTAGAGAATAGTAGGTAATTACACAGCGTAACTGATTCAAAGAAGTTACTAATATTTCAAACAGAACTCTCTAATTTTGCTCATTGACTCTGATTGACTTTACTCATTTAAATTATGGTCGAGGCTTCCGGTATATGCTTTAGTGTCTTCCTGTGTTGTTTTTTTAATATTAAATTGTGAAAGGTTTTTTAGTGATCCCAAATTATAGTAATTATTTAATTTTGGAAATTATTTTTTATGTTTTACAGTTTGGTCGCGTAACCGTTAAATTGGTACATGATTATTTTACATAATCATGTTGGTTTTAGGTCATTATTTTAACATGATTTCTTTTCGTAACTGGTTTGATACAGTTTTAGGTTGTTAAATTCTTGTTTGCAGTAATAATATTTAATAAGATATTAATTTCTTATAATAAAATAACGAGTTACAATATCGATACGGTTTTAAAAGTACAATCGGTTTATTTCTAATCGCAGTCTGATATTTTATTCAGTAGCGTTAAAACAGTTTTTTCTTTATAATTTTGTTTTCTTAATAATGATTAATTTTATAGTTATTGCACGGGGAGTGGATGACAAACACGAATGTCTGGTTTACAAAGTGCACAATGAACCTTAGGATCCCTATTAAACGTTTCTTACTAACTCTGTAGTTATGTGGAGAGATTGATAAATTTTATGAAACAGAATCTTTTTAATTATATTTTAATTAGTTTCAAACTTTAAAAGGTTAGGTTTTTTCCCTAGTTTAAGTTTTATATTAGCAAATTAATGACAAAACCTAAGGGTTAAGCAGTGGTTTAAACGAAGGCAATAATTAAAATAATAACAGCAAAGACTATGGTTACTTATATACCTATATTTTCTCTATAAGTAGCCTGTAAGTAGTTCGGAAGTCAATTAATTTTATGATACCATTTTGCACCAGCACTAACTCTTCTAATGTCTAACTCAAGCATCACTCTTAGCTGATCATGCCCATATTTACGTCTGACATGAAACATTACTGTAGGTACAAACTTTCCACTGTATTTCTACACTTAAATAAACCGTGACTTGAGTGTTACTTCGCGCCTTAGCATCATCGATTTTACGCACAACTCCATATTTTTCTACAATTGAAACGCCCGAGGGAGAGTGTCATTTTAATACTGGCAACACTATAGTCTGGGTAAAACTAGTCCGTAATTTGATTTAACGCTTCAGGCTGCAATGCCTGTGAATGGCCAGGACTACTGAGTGACAGTATTTATTTGCTGAATGTCAGTTGTGTTTGACAGATTGCACTATTTGTCTTTGAGGCAAACTGGTTGTGAAAACAATTAGATAATGTTTAAATGTTTTAGAGAAAACAAAAAATATTAAAATTATAGGTATTCATTCGAGAAATGGCTGTGGGCTTTGTCGTTTTTGAGAGCGCGCGAAAACTTATTATAAATATATGGGTTTTTTAATCATATATAACGGGTGTAAAAAGACCACTTCCGAAGCCTGAAACCATGTATTCTGGAGCCTCAATAGTAACTAAAATCACTAACAGTATACCCAGTAGAAAAACCAATTTCAAAAAGTTATTAAGGATTGAAAAGTCATGTTCGGCGCTTGAAATCATCGCTCACACATCAACTGTTAGTTCAGGTGCGATTATTTATATTGCAAATTAAATTAAAACCCTATTTAATTTGAAATCATTGCAAAATCTGATAGTATAAGTGTAATTTTGTACAATTCCGAAAAAAAAGGTTTTTTTTCCTGGTTATCATAACAAAAATTTTTTTTGCTCAAAACGTGACTAGCAATGCCCAGTTTTTGTTTTCGGAAGCAGTTCTTTTACACCCCGTATATTTAAAACAATGATACAAACAAAGTAAACACAGCCACAAGAAAACTCATCAGTCTAAACAAATGTTGCCACTTAAACAGGCGTTTTAAAAACAGTGAAATTAACCGTGAACTAGGCGCGGGTATGGATATTAATCATTTACGTCATCATACGTCGTTGTCAGTGTCAGTCGCTGACAGCAACGAGACATGCGCAGAAGGTGCGTCCACATAGGTGTAGAAAACTATTATTAAATTTTATAATATTTCTCAGAGGTTTTTTATTCAAGTTTGTAGCTTATTTTCTATTGATATTTACGTTTATCACCGTTTTTATTAAGGGTTACCATCACAGTTATCTTCTGGATTATAGATAAAATATATTGAATATATTGTAAATATAATGTTAGGTACTTTATATTATTTTCTTATTTAAAACTTTACAATTAGCGTTAATCGATACAACACCTTTTCAGAATCGAACTCCATAAGACTTAAATGACGTTCCTAACCTAAGTTCTCTACTTAGTACAGTTTTGTTTCATATACCGTTCATTATGAACAAGCCCTCACTGCAACATAATTTGTAGCGCGCCTCACTTGATTCTGAGATGGGCACTTGCACCATTAATACATACCGGCTACTAGCGCAAGTAACTTGAATCATTACTCGCCTTGTTATGAACCATGCTGCGTTTTAATTGTATTTACTACTGCCTTCATGGTACTAATGTTATATTTTAACAACGTTTGTAGAGTATAAACAAGCCTTGTTTTGGAATATTAAAACATTTGAAGATGTCATTTTTGGTAGTCAAGCTAATTGAAACAGTTTTAATTGTTAATTATCTGTAGCTATTCTAAACACATTTTAACGGTCATATCATATAGTTAGATGTGAAAATTTTTATTTTTAGAGAAAATATAAGAAATACAAATAAATCAAATAAGTAATTGTTCACAATAATTAAACAAAATGGCTCACGTGACACAGAGTTGCCGCAAGACGTGTGTCTTTGACAACCAATGTAAAACAAAAGAAGATCGGAACGTTACAGGCACACAACTTTTTAAAAACTCTGAGTGACCACAGAGGTTCACTTAATAGTATATTTTTTTTAAATTGTAAGGATTTCGGTTCTTATAAACTATTAAGTAACAATTTCACACCACAGTTTCAGTCCACAGTCTCCTTTCTCTGATTCGTTGCTTATTCCCATTAAATAGGTACTCCAAAGTTTATATCTTCAATAACTAAACCCCCCGTGTCAGTAGACTAACACAGCGGACCATATTTAAACATCACATCAATATCATACTTTGTATCAGCTGCACAGAACTCAGAATAAACAAATCACATGCCAATCTCAATAGCAACAAATCGTCACCTGCCCTATAAAGGGCCCGCAGCAAAACGCCAAATAAGGCTCACTAGCCACACTCATAATATATCCATCTCGTGATAAAACTGACTTTTTCACACATAAATAATAGACCATATATTTCCATACAATTTATCTAGTACACTCTTAAACACGATAGAGCAAAATAAATCGGTCAGTTTACAATCAAGATGTACTTATTCACACCAGTTTTTAACTCAAAAGGGCGGTTGATAATGACTTTAAGTGTAGTGAGATATTTACTTTAAAATATATTAGTTTTAATCTAGATATAGAAGGTATGCGCATGAGTTTTTTAATCAGCTTTGTGGGAATACCGTACATTGTTAAAACTGATAAATCGGAATCTCTCACCTCGATTATTTTTACTCACTTTTTATAATCAATTATAAGGCGCCTTCAGCAGTGAGTCTGTTTTGCCGGGTCGCAAATATTTATTGAATGGTTGTAATAATATATTAATTAATTATTTATTTAAGTACCTACAATATAGCACTTTAAAAAAGAATCGTTTTGAAAATAAACAAATTTTAGCGCATACAAACTACATGTATCAGTTGACATTTCTCATAGAAAAATAAGATTAATTAAGCAACGGTTGATTGCGTACGTACAAATAATTCAAAAAATGATTTGCGACCCAAAACAACTTTACTTGCATATAAACTCACCGCATTTTTCTCTGCCTTATTTATAAAGAGCTAAACGTAGCCGTGGGCTGTATAAAATCAGCAAGTAATTTATCATCATTGAAAATATTTGCTCAAGAAACTTTAGCAAAAAGTAAATTGTATGAATAAACCCCCATATGTCAGAATTAAAGTAATGTGAACATTTATTGAGACACAACCTGTATGGGATACTTAAAGGCGTGGCTACATCGCCTGATTGATTGATCAATCGATATGTTATCCTTTGACAGGATCGACAGTATTAATGTTTATTTCATTCGTATTCAGCTTAAAACTATCGTGGTTATAGATGTTTATTTCGATTGTTTTAGTTTTTATGGTATTTATTTATAAACTACTAGTGGCCACCCGTGACTCCGTTCGCGTGGAAATCGGTTTCTCGTGGGAATGAAAAGTTTGATGTACAACTTATATTACTGTAAAGTTTCATCAAAATCCGTCCGGTAGTTTTTACGTGAAAGAGTAACAAACATCCATACATCCATCCATACATCCATACTCACAAACTTTCACGTTTATAATTTTTAGTAGGATTGATCAATTTATGATCTCTTTTTTTGATTTGAAGTTCCTTAATGTCAATAGAATGCAAAATTTATTAATATTTCTAGAACGTAAGTAAAATATAATATTACATATCTCATTTAGAGGGACCAATTGGACATCCCACAGCCTTATGTTTAATCTTATATAACGTTACACCGCGTAATCGCCACAGTCAATCAATCACTTTATCTCAGGTGGGGCAGTACCCTAAAAGGTTCACAGCACATTCTCTAGACATCAATAATGCTATAACTAGCCCTTAATGTAATTTTCCAATGGGCGGGGTGTAATACCAAGATCAATTTCAAACAATTTATGTTTTTTAATAAAAATGTTGTGATGATAATATACTTTGATGTTATCTGTTAATTGTGATTGGGTGTAGGTCGCGCGGCTTCTAAATAGATATGTTTTCTCAATAATATTTTTTTTTTTTTTTTATTTATGCTCGAAATATTTTCGACTAATATAATTTTGTCTCTTAATTTTCTAAGAACAACTCTTCCTGTTTATAACCATTAACTTTTTCATGTTCAATATTAATAAAATGAAAAGAACTCGATAAAAGACAATTACATATCTACATCTAGGTAATTTTACAATTCATATATTTTGTAGTGAATACCTACTTAAAATATAGTTATAAATATTTTAATAACGAAAAGTGAAAACTACGTTATTTACAATTTTCTATTGGAATGTCAACGAACTAATCAAAATAAACCATGGAATTATAGGTAAAAGTAGTGTTTAAATGTCCACGGCTGATATATTTAACTTTAGAAAGCAAAGCTATTTCTTTTGTGTTTATTGAAAGAAATGCTTGTAACTAATGTCTTTCTAAGCAAAAATAACTGTTACAATTTATCTAAAGAAGACACTTTTAAGCTTATAATTATATCAGTAATGTGATAATGTCATGTACCCAAAGTTTTACGAATTCTTACATTAAACTTGATCTCTTATTTTTTTTAACTCGTATTTGAGCAAAATTTAAAATCTGCCAATAAGAAAGAGAGCGTAACTTACAAATAAAATATTTCTAGAAGTGTTGTCCATTTGTGAATGCTATAGAAAATAAATAAAATTCAAAATTATTATGCTTTCCAATTTTAACCGCAAATTAGGCCTAGTCTTGACTTTTCTTGTTTTATAAAATCTTGTGGCTTCATTCATAAACGCATTTAAACGTACATTCATTTAAAAAATGTATCTCTCACAAAATGTTGCCAGAAATTAAATACTTTAGCTTCAAAGATTTAAAGGGCATTAAAGATTAAGGGGGTTAAAGTTTTAAACAAAAAAATACAATTTTATAATGTTCGTTTACCTACATAACTAATAAAACACGTTTCTATTTCTTAGAATCTGTCTACGTTTTATATATTTTCGATACGATCAAGCGCCAGTGCCTTTTAATAACCTAAGTACATACAAGGGCATAAACCCAGTATAATATGAAATAGAAAGTCCTTTGCATAACAGGTCCACTACACAATTTAATACCTACCCATATAAATGTCCCTGTATTTTCTAAGTCCACCAGTGGGCCTACCTCACAAATCAATAATATCTGCAAACACATAAAATACAAAGGTTGACACTGTATCTAGGGGCCAATAGAAAGTATAGACAAGTAACATTAAACACAATACAATTCTGTGATTAAACTTGATTTACGGAATGGATTGCCGCAAAGTAACGACTGATTCCATCAATTGTGTGATTAGTTTTGGTTATGTGACATTATGTTGTCATTCGACACAAGTTTATGGTGCTTGCAGTATTTTAGATTCTAGGTTTACGGAAATCAAAGTACTTTAGTCTTTTATAGGCACTCTACACTGCATATTGAAAATAAAATTTTAGTTCTTATTTTACGACATAAAAATATTGTAAATATTTTATTCCCATAATAACTTCTTTTTTGTTTCTTTGGAATTGTAGGTTTTAGTAGGTATGCCTTTTGCATTTTTTCCTTACATTACCTACATATATTTTTTATCATATTACATATAATATTTTCATCATATGTTTAACCACGTTACTAGTCAATCCTTCATCATTAACTCCATACTTCAAAATGTAACATAGACTCCACAAAACATCGTGTCAGTTTTGTCACCCGCTGTCACTGTCACCCCGCCCCGCCAGCCGGCCGCCGTCACCGTGACCGCGGCGGCGCGGGCGCAGTGTGAAGGCCGCGCGGAGGCCGGTCACTGACCGAGCTATTTATACTAGACTTGTCCGCAGAGTAGATGACGGGTAGAGAGCGAGACTGCGTTGTGGTATAAAAATGATTGTTTTGTGTTGTTTGATTGCATTTTAGTCAGATTTTATTTATTAAAAAAAAAAGTACAAACTAGTTGTGTATTCAAATAACAGTTGCTGTATTGTAATTTATGTCACAACCAAGATTCTAAATATTCGTATCTACTACTAATACCATCAAATTCTTCAGAAGTATATTTAAGTCTTTCTAAGAGAAATTTTTGCACAACAGTGTGAAAAAACAACACTTTTATACAGCAGTATCTGACACACACTACTCTTTACAACAAAGTTGACTGACGGCTATCTGATGATCCCTGGATCCGCTCCGTCGACAGCTCTCAGCACTTTCCAACTGATCGCCTATCACTTATCTCTCAATATTACTGCACTTTTCTTCCTTTTTACTTTTGGCGCATTGTACTTCTATTTTTACACGAGCTGTCAGTGTCACTGTCAGACGCCGCGCGGCCTCTAAACTTTCATTGATCTGTGCAATTAGCCGGAGTAATTGATCGCAAATTTTATTATTCAAGTTAAGTGCTATTTTTATAATATATAAGTTTATGATTTCCTGCGTAAGCACGACTAACAGTTTAAGAGTTTTAATGCACTTCAAACTTTTTATAATTAAATATTCATGCCAAGATAAATGGAAGGCTAAAGAGCATATGAACGTTAATTAAAATGTATTAAAAAATCCATAGTAGTTTTATTCGTCTTTTACTTGATGTAGATAGAAGTCTGTAGATTTCTTCGAATTAAAATTTAACATTAAACATGTCAGATAATAATCTCAAATAAACTTCTCAAAAATGTAAACACACTAACCACACATTCCTTTTGAGGATGGCAATAAAAGCATTTTGTACATCCATTATGATTTGTTCCATTACAACTTTCCACTGATTAACTATCACTCATCTCTCTATTAGTTGCCTAATTTACTTTTACTTTTCTTTTTTTGTTTTTTTTTACAACAAATCATCCACGGAAGAAGATAAAGAACCGTGGAGGTTTCATGCGTTGCAGAATTCGTTCCGTATTCGAAAAATTTGGCGCCTTTTTAATTTGACAGACACGGAGTTGCCAATTTTGAAGTGGGCTAGAAATAATTGTTAGAAATCTGCTACTAGTGCTAATTTCTAAATTGTAGGCGGAGATAATAGGTTTATTTTTTAGATTTCTTTGATTTAAAATAAATGATTTAGGTATGTTCTTGAAGTTTAAGGTATTTTAATAGCTAATTACGACGGCCTTGTATCATCAATTACTATCTGCTTAATAGTTTCATTGTTTTTCGGTTTGAAGGGCAGTTCAGGCAGAGTATTTACTGGCACTAAGACTCAACATCTTAATTCTCAAAGGTCTTTACATTTCATAGGCATTTGATGACTGATGGCACAAAAAAAAACAGGCTTATCACTAACTTTATTTTTTTAGGTAATTTACTTTAGGCTGTAGGTATCAGTTTTAGTCAACTATATTTGTATTTTTAATTTCATGGATAATTGTTCAACATTAAATACCAAATTAATGGATAAACAACCTTTATCCAGATCTAAATAAAAGAACACCGCTGTCACTTTAATTTTAATTAACGTAATTTATTGATTCGTTTGTTTGATTTAAGTATCTAAATATTTTATTGATCATTTTGTTAGCTTATTCTGATGCAAATATCAATGCATGTCTGCTTTAACACTAATAATATTCAAAATTAAGATCGAAATATGTCTTTGGTGCATTCAATATTATAAAGATTGCCTTCACTCAGTCTAATTATTGAAAAAATATAAATTTATCTTTATCCATCAATTAACGCGCCTGTAGCATAAAACAGATAGAACCAATGACCTATATTATAGACGTTTTACATTTTAAATTGTGTTTCACAAAGGTTTTGCAAACACGTTGTAAAAAAGTTTAGGCGCATACTTATTTGTACTAACATTTCACAGTAAAACAACAATTATTCAATCAACAATTGCATTTAACTCAAGTAAGTAGTATTAATATTAAAAAAGAAAATGTTATAGAATAAGAATATAAAAAGTGAATTGCTGCTCAATACAATTTCAATATAATAGAAACAATTGAATAAAAGAAAGTTAATAGAAAATGCAACAAACACATTTATTTGTCCTACGCAGTCCTACGTTTTCGAATGGTTTCAATGCCTTGACTGTATAATTTAATGTGACAATACGTACAAGCAGAAGACTGCTTCGCAATTACGGATATCCGCCCTTTGTGAGACGTAAACACAAAAACGCCTTTGCATGATAATGATCAGAAAAAATGTAGGCAGGTAACTGAAGGCATCTTTTTGAAATGGTGTTTGAATTTCTGTGTGATAGACCTAGTTATGTAACTACATAATTAATAGGGAGATATCTTAGAAGTTATGTAGGTATTCTTAATCTTATCTGTTCTCTTAAAAAAAGAAATAATTCTACATAGAGACAGGGAAAAAATAATCTAATTAGAGATAATAAGAGTACAATATGACAAAATCTATCAAAATAGTAGGGTTCACATTAGGCTGGAATATAATGCAGTCATAACTAGACACACTTTTTGTACCTACGAATAGCCTAACCTTGAATAATTTAAAGAGGCCAATAACTAAGTATATCAGGACAATCCATTGAGGTTTTGGGTAAAGTTATTTCGGTAATCTAAATAAGTAAAAATAAAACAAATACATGCGATGACTAAAATGTTTATCGATTTAATTAATCGTTGCCAAAAACTAAATATACTGTTTCTCTTTTCAGATCACGCATTCAACAAAGACATTTTTCAAGACCCCGATTTAAATAAGGTAATGTGCTTATATTTATTTTATTTATCTTGAAGTTATATAAATGAAATATTTTCTTGTCCATTTTCTACCTTGGCTACTTTGTGCATTTTTTAAACTTCATCTGATTAGGAAAGAATAGAACTAAAGATTTAAAAGTAAACTTTATTCTTAGTGTTAAACTGAGATCACTGCTGTCCATTATTAAAACAAATCATATCTACGTATTAGCATGTATTAATCTGCATGTTACGATATATGTTAATTTTACCATCCTTTAAGGCAACAATACTGCTACTTAGACCCATCCGATTTACAAAATGATATAAATTTATCCGAGAGCGAGAGTAAATTGTTTACCGTACTAATGGAACGAATCTGACGGTTGTTGCGTCCGTAAATTATATAAAAAACAAATAAAGTTTAATGAATTTTATTTTATTATAACTTATTGTTGTTTAAAATAAACCTAATGAGTTTTAAATCTTTAAAACTACGTAAATTGACAAAAAAACATTCGTAAATGGTGTGAAATAATTACATTTATTCATTTGGCTAGATTTTCAGCTTCGTTACACGCGGGTACAAAGGTACAAAAACTGAAATTAATTTCAATTGTAATGGCTAATTAATTTTATATTTTGAAAACATTCAGTGTTTTAAAAATATTTTAAATATTTTTGCACAACTTCCAATCACTAGGTGCACGCCTGAGAAAAAAAATCATTTTAGGGAAAAGAAAATGTTGTTACTGCTTGTTATCATTTATTTGTCTTGATATAATTTTATCTAAAGTTAAAGCTAAAAAAGTAAATAAATACAATAAATAATCATCACAATTTTATCCACACGTTAATTATACATTTTGTAAATGTTAATGTGAAATTTTAAATTTTTCCATTTTACAAACTTATTAGACCTCTTTACAAATTTTAATAAAAATATAAATTAAGTCCTTGTCTTTTTTTTTTTTTAAAAAGAAAACAGTAGATGACATTGTAATTATATTGATAAATCTATTAACAATTTTGTAAAATAGCTTATTGATATATTATGAAGAAAAAAAAAAACAGTACTAATATGCACATTATCGAACGCCTAAGTCTTTTCCAGACTTTCGCTTACAAAATGCCATCTCATTTTTGCTAATAACATTTCAGATGCCACAACCAACATCATAATTTGTGTAAAGCTTTACATTCGTATACTAAATCTATGTAACCTATTATGGCAATGATAATTATCATAAGCGCATGCACGCAATTCAACAACTAAATGACAGATTATTCATCAAATTATATATTCGCGAGTTGAATCTTAAAGTTTTGTAGATGTTAAAATAAACACTGCCCTCGATTATAAATACGATATTCGCTTTCAAAACAACTAAGTAAAGGTGTTGATAGCTTAAGTGACAGGTTATCAATGCAGAGCTTTAAGATATCAAAATTCAATGTACTTAAATTCAAATTGATTCTTAACACTTTTTGCATTAGACTTACTTTTAGTAAGTCAGCAAGTTAATAAGTATTTTTTACCCTTCGAAAGTGAAATACATCCCTTAAAAAATCATTTATTTCATCATTAAGTAACTTAATTACATTCGATGAAAGTCAAAATATCGATCATCAGTTTATCATCAGTAGGCCGAGAGAAAAAAGCTGGCGGTAAAAAACTCGGCACTCTTTTGTCCATCACCAAATATACAAAATCAAGGCGTACAACTACACCAAGACAAGATAAAAACGTAAGGTCACAAGCAGGTTAAATTGAAGTAAGAATATACACTTACACTTAATAAACCTTGCCTACGAAGATAATTTGATGCATGATCATATTTGCACCTATAAATTCAGCAACGGACTCCCAGTCTAGCGACCCAGCATGAGGCCTGGATACAACCTGCTTAAGAATTACGGACACCATAAACTTACTGCAATAGATCCAAGTGTTTGTTGAAGTGATATGTTTATTTTCACTAAGAAAGGTTAGTTTTGTTTATGATACTGAATTGGTGCTAGTTTGAAGGATTAGCATTTCAGAATGAGCGTTTATGCGTGGCACATATTTGGTTAGGTATATTTAGAACCTGTTTCAGAATATGTTTCCGTTACGGTAATAAAATATGTAATAATTAAAAGTTTATTATAATTGTGCAAAATAAATAAAGTTTATTAAACGTGTGAAAATATGATCCAATTCTTTATAATTAATAACGACCGAGTTTTGTTAGACGTTTATTTTGTATTATTAAATTGTTGTTCTTTTTAATACTTTAGTTTAGTTACTAAACTTTTTAAGAAATAGTGATTGTTAACCCGCCATTTGAGCCTGCGTGGTGGATTACGGCTCAATCCTCCCTTTTGCTATCTGAGAAGGAGGCATGTGCTCAACAAATTGTACGTGTACTACCTCTTATTATAATCATTTGTAGAAAGAGTTTACAGTTATATGTAGTGCGTGGTTTAGAAAAGGTAGTGATATCTACAAACGGGCAGACACAACTCACACTATTTAAAAACAATATTCCCATATTAGTTTATTTCTCAAAGAAAACAAACTTCGAAACCACATATCCCCATACAGAAATAATAAAGCCACAGTTCCGTAACCATTGACAGGTCCAACCTACAACCGGCTTTATCTATTGAATAAAATAGAATAGAATAGAACCGTTTCTGTCGTTTAGCTCCGCATAAATCTCTCGGACTTGCGTGCGCGGCCAACGTGTTAACACAGCTGAAAATGGCCCAACCACACGGCGCAAACGCAGTTAATTTATATGTAAATACAGTAATTAGAGATCACTTACTACGGATAGTTACCACCAAATCTGGCATGTAACTGTGTTGATAAGGAGCGTAAGGATGTTAGTTATTTGTTCGTGTTTTGGGTTGAATAATTAATATTGATGACTATCTCAGTGTTTAAGATTATCTGTTGGAATTTTAACATGGATAAAATGGCTTAATGTGTTATAACGGGTGTAAAAAGACCATTTCCGAAGCCTGAAATCAAGTATTCTTAAGCCTAAATAGTAACTAAATTCACTAACAGTACACCCAGAAAACTCAATTTAAAAAAGTTAATCAGGTTTGAAAAGTGATATTCGCCGCTTGAGGTCATCGCTCACACATCAGCTCATTGTTCAGGAGCTATGGTTTACATAGCAAATAAAACTAAAACACTATTTAATTTGAAATAGTGCGAAAATTTGATAGTTTATACGCAATTTGGCACAATTAGGTTAAAAAACAAACCTAAACTTTTAAATTTTCTTTTAACGTAACGAGTAGGTAACTCCAGCAATGCCCAGTTTTCGTTTTCGGAAGCAGTCTTTTTACACCCTGTATAAACAGCTTATGCTGGATGATCTTATTCATAAACTTAAATGACTAGGTTAAAAATGAGATTGAAAGAGATAAAACATACTGAGATTTTACTTTTAGTTTTGCATTTAAAACCCTATTTTCCAGTATCTATAACTTCAAAATGAAACATACTTACGTAGACTAGATTCACTCGAAATAATACCATTACTTTTGTCATGATTTATAGGTTCGAAATATTATCTTACAACATAAAAATAAGTGTTTGTCTAACTATTTCATGTATAACTATGAAGCCATAACATGTAATCTATTTAAAATAAATTTATAGCGTTTGTGAATTAAAAATCGTTTAAAGTAATGTATTCGTTCTTGAATTACAAAGAGATGGTTTGGTAACCTCATGATTTATTATGTTTAATACTTTGTTGGTTTTTTATAGATTGAGTTTATTGACCTTTTCACTTATTCGTGTTACAGTGGGGTCCCATGGTGCGTAATTCGAAGCTTAGTGTATCTAAAGTGTGGTCCTGGCACTAGGTGGTGCAGTGTGCGGTTTTGCTTACCGTGGAACCGGCTTTTTAGTTTAGAATAGACTTTGCTGAGATTTTGACCATAATAAATAAACAGAATTTTCAAATTCTATTCAAACAAACAGATATTATACATTTATTTTCGTACTTAATTAAGTAATATTCATCAAAGAAAAATACGTGTTTTTAATATATTTCAACTGTTTTCTAATCAGTGAACAATGCCATATAAATTAACTACAGATTTAAAAACCTACTTAAAAAAACACTGAATTAAAAGTTAATTTCTGAGTATCTATAATCAATATGTATGTATTAATCGTAAATAAGTATTTGCTTACACTTATTGCTAGATCGAGAATATAAAATGACGTTTTTTGTACAAATGCCCGCGACAAATAAATCACAGAAACGTCAATTAAATGACAGATATATCAAGTTCAATAAATCGATAAACAACACATTCTTATTTTAAATGAACTGCTTCTTCCTATACGCCGATAGAGTAACATTAATAATAATCACAAGAAAAACCAACATGGTCGCAATAATTCTTAATTTATATCTCTTTTTACACCATGATTAGGACGGATCCGTGTGACGTCTTATTAAAGTAATTGACATCTTTTTTGCGAAGTCGGTTTATTAGCTTTGAAAGCTCGTGTTTACAGTTAAAATATTCTGCTTCCTAGTTGCACGCCATATTTGTAAAGTTGTACAGTCACCCGCAGTGAAAATTATCTGAAAGTCTAATGAGATGATTTCATACTAAACTCGCGATTGAAAATGTTTGTATTAGGCTTTAGCTTAGGTGCAAAACATAATCGTATTGTAATTAATGTGTAAATAATATATGGTTTTCCTGTGTAGTTTTTTTAACTGACATGCATGATGTCAGGCGATAGAATTTATTGAGTGTCTATTCTTGAGAAATTGACTTTTTAAGACAGGAAGTTCCTTTCATTATTCAAAACAGGTTTTTCTATTCAAAATAAAGTTCGCATTACAACAATCATATGAATACTTATTGAATCTACTACAAAGAAACATTAAAACAATCTTAATACCTAATTACCTGACTTTATTTAGACACTGCATGTTCCTTCTCGTATTTTTGTACGTAATGCATGCAAAGTTTTAAAACAAATATAGAAACTTCCACGAAATAAAAGTTATGTAACGTGTCCCCTTAGCTGACTGTACCATAGTTGTATTCTATTGTGTGATGCTAGAGTTAATGAAGCTTGGCTTAGAAAGATTTATCTGCGTACTATCAGACCTGATAGCCTTACGTTTAGAAGTCCTAGCCAAATACAAGGCGGTAATAGCGTTTCTAAGTATTATTTACGGAAAACTGTTTGTGATATAGCATAAATTTCATGAAGAAATTTCTATTTAGTTCATATGCTTGATAAGGTTAGACCAAGCTTACGAAGATATAAACAATGAATTAAAATTAATAAAAGGTTTTTAACGGCCTTGTATTCGGTCGCAAAATTTAACGAAAAATCACAGTTTGTAAGCTTTGAATACTGTTTTGTAAATCGTTTATAGCATGAAGCATTGGCTATACTATGACGGCCTCTGTGGTGCAGCGGTATATATACCGGACTGCTAAGCGGAAGGTTCCGGGTTCAATTCCCGGTCGGGCCAATTTCGTAAAAATGGTTTTTCGATATTGGCTCGTGTCTGGGTGTAACTAGGTTCTCCCCTAGTCCATTGTGTGGTACCTATATTACAAGCTTTGCTTAGTTTAGGGCCACACAGTTGGTGTGTCAGTCTGGAGATTTATTTATTTATTTATTTATAATGTCACAATTCGTTCAGAAATATGAAAGGTGGAAAAAACTGTTAATTTAGTTAATTTCTGCCTACTGCCAATTGTGTTTTATTTCTAGCTAGAAATTAACTAATTAATATTTATGTATACGTAATTGGTATAACTGTTATTACTTGATTAGAAACATAAATAAGTATATATATTAGTTTAATCATTTTAACTCTTGATTATTTCATAATTAAGGTACCATAGGGGGCACATCCGTGTCAAATTAGAACATCAGACATAAAAAGTAATTAAGCCTTTACGCATTGAAATTGAAAATTAGAGTTTTTTTGTGCAATCGTAAAACGGAGGAAGTATCTGGCCATTTAGAAAATGAGACAAAATAATTATTTGGAACCTTAGGTCGTTTACACACTAGCAATTACCTGTAAGGCTAATGACACACGGCAATTACTAATTAATACCATTGGTCATACTTCATTAGTCATTTAAAGAACATAGTGCAAAGAACTTTTTAGTCTATATGACAAAAACGACAACAACTTTTTGTACATTAGCGTAGATCGATAAAATGTGTTTTTGCATTGACAAAAAATAGATTAAGTAAAATTGCCGGTAATTAACATGAGAACTAGATAAAGTTTTCAAACGATTTTTAAAACAACCTTTTAGCACTTAATTAATTTTAAATGAAAAATTCTTACAACTGAAAATAATGTAGTTCTGTGTACAAAATTAAATAAATAGCAGATTTAAATGTACAGCTACTTTAAATGTATTTATTGTTACTTAATTCAAAATGTAAATCCCATTATTCATAGTAAAAAGTAGACCGTTAAGCTATTTATCTGAATAATATAGTATCCTGCCGTTTCAATTGATTTATCAAATATAGTAAACGTATATTGAGCAAAAAATATATATAATTTATGTATTAAACTTGTCAAGATCCTTTTACCACCCACAGGTTTTAAAATTCGAAATAAAATATTTACATTACGATAAAAGCTCAGTATTTATATTTAAATGATCATTTATTGGGCACGTTTACTTTTATATCTTTTTATTGGTATACGATTGAAGTGGTCCTATTATTTTATTGATAGAAGCAAATCCAGTTTTCGTTCTCTTAATCATATTTTTTGCATCTTTTTGGAAATTATAAAGTAATTAGTATAAAACGTTCAATTGATTTTAAAATCGTATTTACTTTGATATAATATTTGTGATTAAAGTTTCCTTTATATAGACTGGGAGGTGGCGCCATAACAATCGATTTTTAAAAAAAAAAACACAAGTAACCGTTTTTTAATCCTACTAATCCTACTTATAATATTATAAATGTGAAAGTTTGTGAGTATGTATGGATATATGTATGGATGTATGGATGTTTGTTACTCTTTCACGTAAAAACGTAACTTTTCATTCCCACGGGAAACCGACTTCCACGCGAACGGAGTCGCGGGCAGCCACTAGTATCACTTAAAACGAAACTACGAGTATGTTGTTGGAATTTTCCATATTTGAAAGAAAGCATGACGAATACAATTAATGGTTCTAAATGAAACTAAGGTGCCTTATATTTTATTACAAGTTTTTTTCTTGTTTACATCGGTGTGACGATCTTTGGTGACATTCATCTTTGATCACCATCTTCAAAGGCTTGGAGATGGCTTCTTTAAGAAAAATAATAACTTATTTTATTTATAATTATTTGTCGTTTTTTTATATCAAGTCTTTAAATTGTGACCTGCATGTATTTTTTTTATATAAATTGTAGGTAATAAAAATATATTTTGTGTTAGAGTTTTATATAAAAAGTTAACTCTTCAGTAACTAATTTTTTTCACGTCGACTTCTAGACACATACCTAAAATAAAATACTAATTGTCATCATCACACTTCCGTATTACAAAAGGCACACATTTCCTAACCATAAACAGGCATTTGAACAAAAAACAATCATAAATTACTTTATACGGAACCTTCAAGGCGTTTGGTTTTTTGCTCTCGGACTACCATTCGCGTAACGAAACGGTTGACACGGATTTATCGCCTATTGCCTTCTACATGAATTTTCCTTATATTTTTCTAACTAAATTACCAGAAGAGTCAATTTTCCACGCATGCACACTATGGCTATTGTAACGTGATGTTTTTATTAAAGTTTTTATTAATATTTTGCTCAAAACAACTTTAATAATTTCCAAATTTAAATGTTAGTTTTAGTGCTTTGCAATTATGAACCAAAACACAGATTATTTAAAAAAAACCTTTTTTTCTTCATTAATCACGAGATTCTTATCTCCTTTCAAAAGGATGAACAACATAATGTGTATGTGACAAGAAAGGGAAGAAAAAAGCTGTAGTAAAGGTGTGATATTTTTTGCTTGTTATTTTCAACGTATAAGATGTTTACTACACAAGTGTTGTTTGTCTTGCTACACTTGTAAGGAACATGATGATAATAGCTTTGAACTTTAAATCTTAAGTTGCAATAAGACCACGTCAAATTAATATGATTATATCTTACTTATGACAGAAACTGCGTGAGTGAACCATGTCAGGTATCACTTATTATTGGTTCTGGTTTAAACAAAGATATTTTAAAAAATAATCTCTTGACGGTAATACAAAAAATACTTTCAAATATAACACAGTTATAAAGTATGAAGAGTGTTTGTCCGAAGGATGTCTTAAATTTATGTCTTTATCGAGTTTGGCTCACGCTTCTTGTGCGCTTTCTCCACAATATTTCATATAATCGGCACAGTAAGATAATTGAAAAAAGATTTATGTATCACTTTCGGACCCTTATAAATAATAAGTACCTTTTAACAATCAGCATTTTTGTTGAGTTTACAAATTGTGCTGATAAGCGTTGTTATAACAAAAGCTTTCAATACAGGGGGTCCTCGAAAATTTTCGTTTTTTTTCGAATTTATATTGAAACAAAATTTGATAATGTACAAACTTCTTATAATTATAAGGATGTTAAGGAGAAAAAAAAACGGTTCGCAACCAATCGCAACTTTTTAAAATCTAATTGGCGACTAATTTGTAGTTTCAAGAAGCAATTGAACTTAGTATAGAAATCTGATTATTTAGCTTTTACTTATCCATATAGTCTCATAATACATGGGGACTGGTATGATAATTCTTAGTATAAGTGCAATCTTCTGCCGTATATGTATATGTTTCTCAACCCTGTATAAACAGTTAGTCTTATAAATAAACTGTTTGTTTTTCTAGAAATTGTTATTCATTAACTGGAATACACAATCGTGTAACCTAGTTTTCAAAAACCCTTATGTAAAAGTAAAGTTTGTTCGATTTTAAATCATATTAGCTAATTTTGTTAAAATTGTTACCAAGAAAGAAATTACTATACCATGTTTTGCACCTTAAAAGAAAAAAAAACCCTAACAACAACTTAGTTGTCTCTCTATCTGACTACGTTACTATTTTCTCAAAACTATAACCACATATACTATCAAAGTTCACAGACTCCTGCATCACTACGCATCTATCCATAAGCAACAAACTTACTAACATTATGTTAAATGATTACTCCATAAGTAAACTCGTGACTGCACTTTATTGCTTTATTCATAAGTGAAGTAGTTCAATGTCTAAATAACTCTACAAATCCTTGATATACTTACTTACCAATTTAGACCTTCCTTCACGATTCCTGTAAATGTCCATACATATTAAGAGATAATATTCTCATATGATACACTTATACTAAAGTAATATACTTTAACTTTTTATAGGTAACTTTTATAAATGCTTTTCCTAAAATCAGGTGGCCAAAGTAAGGTTAGAACTTAGAAGTAAGAATCGCCGTGCCTTATTGGTTTGACCCTTTAAAATATGTAATTGACTAACGTCACATTGACAGTGTGTGTCATCTGCAGTTATTGACATCAACTGTCGTATAGTACACCACACATGGCTTACTTCTGGCAGCCGAAACACACATAGACTTCTCCATTAGTTTAGAACTCCGTGTAGTAAAATCCATCGATGCACTCTTATGTTTGAATAAAAGTTTACGATTCGTGTGTGGTCTAAGTAATGTGGTTTGATTTATTTCAATATCGTGAAGAGAAATGATTTCTTGATGAATTTCAATTGATGTTGTTATGATGTTAATTTAGTCATTCCCGATAAAATAAAACAAATATTTCAATTATTACAGTTACTGTAACGTTATCTGAGCTAAGAAAGCTGTATGCATGAATGAGTGGATTGCAAATTATGCTCTTTTGATGTAAACTTCCGACGATTATTTGTTTTGTTTTATTATCAACTTAGCATTTAAAACTTTGAACATATCAAAATAAGGTTGATATACAAAAAACATTTTGTATATATAGGTCAACCTATAATTTCAAAGCTGTAAATTTTATTTTTAAACAGTTGATTTACAACTTGCAACTTGCAACTAATTTTAGTTTATCTGAGCTTAACCATTAAGAATCTGGAGTTCATAGATTTATTATCTTCGCTCTCGCTCTTTCTAGATGGAGCACTGGTACTCGTAAAATGCGGCAAAACATAAGTGTGCTGAATTCAGCATACTCGAACCTACCCGAGCTTGTGTCAACTTTTATGCAGGGGCGTAGCCGCCGTATCAATTTTTTGGGGCCCCCGAGCTACAGGGGCCATAAAATAGTGAAAACTTAAAAAGAATGTATTTTTTTAAACCTACACATTGAATATAGCTTACTTTATTCTTTTTTTGGCGGTGTTAAAAAAGTATAATAATTTTTACAAGATATGGTCTAGATATACGACTAGTGGCTGCTCGCGACTCCGTTCGCGTAGAAGTCGGTTTCCCGTGGGAATGCGAAGTTTTCCCGCGGTCAAAAAGTTCCCTTAATTCTTGTATACATATATTTTTGGTATCTAGAACCATTTTCGCAGCGCACGCAAGGAAGCCCTCAAGGATGAATAATTTTCCCCGTTTTTTTCACATTTTCCATTATTTCTTCGCTCCTAATAGTTGCAGCGTGATGTTATATAGCCTAAAGCCTGCCTCGATAAATGGGTTATTCAACACAAAAATATTTTTTAAATTCGAACCAGTAGTTCCTAAGATTAGAGCGTTCAAACAAACAAACAAACTCTTCAGCTTTATTATATTAGTATAGATTTCTCGTTTGGAAATGCATAGTAAGATCAAAGAGGATAGTCTGAAAGAGGATATACTCGTATATAAATAAGTATATTTTGATGAAACTAGTAATAAGCTACTTTAAGAAACGAAAACTGGTTCTAAAAGTCACTATTTATTATAACATCCAAAACCCTTAGAAACGTGTATAGTAAAACCCATAAATGAATAAGCAAAAAGAAAAATATTCTTAAATATTTTTTTATAGGGCCCTTAAAAATATTGTTACTCCTACGCCCCTGTTTTTATATGACATAATATTTGACATTAACCCTTAACCACCTAGCACCTATTTTTGTCCTGTTACCACCACCGTGCGGTCGCAAAGACCGCTAATAGATAATTGCGTTGATTTTAGGATTTCAATTAACAAATTAAAGTTCCGTAACAATACATGAAACTTTATACGCCAATGCTTCGTTTTAGCACCAAATATTTGCTATTAAATTATAAATGTCTTTAGGAACTGAAAAAAAATATATAGCAATTGTTTCGTATTTTTGTAAGTTTTTAACATAAAAAGTAGTAAAAAATAACCATCAATTTTTTTTATTAAAATTATATTTGAATTTTATAAAACATTACGGTCTCTGAGACCGTAGGTAGGTGGTTGATGGTTAAAAAATAGTCAATTTTAAGAGTAGTTACTAAAATATAACAGCTTGCAAGGAATGTCAGGGGTCATATATAGATGGCGTTTCAAAACTTTTGAAACATTTATTTTTTATTGCCAAAATGATTGAAAAACGACAAAAAGACAGATGTGTAGTTTCCGTTTTGTCGAGCTTGAATTTTTTTACGTATTATTTTGTTGCTCAGCGAGGATGATGAGTAAATAAAAGGTTTGGACTTAAGCGACATCTTGGTTTGTTCCTAGTACTAACTCAGAAAACATGTCATGGTTTGGTCGGAAGCTTTTCGAACAGTTATGTATTATTTGACACACGAGTTGGCACGAAAATAAAAAAACTGCCGCAAGATCACAGCTATTGTTTACAGGCAGTGCTCCATCTAGTAAGAGCGAGAGCGAAGATAATAAATCTATGCTGGAGTTAATAATGTACAGGTTTGATATCTATTTATCATTAATGTCTTTATTTCTGAGATAGATAGCCTACAGCAGACGGTTTTTTTTTAATACAAAACAAAATAAGCTGTTAATCGTTGTACAACTATTCTTTGTGACGCTTATCTTTTCGATCACTTTACGTGCTTATTAAAATTATCAGCCGTAAATGACAGACGTCGCTCAGAATTTCAATGACCGTTAATGACTTAATTGATAATTCTTCACTGTATCAACAAAACCTTAGTCCAGATAACTGGTTTTTGCTAAATAATTTTCTAGAAACAACATATTAAATATGCGTAAGTCATGTACAACATATTGTATTTATATTTAAAGCGCGGTCATTTTATTGGCCTATTATTAAAGGTCCCTACACTACATGCTGCTGTAAAAGATGCAATATTTTAAATTGCTCGCAAAAGATTCTTTACAAAGTTGATTTAGCTACCGTTCTAGTGATAATTTATTTGTTTTTGTGCTTTATTTATGTCTTTTCATATACGGAGTGTGTTTACATATTTTTGTAGAGATACCTATGGATAAAAACCTGTGTGAGCTGTGTCATGATATTGCTGAGACCTTAAATATTGTTGCATGTTATAGGTTTCAGTGTTGATTTAAAAATGTATTACCAAGTTGTTGCTCATTATTATTTTAGAAACTAGCATAAAAAAGAAAGAAGGTAGTTCCGAATACATAACATATATTTTTTTTTAAAAAAAGTAAAGGTTTCTGTATCTATATCGAAATAACATCTAAACGCATAATTCGAAGTTTGAATTCGTCAAATTACAAACTGAATGTGCGTTTCTTCGAGTTTAACTGTTTTCAATCTCCGTTATCTACACTTTACATCCTAAATAAGGTCAAATTATATGAGACAGTAAACTCTGGTAAGTTATACGAGTTTCCTGAGTTTCTATGCGTAAACTCTGAAGATCGTTACTCAGATATTCACATTTATACATTCACACAATTATGGCAGCAGTTTTGGCTGTAAATTCCAGAAGTAGATTTGAGATTTTACAGTTCAATTAGTAGGTAGTTTAATAGCGAGGTTTAATTATATATAAAGGTACTAGCTTTTACCCGCGCGGCTTCGCACGCGTTAAATTCTGTGTAAAACTCCTTTCCCTGTACTAGGTATGTTATTATACATGTAAATGTTCCTCTTGAAACACTCTATCTATTAAAAAAGCATCTAAATCGGTTGCGTACTTTTAAAAATTAAAGCATACATAGGGACAGAGAAAGCGACTTTGTTTTATACTATGTAGGGTTATAGACCTAGCAGTAATGTTAAAATTTTCTGAAATATTAATTAAATTTTCGGACTATCTCATCACGTACGGCCACAAATTAAGCTTGAACTATAGGTACTACAATGGAACCTAGTGACACCAAGACACAAGCCAAATTGATAAAAAATACTTTTACTTAATTGGACCGCGGAATCGAACCTTCCGTTTGACAGTCCGGTATACATACCGCTACGCCACAGAGGCCTTAAGATTCACGCAACAAGTTTAAAGAATTGGGGCCTATATCCTTCATGAAAAAGCTTACAATATTTGCCGTATTTAAAAGTTATTAGCATCTGGTTTACTATGCCAAAGGTTCTGGATAAATAAGGTATGTATTTTGGTCCTCATCAAAATATGAAGCCTACATCAATTTTACACGAAAAGTGTAAACAAAAACTTGCTAAGGCAACCCTCATCATTGGATTATCTATCATGTTAATCTAACTGTACCGAATCAACTTGAACAGTGATTTAACCACTATGGTTTTTTAGATTGTGTCTTATGCTTCAACTAATCTGACTAATGATTGCAGTTTGTAAAAAAAGTTCGTAACTTTTCATTAAAAGAAAAAAATACTTATCTTTTCTTCGCCTGGCAGAAAGAGCTGACTTAATAGTAAAATATACGTTATGCAGCACTGTCCTACTACGTAGGTATAGAAGCTCCCCTCTCCAACAAATTTACTTCTAAAACTCAAAAAATATTCTGAACTATATACATACGTATGAAATGGAAATTTCACAACTTTTTGTAAAAGCTGAATTTCCTTACAGTTCTAAGCATTCTCAGGTAGCTTAAAAATTTTATTTGTCCATTTTTACTAGTCACAATCAAGCAACTAATTGCAATCCTAAAACATTATTACTTTCAGATTGCAAAAACCCCTTACTCTCGCTCTGAGTAAAGCTTCTTTTTGCGTCATGACACAGCAGACGATAGATCAGCGACTTCGCCGGCGCCCGCGCATACTTAATCTGTTGCAACTCATTGAATACCTCATTTAAATAATAGTCGATTCATAATATCATCCGAGGCGCATCGGGTTTCCATACTAAGTTATATTTATGTTGCCTGGCCTTAACTAGCCTTGTGTACTGTAGCTATACTAAACATGGATCATGGATATGCCTGACCGTTTATATGAACGATCATGATTTAAGGGTTTGATTTTGTAGTTCACACCTTTTAATATTAAAAAGAATAAAGTTTGTGAGTTTGGATGTTCAGGGTTACTTTTATTTAGGTTACTTTTATTTTTTATAGTTATATAATCTGCGGGCATATAACTAGTTTATTATTTAGTGTAGAAGAAATACTTAAACAAAAAATGCTTCAAAATTGCTGGCTTAGTAAGTATAGCCCATCCAAGTACGAAATAAGTAGACATTAAAAATTTGCCAATGTGTTAAATAAATTGTTACATGCGTCTGATTATATCATTAGATACATCAGATACATTAGGCTAAAAGCCTTTAGGCTGTATTGGTAAATAAATACCTTCAATTGTTAGTAACATTGATTTATGTACAGACAGTGAACTACTCCGACTTTTATATATTGAGCTTTTTAGTTTAGTCATTAACTAGTTGCGACTGGTGTAATTCGAAATTTATTTTATTAACCTGAGAATAAAAGTGTATTTTAATCTAAGACTCATAACTATTTAAATAGTTAACTGCTGATAACTTCCTGTCAACTGTTAATTAATGACTGCGAATTATGAGGACTTCCACGAGATTATATAAACTCCTTTAATTATAGTCAAATAACATGATACTAATGAAATTGAGGATGTGTCTGTGTACCTAAGTTTTTTATTTTAATACCCATGGTAGCTATAAAGCTAAGAACGGAAGCTGAAGCTTAGGCCAAGATATCCAGGTTCTGTCCAGTAAAAAAAAGAACTTTACGAAAGAAAGGGTTAAGGATAAGCATGCTATCATATTTCAATTAAAATAACGCATAAAACCAAATCATATTTCAACTCTATACCCATTCTCAGTTGTTGAATTTCGAGTGCTTACAATATATTATAAGTAAAATATAAATCAACGTAAAGAACTCAACTTCACCTACTCTATCATTTTCAACTAAGTACTTAAATTTAACAGTCTTTGCTCATAGATTTAATAAGTTAACCGTAATCGATTAATGTTCGCCATCGATAACAAGATGATAAGGCGTCTCGTACAATTTCTTGAGAACGGTTTGATTAATTTAATATCGGTGCCATTGAGATACCATCTCTAGTTGCTACCGTTTGCTTACAAATTTCACAGTTATGTACTGGTCAAAGTTCGACATTCCAACTCTTGTTTGAATTACTGCCTTTATAAGCTGGTCATATCGTTTCAAAGTCTTAAACCTAATAAATTTGATTTATCTTTTTCAAAATTGGCACTAAGGTCATAGGGTGTGGTAACTGCAAGTGGAGTGCCACAAGGTAATATTTTAGGTCCAATCTTATAGTTTGCATTCAATTTAATAAAAAGGCTGGACAATGATGAAATATCGGTTTGCGCTTTGCTTTTATTATCAGCTTTTTTAGGAAGAACATTATTATTTTCAAAAAACGCTATGAACGATGCCATTTGCTAAGCTCATACGTATAAAAATATAACGTCATACATTTGGCATGCAATTTTGTAGTGATTTCAAGCATGGTGCTCGTTATACTGCTCTGTCATTTGTTACAAACCGTTTGAGTTAATTATCTACTCATTAAAAACCACATTTAGAGGCTCTAACCCATTTCACTCAGGGTAAGTAAGCGTAGTTAACTAAACTATGCAAATGAGCAACCATTCCAGTGATCATAACTTTCTTGCTAAAACTACCTTGTTTTATTAGTTTTTTTTTGATCTAACAGGGGTGTTCCTTAAGGAAAACAGTGATCGCGATCCCTTTTAAAAGCTACCTTAGCTACTTTAAAATAGGTGATACATTTGTTCAGGAAGGTGACCCTACGATACGTAGGTATCGTAATTCAATTCCTGTACCAATAACTTTTAAAACTTGTCTCGTTTGTATATGTTAAAACATTTTTCAAGGCTCATTTCAAAGATCTACGATGAGTTAAAATCCTTACGTACGAAGAAACTAAAAGGCATGTCAATAAAATTTTATCTGAAATAATTATAATACCCAGTGCCAAGTTCTGACAAAAGTTTTTAGGTACCACAATATATCAATTATACTAATCATTGTACTTAAAATAAAATTTTAAATTTAATCATTTTAGATGGATAAAATAAGTTTGGAATTGCATAGTAACAAAGTGGGTGGTCTGTAAATTGTAAGTTCGAAAAATAAGTTAATGTAGATTTTGCAGTAATCTTAAATTTATGTTTCCGTAACCCTTATTGAGGAAATAGCTATAATTTATCGCAATTTGGATTATTTCTGACAATTTTTTAATGGATGCGCCAACTAATTGTTTGACTTAAGTACCAACTATTACATTATATTATTAACTTCCTTGTAATTTGAGGTTTTAGGTGCTCATAAACAAGGTCGTAATAACTCTGCATTGAGGTTACACAGCTTCACTCAAAGTGGTACAATTTTGCTTTATTTCAAACAATATTTTTATTTAGCAAATCATTTATAATCTGCCTCGTGTTTCTTGTAAGCAGTTATAACGTTTAACGGGAACAAACTAGATTTTAGTGATCGTTGTAAAAACTTTGTGAGTGTTAAATATATGTAAAAATAAGTATACGCCGCTTAAAATGTATCGGTTAAGGTATCCTCTAGCAATAAGTAGATATAGTGATATAATTATACGAGACGATAGTTTTTTCGAGATAGTGAATATTCTGACTCGTATGTATTTATTATAGATAATCAAAATATAAATGGTAGGCGTGAACGGAGAAACACACTTTTTGCATGCGTTTGCAAGCTTACAGTTTTAACAACACGATTATTTCATTAATCGATGACAGCTGTAATAGATACTTTGACGAGTTATTTGAAAAATCGCAGGTCAACGACCCGAGGTTAATATTCGATTTATTAGTCGATCCAATGTCAAATTAACTCTTTGATACTTGACAGGTTTGTCAGTAAAAAGTGACGGGGAACAACTGATTAACTCTATGATTAGCATTAATCACAGTTGTTGCAAATTGATTTTGAATTGTAGGACACAGCACAGCACAGCTATCTTCTTTGTTTATCTATGATAAATGACTGAAATAAAGATATGAATAATTACAAAATCCACACGTGCAAAGATCTCTATCTTCTGACTCGTCAAAACTGTTAAGACTTTGTCGGCGTCTACCAAAAGGGAATTCAGTCAAAATTGTTGCAACTTGGTTTATCTTAATGCTTAATGTGAATCTGCGCATGTATTAGTGCGCAATTTACATTTGTACGACTCCTGCGCTGTGACCGGTGGCAGTTTCCAGACTTTCACCGGCGCGGGGGCAGCGGAAATTGCTTCTGTTTCGAATTCGAACTAATGCGTTGGTGACAATGAACGACCTTATTTATAACGCATTTAGAACATGTACTTTGTTACTGACAGTTATGAAAGCAGCCACAAAGGGTTCATAAATATGGTTTGACTTATATAGGTTTAAATAATAGCGCTCTTAATTTCATTTCTTCAATAAAAATGCAATTTAAACCATTATTGGTTTATTAAGTTAAATGTGTCCTACGCTTAAATGTTGTATACCCATAGGTATCTCTATAACTATTTTTTTGGATTATACAGATTTATTATATAGATATTTTAACCTACAAAAAGAAACTCGTAAGTCACATGCAAATTACCCAAGTCTTAAACTTAATTTCATCATTTCATCACAATTAAAACTCACAACCTATTCTTTCTATACGTTTCAATTTACATCTCTTCACTTCATTAACACTTAGTAATGTCACTTTGTTTTTTGCTTGTCCATTGAGAAAAACAAACGAATTCGCAGCAAAAAACCCGATATCTCATGACATTGGTCGCAAGTGACATTCCACAACAGGATTACAAGTACATCTTTAATTTCATACTTCGTAGTTATTTCGTACTTTGATAGGTATCAATTTATATGCGTGTGACAATTAGTGGTACTTGTTTTTTGTGTTTGAGTCATGCTCGGTCAGTGTGTTCGATGATATTTCTCTCGGCTGATCAACTATTCAGTGAAACGACGGATTTTTTATGAATAACACTTTGATATAGCCTAATCAACTTTCCTTTTTTACATTTACTACATAAAAATACTCCTTAATAAGCATTTGTAAGTCAATGCACAAACACTATTTAGAGGTTATCTATATAAAATTTACTACCAAATGTATAGAGCTTTGAGCACAAAAACAGGAAAATTGAGTTTTATTTTAATTAAAATATATTAATAAACGTATGAATAAATCGTCTTACAAGTCACAATGACGAATACATACCATACCTTAAATAGGTATGTAGTTATAAGTAAATAAAATACTTTATTTATATGGATGTGAATAAAAATTAACTTGAACAAAGGGTTATTAAAATATTTTAAAGGAATATTAAATATAAATGGTTTTTCCTTTACGGATTGGTAAAGATGACTAATCAAAAGTAAATAATTTAGTCCTTTTTTTGTAATAATAATAAAAAATAATGTGTTCATCAAATGTGATCATAAATGTTAAGACATATTTTTGTGAGAATAGTAGATAGTTTAAACCTACGAAACAAATTGCTTAAAATATGTATTTCATTCCCCGTTTGACCAAATTCTCTCCCATCAAATTTGGCAAGATCTTATTTATCTAAGTATTAGTTAACATCAAAAAATTCAAAATGACTATCCATTTTCCTTATAAATCGGAGTTTATTTATCCTCCTACTGTTTAAAGTGTGAAAAATGTTCAATGTACCTTTTTAATTTAGGTTATTTAGGGCAGTTTTTGTGGCATCAAAAAGCAGACTAATTTGCTTGTATGTTCCCCAGCTAAATACGGTGTTACAACAGGAAATTAGTTGCCACCTGGCATTACTAATGTCCAGGTGCATCAAGTGTCCAGCTACTTGTAAAAATAGCAGCATAGCAGAATAGTAAATACTCTAGGTTTTTGTATGCCGACGTATACAGTGAAAATACTTGTTGACAGATACAGGTATGGCCAGCCTAGCCTTGTGTTTAACTGTAAACAGTTTGTAAACAATATTAACGTGCGTTTTAAAAGAAAAAGACTTGATGAAGCTGATGTGAATCCGAAACACAGTTTAAAGCAACACTTTTAGTGCGTGTATGTTTTTGGAAATTCACAATTCTAAATAATGTAACTGATTTTGATTGGTGTTCACTATAATTTGTAACTTTTTTGGGTATAATAGTAAAAACGTTTTGTTTTGAAGTTGTCAAAATTTGAATTAATGCAAAGCTCCGGAGAGAAACTTCATAGTATAAGTTTGATTTGTTAAACATTTTAATACGCAGTGTCAAAATGTTTTTTCAAGTAAAAATTCTTAAACATTTTCTTTCGCTTGCCACCCAAAATTTTAAAATTGTTTTTGTTTGAGTTGCTATAACAAATATTCCACCTATCTACTTACAGCTTATTTTTAAACTACAATATACAAAAAAACTTCGTGTGCAGTCGTTGCGTTGTTACAAAATTTAAATAATACGTTACTAATAAATAATAAGTGGCTACCACGGAGCATAATCTACCGATAATATGTTAACGGCAATTCAATAAATTAATATTTTAACGGACAACCATTTTTAATACAAGATGCTTTAAAAGCTCTACACATTCTTGTTAAAGACATCAACGCGCGAAATTGAGGATTATAACAACATAGAAAATAAATAATTTTGCGACTATTACTATTACAGACACCGAGAGAAAAAAGCCGGTGGAGAGAACTCCCAGCACTCTTTTTGGAAATTACATGAATTAGAACATCTTTAAAAATTTACCTGTTTGCATGGAAACAAAGTGAAGCTGCTATTAAACTCCGATCGCTTTACGATACAAACACAATCCTACATCGTTCCACCGTATCTTCTATTATGAACGAATAAACACCGTATCTTCTATTATGAACGAATAAAAACTGAATGTAATTTTATATTTAATTTCAAAGTTTTCGAACTAGAACACCCTTTACTCAAAGCCAGGAAAGTGTCGATCGTGAACTAACAGTCAATTTATGTTCAAACCAAATGTGTCTTAATGACGGTCTTGAGCTCCGAACTGATGGGCTCAACACAAACATGAAAGATGAAAACGAAAGTTATTGCATTCTATCACGGATTTTACGCAAATAACAACAGTTAATCCGAGTTGTATGGAATGTTTTGTGATGGGAAATAAAATGGACGACCTTGGATAGTGTAATATATAATAATGGAGATGTAGTGAAATATTGAAGAAATTAAGGCATTATTTTTTTGGCCTTTGCCTTTTGGTTTAAAACCGTGATGATTCTACGGTTTCTCGGCATTTCGAAACTTTACGTGTTTACATGTACGCCAAAATTACAATAAAGCACAAAACTTTCTGTGACTTTCACAAAGTAATGCAGTTTTACCAGATACCTACAACTTGCTCTCAATCTGAAGTTTGATAATTACTTTATGATTCAAAAATAGATGAATTCTCGTGACTATTTCAGTTGAAACAATCTTTAATATGTAGCCTTTACTAAAATTATTGTCAATAATTTGAAATAAAAAAAAACTTAAATTAATAAATTAAAAGGACCTTTTTTATCTACAGGTAATCTTCGTAGATACTTTCTATTATTATTGACCTAAAAAGTCAAGAAGGATGATAAGACAGTAACATTTAAAAAAGATTTTATCTCTTATTTTTAGCTTGCTAACTAGCCGTTGTTTTATGACCAGAAACTGAAACCTTATTCCAAATGTAAATGTATGTACATTACATCTCAAAATTAACATTTAAATAGAAAAAAAGTGTATAATACTCATTATTTTACATAAAAAATTAAATGACTAATTTAAAACGCATTGAATACGTCGTTACAATCATAACTCAGAATTTAAGTAAGCAAGGTGCGACCAACCATTCCTTTTTAATATACCCTGTTATAATACCCACAATTTTAGCCTACTTACTTACTAACTGGAAGTTGTAAAATAACTTATAATGGTCAAACAAGTAACTTTGCAACTTTGTAGAGCTGTAAAGTAATTTATGGTCGTTTTAAAATGAGACGTAATTGAGTAAGGTAATCATTATGGTTAGACTTTATATATCAATTCGCTGCACTTTTAGCAAGGACAAGACACAATGATCGGGACTGAAAATGTAGGGTCACCCTTAAATACTTAACAAAAGTTAAAAAAATTAATAAGAAAATAAATTATAAAGTAAATATTAATGAAAAAACATTAACTTAAGTTTCATTGTTTACGATTACGTTAAAATATCACTAAATAAAATTGGAATAAGACGTTACGTCTCTAGAAAAATATTGAACTAATGCAGGCGACTTTTAAACACTCAGATTCATTTAATTCGAAGATTTGTGTGATTAAAATGAGTTTTATTAAAAAATTGTCATCAACGAGAAACAAAATCACCTTAACCAACATAATAACTACACTTGACTATTTTGTTATAAATTCCTGTTATTTTATAATATCCATACCATTAAATCTAATTATTAGATATTACAACTCTAGGATATAAGTCTGCATAATGTAACAAAGGATCTAAAATAGACCCTTGGCGCACACCTTTCCTTGATCACCTTTTGTAATGCCGTCAGTTGCAACAAATTACCTAAACGAAAGCCCACATTAACCTGTCGTAATTTTTCGATCAATGCCGCAATTTTCTCGTCTATAGAGCCAAATCAGCAGACATCCAATTAATATTTCAAGCGCCGGCCAGCGATGACTTAAATCAATTGCTAGCAACACATGATATCTCAACATCTGTTTAATAACCAGCAACCCTTAATTTACGGTTTACATTTGCCTGTCAAACAATAAAAAAGAAAAAAGAGATACTGGCAGCAAAGGAACGCCCTTGGTTAAAGAATCTTAATAGATTTGATTCAAAGTCTTTAGCTGATAATTTTGTTTTTGCTTCTTTTCAGACTATATTTACCTTTGAACAGTTTAATCGATTGAGGACATATAAATAGTTTTTATTATCTTAACTCGGATTGTAACTTTAAATGTCAGTGCAATATTATAATATTTATGCAGTGGAGGTGTCATTACATTTTATCTTAAAGAAATCTTTACCAATTTGATAAAGCTGTTTTGCTTTCGAGCCCTTAACTTTTTTTGTTTAAGTGTTTTTGCTTTCGAGAAATATATCCAATAAATCGTTTTATAGATACTACCTATTTACTATAAAAATTTGATTGTGGTAGGCGTTCTGTTGCATATTTTATACTTATATAATACTTTATCTACCTATTTATATTTACTTTTCTACAATTATTAAAGAAAACAAACCGTTAACCCGCAGAAAGCTAGACACAACATATACACAAAGCTCGAAAAGAAAACACGTGGTTTAGAAAATGTTTTAATAAGTCCAGTACTTATTCCTAATTAATCTACTTACCTAATTAGGTATATTATGAAGATGCCTCAATTATTATCATCATACGAAACAGATCTGCTCAATTATGTGAATTAGCGAGCACGCAAGAGAAGCATGCTGATCTAGAAAATTCTCTCCAAACGCCATAGTTATTTTCCAACTGTCGCTTTTTAAAAACGTTTGAGTTTCATCTGTTAAACCGAAAACATAATAATACTGTATCTTTTTTGGAATTGATAGAGATACTTATGTTTTATGATTAAAAAAACTAGGTACATTTGCATATCTCTTACACTACCTAACAATAGTTAAATACGGCCAATCGGTCGCATTTTTGACACAATATACCTTTACGTCACATTAAGAAATCATTAAACTTAATTTCAATAGTTTTCAAAAGCCTCACGGTGTTTTTATTGATACATGCTACTTCACAAATAATAAATAATCCTTTCTTAGTATTTTATTACAACTAAGTACCTAGTTATTCAGTTTATTCCACTTGTGCTACGAAAAGTACTAAAGAGCAAGGTTTCTACCTTTTTGCATCAATTAAAGTCTTAAAGTAGTGCACTAAACTTTTCATGTCTTTATTATACAAATTACCAACCATAAAATACTATAAGTAGTTACAGTTCGTATGACTTTTCAGATTTATATCCCATAGTTACCGTGGGCAAACCATAATGTTAAAGATATAAATCGTGTTTAAAACAAAGATTTTAAAAATAAAAACTTCAGGCCAGTATTTATAGCTTTTGCTTAATTAAGTAGTAGGTACTCAGGAATATGTTTGTGTCTTCGAGGTAGATATAAAAATGGATGATAAATTATTATATTTTTAATTGGCATAGCAGGTGATAAACAAGAACTTAATCTTCGTTAAGTTTCTGATTGTGTGGATGAGGATATGTTTATCAGGATATAATAATTATTATAACAATTACAGCCTGTATATGTCTCAGTTCTATATTATTAGAATAACTTTACTATTTTTACCCATTTTTTATATCTATTAAAACTTTTTGATACTCTAATGGTAACAGCTTATCTACCAAAATGGCATCTAAGAACTAACAATTATCTTTTCTTCAATTCCAGGTTACCAAGATGGAGAGCTCAAAGACCATCCTGTTTGCCCTGGTGTTCTGCTGCGTGGTCTTGCACAGCGACAGCGCGCCCAGCTCCCGGAGATCACGCGCCGCTACCGTCAACCCTGAAGAAACCACCACCTCCCCTCGGACAAGCAAACTCCAGGACAAGTTCAAAGAGACCACAACCACCGAAGCACCCGCAACCAACAGACGAAACAAAGCATTAAACCTTTTCGGATACTACCCCTCCTTCTTAACATCCAGCCTCGATTACAACGAGGATGATGATGACGACGTCACGTTTTCTGTCAACGACGACAACTTCGACGGAGAAGACCTCTCCAGAACGATCCCGACTCGACGCCGCAACCAGAACAAGAAGAAGAATGGCAACGGCAATGGATATAATAGCAACGATAATATTAATTCGCTACAATACGACAACTCTCCAATCTTCTACATTAGGTTGCCTCCCACTCCGTACATGTTTGTTCCTGGGCTCGGCTACGTCTCGCAGCCTCCATCTCTAGGCCCGCCTATGCCCCCAATGATGCCTCAAGTGCCTCCTCAAGTGGATCCCTTCATCAACCTGCCTCTCGACTTCGTATCCAATGGCAAGCCCACTGGAGTGTACCAATGGAGTGGTGGTCCTGGATATTCGGTGCCCCAAGTCCCTCAAATGCAGGACCCCTATGGCTACAACCAGTACCAGCCACAGCAGCCGAGTTACAACCAGCCTTCATACTCAAAACCTAAGCCCAGACCTACGCAGACTAACTCTAAAGTAACCAACCTGAAAGGACAGTATGTCTTCAATGGAAAACCTAATGACAAAGTGTATGTTATGCGGGACACTTACAACTCCATTTACTCAGACGCCTTACAAAACTTCTATCCCTAGATATGTGTAAAATCAACATGGAATTGAGTGGCTCGTATCGAGCTAATGATATTTACAATTTAACAAAGTTACAAATTGCTCAATTTAAGTAAAATATCGAATTCTTTGATTTAAAAACGACTTGAAAACTGCCGGTAAATTAACTAGATTAGAGATTGTAATAATTTACATGTCTGTCAGGATAAAATCTATTTTCTTAAAACTATAGACATGTATAAATACGTACGGTCGGCCGCAAAAGTCGCTGACTAGAATCAAACATTTAGTTAAAACATCTGAACACCCAACGAATTACATATCTTTGACGTGACAAATGTTTATAATAGCCTAAAAACTACTCATATCTTAAGTAGCTAACTATGTTACTGGTGTTCAGTTACTTGAAATTAAACCTTTTTACGGGTTTTTACGCGTTTATGGTGTTGTTGTGGTGCTCAGTTGTTTTGCACTTTTTTCTGAATTACAAACAATTTTTTTTTAAATAGAAATAAACCTCTTAGTGATATTTCTGTACTCACTTTTTAGATGTAATATTTTTGTGATTATCTTTACCATTTTTTATTCACTTCTGTCTTAGATTATTTTCTTAATGATAGGTATAGAGTTAGTTTATAGGTAGTTATACATATATAACGACTCATACAGTTAATTAATCCTGTTTTACACGAGTTTCCTCAGAGTTCACTTTTTTACCAAATCCATGCTTATGAAACTTGTGAGTAATTAAAAAAATGTTTTACCTACAAACTCTCGATCAGTGACTTAACTAACCTATAAGTAACATAAAACTAAATAAAATCGGTTTATTCATTTAGGAACTAGGATGCCACAAACACACATTATTTTTACAAATATACCAACTCGTTACAATTTATAACATTCATCTTTTGACGTGTTTGATTTTTGAAAACATGATTTTATATTTTGTACAACAATTAAAATGTTCTAGTTAGGTATTACTTAATATCCCAAGTCAATTGTAGCTAGGATAGTCATTTATATTTATTTTTCTTTTATCGATAATAATTTATTGTAAATTAATATTAAGAATACGTACAAATCGACCTACTTACATGCATGTAATTTATTTTTGAAAAATCCTAAATGGAATTTTGATCCGTCCGTCCGTTAATAAGATAGATTATCTATTATAATAATAATGTAACCCCTATTTTATAATTTATTTATTAGTTTGTATATTTCTTTACATTTTCTACTTTAGTTTTAAGTTGTCGTCACTAATGACAGACTGTGAATTTTACCCAATCCGTTAAGTTAGTAGCTTATCACTTAAAAACTTGTTTGATGCATATTTTTACTTATTTTCGTAGAATAAAATTAGTTAGGTGTAATTAATTACGAATTTGTAAAAAAAACTTGAACAAACCTTATTTTATAAAAATATAAAAAATCAATAAAGTTTTCCTTTATTTGTGTCTTTCATTGCTATTTGATATTTCAATACATACTTAATTATAAGATTTTTTTTTTACCCCCGAATGCATACTTTTTTCCTCTGTGTTATACTGGGATTACCTACATTCATAGACATTTAATCCATACGTCTATTAAAAAAATAACGGTTAGTTAATATTTTCACTACAATGCTACCATTTTTAGGGTTCCGTACCTCAAAAGGAAAAAAAACGGAACCCTTATAGGATCACTTTGTTGTCCGTCCGTCCGTCTGTCAAGACCCTTTTTCTCAGGAACGCGTGGAGGTATGAAGCTGAAATTTATATCAATTACTCAGGTCTACTGTCCCTTGAAGCTGTGAAAAAATCAAACTTCTAAGCCAACGCAATCAAAAGATACAGCCGTTTATGCTGCAAATTTTCGACACTTGCAAGGGAATCAAAACCTACAGGGTGCTTCCCGTGAACTCAGAATCTTGAAATTTGGTACGAAGCAACGTCTTATAGCATAGATAAAGGAAAAATTACGAAAACCATAAATTTTTAGTTACATCACATAATATATTTTTTTTAATAATTTTAACCTTACTACCCATTTCCTCATAAACGCGTAGAGGTATTAAATTGAAATTCATACCAAATACTCAGGTCTATAAGTGTAGCTAAATATCAAAACCAGGTAACTCCACTCTAAGTGAAACGCGGTAAATGAAAGAAATAAGTTTATGGCTAAACTTTTGTAGATAATTATTTTTTCTGTTGATCAACCTGTCGGGTAGATGTTTTTGTGTATTACAAAAGTAAAAAAGTTCATATAATTAAACGGGTTTAGCTGCAAATTAAGAAAATATAATGGACATACCGGTATTTGATGTAAACTAGTAAAATATACCGGAGTTTGAAAAACACAACTGTGGACTTGTTGGGTTTTGAAAAATAGCGAGTGGACGTACCTTGTTTTGCTGAATATCGATATTAGGGGATTAGGGATGTACTTAGGTGTTTAGGGTAGTACTAAGAATAAAAAATAATATAATTTAACACAGGAACCACGCTCCAAAGAATTAAACAAATAATAATTTTGAAAATCAGTTTTTATTCATTACCTTATGCTAAATTACATAAAAAAGTAAAATAACACTGTTCAAAAATCAAACAAAATCTAACACTTCTTCCATGAAATACATACCTAGTACGTCCCTGTACCGTAGAGTCCAGGTTATAGTAACACAAGATCTACTGTGCCAGTGTTTAACTTACCTTTTTGCTAACGTCTTTGCTCGTTTTTGTTTTATTTTTGATACGCTATTTTTCTTGCATTCTCCGGATCAACCTCAGTTAAATTTAAACAGTTTTCTGCCATTATATCCAATTTTATTGCATAAAAACATCGACGGCAATGTGTCTAACTCCCGTTAAAACGTGGAAGTGGCAACCATTTTGGATGCCATACTCAACACTGATTGGTCGCCGCGGACACGCTTGAGTTTGATAAACATTAGACCATGGACTTGCAAGGATTTGAAAAAAAACATCGACTTTGAACGTTATTTTTGTAGTATTTATAGTGGTTTAGCATGTTTTGAAAACAATCACACGATACCTTTTAAAATTTTAATTTTGGCGCCATTCTTAGTTCATTTTCGAGTAGACTGTGACTTACCGGCTTTTGATATTTAACTACACATAATACCTTTAAGCTGTAACAAAATCAAACTTCTATGTCAACGCAATCAAAAGAAACAGCAATTTAAGCTGCATATTTTGAAACTCGCAAGTACTCGCAAGGGAATCAAAACCTAAAGGGTACTTCCAGTCGACCTAGAATCTTGAAATTTGGCATGAAGCAACGTTTTATAGCACACATAAAGGAAAAATTCCGAAAACCTTAAATTTTTAGTTACATTACAAAATATATATTTTTTAATAAATATAAACTTATTACTTTTTTCCTCATGAACGCGTAGAGGTATTAAATTGAAATTCATACCAAGTACTCAGGTCTATAATACCTTTAAGCTGTAACAAAATCAAACTTCTATGTCAACGCAATCAAAAGAAACAGCAATTTAAGCTGCATATTTTGAAACTCGCAAGTACTCGCAAGGGAATCAAAACCTAAAGGGTACTTCCAGTCGACCTAGAATCTTGAAATTTGGCATGAAGCAACGTTTTATAGCACACATAAAGGAAAAATTCCGAAAACCTTAAATTTTTAGTTACATTACAAAATATATATTTTTTAATAAATATAAACTTATTACTTTTTTCCTCATGAACGCGTAGAGCTATCAAGTTGAAAATCATATCAAATACTTAGATCTAATTGCCTTTAACCCGTGAAAAAAAAAAAAAACTAAGTCAACGCAAAAACGCAAAACGCAAAAGTACAACCATTGATACCGCATATTTTGAAACTCGCAACTACACGCACGGGAATTAAAACCTAAAGACCACTTCCCGTTGACATATAATCTCGAAATTTGGTAAGAAGCAATAGCTTACAGCACAGGTAACAGAAAAATTCCGAAAAGCTTCAAATTTTAAGTAGTTTTTGCAGGTTTGTACGGAACCCTCGGTGCGCGAGTCCGACTCGCACTTGGCCGGTTTTTTCTTATGTTTCTTATGGCCAATCTCAATAATTAACTAACCATTGACGGCATGGTAATCTGTAACTAAAGTTACTTTTAAATGTGGTTTTGCGTCTTGACTGAACCGGATAGATGTTAACAAAAGCAAAACAAGTACCTAGTGTTCAGTTACCGAGGTTAGAAAACCATAGTATGAATTTCGAGATCAGTAGATATTTCTATAAACACAACAAAAACAATTAACTAATGCTGACGCTCAACTAAATACTTAGGTGTCTATTTTACTATTTTGGAATGTAATGTACCTACTCAGAGACTTATTGAGCTTTAAACTGTTATTGTAGGTAAACCTTCGTATTATCAAAAATAAGTTTTGAGGCAGGTATAAAGTATGTATAAAGTAGATACTTTTTGTGAATCAGTCTTTCAAAATCAGCAAATTATGATTTTCCGTTAGGCGTGATGTCCAAGTTTAATAATGACGCCTTTAGAAATAAAATAGCAAATTATTACTTTCCTTTAGGCGTCAGTTTGGCATTAGCACGAATTTATTTATACACAAAAGGTTCTTTTGACCTTTACCATCTTATTTACCATCCATAAGGATTTATATGCACTTAAGCAAATCAAGTGAGTGTACTTATTAGTTTATTTGTTTTGAATCAAACTTATGATGAAGACGGTAATTAAATTTAAAAAATATGTATTGGTTTTCGGGATGTCATAGTTTGCTGCAGAACGTTCGTTACCTTATTGTGTTTTTTTCATTTTTATAACAAAAATACAATAAAATTTCGGACCACCATATGTCATATGTCAAGCAAAACCAATTGTCAAACTTGTCAATGTCAAACCACCAGCCAGCCAGCCATCAAAAACTTTTTGTTACCTTCCATCGTCTCGTCTGTGCAAATACGGAAATAAAAACAGGATAAAAACGTAGAGTTAAAAAAGGAAAAACGGAAATAACGTTCCACGTGCTGCGTTTACAATTCAATTTGATCAGTGCAGTGCTTTCAAGTATGTTAAACAGTTCAGACGAACGTATCGTGCAAAGTGCTACCTAATTGATGTTGTGTTGAACCTTGGAGTTAATCAAAATATGAGTCAGTAATTGGTGTTTTATGGTGAAAACCTATTTAAAATAATGTTTCGGAGTCGTAGTTGGTTCGGGGGTGGTTGGGGCCGTCCAAAGAACCCACACTCCCTCGAAAGATTGAAATATTTACATAACATCTTGTGCAAAAATACTACAGTCTCAGAAAATAATCGAGGTACTTTGGTGGAATCTTTACGATGCATTGCAGAAATACTGATTTGGGGAGACCAAAATGATAGCTCTGTGTTTGAGTAAGTAGAGTTTAAACCAAACTGGTAAAAGGTCAAAAAACACTATCTTGTGCTGGTCTTAGCTAAAACAACAAAGTTAATTATATGAAAATCTTATTAAGCATCTATTAAAATTATTATTAAACCTTTGTTATCAATAGGTATGAATTGACCATTATAATCATCTTGTGTACTAATACATTTTGAAAAACAACACATTCATTTATGGTAAAAGTATAGATTTTCTGTAAAAAAATTAGAACATTCTAAAATGTTCAATGTGCATTATATTATTTAATAACTGCTCTCAAAGGTTGTTCACCTTCTGAAATAAATGCACCATTGCAAAACAGGTTTTTTTATTGGCATATGTACAGTTATGTTGTTATTTATTTATGTACAGTAAAGAAAGGTAGGTATAAGGTAATTGCACTTAAAATATTTGAATGTTATTAAAAGAGAAATTCTTTTACAATTTATATTATAAATATTACACTTAAAGTTGAAAAATAGAGCCCTTTTAACATCGCTTTGTTGGCTGCCTCTCACAACTTTCATGTTATGTTTGCCCTTTTAAGGCACTCAACTTCTCCTTTTCACTAAAATGTTGTTATAATTGCAGCTTTTTCTTAGAGAAGAATATGCTCTCATACTTCTTGAAAATTATGAGACAGAAATGTGGTGGCTCCTCTTTTGTCTGTGTTCAACTGCTGCAAACTCTCAATATTTTGTTTGAAAACATTAGGAATGAAACTTCATTGTGTAAGTACTACTTGAATAAAGTCTGCAAACTAAGTACTTAAAATTAAATATAAAATTGTTTTATTATGAAAATCACTTGAAAGGAAGTATTAGTTTAGCAGCTGTACATGCTATGTAGTAATATTAGAGAAATATTTATAAAGTAAGTGTATCTTTTCTCTTTCAGATTATTTGCTTAGCAACAACCATGTAAACTCAATAATAGTCCATAAATTTGATTTTTCCGATGAAGAAGTGCTCGCTTACTATATCTCGTTTTTGAAGACTTTGAGTTTGAAACTGAATAACCATACAATACACTTCTTTTATAATGAAGTAAGTAACTACAATATACTATAATAAGTAACATACAGCTTGACATGTTATTGTGACTGACCATTATTGTTCCATCATGACATTATAGTTTTGTTATTATAATAGCCAACCAAAGAATTGTTTAAATCTGAGTTTTCTATACAAATAGCAACTGTTGAACTTATTTATACAGTTGATTCTAATTCTTTTGCTTAAGCTGTTCATATTGCAAACTGTTTTCTTTGCTTATACACCAACAAGACAATTTTTTCAGCTAAACATGGTTAGTTTGAATGACTGGATCTACTTATTTAAAATTGACAAAACTTCTGCATCTAAATGCTGTAGAAGTCTTTGAGCAGTTGCTATATTATAGTACCAACCTAGTGGAGCTGCTTATTTATACGTTTTTTTTCTAACATTGCAGCACACAAAAGATTTCCCCCTGTATACCGAAGCTATCAAATTCTTCAATCATTCTGAATCAATGGTGCGAATAGCTGTGCGTACATTGACACTCAATGTCTACAGAGTGCAAGATTCTAGCATGCTGAGGTTTATCAGGGATAGGTAAGAAATATGTATTACTATGATATGTTTCTTTATTGAAAACACAAAGTATGGAAATATAGTTTCCGCAAAATATATTAAATTAAAAAGGGGTGTTTTAACAACTTAATTAAAACAATGGTTTATAAACATAGCGTAGTGTGTAGAAATTTTACTTGTTGATTAAAAATAATAACATTTACAGAACGGCAGCACCATACTTCAGTAACTTAGTTTGGTTCATCGGTAAACACATATTAGAATTGGACGCGTGCGTTAAAAACGAATCTGAGTAAGTAAATGACTATTTATGACGTTATAACATAAACACAAAGTCAAAGGTGAAAGCTAAATCTTTTGTTTTCATTTTAGCCACCACACACATCAACAAAAACTAGATGACATAGTGGCTGAGCATCTCGACCACTTACACTATATCAATGACATACTTTGCCTTAACATTCCCGACCTAAATGACGTATTAACAGAACACCTTCTACACAAACTGTTTATCCCTCTATACATATACTCATTGACGTCACAACCAGTGAAGAAACTGACCACAGCCTCTTCATATAACCGGGATCAGATACAAAGCATAGAAGCAATCACCAGAAATCTAGAGGCGATACTCAAAGGCAAAAGCACTGATATGTCGCCTGGTAGAATGCCGTTTTCTAGGTCGAGAATTGACGCGGAAGACGAGACGAAACCATCCGTATCGTGCGTGGTGTCCTTATTTCTGTTATCGCAAGTGTTTTTAATTATAACCCACGGGCCGATAGTCCACGCGTTGGCCTGGATCATACTGCAGTCCGACGTATCTGTGTTTGAAGACGGAGCCACTAAGATACTAGATATGTATATAAAGAACGCCAAGTCTAGTGTCAAGTTGGAGTTCTCCAAACCACAGTTGAGTTTGGAAAAGGCTTTAGAGAGTACGTCGACTGAGAGGGATTATACTACCCCGGAATTTGGCGGTGCAAAGGCTTTTGGTTATGATTTGGATAGCGCAGACCAATCCAGCTGTGACCTTGACCCAGAATTGGTTTCGACGTCATTTCCGTCCACGTCACAGATGAGCGAGTCTTCGAGTATAGCCAACGATTCAACGGAAGATTTGCTAACGCAGGCGTCAAGCAAAACTATCGCTTCTATCAAGCGCAATATGCCCGATTCTCCCTTGCCCGATTCCGGGGTCGAGTCCGGGTCGTCTAAAGTGTCGGACTTCAACAATATAACGGACGAGGAGAAACAGAAGATGTTAGATGTAGCGCCGTCCCCTTCTACCGAGAAGATGACTATAGAAAGTTTGCTGGAAAAAGAAGCGAAGGAGGTTGAAAAGCGACCGTTTCTAAAGACGATTCTAGATTCTATGGATTGCAGTGAAAACGATTATAAGGCACTGTTCGCACTATGTCTACTATTTGCGCTGATCAACAATAAAGGTAAACGAATACTTTAAGAAATTAAAACGTTTTTTAGATGGTTAAAATAGATGACTAATTTATGTGCTTTTGTTTTGGCTTCTATGGATGAGTAGTCGGTAAGGAAACGATTTAATTGGTTTTATTATTTCAGTCTTTTTTAGCCAAGCATGATTGTTCTAACTGAAAATGTTATGTTAGATTCAAGATTTGTTAATTTCTTAATATTCTTAGAATCCCTGTTTATTTTAAGTCATAAACAACCATGCCTTCATTATACCAAATTTAGGAGTTCCAATAAATTTTACAACCTCGACCCCTACGGTTCTCTTTTGTCCGTCTGTCACAATTTTACTTTTGCAGGCGTAAACACGGATCTCTTAGACACACTATTATGTCCTGAACCGACAGAAGCTGCTAATACAAGTACTGCAAATGTGTCTAACACTAACACGTATTCTGAAGAAGCCCCAACACAAGAGCAGCCCAGTGCTAGCGCGCCGAAGCGAACGCTGCAAGGGTTCAACACTTTGCTGATATCGAAACTAATGGCGATTGCTAGTTCAAGTTGTAAACCAGGTTAGTTTTTTTTTAATTTATTAAGTAATTAAAAATCTGTTTTTAGGGTTCCGTACCTCAAAAGGAAAAAAAACGGAACCCTTATAGGATCACTTTGTTGTCCGTCCGTCCGTCTGTCAAGACCCTTTTTCTCAGGAACGCGTGGAGGTATGAAGCTGAAATTTATATCAATTACTCAGGTCTACTGTCCCTTGAAGCTGTGAAAAAATCAAACTTCTAAGCCAACGCAATCAAAAGATACAGCCGTTTATGCTGCAAATTTTCGACACTTGCAAGGGAATCAAAACCTACAGGGTGCTTCCCGTGAACTCAGAATCTTGAAATTTGGTACGAAGCAACGTCTTATAGCATAGATAAAGGAAAAATTACGAAAACCATAAATTTTTAGTTACATCACATAATATATTTTTTTTAATAATTTTAACCTTACTACCCATTTCCTCATAAACGCGTAGAGGTATTAAATTGAAATTCATACCAAATACTCAGGTCTATAATACCTTTAAGCTGTAACAAAATCAAACTTCTATGTCAACGCAATCAAAAGAAACAGCAATTTAAGCTGCATATTTTGAAACTCGCAAGTACTCGCAAGGGAATCAAAACCTAAAGGGTACTTCCAGTCGACCTAGAATCTTGAAATTTGGCATGAAGCAACGTTTTATAGCACACATAAAGGAAAAATTCCGAAAACCTTAAATTTTTAGTTACATTACAAAATATATATTTTTTAATAAATATAAACTTATTACTTTTTTCCTCATGAACGCGTAGAGGTATTAAATTGAAATTCATACCAAGTACTCAGGTCTATAATACCTTTAAGCTGTAACAAAATCAAACTTCTATGTCAACGCAATCAAAAGAAACAGCAATTTAAGCTGCATATTTTGAAACTCGCAAGTACTCGCAAGGGAATCAAAACCTAAAGGGTACTTCCAGTCGACCTAGAATCTTGAAATTTGGCATGAAGCAACGTTTTATAGCACACATAAAGGAAAAATTCCGAAAACCTTAAATTTTTAGTTACATTACAAAATATATATTTTTTAATAAATATAAACTTATTACTTTTTTCCTCATGAACGCGTAGAGCTATCAAGTTGAAAATCATATCAAATACTTAGATCTAATTGCCTTTAACCCGTGAAAAAAAAAAAAAACTAAGTCAACGCAAAAACGCAAAACGCAAAAGTACAACCATTGATACCGCATATTTTGAAACTCGCAACTACACGCACGGGAATTAAAACCTAAAGACCACTTCCCGTTGACATATAATCTCGAAATTTGGTAAGAAGCAATAGCTTACAGCACAGGTAACAGAAAAATTCCGAAAAGCTTCAAATTTTAAGTAGTTTTTGCAGGTTTGTACGGAACCCTCGGTGCGCGAGTCCGACTCGCACTTGGCCGGTTTTTTTTATCATAAATTGTCATTTGGTTGATTTTCCTCGCTATTCAGTTTAAGTTTGCCTATCAATACTGTAAACAGTTAATGTTGCGAGTTTGTCTGTTACAGTCAATCTCCTAAAGGTTTATTCCTAATCAATTTCTTGCTTGAACTCTAGATCGCCTTAACTTGACATCAATTAACAACAAACAATCTCAACTACTCACGATTGTCTAATTTACTTCCCAGTATCAAAAGTCCGTCTAGTAACGCTAGAGCTAAGCGTGACACTCCTGCGCATCGCCATGCAGGGCGTCAGCGGGAAGGTGACGGCGAGGCACGCGGCCGCCGCCGACACTTTGAGAGCCAGAGCCTCGGCTCTAGCACGGAACTTTTATAAATGCGACGATATATTCTTAGACATGTTTGAGGACGAGTGAGTATGATTTGAACAATATTGTAAGTTTGAATTTGTTTGTAAGGGAATCACGTGACGGCTGAACAGATTTGGATGAAACTTGGTAGGCTTGGTATACACAAATCTGAGTTTCGTTTAATGAATGCATCATTAACGCCATATTTACAATGCTTGATTATATAGCGTTTTTTGAAATTTTTGATTTGTTTTGGTGTAGGTTTTTAATATAAAAATACTTATTTGTTCTTATCTATAGTTTGAAACAATCTGCTGTGAGTTATTGAACCCGCAAGCAATTAGTTAGTTAACTGTGTCAAGATAGTGTTTTATTACCTTTTATCTGTGTATTTACATTGTAAACGTTTCTAAATGACTTTTATAATTTTATCTTATTAATTAATTGACTGTTACAAAATTTATACATCATTTGAAACACCTTTTACTAAACAATTATATTAAAATTATGTAGAGGTTTAGTCTGTGAGTTTGAATATTCGGGGTCATGAACTCTAGTACTTATAAACCAATTTTAACTTTGGTAAAACCTTATCAAAAAAACGTCAATGTTTATTTTCTTTCCATGCGATTTACTCGCATGCCCGATAAAAGCTCGATTTTCATAATGCTTTTGTAACTTATAAATTAGTTAAAAAAATACCTAAAAGACGCTACTTCCTCATGTGATGAAATTCATCTAGTGTCAGAGAAAAGAAGGCGTAAACCGCATTTAAATCTGATGCGTAGTTCAGGGGGAGTTAGTGAACAAACATTCAAACAGACACGAATAGCGACTTGGTTTTATACTATGTCATTCATATTCCTCAAGTGAAACTTTTCAAAAAGTGTCATAGCTATTTTCATCTATGTGTTGAAGCTCATTTTATAGTTTCATAACATTTCTTATTATTTTTTAAGTTTTATTTCTATCTCTGTTAAACTTTTATTGTTTTGAGTTACGAGAAAATAATTTATAATGTTTACTGAATGTACACGATTTAAATTCTAAATTATGATTGTATAATTTCCGAAAAGAGTGCTGAGAGTTTTTTTCCGCCGGCTTTTTTCTCTCGGTCTACGGTTAGGTAAAGTCGAAGTTTGTAACATTGACGTTCATTAAGTATATGTTACATATCTATGATGAATAAAATAATTTTGATTTGATTTAAAACAGACACGAATAGCGACTGGGCTTTATAGTTTATACTATGACATTCATATTCCTCTAATGCAAAGCTACCTTTTCAAAAAGTGTCATAATCTATTTTCATCTATGCAAAGCTATGCGTTAAGGCTCATTTTATAGCTCCATAAAATTTCCGATTATTTTTTAAGTTTTATTTCTATCTCAGGTATTGCGAGATGAGCAAGCGCCCTCTGAATGTGGAATGGCTGTGTATGGACGCGGCCATATTGTTGCCGCCGACGAAAACACCCATGTCGGGGATCGCATTCGCTAAACGACTGCCCAGTGGAGAGGTAAACTATATTATATGGAAAAGTTTATATGGATACTTTTGTTTTTTTTTAGTTGACAATTTCATTTGTTAGATTTTAAATCCTCCTTCCCCAACATGTTAAAACTGCCTCCAGTGAAAAATCTTTTAAGCTTTTGCTTAAAACATGGCTTCTCAAGCAGTCGTTCTACAGCTACAGCGAATTTTGTCTGTTGGTAATTAAGCACCTGTTTTTAGACATAAATTTGTATTTGACATTTATTTTTATTATCTTTTTGACTAAAACACGTGATCTAATTTATTATTTTTATTGTATCTATTTTTATTTGAAATTTAATTGTTTTTTTTATTATAGTATTTTCTTTTATTTGCTTTGACATTATTATTATTTTATTTTTATTAACTTATAATTGATCTTGTAAATGTATTCCCTTTATTTGACATGTAATATTTAAATTATGAATAAATGATGATTATTATTATGATTAAAAAATATATAATTAAAATAACTAAAAATTGTTACTAAGGAACAAAATTTTTTATCTTTTTGTACAGAGAAAAAATATGTTTTGTTTGAAATTGAACAAAATATAGATGTGATAAAGCGAATAGTAAACTGTTGATGACATACCTTTTGCAATTAGTAGGCGACTATATATTTCATTTAATATCGACAAAATACAAAAACCTAATAAAATAATAATTAAATCCTAATTATGGTTAATTACATTCCTAGATTGAAAGAGCTCGGCGCGCTATAAGAACATTTTTCCTAATCCGGGATCTTTATATGAAATTAAACGGCAAACAAGAAACACACCTGCCGCTCGCCAACCCCGGACCGTTTGTACAAGAGGGAGAAGTCTTGGACCTTAGTGAGTTGAACATAAGAACTATAATAGCTTGGCAGATGCAATACACTTATAAATAGTCAGTGGCCTTATCACGAATAAGAATCAAGTAGTAAGCGTAGCGTGATCGTACAAAAATGTATGAAATTTGGAACCCAACCCTAGCGGACGTAAAAGAAACTAAATCCAGCGATCACGAGGAATATAAAAAACTTATTTTTTTTTCACTTTTGACCATTTATGAACGTATCAATACGACGTAATGATTTTCCTTTCGTATCAATTTAACTGTAGCGTTACAAAGGTACTTCGTGATCGCTTCTATCTTCAACTTCCGTTTTGATATCGAGAGCTCGATACGTTAACGGTGCGATTTACAAAATATTCGTGATTGAGGCACTGATCTAAAAATGCTGGCTGACCAAAGTAATTTGACAGCTCTATTTTGTCATATATCAATACATCTAAATTATTTAGTGTCTTATCCCTTGGCAATAAAGTTCAATTTCGATTGTGCGTTTTTCAGATGACTCCGATCTAATATCATGCGATATAATCCAGAAGGATGGCACGTGGCAGCATAGGTTTTTGGCTGTGGACCAGTATCAGATTATACTGGTCGAGCCGGACAAGCAGAGGTTGGGGTGGGGCGTGGCTAAGTTAGTGGGAAGCCTACAGGATTTAGAGGTAAGAAAAACGTGACTCCATTTAAGTAAATGTCAAATGGAATAAAGTATAATATTATTTATTGTAAATTTCCTAGTTATTATTATAATTTTGGAACTCAAATGTTAAGGGACTTAGAAAACTTGTAATAATGAAAGATGAGTTTTTATACATCTTATCTATTACAATACGACATTGCATATTCTACTTTCTTTACTATTCCAAGAACCAATTATTGTCCGGCCACCGAGAGAATGCGTTCCTGACACATTGTGTTTGAAATAACGAGGTAACTTTGAAAGGCCGTCTACGAAAACAAACAAAAAAAAGTCGTCTATTTTGACCCTACAAACAAATAATAAGCAATAAAATTATATTAAAACACACTGATTTTAAATTGTATACTTAACTGATGGCTTACTGAAAGGGTAATAATTACTGATAAAATATGTATTTTTAAAAATGTAAACAACACTACTTCTAAACAGTACAAGGTTATGTACTTATGATATTTTCGTAGGGATGTGCTAAAAATATCAGTCAATTTTAAAGTTATCAATCAATTTCTAATAAAAAAGCAGAATTAGTAGCTTGGTTATAAAAACATGATATCGACGTATATATGGACATGCTTGAAGCATAACTATAGCGGTTAGTGAAAGAAAATAAATCGGCAAATGTTCGATATGAAATAGCTGAATTGGCTCTGCAGTACGGTCATCGGGTGCTGAGACTTATACCATATCATTGCCAATACAATGCTTTTGAGTTTCGTTTGTAAAAGGCAGCAGTTGGATTTTCTTGCTAGTTCTTTTCCACCTTGGGCTTAGCTTCAAAATTAACGTTATATAAGTATCTATACTAATATTATAAAGCTGAAGAGTTTGTTTGTTTGTTTGTTTGAACGCGCTAATCTCAGGAACTACTGGTTCGAATTTAATTTTTTTTTGTGTTGGATAGACCATTTATCGAGGCAGGCTTTAGGCTATATAACATCACGCTGCAACTATTAGGAGCGAAGAAATAATGGAAAATGGGAAAAAAACGGGGAAAATTATTCATCCTTGAGGGCTTCCGTTGCGTGCGCTGCGAAAGCGGTTCTAGGAACCAAAAATATATGTATGAAAGAATTAAGGGACCTTTTTACCGCGGGAAAACTTGGCATTCCCACGGGAAACCGACTTCTACGCGAACGGAGTCGCGAGCGGCCACTAGTCTTTAATCTAATTATTTACGTTCCTACAATAAAACAATACTGTTTCGATTTTGTTTTTTATTATTTTACCTAGATTTTAACTCGTAACAACATAAAACTATTTTTATATTATAAATAAAATATAAATAAGATAAGCACGTTTTTTTTCTGTTGATTGAAAAATGATTTATCAATGTTGTTTTTTACCCCAACACTAATGGCATGTGTCACAAACGCATTCTCTCGGTGGCCAGACTATAACTACCTTACAACTATCTCTATTTAAAAAAAAACACCAATTCACAAAGAAACTTAAACCTCACACATTTTAAACCATTTATTTCAACTCATCCCTTTATAACCATTTATCGAGATCCAAGGTGACAAAATCTATATCGCCTAGATCCAAGGTAACAAAAACTATTTATCCCCAAGATCCAAGGTGACAAAAACTATTTATCCCCGAGATCAAATGTGACAAAATCTATATATCCCCAAGATCCAAGGTGACAAAAACTATTTATCCCCTAGATCCAAGGTGACAAGGATGACCCCCGTTGTCTTCATCTAACAATCCACAAGCCTCGTACAGGCCCTAACGGAGCTTTGCCCAGAACCGTGTTGTTAAGGGCGAGGTTTAAGTTCGATGACCATATACGCAGCATGGCGGCTAAACAGCGACTTACTAAGGTAAATAAATTTGTCGAATATATTGTTATAATACACGTGTATTGTGAATTTTAAAATGTATAAGGATGGCATATTTTTTTTAGTTGTCAATATTTTGGCTTCGTCGTTACTGTTGCATAGGGTACTATGTCAGAAAAGCGAACCGTAACGAATTGGTCTATATTATTTGACTTTAATAACTACAAAACGATTCATCGTAGAAACGTTAATTTAGTGTATTTATTTAGCGTTTATATTCTGTTCCCATTCATTTAAATATTATGAACGAAGTCAATCTAGTTATCTTTCAATCTTTAACAATCAAAGTGGTTCGCTGAGTTAGATATAATTTCACCCAGTTCCACCCAATTTTTAATTTATTTTATCTTACAACCTTATCTATTGTCTTATCTTGACGACCTCTGTGGCGCAGCGGTAACTACCGGACTGTAAAGTGGAAGGTCCCGGGTTCGATCCCCGGGTTCAAAATGATTTTTCGATATTGGCTCGTGTCTGGGTGTAACTAGGTTCTCCCCTAGTCCATTATATGGTACCTATAATACAAGTGCTTACTGCAACTTACTTTAGGGCCATATAATTGGTGTGTTAGTCTGGAGATTTATTATATTACGAGCGACCCGCCCACGCTTCGCAATGGTGTAATTTTGTCGACTTGCTCGCGAACCCTTGCAATTTTGCTAACTTAAAAAACTTTTTCTAAACTTTCTTTATTTACAATTTTAAATGAATAAATTCCTTAAAAGATGGCGAAAACTGCATTAAAATCCGTTGTGTGGTTTAGGAGGAGTTAGCAGCCAAACATACAAACAGACACAAATAGCGACTTGGATTTATACTATGTAATGATGATACTATGTAATGATGATTCTACCCCCAGGGTCGTACAAAGGCGCGTCAGAAGAAGATGCAGCAGATCGGGCGGCTGCTGGAAGTGTCCGGGGTAGCGGCGCCCGCGCTGGCCGCCCGCCACCGCCCGCTGTTCGCGCGGCCCGGCCTGTCCGCCGCCCGGAGGACCTCGGGTATGGACGCTATCCTACTAATATTATAAATGTGGAAGTTTGTGAGTATGGATGTATGGATGTTTGTTACTCTTTCACGTAAATACTACTGGACGGATTTGGATGCAACTGCAGTAATATAGGTTATACATCAGAATAACACATAGGGTACTTTTTACCGCGGGAAAACGACTTCCACGCGAACGGAGTCGGGGGCGGCCACTAGTAATTAATAATTTTTCTAATTTGATACATTTATTTATTTCTCTGTTTACTAACATATACAATCTCCCGTCAGGCACTACCTTAACTTTGTAGGATTCATTCTATTACGCACTACTGCTACGCGCAATATTATTATTACGCGCTCTTGTGTTCTAGCTCGGTTTATACCCCTAAATATGGAATAATAAGGCTCACTTTTCCCACAAGTGTGTTAAAATATATGTTATGAATGTGATGTAATCTATGACTCCTGTAGGCGACGCGGGCGCGGCGCGGCGCGGGCCCAGCGCGCACATGCTGAAGGACGGCGTGGTGGTGTACAGAGAGCGGACCAGCAGGGACAGGTGATGATGCTTATTATACTACGATACTACTATAAAGACGACTAACTTTTTCCAAAAAAAAACAAATGGAACGCAGTTAGTAAAGAAAAGCGCTTAGATATGTTGGTAAGTACGAGAATATAACAGTATGGCTATTTGAATGCAAAAAGAAGGGATAGTTATGGTCGTGTTATAGAATTCAGATTTAAATAAGAAGATATTGAATATTAAATCATAAAAAAAAACTAGCACTAGTTTTTCTTTTTTATCGTAAAGTTTGTTTAGTTTCCGACTAAAATTTCGTTTTAAAATACGACCATTAGAGATTACATTCAAAGCTCTGTTTTTAAAGGTTCGGTTACCGAACTATCAAACTATCGTTCACCTGTCACTGTGACACTGACACTGACATTGACGTTTGCAGCAGCACGTCCCGCGGCTCGGCCGGGTCGCGCGAGGGCTCGCCGTTCTCCCGCGGCGAGGACATCCCGCTGGCGGACATCAGGAACAACACTAGCGGGCCCGGCGCCGCGCCCAGCACTAGCAGCGCGCAGGTGAGTTGACAAATAGGTGACAGGAATTTGACAGATCTTAATAGTTCCTTGAATTGTTTAGCTTTAAAACGGTCAAGAAATACGGTACCGAGTCTAATAAATAACAAGTTTCTAACAATAAAATAATAACATATTAAGTTCTTTGTTTAAATTTAAATAACGTACGTTTTATTGTAGCATTGGAACAATAATAAAGGTCAGAAAATAAAACTGATGCTGAGAGGAAGTAAAATTTCGTTTTGTGTATATGAATATAAACTAATATTATATTTCAACTGACAGATTAACTTTTGTTTCAATATTAAATAAACCTTAACTAAACTGTCGTTTTGTTTGCAGAGTCAACCCAGTACGTCAACGGTACCTTTACCTAAGCCTATACCACAAGAAGAAACCTCATTCATTTCGGGCGAGCCGCGACCAAAGAGAAAAGGCATCGTCGAAACCATATGATATTAGGCCCTTTAAGGTAAATAAACCTTTGGAAATCACGCACGGTTATTGGCCATTTAATTCATGAAATATAGGTGGAATGGGTACTTTATTTGGTTATTTAAACTTTAAAGTTGACCAGAAAAAGAAGTATTATTTTTGTGAGAAATGAAGATAAATACAGTGGTTGATACATAAAAATAATGACGTTTCGTTTTAAAGATCTGTCAATACTTCAGGAAGTTAAAATCGAAGATTTAATATGTAATTTGAAACTTAATACGTAAGTGAATAATAAGTTTTATTGACATTTATTTAAAATAATGACAGTTAAAATTAAATGGCATTGACAGAGATTTATAACGGAAAACTTATGAAGTGATAGTTTGAAAATATCAAAAACGTTATAGTAAGTATGTTTTAAATGTAATTTCTTGTGTAATATATTATACATAATATGATAATGTATGTTTTGTAAAGTTAAAATATTTATTCGAAAGATCTCAAATGACAATCGTCCTTGCTTCTTGTGATACGCGTAGATAGGAACGTTTGAAAATGTTTGACATTTGACAGTGACATTTGACAGAACGAGAGATTGACAGAACGAGAGAGAAAATTGTTTAGAAAAATAATGTAAAGAATTGGTGTGTAAAAGCTTGTTAAATTAATTTTGGTAACGTTTGGAGGCTCTTTTTGGTATTAATTTTGTAATTTGTATATTTTGGTAAATAAATTGGTAGGTTGTATTTAGTTTTATTATAATTGGACGCTCAGTAGTACTAAATGTTAATATATAAATAGATACATTGAATCTATTGCACTATTTTATCACTTTATTCAATAAAAAAAATACATTCAAAGTAGATTGTGTGCCAACTTCATCAATCAAATATAAAAACCTCAAAACATTTTGACACTGACAATTATTTATGACATTATAAAGTAATACGTCAAATATATTTTGTATTACTGTAAACCATTTTGTTTTACAGAAAAAAATATCTCTACTTATAGTCTGGCCACCGAGAGAATGCGTTTGTGACACATGCCATTAGTGTTGGGGCAAAAAACAACATGGATAAATTATTTTTCAATCAACAGAAAAAAAACTTGTTTATCTTATTTATAATATGAAAATAGTTTCATGTTGTTACGAGTTAAATTCTAGGTGAAATAAAAAAAAACAAAATCGAAACAGTATTGTTTTATTGTAGGAACGTAAATAATTAGATTAAAGATACTTGTATAACGTTAATTTCGAAGCTAAGCCCAAGGTGGAAAAGAACTAGCAAGAAAATCCAACTGCTGCCTTTTTACAAACGAAACTTAATAGCATTGTATTGGCAATGATATGGTATAAGTCTCAACACTCGATGACCGTACTGCAGAGCCAATTCATCTATTTCATATCGAACATTTGCCGAATTATTTTCTTTCACTAACCGCTATAGTTATGCTTCAAGCATGTCCATATTTACGTCGATATCATGTTTTTATAACCAAGCTACTAATTCTGCTTTTTTAATTAGCGATTGATTGATAACTTTAAAATTGACTGATGTTTTTACCACATCCCTACGAAAATATCATAAGTACATAACCTTGTACTGTTTAGAAGTAGTGTTGTTAAATTTTTAAAAATACTTTTATCAGTGATTATTACCCTTACAGTAAGTCCTCAGTTATAAAATTTAAAATCAGTGTGACTTAATATCATTTTATTGCTTATTATTTGTTCGTAGGGTCAAAATAGATGTCATTTTTTTTGTTTGTCTTCGTAGACGACCTTTCAAAGTTACCTCGTTATTTCAAACACAATGTGTCAGAAACGCATTCTTTCGGTGGCCGGACTGTAGGTGAAGATATTTTTTTCTGTTTAAAAAATGATTTTTATGTACTATGTTGTGATTTAAATTAAGTTTGCAATAACTGACTTGTAAATATGATAAATAAATATAAATATGTTTACTAAAAGTTTATTGTAGTGTTCAAACAAAATATATCAACTGTTGTATTTAAACCTTGTTTTATTTTTTTAACCCCGTTTTTTAAATATGAAATTGCTGTAACGTAGTAAAATCGTTTGTCTGTCGGTCACAACGCAACTATTTCAGATACTGTTTTTTTTTTTAAAAGATTTCTTACTTCTTAGCTTAGTAGACTTTTAAAAGTTTCTTCTACTAAAAACTTGATCACAGATGCATTATAATCTGTGTCACTCCCAATACGTTTCCTTTTAGAATGGTTACCGATAGTATGTGTTTGGTTTTCCGTTTCAATGCGTGAAGAAATATTAGGATCTGACGAGTAATGTACTAGAGATGCAGTAGTAGGCAGGAACAGAACATTGGTTGCTGAACGATTAATAGGCATTTTTTTTGAGAGTTCTGCGCTGCAATTCCTAGGCGAATATGAAGTGAAGGCGATCTGTCAGTAAATCACTGAGATATAGGAAGGAGTTAATTGAATGACAGTTCTCGAATAATGCAAGCTGCTAGGGTCACAAGGACAGTGTGTGTGAACTTTCCACGGGGTAAGGCATCTTTTTGTTTGTTGTTGCTAGTAGAGTAGTCTACTAGGATTGCATAGGTGAAACAAGTATGTGACATTTGCTTTCGATCCGATGACGAATGTGGGTTTTACGTAGGCAGTTATCAGGAGTACAGCGGGCGTGTGGCGGTGCATACAGCAGTCGGTCCTTTTCAGCAATTTGTTTCTTTTCTATCTTTGTTTTCCTACAAGTAGGCAAGTTCATTTAAGAATGGCAGCCACAAGGATCGCATAATAGTAGACGGGCAACTTGTGTTTCTTAGTTTCTTGTCTTGTCTGTTGTTGTTGCTATGAGATGTATTTTTTTTATTGTTTATCCAGCAAGTATGTGCGTGTGCGTAACATAGTGTCATCGTGAATTGGGTCTGCAGTTACCAGGAGCACAGAGGCCGCATAGAGGCGCACACAACAGTCACACCAAAGCTATTTTGTTTGTTTCTTTGCGATGTAACAAGGTGCAGTGGGTACGGCAGCTACCAGGATCGCATACGTGTTGATGAATAACTATTGTTGTTATTTTGCGATGTCTTCAGTGACGTAAGTTGAGGTAGGACGGCAGCTTTGCGCTGAGCTATAGTAGGTACACTGCACACTTATGCACTCCTATTATTTAACACAGTATTTTTCCGTTTATTTATTTAATATTTGATAATTTTATTTAAGATTTTTAACACGGTTATTATGCAAGCCTGACTATAGTTTTTGAATTGCTCCTCAATCTCTTGTGACTTTCAACTAAAAAGGTATGATTGAAAGCAACATAAAGATTTAATAAACCCTTTTTTAATTCCGCAAAAGTACTTTTTATAGAATTACTTTAACAATTTAAGTTATTTAGAGAAATTAAGATTTTGATTGAATAAAAAGTTTTAAATCATTTATTCTTGATAATTCAAGATTAAATAATAAGTAAGTAATATAAAATTAAGTTCATGAAAACATTCTGCAGATGTATATGTCGCAGTAATTAGTTTAATAAATAGCCTAGCCTTTTTACTAAACAGCGCCGTTTAACTAGCGACCTCAAAAAGGAACGAAATAAATAGAAATATTTTCTTTCTAATTTTATTTGATTAATCATCTGCTCTATACACATGATATGCACCAATGCCTATAAATTATACAAACAATGAACCATACACTGAGTGTGATATAAATAAACTATTAAAAAAACTATATATTAACATAACTATCTATATATAACAAAAACTATTGCTTACAACTTTATATAAAATTTAAAGTGAACTTTTCATCCACTTGAGCGCTATTCATATTATTTTTTAAATTATATAACACACTTTCATTCAGGAATATTCCTTTTTAACAACATTTATTAATCACAGTGTTTAACTTCTTCAGTGTTGATGCCGACGTAACAGTCGCGTATCTACCACTTTCGATGTAAAGTCCACGAGCCGACATGAAGTGTTTATGAAAAGAGACAGTTAATAAGAGATAAAATAAACAAAGGAAATAAAGAAGATATAGTTAGGTAGTTTCTTTTGTTAATGTTTTAGTTTTGATATATACCTATATATATTCTATTACAAACTTTTCTGCCTGCAAAAATTGATGTACATATGCGTGAACAATAAATAGTATAACTTTTACAAACCTGTTAAATTACATATCATACATTTTTAAGTAAAATATACTAGCGCATACTTAATGTAACTAAACTATTGATAAAAATTTGTTCCTCCCTATGGTATTTACAAACTCTCTATTATAACAAAACAATCAGAAAAAGAAATGAAGTACACTCAACCACAAAAATGCAGACTTTAGGCCATTGCAACGTATTTGGACAAAAAATCTAACTAATTTCTTATAAGCAGCACTTATTAGGAAACGTGAAAAGCACCTTTCATTCAGATGCAAGCTTTTTGGAAGCACTTATATGTACATTTATATCGGGTCTCGAAATATTATACTATTCAACTGGTTCCAAGAATAACATATGAAATTGAAGGTCTTTAAACAAATCATATCTTCAAACAAACAGTTAATAGTAGTTAAGTATTATACGCTTTTTTTACTTTATTTTACAACACTAGTGAGTTATTTTAAACTTTTATTATTTCTGATTAAGGTTATTAATAGTATATTTCAATACAAGTGTGGAAAGGCTGTCATTACAACGAGTTCCGACCAATGTCTACCCGAGCCGAGGCACAGCCGAAGGCGAGGGTTGACAGGCGGGACGAGTTGCAATGACGATTCCGCACGTGTACTGAACGACTATTTTTAATACAGTTGCGAAAAAATAAAGCAATTTAATAAAATCAAAAAATAGGGTCGCAAATGTCGAAATAACTCATTTTGAAAATGGCGCCATTTTTTCTTCACCTATTTGGTAGGCAAAGGTTACTATGCCCATACAGCCAAGTCTTCAGTAGAATTTTTTTATTTATATGAAATGAAAATGAAATTTAATGAGTTAAAATGAAATGAAACCAACCACACTAATTCAATCAAATCATTAAATCTGATATCGAAACAAACTAGTAGCTTTTTTTAGAAATATACCTACGCTACGTAAGTATTAGGTAACATGAATCATACAAACTTTTGTTTTTTTTTAGTAAAAACTTCATGGTTGGTTAATTTTTCTTTTTAATAGACATTATTTTGACAGTTGGGAAAGAGAACGCACGAGTGCGGGAAAGGTAAAAAAAAAAGCACGCGTGTGTAATAGCCCACATCCCGAACGCTATACGTCCCTGCAATACGCCACTTTTTGAGCAACTGTATTAAAAAGTATTTTTTATAATATTTTTTACGAGTTTATTTTATTAAATTTTGTGCTGTATTGAAAAACAAGTTGCAAAACTTTTGTGTAGTGATTGTTTTTTGTCGTTTTATAAAAATCTGGCAGGTACCGAAATAGTCGTAGAAAATAAATTCTCCACCCTGTCACCAGTTTTATGTGCGCTTAAAATATAGTATATTTTATATGTTCTACATAAATAAATGTGTAGATTATTTTAAATTAATAAAACACGTATGGAAAATAGACGGATATTATAAATAAACGATGTAAGATGAGAAGATTCTAGACGAAAATACATTGATTTGAGTCACTCAAGCAGTTAGTCTAAATGAAGCTCATATTTCACTTACCATCTATTTAAATTACTTTTACACTGGTGTTCGAAAATCACTCACAAAGTTTTACAAAATTATTTAGAGATCTTAATTATCTAAACTTTATCAATCAATAAATAAATACCGCTTACTCGTACATCACATTTTAAATCAAATCTTTAAGAAACAAGGTAAATAGTTCAATCGGGCAATTTGGCGCTTACCCTATGGTTGTAAAAAAACTGTTACATTCCATTCATTTAGAATATGTCTTTCCATAATATAATATATTGTGATTATTTTTAACAGAACATCTATAATTTATCAATCTTACAAAAACAATAAATTATTTAATTGACATTTTATTATTAAATCATTGAAATGAACAAACGATGTTTGTTAGAATTTGATTATTATAATTGACAGAAACTAATCAAAAGTACAGTCAGATGAAAATATTCCATTTGTTTTTATCATAAAGTTAAGTGGTTCTTAAAAACACATGACCATTATAATTAATCGATCTATATTTGAAAGGTATTTGAAAATGTGAACCTGACTGTACTTATGTATAAATTCTGGTTTGAATCTACTGAATAAATAAACAATAGGTTGAATATACAATACATATTTCCATTGGTAATAGTTGTCATATTATAATATCTCTAATTTTATCCTGCAGTTATAAGTTTTAATATTTCACTACGAAAGGTGCAAATATTTCTAAAATATATATATAAGATTCATATAAACAATAGTTACTATTGTGCCATGTACAATGCACGCGTAACACATATATTATTGTAGAAATAATTTTACCTACTTTATTATAAAAACAGTACTGTTTCACAGTATCACTCGCTATACACCAATTTACTCGCTAACCATATTTTAACCTTTATTTTATTAAAATATCCGTATAATAACTTTACTCTGTCGTTAAGTTCAAATGCCATTAGCAGCTGAAACTTAAAATTTATTTAAAAAAAAAACTTTCGTCATGTGCTCATTTAGGTAAAAACATATGTTTTTTTATGTGTCTGGACGGTAACTGTATACATAGGATATATAAATAAATAGGTAAATTTCAGTGACAAAAACTGTTTTTCAGTCTACAGCATAAAACAGGCATTTGAACTTTTAAATATGTTGGACTTAACACAAACAAAACGCACGTACACCGTAACACTTTATACATCAGTTAACAATCATTATTGTCAGTTATAAATCTATTTTTTATGAAATTTATATTTAAATTTAAATTCGCGACTAGTATAGGCAGTTTCAACACAATTAATTTTATATTATTTTCTATTTTATGTTTACTGTTGCGAGATGTGGTTAGTTGTCTTTTAGAGTCATTAACATTGCAAATTATTTTAAGACCTATCTATGAGTATTTTTTTACTACCTAGGGACACTATAGTGTTCCCGCAAAGCTGTGCCAATATAGATTTATTATTTATTTTATTATCTGATTGAAATAATTTTGTTGAATCAAAAAGAATCATAAAGCTAAGCGGTAAATTAGATGTAGGTAGTTTTGGTATAAGCGTAGATATATTTACTAAATTATTATATACAAAGCCACACCTCGCTGTACAGTCGCTATCTACTTGGCTCAAGATGGAGGGATCTAGCGCATTCAGTATCATGAATGCTCTGACATCTCTACAGTAAAAGTAAAAAAAGCCGACAGTCCAGTTACAAGTATAGAAACACGAATTTTATCTACTTATTAGATAGTCTTTGGTCTAGCAAACCTCATAGACACTCATTGCATAAAGCAGACGATTCTCTGCAATAGAAACTTAAACATACACATAGGCAACCCGTAATTATAATTAGAACTAGCAAAGTAGACTTAAAATACACAAATATCGATAGGATTTGCGAGATTATATTCAAACGTGCAAATAATGAACGTCGTCTTATCGAAAACACGTATAAAGTCCGAGTTTATATCACATGTGTGTGAGTGCGCGGGTTATTGCTGGTTCAGGAGCGGAGCTGAGCGGGGCTGAGGACCAGTTCGCCCTCGGGTCCACTGGCGAAGGAGACGTTCCGCGGGGGAGGCCGCCGGTGCCCCACGCGGTGCAGGCTGGACCCCGCCGCCGGCGCACACACGTTACCACCGTCCACGGCCGAACTACCCGGCAAGTCCACGTCCACGGTACTGACAGTAGCACTTGTGCTGGGGGCGGCGTGGGCGTCGCAGGGGGCGGAGACGGGCGCGGGAGACTGGGAGATGTGGGGTATGGGAGACTGGGAGATGTGAGGTACGGGAGCCTGGGAGATGTGGGGAATGGGAGACTGGGAGATGTGGGGAGTGGGAGACAGGGAGATGTGGGGAATGGGAGACAGAGAGATGTCGGGGTCGGGAGACTTGGATCTGTGGGCGACGGGGAGCGGCAACAGCGGTTTTTGTGCCGAGCCCGGGGCCTGCGACGAGCTCGGCGCTGAGCTGGCCAGGCCGGAGCTGGCTGGAGCCGTGGTATGCGGCGAAGATGCCTGGAATAAAGAGCAGATGAGTCAATGTAAGCAATTTCACTCCTAGAAGAACGAGACAGCTTCTCTGATGTAGCCGGTTCAAAATATTTTCAATATTTTAAATTTAACTTTTCTTTGAGAGTCTATATTTAGGTTACGTTAGATACAAGATTTACAAAAAATCTTACTTTCATGTCATGTTAGGTACATTCAGTGGCGTTACAATAGGGTGGCGAGGCTGGCAAAATGCCACGGGCCCCCGACCCGCCAAGGAGCTCAAATTTTTTTTATTTGAAAAGTATATTTTTAAAAGTTCTATTTATAATCCAAAGTGAGACAACTAAAGACCACAATAAGTACAATTTAAATTTAATCGTTTAGCATTTCAACCAACCTTAACAAAAAAATGTTGATTCATTTTTAGAGATGTACACTTTACTAGTGAAAAGTAATTTTACGTATTTATCTCCATCCAAAACTGTAAATTCAGAATACCGGTAATATAGAACATCATTTTTAAACCAACTGAAATCGCGTTACCTTCCAATGAACGAAATTGTTTCAAATTTCAGTGTTTTGAAGGTCTCCACTAATAAAAGTTTCAAATGCCACTGATCTATTTAAAAAGCTGTCACATCTGCATCATTTGCCAGAGAAATTCTCAGTTTTTGATTCACTTTTAGATTAGAGACCTTGCTGATTTATTTATAATAAATTAGTATATTTCAATACAAGTGTGGAAAGGCTGTCATTACAACGAGTTCCGACCAATGTCCACCCGAGCCGAGGCACAGCCGAAGGCGAGGGTTGACAGGCGGGACGAGTTGCAATGACGGTTCCGCACGTGTAATGAACGACTATTTTTAATACCGTTGCGAAAAAATAAAGCAATTTTTTAAAATATAAAATTATGATCGTAAATGTCGAAACAACTCATTTTGAAAATGGCGCCATTTTTTCTTCACCCATTTGGTAGGCAAAGGTTATATGCCCATACAGCCAAGTCTTCAGTAGAATTTTTTTATTGATATGATTGATATGAAATGAAAATGAAATTTAATGAGATAAAATGAAATGAAACCAACCACAATAATTCAATCAAATCATTAAATCTGATATCGAAACAAACTAGTAGCTTTTTTTAGAAATATACATACGCTACGTAAGTATTAACATGAATCATAAAAACTTCTTTGTTTTTTTTTTTTGTAAAAACTTCATGGTTGGTTAATTTTTCTTTTTAATAGACATTATTTTTTAATACAGTTGCTCAAAAAGTGGCGTATTGCAGGGACGTATAGCGTTCGGGATGTGGGCTATTACACACGCGTGCTTTTTTTTTACCTTTCCCGCACTCGTGCGTTCTCTTTCCCAACTGTCAAAATTATGTCTATTAAAAAGAAAAAATAACCAACCATGAAGTTTTTACTATAAATAAAACAAAGAAGTTTTTATGATTAATGTTAATACTTACGTAGCGTAGGTATATTTCTAAAAAAAGCTAACTGTTACTACTTGTTTTGATTCGATACATTGTTTGTTTCGATATCAGATTTAATGATTTGATTGAATTAGTGTGGTTGCTTTCATTTTATGTTATCTAATTAAATTTCATTTTTATTTCATATCAATAAAAAAATTCTACTGAAGACTTGGCTGTATGGGCATAGTAACCTTTGCCTACCAAATGGGTGAAGAAAAAATGGCGCCATTTTCCAGAAATTTTCTTTGCGAGTTTAGTTGTTTGTTGCACAAAATTAGTTATTTCGACATTTACGATCCTAATTTTATATTTATTAAATTGCTTTATTTTTTCGCAACTGTATTAAAAATAGTCGTTCAGTCAGTGGCGTAACAATAGGGTGGCAAGGGTGGCATAATGCCACGGGCCCCCGGCCCAAAAGGGGCCCCTGCCCAAGAGGTCAATTTTTTTTTCTTACGTTGTATCTCAGTCTCAGTTGATTTTATTTTATTTGAGACAACTAAAGACCATAATAAGTACAATTTCAATTTAATCGTTAAGCATTTCAACCAACCTAAACCTAAGTTGATTTATTCTTAGAGATGTACACGTTACTCGTGACAAGTAATTTTACGTATTAATGACCATCCAAAAACTGTCAATCAGAATACCTGTAATTGCACATCTCAATTTTTTTAACATATTTTATAGAGTATTGAACATCATTTTTAAACCAACTGAAATCGCGTTTCCTTCCAATGAACGAAATTGTTTCTAATTTCAGTGTTTGGAAGGTCTCCACTTTAAAAGTTTCAAATTAAACTGATCTATTTAAAAAGCTGACACATCTGAATCATTTATTTATTTATGAGACCTTGCTGATTTATTAATAATAAAAATCATTTTTCAAAACACTTGCTCGGAAAGCTCGCATTATTACATCGTTTTTAGGGGCATAAACCGAGCTATTACACACTCGTGCATAATAGGTAATATTAAACACTAGTGCGTACTAGAATTATCATTACAAAGTTAAGGTACTGCCTTACTGCAAATTATATGCTAGTAAATAGAGCATTTTCAGTTAGATTGGATAATACAGTTTTTTTTTGACAAAGAGGTTTAATGCCCCTGAAAATCCATTTATATATTTAGAATAAATATGGACAGTATTAGAAAAAAAACATTATTATCAAATTATGGATAATAAACAGTAATTTGTTACGAAATAATTGTATTTTTTCTCATAAAGTATATTTTAAAATAGGCTGTATGGCGGCTAGTTGGCGCGTCCAAAGAAAAGTTAAGCGTTAATTCTCGAATTCTTTATACGGGTGTAAAAGAACTGCTTCCGTAAACAAAAACTGGACATTGCTGGAGGATGCTATGATTAAAAAAAAATTTTTTTTACCTGATTTTTCAAAATTGCATTAGTACTATCAGATTTGTGATGATTTCAAATTAAATAGGGTATTTAATTTAATTTGCAATGTAAATAATCGAACCTGAACCGACAGTTGATGTGTGAGGGATGATTTCAAGCGGTGAATATGACATTTCAATCATTAATAACTTTTTAAATTTGAGTTTTCTGGGTATGCTGTTAGTGAATTCAGTTACTATTGAGGTTCAAGAATACATGGTTTCATAGTTTGCATTTGTTGCTGTGTAGGAAACTTTTTATGCAAAATATATTTGTATTTCCTCGCAAATGTGTTGAAAAAATGCATATGATACTCGTTAGCAACATTTTCATTATACACGAGGCTGATTAATGCCCTCGCCTGCGCCTGTGGTTCGGGCTGCAACCCTCAGCCTCGTGTATATTGAAAAATTTTACACACTTGTATCATAACATACTATTACATTTTTTGGAATAAATAAATGTGTCCAAAACTAAAATTGACAAAAACCCCTTTAAGAAACTCTATGAGACAAGATTAAAGTTATGTAACTTTAACTTGGCCATTCTGTCTATTGAAAATGATATGACGCGAACCAGAAAGCTCGAAAAAATATTTTTCTTTATAAATATCGTATACATATAAATTGTATTGTAATTTTTATTTAATTGTAAATGTATGCAGATTTTTTCATGATGTTACTTCACCGAAAAGCTAGCGAATAGATGATGAAAGCATTGAGATATTATATTCTATGGATGAATGTAAAATCTCTAATACGCATTAAGCTAGCGTGGGGGCTACAGACCATTCCTCTCGCCGAAGAGAGGAGGCCTATGGCCCTTAGTGGGGTATATACCTAAAGCGTGTAATTGAGAACGCTAAAATGCTCGAAGTTTATTAAAATAGAACTGAGTACCTACAACGTGACGTTTTTTCTGATGATACCATCTGGGCCCCGTCATAAGAATTTGCCACGGGCCCCGGATGGTATAGTTACGCCACTGCGTTCAGTACACGTGCGGAACCGTCATTGCAACTCGCCCGTCTGTCAACCCTCGCCTTCGGCTGTGCCTCGGCTCGGGTAGACATTTGTCGGGACTCGTAATGACAGCCTTTCCACACTTGTATTGAAATATACTATTGACAGTTGGGAAAGAGAACGCACGAGTGCGGGAAAGGTAAAAAAAAAGCACGCGTGTGTAATAGCCCACATCCCGAACGCTATACGTCCCTGCAATACGCCACTTTTTGAGCAACTGTATTAAAAAATCATTTTTCAACACACTTGCTCGGAAAGCTCGCATTATTAGGTACTTCGTTTTTAGGGGCATAAACCGAGCTATTACACACTCGTGCATAATAGGTAATATTACACACTAGTGCGTACTAGAATGATCACTACAAAATTAAGGTAGTTCCTTAATGTAAGTTATCTGCTAGTAAACAGAGCATTTTCAATTTGGTGGGGTAATACAGTTTTTTTTTGTAACAACAAAGAGGATTTTTGCCACTGAATGAAAAAACCATTTTCAACAAACTTGCTCAGAAGGTGACGGGAGTGCCTTACTGCAAATTATATGCAAACAGATCATTTTCAGTTTGATCGGATAATACAGTTTTTTTTTGTAACAAACAAGAGGTTTAATGCCACTGAAAATCCATTTATTTATTTAGAATAAATAAATGTGTCCATATTAGAAAAAAACATACACTGTTTATTATCAAATTAATGATAAACCTATTTAAGAAACTCTAACTCTGAGACTATTAAACATGATATGGCGCGATCTTTGAACTTTGCTGGTGTTATAGACACTTTTGCGGAACAGAAAGCTCGAAAATAAAATTTTTCTTAATAAATATCGTATAGAAATTGTATTGTAGTTTTTATTTAATTGTAAATGTATGCAGATTTCCACACGATGTTCCTTCACCGAAAAGCTAGCGAATAGATGATGAGAGCATTGAGGTATTATATTCTATGGATGAAAAATCTCTAACACGTATTAAGCTAGCGTGGGGGCTACGGACCATTCTTCTCGCTTAAGAGAGGAGGCCTATGGCCCGTAGCGGAATATACCCTACAAAGTTTAATTGAGAACGCTAAAATGCACGAAGTTTATTAAAACTGAACTGAGTACCTACAACGTGACGATTTTTACTGACGATACCATCTGGGCTCCATCATAAGAATTTTCCACGGGCCCCAGATGGTATAGTTACGCCACTTTAAGGTAGTGTTATTACCTGCCACAGCTCGGGTCGTCCGCTGGCGATGCGGTACCGGCGCAGGCGCTCGTCCTCCTCGCCGCTGGAGAGACTCGACACGTCGCTGGAGTGTCGACTGTCTGTGGTTAGTTGGTCGGGTAGTGTTATTACCTGCCACAGCTCAGGTCGTCCGCTGGCGATGCGGTACCGGCGCAGGCGCTCGTCCTCCTCGCCGCTGGAGAGACTCGACACGTCGCAGGAGGAGGTGTCGAGGCGGCGCGCGGGGGAGCACTGCGCGGGGCCGCAGCGGGGGCCGCCCGCCAGAGGCATCTCCTCGCCCGACGCGCCCCCCGACAGTCTACGCATATTTTTCATGACTAAGGGCTGATTTTTCAATAGTCAGATAAATGCTAACTGACTGATAAGAGGCATGTTTTCATTGTCACTTCATACATATGACAAGTATTTATGTTCGACGTGCAACAACAACATACAGATTTTCTGTCAGATAGAATTTATCTGACTATTGAAAAGCCGGCCCTTAAAGTAAAAAAAAAGTTAATTGGGAGTGAAATACCGGTTAAATATCTCCAAGATATTGTAATAGACGTTTTGACGTGAGTTCAGAATGATCTGCGTTATTTCGTGATTATTAATATCCCTGTTTAGCTATTGATGCTATTATTTATCACAGAAAAACAGTAAACAGCAAGGTAGATAAGGTAAAGTATAAAGGATGGTGTATTTCTGTATATCTGTTTTACCATAAGAGAATAGCTAATACCTTAGCTGGAAACACCACAACCTTTACATTAATGTTGCTTTAACGTCTACCTATATTGAGTAAAGTTTGCTAATATTCGGCGACTTTGTCATTATATTCTGAAATTAGTCACGCGATGCCTGGCCTGAGTTATTCTGAACAAATAATTTGATAATGCTATTACGTTAATAGCAAGTCGTAAGCACCTTAACTCACCCTAAGTTATAAGTATACCTACCTACGCAAAAATGTCGTCCATATGACCTTTGCGTGGATCAGTACCTACCTAAACGATAAAATTACGAAGAATTACTTAGGTATTTGTTGAATTATGTTAGTACGAGTAGTTTACCATTTTTGTATAGGTCGTAATGGTTGCTATGCTAACAAAGTTTGTTCCCACTGATGCTAGACTAACTACTTTTCTATTTGTAGATATCTATTAGATTTCAAAATCACATAACTTAACTTAACTTCACAATCGCAGACAGCAGTGAACGACACGCCTTTTAATAGGTTTCTAAATATTAGTACCTTCTCAACTATTTAAAATCAATTCACCCACGACAGGGTGTTAACATAAACTTTGGTGGCTACTTTAACTTCTCCGTGTATTAAAAAAAAATAGTCAAACCAACACTAGTCGAGCAATTAACGTAAGTTACTTCCAAATTATCTCAACAATTAGACATCAATCCATCCGTAAAGAAACACTCATTGACAAAATCGCCGAGAAATCGCTGAAGTTTTCTAGCTGGATTATTGGACTAACCTTCTGTTCTCCTTGAAGTTGGTCCTCCTCTTGAAGCACGGCTTTGCGAAGATGCAGAAGCAAATTCTGATGAGGCAGCAGCCAAGACCTGCCGCGCAGAGCGACGGACCCACCATGCGGAGGGCCGGCGTTTTGAAACCCTGGAGGGCAAACATATAGGTAACATATGAATTACTAGTGGCCGCCCGCGACTCCGTTCGCGTGGAAGTCGGTTTCTCGTGGGAATTAAAAGTTTTCCCGCGGTAAAAAGTACCCTATATGTTTTACTGAATGTCATTTTTTTTAAATTCCTTTTTTTATTTCCCAGATGAATCAATTTCCAGGTGAACTAAAACCAAATTTTCATAAAATATTTTTTTGTTACCCATATTCTCATAATACAGATATAGCTATGCCAGATTCTCAGAATACTTTTTTTTGTTTCCCTTCGTACCATTTTCCAAATGAACGAATACCAAATTTTTATAATATTTATATACAATCATATTCCTGATAAACTATTGACAGATTTTCATAATCTTTTTATTTGGTTCCCATACAATTGTGTTTCAGCTTAGTTAACTATTGCAATGGGAGCCGCTCCTTTTGCATTACGTCGATTGTCCCAAAATCGTTCGTCATACATAAATTGTCATAATCATCAAAAAGCATAACACACATGTCGCAAAATTTATCCTATGCATAACTTTTGAATGGCAAAACAGTCTATAGGCATATTATTCTTTAGCATAATGTATAAAATTCCTAATTTCAATTGGCATAACATCCTCATCATCATTCCTAAAATGCTTTATCTTGATTTGGTTTGTCATAACTACTTATAGGAAAAGCTAATTTTATTTGGCATGTTTTAGGTCGAACAAATTATTAAAATTATAATTTACAATTTTGGGTATGCGCTTTTTGTTCTATTAAATATTTTTGTAATATTAAAATAATAGGTACGACGACGAGCGAAGCGAGGAGTGTGAGGTTGAATGGTGACCACACAGTGCGCAAGCCGAGCGAGCGAAGCGAGCGTACCTCGGCAGCGGTCGACGAGGCGCCAAAACCGAAGTTATTTTCTAAAAGTAGAGTGCCATTTAAAATAATACTAGGATTTAGTTGTTCTAGATATCGTTTATTTGAATTTAAAGAATCTTGATTTTAAAAATCTAGATATTGTTTGTCTGGATATCAATTAACTGAATTTCAAAAATTTGTGTTTTAAAAATCTGGCTTATGTGCATATGGATATCGGTTATCTAGATTTCGCGCATTTAGATTTCGTGTGTCTGGAACTCATTCGTCTGGATTTTAAAACATCGTGCAAATGAATAAATGGGTAAATGAAATTCGGAGTTGCGATTACTTATATGGCAAACAAAACTTCGAAATTCTAAAAAACGGGATTATGAAAAAATGACCAAGCGTTTTCTGGATTATGAAATTCGGAATATTAAAATTAGGGATTAAGATAGGTAACCTACAAATTTATGTCAGGTCAAAGTTTAATGATTCTTCTATGAAGGTAATCTTCATTAGTATAAAAATAATAAAGAGCTTAGGGTGTCAGCAATTAAAAAATCCTGCGTATCGTTAAAGTTTTAGTTTTAACTAGCACACAATGATGGTACAAGCCAATCATTACAAAATATCACAATTACAAAATAGTTTGACAAAAAACTACTTAGCAAAAACGATTACAGTTCCAAAATCCAGCAAAGTACGTTTTGGAAGCTTCCGCCATAAATCTCAAACAATTTATTACAGTCTGCATTAGTAACGAAGTTACCTTGCATATTGCACTGTTATCACAAGAAAATCTAAGTTAAATATCTTACCGTCAAACTCTGTCTGCCATTATTGTATTATTATAGAAACTACGGATTACGTATTCATAACAATAACTATCAGTTAAGTTAAACTTGTACCAGAAGTTGTGTGAACACGAAACTTTATATTAGCTTAACAATCTGTTATACGAAGATTATAACTAACTATAACAGATAACTCGCTAAGTTAACATAACTAAAATAAGTGCTGGGGATCTTCACGATGAAACTTTTATTTTAAAGTTAACTTATGCTAAGCAGTTCACAAATTCGACGAGTATTGGAAAAGGCTCTTGAGTAGCTTAAAAGATTTTTACGTCTAAAGGAAATGAGAAAGTTGCCTTTCAAATTGCAAATAATATCTTAAACAGCCTAAAATGTTATTGCCTATTGTAAAACAGGGGTTTAAAATACTTGAAGTCAACTAATCAAGTAAAGTATCATTTACGATTTAAGTTTAAATCTTCATACTTTTAAGACAACGAAACCTTATTCGACAGCGATTGAACTACATTGTCTGTTGATTTCAACAAAATGTTTTATCAAGTTTTGGCTACAGTCCAATTGCATGGCATATCAACGTTGTTAATCGATTTAAGGAGATAGAGAAAATAGGTACCAGCTGAAGCAGGTAAATGGTGACATGGGCCTTGACCCGTTTTTTCTTAGAAATTGTTTGTAAACTTGTGTACGGAGTTATTATTGTATCCTACGATGGATTATTCATGAGCAATTGAAAGACTTTTTTGTTGGAAACTTTGTGTGAAAGTTACATTAGTAAGTTTGATTTTTAGTGTGCCAGAAATAAAATACCGATGTCACATATCTGTAGGGTTACGGCCGATGTTACTACAACATTTTACTAACACTTTAGCTCTATACACAATTACATTTACAATTATTACACAATAAAAAACACATCGTATTAGAGAAATTCTATGAATTGTGCTATTGACATTGAAAGTTAACTGTTACAGTTATAATCAAAAAATCACTAACTGCAATTCTAGAATTTTGTATGTAGGTATGCCATTGTCTATTTGTAAGAACAGAACTTTAGAAGAATATCTTATTTCATTTAAAAAGAACAAGAAGGATGCTTGATTTCTATGAACAGTTTTAGCAAATAAAACTAAACTGTAATTTCTTACTAAAGAGTGGAAGAATGATTTTGCATCCCATGTGGCTGATGACCTTTGCTCTATTTAAAGACAGAACGACAATAAACATTCACAAACGGAACACATTTTTTTTGTAACATATTGAAAATCTAACTTTTTTTATACTTACTAACATAGTCAATTATGACTATAAGTGGAAATCGACTTTAGATCCGGTAGCCAATATTGATTTAACCACATTCAAACAAATTCTATGCAGAGGTAAGATGTAATACCTATGTCATCATGAGGCCTATTCGATGAATTTAAAACTATCGAAAAGTGTTACCTACAAAAAATACTTTAGGCTTCAAAAATGTCAAAGTGAGGATAAATGTCACGGTACCTTGGGATAAATGTTACGGTACCATGGGATAAATGACACGGTACCTTGTCGCCAGTGCCCACGAAATACACCACCAGCCCCAGAGCCAGCGTGCCGAGCCCGGCGTACAGCAGCCGCGCGACCCCCCACGGCTCGCCCGCGGCGCCCTCCGGCTCGCCGTCCGACTCCGACGACGAGCCGTACGACGCGTCGCGCACCTGGGGTTTAACAATCATCATCATCATTATCATCATCATCATCATTATCATTATCATTATTATCATCATCATCATTATCATTACATAGTATAAATCCAAGTCGCTAATTCTGTCTGTTTGTATGTTTGGCTGATAACTCCTCCTAAACCAGTTGAGGGATTTAAATGCGGTTTTCACCATCCTTTAGGTAATTTTTTCATTTAAATTTGTAAATACAGAACATTCAGAAAAAGTTTTTTTAAGTTAACTAAAATTCAATGTGTCGGGAACAAGTCGCCCAAAATTACACCATTGCGAAGCCACCACTAGTATAATATATAAAAAACACATATTCCATGTTTTGGAGGTGGCTTTGGGTTTAGGGATACTTAGCTGCATACTGAATTTATTTACGATTTGATAACAGCAAAAGAATAGTTCAAATTGTTTCGGAATATAACCTACGTTCAAAGGTGGCACCAATAAAATAGATTGGCAGAAGATAACTTTGTAGTCGTTTTTTCCCTTGTAATAGCTTAGGCTTGGTGCAGTAATTCTAGCTAACCTAACCATAACCACATTATAAAAAATATAACCAAACTCCCCTTAACTCTAGAGAGTTATCCAAAAAACCCAGTTTAAAAGCACCCACCCTGTTGTTCCTGATCCACTTCCCCTTCTGATCCCTCCTGGCGCCGGGATGGTCGCCCAGCACGGAGCAGCGCCGCGCGGCCCCCCCCGCGCCGACCCCGCCCGCGCCCACCGATATCGCCGCCGCCTCCTGCCATGCTGCGCGCCCGGCGGCACACTGAAATGGTTTAGTGAGAATTGAGAAAAATAAGTTGTAAGTGGCCAGTAATAAATTGTAAGTGGCCAGTATCGTAAAGAGGCTGGACTGGGATGGTTCAGAGTAACATAAGAAAAAGAATCTGTAAGTGGCCTGTGTCGTAAAAGAGGCCGTAATGGAAGAGGTCGGGAGGAAAGAAAAAGGAAATGGTTGTGGCCAGTGTGAGAGGGGTGGCTGAAAGGACGGCCTGTAAACTTACCAAAGAGTTTAGGTTATATAAGTGAGAGTTCTGAAGAAGTTGTAGATGGCCAGTGTTACATTGGTTTTTCATTTTGAAACTTGGTTTCGGGCTGGTTTCGATATCATAATTAACATTTTTAAAAAACATTTTGTTTATATTTTAAGACTATCATGATTTTTATTATTTACTCTATGTATTGCTCCGTTACCATGGCACATGAAATTGTGCCGAAATATCGGAAAATATCAAAAGAATATACCTAATCATGGTAAATATCCTGTTCAAAGTATTGTAAATAATATTTTATTTACTTGAAAAAAGTAAGTTACATTACATTAAGGTAATAAGTTTTTTTTGCGAGGCCGGTATATTACTTAACAGTTAAATTGCAAGTATTAACCTTATACAGGGTCTGTCGTAATGAATGGATAACCCGTTACCTACAGTTGATCCGGATGTGAGGCTATAAGAAAATGGTGTCTTCTTGCCAGGGTTGTCAACCATAAGAAAATGGCGTAGACTTTTAAACTTTTTTATAAATTTCGCTATTTTTTTCATTTATTCCGCTGCCATTTCTTCAAATTTTGATATATTTGTATATTTTTTTAGTATTATACTCCTGAAGATATGTATTATGTAATTTAAATACAATTTTAGGTGTTATTCACGTTGAACATTATCAAAATTCTCATTTTAAGAAAAACATTTCCAATTTTTTTCTTTATGTCAACTTTTGATCATCTCCTGTGAAAAAAAAAGTGTATGACGTTATAGCTGCCCATGATCTTAATAAATTGTCTAGTATGTGTAGATTCTAAAAAGGTATAACGATGTGTACTTTACTAGCAACATTAAGTTACAGCAGTGAGAACACTAATCAAGGTCAGAATTTTTATTTTTCAGGTTATGTTATAAATGGTTGTGAACCATCGTCATAATGATTTTATTCTATCAAGATACTTTGCAAAAACACTATCGGGCTATTAAAAGGATAATCAGAAGAAAGCCCGGTTGTTTTTGGGAAAAAAATAATATTACTTCACGATAATAATGTAATGAAAATGTACAAATGAAAATTGTTGTGCTCTAATAGTTACATGCGACAAACATGTTGCGACAAGTTTATTCGAAATTGAAACGGATTTTAAAAATCGAACAAAGTCCACATTTCAAAGAGAAGTGGAAAAAAGTGGAAGGAAATCGTCCTTTCATAAATGCATTGTTTACTCTAATGAACACACGGTAATCAGGATGACGCACATTTGGATGTCTTTCACTATAAACACAAGCAGCTCTATTGGTGTTGTCATTACATACACCGTAAATGTAATGCATGTTTGCGTATTCGGCCGGCGTCTATTGTTGCGGCATGATACACAAACTACACAAAAACGTTTCAATCGATAGCACAACACAATGTCCGTAAATGTGAGCAAAGTCATAAGTATCACCACGTTATCAAGTCCAAATCACAAGGAAAATCAAAGTCCGATATTAGAAAGCAGTAACAAATTGACGAAAATAAAGAGAATAAAAGCACATCCGATGGTCAAAATTACACTGATGTGATGTAATGTACCCTTTTCTTTGTAATGCGGTCTTTGTTCGATTTTTAAAATCCGTTTCAATTTCGAATAAACTTGTCGCAACATGTTTGTCGCATGTAACTATTAGAGCACAACAATTTTCATTTGTACATTTTCATTACATTATTATCGTGGAGTAATGTTATTTTTTTCCCAAAAACAACCGGGCTTTCTTCTGATTATCCTTTAAGTGGCCCAATAGTGTTTTTGCAAAGTATCTTGATAGAATAAAATCATTATGACGATGGTTTACAACCATTTATAACATAACTTGAAAAATAAAAATTCTGACCTTGATTAGTGTTCTCGCTCCTGTAACTTAATGTTGCTTGTAAAGTACACATCGTTATACCTTTTTAGAATCTACACATACTAGACAATTTATTAAGATCATGGGCAGCTATAACGTCATACATTTTTTTTTCACAGGAGATGATCAAAAGTTAACATAAAGGAAAAAAATTGGAAATGTTTTTCTTAAAATGAGAATTTTGATAATGTTCAACGTGAATAACACCTAAAATTGTTTTAAAATTACATAAAACACGTCTTCAGGAGTATAATACTAAAAAAAATATACAAATATATCAAAATTTGTAGAAATGGCAGCGGCATAAATGAAAAAAATAGCGAAATTTATAAAAAAGTTTAAAAGTCTACGCCATTTTCTTATGGTTGACAACCCTGGCAAGAAGACACCATTTTCTTATAGCCTCACATCCGGATCAACTGTAGGTAACGGGTTATCCATTCATTACGACAGACCCTGTATATGCCCGGTGCTGGAAGAGATTAGTTGTTGCATAAGTTTACGGCGGCTGCGGTAATTCTGTAACGGGTTAGCTAAACTTGGATACAATTTATTTTGCCTGGTAGTCGTTTTGCAAACAATAAAATACTTATTTTGGCAAAAAATTGTAAATGACCAGGCAATTACATTGCAGATAATAGAGCAAATGATTTATTTAGAAGCAAGATGTATGTAGTATTTAGTGAATGTTCCTTCCAAGACAGATTAAATATTAATATTTTAAAACTCATTTTGGTAATACGATTAGTTATTATTATGCAGAGTCACATACCCAAACTCTTCTCCATGCAATTCATATAAAAAATCACCGCATCACTTTACTTTGGTTCAGGAGTTCAATGGTTCATTTATCATTTTAAGAGCCTTCTTGCAAGTCCCTGACATTAATTACGATCAAGTATCAACTTAATCACATGAAGCGATCCCTTGTAAGCCTCTTCCTTAAGCTTGAGTTTAGTATACGCCGTGTCTTTACGAGATATTACCATGGAAGGTCGAAGGGATAGCCAAGCTAAGGGCTGTTCAAGGATTGTTTTTAGGTAATTCTGTACCTAGTGCAAGTACCTACGGTACTTGTGTTATCAATTTCAATCAAGTTGTTTACAATGTGCGCGTTTATTAAAAATAAGGTAAAGGCACCTATTTCCGTTAATACCACATGGAACCCAAACCCGCGGTAAATAGAAAAACTAAGTTTTTTTATAGTTTCCGTCATATATTTAGACTTTTTAGTTCTTCAGCCTTAAGATAATTTAATTTAAGAACAGATTTGAGTGCTTATATTATTATAAACACGCAAAACATATTAAATAAAAAAGTATTTCGCTGTGGCGAGCGAGGTAAAAGGATGCGCCATACATTTTCACGCCGTAACGTTCAATTTACGAGTACAAGAGGAGTGATTATCATTCTAGTTCTGGCAGGAAAGGTCGGTTTTTAAATATTAATTCAATAGTCAAACGTTTAATCTTTAAGTTTTTGTTAAAAAAATATGCATAACTAGCTTACTTTTTAAGAAATTTTGAGTTGAAAATACATCGGCATTACCGTCCTTTTTTTGTACCGATTCCTTATCCCGTGGTATACCTCGGAATAAGGAAATCATGGAGTTCATTTCATTTTAATTTTTTCGTGATTCTTATAAATTAAAAAAATTGGTTAACATTGGGTTAAAAAAACCAATTCCGTGTTAGTGTTTTGAATATATTTCACATATTAAATAGGAATCAAAATATATGACCAGAGTAAAATTCGATGATTTTTTCCAAAACGTAACCAATATTGTAATTGTAATTGTAATAGGATTAAAACCTATGTTCTAGTACCAATTTCTTTTCAGAATTATCAATTTTAATTCATTTTTTTATATTTAATAAAATAATCACTTTGATTTTTAAATATTATAAAACATGTATTACTCGGATTTAGAAATATTAATTTTCGAGTAGGACCGTTATTCCGAGCTATATACCACGGAATTAAGTTATATGGGAAATAAATCGTAACGTAATGCTGTGCTACTTTTCCAATGTAATGAGACCAAACATAATGCATAAAATTATCAATATTTTGTTAACTTATGGCTCTTATTTATATGAACTTTAGAGAGTTAAATAAATTTAAAAAATATTGGCTAAAAATTCTATCAATAATAATGATAAATATTATTATTTATAGAATTTTTGGTTAATAATTCCGTAGAATCAATAAGCAGAGTAAGTCACGTAAATATTTCATCATAATTTGCGTAATTTGCTGCATAAGTACATAACTATTAAAGCGGGCTTTCTCTACAAATCCATACCTCGGAATTAGGTGCCCAACTACCGCGGAGTTAGGATTTTTACCGCGGAATTAGAGTTTTCTGGCTTAGCCTACATTTTGCTTAATTTGAAATATAAACCCATTGATAACTGAAAAAGTATTTAAATATTTGTAAAGAATATTAGATCGTCCATCTTATAAAGTTATATTATTACCCTAAACCGCGTTTTTTATCCCTAATATCACTGTTCCTTTCTTAATGATGCAAAAATACCGCGGAATTAGGTGCTTTTACCTTATCGACCCCATTGTCAAGGCTCTGAAAAAAATATAATTTTACAATTTTGACGACGCTAACGGGAAACCACGAAAACACTTGCACTGCTGATAACTTATACTGCTGAAAACACTTGCACTTGCACTCTCCAAGCAGTTTGGTGAGAAATATCAACAAAAGTTTTTGTAAAACAACCCTATTATTGTGTAACCTGCTAAAAGTATCCTTATCTCAATAAAACAACTAAAGTTTTAATATATAAAAAGATTTCCCTATAAATTCTGGGTAAAAGTAAAAACTTTAACCTCCTGGCCTAATTTTTTTCATATCAACATTTTTAACGAATTTTTCTACAGTTTCATTCGTAACTTTCTTAAACTCAGTACAACAATAAGCTAAGACCTGCCGATGACATCCAAACATCAATACCTCGTTACCGCCAACGTTTCTGATACGCGCCGTGTTTGAACCTGCCTTAATGTAAAAATAATGCCCCTTTTATTGACCGATTCGGTAGACAAGAGCGTTTATAAAGCCACTTTCACACTTAGCGCTTCAACGCGTAAGTATAAGTTGATGGTATCTCACTTGATAATGTTATTGACACAATGTTAGGGAAATAATGTTAAAATAATGACGTGTGACCTCCTAGTCTTCTGCGGTTACTACTCTGATAGGTAAAACAACTTTATTTTATTTTATTGTGCTACCTAACATTTTTGACGGTTTATAATAACTAAAAAAATAACTATATTAAATGTTTACAAAGTGTCCCCTTTAGATATATCTACAGTTATTTCAAATGATGCAGTTTTTGCAATACAAAATAACTGTAGGTAGGTACTTGATGGTCAGTTGAGTGGTTAAAACCTTTTTAGTCCATGAAACTTAGTAGAAACTAGTTTTCACTGCTTCTAAGTTGGAGCACTTGCCATAAACACGAAATCCCATCAACATTAAAGTTAAGCCAATCTGCAATAACTTTTAATGCAACTCCAACCAATAAAACCTTCATTTCATCAATCATATAACAAAATCCTTACTGCCATCAGCTAATAAATCGCAATATAAAATCTGTAATTTCTTTAACATCATTTGAACATAACAATTACTTTCCTGGTTGTATCGTGGTCATTTCGGAATCGGGGCACGATTTCGATACCTTTCAAAATCGGAAAATACGACCGCCGGGTGGCGAGCGGTAATGCCACTTTTAGTGTTGGTGTCAATATTTCATACCGTGTTTACCTAGGACTGGTATTGTAACACATTAATGTAAGAGATTTGAGTGCTGGCCTGTTTTTTTTATTAGTTCCATGTTTTGTATAATAGGTATAGAGCTAGCTTCAGAATCATGCATCTGTGGGTAAAGCAACATTTTTCACGCTTTAGGTACCTAATAGCTGATTAAATTTTCTCATACTTACTTAACATAAATTTTCAGAACTTGAAAAAAATATAAAATTTGTGACAATATTAAATTTAAAAACACCTACTTTGTAATATAAAAGAAAAACATTTTCCTGAACTTAACGCTTTACGTATTATATTTTACGTCGTATAAAGATGGTGGGTAGGCAGTAAAAACACTGAGGTTGGCTATAAACTGGGCCCTTACAATAAACGTGGAGCAAATTCATTTTATTTGTCATACACGTTGTAAAATTGTGTTATGTTCAATCTGGTTTAGTAGGTTTCTGTGCTTTGTTGTTAAGTTATAGTTCAAGATTGGCAAGATTTTTATATAAAACTAGTGATTAGTGACAAATTAAGTTTTTATTTTAGAATAAAATTTCTGATTGTTTTTTTATTTACAAACTTAAGTGATAAAATTACCTAAAAGATGGTGAAAACCGCATTGAAATCCGTTGCGTAGTTTAGGAGGAGATAGCGGACAAACATACAAACAGACACGATTAGCGACTTGGATTTATATTATGTAATGATGATAGAGCCAAAGTACGTTAGTAGGTACATGTTAGCAAATGCAAGAAGGCATATGTTCTGACTATTACTTTACCTAAAAAGCTTAAGTTGCAAGAATATAAAGCAAAAGTCAGCAATTCTTTGTATTCTCTTAACGGCGCGCAAAAAAGTTACTTATTTTAACATAATCCCTAATCCCTACTTCCCTACTTCCCTACTAATATTATAAATGCGAAAGTAACTCTGTCTGTCTGTCTGTCTGTCTGTCTGTTACGCTTTCACGCCTAAACCACTGAACCGATTTTGTTGAAATTTGGTATGAAGAAAGAACTGAACTTGGGAAAGGACATAGGGTACTTTTTACCGCGGGAAAACTTCTTATTCCCACGGGAAACCGACTTCCACGCGAACGGAGTCGCGGGCGGCCACTAGTAATATTATAAATGCGAAAGAAACTCTGTCTGTCTGTCTGTCTGTCTGTCTGTCTGTTACGCTTTCACGCCTAAACCATTGAACCGATTTTGATGAAATTTGGTATGAAGAAAGAACTGAACTTGGGAAAGGACATAGAGTACTTTTTACCGCGGAAAAACTTCTCATTCCCACGGGAAACCGCCTTCCACGCGAACGGAGTCCAGGCGTCCACTAGTTGTTACTATTTCCAAGTTCTTACTAATAAAATATATAGTTTTACTGTATCGTTTCAGTTGTTTTAGCAACAATTAACTCATTGTTTTTGTGAGTTTAATTATTAAAAAAATATGTCACTCCTGAACCAAAACTGTACCTGTAAAAATATATGATAATATGCCCATAATATCTATAACAACATCTTTGCTACAGATACAAGACGGCCAGGGCTGCAGCTGGAGTCGAATTTGAAGTAGGGCAGCATTAGTTACAGGTAGGTAAGGCGGAAGTAAAAAAAATACTATAGAAGCACGGGCCCCCAAATCGATCATAAATATTCAATAGCTATTCGTATCATTTTTTTTATCTCAAACTATGAACAATCAATTTAATTTTATTAAGGCCCAATTGCAGGAAACGTTTTAACCTCGGGTTAGCTTCGGGTTAGCTAACTCAGGCTTAAATGGCGCCACCATCGATTGTAACTACTTCTAATTACAATCGATGGTGGCGCCATTTAAATCTGAGTTAGCTAACCCGAGGTTAAATCGTTCCCTGCAATTGGGCCTAAGTAACTTAGTTTTTTTTTTTAAGGTACGACATTGTGTTTTCAAGTTAAGGCATTGCCCCAAGCTTTATCATGGCAAAAGCCTTTCCCAAGATTACCCTCCAATTTTTTATAGCACGATCTAAACAACAAAACAAAAGTAAAATTTGACTCACTATACCTACTTCTTTGATTTACATAATATTTAAATTTCAAGCTTGCCGTTCCATGTTGACCTGGCTAATACAGCTTGATGTATGCAAATAAAATTATATGCTAATAAAAACAAAAAAAAACGTTTTCACGGCTAGAGGAAGCGGAAATGCATGAGTGTGGCACGAAGGCTTCTAATTCGGCGTTCCACATTTAGTTTTTTACATGCCTTATTTGTTTTAAAATAGAATTTAGGTACGTGTAGTTTTGTTTTCTATTAATTTAAATTATTTTTCAACACACTTGTTCAGAAAGTGAGCCTTATAACATCGTTTTAGGGCTATAAACTGACCTAATGCATAATACAACGATCCCTACAAATTTAAGGTAGTGCCATACTCCAAATTATATGATAGTAAACAGAGCATTTTCACTTGGACGGGTAATACATTTTTTTTGTAACAACAAAGAGGTTTTGTGCCACTGAAAATCCATTTACATATTTGGAATATATAAATGTGTACATATTTAAAAAAACAATGATTATTATCAAATAAGTGATAATAAACAGTAATTTGTTACAAAATTATTGTATTTTATCTCAAAAAATAAATTTTGAAATTGATTGGTGCGTGCAAAAAAAAGTTGCGCCTCATCTTCCGAATTCTTTATACATATTTTGTTTACATTGCATTTGTTGCTGTGTAGAAAACTATTTATGCAAAAAATAATTGTTTTTTCCTCGCAAGTGTGTTGAAAAAGTGCGAATGGTACTCGTGAGCAACATGTTCAATAGACACTTGGCTGATTAACGCAACCCTCAGCCTCGTGTATAATGAACAACTTGTATCATAATATACTATATCAGGTTCTAAAAGAAAGACTATTAAACTAGGTCTCTCTATTAAACTAGGTAAGCGCAGCTGTTTATTTGTATATGAAAGTGATATGAAATAAAACTTGTTGACATATGGCTCCTTAGAAAACAGTCACTAAAACCGTGATGTAACCAACCAACAAACAAAGAGTAATTTTTTCAAAAAATATTACAACAATAAATTTAAGTTATACCATTAAACAGTAAATTTGTTGCAAAAGTCTTCAAAAAGCTCAAAATTGTCATTCATCTGTAAATGTTTGGCTCGTAACTTAATGGGCAATCTGATAATTTATTAGGGCCTTTTTAAAACATTTAAACCATATACCTACATCAATAACTAGCTTTCTGGTCGTGGTTTCCGTCCCGTTTAAAAAAAAAAACTCTTTATGAAAGAAAGGAAACATGATATAGTAAATATTCATATGACAAAAATGAAAACAAAGTGCTAAGGGTATTTGGGGAAAGCTTAAAAATATTTTCCAAGCGACTGCAAGTGGTATTAAATTAATGATTGTACCTATAGCATAAATCCACTTTTTGCTATAATAATGTAAAAATGCTAAATTGTATACCAAATGTATCGCGTGTCGTAAGATTCTCAATCATACTGTGAAATACTGTAGTAAATTGTAGAGCAAAGCTAAAAAGGTATCCATCGATTCAAATGGTTTAAAGTTTATTAACAAAATAATATACTATTTGATAAAATACTTATATGTTTTAATACAGTTGACATAAGTTTATACAAAGGGGTTATACAAAGAGAATGAAATAATAGGCAACAATATGGCATCGTGATAAAAAATTGTAACGTGATATTTAAAAAATTTAAAGGATTGAAAAGTGATATTTGTCTCTTGTGGTCAATGCTCACTCATTAGCTGATGGCCCATGAGCGATAGTTTACACTAGTGGCCGCTCGCGATTCCGTTCGCGTAGAAGTCGGTTTCCCGTGGGAATGCGAAGTTTTCCCGCTGTAAAAAGTTCCCTTAATTCTTTCATACATACATTTTTGGTATCTAGAACCGTTTTCGCGGCGCATGTAACGGAAGAATAATTTTTCACATTTTTCATTATTTCTTCGCTCCTTATAGTTGCAGCGTGATGTTAAAGCAGCCTAAAGCCTTCCTCGATAAACGGTCTATTCAACACAAAAATATTTTTTCAATTCGAATCAGTAGTTCCTGAGATTAACGCGTTCAAACAAACAAACAAACAAACTCTTCAGCTTTATAATATTAGTATAGATTGCAAATTAAATTAAAACTAGAGATGGGCCGAGTACTCGGTTTATACTCGGTACTCGGCGTACTCGGCGGGTTTTTTGGTACTCGGTACTCGGCCGAGTAACTCGGTATACGAATGCCGAGTACCGAGTACCAAAAAAGTAATATTTTTTGTTAAAAGAAAGCAATATATTTAGGTAGATATAATTGAAACAACAGTGTTAATCAAAACGTACTGATTGAGGAAATCTTTGACATCCTCAAGTAATAGAATCAAAATTGTGCTAATGCATGAGTACTAGTGAGACAAAATTAAAGGAACAGTAATAAAAATAATCAATATTTAAAATTTAATAAATGTAAATTATGATGCCTTGTTTGGTGCCCTGTCCACCATTTGCCAACAAATTTTCTTCTAATTATACTTGTGTTCGTTTGTACTTGTTTACGCGCGCGAAATTGAGAATTTGATAGAACCGAGTTACTCGGCCGAGTACTCAGTTAAAAAAAAATTGAACCGAGTAATACTCGGTACTCGGCAAAAGTGTTACTCGGCGCATCTCTAATTAAAACACTATTTAATTTTAAAAAATGCGGAGATTACTTAAATACAAAACGGTAATAATTTTTTTTAAATACGTAAAAAAAGTTTTTGGATTTTTAACGTAACGAGTCCAGAGTCTAAATGAGAATCACAATTTGCTTTTCAGATAACTCTATAAAAATATATGAAATTCAACCTCAACAGAAGTTTAATTAATTAAATAAATGTCAGAAAGCGAGACCAAATTATGCGCGTCATCGTTTACGAAAATAAAATTATTTTCATTAATTACCCGTATTAAGCTCTGCATACGATTAATTTTTTGGGCATTTCCATATTGTGACCGACGCCGGGCGCGGTTGAATACTGCGGTCTGTGGCAACCACACATGGAAAATAGCTGCGTGAAGTTTGAAAATAATTAAAATCTGATTTTAACAAGCCACTTTTGCCACGATAATTCATTTAACAGGTTCAGTGTTACGTTGCAGTAAATTTGACTAAGCACTTTTTTAGGCGTTGGAGATTAAATATTTATATTTTAAATACCTATAATATAAATTTTGCGGGATAAATGGCTGATCCACTAACCAATGAGAGCGCAGCAATTTAAAACTATTACTACTAATTTCAACTATTTCTATTTCAACTACTATTTAAATATGCTATAGAAATTTAAGTCGTATCTATCTACATAATAAGTTCTACTTTAGCCAGCATTTGTAAGGTCTAATAAACGTGGCTGCATTTATCAAAGTACATAGCAACAGTGGAGCTTCACGTTACCAGGTCACTAGTTTATTGTCTGTCTACCCCCAACGGCCCTTTGATCTGTGTTGTATATCAATGTATAGTAGGTATATATAGACAATCGTGGACAATTGATATAAAAAAGGGAAGATAGCTGTTATATAATTTAGTAATGTATGTAGGGGGGATAAGGGTGAATATGGAAAGAACGACATAAGGATTGGAATTTTATAGGTACCTAAAGAAGAGTGGAGGATGATTTCATGGTTGCCAGATGGTATTAGGTTCTTTAAAGGCGGCGGTAGGCATATTTCATAAAATGACATATTTTTCACAAGATTCGTTTTTCACTCTTCATTTTTTCAATATACGGACTTAATCACCCACATAGGTATACATAGATGAATATCATGACCTAATAATATTTTGTTACGAAACAGCTTCGATAAGGCTTTGCGTATCGACTGTAAGAAATAATAGATACTTTAATACGAACTACTCTAGTTAGAACGAAGATTAAATAATAAATCTCTGGACTAACACACCAATTATGTGGCCCCAAAGTAAGTAGCAGTAAGCACTTGTGTTATAAGTACCTGCCACATAATGGACTAGGGGAGAACCTATTTACATCCAGAATCGAGCTAATGTCGAAAAGCCCATTTTACGAAATTGGCCCGAACCGGGGATTGAACCCGGAATCATCCGCTTAGCAGCCCGGTATATATACCGCTGCACCACAGAGGTCGTCTAAATTCCAGCCTCAGCAGCCTTTTACTAATCATGGACAAAGCTAATCAAATTGTTGCTGACTACTATTCAAAACTGAATTGTTCGCATTTCATCATTTAATAACGGCACAGCGTTTGATTCAATTACTCATCGCCGCGGTAATGATAGTCATTTGGTTTGGAATTGCAAATTTCATTATAGGTACGCATTTCATATGCATTTTGGTTCGCAATATTACCACACAGAACAAGCTTTCACTGATTTGATTGAAGTAAATCAAATATGCGGACCCTTTGTGTCAGTCTGGAGATTTTATTTATGTATTTTGTATTTTCTTGAAAACAATATCCAGTTTGGATATAAGGGTGCAATTAATTTAATTTAAATTACTAAACATTTTCTAGCTTTAACTTATTTAAATAGTGGTATACTTATTAAAAACTGCTAAACATTTTATATTACACATTTTTTTTTATTTTAATAACGAATTGAATAAAACTTATTTATTTCTGATGCTAGAGTAGGACTGAGCATAATAAAACAAAAATACTTACTTTATTTATTTTCAAACCATCTTGTGTTTTATTTGCATGAAACTAAACACTATCGATTGAGCCTATCGATACGACCGCATAGCGCAGTCCTTGACATATCTACAAAGGTAAACTAGTGCTAATATTTTTTCTAATTTATTAAAATGTTTTGTCAGTACTTTTGTCTATCGTGACTGTTTGGCGGTTGGGTGTCACGCGATTCGCAATTTCTGGAACAATTCAATAACAGCCATACAAGAGGCTAACTGAGTTTTGGCATTTATGTGTCTATGGTTAAATGATGGTGTAATGACAAAACTTTTATACTTGACTTGAAGATAAAACGGTGGTTATAGAAGCCTGTAAGACAACTTTGATCGTGATTTACATTACATATTTATAGTTTTATGATTTTCTTATTAAAAAAACGTTATTAATGTGTCCGAATTCATATGGTTATCTTGGTTTTTATTTTAATAACTACGTAGGTAAATAGAAAAATTAAAAACCTCAACACCTTACTTTTTACCACTTTCTACGATGTTTAACGAAGAAATCAGAAATGCCTTGCGCACTTGCATTTTAACCCTAAGCGAAGTGTCTAACACTGGATGAAGCCTTTAGGAAATATAAGAACCTACATAGCAGATAGACCAACTATTTTATATCGGCTCTCTTTTGTTAAAAAAATCAGTGCAGGAATTTAACCAGTCAAGCTCCCTTTTAAAACGCTTATGTATAGCTGTAAGTAACTCCCAAACATCAAATCTTTAACTTTGTAGTTAACAAAGTTATGAAAGCGAACCAACTTAGCTAGTTTTAGAGAGGTACTATACTATACTGCATGTGTAAGCAGTGTAAATGAGGCCAACTTTGTTTGTTGTTCAAGATGTAAAACAATCTTGATACACCGGGATTCTTTAGTGGCCTTCACTAGTTTAGTTGGTTGGTTTAGCATGTATTCTTGAGCCTAAATAGTTATTAAATGCACTAACCCAGAAAACTCAATCTAAAAAAGTATATAAGGATTAAAAAGTATTATTCGCTGTTTAAAATCATTGCTCACACATAAACTGATGGTTCAGGTGCGATTATTAACATTGCAAATTAAATTAAATCACTATTTAATTTGAAATCATCGCAAAATGTGATAGTAAAAATACAAATTTGTTGAATTATGTAAAAAAAAATGTTTTTAATCATAAAAAATAAATGCCCAGATTTTGCTTTCAGAAGCAGTCTTTTACACCCCGTATAGTTGTTTTGAATGTTTTAAAAATGTGGGAAACAAAGGTGTAGTTGTAGTAAAATTTATTTGTACTAATATAAATCCCCGGTAAGTAATGTTTCGAATTGAATAAATTTGTTGGTCCTGAACAGTCATCTTATAGGAGCAAAGCAAAACTGGAAAAAAACTGGAAAAGTTTCCTATGTGCGCTACGTAAACGTTGAAAGTTAGACAGAAATAAAAATAGATTTTAATAGTTTTTTATGTAACTTCTTAGATTTACGGGATAATTATTACTTTAAATTGAACTTTTTACGGGTTTTTCCGCAGGGCATAGCTAGCATGGTATAGATGAATCACTATTTTCCGTTTTTATTACGATGTAAATAAATAACGATGATAAAACAACATTTTTTGATATCAGTTGCCGTATGAAGAGTTATTCGAACCATTCTTCTTATATGGTTGCCTGAATTTAGTTACAAAAGGGGTTCCGTATTTTTTTGAAATCAAATGACACAGGAGGATGCAATTATAAAAAGGTTGATTTGTAAAATTTATTTTTTGATTTACTTAATTAAAAAACCTTCTCGAAAAGAACAGATGGAGACTTTCCTTATAAATAGTGGCCGCCCGCGACTCCGTTCGCGTGGAAGTCTAACCTATATAACTTTACAGTTATATAGGTTATATATCAGAATAATATATATGGTACCGCGGGAAAACTTCGCATTTCCCACGAGAAACCGAAATTAATCAAATATGATGTATACCAAATACTCGGAATTAATTCTGATTAAACATTTATAACTTACCCGAAATAGGTCATCAAATAAGTGAAACTCTAACCACTGATTAATTAAGCTATATTCTTGCAACGGCTATAAAATTCAGCTCTCAATAAGCACAAAACTATGTATTTTAATTCAACGTCGACCTCACGAAACTTGTATTAAAACTTTTGCTTTATCATTCTCGAATAAAACAGAAGGGTCAGCGCTTGATGGTCGATCAGGCGATTTCAATCTATAATTCTTACGGAATAGGGCTGGTTATCGGTTGTTTTCAGAATCGTATGTTTGAAGAAGGCTTGAACGCGGTAATAGCTTCCGTAAGTTAGCCGAGTGGGAAATAGTAGCAAACGAGCCTTTTATATAGATATGTCAGTTTAACTGATGCGAAGTTAAATAGCTTTCAATAAGTTTGGTTTGTTTCAAATTGCCTACCTTCTTACTGATTTGGTCGGAAAATCTTACTTATAACTAAGAAAGTTTGTTAGAGCGTATTTGTGTTTGTTTCTAATGCACGAAAAAAAGAAAATATTACATCAGTTACTAAACTTACTAGTTAAGTGGAGATTTAATATTTATTTAAGGTCAGTAAAGAATAAGCTAAGCTCTGTTTACCTATCCATATTAAATACTTTTATTAAATGTTTTTTTTTCGTTCTGATAAACCTGTGAACATCAATAGAATGATTATTATTTTAAAGTTTATGGCAATATTCACTTTAAGATTTAAGTGCAACTTTTTCTTATAATTAGCAATGTAAGCACTTAATGTTTTGCATACATTAGGTAGGTAATTTTACATTGCCATGGAACATAAACCCTAACATACATCCACTCAAAATTGCATTGTTTTAGGTCCATACATTACTGGCATGCGAGGTAGTCTAAGAGCTGACATCATGTATGAACGTTAGCAAAAATATTACCGTCACCTACAAGTATTCCTTAGCTTTCAGCTATTCTAGTGCAGTATTTTCTTCCATAAAAATATAATGAATTTGCTATATTTAATACAGCGAATGTTTATTTAAGTATTTTTCTATATAGAATGTAACGTTAAGAATCTGTTTTAGATGTATAATAATTTTATTTTAATAACTCATGCTATCCAAAAAGGTCTGTGTAACTTCATAGATTAACGCAATCATTTACATAGATATTGCTCAGAGCAATAAGGCCACCTTTTGCTTTATTTTATTAATTTCCTGTAAATATTATGTTTTTGTGCAATAAAGAGTTTTTATTTATTTATTTACATGATAAAATATAACTCAAAAAAATGTAATAATCCGTTAAAATGAGTTTAATTTCAAGTTTATGTTCAACTAGTGGGACGAATTTCGGCTGTTAATTTACACATCACAGAAAAGTACGTTACTTCAAAAAGCCACAAGTTGTTCACTGCTGAACACAACACTTCCTCTTAAAAAGATTTACTGATACTGAACAAGATTTAACAGACGTGTTGGCGAGCGCAATGTGGCGTTGTAAGAAGCCGCTACTGTCAGTCTGGTAAGTAATTAGTCGTTTCTTGCAATACCCGCGAGATTTAAGAAGTTAGGGCTATTTTAAACTGGCATTCGCATTGATTTAAAGCTATTGGTTTTAAACTATGACTATGTTGGATGCATATTTGGGCAAAGTTTAATTTGTTATGTACGAGTGTTTCGATTGTAATTATGTTGTGTTCTCTCCCTTATAGTTTCAAAATACCACAGACGCTCAGAAAGAAAGGTATTTTTATAATTCTTATCTTAATATTAAAAAGTTGTGTATTTTAACTAATCTGTTTTTTTTACCAAGCAAGTTCGTTTAATCTGCATTTAGCTCTCAGACTACCATATACCAGGGTGCAACAATTATGCATCTGTCAACAGAATGCAAGCCATACAAATTGCCTGCACGCCATCAGACTCCGTAAATAATAGACGAGCCGGATTTTAGGCTTAACAGCTTGATATTAAGCTGTAATAGAGCCTTAATTAAGACTTAACTCTAACAATTTATTGTTCCTTACGTTTATTTTTTGTTAAATAACGTTGTTAGAATTTATAGTGTAAGCGCACGGAAGTGAAAGCTTAGCATTTATTTCTGCTTTTTGTAGCTCAAGTTAATTGTTAGTTTTTGTAGGAAGCAATTAAAACTTTTTCAATATAATTTATGTGTAACGCTTAGCTGAATTCCAATGCTGCTTACGTAACTGTTATATTTGCGCAGGACACGACTGAAACAACTGGCTGCCATAAGCACACTGTTTATTTAAACGCACATACACAACATCTCTCCCCCATAGCTTACAACTATTAAATACATTTAGTTTGTACTTATATCAAATTATATTAAAGTTAAAAGAAACGTCGATAATTAACTGCAGGTAGGGTGCGTAGTAGCAATCGCGAAGTGGCACTGCCGCGCTCGGTTTCTGCCGGCGGCGCGTCGAGAGGCTGGGTATCGGGTACCGGTGGTTGGGTGTCGGAGGCCGCGGCAGGTTGGACGTCGGGTGCCGCCGCCGTCTGCTCGTCCGCTGCTGACGACGCGACTTCTGCGTCGCTGGTCGGCCTCAGCTCCGCTTCCTCCCCCGCACTGGTTTCGCGGTCACAGTCCACATTACCGCTCTTTAATATGTCGCTCTCCACATCGCCAACCCAGGGCATGTTATTGTCAAACATAGTACCTCGATACAGTGCTAATTGGTTTTTATGTTTTTTTACTGTCGCAGATGTCTTTAAGTCCTTTAATAAGTATAACACGTGGCCTTAACGTTTTATAATCTCTCCTACGTTCCAGCTGTATTTATTGTTGTTTAAAAATTGTTTGTATAAAACCTTCATACCTACACTATACGATTTCTTATTTCGACCTCCGTGATATTTAATCTGCGAACACTGTTTACGTTGTACCAAATTAGATAAGAGTGCAGATGTGGGCGGTGGTCTCTTATTCAATAAATCAAGGCGAGAACGTAATTTACGTCCAAAAACTAACTGAGCCGGTGACAGAGCTGTTGAACTATGAATTGAATTCCTATAGTCAAACAAATATTTTAACAGTTTAAGTCTACTTTCCTTCAAACTACTGCAAGATAAAAGGCAAGATTTAATGCCCTTTTTAATAATTTTAACATAACTCTCAGCCTGGCCGTTGCTGGCTGGGTGATAGGCAGGCGAAAACAAGTGGGCGATACCATTACGTTGACAAAAAAATTTAAATTCTTGGGAAGCAAAAGTAGTTGCATTATCTGATACAATTGTATGTGGAACGCCATATCTCGACATGTATTGGAATAATTTATCTATAACGTCAGAAGAAGTTGCCGGAATTTCATACACCTCGACCCATTTCGTGTGCGCGTCAACTATCACTAAATACATACGCTTATTTATTGGCCCAAGAAAATCAAGATGAATCCTATAAAACGGTACACTGGGATATGGCCACGGCGAGATGGGCGCTCGCGGTGGTGAAGGCCGCAACTTGTTACATACAGCGCAAGAACCTATCATTTTTTCAATTGATGCGTCAATATTTGGGAACCATATCCGGGACCGAGCTTCAGCTTTCGTCTTTACAATACCTAAATGTGAATTATGAAGCTCTGACATAATTCTGGACTGCAGGACCTTTGGCAGTACTATTTTATGACCGCGTAACATACAACCGTCTTCCATAGTTAGCTGAGATTTGCACAAAAAATAAGGTTTTAATTTGTTATCTAACACCTTCCGAGGCCATCCATTTATTATATATTCCTTTACGATACTAAGCACTGGGTCATTAGTCGTTTCTGATCTTAAAACATCGCGGGTGACAGGCAAACTATTGTCTGTTACGAAATTAATATAAGACGCTCGGTCATCGGTCGGCGGCGGCGGCGGCGCGCCCGCGCACTTGCCTGCGTGGTCCCCCGCCTCCCCCGGGCCCGCTCCCGGTAAGCCGGCGCGCGACAAATAATCTGCACTGTTATTCGCGCTCCTAACATACTCAATGCAATAATTATATCCACTCAGGAACAACGCGTATCTTTGCAATCTGTTAGCAGAGACTTCTGGGATTCCTTTATATGGGCCAAAAATCGAAATCAATGGCTTGTGGTCAGTCCTTAACACAAAAGGCACCGAACGGCCGTATAAATACTGATGGTAACGCCTCACGCCGAATATAATTGCAGTAGCCTCTTTTTGTATTTGCGAATACCTTTTTTCAGCCGCGCTTAGAGTGCGAGACGCAAACGAGATGGGACGTTCTATGCCATCACTTCCTATTTGTGACAATATTGCACCCAATCCTGTGGGCGATGCATCCACTGTTAAAATTATTTTATTTTTAGGATTAAAATGTGCCAGTACTTGTTCAGATGTCAGACACTTTTTAATACTATTTAATGCATTTTCGTGTGCGCTCGACCATGACCATTTTACCCCTTTTTTTAATAAATCGTATAACGGACTTAAAATACTGGATGCATTTGGGACGAAATTCCTATAGTAGTTTACGAGCCCTAAAAAAGATTGCAAACTATTTACGTTAGTGGGAATCGGAGCGTTTGTAATGGCTTTAACCTTGTCATCTGATTTTTTTAAGCCATGTTTATCAATCGTATAGCCTAAATAATGAATTTGATCTTTAAAGAATTCGCATTTATCTTTTTGTACAATTAAACCGCAACGTTTAAGTCTCCTAAACACTTCGTGTAATCTTTCAACGTGCTCATGTTGCGTTCCTGTAATAAGAATATCGTCGAGTAAACAAAGCACGCCGTCCATGCCTGAGAGAACACAATCCATTGCCCTTTGAAAAATTGCCGGCGCACTTGTCAGTCCAAATGCCATACGAGTATATTTAAATAGTCCGCGATGGGTATTAATGCAGGTAATATTTTGGGAAGCATCGTCCAATACAAACTGATTATATGCCATAGATAAATCAATTTTAGAAAACAATTGTCCTCCGTGCAGTTTCGCAAATAACTCATGAACAGACGGTAACGGGTATTGCTCAGCAATTAATTGTTTATTTATACTGACTGAGAAGTCAGCACATATGCGTACGCTGCCGTTACGTTTTAAAACCGGAACTATTGGCGATGCGTACTCGCTATGTTCTACCGGTACTAATATCCCTAATGAGACCAATCTATTAATTTCCTCATCAATTTTGCTTTTTAAAGCAAACGCTACGGGCCGCGCTTTAAAAAATACAGGTTTAGCGTCGAGTTTTAACTGTAATTTTACCTTAAACTTATTAAATGTACCAAGTTTGTCCGCAAAAACATCAGGGTATTGGTTCTGGAATTTACTCAACATGTCTTCGCCATCAGAAACATATTTACACTGTGTCAACCCTAAATTAAAACATGTCAAAAAATCCCGCCCTAGCAGTGGAGGTCCGTTACCGCGCACCACATACACATTGAGATTATTCGTTCGCCCCGCGTACGTTACGGGTACCTGCATTATTCCGTAGCAACTAATTTCGTTTCCCAAATATGTAGTTAGTTTCTTTTTGGCTGGATGTAAAAGATAGTCTTTAAAATATTGGTCGAAAGTACTTTTGGATATAACCGTAACTGACGACCCACTATCTATTTCAAACTTTAAATGCACCCCCAGCACTGTCACTGACTCGATCAAAGGTTGACCATTTTTACATTGAATTTTAAGTAACTTACCATCATCACCATCGCTCTCATCTACACCCTTATCGTCTACATAATTAACTTTGCCGCACATATTTCGCAAATGACCTTTTTGATGACACTTTTTGCATCTGTAATTTGCGTAACGACACTTAGACGCACTGTGGTTAGAACGACCGCACACCAAACACTTATTCACTGTGTCTTTCTGATTGGAAGACTTGCGCTGGATCTGGAAGAGTTCCCCCGCCGCCGAGCGGGACGGCGCCGGCGCCGCGGCTGCTGCTGACGCGCGTGCGCTCCGCATCGCCTCCGCTAGCTCCACGGCCTTTGCAAGCGATAGCTCCGCCAAGTTCTGGGCAAACAGCTTCTCACGCTCCGGCCCTGGTGCCATGCCCATGATGAAGCGGTCGCGTAGTGATTCTTCAATGTTGCTGAACGCACAGTGAGCGCTCAGCCCGCGAAGCCGCGCAGCCCACTGCGCGTGCGACTCGCCGTCTTGTTGCGCGGCGGAGTAGAACACACTCCTGTCACTAAACCCGGTACGTTTCGGGATGAAGTGCGCATCCAGCAGGGCTATGATGTCTTCGTACGGCACAGTTTGTATTTCCTTTGGTAGTGCGAGGTCTGATGTTAACTGGTAAGTTTCATCGGCGAGTGCGCTCAGTAGTATAGCTCTTTTCTTTTGACCAGTTGAATCTGTCGTCGATGTAATGTCATTTGCGATGAACCACTGAGCTAATCGACCTTTGTAGGTTCTCCAACTTTGCACATTATGATCAAATAATGTTAAAAACCCAAATTGTGAGCTTGCCATTTTTTTTTTTTTTCAATTGTGGGTATTCTCGTCGCCACTGTTATATTTGCGCAGGACACGACTGAAACAACTGGCTGCCATAAGCACACTGTTTATTTAAACGCACATACACAACAGTAACTTTTTATGCTATTAATTGTAAGTCATTGTTTATCTAATAAGGTAGGTGCTCAGATATTCTAAATTGGTAGATAGTTTATCCAATGGACTTGTATCGTTATTGAAAAGATAAACTTAAAATAAGCAACTTGTAAACCATGCAAACATAATATGCAGTTTATCCGTATTGTCGATTAGTTTGGTGGTAAACCAAAGACGATCAGTTCTTAACTATTTATTACTATAAGTGCACTCTATTTAGTGTGATAAAACAGTCAAAACATACCCAGGAAGCCGGTGGGTATCTCGGGAAAGGAGCGATCCCCTTCGTGGCGACATTACTCGGTAGCTCCGGCTTGTTTCCCCGCTTCAGCCTCTGTTTTCGGCGCTCACGCGATTTAGCTCTGAGCATGAGAGCTGCCTGCATGCTGGCCAGGTTGCTGGTTTCACACACACTCACACAAACAAGCCACACGGCTAACTAACTATATACAGCTAGCAGCTAACGATATGTTTCGATTTAGACTAATCTAGCGCAACTATTCTACACAGACTTTGAACACCGAACGTCGATATCACCCTTGTTACAGTTCCATCACAGGTTTGACAAATCTCACGTTTAGAATCAGGCACAAGAAAGGCGAGAGGTTTACAGCTAGATTGGTAGTGGTCGTTTTTATCTTAGTGTGAGAGAAGTAATGGAAGCAAGCGCAATTTGGCGTTTAGTTAGTTTGAATTTTGGTTGTTTGTTTTTTTGTTTTACACTCAAGTTTCGTTCCGCACGTCAAGTAGTAGTCTTATTATCTTGAACGCCAACCATCGGACACCACTCTCAACCGCAAGCCTTTGTTTCATGGCCGTCCTGCTTTGTTCACTTCACTTGGTAACACTTTTAAACACATATTATTGCTGAACGAAAAAAGGTACAAGCGATTACGGGTCGAACATCTACCGAGGGGTAAAACCTGCCTAGGACAGTTGCATCATCTCATAGAACACACCATGCTTATCAAATCTACAAAACTTAAGTCTAAACATCAAAACGAAACAACACCATACTTACCTTACCTACTTAATACAAACACTTAATACATCTAAAATACAAAACCATTTAACACTCACCTAGCACAATAATGTTGTACACAGATTTATCGATTATCGATATTATCGTAACCTTTAACATCACGCACTAGATTACGCTTGTAGGTAATACTTGTAAAATCAAAAACGTAGTATTTTATTCTATTTTATATTCAAACTACACATCAATAGTACACATTTATACTAACACCCACCAAACATGCCTAGATGTACTAGGGGGACATAAATGCAGTACGGCCTCGCAGAATGACTGAACATGTTTGAAAAACTTTATGAAATTTTATCGTGGAAATGAAAAGTGTTTCGTTTTATGTTCGCCTGTGGGATAACTTATCATGTTCGTTTTAAACCAGCTGACATTTGAGTTTTATGTTATGAATTGGATGTGAAATGTAGGTAACTACTATTGGTTTATTACTGTTTTTATATCTACTTTAAAACTAGCTAAGTATGAAAATTACACATTACACATGTAAGTTCAGGAAGAAAATATGTACTCGTATATAAAATAATGAAAGTATTATTTATTGTTTGTCATAAGTATGTTTACACTAAAACTAACTGGACAATAAAGATGCGTGTCGCTATCATCTGTTAAGATGTAATAAAAAAACTAATTCAGTTGTCAGATTCGAGTTGTTGTATGTAAACACAGCGTTTTTAATTCTGTTTAAGATATACCGAATATATTTTTAACCTAAATTTGGTTTCCTCATATTATACTTCCACTCAAATTTGCTAATTATCAGCAAACCTATCTTTAGATAACTATCAATAAATGAGGCAAAAGATTGAGCTATTAACATAATACACAATCATCGCAAATGTTCATAGCTTGTTGTATTTTATGTTAGTCCAGCTTCACACCTTTGAAACTAACTATAATTGTGTCAAACATCTGTTCAAACCTCTAATAACACTACCTACAATTATCCTTACCTATTATCATCGACCTATAACCAAGCTACCTACAATCATCATTTACTATCGACCTCTATAAAACTATCGATAAAATTTCCCAAACATGTCCCACCATTACCGGGCCTAGCGCGATCTACCTCGGCGAGGTCGCTGGGCGCGGCGGAGGCGGGGCGGGGGGGCGCGGCGAGGCGCGACTCCCAGTGCTGGCAGGAGTATGCGCGGACGCCGGTGGGCGCGGGGTGCGGGGGGGAGTGCGCGCTCGGGCTACCCGGGGCGGGCTGGCGGCCGTGCTGGCGCGCCTGCAATTAAATACGGTTGTTGAAGTTGTGGTAATGGAAGTGGTCTAAGTACTGCAAGAGAAGATACAAAGACTGTGGCCTTATGTTGGGTCTTGGCAACTTGGTTGCAACGTTTAAGTTCACGTACCTACTGTGAACATATTTAGATATTGCACTTTGCAGGTAATTCTGACAAGGTTAAGTGGCGTATCTTACCATAAGAAAACTTTATTTATATTTTGGTGATAACTTTTTGGAATCCTAGTTTGATTCTCAAATGCAGCTTATTTAATCAAAAGAAGTTTATCTTCATATCTTTTCAATAACTTAACAATGATAAGTATAAGCATTACCTTTCGACCCGCGAGCGACGCGCCGCCCGCCGCTGCGTACATGCACCGCTCACCGTGGTCGCATCGCTTGCGCGCGCGTCACCACCTCCTCCCGCCTCACCCGGGCATCCGACACCAGCTCACCTACAATATACCCATCATCAACATCATAATCATTATTATCATCAACATAATTATCATTATCATCATCATTAGTATCATTATCATCATTATCATTAGTATCATTATCATCATCATTATCTCCCTCCTTTCTTTCTTTTCATGTGATGAATATGCCCTTTGCAGCACATATTCATCAGGTATCAGATTATTTGGAAACCACCTTTGAAGGCCTCTGAAATGGTTCATCATGTCCCTGCCCTTTTACCACTGCAAGTAGGGTCAGCACATAATGTTTCTCTCTTTAAATTTTCTCGTCATATCGGCACTGCTATCCTAAGCATATCACCTACAATATCACACTACCCAAATAATATATGTACTGTATTCGTAGATACGTTGGGTTGTGTAAAAGTCTGATAAAAAAGATAGGTTGTACTGATAGACACCGAAAAAAGATAAAATATAACCTGACTGAAATCTTATACATATAATAAATTATGGCAAAATTAAAGTAACCGCTCCTAAATATTCTAGTACCACTTTCCTGACCCTAATGTCATGCATTTTTTCATATTTACTAGCTTTATTACCTTAATAAAGTAAGAATGATATTCAAATTTAGGTTTATTTTACAATGAGGACGATTCATAGCTGAGTTAAGTTCATTAACAGCTTTTACTACTTACAGCCAACAGTTCGTGACTCCAAATGAATTAATCATAATTAGTATTTTATACATATTTGGAAGTATGCATGATACTCTAATATGACTTTTATGTAAATAAATAACATTAGCCAAAGTTAATCGCGTTTGCCAAAAGGTTCGTAAAAAAGATCATTATTTTACCGTTAACAAATAAGATTAAATACTGAACTCATTGTATTAAAAATACAATTAATTAATAGTTAATTAAACCTTTCAAAAAATCACGTAAAAGCACATAAAATTATCATTATTTTTTTCTAAAAATAAAATTTAACACATAGTAACTAATTTTCAAGTTAATCTAATTTTATTTAATTAAAGGTCTTGACTTGTTTATTTCGTTACGTACAATGAAATTATCTTTGTGCTACCCATATATGAAAAAAAATGTGTTATACCACGGTCATACCTTGTTAGTAGGTAAATAGAATTAATTAACTATTTACATGTTAATTCATTGGCAATTGGTTTAGCAACCAAAATTAATTAAACGTCAATTGCAATGCATAGTAACTGGGTAATAATTGTCTATAGTTGGTTAAATGTGATTCTCTTACAGTATGGTTTTAGTTCCTAATTCATTCATTAATTACCTTTTTTTTAGATCAAGCATATAGGGTAAAAAGGGTTAGAGATGGCCGTACGGGAGAGATGGCCAATACCAATATTTCACAAAATAATCGACAAATGACGTTCCGTTTCTCTTAGTTTACTACAGGCGACGCTAGGGAACAACACACGTAAACAATCTCCGCAATAAAAAAATCCTAAAAGTTAGTAAATAAGCTTTGTTTGTATACAATACTTCAAAAGTTTTATTGTTGGTTTACCTAACGTGGTGTAACATATATTCTTTATGTTGAATATTGATGTTTTGTGAGTTTGCTAACATAACACGTTTCTATCTGTATTTTAACTTCAAAATGGTTGCCTATTTGGTCTCCGAAGATTTAAATTTTGTATGGCTATTTCTCCCGCACAAAAGTAGGAGAGATGGCCTTAATGATTCAGGTTGAGATGGCCATATAAGTTTTGTCATTTAAATGTATGCAATAGATTTTTTATTTTATTATGGATGCCCAATAAATACTAAAGAATAGCTGTTAGCGCATGACAAAAAAAAGCAATATCCTACTAATATTATAAACGTGAAAGTTTGTGAGTATGGATGCATGTATGGATGTATGTATGGGTGTATGAATGTATGGATGTTTGTTACTCTTTCACGTAAAAACTACCGGACGGATTTGGAAGAAACTTTACAGTTATATAGATTATATATCGGAATAGCACATAGGGTACTTTTTACTGCGGGAAAACATCTCATTCCCACAAGAAACCGACTTCCACGCGAAGTCGCGGGCGGCCACTAGTTAATAATAAGTTGAATACAGTTAGGAAAAGAAGAGCTATCAGAAAAGATTCTGTACGTAGTTCAGAAGAAGAGGTACCATTATTTTGTGATATTACGGTGGAAAAAATAGCAGTTGAGGCTGACAATTGCCCTGGATGCGGTGAAAATTCCTGTGTAACCTGCTTGATTGAAGATTGGCTTTAATGCGTCATTTGTGACTTATCGGTACATGAAAATTGTACCGTATTTGACAATATGTGTGCCAAAAGTGGACACAAGCAAAAAGCTGAAAAAAGTTATGCAACAGCATCTAAAAAAGGAAAGGGAAAAGGCAAGAAGAGTAGTGGCCATCTGTCCCGTATGCCTATGGCCATCACACACTGATATATATGGGAGAGTTGGCCAGTCCTATTTTTTTCTTTTTAATATATATTTTTTTGTTTTTTTAATGATAATTTTAATTTGTTGTTGATTTTTGAAAGTTTAAACATCAAAGATTATGAAGGCAATAAAAATTTGATTATAAATATAATTTCTTTTTTTTTATGACGCTTTAAAAAAACTATGGCCATCTCTAACGAACTTACCCTACTACTTCCTCCTCATATTTCAATATCGAATATGTCACGTTACTACATTTTTATAAACTTTACTTCTTTGAAACCTAAAACAAAGAGGTATCAACAGAAAAAATGCATAACTGACGAACCAATTATGTAAATAAAATACAAATAATTACTATTTTTTTTATCTTAAATGGTTTTAACAAATAAAGTGGTTGCAAGTTTAGTCTCTATTTTGTAACTTATAAGTTACGAGCGACCCGACCCGCCCACGCTTCGCAATGGTGTAATTTTGCCGTCTTGCTCGCGAACCCTTGCATTTTTGGTAACTTATTTTTTTTTCTAAACGTGTTTTATTTACAAATTTAAAATGTATAAATACAGTAAAATATGGAAAAAACCGCATTTAGATCCATTACATACTTAAGGAGGAGTTAGTGGCCAAACATACAAACAGGCAGATTTAGCGACTTCGATTTAATCTATGTAATGATAATGAAATGTAGATATATTTTGTCTATTAGTCACACTACTCTTTGTATTGGTTTGATATAATGTTGGGAAGTTATTGCATGATTGCATTAGTCTGGGTCAAATTTAGTATATTCTCAATTTAATAAAAAAAAACCGGGATAAAATATGAAAAAAGTTTTTTTACATATTTAATAGAAATTCAAAACCGATTTTCTACATTTTAAACAATTAAATGTACCTTTTTATTAAAATTCTTACATTAAATACTACTTTTCATATCATAATTGTTGAAAGTAAACTAAACAGAGGTCATAATTTTTCTATTAAACTACAGCTCATAATTTTGGTTCCTATTCTAAAAATCTTAAAATAATTACCTAAATTTTTGGTTTAATACAAACATATTCAGTTGTTAAATCAAACAATTAAAAACACCTACAAATATGGTAACTCTCTGACTTAAAAAACCTTGTAACTACAAAATTGTGATTGACGTCACACTGAAACCTCTTTTTTTCTTCCCCCGCCCACCCTACACTTACCATATGCAGTAAACTAATACATACAAGGTAACAGGGATAATAATTACCCACTTAACCCATTTCCCGTCGTCCATTGATCCGCACATTAAACACCCAATCTGTTTATTGGTATGTACCGACCCGCAATTAGTCTGGCGTGAATGGGTTACCATGTCTCGTGCTCTTAATATTACTCGGTTCTTTGTTCAGGCGATATTTATCGGGAATTGTACGTATTTAATAATGATTAAAATATTGTATTTTAACTAGCAAAAAGGTAAGTTTTTAAAATCAGGCTTGATTTAAGAAGGAATATTGGTATAATAATATTAATAAAGCTCCTGACTAACACACTAACTGCGTGGCCCTAAGCAAAGCTTGTACTATAGGTACCACATAATGGGCTAGGGGAGAACCTAGTTACACCCAGACACGAGCCAATTTTAGATAAAACTAGTTTTGCGAAATTTGCCCGACCCGGGGATCGAACCCGAAACCTTCCGCTTAGCAGTCCGGTATATATAACAGCTGCACCACAGAGGTCCTATTGAGTTAAAGCTAGCAGATAAAAATTTAATTAAAATTCTGAAGGATTAATTTCAATATCCAGAGGCTGCATAAAAAACTACCCTAAATATTATAAAGCAAAGTCTAAATTAACTTTTGATCCGGTACTCAATATTATTCCGATGTTTTTCCAAAACATTTCTGAAAGCCAAGCATTGTGATAGAGGAACATTTTGCATAGGTTGAACAATCTGTTCGTTCTAAAAACTTAAACTGTGCACCGTAATATGTGTAGCTTACGCTTACCAAAGAATTCTATACACTAATTAATGTTTCCCCCCTTCCCATCACAATCAAGTGCCCAGTAAAGATTTGTAGTTAACATATTCCACAAGAAACCTACACAAAACTTCAATTATTTCCCTATTTCCCATCATAATCAAGTGCCCAGTAATGATTTGACCCGCTGACCCCAGAGGTCAAATCAAGGGGCAACACCGTCACGCAACCATCGAAACTATTTTATTTATTACAACTGTGATAAGAAATACCTGTCATATACTACCTAATAGGCAGGAAAGTTTTGATATATTACTAGTTTTACGGAGTTTGGCTTTTAAATGTGGAACGGATTCAATGACAGATGTTTTTTTAATTGCTTCCGAGAAGTTTGGCGGGTAATTTCATGGGTTAATTAAATATATTATTATAGCAAGTATGAAAAATATAAGGCTACAGATATTAGTTCAGGCATTTTTTTAGAATAGGTTGCAATTAGTTTTTTTCCGCCAGCTTTTTTCTCTCGGCCTACTTATGATAAGCTGATGATCGATATTTTGACTTTCATCGAATGTAATTAATTACAGTTACTTAATGATGAAATAAATGATTTTTATTTATTTATTTATTTTATTTAAATTATGAATGTTTTTTCTGAAGTTACTACAATTGTAGTCTAAAAAATATGTGATAATCCATTCACAAGAACTTTGGGATACTGTTGGAATTTAATTAAGTATTTTGTTTTTACCAAATTTGTAAGAATCTTTGATTCAAGAAAGAAATCACAAATTCACAACAACCACTGAAATCTAGTAACTCAAGATGTCAGAAAGAGACATAAATATAAGTCTCTATACATGCATCTCTGTTATTCCAAGTCTAGTTTGTTAGATTTATCTGCGCTCCCATAGGAGCGAGTTAGAGCGGTTCAATCTAAATTAATGTCGTTTTGAAGCCGCTCGCCTCGGCCCACGAATATTGGATGACGTTCTAGTAGCCTAGTAGGTAACCTAGTGTTAAAGATGGATGTCGATACTAACTCTCTATACTCAATTATAAAGTTAAAAGTGGTTTACTGAGTCAGTGATGCCTTGTGATTAAAAAGTTAACTAAACAACTATTATTTGAGTTTTAGATTAATATTTTTTTAACAACAGATTTTTACTGCATAATTTGTTTTACCTAACACAAAACTAGAATAATAATTCGATAAATATTGAACCTAAATCAGCATTTTCTAGTAGACAATACAATAACTCGTATTACCAAGAAAATTATTACAAAACAGCATATCGCATAATTTATGAACATAAAGTAAATCATAAAAATTAAATGCAGGTGGACTTTTTTATCACAATATTTTTAAACATTTATTAATTGTTGATTAACAATGTTTAAAAAATCTTATCTATTGGTTTTAAATTCCTTTGACACCAAAACCGCGAATATTTTAATTAAAATGTGAGCATGGGGCAAAAGGTATGGTCAAAATCAAAAGTAATTTATACATATACATAACTATGGCTTTTAAAAACTTACACCATAGGCAAAACATAAATCACTTTACTGCAATATATGATGTCTTAAACTGAGGTTAAAACGGAAATACGATTTGTTCGATAAACCTATCGGTTAATGGTAATGAGAGTCCATGCAATAGCTTTTTTACTGCTTTATGTTATTGTACAAATGTATAGATATTTTTAGTAAAAGCAAGAACTATAACGGGTGTAAAAAGACCACTTCCGAAGCCTGAAACCATGTGTTTTTGGGCTTCAATAGAAACTAAAGTCACTAACAGTATACCAAGAAAACTCAATTTAAAGAAGTTATTAAGGACTAGGGGCCGCGCGCGACTCCGTTCGCGTAAGATCGGTTTCCCGTGGGAATGCGAAGTTTTCCCGCGGTATAAGTTCCCTTAATCCTTTCATACATATATTTTTGGTATCTAAAAGCGTTTTTGGCAGCGCACGCAACGGAAGCTCTCAAGGATGAATAATTTTTCCCGTTTTTTTCACATTTTCCATTATTATTTCGCTCTTTATAGTTGCAACGTGATGTTATATAGTCTAAAGCCTGCCTCAATAAATGGTCTATTCAACACAAAAAGAATTTTTAAAATCAAACCAGTAGTTCCTGAGATTAGAGCGTTCAAACAAACAAACAAACAAACAAACAAACAAACAAACAAACAAACAAACTCTTCAGCTTTATAATATTAGTATAGAAGTATAGATTGAAAATTTATATTCTGAAATCATCGCTCACACATCAACTGTTGGTTTAAGTGCGATTATTTACATTGCAAATTAAATTAAAACACTATTTAAGTTGAAATCATTGCGAAATCGGATAGTATAAATGCAATTTTGTAAAATTATGTAAAAAAATAAATTTTTGTTTAAAACGTATCTAGTACCGTTCCAGCAATGCCCAGTTATTGTTTTCAGAAGCAGTCTTTACACACCCCGTATATTGCAGAAATAATATTTCAATTATGATAAATACGTGATATGTTTATTTTATGTTTGCTGCCAGTTTTCAAAGCTTTAATAATATTTGTCACTGCCTTATACCTTGGAACAGTTTCACAGTGTCTGGTTTAAACTGCCCTTATCTTGTATGCAGAGGCTGACATCGATTTCATACATTTAAAGTTCCTGCAGTCGAAGACGTATGGTAACACATCAGAGTCTCTTGGTAATGTAAATCTATATTGTTCATTCTAACTATTTGCTTATAGACAAGTCCAAAATTACATAAAAAAACAACCTTAAATTTTTGGTAATATTTGGTTCAGTCTTAAAGATTGTTCTGAGTTTTTATTCATTTTTAACGTGTTCTAGGGAATTTCTTTTCGATGTTATCGTAGAAGTACCGAGAAAGTCGAACTTCAGCAATTATAAAGGCATTTACAGTTGTTTCTCGCTTTTGTAGCCAGTTTTCTAAATAAGTTCCACCGTTATTTAAGTAATCGTTGTTCGTAGGTTCAATTTAGTGCCGGACTATTTTGATAAAAAATCATGTAGAGCAAAAATAAACACAAAACAATAACTTATAACTAATCAAAAATAAAATAGTACTAACATCTACAAATTTACTTAATAACCGAAAATTGCGTATATTTCTTCTGAAGTTTCCCCCCTACTTCGATCCACTAAGATCGACCGATAACCGACATCGAGCTGTAAACTAAAAACCAACCTTATGGACTTTTAAATAGAATCGATTATTGTTGTATGTGTAGTAAAAATGCATAAATAGTAACATTTTGTGTAAAAGGATTTTTTTATTAGGTTAGTGTGGGTGAATTTTTTTATAATGTTTTAGTATTTTTCTGTTGAAGTTTTAAGCAAACTTTGGCCTGATAATGACAAACGCAACAACACAATAATTTATCAAGTTTAGTGCGATCGCCTTGAAGTTTGATTTAAGTTGTGATTCAACTTTACTCTATATTTTATATAAATTGCGATATACTTAACTCCAATAACAAACAAATGTTAATTTCTTATTCATACACCATTTTAAAGTGTAAAATAAAAGTTAAATATAACTGCTTTATAACGTGTGAACCTAACGCAGCGATATCGCTACGATGCTACGAACCGCTACGAATTGCTACGCCGTAGATCGTAGTCACGCTAATTGAGTTGTGATATGAAAATTGCTGACTTTTTACAAAGATTAAAGAAATTATGTACTTAGAAACTATCAAAGTAAACACAGGGGGTTTGTCCAGTAAGTAGGTGGAAATCATAATGTTAAAAATTCTTTAATTTGACTTTATGAAGCAAATCCTACTAATATTATAAACGTGAAAGTTTGTGAGTATGGATGTATGTATGGCTGTTTGTTACTCTTTCACGTAAAAACTACTGGACGGATTTTAATGAAACTTTACAGTAATATAGGTTGTACATCAGAATAACACAAAGGGTACTTTTTACCGCGGGAAAACTTTTCATTCACACGGTAAACCGATTTCCACGCGAACGGAGTCGCGGGCGTTTACTAGTAAGTTTAAATATTCCTAAGTATTAATCCTTATAGTGATAAAATTAAATGAGTTTTAAGGCTTCTGACATAGTATAGCAAACCAATAAAAAGCTATTTTGACTGACAAAAGACCTTCTTAGCTTAGAAATCCCTAGACCAAAGATTTTTTTATTTAACTTTTTTATTACAGCTAATTCGAAATCGAAATACCTCGTATATAGTTATAGTAGTAGAAAATCTGTTTCAACAAAAACATTTTATCATACAATATTTGCGATTATTTTACATACAACGTCCATATGAATACTATATACATATACATTTACCCACGTACAAACAGGGAGGTAGTTAGCGCTCGCTGCAATATTTGTATTAAACTCGCAGTCGTACCCAATGGGCGTGATTTACAGGTGATCGAACCAGAGAATACGAGGTTTATATTTGTTTTATGAATATGTTTATTTTATTTGTTTTATTCTTAGTCATATTTGAACTATATTTTAAATGTGAAAGTTTCTTAGTATGGATGTTTGTTACTCTTTCACGTAAAAACTACTGGAAGGATTTGGATAAAACTTTACAGTAATAGAGGTTATACATCAGAATAGTGTTATTCTTATTAAGGGTATTTTTGCCGCGGGAAAACTTCTCATTCCCACGGTAAACCGACTTTCACGCGAACGGAGTCGCGGGCGGTCACTAGTTCAATAAAAATTGTACGTTACATTGCCATTGAAAAAAAATAGTAAGTGTAACCTGTTCATCTGATGAAATTTGGATCTAATATCTATTCCGCGTGTTTAAATCGCAATTTTTTTTAGAAGTGCAAGATATTTAGAGTAATGACAGGCACCGAGACTAACATGATAAATTGTGTAGAGTTGACGACGCAAGCACACTATAGATTCCTCACGATGGAACTTGTATTAAGTAGCCAAACCATTGATTTGTTGATTCATGTCGCAAAAATTTAAATTTATACATTACTAGTGACCCGCCCACGCTTCGCAATGGTGTAGTTTAACCGACTTGTTCATGAAACATTTAATTTTGACTGACTTGAGAAAAATATATTTTAAATGTTATTTATTTACAAATTTCAATGAAAAAATTACCTAAAAATGTCATAAATCGCATTAAAATCTGTTTCGTAGTTCAGGAAATAGCGGACAAACATACAAACCGACAGAATTAGTGACTTGGATTTATACTATGTAATGAAGACATAGACTAAACTTTCATGCTTAAAAACAGCAGTGATATTTACAATAAATATGGATTAAATTATTATTTTTCTGCGTGCATAGCTCTAGTTAAGTTAACGAGCCTAAATCACTACAAGATAAAACTTACTACACTCTTTCAAAATTTTCCATACAAAACAGTGTCATTAAAAATAATAATTAATATCACTGCGAGTGACAACTTGTTCACACATCTATAAATAAACTAAAGAATTCTGCCCCCCTCCATTATCAGTGAGTCGTATCATTAGACACACACACAAGCGTACAACTTGATGTAAATTTACGTTATAGTTCACACACACATGTGTAGAAGTCAGTTAAGGGAAGGTATTTTAATGATGTAATAGTCGGTTGTCATATTTGAGGTTATTAGAGTTCCATTACGTGTTCTTTTGCTTACTGTAAAAATCCTTAATGTATGTAATTTTTTTGTGTTGCTTACCCATTTAAACTCTGTAGTAAAATGTTGGGCTATTTTCGATATTTGTCGTCTACAAACAAGATGATAGCAAAATATGATAAATGAGCAAAATCATAGTAGATGAAACACGTTATTCTGCTCTCTTCAAACTAATAATAAATAGGTCAGCAATTGATGTTTCTATCATGCTGCTGTAAACTCAATATTTATTTTATTTTAATATAAAACCTTTATTCTGCAAAATAATACCGGCCGGTTTTAAAAAAATAAAACAAAAAAACTTTTAAATAAAATAAAAAGTAATTTCCACTGGCTGGAAATAAAATAAAAACAAATGAGATCGTACTGCAACCTACACCTCACGGTATCGTTTTCCCATTCGTGCTATCGTTTGAATTTCGAAGGAGCAAAGGAAAGGTATACAAGCGTACATTTCATTAACTGGACCGTGCAAGATGCAACAGTCCGAGTAGCTTGTTTGTATTCGCTGGAATCTCTGCTTGGATATTACAAGTAATATAACGTAATTGCAATAGGAAATAAGGTAGATTTTACTACCAAGACTTCGTTGAATTTGTATTATAACAGAAGTAGTATTTGTGATAAGGTCACGTTTATTTAACCTTTTGGTAGAACAATTTGTGACTCATACGAAAAAGCTATAATTGGTGATGATGTTTTGTTTAGTTAGTGGGTTCATCATATTTTCATTTAGTTCATATTACTTTCATAGACTTTAAACATTGTATTAGACATCTACAAGTATATACATACATACAATCCTACCGCCGGGCTGTGTCCGTTATGAATTTCAAATTGGTACTTACAGGAGGTTGCAATTCTATTCCACAATTCAATTTGCTCGGGGCAATGCAGAAGTTCATTTCATAGAAACTAGCCTAAGCTCCGTTGTAAAACTGTTCTTTACTTAAATGAATTACGGTGTAATATCGCTTAAAGTTTTTGGCTTTATGCAATAATTTTATTGATTGGGTGAAAGGATTATAAGCATAAGGTATTTTCTATTTAACTGTAGATAATATTATACATACAGCTAGATTTTATACTCCATATTTTATATCATTTAAAAGCTTAAACATAAATACATTTCAAACGCTTCAGGTAAGATATCTGCTGAAATTTTAGTTTTGCGTGACTTTATTCCATGTTACAAATAAGTTTCAGTTTTTGAAAATGACTTTGAGTAAAGTTATGCTTTGGTTGTCCTCGATGTTAGGCTCCAGGGGTTTGTATGTCAAGTTTTCGATATATATGGGATTTAGCTTAGCAAAACATCCGAAGTATTACTAAGTCATACATTTTATGACTTAGCATACATTTTCATCATAATGAGCTATGTGCATGTATGTTGCTTAAAATCAGCATAAAATAACAACTTAGTATATTAAGATTTAACAAACAGGTTAATTATTTTACCATTTAACAAAAATCACAAAACGCTGAACGTGCTAATGACAATACACTTAATAATCAATAACTGGTGAAGGCCGTAATTCAATGAACTATTTGCATTTTGAAGTTCCCACAACAACCAGACTATGAGACGATGCAACTGCGATACAAATCACTATTATTATTATAGACGTATCCACGAAATCACAAAAAACGCGTGACGTCACCTTTTCAAAAAAGGCAACGGTCACAAATCCACACAGCCAATAGGCCCACATCGGCGGTTGCCTAACCCGTAATCGAATGATCAACCTTTTTTTAATGACTAAACTTTTTGAGCACTGGTCGGTTGCACTTTTGTTTTTCGGCACACGATAGGGTTTGAATGTGGAACGCGTCGCGGGGGCAGTGTGGCGCGCGCGGGCGCTCGGTGCGCGTGCTGGCGCCGCGCCGCCTCAGCCTCGACTGGCGGCATGGAAATTCGATTTTTCTGACGTTTCCTCCGCACCTAGCTCTGACACGATCGAACTGCACGCCACCTGAACTTCCATCGTCCGCTGATTTTGCACGTCTATTTATCGTAATAATTCCGCTAGTTTATGCCACTCCTGAACGGAGACGACAGAAAGAATGTTACAAGGATTCCGAACACGCGAATTTCGATCTGTTTTGCGATATCGAATTATTCGGTTGACCTTGGTGGATACAAGTTTGGCTATTGAGTCGGTTCGCATTCGGGGGAAGGTAGCGATACAAAAGGCTCTACCTACGTATAGTTCTGGGGGTGCGTAAGTGTTCACCTTTTAACTTTCAAGGCAAATTGTTTTCGGACGTGCGGCCGTCTTTTATATTGAAGTCATGCTTACTATGACAGTAAACTGTTTGCTTTATTTATTTACTTATTAAAACAAAAAACGTGTACCTACACTTTATTTTGAATTTGGTCATGTGAATATTTGTGGAAAAATATTATTGAATTTGATTAAATAACTTTATTCGATATATTACTTTTTAAAAACAATATTCATTAGTATAATAACTTAATAAAACTTATTAAAAACTTACAGACATATTAAGCATGTTTACCAAATTCAAACGTGAGTAACATATTCTTTGAAAGTTTTCAAATCTGCGAGTCTCTACGGCTAAAACAAAATTGTAAGTCATTAAGCAATTACCTCCCATGCTCCATGAATAATTTACTACACGAACATTCGCTGTAAAAATACAATTTGGCCAATATTCTTTAAATTATACACCTTATAAGTCAGGAGCCTAAATATTGCACGATCGTACTGTATGGTATAATACGCTGCCAACTCAGTTTCAAGTTATTTGATATTTAAACCATGTAAGCATGTAATATGGTTATTACTTATGCAATCATTTTTAAACAACGCAGGCAATTTTCACAGAAGTTAAAGATATTTTAAAATAAAATTTAACCAAACTTTAGGTGACCGCATCTAAGTGATTGTTTCTGAGGAAATTATATATTTTGGCGATATAATGTCATTCTGTGTTAATTTAGATTATACTCTTTTGATTTGTAAAATATAAATCTAGCCATTTTTGCTTGATTCAAATGTTGTAACTATGCCCCAACAGTGAGAACTTTAAATATAAGTCAGTAACATATTAATATTAATAAGAAGTACGATTACTTGCAAACTTTAAGTTAAGGTGTGAATAATAGACTTTACTACTCTAAACAAATATATTAAAAATAACCTTTATTGCAAAAAATGTGTGCTACATTAAAATATCTGAAAATAAAAACTAAAATCAAAGAAGCAGAAATCTTTACTACTTTTAACTATTTCTTCCAGGCTTTACTTTCATCCTAATCACTAAACACAACATCCCTACATCTAAACACGACACCGACGCCCCCGATCAGATACGTGAGTTGGCAGCGCGCGCGCAGTTATCACTTCATTGGTGTTACAACGCTAATGTGTTGGCAGCGCTCGCCGACAGTCGCGGTTCATTGCACACGGATTGCAAACACTAGTGTGTTTAATGTTCTTATAAAACTTTAAGGAAGGATTTGCTACTTCTAATTTAAAAGTTCATAAAAAATATGTAGGTTCATCGAAAGTTTTGGGTAACTTTGGGTACTTAACAGCCCACCAAGTCAAGTGGCAATAGAAATTTGCGTTAGCGAGTGAATAGAATAAAAATGTATGAAACTGTCAAATTGAAAGCTTGTCGAAAATGACAGTTTCTTACAATTTTTTTTTATTCACTCGCTATCGCAAATATCACTTGCCATTTGACTTGGGGGGCAGTTCTACCATATTCACGTTCGTCACAATTTTACATCTAATCTGATGTATACTGAAAACAAAACACTACCGCCACGCCAATTGGCTGAAATCCGCTTTGTAACTACGAAGTTGCCTTCAGAAAGTTCTAGAATTAGCTCAGGTCTCGAGGAAACTTTTAATAAGCTACTTTGAATAACGATGATGGCTTATCTTTGGAAAGAAAACATTAAGCGTGGCTATGCACCTGATTACATACATGACCTACTCACGTAATCAACTTAGTTTATGACGCCATTAAAATATGAAGTATTGCCCAGTAGGCTAAAAAAAGCAAAGTTTATATGTAAAAATAACTTAGTTATACACAAAATTTGTAACAGTAAAGTATGAAATGTAATACCTATTTGACTGCATGTTAAGTTCAAAGGCTAAGCAAATTAAAATACAGTTCAAATCAAAAAAAAAGTCACGTACACATTTCGTAATTTAAAAACCGAAAGCTGTTGTTAAAAACATTAAGCCTTATTACACAGCTGTAATTTGAAGGCACTAAAACATAAATTTAAATAAAAATGTCCGCCTATCAACACTAGGGTATCGTGCTATTTGTTACTTAAAGCTATTTAAGCTCGAACTGGCAGGTTTCCAAACAACGTTCCTGTAATGTGAACCACACCTAATGATCTTAGTTTTGAAATTCTAGCTCGATGGTGGAGAAAACTAGATTTTGATACTTTTTATTGACAGTTTGAACTTCTGGGGGTGACTAGCTTTTAGCTGTTTGATTTTTACATCTAATAGAATATAGAAGGCGCTCCATGATTTATAAATAGGGCTAACATTCGTATAGTGAAAACTCTGCTCATTATATCATTAATATTAGTAATTTATAGTTAAATGAAGATTAGACATAGACTTGGACCAGCTTTTTCTCTGCAGTTTTAAACGTAATTCAATAAGTTTTCAATACATTACCCAGTTAGTTTAGAAATATGATAAAAGCGACTCTTATTTATTTAAATTAACATTTTTCTATCAACCTTTTGAAAAAAGCTTCAAAAAAACGCTCACTTTAAACCTGTCATTCAAAGCGTTGTCCTCCACATACAAAAAGCCAAACATTGCAGCGACCAGTCGCCGGACAGCCAAAGCCTGAGCTCTGTGCAAAAAGTCGACACAATCCGCCGACGGATTCGAAGGCTCCCCACAAAGGTAACCCGGTTACGTGGGACAGGGGAAAATAAAATGGTTAGCAACTACAGACAGATTTGGAGGATATTGAACTTTACAGTTGGATTGTAAACGTTAACTTAGTAACATAGGTTTATTTAATGTAGTTTTCGGACCCCGGGCAATTTACAAATTATTTTTGAATATGTCTCATTAATTAGTTCATAAAATAATTAGTTACTTAATTAATATTTTTTTAAGTTGTTATTATTATTAAATAATTTTGAACTGAAACCATAATGAGCGTAAAGTAGTTTTAGCCTATTGCTGAAAAAGATAAGAATTTTAAGTATTTATTTTACCATTTCAGTGTATACGTACTAATAACTACGTATTTTACCGCCATTTCTGCTAATGACGTAATGCGCCTTTAACAGACTTTATAAAAATAAATACTAAACACGGAAATATTAGAACGGAAGTATACAACATACCCCCTAAAAATAATATTTCTCTATCCCCAAATATCCATCCAAACTACGACCTTCTTGACTATATCTTGCACTCCGCATCCACCAAATTAATCCAATTTGCAATTGTACAGCTAAGTTAGTTAGTGCGCTGTCCATCGCTTGTCTTGTTACTCTCGCATTCCGCGCTCTGGGAGTATAGGCCGTAATGTATTGCTTATTCGGATACAATCGTTTTAGTATGCAAATTCGGGGAGTGATCTAGCGATGTGTTTGGGTGATGTAGCAAATAATAGGGAAGGGTATGAGTTACAATCTTTTTTATAACAAGGCGGATTTATAATTGGTTTGTTTTTTTAAGAAGTATATATTTATAGGTAAGTAACATATTTGATTTGTTTTTTTTATTAAAAAGATTTACATACTAGTTACACAAACTAGAGATTAAATAAGGTCTTGAAGATTTTTTTCTTATAAAAAAATGGTTTGGTGAATATTGCTGCAAGCAATAAGGCTCCTTGCTGTATTTATTATATGTTAAGTGCAGTAACTAGGCTATTTTTAGTTCGATATTTTTATTCCAAACTATACTTACCTAGTTAATTTCTTTACTTTCAAAGTCTTTACTTAAAAGGAATGAAAAATGCAAAATCAATTAGGCGTTCCTATGCTTCATGAGTTAAATATGCAAAGTGCTTTGAAATGACCGCGCGGCCATTTTGAAATTCAATCTACCTCCAGATTCTAAACAACGGGGCGACTATGTGGATAATAAATAGTTCAGAATTGAACTTTAATTGTTGTCATTAAGGTCTGTTTTGCTAATACTGCAAAGGTTAAGTGTAAACATCATAAGATTTATTTTCATGACCTAAAGCTGTGATATAAGTTTTATAAGTCGTTATGTTTTTTATTAAAGTCTCCATCATTATCATTACATAGTATAAATCCAAGTCACTGATTCTGTCTGTTTGGTCCGCTATCTTCTTCTAAACTACGTAACGGATTTTGCCATCTTTAAGGCAATTTTTTCATTAAAATTTGTAAATAAAGAACATTCAGAAAAAAATATTTCAAGTTAGCTAAAATTCAACGTGTCTAAAATAAGTGGCCCAAAATAACACCATTGCGAAGCGTGGGCGGGTTACTAGTGTTGTGTAATTAAATAAAATTATACAACATAGGGGACTAACTAATGCAACCTCGCTTGTACAATAAGCTTATAGACCTTTTTTATAAAAATAATTTAACAAAAAAAACATTTCTACATGCATATTCACTTTAGGCCAAATGACACTAAAGAATCGACGTGTGTTGGAGTAACTTTAATGTCCTATGTTAAACTGACTAGGTAACTTCTAGCTTTTCACTCGCCGATATACGTTGACTATACTTACGTTTAATCACATTTCCATGTATTAAGATGTCGTTGCATGTAGTTACAATTTGCATAATAAATAGTTGCATCTCCGAACTAAATATTTCTTCATCAGTACAGTGTTTACTTCATGATGAAAGTTTATCTAATGCCCATCACATGTGTGCATCATGCTTAATAACTGATTTGTTGAAACACAAACTGAATATTTGTAAGGTTATCTTAGGTAAGTAAGGTTTGTAAAGAATAGCTTGTTTTTAAAAATATTTCATGACAGCTAGTAAATAAAACACCGTAGAGTTCAATTTCTCATTAATTTAGATTATCTTGAGACCTCATCGTTGAAACTAGAAATACGTAGTGAAGTTGCATTTAAAGTTTCTCTGCTTATTGCCTCACTGTATTACCAATAGATGTTGCAAAACACGGCTAGTGAATAATACGCACCTATACTCTGATGCTTTAGCAAATTTGTAGGTATATTTTCCGAGTCGTGAATAGACTTTATAACTCAAACCCCTTTTGATAGCTTCACATTACATAGTATAAATCCAAGTCGTTTATTCTGTATGTTTGTCCGCTAACTTCTCCTAAACTACGTAACGAATTTAAATAATTTTTTCGCCATATTTTAGGAAATTTATTAATTTAAATCTATACTAATATTATAAAGCTGAAGAGTTTGTTTGTTTGTTTGTTTGTTTGTTTGTTTGAACGCTCTAATCTCAGGAACTACTGGTTTGATTTTAAAAATTCTTTTTGTGTTGAATAGACCTTTTATCGAGGCAGGCTTTAGGCTATATAACATCACGTTGCAACTATGAAGAGCGAAGAAATAATGGAAAATGTGAAAAAAACGGGGAAAATTATTCATCCTTGAGAGCTTCCGTTGCTTGCGCTGCCAAAAACGGTTCTAGATACCAAAAATATATGTATGAAAGAATTAAGGGAACTTTTTACCGCGGGAAAACTTCGCATTCCCACGGGAAACCGACTTCTACGCGAACGGAGTCGCGCGCGGCCCCTAGTTTGTAAATAAAGAACGTGCAGAAAAAGGTTTTTTAATTAACAAAAATGCAAGGGTTCTCGAGCAAGTCGGCAAAATAACACCATTGCGAAGCGTGGGCCAGTCTCTAGTTTATTATAATATATTTTTTACTTCTCGATATATTTCTTTGTAGAATTCCAAACATACATCTTACTGGCAAACTATATTTTTTATGTCGAACAACTGTCTTCATCACATGTTTAAAATCCTACTTGCTCACTTATTAAATAAGAATTATGTATTTTCCTGGTTTATGAATTAATAATTCTCCCTTATTTACTGAATCAATCGCACTTAAAGCCTACATAAGCTAAACTATGTTTTATATCTGTCACATGTGATTGAAACGGGTAAATACGGTAATGAAACCGGAACAAAAATTGGATATAATAAGAATCATAAAAATCGGAACCTAGTCTGTAAAATAGTCTAAAGACTCAAATTACATGGGCTTTTATGTATTCTAAGTAAGTATCTAAATTGAATATTAAATACGAGTGGCCGCCCGCGACTCCGTTCGCGTGGAAGTCGGTTTCCCGTGGGAATGAGATGTTTTCCCGCGGTAAAAAGTACCCCATATGTTATTCAGATGTATAACCTATATTTCTGTAAAGTTTCATCAAAATCCATCCAGTAGTTTTTACGTGAAAGAGTAACAAACATCCATCCATCCATACATCCTCACAAACTTTCACATTTAAATATTAGTAGGATACCTAAAATTACACTTTTCGCATGCCAACTTAATAACACATTTATGTGCTTTATTATGATGCCTAAAAAACGTTCTAGCCTACATGCCAATTTTGCAACAAGTGTAACAAAAACTTTATTTACATACTGGCATCCATTACGTTCATATAAACGTTGTGTTTCTTTTTGCGAAGTATTTTTAAATTGGCTTCTGTAAATATAACTTTCTTTTGCACAGTTCAAAAAACTTACTTTCAATTGACCAATTGTTAGATACATTACTTGGTTTTTTATAATTTTATAAATTCTAAAAGCTATTGTTTGGTCTCTGTCACTCTTGACTAACTGAAAGTCAAAAAATAAAGATAAAAAATACAAATATTTCAAGTATTGCTATATTGTCTTGCCCGAGTTTTGTTAACGAAATCCATTTTTGACAACACATTAAAACATCTTTGAAATACTCAGACATATACCGTTATTAATAGATTTCTAAGCAATACGTACTCGTACTATTTGTTTATAAAAGTAAAAAGTTACCAAAATATTTCACCAACTTTACAATCGACTCTAAAAATATGTCAAAATCCTACTGTCAAACTACCCTTTGCATGTTCCTTATACAAATCTTAAAAACTGCTTTAATTCCAGCTACTTTTAAAACAGATGTTCGGTCTGCTTAAATCGCATTTGAATCTATGAACCGCTGGCCGGCGTCCAGGAAAGTAGCCTGGGGACCTATTCTGTAACAGTAGAGGTAATAACTCCCTAAATGCTTTATTAGACTTTCCCACTACACGGGCTTAACTCGGAAAATAGAGAAAACTAAAAGACTTGTGTGTAGTACCTTTGTACAATGTTTTGTTTTTTACTGATTTTTATTTGTGTACTGTACATTTGTACATAAATAAAAAAAAAATGATGGTAAATTTATAGAAAACGTTCAAGTACAACCCTGCAGTACAACACTACATTTAAAATGTACGTCAAGGAAACGTTAACGAATATTGATTCTGAGGATACTACTATACCATGCTTAAAATTTCTATTCTGTTATTGCATGCAATTTGAATAATTAATGATAAAATGTAAATAATCTACAATTTCAATTGAAAAAAAAACTCGTGTCTTCCTCGCTAAATGTGTGGCCTTATAGGTACATACTTCACGATGCTCAAGTAAGAACCTAGATGAAAATAATATTCAATACTAGTGGCCGCCCGCGACTTCGTTCGCGTGGTGGTCGGTTTTCCGTGGGAATGAGAAGTTTTCCCGCGGTATGTTATTCTGATGTATAGCCTATACTTATTACTGTAAAGTTTCATTAAAAATCCGTCCAGTAGTTTTTACGTGAAAGAGTAACAAACAACCATACATCCATACTCACAAACTTTCACGTTTATAATATTAGTAGCATACTTCACGATGCTCAAGTAAAACCGTTTAGAAAGAACTCATCGTGTATGAATACACAGATGACACACACGTCTATAACACAATAGTCACGACACCTTAATTGGTGGAAGTCAAAACAGAATTTTAGTAAAAATATTCCGAAAAAACGAACCATCCATTAATCACTATAGGCTTTGAACTGACGGTAAAAATCAATACAAAACAAAGTAAACATTTACATGCACGTGTACGATTGAAATGAAATAATATATTCAACAGAACATTTCTTATTGAATTCATATTATTTGCAGAAATATTTATTAGTTATAATTAGTGCTAGAGAATTAAATTCGGATAAAAATTATTTATTTAAATGGCTGGCATTTTACGCAATCATTATCTTGAACAAAAGTAACGATAAAACTATTTTCAATGTTTTTACTAATTTATATTTAACATTTCAACGTCTATTTAAATTTTGTTTTGTTTCATAGTGTTAAACGGTTTATCTGTGACCACAATATTTATTATATTTCGTATTTTCAGGCAAATATGTGCTTCGCTTAAAAATTTGGTTAAAAACGGTTAAAAACAAAGCAGGTAGAAACATGTTTTGCTCGTCAATCGATCACTCTTTGTTACCGACTGAAAAATAAAGCAAATATTCCCAAATTTTACATAAGTTTGAAATGTTTACAAAAGGAACAAATACAAATATATGTATGCAGGTATCAAATGCCTTTTCAATCAATAACAGTGTTTTATTGTTTCATCAATTACTTTATTTCAATATCAATAAGATTTATCTTTCATGTATTTTATAATGATTTCTAACAAAGTACTTTTAGTACTAGGAATGTAGCCATTTGGTTCGAAACTACAATATTAATTGGATCGCAAGCTAACCTACGAGGAAGGCAAACATTCCAAGCAAACTGTGGCCTCTTACACTCGTGTAGCTTTAACATGTAAACAAGGAAGAACGTTTCTGAACGTAATCACTAGATGGCGCTAAGAGTAGCATAATGGTTCAGCATTAAGTAAATTATAAAAGCTCATTTTTTTTTTAATAATATAAAAAATACAGTTCATTAAAATTATATGGACAGATTGAAATACGTCGCGCTGTTTGAAATATGAATTTTGCTTGAAACTTTTTATTTGTCAGTTAATAACTTGTTGTTACTGACATCTACAATATCGAGGGCGTTGAAGCAAAAATAGGTTAACTAGGGTTTTGGCCGAAATTGAGTTATTGACATTTCCTGAATGCCCAAAGTATTACGCATCTTTTGGTATATAACAGGTTTCGATATTTGACAAATTGATGAAATTATCATTATTTTTGTGAAAAAAAATGAAATTAAATACCTTGCATGCGATGCAAAAAAGGTTCAGGAAGAAATAAATAACTTGCTGAATTGTAAATAAAATAAAAAGAAATTTGTTTCTAGTCGTGGATAAAGTGAATAACTGCAGTTATCATTTTCTACAACAGAAATATTCTGCACAATGCCCTGACCACGTCACGGAAAAAGTGCATAAGTATTGTTATTTAATTTTACTCTAAGAAATATTTCCGATATGAACTTTTTCTTTTAAAAATGTGCAGTTATATTTTTTTGACTTCAGTGAATTTAAAAAAAAAACACAGTTAGTTTATATAAAAATATGTAATTTCCCTACTTGCCGTACAGGAACATAGATCTAAGATTTTACATAAGGTATCAAAAGTTCTATCGCCGAAAATTCTAACTACGGTGTTAGGACATCTTACCTAACAGAAAAGGATTTAGCATAAATATTTACAATACTGTCACAATCGCTGAAAACTGTTATGACGTACGCATTGGAAACATGGCCACTCACTAAGAAGCTAATTAGTAAACTGAAGGTAGCACAAAGAGCCATAGAAAGGAGCATGTTTGGGATATAACTGAGAGACAAGGTGCGCAACACTGACATCAGAAGGCCACCAAGTTAACAGATGAAGGACACCGCATTGCAAAATTGAAATGGACATGGGCTGGACAACTGTGCCGAAGAGGGGACGATCGTTGGAGCATATCCGTACTAGAATGGACACCTAGAAACGCGGAGAACAAGTAGTAGTAGGAGAAGTATTAACGCAGGAAGACTACCAGTCAGATGGTCCTATGATATAAGATTTCACGCCGGGACAGCGTGGACAAGAAAAGCCGATGATAGGACCGAGTGGAGAACTATTGGAGCGGCATATGCCCCGCAGCGGGTTTAAAACATGGCTGTTGAAGACGAAGAAGAAGATATACAATACCAATATATTTCAGTGACAAAGCCTTAGTTTTATATGCTACAAAAGCATCTTGATCAAGTTATCATGCATAACTTTAAAATAATAGCTTGCGCTCGTGTTGAAATGGGATATGTACCTACTCCTCAAAATAGTTTGCTTATAAGACTCCATATCCACGGGGTGTCTTTTCCTCGAATTTTCTTCAGTGTTCAAAGTGAAAAGTGAAAGTTTACCTTATCGAAATGTTAATCATATTGTAATATTTGTAAGCGTTAATTTTGCCGTCTGGATTTTTACAATAACTCAGAGGGCGTGATCTTGTTAGAAATTAGCAAAATTAATCTAAGCAAACTATTAGTTTGAAGAAAGAAAATAAAATGAAAGTTAAGGATTGTCAAACGGAGCGTCATTGTTACCTAAAATATGCCTCATAAGTCTTCCAACAAGCAGTTTAGTGCGCAGTGCAGTGCAGTTGCCCAATTTTTTTCACAAAGAATCACTTCATTATATAGAAAAAATGCTACTCTTCAATGGCAAATAAAGAAATCTTTCGTTTTTCACAACGAGTAATTATTTTAAATCCAGAAGTAACCAATTTCAGGCGATGACAATGATCTAGTTTGCTACCTTGTTTTTAATCTACATGGTGTCGAAAAATGTAATGTTATATTAAAAGTTCAATCACCGTTGTTAAAGAACTTCCACATATTTAATTGGGCTACCGCTTGTTCTTCTAGAACAAGAAATTCGAAGTTCTTTTTGTTAAATTATACTATAAGTCCCTGCTAGCTACGAGTATGTCGCCCACCGTAACGTTATAATCCAGGCAGCTCTTCATCCATTCCCTTCTAGCCGCCTTCCGCAAGTCGTCCTTCCATTGAATTAGGGGGCGTCCTGCTTTTCGAGACGTTTATTCCATTGCAAAACCTTTCGACCCCAGCGGTTGTCAGTTCTTCGACTTATGTGGCCAGCCCACTAAATCTTCAGCTTGCTAATCCGATGGGCTATGTCGGTAACTTTTGTTCTTTCCCGTATCTAACATGGCCCTTTATTTTTTTTCCCATAGCACGCTGTGTGAGCCTCAGTCAAGTCAGGACTAGCTCTTTTGTTAGGGACTACATCTCAGCCCCAGTCTAAAAACGTGATCTTCAGACATTGCGAGATTATTTTCATGAGTTTCAGTGAGATTAGTCTTTTCATCTTCCAGAATAAACTGTTTCGTTTTAATAATGACACAATTCGTTTTAACATAACAATATGGTCGGACCAAGTGATAGCTACGACTTCTCTTTGTTTTACTGCTACTTCTATAGGAGCTACCACTAATACAAAGTGATAGAAATGTATCAAATGTACCATTCTATAAATACGAATGATTGGTATGATAGTGGAAGCAAATAAATGTATTAAAGGCAAAGGGTTGTATACGAGAATATTGTTGACGTAGTTTTGTGGACGAGGAGTCTGACACATTTTTATTTGAGCGTATTTGTCTTAGGACTTTGGACAATATCATAACATTGAAGATACAATAAATGCATCATCACAAAGACGAGTATAATAATATAATTCAGCTCAAGCCTTCGTAAAGAGTAATAGACAGTAATAGGTTGTTACTCTGTCCATTTCCAATAAGGAAATGCCTAATATATTTTAAAAATCAACTAAAAAATCATAAATTTAAAACAATTTTTGTCTCGAAAATCTTAATAAAACTTTGTTTCTTCCATATTAAGTTGAAGGAAAGTTAAATAACTGCTATTATGTTTGAAATAATTGGTCTCTACCACCAAGTTGAGTTGTGGATAAAATCAATAACTAGTCAAAAAGCGTACATAACTCAGATGACAGTATGAAAATGAGTTGTGGCAAAAGTAAATAGTTGATTTTTAACAATTTATTTTATTTATATAAATATAATCATTTCAAAAGTTAAGCTACCGTAAAGATAATAAAATTTTATATAACATATATGATTTCCGACGGTTAAATAATTTACCAAAAAAAGATATTTCAAAATTAACTGAAAAAAAACACTAAATCGCGATTATCTCGGAAGTATGAAAACACTAGTTAATTACTTTTGCTTCAACGCCCTCGATATATGTAATAGGATTTGGATAAGCGTATTTTGTATTGTTTACGTTATTGAGCAATCTGATCGAAAACAGTCTACAGTTAAATCAGTTCACAGTATGGGGGCTGAGAGAAAACAACTTATAATTGGTGTTTAATATTGAATCCCAGTTTCAACAGGTTCTAATCGATGTTCTTTCAAACCGCTTTAATTGTTGAACAGTCAGTCAGTGTATGGCAAGCATAATTACTGATATAACTTCTTAGATTTACGCGATTATTATTACTTGAAATTAAACTCATTTTAACGGGTTTTACGCGTTTATTTTATTATTTGTGATTTTCCGACGTTTCGGCATTTTTGCAAATGCCGTGGTCACGGGTAGACTGAGATGTTTGACGTCTTCATAGAGTAAAGTAAAAAACGATTTTTCGAATTCACACCGATAATTACTGATTTATAATAAATACAAGTGTAGATTACTCTTAAAGTTTGGAAGTTAATAAAAAATGAAAATAAAAATAGTTCAACAACTACTCCACCTATGCTATTTTTAAAACAACTTCGTTTCACTTTTTCTCTTGTTTTCATCATTAAACAATCTTATTATTTATAAAGAACACTTCAGCAAAACATCAAAAACCTTGACGCATATATTTAGGTCTAAAACCCATCCCTAAAACTATAAAAAAAATAAGTGCTACAACTCTACGCCGTAGCATAACCGTAGCGGAAAACCTCCGTAGCTGCTACGAGTGACGCAAAAAGGCTTCAAAAGGGTTAGCAGCGTCAATCGTAACTCAATAGCGACTATCTGTCGACTCCGCTATATCCTATTACCTACAATTATGCGCACCACACACTGTTACAGGTAAGGCAGCGTTTACATACTAATAGCTTTGATGTCAATTATTGATTAATTTATTTTTAATATTCTTATACTAAGGTGACGATTCACATTTCAAGTTACATAATTAACTATAATTTTATTTTATCTTGACAGAGTATAGAATGATACGGTAAAAAAACTTAATTTACGACTCTAACTTAGCAACGGTAAATAATATGTTCCAATGGATTTAAATTGTCACCAAGTAAATATGTAAAAGTATGCCAAACGTGACATGCATGTATTACTGACTAACTAATGTATGTCACTTGAGCACACACTATTGTCCGGCCACCGAGAGAATGCGTTCCTGACACATTGTGTTTGACATAACGAGGTAACTTTGACAGGCCGTCTACGAAAACAAACAAAAAAAAAGTCGTCTATTTTGACCCTACAAACAAATAATAAGCAATAAAATGATATTAAAACACACTGATTTTAAATTTTATAACTGATGGCTTACTGTAAGGGTAATAATTACTGATAAAATATGTATTTTTAAAAATGTAAACAACATCATATTTTCGTAGGGATGTGCTAAAAATATCAGTCAATTTTAAAGTTATCAATCAATTTCTAATAAAAAAGCAGAATAAGTAGCTTGGTTATAAAAACATGATATCGACGTAAATATGGATATGCTTGAAGCATAACTATTGCGGTTAGTGAAAGAAAATAAATCGGCAAATGTTCGATATGAAATAGATGAATTGGCTCAGCAGTACGGTCATCGGGTGCTGAGACTTCCACCATATCATTGCCAATACAATGCTATTGAATTAATTTGGGCTCAAATTAAGGGTTATGCAGCCCGTCGCAATACGTCCCCACCTTTTAGCACAAAAAAGATGATGGCTCTATTAAAAGAAGCTTGCGAAAAAATCACGAAGGAAGACTGGGCGAAGGCGGTAGAAAAAACAAAAAATCTTATTACCAAAGACTTTGATCGAGATATTAGAATTGATTCGATCATTGATAATAACATAATTATAAATGTTGGAGAAGATGATGATAGCACCTCCTCAAGCGAATCGGAATCTGATTAAATTTATACCAGCGCGATATCTATTATTTTAAGTATTTATTACCTACTTTTAGTTTTAGTACTTATTGTATTGTAGACCTAAATATTTGTTTTGAAAAAAGGCAGCAGTTGGAGTTTCTTGCTATACAAGTAAAATAGATATAAGATAAACTAATTTTTTTACTAATGTTGATTGAAAAAATATTTGTCAATATTATTTTTTACCCCAACACTACTGGCATGTGTCACAAACGCAATCTCTCGGTGGCCAGATTATAGAGTCTTCATTGTAAGTCAGCGTTGGTGTGATTTGAATTGCAATCAGCGCCATCTATGCCCCGTCGGCGGAACTAATGAAATGCGGCCAGAAAACGTTCGCCTCGAGCGGTTTATAAATTGTGTATGATGTGCAGTGTTGTAAGGGTTAGTGCTTCTTGACAGGATTAGCTTTATGTATAGCGTTTCTGTTCTATATTTTTATACGTATATGTTTATTTTTGTTTTTGTTGTAACTGTATTTTTCTATGTAAAATATGTTAATTTTAAAAAAAAGTTTACATGGCCTATTTAATCTAGTTTTCTTCGCAATAAATGACATAGAAAACGGACAAATCACTAAATTTGTATCTATTTTTTTAATCACAGGAATAAGAAACTGTATTTGCATTGAGCTTTAAAAAATATATATTTGTCGCAGCGCGGGTGTCTTTTGTTAATGCTAGAATGTTTAAGATCTCAATTGTGGGCATAGAAGGCAGCAAACAGTAACTTAAAGCATTATGAAAGAATATAGGAACAATCTATCAACTATTTCAGCTCAATGATTGGATAAAACTAATGCAACTGTAAAGAAATGACCTGCCTCACTACCATAATGAACGACAAGGGTATTTGGAATAATAAAGAAACAGTTAAACTTTTAACTTTGTTTTAATTTACCGGATTCATAAAGACAGGTACAATCTGTCTGACATATTGAGTGGAGAAGAATCCGATGAATAAACTCCACTCTATCATTATCACAATTTAAAATACAAAGGAACGTTATAAAACCTGCTATTACATTACTCACAGAAATCTAGCAACTAGTTCACATGATTAAATGATACAAAGATACTTAGCTTTCGTATTGACGACTTCCGATCCAGCAATAGAATACAAAACTGTTAAACTTAGGCAATAACTTAATTTACAATCATTTAACAAATTGAATGTGGTAAAGACGACTGCTCCTGGCCGATTCTGATAATTTAGGTGTGAACACTTCAATTTCTAAGAAATGAATGCCCCTTCCTTGAATGTTCAATGTCTTTTATACCAAACGGCCGTTTCCGTTTTTATCAAAATAGCACTAGGCCTTGCCCAGGTTCTCCGCTAGAGGGCCTGCGTTTCCGGTCACAATGATTTTACAATCAAATTAATCCTACAACAATAACTGATTCAGTAAGAATTAAATCATAATTAAATCACAATTTTCAATTAGGTAAATTACACAGCAAATGATATTAAACAAAATTTAAATTAATTCAGGTAAGCTTGAAAATGCTTAGGATGGCGCTAGTTGTCCCAAAATACCGGCCGATTGCCAATGTTGCGCCATCATTTCCGACACGGCCATTCTTGACAGGACACACGTCCTCGTGTGTTTTCTGCAACAAAACAAGCTAGGCACAGTATACGCTCGGCCACTCCTGGCAAAACCACAGTAACATTGAAATGATTAAAAGTAGGAAATATCTCAACTCCCGAAAAAAAAAAAAAACTAAATCATCACGGTTCAAAAAGAAGACATTACAATCCTCACGTGACGTATCATAGCACAAACCCACACAGGCCAGTCCTTCGGCCGAATTAGACACAGTCCTTCGGTCTTTTTGCACAGCACAGTTCTTCGGCTGTTATAGGAATACGGTCCTTCGATTCCCATAGACACAGTCCTTCGGTCTTTTTGCACAGCACAGTCCTTCGGCTGTTATAGGAATACGGTCCTTCGATTCCCATAGACACAGTCCTTCGGTCTTTTTGCACAGCACAGTCCTTCGGCTGTTATAGGAATACGGTCCTTCGATTCCCATTGCGTTCAACTCAGTCCTTCGGTTGAACTTGTGCCATGATAGTCGCTCAACATTTAAATTTGCAATGATAATAAATTTTCACATCAAAACATAAGTTTTCGAGAAAAGAGACATCCACCTACCAAAGTTTACTGATAGGTAATATTTTCAAACCAAGAAAGTAAATTTAAACGAGGTAAATTAGACTGTCATAAAACAGTAATATCACAACACATAAGTCAGTAGAGATCATGTACCATCGATAAAGGTTTATCACAACAAATTAATCATTGGAACACGCCACGACACGAGTGAACACCCCTCTATCGCCACGGCCTTGGCCGACAAGCAACATCACCATTGCTCTCACATACGCGAATCCACCACATGGATCGCCTGTGTTCATCCCCAGACAACACACGACTACAATACGGCGGATAGAGTACTCATTCGCGTTTCCACCAAAAACAATTCAACATCGTCAAAAACATTATTAATTTCATCTGGTACATGATCTACCTACTAGCAATTTTCAATAATTTTTGACCGAACTAATGTAACACCACCATTAAAGTAATTATTCGGTAAACAATAAGGTAAAGCCTCAAGAGGTATCGTGGAGTATCGAACGTCATATGACATTAACTAGTTCTGTGCTGAATACGCGTGTTTGATCAATAGGTCACAGTTAAAGCTTTTTAAAAGATCCCACATAAAATTTCGCGCCAAAACTTTCATTAACTAACGAGCATTCAGCACTTGAATCGAAAGAAAGAAAGAATACGATTCACCCTTTTGTTCTAGACAATCCGTGGAAGATTCACAGCTCACACGTCATTCAGCACCTCGGTACGAAGGCTGGCTTGCCTCGGCCACCGCAATGCCGCCATCGCTCGTAAATCAGGATCATCACTTTCTGTTGCTGCACCGCTGGGTTAAGTCCTGATGTCGACATTGCTCGTCCTCGTGGTTCCAGCTTTGGTTTATTGTAATCGCCATTCGATGTATCCTCGGAACATATTAAAACACATGTGAATTACAGCTGCAAATAAAACCAGTACCATTATTAAACATCAATCAACACTAAATGTAAAAACCAATAATTTCTATTGTGCGTAAATAACTTGGTTTAACTTTAAACTAACAATTAAGAAATGTAACACATGAAATAGTTTAAGAGAATGAATACTAATTAAAGAACAACTGCAAACACAAAGTAGGTAGGTGTAGGTAGATAGGCGTAGATAGGAGCCAGGGACACGCTAATTCTATGTTAGCTGGCGACTTTTGTAACCAAATCGGTTGCATAACTCCTCCCGCCAAAACACAATTTAATTTAAGAACACACTCTGTCATAAATTATTACAAAACATCGTACATCACCCAGTCAAGTTGTGTCTGGTTATAACGTAATAATGTAGGTACTGTCGCGTACTTCAATGTTTCTATTTTGTTTTTACCAGATTCAAACCATCCAGCAATCTCACTATTCTAGCAGCTTTTCTGAAACAAATTTTATTACACAGCATCATATTGTTCGGAAAACTTTTATTTTACGCAATTAAGAAAACTTGACTGCAGAATAAGGCTCGTCTAAAATAACTTCAAAAGGATGTGAAGGTGGTTAGGCCACCCAGAAATTATTTATTTAGACCCATAGTATGTAAAACTCAATAATGACAAAACAAAACTAAAGCCGAAAGTTGTGGCTCTTAAGTCATAATATCGACGTACCATTTGAAACTCAGAGCATCAACTGAATACTTCATTTGGAAATAAAATAATTTAAAAAAAAACTACGTCGAGCAACGTCTGCAGAACGACTTCTGGTATACTCCCATCATCATGAAAAATCGCGCACGCCCGATTCGCAATACATTTTAAAGTTAACTAGTCTTTTAAACAATACCGTCATATAAACTCTGATTCTATTAAATTGTAATTGCCGCCAATATTTCTTTTTTTAAATTACCCTTCATAACTCAAAACGAGAATTGTAAAATAAATTTAAAACACTGACCTTGGTTCGTATACTTGCACAAAATCACTCAACTCAGTTTCCAAAAATAGTTGACGGTTATTTTTCGTCGAAGTGGTATCCAGATCATTTTCTTTGTTTGCATGCCTGAATCATCAGATTGCTGTTCTCGAAGCGACACGACGTGGTGTTTCTGAAACTCATGGTTTATTTCTTTTAATTTGAGGTAATCCCACTTCTGATGTCGCAGCGCGGGTGTCTTTTGTTAATGCTAGAATGTTTAAGATCTCAATTGTGGGCATAGAAGGCAGCAAACAGTAACTTAAAGCATTATGAAAGAATATAGGAACAATCTATCAACTATTTCAGCTCAATGATTGGATAAAACTAATGCAACTGTAAAGAAATGACCTGCCTCACTACCATAATGAACGACAAGGGTATTTGGAATAATAAAGAAACAGTTAAACTTTTAACTTTGTTTTAATTTACCGGATTCATAAAGACAGGTACAATCTGTCTGACATATTGAGTGGAGAAGAATCCGATGAATAAACTCCACTCTATCATTATCACAATTTAAAATACAAAGGAACGTTATAAAACCTGCTATTACATTACTCACAGAAATCTAGCAACTAGTTCACATGATTAAATGATACAAAGATACTTAGCTTTCGTATTGACGACTTCCGATCCAGCAATAGAATACAAAACTGTTAAACTTAGGCAATAACTTAATTTACAATCATTTAACAAATTGAATGTGGTAAAGACGACTGCTCCTGGCCGATTCTGATAATTTAGGTGTGAACACTTCAATTTCTAAGAAATGAATGCCCCTTCCTTGAATGTTCAATGTCTTTTATACCAAACGGCCGTTTCCGTTTTTATCAAAATAGCACTAGGCCTTGCCCAGGTTCTCCGCTAGAGGGCCTGCGTTTCCGGTCACAATGATTTTACAATCAAATTAATCCTACAACAATAACTGATTCAGTAAGAATTAAATCATAATTAAATCACAATTTTCAATTAGGTAAATTACACAGCAAATGATATTAAACAAAATTTAAATTAATTCAGGTAAGCTTGAAAATGCTTAGGATGGCGCTAGTTGTCCCAAAATACCGGCCGATTGCCAATGTTGCGCCATCATTTCCGACATATTTATAAATATTGTATCAGATATTTTAATGAAAGAAAAACAGTACCTAATTTTAGCAGATATATCCTTTAAATATAATAACTTATAAAAACAGTTATTAACAAGCACAAGCAACAGGTAAAGAATTAATTAAGTAGTAGTTCAAAATTTTATATTGCCGCCAATATTCACTACCAGCAGTAGTGAGCTACTTTCTCGCGTACATTTTAGAACATTTTTAAAGTTTCTACTCAGTTTCAGTGTTCGTAAACCACTTCCAAAATCATCTCATTTGACTCAGTTATAGATCCGCATCTTTGTCTGGTATGCAAGATCTTCTGTTTTACCGCTAAATGGTAATTAATGTAAGAAATGTTAACAAGTTTGGCGTTTTAATTTCCTGCCTTTGTTAATTTCCTTAAAAATCATCCCTTTTCTTCCGCTCCGCTCCACTCTCCGCTCGCCAACGTGCCCTCACCCTTTCATTGTGGCCATGAAGCTGCGGTCTTATTACCATACCACGCCACCGCTCACAATGTTACAGACGTATGAAATGTCCTTTAGAACTTTTAAAATAGACGGATAAAATGAACTTTTAATATGACATATTTTACAATTTAAATCTTAGAATTTTTAAACAGTGGTAAGTGATTTTTGACAATTTAATGTAAAATATATGCAATAAGATTCAATGTAAAAAATGAATAAATAATGGCGTTTGAAGTTATTGAACATAAAATTAATAGTTGGAATAAATCACACATGCACACTGCTAAAGGATTTTTGCTCCAATCTTGCTTCGCTACTTATAAACAAATATGCCTATAAAAAGCAAGATTAAATAGATTATGTATATGTCTGACTGTTTTGTCACTGTCAAGCTGCAATATCCCACTAAAATCTTTAAAGCTCTCCTCTAATATAGTCCTTCACCCAAACGAAAGCCTGCGGCCCAACCCTCGTAATTACAATCTTGGAAGACCAATCTTTACATGAAAATGTTTCACAAAACACATTTGCTTATACTGACAATTATTGTTTACTCTACGGTTTTGAGGATCTTAAAAAGTTATCTATTAGGAGCACGATCGTATAGGTTGATTGTGTGATCTTCACTTGTCAATATTGTGCAATTTTTCATATATTTCAGTCAATATTTTGATTTGTTGTTTTTACTGATATTGTAAATTTGGTCTTGCATATGGTAACTTTCTGTCCTGCGGTTGCTTCGACGGCTTAATGACATTTTCCTTCCGTAGAAATTTTGTATTTTTCCATCAAAATCAGTAGCCCAGATGTGTTTTTCTAGATTATTTTCTTTACAAGTTCTTTAAACCATCATTGCGTGATTATGTAATGAACTTTCATTTCTCATTTATAATTTCAGTAAAGCTACTTCAGTTGAGCACTGCTCATCTGCCCCGCAGCCCTACATATTGAGATCCGTCGACCTACATAGATCTCAGATGTGGTCGCGGCCATTGCCGTTCGATTTGATAAAATCTGCTCGACTCGCTCTGAAACCCGGTTTATTGCCTGGGGGAATTAGATAAATAATCAGGCAATATACAATCGTCTTATATACAGTTATATCGCTGATGAAGTATACAACTTACGTGAAAATGCTTGGCTTTGCTTTATAGAAGACAAAGTTTCCGATTTGCTTTTCCTGTGGTGATGAATTTTTTTTTCGTGGTCAAGTTTCTAATTAAAAAGACCTTTAGACCTAGAGTTTACTAAGGTTCAGCTAATTCCATTCACCGTTTTAAAACGATATACAACCATCTAAACATATAAATTATCGCACGTACGAGTATGTGTAGTAGGATATAAAGTTTAAAATTTGAATACCGGTAAGTTTGAAAGTCATAATAGTTATTTTTGGACTAATATGATAAAAATCGTTATTTAGTACTTTTGAATATAAAGCTTCATGATAATAAATAAAAAGCTAGACTCTGTTAGGTTAATTTTATAAAATGCTAAATAACCGTGTTTGTTTTCAAATATGCAAATATGTTTGGAGTATTATAATAAGGTTACATTACCTGTAATACGTCAGACCTCAGATAATTTGCATAATAAAACAGATACGTTGAAGAAATTAATATGCACGAATAAATTTAATTTCCATAGTAATTGAGCCTTTAAGAAACCTTTTAAATTTAGTATAATACATAATATGATTTTGTAATACAGTATTTTGTTAATGACATCTTATATTTTAATAAGTCCTGGTGTCATTGAAAGTGCATTAAAAGTAAACATGCTCGATGCTAAACTACGTAAAAAAGTCATCGCATATCCTACAAACCTTTCGTTTTCCGACAAAGATCTAATTACTTTTTACTTAAGTAACTAAATTAGTTATCTAGTGTTATTTTAACTAATATTATACGCAGCATTTTAAATGCGTTCTTCTGTATAAAAATAATCCGGCCCATCAGAGATATTGTCGGTGCCTTTGGTTGTCTGTTTAAATGTTTTGAGCTATTGAATATCAATCAATCCCCAGACTGACTGACACACCAGTTATGTGGCCCTAAAGTACGTTGCAGTTAGCACTTGTTTTATATATTATACAACACAATGGACTAGGGGAGAACCTTGTTACACCCAGACAAGAGCCAATATCGAAAAACCATTTCTAAGAAATGGTTCCGACCCGGAGATCAAACCCGGAACCATCCGCTTAGCAGTCCGGTATATATACCGCTGCACCATATAATTAGGTCGTCAAATATCATTCATATCTACTTCGCAATTAGCGGTTATCACGCATCAAAAATAAAAAAAATCTTTCAAAACACACAATAACAAAACGAAACAAACGCAAAAAGTCTACAGTGACACATGCCAGTTTTAGTGTCACATCGCTAGAGTAGGGTTTCAATTTCTCAAACCTAATCGAAACGGAGAATCGATTTTTATTGCATCTATAAAACTACTGCATGTTTATTTGGACCTGAGCATCTATTATCATTTGTCGAAAATGGTTCAAATATCTTGCTCAAAAACTTTTTTATTAAATAGATTTTTTATTTAGTTGAGTGATTTACCGAGCACTTAAAAAAGATACTAAATTTTAAATACATTGTAATCAATTTATATTGAATGAAATTAAGGCATCCCTATGGCAACATAAATTATAAAATGTCGGAAAAAATCATCACAATAATCTATACTAATTTAATAAAGCTGAAGAGTTTGTTTGTTTGTTTGTTTGTTTGAACGCTCTAATCTCAGGATCTACTGGTTCGAATTTAAAAATTATTTTTGTGTTGAATAGACCATTATCGAGGCAGGCTTTATATAACATCACGCTGCAACTATTAAGAGCGAAGAAATAATGGAAAATGTGAAAAAAACGGGGAAAATTATTCATCCTTGAAGGCTTCCTTTGCGTGCGCTGCGAAAATGGTCCTAGATACCAAAAATATATACGTATACAAGAATTAAGGGAACTTTTTACCGCGGGAAAACTTCGCATTCCCACGGGAACCCGACTTCTACGCGAACGGAGTCGCGAGCAGCCACTAGTTCATAATAAACCTTTATTTGTTGTAATTAACCTCGAAGTTCCTATCCCTACTTCCCTACTAATATTATAAATGCGAAAGTAACTCTGTCTGTCTGTCTGTCTGTCTGTCTGTCTGTCTGTTACGCTTTCACGCCTAAACCACTGAACCGATTTTGATGAAATTTGGTATGAAGAAAGAACTGAACTTGGGAAAGGACATAGAGTACTTTTTACCGCGGGAAAACTTCTCATTCCCACGGGAATCCGACTTCCAAGCGAACGGAGTCGCGGGCGGCCACTAGTATTTAATATTTCAATAATTTCTAATTTTAATTATTGATTTTGTCAGCATAAATTGTTTTACTGTACACGCTAGTGGTGCTAGGCAGAAATAGTCAATGGGAAAATAATATTAAGAAAAACATCTGTACATTAAAAGACATTAATAAAAAGAAAACTCTCTTCTTTGGCCATGCTGCAAATATGCAATGCACATTGTGCCCGTGTCGAGTCGAAAAAAAAATGTGTAGCGCTCGAAAAACAAAATATTAAAACACTACTTCAGTTATTGCTTAGTTATCATATTTCAAGGTCCTAATACGACCTACGATGCGCCCCTGACTTGGTCTGTGAAACTGGAGCAAGCAATTAGAGGCAGGAAGCTGATGGCTCCCACTTTTCTACTGCAGAGTATAATTTTCCTGAAATATTTAATGAATGCAGCTGTAGGGCTTCACCGCAAATACGTTTTTTTTTGTTTAAGTAGATTTTTTAAACGAAGTGAGAAAGCGCGCCGATCATTAATTTCCAGAATTAGACAAATGCAAGCTTAGATAACTGAAAAAGTAATAAAAAGTTAATATACATACAAGCCACAGCCACAAAAGTTTATTTACAAAAAAAAACCGCAGAGCATTTCGGCATTCCAGTAAACTATACAATACTAGTGACCGCCCGCGACTCCGTTGGCGTGGAAGTCGGTTTCGCGTGGGTCTCGGTTTCCCGTGGGAATGAGATATTTTCTTGCGGTAAAAAGTACCCTATGTCAAAACATCCATACATACATCCATACTCACAAACTTTCACGTTTATAATATTAGTAGGATAGAATTCAGAAGCTCTACCTCCACACCTGTCGATACAGAGATCAATCCTGGTTGGTGTCTGACTGTCGTCAATCGTTCACCGATAACGGATGGTCGCAGCAGACACGGCCCGTAGTTAGATAGTTGAATCAACCGACTGGACTGCTTAGGTTATTCGTTATTTGAAGAAAATGGAATGAATAGCGATAGACAAAATGATATTAGGTTTCTGATATAAATAGTTTAAATCAGGTTGACTCTTATTTAAATCATTCATTTTTTGAGCGTAAATAAGCCATGAAAACCATTAAAACGGTTATCAATTACTAAAATAATTAAAAACCTTTATATTAAAATGCGTTTTTTTTATTTGTATAATTTTATTTGTAGACTTATAAATACGGGGTGTAAAAGAACTGCTTCCGAAAACAAAAACCAGGCATTGCTGGAGGGGTACAGATTTTTTTACGTAATTCTACAAAATTGCATTTATACTATCAGATTTTGCGATGATTATAAATTAAATAGGGTTTTAATTTAATTTGCAATGTAAATAATCGCAAGTGAACCAACAGTTGATTTGTGTGCGATGATTTCAAGCGCTGAATATAACTTTTCAATCCTTAATAACTTTTTGAAATGGATTTTCTGGGTATACTTTTATTGAATTTAGTTACTATTGAGGCTTCAGAATACATGGCTTCAATTTAAACTTTTAAAAGTAAAGCGAATTTTAATTTTGTAAAGACTATTTAGAGTATTTGGCTTGAAAATCAGTTTAGAATAAAAACTGAGTATAAGGGTGTAAAAATACCACTTCCAAAGCTTGAGACCAAGTATTCTTGAACCTCAATAGTAACTAAATTCACTCACAGTATACCCAGTAAACTCAATTTAAAAAGTTATTATATATTGGAAAGTGATATTCGCCGCTTGAGGCCATGGTTCACACATCAGCGTTCAGGAGCGATGGTTTACATAGCAAATAAAACTAAAACACTATATAATTAGAAATAATGCCAAAATTTTGCATAATTTGGTAAAAAAAATACTAAATTAAATAAAAACACTTTTAACTCATTTTTGCTTTTAACGTAACGAGTACCCAGTTTTCGTTTTCGGAAGTCTTTTTACACCCTGTATATATATATAATTATATAATTTACTTTATTTGGAGATAGGTAGAAAGTTTTGGCTGGGTTTGTTACAAATTTGTATCTTTAGACATGTTTTAGTGGAGTGATGTTGGCAATTGGTTAAGGAATGTTAATCATTACATAGTATAATACAAAGTCGCTTTCCCTGTCCCTATGTAACCTTAAATCTTTAAAACTTAGCAACAGATTTTGATGCGTTTTTTTTTAATAGATAGAGTGATTCAAGAAGAAGGTTTATATGTATAATTACATAGTACAGAGAAAGAAGTTTTACTCTGAATTTAACGCGTGCGTCGCCGCGCGGGTAAAAGCTATTTAATAATGAAACAGTAAAAAGGTGCCTGAAATTTAAATAGGTGCAAAAATAGTCTAGCCTGAAATTAGGCTACCGTTTCGAAGGTTCCGGGTTCAAGATTCTATGGGGTGTACTACTATTTTGGTATTTAATAACTATGTACATAATTTTATCAAATTATACACGCACTTGCGGTGGAGAAAAACATGGTAAGAAATCCTATTAACATACAGTGTTAAGTGGGTGGTGGTGGTAAGTCAGCGTGGTGGATAACGGATTAATGTCGCTCGCTAACCCAAATGGAAGTCTATGCCTTACTATTCCTATAAAAGTCATTGCCATTTATTTATTTATTTATTTCTCTAGACAAATACACCAACGGTGTGGCCCTAAACTAAGCAGAGCTTGTACTGTAGGTACCACACAATGGACTAGAGGAGAACCTTGTAACATAACTAACATTATAGTAACATAATATATGTTCATTCAAGAGAACAAGAATTACACCTGCAAAGCTGGAGCAATACTCTATTATATTAGCATAGATTCCCAATGTCCGTGAGAGTTAAATTATCTATGTTGTGTCGAAAATCAAAATATGATTCACGGGCTGTCATTCTATAGTACGATTTCTTTAGTTTTGTTTATTATAATTAACAGTTTTATTCATAACCGTGTATTGGGAATAGATCAAGAAGAAAGAAAAGTTTTGGGAGACAATGTCCTAGAGCTTTAGCTAAATAAAGAAAAAATACGTTATATACCTACTAAGCAATTAAAAGAAATTGCTTATGGCCATCGATAGAGATATTTCTATATTGTTTTATAAGATTTCTGCTTACGGGAGAAGAAGCTATCACATTACTTTCATAGGTTTCAAAGTTATTCCATGATACTTAGCTCAAGTTGAGATAAAATTTAATTTAATTTTTAAAAAGTTAAAAAAAAATACTCTTTTAATTTTACATGATATAAACTTTAATATTTTCATTTTCCTATTAAAGTTCCTCTAAGGTTACAGTACTACCATCGCTCCTTTTCGGTTGTCAGACATGAACTGCAACCAAAACTATGAAAATAACTAGTGGCCGCCCGCGACTCCGTTCGCGTGGAAGTCGGTTTCCCGTGGGAATGAGATGTTTTCCCGCGGTAAAAAGTACCCTATGTGTTATTCTGATGTATAACCTATATTACTGCAAAGTTTCATCCAAATCCATCCAGTAGTTTTTACGTGAAAGAGTAACAAACATCCATCCATCCATCCATCCATACATCGTCACAAACTTTCACATTTATAATATTAGTAGGATGATAAGATCATTCCAAACTGCAGTAAAAAGATCAATGATTGGCTACAAGATCTAGTCAATAGATAAAAATAGAATGATAAATAAATGATACACTATGTTTATGCCCAAGACGGAAGAAAATGAAATCTCTACACCATTAGCTCAATTTTCGATACTTTAAAGGAACAACAAAAATCCTTATAAACACCGCTTTCGTTAATAACTCGTTTACACATTCTTAAAACTGACTGACACGAGTTTCCTTCTTTTCAGTCATTTTCACGCCGCTCGCTGAAATCCCACTGTAAACTGCTGAGAGCAACAATGGCCCCTCTTCAGAATGCCACGTTTTTCAGACGAGCACACTTGGCTTTGACTGAAAAACTAGCGGGAACTACGAATGCTATTGTGTTTTCGGTTTAGATGAGAGATAAAGAGATTTGAAATAGAAATTAAATACAAAAACGAAAGCAATAGCTTTATAGTACCTATTGTAAAGTTTCTGCTGATTGCATTTTAATAGTAAAAAAAATATGTGCAATTATGTTGGGACTTAATGCTAAAACACTTATTGCAAAGTAACCTAATCAAAAAGAAATATTTCTATATCAAAACACAATCGAATTATAACGTGTACCGAAATCGTATCAAAAGATTATATCTTTTTGAAATTCTTGGATACGTTTTTCATACCAGACGTTAATTATAAGCATATCTGCTATACAAAAAAAACACAATAGAAAATGAAAATTCATTTTTCAGGAAATTGCTCTGCTTTAGATTCCATTATTTGCAATATTTTGTTGCAAAGATTTCCCACAGTTAATATGAAATGGAAGAGAGCCAACGATATTACTCGTCTTTAGTACTGGAAAATTTACTCTTTCATAAAAAAGTATTAGTTAGATAAATATTTATTGAACCTTAAAATATTTAAAAAGTGATTTACAATAACACAACCAACTTTTTAAGAAAACAATTATATTTGATTGAAATAGCGATTTATAAATTTGTAACAAGAAGACAAAGGCAAAGGTAAGCAGGGAAGAATTATATAACTATTAAAAAATATAGAATGGTTCTAGTATAGAACAAACGCAGATACGAGTATATCCGCCATTTAAGTTTACGGAATACAGTTTTATAAGATTCGTTAGTATTGAAATTTTATCAATCTTATCTAGATCTAGATCTTCTTTTTATAATACAAGTAAACATCGAACGGAAAATAAACAAAAGGTTTTCATGAAAGTTTTAAGATTTTTTTCCTTTTTTTATATGGCTTATATAGCCGTGTGGCCAATACGCATAACTGCAATAAGGTTCAATATGTCTTCTTAATTTAACTGACTGAATATATTAGCTGATTGATGATAAAATCTCACCCCCTTGCACAGCTGTCGTAATTTTCCCCGTAAAATGCGGAAGTTGTCGAAACTCAACAAACTTTTACAATTAACAATTCAGTGGAGGCTGCATATTTGATTTACAAAGTGTTTGAACGAATATTGTGCCATCAGTCGCTTTAATTTTAATTTTAAATTAAATAATTTAAACGGTTGTAAAGTTACTTCACATCATCGATGTTTTTAAGTAAAAAATCACAATAAATTAAGAAAATGTATAAAACAATTTATAAAATGCTAACTTAATAAAACCCACCTGACTTTATTAATCTCATAATATACAGAACTCTAGCCTTACCCTTTCTTTTCACCTTCCCTTCAACCTTCCCGCAGTAATTACACAAAAAATTATTTAACTTCGTTTCAACCCTTGTGCGTCAGGTAACCCAATTTCATGGGCATATGTAATAATGCAAGAGGTCATATCGTCACTGCCTAAACACACAAATCTAAACAAGGCCGGGTAAAACAGCCCTCTGTTGTACTTCAAATCGTTTTATTACCTACTTTGTGTATGTGTTTTTAGTTACGAAGGTAGAAGGGTTCCGTTATCAAACCTCCTTTCTAACTTTGTAGGAATAGGGTTAAGAGTTCTGTGATGTGAACCGGTATTTAGTCTATGCAAAATCGTTTCTTCATTTTCTTTCTTTTCTATTAATACCCATTCTTCAAACATCTTATCGGTTCAGTTTAGTCTTTAGTTAGGGTTTTATCTACCAGTACTTGCAATGTTGTTAGATCAAAAATTTGTAGTCGATGATAAAGGAAAAAATGAGTATTTTTAAATATAAATACACATTTTCCTTTTATGCTCACATCAAACGAACACAATTCCTAACTTTCCTACAAGAGAAACGCGTGCGACTCGCAACACAATCACGCCAACGAGAGTGGATCACATAAAATTGCTTTTGAAAACATTGAAAAGTAAGTACGAGTTAAAAAAAACCTACAGATAAAACGTAGGCGTACCAGTCTCGCACTTGACTGTTTATACTAACCCCTTGTGAACTAAACTAATAATTTATTCTACGGTGACCTCTTTCATAGGTTATTAAAACGAACGCTTCCGTAATCGAGTTTAAAAACTGTTTGTCGCATGAAAGTAGTAAGGGTAAATTCCTAGTACAGGAATTCAGAAATATGTTGGGTATCCACGATTAAAATATTAGTTGATGAGGATACAAAAGAAGATTGGGATAAGTAGATTTTTTTTATCAATCGGTTTAAGCTTTCTTAAAAAAATACCCTCAAATTCAAATGTATATTACCTGATATTTAAAATTTCAGGATTATAAAGCTGACCTTAAAGAAAAATGGTTTTCCTAAAAAGCTGTGTTGATTATAATTTAATTATGCAAAGTTTCATTTGGTGGACCCGTAAAATTTACAATTTACATTTTTTAAAACAATATTTTTTTATGATTTCCAAAAAAAGCTAGATTTTAATTCTAGGTCTTTTACTGTTAAAAAGTATCTATATTCAACACTGTCGAAGCCACTTCACTTTTTAATACTCTATGATTAGTCCCCGCAGGCTTCTTTACGACTAAAACAAATAACAATTTGAAATGAAACGTAAACTGATCGATTAACCCGAGTTTTAGATGGATGAAGCAAGCAATTAGTATTAGTGTGAATAAAGAATGAACAGTTAAGTATTTTAGAGGCGGGTGATTTGAAATAGGTTAGTATCATAATTTACTTAATATATTATTAATTTGGTTATATAGGTTTTTTTTAATTTTAGGAATGTAAAAGGTACCTCACCTTCCACGTTATACAAAAGTCGCCGGTCATGCAAAATTACCATTTTGAAATATTGCTTGATGACCCATGGAAAAATAATAAATAATTATTGTCTACATATAATTCCAGAAGTATCTTGATACAAAACTTAAGTACCAAACAAAATAAATAAGAAACAAATGTCTAACTATCCTCTGCCAATGTTTTGGCACTAATTTGTAGTTTTCATGCGAGTGAGTGCGATTCCTGCTTACCTTCTGTATTCGTGTAATTATTTATTGTTATAATATTTTCTGCCTCATTCCACTAATGATATTGAGGGCGGATCCTAGTTCAAGCAATCTGATTGTAGACACCATTTTCTCATTGAAAATAAAATGAGCACTAAAAGTTATCGTATCTTTTTCCTATACTTAGTAGTTTTTATTATTCTAGACCCTGAGTTATCGACCCAGAAGTTAACCCAGAACCTTTCCCAAATACCCAAATTTAGAACCTTTCACCTTTCACCATGAACATCAACCTGGATCAAGACATCACCTTAAGGCTTAACCTTACTCAGTGACTTAACCTTTATATTTTTTTTTTCCCAACTAGAAAATACCCTAATGAGAAGCCTCCATCTCAGATTGCTTCATCTCTAAGTTTGCCAGTTAGCAACAAATCCACTAACATGATAGATGAGTGCTCACTATCACTAATGAGATCGCCATTGCCCTCCCTTGTACAAGTCGGGTAACTCGACCGGAAGAACAAGTAACGAACATAGATGATCTATGGATCATAGCGGTTTTGAAATTACTGTTATGAATTTTTGTAATATTGTTAGCCTTAATTTAAGTTTTTTTTATTTTATCTAATGTGTAATTAATGTACCATAGATCTAATTTTTTTTTAAATGTTTTAATTTAGATAAAATTTAACTATCCTGGCTATTACTGGCTTAAGCATCATGTATCATTAACTGCTGTGTCAAAACTAATTACTACTTTTTACGAAATTGCAGCATGATTGTGGTCCCAATGTTAAAAAACGTAACCAAGAACATAGTATTATTTAAGAGAGAAACATTTATAAATTTTTAATCTCATCTTTTGGTGAATTTGAAAATTTTTACGCCTGTATGTCTGTGTACCTATAATTGCAATAAATATTAAAAAATGATAAAATAAATGTGGAAATATCGGTGTATTTATGCCTGTAACGCTTTCGCACCATAACCATTGAACCGATTCTGATGAAATATAGTATCGAGAATAAAAACTTAAAGGTTATAGAGATTTATAATGGGTATTTATAAAATTATATTTTTTTAAATAGCATATGTGTTACAGAACGTATTGCTGGCTATGAAAGCATTTATATCTTACTTCACTACATAGTATAAAACAAAGTAGCTTTCTCTGTCCCTATGTCTCTATGTATGCTTAAATCTTTAAACTACGCAACGGATATTGATGCGGTTATTTTTAATAGATAGATAGATTCAAGAGGAAGGTTTACATGTATAATAACATATATTAGGGAAAGGGGTTGTAGGTACTCCAAATGTAACGCGTGCGAAGCCGCGGGCAAATGCTTGTATTTCATAAAAAAATAAGTGGCTTACAAATTTTTACGGAGACCTAATAAATAAGGCTCACATGAAAGCAATGATCCAATCTGCGAAAAGTGATGATTTTGCACTTTCCAATCCATCATGAATCATGGCCCTATGAAACATTACATGAGAACGCTTTTCTCAGATGAATTTCTAAGACCCTTTGATCGGTTTTACATCACACTACCTCTATAACGAAATTGATTGCAAAATGATTTCTTCGATATTTTTGTAGCCTATGAGATATTATCAAATATTGAGTTTTAGGTTACTATGAGGAACCATGACATGGTTTCGATTTTTTTTTTGTCAAACTACAGTTACCATAAAAAGATCTACTTAAATATATATAAAAATATTCACTTTAGATTTAACTATATAAAACATAAGTTAACTGCGACGTAACTTGCAATAATAGTACTTACATGCAAAATAAGAAACTCAACTACCAACCTAAGTTTAAAGATGTCAGAACAGTACATAACCCGCCAACACTATCATAAACTTCCGTGACACCGAAAACATCTTGACAAAATATGAATGTGCATGCGGCAAACGACATGTCGCAACTCCACGCGGCATGTCGCAACTCCGCGCGGCCGACGTGCGACATATCGTCGGTGATTTAGGCGACAGATTGCCAAAATTCGAGCGGCACTCACTTGCCGCACTTCCCCTATTTGTGAACGTCGGAGATAAGACTGCAAGGCGGGGAGACCGGGCCGCGATGACACAATCGACGTTTTCAATCATTTTGTTTGATATCATTTTGTTACTGGATTGATAAATGTCAAAGACAATAGAAAGGTGAAGACGCGACTTAAATATTGTCGCGGTTGATTGTATAGATGTTTCCCAATAATGAAATTAAAAGATGAATAATTTAACATTCATCAAACATACGTGACTCAGGATAATTAAAGAAGTTGTAAGTTTTCCGAATAAAAATTCTATTCTCGTTTTAAAAGCAAAACTAAGACATAACGTATAAAAACCTAGTGGTATAGTATCATTCTTTGTACAGAACTTGTCTTCTCTTTATGCTGACAAGATATCGAAAATATTTCTGCAACGAACGACTTCTTCCTTAGTACTTTTTAAAAAACGAATACCTGTTTAAACCACACCATTATTTTTTACGAACCAGGACTGCATCACAATGCCATTTTCATATTGTCCTTGCATCCTCGCTACGGAAAGATTGCCAAAGTGTTTACGGATAAAACGGATAGCGGATAGCGGATTGCGGATAGCGGAGCGCTGCATCCGTCGCAAACGGAACGCGGTCAGGCTACGGAAATGATAACAACGTAGCGCGGTAACACTGTTTTATATCGAGATATGAAAAATATTAACTGGGCTGTAGCTGTTTGTACTAAAATTTGTTATTTTGGGTTGATTTTGTAGAGACTTTTACAGTTTTTCCCAACAATTTTGCTATTTAGGTGATTTTCTGTGCTGCTGACGTATTTTAAGCATATTTGACTCTACATTGAGAAATCATTCAAAGATATTTTGAATTGTGTATTCCATCTAATTTTATATGTTTAACAGTAAGCAAACAAAAGAGGTCAAGCTTAAAACCCACGCTAAAAATAGCCATAATTTTAACCCAAGAAGAGGCGCATACAAAAAGGAGCTAGAAAGAATACGTGCCTGGCTTATACCCGCTACAGTAGACTTAAATCAGTAGTAAGCCTTATCCTAAATAGGTCGAGTCCTTGTTCTCACATACATACATCCATACATACATGCATGTAGTCAAGGAAACTTGCGTCCAGCACACTTTTACTTCATTAAATGCGAATGTGTTAGTGAGCGATACAGTTTTCTTAGTTCGTTGCTGAATTAATTTGTTGTACTTAAAAAATTGTGCCTACTTATTCTATGTAATATAAACTTAAATGTAGTTTTTATTTTGTTTTTTTATAAACTTCAAACTAAGCGCATAATGCTAAATTTTTATATACCTATTCTAACCTTACCTTTTTGAGATAAGAAAAGTTTATGTTGCCAATAACGCTATTGCTGTAGCTTGAAACTATTTTGTGTTTTTAACATTTAAAATTTATTTAACTGATAAGAGTTAAACTATAAAATATGTTGGCAGATATCTTGACATTTTACCTTAAGGTCAAAGTTGAACTGTTTTTAAATGAAAATTAACATTGTAACGTAATATGAAACGATTTTATAAATAAGGATTTAAGAGGGATACAACCAAGAAGCGGTGGTATTTGAAATAAAGTAAAGGTCAGGTTTTTGAAACCGATAAAACTTATTCATTTTATATTATTTACTTCATTTCCGATTATATTATTGTAACTATAAAACTTATTAAAAATGCAAGTTAACCAAATGACGCCTAAAATGTATAAGATTCTTATCATTATTTCTTTTAATTATGTATTCTTTTAATTATTTTGACACAATTGTCTATGTGTGATGTGATTACAAAGATATATTTATTACATATGAACTGATTTAAGTAGTATCGATATAATATGTCTTTTCTTTAAGAATCGGCTAATATGTGCGTGAATAATGGTTACCAATGTAGTTATCAAATCTTTTAGGTTGTTTTGGCAGAACAAAATAAATTGTACAGAACATCAAATTGGTTAAAACTACATTGGTTAAAAAAAGCGCAATTTCCTAAAGAAACTTACACCTGTTTACAAGCTTTTGTAGTATATAAGTAAAGCTACATACATTCACAACAAAGTAATAAATAAATGCCCTACATTGAAAAAACATTTTAATTCCAATGTTTCAGTACAAAATGCAATTATTTGGTTTTCAGAGTTCGCGGTGCAGAGAAATCCAGAAACTCTGTCCAACAAAATATATGCAAATGGTAAGCTTTTTATAAAAAAAAAAATATTGTTTTATTGCATTTACGGTTGGAAAAGATTCATAATATTTGGTGAAACAATACTTGGCCCAGTTTATGAAATGCGATATTAGAATGTGAAAATTTATTTTTTAAAACAAGCCTTTGTATATAACCATCCATTATTCCAAAAAAGCGTGTATCTACATCAAATTTTAGCTCAATCAGTGAAAGTTCATGAGGAAGTGGACCAAATTTAACTTTCAAAATTCTACCCGGACAAACATGTATTACAACTTAAATAGCACCTTTTGTAAAAATATCTGACATCGGGCCGTTTTTATTCATCATGAAGTTATTAGGATTAAACAGTTCCTGTTTCTAAGTTATCGTTTTTTGCACCTGCAAATAAACGGAAAAACTTTAAATTACCTTCAATTTTTAGTTAGAATTAAATAAACATATTTTAAACGTACCTAGTCTTTAAAAAGTATCCAATCTAAAAATGTTGTCAGTATAAAATGAAACATGCTAACCTTTGCACTGTAAACCCTTACATTTAAATACTCTTTATGAACTACAGCCCTTGTATAAAATGAAAGCGTGTATCTTTTCATGTTTCATACAGCATGCAGTATAAAAGGAAGCGACGAGCAACCAGTAGGAAACACCGCACTGCCTTTACGCATACACGGTAGAAATATATCTTTATAAGTACATACGGGGTGTAAAAAGACATTGCTGGAGGGGTTGGTACTGATAACGTTTTAGACAAAAAAAAATGATAAAATATATAATTTTTTTACGTTATTGTACAAAATTGCATTTAAACTATAAGATTTTACGATGATTTCAAATAAAATAGTGTTTTAATCTAATTTGCAATGTAAATAATGGCACCTGAACCAACAGTTGTGTGAGCGATGATTTCAAGCGGCGAGTATGACTTTTCAATCTTTAATAACTTTTTTAAAGTTGAGTTTTCTGGGTATACTGTTAGTGAATTTAGTTACTATTTAGGCTCAAGACTACGTGGTTTCAGGCGTTAGAAATGGTCTTTTAACTCCCGTTATAATATTGTTGGAAATCTTATATGTCAGTTGCTTACAAAAAAAAGTATTGTTGAGTTGTAAAGTTTATACTAAACTGTAGACTTATTCACGTATGCACTTTAAACTTACGGCAAAGTCATTTTTTTTGCAACGAATCTTTTTCATTAGATTGACAGAGAGTATACACGATTTAAATTATGTACGTTTAAAATTCGTTTATGATCAGAAGTTTATTAATTAAAGTGAATTTAACGTAACTGTGAATTCCATTGCATCATTTTACCATCGCGCCGACATTAATTAGTTGCGGTTGCAACCTAGTTAGAACTTTATACGGTACTGTTTAGAGTTCAATTCGCCTTAACATGAGTAATAATTAATTGTTTGTTATTGTTAAATGAGTGAAGTTGTATTTGAATCAAAAGCCCCCTCATTCTCGTTCATACCTAAAATTTGCTTTTAAAAATGGTTTCGAATCGTTGTCTTTTTGAGAAACATTTTTCGTTCCCCAATGTCATATTATGCAGTTATAATGTCATTTTCTGTATTCAACATATGGGACGGAGATAGACTAGTAAATATTACACCTTTTATCGTAAGGTTTGTTTTTTTATAATGGCGTCGCAATACTTCGTAGTCACAATATCAACTAAGAATACGTTTTCTAAGAAATGATTATGTTTTGATACGTTAGGACACAGCAACAAACTGATCTTATTTTTCTTAATTTGCATGTTTTTCTATTCCAAAAAAAATATTATAGGTTAGCTATTTTTACCTTAGCCAACCTAAAACAATAAATAAACATACAGCAACTTCTCATTAAAACTATTTACCACACCTGTTACAAAAACAACTTTAAACTGAACTTTACTAGGATGCAATTACGTTACTTCAAAGTTAATTAAAGTATACCTACATAACTATACGTGTAGGAGTGTCGTTATTGAGTAAGCCATTTGGAAAATTACATTAAAACTGTGGGCGGAAAAATGCATGAAGTGCACGACTTTTCATAGAAGATTCGAGAAGCTTTAAGCGACATTAGTTTAAGAGAAGAATTAGAAATATGACAAAGAATAATTTAGGAACTATGAAAGCAAATTTGACGACTAAGGGCCGATTTTTCAATAGATAGTTAAAACGCCAGATATCGAACAGCCAGATAGCTTTAACTGAGACGAATAATAAAGTTTCAATTTTTCAATGGTCAGATAACCCTCTGCTAGCTATCCTAATGATATTTGTAAGAAAGAGACATTCTTATATATTTTACAGTTGTTAGAAAGAACTGTAAACTTTCAACGCATTGACAGCGGGTGTCCCAATTGACAAAAAATTTAGGTATGACATCAAGACTTGCCGTCAACGATAATACATAGATATACCGAAAACTAGATGGAGCCCACCGAAAAAAAATACAAATAAAAGTTACAAATACAATATATTTTAACATGTGTCTGTAAACTTTGAGAAAGTATTTCTATCTTATTATATTGATTGCTAAGAATATTTTTGATGCTTTTTTAAAAAATCGATTTGGTATTTCATATTCTCAGAGATACTTCATGTTACTGTATGTCTTAATAACTACTTAGTATTTTAATATAATTCTAAAAAAATCCTCATTTTGATATAGCGTATCTTTAGCAGTGTGTTATTTGTGACACGCACACATCAAACGTATTACTCCATCTAGAAATGTATACATCTGTGATGTCAACAATAGCTTACTGCGCAGATATTCAAAATTAAACCTCTTGTGATATATATTTTTGTCCCGTTTTGATAACTATACATTATTGTCTTCAAATAAAGTAAAATATCCATAGTTTTACAAAAAATAAGCAAAACAGAAATAAATTATCCTATATTTACATACGCATGATGACAGAAACGTCAAATAATCTGTTAGATAAAAGCTTAACTGAGGCAAAAAGAGGCAGCTAAGTTTATCCGCAAGTTATCGAGTTTAACCTTCTGTTAGAGCTTATCCGCTAATTGAAAAATTCACAATCTTGCTATCCATAGAATAAGTCCTATCTGAAGGCTTAACTGACTATTGAAAAATCGGCCCTTAATATGATATAAAAGTTTGACAGCTGCAATTTACTATTGCGTTATAATATCCTACAATATGAATGTCGCCGCAAGTTTGGTTCAATTAGTAGCCAATTAAATAAAGTTTTATTTTAAAGTGAGTTTTGTACCACCTTTCTCACAATTATCAGATTAATATGAAATTAAAAATATAACTATTTATATACCGTACACATAACCAACTTATTAAACACACGCACATTCAAAAATGACCCTAATTTTCCGCAAACCCAGTTGCACTTCCAGCCTCCAAAACCCGCACAGAACAATGCAGGCTCAATTAATAGTGTGCGCCATTCATCCAATAGTTGGCGGAGGCTGCCCCAGCCGGCGAGGAGTTGGCAACCGATGCACTACCACAAGTTGGAGGGAAAATGAACTTTAAATGTGTGTTTATACAGTATTTTTTTATTATGTGTGTTATACGACATTTTTCTACATAAAATAAAAGTAGATATTTTTTAAAAATTAAAGTGAAATTTAATGGATTCTTATGATTGAATGAATTTAAAAAAACCTAAAAATTTCGATTTTATCTATACTAATATTATAAAGCTGAAGAGTTTGTTTGTTTGTTTGAACGCGCTAATCTCAGGAACTACTGGTTCGAATTTAAAAATTATTTTTGTGTTGAATAGACCATTTATCGAGGCAGGCTTAAGGCTATATAACATCACGCTGCAACTATTAGGAGCGAAGAAATAATGGAAAATGGGAAAAAAACTGGGAAAATTATCCTTCAGGGCATCCTTGAGGGCTTCCGTTGCGTGCGCTGCGAAAACGGTTCTAGAAACCTTTATGTATGAAAGAATTAAGGGAACTTTTTACCGCGGGAAAACTTCGCATTCCCACGGGAAACCGACTTCTACGCGAACGTAGTCGCGAGCGGCCACTAGTATAAGATACAATGAAAAGCGCGATTGTTGAAAAAAAAAGTTATTTTTAGAATTGTATTTCAATTGATGTAGTCGTTTTAGTGCCCCCGGCCGGTCGGTCTTGGCAAGCGATGCTGACAATCGTTCTTACAGCTTTTACCACAAGTTTGAGAGACAATCTACTGCCAAAAGTAAAATACTACACAACATCATCAAAAGCACTAGATAAGTTTTATTATAATTTTTATTTTAGTTAGGGAAATTATCTTTTAACAATCTCTCTGTTGGAAATGTATATCTACTAATATAGTAAAGAAGTAAATTTTGTGAGTTCGAACGTTGGAAGTAATCTATGATATTATTCCAAGTAATCTATGATATTAAAAGAAAAACAGGTAAATACTACGATATCAGGCAGTAACACAGGCAATTTTTTTAAGATAATTTTATTTCAGTGCAAATGAAGCCGCAAACGTAAATAATTTTAAAAATAAAATTTATTGAAAATATTTATATTATAGACTGAAATATATTGCCAACCGATACTAAAATCTGCTTTAAATTTGTGATACTAAATTCTTAAAATATTATTTAAAATTTATTACCTATTTGAAGTATGTTGTATTTATCAAACATAAGGTTTAAATAATTGTTTACAATGCCTTGATTTTAAATAAATAAATTGAATGAACATTTGCCACCAGTCGATTGTCTTTCGCCACAACAAAGAAAGAAAATCTACTGCCAGATGTAGCGAGTATTTTTATTGGAAAGTGGTGACTTGTAAATCAATTGCAAGTACACGGCCGTTGAGTGCAAAGTTACATAAGTTGGCAAATAATAACAAAAGAACGAAAGGCTCTATGACATTCAAAGTAGAAGATATAAAAACATAAACCGAAGGATATTGCAGACAGGTACTGACGCAATGAAAATAGTTATTTGACCAGCTATAACTATTAGGTATATGATATGATTTGGTATTAAAAAAAGGAAAACTGCCGTCTCACTTTTTAATAACATAATACTAAAATAAGAGGTAAACGTTGACTGTTTATAAAGTGATTAGTACTAAGTAAATTAATTACGTTTTAATCCATAGTGAATAATGTTATGATAATGCATAATGGAGTTACTTACGTAGCCGTCAATACACGTAACTTAAAAAGTCATTCATCTAATATTTACCGATCGTTTTAACTCACAACGTCCAAACATACCTACATTTTTATAATTAAGTGCCTAGTGTATCTGAAATAGGAGCTATTTTACATTGATAAAGACGAATATGTTTTCATGCCTAGAGAGTTTTGTGGCTAGGCAATTTGCGAAATAGAATGAAATGGCTTCATAACAATTACCATCTTAGAAGATATCACTTCAGATGAAAAACTTCAAACGGTTAAACACTAAACACAACCTTATGGTGGCTTTCATTCGTTAAACTCAAATCGTTTCAAGGTAAATTTAATTGATTTGGGTTAGTAATTCGTGTAATAATACACATGTAAGTAATTGGGACAATCTTGCTATATATTTATAAACGAGGTTACTGTATTCATTAAGGAACATTGTAAGTATCGGTGCTTGCTAAGTGATTGACGGGGTGCGCTAGCCAAGGTTGGGTACTTAATGGGTAACAAAAACATATTATCTATCTAGCTATAGTTTATATTTGCTTTTGAATATGACAAAAATATGAAAGAAGAAAAAAGTGATAAAGGAATAACCTTCAAGACACATCCGTAACCTTGCGGATGAGTGGCGTATGGGATGCTCGTCACACAATAAATACGGGGAAAAGGCGCCACCTGACCATCCCTAACAACAGCGTCCTTCGGTTACGTAAAGCCCGATTTTATAAACATACACCCGCGAAACTTAGCCCGATCGATAAGAAAACGGGAGAAAAACGCGACCAATAACACTTTTATCTCATTTCTATACATCCTCTAAAAAGGTATTACTTCGGCCTGCATGGTCGATGGGACTGGCCGGTGATACTTTTTTGTTTTTTTTTTGTGTATTAGCGTACTTACGTTTGTGTGGTGTGGTCACCGCGTCATTGGCGCGCGGCGGGGCGCGGCGTGCGGCGCGGCGCGGCTCGGCCGACTGCGGCACGTGGCCACGCAGGTGGGATCGATGCGGCGCGGCGCGGGCGCGGCGCGGGCGCGGCAACAGCTGACGCCGTAAACATGAATCGGAGAGGGGTGCGGCCCGAGCGTGGGTGGGGATAATGTTGGTGCTAGCTCTGTGAGGGTGTTTTTTTTTGAGGATTCTGATTTGGAAAATTTGGAGTTTTAACAGATAAACGGTTACTATGTAATGTTATCTATACATTATCCTCGTATCATTCATTTTACCAAACAAATAGAAAACACAAAATATATTAAACGTAACCGCAGTTTTACAACGCACCAACACATTGTTTATTAAACACATGAAATTACTTAAACCATGACTTATCTTGAAGCCTACCTCATAATAATATCTAAAATTTTAATAATTTTCGAATATTTACTACATATTTAACTATAAAATAAACGCAATCAATGTTCATTCATACCGTCCACCCCGCACCAGTGTTCTGCGAGCGGGCACCACGCCGTGGGCGGCACCGCTGCGTGAGCCAGCGCGCGTGCGTCAAGGATTCGTCCTCAAGGCTCCTCTCTTCAGTCAGGCGCCGACAGCCTTCGAGGCAGGACGTGCCGAGGAACTACACTTGTTTATTTTAACCACCGATGATATACAATTGGTAGATTTGTTAGTTATTTTAGGAAACTACATACGAATACACTTTGTATAGCTTGTTTTATAATTTTTAGTCTTTGTATACCGGTTCTATCAAAAGAAGAAGGGTAAAGGATCATCTAAGGACTAAGGATTTTAAACATGTAAAATAATTAAAATAGAAACCTCTCTAGCCGATTATTTAACATATCTTTGAGAGCGATTAACAAGTTGTTATCATTCTTTTCACTAATATACCTACATCGCAATCATATGATAAACTTCATCAAAATAATTGCTTGCATAGTACCAATAACTAAATGCATGTATAAATAAATACTTTCAATGTAACACTCAGAGCCACGCAGCAATTTTTACCTCTCCTTGAACAAAAAGCGATTTTAAAAACAAAAAAAAAACGATTTCCTTTCAGTAAATAAATAATGCATACAATTCCATCATATGCCTACGGTGTATAATCTGTAAAATCTACACTGACCTTACAGTCTACATTAAAAAACTCTCTTACCTTTTAAATTTCATAACGTAACATACAGATAAGTTGAAAACTAATAAAAACAGTCGTATACAAAACGTAGGTTCAAATATGTGGGAAGCACGAGCGAGGTCGTCATTTATCATTTTTTGAATCTACCCCCAAACTCAGGTTGACTTCATGGCAAATAAAATACATACAAATTGACGCTACACACGCTAACCGAACAACAGTAGAGTTTTAACTACTTATTAAGAAAAGAAAGGCGTTACAGTCTGGTATAAAGCTCATCTTTTAAATATAATAATAAAAATTATTATTTATTTATTAACCTTACAAAACATAACAAAGATAAACTTAATGCTAATATAATGAAATGTTATTACATTTTTAGTATTATGATTTGTAAGGAACTGGTGTCTGTTGTAGGCAATGCCTGTATTACATATCACCAGGCCATCGATATGATCGTAATTAATGAGATAATTTCTGAAATGCTGAGCTGAAATGGTTTAAAGCGGTCAAGTATTTAGTGGTCTTTACCTTGCTCATAGTCTTACTACCCAACTTTATGAAAGTAGGATACTGACCGTATTCAGTGAAAGTGTATATAAAATGAGGCATCGGATTTCTTCCAGGAAATCTTTTGAATCTCTTTTGAAACTACAAGGCTTTTTTCACTTATTTATTTCGCAGCTAATAATTGATCTCTATACTTAGCATACATAGTTAAAACCTAAGAACTGGAAACGAATTGTTTTGGTTTCCATATCATAGTTTTTTAAGAGGAAAAATCACGTATTAAGATTCCTGGAGCAACAGATTTAAATAAAGCGGCAATGGTGGGTACCTGAATTATTGAGACTAGTCTTCGACAATCCTAAAATTAACCATTGAACAGACGGACAGCAGTCTTAGTAATAGGGCCCCGTTTTTGCCCTTTGAGTACGGAACCCTAAAAATGTCCTCTAGTGAAAATTTTTCCGGAACCAACATGCGAAAGTTCCCCTCTCTAGAGGATTTAAACTGTGGTCGCATAGGAATGATCCATTGTGCTAAATTTCGTCTTGATCAAATAGACATATTTTACTTTTAGAATGACAGCTCAACAAACATAACGACCAAAGGTTTTTGTTTTGTATTATTTTATGGGTATTATTTTTGTGAGTTAAAAAAATACTGTCTTGGTCAATATAGTAGAAAGTAATCTCTATTTTTTTATACAGACACATGAGACACAACAACAATATTCGGCAAGAGTCAAACAAGTTTTTTTAATGTCTAGCCATATAAACTTGAAATTATGAAGATGAAAACGTACGAAAATTTAGAAAAATTTGCTTATTTGCCATTTTATTCCAAATATTATTAAGCATTGATGCAAGATATCAATGTTATAATATTTATCTTGATATATTTGAGAGCATCTCTTAACATCGAAGATAACAAAACTATGACAAGTTTAAAGTCAAGTGTTATCTAATAGGTATGCTGGGGTCATCTTAAATGTTTTAAATACATATAAAAAAATGTTTACAATTTTTCCAATTTGAATCTAATGGTAGCAAAATATAGGTGATAATAGCCAATTATAATAATAACTAGCAATTTATTACATGGTCCAAGGTCCATAAGACAGAAAATGGCTTCTTGGAACCGAATTTAAAGTGATATTAAATGGAACTAATTAAAGTCTTGGTTTGATATCGGACTTAAGACGAATCCCAGATTGAATTTCAGATAAAGTGACGACCAAACTCATTTCAATACAAAAACAACAACCTACCATTCTTATCTTGTTTTTAGTTTTCTATAATATCTGCTGAATGATTGATCTTCTTCGTGTGAGGTAGGTACTAAGATTTATCTTATGCTGAAACTGACATTGGGATATATATATAATTTAAGTGTTTCAAATTTGGATGTAGGTAACTTATCTTAGTATAAATTGATGGGTTTTCACATTAGCGATGTAGTCTGTTTGGCGAAGCAGCAATGAACTACCTTTTGGTTTTAGCGTAAGTAAAACAAACATTTTGTAGAATTATTACCCATGTACCAATCAATGAACCAATTACGTGCTTATGGGCTAATAACTTAAAATAATAAAGTAAATAAATGTGTTTTGTTTCAGTTGTTTAGTTTTAGCGTGCTCTGCCGTGCCGCGGCAAGCAAGGAAGTTTCCAGATGATTTCATGTTCGGCGCTGCCACTGCAGCCTACCAAATAGAAGGAGCATGGAATGAAGATGGTAGTTTACAAACTCAAACTAGTTCAGAGACAACGTTCATCTTTCTAAGTTGTCGAAAATTTAACTTTTTATTTTGCAGGCAAAAGTGAAAACATTTGGGACCGCTTAACCCACACGCGCCCTGAAGTCATAATAGACCAAAGCAACGGGGATGTAGCAGCAGACTCGTACCATAACTACAAACGTGATGTAGAAATGTTGCGTGAACTCGGCGTGGACGTGTACCGGTTCTCGATGGCGTGGTCGCGCATCCTGCCCAACGGGTTTTCCAACAACATCAACCAGGCTGGCATCGACTTCTACAACAACTACATCGACGAAATGCTCAAGTACAACATCACCCCATTCGTCACTTTGTACCACTGGGACATACCGCAGAAACTTCAAGACCTTGGAGGCTGGCTGAACCCACTTGTCGCTGACTGGTTCGAGGACTACGCTAAAGTTGTCTACGAAAACTTCGGCGACAGAGTCAAGCACTTCATCACCATCAACGAGCCACAACAAGTGTGCTTAGAAGGCTATGGAACCGTCACTAAGGCTCCGATCTTAAACTTAACGGACGTTGGAGAATATATCTGCGCTAAGAACTTAGCTATGGCTCATGCGAAAGCGTACCATCTATACAACAACGAGTTCAGAGATGTACAGAAAGGTGAAGTTGGTCTGACGACGAGTGTTGGCGCTTCTGAACCACTTGAAGATACCGAAGAAGATGAATTTGCTGCTGAAATGGCTCGTCAAATCCAGGTAAGTGTCAATTTGAGTTACAATTGCACAGTCAAATTTCGATGAAAAAAACAATGACTCTTTTTTATTACAGTGGGCAATATACACAGAACCTGTATTCTCTGAAGAAGGCGGTTTCCCCAAGGAGTTAGTACAGATGGTTGCCCAAAAAAGTGCCTCTGAAGGTTGGTGGAGGTCACGTTTGCCAGAGTTCACTGAAGAGGAAAAGGCTTATGTGCGCGGTACCTACGATTTCTTCGGATTAAACCACTATACCGGTTCATTGGTGCATGCCGAGAAAGTAAACAAAGACGATCTCGGAAACCTGGAAATGAGTGGCCATAGGGGGGACGACTGGGACGCTTCGGCTTCTGATTGGTTATATGTAAGGATTTTTTTCATCATAAAACAAGTAACCAATACAAAACATTGTTCATAGGTCGTTGTTCTAATTTATATTATTTCCGGTGGGCGGCCTGGTCAAAATTTGCCTATCATCAAGAGCATTTCATTGACCAACGTTACGCCGAGAGACCCGATTCACATGAAAACAAAATTATTCTTTAACCTCATAATCATAAGTTTTTCCGACCAACTTCTTCATATATTGATCTTTTTCAGATGATGCCAAACAGCCTCTACCACGCGATTAAGCGGGTCAGCGAGCGTTACAACCACCCGAAAATCTACATTACTGAGAACGGCTGGTCTACCTACGGCGGGTTAGAGGACGATGACCGAGTCAAGTACTACCGGGCCGCCTGGGAGAGCTTGTTGGATGCTATCGAAGATGGATATGATGTCCAGGGATATATGCCGTGGAGTTTGATGGACAACTTTGAGTGGCTGCGGGGATATGTGTAAGTCTAGAATTGATTTGTCTGAAAATAGCCTCGGGTCTGAAATTACTCTCTAAACTAAATTTAAAACATCACCGTTATTTACTCAGAAATAGTACTTAGGTACAAGCCAAAGAAAGGTAATCATTTTAATCCTGACAGCTAAAATTTGGTCCATTATGCTATAGGCAAGTTTAGTCTCCAGCACAATGCTTAATTTCGTTTTTTCTGAAACGGGGCCTATTTTTGGTTAATGTGACTAAACTCTATATTGTTTAATTTTGTGTTCGTTGTTGTAGTGAGCTTTTCGGCATATACGAGGTAGACTTCAACGACCCGGCTAGACCTCGTACACCCAGGAAGTCGGCCTTCGTCTACAAACATCTGGTCAAACACCGGATGATCGACCACTCGTACGACCCCACGGGGGAAGTCATGACGATTGATGAGGGACATTGATTAAATTAATATTAACAGAAGTATCTTAAATATTTTATTTTCTTACACTTTAAAACGTGGTCTTTAAATATTTTTTAGATTAACTACCTAAAACTTGTTCAAATATCCAAATTCCTTCTCGTAGAATGCTTAAAATGAATAACATAGTGTAGTTAATTTTGTGATTTGACGTTACTGAACGAGAGTTTCAAACTCTGTCAAAATATGAAAAATCTTTAACCGTTTATTCTTTCGAAGATGGTTTGATTATTATATAAATTATTCGCACCAGACACCCTGTATAAAATCCCCCTGTCTATTTTTGTATAGGTATTCTCGTGTAACCATGTAACGTGGTGTTTACCATCATTCAGATTAACTTTCTTAGTACTTTTACGTTTGTAAGTATTTAGTTGAAATATCAGCAATAACATCAAACTAAAGCAATGTTTAGTGACCAACTCGCCGTATTGCACCCATTCAAAACCCAGGCAGGCCACTACTCTATAAATTACTTTACACATCCAAGCCAAGCGAACCGCAGAATTCTTGGCAGCGTGCGTCGTGCGAGGTGGTGTAATGTAGCATTAGGCTGCAGCGGACGGCTAACTGTTGCGCCTCTGGCGGGGGGCCAGACAGCTATTCAATTGTAGCTTATAAACGCGTTGCATGGGGCATTTAGGCAGATGTGGTGGGGAAAATTGTTGGTGTAATTTATTGGTGGCTTTGTTTGGTCTTTGTTTAAGTTTGTGTTTCATGATATAGGGAGCAAACGAGCATGCGGGTCACCTAATGGTAAGTGATCACCGCCGCCCATGACTACCCCCAACACTGTGGGTGTTGAGGGTGTGTTGCTAGCCTTTGACAAAATTGGGCACCGGATACCGCACTCACCGAACGAAACGCAGGAACATCATCCCTACTTCACGTCGGTTTTCTGTGCGACGCGACGGTGGTATTTCACCGGTCGAGTCAGCTCAGTAATCGCTGCAGACAGAGCCTACAGCTGGACTCTACCACTCGTAAAATGTGTGTGCCGTATACAACTTCTTTCTTTACTCGCGGTGACTATACATACGTGTGTCCGAATGGAGAAAAACATTTTGTATTGAAAAGTCTCATCATTGTTATCTAAGTTCATTGCTTTTACTAGTTTTCCACACCGCGGCTACACTCGCAGCTATATAGGGATTTTTCCGCAGTGAAAAGTACCCCATATGTTATACCAGGTTATAGTCTATCTAAAGTTTCATCTGAATGTGTTCAGTAATTTTTGCGTGCAATAGTTAATAACAGACATATTCATACACTTTTTAATTTATAGATTAGCAAGAAGGAAGAAAATTTGTGAGATTTTGATATACCTACTTACAGAAAAAGTTCTTGTTGAACAACACCACTAAACTTAATAAGTTTTAAAACTATCATGGTCTTTATTATTCACAACACTTTTTACGGGATATTTACCATGATAATATATAGTCTTTTTGTTATTTTCCGATATTTCGGCACAATTTCATGTGCCATGGTCACGGAGTAACTGACTTAGCAAGTGGGTAGTTATTGACAGGTGTAGCGATCTACCCTAAAATAACAGACTATATAATCATGGTAAATATCCCGTAAAAAAGTGTTGTGAACCGCTAAACTTACCTACGATTAAATTGTCACATCACAATAATATGTACGAGAAACGATGTTCTCACTTTTCTTGCTGTTATTATGGACACTGCATGCATTATGAAATCAAATATGAACTTGAAATATTTTTTTTTTATTTATATTGTACCTTCAACAGGCTTCAACGAGTTTCGTGTTTTTATCTGACTAGTCGGTCTATATACTTTAAAAAAATATCAAAACAATATTTACCTAATGAGGTTAACGCTTTTACAACTAGTAGAAATTGTTTTGATTTGTGAGTGTAATCAATCCGTTACTGTTATTTTATTCATCAAAATTTATTGCGACGCAAAATCCCCCAATACAGCTTACCACGCTATCAAACTTAACGGGTCGCCACAGATAGACAGATTATAGAATCCGGCCAAAAATAAATAAATAAATCTCCAGACTGACACACAAACTGTGTGGCCCTAAATAGGTACCACACAATGGACTATGGACTAGGGGAGAACCTAGTTACACCCAGACACAAGCCAACATCGAAAAACCATTTTTACGAAATTGGCCCGACCGGGAATTGAACCCGGAACCTTTCGCTTAGCACTCCGGTATATATACCGCTGCACCACAGAGGACGTCAATCAAAAAAAAATATTTATAGAGAGTAAAAAAAACAATTAAAATTAAAAAATAACATTTACTTAAATCAACTACATAGTCACAAGGGTATCGCTTGCATGTAGAATTAAACAATATTTCGTAAAAATTTATACATACGCTATCTATTCAATTAAAACAACAGACAGAAACATGAAAAGGAGAGACCTCTTTTAATTACACCGATTATGACTAATTATAGATGTGCTTATTATTTAAATAATTTAAAAAGGGGGGTAGCCATTAAATTTGAGAAAGCAAAAGGCTGATTAAATGATACCAAAGTCATAACAAACTATCCAGTTATTAATTTACTTAACAAAATATACTGAATGCTTTAAATGATGTTCATATAATTAATAGCAAATTTACAATAAAATAATGAAATTTTCCATAGATAGGTACATTTTTTCTATTTATTCGTTATGAAAGCTGTCGCAAAGTATTAAAACAAAACATGTTTAATCATAACGGGTGTAAAAACCACTTCCGAAGCCTAAAACCATGAATTCTTGAGCCTTAATATTAACTAAATTCACTAGCAGTATACTAGGGATGTTAAGGATATCCATATCCGTAACCGAAACTACCGGATATCCGAAATAAAAAAATATCCGTATCCGTAACCGAAACCGAAATAAATGTTTCGGATAATTTCGGATAGTGGCGGAATCTAAAAATCTAAATGAAACACGTTACGACAAGTTGTTTTTGGCTGCGTTCCGTAAACCGCTTACAGAACTGACCAAAGTGTTGGTTCTCTATCTGAGCTCAATGTAGCGGTGTTTATGACGTCATCGTTCTCACCCATCGTCCTCCTCTATATAAATAAAACCATTTTATTATCTATTTTTTTGTATTAGGTACTTTTAAATTATACTATTATTTATTTATTTATTATAAATAAATAATAAATAAATAAATAATAAATAAAAAAAATCAATATCAGTATCCGAAACCGAAACCGAAATTCCATATCCGTAACATCCCTACAGTATACCTATCCAGATAATTCAATTTAAAAAAGTTATTAAGGGTTGAAGAGCCATATTCGCAGCTTCAAATCATCGCTCACACATCAACTGTTGGTTTAGGTGCGATGATTTACATTGCAAATTAAATTAAAACATTGACCCCGATTCTCAAAACACTCTCTAAAACGAAATTAAAAATTTCGCTGTCACTTTCTCATGATTCGTATTAGAAAAAGACAGGTACATTGGTCTCACAAAATTTAGTCCACATCATTGTAAAATTGAACGAAATGCGCTGAGGACTAGCCTAAAATTGCCTTCGCCGTGTCATATTGCACGTACATTTTAGTTTGACAGGACTAAAATGATTACCTGTCTCTGTCTTCTACTATTGACGAGTAAGTGACAGCGATAGTTTTAGTTTAGTTTAGAGAGTGTTTTCAGAATCAAGGCAACTGTTTAATTTGAAATCATTGCAAAATCTCTAAAATCGATAGTATAAATGCAATTTTGTACAATTGTGTGAAAAACATATTTTTTGGTATAAACGTTACCAGTAGGTACCCCTCTAGCAATGCCCCGTTTTTGTTTTCGGAAGCAGTTTTTTTACACCCCGTATAAAGTATACTATACTTTTATACAAAATTACTATTGAACTAAGCTTTCAGTTTTATTTTCAGTTAAAACACCATTCAAGTATACATTTATTGAATAGAATGTATTTTAAGATAAAAACTTAAGAAATAATTGCCTTAAAGCTTTATTTATATACAATTTTATGCATTAGATAAACCTGTATTACTAATAACTAAGAAGAAAAAACAAACAAAAACACACTTAAAACGGAAATCATTTACAAGTCTAAAAAAACTGTAAACTTAGATAGTTTAGCTAAATAATGGAAAATTGAATACATAACTAGGATTTTCTAAGCTTTTTCTTTTAATGTACTTACCCTTTTATTGATAAACGCTGTCACATAAAATATTATAATCATGTACGTTTAAAATGCTTTTATAATTAATTCGGGTAATTAAAAAACTTTAATTAAAGTCTAATCTAACAAATAGATTCTAAAAAGATTTGCCATGGTCTGTTGAATATATTATGCAAGATTTCCCAAATGCCCTACTTAACTACACCAATATTTATAACGACATATATCTTAATTAACATTTACAATCGTAATTAATTAAATATCTAATTACGTGTGACAAGCAATAGGAGAGCAATCTCATTTAATCAAATTGCATTTAGTTTAAAAAAACGAATAATGGAAAAACTTCTTACTATTGAAAAGAAAATGCTATGGAAAATTGTATTGATTTCCTAAAACATCATTCCTAGAACATAAAATATTTCAATATTTAAATAGCCGATTTTTTTAATATTTCAAGAATAGGTAAAGAACCATTAAATTACGTGATATTGACAAATCATTAAAAAAACAAAATAGGACAGTCACTTTCTTTTATCTCTTCTAGAGCTCATGAATTAAAATCACAGTTAAAAATAGTTCCCTTAACTAAAATAACGAATTCTGCATAGCTTAGTTACAATTCACTTTGACAATCTATTATTAGTTCTATCTATGTGTATTTAAATCGCGAATATATTTCAGGGTCGTTTCACAATGTGCTATGAAGTGGGTTTACATTTATCTGAAAATTACAACGAATAATCTAGAGATCCAAAGATTTTTTCACAATATTTTGACACTTATAAATTAAATTTAGAATTTTAGATAATATCAAACAGGACGATTCATTTGTTTACGACATTTAACCATTTATAGCAATCATAAACATTTCAATTAAAGTTAATAAAGATTTTTTTACATTTCTATAGCTAACTTACATTAGCGATTACTGTCAAAATAACGATCGTTAAAAGTTTGATGATTGCTTATACACAAAATGCCAATAATTTTGAATTCGGATCCCATCGTTACAAAAGTCAATACATAACATGCTTTATGTTATTCGGTCTTTATTTTAATCCAATAATTAGTAACTTACGGCCAAACTCAATATTCTACTAACCTTTGACGTATTGTTATTGGTGTAGGTAACTATGGTAGATAGCTGTTGATGTGAAAATGAAAGAAACACGTCACAAAAAACCAAACAAGCGGTTTCAATTACCAAGATTTTAACTATAGTAGAATATTGATATTGGCGGTTAGTCGTATGAAAACAATCTGTAACTTAGAATATTTTGTGTGACCCTACATGTAACCTAAGATATTTTACAACCTGAAATTATTATTTTTATTTAATAATCAAGCGCCCATTCATTGTCTTGCAAGAAAGCATCGACTACTTCTTTCATTGTGAAGTTAGGTATGAGTTGGTCCGAAGTTAACTTCACTCGGGTCACCGGGTCGAAATGACCGACGCGCTAAAACGAGGTTTAAATAAATAAATATGTTTAGAATCACATGAAATTTATATGGTTGAAGGTTAGGAAAGATATATCCAAGTTGGGTCAAAGATAACTTATTAACTAAGAAAAACTGGTAGAGAAAGTATGTATTAACATTGAAGTATGTTTTATAAATCAAGGTATAATTAACAAACATATTAAATATCCAAGTAAGTTATTTGATAAAGTGGTACCTAGTCCATTTTATCATGATTCTACAATTTAAAAAAATCTGCCTAAACAAAAAAAAAATTATAAGCTGCCAAAATTGCCAGGAGTGTCAAAATAGACTACTTGAACATTTTCACTTTCTCAAGAAACTTATCCAAAAACTAACTATGTATAAATGTATGTACTGACCTCAAGATGTTCCTCTATATCTTTCTTCTCATATGTAATGCCACTCGGAGTGATCACCGGCTCGTTCAATATCTCAAAGCTGATCTTACCACAAAGATAGTCAGGCACGTCACGTTTCTGTCATAATTGAATACAAAATTAGATACTATCTACACTGAACATTTAAAGGTTTAAATTCAAAACCTCAAAATTATTTGATTAGTACATGTATATTGTGATTCAGTTTTTTTATTCTTTCCTGTTTCTAAATAAAAAAGAACAAATCAAACGCATTCGCAACTATTTGCTCGAATAACTGTTTATAATAAAAAATGCATTTTTGTATAACGGGTGTAAAAAGACCATTTCCGAAGCCTGAAACCATGTATTCTTGAGCCTCAATAGTAACCAAATTCACTAACAACATACCCAGAAAACTCAATTTAAAAAAGTTATTAAGTATTGAAAAGTCATATTCGCCGCTTTAAATCATCGCTAACACATCAACTGTCGGTTCAGGTGCGATTATTTACATTGCAAATTAAAAAAATTTGGTTTTCGGAAGCAGTTCTTTTACACCCTGTATAATTACAAAAAAAACTGTTTAATAAAATTGCTTACCCTCCTCCTATCATCTATTTTGGCAAACAAGTTATTTAACTCACTGGCGTAATTATTCTGTAAATAAAGATTATTTAATAAAAAGGGTAATTAATGCACTATTTCTATGTTCCAAACATATGTAGTAAGTTACCTTGACATTCATAATATATAATAGTGTTTCTATAAAAAAAAAATAGTCATACTTACACACTCTTCTTCTATCTTTGCTGTAGTTTCGTCATTGGCATTATTATCTACTTTTAATGCTTCTAATCTGCGTTGCATATCTTCATTTATAAGCCTACGAAAGAAGTTTTCGTGATTAGAATTTTGGTGTTAAAAAAACATTGGCTAGTGTATGTGTGTTACTTGGTTATTATTATTTATTGGTCTACTCTTTTTTACTAATATCCTCAATGTTAATTAGGTATTGCATCATTTGCAAGTAATATACTTTCATATAACTATCAAAAGACTGGTACAGTAATTATTTACCTATTAAGATATGATTGTAGTTCTATTTCTTGTGCGATCCTCTTCTCCTCCTGTACATTCCATCGCTTCTTTCTGGCTGTACGTATTTGAGCGGCAATGTCATCTCCAAAGTTTAGCTTTTGCTCGCGAGCCAGGTCACTTGCTGCAAACAATATGGAAATATCTTTCAAGCTCTAATCTCTACTATTATTATACAGGTTGTCCCTTTAAATACTTAAATTTCAAGAACAACAGGTATGCATAAAAAAAATGGTTGTGTTAAATAGTAATTCATTTTGAGGAAGGCTATATCCCTTTAACACTAATAGAAACTAATATTTATTTTTAGAGCTTCTATTGCATGTGCTGCGTAAAAAGTAATGAATAATAAAAATAGCCTTTTATCATTGTCTGGGGTAATCTCTGAACCCACGGAACAGATTAGCAATTTAAATTAATTCCCCACTAGAGAGCTACTTTGTCAGGAAATTACATAAGCTTCTTTTTATTTTTAAATACTAGTGTTATAGAATTCAATTCATGGACACTGAGGAGTGTATTACTAAAGAACACTAGAATATTGATAAGTTGCACAAGTCTCCGTACCGACTACTCAGCCTTTCCTCCCCTTTGAACTGAAGCAAACTTAAAACCGTTTAAAGAAGGTAGAAATTAACAGGATGTACCAATGCACTCAAGCTTTGGCCAAAACCCAAAAACTGACCCTTTTTTTGTAGTGAAGAAATCAAAGATAAAACAACCGTTGATATTCAAGTTAAATAATCAGAGTATTCTACCTCTGTGTAAATGTTTTATAGCCTCATCATAGCATTCCAGTTCCACTAATGCTTGTCCGAGAAAGAAGTGTCCTTTGACCTGGTTACTGTCGAGGTCCAATGCCCGGCGACAGTCCTGACAGGTGGCTTCCCAACGCTTCAGCTTCAGATGGCATAGTGCACGGTTTGTGTAATATGTCGATACTGCCGGGTTTTTTATCTGAAATATGATTTACACTTGTAAATTTAAGAACAAAACAAAATACATATCTTTTCATTTTCAGCTGGATTAATAGGAACAAAGTTTAGGTGACAAGGAATTGAAGGTGATGGGGATTAAGCTAGACGGGAAACACTACAGTTCTAATGACAAACAAAGGTATCATATTACATTTCAGTCCAATTGTTGAAAAAATTGAGTTCAATGTCAATATGTGTTTGTGTTATTATTACATGTGCTCAACAGAAAATACCATATTATATACTTACTATAGCCTTGGTATAACATCCCATAGCATCTTCAAAACGACGTAAACTAAATAATCTATTCCCTTGTTCCTTTAATTCCTTGTCAGTCAAATTTGCGGTGGAATACATATGTTTACTCATGGTTTAACTTCTTTGTCACTTATCCCATAAAATATACACTAAGCATAACGTTGAGAATCACTCGAAATACTAAAAGAAATAAACGTATTACGTTAAGCGATGATTTTATTAAAATTATTTTGTTGACTTCTAGAAAAACAAAATCAGCCAGCTTTAGTTGAAAATGACAGATGTGACGTTTGATTGATTTGTTGGGAAACCGTATTGTACGACACGATAAAGCACGACATGATAAAACGCGACACAGTTTTGCACAACCTGATAATTGGTGTCATGTGTCACCAATTACAGGGTCGTACAATACTGTGCCGTGCAATACTGTGTTGCGCATTACAGGTCCGTTCAGGAATGTACGGCACAATATTGTACAACATGATAATTGGTGTACCAGACAAATCCATAGACAAGCAAGAGTAACGTTACTTTCAAGTCGGATGCCTCATGCCTCGTTTACAATCACTTTTTTTTTTTTTTTTTCAATAATAGAGCATATGCAGTTCCCATAATAAGGTCTAAATCGCAATGTTACAATATATTTTTTGTTTTTATTTATAAAATATTAATAATAGTAGATTTCTAATCAGAGACTACTCATTACTTGCACATTACTTTGTATAAATATATACTTTGACATTAAAAAAAATCCTTTTCAATCGAAGCATTATTAATGTTATAAATACTTTAAACAAAACAAAAACCTTAACTTAGACGAAGATTATAAACTAATAAACGAAAATCACTTTATTGTACTGAGTTGTTTAAAGCAACTACGGAATAAAACTTCGATTTAATCATTAATCTAATATTTGCGTGCGATAGGCAACCAAACAAAAACAACACAGAAATAAAACCATATGGTCGTTTCTTGCGTTTTTTTATTAACTTAAAGTGTTTATTCAGGACAATGTTTTGAAATTGTAATAAATATGACTCTCAGTCGTTGCATTTAAATATAATATAAGCTTCAGCCTGTGCAAGGGCTAATACACAGATGTCTACGCCAACGCAGCCCCATCTGATATTTTAAGTTCAATAATATACTTATTACATCCATATACAGGGTTATTTCTAATTAGCGCATCACCAATCCCAACAACATTTAACCAACGAATAATTAAAATTAATATTAAAAAAAAATACCATACAAATTTATTAGATGCTTCTGAACGGTACAATACTCTACGCGCACGCAACTGGCGTGGCAGGCGCGCGGGCGACGGGGGGTGGGCGACCGGTTTTAGGAACTTCTTACAAAATACAGAGTTATAAATAACAGAGCGCGCAAATTTGTTTTTGTGTTAATTATCAAGTTTTGCAAAAAGTCGTAGAACAAATGTTATTGGGATTGATGTAAGGAAGCCGCCAGAGGTGATGCGCTAATTACAAATAACCCTGTATAGAGGATCTTTAATTATAACTCAAATCAAATCAAACTCAAATGCATTAGATCAAATGTTTTAACTTAATAAAAGATTGAATTTTGTAAGTGGTGAATAAAAAAGTTATAAATAAACAAAAATTAAGACAAAGATTTTATACAAGAAAATGTGAATATCCTGTACTTGACGCGAAAAATAAAACTACTTTTAAATAACTATTTGATTTTCTCTATCATAAAATTAATGGTATATGACGATCTTAATATTGTTGGTTATACTTTGGTTTTCTGCGTGTTTTATTATGACAATAAGATGTAAAGGAAAAAAACAATAAGATGTAAAGGAAATTGTTATAGTAAATACCACTATTGTTTGCATGCCAATAACATAACGATTACTATTCTAAAATTCCACTTCAATTCCAATATTCAGATTAATAACCTAGTAAGCTTGTTTTTTGAGTTCCTAACTTTTCAAAGCGTAGTACGTGCTCATAGCTAAGCAAGCAGAAAAAAAGTTTAGTTGACAGGTGTAAAATTACAATGTGTCAAAGTCGGTCAGTGACATCGACAGCGGTGTCGTATAATCTATGGCTATATTATGTTAAGTTTGATTATGTCCATCGTAGTGTATACACGTTAAGAATGAGCGGTTTTCAAAAAAAAAATATGTATGATAAATGATTATGGTTTTTATCTTATGACAATAAATATTATGCTTGAAAATATAGAGGCAATTATTTTTATTGTGAACTCAGTGGAGATAGGTAGGTAGGTAGGTATACATATAGTAATGAACATGTTTTTTAGCTGTCTGCGTATTTGAAATTGTTATAGTGAACTATTTGCAGTAAATTTATCCAGCACATAACCACAATACAATGAATGATTTAGAAAAAAAATATAGTTCATACAAATTCGCTAGATGGCGCTGAACAAACTAAGTACGCAGGTGAACCTTTAAAAAAGTAAAATGATTGAATATAAATGATATAGAATAAAAGATGAGTCCAAAGTAATCAGAAATAACCAAAGAAATCCACGAACAAAGAAGTACACAACATAGACAGCGTGTAACCTTTGTCAAAATAGTTTTTCGATATTGGTGTCTGAGTGTAACTGGGTTCCCTAGTCCATTGTGGTACCTATAGTACAAGCTTTGTTTAGTTAAGGGGCCACACAGTTGGTGTGTCAGTCTGGAGAATTATTATTATTATGATATTATTACATTTTTTGTTTAATTGTACATACTAAAAGGTTTATTTACAAATCGCTCATTGAAATTAGGGATTTCCTTCATTATGATTAATAATAATATGCCTCTTGACTGTTGTATGGCAAACGACTTTAGGACAATCGACGTTATGCGAAAAGAGCGACGCCCAAGACATTTACAACCAACTCAGGCAATCAACATAATTTTAGATATTATCCCTTAAACTACACTTCATAGGTAGTTAATAGTGAAGACCAAAGAAAATAATACTCCTTTAACCAGTGGGTGAAGAAACTTGTAGTTGTAAAGTCATAAGTAAAATCGTTGGTATTAATTTAATGTTCCTTCTGCAATGGACGATAAGTATTATAATGATTGGTCAGAATTTCAAAGTTGCCAGTATAAATTGCTGCATTATAAAAAAAGAATATTTATATCAAATTGTGCTAAATCAGTTGAATCGATGTTTTAATGCCACAGTTTAAAAAAAACGCAGGTATCAAGAAAACAAAATGCGTATTATATGAGCTTAAACAAGGTTTCAAATAAGGTATACAGGGCGGCGCATTCAAATCGGTCAGTATGGGAAAGTCTGAAACTATAGGACATACGAAGATTTGTTCTTAGGAACCATGTCGCCGATTTTTATAAAGAGAAAAACTGCATTCATACATTTAAAAAAAATTGTACCCAGCTAGGGAATCGAACCCGGTCAACAAACAAATCTTCGTATGACTTATAGTTTCAGACTTTCCCATACTGACCGATTTGAATGAGCCACGATGTATATTTTAATAATATAGAAAAATCAGGACCGTTCTTGATATTTGTCTTTACTGAGACCAATATACCTGTCTATATCTAATACTATGTATGAGAAAGTTACTGAAATATTTTTAATTTGATTAAGAGTGTGTTTTCAGAATCGGTGCCAGTATTTAAATTATAAAATCAGTAGTTACCTATAAAAATATATAACATAAACTTTTTTTAGTGTACAGTTGCTCACTGCTTTGTTACACAAGGGGCCTTACCACAAAATTTCATAGCAAGACCTAGGACGTCTTATTTTGTATGTGATAACAAAACATTTTAATAACGGCCAGAAATTATGATATTTTAAACGGGACTTTATTTTATGTTAAGACTGAATAAATATAAAGATTCTAGTTTTTACAAACGACATAGGCTTAGAACATTTGCTTTAAAGATTCTGTAAAGCAAATGTTCTAAGCCTATGTTGTTTGTAAAAACTAAAGTAGCGTTGCTATGATATGACTTTGTTTATTGTCAAATAAGAAAAAAGCAATACATTCGTTTCCATCATCATATCAGTTTTTAATTTTGCGTAGTTTTTATTTTTACTTTAACATTTTATACTTCAAATAAAAGTAACAGGCACAGAATAAGCAAAATTAAACCAATTTTGTCAAATTAAACCAATTTTGTCAAATTAAACCAATCATTCATTTTGTCTCATCACTTACGCTCCCTATCCTCCACTAAAAGTGCCTGAAAATTATGTTCTTGTTATTTTTTAACTGTTGTTATCTACATTGGTTAAAATAATTGAATTTGAAAAGCCTCCATATTTTTTTCTGATCGTTTTTTTATAAACAAGTCACTTTTAGCTATAATAATACCTAAGTCATTGGTAGCTGTAACTGTCACTGTCAGGCAAGGCAACATATATACTGGTCCGAAATTGCTGTCAGCGCGCTTTCTGCACTATTTGCGTGCACACGGGTGGTCCACCATTAATTCGAACGTTTGCACACTCTGAGCAATCTGACGTCATTAGTGACGCCATCGTTCAGTGCTAACGGTGCAAACAAAAGATAGGTAGTGCACTGTGTGCAGCAATGTCAGATGAATGTCAGTCAATGCTAAACTGACAACTGAATAATTTAATTTGTAAGATCTAAACTTTCGGACAAGTTTTGTTGAACTAATATTGTTTAATGTAAAGATATTTAGCAGATTCATCGGGAAAACCTCAACCTGCAATTTTACTGACCCTTATTAAACCACCTGTTATTTTGACAGAACGTTCTTGCATATGTTCGTACCAACAAGTGGACCTAATTGATTTCAGTGCTAACGTTTGTGAGTAGTGAAATCTTTTTCGGTCGACGCATTTGCACGCTTACCAACGTTTTCACGTATTCGATTAAAGGACCACGACAATAAGAAAAATATTGTTACCTAACCTATTACATTATAATACTGTGAAATAATAATGTTTTCGACACTTTAAGTACTTTAATTACAATTTTAATAATCATGGAGGCACTTTGCAAGCAGCAAGCTACTGATCGGCGAAACAAATGTAGTATTTAAAATGTTTTTGCAGTGAACTATGTATGATGTCCTCTCAAGGAGTTGTTGCAGTTACTCCATCCGTTTAAGCGTGGGAAAACTAAGAAGGTTCAATAGTATCTGCAGGGACTTCTCTAACTCAAGTCAACTTTGTCTTCATGATGCAGGATTACGACAGCATCGTCTTGCAGCAAGCTGGCAGGCTCTTAAAAATATCTTGCGTTGGTAAGAAGTAACAAAGACGTCTTGAATTACGTGGCACTATGGAACTCGTTATTTAATTATGAATTTAAATGTTTAAGAAGTATGTTTATGATATGGTTTATTATTTTTAAAAAACATGAGTTTGTCGTTGAATGTTGATTGGAGAATATGAAGAAAGTCTTTAACATTTTAGCATTAGTTTATAATAATAATAATAATAATATAGCCTTTATTTTCCGAACTGTTCTTACAATTTTACAAATTTAACATAATTAGCATTTTTAATTATAAAAAGTCTCTCAGCTCGGTGTGCCTTACGGCATAGGCCTCCTCCAACTCCTTCCACTGTTTTCTATCCGCCGCCAATCTCATCCAGAGGGGTCCTACAGTCATCTTCAAGTCATCCTCCCATCTTTTCGTTTTGCGACCTCGACTCCTGACGCCATCCCTTGGGTACCAAATTGTCACCTGTTTGCTCCATTTATCTTTTTTGCACCGGAGCATATGTCCAGTCCACCTCCATTTGAGCTGATCGATACGTACCAGGATATCAGTTACTTTCGTCTTATGCCTGATGTCTATACTCCTTACTTTGTCCTTTAATTTGAAACCCAGCATGCTCCTTTCCATGCTTCTCTGGCATCTGGCAAGTTTATCTCTATGGTGTTTTGTTAGAGCCCAGGTTTCACAGCCGTATGTAATGCAGGGTAGAATACATGTGTCAAAGGTCTTTTTCTTTATTCTAATGCTTAATTCCTTGCTTTTCATGATTTCTTTCAAAGCCCAGTAGGTTTTCCACCCCGTAGCTATTCTTTTATCTATTTCTTTTGACATTTGGTCTTTAGGTGATATGATCTGGCCTAGATATACATATTCCTCTGCATACTCTAGCTTCTTTTCGTTGACGGTTATATCTACGGGTTTTGAATTAGTCATGACTTTTGTCTTGCTGGAATTCATTTCTAGACCCAACTCTATACTTCTGTCGGCTAAGGTTTGTATCATATATTCCAGCAGTTTTGGATCTTCTTCCAGAAGGACCAGGTCGTCCGCGAACCTTAGGTGACTTAATCGTGACCCGTTTATGTTTAGCCCTATATGCTCCCATTCTAACTTTCTAAACATTTGTTCAAGCGCTGCTGTAAACAGCTTTGGTGATAGTGGGTCACCTTGCCTGACACCTCTGTTGATTGGAAAAGCATCTCCTGTAAGTTCCAGTCTTATACTGGCTCTACTTTCGTTATAAATATTTTTGATGATGTTAATATAGGCTTTCTGGATACCCTGTTCTTTAAGGCTTTCCCATACGACTTCGTGTCTGAGGCTATCGAAAGCTTTGGCGTAATCAATAAAGGCAATGTAAATTGTTTTGTTATACTCATTATATTTTTGGAACAGCTGTTTGATAGCGTGAATGTGATCTATTGTACTGAAATTTTTTCGGAAACCCGCTTGTTCTACCGGCTGGTTTTCGTCGAGTTTGGTTGAAATTCTTTCTAAAATGACTTTGGCGAAAACTTTATACACATTAGAAATAAGAGATATGGGTCTATAATTTCCAATATCATCTTTCGGACCTTTTTTGTGTAGTAGTATAATGTGTGATTCAGCCCATTGACTGGGGATGGTACCAGTAAATAGAATCTCATTAAATATCTTGGTGAGTATTGGGCTTAGTTCGTTGATTGTGCCTCTCATAAGTTCGTTTGTGATTCTATCTGGGCCAGGGGATTTTTCCATTTTTTGACTTGTAATAGCTTTTTCTACCTCAGATACTAATATTTCCGGAATATCTTCCTCCTCTACTGTTATATATTTCTGCAGATGTTCACTGTCATATATCTGTTTGCTTGGTTCTTTTGAATATAATAAGCGATAATAATTCGTAGCCATATTTTGGATTGAACTCCGAGAGGTCATTGGCAATTCCTTGTCTCTTAACTTTGTTATCCATTCTTTACCTTTTTCACGAAGTTCCTTAAGTGCTTTTTTAGCGCCTCCTGTTCTGTTAATGTGATCCTCTAATGTTTTATTTCTTCTGATTTTCCTATCTTTCCTCATATTTTCTCGAATCAGTTTACTTAGGTTAGAAACTTCTCTTTGGTTCTCTTTCTTATCCTTTCTTGATATCAAGTTTTTCCTGTCTTCAATTAGTTGTAGTGTTTTTTTACTGAGATAGTTTTCTTTGCTCTTGTTTTTTTGTGTTTCTTCTTTTGCTTTAAGATTGTACTCTACTCTTTTGTATTTTTCGTTTAAGTCCATTTCAGAATTTACCACTTCCATCAGGTCTTCTGTTGTGTTTCTTTTTGTACTGAATGATTTAATAAAGGTATTTATTACTTTTGGTCTGGGATTTTTCGAACCATTTACATTGAGACAGCTTCGTACCATGCGATGGTTAGTATTGAAGTTTAAGTTTTGTATAGTTCCCGTATCGCTAAATAAGCTAGCTTTGTTGGTAATTATGTAATCGATTTCATTTCTAACCTTTGTATCTGGAGATATCCACGTCCATTTGTTTTTATGTTTCTTACAAAACATCGAGTTCAGAAGTTTTAAGTTTTGCTCAAGCAGTAGCTCTACTAGTTTTTCTCCATTTTTACTTCTTTTGCCTGTTCCGTATTTGCCTATAATATGTTCTTCCCCTGCCATTTGGGCACCCACTTGAGCATTAAAATCTCCCATGAGCACCAAATTGTTTTCAGAATATTTGTCGATAATTTCGCGAAGTTGTTCGTAGAATTTGTCGATGTCTGTTTTTGAGGCTTGTTCTGTCGGCGAGTAAACTTGGATGACTGTCCAATTGTTCGTGTACTTTGGTAACTTGATATGAATCGCCGCTATTCTGTCGGATATCCCTTCAAACCCAATTATCTGGCTTTTAAGTTTTAATTTTACAAGAAATCCTACTCCTCTATGCCCTGCGACTTCGCCTTTATAGTACATAATATAGCTACCTCTCTCTTCAATTCCTTCCCCTAATCTTCGCATCTCGCTTATGCCCAGTATGTCCCACTTAATGTTTTCGATAGCTACCTCTAACTCGCGCAAGCTTTCTGGTGTTCTCAAGGTTCGTGTGTTGAGTGTACATAGATATAGATTATTTAGTTTTTGTTTATCTGTATTTGTAATGGTTTTAGTTTTTTGGTGTACTGGAGGGTGGTGGTCGGAATCCCCCACGGTGACCGGCCGGATTGGGAGACAGTGTTTTAAAGTTTTTCTTGTTGCTGCTTTTGATTTTTTATTTGTTTGTTGTTTCCGGTTGGAGGGGCCTTTTAGTTGTTTTTTGGCAACTCCGACATCGAAGTGGATCTATTGCGCGTAACAAATGTAAGAATGCTTGGTTTGATAGCTTCCCTTGGTGTTCTTGGTTGCTGCTTTTTATTTTCGTTATTCTTCATATGAGACTTCTTTTGGGATGGATTTGTTGGTGATGATGTTGTTTCTCTCTTTCTTTTTTCGCGATTGTTGTTTGTTGAGTTTTTCACAATTAGCTTATCGTATTTTATGAACGCAACATTTCCATTTCTTCGTTCCATTTCAACTCTTGGCTGCAGTTGTTTGCGTATTTCCAAAACTTCCTTGGGAAAGTCTTCATTTACGTAAACATTTTTCGGAAGGTTGCGCTTGTTTCTTAAAATAAGATGCTTTTTCCATGTTGTTGTTAGAGACATTTTTATCGGCCTATTCTTTTCGTTTTGTGTCCCGATTCTTTGGATGTTACTTATTTCTTGACTGTCTAGATGTGTTCCTGCTTCTTCTATAATTTCCATTATAAGATTTATCAACTCCATCTCTGTTTTTCCCTTTTCTTCGATGCCGAATAAAACTAAATTATTCTTTCGTTTGTCCTTCTCTAAAAATGATATTTTTTGTTCCAAATTGTTGACTCTTATTTTTAAAATATTGTTTTCTTCTTTTAAAATGTTCATCTTTTCGTCCAAAGCATTAGTTTACCCTCTATGTATTAGATTTATCCAATGCCTACAATGTCACTGTTCTATAGGAAAAATAGGTAAAATTTTGGCATGGCAAAACACAAAAGGTTTTTTTTATTAACTTCTATGCATATTTAAATGAAACATTTTAAATTCTGTGTGTTATCATTTACCAACACTTATTTAAAGCTTTTAATATTATAACAAAGGTTTATTTTTTTAAATAAACAATGTACCATGTTTTTTTATCAAGTATAGAAATAATTTAAGTTTGTATATTCCACAATTGAAATTGTTATTCCAATACAATCTAGTCAAAGTTCAGGAACAGTGGTCTTTTTAAAAACCGTTAAATGAATTAAAAACTATTTATTAACTAACTGAGATACAATACATGTCTGTACAGAAGTCTATGTACTAAGCAACTCTGAGAAAATAAATAAAATAAACCTTATAACATTACCTTTGTAGGAACTAACTAAGACTGAACATCAACCCATGCAACTGCAATTTCAGCAAGCTAAGCAATGAAGGCCACCATGCGAGTAGCAACGCCAGATAACATAACTATCTTGCTTCTAAGATCCTTGTTAAACATTATATCATAATAAATGTCCCGCTTTAAAGTCTCTTCTTAAGCCAACATACCTGATTGCTGTTATAAAAAATTGGTTACCTTGTAGGTTTTTCTTTTCAATAAGAAGTTGTTTGATAAGTTTTATATAGGTTACTTATAGTAAATCTAATAGTAAGGAAGAACTATTTACTTTCTGTTCAGTTTGCTACAAACTTAACTGTAGTAAGTAGGTGGTGGTTAAATGGTACGAGAAAGCCAAAGATGTTATTTTTAAAAGATTTATTTAATGACATGCCAGGTCTAATAAAAGACACAAGTATCTAACAAATATTGTTATAATGCTAAGCAGATATAATAAGGTAGTCTTTTATTTAAAACAACATTTTTAAAAACTATATAACAAAATAAGTAACAGTATTTCTTTAAAACAAATGGCAGATATACAGCAACTCTACACTTGGTGGAATTACAAAATTAAAGTTATTCATGATTTAACGGTCGGAACATCTTAACATAAAAGTAATAATGTTAAAACCCTAATGTAATTGAGTAACAAAAGACACTTTAATTTAAGGGCCGTATTATAGAATGTAACTCAGTAATGAATTTAGTTTTAAAACTAGTTTTAAGTAAAGCTTTTATTTTAGAACCGCTCTTGAAACGAAATCCGTTGATCAACGTTCAATTGAGTATTTCTATATTTTGAATTGACTTTTAAGTTGAAATCACCACTCAAGCGAGGATTTGATCTATGATCACGTAAATCGTGTCAACACAACTCTTGAGAGTAGATTGAACTAGATACTGTCAAAAGTCTGTAGCTGTAAATATTGTAAACAACAAATATTTTTGACGACAATATCTACAATATCATGGATTGCCTAATATTGATGGTGCAATTGATGCACACATATAAAGAATGCCAATACTGCTGAAGTGCAGCATCATGAAGTATTCAGAAACATATGCCATACATTTCGGTGTCATTTGTATGCGTACCGACGGGAAAGAATGTTGGCGACGATCAGCGCCATCTATGTCGCCACAGTATAAAAGGTTTTTGAAATTCTACACAGAACAACAAACAGTTAAATAAAACATAAAAAAACTATTTTTACTTGCTTACACTGTTAACATATTAATTAGTCTTTAATTTAGACTATGAAAAAATCCAGTATTCTAAACTTTGTGTTATAAAATATTTATATATCTTTTAAAAACACAATAATGTGTAAATGAAAACCAACTTGAACCATAAACAATATGAGCTTCGCTCAAATCGTCACTCGAGTCAAGTTTCACCTGAACTGAACTTAAAATGCGTTCTATAATAAGATCGATGCTTGAGTGGTGATCTGTGTTTACAACGAATTTTGACTGATTGAAGTTCAAACGACGCTTGAGTCGCCTTCTGTAATACGGGCCTAAAACTATTGAACAAACAAGGTTAATTAGTAACCTAAAGAACAAAAAAAATTAATAAAATATATATAGGTAAGTAAGTTTGGCGAGCATTGTAAAAATAAATAAATATAATATAACCGAAATAAAAAAGTATTTAACTTCCTAAATGCTATTTTATTTATCCGATATACTTACATATAACATTTGAACATTCATTCGCTTTAATATAAGTTAAACAGAGGGTAATATTGCACCAATAGATCTTAAAGTATTGTGTTCCTTTTTGATTCATAGCACAATCTACATTGCACAATGTAGGTAACATCTTTCACTCAAAACTAATGTTCCTGTATTATTTTTAGTACTGTCAATTGATTTGACCATTTGTCACTTTTTCTTTAGTCCAACTGGTAAATTATATCTAGTATTCATATAAAAGTTTGCACTAGGGAAACTTTTCTTTGGGATTATCCAATATTTTAACTGTAGCTTCTGTAATCTAAAATATTTTCCGCACATTGAAACAGCTTCATATCATAATCATCCACAGTTGAACATAGACCTCCCTTGCAACGGTTGTTTATTTACAAACTGCGACAATTTCAGATATTCCTCGGTCAAATCACAAATTTCATTATGTAGGACGCAATTAATTATTGAATTATAACATAGTAACGACTACAACCAACCGGTTCTCACTTAATTTATATTGTCAAAAAATAACCTAAACTACGTTCCCTATTGATATTGATATTAATTAGTCATAGACAAGTTTTGTTTGTACTCGCACAAGCAAGTAAATCTAACCAAGAAAAATATACTTTTTAAAGTTCAAACGGAGCATGAAATTGACATACGTCATGCGAACCGACCAATGAGAAGGTGACCTTTTAGCCAATAGGAGACTAGTTAGAATGTCAGCAAATACGGGTCGTACATTATCATGTCGGGCTTTCCAGGCCGTGCAATATCAGCACGTACTGATATTGCGCGACACGTATTGTACGACCCGTAATTGGCGACACGCCTTGGTCGCGGATTACTGGCCGTGCAAATACGTGTCGTGAATTATCATGTCGTGCAATACTGTGTCGTACATTATAGGGACCCGATTTGTTTTGACATCCGACAGTGACAATTTGGCTTCATTCCGTTATAAGCTTCAGCAAGTGATGCTATTGTTTCGAAACGAATAAAAACTTGTTATTTAACCAATCCTTATACACATCGTCTCTTATTCACTTTATTAGCTTACAATTAAATTTTAGGTCTATTTATAACCCGTTTAAAAGAATTAAAATAAATAAGATATTTGAATTTGAACTAGTTTACTTTACTTGGTAACAGCGTTCATCGGCTATTATTGGAATGCACTCGGTGAAGAAAATCTGAAAGTGACGAGAAGAATCAATGAACGCAAAAGATGTCAATAGGACTTCCGGTTTGCGCGCGGGAAAATTGGAAGTGAAAAATTTTTTCGTGAACTTAAAAATTCATTTAATTCTTTCAATTTTGTTAAATAGTGTACATTTTGTATATATTTTTAATAACTATCGTATAGAAGCTTAATTTTTATTAAAATGACGTCTCGGGCGAAACGCAAGAAAAAGAAGGAGGAGGCAGTAATATCAGGGGAAGACTCGCTGCTTTCGGACTCCGACTCCATGCACAGTGACTGCAATTCAGCTAAGTCCGATCCATATAAAACTTATTTCGTTCCCGATTATACACGTCGGTATCCTGAGGATTCTTCAGCTACAGATTTCGTTGTCTTCTTGGAATCAAACGATGAGTCCAAACCTATTTCAACAAGAGATATGATTTCTTTATCATCAACATTAAAGAAATATATAAAAGGCATAAAATATATGCAAAATCTTAATAAATACAAAGTTACAGTTCATTTTGACCGTGCAAATTTGGCAAATAGTTTTCTTAACAATAAGACTTTGTTATCAGAATATAAACTCAAAGCAACTATTCCTGCAAAAACTACTGAAATTACTGGTGTTATTACTAATGTGCCCATTAAATGGTCCAATCAAAAAATTTTTGGAGTGATTAATAGTAATAAAAAAATTATTTCTGTTCGGAGAATTCAAAGGAAGGTTAAAAATGAACAAAACTTTGAATTACAACCGACTAAAACAGTAATCATAACTTTTGCTGCCATTTATCTTCCTGATCATATTGATTTACAAGGCTGGAGGTTTCCAGTTAAGATGTACATTCCACCTGTAAAACAATGCTTTAAATGCCTACGGTATGGACATTTGGCTAAGTACTGTAAAAATAATGTTAGATGTTCAATATGTGGAGATGCACATTCTTTTAAAGAATGTACAGTACCTAGGGAAAAGGCTACATGCTGTCACTGTAGAGGAAATCACATTAGTATATCTGCTGAGTGTCCTATTAAAAAGAAAAAAATTAATGATATTAAAATTGGTTTATCCTCTTTGTCTTATGCTTCAGTTGCAAATACAGAGAGTTTTCCAGCCTTAGGACAAAAGTTTGACCTGCTCAGTCACTTGAAAAAAGATAATAAATCTTTGAATTTATTGGTTGAGGCTATTGTTAAAATAATTACATTAAATAAAACAAAGGAAACTTCCATCAGTACTAAAAATATTTTACAAATATTAAGTGATATTTATGAAAAGTCATCTGCTAATAATCCATCCTAATGGCTCATTTAAAAATAGTTCAGTGGAATGCTCAAAGCATTAAAAGTAATAAATCTGAATTTACATATTTTCTTTATAGTAATGATGTTGATATCGCTTTAATAAGTGAAACTTGGCTTAGACCACATCATACCTTTAACATAAAGGGATACACAATAGTTAGAAATGACACTGGTAATACACATAATGGAGTTGCAATAATAATTCATAACAAATTACAATTCTTAAAAATTGATACTTATTTTGATGATTCCTTACAAAATGTTGCTGTACAGATAAAAATAGGTGGTAAATATATTTCATTTGTTAGTGTTTATTGTCCTTCTAGGTGTCATTATTCAAAATTAAAATTTTCAAAATTAATTGATAGTCTTCCAACTCCAGTCTTTATTGCTGGAGATTTCAATGCATACCATACTTCTTGGGGTTGTCAAAAAGTGGATAAAAGAGGTGAAGAAGTACTAGATTCTTTTGATGAAAATAACCTTGTTCTGTTAAATTCAGGAGAAGTCACGAATGTAGGAACTTCGTCCTGGAGACCAAATGGCTTAGATCTTTCTTTGGTTAGTCCAGCTTTATCATGGGATTGTGAATGGTCTGTTCATGATGATTCCTTTGGAAGTTATCATTTGCCTACAATTACTAAACTTCTGTTGTCTCAAACTCCAGTTATATCTTCAGAACATTGTGTTCACTCTCAAAATGTCAGTAAGAAATTAAACTTGAATTTAGTTAATTGGGATTTGTATGTAAATATTGTTAATACTTCGTTGAATAGTTTTATGATTAATTCTGAATGTTCACTAGAAAGTTATTTGCAGTTTTGTGATATTTTATTGGCATCAGTTGAAAAATCTATGTCACAACAAAAAACGAAAACAAAGTCTTGTTGTCAATGTCAAAATCTTTGTCATTTATGCTCACGTTCCGTTTCAGGTTTTAGGGCAAAAAGGGCAAGACATTCCGTTCCTTGGTGGAATAGCAAATGTGCAGATGCTGTTAAAAAATGTAAAGATGCTTTTGTTGCTTTCAAAAATGATCCTTCTGTAGAAAAATATTTGCTTTTTAAAAAAAATCAGGCTTCTAAGAAATTGACTATAAACTTTGAAAAACAGAAATCTTGGCAAGATTATTGCAATTCTATAAATCGTCTTACTCCAATTTCTCATGTCTGGAATAAAATACGCAGATTTAACAAAACTTTTGTTTCTAGAAGTGAAAATGATCATTGGGTAAACAGTTTTTTAAAAAAATACACTCCAGACTATGTCTCGAAACCTTTTACTTTTGCAGATAACAAATTTCATAGACAAAATCTTTCGTTGCTTGATCCGTTCACAATTTCTGAACTTACTGCTGCCATAAAATCAAGAAAAGATACAACTTGTGGTTTAGATGGTATTTCCTATAAAATGTTTCGTCTTCTCAGTCATAAAAATCTATGTAAATTCTTGATAATTTTAAATATTTTGTTTGAAAATGACTTAATACCAAATCAATGGAAAACTGATTGTCTGGTCCCTGTACTGAAGCCAGGGAAGGATCTTGATAGTCCAGATTCTTATCGACCTATAGCGTTGTCCTCTTGTGTTGGTAAAATTTTTGAGCAGCTGCTCAAACAACGTCTGGAATATTACATCGAATCAAATTCTATTCTTCCTAGTAATCAGTTTGGTTTTCGGCGTGGACGCTCGGCTAGGGAAAGCATTGCACATTTGTTATTAGATGCAAATAAATCCATAAAGGAACGGAATTATCTTGCTTGTAATTTTTTCGATGTAACAGGAGCCTTTAACAATGTAGGTTTAGAAATGCTTGCTAATATCTTGCTATCACTCAGAATTCCAAAAAAAATGGTTCTTTGGATATATAACTTTCTAAATGAAAGAATGGTCTATGTTAAATTGGGTAACAACTTTTATGGTCCACGTAATTCCTATAAAGGCGTCAATCAAGGCGGCATCTTGAGCCCTCTACTGTATATAATTTATATTCATAAATTGAATGAGATATTAGGCGCAAATGTTTCTAATCTGCAGTTTGCTGATGATCTTGTTGTTTATTGTTCTGGCAAAAAACTTAAAGATGTGCAAACGAATTTAAATAATGCCTGTAAAAGGCTTGAAGTCTATTTTTCTTTCTTAGGTTTAACTGTAAATACAGAAAAGAGTAAATCTCTTGTTTTCTCTAGAGATAAAGATTGTAAATTAGAATGTGTATATAATGGTAACCTTATTACTAACTGTACAGAAATAAAATTCTTAGGTGTAGTATTTCAACAAAATTTAAGTTTTAAAAAATATGTGCAAATATTGATAGATAGAGCTGTAAAAGCTACAAATATTTTAAAATGCCTTACTGGTTGTCGTTTTGGTGCAGATCCTAAAATATTATTGATGCTGTTTAAATCATTAGTTAGAAGTCACTTTGAATATGCTTTTTTTTGCTTTGCTTCTGACAATAATTTTATAAATAAAATAGATAAAGTACAAAATAAAAATCTCAGGATAATTCTAGGAGCCATGAGTACTTCTCCGATTAATTCAATGCAAGTTGAAACTAACACTTGTCCCATTAAATTTAGGTTTGATTATTTGAAAAGAAGGTTCATAATTGATTTGATGAAAACTTCTAATAATGCGTTGTACAAAAAGATTTTGATATCTAATTACTCTTATTTATGTAAAAATTTTGATTTCATTAATTATTTGAAAAATGAAAATATTGCTCAGTATGATATTTTACCTTGTTATAGTGGAACATATGAAGGTAAGTTTTTTAAATTTGATGTCATTATAGACACAAATTTAAAAAATAAATATGAAGTATATGAAAAGTTATCATACTATGATAATTACCGTCAAATTTACACAGATGCTTCAAAAACATCTCAGTCTGTGTCGATAGCGGCTTATGATATTATTTTGAAAATTGCACATGGTTATAAGCTGTCCAATATTTGCAGTATTTTTACGGCAGAAGCTGCTGCTATTCTGTTTGCTTTAGATTTGATTAGTTCTGTAGATTCTTCTGGTAAATGGATTATTATTTCTGATAGTATGAGTGTTCTTCAAGCTATTAATAATCCCCGTCTTTCTAGTAAAATTCATCCTTTTATATATGAGATCCGGGAAAAGATTTATAAATTATCATTGAAACATAAAGAAATTGTCATTTTCTGGACACCAGCACACATTGGTGTTAGTGGTAATGAATTAGCTGATACATTAGCTAGTATCATTACAAATACTGATAACAACATTTGCAAATTAAAAAACATAGCAATTCCCATTTCAGAGTTTCTTCCTGAAATAAAAAATCAAATGATTAATAATTGGTTTCAATTTTGGCAAGATTCTCTTAAAGAAAAGGGCAAGTGGTATTCCGTATGTAACCAAAAAATTTCGTCTCCTTGGTTTACCAAGGGCTCTTTCAAAAATAGAAATTTTTATACAACAATTTGTCGTCTTCGTATAGGTCATGCTGCTTTTAATGAACACTTATATCGCATGAATATGATAACTTCCCCTTGTTGTTCATATTGTAATGAGTCAGTACAGTCATTGGATCATATATTTTTTGAATGTCCTCAATTTCATATTGACAGGTTAATTTTCATTGATGAGCTATTAGAAATTTATAAAACATTAGAAAATATCCCGCGTAATACTCAAGAACTTTTAAAAACAACTGAATGCTACTTACCTATGTATAAATTCATAAAATTTACAGTGTGTAATATCTGATGAAAATGTTTATGTATACTCATAACAAATGTATATTAGCATTTTATTATTAAAGACATGGACTTGGTCCTTATTATGTTTGTTTATGAGGAAATAAAATATCGTCAATGTTACTTCTTATTGAAAACTAAACAAAACTAAGTCAACAAGAAAGAAGAAAACCAAATTATTGATGACATGGCTGTATGGGCATAGTCTCTTTGCCTTTCCGCATGACGGAAGAATCTAACAAAAAAAAAAAAAAAATGAACGCAAAAGTGCGCGAACGTCAATTTTAAATATTATCACGCTACGATTATGCAGTACTTGCAGTAGAACTTAAATATTAACAAGATGCAAAATGCAGGCTCTAATCGTTAATTAATACTGCAAAAGGTTATTCGTATAAATTTTCAAACCCAAATAATCTTGATAATCAAGACGGCAGTCATAAGACGATGTTAGCAATCAGTCATGAACGATGATTGCTCCGTTTCCTGAGGTTAGTTACGCGCAATTTAACAGAACTACACATTACAATGGAGACCATTTACTGCTGGTCAACCAAGGTCGAGTTTACAATAAGCAGTTCATATACGTCGTTCCATTTACGAATGTCCGCCCACTGCTACCTGTTGGTGTTTGTCATTTCTCCGTCAGTGTTACGCTGCCATGACGCGCGCGGATGCGCGATCTCCACAAACTGTCTCCATCAAACAAAGTTCCAATTCAAACACGAGTTTACGTAGATTTCTGACTATTATTGCTGTTGCTGTACTCGTTTATATAGTATTCTTCATCTGTAGTACGTCAGACGAATATTTAGGTGACTCCTCGGATACGTTTGTCGTTAAATCTATACCAAAGGTGTACACTAGTCCGGAAGGCTTGAATCCTGAGGAAAGTGATGTGTTCCATGGTTTCCGTACATCATTCTTGCCTGAAGAGGAGATAGTGTTGGCTAGAAAGAAAAGAGAAGAGGGTGGTAGTTTGAATACAAACTTTACAAAGAATGGAGTTTATTGGTGTGGTAACACGTTTTGGGATGAAGAGTCTAATCCAAAAAGAGTCAAACGCATGGAAGGCTACTCTGATACCGATTATCAGTAAGTTCTAACTACTAATCAATGCCTGTTGTTTGCTAGTAAACCTAAAGACAAAAGCAAAGGTTCAGCCTTCTTATCAATCAACATAAAATAGTTTCTTCTTTCGCGCCTTCTCTTTTATACTTACCTATATAAATACTGGCTGTTATAGTTCAACAGTACTTTGATTCTAGACACGAACGTGATGACAATCAGGGGAATAATGAGGATTACGAACTAAAATCTAGCAATGATGATGCTGAAATAGATGATAATTACGAAGACTCCTCAAACAGTAAGGAATACACTGATGACGTAGGGCTGGAAAGACTGGAAAGGTAATTTCACTAAAGGAGTTCTTAATATAGTTTAACAAAAACCCAAGATTTGCTTACCATTCCTTTAAAAAGCACATCCCACCTCACGTATTAAATTTAGTACAGGTAGATACATAAACACATTATTTAATAGAGTACCTAAATTTACTAAATATATATGGATGGATATCTGTGTAAACAAATTCACGCACAAAAATAGAAGAAGTAATATATAACAAATCCACAATAAAAAAAATAGTTAACTTCCTACTTAAAGTTTTAAGTCATTAGCCATCAACACATCAACGCAAGCAAAGCTTCTCTATAAAAATTAAACGTTTTTTACTCAGTTAAACTTCCCCATCTAGTTTGGCTTTAGAAACTTATTTAATAAAATCTTTCCCAGCGTGGTACTACCCCACACCCACGTAGATCGGGGACCGTTTGATGATGTAGTGGAACAGGTGCGGGGTCAACCAGAACTTGAAGAGGAGGAACTTGGCTCCTCAGCACATTTGTTCAAACCTTCTAAAAGCTATTCAGGTAAAATTGGTATTACGACGACAGATGACATGAATCAATCTACAAAAACAAAGAAATTTGCAATATTTGTGCACATGCTGAATTAACATTTTATTGCTTAACATTATATCAACGTCGACATTGTATTAAGTAAGTCAATTGGACATTCTGCGTGTTGGATATAGTTAGCCCACATTCAATTTGCTTTCGTTTATAACAACCATAACATACCTGCTGCGTCATTTCTATACGAATAAATAGAAAACGACCATTATTTATAGATCAGATTAGATATAAACAAACAATTAACTTAAAGGTATACACGCGTTTTGGAAAGGTCAGGGTGATCGCGAGACGATAAGAAAAACTCAATCACACATCATGAAACAGTATATGGATGAGGAGGCTGACCCTTGTCAAGACTTTTACCAATATGCATGTGGCAATTGGCCGACACTCAATCCTATTCCAGCTGACAAAGCCGGGTATGTAACTGAATGATACAGAACACCGTTTTTTTTGTTTCATTACTTAGTCTCGTAAGCAATACTTGTCTTGTAACAAATTTCTAAGCGGTACTCATTTTACGTTTATTTCAGTTACGACACATTTGAAATGCTCCGGGAAAATCTAGATTCAGTCCTAAAGGATCTTCTCGAATTTAAAACGCACGAGAAAATCCCCAGCGTATATCCAGGACCAGAATTGAATTTAGAAGAGGATCTCCTTAACAATATTGTAAAAAAGAAAACAAAATCTAAGTTTTCTTTAAAGAATTTGCTTAAGTCTCAGTCTGAATTAGAATCTGAACAATTGAACATGACTTCTGAATTTGTACAAACATTGTATGGGAAGGAACATAATACTCGTGATGAAGCACTTGGACGTATTCGACGATATTTAGATGAAATAATAAAAAAGAAACCGGGTAAACCAACAAAAGACAAACTTCAGAAGAAAAAGAGCGATGAATTACTTCTGAAGCAAAAACCAAATAAACGCAAATTAAAGAAACGCAGCATAAATAAACGCGTTAAATCTATTTCGTTACATCAAGAATCGATTAAGGTTGATAAAGACAACGAAACTGAAAATGAATCTCAAGAAGAACCAAAACCAGAGGTATCACACATAAACGACCCTGCCCATGGTGATGCTGCGTTAAAAGCAAGATTTCTATTTAAATCTTGTATGAACTACGAAATTCTACAAAAAAGGGGCCATCAACCTTTATTAGATCTCCTCAATCTTCTTGGTGGATGGCCAATACTTGACCAACGGTGGGATGCAAAGAAGTTCGACTGGTTGGAGTTAATGGCAAAGTTGAGATTATTCAATAATGATATTCTGATATCAGAGTGGGTTGGACCTGATATCAAGAACTCAGACGAGTTTGTTATCCAATTCGACCAGACGAGCTTAGGTAAGCAAAATTATTCCGTAACTAGCGACATACCTAACATGAACTATTATTAAATAATGTTTTTACATTATAGGACTACCAACAAGAGAATATTTTCTGCAAGACGTAAATAGACAATATTTAGAAGCTTACAAGACATATCTCACCAAAATTGCTACACTTCTTGGTGGCAATAAAGACCATGTAAAGAAGAGTGCCGATAAACTTATAGGATTTGAAATAAAGTTGGTAACTTTTGTGGAGAAAATGTCTACATTTTTAATGTCACTAATGTTGTGATCATAATCTTTAATATTTTAGACTAGCAAAAATAACTTCAGCCCCTGAGGATAGGAAGAATGTTTCAGAGCTATACCGTCGAATGCCACTTCATAAGTTGGAAGAAATGGTCCCTCAAGTGAAATGGAAAAGATATTTAAGCATTGTGATGAATAGGAACGTCCATTCCAAAGAGACCGTGGTTTTATTTGCACTGTCTTATGTTCGGGTATGTTAATTTTTAAAGGTAAAAGATTAGAAGGGTAAAGTCATGATATAATTTCATTCGTCATTAAAAGTTACCCTTTTCAGCATTTGGTACAACTAATTCACGAAACGGACAACAGTGTTTTGGCCAATTATTTACTTTGGAGGTTTGTAAGACATCGAGTCAACAATTTGGATGATCGTTTCCAGTCAGCAAAGCAACAGTTAGTATACCTGCTCAAGTTTATAACTCACTTATTGCGCTTTTATACAATATTTGATTTGTTAAATTGCAGATTTTACTTCATTCTTTTTGGACGCGAGCAGGCGCCACCGAGATGGAAAAACTGCATTGCTCAAGTCAATTCTAACATGGGAATGGCTTTAGGCTCTATGTTCGTAAAGAAATACTTCGACGAAACAAGCAAAAACGACACACTAACTATGACGAGGGATATCCAAAGATCTTTCAAGGAACTCCTTCATATGACTGATTGGATAGATGATAAAACTAAAGACGTAGCAGCACACAAAGTAGACGCAATGATGCTCAGAATTGGATACCCTGATTTTATTTTAACGAAGGAAGAGTTAGACGAAAGATACAAAGAGGTGATCATTCATCCAGACAAATATTTCGAGAACATTTTAAACATTTTACAGCATTTGACTAAAATGGAGCAATCACGGTATGATTTTTTTTTATTTCTAGATATTGTGTTGTATCGGCTGACAACGATCACTCACTATTTTCTTAACGCGAATAGACTATAGATAGTCAGTAAAACTTCTGTTTGCCTTAAATAAATCTTCGGAATGCCTCTTATAGGATTGGTCAGCCAGTCAACAAGACCCTATGGAACACGGCCCCAGCGGTGGTGAATGCGTATTACAGCAGAAACAAGAACCAAATCATGTTTCCAGCTGGAATACTGCAGCCTCCGTTCTACCACAGGCACTTTCCTCGATCACTCAACTATGGCGGAATCGGAGTTGTTATTGGTAAGTATGAATGTATTTAGTTTCAGATATTACAGCAAATCATCTTGAAAAACTCAAGTTTTGACCAGGTCTAAACCATTCAACAGGTTGAAAAAGATTTAACGATCAAGAAGCCCCTAAGATAGTTAGGCATACAAATTAATAAAACTAACTTCATTGCTGCGCGGATTGAGAACATTTAAAAGCCATTTCGTGACTATTATTTTTTCCATAGGTCACGAGATAACCCACGGTTTCGACGACAAAGGCCGCCTGTTCGACTGCGATGGTAACCTCCAACGCTGGTGGTCGGACTCCGCCATCGAGGCGTTTCACAGACGAGCGCAGTGCCTCATAGACCAGTACGGACGGTATCTGGTCCCAGAGGTCAATATGAAGCTTGATGGGGTTAACACGCAGGTGAGTCTAAGAAAATCATGGAACATAAAAGTAGAATCTTTCGAAACCTGTAAAAAAATTAGAAAATTCGTTATGATTGAGAAGAAAAATAAGTAAGTACCTACTTATAAAAATTTGTTGATCCGTTTAAAATGCTAGATACAGCCACATCGATACAACTTATGACACAGTTATTATTGTTTTAGGGTTGCTTTTCGCAACTACATATATCTAATTCAGGTGCTCTTAAAATCTGTAAACTACCATACACGACATTTTCCAAAACTTTATACTTACCTACTTATTGGAAAAAAAACATCAACTCAAATAAAAACTTATTTCCGACGTTTTGTCGTTACCAGGGTGAGAACATAGCAGACAATGGCGGAGTGAAGCAAGCCTTTCGCGCCTACCTCCGCTGGCTGAGACAAAACGGAGGGGAGGGCGAGACTCTGCCTGGACTGAACCACACTCACACGCAGCTGTTCTTTCTTAACTTTGCTCAGGTAAGAAAACATAGCAAGTGGTACAACCAATGAAAATAATCTAAAGGAAAACAAAAAGGCTTGCTTACTCTATGAAATTTAGAGCTAGAAGGTATTAGTCATTACAAGTAAGTAGAACAAAAATAAGCCAAAATGCACGCAATAGACAAGGTAATGGACTAACCTTGAATAAGTACTTACCTTCTTCCTTGATTAATATTCTAAATTATGTTTAAAAACTGATTTGATTATTGATTGGCCCCTAAAAATCTATATTTTCGTAATTTTGATAGGTCATCGACCTAGTTTTCAATTTATGTCTATGATATCAGGTTTGGTGCGGCGCTATGCGACCAGAAGCGACCCGGAACAAGTTGAAAACTGCCGTCCATTCCCCCGGCAGATTCAGAGTCATCGGCACCTTGTCAAATTCAAATGATTTTGCGCGGGAATTCAACTGTCAACCTGGAACGCCCATGAATCCGGTACACAAGTGCTCTGTGTGGTAAAAATAACTCTTTCAGACTAGTCAAATGAAGATTTACAAAGAAAAAGAAAATAGGAGTACTAGGCGCACAGAAAAACTTACAGCCGTATCTTATATAAGTATCTACGAACTTTAATCGACGTAATGGAAAACAAAGCGGAGTATCTACACGGGTAGGTAACAAATATCAAGAGTGTTTTTAGAATAAGTTGTTTAAGGTTACTTGATAGTGTTTTAATTAGACTATGTCTATTTTTAGTCATGTACAAGAATGTTGTAAGAATAAAAGTATTTAACGTTTAAAACTTTGGTTTTATTTCGTCAACGATCACAAAACGATACAAAATTTCAGAAAAAGAACGCTTTAGTATCTAGTAACGTGAGTATTTTTTTTAATAAACATAGTTCTGGACTTCAACACTTTGGGCGTCATCGAAACTCCACAATGTTTCGACTACGGGTAAAGTTGAGTTTGGTTTTGTGGTGTCGCGCTGCTCCCAACGCATTATCACGATGCGGCCGATTTCAAGTATGATCCTTATTTCTAACACTAAAAAAACAGTATAAAATTGTAATTATGAAATTGTTTGAGAATGACCAAAGCGTTCTAATTGCATACTCCTATTAAAAAACTGTTAAAAATAATAAGGTAAATAACCTTTAAAATTAATATTAATATGATACAGCAATCTTATCCTACTAATCCTACTAATATTATAAATGTGAAAGTTTGTGAGGATGTATGGATGTTTGTTACTCTTTCACGTAGAAACTACTACACGGATTTTGATGAAACTTTACAGTAATATAGCTTATACATCAGATTAACATATAGGGTACTTTTTACCGCGGTAAAACTTCTCATTCCCACGGGAAACCGACTTCTACGCGAACGGAGTCGCGGGCGGCCACTAGTGTTTAATAAACAAAGATTACAAAAAACAGTAGCTACTATTTCACAAAACTTGTTAGCTTTTACACGAACGAACAACTCTTAGCACTCAATACCCCTACAGTTTTACCGTGGATAAAGGAAACACTTACAAAACAGGAATGTAAAAGCGGTCAAGAACAGCGGGTTAAGTTTCCCGTCGGCCTTCGCGATGGTGTAGACGAGGGCCCCCACCGAGGGCGCCTGGCGGCAGAACACGCCGCGCAGGGCCGCGCCCAGCCACGGCAGGAACAGGTACTCGCTCAGTGGACAACTCTGACGGGTAGGGGTGGTTATCATCATCATTACATAGTATAAATCCAAGTCGCTAATTCTGTCTGTTTGTATGTTTGGCCGCTAACTCCTCCTAAAGTACGTAACGGATTTAAATGCGGTTTTTAGGGTATTTTTTCATTTAAATTTGTAAATAAAGAACGTTCAGAAAAAGTTTTTTAAAGTTAGCAAAAACGCAAGGGTTTGCGAGCAAGTTGACAAAAGTACACCATTGCGAAGCGTGGGCGGGTCGCTAGTAGTTTATATAACTACGAAGGTTGTTTACGCAAGCGGGTTCGTAAGAGGCCTACCGTACCGACGGAGGTAATCTTAAAGATCTCTAGTTTTCGAGGCACGATTTGAAACCTGTTTCCAAAAAAAATAGTATTGATTGTCAGAAATAAAATATACTTTCGGGTTTAATTCAATAAAGATACATAAACACATCGAGATCGTAGTCAGCTTAATGTTGCTACGTTGCTACGCTGTAGCAATTTAGTATTTGGTTAAATTTATGACAAAAGATATTTATTACCGCTCGACTAGAGTTCCACACTAAAATACAACTTATCATCACAGCCAGGGCATCTGACGCGTCCAAATACCATATCACACCTAAAAAAATATATATAAAATAGCAAACAAATATTAGTTTTAACATACTTGTGTAATATTGATATGTTACGGCTAATACCCGAAGTAGATAGATACAAGATACCCGGCTACACCTAGTTTTAGCCGGTTGGAAGTGTTTTTAATATGGAAAACTGTAAAAATAATTTATACCTATGTATATAAAAACAGGCTTGAATCATGAGTCGACGGAGTCCCGCTAAGCGGGACTTCTTTTTCTGGGTGGTATCAAAAAAGTAACCTAACTAACCTTAGATGTTTCTAACCGGCTAAAACTAGGTGTAGCCGCAATTCGGGTATTAGCCGTAACAGATATACAAAATATAAGTTAAGAAAACAACTTACGTGAAACATCAATATCGTCGATATACAGATGATTATCCTTACTCAGCAGCATGTAATGAACATCGTCAACCGACGGATTTTCATCCAGAGTGACCACGTCAAACTTCACATTACTCAGAAGCCCAAGCAACAAGCATACTACCGTCATGAACTGAGCCGAGAGACAGCCTTTATCGTACTTGCGGTTTAGAGCCTCAGACCTCGTGAAATTCCGGCACGCTAGGTAAGCTATACTGACTTCTATGTAGTCGATCAAAGCTCCGATTAGAGGGATTTTGGATATTGAGTATGTGGCCTGCTGCGGCGATATGACGTCGAAATTTTCGCCGCTGTCAGCCATTGTGGTAAAAAAGGCTACATGTAGGATACATTAAATAAACAGTGCATTTGTAGAATAAATGATTGTATCTAATTTGAGGTTTAAATGTAGAAAAAATACATTGAAAGAAAAACAATCAATGACGCTGTATAACTTCCATATGACATATGACTTGAAGCACTAATAAAAAAGTTAAAGCAAAGAAAATTTTGGATAATCGGTTTTAAGACTTAAACCTACAATCTTTTTTTCTTAACTTTTATACATTTAGACACCCTAATTTCAGTAAATTTAAATGCATAATTACAAAAATAGTACTTTATTGAACATGAAATACTACAGTACAATAATGTTGTGTACATCCAAAACAAGTTATTTAGCATTCATATTGAAGTATACAGGGTGGACTTCTGAAATAAAGTGGTATGGGGAAAAATAATAATAAAGTGTTTATAGTGACTTATCAACTTTATAATATAAGTAATTTTATAACAAGGTATAAGTTTCCGAAACGTATGAGAATTCAATATTCAAATTCGCGTCAAATTCTTTTTTATTAAAGGTCCTAAGTTCTCCATTTGTGAGCAGACTCATTTTATCAGCCCACCCTGTATACTTTTATCGCCACAGTACTCACTAACAATAAATAACCTAAATATTATGAAACTTAATTATTTCTTACCTCAATGATTAACGTTAAACATATAAGAAATGAGTTAGTATACTTAAAAACTTAAACACGCCAGATCACTGGTATACCAATCTTTTACCAAACATTATAATGATTTTGCTTCAGTCTAATTAATAAAAACATTTTATAAGACAACATACAAATTAGCTTTTCTCTCCGGTAGTGTTAGCTTTTTTAGCTGTGGTTGGTGTTTCTTCGCTGGATTTGCGTTTTCTTTTGATTAGATGGTTGATGTTTTGAACTGGTGCTTTCGTCGCTGATGATGAGGAGGCAGCCGAGGAGCTGGAGCCAGCGCCGTTGGTGTGGGAGGAACCGTTTGAGGGTAGCATGTGCTCGCGGATGCTCTTCATGGTCTGTTTGAAACGGTAAAGTTGTTAGATTGACGTGAATATGTAGGGCTAGTTAAATATTAATTGTTAACTACTGACAGATTCTTTAAAGTGTTATTCACTACAAATAATGATAAAATTTAGCTTTTGTAACATAACCATTGATGCAGACATAAACTTACCCTTGTATTAAACTTTCCACCGGTTTATAAGTGAAATTTTTAACTTGAGTACCATTTGACTTTAAAACGAAATAACAACATATTTCTAAAAATAGCATAGCATAGCATGTAACAGAACCAGTAAATAGAGACTTAGATTTTCTTGCAGATTCGTCAATTACTATTTTACGACCACATAGTAAAAGGATAAATAGCGACTCACGACGCCGCACTCTCCATTATTTTAAAATCCCTCATAAATTAGTTACGACTATCAAATGAAATTTGTTTATTGTTTCGTACAAATAGAAACGAATGGTGTCTGCTTTATACTTTTTAAAATTGAAACTTTATCAAGTCAAAATTGTAAGTTATCCTGGCATCAGCGATTCATTGAAATTATAGGAACATTAAAATTGTAACAGCTCAACATCAATGGCCATGCTTATAATTACAAATAGTTGAACCACATGGCCATAAATGTATTGTGTTGGGGACCCAAAATGAAACAATCCAATCAATATTGAACATGATTTTATTATCAAAATGTATTAAAAAACGCAATACAAACATGGCCTTGTGGTAAAACTGGATAAAAAAACTTACAATTCTATTTAATCACATCTACTAAATACGAAATTTAATTCGTAATTAATTTAGATATTTTTTTAAAACATACTAAAACAGTACCAAAAATTAAAGTGATCGTATTTAGTAGATTTTCATTAACTTAATCGAGATTTTGTAATTATATTCATAAGGCACCTTAACTAATGTAAAATATTCGAAAAATAATACTGGACCAATAATCCTAAACATTATTAATTAATTTGGCATATTTTTTAGGAACCAAGTTATTTTAATTTAATGGAATGTTCAACTTAGTTTACTAATCAGTCAAAATGGACCAAAATTAAATAATAATCGATAACATTATCAATTTGAGGTAATAAATTGATTTGTAAAGTTTGTTTCACATAATTGAACACATATTTAATTTTAACTTGTGATTTGCAGTAGTTAAAGACTGACTTACTTACTATTTTACTTGAATAAAATGATATGGACGCTTAATTAACTATTGTAAATCTTAATAACTATAAGAGTATCATGTTCAGACTTCTCAAATACTATTATTTAACAATGGCAATCAACCTGCCAACGGTCCTTTTCCTTCAGTATCATATTCCTCAACATACGTCTAGTTTCTTCAACACAATCGCAAGGTCTTACCTCTGCTTTGTAATCCATCATGTCTTGTATTTTCTCGTGTATTTCTGGCAACAACTCCTTAAGCTCTTTGATTTCAGCTTCAACGGAATATAACGGGTCGGCTGAGGAGTATTTCTTGACGGTTGCATCCTCGGTGGCTGATGTTGGGTTTTCTAAGATCTTGATACGGGTTTCTAGAATGTTTGCGGCGTTTTTGAAGTGTAGGATCGCCTCTTCGAATTTGGATGCTAGCGAGCTAGCTAAGCCTGGAAATTGAAGTATTATTATTTAACTGTAATAAATGAGAAGAATAACAGTATAGATTTTGAGGATGTTGTGATCATACCAATTTGGAAGTGTGTCTCAGCAATGCGTCTGTCATTTGTTGGGTAGATTTCTTTCTGGATTTCCAAACAGCTCTCTGTGAATAATAAAAAGATGATATACCCACATTAAAAAGTAACTTTACTCTATCTTAATCTATACTAGACAATATAAACTAGAGGAACATAAGACTTATTTTTCTTTATATCCAATGTTAAATTGCATTTATACAATCAGATTTCGCGATGATTTCAAATTAAATAGTGTTTTAATTTAATTTGCAAAGTAAATAATAGCACCTGAACCAGCAGTTGACGTGTGAACGATGATTTCAAGCGCCGAATATGACTTTTCAATCCTTAATAACTTTTTTAAATCGAGTTTTCTGGGTATACTGTTAATGAATTTAGTTACTATTGAGGCTCAAGAATACATGGTTTCAGGCTTCGGAAGTGGTCTTTTTACACCCGTTATAGAAAAGTGATAGCTTGTTTTAGAAAGCTTACAGAATCAGCGCATCATTATGCCACAACATTTGCAATACATACGCAGATCATCCACCGCCTTGTCGTAGGTCTCGCTCTCGAGCGCCACCTCGCCGAGCGTGAAGTGCGCGTCCGCGAGCTGCGCGCGCGCACCCGCCGCGCCGCCCGCCGCGCGCCGCTGGTACACGCCGCGCGCTAATTCTGCGGGGATAGAGAAGGTAAATAGGATATACGGGTTAAAAACTAAAAAAAAAACTGAGATGTGTAAATAGGATACACGGATTAGGGTTAAAAACCAAAAATAATGTTCTTTGAACATGGTACTCATTAAAAGAGTGTACGTGCAAGATATGGTCCAGAACTAAACACAAAACTTTTTTCTTTACTCATTTAAGAGTGACTTTTAGAGGGAAGCAGCATGAAATGAGCTAGAATCAAATAGGAAATAACTATTTTTGGTGGTTTTCAAAAAAAACATTAAAATTATACGTATTTTATACATTGAACTCAATTTAAAACATCTAATGATTATTAAAAAAAGGGGAATTATAAAACGAGCGAATAAAAAATAAAATAACGACTGATGATGTCATACTGTTTTAATAACTTGAGCGGTATGAATTTGAGTAAACGATAAATTTACTAAACTAACGATGAATATTGATTGATAAAAATATCCAGAACGAGCTTACAAAAAAGGGTTTTGATTAATCCATTTCAGATATTAAACTACTATCCGTGCGACTACATTACTAAGTGAGCGACTCTCAAATACGGAGGCGGCAACTTCAATATTAAAACAGTTTCTATTTTTCCAATTGAGGTTTTATATTACGATCTACTAAAAAGTTCACTTTTAGCAAATTTTGCTAAGCTGAGATATTCCATTTAAGATCTTATGATTTTTTATTTTGATACTACTCCAGTAGCAATAGCCATCAATTGCACTTCTATTTGTTTTCCTATATTTTCTCAACATAACCGTCTTTTCTACTATTATGCAATAGCTAGGATAGGTTAGCGAGGAGCGCAGCGACGAGCGTGTTAGGTTGACTTTTGCCCCACATGCGCGAGCCGAGCGAGCGTAGCGAGCGTGGTGCGGCAGCACCCGGTGAAGCGCTTATTAAGCTAATATGAAGCTTCCATTTTGTATTTTAAGTGACTCAAAATAATGTTTGTAAGTTGCTGTTTTGTTGATTTAACGTCACTCACAGTCAGTCGCTCACTTAGTAATACTATAACCTAAATTAATTATTTTTGACACTTAAAATTTTTATTTACAGTCACTCGTTTAAATACTACCCTTAAAAAAATAAGATCTTACCAAGCATTTCCCATGCAAGCTGTAGGTTTTCAACATCATCTTCTTCCAAGTTAGCCTCTGACTCGTCTACCTCATTGCCTTCTCCAGCCGATGTTGACTGTACAACGTTATTTTGTATTATTTATGGTGTTTAAATAGCCTACTTAATTTATTTATGTTAATAAGTGTTCACCTTAGAAAATATATTTACATTCAGGATGCTAAGATAACATGCATAATCCTCTTTGTCAATATACTTATAACCTGTTATAACCAGAAAAACTTCAGACTTAACTTTGGTTTCAAATGAGACCAAAAGTTTCTTTTAACAAATGTAAAAAAATAATATTTATCATCTAATTTTATATGGAGTTAAACCTATTTAGTGCAGCATTTAATGATGCTTTTTAAAATTTGTGAGATAAAGTTTACTAACTGGTCCTTCAGCTGCCTCCATTTTAGAGCTACTTGGAAGCTCATTTGTGGTAGATTCAGCCTCAATTTTCTCCACCGTGCCATTAACTTTCACCTCAACTTCAGTTTTTTGTTCCTCAGTTTTATCTGTGTTTAGCTGTTCCGCCTCTGCTTCACCGTTCTCAGTGACTTCGCCATTTTCTTCTTGTTCTAGTTAATAATAATAGACTGTTTATAATATTGTTTAATAAAATTAATAAGTTTGTTGATAATATGATGCAAGAGAAAGAAGTAAATATAATTTTTATTTTACCTTCCTCCTCTTCATCATCAGGGTTGTCATCACGTGGAACTCTGTCTGTGAAGACACCACTTTCTTCTCGAGATAACCCTAGAAGAGCTTTGCCATACCTATGTTGGAAAAATAATAGAAAAAAGTTTTGAATACTGAGATTTTGTTTGCTTATCTGATTTACAAAACCAAGCCAATTAATAGCAACATTCATCTTAATCTTAGAATTATGTATGAACAGACAGTAATATATTGAAGATCAATAGGTAAGTTGTGACGAAAATAATGTCTTACCATAAATAAACCTCCCCACAAGCATCTGACCCTTCTCCATGTTCCTGTACCAGACACTCACAGGCCCTGGCGAAGCAGTCCACAGCAGAATTATAGTCTTTCATAGCCAAGTGGCGCCGGCCAGCTGCCAGCAACTCAGTTGGGGTAGAGGTCGTTGCTTCTGCTGTTTCTGCCATTGCTTACTAAATATCACAAACACTAATTAAAATATAAGTTCATTACGTATTTAAGTTACAGAATAGTTATAAAACTAAGTTGAAAAGAAACAATTTTCGATGTAAACAAGGCGCAGGTGTTACACGAAGACATTTTGAAATAACGTCTGCCGATCAACCCGCCTTTTTGAATAACAAAGGATTAGGACCACGTGTTGGATTATTGCAATAAGGAATAAAAACCACTTGACAAATACTTAACTTATTATCAAATTAAGTATAACTTAAAAGATAACTAAAGAGAAAGTGTGGGAAAAAATAAAAATGCAAAGCAAGCCGGTCGCGGTCAAATAAGGTAACAATTTACTTGCAAACAATGAGATGAAAGATTGTAGTTTTTGATTAGAACTTACCAACAAAGTAATAACGCTGGGATATCAACAAGAAAAAAATTAATTAGAGTTAAATTCGGTATTATTTTAGTATTTTAGGCGGACTACTTGTGCTCATGCCACGAACTTTTAGTTTGACAATGACATGACATGACAATGTTGACATTGACTTTGACAATGCCAAATATTTAAGCAAAGTTTCTTTTAATGGCAACTGTTAACTTCAAAATAAATAGGTAATAAAGAAAGATAATAAAAAAAAGACTTCTCAATTAAAAGTTAATTTTGGTATAGAACTAAGTAGCAGGAACTTTTTTACTCGCATTAATTTCTTTTGAGAACGAGTTTTGACGAAAAAATTAAAAATATATAAACAACAAAAAAATCTTAGGTATCTAAATTGAATGAAGCTTAGTATGTTTTTGAATTTCGTACTACCATATATTATGGATATCAGTAAATATCGCTTCTATTGCAACTTTGCCCATAAAATTCTAAACGCGGAAAATCATTAAATAACTGAATAAAGTGGGGTTTCAAAAACCTTTTAGATTTTAAATTAAGAAATACTGTTATGGTCAAAAGCGATTTTACTCGCTTTGGCATTAATACCAACCCGCATTGAGCCTCATGGAGGATTAGGGCTCAAACCACAGCTCGCTATCCGAGAATGATGTTTAAGGTATTAATTTATAAGGTATATAAGGTTCTATGTAGATACCTCCCTATACCTTTTAAAATACAGAAGGATAGAAACACGTCTTGACGATTCCAAGATTTATTATCGACTAAAGTTAAAACTACAAAGTATCTTTTTATAGGTATATGGGTTGATCCCTACTTATTAGGCAGGTACAACTGCCAACACCCCTACGGTATGCCCCTGCGTACACACCGTAGTAACTGTCTACAATACTTACCTTGTCTTACTTCCACCTAAGTTATTGCAATAGAAATTTGAGTTTCCATGATAACGTTGCTGTGCTAACGAACGGGTTAATTTAAAATTCGTTTATTTAATTAAGAGATTACCCACTACATCCAAATTTGAATTATTAAAAAAAAAAGATGCATTATAAGTATGGAGTAAAATAACCAATCACTGAACCGCAATCATCGGTACACTTTTGTTTTAAAAGCTAGTTGAATCATTAGACAAGAGTAGAGTTAAGAAAAATATGAGGGTTTAAAAAACGATGACACTCTTCAAGAAAGTTACTGACTAGATGGAGAAACCTGCAAGAAAAGGATCCCATATTGCGGATAAACTATAGAAACTGCGGAATGAACTTACCTTCTATAATAAACCTTCAATGTTTTTGTATTGGATAAAATAATTTAAAACATTAAACTCTTAGATATCATTCTATTAGGCTCAAATTGGCTCGGGCCGATTCCAGCAAAGGTACTATTTTAAGAAGCATTTTTTAGTAGTATCTGTCTGCTTCATCTACTTACTCAGAGCGAACGAAGACCTTTTTATTCTTTATCTATGACTTTCAGTTAAACATTTGTTTTAACCTTTTTAAAATTCGCCTAACTTTGCGCTCAATTCATTTAAGCAAAATTCGGTAAACTATTTGCAACTACTAAAAGTGATATTATTTTTTTACCTTAAAAGAAAATAAACTCGTAACTGTATTCGAACCCAGGCCTTCCGTCTTAGATTTCCGAATTGTGCAAAATGCATTGGTTAATTAGGATGGATGTAGGCACGTTATATATCGACTCACCCCCGCCCAATAGTTACCACCCCCTGAATTTACAGTAGTAGGGATGTACTCGTGAGGCAGGCACGACGAAAGATAAATATTTCTATGTACTTTTAATTTATATTGATATACAAATAAATTCATACTGACTTTGTTAAACACGATATCATAACAATATCTTCATCGATTAACTAAAATTATAACAATATTTCAATAAATTATTCTTTTTAATTCATGTTTTTTCATGAATATGATAATGAAGCGAGCATTATAGAGTAAAGTTTTATTATACTAGTGGAATAAAATACAAAAGTGTATTTACGATTAAAGTTAATTTCCAAATAAATAACCTGTCTACAAATTCGGTGATCTACTTCCCCGTAGACGCGTAGTCGTCTACGAGCTACGCCTCGCCGTAGACGACTACGCTTTAATGGCCCAACTACGAAAATTGCTAATTTATCGATATAATTTCCCGCACTATCAGCACCCGTTACCTCGGCCTGGGTGCTAGGCTCGTGCCAGTCTGCATCGCGACTCCGCGACAGTCGGACGTCTAGCCGCGCTCTCGCGAAACGAAACAAAACAGACCCTCTCATCACCTTTATCGAAAGGCTAAAAGGTTAAAAATGTGACATTCGACGATGCCCTGATACGACAAATACAACATTATAAGGTAAAAACATGTTTTTTTTGTCAATTAGAAAGAAAAGCTTTAGTAATTATAGTTATTATGAACAAGTTCTGGGATTTCAGGCATTTGATATCGACTTTTTTATGCTGTATATCACTTCTAATTCGTTTTTTATATTGATAGAAACTTTAAGTTATTCCTAACACGTTTCACCGGGGAAAGAAAGTAAATTGCTTCTAGATGACATACAGTTTTCAGATAAGTAGAGCTTTAACCTAAACTTTGCGGCAATTTTTGCGAAAATTGCTCAAACGTGACCAAAACTAAAATAATGGAATTTATCGGAATAATAAGATATAATGGGATAAGAAGGGGATATTTCCTTTTTATTACTACCCAATTTATGTCTCAAAGCTAAATGAATTATAAATTTAAGTTAAACTTATCAATTATAAGTTTCAAAGTATACCTGTCATGTAACGCGCCCCTAATTACTTATTTTTTGAATTGCCCTAGCCATTTAAACCGCTTCAAAGGGCTTCTATATCTAATGGGGCAACTCTACTGTCCCTACCCATGCAAAACAGTACAACAGTTTAATCAACTACGAGTACCTACTATTCAGTTTATAGCAGTTACACTACGGTAATCTGCCAAACCAATTTAATTTCCATAATGATAAATTAAAGACATTAAAAAGCATTTTAATCGATTTATTAGAACGCTGTCTGCTCCAAGGAAAACCTTTTCATTTCTTCATTTGTTTTAGTGCTTGCCAGCGTGAAAAGATCTCCGCAAGATTAATGGCTGTAGGAATTGAAAGATTATCACCCTTTAGTTTTACTCGTGTACATTCAATATCAATGGTCCAACGAAGTTACAAAGCAGAGCAAACGGTTTATAAAATATTCTGAAAGCACTACGGAATAACATAAAAATGCTACTGAAGATTTTATGTTATGTGGGTAATTTACATAAATAAGTTAGTGCGCTGACGGACATAATCTTGAGAAATGATACTTATAATAACGAGTCTCGTATACTTTCAGGCGCCATGCTTTGTTGAATTATAATGAGATTTTTTGTAGTCGTATTTTGGAAGGTTCTGTATGTAAAATCATGCCTTCTTTTTGTAACATACAAACCAAACAATTTCCCATCCAAAAGACAAACTAACCGTTATACCAAGGCCAATACTTTTAGCAAGCATAACCCACGGTTGGATACGTAGAATTAAGCAAATTCGACTTTTGATAAGTCTGCCAGTGGACTTAAGAATTAGGAATCTTTTTTTCTAACGCCTCCCTTTGTCCTGCAGATGTCAAATGGTGATTTTCGTGTCAGGAGCTAACAGACCGGCCCCACCATTGCGCCCCACGGCAGCCCGGCTCGCGCGTACATCGCCTACCACAAGCTCGGCGGCGCGGCCATGGATGCGCAGACGCATACGCCCAGCGAGTGCGAGTGCTCGCTGCACCCGTCGGTGTATTACTTACTGGCGACACTGCTGTTTACGAGGTGAGACAGATATTTAAAGCAGACAGTGCCGGATCTACGATTTTGATTTACGAACAGGGGCAAAACCTGAGATTGTCGTATTTTTCGTGAATTTATTATTATCCTTGGTGAGAGGTGGGTAGTTAAGTTTGTCATCAATTTATGAATTTGGCGCCCCTTTACCTTAGCGCCTGAGGCAAGTAATTCGGTTTCCTCACCTGTATATCCGGGTTTGAGACCGTTTAGCTAATTTGAGCTGTTTCAAACCTTGTGAAAGATTGTTTCCTAATCTCTTCGTGCGGCGCATTATGTGCAAAAATATTTACGTTATCGTTGAATTATGTTTTTGGCGCTTGTTTGAAGGTTATCTGCATTTACAAAGTACTTACAGATACGGCAAGTTAACTTAAACAAAGAATCTTAAGCCAAGAAAGAGTGTCACAATTACTTCACTATAAACCATTTTCACCTTGTGTTGTTATTTTTAAGTATTATTAAAGTACCTACTGTCTTATTTATTACGTCGTGATCACTGGCTCTGGATTTCATAATAAAAAACCTACTAAAATAGGTACAATTAAGATTAAGATTCTACTCAGTCGTGCTTCTTCTTCTTTCATGTGATGAATATGCACTTTTTGTTTTTTGAGTGGTAGAGTCTAGCTGTAGGCTCTGTCTGCAGCGATTGCTGGGCTGACTCGACCGGTGAAATACCACCGTCGCACAGGAAACCGACGTGAAGTAGGAACGATGTTCCTGCGTTTCGTTCGGTGAGTGCGGTATCCGGTGCCCAATTTTATTTATTTATTTATATATTTTCTTAAAGGTCAGCAACACACCCCCAACACCTACAGTGTTGAGGGTAGTCATGGGCGGCGGTGATCACTTACCATCAGGTGACCCGCATGCTCGTTTGCTACCTATATTACATAAAAAAAAAAAAAAAACATATTCATCTAGTGTCAGAGTTTTTGGGAACCGCCTTGTTAGGGCCTCTGACGTGGTTTCTGTAGGGTAGTGGCCACTCTACTGTCAATATTTTTCAAGCCCTATTAGGCACCTGACTTGGCTTGACGAGTAGAGGTGGAATAGTACCCGGGACCAACGGCTTAACGTGCCTTCCGAAGCCCAGAGAAACTCGGGATATAACGCCACTAGCCGCCGTTGCTTAACCTCGACTATCGTGTAGATAGACGAGATCGCAACGGGCCACCGAGCTCCTCACGTCGGGCTTATACTTAAGTAATACCTACTTACAACAAGCTTAAACTTAAATGATTTGCGGTCAACCTCAGTTCCATTGAAATCTCTACAACCTACTTAGTTCGATGAATATTTGGTACGGTCGTTTCAAGCCCCTTGTCCTAAATAAAATAACGTTTGTAAATACCCTCCTATTGTTTACTAACCCGTACGTGTTGACCCACCCTTGTAATTAGGGGTGACTTTACGTGATACAGGGTTCGATGTGTCGTTGAACAGAAATGGATTTTTGATTGAAATGTGTGGACTGTACTTAATGGTGAAATCACGAGGAATATAATGACAAATGTGATAGTTAAATAATAACACGGTACAATCAGTTAGTAAAGTAAAATGAGCTTAGAACAGATATCCAAAAACATAAAAGTAACGACTTTTTCATAACTACATTAAATAGTAGGTATCAATCCAAGTCGCTATCCCTGTCTGTTTGTCCGCTTACTCTTCCTAAAATAGGTAGCGAATTTAGATCACTTAAATTTATAAATAAAGAACATATAGTAAAAGTATTTTTAAGTTAGCCAAATTCCAAGTTTCGTCAACAAATTGGCCTAAATTACACCATTGCGAAGCGTGGGGTCCTTAGTCTTTTATAATTACAAAAGAAAAACGTTTTTTTGGAAGGTCAATTAAAAATAATTTACCAACGGGCCGGATATATGCAGGTTGAAAAAAATGCGAAAGAGATTGAAGCTCCTTTCCTTTTATTTGTTTGGAATGTTTTCTTAATTTCGAGTGTTCAACTATCTGAACAAATAAATGTGATAGAAGTCCCATAGAAGTAGAGATTTATAATATTGCTGACACTTCTCTTAGTTCAAGGTTCCCATAGCTTAAAGTTGACCAAGTTCAATTTAACTTGAACGTGAGACTACCGAGGCTTAAACTTAGAAATTGCAGGTTGAGCTTCACTGCAAATAACTTTTAAAACTCCATCTAGATGGATAACGTGGCTGGCTTTTATAAAATTCTTCGTTTTAAGTTTAAATTTAAATTAAATTCCATTAACTTTACTTAATACCTACAGAATTAAAGACAAAAAATATGAATTAGTTTATATATCATCCTTTTTAAGTATGAGTATGGAGCTATTATTAAAATTTAATTAGGAAATGGACAAGGACAGTCGTTAATGATCCTCTCTCTATGCTTATTATTGATCAAGATAGTCCATTGAAATTTTACATTTTTTAGGCCTTATCTTGCGTTTTTTAGAAGACGCAATTTTCAAGATGGCGGCCGTGGGACAAGGGTGGCGACCCCACAAACTTGGTTTTAGCTTTACACTGACCCCCCCTACACTTCAAAAAAATAAAATTGCGTCCTCTAAAAAACGCCACCCCAAATGTAACTTTTAAATGGACTAAGAACTACAAATAAGAACTGTCATCCTGCGGTTTTGAACGCGTTATAAATTATTTAGCTTCACTGAAGGCAAAGAACCCTTTTGTTACAATAGTCTATTCAATTTATTACAGCCCTAAAACCTGGAAACGCTAGCGAAAATCCCGGTGTAACATAAAACGAAGAGCTCGGGCTCTTGTAGTTTGTTTCTTGTTCGAAACATAAAGTGAAGCCATTTTGTATTTTATTGCGATTTGTGTTTCATCGAGCACTTTTGTTTTAAGAAGCTCTCATTTTCTTTGTAAGTAATGTGAGGTTAAGGTGGAATGAAAGAGAACAATGTCGTCTCGGTGTCATTGACCTATCGAAAGTAAGACGATATTTAATACTAATTTGATGTTGAGACGAGAGAGAAATGGAGTATCTAATCTGTTTTCATCCAACTAATTTGTTTTCGTCTTTCGATTTAAATATAGCTTTCCGCTTTGCTATGTGCTACTCCAATTCTCCTTTAGCTATATTCCATGCTAAAATATTTACCAAAATTTTCATGAATATCATTAGTAGTATACGTGTGGTAAGCTGTTACCATTCCAAATAGAAACGTAAAACTCGATTAGTTCGTCAATCAGTGTTCCAGAACAAAACAGCAGATGTTATGCGATTCTGGCACAATCTCTTGATTTGATTACCGACAAAGAAACCAGCTCAGTGTGCCACCGCCGAGACAATCTGGCGACACAACCCGAGTGTCTTCATTTGATGGCCTCGAATTTTGTTAGAGGCTTTTTGCAAGAAAAAGAAATGTTGTTTTTCATAAAAAAATATAAAGTACACGACAAGGAATTTCGTATAGATTGCTTGGAAGGTAGAGAAACTACCCTTTAGAAAGGGCAAATAAAATTTAAGGGAAAAGCAAAATTAAAAATAAAGTTATGTACTGAGTTGATTGCTCTAACAGGACTTCCCTGCTATTCATTTCCTAATTTTAATGAAAAAAACTAAATTATAACCATCATTATATAACGACTCCTACTTTTTAACTAAACTAAGTGCACGAAAAAAGAAAAAGCTGAAATTGCCTTTGCAATTATACGAATTCATTGATGCATGTAGTTTTAGGGCAGGAGGCCAACCAGGAAGTGGGTCAAACTCCACTTAAGCTACATCGTCTGACACAGGCTTTATTGTTACAAGAACGATGATACCGGATCAGATACATTTAAGTCTTCCTTGTAATTAGTAATTACAGGTTTACTAAATCAGACAGATGATCGTATAATATTGTATAGGGTATCCTTTATTATATATTGCCTTATATTTGTACGATAATACAATATAATATTTTAAAGTCAAACTTTATAAGTAACAGTCTAATAACTTTGCTATTAGGTCGAAAGTCACCAATGAATCATCGTTACAACGTGTTACAAGTTGGGCATATGCCACCCTTTCGATTAGCAAGAGGGATTATTCGTTTTCCACCACGCTCGCTCACTCAGGGTCGGTGGAATAACTTGATGGAAAATCATTAAACCATTAGGGATTTTTTGCAATATCTTAAAAATGAGAGTCGAAGCTGATCTTTTGAAATTATACTCTTTTTTTTTAAATATTAATCGACTTCAATAAAAAAAGTACTTACTTAACTTTTGGTAGAATTATTTTAGCGATTATTACATAAACCAACAGAAATCCTAAAAAGTTCTAATTTACGATTTACTTAACAATTATTGTAACATAGTTTAACTTTATTCAAATTACAAAGTGACTAATATATGGGGGAGACGTGTAAATAAATTAAAATCCTTTAGTTATGTTAATAGCTTTATATTGAAAAGCATATCTAATAAAATGGTTTTAAAGTTGCTCACACTACGAGCACCCAAACAAGAATCTGCCTGGGATTCCTCCCATGCCGTCGACATTCCATTGTTTTCTCTTCAAATACTATTCGAGAATTCTAATTAAAATATTAGCTGCCAGAATTTAAACAAAAAAATTCCTACCTAGCGTGCTTATGCACCTTACAAAGTGCGAAGCGAGCAAGGGTACTTTATGAGTAATTTAAATTTATACGATGGTATCTAAACTATAGTTAGTAATTACTGTGTAGTTAATGCCTTTATTGTCGAAACCCATTAAACTAGAAGCAACAAATTGTTTTACAAACAGTTATCGATTTTCATTGTTATTCCTCTTAAGAAGTAGTAGTTTAGTTTTTTTAAGCTTGAGTGATGTAAAGATTTTGAATAACGGAAAGTAAAATTAATTGGAATAGTCTGTCTTAAGTAAATATTGGCCCCGATTCTGAAAACACTCTCTAAACTATTAAAACTGTCGCCGTCACTTACTTTTCAATAGTAACTATAAGGCAGAGAGAAGACAGGTAATCATTTTAGTCCTGTCAAACTAAAATGTACGTGCATTATGACACGGCGAAGGCAATTTTAGGCTAGTCCGCAGCGCATTTCGTTAAATTTTACAATGATGGATGTGGACTAAATTAAGTGAAACCAATGTACCTGTCTCTTTCTTATACGAAACATGAGAAAGTGACAGCGATATTTTTAATTTAGTTTTAGAGAGTGTTTTCGGAATCGGGGCCATTGGTAGATATATAAGTAGATGGATAGTACCTACTGAATAGGTTTAAGCTGCAGCACGCTGGAAGCCTACAGATCATTCTGAAAATCAATAAAGATGGCTTACTTTAGCTAGTAGGAGTTTTGTGTGGGCTTTATAGTTATTTTATTATACCTACAATTACGTGCATACGAATAACCTATATGAAGGATATAAGTAGGAAAGAACCTATCTACTTCAATACAATGTACATGCAAAGCAGACGCACTAATCCTCGCCAAAAAGGAAACCTTTTTGGCAGTGTATCTGGGAATGGTCTTTCACTCACAACTCATAAAGGTGCGAGAGCCAGAAAGCGTTGCGTTAAAACTCAAGGTCTAATTTCGGTAACGCTGGGATCCCATTTATTCTTCTATTAGAAAAGTGCAAATCCAGTTGTATAGTACAACCATGCGTGCTTAACCGTAATCAAAATATAACAGTGTCCATTTTCCAGCTGTTCCACGGCGATGCTGTGCGCGGCCATCATGACGGACCACTGGGAGCTGGTGTCGTGGGACCGGGCCATGGTGAGCGCGCTCGCCAACGCCTCACACCTCAACCTGCACTGGCTGATGGATGAGAAGGTCGCTAAGGTAACTAACTATGTATAATATGATGCAATAACAACTGTTCCACGGCGATGCTGTGCGCGGCCATCATGACGGACCACTGGAAGCTGGTGTCGTGGGACCGGGCCATGGTGAGCGCGCTCGCCAACGCCTCACACCTCAACCTGCACTGGCTGATGGATGAGAAGGTCGTTAAGGTAACTAACTATGTATAATATAATGCAATAACAACTGTTCCACGGCGATGCTGTGCGCGGCCATCATGACGGACCACTGGGAGCTGGTGTCGTGGGACCGGGCCATGGTGAGCGCGCTCGCCAACGCCTCACACCTCAACCTGCACTGGCTGATGGATGAGAAGGTCGCTAAGGTAACTAACTATGTATAATATAATGCAATAACAACTGTTCCACGGCGATGCTGTGCGCGGCCATCATGGCGGACCACTGGGAGCTGGTGTCGTGGGACCGGGCCATGGTGAGCGCGCTCGCCAACGCTTCACACCTCAACCTGCACTGGCTGATGGATGAGAAGGTCGCTAAGGTAACTAACTATGTATAATATAATGCAATAACAACTGTTCCACGGCGATGCTGTGCGCGGCCATCATGACGGACCACTGGGAGCTGGTGTCGTGGGACCGGGCCATGGTGAGCGCGCTCGCCAACGCCTCACACCTCAACCTGCACTGGCTGATGGATGAGAAGGTCGCTAAGGTAACTAACTATGTATAATATAATGCAATAACAACTGTTCCACGGCGATGCTGTGCGCGGCCATCATGACGGACCACTGGGAGCTGGTGTCGTGGGACCGGGCCATGGTGAGCGCGCTCGCCAACGCCTCACACCTCAACCTGCACTGGCTGATGGATGAGAAGGTCGCTAAGGTAACTAACTATGTATAATATGATGCAATAACAACTGTTCCACGGCGATGCTGTGCGCGGCCATCATGACGGACCACTGGGAGCTGGTGTCGTGGGACCGGGCCATGGTGAGCGCGCTCGCCAACGCTTCACACCTCAACCTGCACTGGCTGATGGATGAGAAGGTCGCTAAGGTAACTAACTATGTATAATATAATGCAATAACAACTGTTCCACGGCGATGCTGTGCGCGGCCATCATGACGGACCACTGGGAGCTGGTGTCGTGGGACCGGGCCATGGTGAGCGCGCTCGCCAACGCCTCACACCTCAACCTGCACTGGCTGATGGATGAGAAGGTCGCTAAGGTAACTAACTATGTATAATATAATGCAATAACAACTGTTCCACGGCGATGCTGTGCGCGGCCATCATGACGGACCACTGGGAGCTGGTGTCGTGGGACCGGGCCATGGTGAGCGCGCTCGCCAACGCCTCACACCTCAACCTGCACTGGCTGATGGATGAGAAGGTCGCTAAGGTAACTAACTATGTATAATATGATGCAATAGCAACTGTTCCACGGCGATGCTGTGCGCGGCCATCATGACGGACCACTGGGAGCTGGTGTCGTGGGACCGGGCCATGGTGAGCGCGCTCGCCAACGCCTCACACCTCAACCTGCACTGGCTGATGGATGAGAAGGTCGCTAAGGTAACTAACTATGTATAATATAATGCAATAACAACTGTTCCACGGCGATGCTGTGCGCGGCCATCATGACGAACCACTGGGAGCTGGTGTCGTGGGACCGGGCCATGGTGAGCGCGCTAGCCAACGCCTCACACCTCAACCTGCACTGGCTGATGGATGAGAAGGTCGCTAAGGTAACTAACTATGTATAATATGATGCAATAACAACTGTTCCACGGCGATGCTGTGCGCGGCCATCATGACGGACCACTGGGAGCTGGTGTCGTGGGACCGGGCCATGGTGAGCGCGCTCGCCAACGCCTCACACCTCAACCTGCACTGGCTGATGGATGAGAAGGTCGCTAAGGTAACTAACTATGTATAATATAATGCAATAACAACTGTTCCACGGCGATGCTGTGCGCGGCCATCATGACGGACCACTGGGAGCTGGTGTCGTGGGACCGGGCCATGGTGAGCGCGCTCGCCAACGCCTCACACCTCAACCTGCACTGGCTGATGGATGAGAAGGTCGCTAAGGTAACTAACTATGTATAATATAATGCAATAACAACTGTTCCACGGCGATGCTGTGCGCGGCCATCATGTCGGACCACTGGGAGCTGGTGTCGTGGGACCGGGCCATGGTGAGCGCGCTCGCCAACGCCTCACACCTCAACCTGCACTGGCTGATGGATGAGAAGGTCGCTAAGGTAACTAACTATGTATAATATAATGCAATAACAACTGTTCCACGGCGATGCTGTGCGCGGCCATCATGACGGACCACTGGGAGCTGGTGCCGTGGGACCGGGCCATGGTGAGCGCGCTCGCCAACGCCTCACACCTCAACCTGCACTGGCTGATGGATGAGAAGGTCGCTAAGGTAACTAACTATGTATAATATAATGCAATAACAACTGTTCCACGGCGATGCTGTGCGCGGCCATCATGACGGACCACTGGGAGCTGGTGTCGTGGGACCGGGCCATGGTGAGCGCGCTCGCCAACGCCTCACACCTCAACCTGCACTGGCTGATGGAAAGAATGTCGCTAAGGTAACTAACTATGTATAATATGATGCAATAACAACTGTTCCACGGCGATGCTGTGCGCGGCCATCATGACGGACCACTGGGAGCTGGTGTCGTGGGACCGGGCCATGGTGAGCGCGCTCGCCAACGCCTCACACCTCAACCTGCACTGGCTGATGGATGAGAAGGTCGCTAAGGTAACTAACTATGTATAATATGATGCAATAGCAACTGTTCCACGGCGATGCTGTGCGCGGCCATCATGACGGACCACTGGGAGCTGGTGTCGTGGGACCGGGCCATGGTGAGCGCGCTCGCCAACGCCTCACACCTCAACCTGCACTGGCTGATGGATGAGAAGGTCGCTAAGGTAACTGACTATGTATAATATAATGCAATAACAACTGTTCCACGGCGATGCTGTGCGCGGCCATCATAAAGGTATAAAACTCTATTAGTTATTGAGTTACTTTCGAACCTGGAACGAATATGTACCTTGTCTAGTTCCACGTAACGCGAGCCTCACACGCGACACAAAATATCGGCGCAGCACTTAATAGGTACAAACAATCTTACAATTTTTGGTATTTAAATTATTTTAGTATATGTAGTTTAAAGATTAGAGGGTAGATGATATAATAGAGATTGTAGATGATATAATGATTGAAGCTGATTTTTAAGATAAATTTTATTTGTTTGGTCGAAAACTGAGATAGAAATGACAAGCTTGAAATTTTTGTAACATTTCACCTGTCTAAAAGTTATACCTACACTTCAAATTATACGTAGTTAATAATAAAATCTAACATTATTCATAACTTCCCTATAAAAATATCATAGCAGCCATTACTTTCAATGCAGTGTAATTCCCGCGCCAAAAATCCATTTCAAATTGCACTATCATCGCCATAACGACTCACTTTACGTTTTCACATTACACTGAAATTTTTATTCAATTTCAAACCTTCAAGATGGAAACGTAGCTTCGATTATGAGAATCATTTCACCCGTTAAGTAGATCATTAATTTCTATGTTTTTTCTCTACTTACAATAAGTTAATCAATATTATAAGCAAGGGCGAATCATGGGGGTCATGACCCCCCCAGGGCTGGGCCCAGGGCCTACATGGACCACTAATTAAAATAGTTAAACATAGTATATTGTGACTGACCCCCCCTGGCGCTTAAGCTAGATCCGCCCTTGATTATAAGCACACAAGGTGTGTTTGCTTCCTTATCATGTATTCTATACCATTATATTAGGTATATAGGATAGTATATATTCCATGTCATTATGTCATATATAATTCTGTTTTGCACGCAAGTCATAAGCGGAAACAACGCCTGTAACTGTATTTATATGACTTTGTGAGCAATTTGACGGTATCGCGGGTCAAAGTGGATTATGGTTAATAGTTTCTGTGCCCTTGAACATATGCGACCGCTGTAGGGGTTGTGGGTTTTGGCATCTTTGCAGTAGGTTCCGGGTTTTGTTCCTAGTATAATCCTACTTAGTTTATTTTTAAAGAAACAAATTTTTCTAAGTCGATTCTAGTTTAGGTGTAACTGGGTAAACATTAATTGCAATTTATGTTTTATGACAACATTAAATATTATTACATAATAGCTGCCTTAATGATGCCTTTTGATAGCAGCAACATAAAAAAATGGGCGTCGTCACTTCTAGACTTCGTCACTTCTTCATTAGTTGTTTGTTCCCGGTGCTAGTAATGGCTCTACCTTTCCCGGTTTTTAATATAGAACACAGTAAACTGTTAAGTGGGAGATTATTCAGGTCGATGTTAACGCAGTTCAGCAAATAAAGCTTTTTAAAATAAAATAATTATACGAATACTTCTTGTTCATTAATAGCGATACTACGAAGCGTCTACGACGATATCGTAGCGTACTACAAGACGTAGTAACTACAATATTAATGCTACGCATAGATAGCAAACTAAATATACATTTCCGTTTTAAATCCTAAGCGCAATGTGAGTCTGTCATCTGTTTGGGTACGTGGCATTGTAGCTCCTAAACGGATAAGCCGATTTGACGTTTGTTTGAAAGCTTAGTCAATCGTGGACTTTAAGCTATATTTATTATTTCGAAACAGTTATAAAAAGCTAGGATCGTGTGCGTGTGATCGTGTGTGTTTATTTCAGAACACTTATAAATAAGCCACGACTATGCTCTGGTGATCACTTACCATCACGTGACACGCTTGCTCGTTTACCCCTACTCATAAAACACACACAAAAATTACTTCATATCCTATATTCACACCAATATGCATGCAAATAAGCTACCCACGGCCTCATATTCTTTATCATAATGACCTAAAAAATATACGTTCCAATACATAAAGTGACATATCATAATGACTACTACGGAACGCTACCGAGCCCTTTAACGAGGGAATGCCGGCGTGCCTCGTTAAAATTCAAGGGCAAATCGCAATATTACCTATACTTGATTGAGATAAGGTCTATTTTACTTTAGGTTTTTTTTCTACGTTCTGTTAATTGCTTAGGATCTATGTTTCAACAAAAATGAAGGGGGAAATGTGAGTCTGAATGGTAAAATGTTTTTGTATTTTATTCTTGAATTTCACTGGTCCAGAACGAAATAGGTTAGTACTAGTAGGTTATTTAATCCTAGTTTTGATATAGATTGACTATAACCGATACATAAAAAACTTAACGTTTGCTATTGTTACAGATAAAAAATATATAATTCAGCAATAATTAGGTAACATATTCCGAAACGTACAGAAACTTTTATCCAATAATCAATACTAACCTACTTTCAAAAGGTTTTCTGCTTACAAAAAAATCTCTGCTTAAATCCATAAAGCTGTCTTTCACTTTGTTATATACATTTACCCGGTTTGTACGTGGCCAATAAGAAAGCTTATAAAAAAGCTTATTGCCTTGACCGTAACCGAGAAAGCCTTTTCATGCTTGAAATGTGTCCGTTGCCTACCAAAGTACCGCCTGGGGTACACTACATGAGTCATTTTGTAACACCGTAGTTTCATATAATATATTTCATCTTGGGCGCAAACATAATGTAAAGAAACTTAGCAATTTGAAGTAAAGATGAAACAAAAAAAAACATTTAAAATACATAATACTTATGTATTTTAACAACATAGCATTTTGATCAACATATTATGATAACATTTTTTTTTCCATTTCATTCGGAACACGAACGATTAATTAATGAATAGAATATTATTCCAAAACCAATTAAAACCAGAACAGTTTTCCCACAAACATTTATGAAGATATAACATTTCTTTTTATACCCGCAAAGGAAATATCCAGCCATAAATCCACCTATTACGGGCCGCCCTTTATACGAAAAACAGGAAAATGGCTCAAGAAAGTAGCTAAATTGGCAACGCAGGGTGCAGTACTACCTTCGAATCACGGCAGTAAAAATCGCAGTTATACGAAGAAATTACGTCATGATGACGTCATAACAGCCTACCTTGGCCTAAATACTATCGCTGCACGAATTATTATAATGTTTTGTATAAAAGACCAATTGAACAGGTGTCATCGTTTCGGTGGGAATATCTGTATTTCAATATGGCTGAATGTTCGTTGAATTATTTATGAGGGAAGGTGAGTAAAATTATTATGCTTTCACGACACGTCACTTTAGTATTTACGTTTACGTATTTGGAGTAAGTTGAAAAATGTGAAGCTAAAATACATCGAAACTTATGCGCCTGACTGTGGACGTAAAAAGGCTGTGCGTTTTACGCACCATGAAAACACACTGTTACTGATTTTAGAACTACTACCTACGTTGGATTGAACCCTAAAAAGTCCCTGTACTTAAAAACGCTAAATGCTACCCTGAATAAAATATAAAACATGTAAAAAAATGTTTTAACAGATTGGGGTGCAAAGTGTTTTATACCGTAAAAATACTAGCTGAAACTTAAAAAGCTTTCACGCAAAGTAGGTATACTAAGTGCGGCCATTTTGTAAATATTTCTTTGTTTTAGATCGACAGCGGTAACCGTAGGGGGGGTCCCACGTTCCTGGTACCTATGAATGGAGGGATCTGGACTATGTGCGTGACTTTGGAAGGTACTTTTATGTCTTTTTAGTTTAGTTTATATTAGTTAGTTCATATTTTATAGTATAGTCGAAATAGTCTTACCTACAACATCTTTCATGGAAACACGACAAACCTGATATTTCCTAAAACTTGACTTGACTATTTTTTACCCATAGTAATGCACTATGGGTAAAATAGTATGAAAAACTGTATTACCCGATCAAATTGAATATGCTCTGTATACTAGCATATAACACTTATGCAGTAAGGCGTGAGTAAGGCACTACCTCAACTTTGTAGGGATCGTTATATTACGCACTAGTGTGAAATATTATAACGCACGCGTGTGTTATAAGTGGGATTATGACTGATATGTAATAAGGCTCACTTTGCAAGCAAGTGTGTTGAAAAACTTGTTAGATCTCTGATGTTACAATATTTTTGTTTGACCTTTTGAAATATAAATGAGCGTAGGTATTCTGGAGGCAGTTCCTAGCTATGAGAAAATCACGCACTTTTTATCGCATATCCATAGACTTATAAAAGTAATTTTGTTAAAGTATTTTATGAACAATTAAACACTAACGTGTCAAAAACTTACATATATCAATGTCTCCAGATGAAGAAATTCAGATATTATCCAACACGGGGTTCCCAACGCAGCCTCTCTGCACGTTCTACCTGACGGAAGACGAGGATTATGAACCCAGAGCGGATTGGCAACACCGTGAGTAAAAATTGAGAAATATTTTAATTTTATTTCATTTTTCGTACCTTAAAGCAAAAGAAAAAGTAGGTAGGTATTATATAAGATTAAGAGATAAAGGTTTTTATTATTTTTAATTTTTAAATAAATACTTTTACTTATTTAGCTATGTTAATTTTGGAAAAAAAATATCGTCCCAAAAAACATTAAGCGAACAAAATGATAATTTGCTACAATAAATCCAATCTAAAATACGATTTCGTATTCTGTTGAAACTTTATAATTTCATTGTACATTCGAAAGTTTCGCTTGTGAAACTTTATCTCTGTTTCAACTTTAAGTTTATTTTGTGAAGATCAGATTTCCTCGAGCGTAAGAGGAAACAGTAAGTTTAAAACTTCCAATTTAGGTTCGAAAGATTAGATTACCTTTAGAATATCTGTGGAGATGCATATAAAAAGCCTATTAGTCCTATATTATACATTACGATTATATTATATATCACGTCATATATTACCTAACATTATTTTTTTAAATAATACAGTATGTAGGTATACCTATGTAATTTGTGCCAAATGTGAAAAAAACTCACCTAAAAGGGTCTAAATTATGAACAACACCAATCCGAAACCCCGCAATATAAGCCATGGCTCACGAATTAATTTCAACCCTTGTCGAGTGATTTGCAAATAATTTGACAAATGAATTTGTTCGGAGGCGGAACTGCGTGCTTCAAGGTTACCTACTGTCAGACTGACGGTCAAACTTTTACCGCTTATTTATAATCTGGCCACCGAGAGATTGCGTTTGTGACACATGCCAGTAGTGTTGGGGTAAAAAATAATATTGACAAATATTTTTTCAATCAACATTAGTAAAAAAATTAGTTTATCTTATATCTATTTTACTTGTATAGCAAGAAACTCCAACTGCTGCCTTTTTTCAAAACAAATATTTAGGTCTACAATACAATAAGTACTAAAACTAAAAGTAGGTAATAAATACTTAAAATAATAGATATCGCGCTGGTATAAATTTAATCAGATTCCGATTCGCTTGAGGAGGTGCTATCATCATCTTCTCCAACATTTATAATTATGTTATTATCAATGATCGAATCAATTCTAATATCTCGATCAAAGTCTTTGGTAATAAGATTTTTTGTTTTTTCTACCGCCTTCGCCCAGTCTTCCTTCGTGATTTTTTCGCAAGCTTCTTTTAATAGAGCCATCATCTTTTTTGTGCTAAAAGGTGGGGACGTATTGCGACGGGCTGCATAACCCTTAATTTGAGCCCAAATTAATTCAATAGCATTGTATTGGCAATAATATGGTATAAGTCTCAGCACCCGATGACCGTACTGCTGAGCCAATTCATCTATTTCATATCGAACATTTGCCGATTTATTTTCTTTCACTAACCGCAATAGTTATGCTTCAAGCATATCCATATTTACGTCGATATCATGTTTTTATAACCAAGCTACTTATTCTGCTTTTTTATTAGAAATTGATTGATAACTTTAAAATTGACTGATATTTTTAGCACATCCCTACGAAAATATGATGTTGTTTACATTTTTAAAAATACATATTTTATCAGTAATTATTACCCTTACAGTAAGCCATCAGTTATAAAATTTAAAATCAGTGTGTTTTAATATCATTTTATTGCTTATTATTTGTTTGTAGGGTCAAAATAGACGACTTTTTTTTTGTTTGTTTTCGTAGACGGCCTGTCAAAGTTACCTCGTTATGTCAAACACAATGTGTCAGGAACGCATTCTCTCGGTGGCCGGACAATAGGGAAAAATAGGGCGATATGATACCGTCTTTTGTTTAGTAAATAAGGATTGTTGGAAGTTGCTCCCTCAAAGTTTGTATTTTTTTTATTTCATGATAATTGATGTAGCTGGAAGGCTAGCTATAAGCACAGGAACTAATATTATTTATTTTTTATTTATTTATTATTTACATAAAGGTTACATTTTCTGTTAAACTACAGAGAAGAATAAACTAGACTTAATAGATGTATTCTTTTCAGATCGTTATCTGAAATATGCGTTCTTTTGTTTTTAGCTTTGTTTGGTATATGTAAGTAGGTACTTACCTAAGTAACTTATTATAAGTAAGGTCTTTCCAATATTTTCTTACCTAAAGCTTTTAATTCAGTTACTTTCCAAACAAAACAAATCAAATCAAATCAAAATCGATAAATTTATTTGCTGCTATACCTATCATAGTCACACATACACACGTCATGTGATAAAAACCCATTATTGGTAAAAAAAACTTCAAGATACAGCAATTACCTATCCTTACTAATCAAATGTTCGATCTAGGTATGCAAAACCTGTCGATATCATGTGCCCTGGTGTGTCTCATCGTGCTGGGCAGCGCCGCGCTGGTCGGCGCCTTCGGGGTCTGCAAGCATCAGATCAGCGCCGTGCTGGTCACTGGAGTCATGTACCTGCTGGCTGGTAAGTTACCAATAAACCAGATCTTATTCATGTTAATCTTAATAGTCTGTAAAATATTTTAGTACTAGGTACCTTTTAACGAGTAGGTTGCTAAAGTCCTTATATTGGAACTAACAAAAACACGAGACGATCGATCGTCTTAGAAGTTTCACTTAGATTTCGTAACAGAGATTCATAATGAAAAATATTTGGCTTACAACTGAGCAGGCAACCTACTTAATACTTACATTTTGACACTTGCTTAAACCCTTTCGTAAACCTTTACACCTTCAGCCACAATAGAGTTCCTACTAACCAAAACGCACCATTTCCAGGACTGTTCGCTTTCTTCACGCTGATGATAATCCACTTCAAGCGCGTCCAGCGAGCGTCGACCCGCGCGTCGCACGCGGACGACACCGCGGACGGGGTCATCGGCCCTAGACTCATAGCCCGGGACCTACTCTCCGCCAGACAGTTCAACAACTCCTGGTCTATAGAGCTAGGCTGGGGGGGCGTTGCGTTGGCTACTGTCACGTCTCTATTGTGGATTCTGCTGTCCAAGATCATGAGATACAACCCTATTTCTACGATGCTTTTGTAAACGCGATGGGATTTTGAGTTTTGTGTTTTTGAACTGCTTTGTTGGGTTATGAACTTTTTGGGTTAAAGACGCTTTTGTGGATTGAAATAAGTGACGAACTATTTGCAAGTTTAAGAACTAAGTGCGCTTTAATAAGAAAATCTTTACCTACGAATACGTAATTTGCTACTACGAGTGTTGTTGTGATTATTTTAAATTCTAAATTGTGAGCACAAATACCTATGTAGACCGTCAATTATTGCACAAAATCAACAAAATTGTAAGCATTTGATAAAAATGGTTAAATTTAATCGCTAAGGCAATTCTTGGCTAGCTTCCGTCCAAGGCATAAAAAGAAGCGTTTATCGATTTTATTAAAGAATTCATTCGCTACGATGGTTAAAAAATATATGAATGAAGCTACTCGAAGCTTTTTTAAACCCTATCATAGAATAAAAGCAATAGATATAGCGTTTGTTGTTCCTCCAGAAAGTACCTAATAAACCTAAATTACCTACCTGATAGTTAAAGATAATAAAAAGAATATTTGAGATCTAGAATCAGAAAATTAAATCATGTAGTTAGTAAAAGTGTTTGAATGTTCAAGATTTTTAACAATGTTATTTCATAGTTTTTATTTTGACATTAAGATTAAATAATAAGTTGTTTGGGAGTGAACTGGTGCTGCTTGTAAGACCGAGAAATATGGAAAATAAAATAAATTATATTAAAGAGTGATTGCACGTATATTTTCTGTATATGAATTTTATATAATTCTATTGCAATGGTTGATAGTAAAAAATAAACATAATTTAATTTAAGGTTGTATATTATTTTTAGTTACATTATTTTCAGTTAAAAGTTAATGTTTAGTTTTTACATAAGATTATAAGTTATGCTTTATAAGCGAAAATATGTCTCGATATGAAAAAGTTGTTGCGCAATGAGTGATAGTAGATTTTAGATGTTACTATGCTTAAGTTTACTGTAACAAGTAAATTCATGCTTTTATAAAAAAAAGACCTTTCCTATACTAGCTAAAGTTAAAACGAATTTCGCTTTCTAGCACTTGTATTTAGATAAAATAATTAAAGTTGTGAAAAACTTTCTTTTTATATTCTTTCCATCTTGTTGTTGGAATTTTTTGTACATTTTAATGCATAAAGCAATATAATTTTTACTGAAATTTTTGTTTTATTATCAAAACATCGTTATTTTTAAAATGTTTATTAACATGAACTTATCCTATATTTACAAATATTTAGAGTGCAACAACACAAAAGTTGCATTTTTGTCTGACATACCTAATGCCCTCTGCAAATGTGGAGCTTTTGAAGATTTTGACAGGCGGGTCGTGACAAGTGTCAAAATTTTGACACATAAGAATCAATGATCACTTTTCGATATTAAAAAACTGGTCTTTAAAAACGGACTTAATCCTAATAGATTTATTTGAATATTTTATTCATCATTAAACAATTTATCCTCGATATCTATATCCTCAGCTTTCCGTTTCTTCGGCCGCGGTCGCTTGCCGTGCATCATTTCTAGTTTGATTTTCTTCGCCTGCTTTTTCTTCTCTTTGAGATTGAGTTTGCGTTTCGCGGCCTTTTCAGGGTTGTTCACTTTCTCTTGCAGTACCAACTGTAAGTTAATGTTTATGTGATTCTCTTGTTGTTTAGTTACAACATAGTTATTAAGTTATTTAAAAAGTTGGATTGAATTTATGGTCAAATAGCTGTAAAATTTAATTTATCTATACTAATATTATAAAGCTGAAGAGTTTGTTTGTTTGTTTGAACGCTCTAATCTCAGCAACTAGTGGTTTGATTTTAAAAATTCTTTTGGTGTTGAATAAACCATTTATCGAGGCAGGCTTTAGGCTATATAACATCACGTTGCAACTATAAAGAGCGAAGAAATAATGGAAAATGTGAAAAAAACGGGGAAAATTATTCATCCTTGAGAGCTTCCGTTGCGTGCGCTGCCAAAAACGGTTCTAGATACCAAAAATATATGTATGAAAGAATTAAGGGAACTTTTTACCGCGGGAAAACTTCGCATTCCCACGGGAAACCGACGTCTACGCGAACGGAGTCGCGCGCGGCCCCTAGTTGTTAATAAATGTAAAATTTTAAGAGCCATTCTATTGATTGAAAGAAACTCTCATATTTGACAATACAAAAATCAATCATTAATATATAAAGTGTAACTTCTTAGATTTATGCGATCATTATTACTTAAAATTAAACTAATTTTAAGGGGTTTTTACACATTTATTATTTTATTTTTGATTTTCCGACGTTTCGACATTTTTACAACATCAAACAAAATGTATTTCTTTTAGAAATCCGGTATTTTTTTCCCCCAAATCTATAATGAACTAATTAGATAACTTATTCTTTAAAAGAAAAGCCTCACCTTCTTCCTTTCAGCTCGCTTCACATTCAGCCTAGTCTGCACCGCAGCCACCATCTTACTATACTCTAAATCACCAATTTTCCTCCGCAACTTCTTCCCCAATCTACCCGCTAGTTGTTTGACAGGCGACGCCGGCGCCGTCGAGTCTCCGGTGGAAAGTTCTCGAACTATCGGCGGGAGGAAAACGTCGACTATTTTGGTGAGAACCTCGGGTTCTAATGAACTGATGACGTGATGCCACATGGTGAAGATTGATAGCCGCTGGAAAATAAAAGTAGTAGGTTGAGTTATAATAGTAGTTTCATTTGTTCGCTGGGACCACGTAGATTGTGGCACATAAGCCCATGTTAGTGAATTATTTGCTATTTTTGAAAGTTTTCTCTTATAATATACTAGCGATCCGCCCACGCTTCGCAATGGTGTAATTTGGCGCGACTTGTTCCCGTTAAGTTGAATTTTAGCTAACTTATAATAACTTTATCAGAATTTTCTTTATTTACAAATTTAAATGAGTAAATATCCTAAAAATTAGCGAAACCCGCATCAAAATCCATTACGTAGTTTAGGAGGAGATAGCAGCCAAACATACAAACAGACAAAATTAGCGACTTAGATTTATACTATGTAATGATGTAATCCACAAAAAATCGACTTTTAAACAATCGCCTATTTTAATTTATAAAGTATCTTACTAAAAAGCATTATAATTGAATATGGTTTTCAAATTATTTTTTGCTAAAGTTAGCAAAATAAGCTGTAACTAATTGAACTTTAGTTATTTTATTTTATTAAAAAAAGAACCTTTGTATTGTTTTATGCTATATGTTTAAACTTAATTTTCGTCGCATTACCACATATACTTTTCTGCAAATACTTACAATATTAGTAGCATTAGGCGCTCTAGCCACTTCAACATTGACAGCTCTTCTCATTCTAAACAGAATCCATCTCAAGTTCATTTTCCCGCCTGATTCCGTATCCTCTTCTGAATCTGGCAACACTTTGGTGAGACTAAATGCGGGGATCGAATGCACGAGCTTCAGGATTTGGAAGAGAACGCTGGTTACCTACAAAAATGATTGGGTTAGACATGTTTGTATGTTGGGAAGGTTTTTAAGTTATTTAGTAGTAAAAGTGCAGTAATGTCTAATTTAACATGGCATAGAAACATGATTAATTAAAATTAAATCCAGAATACTACACCGAATGTCGGGCAGTAAGTGCAGTAAGCACTTGTATTATAGCTATCGCATAATTGGACACTCGGACTAGAGGAGAACCTAGTCAAACCCAGACACAAACCAATCTTGAAAATACATTTTTACTTAATAGGGAATATTCATGTTTTTTTTTCTTGTCTTAAATTAATAGCTTACACCTTTATAACATAGAAAAAAATATTAAAAGGCTTCAAAACACTCTAGATATTTTTAAAAACGAAATTTAAAACATTGAAAAAATTAGAGCAGTTGAAACGCCGCCATTTTGCGCGCGCTTTGCGTGACGTCACACGACACGTCCAGTGGGACTTTACTATGAACTTTTCAGTTATTTCATACATATTTACAGTTTTAATAGCTTTAAAACCATGGAAGAAGCCAAAAAATTATCTTATAAGTATTGCATAGTACCGGAGTGCACAAATACTATTCGAAAAACACCCGAGAAAGTGTTTTTTTCGTATTTCAAGTGATGCGAAAATACGAAGACGGTCGTGTAAGGTGATGAGAAGGGATAATATATCTCCTAAATCTTGTTCATATTGTTGTGAAGATCATTTTAACGAAAGTATACTTTATTTATATACAGCTTAATGTGAATTAGTAAAAAGTAAGTTTTGCATTAGCTATTGAACATTAGAAAATTCGGTATAAAATTAACCTACCCCTATAAGAAAAGATCAGTAGCTATAACTTTCTATTAAAACTTTATTCCTGTTGTGGTTTTACGATTTTTTTATGGTAGTTGATTTATTCCAGGTAAAGGAAGATACAGAAAATTATATTGAATACAATTTAATAAAAGAGCAAGGAGAAAAATGTACTCTACGGTTGAAGAAAGGAGTTTTGCCACATATATTTTTTATATGTAAATGTTTTGGTGTATTTTAAGTAAACTGCTGTGTGCATTTATGAATAAAAATCTATATTATGGTCTTAAATATACTATGAAACATCCTCTGATCTCTGCGCTCGTATAATCGGGTTTCGATGCTGTCTGCGCGCCTACGTTTTTCCTATAGCAATACGTCTCAACTACATATTTGGTGTAGTTTTTGTTTCTTTTCTTTGTATAACTTCACTTGCCAACTTGCCAACCAACCGTTGAAAACGCAACATCAAATTGTAAACCTTATTAAATCTTATATCAAAGAAGAATCTGGGGTTGTCATTTGCTACACCACCACAACCCACATCGCGCCTTGGAGACGCGACAGATGCAAAATTATATACTATCATAAATGCACCTGTTCTCGGTAGATTGTCCTAATGTGCTATGACAGAACCAGCTTCAGTCATCGTCAAAGATTCACTACCAATCTAAACTAAACTTCATTACAATCAGCACAAGAATATAGATTAAATTTATTTATTTTTTTCACAAAAACTTGTAAAACAGTATAAGTTTCGACGCTGATGAATGCAATGTCGTGTCAGATGACGTCACATTACGTTCGACCAATGGTGGCCCGTTTTGGAAGTTTGAATTTCCCTCCCTTATTTTGCACTTTTTAAATATTATTTTAGGGGTTTAAATAATAAATAAATTAAAAAAAAACTTTTGCATCATAATATAACGATAATAAGTATTCAAGAAAAAAATATTTTAGGCCATTTAAAATTTTATGCATATCCCCTATTGGTTCGCCTCGGGAATCAAACCTAGGACTATCCACTTAACAGTTCACTATGCAGTCTACAGATATCGAAATAAAACAATAAATAAAAATAAGGTTTTTGTACCTAATACATTTTAACACATGCTATTAATTTTTTTATATCTACAAAGACAATGTAAACTTACTTGATCAGCCATTTCCTTAGTAACGCTGCCTGTATACTGCGCACACAGATCCAACACTACACTCCTCAAACACTCTTCCGTGTCACTATAAACAAACCCTCTGTCACTTTCCACCTTCTTATTAACAATTTTATTCAATTCTTCAACATCAACTGCTGCTAATATTTGACCTAAAACCTTGGCAGCCCGTAATCGTACCCACGAATGTGGATATCCTAACAAAACTTGACAGTGCTGAGCTATTTCATCGTAATCACTGGCATATTTATTATTCTTCAACGTCCCTTCACAAACAGTTGTCACCTTGTCAATAAGGTTCAAAATCTGTATTAAACTATGATCTTTCTCCTTTTGTTTTTCTTCGTCGTTTTTCTCTCCTTGGTTTAATTTGATTTTGACAAATCGCCCCTCGGTAATGTCGTTGGTTAGTAACAGGATTTTTCCGGTTAATACTGGTAAGAGGTTAGGCAGTCGAGATTTGAAATTGTCCGCTTCGACGTTTACGAAACGAATGCAGAGTTGCGCGGCGAACTCAAAGTGGACGGGCTGGTAAAAAGAAACCAATTGTTAAAAACTTAATTTCGTAATAATGATATTTTTCAAATACTTAGTAATAATATAGGAAACAAGTTAAGAAACGAGCAAGTTCAATTATAAATTGGTCATATACAGATATTTTGACAGAAACTAATGATCTGTCAAAATTCAATTCTTCTGTCAATTCCTTTATAGGAACCAATTCAACTATTGAAACAAAGTTAGGTTAATTAAAGTTGCCATACAATAATTTGTTTATTCTTAACTATCATATCACCTTAATATACTTTTTTTTATGTCATACCTGTGTATCATTAAAGAAGTTCATCACCATATCGTACAGCACACTTCTCTTCGTGCTGTCGCATCGTTTCAGCATTAATTCTATACACGACGCGGCAGATTCGCGACATTCGGGCGATATATCGTTCACCATACAAGCGCCGAGGGTTAGGAGGAGGTATTCCGCTTGCTTGTGTAGTTGAGACTGGGGAAGGGTTATCATGTATTATAAAAACACTAGTGGCCGCCCGCGACTCCATTCGCGTGGAAGTTGGTTTGAATGAGATGTTTTCCGGCGGTTAAAAGTACCTTATGTGTTATTCTGATATATAACCTATATAACTGGAAAGTTCAAAATCCATCCAGTAGATTTTACGTGAAAGAGTAACAAACATCCATCCATACATCCATCCATACATCCATCCATACATCCATACACACATCCATACTCACAAACTTTCAGATTTATAATATTAGTAGGATTCCCATATCGGCATGGCATATTATAAAATATTTAGATTAATAGGAGATAATACAGTAGGAGTAAAATGTTCATTTAATTACATTGCAGTTGGTAAAATCGGAATACAATCAAAACGAGTTTATGTATAAGAAATAATTGCCTAAGAAAGTATATGCTTTAAAAAATTGACTTTATTTGACACTTATTATTTATTATTAAACTAGTGACCCGACCACGATTCGCAATGGTGTCAAAAGCGTCGATTTTTTTTTAATTTAAAAAACTATTTCGTAAACTTAATTTTTTACAAATTTAAGCGAAAAAAATACCTAAATAAAATAACACTTACCGCTTGCATTTTATTTATCATCATATCCAAAAACTTGAGGGACGATTCCCTCCCGTGTTGTAGTTCATAGTTGAGTTGCGACACAAAGAACTGTATAAATCTATCCATACGTTTACCGGGGGAATAGTTCGTTAGGTAACTTAGGAATATCCCACGGGATTCCTCTCTGTAATTAAAGTTAAATAACGTTTTAGTGGGAAAGATAATGAGTTTTCATTCAGATTGAGAAAGGTTTTATTGCAATTCAAAAGTATTTACTAACTAAGTAGTATCAAAAGTATTTACTATTAAGTATTTCTAAACGAAAATGAGGACACAATATAAAACCAACCAAAAAATTTTCTTATATCCTTAACATCAAAATGTCTCAATTCATCGACAGTATTTAACCTAGCAAAACCACTACCATAAATTGAATCTTAAATAAGTAACGGCTTTTAAAATTGACAAAAAGTAACAAACCTTGATCGAGCCGACTCACTCAAAATACAAATCTTGGAGATCTTTTCCATAACTTCATGTAACTCATTTGACACTAATTTTGCGTCTAAAATGGCTTTCAGTAAAGCGAACGAGCTTGCTTGTTTTTCATCATTTTGACAGTCCTCTTCAGCGTATAAAAATAATGTTTTTAATTGGTCAGCCTCTAGCGTGTAGTATTTTACGTTGCGGATTAAAACTGTTACTGCCTGAAATTTAAATTTAGAATATTTGATAAAAATATGTTGCGCGTTCACAAGAACTGTAAATATTGTTAGTGATGAAAACAGTAAATGAATTCGTACATACACGCATATATTAAATAACAAAATATTAATTTAAAAATGACTAACCTAACGTTTTACTTATCATAAGTTATAAAATACTTTTTGGGACAAAAGAGTCATAGATAAAAAATACGCACCTTAAAAGCATTGCGAACTAAATGGTAGTTATCATTCTGTGAGCTGATTTCAAAAGTCGCATATTTATGTAGAATCGTAAACAATGTTTTAACCACATCCTGAACCAACTCTTCTAAAGTGGGTGTACTAACTCTGATCGTCCAGAGTGTAGCTATACATTTTAGAGCTACAGTTGAAACTTTAACATGATCACTCTTTAGTGCATCGACTAATAAAGGGATTAACGGATCAACAAACGCTTTACAATCCATACGCGGTACTTTTTCTCTTTTGAGTATAACATACAGAATATTCAAGCTGAATTCCACCAAAACATGAGCGCTAGCTTTACCAGAAGTTTTAACGTTCCTTGCCTGATTTTCTTTATTGCGTTTCGGGGTTACAGGTATTATGAAACAATCGGGCTTAGCTCGTAGTATCATTTCTCTTTGCTTCTCATTCAATTCTCTTTTAGGAGCTCCCAAAACGAATTCTGGAATACTTTCAGACGCAACGCCATGGAGGAAGACGAACAATGATTCAATATCGATAAACTTGTTGGTCACCAACCCAGTTGTAATATGATTAAACGCTTCTTGCACTTTCATGACTATTTTCTTTGATTGATGCTTTTGTAGGACTTCTTTGAAAGGCAGTAAAAGATTGATCAGACATTTTTCAGTTATATTTTGTGACACAATAGCTAAAGTGACGAAACTCTTCTTGCTAGGTTTCGCTTCTGGTGTTTTGTAATGTAATTTTTCGACTTCCTTTTCCTCGGACAGTTCACCGAATAGATCGTTGGTGCAAACATCAAGGATGTAATCAAGATTTTCGTTTATATCACCTGGTTGAAATTCGTTTTTCAAAGCGTCTAACACACTGTGTATGGTTGCAACTAGAACATGTACTTGGAAACCTCTAGTAAGTAACATTGTTAAATGCTCGAGTAATATATTCAAGTATTTAGTTCCAACAGTTATCATGATCTTTTTGACGATATCCTTAGCTATAATTCTGACTTGTTTTAAAGGAGATTTGAGAAAAGAGCATAGTTTGATTATGATTCTGCAAAATAATTATATAAAATAATTACATAAATTATTGAAATTCAACCCAACTTTAAACAACTATAGAATGTATGCAACTTACCCAGGAAGTTGGTGCCGCAGTAGATCTCCTGGTAATCTTTGCAATAGCTTGACTAATGCTAATGCTATTGGAACTCTAAGCAAGTCTTCTTCTTGTCGGTCAAAACCAGTCTTACGGCGGTTTAGTTTGTGCGACTCTTCGTGTTCAGTCATTCTTCCTATAGCTCTGTAAATTAAGAAGTTTTAATAACATATGGGAGACAAGAGGCTACCTTGTAAGACACCAATTATATTTTTCGAACGTAGGTTAACTTACCTATTCAGTTGAGGTAAAAGTCCCGATGAAAGAGATTTTATTATTCTCTTAGCAACTGATGGAGTAACGATACTGACAACTTCATATGCTGGCAAAGTGCTTGCTGTGGTTTTAGTAGTAGCTAGTTCTTCAGCGGCTTCATTATCTGCATTTTGCAGTTCTGACTCTAAATCTAGTATTGTTTCATTACTTTCGACTAATTCTTTACCTTCTACAGTCTCATCATTATTTTCTTCTTTTGATTCTTCTGTTTCGGTAGGTTGTTCTACTTCCATAGCAAGTTCTAGATTTTCTTTTTCAGATTTAACACCCTTTTTCTTACTTGGGCGATTGTCAATGTTAATCAGCAACGATTTAGGTAGTTCAATAGATTTTACCTTGGAAAAATCAAAGTGGAACGCGTCTAATATTCCAACAAGAATTCTAGTGAGCTGCTTCTGATATTCAGACGAATGCCGCATCTTGTTCAAATATAATTTAAGAATGACTTCGTAATGGTACCATGGTAGTAATCTACAGCATGTGGAAATAACATCAATGCAAGCATCTATAAGCGTATTTTTATCTGTGTATTTTTCATCACAAATATAAGTTGTAGCAAGAGGTAGTATAAAATTTGTCAGTGTTCTTGGAGATGGACATTTTGCGACTTTTTTAGCAACTTTGCAGAACTTCAGCAATGCTCTGACTCGTCTGTGTTGTTGAAGATGACACATGTTTTCAAAGAAGTCAACTTCTATATCCTCTTTATTAGTCAAATGAGCTAAATCGGCAAGCACCACATCAGTATCGGGACACTGTCTTGCCAATTCACCAAGTAATGCTATACTCTCATTTCGAAGTATTTCATTCTTTGAATCTCTGATAGCTGTAGATATAAGTGACAGAATTGTATCTTTGACTAGAAACTGTCCGTCGCTTGTAGACCAATATTTTTTCATTAGGCCAGGAAGTATTCGCTTTAGACATAATGCAGCACCATCTCGTAAACCGATATCTTTCTCAGTGCGAATAAAGTAGAAGCAGTTGTTCACTATTAGGATTGCCAAATCGACGTCGATTTCATTTTTCTCCGAGAGTTGGTATATTTGCTTGTAGGCATCTAATCGTCTATCAAAATCTGGTTGTTCTATCCATCTTTTGTTGAATGCATTCATTTCAGTTACTATGTTTGCTAATCTCACTAGTATGTCTTTATTTGTAGGAGCACTCTGAGAAATGGAAACTAAAAGTTTTATTAGCAGTTTTCGGACATCCACAGGCGATACTTTATTGAATAAAACTGCAATGTTTTTCACGTACTGTTGAGGGTTAGTGCTGTGACCTAGCAGATTTATGATTGTCGTAACAGCATGTTCCATGTTATCTTCTGACATGTTCATACACACTTTCTTTACGAGGATGGGCAAAAGTAACTTTAACAAATCATCACAAAGCTCTGGCGTTGATACTAGTTCAGTAACTCTAGACAAAATAAGTAAGTCTCTTTTGTTCATTGTGTTTGCTTTAGCTGCGTTAGCGATTCTACGTTTCATTACTTCTAATATTTCAGGAATGTATGGAAGGAGTATTTTACTTCCAAAGTTTATATTAATACTTTTGTCGGTTACTTCTTGTAGCGGCAGTGCGTTGAAGCTTTCAATAGGAGCAATTTTATCTTCTTCTTCATCTTCAGTCAAGGTTAGAAGTTTTTCAACCATATCTAGAATCATATTTACTACACCTGGCGTTGTTTTTGGAGCTAATAGCAGTTTGAATATTCCTGATAGAGGTATCCCCGACGAATCACCTTCTTTATGGGTTATCAACAAAATATAATATCTCGGATTCTGGCACCAAACATTCAGAAGTTTTAGAAGATTTGTTGGACTATGAATACCTTCAATATGTAATTTCGGTATCATGGGAGAAAGTAATGTATCAAATATTAAGCGCAATTCTTCTTTACTCCAGGGATATTTATCGAATTGTTCAAACAGTTTTTTCAGAGTGACAAGACAAAGATTTCTTAAATTCTTCATAACTTTGATATATCCAACATGAACTTTTTCATCCTGTGATAAAACTGTTGCAATATTCGAGACAACGGCGTAATATATTTTAAAAAGATCAGACAATAAAGCGCTATTCATATAGCCGCCAAAATATTCTCTTATGACCTCAAATAAGTTGAGAATGCTATGTATTTTTCCAGGACTTACAATAGACTTCAAATCTAAAGTAGAAGAAATACTTTTGTGAACTTCTTCAGGGGTCATTGCCATGTAGTCTTTGAAATGTGAGAATGCCATTTCAATGAACATTTTAAGTTCACTTTCGGTACAACCAGCTAAGTACCTCATAACCAGTGCCCTTCTAGTTTGCCCGCCGCCTTTCTTGTCTGCCCCTAGTTTAGAAGTCATTTTTCCATAAAGAATCCTTAGAACAATTGGGATGACATGTTGTCTATCCTCAGATTGAATCATTTGTGCATCTTCAGTTATTTTAAACTGTGCTAATTCATCTTTAAACTTTTTGTCATCTACTAAATTACACAAATTATCTTTGTAAGGGACTATTCCTTTGTTTTTGTAGTTCAGGACGCAGTCAAGAGCATATTTTTGGAGTCCTGGATTTTTGTTTTTCAAAAACTCCATGTAGAGCTCCCAGAACACTGGTTCTTTGTGGAGTGCCCGCGGGTTTTTGAAACTGGCCAGTACTTGCATGACATTAATAAGTGTTTTAAAAATGACTTTTCCTGACGCTGTTTCTTTAACTTCTTCTATATCATCTGTGAGTTCCGCGTTTTCTTCTTCTTCTTCTTGAATCACTTCAGTGTCAACTTCCATGTCTGAAGATTTATAAATCTCTACATTAGTTCTTAAAGCGTTCATTTTGTCATTTCTTTTGTATTCATCTTCTATAAAACTCAGGAACAGTACCACAACATCCCGATTTTTCGCTTCACACACTTGGATACAATTAGTCATTACTTTTAAAATCAAATTCCTATAATTTTGTAAATCAGGTTTTTCTTTAATACTGTTATAATCAGAATAAAGAATACTTAACAGGTCATACTCAGTTTCAATTTCATCATCGAATTGAAACTGCTGTGTGTTTCTCTTTGCATTTTCAAATGAGTTTTTAAGTACTTTGTTAAATACAGGCCAAAAATCGTCCGCAGTGAGTGCATTACCGAAACCTGCTATAAATTCTGATACTGGTTCCCACAATAACTTGAAATTAAAGTACAGTACTCCAAGCATATAGTTCAAAGCATATAAATGGTAATCAGTTCCCTTTGCAAGTTCATATTGTGTAGTGTTAAATGCCATTTTTTGTAATAAACTCAACTGCATTCTATACTCTTGAATGGAGGGGGTAATAGATTCTACATTGAAACATCTACTAAATATTTCAAATCTTTCTACTGATCCTCCGACTTCAACTGTTTTATTTAATTCTTCAATGTTTTCGAATAATTTGTATATATGAGTTGTTAGCAATCTAACCTGAAAATAACAAAAAGTATTTTAAACATCAACTGCATTTGGTTTTTTGTTTAACATACAATTAAATTTAGATACGTTTTCCTATGGAGTCTATAATCATAATGTAAGTTAACAAAGAATACTTACAATATGAAAAGGCGATGAAACATTTTCCTTCAGAAATGAATCCACAAGTGATAAATACTTGCAGGACAGGCCATTTTCCTGCTCATATGCTGTGAGGTACAAATCAGTCAAGTTTAGAGAAACTAAGTAATTTGGATTTGCAGCACAAGGCAGTATCACAGGCAGCAAAGTGTCTATTGAACATATTTTTTCAAGATTCTTGCAACCAGATATGTGGATCGCACTTTCAATTACATTAGCTAGAATAAACAGCAGTTTTCTTATTTGTTTTGACAGTGAAGAGTTATCACATTGGAATTGCTCTTTTTCAATATGTTGCTCAACATTAAGTGTTGCAAATAATGTCAAAATTTTAGTAATCAATCCACTTAATGAATTGAGGCAGTAGTCCACATCAAGTTTCTCAACATGTGGCAACGAAAATAGCAAATTCATTAGTTTTGTTGGATCTCGCAGATGATCTTCTAATTCAATCTTTAAAACACTATTGAAGTGATCCATAAATAAAGGCAGACCCTTTCTAAAGTCCAGCGGGTACTTCACCCAGTCAAACAGCTTTATACCATTTATGGAAATTGGTGACTTTGCAAGACAGATTTTTGCAAGTACTGACATAGCCTCATTATCGAAATTCGATTGCACAACAAAGTTTAGGAAATAAGGTAGTATGTGCATGTCAAATTGTGAATATTCAATCACATTTTGAACAAAGTTAAGCAATATATTTTGGTGTGGTAGAGGAAGAAGTACTTTTATAATGATTCCTGCATGCTCTTGAGAAAGTGAGACATTTGGTGACAGAAGCAGCAATGAGCCAATTTGAGAGCATACTTCTAAGGTACTCTCTGAAGACTGACTGCAAATAACTTTGACCAGCAACAAGACAAACTGTTGTGGGTCTAGTAAATATTTTCCTTTCTGATGTTCTATCACTTGTCCTGCAAGTCTCATGATGTACTCCAATCCTTTATTAGTCTCATCTTCTTCTTGCAAAACCTCTTCAATAAACTTTGTACAACACAACCAAAATATTTTAAACTCTTTTGGTGATATTGATTGTAAGCTGTCTTCCACCATCTGTGTTAGGACTTTGAATAATATTTCTTGATAGTCATTATGTTCTTTTAAATGTTGTAACAATAGAGGCAAGAATGTTTCAATGCAGTGATGAAATTTCCCATTGACACCCCTGATGATTTCAAAAAAAAGATGACCACAGCCTGCAATCGCCTACAACAATAATTATAAATTAAAATTAATTCCGTCACTAATGACAGCAGAAAAAATATTAAATGTATACTCACATGCTCATTTGATTTTAAATAATTTAATACAAGGTTGATAAACTTAGTTTTGTCTCTAATATCTCTAGCGACAAAAGCAAAACTTTCTGCTGCAAAGTTATTTATATACTGAGGATGACTTTCACTTAATAAAGGTATGATTTTTTTCAGAATTACAGCAATATCCTTTTTCAATAAAGGTTTAAGTGTTTTAAACAAAAATGCCAAACATATGAGTGTCCATTCTAGCCTTTCTGCATCCTTAGTGCTGAGAAGTTTTATTAAAATATCCAGAAACTTTGGAAAATATGGATAGAAATCATTGCGTAGATCTTTAGCTATTGCAACTAGAATTCTGAAACAATTAAAAAAATAAATAAATCAGAATCTTCACTTATATGAGGAACTAAAAGAGATTGTATATACATACTCTAGCAATGGTTGCAGGCATAGCTGATCTTCTAAATTTAAATATTTCTCAAGAATGTCCAGCACTTCATCTTTTCTATGCACCAGCTGAGGAACAGTGACAACACCGAATACTTCTTTACGAAACTTTTTGAAATTTTCTGTCAGATTCAAGGCATACCACTTTTGTACAGCCACATAAAAATGAGTCTCATTTTCTGCCGGTTGGCCGGAATAAGCGTGTTCAATGTGGTATAACGCAGCATGTCTGATATCTATACCATTTATACGCTCCGCAAACGGTACAAACTGTAAATTGAAAGTTTTTAGTTCAAAGGTATTTCCATTTAAATTAGATACATTTGATACACTAAACATAAAAATGGGCAAAAAGTAAACGAACCCTAAACGTATTTGTTGTTTTGTGTTTAACAGGTTTACTCTTCATTTTCTTAAGTATTTATTAAATTTTCATGAAATAACTTTGTAAATAAAACCACATGTAACACAGCATGTTACTGACAGTGACAGTGAGTGATCAGTACCAGTATATAAAAGCGGGTCCCTATAATGTACGACACAGTATTGTACGACATGATAATTCACGACACGTATTTGCACGGCCAGTAATCCGCGACCAAGGCGTGTCGCCAATTACGGGTCGTACAATACGTGTCGCGCAATATCAGTACGTGCTGATATTGCACGGCCTGGAAAGCCCGACATGATAATGTACGACCCGTATTTGCTGACATTCTAACTAGTCTCCTATTGGCTAAAAGGTCACCTTCTCATTGGTCGGTTCGCATGACGTATGTCAATTTCATGCTCCGTTTGAACTTTAAAAAGTATATTTTTCTTGGTTAGATTTACTTGCTTGTGCGAGTACAAACAAAACTTGTCTATGACATGACTAATTAATATCAATATCAATAGGGAACGTAGTTTAGGTTATTTTTTGACAATATAAATTAAGTGAGAACCGGTTGGTTGTAGTCGTTACTATGTTATAATTCAATAATTAATTGCGTCCTACATAATGAAATTTGTGATTTGACCGAGGAATATCTGAAATTGTCGCAGTTTGTAAATAAACAACCGTTGCAAGGGAGGTCTATGTTCAACTGTGGATGATTATGATATGAAGCTGTTTCAATGTGCGGAAAATATTTTAGATTACAGAAGCTACAGTTAAAATATTGGATAATCCCAAAGAAAAGTTTCCCTAGTGCAAACTTTTATATGAATACTAGATATAATTTACCAGGTTGGACTAAAGAAAGTGACAAATGGTCAAATCAATTGACAGTACTAAAAATAATACAGGAACATTAGTTTTGAGTGAAAGATGTTACCTACATTGTGCAATGTAGATTGTGCTATGAATCAAAAAGGAACACAATACTTTAAGATCTATTGGTGCAATATTACCCTCTGTTTAACTTATATTAAAGCGAATGAATGTTCAAATGTTATATGTAAGTATATCGGATAAATAAAATAGCATTTAGGAAGTTAAATACTTTTTTATTTCGGTTATATTATATTTATTTATTTTTACAATGCTCGCCAAACTTACTTATATATATTTTATTAATTTTTTTTGTTCTTTAGGTTACTAATTAACCTTGTTTGTTCAATAGTTTTAAATTAAAGTGTCTTTTGTTACTCAATTACATTAGGGTTTTAACATTATTACTTTTATGTTAAGATGTTCCGACCGTTAAATCATGAATAACTTTAATTTTGTAATTCCACCAAGTGTAGAGTTGCTGTATATCTGCCATTTTTTTTAAAGAAATACTGTTACTTATTTTGTTATATAGTTTTTAAAAATGTTGTTTTAAATAAAAGACTACCTTATTATATCTGCTTAGCATTATAACAATATTTGTTAGATACTTGTGTCTTTTATTAGACCTGGCATGTCATTAAATAAATCTTTTAAAAATAACATCTTTGGCTTTCTCGTACCATTTAACCACCACCTACTTACTACAGTTAAGTTTGTAGCAAACTGAACAGAAAGTAAATAGTTCTTCCTTACTATTAGATTTACTATAAGTAACCTATATAAAACTTATCAAACAACTTCTTATTGAAAAGAAAAACCTACAAGGTAACCAATTTTTTATAACAGCAATCAGGTATGTTGGCTTAAGAAGAGACTTTAAAGCGGGACATTTATTATGATATAATGTTTAACAAGGACCTTAGAAGCAAGATAGTTATGTTATCTGGCGTTGCTACTCGCATGGTGGCCTTCAGTGCTTAGCTTGCTGAAATTGCAGTTGCATGGGTTGATGTTCAGTCTTAGTTAGTTCCTACAAAGGTAATGTTATAAGGTTTCAGTACATAGACTTCTGTACAGACATGTATTGTATCTCAGTTAGTTAATAAATAGTTTTTAATTCATTTAACGGTTTTTAAAAAGACCACTGTTCCTGAACTTTGACTAGATTGTATTGGAATAACAATTTCAATTGTGGAATATACAAACTTAAATTATTTCTATACTTGATAAAAAAACATGGTACATTGTTTATTTAAAAAAATAAACCTTTGTTATAATATTAAAAGCTTTAAATAAGTGTTGGTAAATGATAACACACAGAATTTAAAATGTTTCATTTAAATATGCATAGAAGTTAATAAAAAAAACCTTTTGTGTTTTGCCATGCCAAAATTTTACCTATTTTTCCTATAGAACAGTGACATTGTAGGCATTGGATAAATCTAATACATAGAGGGTAAACTAATGCTAAAATGTTAAAGACTTTCTTCATATTCTCCAATCAACATTCAACGACAAACTCATGTTTTTTAAAAATAATAAACCATATCATAAACATACTTCTTAAACATTTAAATTCATAATTAAATAACGAGTTCCATAGTGCCACGTAATTCAAGACGTCTTTGTTACTTCTTAGCAAGGCAAGATATTTTTAAGAGCCTGCCAGCTTGCTGCAAGACGATGCTGTCGTAATCCTGCATCATGAAGACAAAGCTGACTTGAGTTAGAGAAGTCCCTGCAGATACTATTGAACCTTCTTAGTTTTCCCACGCTTAAACGGATGGAGTAACTGCAACAACTCCTTGAGAGGACATCATACATAGTTCACTGCAAAAACATTTTAAATACTACATTTGTTTCGCCGATCAGTAGCTTGCTGCTTGCAAAGTGCCTCCATGATTATTAAAATTGTAATTAAAGTACTTAAAGTGTCGAAAACATTATTATTTCACAGTATTATAATGTAATAGGTTAGGTATCAATATTTTTCTTATTGTCGTGGTCCTTTAATCGAATACGTGAAAACGTTGGTAAGCGTGCAAATGCGTCGACCGAAAAAGATTTCACTACTCACAAACGTTAGCACTGAAATCAATTAGGTCCACTTGTTGGTACGAACATATGCAAGAACGTTCTGTCAAAATAACAGGTGGTTTAATAAGGGTCAGTAAAATTGCAAATTGCTTCGGAAGGCACGTTAAGCCGTTGGTCCCGGGTACTTTTCCACCTCGTACTCGTCAAGCCAAGTCAGGTGCCTAGTAGACAGGCGGCTTGAAAAATACTGACAGTAGGGTGGCCACTACCCTACGGGAACCACGTCAGAGGCCCTAACAAGGCGGTTCCCAAAAACTCTGACACTAGATGAATATGTGCTGCAAAGTGCATACTCATCACACGAAGAAGAAGAAGTAAAATTGCAGGTTGAGGTTTTCCCGATGAATCTGCTAAATATCTTTACATTAAACAATATTAGTTCAACAAAACATGTCCGAAAGTTTAGATCTTACAAATTAAATTATTCAGTTGTCAGTTTAGCATTGACTGACATTCATCTGACATTGCTGCACACAGTGCACTACCTATCTTTTGTTTGCCCCGTTAGCACTGAACGATGACGTCACTAATGACGTCAGATTGCTCAGAGTGTGCAAACGTTCGGATTAATGGACCACCCGTGTGCACGCAAATAGTGCAGAAAGCGCGCTGACAGCAATTTCGGACCAGTATATATGTTGCCTTGCCTGACAGTGACAGTTACAGCTACCAATGACTTAGGTATTATTATAGCTAAAAGTGACTTGTTTATAAAAAAACGATCAGAAAAAAATATGGAGGCTTTTCAAATTCAATTATTTTAACCAATGGAGATAACAACAGTTAAAAAATAACAAGAACATAATTTTCAGGCACTTTTAGTGGAGGATAGGGAGCGTAAGTGATGAGACAAAATGAATGATTGGTTTAATTTGACAAAATTGGTTTAATTTTGCTTATTCTGTGCCTGTTACTTTTATTTGAAGTATAAAATGTTAAAGTAAAAATAAAAACTACGCAAAATTAAAAACTGATATGATGATAGAAACGAATGTATTGCTTTTTTCTTATTTGACAATAAACAAAGTCATATCATAGCAACGCTACTCTAGTTTTTACAAACAACATAGGCTTAGAACATTTGCTTTACAGAATCTTTAAAGCAAATGTTCTAAGCCTATGTCGTTTGTAAAAACTAGAATCTTTATATTTATTCAGTCTTAACATAAAATAAAGTCCCGTTTAAAATATCATAATTTCTGGCCGTTATTAAAATGTTTTGTTATCACATACAAAATAAGACGTCTTGCTATGAGAGTTTGTGGTAAGGCCCCTTGTGTAACAAAGCAGTGAGCAACTGTACACTAAAAAAAGTTTATGTTATATATTTTTATAGGTAACTACTGATTTTATAATTTAAATACTGGCACCGATTCTGAAAACACACTCTTAATCAAATTAAAAATATTTCAGTAACTTTCTCATACATAGTATTAGATATAGACAGGTATATTGGTCTCAGTAAAGACAAATATCAAGAACGGTCCTGATTTTTCTATATTATTAAAATATACATCGTGGCTCATTCAAATCGGTCAGTATGGGAAAGTCTGAAACTATAAGTCATACGAAGATTTGTTTGTTGACCGGGTTCGATTCCCTAGCTGGGTACATTTTTTTTTAAATGTATGAATGCAGTTTTTTTTCTTTATAAAAATCGGCGACATGGTTCCTAAGAACAAATCTTCGTATGTCCTATAGTTTCAGACTTTCCCATACTGACCGATTTGAATGAGCCGCCCTGTATACCTTATTTGAAACCTTGTTTAAGCTCATATAATACGCATTTTGTTTTCTTGATACCTGCGTTTTTTTTAAACTGTGGCATTAAAACATCGATTCAACTGATTTAGCACAATTTGATATAAATATTCTTTTTTTATAATGCAGCAATTTATACTGGCAACTTTGAAATTCTGACCAATCATTATATCATTATAATACTTATCGTCCATTGCAGAAGGAACATTAAATTAATACCAACGATTTTACTTATGACTTTACAACTTCAAGTTTCTTCACCCACTGGTTAAAGGAGTATTAATTTCTTTGGTCTTCACTATTAACTACCTATGAAGTGTAGTTTAAGGGATAATATCTAAAATTATGTTGATTGCCTGAGTTGGTTGTAAATGTCTTGGGCGTCGCTCTTTTCGCATAACGTCGATTGTCCTAAAGTCGTTTGCCATACAACAGTCAAGAGGCATATTATTATTAATCATAATGAAGGAAATCCCTAATTTCAATGAGCGATTTGTAAATAAACCTTTTAGTATGTAGAATTAAACAAAAAATGTAATAATATCATAATAATAATAATTTTCCAGACTGACACACCAACTGTGTGGCCCTAAACTAAACAAAGCTTGTACTATAGGTACCACAATGGACTAGGGAACCCAGTTACACTCAGACACCAATATCGAAAAACTATTTTGACGAAGGTTACACGCTGTCTATGTTGTGTACTTCTTTGTTCGTGGATTATTTTGGTTATTTCTGATTACTTTGGACTCATCTTTTATTCTATATCATTTATATTCAATCATTTTACTTTTTTAAAGGTTCACCTGCGTACTTAGTTTGTTCAGCGCCATCTAGCGAATTTGTATGAACTATATTTTTTTTTAAAATCATTCATTGTATTGTGGTTATGTGCTGGATAAATTTACTGCAAATAGTTCACTATAACAATTTCAAATACGCAGACAGCTAAAAAACATGTTCATTACTATATGTATACCTACCTACCTACCTATCTCCACTGAGTTCACAATAAAAATAATTGCCTCTATATTTTCAAGCATAATATTTATTGTCATAAGATAAAAACCATAATCATTTATCATATATAGTATTTTTTTTGAAAACCGCTCATTCTTAACGTGTAAACACTACGATGGACATAAACAAACTTAACATAATATAGCCATAGATTATACGTCACCGCTGTCGATGTCACTGACCGACTTTGACACATTGTAATTTTACACCTGTCAACTAAACTTTTTTTCTGCTTGCTTAGCTATGAGCACGTACTACGCTTTGAAAAGTTAGGAACTCAAAAAACAAGCTTACTAGGTTATTAATCTGAATATTGGAATTGAAGTGGAATTTTAGAATAGTAATCGTTATGTTATTGGCATGCAAACAATAGTGGTATTTACTATAACAATTTCCTTTACATCTTATTGTTTTTTTCCTTTACATCTTATTGTCATAATAAAACACGCAGAAAACCAAATTATAACCAACAATATTAAGATCGTCATATACCATTAATTTTATGATAGAGAAAATCAAATAGTTATTTAAAAGTAGTTTTATTTTTCGCGTCAAGTACAGGATATTCACATTTTCTTGTATAAAAAAATCTTTGTCTTAATTTTTGTTTATTTATAACTTTTTTATTCACCACTTACAAAATTCAATCTTTTATTAAGTTAAAACATTTGATCTAATGCATTTGAGTTTGATTTGATTTGAGTTATAATTAAAGATCCTCTATACAGGGTTATTTGTAATTAGCGCATCACCTCTGGCGGCTTCCTTACATCAATCCCAATAACATTTGTTCTACGACTTTTTGCAAAACTTGATAATTAACACTAAAACAAATTTGCGCGCTCTGTTATTTATAACTCTGTATTTTGTAAGAAGTTCCTAAAACCGGTCGCCCACCCCCCGTCGCCCGCGCGCCTGCCACGCCAGTTGCGTGCGCGTAGAGTATTGTACCGTTCAGAAGCATCTAATAAATTTGTATGGTATTTTTTTTTAATATTAATTTTAATTATTCGTTGGTTAAATGTTGTTGGGATTGGTGATGCGCTAATTAGAAATAACCCTGTATATGGATGTAATAAGTATATTATTGAACTTAAAATATCAGATGGGGCTGCGTTGGCGGAGATAGAAATGTTCGAGGAACTGGAGTACCTGTGCGTGGCCCATAACTCCCTCTTTCCGTAGACATCTGTGTATTAGCCCTTGCACAGGCTGAAGCTTATATTATATTTAAATGCAACGACTGAGAGTCATATTTATTACAATTTTAAAACATTGTCCTGAATAAACACTTTAAGTAAATAAAAAAACGCAAAAAACGACCATATGGTTTTATTTCTGTGCTGTTTTTGTTTGGTTGCCTATCGCACGCAAATATTAGATTAATGATTAAATCGAAGTTTTATTCCGTAGTTGCTTTAAGCAACTCAGTACAATAAAGTGATTTTCGTTTATTAGTTTATAATCTTCGTCTAAGTTAAGGTTTTTGTTTTGTTTAAAGTATTTATAACATTAATAATGCTTCGATTGAAAAGGATTTTTTTTAATGTCAAAGTATATATTTATACAAAGTAATGTGCAAGTAATGAGTAGTCTCTGATTAGAAATATACTATTGTAAGTAAGTTATAAAATAAAAACAAAAAATATATTGTAACATTGCGATTTAGACCTTATTATGGGAACTGCATATGCTCTATTATTGAAAAAAAAAAAAAAGTGATTGTAAACGAGGCATGAGGCATCCGACTTGAAAGTAACGTTACTCTTGCTTGTCTATGGATTTGTCTGGTACACCAATTATCATGTTGTACAATATTGTGCCGTACATTCCTGAACGGACCTGTAATGCGCAACACAGTATTGCACGGCACAGTATTGTACGACCCTGTAATTGGTGACACATGACACCAATTATCAGGTTGTGCAAAACTGTGTCGCGTTTTATCATGTCGTGCTTTATCGTGTCGTACAATACGGTTTCCCTATAAAAGCTACTTTATGGTGATCATTTTTTTTTTTTTTTTTGTTAGATTCTTCCGTCATGCGGAAAGGCAAAGAGACTATGCCCATACAGCCATGTCATCAATAATTTGGTTTTCTTCTTTCTTGTTGACTTAGCTTTGTTTAGTTTTCAATATTTATGGTGATCAGTCGGGTCGGTGACGGGCCGTGTGAGGACAGCAGTGCTGCCAGACTCATTTTGTTAAAATCGGGAGACCAACGCTTAAAAGTCTAACCATTGGGATAAAGCCCTCGCTCAAGTGTAGTAAATTGAATGCAAATATACATTGGCGCCATTTTTCTTTTACACATCACCTTGCTAAAATCTATGAATATGTAAATGTATCATTAGTATGGTGGTGGTGGTATGGACGTGGTGATTACTATATTACTTACTATTGCTTGGTAACCAAGCCTTGGTTGCATTTCCACGATTTAATTGAAATCGCGACGGCGCGGCGGCGGCGGCAGGAATTTTTGATTCTATTTTAAAAAAAATCTGTAGTACCCATCCACTTCTAAAATGGTAACATTTTCCAACATCAATATTTTAATGTGACAAATAGATACATACCTTTTGCATAATGGTTTATATTATAACCTACATGGTGGGTGTTAGGCTTAGAGCATTTAACCATTTAACCATTTGGTTAGATGCTCTAACTAAGGTGTTAGGACTTAGTAATATACACCTAGTAGTAAAGATACACTTTTAAGAAATAAATATCTTAAACTACACCTATACATTGCTGCTTTTAAAAATTATGCTACATGATCATTATTATGCTATTAAAAATTCTGCTAAAATTACTTTGCGTTTCAAATGTATGCCTTTTAATACTAATGACAAACAATTTCAGCCTATAGAAAATTATGCTATTTAAAATTATGCGTTATGATAATATGCGACGTGATGATTATGAGTTTAACAATGATGAATGATATTATGACAACAAATGTTATGCTTCAAAATACTCAAAGGTTGAATACGGTATTTAACACCATGAAAGAAAAGAAAGTGAATATTTATTAAAGATTTCGTATAATATGAACGAGAAACGTTGATATTAATTCATAGAAATGCATTATAAATTTTATATATCCAATTTTAAAATCGACTTTTATAATCTGTTTTTGAAATGTCAAATACGCTGTTCGCTATATTGGGTTCCAACGTGACGTCACTCCGATAGTAAACACATTGTCGTGCTTTGAGAAGATTTTTTGAAATTGTTAAGTTATTAAGTTTGTGAACGTTTATCCAATGTTTTTATCTAATGATAAGGGTTATTACCTACTCATATCTTCTAAAATATTTTCACTTGCTCTCCAACAAAATTGTATTGTTTACTATCGGAGTCACCAGTCGAAATAGCATGGCGGCTACTGGCGCAATTTCAAAATCATAAATAAAAAGTAGGTTTTATGCCATATTTCAATAATTTAAAATAAAAATTCTACAGGTTAAGTACAACTTCAAGATTGATTTAGACCAGTTTTCAAAAAAGTGTGTAATGGCCCATTCAATCAAGTTTCGTTGGGTGTAATATTCTTACCCTCTAAGTTCTCACCCCAATGTTACAGTTCAAGTTATATTTTTTTATTATGATAATGAATGTCCGTATCAACGGTATGTCACTTACAAAATAAAATACAAATGGCAACCCAATGCCCAATTTCCACAGCAGCTAATTTGATGTTATCAATTTTTCTGCACTGTTTTCTCGGTGCATTTCTTATTGTGTTTATTTTATTTAGCAGTTTCCTCGTGGGGTATCGTTTTCTAAAAAAGTCAATGCTTGCTCGACTAGTGAATTCATTGCCACTCGGCCTTTCACAGCGACTCACAAAATTTTATTTTCAAGGTATTTATTACAAGAGTTTAGCGAATAATATAAGTACAATCGTTCATAAACATCTAGTAGTAGAGGAAACGATTTTTTGGCTTTACTCTCGAAGTTCTATCGCGGTAGTTGTCAAAATCAGCTGATAAAGAAAGTACGTTAACAACCACTGTATACGATTCTTCAAACTGTTTCAGCATTGGTGCGTAATCAGCGGCAACCTCACAGCACACAGGAACTTAACTGTTTGCCAGCCATGGATATCAGAATAATGCCAGCTTTACAAGACAATTACATGTATTTGGTAATTGATAAATCAACTAATGAAGCAGCTGTAGTTGACCCAGTCGAACCGAAAACCGTTCTGGAAGCTGTAAAGGAACAAGGTGTTAAATTGACAACCGTCTTAACTACCCACCATCACTGGTACCTAAGCAAAAAATCTACAATTTTTTTGTGACAGCCGATGTTTTTTTAATCTAAGCTTTATGTTTTTTTTTCATTTTTAGGGACCATGCAGGGGGTAATTTGGATTTGGCAAGTAAAGTACCAGGTATAAAAGTATATGGGGGTGACGCTCGTATTGGTGCACTTACAGATACAGTGCAGCATGGTTCAGTTTTCAACATTGGGAACTTAGCTGTCCAATGTTTATTTACTCCATGTCATACTACTGGGCATATTTGTTATTATGTTACGTCACCAGAGGATTCATCATCACGAGTTGTTTTTACCGGTAATTGTGTAGTGTATAGCATAGATTAAAGGTTCCAGTATACTCTAACTGGGACTTTTTACACATTTTATTATCTATGATGTATAGCTTATCTTCTTTGTTTACTCTACTAACATATAAAATTGTAATTTATTTTTACATAGGTGATACTCTTTTCTTGGCTGGGTGTGGAAGATTCTTTGAAGGCACTGCTGAACAAATGTACACAGCCCTAACACAGATATTAAGTGGTCTACCTGATGACACTAAGGTATACTGTGGCCATGAGTACAGTTTACAAAATTTAAAATTTGCTTTACATGTGGAACCCGATAATACATATATAATAGATAAGATTGATTGGGCTACAGCAAGAAGGAAGGAAGGGAAGCCAACGGTAAGATTTTTTGGTGCATTTCAAATTACTTCTATTCTATCCTAAAAATACTAGAACATGTATTTACTTTTTACAATATAAATTTTAACATTTTATACAAGCATGTGTTAAAACAATTTCTTAACTTGCACATTCTTCAATGTAGTTTAAATCACATGGATGGGCTCCTACTATGTAAACTGTCAATTCTTGCTAAGTACACACTTGAAATTCCAGAATAAAATAGAGTTATTAATTAGCTAACTAATAATTGCAACATTTCAGGTGCCATCAACTATTGCGGAAGAAAAAATGATAAATCCATTCATGAGAGTTATAGAGCCATCTGTGATGAAACATGCCAAATCGAATGACCCAGTTAATACCATGAGAGTGATTCGATTAGAAAAGGATAGCTTCTAAATTATGGTGCCATGTTAGTGTTTATATTTGTAAGCACTTGTTGGGGGGGGGGGGGGGGGGGGGGTAAAAGGTAGTTTATTTTTATGTTTCATTGTTTTATATTTTGGTAAAATAAAATATTACAGAAAGATGGATGGATGGTTTTTTTTCCTTAAAAAAATATAAATACTTGCTTTCCATCCTGCAGTAACACTCTCAGGTAAATAGTTTTTGGAGAGGATATGTGATACTTTCCATGATTAAAGTTTTCCATACTTTTTTTAAATGTTTTGATCCATCAGGTAAAATGTTGGAATTTAATGGTGCAAGATTTTTTAAATGGGTCTTTTAGTTTCGGACTTTGGTTTTATAATATTATTATAAGTAAAAAGTTTGGATAATTTTTAGCTATTTTCATAGTTCTATAAAACATAAACTTTTAGATAACATAATTTCCAAGCAGGCAATATTTTGATATTAAAAGAAAATGACTTCATTATCTTAAAACAATATATTACTCACATACCTAACTTAAAGCTATTATATCACAAGAAACTTATTCATTATTATTTTGTGACTCCAAGTGTCATTGTTCTTTTTTGATGTATGCAGACATTTCCTCTGCATATTTTTCCTTTGACCTTTCAAACATTGCAACATAAACCTGCAAATGAAAAATAAGTTTTATTGCAACATCACAATTATTATGTGATTTATGTATGTAAGTTTAAGTAAGTGTTGTTACCCTTTTATCTTCATTAGAAAGAGCTCTCCATCTTGATGCAAGTTGTCTAGTAACTTCTTGTTTCGAGGGCTCGGCACCAAGTTCTGAATTAGTTTCTGCAACTACAAGTGGCCGTTGCTCTTGACAGAATTGAAAGAATGCATTGCAAGGTTTTTTAGGAGCATTTGGATCCTTTTCAGGCTATAATTAAGTAACAGGATTACATACAAATAATCTAGACAAAAGTTTAAGTTTGTGTAAAATGTTTCAATAAGAATTACCTTGTCAGCTTTGCTTTTTCTCTTAGTAGCTTGTTTTTTACCACCTGCAGCAGGTTTATCTGCAGATTTGGGTGTGGCTTGAGCTTTAGCGGGAGTAGGTCGAGGTGCTTTTTCAACAACCTCGGGTTTGGCCTCGACCTCCACTGAGGCCGTACGGAAAGGATCGCCATGTTTGTCCAACCGTTCAATAAGCAATTTTATATCCTTACGGTAACGTTTTGTTATTTTCTTTACCTCATGAATCCTGCAAGCACAGTAATATCATAGATCATCAACCAAAACAATTCACTACACTCATATTACACTAAACACGAACCTATTTACAATTCTTTCGTTATCCTGCTGCAGGACTTCACATCGTTCCAGAAGCAACTGGTATTTTCGCCTGTATATATCTTCCTCAGATGGCAAGCTAACCATATCATCGGAGTCGTCAGATATATTCGAGCTAAGTTGTTGGACTGTCATTTTAATTTGTTTCTCTCCGCCTCAAAGCTCAAACGCGATCAAATTTCTTTTTATTTACCTGTCAATTTGACAGTTGTCCGCCATTCCGCATGCCCATTTCGTTCAAATATTTTATGATACCATGATACCTTAATTCTAGATACCGTACCAGAAGATTATACACACCTAACGTTATCAAACTTTAGCAAGACTAAGTCGCACGCCAAAATGGGTTTTATTTGATTCGTTAACTTCATATTCCAACAGTAATCTAATAATCAAATTTAATTTTAAATCTAAATCTATATACAGGGTCTGTCGTAATGAATGGATAACCCGTTACCTACAGTTGATCCGGATGTGAGGCTATAAGAAAATGGTGTCTTCTTGCCAGGGTTGTCAACCATAAGAAAATGGCGTAGACTTTTAAACTTTTTTATAAATTTCGCTATTTTTTTCATTTATTCCGCTGCCATTTCTTCAAATTTTGATGTATTTGTATAATTCTTTTAGTATTATACTGCTGAAGACGTGTATTATGTAATTTAAATACAATTTTAGGTGTTATTCACGTTGAACATTATCAAAATACTCATTTTAAGAAAAATATTTCCAATTTTTTTTCTTTAAGTCAACTTTTGATCATCTCCTGTGGAAAAAAAAAGTATGACGTTATAGCTGCCCATGATCTCAATAAATTGTCTAGTATGTGTTGATTCTAAAAAGGTATAACGATGTGTACTTTACAAGCAACATTAAGTTACAGGAGCGAGAACACTAATCAAGGTCGGAATTTTTATTTTTCATGTTATGTTATAAATGGTTGTAAAACTTCGTCATAATGATTTTATTCTATCAAGATACTTTGCACAAACACTATCGGGCCACTAATAGGATATTCAGAAGAAAACCCGGTTGTTTTTGGGAAAAAAATAACATTACTTCACGATAATAATGTAATGAAAATGTACAAATGAAAATTGTTGTGCTCTAATAGTTACATGCGACAAACATGTTGCGACAAGTTTATTCGAAATTAAAACGGATTTAAAAAATCGAACAAAGACCGCATTACAAAGAAAAGTGGAAAAAATTAGAAGGAAATCGTCCTTTCATAAATGCATTGTGCACTTTAATGAACACACGGTAATCAGGATGTCGCACATTTGGATATCTTACACGATAAACACTAGAAGCTCTATTGGTGCTGCCATTACATACACCGTAAATGTAATGCATGTTCGCGTATTCGGCCGGCGTATACTGTTGCGGCATGATACACAAACTACACAAAAACTTTTCCAAAACAACAAGTTCAATCGATAGCACAACACAATGTTCGTAAATGTGAGCAAAGTCATCAGTATCACCACGTTATCAAGTCCAAATCACAAGGAAAATCATCGTCAAATATTAGAAAGCAGTAACAAATTGACGAAAATAGTGGCCCGATTCTCAAAACACTCTCTAAAACTAAATTAAAAATATCGCTGTCACTTTCTCATGCTTCGTATTAGAACAAGACAGGTACATTGGTCTCACTAAATTTAGTCCTCATCATTGTGAAATTGAACGAAATGCGCTGAGGACTAGCCTAAAATTGCCTTCGCCGTGTCATATTGCACGTACTTTTTAGTTTGACAGGACTAAAATGATTACCTGTCTCTGTCTTATTGATGTGTAAGTGACAGCGATAGTTTTAGTTTAGTTTAGAGAGTGTTTTCAGAATCGGGGCCAATGTGAACAAAAGGACATGCGATGGTCAAAATCACACTGATGTGATGAGTACCCTTTTCTTTGTAATGCGGTCTTGTTCGATTTTTATAATCCGTTTTAATTTCGAATAAACTTGTCGCAACATGTTTGTCGCATGTAACTATTTGAGCACAACAATTTTCATTTGTACATTTTCATTACATTATTATCGTGAAGTAATGTTATTTTTTTCCCAAAAACAACCGGGTTTTCTTCTGAATATCCTATTAGTGGCCCGATAGTGTTTGTGCAAAGTATCTTGATAGAATAAAATCATTATGACGAAGTTTTACAACCATTTATAACATAACATGAAAAATAAAAATTCCGACCTTGATTAGTGTTCTCGCTCCTGTAACTTAATGTTGCTTGTAAAGTACACATCGTTATACCTTTTTAGAATCAACACATACTAGACAATTTATTGAGATCATGGGCAGCTATAACGTCATACTTTTTTTTTCCACAGGAGATGATCAAAAGTTGACTTAAAGAAAAAAAATTGGAAATATTTTTCTTAAAATGAGTATTTTGATAATGTTCAACGTGAATAACACCTAAAATTGTATTTAAATTACATAATACACGTCTTCAGCAGTATAATACTAAAAGAATTATACAAATACATCAAAATTTGAAGAAATGGCAGCGGAATAAATGAAAAAAATAGCGAAATTTATAAAAAAGTTTAAAAGTCTACGCCATTTTCTTATGGTTGACAACCCTGGCAAGAAGACACCATTTTCTTATAGCCTCACATCCGGATCAACTGTAGGTAACGGGTTATCCATTCATTACGACAGACCCTGTATATTTAACGAACGCAGCTGTAATTTTGTCATGTTGGCAGATGTGGTAAAAAATGAATATTGGCGGCAAAATTCTAGAAACTGCGCGCGCATTAAGGTACCGTGTTGTAAGACTTCCGGTTTGCGCGCGGGAAAATTGGAAGTGAAAAATTTTTTCGTGAACTTAAAAATTCATTTAATTCTTTCAATTTTGTTAAATAGTGTACATTTTGTATATATTTTTAATAACTATAGTATAGAAGCTTAATTTTTATTAAAATGACGTCTCGGGCGAAACGCAAGAAAAAGAAGGAGGAGGCAGTAATATCAGGGGAAGACTCGCTGCTTTCGGACTCCGACTCCATGCACAGTGACTGCAATTCAGCTAAGTCCGATCCATATAAAACTTATTTCGTTCCCGATTATACACGTCGGTATCCTGAGGATTCTTCAGCTACAGATTTCGTTGTCTTCTTGGAATCAAACGATGAGTCCAAACCTATTTCAACAAGAGATATGATTTCTTTATCATCAACATTAAAGAAATATATAAAAGGCATAAAATATATGCAAAATCTTAATAAATACAAAGTTACAGTTCATTTTGACCGTGCAAATTTGGCAAATAGTTTTCTTAACAATAAGACTTTGTTATCAGAATATAAACTCAAAGCAACTATTCCTGCAAAAACTACTGAAATTACTGGTGTTATTACTAATGTGCCCATTAAATGGTCCAATCAAAAAATTTTTGGAGTGATTAATAGTAATAAAAAAATTATTTCTGTTCGGAGAATTCAAAGGAAGGTTAAAAATGAACAAAACTTTGAATTACAACCGACTAAAACAGTAATCATAACTTTTGCTGCCATTTATCTTCCTGATCATATTGATTTACAAGGCTGGAGGTTTCCAGTTAAGATGTACATTCCACCTGTAAAACAATGCTTTAAATGCCTACGGTATGGACATTTGGCTAAGTACTGTAAAAATAATGTTAGATGTTCAATATGTGGAGATGCACATTCTTTTAAAGAATGTACAGTACCTAGGGAAAAGGCTACATGCTGTCACTGTAGAGGAAATCACATTAGTATATCTGCTGAGTGTCCTATTAAAAAGAAAAAAATTAATGATATTAAAATTGGTTTATCCTCTTTGTCTTATGCTTCAGTTGCAAATACAGAGAGTTTTCCAGCCTTAGGACAAAAGTTTGACCTGCTCAGTCACTTGAAAAAAGATAATAAATCTTTGAATTTATTGGTTGAGGCTATTGTTAAAATAATTACATTAAATAAAACAAAGGAAACTTCCATCAGTACTAAAAATATTTTACAAATATTAAGTGATATTTATGAAAAGTCATCTGCTAATAATCCATCCTAATGGCTCATTTAAAAATAGTTCAGTGGAATGCTCAAAGCATTAAAAGTAATAAATCTGAATTTACATATTTTCTTTATAGTAATGATGTTGATATCGCTTTAATAAGTGAAACTTGGCTTAGACCACATCATACCTTTAACATAAAGGGATACACAATAGTTAGAAATGACACTGGTAATACACATAATGGAGTTGCAATAATAATTCATAACAAATTACAATTCTTAAAAATTGATACTTATTTTGATGATTCCTTACAAAATGTTGCTGTACAGATAAAAATAGGTGGTAAATATATTTCATTTGTTAGTGTTTATTGTCCTTCTAGGTGTCATTATTCAAAATTAAAATTTTCAAAATTAATTGATAGTCTTCCAACTCCAGTCTTTATTGCTGGAGATTTCAATGCATACCATACTTCTTGGGGTTGTCAAAAAGTGGATAAAAGAGGTGAAGAAGTACTAGATTCTTTTGATGAAAATAACCTTGTTCTGTTAAATTCAGGAGAAGTCACGACTGTAGGAACTTCGTCCTGGAGACCAAATGGCTTAGATCTTTCTTTGGTTAGTCCAGCTTTATCATGGGATTGTGAATGGTCTGTTCATGATGATTCCTTTGGAAGTTATCATTTGCCTACAATTACTAAACTTCTGTTGTCTCAAACTCCAGTTATATCTTCAGAACATTGTGTTCACTCTCAAAATGTCAGTAAGAAATTAAACTTGAATTTAGTTAATTGGGATTTGTATGTAAATATTGTTAATACTTCGTTGAATAGTTTTATGATTAATTCTGAATGTTCACTAGAAAGTTATTTGCAGTTTTGTGATATTTTATTGGCATCAGTTGAAAAATCTATGTCACAACAAAAAACGAAAACAAAGTCTTGTTGTCAATGTCAAAATCTTTGTCATTTATGCTCACGTTCCGTTTCAGGTTTTAGGGCAAAAAGGGCAAGACATTCCGTTCCTTGGTGGAACAGCAAATGTGCAGATGCTGTTAAAAAATGTAAAGATGCTTTTGTTGCTTTCAAAAATGATCCTTCTGTAGAAAAATATTTGCTTTTTAAAAAAAATCAGGCTTCTAAGAAATTGACTATAAACTTTGAAAAACAGAAATCTTGGCAAGATTATTGCAATTCTATAAATCGTCTTACTCCAATTTCTCATGTCTGGAATAAAATACGCAGATTTAACAAAACTTTTGTTTCTAGAAGTGAAAATGATCATTGGGTAAATAGTTTTTTAAAAAAATACACTCCAGACTATGTCTCGAAACCTTTTACTTTTGCAGATAACAAATTTCATAGACAAAATCTTTCGTTGCTTGATCCGTTCACAATTTCTGAACTTACTGCTGCCATAAAATCAAGAAAAGATACAACTTGTGGTTTAGATGGTATTTCCTATAAAATGTTTCGTCTTCTCAGTCATAAAAATCTATGTAAATTCTTGATAATTTTAAATATTTTGTTTGAAAATGACTTAATACCAAATCAATGGAAAACTGATTGTCTGGTCCCTGTACTGAAGCCAGGGAAGGATCTTGATAGTCCAGATTCTTATCGACCTATAGCGTTGTCCTCTTGTGTTGGTAAAATTTTTGAGCAGCTGCTCAAACAACGTCTGGAATATTACATCGAATCAAATTGTATTCTTCCTAGTAATCAGTTTGGTTTTCGGCGTGGACGCTCGGCTAGGGAAAGCATTGCACATTTGTTATTAGATGCAAATAAATCCATAAAGGAACGGAATTATCTTGCTTGTAATTTTTTCGATGTAACAGGAGCCTTTAACAATGTAGGTTTAGAAACGCTTGCTAATATCTTGCTATCACTCAGAATTCCAAAAAAAATGGTTCTTTGGATATATAACTTTCTAAATGAAAGAATGGTCTATGTTAAATTGGGTAACAACTTTTATGGTCCACGTAATTCCTATAAAGGCGTCAATCAAGGCGGCATCTTGAGCCCTCTACTGTATATAATTTATATTCATAAATTGAATGAGATATTAGGCGCAAATGTTTCTAATCTGCAGTTTGCTGATGATCTTGTTGTTTATTGTTCTGGCAAAAAACTTAAAGATGTGCAAACGAATTTAAATAATGCCTGTAAAAGGCTTGAAGTCTATTTTTCTTTCTTAGGTTTAACTGTAAATACAGAAAAGAGTAAATCTCTTGTTTTCTCTAGAGATAAAGATTGTAAATTAGAATGTGTATATAATGGTAACCTTATTCCTAACTGTACAGAAATAAAATTCTTAGGTGTAGTATTTCAACAAAATTTAAGTTTTAAAAAATATGTGCAAATATTGATAGATAGAGCTGTAAAAGCTACAAATATTTTAAAATGCCTTACTGGTTGTCGTTTTGGTGCAGATCCTAAAATATTATTGATGCTGTTTAAATCATTAGTTAGAAGTCACTTTGAATATGCTTTTTTTTGCTTTGCTTCTGACAATAATTTTATAAATAAAATAGATAAAGTACAAAATAAAAATCTCAGGATAATTCTAGGAGCCATGAGTACTTCTCCGATTAATTCAATGCAAGTTGAAACTAACACTTGTCCCATTAAATTTAGGTTTGATTATTTGAAAAGAAGGTTCATAATTGATTTGATGAAAACTTCTAATAATGCGTTGTACAAAAAGATTTTGATATCTAATTACTCTTATTTATGTAAAAATTTTGATTTCATTAATTATTTGAAAAATGAAAATATTGCTCAGTATGATATTTTACCTTGTTATAGTGGAACATATGAAGGTAAGTTTTTTAAATTTGATGTCATTATAGACACAAATTTAAAAAATAAATATGAAGTAGGTATATGAAAAGTTATCATACTATGATAATTACCGTCAAATTTACACAGATGCTTCAAAAACATCTCAGTCTGTGTCGATAGCGGCTTATGATATTATTTTGAAAATTGCACATGGTTATAAGCTGTCCAATATTTGCAGTATTTTTACGGCAGAAGCTGCTGCTATTCTGTTTGCTTTAGATTTGATTAGTTCTGTAGATTCTTCTGGTAAATGGATTATTATTTCTGATAGTATGAGTGTTCTTCAAGCTATTAATAATCCCCGTCTTTCTAGTAAAATTCATCCTTTTATATATGAGATCCGGGAAAAGATTTATAAATTATCATTGAAACATAAAGAAATTGTCATTTTCTGGACACCAGCACACATTGGTGTTAGTGGTAATGAATTAGCTGATACATTAGCTAGTATCATTACAAATACTGATAACAACATTTGCAAATTAAAAAACATAGCAATTCCCATTTCAGAGTTTCTTCCTGAAATAAAAAATCAAATGATTAATAATTGGTTTCAATTTTGGCAAGATTCTCTTAAAGAAAAGGGCAAGTGGTATTCCGTATGTAACCAAAAAATTTCGTCTCCTTGGTTTACCAAGGGCTCTTTCAAAAATAGAAATTTTTATACAACAATTTGTCGTCTTCGTATAGGTCATGCTGCTTTTAATGAACACTTATATCGCATGAATATGATAACTTCCCCTTGTTGTTCATATTGTAATGAGTCAGTACAGTCATTGGATCATATATTTTTTGAATGTCCTCAATTTCATATTGACAGGTTAATTTTCATTGATGAGCTATTAGAAATTTATAAAACATTAGAAAATATCCCGCGTAATACTCAAGAACTTTTAAAAACAACTGAATGCTACTTACCTATGTATAAATTCATAAAATTTACAGTGTGTAATATCTGATGAAAATGTTTATGTATACTCATAACAAATATATATTAGCATTTTATTATTAAAGACATGGACTTGGTCCTTATTATGTTTGTTTATGAGGAAATAAAATATCGTCAATGTTACTTCTTATTGAAAACTAAACAAAACTAAGTCAACAAGAAAGAAGAAAACCAAATTATTGATGACATGGCTGTATGGGCATAGTCTCTTTGCCTTTCCGCATGACGGAAGAATCTAACAAAAAAAAAAAAAAACAATGCTGCACAAATCTCAGCAGAATAAACATTGATTTTGTTTGAACCGCATCAGAAGTTTAATTAGTATTTTTTAATAATAAAATACTAAATATAATCTCCATCAAACCTTTAAGTGTTATAAAAAGATATTCTTAAGGAAATAAATATTGCAAATAAATGAAAAGAAAACCTAAACACAAAATACCAATGAAGCCAAAAAGGAGCAATGAAATGGAACTTAGTTTTTTCGAAAAGAACTATATTTACATATTTCACATTGTTGTTTCTATTGTATTTATTATATGCTTTGAGTATTTGTTCAGTTGACGGGAAAAAGGTAAGAATGTAATTAAAGACCTCAAATTAAATAATGTAAGAAATACATTAGTATAAGTGAATAACTACATAACAAAGTAACGTTTATAATTTACAGTTTACATTTAAGTACTTGGTGCTCAAAACTCACATAACGAATTACAAAAGTGCAACTAAGCGTTTGGCGTCATTTTTCGGTTTGAAAGACGATTTTCCTCGTGATAAATACAGACGAATCCCTAACTTGGTGCCAGTTAAAAGACTGCCTGATGCCTTGATTATTGGAGTTAAGAAATGTGGAACCCGAGCTCTATTAGAATTTTTAAGGTAAGGTCATGATTGTAAAGCAGCAGTGCATCACTATTAATTTAAATATTCAAAGGAACCTTACAATTATGTTAATTTATCTCGTATTGTTTTAATTTTAGGTAAATTTATTTTTCTATTTGCGAACGTAAACTGACATTTAGTAGTACACATAAACTTTTTAATTTTTTTAAACAATACCGTAGCATCTACAGAGCTACGCCGTAGCAATATTTAAATTTACAAAAATAGCAATATTTCGGTGTTTCTATTTAAGGGAACTTAAGTTATAAATTTCATATGGATGCCATAATTGTCTGTTAGTTGGTTATTGCTAACTCTTAAAGTAAGTGAAAAATATTTTTTGTTTCGGTTTTCAGCGAATGTATTATTATAACCCAATAAAAATTTTTCATTTTTCAAATTTTTCATTTTCAGCATATTTTGTTAATTAATTAACCACATCGTGATCGTTTCATCGACATTTGACGATCATCATCTTTCATTTTTCGCAGAATGATAGCTTTATCCATCAACATAATTTGGGTTACATCACAATCAGAATACATTTTTGGTCAAAATATATCTGCTCACAACATAATTTTCAAATTTTCAGATTGCATCCAGATGTAAGGGCTGCGGGCTCGGAAGTACATTTTTTTGATAGATACTATCACTATGGCTTTCAATGGTATAGGTAATTAAAACGATAAATTACTGGCTTATAATTTCATAATGATAAGTATATTTTTTTATTGCCAAGTCTTTGCAAGCGATCAAGAAATTAATATTTTAGTTCTTACTGAAACGATTTTACAAAACTATGTAAAATATTAAATACCATAAAGAGAATATGTTACTTATCCCTACTATAATATTATAAATGCGAAAGTAACTCTGTCTGTCTGTCTGTCCGTTACGCTTTCACGCCTAAACCACTGAACCGATTTTGATGAAATTTAGTATGAAGAAAGAACTGAACTTGGGAAAGGACATAAGGTACTTTTTACCGCGGGAAAACTTCTCATTCCCACGGGAAACCGACTTCCACGCGAACGGAGACGCGGCCGGCCCCTAGTACTTCATAATTTGGATACTTGTTTCGTCAGACAAAGAATGCCGTCGACCCTGGAGGGTCAGATCACGATGGAGAAGACCCCCTCGTACTGGGTGACGCGGTCAGCCCCGAAACGAGTGTTCGCTATGAACCCCGCCATTAAACTACTAGCTGTGGTCAGAAATCCGATCACTAGAGCTATTAGCGATTATACACAAAGCGCCAGGTTGGTTGATTTTCTAATTTTAAGGTTTATTTTTTTATGTCCAGCATTGGATGACTTGGTAGCTGCAATGATAAGATAACGTTGAAGTAGAAAATAATGTTGATTCCATGTAGGAACTCTCTGTATTTAACTATAAATTTTGCAATCACTTACTTAGCAATAATATGAGAGCTCTGTCAATCTTAAAAAGTGTGCATTATGGTACATTTAGTTAGACCACCTTAGCGTATTTCATCAAATTTAATAATGATTTACGACTACCATTGACAATGCAATATATATGAATTTTCTAAGGAAGTATGAGTTAGTGATTGTGTTTATGTTTTGTAATATTGTTTCCAAATTTGAAGAAAATATATATTTATTTCTATTTTTTTCAGTAAAAGGCCATTCCTTCCACCTTTCGAGGAGCTATGCCTTGTATCATACGGTAGCACTCGCATAATATCTTCAACTTGGCCACCAGTTCGCTTAGGAATTTACTCAAGACCGTTCAAACGATGGCTGTCAGTATTCCCTAGAGAAAGTATACATTTAATTAACGGGGAACGGCTGGTGGCAGATCCGGCGGCGGAAATGGCGAAAGTTCAGGTGCGTTCAAAATAAAACAAAAGTTTTATTTTTAATTTGACGCAGTTGATATTTTATGTTGGTACAACTGTATTTTTTTTAAATCAATATCCTGTAAGAATCTATTTTTAAAACTTTTAAAAAAGTTTGGTGATAAAAGTTTATTTTTTTTGACGCAATAACTGTTTTTAAAATAAGTATTGTTGGTATTTTTAAATTATGAGTAGGTATTTCTGACTAAAATCGTTATGTTTGAAGCCACGGTGTTCCGTGTTTGAAGCAAAACAACGTTTATTATCGAATATTTTTTACATTTTAATATCGAATATTTTTCATAGTTTAGAATTTCACTTATCTTTTATCAACCATTTTATACTAATTATTGTTGCAGTTACAAACAAATTCGCATCCTATATTTTACTAATGTTATTTTACCATATTAATTCCGCAGGAATTTCTAGGCCTCAAGCGCGTTATAACAGAAAAGCATTTTTTCTTTAACTCAACCAAAGGCTTCCCTTGTCTTGTCAAGTCAGAAAGTCGTGCCTCCCCACACTGCCTTGGAAAAAACAAAGGTCGTAACCACCCTCATATAAAACCTGAGGTAATACAACAATTGCAAGAGTTTTACAAACCACATAACGAAAAATTCTATGAAGAAACTGGAACCAACTTTGCGTGGAACTGAGTACTTACTTACCTACTAATTTATGTTGTACGGGTTTTAAGCTTTAAAGTTTTTAAGGTTCGATTACTTTTCGGACACAAAAAACTCGGACACATACATTGGCCAAGGTGTCCCGAGTTTTTTGTGTCCGAAAAGTCATCAACCCGTTTTTAATGCTCATTCATTAGGTAAGTAAATAAGGAATATAGAACGTGATTTTTAGTATACCTAAAGTTGTTTTTACAATAAAAAAAAATCATGCTATTTTTTGTATAGGTCTTTAATCACCCTCGCATCTTATCAAACAGCGCATACATATACTTACTTTTAGAAAATTAAGCTTATAGAGAGATATTGCGTCTTTTTTAAATAAACTTCGATATTGAAATAAAAATAAAAACGATTCTGCCCATTCTTCATAGCCACAATAAGGATCATACCAACATAGAAGTGGCTCTTAACCCTAAGCGTATATTCTCTGAACACGGCGCAAGAAGCAGTTTTCTTTATATGAATTTCCCATTTTTTTCTGAATTAAAAAAAAAAACATATTATTTTAAGTATTGAAATTATTAAAAATGTGACTGAAAAAGCAAGTAGGCCAAACTCACGCACTTAGAATACCTAGCAGTAGTAATCATAGCAGTTAAATAGGTAAAACAAAATTTACAAGCATCTAGATTTTATCAATCAAGTTAGAATCATCTTTGGAATTAAAATTGTTGATCACGATGGTTTCGATTATAGCAAAATATTTTTCAGGATGTTTGTTTTTAGTCGGACAAGCCTGATCATAGATGTTCCTGTAATAATCGCAATATTTTTTAAACACAGAAACAGACTTTTATTGTAATCTGCTTCGTTAATTCTAGGGATAAGAAATAAACTTAATGCAAATTTAATCGATATTCCTTATAACTTGTAAGTAGGTTTTAAATAAATAAAACTTGAAGATGTAGAAGAAAGTAACTGAGTAGTTCCTAACTTTTACAAAAAATGTGTTCCATTTAAAGTAAGATTTTAAAAGCTCAACTTATATTAAGTATCTATAGATTTAATTTACGGTTGTAATGCAAATGCTTTAATAACTTTCAATAAAAAATATATTTAATATTGCACATTTTGCATTAATAAGGAGATTTTTTTATATGGATATTCCTTATTCCTTAAATTTTATCTCTTACATAGTTTTAGTATGATGATAATAACGTTAAAAATATGTTTAGTTAAGTAAAACTAGTGCCATTTAGCTTATTTTTAGGCATAATAAAGAAAGCTTTACGTAATGCTATTAAAGAAAATATATACCTACTAACTTAAATATTTTTGTTTTATTTGTATTCCATCTTCCCTAATTAAAAGCCGTGTCCTGATTTCATGTTTATTTGAAAACCATATAATGACATTCGAGTTTTTTATAAGTAAAGCAAAGATCAATGATCTATTCATGTCAAACTGTACTCGTGCACAGCATAACTAGTTAACAGAAATTAAAAATATATTTAAGTATAACAAGTATATGACGTATTATTTTCCAATTAAAAGAATAAAAATAGTTATAAAGTTTATTATTTCCAACAATAACTTACTGTATACACACCTTACTTTATACATCAAAGTAACTTCATTTAAGGTATATAGAGGGCGTCCCAAGACTACGGCACATCAAGGGAAAGTACCTTAACTATTATACATAGGATATTTTGCTAAAAGAAGACTTTATTTTATTTTTAAAACTTAGTGATTCTGCATTTAAAGAATTTCTAAAAAATACTTGCTATAAATTCTTGCTACTAACTAATCAAAAGAATAGACAAAAAGTAATAATTCTTCTTAAGTAACATAGTATCTTAAAAGAAAGGAACAACGTGAAATTAATCATTTTAATCAAATTAAAAACATACGTGAAACTGCCGAAGTAAATTAGGTTCTTTTTTTGTAATTTATTAAGAAATTCTTTAAATGCAGAATTACCAGGTTTAAAAAATAAAATAAAGTTTTCTTTCAGTAAAATATCCTAACTACGATATTTAAAGTACTTTCCCTTGATGTCCCGTAGTCTTGGGACGCCCTGTATATTCATCTAACAGATAAATCTACAGATGCCACAAAGAAGTGCTATTGTGCTTCTTTAGATATATAAATGGGTATGACCATAGGGTTTATTTGTAGATATTGAACGCTTCCTGTGCCGACTATAGCGAAGATTAATGTTGCATCATTGTAGTTGGAGTGAAGTGCGGCGATTTCATCACTTGGCGGGAAGTTTGAAGATTCACTGAAAACAAAACATTCAGATCGCTGTAGAATTGTATTTTTTCTGCCTGGGTCCAATTTTAATAAAAGTAAAGATGTCGTTGAAGATATATTGCAATTTGTTAAAGTACTTGATTTTTTAAAATTTTGTTTTATTTATAATCGTATCTGATGGAATCGTACGGACCTAGTTTTAATATTCGGACACTTTTGTAGGAAAACGTCTTAAACCATAATTTACGTAATAAATATTATCTTAAAATCGTAATCTGGCGAACAAAGGCAGCAATATTTTTTAAAATACCTTCGTAGACTCCAAACAGTGTTCTTTATGATAATTGTTAATATCACGTGAAGAATAATAACAAGAAATCTAAACTTAGCTTAATCAATACAACACCAATATACAGGGTCTGTCGTAATGAATGGATAAGCCGTTACCTACAGTTGATCCGGATGTGAGGCTATAAGAAAATGGTTTCTTCTTGCCAGGGTTGTCAACCATAAGAAAATGGCGTAGACTTTTAAACTTTTTTATAAATTTCGCTATTTTTTTCATTTATTCCGCTGCCATTTCTTCAAATTTTGATGTATTTGTATAATTCTTTTAGTATTATACTGCTGAAGACGTGTATTATGTAATTTAAATACAATTTTAGGTGTTATTCACGTTGAACATTATCAAAATACTCATTTTAAGAAAAATATTTCCAATTTTTTTTCTTTATGTCAACTTTTGATCATCTCCTGTGGAAAAAAAAAGTATGACGTTATAGCTGCCCATGATCTCAATAAATTGTCTAGTATGTGTAGATTCTAAAAAGGTATAACGATGTGTACTTTACAAGCAACATTAAGTTACAGGAGCGAGAACACTAATCGAGGTCGGAATTTTTATTTTTCATGTTATGTTATAAATGGTTGTAAAACTTCGTCATAATGATTTTATTCTATCAAGATACTTGGCACAAACACTATCGGGCCACTAATAGGATATTCAGAAGAAAACCCGGTTGTTTTTGGGAAAAAAATAACATTACTTCACGATAATAATGTAATGAAAATGTACAAATGAAAATTGTTGTGCTCTAATAGTTACATGCGACAAACATGTTGCGACAAGTTTATTCGAAATTGAAACGGATTTAAAAAATCGAACAAAGACCGCATTACAAAGAAAAGTGGAAAAAATTAGAAGGAAATCGTCCTTCCATAAATGCATTGTGCACTTTAATGAACACACGGTAATCAGGATGTCGCACATTTGGATATCTTACACGATAAGCACTAGAAGCTCTATTGGTGCTGCCATTACATACACCGTAAATGTAATGCATGTTCGCGTATTCGGCCGGCGTATACTGTTGCGGCATGATACACAAACTACACAAAAACTTTTCCAAAACAACAAGTTCAATCGATAGCACAACACAATGTCCGTAAATGTGAGCAAAGTCATCAGTATCACCACGTTATCAAGTCCAAATCACAAGGAAAATCATAGTCAAATATTAGAAAGCAGTAACAAATTGACGAAAATAGTGGCCCCGATTCTGAAAACACTCTCTAAAACTAAATTAAAAATATCGCTGTCACTTTCTCATGCTTCGTATTAGAACAAGACAGGTACATTGGTCTCACTAAATTTAGTCCACATCATTGTGAAATTGAACGAAATGCGCTGAGGACTAGCCTAAAATTGCCTTCGCCGTGTCTTATTGCACGTACATTTTAGTTTGACAGGACTAAAATGATTACCTGTCTCTGTCTTATTGATGTGTAAGTGACAGCGATAGTTTTAGTTTAGTTTAGAGAGTGTTTTCAGAATCGGGGCCAATGTGAACAAAAGGACATGCGATGGTCAAAATCACACTGATGTGATGAGTACCCTTTTCTTTGTAATGCGGTCTTGTTCGATTTTTAAAATCCGTTTTAATTTCGAATAAACTTGTCGCAACATGTTTGTCGCATGTAACTATTAGAGCACAACAATTTTCATTTGTACATTTTCATTACATTATTATCGTGAAGAAATGTAATTTTTTCCCAAAAACAACCGGGTTTTCTTCTGAATATCCTATTAGTGGCCCGATAGTGTTTGTGCCAAGTATCTTGATAGAATAAAATCATTATGACGAAGTTTTACAACCATTTATAACATAACATGAAAAATAAAAATTCCGACCTCGATTAGTGTTCTCGCTCCTGTAACTTAATGTTGCTTGTAAAGTACACATCGTTATACCTTTTTAGAATCTACACATACTAGACAATTTATTGAGATCATGGGCAGCTATAACGTCATACTTTTTTTTTCCACAGGAGATGATCAAAAGTTGACATAAAAAAAAAAATTGGAAATATTTTTCTTAAAATGAGTATTTTGATAATGTTCAACGTGAATAACACCTAAAATTGTATTTAAATTACATAATACACGTCTTCAGCAGTATAATACTAAAAGAATTATACAAATACATCAAAATTTGAAGAAATGGCAGCGGAAAAAATGAAAAAAATAGCGAAATTTATAAAAAAGTTTAAAAGTCTACGCCATTTTCTTATGGTTGACAACCCTGGCAAGAAAACACTATTTTCTTATAGCCTCACATCCGGATCAACTGTAGGTAACGGGTTATCCATTCATTACGACAGACCCTGTATAATACAATTCCAAATAAAAAGCATTATCAAATTTGTTTATCGGCTAGGACACACACGTCAAAGTTACAAAAAAAATCTCGGAGTTTAAGTATAATTGCTTAAAAACAATTAAGTTAGAAAAACAAAAAAAGAAACAAATAATATTAAAGTTTATGAAACGTTATTTAAATTATTGATATTTGTCTCATGCAATTAGCTCATATTAGCGAGTTAAAGTCACAAAAGTACTTACTCAATGCACGAAATCATAAAGTGTGGTTTCGGCCGATTCGACTTCTTAAAGTTTTGCACGTCCCTGTTGTAAACATCAAAGTCTACCCTCAACTCTGTCTCTGATATTTGCTCACGATTCTTAATAATGCTCAACTTTTTAAGCACCGTTCGAATATCCGTACATTCTTCTGGTTTAATTATAGGTGATATACCACTTAAATCAGCTATTGGCTTAGATTTAAAAGCTTTAGAAGCGGCGTGAATACTCTCGTTAACACTTTCAAGAAACGACAGTTTTAGATCGCGCCAATTTTCAAACTTGTGTGGATTACTTATTAGGTATTCTAGGAGATAATCACCGTTCAATAGTAAAGGATCGTTATTGCATTGGGTTTTAGGAAGTACTTCGGCTCTGCCGAAATCTTTGGCATTCGGAAGCCATTTGTGAAAAGTTTCAATTAAGACTGCTGGATACTCTGCATTATTACAAGTTGAATGTAGACTATCGGTTTCAGTCTGACTAGGCAGTGACGTTCGTTTTTCTGATAAGCGTTTCAGAATATTAAAAGGGTTTTTCAGCTTTTTTCCGCTATTTCTTATAGGTACATCTTCAATGACGCAATCTGAATCTGATGTTGATGCAAGCGTTATATGCCTCAGGTCTAGAACTTCGAAATTGTTATTCATAAATACTTCAGCGTTGTACGACTTGTTAAATGTTCTGATTGCATTGATTAACGCTCTTCTATGTCTGTGGTTAGTTTGTCGTTTCTCTTCTAGATCTTTCAGTTGTACCGCGAGTCGTTTCAAAGCGTTTAGGTTTTCGGTGAAATCGCTAAAGTTATTTTGCTGTCGAGTTTTTTTCGGTTGCGGTTGTTCATCATCGTCTAATTCGATAGTGTCGACGATCGAATCATCGATTAAATCAAAGCTGTCTGTAAGTCGTAGTTTAGTGTTATATCTTATGTTATAGGAAGTTATGAGCTTTTTAAGCGCGGCAGTGTTCTGCTCATTATTATTTCCGGATTCGAATAACTTCTTCAGTCTTGCTACTAGAACCTGAATGTTTTTTAAATGTCTTAGTTTAGGGTCTTCTCTCGTTCGTTTTCTCTCGTTTTCTTGGCAAGGCGGTCTTGCGTTTTCGTTGTTTGTATTTTGAAATCGCATGAATAATAACGGAGGCACCGGCGGTATATTATATCTTTGTTGGAATGGCCTTTGAAACAGAAAGTGCAGTTGATAGAAGTTAATATTTTGTCGTGGCCGAAAGAAATTGAACGGTCTGAATTGTGGAATGTATCTTGTAGTTGATGTGAAACATTGTGGTCCCGGATTTGGTGTTTCTGTGTCTGAACTTTTAATTCTTTTTACATGGGGCCCGTTAACTTCATCTGCCAAACTGTAAGTGCTTTGCCTTCTCTCTTGCGTAGTTATATTTGGCTTAGAATTTATTGTCTCCAAATTCAGTGTATAGTCGGTTAGGTTTAAATAAACGTTTTTGGGAATAAACTGTTCTGGTGGTGCTTGGATTGTGACAGTTTTTTTCTGATATAAATCTGGGATGTTATCGAAAAACGTCTGGTTTATTTTACGAAGTTTTAGTTGTCGGTTCCTTAGCTGCATTATTTTATTATGATGAGCTAGTTGGCAATCGTTAATTGAATACATATCAGCATCTGTACCTGGTTCATCTGAAATCACAAAATGTCTTTCTTTACTTGATATTGGCATATCTATATTTATCTATCCTAAACTATTCTCAATACTATTTTCCCAAAAGCTGAGTACCGTCAAGAAACTTCATTATAAAAAGTAGGAAACCGCCACATACTTTCATAGTAGCTACCCATGATAGTGTTTTTTCTGTTGACTTCCAAACTTCCTGAACCAATAAAGTTAAGGTGAATTTAAAATTTAATATAATTTTCCGGGTTTTTGCTTTATAGATACATTATTTTAAAAATATAAATCCCTTGCAGACAAAGAATCTCAAATTTTAGTGAAAATCTAAGTTATCAGAGACCGACACAGGCTTATTTAATTAAGGCTTACTTTCGAAATGCACCTTATATTTGTGACAGAGTGAGAAGTATATAGTGACTAAAATATGAGAAAAAACACATACCTGAATCTTTTGACATACATGGATTGACATCCATCCCATTTAAATTTTCCACTTCTACTTTTACATCCACACTAACTATATTCTCCTTACTACCTATATCTGTACAACATTCTTGCATTTCTACTTCTTCTTCTAACTTCGGACCATTTAAAATTATTTCCCCGCTAGTTTTATTTTCACAATTAGTTTCACCGTTACTTTCTTCAACATCCATAGCAGAATTATTGCATGTACTTTCTGACAATTCACCATTTTGTTTTTCACACTGGTTCTCGTTAGAATCTGTTTTATTTGGTAAACTTTCCTCCCAGTTGGCAGCTATTAACGGAGGTAGATTTATTTTCTTTTCATATTCTGTTGGTTTTACATGCTTTTCAGTTCTATTGTGTCTTAGTACTTTGTATCCAAGTCTACTAAGTGAGGCATAAACTTTGTACTGTAGAATGGTAACTGAGAATCTTAGTAACAGAGTGTAAGCTTCTTGTAAAGATACTATTACATCATTATGTCGCAGGAGAAGGCAGTTCTGAAAAACACATTAATTGTTGTAAGTTATACATTTTTATAACTAGATAAGACTAGGTATAATGATTAAGACTATAATAAAGCAAGTCTCAAATTAACCAGTTGTACAAGTACTCAATCGAATGTTAATTAACAATGGACTCTTCAATCTGTACATTTACATAGAAACACTTTTTTATCTTAATACTCTTAACACTTACAAGTTCCATCAAAAATAGTGCCTCCTCTGGATAAAGATACAGTTTATCTCCTTTACTGTGTCCGAGGAACTGCCAGTGGCCCCCGGTCTTGTGTGTTACTTCAGCGAGGCCCAGCTCTTCATTCCAGATTGCTTGACCCAGTATTCCACTGTAAGAATTTATTAAGTTGAGGTGGTTATATACCTTGATTAAATTACTTTATACTTAAAAATACATATAATGGATTACACTGACTCTTAAGTAATAACACATTTGACCATACACAAATAAAATGAAAGAACAGCATGTAAAGAAAAAAACAGTAGTTAAAAATGATAATGTTAATTGTTTGAAACTGACTTGAAAATTTATTTTTACATCTATCCAATTTTACAAGAGGTAGTAAAATTTCAAATTATCGTTTAACAAAACTTACCATTTTTCTATTCTTTTAACTTCAACAATATCTTTTCTTGCTTCCAAAGCTGCCTGAATTTGCTTCTGTTCTAGCCATGAACCATTTTTAAATACCTCTTTTAAACCTACTTCTGGCAGCTTCACGTTGCTTTTCTGATTACCCAGCTCCACAATCTCGTACCCACTAAAATTTAAATAAATAAAAAGATGAATATATTGCCCAAACTCAATGTACATCAAAGAATGACATCGTCTTATATTTTTAGTTAGCAATAGTTAAACAACTTACGACAGCATTTTTAGGTCATCCATTATGTTCAGATTAAATTAAAATAGCAGCTGAAACGAATTCTATTGCAATACTCGACTAAAAATAAAAAACATTATTTTGAACACGATTTTGTACGAGTTCGCTTGATAGTTGTAAGTTGATATGACATGACATGACACACACTGACACTGACAGACAGACAGTGAAGGGAAGTGAAGGAATGAATCATGTTTTGACATGACATTGACAGTTTGATTTGATACTCATTATTGACATTTCTTGATTAGTTTAAAAATTCATAGCTTGAGAAAAGTTTTTTGTTTGGCCACACGTTAATTTCTTTCGTATGATCTGTCGTGAGCGTAGGTAGCATAGGGGGATACAGAGGGGGCTTGAGTGACCCCCCCCCAGGCGCCAAAGCTGGATCCACCCTTGGTAGGTAGTGAGTATACAATAACTAATCAAAAGAAATGGAAAACTTGGGAAAAGCTTTATTCTGTTGTTCCTTTATTTCAATATGCTATGTTACTTAAGATGAAATATTACTTTTTGTGTTTAAAAATAGGGGTTATTTTTTTCATATTTAAGTGGGTTCGATTCCCAGACGAAGCAACTAATTTTTAGAAATTCTTTAAATGCTGAATTACTAAGTTTAAAAAATAAAAAAAGTCTTCTTTCAGCAAAATATCCTGTCTACGATATTCAAGGTCCCTTAATGATGTACCGTAGTCTTGGGACGCCCTGTATATGTGTTTGTTTTGATTGTAGGCTGACGCTTACACGCTGTCTATGTTGTGTACTTCTTTATTCGTGGATTTCTTTGGTTATTTCTGATTACTTTGGACTCATCTATTACCCTATATTATTTGTATTCAATCCTTTTACTTTTTTAAAGGTCCACCTGCGTACTTAGTTTGTTCAGCGCCATCTAGCGAATTTGAATGAACTATATTTTTGTTTTTTTTTGAAAACCGCTCATTATAGTCACAAGTTCTCATGTCGTTAAATAGGTATCCATTATACTTATACCTATCGGTTGTTGAAGCCGATTGTTTTTATCAAGTCACACAAATGTTTTTGTCATTTTGTCCCTACATAACTGTAATATGAATTTCCTAAATGAAAATAGTGTTGTAGTGACCTTAACACAAAGGTAACTCGTCAGTAAGTTACATGAAACATACTTCCATCGTCTCAATTTCTAGTTAAGGTTGGTACAAATTTAAAATAGGTGTTTCATTTAGTTTTTTAGGTAGGTAGACATATTGGATGATACTTACCAACTAGGTAGGTGCTTAGGTTCGATACAGCACGCATGAATGTACAACTAAGTAAGTACCTATGTATAATTGTAGCATTAATATAATCTTTACCGAGGTTGAATCTGACTATAACCGTGAAAAATATAACAAAAAGTTACAACTAAATAACACAAGAACTGTTTCGTTTATTAGAATAAAAAAATAAACCACATTTTAGAAAGGAAAAAAAATAATTTACATAAACCTATATAAAAAAAACAATAAAGAAAGCTAACAAATGCATAGTACTCGTCTACGTGCATTTCAGAGTCAAGTTCACCGACCTCTCGGTCGCGTAGCTCATTCGTAGACAATCGTAGCCGCGTTGTAGCTACGTTACGTTGCAAGCTCGCTCGTAGAATGCGTTACGGCTTGACGTATCGATTAGTCGACGCTTCCCGAACGTGCCCGAGCACCCACGAATACACACGAAGCCTATAGCTATACACTACGCCTATAAAGGAGGAAGCAACGAAATGTAAAAAAAGATATGAACCGGAAAAATTGCCGCCTTCTTTTCTTCGCGTCGCGACTTACCCACGCACCCGAAAGGGCTTCCTTCGTCGATCATACCTTTCATTGGGCTTCACGATGATGTATGGGTGATTTTTTTGTTTTTCGAAGAAGGGTGACGAGTTTTAACCGTAGGCTTACGAATGAAGCTCTGTAATACAGGTTGTATGTGAAAGGCTTTTTTCTTAACATACACAATGCATAGGTATCAAACTCAAATATATTTTTGCATTTTGAAAAATATATTTATTTTATGAAACTAAAAAAGGCTGTAAAATTAATGTAGTTCAGCTAAGCAGTGGAAATCTAAAGTAGTTAACCCAATTCAACATTTTGGAATCACGTGCCAGCAGAACTATGCTTTCGTCATTTGGAATTCGAAGGGTGATCCCCTCTGAAGGCGTTCCGGGTTATTTATGGTGTATTTGACGTCCTGCGTCCTGCGACTAACTTCAGTTCGCAGTGTAATGGGGTGATGGATAGTGTTATCGGTCGCTTTTTACGGGAACCGAGCCTAAATGGTGCTTTTATTATTAATATGTGCATGGAAAACCCAGTAACTTAGGCGTTTTACATCAAATAACCCGCACACAGTGTTGGTCGAAGTTGCATCCGGCTTTTTTTATGCGAAAATGCGGTTTGTTGCAATTCTGTGTAATAAATATTGTAATTAAGTGAAGTGTGTGGTTTTTGGAGTTCTAGACTTGTTATTGTGAAGAAAAACTCTCTTTTGGATTTACTTCTCTTCCGTTTTGGTGAAATAAGGTATGTTTAGAGATATTTTAAATTTATTTCTTGAACTAAGCGACAATATTAGGTTTTGTTATGCATTATGAAAATAAATGTACCTACCAGTTATTATAAAAGTTATATAAATAATTCGAAATATATAAAATCATTTATAAAATATTGTTTTCAATGAATTATTACAATCGTCGTAATAGTAAACACGTAGTAATCGTGTCAGCGCCATCTAGTTTGAGCTTTCGTCAACATTTAGTTCCAATTCCTGCCACCGTCAGCAGCGCTCAACTGACACCCGGCGGCACGCCACAGTCACGCGACGTTGACGCGCGTCGCAACATGTTTGCGGGGGCGTAGAACGCTTCGCGGATTAATCAAACCAGTGTTTTTACCCCTAATTACAACAAACAAGAGCTTTCACACAAAGTGTTGTGCTTTCCAACAGTCTGCTACGTCAGTAGAGCCATGTGCATTGTGAAATAAATGAGTGTTGCATTTATGTGTGTGTGTTTTGTTATTGGCATCGCTCGGGGACAGGATTTCGGAGTTGTAAAGGTCTAGGACCGGCATGAGGAAATTAAACGGTAAGGGAACGCAGATAATGCACATTCTGCAATAGAATATACGGGTTTTATTCCAATAAGAGCGTTTGTTTGGTACTGCATGAATTGATGTTTAAAAGTAGAGATAAGTAACCACGCAATAAAATGTATCGGATACAGATAACCTGGTTAGTTGAGGATCACATAAAAATACAACGGTATCTCTTTTCATTGGTAACAGATAAGCATTCATGAGCCCAAACGTAACTCAATAAGTGCTAACGTTTTTATTGAAGGTTTTTTTAATCCGATAAGTGAGTTGTATTCACATGAACTGATAATCCAATTTAAGCTCTACGAGAAAACGTGATGAGTGTTTCATCATCGAGTGATAAAATGTTACCTCACTCACGAAACTTCAAAATAGTGAAGCCAAGAATGGCCGAAATCATTAGCCGGAGCTAAACCCATGAAAGCGGGCCATAAACTTAATCCAACAATGTCTGGCAGTCGGGGTAATTCAGATTCTTGCCAACACATCTATATCCAAAGCCGGAAATTCCTCATGTCCAAAAAATGCTGTGGCAAGTAAGATATACCACCTTAACTGCGGGTTGAAAAGGAAAGCAAATTCTTAACGTTTTATAAATATTCAAATTCAAATATTCAATCAAAACTTTAATTAAGTATATACACATTAATTAAGTATATATACTTACCTACGTATCTATCAATAAATGTAACTATCTGACCTATAATGAAGTCGTATGCAGTAAAGATTCCGTTCCGCGTCACCTCATCCAAAGTCCAAGGCAGCAGAGCAGAGACAAATGTTTAAAACAAATTGATATGTCCGATCATAACATAGAACAATCTATTGGTTTTAATAACACGCTCAACTGCGCTCAGTTCAAGATTCGTGATACAAACGGCCCCGACTATGTTGCAGCAAACTTGTTAACGAAGGTACTCATTTACAATCATTGGTAAAACCAATAAAATTGGCGGAAGGAATTTTAAAAAGCCGGCAATAAACAACTGTAGTGGTTTGGAGGTTAACTAGGTGCTACAAACGAGATGTTGCATTTGTTATTATCTAAAGCGATGATGGAGTATTGTCGAGTGGAAAGTTCAATAGCCGAGCTTTAATATACTGTTGGTAGAAAATCAAATAAACAGTCGCTTTCATCTCAGGTTTATCGGCGATGCACTTACTTGGTAGCCTTGGAATACGTTCCTCTGTTCAGCATAAACATTACTCAGACTCTTGAGGATGTCGACTTAATCGCAATTCACTTGAGGCGTCATTTCATTTGCATGTCGATGTAAGAGAAATTGTTTTAAATATAGCGTTTCGAAAACCTCATTTGCGCATTTGATTCTGCTCTGGTTTATTAGGGTTATCAAAGTGTTATTTAGGTTTAGTACGTATAATTTATGATTTTAAGTATAGGGATATTGTATAAACATTTGGGTTAGTGTACCTAACTAAAAAGGACAGGAGCAAAGCAACGATATTTGTCGCAAATATCTAGCTATTGATTCTGCTTAAAGTTCGGAACACTTCAATATTGACAATAAAGCAGTAGTTTAGATAATAGTACGTGCTTAGGAACTCGATAAACAGTCTACGTGACTCCAGTTCATTGCTCTACTTTTTTGTGTTGCTTCTCGTACCTACTGAATCTTTCGTCTTAACTACAAGGATGTTGAAGGCCAATCTTATGGTATACTGTAAAAAATATATGTTTTATTGTTAGTTATAATAGTTCAATAATGACACGGTCAGTGTAAATCAAATTCGCAATGAAATGATCGTGGCTGTTAACGATATGATTATCAATGGGTAAGTGATTTTCAGTCGGTTGTCAGGAATGAATGGGTGTAACTAGGTGGTTCGTCAACGGCGAGTGTTGGTTGAATAGCGCCACATTAGCAGTAGCTGTGGAGGCGATGCGCGTGATTGTCATGTCAATGAGATTGCACGTCTGCTACAAATTGTTACTCCAATTCGCGTGTGATGAGCATAATATGTTTACGGTCACTGAACACTAGCAGCACGATAAACTTGTCTGCCACTTAACTTACTACCTACACGATTAAAATTTTCTCGACTTCATTATCTAAAATTATACAATGATTAAAAGCATGTGGTATCATAACCGTGAAATGAACTCTTTTGATGGCGCAAAAAGATTTAAATTTCGCTCTAGAACGTTTTAATATTTTGTTTTGAGCGTTAATGAAGAAGCGTCATTTATATTCTCAATCTAAAGCGCAGGTAAAGGAGTGGCTTCTGGGCCGTTTACCTTCAGGGGTGGTGTGATATATTCCGGGCCCATTTAAATATTCCCAGGGGTGATAAGGGGAAGGCATGTACTCCGGTTAATCAAGTAACGTGATCCATTTATCTGGGGCACTCTTGATACGCCATCGCTGAACTTTGGAATATTGTATGATCATTTGAGGGTTTAGATTCAAATCAGACGAGCTCGGGGCGTTAATCTGGTTTTGAGCTCTATTAAAGATATTCAATATAACCCGAGTCTAGCCTTTGTGGGGATCTGTTTTGGGTACGGTTGGATTATAAAGGATCAGTCCCTTAAATTTACCGTTCTAGTGATTAGTCTGATATTTAATCCGCGTCTGACAAAGTTATTCGCAAATTGACTAATTAAATTTTCTAACATTGTATCAGAAATTCATAGCTTGTTAGGCTAGTTTTAATAACCAATAGAAAGTAATGAATATTCATAAAACAAGTATAAGCGTCTGTAATAATTTCCCGCTGGACTTACCTACCGGAAGTTATTCTAACTGGAGGCGTAATACAATTTCATACGTGATTAAATACCTAAACACCATGAAAACATTGTATTACGTGTAAATATCCGTCCGAATGTATTGGCTCATTATGAATCTGGCCAATTCCCTGTATTGAATGTAAGCAATGTTCGACACAGGTGTACGATACTTTGAGAGCACCCAGAGGCACCAAATATCAATGAATTTGGATCGATCGCAATGCAGTGGAATTGGAAACAAGCCGGTGGTGGCTTGTTGCAAGCGTTTCGTTTTACTGCATTCGATCTATTTACGGGTTTATGAACGACGATAAACTTTGGGCGCGTTGAACCGTGGCCGGCCGCAGCCGTACCTTGCACACCGAGTCTGATTTAGAGTTATTTTTTTAGTGACCAGCACTAAAAATATAAAAAAAAACAGCCAGAGTTGCTTTATACAAACGATGTCATAATAGAAATATTTTACATTGTATTCCGACACATATTTGGAACGACATTTCACGCGTTTCGTACCTGTGCAAAATTTAGATTGTACAACGCAAATTTTGTTCGTAAATGATATGCAAACTGCTGGGTCCAGGTTTGTGAACAATATCGATATTATCAGTTAGGATGTGTTGGCGTATGAGAAATCTACCTTTTACATCGACCAGACCTGAAATAGTGCTGCATAAAACCAAACGCCTACAATTAACCTTAGTTGACCGTCGGGCAGGTATCAAGTTTCAAATAGTTACAACCTTACGTCACTAACAAAAGTAACTAACTTAGCACGCCTTGAAAAAATGTGTCAAAATTGGTTTGTAAATAACAAAATGACGCGCAAAAAGTGGAGCTATTATCAGCGTTTAAAATTTTACTTAAGGATGACTAAAAGGTTATCAACTTTCACAAAATGTTAACAATGTAGGTGGTTGTAATGGAATCCATAACGGGTAAGAATTTTATGCACTTAAAGAACCTACTGGTATTTATGGCTCGGTAACCGCAGTTTGTTTAATATATCAAAGTTGTAGTTCTAATTGCTGTGATAATCGTTTTAACCCACCTTTAGCTTGTTTGATAAAATAGTTAGCACTTGAAGTAGCAACTGCGTTTGGTGTGAGAGCGTCCAGGGAAGTGACGTCAGATAGGCTGCTTCCTGTCTACTCGGCCTTCACCTAGAAGCCTTAATGGCAGCATTCTAGTCTGTCTTTGTTACGTTGTACAAATTACGGCAATCTCACAGACGTATAACACGCCTTTTTTGTGAAGTTGCTTTGTACTCAGTTTCGCAATTACGAACAGTTTTGAACACTTGTTCCAATACGAACGAAAATACAAGGTTGGTTATGTTTCGACTTGTTGTAACTTCATGTACTTATACTAGAAAATAACGTGACTTTAAAGTTAAAACTCTAGAAAAAAAAACCTATTCCAGAAAGTTTTCACTCGTCTATCCAATATTTATGACAGGAACTCACTGTCTCCTTAACAAAACAGTGAACAATGGTATATTCTTGACCCTAAGGTTATTGTGAACAAATAAATAAGTATGACTTTCTTGCCTGATTAAGGTTACTTCGTGAGTCACGATGATGTTAAAGCCACCTTGCTACACGGTAGTTCTTAAAAAGAAGATACTTTTTAAAATAATAAGGCAGTCATTGAGCAGGTAGACAAAGAAGCTAAAAATAAACGCAGTCGTCCGTAATTTGAATCCTGTCAGATTTCTCATAAAGATGTAAAAACCTTTTAAAGCAGAATGCTGAAATATGAAGTTGTTTCATAACTTATTTACCTAAATCCTTAAATTTGTTAAGCTTTCTTTGTTGTCTATTGAATAAACTTTTCCAAAGCTTTTCGCTTCGTCCAGGTCAGTTATTTTCCTTTGTATTTTAATAAAGCCTCGATGACAACCTTTATTAAGTTAATAAATTCAATTTATGCCAGTGATTTAGCGGTAACAATGTAGGCGTGGGCGTACTCTTGAACTCATCTTGTGCCCTAATGAGAGGTATCAGTCGGTGTCCTAGGTTATTATAGAATAGGTTTAACTGAAGCCTGCCCACGTTAGGACCTATGTCAACTGTGGGAAGTGACGTGCAGTTGAATTCACAATGCTATCTCTACGACTCGAAACATTTGAATGGTGCTGTATGACAATGCGCTATTTCGCTGAACTGAAGCAGTAATGATTCAATATAAACGTAGATATCCAGTTATTATTAAAACATTTTGTGACTTACAAGATCTAGTAAATAAACCGCAAATATAAACGTTTAAAATTAAAGAAAACTGTGCTTTAACGTCCATTGATTCAGGTTTAAAATGAAAGGCGTCTTCGAACGGTTTTATAACTTTAAGCCATGCAAAGTATCCAAGTTGTCCTGTGAGACAATAACTTGTCTCAAACGCTCCATGACCGTCTAATTTCCATTTAGACAGAGACGCAAGGCATTTTGTCTCTTTCTACCAGGATCTCAAAGTTCAAGTGCAGGACTTAAGAGCAGGGATTCTAGACGGCGTGTCTTATGTAAAGCTAAGAATTAATATTCAGCGGTAGCTTTTGTTATTCCGGTTGGTGAGCTGGATTCTGTACTGCGGTAGTTGTTGCAGTTTCTAGAAAACCAAATGCAGCTTTTTTCTTTTTTAGTTGTGTTCGTAGGTATAACCGGCGTGTATCATTTTAAACATTCTTCTTCTGTTTTTATCTTCCTCTGTTAAAACCCGACATTATTCAAATTCTTGAACTAAATATAACTTTAATTCCTAGCTGAATTTAGTAAGTTTCAAGAACAAAAGCTATAAGAGATAAGAATGATAGTCAGTGATTTGACTAAGACGAAAGTTAAAGCTCTGAATCTGTAAAGGATCTGACTAAAGTTTGGACAACTTTAATTTAAGTTTTGAACGACCAATTTTAAGTCTCAACGTTGATTGCCACTATGTATTACTTTGATTCTGCGATTGAATGACGTCTTTCAAGTATATGCAGTTACCTTATATGCTATCTATTAATATGTTATTTGCAGAACAAACGTAATTGTATATGAAGTCTGAAGCGTTAACTGCGACATCAATTACTCTTGCCTTTTGTATAATCTTAACGGTTTGTGTACGTTTGTGCACAAAATCGAGTTTCTCTAGATTTTAAATGCACTTAACAGATCTTTATATTAACTTTTACTTTTTTTAGGAATTTATATTATTATCAATTTACCTGCTATATTTTCGAAAGATATTTCTTTTTTACATTGACACAACTTTTATGCCGTTAAATGCCCAAGACTTTGTTTAATTTTCATGATTGAGGAGCTTTCAAGTTACACGCCACACCTCTTCATTGATATTCGAGTCATTATTTAATTTTCCCAATTCTGCTGTCTGCAGTACTCGATGGCTGTCACTTTCGAGTCGTGACTCACGATCGGTAAGTCGCCGCGTCGCTTCCGTCCTCGGGGTCATTCCGCTGTCATAACCCTCTTATCACCATCATCGGACTTCTTTCACCCGTCAACTTAGCCTTCATAATCATAATCCTTCTGAAACTAAGTCACTCTCATTGAATAACCTATCAGTGGCATCTCAAGCTATTGTTTTTTAAATGACGTTGATGAAGCAGCTTGAAATTAATGAGTTGCGTAAGTCAGTGATAAGAGTCGGTGCTGAACAAATTCAATTGCATAATACTCGCGTTATCGATGAACTAACGACCGTATTTCTTGGAATACAACAGTTCGCTTCAATTTACACGCTCAAAAATTTGTCACGTCTTGGATGTTTGCGACATGATTTGTTATGTATTTGCCAGCAAGTTGAATAAAACTCATAATTCGGTCACGTTTCCAAGCGAATGTTGTTTGATGTTTATCTATTAAAGGAGCAAACTTATCAAAGTTTAGTAATCAGTTCCTTCTGTGCGACGAGTGCAAAATAGGGAATTTCCCGTAAATTATTTTGGGTCAGGCCCTGGCCCGCTTTGGTAATCGCTTTTTCATCGAGTAAAAATGAGTTTTCGTCAACTGACATTAGGGTCGTTTTTCACGCGGACGGCGTCCGTAATCTGAAGTACTTACTGTTTTCAATTCTGAATAATCGGTTTAGAATTTGCGGAGTTCCAGAGTAATTGGATTGGAACAAGTTAGCCTGGGCGCAGGGGGAATTTTTCAACGAACTCTATCGCGAGGCTTATTTGCGAATCAATTGCAAATTTAAGATTTTTGCAGGATTTTTATGTATAGTATGGCGTTTTTGCTATGTGAAACAAATTGGTTTTGGAATTGAAGCGTGCTGTCTAGTGAATAATTCATAAGAATCAGCATAGACGTTGTGTTTTTGAGTTGCATGAACAGCGGTTATAATATTAGACAGTAATTATGGAGCTTTGTCACGAGCTTTTAAGTAATTGAGCGGTGTCGTGTCTTTGCCCTATACATGTGCAGGCACGCGTGCGGAACTGCCAAACAGCACGTATTCAATACAACATTCCCTCGAGCATTATGTCGATATAACAGACGTACACTTCCTCATTTTTTATAAACTCTCACCCACTTCGTAGATCTTTTAATATTGCACGGGGGAGCAGATGTTGAATGCCTTTTACCTAGTTGAAGGAGCTCACACATTATAAGGGTAGGCCTAATGTAAGGGACGACTCGTCTGGGAGGTTCATACAGAGGCACATACTTATCTCGAGCAAAACGGTTTCAGGAGCCGTTTCGAGATTTATACTCAACGCTTTATGGAAATATCATGTTAGAAAGGTTTATTTATAGTTTTTGGTGATATACCTATTTTTTGTCTTATTATGCGGCTTTAAGCAAGATGGCCTAGGAAATAACTTTGTATTTTTTATTCCACTTAATTACGAGTAGCTTTTGTTTAAAAAACCTAACAAAACCGACATCACTGACCTTGTAGTAACACGACTGTCATACTTACCTAATTTTTATCAGTTGAAACTTCCAACTGCGCTTCCGCTACAATGTTCCTCAAAATAGTTGAAACCACATTGCAGACATGGGGTTAGAGATAAGGGTGGATACCAACCCGTTCAATATTATCTCCCCTCTTTTACAATAGTTCAATTTCTTCGATAGTTCCAAGTGTCACCTGCAGCAGAAATATCGTTATCGGATGTGATAATATTGGGGGAGCGAAAGAAAAAAAATATTTTAAATATTCCCCTTTTTCTTGTTTAAGTTCTTGAAACTTTTTTTCCTTGGGTAAATTATATATATTTTTTTTAAGTATTTATTATAGGGTCAAAGTTTTACCTTTTTTTTTTTAAGAAATTGCAAATAAGTTGGTCTTTTTTATCTGTGTCGCCTTAAGCTAATAAAGCTAACACTTCTACCGTTTTCCCTAATTAGATATCTACAAATACTCGGCAAGACACATATATCTTAGTATCAGGCCTAACTTCGAAAGTTCCACTTCAAACGGACATAATTCTTGACAGTTACTATCGCCGAGCCTCTGAATAATTACAGACTAATTATTGTGGATAATAACCAGGGTTGGGCTTTGTCTGACTCTTGTCCGGGTGTTCGTTTGAAATATTCAGAAGTATCCCAACTTAATTAGTGGAGGAAGGAAATTTATTGCTGCTCAGCTTTTATATGGGCGCCCCTTTGTAGTGAAAGGTCGTCATTGCTCTCTGGAAATGTGATCTGTAAAATTGAAGAGACAATTTCGGGAGACTTATGTAAAAGATTCTGATTTGTAGGTATGGTAGATTATATTTTGGGCACAAATAATATTTTTAGGATTGTCTATACACCGGACTTAGCTGATTTCTTCTAAACTAAATTAGAATAAATTGGGTTAAATTATTCTTAATTCTTTAATACTTGGAGCACGATATCGCATGTCACTTTCAATCAATTTCATTCGAAACCACTACCTACCTCGTAATTAATAACAATATAGTACTTATTGCAAAGGTAAACTGATCCATCGCGGTCGTTGGACTTCAAAACCCCAAAGTCATGGCCACAAAGTATTACCCGATCAAGTTCGGTAGTGAAGGGTGTAAGTGAGTAGGTACTGTTTCAATTTGTTAGGATTGAGTTAGTACCGAGGGCGCCATGCCGTCTGGTCGCGCCTTGATATCGATTTTGGAACCGGCCCGTTCGCGGCTTGGCACTGTCAGAATTGCTGTCCAAGTTGAATGTATAGTGATTTGAATAATAATGACAATAGTATCTGATATATTGCTTGTAATATATACAATTATAACTCGTGATTTCTAACTTTAACTTCGCCTTAGCTTTCAACTCAAATAGCATGTTATGTTTGCAGACTAGTCATACAGCACGTAGACTGAATTGACTGTAAATCTATAGCGAAAACCTATAAAAGAACAAGATGCAATGATGGACCTGTACTCTAAAGCAACAGCTACTTTTATATTCTGGTAAAAAGGCTTTATAAAAATATGTCTTCGATGGAATAATATTGAGAGTTGCACGCTTCCGAGTAAATCCATCACAAATTCACGACATCGCTACAAATGCCCGAACGGCTTTACAAAGTGCAAGACTCTTTTCCATTTCCCCTGAACTCGCGTCGCGGGATAAAATAAGCAAATCTTGTAGCGAAGAAATCGTGGAAACAACCAACCCAACAAACATGGACCGTCATGCTCCTGCAGCTCGTGCAAATAGTCGCTAACTGGCCCGACAGAAATTTTTTAGCGAGAAAAATGACTGGGGTTTCTTATTTGCCTTGGTTTAATATTATAATGTAAATATTGAACTTGTTTAGGAATATAATAAGAACTTAAACATAGATGATGTTGAATAAAAATAAGATAATTTCAATAAATTGTTGGAATAGAAATATAATGTTTACTGCCAAGCAGAAACAATTGTGTGGGCTACAAAGTAACAACAGGCATAAAGAGCTGTAAACGAACTGAGTACAGACGCGATTTGCAACGATATTGACTCACCTAAACTGTAACGATGGTATTGTATAATAAATTTCTACCCAAACACACCTTTTTGAAATAAATATAAAATACGAGTGCAATACAAACTTGTCTTTATTGTGTAAAACTATTTTTAAAATAAAAATACAGTTGGAGCTACTTTCTTTTGCTCCACAAAGCGAAATAGAGGTACGTATACAATAACAGGTGTCTTAAGTCGCACATTTTCTGATTACGGGCTATTTTTGTAGCAAATTGTATATCTGAGGGTTAAGTACTTTCTGTAAAATAACTCGAGATTGGCTTTAGGGTGAAAAACAAGGGCCTTTGTACCGGTTCCCTCCCCCTTCAATTAGAACGGTATTACTCTTTAAGTAGCTGCCAGACGTCGCGACGTTGCGTGGATTTGAGTTTTCTAGTTTTTTGATCTCGCATTTGAGTAATTGCTTTTCTTTGCCGTATAAGTTGTTATCTATACCACTTGTTAACTCTTAAATCATTTGTAGTTACAAAAATAAGGTCTTCAAAGTTTTAAGTGAATATTTTCAAAGATTAACCTTCTGCAGTTCAGACTGCATCGTGCCATTTACAAACATTGACACAAGCATCATAATGATATTCATCTCACGAAGAAACCGACACAACTTTCTGAATAGCAGCAGAACACAGCCTGTTTATTATGCCTGTATGCACTCGAAGATTTAAAAAGTAAAAAACCGCGCGCCGTCAATTTTAAACAATACATTCTCAATATTTGCCATAGGATTACTGTGTTTGTGTTTCCCATACAGCCAAAGCTATAAACTATGGTTTTACTTCTCATAAGCTTAGTTAAGCTCTTCTGTAAAACCATTATTGGACTTCAACTTGGCGTTAGTTGTTTATGGATCAATTTGTACGTTGAGTTAACGTTGTTTTAAAATAAACAAAACATACTGACTTGAGTTTTAGTACAAACTTTGCTATTCCTGAGGCCGTTTACCTATAAGTATGTAAAATATCAAGCTAGAATTTGTAAGTATACTAAAACGAGTGTTATTATAAGTCAATGTGGTTAATGTTCTTAAGTTTTTTTACTACTTTGCAAGAAATAACCCAATATTACTTATTTAGTTTTTTAGCTCTAATATCAATAAAAGGGGATTAACGTTTACATTAGCCAAAACTAAATCAAAAATAGGTATCGCTGTTACTTTACTATGCTTTGTATTAGAAAAAGACAGGTACATTGGTCTCACTAAACTTAGTCCACATCATTGTAAAATTGAACGAAATGCGCTGAGGACTAGCCTAAAATTGCCTTCGCCGATTCATAATGCACGTACAATTTAGTTTGACAGGATATCTTATATCTTATACTATTGATGAGTAAGTGACGGCGATAGTTTTAATTTAGTTTAGAAAGTGTTTTCAGAATCGGAGCCATTCTATAATCTTAGTATTGCCACTTGTAATTAGAATCCCATTCTGCGGTTGACACCGATATTCTCCTTACGTTTGAATATCATATAATTATATGAGAAACAAGTCGACGGATGCATGCGTCCAGTTTTATTAAATGAAGTAGTTGTTTTTTATGGTCCTGAGGACGTTTTACACCTGTGCTCTATACAAGGTCAAGTTTCCTACGTATCTTATCGAACATTTTGATCGCAAGTAGGTACGAATTGTGTTATTTAGGCTGTATCCTGCAAACGAGTTTATAACAAATTCTGGTAGGTTGCAATTTTTAAGTTTCTTAGCGTAGTTAGTTATTTGATTAACTTAATAAACTCCAAAAAATGTTTTTATTATTATTAGAATCTGGTCGGTAATTTAGTTTAGGGGAGGTCACAAAATTGTATTGCACTAGTAACATTTCATATTGAAATAGACTTTCTTTTATACAAACTTTGTATAAAAAAACTTCTCAATGTTAGTGGAATAAATATTACTTATAATCTATTTCATTATTAAAATTTAGCGGCATACAAACGAATATGGATACCTACTAATCACTTTGCTTTATACGTCGTAGAGAAGCCGTCTGTGTACATATCTTTTAGATCTTCTGAAGGTTTAATCTCCATTTTCCTGCACAAGCTTGCTAATGTCCGGTTCCGTTTACTCGCAAATATCACACACCTGGTTAACACTAGTATTCACAGTTGCAGCATTTGAATTTCAAACGATGGGATTTAAAATTCATTGCGCTGAACCCGTGTTCAAAGTGGTTATAGGTTCTGATTGCTGTTCCTTATTAGCAAGTGACAATGTATTTAGTTCATAAATATCTCACTTATTATAATATACAAGAGAATCAGATTGACTAAGTTCTGGAAATATAGCATTCGAAATTTGGATAAATACTCCTTTTGGAGACAATTGTTTCAAAACAGATAATGTCTATGAAAAAACAAAAGAAGAGATCTGCATAGCTAACGAATCTGAAGCTACCAATGCCAAGTTATAGTTAGTCGAGTTCTTGGAAGTGAAAAGCACTGATAAGCTAAATTAACCAAGCAACGAACTAATTAGCTTGAAAGCGAAGCGTTGAGTTGAGATAAAACAAAGAAAGGAGTCCCGCGATTGAAAGTTACCGACATAGAATTAGCCTGAATAAACATTAATTAATGAATATTATATTTGGGTTTTCTTAGAGAGACTGACTTTGAAAGTTAAATTCTTGGGCGTTTTAAGTTTTTTTTATTAAGGCAAAACTTTTGAAATAAAGATATCCAATACTTAAAACATACTCCAACAATACCTACAGTAGGTACTTATGTTCAGTCAGACTGCAACGTGCCATATACTAAACGAAGTTGTAGTCAAGAAGATTTTACATTATATTGCTAAAACGTGCTATTGTAAGGTGTAAATCAACAGTAGAACTGCAATAAAGATGTCGAATATGTTAATTAATAGCCGTCTTAGTTTTATTAGTCTGAAGCACATGTTTGATGTGATCCTTATCTAAAGACATCTGAAAGACTGCGTCGGAGCACCTCGTTATCTCCAGGTGACTGATTAAGATGAAAGATTACTTAACAGGTAGATAATTACCGTGAACTATGAACACTATAAAGATTGTAGATATTGTCTTGATCGCAAGATCAAGGAAACATACATATAAACCAGTTTATATACATGTGTTTCTGATTAAAGAGATGCATTAAAATGTTAATAGTCTTAATTAATTGCAGTGAAAGGTCAACTAATTGTACGGGTTTACAGATTTTGGGAAACTGGTTTGTAGAAAATATTGATGAAATTTGTTTAGTGGCCCAAATAAGTGAGCATGCAGTCGTCTTCGTGCAATCAACGTCCAGATTTGGCCAGAAATTCGTGAACTGCCTTCAATTAATAGCTAAGCGACACAATTTTCTGGTGGCTTTTTGCGCTTGTCCAATGCGGTCCGCCATTCCGTAAGTGTCCGGACGGGTTCCCAAAATGGCGCGGGCGGGCGATTCCTGTTCGCGGGAACAAGAAGGAAGCGAGAGAGCAGTCGCGGCCGGCCGCTGTTCCGTGTCACCGTGCTGGGTTGCCAGGCGGAGAAATACTCACAATCCAGCCCGGAATAAGGTTGATGACAGTTTAGAAAGTCGGTGCCTAGAGAAGTGATTGTGCATTAAGTTTAACTTGTTGACTGGATTGCTTAGGTTAGCGCGGATATTGGATTCCTTGTATTGCCAGGTTTGTTGAGCAAAAAAGATTTATCCTGAATTGAAATTAATTGCGGTTTTCGTGTCTCGTTGTCGGTGAATTTTCATTACTATCCCTCTGGATGTAGGCTTGTGTTATTACAATATAACATAAGTTAAGCCTCGTGGCTTAGCGTCTGAATTATTTTTGTCAGTCAGGCGTAGGATGTAAACAGTGGATTACTCGCAAGCCAATCTCGCACCGAATTTGCGGCAAACATTTTTCGCGTGCGTGCCCATAGGCAGTCAAATAGCACCCGTGTGTAGGAAACAAATAGGTATGTCGAATCGTGCGTGTAATACCGCGAAAACACCTAAACCCCATTGGTAAGTGTGTCACGAAGCGATTCTCCCGCCAAAAACAACGGTGTGCCTCCTCGTGACGACAGCATCAAATGGCTGCCGCATGAACATAAATACAGAAAACAACTGTAAAAATAGGAAGGATCGTTTTTGAATATCTGGTATTTATTTGCATAGAGTAGATTCTTTGTTGGTTTTCTGCTATAGCTAAATTGAAAAAATGCACCAGCATGACAAATCAGGATAAAACCGTTAATTTACAAACCTTTCCACTTACATAATCATCACAACAGAAGATGAAATCAATTGTATGTGATTATTTAGGCACCTTAAAACTACCTATCAACTAATCAACAAAAATTACCTTATAAAATATTAGTTTATGTTATATGTTGGTATGATAGTCATCGGCTCAAGTTATTATTAGCTCGATTTAAAACAGTATTCTGTCTAAATTAAGCTATCTCGTGAAGACCTAGTTTTATTGGCAATATCAATATGAGAAACAACACCATAAGCTTACCATCTCCGGCTGCCATATCCACGTAACTTCAAAATAACTTCTGTGTATTGAGCAATGGTCGTGGCCGCTGATGCATGAATTGGCTTTGATTGAACGCAGACGAATTGGGATCATTAACTTTGATGTTATTTCGATCACGTATCAGTTAGTGTATTGGTGTTACGAGCTGAAAATTGCTGGGGATATTCATAAAAGGATATCGTTAGCCTGCTAAATATGATTTTGACCTTTAGCAACTGTTGTATTATAAAAAGCGTTCAGTCTAGAACCTTAAACATTAAGTTGTAAAAAGGCTTTGTGGTTAGTAACTTACTTTCCGTTGTTATTTTGTTCAACTGAGAGTTTATTGCTAGTTTCCAAAGACGTAGGTTATGTTCTTCCGGATCTATTTTTTTATTTCGTCATGTTTTTTTTTATAATGCAGCACCGACGACCTACCTTTTTATACCTATAGCAAAAACCCCACAATTCCTTGGCCTGGTAACAATGTCACTCAATTTCCCGAGCGCCTAGGTAGCCTATTCATTGCCTAGGTTATATCTAGAGCCGTGTTGACACTGCGCCAGCAACTAGAGCGTATCGACTTACCAGAACGACAAGTAAACGGGCGTCACTCTCGGAAACGGTCGAGTAGGTTTCAAAGCGATTATTATATTATATGACTAGGTTATTGAAGCTTGTTCGCTGGTTTTTAGGGCGTTTCAGAATTGATCAGACAATTTTGATGTTACATTAAAGTTTGTTGAGTTTTTGAGTGGCGTTTGATTAATCTTGTTAAAAGGAATTAGACGGATTGGTAAGTTAAATATTTATGGTTATATGCATTCTGTCCTCGATGAAACTCGTTAGGGTTTATGACTAAGCTAGAACTTGAAACCTAGACCAATAGGTAAGTGAATAGGTTCACTACGGGCTACTGACCTATTTCATAACTAGCAACACAACCCAATCCAAGTTTATTTTTCATTAAAACGCAGCATCTTTAACAAAGCCACTGTCTCTACGCTACCCAGTTCAACACAAAGGCCTGTTTTATTATACCCTCCTTATTGTTAACCTAAGAAAAACTGTAGAAAATATATTTCCGAGTCTAGACCGGATGGAATAATACAATTTAAAACAGTTTCCGGTAGGTTTCGGAGCGTTTCGTCGACGCTTTCCGCTAACGACTTCCGCTGGGTTTTTGACGTTTTTAGCAGAATTCTTAGCTTAAGAATTGGTAATTTTAAAAATCGGTATTTTTGCCGTGCAGACCAACGGCAATTTTCTTTACCAAAAAGTCATCATAGTTATAGCACTAGAGACTACCTATTGCAAGTGTTTTTTTTGCTTAATATGAAACTGCACAGTTTATTATAATACAAGTGGCCGCCCATGACTCCGTTCGCGTGGAAGTCGGTTTCCCGTGGGAATGAGAAGTTTTCCCGCGGTAAAAAGTACCCTATGTGTTATTCTGATGTATTTCGTCCAGTAGTTTTTACGTAAAAGAGTAACAAACATCCATACATACTCACAAACTTTCACATTTATAATATTAGTAGGATTACTAATACGATGAGGATTACTGCTATACATTTAAATATAATAAATACATTGTCATTAGGGAATCCGTGGTTCTAATATAACAAAGTCATTCGATTGAAAAATATCGATTATCGATGTAAGAAGTGATTGTTCGCTTCATTTCACATCAATTTAAAATGAAAAGAAATTTGCTTTTCTGCCTACAGCAATAAATAATGCGATTTATTTTCAAAGGAAACTTCTTCTCTTTCCTTAAAGACATCAAGTCGAAACATCGCATCCAAAACTCAAAGGATTGTTAAAAGTTCAATCGTAAATATTCGATACAAAGACAGCCAATATAAAAAAGCTTAATTAAAATCGATTAAAAGCAATAGAATGATCGTAAGAAAGCTGATACTATCATATCCCTTCATAAGACCATATTAAAGAACGCCCACATACCGAGTCCATCGATTATTAACTAAACATCATATCGACAAATCGAATCGATTATCGATTATTACGATACACATATCAAATTACCCTCACATTACTTCCCACTGCGACTGAGATGGCGTCAAAATGACACACCACTATGTAAATTCCTTAATACTAATGTTTAAAATTAAATTTACATATTAACACAGCCCATTATCGTGTTAAAGAGATTTTTATGAGCTAATATGAAATTTCCCAATGATGCCATAAAAAGGTGCTATCAAATGAATTCGTTTTTACGATGTGAGAAAATAACGTTTTCAAGTAAACGCTAGGAAATTCAATGGATATTTAACATATGAATTAGTTAAATTCAAGCCAGAATTATTTAACACCTCGGAGGAATTTGTGAAATTTATTCAAACGGGATGTGTTAACAAAATATTTATGGTTGTATTGAAAATGTTTGTTGAATCTGTTGTAAAGTTTTATTGAAGCTTTTTAAAATGTTATTCTTTTTGTTGCAGGTATGTGGAGGTTCAGGATAATTGATGGTTTGTGCTCGAAGAGTAAAAGTAATTTTTCCAAAATTAATATCGCTGTGGCAATAGGACGGTAACTTTTGTATGTAATGTACAGTCAATCAAAAAACTTGTTTATTTTTTTATAGAAATACAACTCATTACAAAAAAGCTTAATTTCGGTTTTAACATAAATTCCAGTTTAAATACGAGAGCGATGCTCTCCCTTTCCAATGGTAAATTATAAAAAATATATTCCAACACCTAATCTTAAAAAAGTCCCATGTTTAAAAAAATGCTTTCTAAAATTGTCCACATCCTTCTTCAAAATAGTAATACGTTACTTCCGAATGTCCCAGGCCTGGTTATTACTTCCTACAGGACAAATCTCCGTCGACTGACTACCCTGACGTGAACTCATTGAAACAATCACGCGTTGTTAGCCGAATTTGACGGGTTTTCAGGGCTGGCACAGAATTTTCAAGTCTATTTTTAGGGTCATATTAAAGTATCCCATGCTTACGTATATTGATGAGAAGTAGAATATATTCTATTGCTGTTAAATAACCAGTAATGTATGCATCACAAAGTGAATTTGAATAGCAAACAGACGCTTCCAGAACTAAACAGGACATGCAGCACCTACATTTTATTTAAATTTCGAACAGCTTCGCGTGTGGGCGCACTAGTATTTACTCTGACCCTAACACAAATCTCGTAGCCACAGCCCTATCGCAGATCATTTGTACACATCAAGCAGGGTTGTCACAACGATATCATATAGTTAGTTTTATTGAGCGACGGAAGCGGCAAACGACTGGCAGTTCACACGTTTGTAGTCGCTGGCCAAATAGACTGACATGACAGTTTCTTTTTGTCAGTGATGGGATAACCTTACTCCAATGAGGTTTGCTACGACTGAAATATTTCTTATTCGTGGCCAGTGACAAATCTGACAGATCATTTGAAATGAGGTTTATTATCAAGTTTGTATCTCGAATTTTCTGTTCCTTTCTTTCTAGAAGCCTAAGTAAAGCTACCTAGACTTGAAGGTTCCTGGCTAAAGCCGTAAGCAAACTCAATTGTTCCAGAACTGTAAAGCTGATTTAAAAAGTTTACCAATAGGATAAAACGCATGAAACAGTCGTTCTGTTTCGAGCTAATGTTTTTTTCTTCTGTTTTCGGAAAAATAAAACTTTTGTAACGTTCATTCAGTAGGAAAAGTGAGCGATTTTGTTTTCTTACTGTGTTTTACGATTGTGTTAGAAGTATACTTCATAATGACTTATCCCCACATTCAGGCTGTAACTTAAAATTGATTTTCAGTCAAGTTTTGATTGCCTCAAATGTTCATGGAATAGTTTAGTAAACCAAAATGGTTGAACTTAAAAATTAAAAGTAATCTTTCCACTAAAAATCATTCTTCAGATTAGTAACAAGCCAAAACTTTAGGAAAACTACCAAAGTTATGACCGTACCTACATCATAACTCTTATTACTTCCTTACTTTATTACCTACCATTTTAAGTTATGAACACACGTTGTACTCCTGTGCATATTTGTATTCTTCTTGGTCATCGTTTGAATTAAAATTCAAGTCACAAACCCATTGAATGTGATGTTGATATTCATAATGCGATGGTGCCAATGGGGCGCGGTTTGGACCCATGAAAGACACCGCGCTACGTTTCCTGGTCACAAAGTGTATTGCGGTCAAATTGGTTTACAATTTTGGATCTACTGACCTATTGGGTGGTAAAGAAGGTTAAGGACAAGAGTATTCTTGGAGTAAAAAAAGAAGAAGGATTCGAATTTCAAACTTCATATTTTTTCATTTACAATGATTTGAAGATTAGTCACTGGGTACGCATAAAAAACCGTTAGTACCTCTGTTTTTATTCTTGTACTCCTGTAAAATAGCCTCCATAAATCGTAATTGCGAAATCGTGACGTCACCCAGCACGCAGTTGACAATGCAGGACGCACTCACGCGCAACACTAGCCAGATTGATCACCGCTGTTGAGGGCTTGACCTGCGCAAGATTCGTTCACGTTCATACGTATAGGACTCGGGACAGTGCTCGGTTTGAACTTTGAGTTTCTGGGTTTATGTTGCAAAAGTATTTTTTATTTTGTTAATGTTTCGGTAGTTTAACAAATGTAGATTAAGAAAGTAGACGTTCTAAAGAAGATAATGATTTGATAATGCCTCAAAACTGCAGGTAAAGTTATGGGATATTTTCCATTATAATTTGCTTTTACTTCAATCACTTTCTAAAGCTGTTTGAGTGGAATAAGCATGCTATTTACTTCAACTTACTGATTAACTATTAAAAACAGTAGCAAATGAACCCTAACCACATCGCTAAACACTTGAACTATTACAAAAGCTAATTAAAAGTTATTTTCACAATTAATAGAAAATCTTAACCTGTGAGGTGAGGCGTGATATATCGCTGTAATTAACCCTAAACAGGGTATAAATAGCTGAACGTATTCAATGAACATGACCTAAGACTTGTAGAAATGGTCAAATGGGTGCGGCGTGGAATATTGAACTTAAGATATTTACTTGATTTTAAATGTAATTATTTGCATCTATAAGTACCTAGGAGCTGATTTACTGCTGTAAAAGTTCATTAGTAGCCTTTTCATGTAACATAGTTTAAAACATGATAATATTTTAAGGTGATCGATAGTACTCTATCATACATCACTATTCAGATTTCACCCAAATTTTGTATATGTTTCACATGTCACCCAGAATCGTAAAACATATGGGTAAGTGGCAAAACGATACCAACGGGTTAATTCTCGTTAGGAACTTCGACTACTTTACTCCGACTGTCATTTCATTCAAAAACTGTATCAATCACGACTAAAACGACGTTAAAGTACAATGTCGTTTCATTTTGTTAGCATCGGTGTCTTTGTTTACCAGCCTATCTTCACCAACATCATATTCGATTAACAAAAGCCGAGTTTGCCAGTCGAGTCTGTAGATAACCTATTTAAAATGTTATTTAATTTGTCACAGGGAAACTTGGTAGTTAGCTCCAACAACTAACTTAACCGGGAACTCGGAGTTAAAGTTCTAATAGAAACGGTAGTTCAATTGTGCTGGGTAATTTTAATTTTATTTTAATTGGCGGTGGTGGTTTTATTTTCTCGTAATTTCTGGTTTGAAAATAATTCTATAATAGAGTTAAAAACTTTTTATATAGGTTTTTTACAATCTATAATCATCTTTGATTAGGTAGGTATCTCTAATTTTTTAAATTAGGTAATGATGCAATTGTAAATCAAATCAAAATCCAGTAGTTTTGTCGATTAAGAGTATCGATAAAGTTTATTAGGTGGTTGAAATTAGAATAAGAAAGCGTCTGGCCTTTATTTGAGTTTAGCAATAAATCTTAGTAACAACCGGGAGATTGACCAGCCTCCTACTTAAGGTCAAGGTACAGTATTATAATCATAATACCCTAACAAAGTTCTGCGTGCGAGGCCCTATCAAAAATATTTTATTTAAATAAAAACAATATTGCCAATAAAATAAGTTTTTTTTTCAAACTGCAGCTTTCATTCTTACGCACAACCTATAAGAAAAATATGTCCCAATTAAATACGATGTTTTCATATTTTTATCATGAAATACTTATCTCTGGAAGCTTACGAAGTATTATTAGATGAAATGCAGTTTTATATGGTTCTCAAGAACGTTATAGTTGAGTCTGACTTGGCTTTACTTTTATCGCTAGGTGAGCTCGCAACATTACCGAATTAATAATTGCCAAACTATCCGCAGCAATACATTATATATAACTTTATTTAACGATCATTTGTTGACTAATATCTATAAATAAATACATAAACCCGTGCATTATAATCGTTATCTGCAGTAATATCGGAGGTGCGATAATAATAAACAGCAATTGTGCGAATAATTGCTAAACACTTAAATCAATAAATCCAATATTACGTGATTTGAATCACGTATTATTTTATATACCTAATTAATTTTGTTTATTTAAAGCCGTTAAAATTACATTTTTACTGAAAATTCAATAAAATATCCACTATTATGTCCGACACATCTTGATTTTATATCTGTCTAAGCTTTTAAATATAACTGAGAACTTCTTAGCCCTAGCATACAACTACATTCTCTAAATTGAAATAGGAGGCTACATATCTAAAGTCTAGTCCAAAAGGCTTCTTCTTTATGCTGCATGAGTCTACAGGCCGTGGTAACCTACAAGTTGACCAACCGCTTGTATTTAACATAAAAATACAAAAAAAACCGTTGATGTTACCATATACGAATGTTTGACGTCGTGTTAACACAAGCACGTCCTTATTACGTAATTTGACTTTGATATACACTCGCTTTGATACAATTACGATTTATCCAGTTTTTCCGGCGACTACCCACATCGACGAACGCGAGATTCCGCTTATTCCCTTTGATCTTAACTGGAGGGTTGGAATAATCCCGCGGGAGCAGAAAGATATAAGAATTGTTTCGTCTCGTATTTAGATTTTTGTTTGTGGATGTACCTACGGGACGTGAGTATAATGCTTTTGTAAATCAGGATTTGACTTTAAATATGAATCACTGTTTTGTTAAATTGAATTCTCGGTTTGAAGTTATAGCTATTGGTAAATTTGACGTATTTTGTCTATAAAGTTTTGATTGATAACGCACGTAAATTCAATAAATATCAATGATTGATTGATAAGGTTCTTACGTGAACAAAACGTGAAGACAACATAATTATCAATAACAAAAAAAATATCCTTGTTTAATAAAAACCGAATAGCACAATAATAAGTAGCACTTAAAGATAATGACAGGTTATTAAAGATATTGCTGTCATGGATTCGATCGATTACGTTGCAAATCAATCGATAGATCATTTTGATTGTTGCGTGGCGTAAGCGCAGCTTATGCTCTATCACGAATTTGTTTTACTGTCAGGGGCCAAACGCAGTTAAACATGGTCTTGAGTGGCAACTTACTATTGGAAACTATTGCCTATTACTTACTGCGGGATTGCATTGTAATCCTTTGTTGAAATATCGATGTTTGCAATTTATTGATTAGTTGGTTTTGTTGTCTACTGGTTTAGCTTAGATTTATAGAAAACATGTAGAAAATTACTTTGTACAATCTTTTTTGCTGAACTAGTTACGTTTGATATCTACATGATAAATGCAGTATACTATACGTGTCTTTTACTTTTTCGATCAAAATTGTTAAATAGTTTTATTGCTTTTTACGTAAGAATCTCTTATGCATGTGATTTCATCAGTTAAAACAATCATATCTTTGCCGGTATTGCACTTTTGCTTGCGGCAAACTTCAGTATTGTATTTTATTATTAAATATTGTAATGGGCAATCATTACATAGATCGCTTGTTGAGTAACCAAGCATTTTACCTACATAAAGATGCCTATTTGAGAACTAGAATTGTTTTATCGAAATCCAACCAAAACTTGGTCTAAAAGTAAGGAACATGTTTTCATTTAGCAAGTGGAATTCTAATGTTTTTTTTGAATAAAGCCGTATACCTACATATTATGTTTATGAATTTCGTTAAAAAAAAATAACTTATAATTTTAACAGCTACCTTTACCTGTTTTGTTTAGTTAATGTTATAATGTTGTCAAGGTTTTAATCACAAAGTTTTGTATTAAAATTCATTTGCAATTTATTTACTTTTTATTATTAGTGTTAGCCTTAAACCTTTACATTTTTGAGAGGTTTTACGATCAGTCCCCGACCGTCCGGGCACAGGGCTCGCGTGGGCTCACTTTATTCATCATTTTACAACTCTTGCGCCGGTTTTGATTTCTCTATGTAAAAGTTAGTACTTTCAATTCTGTCTTTATGGTCTCTTTTAATTCGATTCTCGGGAAGTTTAGCCTTATAAGTCGGTTTACAATTTGTAAGGCTGTTTATAGGTTATAATTATTTTTAGATTGATGGGGAGTAAAATTGTTTTAGATATGTTCTGCTAACTAGAGCTTGGATATTAAAAAGATGAGCGAGCGATATTTCATAAGTTTTATTGATATATTGGGTTACTTCTTTGAAGATCATCTTACGTTAGATTTTCAGCTGTTGAAATAATTCGGTCAAAGCTGTAAGTTTGGGCTGTCACTACATAAGATTTCTTGTAGTACAAGCGATAAAGTTCCTGGTTTATAACTTTTAGGCGGAAATCGCCTGCACGCCTTCATAAAGCTATACTGCAAGGCGTATTTCACTCTTAATTCTTAGCAAACAAATCTAAGCTATGTATTTATTTACTATGTTATAGACGTGTCATTCATAAAGAGGACGTTTCTTACCAGAAAGCTTGCAGAATAGGTATTTTTACCAAACTCTAAAAACAATACCAGCAAATTAGAGACCCTCATTTAGTTATGAAAGATCGACGTGCATTTTACACCAAAAAGTGTTCAAACGCGTACTTTATGGACTGTGCTTCCGTTAGTAGCGTTATGTTGTTACAGGAAGGAAAATGACTAGACATTCCCCCTAAGCAAGGAATTCGGGTAGCTTCTTAAATACTTGACACGTCCATGCTTTTAATTTACTTTTTACTGAGATAATAAAGCGGCGACTGACGCGAAGTTTCTTTAATTTCGCTTTTGTTGGTCTGTTATCTGTCTTGCACAAAGAAGTTTTTTAAAAAAAATAAGTATTAAGTTAAAACAGATATTAACCAACATAATATTAGTAAAATTTTGTTGTTAATTTTAAAACTCGCAGCTTCTTATCAAAATCTTAAACTCTCGCATCATTCTTTAACTACCGTCACTTAACATAACTATGCTAAATCCACAATATTTCGACTGCTAAGTTTAAAATAAAACTTGTAGCACCAACGTGTTTATGGATAAGTTCGCATACTGTCAGGTTCTCGTTGCCTTATAAGGCGTTCCAGCATTTTTCGCGCTATAAGAGAAAGTTTTTGTTCGAAGCCCCCACTCCGGCGCATTTGCATATACTTTGCATAGTTTGTTGTGCAGTTTTCACGGTGTGTCCTGAATATATTGCACTCTTTGTAATTTATAAGAAGTGTGGACTTTTTGTTGGCGCGCTCTTCTTTTATTTAGAAGAGGTTATACTATTATGAATTCGTTACGTTTATTTTTTATACTTTTACGCCTTAATTCATAATTGCATTTTAAATCCTTTTACGTTTTGTCTTTGTCAGTTATTAAAGCTGATACATAAAAGTTTAATAAACAGTACACATTTTAAAATAAAAAATATTGTTTACGCATATTTATAAGGCTGTATTTATTTATTTTTTGTTTTTTTTTCGTTTCTATCACCGGTCATTGTTGTTCTAAGGATGTATACCTCTACGGTTCATTAAAGGAATTGTTGATAATTAAAAGCTATTGTATAATATTGACTTGTCAGCATAACAGTGTGATAGTATAATATCATCTTTGTAGGCTGTGTGCGTTTATTTAGTTTTCCTTTATGAATACGAGATGACTATTGCATCCTGATTTGAATACCTAATTAAATATTGAAAAAGAGTTTTTAAACACTTAGTCAAGACCATCAAGACTTACAAAATAGTAGACGTCTAATATTTCTATTTTCTTTTACATACAAGGTATTTTTAAAGTGTATTTAAATAAGCACGAGAAATGCAGTTCTTAGAAGTGTCTTGCATCATCTCACCAGCATATACCTGCAATGTGTCATAACAGGAAAATGTAACTATCTACATCGTCTTAACTCTTTAAAAAAGTCCACAGATGAACCTAAATACTCAAACTTTTGAAGAAATAAATAATATTGAAGTTAGTAGATAACCACTATGTGTTTCAGTGATAAAATTAGATACGTAGTGATACTGTTAAGGCAATGCGTTAAAACAATTTTACTCCTAGCTGTCCGTCTGTAATTTTATTCCTATTATGATAAACAAAAAAGTAATAACTAAGAATGTTGTGTTTCTTTGGGTTCTCGCACATATCCTATCACATATCACAATCGCAATAATCAATAGAGGTTGGTTAGTTAAATTATATCGACTGCCATGCGTAGGTACCTATGTAGATATGGTACAAGGTCATTCTTTATCTATCATGATAATTTATAAACTTCAGATCCGTTTTGGTATATTTCGATTTCATAAACAGTTATTATGCATTGAAATTCTTGCCCGCTTGTTTACATTCTTGAATTATCCACTCTTTTACTTAAAAGCCAAGTTTCGTGACACGAACTGTACAATAATTGTGCTTGTACTCATCCCTTGTCCCTTATTCTGTGATAAAGGTAGTTCGCGTCCTCTACCTTGTTGAGTGTCCCTTATCACGTGACTTGTCATCTTGCCATTGTGAACTTAATGACGCCAGCCCTTATTCGCACCTGTGTTAATCAGAGTAAGAATGAAAAGGTTACTTGTGTTATTTTAGTATTAAATGAAGTCTTTTAGTTACTTGCGGTAAAGGTAAAAGGTTGGTAGAAATAACTTTGGGTAGCTATGAGCTTGGTAGTTCTTCATTATCTAATTGAGTGATGAATATATACCTTAAAACCCCGAAAACGGTTGGTAGAAAATTCTGGCTTTCGTGCATATGGATTATGGTCATCTGGATTTTGGGCTTTAGATTTCGTGTGTGAACTCATTCTTCTGGATTCTAAAACGTCGTACATAAATAAATGGGCAAATGAAATTCTGTGTTGCGATTATATGGCAAAAAAAACTTTGGAATTAAAAAAAACGGGATTATTTATATTCGGAATATAACAATTCGGGATTAAGATAGGTTACCTATACCTACGCACCGCACCGAGCCGCACATAGATCAATGCATGTAACAAAATCTATTCTATAGCATCCCAATACTTGGTGCGTCGAAAGAGCACGCACCACGGTTATAAGCGAATTTTTAAAAGGCACCAACAAATCGTTTTCATCAAAGCTATTTTCAATAAAAGCTTGCATTGAAATCAAACCCAAAGACTACAAGTAAGTATCTACTTAAAGTTAAACTCATAAATATATTTTATGAACATAATTTCCAATTATTAATTTAATATTCTATCAAACCCAGCTTGATGAAGTTTCCCCTCAAGATTAGCATTTTCGTCGTTGCATCGCTTATGTAGGGTAGTTGTAAATTACCTTAACATTTACTTAGCTAACTTGTCTAGAAGCAAACTAATTGATGCATGGTTTCACTGTGGTTGCCACCAAATGAGTTTGTTAACTTAGGAAACGATATTTCATAGTGAAAGTTAACTGCGTATTTCTTCAGTTATTGCTTGGGAGGATAAGTTTAGCTGGAAATTAAGACGTTTATGGTATTTAAATTAGGTACCTATGTTCTGAAGCAGTAATTACAATATGTTGTTAAATAAATCTTTTATATGGCAGAAGGCTTTTGTTCAGTTATATAAATCAGGTGTTAAGTCGTCTTGAGTAGGTAATAGTAGTTTTGAATTTCTCTTAGTTCAGGTATAGGTAACTAAGTAGGTGCTTTCCTAGTTTTGTGTATAACCCATAACTTAAGTCAATTTTAGTCTTTAGGTTCTCTAGTTATAAAAGTAATAAACCCGTTTATAATTGAATAATATTTAAACTTAAGTCCTTGCAAAACTATTTTCTATTCAGTTAAACTCTAAACTCAAAAAAGTCACCGAAGGTAAAAACCTCCTACTGAAAGATAGTTCCTGCCAATCCACCAATCACAGAAGCGTAACAACAAAGGTATTCGACCTTGTGTGACTTTGCTTTGCGGTTAGGACAAAACGATTAAAAACCTATTTCAATAAGGCCCAATTGCAGGGAACGTTTTAACCTCGGGTTAGCTTCGGGTTAGCTAACTCAGGTTTAAATGGCGCCACCATCGATTGTAACTACTTCTTATTACAATCGATGGTGGCGCCAATTAAATCTGAGTTAGCTAACCCGAGGTTAAAACGTTCCCTGCAATTGGGCCTAAGAGTAAAATTGGTTTTTTACTCATTTCTGCAACATTTCTATTGCTGCTCTGTTCCTATAAGTCTTAGCGTGACGTTATGCCTATAACCTCTAGCTTTTCTTAATAAATAGACTATTCAGGACATACATATCTTTCAATAGTTCCTGAGATTACCACGTACAAACAAACCCACTCTTTCAGCCTTATAATCTTAGTAGGAACATGACGGAACTAAGATCAAAACCTCTAAAATTAGTTTTTTACCCATTTCTGCAACATTTCTATTGCTGCTCCGTTTCTATAAGTCGTAGCGTGACGTTATGCCTATTGCCTCTGGCTTTCCTCAATAAATAGACTATTCAGCACATAAATATTTTTCAATAGTTCCTGAGATTACCGCGTACAAACAAACCCACTCTTTCAGCCTTATAATATTAGTAGGAACATGACGGAACTAAGATCCGAAAATCAAAACCCCATGTCAAATCCTTCCTGTGGTACCACACTCGCCGATCTGCCATCGATTTTCTGATCCTGGCTAGATTCCAGTGACTCTTTCTTGCTTAATTTATTTGCAAGTCCGCAGTATCGGATTGCATTTGTATGGCAACGTTGAAGCTACGTGTATGGTTACAATCTGAATTGGTTTATTTTTTAAAAAGGGTTCAGTTATTTAAAAGCTCCCGGCTTAGTTGCATTGTTTGTTACTTTTTGTTTGAAAGGAATTGCTTTCGTGTGGATTAGTAGAAGGTTTTTTTAAAAAAATCGTGTGATCATAAAAAAAACTGGTTTAAACCGAGTCGGATGTGTAGGCTAGTAGGATATCGAGTTTATTTATAGGCAGCTGTATTATTAAATAACTGTGTATTTTATAGTTTTTGGATCATCCAAGGAATTGATGCTGTTAATACAAATTTGGTTTTCCACGCTCATTAGACAGACGGAAAAAGTAATCTCAAAAGGGTTCCCTCTTTCCTTTTCAGTACAAATCCTAAAAAAGTTATCCGTTACCCGTTTTGCATCGAAAGACGGTTCTAACAACTTCTAACATCAATACTAATAGATGCGATATTGTTCAACAAAGTTCCACTAAGGGTGTGGATATTTATTTATAGGTATCGTACCTCCTTGTGGGTAATCGGCCATTAAAACTTTTGTGACCGATCGCCGGTTCCCAAACTTTGTACCTGCAGGTACCGAGGTGAGCACGGGAGGTTGTCGACATCGAAAAGTTTAGTAGCGGTAATGATAAGCTGTATATCGTAAATGAATAAGAAGCTTTTAATAACTAATATTATGAGGCTTATCAGAAAATCTTGATTGGACAATTTAACAAGCATGATACTTTATGAACTTTTTTTTTACAATGGCGGTTTTTTTGTTATATGTTCGCCATCTATTGATGAATAAACTCCAAAATGCTAGGACGTTGCTCCGAAAATTTACTTTTTGGACTTTTATTTTGAGATCGATCTTCATCCACTAAGTTTTTATTTATACGGTGATGCTCAAAGTCATGATAATTTATCAATTATAAATTGAATTTTAGTTTTTTCCATAATACTTCCATTTCGTTGACTGTTTCGTCCAAGACAACGAAGGCTTAGACGTCGCGTCGCCGCCCTGGGATGAAAAGTTAGTTGGAGGCCGCATCTTAGCACCCTCTGGGGAGGCTCTCATCGCAAACTCTGGCGCATTACAGATATCGATTGTCGAATATTATAATAACGTGCAGATATAGGTTATTTTTAGTCTTATTAACTATTTATGTAACCTTTTTTGTTAATTTGTGTAAAAACTTTCTGTATTAATATTTTCTAAATTGATAAAAACATAACAAAAGTGTTTGCTAAATTTTAAGAAAGTAGAAAGAATTATTAATTTTGATATCACACAAAAACATAATTTTACCATACAAATAGCCTTAAATTAGTCATAAGAATAACAATTAATTAATATTTTTAACGTGACCTACTGATTTGTAATAAAATCGCCATTTTGCCCCGAACCGCATCAAATAAGTGGCCTAGTTCCAATATTTATTTATATTGGATCTTTAAAATCAAATAAATATCCAAAACAACATGAATTTGCTTTCTTCTCGACGGTTATTTTAAGGTTTTTTTATATTAATGGCACCTGTTTTGCTGTTTCTTTTGTTAAAAGGTGTAATGCAGCGATTCTCAAAGTCTCAAATCTGTACAATCTCGGTATTTTTCATAATAACATGCTACTGTGAACAGTAACCAATTTATAATGGTCGGTATCCGTTTCTACGGAAAATAGAAAATGATTGCGGCACGATCACGAATAACTTAAAAAAATACTCGAGCTTATTCTTTAAAAAAAAAGTACGGTAAAGCTAATACTTATATATTAAAATAATTTGAGTTCGACATACATTTCAAAGCCATACTTAAAGCTGCTAAACGTTTCACAAACCTTTTTTTTCATATGATTCACACCCATGTTTTATTTTGTCTTCCAATTTTAACTGCATAACACCAACCTCTAAACACGTTCGTTGTGTTATACGTCCAATTATCAAACCCCTTTTTTCCTCAAATGCAAAGCTATCAAACGCGTTTTCCATATTCAACCCACTGCCTAAATCACCTTAACTCTTAAATACCGCCCACTTTGAGTACCACTGGTGTCTCGAATTAAAAACATCGCCACTTTTAAGTGCTTACAGGAGACAAGTTGCTATATAAGGACTCTCTTTAAGATAAATGTTTTCCAGAGTTATTACAACCGCAGTTTTCTTCATTCTCAAAGGATTTAAATCTCATTGAAGTGAAAGGATTTTGCTTTGGAAATAATATCTCTGGCGCTAATGGCGTTTGTATAATTAAGGCTTTTATATGGAAAAGTGTTTCGTCTTCCCTTTTACAGTTTACTTCATAAAATATGAATTTTGTTTAAATGCGTTGTAATCTTTATTTTCTCTTTTACAGGTACGTAGCGATGTGTTTCTCCTACTATTAGGTGATGTAACGTAAGTTAACGTTTTAAAGTTGAAAAATGCATGTAAATTTTTCTTTCACTTGCTAGAAGTAGAGATGGGCCGATATGGTTAGAAACTTGTCGACTAGTCGATTGCGAACTAATCGACAAAGACGATCGGTGCTATCGGTAGATTTCGGATGTTATCGGGAGCATTCGTGGCGCTTCGTTTCTAGCGCAGTCAACAAGCATTTGACAAAAACATTGAGGTGACATGTTTAGTTCTTAACAATTCTTTAATAAGAAATCCCGTTGATTGAGATGATATATTAAGTTCCTGGACCTTTAGACATATTTTATTTATTTCTCTAGACTAACACATAATTTTTTTCAACGCTAGGCATAACTTATTGGTGTAGTATATTGGAGACTGGCTTTTACCCGCGCGGATTCCCACGCGAATTAAAAGTAAAACGCATTCCTCTGTACTATGTAATTAAACATGTAAACTTTACTCTTGAATCACTTTATCTATTAAAAAAACCGCATTAAAATCCGTTGCGTATTTTTAAAGATTTAAGCATACAAAGCGACTTTGTTTTATACTATGTAGTGATAACCTAAGTCGTATGTACTAGGTGGTATTTTTGATATAAGTTTATTAGTTTTGACTAAATCGATGCAGATAAGTCACCCTTTTCGCCTAGTCCATTGGTTTCTGGAATACATCAACACTACTCATTATTAAGGTACTTAAGTCCAGTAGTAATTCATCCTCCCAATTAATTGCCATACTCTCATCAATATCATAGCCTATAGATTAAACGTATTGTTTCTACGTACGCCATAGGATTCGCGATTGTCTCCCCGTGAATAGCATACAACAATAGCTAGTTATGTCCACTTAGAGGTGTTATGGCTGCTATAAACCGAGACATAGGAAATGACGTCATCGTATATGAATAAAGGCGGTTGTGAATTTTGAAGTTTTTTAAATATAGAAGGAAGTTTTGGCTAACAGAGAACGATGTTGTGAGTTTCGGGTTTCGTTTAAAGTTATTCGATTGGTTTCGTAATGATTACACGTTCAGTTAAAATTTTGAAAGAATTTTGATCCTACTACTTTGGGCGTACTTCCTACTAATATTATAAACGTGAAAGTTTGTGACTATGTATGGATGTATGGATGATTGTTACTCTTTCACGTAAAAACTATTGGACGGATTTGGATGAAACTTTGCAGTTATATAGGTTATACATCAGAATAACACAAAGGGTACTTTTTAACGTGGGAAAACATCTCATTCCCACGGGAAACCGACTTCCACGCGAACGGAGTCGCGGGCGGCCACAAGTCCTCTATAAAAGTTTGATTTACAGTTACAACCATATTTTTAAGTATACTCAATTTGTATGTTTCTATTATTCTCACCAGCCCATCAAGCTGTGCAGTTCTGAAACATCACCAAGTTAAGTGACGTCTTTGGCCGCCATTTCTGACTTAGTCGTAAACTTTACTTCTCTCTGATTACATACTTAGGAGCTGTACTAGAAACTAAAAACTGCAGTATAGAACTTTATGTTTATAGTCATAATACTCAATATTATATTTTCGTTTTACAATTTAAGTGAGATTGTTGCAATTTGTTATTTAAAACAAACATGTTTTAATAATGGTGCAGGATGTCCCAGTAGTAATTCCATAGTTTATGCAAGTTCGTAGTAGTATTTAACTGTGATTTACGGTTTCTCATCATTATTATTTTTATGATTTCTATGTAAGACATATAAAATATGATGATAACTATCATATTAAAATAGGAATGTATTAAAAAATAAAAGATATAGTTACCAAAATAGTTTATCGCACTATAATTATGAACGATTATATAATACTAGTGGCCGCCCGCGACTCGGTTTGCATGAAAGTCGGTTTCCCGTGGGAATGAAAAGTTTTCCCGCGGTAAAAAGTACCCTAAGTGTTATTCTGATGCATAACCTATATTACTGTAAAGTTTCATCTAAATCCGTCCAGTAGTTTTATGTGAAAAAGTAACAAAGATCCTTACATCCATACATACTCATAAACTTTCACATTTATAATATTAGTAGGATTAGAACGATCTAATTATTTATACAAATAGAACCACCTCCAACCTCTCCCATTGGAAATCCAAAGCTCATTGCAAACCTGCGTCCGGAATAGATAAATACCTACTTCCGTAATTGTAATATCTATCGTTATTCCGTTTGTCTGTCTGTCTGACTGACGTTCTTAGATCATTACCGTGGTGAAATCGTTGCTGAGTGCGTTTGTGGTCACATTTTGAAGAGACATGCGATGGTTGTTTATTTACTGGGTTTTTAGTGATGTTCTAGAATGTTGTCGATAGAATAATTTGTTTGCAAAAAATATATTTTTAAACTTTTTGTCATAAAAAAATATTGGGATAAATTTTTAGTGTTGAAGCGTAAACGTTAAGTATGAGTAGATACCTACCTACTTTTGTTTCTTTTGTATATCATTTAAATTATATTACTTAATGACGAACAATGTAAGTAAATAAACTGCTATTTCGATATAAGTTATAAAAAACAACCGACAACATAGTTCAACTATCGATATCAAGACTGGCGATAATTTCCCATCCCTGTTAAAACCAAAGCGGGTATATTATTGGGTGTGCAAGCGCAGCTTTCTGGTATCAAAACTATTCCGTTTGTGACTTTCTCCCGCCAGATTTTATGCAGTTTGCGTAGTTAATAGTTACAATTAGCGTACTAATCGAATTAAGTTTATTAGTTTGGTAAAATTATAAGTCAAAGTTCTAGTTTTTAAAACCACAGGGACAAAGTGACAGACAGACATACAGACAACGCTTGGGTTTTGGTTTAAGTTAATATAATTAGGTGTTCTTTAACAAGCTACTGTAAGGTTATAATGTAATTTAATTTATTATAATTAATTAATTTGCTTATGATTTTTATTGAAAAATGTTTGTTATCTTCGATTCGATCATTATTGAGAGTGGCTTGCACAAATTGAGTTACTTGCATTATTTTGGCAACTCTTTTTAAATAGTTCATGTTTTATTTTTAAAAATATTTACAGAGTATCAAATTATTCTAACCTATTTATGCATTGCTTGTGTTTTGTTTACAACTAAATACTACCGCAGTCCATCCTTAGTGCCTCTCCTAATAAACAATGGACATCATTCAATTATAGTAATTATACGAGACTTATGAGCTTAAGTTGTTGGTGGTCTTGATATGGATCGACTATGCTGAAATAATCACTGTATAGCATAAAATTAGGTGCCTTTATCCGTTATTTATCTAGTTGTTGTAAAAAACATAACCTTACTTAGAATTAAAAATTCTAGCAGAAATTGATTCAAACGGACTCGAATTCGATTGAACGATTCCCTTAATTTAGATTTCAGAATATTATGTGCTGCAAAGGCATTTTCATCACACAATTAAAAGAATAGTTTACTTTGCAATCCCTTTACCTTTACCTTATTAACCTTATAATCCTTAACCCTTTACCTATGTGTTTACGAGAGAGGCGTGTTCCTTTTTTTAAATATCGCTCGACGCAGTAACGCAGCAATGTGATGAATTCACACTTTACACAAAATGTACTCTAACTGAAATCACGTTATATTATTGACGACAGATCTAGCTAGCATAATATCTCACTTCTTACTTACTTTCATTAAGTAATATACTGTATCGAAACTCATTTTCCTTTGCGCGTCATTTTCTTCAACCTACCCGCATTATCCAAGAATATAAGACTCCTTATCCTCATCAGCGAGCTTGTGTAATCTATATGGTAATTTTGTTTTGACATGCATGGATTTTTCGACGTGCCAACGACGTAAGCATCGTATCATAATATTGTAAGTAGGTACATTGTTATTATTGCAAAATGTACTTTATTATGAAGCGCGGTGTAATGTTGTGAATGCTAAAGATATTTCAAATTCATACTCACAGACTAGTATTTATATACCTTCGCGTTGTTAACTTGCTAATGGAAACTAAACCTACGTATTTTTTATATGCAACATCTCTTCTTACAAATTCATTAATACACATTTTTAAAGGTTGTTACAAATTTTATACTAAAGCAAGAAATCACAACAGAAAATAGAAATAAGAGAAAAAAAACTTGTAAATACATAATGTATTGAAGTATTAAATGTTCGTTTTCTATCTTTAAATATTTTCCCCCATATCCTATGAGTGATGGGTCTAATGCTAAGTACAATTTATAAATAACGAGAAAGTAACTTAGTCTCATGTATTTTTCTACTCAAACAAAACACCTGGAAAAACATCTTGTACATCTAAAGTAGACATATTCCACTCATGTTTACATTACACTGCGTATGTCTGTCGTATAAATAACCGAATAAACGCCAATAACAATAATATCTGTGCGTTATTTATGTTTGCGCGGGAAAAGTGACACCTGTCAGCTGTCAGACGCACCGAACATGGCGCCGAGCGTGCGAGCACCAATATCAATATTGACTGATAATACGATAAACATAGCGGTAAAATGCATTCGTGTAAACTATCATCTTAGTGAGGAAGTTTTTGTTAGGTTATAATTCAAAGAAAATAAACTTAAACATGATGTTTGATATTAAACGTGCTGTACGTACGTATCGTCTGCAATCTTTTCTTGAGATAGGTTACGATATGCATGACGTCATTTACTTTGTTTATTTAGTAGATGTGCTTTCAAAAACGTAATAATAATGGGTTTTCTTAGCCAATATACTTAGGTGCATTGAACCGGTAAACTTCTTGGCAAGATAACTTAAAGCTTTTGTAAAAAAGTTTCAGCAAGTTCTTCAGCAAAGAAAATATAAGTTTTGATACAGTTTATTTACCTTCTATTTGCAAATAATTCTTAATTAACTACTTAAGTCATTCAACTTTCATTCCTACGTCGATTTTTGCTTTCCTCATATTTGACTCTACTAACTTTTCCCTCAAACATGTAACAAATTTTTTATTCCACTTTAAAAAGGTTTCAATTTTATGCGTACCGTACAGTTTCACGAATTTCTAAAGTTGGTACGATATTGATTGCAATGTCACCTTTACAGAAGATAACAGCAAGTGCTTAGTTATGTACCAACACAAGAAATGTAGTACCAACATGTAGAGATAAAGGGGCATTCACCTTTTCTTAAGTAAAAGCACTCATCGTGTAGGATAGAGAGATGATCGCTCGATATCATATTTTAAACATGTAAGTACGTATACATAGATGTTATTTAGAAGATCTAATTAGGAGGGCAAGGCATACAATATGGTTAAGCATGTACTGTACGATATTTAAAGCTTGTTCTTCGTTTATGTTACGGTATGAAATTAAAAGGTAATTATAAATGTCGATCCCATTTATTAAATTGTATGATGAAAGAGTTATTTAAGTTTTAATTAAATACAAATACAAGCTTGTTGCAATTTCCAAGTTTTAGTATATATGCATTTAGAAAACACTCTAAGGTTATACAATGCGTTACTAAAATAAGGCATACATAAATATGTATAAACTTTTGGATACTTAACTTAGATCAGTAAATTATTCTTGTGATGGAAACCTTTGTGATAATAGTTATAGGGTAATGATTAAGGATTGTGTAAAGTTACTTTATTTTTCTGTTGAGACTTAACTCCCACTACATCTACATTTTATGATGACAAATATTCTATTAAGTCAATTCAATTATGTATGTTTAGCAAAATTAATCAAAATTGTATGTATTCACTATCAGGAATTCTATAGTCCCAAATAATTAATCTTGTTCAGTCACTTAATTAAAACGCTTCAGACTTCTTGGTTATTTTGATGAACTTTGACCTCGCAAAAATTTATATTTTTTATCTGTTACTACGTAATATTGTCAAATTGATAAACTTCAGGGCAAAACTAAGTATATTTTCAAACGACGGACCTTGACTTTAAACATAATAATATTAAATCTTATAATACTATCTCAAGAAAAACACCTTCAAATTACTTTCATTCCAAACCCAATAATATTCTATTCTCACCTTTCTTTTTCTTTTTCTTTCTTTGCAAACACCCTGTATCATAAAACTAGCGCTGTCCCACAAGTACCTGTGTACAGTCGGATTGAAAATTAGCATGAAGCTGCAGTAGGTAGGTGCTCGAGACAAATAGTGGTAGTTTCCACCCCCTCCAGACGCGTGTAAGTGGTAGGTACTGTGAAGTACACAAGTTGTGTAGAATTTTAAGTGTGCGAGTGGTTATAGAATAACAATATATAAAGTACTCAAACAGTCAGGCGGTGGAAGATTTATGATATTAGTCACTCATATTTCAATGCAAAATATAGAAATGTATTTTTATATTTTTGGTCACATTCATTAGAGTATGGACAATAAAAATAAAAAGTCTGCAATCGTCAAATGAAAACATTCCTTTGAGACAACGCATCAAGTGCAGAAGGGGACACGAAATAATTCTTCAAAAGACCCTCACATCAGCGTTGTTTTGAAAGAAAATCCAACTGAATCGTTCTCATAACTCTCCGAGTATACATAATACTTTATCTGCCTACTTCCGGTCAAATAACGCACTGTTTTCATTCCGAAACAAGACGCACATACATTTCTATAGCGCTGTTCTTGTCACACGATCGGTACAGGTGTTCCCAAAGTTTGGGATTTGTCAGTGGAGAAAAATAGGTGGCACCTGCAACTGAATGCAGCGAGGGTGTTTCGATAGGGGAAGTATTTGAAGTAGGCACAATTCACTAGATGGAGGGTTCTCCTGACATGTCATTAAATACATGTGTCGACGGCTTCGGAGTTGATTAGTTGAGAAACGATCCTACTGAAACACTCGTGGGTATTAAAATGCCGAACTGTTGGTATAGAGAGTTGTTGGGTACCTACGGTAGGTATGCTTTGGCACTTAACAGATATATGACTGTGATATTACCTACGTGTTTTTTTAACCTATGGTTAAGAAACTTATAAATACTTTTTATATAATGGAATTTAAGGACTTCAATTGAATATCGTAACATCATTTTAGTCCCTAATTTTATTTAGCAAATTGACACCATTTTACTTTTTATAAAGTTATTGTGATTTACGCACTGCGCAAGACGTAGGTGTTTTTTTTAATAATCCAATTTATAATTTCACTTGCGTATACCTTTCACATTTTGACGAATAGCTCATAAACCGATTGTGCCCGAAAGCTGCCGAAATGTTAAGCCGTCAGCGCAATTTGGCTGAAATGAAGAAATTTTATTCCACCTACCGTGTCGTAAAATAAAACTCCACCTGACTCTTAATTAGAAAAGCAATTTTGTTAATTTCACAATTTGTAATGTGCATAAGCACTTTGTAGGAAACTTATGTAGGCTGGAATACTGGCAGCTATTGTTTTATATTATTTAAATAGATTCTAAAGAAGAAACAATGAGATATTGACAGCATCCTTCCAGACTCAGTCATATTTTCGTGCTCGGACTGTGGGCACATAACATTAAAATCACTTTTATGCTTTGAATATAAAGCTATAAAAAAGATTAAAATCTTTTATTTTCTTCCACGTTTCCCCCAAACGTTAGTTGGTGGAGGCGCCGTATCGAGTACCGCGGGTACTGTCGCGAGTAAAATCAGTGCTTTTCAGGGATAGACACATGGTAGCGTGTCCAGTCAAGTGCAGCTGCAACTACTAATACAAGAATATTACTATACGCTGATATACGCTACGAAAAATTGGAATAATATTGGATATTGACTGGAACTCAAGAAGCATAGTATACAGATAAGTACCTACAAATACACTATAGGTACACATTCCAACATGGAAACGTTTGACGGCGTTTCTTCTCATATTGATGTTTTTATTAAGCAGTACAATGCATTAGCAGCTTTAAATTCCTGGGATGACAATACCAAGGCGATTTTAATTTCAAATTATTTATCGGGGCCTGCCCTCAATTATTTTCACACCATCAGTGATGATGCTTCAACTTTTGAAGATATAGTAGAGGCTTTGAAACAAGAATTCACCTCAGATCCGGATTACGCCGCTCAATTTTATTCAAATCGGCAAAATCACGATGAAAAGACAGTAGACTTCATCTACCGAATGTCATTGTTGGCTAAAAAAGCTGGAATTACATCAGATGAGAAGATAATAAAACAAATTTTGAAATCTTTAACTTTTAATAATAGAACACGATATGCAACACATGTATTTAGTGACTTGACTGCATTTAAAAAAGCAGCATTGCAAGAGGACGAGATTTTGAATTTACAACCAAAACAATTGGCGTTGCCGGTCAAGATACAAACATTAGGGAACTCTGGTTCCTTCAATCATACTTACTCGCGGGGTGACGGTGCCCAGAATGTGCGGTTAACACATCCACCCCGTCAAATCAGTGATAACTTTTCTACACCATGGTCGTCAAGAACTCCACATGTTCCGGAGCGCCATGTACAACCCAAGGGAGCTTCATACTCTGCTAGAAGAAGCGCTGGTGATGAAGCAGGAACAAGCAGGCCGCCATTTTCGCAACCACAACAGCGGTATAATTTAAGGAATAGACAGCCACCTTCTCAAGACGTGCGAAATAAGCACCCAAATGCTCGGCGGCGCTAGGACAGGGAACCACACTAGCGACCGACGACAGAGAAGGTTCCACTACAACGCCCTATGTAGAAGTGAAGATGTGCGGTATCACCACGTCCGCATTATTGGATAGCGGTGCCAGTCTTTCGGTCATGTCGGAAGATTTTTACTATAAAAATATAGATAAGGTTGTACATAATAATATTGTAAATAGTAGCGTAGATAATAAAAAGCCTGTATTGCGTGTTGCGAATGGCAAATTACTTGACATTATTCTTTCACTCAAAATAAAATTTTATTTGTCAAATTATTTATTCGAACATACGTTCGCTGTTGTAAAAAGTATTACAACCGATGTAATTCTAGGTTGCGATTTTTTCAGTATTCATAGGACTTCGATAGATTTTGGGCAAAATCTATTAATTTTTCCAGATAATTTGTGTATACCATTTTTGCGTGCAGATGAGAATGACCATTTGCCATACTTGTCAGAACAATGCCATTTGCCGTACTTGTCAAAACAAGACAAATTGTTTTTTTTAAATAATGAGACGGCATTGGGCGAGAATGTAGGAGAAATATTTTCAGAAAATAGGGGTTTGAATACACTAGACATTTCTGATAAAATATCCAGAAATGATAAAGGAAAATTAGTTAAAATCTTATCAGAATATGAAGAGCAGTTTGCGTTTGATAAGACGCAAATAGGATCGTGTTCGATTTCGGAGGTTGAAATCAACACTGTTGATGATACACCAGTCCATAAGTCTCCGTATCGTGCTTCACATGAGCAGCATCGGATAATTCGCGAACAGGTAGACGAGATGATGCAGAATGGCATCATTCGCGAATCGCGTTCTCCTTATGCGTCTCCTGTCGTTTTAGTTAAAAAGCCTGACGATTCGTGGCGTTTTTGTATTGATTATAGATCGTTAAATAAGAAAGTTATTACTGATTCTTATCCGCTACCGCGCATAGATGATTTATTGTCATATCTGTCAGAAGCTAAATACTTTGCAGACTTGGACTTAAATTCAGGTTACTGGCAAATTCCTATTAAGGAAGCTGATAAGCATAAAACTGCCTTTGTGACACCGTCGGGTCTTTTTGAATTTAATGTTCTTCCTTTTGGTCTTAAAACTAGTGGGGCTGTTTTTCAACGCACTATGGACAAGGTTCTGGGTGGTTTAAAGTATAGGAACGCTATAGTGTACGTTGATAATATATTAGTGTATGGTAGGGACTATGATGAGTTTTGCACCGCTTTGAAGAAGGTTCTTCAAAGACTAAAAGAGGCCAATATGACCCTGAAACCCAGTAAATGTCATTTTGCATACGATCAAGTGTCGGTATTAGGTCATAAAATATCGGGTGAAGGTATTCGTCCGGATGACGCTAATATAGAAAAGATAAAGTCATTAAAGGTACCATCCTGCACCAAAAATGTCAAATCTGTGTTAGGGTTATTTTCGTATTATAGGAAATTTATTGGTAATTTTGCGGCAATCGCGATGCCCTTAACTCGTTTGTTAAAGAAAGGCGTAAAATTTGAGTGGCTTAAAGAGCAACAGGAATCTTATGATACTCTATTTAAATTAATCAGTAACCCTCCATTATTACGACATTTTTCAAATGATTCTAATATCACCACTAGATTGCATGTGGATGCGAGTGGTGATGCTTTGGGCGCGTGTTTACTACAGGGAACTGATAGGTTATTCCCAGTAGCTTTCGCTTCCCGAAAGTTATCTGACTGCGAAACGCGATATACGATCACCGAGAGAGAATGTCTCGCTCTTGTTTGGTCATTGAAGTATTTTGAGCATCTATTATGGGGTTTAAAATTTGATGTGGTAACAGACCACAGGGCTTTAGTTTGGTTGCGAGATAGAAGAGATATGAATGGTAGATTGGCTAGGTGGGCCCTCGCTATTCAGTCGTATGATTTTAATATTGTATATTGTAAGGGAAAGGAAAATGTGTTGGCAGATTTTATGAGTAGGAATCCGTTAATAGATGACAATTCCTCAGACAAAACTCAACCACAAATGTCTGATGGTTTAGAGTTGTATAAAATCGATATTGTCGATATCGATACTAAACAGTCTCGCGATAATTTTTGTGTAAATATGGTCAGTAAAATCAATGCTTGTCGTAGTAGGAATTATAAGGGTTTTCATTTATTAAATGGTCGGTTATATCATAGAATTAAAATGGGTGGTCATTTTATCGATAGGATTGTACTCCCAGAATGTTTATTTTTAGAGGTCATGTCCGAGATTCATGATGATCCTTGGTGTGGAGCTCACTTTGGTCTTACGAAGACATTAGGTAAATTTCGTGAGCGATATTTTATCGAAAACGTCGATAAGAAAATTTATGATTACATAGCTAGTTGTAAAAATTGTCAAGAAAGAAAGAAAGTTAATTTCCTTGCGCCGTTACAGCCAATAACTGTAAATCGAATTTTTGACAAAGTTGCGATCGATGTGTTAGGTCCATTCACCAGATCATCACTAGGGAATAAATATGTTTTGGTTTGTATTGATTATTTAACTAAGTTCGCCATCTGCAAAGCGATACCTAGGGCGACAGCCGAGTCTATCTGTGATTTTCTTGTAAATGATGTTTTTTGTAAGTTTGGTTCGGTTAATCAAGTATTGACGGACCGAGGTTCGATTTTCACTTCGAATATGGTCAAAGAAACACTCGATTTCTTTGATACGACATTGTGTGTAGCCGCTACACGGCATCCACAAACTATAGGTCTTGTAGAACGGTATAACAGAACTTTAATTCAAGGTTTATCTATGTATGCGAATTTGCAACAATCTCATTGGTGTATGTATGTACCGCTCATAAATCATGCATACAACGTATCTAAACAGTCTTCTACTCAGTTGTCTCCATTTTCAGTTATGTTCGCGCGCGATCCTCTTATAAGGTCCGATGCCAATGTAAATATAAATTTGTTAACGGATGATCTCGATATTACGTCACGTTCTGCTGCGAATAATGTGCGTATCACGAAAGCGTTAGAAAATATACGTAAGGTTCAAACACGTCAGAAGAGACTGTTTGACAGGAAGGTTAAGTTTGTGCGTTATGAACCTGGAGATTTAGTTCTCATATATAACCCTAGGAAAACGACTAGGATTGGTTCTAAGCTGTCACGCTTATATTTTGGCCCATATAGAGTTGTGCGTTGTTTAAGTAATAATAATTACTTAATTACAAAAGTCAATGGTTCTTCTGCTCGTAATTTAATATATCATCATAATTCTATGAAACCGTTCAAATTACGATTGTAATATATTTTGCCCAACTTCTAGAATATTATTCATGTGTATTATAGGTAGGTAGGTACACTATTCTTTCTCATTATATTTTTGTATTATATTTTTTGTGTAGTAGTTTCAGCTTTTATTTATAGATGAAATAAGATATTTCATTTATCTTAATGGTATAAGGTATGTGTTATGTATAAGAAATGGTAACGCATGGAATAGCATTCCATATGGTATCATCTTAGGTCTTTTATTAAGTTGATGAATAGAATTAAGAAACGAATACTTGCTCGATTGCCATAAAAAAAAAATACTTATTATAGGTTTTAGATTTTTGCTTTGTCTATGGATGTTGACATTGGTAAAAAAAGAACAACTGTCAGTACTGTCATGTAATTTTTTATGTCAAGTCAGTAAGTATTGTTTGTTTATGTTTATAAATGGTGACGGATATGAAATAATTTAAATAATTATTATGTTTCGAAATGTATGATGTTACCGAGAAGAAGATTATGATACAACAAAAAGAATGTGGGAAGTTAGTTTTTGTCGTGTGGAATCGCTGTTGTTCTCTATCTAAAACTTCCTAATAAGAATATCTTAGGGAAGGGAATCTTTGATTTTATTTAGAGATGATTTGCACATATTCCAGGGGGAGCGTGAAGAGATTATTTATTAGATTGTTGTATCATTGTTGATTTTTATTAAGCGTTATCACAAGTATGGAATATTTGAATGTTTTCACTATTTGCCCCAAAGATTTAATAATCAAATACGTACTTATTTAGTTTGTGAAACTTCATATTGAGTAAAGATAGGGTTTTTCTTAGACTGTTAAAATCTTGATGAAGTAGGTAAATTTGATTAAATGAATTTTGTGTAGGTATGTGGATGATGGGAGTAGTTGTTCGATAATAATATTTCTCATTTGTTATGTCGAGTCATTATGTGGTGTTTTGTATTGTTATTTTTGTCTTTTGTCGAGCGAGATGTAACATTGATAATTTTCAGATGATGACTTTGGGCAATGATGTATCTATAGAGATAATTTGATAATGCAGCTAAGCAGCCATGATTACTGGATGCTGCCTAGATGCATGATGATTAAACCACTACGATTGTGATTGAAATATTTAAGTTTTTTTTGCGTCTATTTTCAAAATTCCTATTTTTAAGTTCTTGTGAAGTTTTTGGACTAGCATACTGTGATTCACCCATACATCATGTATTTTTGTTAGGTTTTTACATGATGGGGTCAGTTTAACTTGTTTAATTATTTATCTTCTCATTTCATTTGTTTACTCCACATTTTAACCTGACTGGTTGTTAGCTACAACTATTGGGTCGAATCACTTTTACTTCGGAGCTTCCTAACTTAGGTAGGCTAGGAAGACATGTGCCTGGAAGTGAAGCCGATTTTGATTAGTATCAAAATCTTTTTCGTAGGCGGTGGGATGTAATGTGCATAAGCACTTTGTAGGAAACTTATGTAGGCTGGAATACTGGCAGCTATTGTTTTATATTATTTAAATAGATTCTAAAGAAGAAACAATGAGATATTGACAGCATCCTTCCAGACTCAGTCATATTTTCGTGCTCGGACTGTGGGCACATAACATTAAAATCACTTTTATGCTTTGAATATAAAGCTATAAAAAAGATTAAAATCTTTTATTTTCTTCCACGTTTCCCCCAAACGTTAGTCAATTCATATTCCACGCTGATTATAAGTTTTCCAAGATTTGGCGTTTAGGCTGGCAATAATTTTCTAACGATTGGTTTAGTTATTCCATGATTTATTGTTAGTATTTTACTTGGAAGTTATCTATTATAGGGTATTAGGGTTGTCATTTATTTCTCTCAACAAAAGCTAGTTCTTTCAATGGTTTCTTTCTGTCTACCACACGTTGGTTCATATCGTGATCTAAACGTTTGATCTGTCATACTGCGGTATGATAGATTGCTAGGGTGTACTTGGTGATGGGCTTTTTAAGGTCTTTACTTTGAAAGCCTCAGGCTTGTATAATCAACAAGGTATTTACAGCCAACCATTAGATACTAGGATTTGAATTGTTTATGTTTTGCCAATTAATATTAGAAAAATAAAGCTTATTTTAAACAGAGGTGTTCCCAAGCCAGAAAATAACATTAAGCATATTGGTTTAACACACTACCACTTACCAATAACAGACTTGTTTAATATTTTGCATCAAAACTTTAATACAGCCTTCGCCCTCTTTTCTGCTATAATCTCCTCAACGGGGGTAATTCCATCGCTTCATTTCTGCTATTATTGGCTTTTCCTTGTTATTTCAAATAAAATTTTATTTGTATCCCGCCGTTTTATGGAAAAGCTCATTACAAGATATGCAGAATAGATTTATTGGTTTCTTGTTTATTAGATTAGTATCTAGATTATTTGTTGAGAAGATGGTACATGTGTATGTATACATGCGTATTCAATATGGAATAGTAGAGATAAATCCCTAGTATTGAGCTCCAGTAATATTTAAATCAAAGAATAAAACTCAATATAGTTTATAATATGAATAATCAATTACATAGAAAATTTATATTCCTAAGTGAAACAAACTTTTATTGAATTAACCAAGCTGAAACCTTATATAGTTTATGATACTCAATACCATTACTTAAACTCTTAAAAATACCATAGTAAAGTACCCACAAAGCTAATGTTTAGTAGTATACGTGATTTAATCAAAATTTTATGAACCTCTTGCCGAGGGCACCGGAAACGTTATTAAATTTTACTTTGTGCGGGCATTTCATTACTTACTTAATGTCTGAGTAACACTGTGATAATAAAAATTACATGACTCCAGTTTAAATTCTTACGGTACTGAGACTAATTCGTTTGCATTTGAAACATGTAGACAATCTTTTAACTGCGACATTTAAGCACCTTGCTAGTTATTTGATAATTGGAAGAATATTTACGAACTAAATAGTTTACGGCCAACCTTAATAATCTATGGTAACCGAAATAATTTTTATGCATCACAAACAAACAATAATCCTACTATCCTACTAATCCTACTAATATTATAAATGTGAAAGTTTGTGAGGATGTATGGATGGATGTTTGTTATTCTTTCACGTAAAAACTACTGGATAGATTTGGATGAAACTTTGCAGTAATATAGGTTATACATCAGAATAACACATAGGGTACTTTTTACCGCGGGAAAACATCTCATTCCCACGGGAAACCAACTTCCACGCGAACGGAGTCGCGGGCGGCCACTAGTAAATTATAATAATAGTGATAACCAAAAACAATACAATTATTTTACTAGTTAAAGAGAACTAAACTAAAGTAAAGATATAACCAGCGCATAAATTATTGGTGTTCCCAATTTTCGCCGGTAAAAGCGCACACTTATAAACCGGAAGTCTCGTTGAGTGCCTTTTATTCTTATTTTATTTAGCATAGACTTGCACACATTTTTATTTACTTCTCTTTAGTTCTGTTCTGTAGTTTACGAGTACTAAATCGTTTCCGTGGACGTGCGGCTAACGATTCGTAGTAAATTTGATTTAGTATAAAATAAAATTGCGGCACACAGTCAATGTACGTGATTTTAGTGATTCACGGTTCCACTCGTACCAGGGAAACCTAGATTTAGTTAGAAGCAATCGGTTGGAAAAAGGATTTATATGCTACAACTTTCTTTTATGGTTACTGGAAGAAAAGAAAATTGTCATGATAAGATTTTTGCTTGGTTCGATTGTATATCTTGTAGTTTAGTCCTTTGATTTTAGGTAATACTTAAGTTCATATTATAAAGCGTGACTTCGAAAACATTGATTATGGCAGTCGATATACAGGCTTCCTAAATCAGACGTTAACTTAATATAAAAAACCGGCCAAGTGCGAGTCGGACTCGCGAACGAAGGGTAACGTACTATCATTTTCTACCTGTTTATTAAGTTGTTGGGATTAATGTAGAAAAGCTGCGTACAAGACTTGATGCGCTAATTAGAAATAACCCTGTATATATTTTTCAATTTGTTGTTATAGCGTCAACGGAAATACATCATTTGTGAAAATTTCAGCTTTCTAGCTATCACAGTTTATGAGATACAGCCAGACAGACAGACAGACAGCGGACGCTTAGAAATAGGGTCCCGTTTTACTCTTTGGGTACGGAACCCTAATAAAAATAACAAACATATTATTTTATTTTGGTTGCTTTTTGATACTGAATGAATTGACGCTATGGATTACCTTCCTGCACCTTTAAAACTAAAGTGAACTCTATCTTAGTTTTTTTTTACGAAAAAGCGAAAGCATCCCCCTCTTCTGAAAAAACCTCGCATCCAGCACAGTGCTGCCATGTGTAAATGATTTACGACTGAATGGCGAAACCTGCCGATCTTTCCACCATATAAATTGTTCCTATTCCGAACATTCCATGAAGGAGTTGCATTTGAAAAGAGAACTGGGATTGCTTTTGTTTTATTACCTGCCTATGACATCTACACTTTATACTATTTCAAAAAGGTTATAGAGTTTTTTTTACTTTTTAATGATACCGCCTAAGGCATCCATAAAGCCTGCGTGTTCTATTAATAAAACGAATGCTTAGGCATTTCCTACATATTAGCAGTAAAATAATATAATTAGGTATTCAATGAACCGTTTCTAATTATACAGTAGCGAAGTACATGAGTATATTAATTATGTCTATATTACACGTTCCATAAATAAGTTGCTAGTTTGTATTAATTGATAATAAAGTGGGTAGAAGCAGCGAAAGCGGTCTATCTACCGCCTTAGGTCCTGATAACAATATTCCTAGCATGTCTTTATATACAGGGTGCTAATAATTACAACATGCTTATTAAAACATCGTATCCACAAGATTAATAACAGCATGTTATAAATCGCATTATCAAGTTTAAAAAACGTTTTCAGATAACCATGATCCCTATAGGTTCTAAATAAAAATTCAATTTGATGAAATCCGAGAAGCATAAAAATGGTGTCCTAGAACAATGCTAATTTTCAAATACTAAGCTTAACATTGAAGTTGTAGGTATTATAAGCAAACAATATTTATTGGACTTTAGATTAAACATCTCTTTAATAAAATGTGAATTAGTAGAAAATACAACATGTAGCCGCCATTAGATTCAATCTAAATCCGCGCCAACCATCAATGACGCCGACCAGTGATGTCCATCGAATGCTAGGGATGTAACCAGTTACCGATAACGTATAACTTTTGTTTTATATCTAACAGTATTTATATTTGTTTATCAATATATTTTTTCATTTAAGTACTTGTGCTTTTTGGTACTTTTATAGTCAAATATCAAAAGCTACATTCACATGGTAGAAAAGACTTGAACACCCTGTAGGTATACAAGTCGATCTAGTTACCGTTGCATTTCTAAATATTACCAAATGAATATTTATCGGTTATATTTGTCGTGGTACGATAATCCCAGATCCTGGTGGTGCTGGGATTTCTCACGCTGCTCTCGCGCAGTTGATGAATAATTATGAAGTTAGTAGGTGAAAATTGTACGACTGAGTGGAAAGGAATCGGCGCACGCGCTTAGAAGATTTTCGAGTTTCAGCGCACATTTGATTATCAGATTTGCTACTGTAGGGCTTACTGTTAATTATAAACAACTAGTGACCCGCCCACGCTTCGCAATGGTGTATTTTTAAAAGATGGCGAAAGCAATAAAATCCATTACTTAGTTTAGGGGATAGCAGACAGACTACGACTTACTGTGTAATGATGGACAAATGGACAAATAAAAGATATACTCAGACTCAGCCACGAGTCAATTTAGAATATAATTTAATTATATTTGCCGTGACCGGGAAAATCCCGCGACCTTCCGCTTTGCAGTCCAGTATACCTACTTACATAATATGCTGCGCTTTAATATCTAAATACGGCTGCAATATGGACGATAAGGGTTTCTGACTGTTCCAATATAATTGTTCTGATTTAAGTCAAAACTCATGCCCAATCATTTCTATAGCGTAAAAGATTTAATTAAAACGTCTAAAAAGCAGCTAAAAATTGAGATAGACCTGAAATAAAGTAACGTGTAGAAACGGATTTAATCAAGAAAACAGTAAGTTCTTTGTATTAAATTTCAGGGGAGAAGGAATTTTGAAATATTTGCCCCGTTTGTTCATCTTAATTAAAGTTACCTTCTTGTAGTGCGTCGTTTATTAGAAAATAAGTTTTGTTTTGAAGTAGTTCTTAGTAATTAAACCCTTTGAATGAAATGTCCCATATTCAGCTTTTAAAAGTAAGTATGTAAGATATGTGATGGATCTTGGATGTTTGTGTATCTGTGAAATTAAACATAAAGTTATAATAATATATTTAATACTTTTACTGAGCCTCATTGGCCTTGTTTAAGACCACAGTGCTGAAGACTAAGCTAGACTCATAATCAAATGTATTGTAGTCGTTAGGTTAAAAGTTGACAAAAAATGAAATCAATTTACTTGCTTTTTGTTCATAATTTTGTTTCTTATCCCTGAATCCATTCTGTGTTCAATCAAAAGATGCATGTACCGGTCTATCAAGAAGAGTTTGTAAATAAATTAATGAATCATCATTAATTTGCATATAATTCTTATCTTAATAACACTGGCAATATAATTCACTTGTAAAATTGTAGACTTTATCATGATGTAGGTGTGTATAGTAAATTCACAAAGGATTCCTCAAGGTCCTTCCGTATGGATAGGTAGGTACTATCTCTCTGAGATAAAGGGCAGACAAAGTATTGTAATTTGTTTCCCTTTTTGCATGTAAGGATGAAATTTTCATTTATTAACATAAGACATTACATTTACTAGAATAAGATAATTATATCGTTGCTAATGAAGATAATAATATCAACAATAAGGCTTATAAAGAGTAAATGGTAAAAAATACAGTATTTTAAATATGGTTTATTAAAAAGGGATATTTTACCATGACGAAAATTCTGCGAAAATACAGTTGGCATTTTAAACAGCATCGTCTTAACAAATAATTTTTTTCTTTTCATTACTTATCACTGCTATAAAGCAAGCATTTGCCTTTATCATTTAATCAGAAAAAAAAGAGTTCGACATTCAAAAATTCCCCGTCCCGCCAAAGTGGCATTAATCATAAAAGTCGTAGAACGCGTCAGAGTTCAGGATAATCTCAGCGTTTTTTGCTCACAATCAATGATAAATGTTCTTAAGTTGATCGGGTAATATAAGAACACTCAATTCGTAGACTGAAATTTCGTAAAAAAAATCGGTTTTGTCGAAAAAAAAACTTTTACATCTTTGCAGGGTAAATAAAACAATTAATCCATTTGACTTGACTTGACTTGACTTTTGGGGTATAGTGGCTTCTACCCTGTGGGTAATCCTGCCAATGTCACGTTTCAGATGTAACACAGTGTTTTAAAATGACAAATGACCGGTGTGTAATAAACTTATGACGTATGAGGCGCCAGACACCTTGAAGAGTTTAACACAGGACTCCACACTGCAATGCAAGACATCACAATAGTTAGTATTGACAAATTAATCCATTTGAATATCAAATCCTTCAGTACTTTGTCAATCAAAAAATATGAACCAACTCGTCGGTTTTACTCTGTCAAATAAGGTAACTAAATTTAATCGATTGTAAATAAAGGTTTCCTACATACCTCGCAACTTGGTCGGGTTGCATCCCAACAACCCATCGTAATTGGTTTCAGTTGTTCACCAATTCCAATGTGTGATATAAAAAGCAAATAAAAAACACCCGACCCCGTAACAAATGGATATCTTTAAATGTGAGCTTTTATTGGGGTTATAAATACAGGCAGACGTTTTAAACGCGCCTTAAACTATTTATTTATGGCTTAAATAAAGTTGCTCCAAGGGGTTAGAGAAACAGATGTCTGTCTTGGTTTAAACAATCGTAGTTTACCGTTAATTCAATGTGAGTTTAATTTCTATTGCGCACATAAATAAAAATACATTTTAATTGTAGGTATTTTTATTTTTGAGTCACAAGCACTGTTGCAAGTACGCACTGTAGTAAGTCACAGGCACTATATTACTGTAAAGTTGCATCTAAATCCGTCCAGTAGTTTTTACGTGAAAGAGTAACAAACATCCATACATCTATACATTCATACATACTCGCAAACTTTCACGTTTATAATATTAGTAGGATTATTAAGCAGGATTTAATTGGTGTTTTATTTTTGTAGCCTTACCTATATACTCGTAATATGCCTATCGCATTAAATATCTTTCATAATCTTTTCATCTTTGTTTCCAGGTAAGTTCCAGTACGAGACCATGTTTCCACGATTCAATATGGAGAGGAAAGTATGATCATTCCAAGTGTATTTAGTTTCATCATCATCATCAGTCCAGCCATAAGATATCCACTGCCGGATAGGTCTCCCCTACAGATGTCTAGAGCAACCGTTGGTCTTTGCATCCATCGCGTTCCTGCGACCTTCACCATCAGGTGGTCTACCCCGCAAGGAGCCTTCCTGAAAACTGAAACCTGAAAAAATATTTATTTAGAAAAACGTTACACATAATAACAATTCCAACTGATACCCACTGTAGGTTGCCCTGTGGTGTGGGTAGCAGGCTCAACCATTAACATTGTTATTAAGGTAATTGTTTTTCATAAGTTTGACTGTGTACCTACGCATGCATGAGTGTGTGTAAGTGTATGGGTGTGTGTATGTGTGGGTGTGTGTGTGTATGTGTGGGTGTGTGTGTGTATGTGTGAGTGTGTTCGTGAGTGTATGTGTACATTTCTTCAAGCCCTGCTATTTCACTAAAGCTTGCCGATACGCTGGTTTTGACAGACTTTTGTTATTATATGGATCTCTTATTTTTGATGTGTGCACGTAAAAAATACCTAACATAGCACCCAGAATGGGTCGCTGAGAAAAATAAACATTCTTATAAGGGCCCGCATTTCTGTGCCATATGCCAAATCTATAAACTAAATATAAGTGATTATTTACTAACTTTGCCGAATGCATAATCGTTAAACCAAACTCAAAGAATTACATCTCGCAATCCCAATAGCTGCCAATTTAATTGTGCACTATCGATTACGTTTTATTTTATCGTCTCAATATAATGTTTATGGTCATGCAAAAATAAGCTGCGTACGAGCATGAAAATTCGCAACGTAATCAACTTTCGCCGGCCAATATGGTCGTGGCGAGTTTCGACATAACAACTGAGTTGTTGAGCCAAAGTCTGACATGACAGACGATGGAATAAACCGAATTAAATATATAGATAACCAACGAAACTAAAAAAGTCTAATTTAAATTAACCTGGTTAAGTACTTCTAATAAGAGTTTTTTTTAATTAGTTAAGTAGTAACGGAATTAGTTCTGACATTCAAACTAACCAACTCAAACTCTTTATATAACATGGCCGGAAAACGAAAAACGTACAAAGTCTCAAAAAACTAATGTAAAGTAGGTAACGGTTGGTAAATATTTGTAATGAAAAATACTCCAAATTGTTATTAATTTCAATTTAATAACAATTTGTAACTGATAATAATAAACATCAAACCTCATTTCCCGCAATCTTTTAAAAATTTCACACGCAAAATTAATGAACATATCTCAAAAATTAGTGTAAAATTTTAATGTTCTTAATTGTAATTGACCGAGCAGGTGATTTTAAGCCCAGTTTGTACCTATAGCCACTTTAATATATTTTGGAATCTTTTAAACTTTCTTTCTCACGACATTGAGTTGCATCGGAAATAAGTAGATAACATCAATGAGAAAACATCGACGAAACTAAATGATTATAATTTTATTGGGGTTTTGAGTACCGCATAAGCTATATACTTAGCTACATAAATCTTGTTTGAACAGCATTTTTCTCATAGCGTACATTTTGAAATACCTGCCTTTCTTTTATTCACATTATATTGAAACGGAGTCTTGTTTTTAATTAAACGGCACCCCTTAGTTTATTGAATCAGTCAATAACCATGTTTGTCGCCAATTGCGTTTAGTTACCGCAAGGCGCGGGTGTGTTCGCGACTTTCTACTTACGGGGGAGAAACTAAACGCAGCCGGACGTCTGTTCCCGGGCCAACTTTCCCGCCATTTCCATATTGTGTATAGTTTGTTTTTCATGTTGAACATAGGTAAATGAATTCATATAAAAAGATTTTCATTAAATCTTACAATTTTTACCACGACTGAATGACTTTAGAATACCTCACAGTCAAAATCGTAATCGGACTGTCAAGTCCGTAATTAATTTTTCGTTCGTAATTTAAAATTAATAGGCGACGTATGCTCTCGACACGTGGTATTAATTCTTCTCATATTTTTTGTTTCTTTCTCCATAAATTGAATTAGGAACGTTCGGTCCAGCGTTGAATGTACCCTTTGATTTATTTTTATTCCAGTCTTGAAAGGGGAACGGTTTCCTTATTCAATTATTATAATTGTGCGCCGTTGAGCACGGGCTTTGGTTTGTATAAACATTGGTGAGCAAGCTTTTATTTTTCTATAAATTACTTAAACTTTGATTATTTTACACTTCATGCTACCATAATAGATTTTTGTTTTACCTTATAATTCCCATTTTACAACCATGTGAAATGGATCTAATAATTTATTTCTTACCGTCTTAGTATGTACAGACAGTTTTAATTAAATCAATCATTCAATCAGCTAGTACAGAACAGCTAGTACAGTACCTACTTGCTTTTCAGTAATCGATATTCAACCACTAGAAATCGACTAACAACTAAACTCTCCAACGTTTTCATTATGACATGTCCCGATTCTAGAGCGAAAGGGACAACAAACCTGTGTTATATTTCATCTCACTCACAAATCAGTAATTGACCTGCTGCTTTGAGTAGGTAATAACTTTCAATTACATCGTTCGTTGATATGTTTTACGATTATGCTCGGAGCATCTTAAAAGCTATCTATAATTGAAATATGTACCGTGTAAGATATACGAATACATAATAAAAATGATTCAAGGGACGTTATAACGATAAACGAATGAAATCAACAATTCAAATCTTTATTTTTGGATTATACTCACCTTACAATTTTATTCACATAGATTCATTTACAAAAAAATGTGATATGATATGAATAAAGTCATGAGGTGATATTTCTATGTATCAACTCTGATGTAAATATAAAACAACTAGCGACCCGCCCACGCTTCGCAATGGTGTAATTTGGCGCGACTTGTTCCCGTTAAGTTGAACTTTAGCTAACTTAAAATAACTTTATCAGAATTTTCTTTATTTATAAATTAAAATGAGTAAATATCCTAAAAGATGGTGAAACCCGCATCAAAATCCATTACGTAGTTTAGGAGGAGATAGCAGCCAAACATACAAACAGACACAATTAGCGACTTGGATTTATACTATGTTATGAATGATACCGAAACGTTCCACATTCAAAATTGACAGAACCTTCTCTACATTTCATTTTTTTTTCTTTTTAAAACCTCATGTATTGAAATTCTTACGTGCCAGTATTGCCCGTCGATTTTAAAAAGGTTATATGCCCGTGCCATGTCACCATTGCGTATTCCATATCCTGCAGGGAAGTGGGACGTAGGCGGAAGTCGACGACGCCGCCTCGTCGTGTTTAGAGGGATTTACTTTAATGTAACCTCTTTTGTGAGAGGTTCGAACTTCGATGAAATATGCTAGACAAGGACGGATAGAGTTTCAGTGGCCGTTTTCATTTTCGAAGTTTTTTTATCTTGCTTTTTAACTCTAGTTATTATTGTTTTATTTCGACGTTTTAGTTCGTTTTGCTATTAGGTATGAAATTACCTAAAGTGTGTTTTTTAGTTTTTACGAACTGTAATTTATTTCAAGATCGAGTAGCCTAAAACAAAATGTCATAAATCATGCACCATTGATCGACATCCAATAATTTTAGACCACTGATCGTGATTGATTACCTATTGTTCCATAACCTACCCTAATATAACATACCAAAGCTTATTTTTATTTACATCTACGCGGGTAATTTAAAAATAATTTATCACTATCAACAAGACGAGTGGTTTGAATCACAAGGTTTTTTTTTTAAAAAAAATTGCGTTAAATTATGTAATAAACACGGCCCTTTTCGTGACCAAAGGTAGTTCTACGACTTCCTGATGGACTTACAAGAATTAGTACCATTGACTTTAATTGGATAGTAATGTCCGGTGAAAAAAAAATTAGATAACTTTTTGGGGCAGCACAGCCTTACCTTTGTAGAGAGTACGACACTTTATGACTATGATCGAATGTGTCTATGATATTCAAAAAAGGATCAAAAGTTTTTTTTGTTTTTTTTTGTTGGTACTTATTGGTTTAAGTTGTCAGGTATTGGTTTACCACTATGTAACTTAAGACACTTTTTTAACATTTTAACTTTAATGATTTTTTCTGCAATTCTGCTGCTTTTAGCTCTTAATAAATAAAAAAAAACACTTGACCATACTTTTGCTTATACAAAGGTGCCAGGAAAATGTCGAAACCTGTGGAGTGACCTAATTTGGCAAGTTTATCAAACTATGTCAGAATCTGACAAAATTGGCATGTCACTCTTATACCAGAAAGTTTCCCTAATCCTAAGTTTGTATCTTTCACATTGTTGGTTTGATATTTAACTTATTAAGTACGTCACTATATGTATATATCTTGCTTGCAGGATTGCTTAAAGCAATTGTTTTATCTAAGCGCTTATCAATGAAAAGGATCCAAGAGAAGCTTACCAAGAAAAGAATCACTTGAAAAAAAAAAAGATGCCATACTAATTTAAAAACATTCCTTTTGTTTTAAAGCACAATCTAGCAATTTTCCTTACCAAAGCTTGCAACCACTGCTTTTGGTTGTACTTACTACTTTATTTGCCTTTGTAAGTGTATATGTGTAGGTGTGTGTGTGTGTATGTGTGTAACAGCTCGGAGCTTTCGCTATTTGCATGTCAAAGAAGGCCTACAATTAACTCTCATTTAGGCTGAAAGGAGTACTAAAGGTATCATTTTTTCAAAGCTTTAGACACGGGTCTTTAGCCCATATGTGGCCCATATACATTACAAAGTGTAATAAACATTTAAATTTTTAAAACGGAAGAGATTACTGATGTCTCTGAACATATTTTTATCTCAGAATTACATCTACGTAGACGATAAAATTATAATGCGTAGTTTGATTATTTACCTAGTAAAATAAGTTAATACCTAACCTAGATCTGTGAACTTCCTAAATCGCTTTGTATAAATGTAATAGTTTAGTTTTATTTGTGATATCAAACATTTATACGAAAGCTTTAAAACAGAAGTAATATTTATTTTAGTTTAATGGGACTAAACCCAGTCATCCGAGCAAAATAAGGTATCGTCAAAGGTACAGTGATAGCATAATCTATCGGCAGTCATTTTCAATAGAATATAACAACAAACTGTTTGTCAATATTATTAGAATTTATTTACTTTTATATTTAGTTGATTATACCTTATTAAATTTGTCTCAATTAATAATAAAGTATAATTTTCTTACCTAAAATATAACACAAACCAGACAAAACTAAATAAATATTTTCGCATTTCAAATTGCAACCAGAAATTCTGTAAACAAGTCAGAAAACACCAAAGTTTTCCCAACAATAGTATAACATCAAACTCCGAAGATTTATTGACAAGCCAATTGTGACAAAGCATGTTTTTGTCCGAAACTCGTTATTTCACAACACCCCCACATTATGGGGGTTGAAAGGTGTTTTCGCAAGCATGAATTTTAAATTACATTTGCCATCTACCTTGTACTGAACCCTCTCGAAAGTGAGTTTTATCACCTTACGCTAAAACGTTTATAAGCGAATTCTGAAGGTATTTTGAAGAACCGCCTAAACTTTTTACGTTTTTAGTGTCATGTTGAGGGAATTTGATAAGGTTTTTAGTCAAGTTGTTCCTTTTTTAATGTTTTGTGCGTCTCTCGAGGTAATTCTTAAGTTTCTTGGAAAAGTTCTGAACAAAAGCAGGTTTGTTTCCTTTCCTTACATACCTCAGTCCTGATTTTATTTTATTATTAAATTATGCTTTAAAATCGAGTTAAGGTTGCAGGAATATAGCTAAGCTTGGTTGATTAGTAGGTTGATCTGTGTCAGTGAACTCCTTTATGTGAACAAAGGAGTAAAACCTCAAATGAAGGAACCTCCTCGGTGTCATCTAAAGCTTCTCTAATCTCCATGTTTTCCAATCTGGCTTCACGCCAAGGTCAATAAACCCCATTGTGTGTACGGAACCTACCTTTAGTTTAAAGTCACAGACAACAACACAACCTAAAAGCAATTCAATGCCTATGCCATTACGATCGCCTTTCGCTTGCAATTAGTCTGATTATGCAAATAGGGATGTATCCTAAGCAAATATAAATACAGGGTGTAGGATGAACCGAGCGTTTCACGACTAGATTGTCTTGATCTATCACTTTTACCTCTTTCTCAGTTGTGTAGACCATCGAGCCTAAATTGGGAGGTCTTGCAACACCGGTCAGGACTACAAAGGTAGTCATTTTTAAAATTCTCTTTGAACTTATGGAAGTGATTAATGTTTTAAAGTGCGACTGCAATTTGGTGCAAGTGCCCATTAATTTAATGGATGAATTTTGCAAACAGACGTCTGTGGCTTGTAATAAAGAAAATGAGTCTATTAGTTATGAAAGGATTACGCATAAAGTGCAGATATGTAATATAAATATGACATTGACACACCAGGCAGATTGTATTTATGGTTAAAAAGTAATAAATCTCTTTAAAACAAATCAAATATTAGTTTTACTTGAAAAAACCTTTACTTTGACTATCTTTTATGTCAAAATTGCTGAATATAAAACTTCGATTTCACATAAGTTTCAATCTTATTCGCTCCGAAAACCTTTGTTTCGCTAACCCCGAAACGCACGTCAAATCAATCAATATTAGGTACCCTAAAACAAAACGTACTACTATACAGATTTACTCCACCGAACGTTCCAGAAGGTGAATAAATAAATGCCATTCACGAGCCATATTTACGGTCATGTTTAGGTATTTTGGGGCGTACTTTCTCTGTACCAAAGCCAACCTACTCAACCTAAACCACATTCGACTCTAATGTTTTAGACATAAGGTTGAGTTTAGGTGTGAAAAGTGTATTTCTATCGCCAATAGAGCATAAAGGACCCCTTTCAAGTCGCATGAAAGCCTTCACATAGACAAGAGGTGCAGAGACGCCGTAAAAATGATTTATATCATATATAGATGCGGCTTATCGGCTGTTTTCAAAGTTTGGGAACCGCTGATGGTGTTTGAAGATAAAATATAAAAAGCATGGGACATATTGATTTGTTTCGATTGAACGTTTTATTGAGTTACGAGCGTGTAGATCGGATGATAAGTCTGTACCTGGTTTGGTAGATAACGTTGGTGTTTTGTGTATAATTCTATTGGTTAAATTATGAGTTTTTGATAAACGTAAGCTGTCGATGTAATTATTGATAAAAGTTGAAATTTATAGATGTTATGAACTTACATTGAAAAATAAAGGGTTAGCTTGTAGGTTAAGTTTAATTTATTGTTTTAGTAATTTCATTAAATATTGTTATTGTTATAACTATCAATGTCAAAATTCTGCTTTATGCGTATTTACCAGCTTGTAGTAGGCGAAAAAACTTAGGTTCAACTGTATCTTCTGTGATAATTCATCTTGCTATGTTTACTTAAGATATCGACAATAATCTTCATTTTTTTTGACTTTCATTTGATTCAGCACACTCCTGTGGTTATCTGTGTTCATCAATGTTGAATACAACTAAGACGTTCTTTGAATCGTTGCGTCTAATAAGACTTTGACATTCTATTCGCACAATTTTTTTCTCTCAATTTTAAAAACACATGTTCCCATACTTATAGAGTTTTCTTCTAGTTTGGGTGGTCGCTCGTTAGCGTGTGATGTATCGGCGTGACCCGCGCAATCGGCAGATACCCGCTATCGATGCGCGTGCGTCGATCGGTCATATTGCCCCACGGTAGCTGGGAAGTGGCTGACCCCTTGCAGATTAATGTAAATAATAATATTAAACGTACATTTGGAGAAAAATGGGCATAAATATTAAATTTTAGAGGTATCTACCAAGCGATAGAAGGAAAGAAAAAGCTGGGAAAAATAAAATAATAAATCAGTGAAAAAGTATAAGACTGAATGTTAATAATGATGTTCATCATTTATTTAAAAACAATAAAGAAGGAACTTGATTTAGATTTACTTAATACCAGACGAAAATACTTTGTGTTCACACGAAAAGTCTTTGGCTTCGACTTGAACAGTAAGTCGAAAAAGAAGTCGTTGAAACGAAACTTACATAATGTTCTTTACAAATATCGAAACCAAAACCAAACCTTAGATTTGTGCCTAAAAAATATCCTAGAAATAAGATAGCAGCCCTATTTCCCACGACAAAACATTACATTAATATACAACACTAGTGACCCGCCCACCCTTCGCAGTGGTGTGATTTTGTCCGACTTGTTCACTAAACTAAATTGGCCAACTTAAAAAACTTTTTTCGATTGTTATTTATTTACAAATTTAAATGAAAAAAATACCTAAAATATAGCGAAACCCGCATTAAAATCCGTTAAGTAGTTCAGGAGGAGATAGCGGACAAACATACAAACAGACAGAATTAGCGACTTGGATTTATACTTTACGAGCGACCCGCCCACGCTTCGCAATGTAATTTTGGCCGACTTGCTCACGAAATTCTTTATTTACAAATTTAAATGAATAAATTCCCTATAAGATGGCGAAAACCGCATTAAATTGGTTTAGGAGGAGTTATCAGCCAAACATACAAACAGACACAAATAGCGACTTGGATTTATACTATGTAATAATAATGATATACCATATCCCTAGGGCATTGTTTATTTCCCTGGACTATAACTTAATGTACCCGTCTATCCTCTAATCCACATAACAATAATACAATAATTGCAGAATCCATAACCGCATATCGACTGTTACACGTAAACAGGCGAGCCACGATCATTATCCAGCCAGAAGGGACCCTCGGTATTATGAAACTGTTTCCACTACAGCACGATTAAAATATCGTATAGCACAAAATAATACGTACGAGTACAGTCTATGGCACTATTTTGTTTTGTAAAATATGGATAATGATATTGATGGTAGGTCCCAGTTCCAGGGGAAGACGATTTCTACTAAACGATAAAAATTGTAAGCAATTTCCTAGTATTGCAGGGATGGGTAATAATTTTAATCTGGATACATTTACTTAGTTTAGCATTATACAATGATGCGGACTAAATTTAATTAAAACAATATACCTTCTTGCCTTTTTCCAAAACTTAGTATGAGAGAGTAAAGGCAATCTTCGTAATCGGGACCAATAACCTTTTTAAATAGAAGTGTAAGTAATCCGTTACTATAGTGTTAAATTAATGATATCGAGCTTGTCCCAAATTTGGTCTTAATTTTGAAATGTCAAATTAATAAATCCTAAATTGTAAATCAGTCGTTTGGCCATCAATCAAAGTAATACAATTGGTCCCTAATCGACGGTTGATCGTGATTTGAATCGCAAGCGTTCGATATTCAATTATTTGCATCGGCCAGTTAGTGGTGATCGATTGCAATTGGCTAGTATTTTGGACGATAGGTTTGTATTTTAGATAGTCTACCTAGATTATCCATTGTTTATATATCGATAAATTTTTTTTGAAGTACTGTGTTGTTTTTTGGTGATTAAAGTTTACATGACATTAAATGATATACAATAGATTTTCTCGGAAAGTTAGAAGAGTGTTGACATCAAAGCTCTTAAATGTTTTGAGTGAGTTTATTTAAAACGTTTCTTTTGAGCATTCTAAGTAATTTGCGTGTCTGGTAAAATTTACATTTAATTTAAATTAAATGAAAAGTCTCGTTTGCTGTATCTTCGACTTCTTAAGTTTTAATTTATTTTTATTAACTAGCTTATATATGCGATAGATACAACTTAGCCATTTCCTTGCAGATCTTCCACCCTGTCTTCACCCCAAAGGTCCTCCAACCTCCCACAATCGTATCGTGGCTACATGGACACTCGTAATCCGGGGGTACATTTAACCCCCGCCACGCCGCGCGTCGTTCGGTTTAATCACCGCTGCACCCCGCCAGCCTGTGCACTGACAATGACGAAATATGAATTTAGAATTTATATTTCACTAGTGGCCGCCCGCGACTCCGTTCGCGTGGAAGTCGGTTTCCCGTAGGAATGAGAAATTTTCCCGCGGTAAAAAGTACCCTATATGTTATTCTGATGTATAACCTATATTACTGTAAAGTTTCATCAAAATCCGTCTCGTAGTTTTTACGTGAAAGAGTAACAAACATCCATACATCCATCCATACATACTCACAAACTTTCACGTTATAATATAGTAGGATTTGGGAATTGTGTGTTGTGTGTTTTAGACGTTGTTGTAGACAGTTTCTCTGGCTGTCTTTATATAATAAATTATAAGTTAGGTTTTCGAAGTGGTTCAAAGTTCATGTAGAAAATAATGGTCTTGAATAATTGGTTGATAAAAGTGTTTAAAAATAATGTCATTTATGAACATTTTTATGGTCTCACGTTATTTGCGTCATTTCATGTTATTTTTAATGACGTTGGAACTGTTTCCCTTAGCCTCAATCATTCTGAAAACGTCTAAAAGCATTACCTACATAGAAAACTATTTCAAGTAATTGTCGCAAAGTAGTAAAAGCGCCGCACGTTAACACCTTTCAATAAATTCGTTAAATCTAACGACAATTTATTAAATATCAAAAATTCATAGGAAGCATTTCCGTACGGGTTCAACGCCCTTCCGCTAAAGGGAAAGGATAAATCCGTAGGGGAAATCAGGAAACCGCAGCCTTTGTAGGCAAAGTTGAGTTTAAAAATAATTGCCCAAGTACGTGTCAGGCAGACCCGGGTTGGGATTGTAGCTTAGTAGCTGGCTTGCATTGGCAAGAAGTGAAAAAATAACGAGATAGCATAATTAGCGTTTAAACTTATACAAGTTAAAATATTATTATTGGTAACTTTCAATCTTATGCTACAGTTTCTAACTAATGCAGTGTGAAAGGACGGTAAGGGTGGTAATTCTTTTTTATAAGACTAAACAATTACATAAGTAACCAGAAACATGCAATTTGTTTTAACGTTGCCAGACTTCAATTTTGTTGGCCGCACGTTGAACTTATCATTTTTACTGTAAATCCATAAAAAAATATAAAAACATTTATTGTAACTGGCAAAGAATACAAACTTACTACTTAATATTTGATTTGACTGATTAAATATTGAAGCCCGTTTTATTATTTATTATTCCTTAGTTAAAATTCGATATTTATTATTCCATACTATAAATTAATAATTAAAATCAACCCAATATAACAACATAGTATCTACGTCTGCTTAATTTGGCTAAAGTTGGAATGCATTTGTAAGCAAAAGTTTACATTACAAGCAATTTCTTTGCAGCAACTTTCTTTAAGTTATTTGTCACACAAATGGCACTCAGTGGGTGTCGGAGTAGTTTTAATGCAGCTATTCTTTACTGGGATTTGAATTTTACAATCCATTTTAAGGTTAAACAAATAAGGTTCAATTTAGTTTAGGTTTTTTAGGCAAAAATATATAGGACATGAAATGGTGACTTTTTTTTTAATATCTTTTTATTTATTTCATAAGTGTGTATCTGATAAGTTGGTTCTGCCATATAACTTAATTAAAATTAAAAGTATTATGAACTTTTGTTGGGTATCGTGAGGCCAAAAAATACCTTCGTTAATTCTGATTATACAATTGGTGACTCTACATTTTCTTTAATTTAATTTAATTATATATCAAGCCAAAATCATATTGGAAACTTTTTTTTATTCTTGCCAAACCAGTGTCTTGCATAACAATTAAAAATATAAACGACCAATGTAAATAATACGAATCCGCATTACAATAATTAATGTGTTTCAATACTTTATTTACAACTTCACTGTCCATAGAATTCATTACGAATACAGCGTGTTATGATTTTAATTTACTTATATGAAAACAACAGAATTAATATTAGCTTAACTATTACATATTTAAACACGTTTATTAATGTAATGAGTTATTTATTAACCCTACATAAAACAGAAGCGGGAAAAGTTTTAACCTGTTGTATTGTTGACTATAATTATGAATACAATATTTTTTGTATAAATTATTGTATAAGTTTTTTTTTGATATGTGGTCCTTTTAAAGTAACTTACTGTATTAATCTCATAATTGCCTCTTCACCAAATTATTACGAGCTCTTGTTATATTCATATTGAATATGTTTGATGAGTAAACGAATGTTTATCGTCCCATAAATCTGGTATCTTATACAATTTATTGTTATGGCAACTCGGGACACAAATTACTTGGGTCCTTATGACCGATTTCTTGATTGCCCAACCTTTTTTGAGTCGAATGGTTTCATTTGATTACGTTACGAAGCTTAAGTTATTGATTGATTCCATCTCAACTTACTTAGACTAGTCGAGAATTTAAATTTAATAAAGGAGACGAACTTAAAGAAGCTGTACGTCTAGAAATCGTTGATAAAGTATCTGATTTCTAATATTGCAAATAGCAAAATGATACACGTTATATCAATATGACTCGAAGAGCTGACGAAGATACCTATTCCAATATCCATAAGTGTTTCGGAAATATCGATGCGTCATTGTTTATGGTTAGATACTTATGACGAATCAGGGGTTAAATTTGCAATAAAAAGCGAACCAAAAACGAAATATCTTATAAGTTTTAGGTGCGAAATGTTTGTAACCCCGGTGGGCGTATTTCCATTATACCAGAGTTATTAACAGTCGTAAATCATTGATGATTGTCCGCTTAGACGATAAATAGCGTTTACAGAACAGACCTATGAAGTTATTGCTGCAAACTAGGCACTGTTGGTAAAATATGGTGATCAATTGGAAATACAATGTATTTTACATCGTTTGTATGTTAAATGTGCCAATTTCTTTGTTGACTTTTAGTGCGTGCCAGAACCTTTTGATAATTTTAAATCTTTTTGTTTCAGGTAAGAAAGCAGACAATTTTGACATGATATTTTTATGGAAGAATTACATGTGGTACTATTCGTGTTTACGTATCATTACGTATGTATATCTTTATCTATTACTCCATAGGTGATGAAAGAATTAATGGATTACCTATTTTGTGTCTTCTTTCTCAACTTAGATATAAGAGTAACATTATTATGCTATCATTACATTATTTAACACTACTTGCACTTAGAAACGAATAACTCACTCAAATCAAAAAGTACGTTGTTCCTTACGTCCTTTCGCTCCCAAAGTGCTCTCAATCTTGAGTTTTGCGGTATGAGCACTTTTGTTTCGCGGCTGTTGACTCCTCAAGTGTTGACTTTGAGGGTAGCCAGTCGATATGTTTAAACAAGTCCTGTATACTTCTATAGAAGCAATGCTGTGGCGTTTTCATTACGATTCAATGTTCGTATGATAAGAAGTTTTTATGATTCTATGGAAGAATGAAAAATAACAATAATCGTTTTTATTTATTTGAATAACATGGGTTTTTGCTGTGCGCTGTGCTATACAGTACGCATTTACATCTATCCACCTACGCATAGTTTTGTGCCTGTAATCCAAACTTTGTTTACATTATGCGTGTTTCGCGCACTTTGAGAACACGGCGTTACCTACTGTACCCACTCGTGCATAGAACAACATAAAACATATTTTTTTCACGAGTTTTCTGTGACAAATTTGAGCAACATACCTAGGTCATATTAAAAAAACGATAAATCAAATACGTAGGTGTGTACGTATAATTAAGGTTACTTATTTTTTTACTAACTAACCTAAAATATGTATACCTACGTCATCAATTTTGCATTCCTAAAACTCATTTCAAAACCCTCAAAACGATGCGCGTACGCCGTTCTTAGTTTAAAAGTGAAACATAACAGACAAGTGCACCTTTATTCCTGTAACAAGTACTAATGGGCCGCGAACGTGACAGACAGACGAACACCGTCTCTATATATAGATATCCCGTAATAAGATGTATTTCCTTAGCTTAGTTCATCTCGGGGACACACGGGCTTTGCGTTTGAATGAATGAAATTTAATTAATGAAAAAGTTTATATATTAATTTAAAGTTTATTTGAGTTATTTTTTTTCCTAACATGTTTGATTTGAGTGAGTTATTCGTTTCAAAGTGCAAGTAGTGTTAAATAATGTAATGATAGCATAATAATGTTACTCTAATATCTAAGTTGACTACCAACTTAGTGTTAAAAGTAATTATTATCATTCAGGAGTTGGTCCTGCCATACCTAAACCTTTACGATGCTCAAACACGCTATTTCAATTTCTTTATGTATTTTACATCAACTTTACAAGTCAAGCATTTTAGCTTGCTATCCCTACAATGCCTTCTGCTTCACTTCACCTTTTTTGCTTGCGGTCATACGTAGGTATATAGACAATTATTCTATTTTACCTCACCTACTATCGAGGTATTTGTTCTTTAGTAGAGATAAGTTCTTAGTAAGTAAGGGTATGTAGAATAATATTTAAAAAATCAATACAGTTTCTTTTTTATAATTATAGTGGTATTCTAATAAGGGCTATCCATTTTCTAGTAAAAAAATTTGGGGTTTTACACTAAAACTTTAACACTTAAGTCTTAAAGCATTAATAAAATAAAATAACACTACACAAAGTTATACAATACATACCTTCGTGTCAATGTGTACACTCAATAATGAGTTGTGTACGCGCAGCTCGGCCGGCACGCAGCGAGCATTAATTCCACGGTAGGAACTGCGAACTTGATACTCTGGCATTTGGCAACACCTAAAAAAAAACTTGTAACAATACCTACTAACCCTTAGTATAAAGGCTCAGTAAGGCAGGGTAGTCAGATTTTGGAGTAAATTGATTGTTACTATTTAATATTGCTTTACTCATTTCTATACCTAAATAAAAACTGTTTGAATATTGTACACTAAAATATGAAAAGTCAAGACAGCTTTTACAGGTCACTGTAAGAATCTATGTTCAAGTCCAGCAATTAACGTCTTCGGATACGATGTCGATTTGTCTATGAAATCAGTTATTATGTTCAAGTTTTCTTAACAAATGTCTGGCTAAAACACCCTTTTGTTGTACTAAATTGACTGATTTAACTCCCTCTTTTTAATAACAAGAATTAATGTCAACGACGTCATAACAAGATATACATAACCATCAGATGGCATCAATAAAACGTAAGCAAATGGTGTGAACGTTAATCAGCCGAGACTTGTACCAACACAGATGGATCCTTACGGCCTTGTTCGACATGTGCTAGCAATTCGTTATTGAGATATCAACAAGGTCTTGGAATACTTCAATAAAAAAGTAATGTAAACTAGAGTCAATTGGAGTTTTATGGAACAAAATTATTAAGAGACTACTGGCCGCCCGCGACTCCGTTCGCGTGGAAGTCGGTTTCCCGTGGGAATGAGAAGTTTTCCCGCGGTAAAAAGTACCCTATGTGTTATTCTGATGACCTATGCTACTGCAAAGTTTCATCCAAATCCGTCCAATAGTTTTTCGTGAAAGAGTAACAAACATCTATACATCATCACATCCTCACAAACTTTCACATTTATAATATTAGTAGGATTAGTAGGATGAAGGTTATAGAGAAAAATGTGTTGCTCTGTTAGCATATTACAAGCATTTTCGAATCCCGAACGCTAATCAAAACTGTACACAATCCAGACTTTGTATCAAACCAAGAAAAATAAAAAAGAAAACCGGCAGAATTGTTCATCAAAATTTCGTAATGCAGATTGAATTCCCGCCCATTCTCTTTCTAAATTCAACCGTCACGCTTCCGTCTGCGTTCCTTTCCAGTTTTCCAATTTAATAGTTTCGGAAACCGCAGAAAGCATCACTAACAGAATTCCATTTCATTTCAAATTTTGAACGTAGCCATTTTGTCTTTCGCTCGCTCGTTTTTCAGCTTCCTCCGTTTGCTTTGAAAAAAGAATGTTGAACGGATGTGTCGTAAAAATAATGTCCATTATTAAAATTGGAACGCTTCACGTTTGTTTCTTTAGTTAATAGTTTTGAGAACCGCTTCGTTCGATGTCAATCAATCTATTGTAGTATTAAGACTAATTTTAAAATATTTTATATCAAACTCGCTTTTTCCATGTTTGTTTTACTTTTTTTATGAAGGATAGGCTTTATTTAACTTTATATAAATCGAAATTTTGATAAAAAAAACATTAAGGGTAAAAAATTAGGAAAACAAAAATATACCTATACTTGTCCTGCGTGCATTTTTTTTACAAAACCAGCTTCTCTCTTGTCCCATTTTTTAACTTATTTTACTTAATACTCAATGAAATTTCTTACTCCACTGGCTCCCTATCGTTTCCTCTATACTATAAACCAGTCATAGATCGGTGTCAAACTAATTTTCCGTGACACTGCGCACGCTAAGTCGTAACGTACACCATATGTTGCAGTGCATATTCATTTTTACATATTCCAGTCGGTTTTGATGGAAAAATCCTTATTCTGGGCGGTACGATGGTTTGTCATAGACAGTGTACGGATATAATAGTGTAAAATATAGTGTGGTATAGAATAAAGTGATGTTAAATCTTGGTTCAGAAGTCTTCGAAATAGTAGTTAAGTTAAGAATAATAATAAAGTCTTTACATTGACAAAAGTATAACATGAGTAAAAAATGAAGAAACATAAAACTTTGGACAAAAGTAGTGCTCTTTTGCGACTGTTTCACATAAATTAAACATTTAATCACTCGATATAACTAACACATCACTTAAATATCATACCAAAATCAACCCCGTATTATTTGAAGACATTTTCAATCAAATTCCAAATGTACCAATTATTTAATAGTCATACCAACTAAAACCGAATATCACATGATATTATACTCCGTAATACTGCCACGAACCTCGCCGCTCGTGAAATTGTGGATAGGTTATACTATGATATTCAGTTTATTAGATAGTGCTGATATCAATGCATTTGCAATTCATATAAGCTTAACAATACATGGTAATATTAGATAGATAACAAATCAAGGGTTTTGGATACATTTACGTGGCAGCACACATTGCACGTATTTGATAACTAGAAAATGTTTTGATTTTAGGATATTTTTTCAATACTAAAAGAACTATTAAAAAAAACCCAAGCGACACAAAAAAAAGTCTTAAAAATTTGCTTTGAATTCTCCTGTTTGTTTTTAATGATTTATCAATTCTGTTTAAATATTTTGTCATCGTCATCGTGAAGGATTATGTGTCAATATTTTTTATTTGTTTTTTTTTCTAATTTTCAGCTTAAAAATATAACATTCGATTCCAACTAATTGACAACGATTCTGTTATAGATTAAAATATAACTTTCGTAATTTAGCTCTCCGTAAAGCGTAGTCCTTCCGCCTAACAGCACAATTTGGTTAAATTGATCAACCCTTGGTAAAATGGAGCGTTCAAATATGTAAATAAATTGACGGAATAGGCGGCAGACGAGCAATATCCAGTAGGGTGGCCATCCTTTCGGGAACTATGGCGGGATAATACTAACAAATTGGAACAAATTTTAAAGCATTTCAAGTGTTTTTAGTAAAATAGGATTCCTGATAATATGAGACATGCAAAAAAAAAAGGAAAAGGTTTAATATGACTATAAGTGCCTCAACCTAATAGTGGTAATAATAATAATACTTAGGGTACTTTTTACCGCGAAAAACCCTTTTATTCCTACGGGAGACCGGCTTCTACGCGAACGGAGTCGTGGGCGGCCACTAGTAGGTAATAAAAAAACTTTTATATTTTAGATATTTTATAATATGTCCATATCTGTTTTGAAAATATTTACAACCATCCGTTTGTTGAACTATGGACAAACGTCATCACTAAAAAAATGATTAAAATAAAGTCAATTTAAAGACCATCTTCATGGTCACCCGACCCACTAATTGGTAACTCCATCCTGCAGGCTCGGTTCTTGGCTGACGGTAACTTTTATACTAGCAACACTGTAACAACTAAGTTATTTACTGGGACAAGACAGTTTTTAACATGGCAGCCCCGACGATAGTCACAAGATGAGTGCTTGTTGTGTTTAAGTTTTTAAGAATTTTCTTTATTTCAAAGTAAACAGCTGTTTTTTTTCTGTAAACAAAAAAACAAAAATGAAACTACTTTTAACTAACTAACACAAAAGTAAGATTTTGAATCTAAATGATTTAAAATTGTAACATGCAAGTGCATTAAGTATAACCACCTTTTTAAAAGGGAAACACACTAATTATGACACAAAAAATTCAATCTGCTCAAGTAGCGTTAAGCCTGAGTTACCAATCTAAGTTTATTTCCACAGTTCATAAGTATGTATATGTATATTGAAGTTACATACATGAAGAAATCTGTATGAGTTTGTAATCAGGCCAGTAGGTGTAGAAATACCAATAAACTCAGTGTTATCAACTCTTGATAAGAGAGAAATGTATCGGTACCGTCAGCAAAACAAAATTTATTGATGGAATACTAAGTTTTGCTATAAAGATTTAGTCTCAAAGTAACGTACCTTTCACATATTATTAAAGTTAAAATAAAACGCATTAGAAAAATATCCACTGGATCTTCAAATAGAAATATAATGAATATTGGCAAACAAATATAAACGGTTGAACTGAAATACATACTACCTCTATAAGTATGAAAAGACCTACACGCTACACAAAAAGGTGACAGGCAGTCTAGTAAAATTACATCAACTTACCTTACGTAAATAAACTTCCTTGTTTTTTAAAGTTGACTGTGAAGTCTTATAAACTTGTCATTTCGCTATAGATCATTGCACGACATCCTTTAATTTTTTTGCAATATTTTTTGTATGATAGAGCACGTGTCGATATTTTGTTACGTTGGTAACAATGTTTTTACATGGTGTCGTTACCAGATCAATCATTACGTCAATATTGTGTATTACGGCGCAGTCGTTGCTCAATTGTATTGATAGTAAATATTGACTGCGAAAACATTTGCAGACAAACTGGCGACGTGTTGCCTTATAGTTTTTTTTTTCTTGTTTTATTATAGGACTGAATATGCATATTTTGAATTTTATTGCCTTGATTTCGATAGTGTAATTAATTATCGAACATGCAGATTACTTTAGGATTGGTTAAGGTTTTTTTTAAACACCTGTCAAATTGAGATTGATTGATGAGGTGTTAAACAAACTGGTTCCATTGTTAAAAAACAATTATGAATATTTAAGTTAGTAGGCATATAAATAGTAAAAAATACGCATACATTAAACAGTTTTTAATAGATGTATAAAAACATCTTAAGCCTCACTTGAGTACCTAATTTCTTTTTATTCGTAATCAGTATAATGCTAAATAATAATAAATGAGATTTATTAAGTACACACTAATATTTTCTTAAGGAAAAATAAAGTATCAGCCGCACACAACTTAATTAAAATTCATACGTGGTTTTTGCCGTTTTTTTCTTCATCAAAATAAACAGAATTAATTGCCGGGTACTTGGCAAAAACAACTTATATTACGTTCCATTTGCATATTTAAACTGGTAAGATGAATATGCGTACGGTACATATTTTTGCTGTGGAATTATCATAAAAATTCTGTTTATTTTTACTAAACATATTTTTTTTATCGTATTTACTACTTTTTATATATATTTTATTTAACAGATTTAATTTTTTAATAATTCTATATCACCTGATATTACTTTTGCTTGACTAGACAGAGGTAGCGATCACACTGCCTCTTGCGTCTACTACATATTTATTTTTAATCCGCCGTCCTTTCCTCTTTCTTACATGCCAGTATTCTTTCTTTTTAAAGGTTGCTATCTGTGTTTGCGGCCTTTAATCCTCACATAGCCACGTACACGCATTAACGAATTAGCATTAAGGGCGATGCCTCCGTAATTACTGCGTCGTCGAATGCCACACCTTGGCTATAAAGATCCCTGTACATGTGTAGATAAAGGTGGTTTTAACTTAAGTTAAAAATATTTTAGTTTACAAATAGTATTTTGTTTTATTTCTGCACTAGTGGCCGTCCGCGACTCCGTTCACGTGGAAGTCGGTTTCTCGTGGGAATGAGAAGTTTTCCCGCAGTAAAAAGTACCCTTTGTGTTATTTTTATGTATAACCTACATTATTGTAAAGTTTCATCCAAATCCGTCCGGTAGTTTTTACGTGAAAGAGTAACAAACATCCATACATCCATACTCACAAACTTTTACGTTTATAATATTAGTAGGATTGTTTAGTACCTATACATCCTTCGTTAATTTGAGTAGGAGGCCTATTAGGTCTTAAACTAATTGGACGTTTATAGGCTGCTATTTTATAAAGGTATACCTAAACGTTCACATCTTTTTTAAAAAAGTGTTTCTTGTACCTTATCCTCCTGTTTAGATTCATGTTTTTAATTTACATTTTTCTTTAAACATCACAATAAAAACACTCTTTTGCTTGCTGCATTAATGCAATGACAACTAACCATGTCTTTTATAGTCACATGACGTGTCAGAGAGTTATAAACACCATGTTAAGACTGGAACGTACTCTAAGAAAGGTAAAGAATGTCAACGCATTCCGTTTGAATGTAAATTGTCAATTAGAGTGACTTGATAATTGGTTTCTGACAGCTCGGATTTGTTGTGCCCCATCTGTCAACTGTCATAAACTAAAAGGGGCAATTGCAGGCTTTCTAGGAATGCTGGCTTTCTTGGGAGAAATGTGTCATCGAGTTTGTTGTAGGCTGCAAAGAAAGTTGTTAATTTGTGGTATTATATGAATCAACGTGAATGAATTATTTAATTCCACTATTGAAAACAACTTATACCTTTCTTTCTATTGAAACTTAATTTCCTTCGATTCTTTTTCGTTATAAAAGGAAGCCCGTGTCCATATCCAAGGTCTAGTATATCTCTTTGGCAAGGTGTGTGTATGGTTTCACTGAAATTGGTTGAATAGTTTCGGTGTTACCAATCAACAGAATTACCTTCGCATTTCGCATAGAGGCTAATAAGGAATAATTAAAATATCTCAACAGAAACTTTAAAATCTGTCAATAAATCTAGTTTATCAAAAACTCAAATTAAAAATTATATTCCAACCATTAATCGATTTACAAAAAGGGTCCGATAAGCTAACAGATTAACTTATAAGCGTATAAATTTGTTTTTTTTCTTTTATTCACACGCGACCATATCAGTCCAAACTTAAGTAACGAACCTCCTTAATTGCAAATTATCACCAACCTTTAACTTGGCTTTACTTAATTCAACTTAATCGATATGACCGCACTCTCAAAGAAAACATAAAGAGTTTTAAAAGGTTTATTTTTATATATCCACGTTTAAAATTATTATAAGATTATAAAAATATTATAAACCTATAAGTTAAGGCTGTTCTTTAAAAAAATATATAAGTTTCTAGTAGAAATAGTGACCCTTTTTCTAATATAATAGTGGATGCAAATTAGTAGCTATAGTCCGTTCGCGTTAAGAAAATAGTGACAACTACGGGATAAGGGTGTATTCACAGTGTAGTAAAAGTACAAAAGAAATATAATAATTAAATAATAATAATAAATAATAATAATAATGCATTTATTTACTTTTGTGTTAATCAACCAACAAATTCAAAATAGTGTACACAAATATTTTTTAACAATACAAAACAATTGGGTTATTAAATAGTATTACAATTTTTTATATTAACAAATTTTATAAACAGTTTTTTTTGACACACCGCATGTACTTGCTGTTTCTATGACTATGCTCTCCACAGTTGCATTTAAATCACACAATTTAAAGTACTTATTAACATTGTAAATTATGCGTCTCTCTCCACTATGGATTATTGATCCACTTTTATTCTTTGGAATTGGTGAAGTATTCATTTTCAAAATTATTGTTGGACGAGTCACGCAAAATACACAACCGTTTTCTTCGAAGGTCAGACTTCAACTGGTCACTGTGAACTCGACTTTTTAATTTCTAGCATTTTAATTGGCTGGGGGGCGTGGCCAGGCCGGCGGACATCGATGACTTACTATTTTCTTAACACGAATGGACCATAATAAAGGCTCTGGTTAAATTGTTCATTACATCAATAATAACAAAGTATTCGTAATTTATCAAAAATAACCTGATTCTACCACTTGAGGCTCAGATCTTCTTTATCTTAAGAGAAGGCATGAGTCCAACAATTGGAACGCATTAAGTTCGATGTAATTATAATTCAGTTGTGCTTTATAACATATTTTTATGTTATAAATTTTAAAGTACTTAACTGTATCATGCAATAAAGTAAGTATTATTTAACAAAAGCTAAATTGTAGCTTGTTCCACTCACTCGTATGCGATTTAAGATAATTGCTCCTATTTTGAACCCACTTGATAAGTCAATAACTTTATCAAACTCTACAACGATTGGTAGCCTAATCATTTAGGTAAGATTTTCCTAACCCTTTTAAAACTAAACTTTAAAAGACACAATATTAAATTTGGACCAAATGTCCAACCCTCTTTAATTTTAGTTAGTTAGTTTTTTGAAAGTCCATTAGACTTTAAAAAACATCACTACACATACACTTTGTTATCAGACATAAGTAAATATTATATCTACTCGATAAGAAAGAAGATTGGATTGCCGTGGAGCTCGATTGAACCGTATCAAGTAATCGAGAACATAGTATGGTAGGCAAAAAAAGAATAAATAACATTTGTTTTTACGGCTGTTTTCTAATTTTAAATCTTAGGAACTTTTTATATATATTGTGTCAAAAAATGTTTTGAGATCATAACTGATCATCTACTGCAAGGATGAAATTTTGGCAGAAACCACCTTTTTTTAGCTTTAAAAAAAACGACCCGAATTAACGAATGTAGACTCAAGATTGTAGTTTTCAAATTAATGCATTTAGTCCTCGAATGCCTATAAATGGAAAAAAGAAGAGCCACACCAAATAAATACTTGTCCGCAAGATTAATACGATCCTTACCCTCTGCATGACAACAGCACAGTTAAATGAAGTACAAAAAAACAGGTCTAAATACTTCACACTCAAGAACCTACATAACCGCACTTGCTTGTACATTTTTTTTTCATTCCGGCTTTATCATGAGAATTTTATAAACGAATTTGTTTTCTTTTTAATTTTATAAATGTTGTTAACGCCAATCGCAGCTGATTAAACGTCTCGGCTGAAAGACATTTCGATTATTCGAGTTTATCGATAATGAAGACTCGTTACGCAAACGTCAATTTAAAGATATTTGTTTACAATGAGTTTAATGAAGTTTATGAAAAGTTTTGCGTAATGGCAACATTGTGATCGCTACTGTTTCGCAAGGGAGACAAATTGACAAACATAATTGATTTATTTGCAATGAAATAGTTTATATTTTTGGCAATGTTTTGATTAATTTTAGGTAAGCAAGTTTTTTTCGAGTTTTATCATAATTTTTTTACAATTATTTCGGGTCTTGTTAGGAACACTAATTGAAATGAAAGTATTTCCTGATTTCTCCACTATGTTGATACTATTTTTAAATTTATGTTTTACGCGTATTCTGATACTCCTAGGACACATATGATTATTCGTTTTCCTACTCTTTATATTTTATAATCTTACCCTAACCAATGTTCTAAGACTCAGTTCTAAGTTAACCACAGTATCATCATCGCACGTAAGTACCTACATATTTATAAACACGTCACCAGCATCATAATACAGGGTTACATGTAATTCTGTCTTTTTGCTTCCATCGTCGTTATTTCTAATACCCTGTATCTATTAGACCGGCTTCATGACATCATACCAATGATCTGTGGATATTTCCGATTAATAAAACATACATATTCCTAGACAAGGTACTATCAAAGTCGGGCACAAACTTTATAAAAATGTTACTTCTTTAATAAGTTTTGCTGATTTAAAATTTGGAATCATAGTAATCATCTGAGATCCACCCGACCGTTAAAAATAAGTTTAAATTAAGTTTGTATTTGATTGAACTCATAAAAAGCTGTTTAGCATAAAAGCCTCTTTCTTCGTTTTTATTAAAACTATCGAAATAATTCACTTCAAAAATAATGTGTCTTGGAAAACAAAAGATGTAGAAAACCTCACTGCTCAAAATCGATTCATTAAGCGCATTCGACACGTTACACCGTCGCATATATAGTGAAATGGTAACAAATGAGCTTCGATAAGGAGAGTCAGGATACTTCATTCCACAAACTGGTTGAAACTGGTTATGTGACAGTTGGAGACGCTCGTTGATCGACGAGCGAAGTTTTTTGTAGGGCTTCAGGAAGTCCAGGACTTCGGATGGAAAGGCATCACGTCCTTAAGGGTTTTTATGAGGGATATTTATTGATTCTTATGATTTAACTCCTGTTTAGATTATAAAATTGTTGCAAGTTTTTTTCTTTGGGTAAGAATTCTTAAAGCCATTTATATATGTAGCAGTTTACATACAATTGCGAAATTTGTGAAAATTTAAAGTAACATCCAACTTTAGTTTTACCGTAAAACATCGAAATACAGTTACTTTCAAGTCTGTAGTCTCCCGTTTGCCAAATCGCTTTATTACTTGATCGGCACCCACAATTAAAAGTCGGATAACGTCGGATGCCTTCAATTCCTGGTTAGGTACGACCATGGTACGACAAATACGACAATTTTGTCATCGGCCAACGACCGTTGAGCCGGTTCTGTTTAGCTGATTATTTGCTTCCTGCTAACCGATTGCGATAACATAAAGAAACAAGCGACTGTGTTTATTACTTACTCATTAAAATCCAAGAAATATGCATTTGGAAGTAATTAAGTAGCAAAAATATTGGAAGGGAGCGGGTTAGATTTACCTAAGCGTAGAAATGTTTATGAGATGCTGTAATTTTAAGTAGGTTATGAAAGTATATCCAAAAATAATACTTTATTGAAGTTCAATGCTTGAAGATTCTCTTCCATCTACAGCTAGCTTGTCTATTATTTATTTATCAATTTTTGTACCTATACATAGTGAAGGAAACATACATACATACATCAATATTAAAGCATAGACACATATGATAGCTACACCAATTTGAATGCATATTCTTCTAATGGGTATCTATATCTCTGGAAATAGTCAGGACACAGGCTTTAAAATTTTGACAAACCGTAATTAAATATTTATATTACACTGAGCATTTTATTAGATTTAACATGAACTTCCTACAGTTAATATCCGATTGTCAGTTTCGCTAACGACGTGTAAGTCCTATTACCCGTGTCAAGATTTTACGACATCCGCTTAGCAAGCGATTCGCTAATATAAGTATCTATGTTATATTCATATCGTCATTTACGATAATTACCATATCGAGATCCAACATCAATTGGTCGTTTGAGTAAGGATTAAGTTTGATCACGTAAATATTACGAGCACAGGAACTTCCAAAGCTAAGTTCAGAATTTTATACTGTCCTGATTTCACAATTGCAACGGTAATCAAAATTGCTAATTTAAAAATGTGTTTATTGTTTATGCATTACCGTTAGCGTACTATTACCTTATCCTTTTAAAATTTTGCTCAGTTCTATATACTTTACTTGTGGATTCTATTTTAATTACCTTAATTGTTTAAAAATGACGTAGTCGAAAATATCATAAAAGCTACACTGTATTTATAAAACTTGAAAATTTCAACCACCTAAACCGAATACCAAACCTAGCCTTATATGAATAAAATGCTTTAAATATATGATAATAATCGGCAAACAATAAAGATCTAACAATTTCACTAAACCGTAGAGGTTCCGTCCGTTCAGTTCAGCCAAGAGGCAAAGAAACTGGTCAGACGACCTTGCGGCCGGCCGACCTTCCCTGAATCTCCCAAAAACAAAACAAAACTACAGCCCGCTTGACGGACGGCCCAAATTATGGACGAATAAAACCCGAACATCCAATATGTAGAGACGTATAGACACAATACTATACAGGCTTAATCGCTTCGGGTAAACCATTTGCGGTAAAAGGACTACATTAAAGGAGACAAGATGAAAGACATAAACGTCCAAGACTATTTGAATACAATGACATTTGCGAATTAATGAGGAAAGTTTGAGGCAATTTCATATACGTTTTTAATATATATCATTATTATTACTTTTCCTTTCAAAGGTTCAATATTTTTTATTGTTATTAGCAAAGTCCATTGAACGATATAAAAAGTAAAAAGAATGTTTGAACGTAGAAGGATGCGAATAATCTGCTTGAGGCGTTCAAGGAATGGATCATTGCAAAGAATTAGCACGTCCCTCGAACACTGTAATCAATTCCTTAGCCTGACGTGTTGTAAAATAGGAAGATATCCTGTAAATTAATAACAGACCCCGCTTTGTTAGATGAAGAAAGATATCGTATAATTAGTAAAAATACAATAATTCCGCTCCACAATTCGTGAGAATCCCTTTCATAGTATTTGTTATCAGAATAATACAAGTAATAGAACGTACGCCATATCCAAGAAAGCGGTGACATCGTTTGTTATCGATGCACTCACAAACACAACTCGGAGTGCCACGGCCAGATAACGGTGCTGACGTGAATACAATTTATTTACAATCTCGGCTTATGCATTATCGAGCATCGCCCACGCGACCCGTGTCAAATCGTCACGACCCAAATCCCTAAAAACGAGAAGAAAACACACCTAAATATAAAGGTACGGTTTCATCTGTGGCTGAATGGTGCCTGTCATATAGTGATCGGGTGCAGTTAGAGAAATATTGGCAGCTACCGCGCAACAGCGATTCGGGGCTTAGGGCCGGTATTTCAATGTAATCTTATCTTGAAATGATCCAGGATTAACTTTAACTATGACTTATGTGTATTTCATTGTAGGATTAAAGTTAAGTGGAACTCAAAGTCCATCCTAACTATGCTTAATCTAAGCAGAGAAATTCTATCGCCTAAGTTCCGATCCGAGATTACCGTGTGACAAAAATATTTATTTTTGAGTACACAGATGCAACATACCTACGCACTATTTCCTCCTTAAATTATTATTAATAGACCTTGTAGGGACACATGAATTATGTACTTTTATTTGTTTTTAAATGTATCTACCTAGTGCAACGTTAGGAAGGATTCCCACGCAACTCAGCACATTGCGTCTACCGTTACACGCAAATTGCCTCTACAATTACCGACAGTTCTCTTAACGAATTCTGTTTACAACTTTGTTTCTCTTTTACAACATTTCATTCATTAATAATATTTTGCACAAATTGCCACGTTCGTTCCTTTTTACTCATTTTTGCTCTTTTATAACCTATACACCATTGTTTCCTTTTTTATAACATTTGTCCCGTTTATCCCTTCCAATTAGTATGCCGCTTTACTTTACAAATAAATATATTCCCATTCCTATTTCACAACCGATCGGACCTGTATTATTGACACGCTCCCGACCTGTCTTCAAATAGTCAGTTACTTTGACTTATCTCAACTCTACAACATATCTATTCGTTAAAACCTAATAAGTCCTAGTTTTGGTGCGTTGGGTTGTGTAGAACTTTGTTTTGTGGTTTCTAACTAAAATTTCTTCATTTCATCATGGAAAAAAACGTTGTGCTAATTTTAGTGCAATGGAAATTAATCTGTTAAAAGATATAGTTATAAGTAAAGCACATTTAAAAAAAAAAAAAAAAGTGATGCGTCTACATGGAAGGCGAAAAAGAACTGCTGGGAAGAAATTACAAATTTATATAACAGCAGATCTTTGAACCCAAAAACTAGCTGTGGTAACAATCCTCATTAATAATATTCATATTTGCAAGTTTAAATACTCGATTTTAATACAATTTCAATTAATAATACAGTTGCAGTATATTAAACCGACAGCCGACAGTGACAGCGGTGTCAATGTCAATGCCAAAAGACAGCAAAACCATAGACAATTACCGTATTTCATTTTGTTAAGTTGCAAACTTGCGTTTAATCTCAGATTAGCTAAGGCGAGGAATATCCAGATTGAAATACACTTGTCACTTCCAAAAGTGATACTTAGCTTAAATGTGATACTTAACTTAAGCTTTAAGATAAGGTTACTTTGAAATACCGGCCCTTAGCCGCTGAGATTCGGAGGTAAAGCCAAGCGGAGCAAGCGAAGCCACTCGCGTCAGTCGAACACTAACTCCGCACAAGGACGGACGCGCGCGCTCCACAACCGCCAAAACTATAACCAAACGATTTGTGACTCAAGTTTACACCTTTGGATCGGATTATTTGCAGTGCTAGTGACGTTTATGTGTCCACCGCAAACAGGAAACGTTCCGAGTGCTAATGGTTCTGTTAAATAGTGCTATGAAAATAAATGGTAAAGTCCCAAATTTTGCATGTGTCTACTGAATTTGTATTTTGTTCATGTTTGAATGCTATTGGTATAATTCAGATATTCTTGGCTTGCACGCACGGGTCTGTTTTTCGAGGAGGCTGGTGTGTGATAGCACCAGGAGATATGAGGGTCTGTAATTTATTTAAATGAATGCGTCGGTATACGGCCGGGACCACCAAAACAGTAAAAACAATAGCAGACCTTGTGCTGTCGGGTGACATTGAATCTGAATGTAAATTTGGGTTTGAACAATAAAGCAGTTGTGTTAGAAGTCGATGCAATGGGTACAAAGGCAGCTCGTGTGTGACCGTGTCGCCTACGGGACCAGCAGTGGGTGGACCACATTATTTGAAACCGACTAGAACCTCAGTGGGTGTCTCAATGGAGCCAGTTAATAATAATGGTGAGATTTAATCACCATAAAGGTTACACAACAAAGCATGCTACTCTATGTAGATGAAGGATAAATAACACCCGAAACTAGTAGTTAATCTAACAAAAAAGCTTAATTGTAGTATAGGTAATTACATTAATTCGAAAAACCGGCTTCAAGACTGCGTAACTACTAATTTTCTAAGTATGAAATTTCAAATCTTACCGCATTATAAAGTCGTGCTTTAAACTCAAACTCCAATTTGGCGCCAAATCTCGCCAGCTAGTTTTTTTTATGTGCAGTTTTTTTTGGTAGACGATAGTTTTCAAACGATATTGAACAAAAAACATGCCGTCTCTACAACACATGTGGAATAACAACAAAAAATGGGCCAAAGTGGTTCACATGGTCCATATGTTAAAATTGTTTTGATAATAAATTAAAGACAAAGCTCCAGACGAATACAAATCAAACGTCCAAAACTGTTTACTAAATCAAAGAGAGTTGAATTACGGTAATAATTGGTTAGTAACTTTGTTATTACAAAACACATCTGTTGTGAATGATGAATGCGCTCGTCAAGGAAACAAAAAAACTGTGTAGAAACCTGCGCAGGCGGCGGCACGTGGGTCGGCAGATGCGCACAACCCACCAACACCCGTCAGGGCCTTTATCCGAACATCGCAGTCGTGCAGCTGAGATTTAGACTCCATTATTATCCATTATAACACGCCATACAAAAAAAGCACTCCAAAGTCCCATAAACGTGGATCAAGTTACTCGACTAAATTCCCTTCATAAACGCCGTTCGTTTAAGGCATTGGCACCAATCGGTATCTAAATGCCAAAAAGGTCAAGTCCGGATCGCAGGAGTTTTTCCAATGATCATGATCGGCCGCATGCAACTCAAATAAGACAGATCGCCATTTACGGAAACCTGGGCCCGAATGCCTTTACTATTGACAACTGTGGCATAGTTGCCATCATCGACTCTGATAACTATCTACTCTCTAGGTGTTTTCACAGTTTCTCCCGCCTTATTTGATCGGCGGATATTAAGAACATGCCATTCGTGTCTCCCTTGGAATTTATCGTACAGTTAAATTATTTCATAAAGTTTTCCCACACCATTTGCGTTACCCATTGGCAGCTTTTTTTAGAAAATGTGTTCATGCAAGTTTTGTGGTAAATATTGCATCTGCCTCAAGTGTAATTTAAGGCCTAATTGCATATATTTGGAACTTAAAGATGTAAGTTGGCTTTTTTGGTAAAAAAGACGACATTGAACCACCTGCCAATTATATATACAAAAGCTAAAAATAACTTTGCGCCTACGTTTAATTATCGTTTGGAAATAAAATCTGTTTGCCTGATACCAGATACACCTTTATCATCAACATATTTAAATATCTTCCAAATTCATCTTTGATAAATTCATTTATTGTTCCAAAAATAATAATAACTTATTCATCAAGAAGGGTCTTTTAGGACGACGACTCCAATTACAATATTATTAATCTCATTTTACCTTTAATCTTCCATTTTAAAATGAAATGAAATTAACTTAGAAGCGTCTATATTAAGACATCTATTCTGCTATAATCCTTTCATTTTTGCTTCGAAAAAGTAATTTCCTTTTGAAAGTCGGAACTTTTTACATTTGTTTCTTTTGCCTTTCTTATCAGACGTAACCCATTCAAGTCTGGAGAGGAAATAGAGCTCGAAATAAATCTCCCTTACTATGAACTTATACTAAAATAGTCGTTCGGTCTACGCCTTCTATTTCTCTACCGCCATTACCATATCCTGTGCCCTCATATGTTCCGCAGAGAACTCGTTTTTATCGATATCCGTCATATTTTTATAGATATCCCATAGATTTCCTTAAAGCACGTCTTAAAAAAATGATGTAGTTTTATAAAAGAAAGCTGCCAGTCTTGTTATAGTTTTAAATAAAAGTAGAAAATAAATTTAAATTTGAAAACAAATTTAAGGTTAATTATAAAGATTTGCGTTATGTTACAATGTTAATGACTCTGACGGTAATGTATCCAACCATACCTTTTGTATAATATGACTATTATTTGGCATGACTTGAACATTGTCAGTGAGGGGTGCAGTGACATTCCGTCGTTAATCAATCAAACAAAAGATTTTGATTTTCGATTTGAATAGCCACAGGAACAACCAAAACCTGAGCCGTTGATTAATGAATATGATTAATCAAATCAGGAACGTGAAACGGCAGATTTCCATTTCCAAATAAATTAACGTTTTGTTTTTAATTAATGGAACGTCCTGAAATCCTGCCAGTGCTATGGAATTCGAAATTGGAATCGGAGTGTTAGTAGGTACGTAGCTTTATTACTAAGTGGAAGTGAAAATAGTCAACATCATGCATTGAGGTGGGCTCGTAAACGTTACTTTGTCTAAGAAGCAGGATGTGGAGTTTTTTCTAAATTTGAACTTTCTCACAACACCGGTTCTCGTTATCCTGTTTGCTACGAATTAGGGATTGAGTAATAACAACATCTGTGCCTTTTTTTATTTCCTTCGTTTTTTTACATGTTATTTATCGTCATTTGCTTTGTTAACATCTGACCCGTTCTTATATTTATTATCATAATTTAGTCAACAAATTGATGTCTTCGTTAGCGTTACAAGACTTTTCGTGTAGGCATCGGTGTTAATTTATAGTTTTCTCTATCGTTGAATTAAATTAATCGCTTCTAAAGTAGTAGGTGCGGTTTAATTTGTTGGGATGTCATCTACGGTGTAAGTAGCAGGTGGCCATCGTCTCGGCCGTGGCTGGCGAGCTGCCAGCGTGAGGTTGCAACAAGTCTATACCACTAGCGGACAGAATCATGAAACAGTAAGATGAATAGACTACACCAAGTTTCAAATTACTTAAAAGTAAACTTATTTGGATCGCTTAAACAAGAGTAACAAAAATATAAAGTAACCATACAAAATTACGTCTCACTTTAGTTGCCCAATAAATCAGAATGTAATTTTCAAAAGGCGCATTCAAAAAAGTCTCGTGATGCATTCGTGCTGTGGATCAAAGGTTAATCCTCGGTTTAAATGCGCTTGCGTCGGTACACAGTCAATGTTACCTTTGTTGCTCGGTCCTATTCTGTTTGCGTTTACTTCGATTAGTCAAGGTACCGTTTTCGTTGCGTGGTGTTCCATATCCGGCCTTACACTTGGTGTAATCTCACTGCCATATTTGAGTGTACAATTATCTGTCATCTCTTTGCATGCTCTGACTGTTTAATTGCATATTCTCTTGTTTGCACGTTCTTGCGTCTGTCTTATGATAGCTTCGTGCCTTGTATGTGCTTGTCATTCATATATAATTAATCTGTATATTACCTCTGACATAATACATTCAAGTGTGCAGCTAACATGGTAAGTCCTTTTTTATTTATTGGTGTTCGTAACTTATTCAGCTATAAGTCTAGACGTGTTTTTCGTCTGAGTTCAATATGTGAAATTGTTTGCTCGACTCAAACAAATAGTATTTTGCATAGAAATGTGTCATGTCTGCGTCAACTGTAGGTAGCTATGTAATATGTATTGTGTTTCGTAGGGGACCGTAATTTGGAGCTTGTACACGTCCATCTAGTTCGGTCCCGAGGGTAATAAACCGTGATAATGCTCCACCTTCCTCTCTCTATTACCTAGATAGAGCACACTCTAAAGTTCATTACCCTCAAACTATACGTACACGTCTATTTCTTATCAAAATCGTATGAAATCTAGAGCGTATCTTTTTACAGTACTGAAATATGAATAAAATGCGCATACGGCAATGGTAAAATGGGCGAGAATACGATTTGTCATTGCAAGTAATAAATCAGAAGTAAGAGCCTCTTTGTCTAAAGCTCTAAAAGGATGCAACCGGTAGTTGAAAAGTCATAATGTATCTTGAAACAGGTACAAACACAATTCACCGGTCAGCGAAAACAGGATTTAAAACAATTTAACTTAGTTTTAAATTTCAAGTGAGTCGTTAACTTTATTACAACATTATTTAGTTTCGTACAATTTATGTAAATTGTTGTTTTAGTATTCCATTACAGAAGTATGTTTTCCATTTTGTCAGATTAAGCGAGCTTGCCGAATTAAAAGTTGTAATATTTTAACTGAAGGTTATTTGTTTACGCAAATAAGTAGGTAACTTTTACCGTAACGATGTTCTCCCTTAAAAGGAAGTGTCAATATTTACAAAGTGTTTGAAGTATGACAAATAACATTAATTTAATATTGCAATACAAATTTCGTTAAAAAACATGCTTCAATAAGTTGTTTTAATAATACCAATGTCATGTTTACAGATGTAGGTTAATAAAATCGACTCGCAATTTCTTCTGCAACTGGTTTAGTTTCTTTAAACTCTCACTGTACGAACTAAAATAGATTTAATTAAATTGTTGGTAGAGGATGTAAATTAAAATACAGTGCTCAATTTGACAGCTGTGAAAGGTCAAAGAACTAGATAACTGGATCGTGCTTCACTTAAAAGCAAGATGGCGCGGCCTTTACAAACGTGCAATCAATGCAAATAAAATCATATTAATCATAAACAATGAGTGATGTGAAGCGAGAAAGTTTTTTGCGTGGATTCATACGTAGGTTCAATCTGCCAATTACCATTAACGACTATAATATATCTTCAATACAAATTCGATCTTCCTTTTTTATATGGTCTCGAATGTAACGGGATTAGAAATTGAGTGCCTACAATACATACATAATAGTGTTTAACAAGCTTTGAATCGTGAAGCTTAACAAGACGTGTCTAGGCCTCGAGCTATATCCCCCCCCCAAGGGATCGCGCCTTGCCGCGGCGGGGGGGCTTAGTACCCCGTAGCAAGCCAGCTACTGGGGGAAGCTAAGCGGTCCCACATGGGGACGGTCGTGAGGTAGACCGGCCCACGAGAGGGGGGCTGCTCCAGCTGGGCGGGAGCCCAGCGTGCTGATGCGCCCGGAGGGGAGGCTCTGGCCGGGCTCGGCCCGGTCAGTTGCACCCTAGGAGGGGAGGCTCCAGCAGGGCCTTTGGCCCTCGTTCTGTTGAGCGCCCAGGGGGGTAATCGTGGGGGGTCGGGTGGTGCGGCGTGGCGGCCGCGGCATCCGATCCTCCGCGATTCGGATTGGAGGTGGTGGGCTGAGGAAGGGGTGGTGGGAAAACCCCTCTCCTAGGCCCAGCAGTGGCGCGCCGGCGACTCCAGCCGGTGAGGCCCCAGGTCGGCAGACGGCCGAAGACCCTGGGGAGGTTCCCAAGCTGCCGACACAGGGCTAGGTCGGTAGCCAATCAAGGGAACAAGAGGGGGTAGGCGCGCCGCGGTTGTTCCAGCGCGCCTCCAAACTTGAGGGGGCTGCCTCGGTGGCCAGCCGTCGGTGGGTTCGCGGCGAGCAGACCTTTACAGGACATTCCCGCGTCCCCGCCATTATACGACGGCCAGTAGGACAACTCCAGGTTTTTAGTCGGTGCGAGCCCGACATAACCCGTCTCCTTTCCCTGGAGGGGACGGGTATGCGTAGGCATTTTCCTGGACAAACAAAAAAAAAAAAAAAAGGCCTCGAGCTATATTGTTTTGTAACTACTTTTACCTTATCCTTTGTTCTTTTGCGCTTTTAAAAGGTTTCCGTAGACACTTTCTCTATCTCTTAGACAAATGTAAGAGATACCGAGATGGTTATCTTTCATTTTGTCATCTAATCATGACGCTTAAGATGGTTTAGATGATGTTGATACCAACATAGAGTTTAATATCTTAAATGTCGTGTATGTCAAATCGACAATGTGAAATGCACATGACTTCCCGTTAAAGCTTCGATGGTCGATTACGTCTAAATTGCTAACGATTGTTAACTTCACTTATTTGGACAACCGCGCGTAAATTTACACTGCCCCGTTAATTTCATCGTAAAAAATGTATGTTAGGAGTAAGTACTGCGGAAAATAACAGAGGTCCGGCATTAAAATATTTTTAATGTCCTGGCATGACCTTACGTCCCCGAAAACGAGACAAAAGAATGTTTAAATAACTGTCAAAGCTATCGTGTACTTGGATGGGGAAACCTCGTTAAAATTGAGTGGAACACCAAAAAAATGACTTTCATTAAAATTGTTGTTTGGCAAAGAGACACAAAGAGCACCACCGTAAAAAGAAAATGCAAACGAGTTAGGTGATACTAGTGTTAAAGAAAATGTCCTGCAGGAAACGGCCGTCGTTTCTAGCGAATGTTTTCTTTTCCGTTGAATATTTTGCTTTCAATTATGCGGAGGTTTCAAAACATTTTATTTTCCGTGCGATAGTACACGTTCGTCTCTGAGGTGTGTTTGGAGACATCAATCTTGACAATGACATGCTAATGTTGGAGCTCGCCTAGTTCCCGCCGTGTGTGCATGTGTGTCAGTGTCGGATCCACCCACCGGGGTCATTTACAACCAATGCTTGACGGATGATTTGCAATTCTGCAAGCTTCGCGCAAGATCCTACCCGGTCGAAGCAATTTGAGGGTATCAATGCCTCTGCACGATTGATGTTCATCGTTTAACCTTTCATCTTTCTCCACGCATGTCTATTACACGCTTTTTATCAAAGGAATGTTATTATATGTTGTATCTTTTTTATTTCATTCCCCTCATAACCTTTAGATCTTGGATGCCTTTCCAATGTTTACAAACAAAAATTTAATCAACAGACCGAACATTATCTTGTCTTAAGTAAACAGCGAGGTTTACTGACGTAATATTGGATTTCGTGAAATTATCGGTAATGTTATTACAATAAATTGCGTTTCTTTTGCCACGGTCGAAGCCTGATTTACCCGCTGCATATTAATTTGGTTCGGTAATGTGCCAACGTGTGTAATCGTCGCGGATGGGTCATTTGACATTTCACAGTACTCAGCAAAATCAATGTTCGTTGGACCCAGCAATTGTGTTGTCAGTTGGTTTAGTACATTATCAATTTTACAATTACAAGTCTCGATATGATCTGTTATTACGAGACGTCTTTTATTGGATGCCTCGGGGTCCCGAGAGAGTTATTAATCGGTTGCATCGTCACTTTCACTGGGGTCGGCTATTATCACAGCTCCGTCTGCTGGTTACATTACATGCTCGTAATGATTTTGCTGAATACCTCAAGCATATCGTTAATGTCTGTAACCTGTTCATATAGGTAAAGTGCTAGTAACTTTAGGCTGAATGTCGAAATTACGCCGCCTTTTTGCGGCGTGTCCAGAGCATTTCGCGTATTTAAATTAAATACCAAAAGCGAGTCCAAATTTGTATTTATTTAAATGCTACATGTAATTGTTGAAATTCTCGCGGCAATAAGTGGTTGTCATTTGACGAAAAAAAACAGATGTGAGTATCCCAAAAAGTTTTTTATTAAGATTGATCCGTCGCAGAGAGCTCGGGTCGGCAGGTAATTTACCGCTATCGTTCTGTGGTAGGTTTTCTCCTCCTGATGGATGGCCACGGCTTTTGTCCATGTCTTGTTAACGTGCTTTCGATTTCGATCCGCTGATGGCTTATCTCGTCAAGTATCGGGAATTACTAGACCGAGTAAGGTTTCACTGATCACGCGATTAGAATTTGAAACCTTTTTGTTGAATTTAGATATCTGTAAGTAAATTCGAATAGGTCGTTTCTAGAGCATTTGGCGCAATTGTAGGAAGATAAACGCATTTAGTTTAATGAATCACAACAATGTATCAACGTTCATGTAAAGGAATAAATAACATTTGAGGAGTTAAAGTGGGTTAAATACGTTCATAAGTTTTTTATGAGCCATTAAATAAAAATAATATTTTCGAAACTTAATCGCAAATTATGACGAAAAATTATTACCTACTTTACATGTAAGTAATTTTAATTATGTCTTGATGAACTGAAAATTTATTGTCATCATTATTTTCGTATCTTTTTTAAGCTTATGATTTTGCGTAAGGAGATCAATTTCCATATAATTTTGTCGCTTTAATGACATAATTGGGTAAGTATTGTATTTTATGATGGATTATAATGGGCTCTCCAGTTAAAATGTTCAGCTATGTAATCATTATCAGCCTGTAGAAGTTACAGCGGCAATTAATCAAAGGCTGTATGTGACAGGATTTAAAACTTTGGTAACGTAGCTGCCGGTATAATCCCGGAAGCCTTTAAAACAATTTTGGAAGTTTTTCAAATTGAGACAAAAGAAGTAATCCTCTTAATAAGCACTGGGTTGTGTTGAACCTATAAATTCGATTTAATAAATACATTACCAATAATTTGGCACTTAAAGTCAGCAATCAGTTCAAGAACTCCTTAATTAGCGTTGCTTGTCCCATCTGCCTCAAGTTGGCTGGTGTCCATTTAAGGTGCATTAAGTTACGTTAAATTACGCAATCTTCGATCGTGATAGGGGCTTAATCTCATTTCGTTTCGTAATTACCCCCGGCACGATATTCGAAAGCCTCCTTTTCTGAAGTGAGGTAATCGTGATTTTTAGCGTATGTAGGATTTAAGTGCATCATCACTATGCTTATGAGTTGAAAAGCAAGACTTTATCTAGTTCTAACTATTTTAGTGTCAACCATTACTTTGTGAGATTTAATCCGTGTCAATGTTAATGCTTTATTTAATTTAATGATGAAACTATTAACCAGTTTGAGATAATAATCCTGACAATACCCTTCCATTGGAGAAAGTCCAATATATCCCATTGACCATCGCCGACAAACATTAATAGCTCTTTAAGCTCACACGATTTATCATGACGACCAAAAAAACGATTAACAAAGAAAAATGATGGTCGTGCGTGTGGTATTCCATTAAATACTTACTTAACCATTTAAAATCCAATCTTAAAGTATTGTTGTGTTTATTGAATACTCGAAGATGGCTTCCTGTTTTGAAACGGTCAATCACACTCTTCAAACTGGGCGATTGTGTTTTGTTTAGAGAACGGCTGAACAAAACGGGAGTATAAGTTGTTTAGACGATTTCAAAGTATAAGCTTTTAGGGCTCGCTGCGACAATTTTAACTCAAGACTCGAGAAAACCCGTTCGTACCCATCCATCTTCACATGCTTTTATTATTGCTGAAGTACCTACTCCACAGCATAAATCTTTCCTCACTTTTTTCATCACGTAATAATTACAAAGCAAGTCTTGCATATATTTCAAACTTTTTCTAAATAATTATAACATACCCTAAATTGGATTTTGGTAAATTTTCAAAGCTATCAACCTAACCGATACAGACTCCATTATTCCAAGTATCAGATAGGTTTCCCTTTTCGAAGAGGTTGGCTAACGCAATTCCGCAGCAATTAACAGTTGGTATTGTTTGCTAATAGTTCCCTTTAGCGCCGCAAATTAGGGCAGGCTAGAGATGGGTAATCACCCGGGTAAAAACCCAGCCTTGGGTTAAAACCCAGTTATCACCCATTACAATCCACCCAAACCACCCGTTGGTCGGGTGATATGGTTATTAAAATGTCTAATGTATTTTAATTACATTAGTGATAAACGTAGTTAGTTACCTACTTATATTGATATGAATATGATTAAACAATGCATTAATTATTTTAAAACCTTTGTCAGATGCAATCTTTAAGTTAGAGTCAAACGAACAAAACATCCAAAGTTCTTTATTACGCTCAAAAATATTAAATCTTCACTACAATTTTTACTGCCAGAAGTCACAATGATAAATGACGACACAAAAGATAAAATTCTTTTTAACGTTGATGAAAGAGTCAACATGTGCTTAAAGCTTATACATTTCGCGGCTTTTATTTTGGATCCATCATCTGAAGGAGTCGAATTAGAACAAAACCAAGAATTAGATGCCGTGGAGTAATGGGGCGATATGTTGGTGTTAATGTTGTGCCAGACTTTTCGTATAGAGCTCGCAATCATTATTGGAGCCGAAGGTTTTTATGGGAAAATCTGAATGAAATAAGCGCAGTTAGTTGGTGGAGTGTCATTTGCACTTCCACTTCTTTGAGCAAGGTTGCGGTTCGGATTTCAACAGAACCGTGCACTTCTGCTGCAGCAGAGCGATCACAGTAATATCCACAGCAAAAAAGAATCAGACTCACTACTGACAGAGCAGCCAAAATTACTTTTATTTCTTATAATTGGACTTTGCTGCACAATCACCAGATGGATTTCCTAGTGGATGATTGTTACTGTGCCTTGGAAGAAGCTCTTATATTCTCCCCTCCGAAATAGATGTATAAAAGAAGATAGGTAATTGTGACATGAATTGAGAAAGGTATGCTTAGATGGTTTGGTCATTTAGAAAGGACGGATGAAAGAAGGAATAGGAAAGAGATACACCAAGCGAGAATGCATGGTAACGTCGGTGCGGGACGTCCTAGATGAACGTTTACCGACCAAATTGGCGATATATTAAAAAAGGGCCAAATCAAAGTACCCGTAATCGACGAGCATGTATGAAGAGATTGATGTGTGTGAAAGAAGCGCAAGAAGTATGTCTGGACCGAAGTATATGGCGATCCATAGTCTCTGCCTACCCCAATGGAAGACAGGCGTGACGATATGCATGTATGTTATGTATGTAAATAAACAGATTTTCAGACAGTCGCTTGTTGATCGTTATTTTTTTGAGGTTTCCAGTATTTTTTTATTGACTTTGGTTATTTAGGATTAGCTATAAATGGTTTTCAGCTACGGAAATGGCCTTTTAATACCCTTATCAACTTGTACCTACACATAAGTAATTATACTTTTCAACTTGTACAACTTTTGTACTAGCGAGCCGCCCACGCTTCGCAATGCTGTAATTTTGCCGACTTGCTCGCGAACCCTTGCAATTTTGCTAATTTAAAAAAACTTTTTCTGAACGTTCTTTATTTGCAAGTTTAAATGAAATAAATAAACTTAAGATGGCGAAAACCGCATTAAAATCCGTTAAGGAGGAGTTAGCGAATAAACATAGACAGAATTAGCGACTTAGATTTATACTATGTACCTAATAATGATCATGATAAAGAAAAAAATGAAAAGCTGTGAAAAACTATTTAATTACTTATTGATTTTCTTGTAAAAATAACCTTTAAGCCGATAAGCTATTTTCACCCATCAATTTGGGTGATAATGGGTTAAAACCGGGTAATAACCCAAATCACCAGGTTTTAACCCGGGTGGATTGAATGGGTTTTAACCCTCTACCCATCTCTAGGGCAGGCTCACACCGAGCGGTTCATTCATTGCCTTCATTGTTTACATTGCACCGTCTCGGGTAATTTAATGGTTTTTCCGCACTTTTCAATTCAAATGTGGTTCGAGAAGAAACGTTGTCTTGTCTTTGTTTAACGAGGGTCTTTAGATTCATTACAAGCTTGGTTGGCTTACAATGTTTTTGAGGAATATTTTTCAATAGAACTTACTCGTTAATATTTTTTTGCTCTAGGTAACTATGTTTTCAATGTTATGCACGAGTGGAGTGACGACGTAATTTATCTAAAAAAGTTATGGAATGGACTTTCTTTGCTTGGAGCAAAAAGTGTGATTGCTTCTGCATTACAGTTACTGCAGTTACTTCACTTTTGATCGTTTTTATAGACGTATTCATTTCTTTTTAATACATTACTTTTGATTAGAATTATTATTTATAGCCATTATAAATGTAGTTGCAATGGAATATTATAATTTCTTCAACTCGTAAAACATAAAGACACTTCTGTTATTAATAACATTGATTTACTCACATAAGTACTGAGAATTCATAGCTTTAAAATGATTAAACTGGTAACAAAGTACAATCACAGTTTGCATGAGGTAAAATCCGTTGTGCTTACCATTCACCCCGTGTAGCCGTGTCACGGATTTCCAAAATAGAACAATCGCCTTCATCCACGGTAAAAGCATTTGGTTGATTCAATTGTGCCGGAATGGGGACCACGTGCATCGCATTCTTGTTTACATTGTCACCAGTCGCTTGCCTCTATTCTATCACTGCCTACCTACGCTCCCTCAATACACTCCAAATTCAATAAAGGTTACAGTGATTTTGTGATTTCAATTTCGAACGTTGTTACTGGCCACGAATGTTTAGGATTTAAAAAGTAAACCGTCATATTTTGAGGTTATGTTCCAAAAGTATTTGAACACACGCGAGTACAGAGGGTTCTTAGAACTGTAATAAACAGGAAACAGCGCCTAATTCAATAATTGCACCGTTTATTGCAGCGCTTACCAAGAAGTTAAGACCAGGAACGTAGTTGTTACCAAGTTATATAGTATTTTGAAATATGGAATGGCTCTAAAATGACAGCTTATAAATGGATTCAGCTAATGACGCATTCATTTTAAATCGTGTGATTTTGCTAAAGCAATCCCCAACAGTAAAGTCAATAAAATACGATCATACGACTGTTAAAATTGATAGCCACCGTTATACCAATATGCGCTGAAATTTACAACAACCATCTTTTATCGTAGCGTCATTTTGATGGTAAACAAATTTTACTACTTTGTTACCATAGAAGTTGGTGTAGTCACGATATTGTACGACTTGCCAAACGATCTCAGTACACGCAACTATAACACTCATTTCTCGAGCTCATATAAATTTGACATGGTGATAAACCTATGTACAATTTATCAAAGCAATAACAATAGAATGGGAGTACTATTATATTAAAATAAGCAGACCGTGGTTGCAAGCCAAGATATCGCTACGGAAACATAAGAAGTAACGAATGTACTTTGTTCATCAGGTCCTGACAGTTGAAAGTATATTTTACCTGAAATGACAGTGGATAAAAACGGGCGGCCACCGGCTCCGCGCCGCGTCTCCTCCACGTATAGGAGCTACGATGAACTCGGCTTCATAGACCGCGGTAGACCACTGGAATACCGACACGGAGGTATTGAAGATCTCTCAGCCGATACCAGGATCTCTAAAATGTACGCACCACAAGACTGGGACGACATTACTGTAATCAGCTCAGAGGAAATACAAAAGCCTAAAAGAAAGACTATTGAAGGACTCGCCCACGGCTTTCGTAGGACGTTCTCAGTGAGGCATAGACGGGATTCAGAACAGATACCAATGGAGACGATAAACGGAACGTGTGAGGACAATTTCGCGACCGTTCGTGGAGCGCCTTTCGGTAGGCGTCGGTCTCTTTCTCGCGATAGGGAGTCTTCGTTTTTGACTCGGAGTTCCTCCGAAGGCGACGTGCGGCCTCCCCCGCCCCGCGCCCCGCACGCTGCGCCCGCGCCGCGCCTGCATCGATACCTACGAGCGCTAGGCGGTAGCTGGAGAAACCTTCTACAATGTAAGTTTTTATATTTGGACCACGTCCGGGCTCATTAACACCTCTATTAACCTTGACGAGACGTAACCAATACGTACACTATCCCATCATTATCATTTGAAAGGTTCTTAACCATCTAGCGAGTTCTCGTTGTCCGTAGTAATTATTGCCCCGACGGAAACAAATGACCACGGTAGCTTAGGCAGTTAAACCTGTGATTAACCGCAGAGATTAACCAAATTAGAGGCTTTCTTATATGCAAATTAACCGATTGTTTAAACTAAAGGAGGTGGAAGATTTATCTTCGAATTAGATACAGTTAATTCTCTAAACAGTACTGTAGCCAGCTATAGACGTGAACAGCGTTTAGACTGAATAATATCGATTGTTAAGCTCAGTTTACAATTATTTATCGCTATTCTGGCATGAAATAAAATATGATACGATTGTTGGGAGCCGCAGTAAATCACACCGGATTATGTTTAGCAATCGCATTGCTGACTAATTATTGAACCTTTGTATTTAATATAGCTTCGTTTAAACTTGAGAAACGAACTCTTTCTAAGCCACTGCAGTCGTGGCTTAGAACTTGGGTCTGCGAAACCCGGACACAGGCTAGCAAATGGAAAAGTCTAGTTCCATAGGATTTTAAAGTTGCAGTGGTCACGCGCGCCCCGACTAGTCGAGTGTTAAGTGCTGCACGCCACGCCAAGCTTAATTCGCAGAATGATTTTAACTTTTAAAATGAAAACGATTTTAATTTAAATGACAGTAATTGAATTAAAAACGCTGAGTGGGCGCCGTTGGCTGTGTAAACATCATTTCATTGGTGCATGCAAAATATTGAAATGAGGCGTAATTCGCTGATAAATTGGTAGGTATTTGTTTTGTCTGCAATTTGGACTCGAATATATTTACCGGTTGTTTAATGGTTTGTTTGTGTGTATTTTAGGGGTGATTTCCCTGTGGAATGGCTTTTTAGGTACTTGTAGCAAATAAGACAAAAAGTTTAAAAGTTCGACATGTAAGTAATTTTGTAGGTATATTGTCAGATAGAATTTCACTTGATACTGCAAAAAGATATGAACATTTCTTTAGATTTATTTCGAGAATATTTTTATCAGAGAACGTGCATTGCGCTGGAACCCTGCTCAATTTATGTAACACAGAAAAAGAATAAATTTCACATGCACGTACAAATGACTTGGTAAAGGCGAGCAGCGAGCACCGTGCGTTATATTTTCTAGATATGTAGATAACATGAGAGGCATTTGCTCAGTATTAGGATATTGTTGGCTCTGAATAATAATAATAATAAATGTAGATAACACTCCTGCCTTCCTAGCATTTGTTACTCGTTCCTATCTGCATATTGTTTATGTCTTTATAGCATCAGATTTATGATATTCCTGAAAATATTAAATAAAGTCAATTACTTTATCTAATTACTTGCCTAAGAGTGCCCTAACCCTCCAACGCACAGTTGGTCGAAATTGCCCGGATCGCAAATAAATATCTAAAGAGGGGTCAGCGTGACCCTTGCTGACAACAATTACTCAATATTCATTACCGCGGCCACATGACAGCCGCTCTCCGGGTTATTACTGTCCTCTGTCTTCGTATTTGTGATATGCGACATGGCAGACATGAATTATTCAATTAGAAAAGATTTCAAAGAGAAAATATTTATTTGTGACCAAAATTGCAAGTCCCATTTTTTCCTACCAAGATTACTAATGGACGGTTTCATTTGTATGTCGACGGTAGATTATATCAGCTAGAGTCCATTTTCTGCCTTCATTATAATCCCGTTCGCCTCATTCTCGCCGAGTATTACTAATATTACCATCTACAGTCAGCCCAGACACATGATTATAGCACTATCTACACCGATATCAAAGGTAATCTATTTTTGCGCGAGGGGTCATTTTAGCCGCCTCACGTACAGCAGGTTTTCTACACGTGTGGAATTATTTTTCTTGTAGGACAATGATACAGTTGTCTTTTTGCTACTATACTTTTTTGTGACATTAATTAAAATTACCATACTATCATGGCCTCATAGAGTTGTGAAAACTTGTCTTTTGAAGTCAATTAATTGATTTTATTCTAATTAAAATGCAGAGAAAAATAAAATATGCTTACAGCAAAACACGAAAAACATTCGGTAGGGAACCGCTGTTCCAGTCAGTCCCAGCAGAGATGCTTGATAACATTAAACCTGATCCAAAGATGCAAAAGAACTATATTCTTCGGAACCCGATACACCAACATTCACAGGTAACCCATTCGCAGTCCGAAAGAGACACTAATACCGACAGAGTGAAAACTAAAAATAGGCGAATCAATCACTGTGAAGGTGGATGGCCACGCGATGTTCCTTATGACAATGAAGAGCTAACGCAGCGCCATATACGACGAGCAGTACGTGATGACAAGTTCACGAATTCCATCTCAAAACTCACACCAGCGTTAACACACTGTATCCACCAAAACAATGCTATTGAACTTTATGAAACGTACTTCCAAAACATGGAAACACAAAAACCCATTGAACAGAACCTCGTTCGATTAGCCAACACTTTTAAAGATCCCTGCAAGAAGTACAAACGTCCGGTCTCCTCTATCAAATGGACTAACGAAGCGAATTCAAATCTGGCAGTTGCCTATTGCTTTCGGACAACCGATGAAGAGTCAGTTGGAATCGATAGCAGGTTCTGTATTTGGGACGTAAATAACCCTTATGCGCCGCTACACAGCTTGTATCCTAAAAAACCATGTTGGCAAATTGAATGCTCTCCAGAGCAGCCTCAAGTCTTTCTAGGTGGACTTCAAGACGGGACCGTACACATTTTCGACACACGCGATGGTTTGAAATCTACAGCATCCAGTTCAATCTTCAATTCACATCGTAACTGCCCCGTCACCGCACTTCTCTACACACATTCTCGCACAAATACCGAATTTTTCTCTAGTTCCACTGACGGCCAATGTTTGTGGTGGGACATGCGAAATCTGTCAAGCCCTACAGAAAATATTTTTATAACTACAAAATTCTCTAAAAATGACACTGTGACACTAGACAGTGCCATTGGTGTGACTGCCCTTGAATACAATAAAGGTTTACTGACAAAGTTCATGTGCGGCACTGAATCAGGATTAATTTTTAATGTTAATAAAGCTGGTAAAAGCCAAGCAGACCAGCTAAATTGCTACTGGCACGGACACTCAGGTATTGTGCGAGCTATTCAAAGAAGTCCATGTACATTCAGGATGTTTCTTAGTTGCGGTGACTATCGCGTTCGGATTTGGAGTGAAGAATCTCATTTAGAGCCAATCATTGTTTCCCAGCCATACCAGTTCGAAGTAAGTGATGCATCTTGGTCTGCTCAGCGGTTTTCTTCTTATATGGTAGTAGATGCCGGCGGTAAGTTTTATTATTACGACCTTCTTCGTAATAGGAATGATGCGACAGCCACTTTGCAACTGTCTCAAAACGAGCTCACTAAATTAAAACCTCACGCGGAAACGGAGCTGGTTGCTGCCGGCGACAGCGCAGGATGCACCTATCTGTTGCAGCTATCTGATAACATGTTCACATCCAATCCTGAGGACAAAGCCGCTGTTAACAATATCTACGAGAGGGAAACAAAACGCGAGCACATTTTAGAAAACCGTGTGAAGGAAATCAAATTGAAAGAAAAAACCGAAGCTGAGATGTTGGAACAGGAGCTAGAAGAAGTAGTTGAAGAAGATAGTGACCTACAGGAAGCTGAACTCGAATACTTCAGAATTGTCAAAGAACAAATGGCGGATCTTGAAATCGACAAGGAAGTTTACTCTAGCAAATCAACTCTGAAATAGAACGTCTAATATCATAATTAATTATTCAATGTTCATAAATACTTCTAATAATTATTACTTTGATTAACAAGTACATCGACCACTCGTATTTTCTTTATAATGTGTAATATCAGTCCCACTCACCTATAACATGTACTAATGATGATAAATCGTAGTTCACAACCGACTGCGGTCCTCGAGATAATACAAAATTATTACAAGTTCAATAATCGTAAATATTTATAAATACTTGTGACTTACGAGTATTTAGGTAGTTTGAGCAATCTATTTCTCGTCGGTGCCTTTGTGTCCCGTTGTGTCAACTGAACGATATTTTGCAATGTCTACTTCGTACTTGCTGTTTAAATCAACACTCGTAAATATTAAATCCTAGAAATGAATCAAATAACTCAGATAACATTAACTAGATTACATTATGTAGGTCTGTCGCTGTAATATTGAGAACATCATTATTTGGCGAATGGAAAAGTGATTTGCAATAGAAACTTTTCCAGACAGAGCTTTCATAAAAGCCCTCGTAATCATATGATATGAGAATTGAAAGTAATGAACCAGACGATGGCAATAAAAGCACATTACTGTAATAGATTTTATGTGACTGAGAAAATAATATGTCTATATTGTGACCAACGAGAACTGTAAGATTTCATTTTTCCAAAACATATTAACTACCCTTAAATAATAAAATGCCAATGGATCTTTAAAAAACTGTTGTTTTTCAAACTTTGGTCAAGCTTTTAACTCAACAAAACATGTTAAAGTTATGTCAAACGGTTACTGTAATAGCGCATTGTTGTGAAAGATTTTTATCTTAGCTTACCGTGTCGTATACACGACTAAACATAATCCTTAGAAAGTAGCTAGAACTTTACATTTTCCTTAGAAAGTCCTGAATACCTTTCCTGCTTACACAGTTACTAAATTAAGTTAACTAGACACTACTGTTAATAGAAATGAAGTTAATATATAAAATAAAACATATTAATGTATTAGAGACACAGCATGCTCTAAATATTATTCAGTTCTTTAATATCTATAAAATTACAGAGTCGTTTAAGAATGCTTCATATCAATGCTCTTCCAAAAGACAGTAAATAAATGATTCCAGACTCCTTGACAAGACATCTCTGCGGGTATCTGTTTATTTTATAGCTGTCACAACATCAATTGTCCAAATAGAGTATCCTACCTCAGACGAAAAGTCGAAACCCAAGCAGTTTTGTTGAAAAAACAACATTTTAATAAATGCTGAATACCCTTTGTTATGTCCCCTAGTCTTGGACAAAAGATATGAATAGCTACATTGGAGACGCAAGGCATGATTTTCATAAGGAAAGTTGAAGATGTATTATTAGAGATTTGTATGAAAATAATGTTCTATGTTTGTTTAATAACCCGTGTTTTCGTATAGAGATTTGTTAAAGAATAATACATTAAATGAAAAATGGCAGAAATACCGCTTTCGAAATTCTGTTAATTATGGAGCTTTTCGCTTAAAGCTCACAAGCAAAAAATATCGATCTACGTAAATAAATGATTAGTAACGTCCTTGATGTCTGTGACAGCATAGCGAATGAGTTAATCATTTATTTACCTTCATCAAATTCTATTTAGTTAAAAATCGATTTCCGTCTATACATCGAACTTCAACATCTGCTGTCTTTGATCTGTAATCCGTCGCATCTGTCTGCAATGGGCCACGTGTACGATTAACTAAATAAGCGGATTTTTGCTACAAGGGCGACACACGCTCAAGAGCTGTTTGTTAGCATTGCAAATATTGGCAGCTGATTCCTTTTCGTAATTCGATTCCAACAAAATTTTTATGTATCGAGTTTAAATTTCATTAGCTTTAGAAATTATATCATTAGGTACCTTGTAAGGCAGCAACTTGTGTGTTCATTGTGTTATAATTCAACCTCTGTGGCGGAACAGTTACAAATCAAAATTACCTTTTTTACATTATTAAAAATTCACCGTTCTAAAAAACCGTCTCATATATCGTATTTCGAGTCCGCCTACTTGAAAAATATGGCTCTTGACAAAAACTTTCAATCGCCTGTATGCTTGCCCTTATAGTTTGAATGCCTATTATTGTTTAACCCTCCGCCTCCAGGCTTTGTCTTGCAGTGTATGAGCCCCTTTGTGCGACTCGCTCTTTGTAAGTTCACGGTCAAACTTGAACAACTTTACAGACGTTGGTTTACTCGAGAGCTCGAGGCTAGTCTTATGGAATATATTATGCAATATTTACATCGGAATTGGTTCCGGGTTAGACTTTTATGTAGTGTTGTTTTTTATTAATAATTTCTTTTCTGTTACAGGTAAGTTGGTGTTATCCCTTTTATACACGTTCAAAGCTTTCTGAGTAAGTACCCTCTTTCCGTTACTGCGATTAGGTATATCGACTGCTATTTCATTTCGGTCAAACCAAAGAATAAACCTCCCTTTTTTCCTTAATAATTCAGTAAACATAATCTTAGCAATGAAACATAGCGTCCCGTAATACAGTGATTTGCTGGAAAAAGAAAACAGTTTCTTTCAGAAGAGACCCGCAGGATTACGTGGCATTAGAGGGTTTCTATTGAACAAAGGACCTTCAATAGACGTTTGTGTGTATGTCGTAAGCAAAGAAATTAACTCAAATTACTCTTAAGAAACTATTTCCGCTGTTTATTCTTCAATTTGCCTTGTTACATACTTTCGAAGGCTACCTACATAATATGTAATACTAACTTAAATTTTGCTTTAGGTACATTAACATTGTAATAAAATTCATTTTTTTGACGAAACAACATCTCAACGTGTTGTGTCTACCTGTATTTAAGCATCAGGTGTCTACACCAAGGCCTAATATAAAGAAATATCTCCAGGGCACGTCGTTTCTGCCCACTTGCAAAACATAATAATGAAGACATATATTAGAGTATATTGCGATTCCTAAAGCAAAGCTTAATTGCTATTGCTCAAATTTCTACTCTTTGATTGATATATCTTATTATGTTATCCTATGTCTATATTCTTACTTTATAGCAATACATGCAAAAGATCAAAGACCTTAACCTCTTTTTGTTTAAAAAGCTTCGGTATAATGTTAGTAAGTACATCGCTTCCAACGCATTCAATCTTGTATCTCTAACTTAGAATAATCATTTTGTATAAACCTACAATTAACATTTTATTTATACATCTCGCATCTTCATTTACAGACCAGTTTACTAAGCTGGAAGTTTATACTCAACTTAAGTTATGCACTAATGCTCGTAAACATGATTTAAATCAATATTAATTACATTTTGTTCACTAGAAAGCTTAAACCATAAAACATAAATAGCTAAGGAAGCACAAATTACTAATAAATCCAATTCCGAAGCGACCTAATCAAAAGCAATTAACAAATAATATAAATTATTTAAAAATATGTTTATTTCTTTTTAATTTTTATAATTGGACTGGCATAGAATCGTATGGAGTAGAGACATGATATTTTAAGTATTTTAATTTTGGAAGAAGTGATAAAACGTGTCAAAGCAATTTGGAAGCGGAAGACATGCATAAAATGTTTGTATTGATGATTAGTGCATGAGATTATAAACAGGTTCCATTTTTTATTGGTGTGAATTATTGTCAACTGGCAAGGATATGTTTGTTCGGAATTTGAAACTTGCGTGTTTTAAATGAGTTACGTGGTTAATATTTAGTATGTGACTGTTTTTAGACGATATTTTAAGAAATTGGAGACTATATAAAAATTGGCACTTTAAATCTTATCCTTATCTTAAAACATTCAAATTTACTTTGCTTAGCTTGTCAAAGATAAAAGTTTTATCTCATTCTCTTAATATCTGTATTTAGATCCTATTAAGCCATTATTAATACTATTGACCTAATATAAATACATACTGAATAGTGAATATTAATGTGATTATCAGCATTTCTATTTTATTCTACAACGTGTTTATCAAAAGATAAACATATTTTTCCTAATAAATTAAATCTGTAAAATCACACATGCACTCTCAGCTGTAACCCAATTTTGCTCTCGTATGTTTTGCAAAATTGAATCTACAACGTAGAGACGAAAGTCAAAGCCTGGCTAGGGGAAGCACATAGTCTTATATAGAAATAGAAATGAAAACAATACTACTTTAAAAATGGAATGTGTATTTATCGATGTTTATAGTTAATTTAGATCTAGCTTTGAACTATTACCGTGTAAATTTAGAATACCACCTGGTTCCCTATCAGTTCTATAATCTATTTCTACAAAATTATCAGCTTCATCATTTCCATAATTATTAGTATCTCCACATTTATAACTTCAATCAAGTTTTAATATAGCTTTACTTGCCACATCTACACCTTTCTCATACACAGGCCACATGTGGAGCGACGCGCGCTATAATTTAATTTGGTCGGGGGCGAACAATGCCGATCGATGTTGTTTTGTTCCACGAAAATCGACGAGTAATCGACGCTCGCAAACTATATGACGAGCGATGTTTGCACGAGTGATTCCTGTGGCATTTGTGACAGACTGGATGTAGTTAATAATGATTTTGGGATGAAGAAATACTTATACTCGGTCCTACAGGAGTTTCAAGTCACTTTCTTCTAAGTTAACAGTGATCGATTTTTGGGATCGAATTATTTGTTGGTCAATGATTCAATTTTTTTGTGTAGCATGGAATGGGAAATATCCCAAATATGAAGAAGTTGTTTTTCTTCCAGAATTTGTTATAACTAAAAATAATTGATAGTCGTATTTTTTTATTGTATTATTAAGCTTAAAATAGTGATCCAATTAGGTAGTCATTTAATAAAACGGTTGCTATCTCAGAAATAACGGCATCAAAAAAGTAGAGTCGTGGCGAATCTATTATCATCAATCACGTTTCGGGGCCCCAACTTAGTGTTGTCCTCTATTACCGAAATTAACATATCGACAAAGAACCATCGATTCATTTCATCCAGTTCATCTACTTTCCATCAGGTAGTTCCAGAAGGCCCGCTGGCTATTTTCATCTGTTCCCTACCTTTATTTAAAACAAACATTTTGGCAGAAAGAAATACGTGAGCGGTAACCCAAGCAGTACGGTTTCCTATTTGAAACGAAGTAATAACACCTGGATATTGTGGACCCAGGGTTAATAGAATATACAGATAAACTTTAGGATAGATAAAAACAATTGCCTGTGAAAAGGGAGAGTGGAAGCAGCGGTTTTGTTTTTGAAGAAAGTTTTTTTTTTTTTTTTAACGTGATATTTGGGTTCAGTTTAGTTTTCAAAATAGTGATCATTAATATAATTTTATATTATTTTCCAGTGCATACAAACTGACTCTTTTGAATAACTAGAGTTAAAGTAAATAGTTAATACATCTAGGCAAGCTAGCTACATCAAAGCTCCCGGGTAAGATTGAAGTCAAGAGAAAACACAACATATAAATAACAATTGAATACGAAATTAAAGTCACTGTTTATGAAATTCTATCTGCACTAAAATAAGAAGTCATAACTAATAAGAAACTTGAAGATTATTATACAATAGTTAAAACAGCTGACAAACAACAACATGAAACGTATAATTTGAATGTATGAATATGAAGAACAAAGAGGTATATTTAAGACCTTCACAGACGTCATTACTCCACCATTCAAGGAACATTTTATTCATATTAAGCTCATATAATAAGCATTTACACTTTACTGTAGCTAAATAGTGTGTAGGTAGTCGGAAATTGTTATTTTACATACAACAACGGACTTTGATTTTGCTCAGAGGTTGATGATTCTATTAAGGAAGATGATGGTAAGGGACTCAAATACCAAATTTGATTTAAGTTACAGTACATAAATTTTTTGATTCAATATTAAGGTGTACTTAAAGATGAATTTCTGCAATCAAAATAAAAATTGTTTTGTAAAAAAAGAAACTTAGGTCAGTTTAAGTGACTATTTGAGTCAACCAAAGATGTTGCAGTTTTTCTCCTCTTGCTTCATGCATTACTCTGACATTAATTAGTGCAATGGACACATTCGACGCTCGTACACATTTACCGCCCACCCTCTTTTAGCCAAAAGCAGAATTGACAGCACTTTTATCGAAGAAATCTTATATAAAGCTGACATCAAGGACTTTACGCTATTGTCCGTAAAAGTTGTCCATTCCTTATGATATGAACATGGTTTTTAAATTGGTCATGTAATGAATATTACAACATGCCTATACAATATGCCTATGGACATTTCATGGCCATGGCTTTTTGATCTCGGATGATAATCACATAATTAAAGAAAATGATATGATTATGCTTACCCGCCTATACTTGCAATGTCGATGATAAATTGCCGCGATTATTTCTTTAAATAAAAGTAATTGATTTTGATGAATCTGTTAAAGATATAGATAGAGCAAATGTTACAAACTAAGCAATCTTCTAATAAATACAGAAAAGAATATAGTTTTGCCTTGTTTTATATTTTATCAATAGATTACAATATCAAGTATAGCTATACACTTTGCAGTGAAGGTAAAATAGTCAGGTTTTAAAATGACTTATCGAAGGACACTCTGTTTCATAACTACCCACATTTATGAACATCCCACTCAGCAAGAACACCGGCGCCTGCGCTGTCCGTTCTAAATTCGATTTCGTCGATCACACCGTTCAAAATTTAAATTATGTTCCTTGAAGTAAAATGTCAATACAATACGACTTTATGAGTTCATTTGAATTTTATCTTGATTTGCCTTATTGAGAGTAGAACGAAAGCAAATTTTAAAGTTAACATTTTACTCATGATAAAATCCGTATTATTTATAATCGCTTTAGTTTTTTCACGCTAGTTCCTTATTAAATTCAAAACATTTACTTTTAAGAAAACGTTATTCCACGAATAAAATTATATAGTTTATACTATCCATAAAGACACAAGGTATCTCTACATCTCTCACAAAACTAAGTGAAGGCGTAAATACCTTTACTGCCTCACACGCCAAGATCTTTCGCTAATAGTGTACTAAGCTCCCACTAATTAGCATATAGCAACCTGTTCAATATTACAATATGCCACAGTGTATCAACAAGCAGTAGGCGAGACGGCAGACTGTCGCCACTGCGCTATGCCGCCACGCGACACTTCAATCATTACCGAAGTCCTAGGTAATAGATGCAGGTGCCACCTCCCACTCCTAGAGCCTAGTGTATTAGATAGACTGTAAGTCATAATGATTGATAATGAAAAACAAGTTGACGATCGTATATCTGTTTTAAAGTTTGGAAGAGAGATGCCATTCGAAAGTTTAAGACCTATTTAGTGATCTAAGAAGTTATACTATTTAGTGATCTTTTTGATAGTACCTACTGATGGCTGAAAAACGAACATAGCGACTGATTGTCTTTTGTTTTTGTCTGTTTCCACGATAACGAAGTCATCTGAATGATAATTGAGATACCTTACCCCCAGTACATTAAAAAATACCGCTCAAAATTGGTAAAAACTCTTATCATTACATTCAAATCTGCGCATAAGTTATGTTCCGCGGTAGGCAGCATCTTGCGCAAAGTCTCGTGTCATGGCGCCTTTAACCTGTCAATAACCGGTAGCGAGCACCAATGGCCTTATGATTGCATGTTTTTATTTAATTACACGTTTACAAAGCAAGACCGACGCCTGTCGGGTCGCTGTGAACTATGGGTTTAGGAGGTAACGGTAATAAGCAGTTTGTTCACGGTTAAGTTTTGTTTTTCGGTGATTGCTAAGCAGTCGTTACTTAGAGACTTTTGAGTGATAGATTTTGGGTTTGGTTTAATCTTGACTTGGTTATGGATATACATTTCAAGAAATAGCTCGGTTGAATTCTGTAGTTTTAGGCTTTCGTCGTAAACTCCTGCTGAACATTTGTAGCGAATATCATTTGTTGTATACAAGTACATTTGAATTAAAAAACCTCTTATAAAAAAAGATAACCCAATCTTTTTAACCATTACCCGCAATGCCCCGTCGAAGTCACTGTCCGTAGACCGCATAAATTAAAACGGACATAGATTTACAATAGCGCAATAAACTAAACCTTTGGCGCCCTCTTCATGATGGATGACGTTTTTTTCCTCTCTCCCTGCGCCCGTGATGGATGGCGGTCAATTACTATATGGTACGGGACTGCTGACGAATCTTTGTACAAATGCTTGGTAGGGGCAAATGTTGTTACTTGATAAAAAATACTTAGGGATTCAGATTTTTTTCTTTTTAATGGATTTTTTTTTCTGTGAACTTAAAACCCATATTATAAGGCATTAACTTAGTCTCACGATAAAAAAATGTTGACATTCCCTTTAGATACTTTTAAAGATTTTAGCAAGTACTTAGACATTAGCGTGGCCGGGACTCGAACTGTTATCTCCGACATTGCGGCAACGACACGGGCTTTGTGCCCACAGGAGATATGGCGACATGTTTTTTTAAACAGCAGGGATTTTTTGAACAAAAGATTTGTATACATAGAGTTTTGAACCTTTTTGGTAAAGCAATTATAGTTATATAGGTATAATAGAAATTTTTAACCCGAAAAACGGTTTACTAATCCATGGTCACATGTCCTGCACTACACCAACTTCCTACAAAAAAAAATTCCAAACGAATTCAAAATTCAAATCGGACCGCAGAAAAAAAACCAATAGACAAAAGGCAAAGGGTCCGTGCCGTGCAGCCAATAAATGCCGTTTGTCACTGGCCAGTGTCTCGGAATGCGTTACCGATGTCATCATTCCGGATTCGGAACTCCAAGTCGACATGTCGGGCCCACACCAAGAATGTCCAGCCCACGACAATTGCCGACCGGCATTGAATACCTCGGAACTAGATATGCAAGATTGGTTGTGAGGACGGCAGTAAATTTGTGAGTTATTTGTTACCTTAAAAGTTAGCGGTCTGTTCATTTACATTAGATCATTTGAAATTGAAAATTATAAGTGTATATAATCAAATGTATTTTTTTTTTTATAACTTCAAACACACTTTCTTAGTTAAAAATAAAAAACGGGTAATTTCTTCGGATCTCAATACTGTGTTCACTATCATTCAATGATAGGTTGGGACATTGGTAAAGAGATATCTTACATCCAAATAAAAACCTGCACACTCAATATCACAGAAATGTATATAAAAATCCAAATTGTTTAATACGACCCAGACTGGAATGTACTTAAAGATTGAGAGCTTGACAATAAAAGAGCAATATATTACGCTTAGGTGTATTCAAAGTAATAAAAAACATCACTATTTCATTATCATACCCAAAAGGTTTTAATGTAAAGTGTGATCGTAAAAATCTAATAAAATGAAACAACACGACGCAGCCTTAGACATGTCGATGTCATATTTACGAGAAACATAATTTATGTTATGTTATCAGCATTTGATATGTTCGTGGCTGATGGTCGGTAGCGAATGATTGAATTAACTCAGTAAGGTGATCGTTAAAATTCGAATTCCTCAAAACGCAGACTGGTTCTTAAAAATATTGTTATAAAATATTAATGTAGTGTAAAATAGCTTGAGTTCTAAATTATGTTTTCTTTCAGTCAGATATTGCAAAAAATGCACAGGCAGTTATGATGGCTAAAGTTCTGCCAATTAAAAAGATGCCTACCCAATAAAATTGCTAAAAAGTTTTTATATCCTTTCCTGACCTCATCCAAAACATAGCGGGGGGTCAATATTCTAGATATTACGTTACTTTAAGAGGAAATTTTGTAAATTGTAAATTAAAACGATGTAGGTACTAATGAACCCAGGTCAATTTGAGCATCACGTCATGTTTATTCCAGCAGATTGCTTCAATTATCGATATGACCGTTATGTCATATTCAGCAATGATGCAATCTAGACGATCTAAACATACAAAAAACACAACCTAATATTTCCTTGTTTCAAACTTGTTAAAAATCAATTTTCATATACAAAAACGCAATAGCTTAATAGGTACCAAATTGATTCCTTTGGAAATCGATTAATAACTTCGTCAATCCCAAGACTAGGCCTTTTCTTCCTGTATCAACGTATTTATTTCCCGCGTCAGAACAGAGCATAGAGAACTAAAATAAAAAGCGGTTCCTTCCTGGAAATCCTTTCTCGGTTTAAAGTTATTCTTCCCTCGGGACTCCAGCTCACGTCCAAGTTTTTGCGGAGTTGTGTAACCTGATCCGCAGTTCGATATCCTGTAGAAGGATGGCTCGATACGTTTTTTCTACTTGGCTACTTGGTAATACAGATTATACTTAGTGCTGGTACTAACTCGTATCTTGATTGACAATAGACATTACATTAGACAAGGTAAAAAAGACTTCGTTAATGTTTAAAATTGTTTTAGATGTTTTCAGAAGTGGGATCAAAAATTGTTTACAAAACTCTTTTCTTATATTTATTTAGTAAAAGCGTTCTAAATGTTAAAGAATTAAATGTAAAAGGTAAAACATACATGCTTGTCATGTGCTGACCATTTCAATAGAGAATCATTTCTTCATGTTACATTTTAGGTAACAGAGCTCACTACAGATTGACAATGCAATTTGGATCCATGACAAAACTTTTGCGCAATTTATTGCGGCTCCGATGCTTCAGCTTCTGTGTTGCCAACGCCTGTTAACTTATTCATAGTTCATTTTTCACAGTTACAAAAAGACAAAAAGGGAATAAAGTTTTGAGTACCGTTGCCTTTATAACTTTGGTAAAAAAGCTAAAATGCTCAAAAGACTAATTAATATTTCCGGTGGATCCTTAATAACTTAAACAAAATCCTACTTCATTAGCTAGTTATTATAAGGCGGTATCTTAAAAACGACAACGCAAACACTTTCTCATTTACAAAAAGATAATGTTAGTCATAAACGTGGTCATTTAGATAAAATAGAGTAAATTTCATGAGAAATTAAGCTTTAAAAATGTGTTGAGATTTTTTTTACTTTGATGTTTATTTATGTGTTTCACGTGTTAGACCGTTAGAGATTACGAGATCCTTAGAGTAATAAAAACATAATAGTTTATTACATACCAAAAAGGGATATTTTAGTCTCCGAATGACACATTCGGTACTTATGTAAGTCGAGTCCATCACTACACTTAGAATGGCAAAACATAATATTTTTAAGCGAAAAATTCCTCTTCACTTTACTTTCATCTCCATTCAACCTTCACTAAGTCATTATATTCATATATAAAACAATTTTAACATTATTGCAGTTATTACTTAACTCGCATTAACTCGCCCATGTAATTTACAAGCTAAACCCCATATTAACCATTTATAATTCAGAAATACCTCTATACATGGAATTAATAATAAATAATTTTCACAAGATAACATAATAAATAAAATACCTATTTAATAAAACAACTTTGATATATCTAGTTCGAGTTGTTCCTTATAAGGTGTTACATATAAGGGTTACCTGCGCGAGAGCATAAAGAATGTCATTGACACGGTTCAGTATGAGACCACTTCAACTACTTTTCGCATAGTCGGCGACAGGTAATCGATTATGTGTTAATTTATCATTGTGCTTTTGAAGTAAATTAAGATTTAATGCTTTAAATTATTAGTTATATAATACGGTCGTTAGACTAACAAGAGTTAAGCTGTTTGAAGTGTTAAATGTTGAGCCTTGGCCTTAATTATTAGGTATGTGTTTATGTTTTTAAGTTCTCTTTTTGTACGTAACGAGTGGTAATCGGTTTCTTTCTTACTGAAGCGCTTTCAAAGATGCATATTATATATAAGCAATAATTTTATACATATACTAGCTGAACTCGCAAACGTTGTTTTGCCAAATTTGAAAAAATAAAATTGGGGGTGCTTAACCCTTATCACTTAGGGGTATGAAAAATAGATGTTGGCCGATTCTCAGACCTACTCAATATGCTCACAAATTTTCAGGAGAATCGGTCTAGCCGTTTCAGAGGAGTACGGTAACTAACATGGTGACACGGGAATTTTATACTATAACTAGTGGACGCCCGCGACTCCGTTCGCGTGGAAGTCGGTTTCCCGTGGGAATGAGAAGTTTTCCCGCGGTAAAAAGTACCCTATGTCCTTTCCCAAGATCAGTTCTTTCTTCACACCAAATTTCATCAAAATCGGTTCAGTGGTTTAGGCGTGAAAGCGTAACAGACAGACAGACGGACAGACAGACAGACAGACAGACAGACAGAGTTACTTTCGCATTTATAATATTAGTAGAGAAGTAGAGATATTATAAAGAGGAAAGATTAGGTTTTTTTTGTTTGTTTGTTTGAAATGAATAGGCTCCAAAACTAATGGAACGATTTAAAGAATTCTTTCACCATTCGAAAGCAACATTATCCACGAGTAACATAGGCTATATTTTATTTTGGAAAAAATAGGGTTCCGTAAGATATTGCTACGGGGAAAACCATTTAGTTGCGGGTGAAACTGCAGGGCGGAAAGCTAGTATTAGTGTTGCCCAAATGCAAGAACAAGACGAGACTTAGCCAGTCTTGGTCTTGGTCTTGCGCCAATACACCTGGTCTTGGTCTTGGTCTTGGTCTTGCGCTCCCAGTCTTGGTCTTGGTCTTGGTCTTGCAGCAAGAGTCTTGCAAGTCTTGCAATTACCTATTAGACTATTACTATTTATTAAAGTTTACTTTAAATCTTAGAAAAACGTATTAGAATTGGAACATTGTGAGCTTGAATTAACATAGCCATAGTAAAGATCAAGCAGATTAATAAATAACTGAAGATTTGATAAGAAATTCGGAAAATCAACTGACCTATATGTCGTTTTCCATGGAAGTAACTGTTTATGTAAAAAAACAAATTAATTACAATAACTTGACTGTATTTTTAAGAACAATACTTATCTGTCTAGAAAGACATTGAACCCTCAACTTATAAGAAATTTAATAAAAGGGTTTTACGATTTAAAGCATTCTAAGCATTCTGAAACTTATTTATTCTATGGAACACCTGTAGGTACTCTTAAAAAAATTCGAAATTGTAGCGTGCATCCCGTTCTATCCGAATACTTTCCTGCTCGCACACTTACCACTGGCCGCGTAACATGTATCTCTTTCTAACCCGAATACTTTCTCCCTCACACACTCCGGCCGCCGCCGCAATATCACTACATAGTATAAAACAAAGTCGCTTTTTCTGTCCCTATGTCCCTTTGTTAATGCTTAAATCTTTAAAACTACGCAGCGGATTTTGAAGCGGTTTTTTTTAATAGATAGAGTAGAAGGTTTACATGTATAAAAACATAGTACAGGGAAAGCAGTTTTACTCCAAATTTAAGGCGTGCGAAGCCGCGCGGGTAAAAGCTAGTATTTTATAAATTAGTAGCTGTAAGACCGCAGTCGCGGATGTACTTGTATTTTGTTTCATTAAATAAAGACTTTGAAGCCCCCGGCGTGTTTTGCTGTTACAAAATTATTTTGCATGGAATACCTACGCCCTATGGCGGCAATCAAATAGTGTCAAATGTTATGATTTCGGCGTGGCGGCAACGATTGTTTTAGATTTCAAAAGAAGCCGCCGGCGCGTGTATCATAACCATGTACTTCCGAAAAGCGGCAAATTTCTTTGAGAAGTAAGTACAAAACCTTTGATGCCGCATCATCAAAGTGCCGATGGTTAAAACATAACTATGCATGCACTCAGTTTGATTTTAATAGATATTTTTTTATTCGCTATGTTTATGGTATTAGTCTTAATGCGCATAGGTCCAGTTTTTCATATTCTTTGATACAGTTTTTTGCGTCTCATAGAATTCCTAAGCGTACCTACCTATACACCGAACTGTTACACCTAACTACTCAGTGAAATAGCGCTAAGTCCTAGCTGCAAGACGCAAGAGTCTTGCAGGCTATGTCTTGTTCTTGCTCAAGTCTTGCACGGTCAGTCTTGGTCTTGGTCTTGCTAAAAATACGCGGTCTTGTTCTTGGTCTTGGTCTTGCAAAAACGCAAGAACAAGACCAAGACTGCAAGACCAAGACTGAATTTGGGCAACACTAGCTAGTATAAGATATATGCAAAATGTAACGTCAACCAAATCATTTTATTCTGAACAAATTTGGTTCCTTATTTCGCATTTTATAGTTTTGACCGATGAAAATAACTAGTTGGCGTACGAACTAAATTCTGACCTAGTCTTATATGTGGTACCTACTCGTACTTATAACATTAGCCTACGCTTAGTTTAGAACCACTTTAGGCATTTAGATTTATTACTTTTATTTATTATTATTATAAACATTAACAAGAAATGACCATTAGACATTTCAGAGCTTTTACATATATTACTCAATTGCCAATTTACTTGCATTTAGTAACACCAACCAATAAATAGCAACATATTTATAATAAAATGACATTAACTGTCGCCTGTAATTAGCAATAAAAGTTTAACTACGTCGCTACCTTACTACACTAATTATTTCTATATTTACTCTATAATATTATTAATTCGAAAATGTGTATGTTTCTATGTCTGTCTGTATATTCTGCTTTTATGTCGAAACAAACAAATCGTAGTTTTGATTGCGCAGTAAGATTTTTCAAGTCTACGGAATGTGCTGTCAAACAGTATTTGAACCGTCCATTCCATGCTGATGTAGTTGCAGGTACTAGCTATATTTACGTCTCTAATTAAAGTTTCAGTAGCATAAGTAAACTGTTCGTTCGTTAGCTCTAAATTATTTCGCATTTTATATTGACAAAGATATAAAACATTAAATAACTAACATAACGACTTTATTAGAAATGACCATATGTGTAGGTAGTTATTTTCTATTAAGCTGTCGATTAAAATATATAGCCGCAATAAACCCCTTAAGATATATTAAAGTAGGTATATGACACAAAAAGACTAACCGCAATAAGATTGCAGTAAAATACGATATTCCACCTAAGGGGATGCATTTTCGTTTAGCAAAATGGCGGCCAAAAAAACAAGATGGCGAATAAAAAAGAGAACATCGCGATTGCGCCTACGCCTTCCAACTCCAGGCTGTAAAGTAATAATCGGGTTTAAATATAACACAAGATAACTGTACTCTACTTACAAAACATATCATAAAAGCCTTTGAAAATGTGTCTACTCGGACTTAATAGTATTAATAATTGAGTATTATAACTTTATTATTAACACTGCAACTTCTATTGTTTATCAACATGAATATATTCCCGTGACATAAAAGATACAACTAAATTCCTAAGCTTATTGTTTATACTAGTAAATGAGTCATAAAGCTGTTATTATATAGGTAAATAAAACAAACTGCAAAAGTGACTATAATAATTATGCATTTCATGTAATCAATATTGTACAGCAAATTTTGTATTTGATTATTAATTGATTGCTAAAAATTTCAAGCATATGGAGCGTTTAAATTAAGCGTGTTTTTTTGCACAAATAACTATTTGTAAAATCAAAATTCAATTTTAAAAAAGCAACTTAATCTATTCAAAATCAATTCAGTTTATTGTTTGGAGCGTAGGTACCTATTTATTTGAGGTTATAACTTAAGAATCACCATGTATCTATAGGTACTAATGTTATGTACCTCGAATCGTCACAAGATATATAGCGGTATTACTATGTAATTATTCAGGAAGACCTATAAAACTTGTTCCTGCAATGCTAGAAACAACTTATTTCAAGAATGTTTATTGTATTTCTGCACTTGTCAATAAATACAATTGTTTATTGAATACCTACATTGAATAAAGTGTTCTTCTACCGTAATTGCACATAGTAAAGTATATAATGTAGTATGTATAATGAGATAAAGATATTTGCTTCCGATACAGCAAAAGTGAAATCTTTGTTACTCTACATTATTTGATCAATTGCAATTTTACTGTAAAGGTATATTGTGCAGATTAAATGTCACCTAATCCGAAATTGAAATTTTACTTTATTAAAATAGAACTATACTTATAATCATGTATGTAGGTTATGAAGTAAAAAATTAGTATGTTAATTATATTTTTCACGCTTATTGGAATAATTTAACGGCAAATTATCATATCGTCTTGCGTCTTCATCTCATTATATTCTTAATGTTTTTTGAAACTACCTTTATTAAATAAATAATTAAATTACATCCTTAATGCAAATTAGATTATGGTTATAAAACTTTCTCTACTTTCAATTTCATAAAGTATGTGACACTTCCTAATAATAGTTATTAGATTAAATATCGACTTTTTATTATTAATAGCTTTCCAATTAACTCATTTCCTATGACCAATTTGGAAATCGCAGGTTTTAATGGATATCCTGTCTGGTGTGACAAAACATTGTGAGGAATCCCACATTGTAAGATAACCATCAATGATAATAACGCACAGAGCCAGCGTGATGGATTACGGCTCAATCCCTCTCGCTATCCGAGAAGGCCTGTGCCCAACTAGTGGTCAAATTTTGGGTGTTATATCTCTCTATTCGTATCATTCTGTAAAGAAAAATAATTTCCTAGTTACACTAACATGGCGTCCAATCCTTTATGCAGCAGTCAAAGTGCACATCTACCCAGCAGCTGCCAGACATTTCGCGGTTTGTCGCCGCAACTCGTATGAGTTTCACTGCGACATACCGACCTAACGACTGTGCACTCATTTAACACGAGAGAGAAACTGTGGAAGCTTGTTTCTGTGATATTCAATTGTTTTTGATTGCAACTTATAGAACGGGGTTGTGTTTAGAGTAAAGGATTTTGGCGTTTTGGATAAAGAGTTTTTGATTATTAAGAAGTGTCTGTATACTTTGAAAATGAGGCAGATATATGATTTTATGTTTTGGAATAGGTCAAAACTTGTTACTGTTAGAAGAACTTAATGACAATTATTCGTAATTTTAGAGATTCAAGTACTTCTAGGTAAGGTAGACACTAAATAAAATATTTTTAACATGTTATAGTGACGGCTTAAGTCTTCAAAAATATCACGCATACAATTTAAACGTTGCTGTTTTCATTTCCATTACAATTTAAAACACGATTAAAAATGTACATCACATACTAACTACATGTTCATTGCACAATGCTAGATAATCGTCGACTCTGTATGCAATTCCACTGCTAAACTTGTGTCATATGTTTATATCCATGCGAATCCCAACTGGGTATTAGATGCACTAACAATTAGGCAAATGATCTCATCTACACCCTAATTGGTGGATATTACCGCTTTACAAAGGTATCGTATAAGCTAGCTTAATCCGAGCCATTGGTAATAGCGAGGTATTTCAAAATGATATCCATAATGATTTCGTCCATTGGGATACGATAGGTAATACAAATTTGCATTGAGTATGGAGATTTTGCGTTTTGAATTGTGTTAAGAGGCCTTACGTTTTTTTCTCCACCGAAACGCAGTTATCGTGATTTTTCATACTTTTCAACGTTCAATTACGAGAGAATGGTTAAATTTGTACAAGTAAATATTAGCCTAAAGTATAGGAAATTTATTCATCTAATGAAGTGACAGAGAAAAAATCAGGTTATTTTCTTTTATTTTGTGTATTAACTGTTTTTTCACGTACCCTTTTCGCAGTTTAAAAATTATGGTCTTTTATGCCGTTCGATAGGTACTAAAGTGATAAACTTGAATTCAAATAAAAATATCTATTAAATTCTTCATACAGTGTTCCACTGAAGTGACAGAGAAAAATATACAAATATTTATTGTTTCATTACTAAAATAATTGAATAAAACGGTCGAAATACGTTAATAATCGTTCAACTTCATCGCGATGTTTGACATATTACAGATATTCCATAAACAATGATTTTAATATATATTATACATTAAAATATGGACAATCTAAATTGAAAATAAAAATATTGAATTAAAGTCATTATATTTTTTAACAAATACTTTCATGAGCTCCTTATTACCAAGCGCATGAGCCGCGTGAAATCAATCCCGGCCGAGGCCTTCAGGAGAGAGGACGTATCGCATCGTTTTCCGCGCGCCTGTTATGCATTCCGGCGTGCTTTTAAGTTATATGCGGCCTAACGTTGTTTGATACTTGGGTGAGTAAAGTAACAATTAATTAATGTATGTAACTGAACTATGATTGTCAGAAAATTAAGATAATTGTATTGTATTCAAAATAAATATTAATTAGCGTGTGCAATTATTTATTATATTGTATGTATTTAGTTTATGCTTTTTACTTCATTGAAGTTTTATGCTTGTAGGTATTAAATCAGAATCAGAATGGGCAATAAAGAACAGAATTCAAGTTGAAAAAGAAAAAAGGGCAAATCTTGAATTTCTTAATCATGCAAGAGATATCAAAAGGTTAAAAAATTCTCATACGGATAAGCTACCAGAAAATGCCACCAACACAAACAGTATTCAAGTAAGTATGAAAATCGAAATAATAGAGAAAGAAAAGGAGGTATGTAACGTCATGGAAAATAAACTGAAAAAAATCTAATTCGACTGTTTTCTCTCGACCTGAAACTATCGATTCGAGATTAGACCGGCAAATGGAAATAAAAGAGCCCGAATACATTTTAGAAGCAATCAAAAAAAGGGAAATGATTAAAAAACGAAAAGTTGACGAAGAAGAAGATAATAATATGTGAATTGTGATTATGTAATTTTTTTAGGTTTTTTTATGTTTGTTACACGTTATAAATTAATTAATCAATGCTATGTTTTATTTTGTTTAAAGACAAAAAGTATCCAAACTATCAAAAGATCAAAACCGTTAAATCGTACTAGACAACGACGGCTCCGAATTACGCAATGCACACACGCGTCCGAGAGCTGCTGCGTTTGTGTAGGTGCGAGTCAAATACCTATTTTGACCCGTCTCGAAAAAACGTAAGGCCTCTTAAACAATTGGACTTATCTTTGATAAGATAAAATGTGGGTACTTAAACATAGACAAACAATCGAAATCACTATATTAACATGTTAATCCTTTGTTAGTTAAGAAAAAAGGTACACATTCCTTCCTTTTGTAAACTTCTCTCGTCAAGACAACCCATCAACCAGTGCTCTATCTGAATCAAAAAAACCGGTTTCCACCGGTACCCACCGCCTACTGTGTCTAGTGTTTAGCATAATCCGACGCTGCGCATGCACGGCTGCGATCGGTTTAAACCATTATTCGCATTATAACCATACACCGACACGCTCACACAACTCTATTTGCCCACCGCCGATCGATAGACACCGCTAGTGTCAAAATGAAGCTTACGGATAGCGGTAAATGTTAAAAATAATGGTTTTATAGCGTTAAGCGCTTTTTGTTTAGCGGTAGCGGCGTGGTGGTTTCCACTTATAGAATTTGTACTACTCTGTCTGGTACAAAGAAAAGAAATTCTCGTATTGCTGTCAAATTTAGTCTCATTCATTAGGTAAGTGTACAAACGCCTACAGTTTTACTCTAAGGATGAAATTCAAAACAAACTAATCTTAAAAGAACAATAATTTGTCTCCGAGCAACTTTGACTAAGACAAAGCACGTAGGTAACCTAAGTTTTAAGACTGATGTGTGTTTTCTAAACAAAAGTACACTTACGTTGGGAAGCGGAAGTTTTAAAAAAAACCTTTTTAAGTAAGACACAAATGCATAAAATATGTAAATAATTACTTAAAATGTTGAAATGAAGTAATGAGTTTTTGTAAAAACGATAATTCTTTGAAAAACTCACCTACTTCACCAAAGAAATTTTTATATCGATACCTACCAATCTATCTATCAATTACCATAAAATATTTTTCTTGCTCTAGGTATTAAAAAATCATTTTTGAAAAATCCTTTGTATCTTACCATTCGTAAATACTGCTAAGAACCGTTATTTACATTCACGCAGGCAAGCGTTACCAACCGTAAGATTGAAGTAAATCTATGTCGTTTTATTCCACGTTCGCTGTGACATTATGCAGCTTGTCAAAGATCACAGTGACCATAGTTGGAGTCATGTCGGCAGTGGAGACAGTGGTCTATGCCATTGTTTGTCGTTTTGTAAACAGTATTGAATTGAGGGAATAGCGGGGTAGTTCTGGGAAGTTAGGTAAAGCAAGATGGCGTCGAATAAGTTGTACCTACGTGAAGGAAAAGAAAACATGACGTTAAAACTTAGATTGGTAGAGCTCAGAGTTTATTTAGATCTGTACAGCTAATACTTTATAATGTGATTGGAGATTAAAGAATGTTCATTTAGCTTATTTGGAAGTTGGTATACTAATCAGTATGAAGATTAATTAATAGCTAAAGTAACAACATGTTCACTGAAATAATATTACTAAAACTAGTGTTTTAATTTGATAACTTACGTTAATTCCTCATTAATTTGTAAAAATATTACTTTTTTAAATAAATAATATAACATTGTATTTTATCGCTTACGTATAGGTATATGTGCCTACAGTCGCGATAAGTACCTCAAAAATAAGCGCCCGCGCACAGCGTTTCTAACCTTACAACTAATTTGTATAAAGCCACGCTAATCTATTGAACAAATTGTATGTCTGCTCCAGTTACATTCTTTAAATGATGGTGGGATATGACATTGCTGGTAGAACTATCTCGACCGTTATGATATTACCATTTGTTAGTAACTATGTCGACAAAGTACATAACAGATGTGTGGAATATCTCACGGTGAATCTAGAACGTCTATTTGCATGTAAATAAAATTTTAATGCATTATTGAAATATTATAATGGTTGGTATGATTGCTTTATGATTATGTCGAAGATGTGTGCAAAACTATTGTACGTTTTGACAAAGTTAATAATTTGTTAAGTTAATGTTAGTTTAATTTTGGTTTGACATTTAGGGACATTAACATTTTATGGTTCAGATTAGTCATCTTACCTAATAAAGTGATTAAAATAATCTCGCTTTACACAGCTTTACATAACAAAGTCAATAGTGCATATATTTCATAACCTGCCTGTAAACCTGTGCGCTATGCAATCGGTGTAATTATAGAAACATAGAGACTGGAGTCGGATGCGTGGGCGCACGGCGTGAGAGCCTGCAGAGGCGCCGGCGTCGACCATTTGTCGGAACAATTATATCTGTTGCACTTTAGGTCTGTGCGTAGATATTATCAAGGATTAGGCAGTTGGTTTGGCAGGTTATTGAGTGTCGCTGTAGGTATGGCTTTGGCAGTAGGAGTATTATTCGGTTGGTGTTGTGTAAATGTTTTTAATCGATGTAAGAATTTTCAACACTAGTTGGTCTCATAAGTTGAAGCCACTTTTTAGATTCTTATTATTTGATACAAAAAGTTATGATTAGAAGTTTCCATATTGAATTTTGATGGTTAAAATAACAATTGAAACCCACGTATCAAAACAACAATCCATTTGATTCGTTCTACACAATAAAATAAATATTTTTTCCATTCTTACCTATATGAGCTTTTTTCTATTTTCTAAACCTATGATAGGTGTGGTCGTAATCGTTCCAATAACATCATAACATTTTATTTGTTGTGTTTATATCATTACTTTTATCTTTGTAGGTGGTAAAAAATATTCCGTGGGTGGTGATAAACGGCATTATACTTATTTTAATTAATTTAACGATAACTTTTTCTATTCAGGAAAAGCTAAAGAAATAATGACGACTATTTACAGACTTTTTGGTTTTGTGCGTTCAGATAATTTAAAACTTGATACTTAAGGATTTCGTGTTTAAAGTTGCTTTTTCAATAGTCATATAACATTGTGTAGTTTGAACAGTAAAACATATGTAAGTACTCGTTGTCCGGCACGCATACAAACGTGGGTACATTTGCAAATGTTGAAGCTACAATATATTTTGTAGCTTCAACATTTACCTAGATATAACTTAGTTTCATGTTGAGAACTGTTAATCTTTAGTAAATTAGTCTTTTGGGACGAATATTTTGGGATGGTAGAGTCTAGCTATAGGCTCTGTCTGCAGCGATTACTGGGCTGACTCGACCGGTGTACTTAATACCACCGTCGCACGTGCGTTTCGTTCGGTGAGTGCGGTATCCGGTGCCCAATTTTCTTAAAGACTCAGCAACACACCCCCAACACCCACAGTGTTGCGGGTAGTCATGGGCGGCGTTGATCACTTACCATCAGGTGACCCGCATGCTCGTTTGTATATCATAAAAAAAAGTCAGCGTTACTAACCTTACCTAACTTATTGAAACATTCAATCTTATTACATAATGTAATTAAATAACAATATTGCAAATCAAAATCAACGCAGTAAAACAAACACAAATAGTCATGTTAATGATTTGTCAAGAGCACTATAAAGTCTTCGAGTCGTTTGCACGTTCGGCGTTTGCGCAACACGACACAGTGGCGCCATCTACCGTGATCTATCGGCGCCGGGACTCGTTAAACTCTTATCGCGTCAATGCAAATCCGCTTTAATCGTAGAAAACCACGTTTCCGAAGGCGAAAGAGAAGTTCTGCTTGTGTTTTGTTTGCAATCGATAGGAATGATTTAAACATGAATATTACAAAATATAGGTATCTTTATATCTTCAAACATACCTACTTGAAAACACATTCTTTATATGTGAATGTCAGATAAGGATGAAAAATAAAACTGTGAAACGATTGCGTCCTTTTTTACATCAACAAACTAATTACAAACTCTCGAAGCAGAGTTATCGGCATTCTCTATATATCGATAACTTATCGACACATCGATAAACTATCCGCTGCACTAATGCACTTGCCAACTAAAACTGCGTAGGAGTGGATTGTGACATTCGCGCGCTTTTTCCCGGCGCGTGCGCGTGGGCCGCTAATTATGCCGCGCCGTGTAATTTATGTTGTACCATAGAAAATTCCGATAGCGTTTTGTCTAGACTAAAATTAGAACTTACTTTATAAGGGTATAACGATGCAAAGTTCATTAACCTATATTAAAGGTGAGATTAACTAAACTGTATGTACGTAACACTTAGACTAATCTTGTTCAGGAATTTAATAAGGTTGGTTACTATTTACTTGCTTACTTACCTAATAGGTTAATTCCTTGCGTATTAGAAACTAAGTTTGCCATTGGACCTGTTTTCATTATTGCTTTTCTTTTTCAGGTAAGTTTCTTCATTCGACCTCCAGACCGAAGCCGGGTAACGTAAAGGCCATATAAATAATACAAAAATCGTAACATTTTCCCCTTAGGCTCTTAAAAATCACTTATTTTCCACATTTGTCTTTACTGCCCTCCACGCACTACTCAAGTAAAAGATTTTTCACATTCCCTTGGTCCAAGGTATCGTTTTAAAAATTCATTGGGCGAACGCTCAAATGCTTGCGAGCCTATAAATGATGTTTCTAAACGTGGCTGTACGGTCGTAAAGTCTGTGCAGAGGGTTGCCAGTACCCTAGCTATTGGGTTGACGGGATATTTTGATGCGAATGTTATGTTGGCAGTATGCTATTAAGTAGGTATAGGCAGGAGTGCCAACATTGTAGAAACTACACATGTGTGTGTAAGTGTTTACATAGATTGGGGGCAAGGAATATAAAAGCAATGGAGACTGCATGTTATTGTTTATCCTTTAAAATATCATTTGACACCTTGTAAAACTAAGTAATGATATTCCTTCCATTGGTTGGTTATCTCCTTTTTAATCCCCCATACTTTTATGTATACTTTTTAGATATCGACATCCCTACTAATATTATAAATGCGAAAGTAACTCTGTCTGTCTGTCTGTCTGTCTGTTACGCTTTCACGCCTAAACCACTGAACCGATTTTGATTAAATTTGGTATGAAGAAAGAACTGAACTTGGGAAAGGACATAGGGTACTTTTTACCGCGGGAAAACTTCTCATTCCCACGGGAAACCGACTTCCATGCGAACGGAGTCGCGGGCGGCTACTAGTTTTCAATATATCATACTTTTCATCCTAAAACTGGACTTCTGTGGGTGTAAAAATAATTGTACTTGCCTTTCTCTATTTCCATACTATGAATTGGTTTCAAATAACGACAACCAATAAGTATTTAACGACTTGAAAGTGCAATTGAGGTGTGAAAGCTGCCGTGGATCACAACTGTTGTAAATTGACGAATTTATGATTACAATTTCATTATTAAACTGGTATTTTGCATTTGTATTGATTAGTTTTCAGATTTAACGATACTTCCTGCATATTTATTTAAACTGAATTACGTATTTCTTTTGAAATTACCCATATCAATATTAATTAGAATAATTACGCTGTAAAACTGAAAGATCCCTCGCATTGTGATAGCTTTTGTGTTTTTTTTTAATAAGACAGATGCTCTATATATTTTCTGTCTAAACTATGACGATTGATTGCAAATCTAAGGAAACCAATAAATTATCCGGCAATTTAAAGTTACTCTAGCAACACTAATTAATATGACCTTAAGTTACAAACACATGTTTGAAGCAAGAATTAGTTTATAACTGTAATCCTACGCCCCATTCCACACCTTGCCACCACCACAAAATCAATTACAATTCCAATTAAACACTTACATAATAATGTAATTACATCGATTAAAATACTTTACGTAGGAGTCCCTAATATTACCCTTGAAACTGACTCCCACACTCGAATTCAAAGTTTCGTTTAAAAATCGATTGCCGACCTTTTTCCTAGAACCGCCTTGTCTACAAAAGTGTGTGGCCGAAAATAAAATTAAAAATAAAAAACATTTTTGAACGTAATTCCTAGAATGAAACCTTTTCCCTGTTTTGGCAAGCTAAGCAATAGGATTAAACGCAATGATTTATTCCGCTAAAGATAATGTGGTTTTGTACACCTACGTTTTTTGTGTCAAGAACAATATTTATTGCACTTTATTAGAATTAAGCTGCGGATTATAATTCAGGCTTTGAACAACACGTTTTCTCTGCCTACCAATTATGAATCAACCTTTATAAAAAAATAAAGATAGCGGTAAAGATCTAAATAGAAAAAAAAGTGAGGTCAACGATTGAAATCCGATTCCTCATTTATAAAAGGTAAAAAATATGTAAGCTGATATTAATTAAATCATTCGTTTGTTCTAAACCTGCCTATCTGTATAAATAAATGTAAAATAAATGTACGACCCTTAATTCTAGCGAAACGGCCAACGCCTCAAAATTGGATTATTCCGATCACATACCTCAAATTATAGCAGCTAATTCAACTTTTCTTTACACTACACCGTTTTGCATTTAGACATTTTATATTACTGTCGATCAAAGTAATATAGAACGATGTATGCCTACAAGCCTTTTTTTAATCATTGACAAATAAATACAAAATCACTCAACACTTTATCATTATTAAATGACAGCAAAAACATAATTCTTTTCTTTATTATTTTTAATTATTTTTTAACTTTAGGTGACATTCAGTGTCTGATTCAGGAAAAATAGGGGACTATTCAAGGCGCGGTGTTATTTTTCTTTCATTACAAGAAAAGCGTCGAAACAGCGGGTTGTCGCCTACGAAGAGATATTTCACAGAGTTATTTAGACATCTCATTGGACGGAGAAACGCGTACATTCTTGGGAAAACAACTTTTGGGAATTTGTCTTATAAACACCTTTTTTTCAAGTACTATAGGTACCAGCAAAGGGCTTTCTTGGTTCTGTCAAAGTTTATTAAAAATCGATTTTTAAGAAGTAAATTTATAAAAGGGAAAAACATAGGAAGGAAAATCACATGGTTGAATGATTTATCAATCATGTGCATCCACCGAATAAGTAATCGCGGTGGATTACGGCTTGATCCTACACGCTATTCGAAAAATATCCGCTCAATAGTGAAACGTTTATTTTATTATAAATATTAGACTGTTTTTCTTTTAATAATTGTAAAAACCTTTTTTCATCTTGCCCGTGATAAATAAGAGAAATATAACTATTTTTGAATGTCGAACGGATGTGATATGATCTATTTTCTCTGGTCTACATTTGAGAACCTTGAGTCTGACTTATAAATAAAGTAAGGTCGTTATATAAGATGTAACCTAATTAACCCGAGATCAAATGAAGCTGTGTATTGATTTCAGAAATTAGTAGGAACAGAATATGTTGATTTTTTTTTATACGATTTTTGAAAAAAAAAGTTGAAACGGAAAACGCAAGGTTTTAATACCATTTAAAAAGAAAAAAGTGCTATTAGATCATTTTCAATTTATTATTTTAATAAAAATTTACAGTCTCATTAATTTTAACCATCAGCATGTTTTCTTAATGTTTATTAAAACTAAGCTTGGTCTAGTTTTTTTTGCTGACTTCCTATAGCTAGTCAACGGATGTTGTTAACTATTTCGTAGTTAAAAGACAAATTAACAGCAAACTCAGCTTTCTTTCGTTCTTAATTTATTTTTAAATCTAGGTCGATGTTTGCAAGTATTAGACTAAAAATTACATTTTCACTTTTAAGTGTTCAAAGTTAATAAGCATTTCCACCGTAATTTCACAAACGTAATTTTGCATACCGCAATGGTGAATCAGAGTCATAACATTATGCCTTACACATTAAGATGGCATACAGCTACTTAACTGAGTTTGAAAGTCATTATAGTGAAAATAATATCCTAATATAATTGGAAACCGTGTTAAAATAACCATTCGGTTCTCATTAGCACTAAACCTACATCCAGCCCTATATTGTGATGAGTTTATTTATTGAGCCGTAAACTTTGGCCGTAAATCGATGCGGCCTAATTGTCGACAGATGTCGATCGGAAAAAATATCGAAGTTTCCGCCATCGACCACCATGGTCGGTTTTAGAGGTTTTTTTTATTGTTATTTTTATGGTTTGGAACACATTTTTGCTTAAATTTCATTCGACATTTTGGTAGGTAGTAGAACTTAAAAAAATACTTATTACGCATATTTTTCTCTAAAACTAAGAAATCAATCAATTTTTTTATTTAATTAAGCAAATAAATGCTATTTCCATCTCGCCCTTACCGTATTAACCTCGCCACATTAAAATATAATTACCACGCAAAATTTTTGTTTGGTTTTCCCTCGTTTTTGGCCGCGAAAAAATCAAACAAAAATGGCGGCACACCGTGAAATACAATGATTTAGTATCGTAAACGCAAAAGACTTATTTGTGGAAACATTTTACGACGCTCTTGTAAAGTTTCGCGTGGTGATAACGCAATAGTGCTTTGTTTAAACAACGCTAAAAATAAATCATAGATTTTTATGGTCAACGTAAAAAGTTTTACCTACTAAAAACACGTTCAAAGTTGTGAACTAATTTTTGTGTCCACAAAAATCTGTGCCAGTCGACCGCTGAGATAATTAAAAAGATGTGGTTCTGAATTTGAAATGTGAGTTTGTTTTTTTAACGTAGAATGAAACTTACATTGACTATTAAGATAGTCTTGTGGTATTTATTTTACTACTTAGGTGAGTATCATAAAGTGGATTATAAATAATAGAACTGCATATATTATTTTCATCTAAAAATTCTTTACACGGTATTCAAAAATGGCAGGTCGCTTTACAAACCTTTATAAGCTTAAGGATTAAAAATAATACAAAGTATTTGTCATCCTTTTTCACAAGGGCCAAAACACAGTAATGTGTTTTTGTGTAACAGTTAAACACTGTTATTTTCACATAACACAAATTACTAAGAAATTTCATTCTAAGCCTTACTGGAACACATAACCACGACCTCGGCTAGACCCCGTTGCCTTTTACAACACTATTTTTGATTTATTAACCTATTGTCCTAGAACGCATAGCCTCCAGACGTCGCAAAACACTTTAATTCTCGAGAATTTCAATAAATAATTGCGTTAGAGATACAGATGTCATTTTTATTCGACTTCAGTTATGTCAAAGGAAAGTTATGATTTTTATTAAAAGTACGGAAGCATATGAAGAACTAGTCTAATATCTACGTCTAATCATTTCCATTAAAACTTAAATACTTGATTCATACGAGATTAAGTAGAACATACTTAATTGCAGCTTTCCCGCTGGTAAAGGATGCAATAAAATCTTAAGTTTCCATAAAATTGTGAGAATTTTGATTAAAACTTGATTTTATTTATTAGCATCATGTTTAGCTCTGAACTTACGTAGCTAGAAGGTTTGGTTTAATTAAAAATGTAAAGGACCTACCTGTTCTTATATAAAATATTCATTAAAACAGAACGAATCCAGATTTCTTTATAAAACTTCCTGTATTTCTTTGTCGGGAGTCAAACCACCTTAAAATATTCTATTGTTTCAATACTTAAACAAAAAAAACCTTTATTTTTAATAATTAATATTCTAAAAAAGTTTCGTGTCGGTTTAACTCGTGCCTTCTAAGGTTGGAGATCTTCACGACTTTTAAAAATCAGTCGTTTTTGTACTCTTAATTCAAATTTTTTTATCATCGGCCAGTTATTAATACATTCAACATGAAAAAAGTTCCTAATGAAAAAGATTAACGTACTTACCTACTTACTTATTTACGTCATATCCTGACCTTTGCAAGAAAAAAAAAACAGTTTCATTCATAATGTTAATGCGAGCACGTGTAATAATTATTTGAGTAATAACCGAATGAATGAACAACTTATTTCATTAATTTTTGCATATGAACAGCGTTCATTGAACGAAACAGAAATAAAATTACTTCAATTTAGTTATTACCCGCAGTAGGTATTGAATGATGTAAGAGTAAACAAAAAAATAAAAGAAGCTGCATTATGTTACTAACTATGACATAATCCAAGATGGTTTCAAGAACTTAGTGTAAAGGTTTTCGAACTTTAATGATAATATATTTTTTTTATATTTAAGTAACATTTCCACCACATCGGCTTGTATCCATCATATCTGCTAACTCTTTCTTAATCACAAAAAACCTGTTTTTTTATCGTTAAAGGCATATAATATTCCGGCTGATCCTAGTATAAGTTTAAGGAATAGGTTTACTTATTCTAAACAAAAATATTAAAACCGAACCTAAACCACACAAGTTGCTATAACCAGGACATCAGGCCACGCAAGGAGTCCATAGTTCACGTGTCACGTCGAGAACCAGTTTCGTCACGCTTTTGCCGCGCAATTTCGGCACGGAGCATAAATTCGCGCGCCCACGGGATGACAGCTTCCTCAGGGCTGCCATTTAAAATAATTGTACCCACTGTCACACCTATAAAAACAGCGCAATGAATGTTTATATTATTCATTGGCGTAATGCTGATAACTTTACTAGTTTAGTTACTTTACTTAGAATATTTATACCTAGTAGTTAAAATCATTGATGTTTAAATTGTTCTTTCATTTAGATAACGTGGCAACATTTTTCTTTATGTTCTACGTGTAATAGCAACCGACACCAAGGAAAGTTTATGTGCCCACAAAAACTGGTCACGGACGTAGTTGACAGTTTTGTTCGCTGCAAAAACAAAATAAAATTCACTTATGTCGACATCCTTATTATGAAAGTAGATGGCAAAGAGACAATAATGATGATTCAGGCAGGATGCAAGATTTTAGCTCCGCATTGCCTAAATCTTCCGTAATACTTAGTTACCAATTTGGGATAGACTGTCTATTTGAATGTTTGTGATCAGTAAGTTTTTTAAAATAAAAGTGTATTGCTCCTAATCCCATTATTTGAAACTATCAATTAAAATGTAAATCTTACATAGTCATTCACATGTATAGCTTTACTTGCCGCGATCTACGGCTTCTAGTCTTTATGTGGTCGACGTTATCATTGCAACAATACAAACTTTTTTCGAATCTCATTAGAGATTCTGCGTGACAACTGCACGTGCGGTGCATCCTTGCAACGCGACGCGGCCATTTTTTTCCTTTTTTCTTTTTTCTTTCTTTTACAGCCAGCATGTACGATAAAAAATTCAAAAACTTTACAACCTCCTTGCGAAGAATTGATGGAAATTCCTTGTAAATTGTCGACTTTAATGTGCGCAATCGCTTTTTTGATGTACTGCCCAAAATTAACCCTTGTCAAAGATAAAATAAGAGAACAGGAGGTATGAGTTCACCGAAACGAATCGCGCCTATGGGCATCGCTGACATGCCTTGCATTTCGTCTGATTTGTTACACTTCGGAGCAGTGGCTGCCAATTAATTTGTAGTTATTTCCCAAACAAAAATAAACTTGCAACCGGAATTTTTCAAACCCGCATTTTGATCTCGATCTCAAAACTTTCCTGCTATTTAATCTTCCGCATTACGAAAGTACGTCAGCACGTCAAACGCTATTCGCTCCAAGTCGGGAACACTGTGTTTACGGCGTCCCTGTAACAAATTAGTGCGGGGCAGCCCTACATGAAAGTCAATGGTGTGTGATGGCCTCGGTCCAATCAATTAGTGGCAGGGTCTGCACTGAGACTACGAGGCAGCGCCACCCTGAATGCATTAATGACTTTTGTGCGCCGTTTCACAATTACGCTGCGTAACTTAACCCGATGCAAACTGTTTTGGCTTCTTAATATGAATACATTAGTTTACTTGCTCTAAATGACAACGAATTAGAATTAGTAAATGATTAGACAAAACATAAGTGTGAAACACGGTCTGGAGACTGTACAGTTTTGATCACAAAAACGTACTTAATATACCTAGTATAAAACCTTCAGCGCTTCAAACATCGACTTATTTGTCTGTCAATGTTATTCTTACATAATACAATTAGGTAAGGTACTTCTATATAAAAAACGGTCTTATTTACAAAAAAATACAACAAATTGCACCTAATCAACTTCAATACTGACCACTAATTTCGTATGATGTAATTTTTTACCACTCGATGACACGACGCAGTGTCGATATACAAACATGTGGACTGTTTGTCCACCTTCAAATTGGCTGATCAAATAGTGCATTAAACATGTTTAATTAGACCCATGTTTGCAAATGTTGTACATTTTGTGTTTACTTTCAACGTAATGTTTGAAATATGAATATGAAACACGACAAAAGGTGTTTTGTAATATATAAAAAAGGGATCTTTAAAGAAAAAGACTATCCTTAATATCTTAATTAGTTTTGTTTTTCTAGCTTTAACAAAATGAGGACTTTAGAAAAATAGAAAATAATTTACTTATTTAATTGACTTCATATCTCTCCCTCACATATGCTTATATCTTTTAAACTATTTAGTACCTCAGGTAAACTATGTTATTATTATCCATAAATTCGTTTAAGTATATCTGTTCTTAAAGCGCCGCGTTTTGAAATATAATTAGTAGATAAATTATAAATTCTACCAGAATTCAACACCTAGATATTAGTTAACATACAGGTTGGCAACCTAGTTTTGTTTATCTAATTGCTTTCTGATAATATATGCAAGTTACAATTGCATATGTCATGAACATAATGTTTACTTGCTACATTTGACAGCGATTAATGTTTAAAATAATAAATTATATTAAACTAATTTTATATTTTTCTTATTGTGTTTACACATTTAGGAGTCGCCGTTTAAGGCCTCTGATGTTCCTGTAACAAAAAGCTAGAGGCTCTACCGTTTAGTTCAGTCACCAAAAAGGGTAAAAGTAAGTCAATGGAAAAGTAACCTAAAACCATCGCATAAGGTGTGCTGAATGCTTAATAAGAAACTAACCTATTTCTAATGTATAAAATAGTTAAAACACTTTATACAATCTTACGTAAGAACAATATTTTAACCGCGAATTACGTTCAATAAAACTTGTGTTCGCGCCCTAATCGACTGCGTAATCAGTTTATAATTTGTTCATAAAACATTAAATTTATAGAAATATCGACACAATCCTTCCCCGCAATCTCACTAGATAAATTAACAAGCACTAGAAAGCTTATGTTTATTTTCTACATGGCAACCCGTTCGCTATTCAAACAGCTAACAATTCTATAAACAAAATAGGCGGGATAGTAGCTAAGACTCTATCAGCCATCTTTGTTTCGCCAATAACGTAAATCCTCGGATGCAATTGCTGGTGACATTAACAATGCTACGGTGAGTTGTAACATAAAATCATAAATACCAACAGTGGGTTGGGAACACTGATGGTTTGATAAAGATGCGTAGGTAATCTACTAGTTTCATGAAGATAAGAAAACCTACGCCATTGAGCTTCCTATTTGCTAAATTTATAGGTTTCGACATGCACACCTAACTTTCATAGAAGAAAATAAAATATTAAAAGAATAAAATCTGTATTTTTGGAAGGTAACTAGTTTTTGTTTTGAGCCAGAGCATGTTTTTTATTTATGCGGAATAACCGTGTCTTCCCATGGCTGAAAAGCTTAAATAACGATGTGTATGATAAAGTTGTAAAACAATTTTACAAGACTGTAGCTACCAATTTACCTTTTCTAACTATTTATTTAAAATACTTTATTAATTTATACAACGGTCTAACTGGCAACTAATAAATTGTGTCATAAATTGAGGTTATCGAATGGGTTGGCGCCAAGAATTCTGGACGCCATCTTTAGGGAAACGCGTGGAGAAGAACATGCTAATGAATTTCAAATTGCCTGCATGGAGTACTTACTTCCGTAGTGTAATTTTATGTAATACTAGTGGCCGCCCGCGACTCCGTTCGCGTGGAAGTCGGTTTCCCGTGGGAATAAGAAGTTTTCCCGCGGTAAAAAGTACCCTATGTCCTTTCCCAAGTTCAGTTCTTTCTTCATACCATATTTCAACAAAATCGGTTCAGTGGTTTAGGCGTGAAAGCGTAACAGACAGACAGACAGACAGACAGACAGACAGACAGAGTTACTTTCGCATTTATAATATTAGTAGGGAAGTAGGGATTTCAATATCCTTTTGGCTATTGCCATTGATTTAAAAAAAGGCTCTCGCCAGCACCTTTTTTTAAGTGAATAAAGAATATTTGCGATTACTCGACTGTAATCTTTTATCGTTTTGAAAGGTTCTTTTAATAACTTTTCCAGTTATTTTACGATCGGCATTTGATTAAAGGCTCGTAAATAGTGTCCAGCCAGATATCCTAGGCATGTCGCTAGAGTGGGTGGATCACGCAAGCCTTAATTAAAGGACAGATAGGAAAAAATACTATCCATGGCTTATCTTATACCTGTTTTATGGTATCTATCATTTTGATAAGGAACTTAAATAGAAGTATTTTAGTTGAGACTGGGTGGAATTTCTTATGACTCAATTATAGGTTTCCAAAAGTATCTTTGGCTGTTTTCTGTTTCTTTTACCTCGTATTAATGAATATTTACTCTCAATGGACTAACCCTAATGGGTGATTATAGCATTGATTATAGCATGATTATAGCAAGATAAGCAAGATAAATTGACACCTTTGTTTTTTCGAGGTTTGTATCACCTACTTATTTGGTTCACAATCGTACCTTATTGTATTAAAACCTTGAAATCAAATTGCAAACAGCTGTCGTAAAAGCTTTGGAATAAATCATATTATTGAACGACAGGATCTCGTAAAACATTATCTATTCCTATGACCTTTACCGCTATTTATACATATATCTGAAGTTTATTGTCGTTTATAACTCTTCAAATGCAGTCGACCATTTGTTAACATTGACCGAAACAGAGTAACAATACTAAGAACAGGCTTACTCGGAGCCCTAAAATATCTCTTTCTCTATTTACCACTTTAAGCACTTTAAATGATTCAATAAAATTGCTATCTGCATTTTCGATTGGGTAAAGAAGTAAATATGTCTGACATGTAGTTCGTTACAGTAGACTTATTAACAAAACAGTAAGATTCTTAGCTTAAAAATGTTCACCACACTACATTTATATTCAACCTTTAAAAAGCAAACTTTTCTCAACAAGATTTTTAAAATAAACTAGAATATTATTCTTCAAAATTTCCAAATATTCATTTTCGCGTATATTTATATTACAGAATTCAAAGATAAGATAAGCATTTATATCAATTAAGGTAAATATCGGAAGATATAACCTGATATTCCCACGGTCAGAGCGTCTTACTTAACGGTTATTTTATTATGAAACCGTTTTTCGGCATATCTTTTACCTTCCTCCTTTTAGCTGGTCATAACCTTTTCGTAACGATCCAAATTCAGGAACAGGAACTTTAAGATGAGCAATTGTGTCTGTTGGCTAAAGAATTTATAAACATTAATGTTTTAAAGTTACTGATACAACATTTAGTGCGCACACGAATGATCGGTTGATCTTAAAAGGATACACTGGTTTTCATTATTTTATATATATTTTTTACGTCGTAGCTTTTTTTGTCTATTACTTGATTACAATTTCTATTATTATTACTAAAACTAATCATAACATAAATACGTTTAAATTATATGATCCTGGGATCATTTTCACTTACGATACTTTATATCTTTAAGTTAGCTTAGCTTCAAAGCGGCATCTTAGCTACCCACCCATATTGGTCTCAATTTCGCAATACACAGTCCAACCAATATCAGATAGACTGCGATCGCCCACAGATCTGAGATAGCTTTTGACCCCACGTTCATATGGAAACCTACTAATATTGCGTTTAATATCGATTTAATAGAAAAGGAATGGTTTGTTTTGTTTTCAAGTATAATCACAGTTTATACACGTCCCACTAGTTCGGCACAGGCCTCCTTCTTGGATAGCGAGTCTGAGCCATTACCTACCCACAACGCTAGCTCATCTTTCTAACAGGGTTTACCCACAACGCTAGTGAGTGATAAATATGTAGGTACCAAATTTTATGACCATGTTAGAAGTGATTACAATTTCTGTGGATTTTAACTGGAGTCTTCGGAAAACAACCCTTAACACACTTTTTAGTACAGAAAGTCGATAACGCTTCTGTAACTTACTGCTGCAAAGATAGTTGATTTATGACATCGTAGTAAACACAGGTACCTACAACAATATAAACCTAATATGTACCTAGATAAATAGATAGTTTTGGTAAAGTTCCAGTTTAATATCTAGAGCTACTAAATTTTACAGGTTATCTTATCAGCGCTATCTAAAAGGATTTTAGATTTGGATTTTAGGAAGTTTACTGGCATAAAAATTCCTCCTTTAAAACGAATTTATTTTCATCTGAACCGTACAAGTTAACTATTACTAAGCAGTCGCAAGCAAGCTTGATATAAAAGGCGTGACTATAATAACTTCAAAATTGATACGGACAAACGATTTAACGCTTCTATAAGAGCTGTCAATTAGTTTGACAGTCGTGCCGTTTAACCCTACAGCGGTAATTAACGCGCGAATGTACCGGCTTTCACTCGGGTCGCTCACGTAATATGAACGCTAGTTAGGGGTTACGTATTCTCGTCATATTAATATACGAATAGTTAATCTTACATTAGAGTTACAATGTAGGTATATTTAGTTATTTTTTATAAGTTGATTTGGGTAAAGTTTTGGTAAAAAGTGTTGGTGCAGTCAGGTAAATAATTATTGCGAAAATAGAGCAAATCAACAAATGTCTTAATAGTTTCTGTACCCTGTCTTATAAACGGTGCCAAATTTAAGTTCAAGCTCCTAGATACATTTTGTAGTTAATCTCATTTTAATACCTACTGTTTAATGCATTTGAAGTTTATTCGTTTAATTAGGTACCTAAATTATATTATATAATCGCAATATACCTATTTTAATATTTTTTAAATCAAACCCTATTTTTATATTACCTACTGTTTTAAGCTCATGTGAAACCAGCTTAATAAATTTATAACTTGACGTAGGTTATTACTCGATTATTCAACCAATTTAAATAAATGATTGAACTTACATTTCTGACGCCATTAAAAATTCTTTAGAGATTATTGATTTATTGATAGAATGATTGATGGTTAGAAACGCACTATTTTAGGATTACGTTTACGATAAATTATATACCTTAGAGAGGTCAATAATATTTATAATGTATGTTATATTGTGGCCATAATAATTTATTTGTAAAAACTAATCTAAATAGCTTAAATCTAAACATGGCAACACTAAACATATTTGAATGGACAGATCGCTAAGTTGCCGGTCCACAAATATGTTAGAATTTAACATATTAGTCGAGCGTGAGGACTCTTTTGAATAAAATTGAATTGAATACCCTAAGCGGTGCCATCTTGGTTCGCACAATACTGCGTTAGTAATTTTCTTATGTATGTTGCTGCGGTCCGAAGTCCGTATACGGTGCGTACGTCTGACTATGTTAGGCATAGAGATGGTGAATATATTGAAGGTCTAACTTGTCAGAATTGATTTACATATATTCATAACTGAACACAAAGACAGATAGGTATTTGATTAAATTAAGTTTGGTATTCTTTTGTTTGTTTTTATAATGTCTTATTTTCTTGCTATTATAAAACACAATGCGCTTTTCACTTTTTTTTGTAAGCTTACCCTGATTAAACATTTAAACTGTCCATAGAATTCAGGTAGACTGGTCCTGTAATCAAGATAATAATAACGTTTTTATAGTCCTTTTTAACAATATATTTACCCAGAACATAACAATGTATGTATTACATAACAGAATATATTGTACCTAATAACAAACTAAATTATTGTGGCAAATAGCTATCAGCTGAATGATACATGGCACTCAGATTTCAATCAAATAGCTTGAGTTTAATAAATGGCCATATTGAATTTGCTAAAGCTACCTGAGATTTAATATCGGTTGCTTTAAGATAAAGAAATTATTTACTTACCGTCTTAATCATAAATGCTCTTTTAAGACAAAATATGTTAAATTCCTTCAATCTTAAGCGTAAGTTTTTTAGGTTTGAAGTGCGTTTATGAATAAGGGAAATAGTTACCTACTTTAAATTAAAATCTGTCTTTTTGCGTGCGTTGAAATCTTCTCTTTGAAAAAATAAGTTTATAATAGGTATAGGTACGTAATAATTTTAAATGCCGATGAAATACGAAGGAGGATATTTCAAGTTACCTATTTCTGACAATGATAACTTAATATTTTTATTAACAATGTTAATTTAATTATTCTTACTAATTATATACCCGTATCTAAAGTTTCAAGTATGAATATTTTTATTAAACGCTAAAATTCCTCGAATTTCTAATTAAATTACTGCTCTACTCAATTTGACTTCGTTAAACATAACACAGCTATTAAGTACAAACTCCAAACTCAATTACCGAATTTGAAATTCACTTTGACATTGACAGATCTTCTTTAGTTCCCGCTTTCATTTGTTTTTTTTAACCCAGCACTGACATCAATCCACGCGCCTCGGGCGGTACGTGGCGCGCTTTCTCTAACCATTAGGCCACTGTTTGGCGCCAAAATTCCTAACCTATGATTCGACAAACACTCGAATTAAAGTGTCTCGTATAATTCATGCTTTGGCTCGTTTAGATAACTGTGAAATTGACTTGAATGTCCGATTAGATAGTTGGAGAGCTTTCCTCTTATCGACCGTGTAAAAGCTGGCATTTTTATTTGTTTATACAAACTTTGTTTTGTGTAAATATTTTTATAGTGACACGATGTAAAAATGTAATTTGCGTATGGCTAGGTACCGTACGCAGCCAGCTTTTAACACCATTACATTTATGTTGGTAGTAATCTACATTATGTTGTGCATTCGCCTCGAATGTAATGAAAGTAAATAGTACATTAAGTGTTGCCAAGTGCTAAGCACTATCTAAATGAGTCTGCAGACACTCAATACTAAGTGTACACGTTTCAAGATGTTTTTATTTTAATCTCTTGATCGGCGTGTGAGTGTGTAATTTAACTAAGTACGTGCTTAGGATACAAGTAAACGGTATAGTCTAGGGTCTGCGTTGCTTCAATTTATCACAAAGTCTGTAGGCAAATAAAAACGATTTGTTCTTTGTTCAAAAATGACTAGGACAGTGATTTCTTACTTAACTACTTAAATTTTAAGAAAAAAACTTCGAACCGGAAAATGATAGGACCAACAGTTAAAAACAAAAGTTCTTCGAAAATCCTTTAACTCACGATGTATTAACTTAAAAACACTAGCGCATTATTTTCACTATCAAGTGTCAAAATGCGCAGGATTGTCGGCCGTCGACTCCAGCCTCGTAAGCCCTAGTCATGCCTTAATAGATCCAAGTGACCCAGTAGCGAGTCACGACGGTGTACCCGCATGTTGCAGTCACTACCCGCCATTAGGCAAACTGGCAAAGTGTGTAGCGACGAGCCCACCAACCATTTTCAATTAGCTAAAAAGCCAGGGAGCGGCTCTAAATCTGATAACACTTACAATCTCAAAAACGTTATTTATTTGCTGAAAATAGCATAAATCAAACTTCGTTTATCATTACCACGTTGGTAACCGCCTTGTGATCACAGATTAAAGATAGATTTAAAAGTTAAAGACACAACATTAATTTGATTCGAACGCCCTACAATTAAAATTGTATTAGAGTTTTAATGATAAATGATTCTTATATTAATAAACTTGTGTAATAAAATTTGGAGAACTTACTATGTTTTTTGTTTTTTCAGGTAAGTTTTGAAGTCCCAAGTCAAACAAGCAAGTTTTTTCATGTTTTATTATTCACTGTTGTGTTGGTTTCAAAATTATTGCTGGTTAAATTAAAACTGTAAATGAATACCAACACAACCCACGGGACGGTCGACCTCATTAACAGGTACCGAATTAGCAATTTTACAAATTGCCTTATTCATTAATTTCTCCGGAACGTAATTAAATGTTAGCAGCGTTAAGCAAAAAGGCTCCATACAAAAATAACATTACGACGTTAGTGTGAATCCAATAAAATTAAGGGAAATCCAATTCTTTTTTTTTTAATAAAAATATCTGAATTTAGTCTCAACTCAAGTCAACAAACAAAAGCATAGAGATGTACCTAATAAACTAAGGTTTACCTACTACCAACAAGATATCAGCACAAATTACTCAGCAACAGTTTAGCACCAGATGTAATATTTCATCCTATTAGCCCAGCCCTAGATCACGCAATAGCAGAGGCTCGACGTACAACATCTCGGTCCATTGATGCATCACTCGATCAGCCTTATCCGCCATCTTAAACGATTGGCGGGAACGGATGGCCATCTTGATTCTAGCCCAATATGGCGGAAAGCAAACTGACAGGAGCAAGACGGGACCAACGTAACGGGGAACAAAACGCATCGCCTGATTTCACTTAAAACCGACGGAGGGTTAAATGTTTAACCCATGTTTGAACAACGTTGTGGGGACGAGAAAGTTAAAAGAGGAATTAAAGCGATTTCAAATTAATTAAGCAGCGTTTATCTATGTTTTTAAGTGTTGCGGTATTTGAAAGTCTCCAGCAATATTACGGCAACCGCAGAGCCCTTTGGTATGACCTTACTTCACAATTTCAATTTGTAAACCTTTTTATGCCTGAGATTACCTACGTATTTATCTAATGTTCGTTCTTGCGGTCGAGAAACCTTCTGCCCAATCCGACATGGAAAGTAACACTACTAAACAGAAAGGAAAATTGAGTAACTACCAACTTTAGATTCTTTAACCTTTCAATAGAAGTCATTACTTTCATTTCGTATTATGTGACTTCGAACTAATTAAATGATTAGGTGCCATCTTCTGTTACACACTAGTCACTCTTGTCACGCAACTTTTTCCGACAAATCAACTATTAATCATTCAACCGCTCGACAAATTAGTGTCATTACGATAAAAATAAGCACTAGTAACTAATCTTTATTAAAGGATACAACACGAAGATAAAAGATAAACAGACATTAATCATTATTGATACCGATGCTAATTTGCTTGTCAACAGAATGCAAGCATTTCCTCTATGGCTGAACTTTAAAGTTTTTGGTTACGTCAATAGATGGCGCTGTTTTCATTTCGTGACTTACAGTGTGATGTCTTATTTCAACTGAAGTTAGATAAGCGCGATGGTCGAACGGTTGCTCCGTGATGAACATGTTTTAGGTTTCGAATCTCACGTTTAGCCAATATCGTTTTTAAAGTATTCCCGTGCTGCTCTGGTGTTGTCGATATTTCGTCGCGATGCCTTGCAGGATGGGATAGATAAAATGTGGCAGCAACAAGTGGAAGCTCTGTAGCATCTGCTTCTGTTAAACCTCATACATTTTATTTTGTAATGTTTTCACTGATAAAAGTATCCTATTCACCCAGATCAACACACATTTTTTAAAATATTTTTTCTTGCTACAAAGATAGTTTCTACAATTGAATTTATGGATATGCCAATCCATGGCTTGTTTTCAAACAAAAAAGAAATGTCTCTGTATCATCACGTTTCTACTGTAGCTTTTTTTAATCTGTATTATTGTGCAACTCAAACTAATTGTCGACAGTTAAGCCATTACTGAGGCACAATGACCCCCAACTAATTGTGCCGTAATCACTGATAATGGCGCGCTTTGTTTCTTCGGTACGCTGAAGAGTGGCCATTTCGATTTCATTCAGTGCGAGAATGCGCGCGAAAAAGACTTCTATTTTTAAACTAGTGACAAAAGGCCTTTTTAGGGTTCCGTACCTCAAAAGGAAAAAAAACGGAACCCTTATAGGATCACTTTGTTGTCCGTCCGTCCGTCTGTCAAGACCCTTTTTCTCAGGAACGCGTGGAGGTATGAAGCTGAAATTTATATCAATTACTCAGGTCTACTGTCCCTTGAAGCTGTGAAAAAATCAAACTTCTAAGCCAACGCAATCAAAAGATACAGCCGTTTATGCCGCAAATTTTCGACACTTGCAAGGGAATCAAAACCTACAGGGTGCTTCCCGTGAACTCAGAATCTTGAAATTTGGTACGAAGCAACGTCTTATAGCATAGATAAAGGAAAAATTACGAAAATCATAAATTTTTAGTTACATCACATAATATTTTTTTTTTAATAATTTTAACCTTACTACCCATTTCCTCATAAACGCGTAGAGGTATTAAATTGAAATTCATACCAAATACTCAGGTCTATAATACCTTTAAGCTGTAACAAAATCAAACTTCTATGTCAACGCAATCAAAAGAAACAGCAATTTAAGCTGCATATTTTGAAACTCGCAAGGGAATCAAAACCTAAAGGGTACTTCCAGTCGACCTAGAATCTTGAAATTTGGCATGAAGCAACGTTTTATAGCACACATAAAGGAAAAATTCCGAAAACCTTAAATTTTTAGTTACATTACAAAATATATATTTTTTAATAAATATAAACTTATTACTTTTTTCCTCATGAACGCGTAGAGCTATCAAGTTGAAAATCATATCAAATACTTAGATCTAATTGCCTTTAACCCGTGAAAAAAAAAAAAACTAAGTCAACGCAAAAACGCAAAACGCAAAAGTACAACCATTGATACCGCATATTTTGAAACTCGCAACTACACGCACGGGAATTAAAACCTAAAGACCACTTCCCGTTGACATATAATCTCGAAATTTGGTAAGAAGCAATAGCTTACAGCACAGGTAACAGAAAAATTCCGAAAAGCTTAAAACTTTAAGTAGTTTTTGCAGGTTTGTACGGAACCCTCGGTGCGCGAGTCCGACTCGCACTTGGCCGGTTTTTTTTAGCATGTGTAATGTTTTATGTTTACCCTATCTAAATAGGTATATTTACTTATAAAAAAGCATAAAAATATAAATTCCACATTTTTCTTAATACCTAGGATTATAAATGAGTCTTCAGTATTTAGCCTCATAAATAAGTCTTCTTTACAACATGGCACCAATTAAATTCGTTTTCTTTGAACTGTTTTATTAACAAGGGGACTCAACTTGATTAATACGAGTTTAGTGTTGCTCTTTTAAATTTACTGTAGAATAGTGTATGGGAGTTCTTAATCTTGTCTATTTTTAACTTGTGATCTATTTGTTACACAACTTTTGTCATTGCATTTAAATGTTTAAAATAATAAATGTTGACCGATTTAGTTTTACTTAGGTTTAGGTAATACAATGATTTCACTGTCGATTTAAACTTTAACGTACGTAGGTATAGACCGCCAGAGGTAAAGTTCTTATTACTTATTCATGCTTAAAGTACACGGTATACTCAGTTTTTAGCGAGATGCGTGATATATCAATATTTAGACCTAAATAAGAGCGAATAATTAAACTACATAAGTAGGTAGGTATGTGAAGATTTTTACGTAATTGTAATTGACTATAATAATCTTTTGTAGTAGTAAGCCTTTTGAATGACGCTTATTACGACAATAAAAATATAATACGACATAAATACTGACAATTAAGATGACCTCAGTCAAGATGATTGAGATGATATAAGATATCAATAACCAATAATTAAACACTTTTAAGTACCAACCTGATAAAATCACAAGGTAGAACTAATTACAGATTAACAGATGGCGCCACATAATAGCGCATGCATCCGCTTATAATGTATATTAAAGAATGTCGCTCTGATGGTAAGCTTTAAGCTTATATGCTCATAATCAAACACGATTTTTTTTATGATTACCTTCTAAGAAATATAAAAATAGGGTTGTCAAAATACTTACTAAAGTCGGCTTAAATTGAAATAGGACAACCCTAGCTTGCTTGCAAAGGAAATCGTCTTTAAACACAGGAAGTTCTTCGCGTAGTGTTAATCTACCGGTAAACAGAATTAACAAATCCTTCAACCTCCAACGTAGAACAAGTGTGGTTATAACTTACAAACTAGAGGCATGTTATCCTAAAGCTGTTAATTTTGTTTTTCATCATTAGAAAAAATAAGCTTCGAATATTATTTACAGATTAAGGAAACACAAAATACTATTACAATTACTTAATGAAGGTCATCAAAAGATTTATAGCATACGGAATAATTATAAATAACGACGTTTAAATCAACCCAGTGTCTACAAATTGCAACAAATCGTTTCTACATAACATTTTAGTTCTTAACACGCACCGGCGCGCCGCATACGCAGCATTTAGTTTAATTACAGCATAAAGCCGGTGAACTGGTGGTTACTCAGTAGATACCAATCAGTTTATGTATGTGTAGATAATAATTATGTCACTATTATAGCAAGTAATACGGTGTTGCGTATCCGATGCCACTGTAATAATAATCTGTGGGAAGTAATTGTGGTACGTGACGCCATCTATTGGTAATGGCTTATTAGGTTTTTAAGGATGTAGGCACCTGATTGTAATGTTTCTGATTTAAGGAATGTTCATTTTCTGAATAATGGTTTTATTCGACGCTTAATTAAGTTGCTTATCAATTAAGTATTTCTCAAAAACAAAAACAACTCAATAACTTGAAAACATAAAAAAAGTGGTTTTCGTTTATAATAAATATTGTCTTAATTCGTAAAATACCTTCTTTGGTTTAAAGAACCGTATTACGTATAACAAAAATAACATTCCCAATAGATATCAATTATTTAAAACCATCAAATCAATCACGGGGAAAAATTTCTGTGATCACGCACTATTCCTTAACTACGAGTAAAAAATACCTACTAAACTAGGAACATACCTATACGAAATTGGCCTGGTATCTTTGCGATCCCATGATTGATAGTATTTCGACGATATTAGCGACCGGCGGCCCTGCCTTATCGCCGCCCGCAGCTAAACCTTGTTCATTAAGAGATTGCACCTTTTTTTGGCCGAAAATTACTCACTCAGATTTTTTCTTTCCGTCTGACTAAGTATATTATTCAAACGCATTTATGTTTCGTTTCTAGTTGATGTTTTGCCTAATGTTTTAAATTAATTGTTTTAAATAAGATAAGCAATTTGCTCTCAGACAGTTTATCAACTGATCTACAGAATTCATGAAATAGATTTCAATTATAAACTATTAACGCATTCTACGCCTTACTGATATTAATCTTGCAAAACCACCAACGATGTTATTTCCAAGCAGTGATTACAATCAATTATTAAACATTTATCACCATTTAGGTACTTAAAATTGGTAATATTTCAATACCAACATAACAAAATTATTAATCGTTAGCCAAATAGATACCGGTATCTATAGCTACTTCTAAGTAAAATCTAACTGAACTTCAATATTTTACAGTTTTTGCTGCCCCCAATCATTTTAATAGGTATCCAAGTTTAATGATTTAATCGAGAGGGTAATTAAGGAAGTATTTAAAAGTATTAAACCGATTAAGGGTACATATTACATAATATGACTACATATTATATGAAAACTGTTTTTTTAACTTTGACCGGACAAACGAAATAGTGAAGCTTATTGAATAGAGTGGCCGGCAGTGCCTGGCACTAGAATGGCTTGTGTCCATTGAAGAATACCCTTCATTCCGTAATGTATGACTAAAGGCTGATGTGTTACTTATCATATTTTGTCTGTCTCCAGTGGGCGGAATGTCACGCGGTGGCAGCGGCGCCGGGAAGGCTGCCACTGCCAAGCGTGTGCCGCCGCCAGCAGTCCCCGGAGATGCGTTCGGCACGCCCCAGCATCGGCACTCCGGTTCCAGCTTCGGCAGTCAGGGGTACGCGAGTTGCGAGGAGCAGTCGTACCCCCAGCCGCCTGATACACCATCACACACACGAGGTAAAATCACTGTAAATATTTCGTCTTGTGTCTTGAATGAATAAGAATGCATTTAGCCGACAGAAGCTCTCCTTTTTGCGTACTAAGTAACATAGCGTTAAAATTTTGAGTTTTTTTTCTTCAAATGTTAAGTAAAACAATTGTGTTTTCCAGATGACCATTCAGACTACGGCAGCACGGTGTCGGGTGTGTCCGGCGTGTCTGGTGCTAGTGGTAGCCTCGGCAAGAGTCCAGCGGGAGGAGGAACCTTCACATTCCCACCACCATCGCAGCCGCTGACGCATAAAGCTGCGGTCTACTACCACCATCAGCTAGCGTTGAGCGACGATCAGGGAATTGATATGACACAGGTATAATTACTTTGATTATTATTTACAAATACAGTATTTACGGTTAAACATGCTACAAAGCTATCCGTATACCATATATTAGCTGGTCAACCTTACCAACCATTTGGTACAAATCCTCAGAACCGGGCCAGAAGTTTTAGCACATTATAATTTCGTATTCTTCATGAGGTTTTAATTTAGTTAAACTAAAGGTACCCGAACCATCAATTAGCTGGTTAACCACCACACCAGTTCTTACTTCGACGACCTCTGTGGTGCAGCGGTTTATATACCGGACTGCTAAGCGGAAACTATCCGCGGGTTCGATCCTCGGGTCGGGCCAATTTCGTAAAAATGGTTTTTCGATATTGGCTTGTGTCTGGATGAAACTAATTTCTCCCCTAGTCCGTTATGTGGTACATATAACACAAGTGCATACTGCACTTACTTTATGGCTACATAATTGGTGTATCAGTCTGGAGAATCAATATTATTACTACTTCAAACTTCGTTGCTCCAGAGCCCTGGGCGCGACTCCCCCGGCTCCTCCTCCGGCTCGGCGGGCTCGGGCTCGCGGCACTCGTCGGCGTCGCTGGACTCGGGGCGGGCGTCGGCGCGCGCGCCGCACCACCACCACGCGCAGTGCCACTGCGGCGACGCCAACGACCGCGTGCGCGCCATGATCGCGCAGGGGCTGCCCGTAAGTTATCATGCAATTAAAACTGATCTCACCAAGACTCATCTAAAGGTTTCTATCATGGGTATACTAGAGTCACAGTCACATAGCAATCGGCAATAGACTACATATTGCAGCATACCTAAAGTTGTCTTTAAGAAGATTTTAGGAAAGACTGTGAATCAATTAGTAGGAGCATCATTATGATGCCAAGAATGAATTTACGACTGTAGTCGCACGTACCTTCCTTATAAAAGTGCAAGCATTTGGATATTAAGTAAATCCCCTGAAATACCGACGTAGTAAGAGGATTCTTTATACTCATGATCAAATTTCCGTTATCTTTGAATGCTATAGATCAAGTAATAAAAACATCACATACTGATTACTATTTTTATACATTCCAGGACCCAGATATAATCCACGCCTGGCTGGCTGACCTACAAATGGAAGAGTACGCTCGTCTATTCATAGACGCTGGCTACGACCTCCCCACTCTCACTAGAATGACTCCCGAAGACCTCACGGCTGTTGGCATCAAGAAACCAAACCACAGAAAACGGTTAAAGGCCGAACTTGCAAACCTCAACATTCCAGATAATCTTCCTGATTATATTCCGGTGAGTTTTAATTTCTGGAATAAATAAAAGATATTTAACTATCATATTCTACAACATCATTAAGTTAACAATTTTCGGCAGTATTTCGTATATTTCGATTTGGATTTCTGATATCTCTCTATATTGCTACCGTATTATCTAGAAAACACGATTGAAGAATGGAGAAACAATTCCAAAAAACTCATGTTTCAATCTCATCGTCGTTTCCCATAAATAATTCAGTCTTCAAAGTCCATCACAAAATTAACCTGGTATATTATTCCAGGGGTCAGTGGAGGAGTGGCTGCGGCTGCTGCGGCTGGAGGAGCACGCGGCGGCGCTGGCGGCGCAGCCCTACCGCACCGTCACCGACGTCACGCAGCTGGCCTGGGAGGTACGAATCCTAATGCTAATATATTAAACTGGAGAGTTGTTCATTGATTCATTTAATGAGAAAGGCGGTGTAAGCTTTACAACATCACCCCATGACTAAAAGGAGAGGAGTAACAATAAACATATTGGCAAAAACGAGATTTTTTTATATGTGGCTTTCCTAGCGTGCGTTATGTAAACTGTTAAAAATTCCTTAAAATAAAATTTGAACAAAACTAATCTAGGAACGGTATTCTTTAAAATATATAATAATAATACCTGTTTCTTAATTATTTTCAGGATTTAGAAGACATTGGTATAGTAAAACTAGGTCATCAAAAGAAAATTCTTCTCGCAATAAAAAGAGTCAAAGACATAAGAGCGGGAAAACGTAGCATCAGCAATCAAGGATCACTGGACTTTAACCGGATACAACCTGGACAGGTCAGTACCCTATAAAAACTAATATATTAATGTTGGTAGCGATGTCATAGGCATCATAGATTCTCCGTGACAGAGGTTTCCCTTAATGTTACCAAATTATAGCTGCATACAATAATTTTATTTTAAAAAAATGGGAAAAAATACAAATATTTAATCAAAACAGTATTCTCTTCTACATATTAACTAAAAATTTTATGATTTTATTTATTCATTTCATTGTTCATTCATTTATCCATCCATCTTATTTTTTATTAAATTAACACTGTTTGAAATATAGCCTAATTAACATTTTACTTAACTTGTTTTCACTAAAAAAATAAATTTTATTTATTTTTAATTACATAGGTACTAACTAGTATTTTAACATTTTATATTCCTACAATTTAATCTCGCTTAAGCCGCATAGGCTTGCGCTAAATATTTAGTCGTTATTAAAACCTTTTTTAATTTACCCGGCACACACACTTAATCTAGATTTCTTTGCAAAGCCGTTTTTAGCTGTACGTGGACACATTTTGGGAAAATAACACAAAATGTCCACAACGATTGTGCCAACATTACAAAAACATTCACTTGTGGACAAAATTGGCGGTAAAAGTATGGAATATCTATCGCGGTACTTCTAAATTCAAATTTTCCCGAAGCGTTCGAAAGATCACTGTCGTGTCGCTTTGACTTTTAGAGTCTCCATCCGTCGCCATAGTTGTCGCTAGGAGGACCTCACTGCTCCACGGTATTTATTAGTATAATTTTTATATTCAAAAGTTCCCTGGAACTGTTTTTCCTGATAATTTTATAGTATTTAGAACAAAATACCATTGGAGCAGTGCCTCTAGCCCCACGTCATCCGCTGCATCCACCTCATACCACAAGCCCGAAGCAGCATGTGAATGTTTTGTTTTGTTTTCTTTTTCCAAACACCAAACCGCACCTTGGAAATATTCGGCTACTAAAGGATTTATATCCGAGGGAGCTACATTACCAAGGCTGGGAGCGCCCCGCCCGGAGTTACCATAAACCCCCTGATCTAAACTTTGAAGTCCAATCGCCCTTATGTGCCACTGATTTGGTCCCTATTCAGGTATGATATAAGTGACGTAATCCTTTGGCACCATGTCTTGACCATTGCACCCGAGCACTGAGCTTTTTACGTGCACATGTTTTTGTTTTTCTTTGTTTTATAGAAACGTTTTCGATGTTTCTGTGTGTGAGTGTGTTGATTAATCGTTGTTGCTAATTTATAAGTATGTTTATATCTACTAAAATAAAAGCTTCATTAATTATTAAACCCCACAAATTATATTATGTATTGCACGGTAGCTGAGGTATCAGAGCATGGGATAAATTTTAAAACGATTAATAAGTATAACGACCGTTATGTTGGATAAATCGATTTCCTAACAACCCAAGATTTTCCTTAAGAATGTAGCATGACTTTTGTTAAATTTACTAAAACGTCATTGACTCGCAACCTATGAATCCTGAATTCAACACTATTGGCAGTAGTTTATAAATTATTTATCACGAATTCTTATTTTTTCTTTATCAACAATCCGCCATAGTAAAATCGCCGCGTGTTAACATTGGCGTGTTTGGTCAGATCCGGCACCCGCGCGGCAAGTCGCTGGAGAGCCTGGAGGACCCGGCGGAGCGCGCGCACTCCACGTTCTCGCCGGACGCGTTCTACTACGGCGGCGGCGGCTGGCGGCGCTCGTACGACGACGGCGACATCACGCCCACCAACGACGGCTACGAGGGCGGCGGCACGCTGCCCCGCCCCCGCGGCCTGGTGCGCCCCCGCCCCGTGGCCAAGATCGCCGCCACGCCCGCGTACCGCGACGCGGACTACGCCTACGACGAGGTGGCGTACTCGGCGCGGCTGCAGCGGGTGGCGTACGGCGCCAGCCCGCACGTGGCGCGCAAGCCGCCGCCGGAGCCGCCCAAGCGCCAGTCGTCGCAGTTCGCGGGCTTCTCGCGCTTCGGCCAGACCACGGTGGAGATCCACCCGGAGAAGAGCCTGCCGCTGTCGCTGCCGGCGTACCCCAGCTCGGACTCGCTGTCCGTGTCGCTGGACAGCACGGGGCTGCTGCCGCCGCCGCCCGCGCCCGCCTCCCCCCCGCGCCGCTACCACGACGACCACCGCGCCGGATCCGACGCCAGCTTCAAGGTATGGCAAGTTTTACTACATTATTCGTGTCTGTTTGTCCACTTACTCCTCCTAAACTTCGTAATGGATTAAAATCCGGTGAACACCGCAGTTTTTACGAATACGTTTGTAAGAAAAATGATACATTAGGAAAAGTTTTTTTAATTCGGTCAAAATTGAATGTTTTGTCGGTAAAAATTACACTGTTACGAGCTATGGGTGGGTCATCTGTATAACATACTGAAGAATCTTTAAGATGAAAAACAAAAAACCTTTTGTTTTGTTTATAAACGCAAAAAAAAATACACAGAATAGTGTGTTTCGTTCGAGTGACTTTTTTGCTTCATTTTATTAAAGAAGTAACCACATAAATTTTATTAAAAGACAATAATGCATAATTTTTAATTGTATCTAATGACAACGCAGGGATTTATGAGAGTATTTCTGTTCAAATATATCAAATTGAGGTCATTTAATCAAATGGCTTAGTGTATGAGGATATTATACCGTATGATTTCGTTGTTATCACATTATTTATTATTCATTCTGCAAAGTATGACACAGTTAGGTAAGTCAAATATTTGAATGTGGTTACCAGCTGGTAATTGTCAAAAGATCTACCTTATAAATATAACTAACTGGTATTATTCTAAATAAAGCTCACACCATATTAAGAAAGTTGTTGTTATAATGATAAATTAATATGGACTAAACAAAAACATTGAGTACCTACTATAATTAGATATCCTCATCACACGACACGTATATATGATTCACATAAAACAATGTTAAACATTATAATACAATTTAGTCACGCCTAATGTGATTTCCTTCTATCTATTGCAGTCGAGTTCGAGCACCGAATCGGACAGCATTCCGTTCGCAAACGAGAACGCGGGAACAATAAAACAAAACCGGAGTCAAATTGGCGGGAGACCCCACACTGCGGACTACGGCCGAACAGCTATCGGGATGTCAAACCTCCCGCCAAGAAACCCAACAGACATCAAACCAACAACACCACACGCTCTACCCGAGCACAAGGAAGAAGGTAAAAGCACGGAGCCAGCAGACGTCCTCAATGACATTGGTAACATGCTTGCCAACCTAACAGACGAACTAGACGCCATGTTGGAAGAAGAAAAACGCCAAGGGTTAACGGATTCCTAAAATATACTCGAATATTTGTTTGATTTTAGCTTAATAGGCATTTAAATTCCAAAGAGTCATGCTAATTTTGATTTGGCAATAAAATTCATCTCAAGTTTTGGACCTAGTTCAGTGTTTAAAAATGAACTCTATTCATGTAAGAAGTAAAATCCTGCCATAACTTACCTTCAAACAATACACAGAAATACCTATTATGTAACACAATAAGTAATTGTATGAATATTATGATTAGACTTTTGTACTGAAGTAGTACATTTTTATACAATCGTCAATATAAATTAGTGTAAAATTAAACAATAGAATCCAAGCCTGTGTGATTTGTTTTTTATTATTACTATCATAAGTTCCTTGTACATGAACAATTAAATATTTGTGAGTTATTTATGTTAAATGGGGTATAATTTTAATATTATTGTTAGAAGTTAGTGAAATCCAAATCAGATGAAATGGCTATTTTTGTAAATATTGTTTTACATAAATTATGTCATAGGTAAAAATATATTCAGTAGCTAGAATCACAATGTACAATAAAATTGTAGAATACCTACTCAAAATGATGTAGAGAACTAGTTAGAGTTTATACAAAGTACTAGTTCTAGTGATAGTACCTATTGTTTAGGTAATAATATAATATGTATCATAGAAAATAATGATAGTACCTACAGATATGTTTTCTTAAAGTCTACCTACATAAAGTTGCCAATCGCCATTCGTTAGCTTGTAACTTGAAAAATAAAAGCCCGTTTTATAGCATCGCATTCTTTGGTTTCTTGTTATTACAATCACAACAATTTCGCCGTCATCATTTGCTATAAATACTATAATTTTCTCAACTTACACATCATTATAACGTTGATAGTTTTTATAATCCCTTACATTATATTTAGTACCTACCCACGATAATTAATGTACAATATTTATTTCCTAGTTTTTGATCTTATATTTTATAGCCAGTGACATATTACAATACTTTGTAGAATAAATAGTATACTTCCAATATAAAGTGAATTTTATGCCATATTAAGTAAAATACTTGGGTATTCTGACTGTGATTTGAATGCAAACAGTTGATGGTAGATTTTGTAATAGATTTTTCAGCAAAACAAATTTGTAACAACTATGGATTAATTCAAAATAAACAATTTAATGTAGTGCAGTGTAAACTTATTTATAAGCTTTGTTCTGTAAATATTTGTACTAGAGTTCAATGTTTCTATACGACCCTTTGATAACAGTTAGTATTTAGACATTTTGTATACTTACTACTCGACACAATATAGTGGCTACCTCGGAAAAAAATAATTTTCATATATTTAAGCAAACATTTCAATTAAATTTCGTCTTAAAACAGCTACAGTTTAGTTTAGTTTTGCTATTAACAGCTATACAAAAATGTTTGGTTTAGCAAGCTAGTCAAAGTTTACTAAAGTGGGAACTAACATGTTTTTACTGTAAATGTAATTAAGATTTTAAGAGGCAGCATAACAACTTTTACTTATCTAATATTATGTTGTAATTCAGTCTTTATTTGATTAAAATATAATATTTGTAATATCTCAACGTTGTTTGATTAACGGTTAACGTACGACACAATAAAAATGAACATTTTACTTTACCTTACGAAAATTGCATACATATTAAGTATAACAGATTTTAACTTTCTAGACGTAGGTCGGATTTATTTTATTTTTATGAAGAATATTCTCGTTCCCATAAACGATATTTTAGATTATTTTAAGATCCCGCTGCGAATCGAAAGCAATCAAACCAATCAATACTTAAACTGAAGAGACGAAAAAAAGAAAGAAAAATTTACAGACAGGGTAAAATCAAACCTATGACAATTAAAGTTGGATTTGCTACATTCTAGATAAAGTACAACATTATAGCATTGGTTTGCAGCATTGCTTTGTGTTTAGTTAAGCACTAATTAAATTGTTCACACCAATACAATTGAAATAAAAAACACGGAAGATCTATCTTTCGTTTTTACCGCACTTTTATCCTTAATGTTGGCACTACAAAATGGGCAGCGCCACCAACGGCAAAAAAAGAAACTTCATTCTTCGGAAAGTACCTTGGCAACACAGCGGGGCTTTTTCGTATGCCAATAGTAACCGAATGTCATATTTTCAACAATTCTGGAAAGGGTTAAAATTAATGAAAATCATCACGATTTTGGGCTTAATAGATGGCGACATTGATTATCTACCAATTAATTCAAAAAAAACTTTATATTTCATCAATTTTAACGTTCCTATTATGAATGGTTGAAAAACTGACATTCGATTACTATTGGTTTACGCAATAGCCCCGCTGGTGTTCTAGCTGTCAAAAAGAAAATTCTACCGGAAAATTCGAAATTTTCCTAGTGCAACACCGACAGACGAATGTCTCTCGGTGCGCGCGATCGATAATACAAAATTGATATTTGGAGATTGCGGCCGAGGTCACTTCGTAAGATTTTCATGAGCTCCGGGCTTAGGTGCTGAAAATAAAGATTTTTGTGAAGTGTTGTTATGGATACCACAGGTGCTTATGGAGGAGGCAAGGCAGGAGGCGCCTTCGACCCTCAACAGTTTATCCAAAGACCGCCTGTAATAGTAAGGGCGGTTTGTTGGGTAAGTTAAATAATTAGCTATTTAAATTACTTTTGTATTATAAATACAGCTGTATCAATCTTCTGAACAATCGCTTCGTGTTTTTTATTTACATATTACATATAATTTCAGTTTTTTATTGCTATTACGTATGTACTGTAACTTAAGGTTTCACTTGGTTGCTAACCTTTTAAAGTAAAAATAAGTCACCTGACGGTACAACTATTAGGTAAATTAAATTATCTGCAACCAAAATACACAATGAATTCTGTTATGTAGGTACCTACTCAACTTCCTGTCCTTAATACATTTAGCAAAGCAAAACTGTTGTTACCTATGTTTTATCTTATGATTGATCTATATTCAGCATCCTTGAAACACCATAATACTACATATTAAAGTAAACAAAGCTAACACTGTGAGGTGATGACTAATCTCTAGCCAAGCTAATCTCAGTTTAAGTCTGGAAATTACAACAATGACATAGAACACAGTCAATTACTTGAAAAAAACAAAAGAGTTTGTTAATAAGCAGCTGCTCCATGCAGATTTGTTTTTGTCAACATTGTTATTTTATGCCTGTATCAAAAGTTATTACTGGCCAGTTATTTTCTTTCATTTATTTAAAAAGTTCCATTTTTGATTTATTTAAAGAGTTCCATTTTTGATCACTTTTTTCTTATAGCTTTTCAGTGTTATAGTGATGGGATGCATTTCTTCCAAAGGCTGGTACATAAAAAAGGATGATAATAAAGAATACTGTGTATACAACGATGACACCAATGCTTGTAATTATGGAGTCGGGATCTCAGTTATTGCATTTGTAGCAGCAGTCGGATTCATAGCTGGGGAATATCTGTTTGAGCAGATGTCATCTGTGAAGACTAGAAAGCATTATGTACTTGCTGACATGGGTTTCTCCGGTAAGTTAATTATTACAAAAATAAAAGGTACCTATTTTATAATACCTTTTTATTTAAAGCATTTTGTAAAAGATTAATAAAAAGCTATTAAAGGAAATCATATTTTAGAAAATTTCCAGCTTAGTTAATAATCACAAGCATTCATCACTCAATTTAATGTAAGAATGCAACTGTGCAATAACCTTGTTTTCTTCATGCATGAGCGGTCTCTACGTACACATAACACCGCACTACTTCTAATTTGTGTAATCATTCAATTTACACTGCAATTAATGTTGATACCTCTACACTCAGTGATTCATTGAACTTTGACTTATCAAATTGATATTCGGTGTGTGAGAAAGTAGGTCGAATTTATCAACCTATTGTGGTACGATTCTAAAAAATCTTATTTTAGAAGTAATAAGAAATCGGAGCTTCTATGAAAAGACTAAAGATAAATTTTTTTTCAACCACATAAATTCACAAAATTATTTTCTTCTAATTTAAAGAAAGCAAAACTAAAATACGATCATATTTCTAAATACACATGTGTAGGTACACATGTAGAATAGCATAGCTCAACTCGAAAAGAAAGCCGCGATAGCATATTCTCTGATTACTCTATCTCATTGCAGCGTTCTGGGCATTCCTCTACTTCGTTGGTTTCTGTTATTTGGCTAACGCTTGGGGCAAGACCCCAAGTCCACCCACCGGAACAGCCAACAATATGCAGGGAGCTATTGCTTTCTGCTTCTTTTCCATTTTTGCCTGGGTGAGTTGTTCAGCAATCAAGTTTTTTTGCTGTTTAGGAAGTAGGTAAGGTATGTTACCACACAACTAGTGAAGCTAATATATGACTGAAACTGAGTAAGAAACTCCGGAAAGGAAACTAACGACATTTTGACGAGGAATTGTGCTTGATTAAAATTTAGAATTGTTTATGACTTTTTTGTACAAATTGTAAAAGGCATTACTTAAAAAATATTGAATGTATTGAAACAATCGTGTCAAAATCCTATGTTTTTTGCTGCGTCGTTCTAAGCGACTTCGTTTTGAAAACTATATTTTTTCCATTATATTCCGAAGCTACAAACAAAAAAAAAATTAAAAAAATATTTTTTTTTTTTTATTATAAAAAAAATCTCTTAATTTTTTTTAAATATCCACGCCATCTGCCCCAGATCGCGTGCGCGTTCTTCGCGTTCCAGCGTTTCCGCGTGGGCGCGGACGCGGCGTTCGCCCCCGCGTACGAGGTGGAGGGCGGTCTGCCCGCGTCGCCGCCCGCCTTCACCTACCCGCCGGACGCGCAGCCCCAGTACAACGAAGCGCCGTTCTCGCAGCAACACAACACTTGTGAGGGCTGATGTTGTGAATAAGTTTTTTTTATGTTGTGAATAAGCTTTTTTATGTTGTGAATAAGTTTTTTTATACAGGGTGTGAAACATAACACATAAGATCATTGCCGCGCCGACACTCAGCAGCGCCTGGGTGCGAAACCTATGTAGCGCCTTTTTTAGTCGGCTAAGACATATTTTTTTATATATTTTAAATTGTGGCCGTGTTACTACTACAGTGTGTTACTACATTAGCACGTCTGAAGCCTCCTTAAAATCAAAGAAGGTGATTTAGATAATGCTGGTGATATTTTTCAATAATTTGTATTAAAAAAATAACAATAGTACCTATGCGCTGGCATTACATCCGGCGGCGCCCCTCTTGCTTAGCCGCACACTTTGCACGTATGGGCGGCTCGGCCCTGCTAAGATGTAGGTTATGAATAAGTATTTTTTATTTTATACACAGTGTGAAACATAACACTGATGATGATGTGCAGAGCAATAAGTTAATAGAGTAAATACTGAGTAATTAATAACTAATTACTGAGTCTACTTAGACCCTGTATTATTTAAATCTAACTTAATTTCTTAACCTAGTGATCTAGAAACAGTCATATCAGTCATGTCATCAGTTATACAAGTCACATCATACCATGTCCGAAAATTTATAATTTCTGAGATATGCAACATTTAAGATTTTTTATAAAAAAACCCATTTTCGAAGTTCCTTTTAGTGAAAAATTCAAAATTAAGTTTAATGTTTTGTTGTTTTATGATAGCTTGATAACTTAAATGATATTTTAGATTCAAATTTGCTAAAAATAATCGTTCTTATTTTATAAAAAGTCAAGAAACCAAGAACAATTTTTAAAAAAAGTTAAGTCTTATGGCAATAAAAAGCGATTTTCAAAAATAAAGTCGAAATAATGTTGCGTACAAATTACATAAAAAACTTCCCCAATTCATTAGCTATTCAAAAAGGTACATTTGTTATACTAAAACTAAGTATTTGATTGACAACTCTACTAATAAAAGAAGTAACCTCTCTCTTACACCTCTACATTGTGGGTACCGCGCACTTTTGCAGTGTTTTCTTTGTTTGATGTCGACGTCTTGCACAGGGATAATGCAATAACATTTAAGATTTGCGGTTAATTAAATAAATTTTCTAAAAGCGAAGCCTTCAAGTGTGTGTTTTTATTGACTTAACTTTTTTAAAAATTGTTCTTGGTTTCTTGACTTTTTATAAAATAAGAACGATTATTTTTAGCAAATTTGAATCTAAAATATCATTTTAGTTATCAAGCTATCATAAAACAACAAAACATTAAACTTAATTTTGAATTTTTCACTAAAAGGATTCATTTGAACTTCGAAAATGGGTTTTTTTATAAAAAATCTTAAATGTTGCATATCTCAGAAATTATAAATTTTCGGACATGGTATGATGTGACTTAATTGACTGCAAATAAGCTCTACTTTAACCTCTTAGAAGGAATGTATCGCATTACCAATCACCCTGTAGTTACTTATTAACCCTAGAAAAGCTTGGTCTTAAAAAATGGTCTAGAATGTAAATGGGTGTAGATCCGATTGTTACATGCACTATCAGATCTACTTGTGTTTAAAAGCCAATTAACAGACATTGCAATGAAAAACTTTTTAGAACTGAGCGCTCTAATAATAGCCTTTTTAAAGCTTACATATGGGACTTTAATAAGATGCGACTAGTTAACATAGGATATTTATCTTATTAACATTAAGTTAAGCTATACTTTTTATACGTCCAATCAACAGAGATTACTTTTAATTTAATTATATATTTTTAAAATAAAGTACCTGCTTACATTATAATGTGTGAACTAAAATGTATTTATATTTTCAGCCAACATCGAGTATTCCGCACCTACCTATTAAAGAGAGTCGTGTACGGGCACTAAGAAAACTAATGCATCTCAACTATTGTGCTCGAGAAGTCAAAAATATTATTTTTACATCATAAACCCATTAAAACGTATTTTTATTATTTTTATTGTAAAGTGTGTTTTAAGCTTACTAGCAGTAGGTACTAAATCAAATAGTAAGTACAATATAAAACCCCTACATTTTATTATCTATAGCCAAGAAATTGCGGATAAAATCTAAGTCACAAAAATAGTTAAAAAAAGTATATAATATAGTTAATTAAATGTACATTAACAATACAAAACGGCCGAATTCTGAATCATAAATCTTAACTAAACTAAAAATATTGCTATCATCTCAAACTAAACAATAAAAAATTTAGTTATCTTGGTCTCACTAAAATTAAGGATGACTCTAAATGGCTGAGTAATATTTTTAGCTAAGTTAGTTTTAATTTGGAATCGGCACTAATATCGCTTCACGGTACCTGCTTCTACCTAAATATTATATAATATGTATGACAATACCATTAAAATGTAACCCAATATATCCGTGTATAAAATGTAATCGTATATTTGTGTAAATAATATTTAAAGTGATTGAAAATTGTGATGTATATTTTTGTTATAAAGTTGATTTTTTTTCCTACTTAAATATTTCCGTGCCATTTCTTACTTAAAAAAAAAGTTTATTATATTTTTTGTAGTTTGTTATACTTCATGTGTCATACCGTACCTCTTTAGATGTTGTCATGTAAAAATAGATTATAATTTAAATCGGCATATCGAATATTTTACTTTATATAAGATAACTCCATTGAATCTCTTAAGAATCTAGTAATAGTAATAGCTTTATTTCTTTGCATTAGAGGTGATTTGTTAAAATAATTCACAGATTTCACGTAAAAAAAATGCGTTGATGTCAAAATAAGGCATCCGGAAATTTATTTTTAATTAAATCTGAAGTCATTTTAAAAGAAAATAATGATTACAGGTATAATTTTCTTATGACCATGCCAGTATTCAATTCCTTAAAGTGTGTTAAATACGAGAGTGAAAATAGTATTTTTTTAACATACCATAATTTAGAGGAATTATCTGCTCGTAGTGAAATATATGGTACATATTAGCAACCAAAGAATTCTAAAGCAAGTAAATAAGTATTGTATTCATAGATAATGTTTAAAGTATTTGTTTATAATCAACATAGCTTATTTTAAAATGTGAAGGTGTATAAGAGTAACTGTATAATGTCTTAAATCTATCACTTCCGTAGCTTGCACTATTGTTTGTATAGAAATTTTAGCAATAAAATGTATGAATGTATAACTATAGCAATCAATCATATAAAATAATGTATTGCAATGAGCATTTAAATAAATTGTTGAAAAATATTAGACACCACAATTTTGCTGATATAAAAATACAAAAATTCAAAGGTAGCAATGCGTTTGTATTATCACATTAACGCCGTAAGCTATAATCTCCTTAGAAAAATACAAAGCAAGATAATTGTTATTTAAGCCTCATTTACACGATACCATTTTCTTGCCTGTAGCGTACAATTATGTAGAAGCAATACTTGAATTGCAGCGTATAAAGCCTCATTTACATGATACCATTTTCTTGCACGTTCAATAGCAATAATTGAATTCAATAGTTGAAGCGCAATAGTTGCATTTCAATAATTGTAAGCAACTGTTTCCACGTGGATATTATTTATAAAGTTGAACGCCATTATTGAATGCAAATCTTGAAAAGAAATAATTGCCAGTGTGTTTTGTTTACATTGATACAATAATGGTAAGGAGATTATCGCTTTCAAGAATTGTCTTGTCTAAACATCAACTTGTACGTTCCTGTTCCATTTACTGGCACGTTGCTTCAAGAATTGACCGTATTTGCTCAGACGAATATTTTCATTCAAGTGTTGGACGTCTTCGGATAAAATGACTATCAACGTCAAGTGAGAATCCTATTGAATACAAGTATTGCACAAGAAAATATTGTATGTACAGTTTAAACCGAGAACATTCTTGAATGCAAAACTTGCCTAGTAGAGAAAGAATATGGCATGTTGTTTATACGCTGCAATTCAAGTATTGCTTCGACATAATTGTACGCTACAGGCAAGAAAATGGTATCGTGTAAATGAGGCTTAAACAACATGCCATATTCTTTCTCTACTAGGCAAGTTTTGCATTCAAGAATGTTCTCGGTTTAAACTGTACATACAATATTTTCTTGTGCAATACTTGTATTCAAAAGTTTTCTCACTTGACTTTGATAGTCATTTTATCCGAAAACGTCAAACACTTGAATGAAAATATTCGTCTGAGCAAATACGGTCAATTCTTGAAGCAACGTGCCAGTAAATGGAACAGGAACGTTCAAGTCGATGTTTAGACAAGACAATTCTTGAAAGCGATAATCTCCTTACCATTATTGTATCAATGTAAACAAAACACGCTGGCAATTATTTCTTTTCAAGATTTGCATTCAATATTGGCGTTCAACTTTATAAATAATATCCACGTGTAAACAGTAGCTTACAATTATTGAAATGCAAATATTGCGCTTCCACTATTGTATTCAATTATTGCTATTGAACGTGCAAGAAAATGGTATCGTGTAAATGAGGCTTTAAACTGTACATACAATATTTTCTTGTGCAATAATTGTATTCAAAAGTTTTCTCACTTGACTTTGATTGTCATTTTATCCGAAGACGTCAAACACTTGAATGAAAATATTCGTCTGAGCAAATACGGTCAATTCTTGAAGCAACGTGCCAGTAAATGGAACAGGAACGTACAAGTCGATGTTTAGACAAGACAATTCTTGAAAGCGATAATCTCCTTACCATTATTGTATAAATGTAAACAAAACGCGCTGGCAATTATTTCTTTTCAAGATTTGCATTCAATAATGGCGTTCAACTTTATAAATAATATCCACGTGTAAACAGTTGCTTACAATTATTGAAATGCAAATATTGCGCTTCCACTATTGTTTTCAATTATTGCTATTGAACGTGCAAGAAAATGGTATCGTGTAAATGAGGCTTTATTTACTAAGAAAAGTCATTCTAAACATAACTTCTGAAATTAATCGTAGCTGAAATATCTCATAGCAAATATAACATATATTTTAGCAGTAGATAATAAATACACTATATTGTTTAGAAGTCTGTTTAAACGATGATAATGTTAAGAAATAACAAATAAATATTAAGTGTTGAATATTATACGCTGAAATTCCGCTTTACCAGTTTCTAAATTTTCGATGGAATATTACTTAAAAGCATATATATTTCAATATAATATTGTTCTTCCGTAAAGGGTTTACTTCATACAAATATCATAATCTAACAAAATGTATTGTAAAAAAAACGCGGGAAAACTAACTATTCCATTGAAAAATTTATGAATTGGCGTAATTCGTATTATAGTTCGATGTTTGATGAATGCTTAATAAGTTAAAAATGTATGTATGGTATGATATTTATTTTTTGTTTACCAAAGATTCAAGCACATCTTATGTGTTATATCCCAGAATTACTAAAGATGCAACGATATTCAGAGCAACTGTTGACTGAAACGTATCCAGATGCCTTTACAAATAAATATAATTGAAAAAATAATGTGGGAAAAAGATGATTAACTATCCACTGATACGTAATAACCGTTTAAAAAAGAGCAAATATATAAAATGTACTTACCTAGTGCAACTTACCTATTATATGCGCACAATAAAAAAAACTTCAATTAATTCGTTGCAAAAATAAATAACAAGCATGGTTAAAATAAAAACATTGGAAAATAACGTGGAATAAATAGTTAAAAGTTTACATTTTGGAATAATAAGCATCTACTTTATTATATATGCTGATAACTTGTATGTATATTGTTAAAATGTGGAATAAATGTAATTGATGATAATAAACATAATAATAGAAATGAATTAGTCTAACTTTATTATAGACCACTAAGTAAAAGTAAAAATAAAATAAAAGATAGACAGAGAAAGCGACTTAGTAGTCATGTAGTGATAATTACTAAAGGGAGGTTCCTATATGAATATATCTACGTTATTTTTTCCGTTGCCTGAGCATAATGCACGCACATTTTTGTTTGATAGGACTAAAATATTACCGGTCGCTGTCTCGTCGTATACTAATGCTAAGATGCTGATATCTTAAATTTAGTTCAGAGAGTGTTTCCAGAATCGGGCCCAATGCATGGTTATCGTGACTTGAATAGAAAAACAATGTTAAATGTATTTTAACTTCGAACTTTTATGTATAAGATATGTATTATGTACTTACCTATTTATTAATCGATTCTGACAGCTGGACCCTACACTTCACGATAATTATTATTACCTATTAGGTAGGTACTAAATATTTATTAAGGTAATAAATATCATGCAAAAAGTTATTGTTCCGCACAGCGTAGCCAATTTAATGAATTTTCTATGCTTTTGGCAAAAAGTGAATTTCCATAATACCTAAACCCAGGTAGGTAAGTTAATTAAAAAGTAAGTTAACAGGAATTAGAAATCGAACCTCATCGTTCTTTAATTTTTCCTTGTAAAAATACCGCGTATAAGTATACATTTCACTAACACGTCTCCGAAACTATCAATACCTAATCTTCATTGTCAAAATAAATTAATAAAACACAATTTCGAAAGAATTACCTCCGGCAACTTACACAACCACGGAAAATACATACAAATAGGTATTCATATTTTTCGGCATGTCCTTTTATATTTTTACTGAAAGTGATACCGATATTATATTGTGCCTCCTCTACACTACTCGCGAAGTTCCTCGGCGAAATACTCGAATACGAGAATTTGACTAAAGTCCGAAGTGCTACACTACACACTCGTTTAAGTATTTAATCTACTTGACATATCTTTTTTTTTCAGATAGTTGGCGATATACCAGTACCCAAGTGATATGACTAATAGATCAGAATTTAGACGAATAAAACAATATCTACAATATCATGGATTGCCTAATATTGATGGTGCAATTGATGCACACATATAAAAAATTTCAATACTCCTGGAGTGCAGCCTCATGAAGTATTCAGAAACCGGAAATTTTATTTTTCTATTAATATACAAGTAAGTAGTTACCTATGTCAAAACTGAAATTATGTCTCTAATAATAAGTGCTCATACAGACGAGTGGAGCACTTAGTGAACGTCTACCTGACGTTCTGACGTCGACGCGTCGACGGCTACCGCCGACAGTTGGCGACGACTAACGACATATGCGTTCGAAAATGGTATTTGCGTCTTTTGTGTTTGCACACCTATCTCCTTCCACGAATGCGCGCCAATTTAACTTTTAATAATATTCTACATTTGATCTGCAGTCTACTACGTATCGATTTTTAGCATCTTGAAAACCTTAAGCAAGCTTTATACTATTTTTGGATGTTCAGTGCGAAGTGTTAGTACAAATCAAAAATAAAAATACTGTTTTTTAATCTTATTTGGATAGTTACTACCTAGGATCGATATGAGTTATAAAAAATCCGAATGAAAGACAAATTCCTCTTGAATATTTTTATTTTCTCCAACACTTTAGTTAAACTTAAAAGTAAGGGATTATCACAAGGATGTTATAAGATAAACTGATGATTCACAGAATCTAACTCACAATGGGGTTCTTTAGGATGGCTTGCACAAATAATAGCAATATCATAAAAATACAAAACAGTTTTTCAAACCGTCGAAATAACATATACATGTGGCTAATTATTAAGGTACTAAACAGTAAGTTATTCTTTTTAGACTAATTTGAACTATTTATAAATTGGAAGAATACATAAATAAAATTAACTACTAAAAGAGTAATCTAACTCTTGCTACATGAAAACTATGTCTTACTCAAATGTTGAAATTATTATGAAATTGAATTGTTAATGCATTATCTCACTTTATTCTTAAAATACTAGACATTAAAGCAGGCAAGCTTAAAATAATATTTACAGTAGCATATAAACTAACATAATAACTAGCTTGATCTATGGGTTTTTTTTTATGGAACTTGAAGATCAATAGTAGGTACTCTTGACAACAATATTACAGAATGAGTTAAATTATAATACTAATTCCACTGGTTCACTTAAATCTATATTCTTAACAAATGCAAAACAATGTTAGAAGAAACTATTGTTTTTAACACACCAATTCTATGATTAACAAGTAACAGAACAACTACACAGCAATCTTAAAAGTCCATATACAGGCTTGTGCCTAGAGAATTCTCCAAGTAACGGTCAAAAGCAACCTCTAGGCTCTGCCTGTAAGCCTGTACTACTTTTTAGCCTTCGCAGAGTTTCCCAACTTGCTCGGTGGAGTCCAACGTAATGCAGATGGATCAACCGTCAATCTAGGCTTCTTGAAGTGTGAACTCGCCAACTGCTCGGCTACTGTTTTAGGTGTGACACAAATAACATGCTGCCCTTTCCAATATTTCACCATATTCATTGATTGTAAAGTAGATATTATATCAGTTTGTGATATTCCAGTCATTTGACTCAAATCTTTGATGCTCAAAGTGCCTCTGCTAGCACTTAGCACATCCAACAAAACATAAGACCAGTATGATCGGTAGCTTAGTTTACCCAAGTCTGATAAAGGTTTCTCAGGACTGCCAACTACTTGTTCTAGTCTTGAAAGTTCATAGCTAAAAGCTATCAGTAATTTGCCATAGCCCTGTCTTTGGTAAGGAGGGAGTGTCAGTATGCAAGCAACATTGTTACCTTCAGGGGAATCTTTTTCTTTTGAGAAATATCCTACCAAGTGAGCTCCGTGTTTGTCAACTTCGCAAAGAATGTAAAACAAGAATTGTTCTATATCAAAGTACAGAGTTTTGTGATCAAGGAAAAGTTTTGCAAGTAAACATAAGTTTTGGCAATAGATTTTATGTTCCTTACCGTCTGCCTCAAATATAGCGATAGTACCTTTTCTGTATATTTCACAGCCTTGTGGCTGTCTCGCTGTGCATTCACTCAAGTGATAACGGTATGTTTTTTCCATTCTCATGTATTTAAGGCAATATTCACAAATCCAAAGCTTGGACTGCTTACCGTATTCATCAGGGTAAGGACTGAAGTACCATGTATCGATTTCATATTTTCCAATTTGAATTCGATCAATGTATTTCACTTTAGTAATGGCTTCGTGCTCTTTTTCCAAAGCTGCTGTAGTTGGATCCATTTCGGCGTATGTTTTCTGTACATGATTGATTTCATCGTGTTTACGTTTTTGATTACGCGTGATTTTGCGGCCGGACTTGTCGGTAAGCAAATGGTCGGAACTAATACTATTGTTTGATTGCTCGCAAATGTCATACCTATCGGACATAACTCGATGGCGGGAAACCCACTCATCAAGTCTCCTGTCGTAGCCAACATAGTGCACGTAGTATTCATACGAGGATTCAGCGGCATTGTACCGCGTCTGTATTATCTCAGCCGGGTGCCATGAGTCATCTGAACGCCGCACTAAATAATGCTCGCCTATGTCCAAGTGGTTATCCTGACCTGGTTCTGAATCTTCATGGTCTGTGCTCCTGCATTCCGGATTGGGTAACTCATTATTAACGATTGGTTTGTCTAGCTCTTTATCACCTTTTGCCATATTACACTGAGATCACGCAATAGCGCGCAATAAAAAGCAAGCAGCCATATTTGTTTTTTCCACAAACAAGATAGATTTAAGAATGAATGCAAAGATTGAGTTGATCTGTGAAAAAAGTAAACATTTTACAATGACATAGGAACCCATAGACATTACAAGAATGTATAAAACAAGCTCTTCTGTATATATAAGGTTTATTAAAACTAGTTGTATTTGGATCTTTGCAAGTTACACACGTACATAACTATTAATTAGGTTTTATTTCTTTCGACCTATGCTCAAAGTTTTTAATATAGAGGTCTTTTTAATAAAGTATCATCGTGGTTATAATGATTAACTGCTTGAAATTAGAATCTAACTTTTTAGGTAGGTAAGTACCTATGTTATTTTTAAGGCTTTTACTATTAATATTTGTTATTTGTTTCCACCATTCGGTCATTTTAGTATGAGTGTACGATATTACTTTACTCTTTGAGTTTACGTCAAGTTAAAAATAGTAAATGGCAACATTTTTGGATGATTTAACCACAGACAAAAGGACGGATGGAAGAAGGGACTTCCGGTTTGCGCGCGGGAAAATTGGAAGTGAAAAATTTTTTCGTGAACTTAAAAATTCATTTAATTCTTTCAATTTTGTTAAATAGTGTACATTTTGTATATATTTTTAATAACTATAGTATAGAAGCTTAATTTTTATTAAAATGACGTCTCGGGCGAAACGCAAGAAAAAGAAGGAGGAGGCAGTAATATCAGGGGAAGACTCGCTGCTTTCGGACTCCGACTCCATGCACAGTGACTGCAATTCAGCTAAGTCCGATCCATATAAAACTTATTTCGTTCCCGATTATACACGTCGGTATCCTGAGGATTCTTCAGCTACAGATTTCGTTGTCTTCTTGGAATCAAACGATGAGTCCAAACCTATTTCAACAAGAGATATGATTTCTTTATCATCAACATTAAAGAAATATATAAAAGGCATAAAATATATGCAAAATCTTAATAAATACAAAGTTACAGTTCATTTTGACCGTGCAAATTTGGCAAATAGTTTTCTTAACAATAAGACTTTGTTATCAGAATATAAACTCAAAGCAACTATTCCTGCAAAAACTACTGAAATTACTGGTGTTATTACTAATGTGCCCATTAAATGGTCTAATCAAAAAATTTTTGGAGTGATTAATAGTAATAAAAAAATTATTTCTGTTCGGAGAATTCAAAGGAAGGTTAAAAATGAACAAAACTTTGAATTACAACCGACTAAAACAGTAATCATAACTTTTGCTGCCATTTATCTTCCTGATCATATTGATTTACAAGGCTGGAGGTTTCCAGTTAAGATGTACATTCCACCTGTAAAACAATGCTTTAAATGCCTACGGTATGGACATTTGGCTAAGTACTGTAAAAATAATGTTAGATGTTCAATATGTGGAGATGCACATTCTTTTAAAGAATGTACAGTACCTAGGGAAAAGGCTACATGCTGTCACTGTAGAGGAAATCACATTAGTATATCTGCTGAGTGTCCTATTAAAAAGAAAAAAATTAATGATATTAAAATTGGTTTATCCTCTTTGTCTTATGCTTCAGTTGCAAATACAGAGAGTTTTCCAGCCTTAGGACAAAAGTTTGACCTGCTCAGTCACTTGAAAAAAGATAATAAATCTTTGAATTTATTGGTTGAGGCTATTGTTAAAATAATTACATTAAATAAAACAAAGGAAACTTCCATCAGTACTAAAAATATTTTACAAATATTAAGTGATATTTATGAAAAGTCATCTGCTAATAATCCATCCTAATGGCTCATTTAAAAATAGTTCAGTGGAATGCTCAAAGCATTAAAAGTAATAAATCTGAATTTACATATTTTCTTTATAGTAATGATGTTGATATCGCTTTAATAAGTGAAACTTGGCTTAGACCACATCATACCTTTAACATAAAGGGATACACAATAGTTAGAAATGACACTGGTAATACACATAATGGAGTTGCAATAATAATTCATAACAAATTACAATTCTTAAAAATTGATACTTATTTTGATGATTCCTTACAAAATGTTGCTGTACAGATAAAAATAGGTGGTAAATATATTTCATTTGTTAGTGTTTATTGTCCTTCTAGGTGTCATTATTCAAAATTAAAATTTTCAAAATTAATTGATAGTCTTCCAACTCCAGTCTTTATTGCTGGAGATTTCAATGCATACCATACTTCTTGGGGTTGTCAAAAAGTGGATAAAAGAGGTGAAGAAGTACTAGATTCTTTTGATGAAAATAACCTTGTTCTGTTAAATTCAGGAGAAGTCACGACTGTAGGAACTTCGTCCTGGAGACCAAATGGCTTAGATCTTTCTTTGGTTAGTCCAGCTTTATCATGGGATTGTGAATGGTCTGTTCATGATGATTCCTTTGGAAGTTATCATTTGCCTACAATTACTAAACTTCTGTTGTCTCAAACTCCAGTTATATCTTCAGAACATTGTGTTCACTCTCAAAATGTCAGTAAGAAATTAAACTTGAATTTAGTTAATTGGGATTTGTATGTAAATATTGTTAATACTTCGTTGAATAGTTTTATGATTAATTCTGAATGTTCACTAGAAAGTTATTTGCAGTTTTGTGATATTTTATTGGCATCAGTTGAAAAATCTATGTCACAACAAAAAACGAAAACAAAGTCTTGTTGTCAATGTCAAAATCTTTGTCATTTATGCTCACGTTCCGTTACAGGTTTTAGGGCAAAAAGGGCAAGACATTCCGTTCCTTGGTGGAATAGCAAATGTGCAGATGCTGTTAAAAAATGTAAAGATGCTTTTGTTGCTTTCAAAAATGATCCTTCTGTAGAAAAATATTTGCTTTTTAAAAAAAATCAGGCTTCTAAGAAATTGACTATAAACTTTGAAAAACAGAAATCTTGGCAAGATTATTGCAATTCTATAAATCGTCTTACTCCAATTTCTCATGTCTGGAATAAAATACGCAGATTTAACAAAACTTTTGTTTCTAGAAGTGAAAATGATCATTGGGTAAATAGTTTTTTAAAAAAATACACTCCAGACTATGTCTCGAAACCTTTTACTTTTGCAGATAACAAATTTCATAGACAAAATCTTTCGTTGCTTGATCCGTTCACAATTTCTGAACTTACTGCTGCCATAAAATCAAGAAAAGATACAACTTGTGGTTTAGATGGTATTTCCTATAAAATGTTTCGTCTTCTCAGTCATAAAAATCTATGTAAATTCTTGATAATTTTAAATATTTTGTTTGAAAATGACTTAATACCAAATCAATGGAAAACTGATTGTCTGGTCCCTGTACTGAAGCCAGGGAAGGATCTTGATAGTCCAGATTCTTATCGACCTATAGCGTTGTCCTCTTGTGTTGGTAAAATTTTTGAGCAGCTGCTCAAACAACGTCTGGAATATTACATCGAATCAAATTGTATTCTTCCTAGTAATCAGTTTGGTTTTCGGCGTGGACGCTCGGCTAGGGAAAGCATTGCACATTTGTTATTAGATGCAAATAAATCCATAAAGGAACGGAATTATCTTGCTTGTAATTTTTTCGATGTAACAGGAGCCTTTAACAATGTAGGTTTAGAAACGCTTGCTAATATCTTGCTATCACTCAGAATTCCAAAAAAAATGGTTCTTTGGATATATAACTTTCTAAATGAAAGAATGGTCTATGTTAAATTGGGTAACAACTTTTATGGTCCACGTAATTCCTATAAAGGCGTCAATCAAGGCGGCATCTTGAGCCCTCTACTGTATATAATTTATATTCATAAATTGAATGAGATATTAGGCGCAAATGTTTCTAATCTGCAGTTTGCTGATGATCTTGTTGTTTATTGTTCTGGCAAAAAACTTAAAGATGTGCAAACGAATTTAAATAATGCCTGTAAAAGGCTTGAAGTCTATTTTTCTTTCTTAGGTTTAACTGTAAATACAGAAAAGAGTAAATCTCTTGTTTTCTCTAGAGATAAAGATTGTAAATTAGAATGTGTATATAATGGTAACCTTATTCCTAACTGTACAGAAATAAAATTCTTAGGTGTAGTATTTCAACAAAATTTAAGTTTTAAAAAATATGTGCAAATATTGATAGATAGAGCTGTAAAAGCTACAAATATTTTAAAATGCCTTACTGGTTGTCGTTTTGGTGCAGATCCTAAAATATTATTGATGCTGTTTAAATCATTAGTTAGAAGTCACTTTGAATATGCTTTTTTTTGCTTTGCTTCTGACAATAATTTTATAAATAAAATAGATAAAGTACAAAATAAAAATCTCAGGATAATTCTAGGAGCCATGAGTACTTCTCCGATTAATTCAATGCAAGTTGAAACTAACACTTGTCCCATTAAATTTAGGTTTGATTATTTGAAAAGAAGGTTCATAATTGATTTGATGAAAACTTCTAATAATGCGTTGTACAAAAAGATTTTGATATCTAATTACTCTTATTTATGTAAAAATTTTGATTTCATTAATTATTTGAAAAATGAAAATATTGCTCAGTATGATATTTTACCTTGTTATAGTGGAACATATGAAGGTAAGTTTTTTAAATTTGATGTCATTATAGACACAAATTTAAAAAATAAATATGAAGTATATGAAAAGTTATCATACTATGATAATTACCGTCAAATTTACACAGATGCTTCAAAAACATCTCAGTCTGTGTCGATAGCGGCTTATGATATTATTTTGAAAATTGCACATGGTTATAAGCTGTCCAATATTTGCAGTATTTTTACGGCAGAAGCTGCTGCTATTCTGTTTGCTTTAGATTTGATTAGTTCTGTAGATTCTTCTGGTAAATGGATTATTATTTCTGATAGTATGAGTGTTCTTCAAGCTATTAATAATCCCCGTCTTTCTAGTAAAATTCATCCTTTTATATATGAGATCCGGGAAAAGATTTATAAATTATCATTGAAACATAAAGAAATTGTCATTTTCTGGACACCAGCACACATTGGTGTTAGTGGTAATGAATTAGCTGATACATTAGCTAGTATCATTACAAATACTGATAACAACATTTGCAAATTAAAAAACATAGCAATTCCCATTTCAGAGTTTCTTCCTGAAATAAAAAATCAAATGATTAATAATTGGTTTCAATTTTGGCAAGATTCTCTTAAAGAAAAGGGCAAGTGGTATTCCGTATGTAACCAAAAAATTTCGTCTCCTTGGTTTACCAAGGGCTCTTTCAAAAATAGAAATTTTTATACAACAATTTGTCGTCTTCGTATAGGTCATGCTGCTTTTAATGAACACTTATATCGCATGAATATGATAACTTCCCCTTGTTGTTCATATTGTAATGAGTCAGTACAGTCATTGGATCATATATTTTTTGAATGTCCTCAATTTCATATTGACAGGTTAATTTTCATTGATGAGCTATTAGAAATTTATAAAACATTAGAAAATATCCCGCGTAATACTCAAGAACTTTTAAAAACAACTGAATGCTACTTACCTATGTATAAATTCATAAAATTTACAGTGTGTAATATCTGATGAAAATGTTTATGTATACTCATAACAAATATATATTAGCATTTTATTATTAAAGACATGGACTTGGTCCTTATTATGTTTGTTTATGAGGAAATAAAATATCGTCAATGTTACTTCTTATTGAAAACTAAACAAAACTAAGTCAACAAGAAAGAAGAAAACCAAATTATTGATGACATGGCTGTATGGGCATAGTCTCTTTGCCTTTCCGCATGACGGAAGAATCTAACAAAAAAAAAAAAAAAAAAGGATGGAAGAAGGTGACGGTGGTGGTCGGTCGGTCGGTTGATTACTCGACTCGCCTTCTGTTTCATGTCTGTCTGGGTAGTAGATTAAAGTAATTTCGTGATAAATACAGTTTTTTACGTTGTTGCAGTTATGAAATTAACTTTAATAGTTCTAAATTGTGAGGTTCGTTAAATCAGGTGGTGTATTGTGGCCTTGTTAATCAAGAAACCTGAAATTGCTACTTGTGAAGTGTTGAGATCCGCCGAGTTTCAGTGAATCTGTGTGGATATTGGTGATACATTAGCTGTTCCAAAAAGGGAACTTCAATATGCAGGCGATAAAGTGTGTTGTTGTTGGCGACGGGTAAGTTAATAAAAAATCTTTCCAAAGTGTATTCGCTTTTGTAATATACGAGTAATGTCTGACGTCATTTATAAATTGAAACGTCTTGATTGTATGTAACAAGCACCCGTGGTGTTTTTGTCTGAGAGCTCCAAGCAAGATAGTGCACGTAGTAGTTATCAGCATAGTAACTGTTTCTGGAAAGCATAGAACCCTTTGTCCACATATGTTCTAAGGTCCTATTGTTTGTTTCGTAATAGGTTAGGGCGCCTTATTTAAATGAAGAATACCAGTTAGAGTTCTTACCAGTATGTTATCACTTATTTAGTAATTGCAGTTACCATATTATTCTGTAGCAAAAGGAAGGAAACATTCTTTGATGTTATTGTCATTTTCCTTGTTTAAACATTCCCAGGTAATTTGCTCATAAGGGATATTTTTGAATTAATGGCTTGTTTTTCTAATCATAACACTTGTTGGCCCACAAATACAGGTCCAACCAGACCAAGACATCTGAACTGTTAACATTTAATGTTATTGTTTACTCTTCAGACATAAAAATATGAAATTTAAACAGGCGTTACAACTATCAAATTGTTTTTATACATATCATTTTTATTCATTTATTTATACTTGTAACACATTCAGTTTAAATTATAATTTTAATCTGGTTGATGCTAGCATTATTTGTTAACATGAATTGTGCTAACTGATAATTAAGACAGCCGGTTATAAATTATTCAATTCAGGTACTTGTATTCTAGTGTCTTACATCTCTATTCACCGGAACCACTGAACATTACCTTGGTATTTCATTTCCATACTGACATCGGAAACCAGTAGCATAATCCAGCTAATATGATATTATGTCAGGTACAGGTTTTTTACTTGGATTATATATTCAGAATATGAATTTGCTTTCCATACATGCTAGTTAAACCTTTTCATTGGCTATGGCTGTTGCAAAAACTTTCATTAACTAAAAACTTAAAAAAATACCGAATAGTTAGTAGCTACAAGAAAGTTATTTTAATATAGCTGCGTTAGGCTTGGTGATTCTCAAACCATTAAAATGCACTTTCATAGATAATTGAATATATTTTGAATACACAATAACTCATGATCATTATATATCCATTTTAAGACATAACTTAAGGTTCTGTTTAGTGTTTACACACTATGTGAAGTATGAGTCATTTCAGATTATGGACAGATTGTAAGATTTGTTTCTCCTACTTAAAATGTTCATGAGTCATCTGAGACCATAGTTCCTACTTCTGATTATAATATTCTTGATTTGACAAGCCTACCAATCTATTCTTCATGTGCATGGATGATAAAAATGAAAAAATGAGCTAAATAAAAGTTGCCTCTGCCAGTCCCTGATATCATAGCTTTATAATTATTTTTTAATCTGTTTATAGATTAATAAACTTTCTACCTTTTACTATCTCTGCAAATAAAAAGTACTAACTTTATCAAAATAACAAAAATACCTCCCTCTGTATTTTTTTTATCTAAGTTAGATTAAATGATACATCCTTAATCTATGCCAATATCTATCACTGCCACTACCATAGCCTTCATATACTCTTACGTTAATAAAATAAAAAAAATCGTCCAACAATCTACTGTTATTTATTTATTAAATAAAAAGGACAATTTGATTTGATCTTTATAAATCCAATTGATCTTTCATAAATGTCAATTTATTTGTAACATGATAGTAATTATTAGAGATGGGCCGAGTACTCGGTTTATATTCGGTACTCGGCGTACTTGGCGGTTTTTTTGTTACTTGGTCCTCGGCCGAGTAACTTGGTATACTAATGCCGAGTATACTTTGTTTAAAGAAAGCAATATATTTAGGTAGATATAACTAAAACAACAGTGTTAATCAAAACGTACTGATTGAGGAAATCTTTGACAATCTCAAGTAATAGAATCAAAATTATGCTAATGAATGAGTACTTAGTGAGACAAAATTAAAAGAACAGTAATAAAAATAATCAATATTTAAAATTTAATAAAGGTAAATTATGTTGCCCTGTTTGGTGCCCTGTCCACCATTTGCCAACAAATTTCTTCTAAATATACTTGCGTTCGTTTGTACTTGTTTACGCGCGCGAATTTGGGAATTTGATAGAACCGAAATACTCGGCCGAGTACTCGGTAAAAAAAATATTGAACCGAGTAAAACTCGGTACTCGGTACTCGGCAAAAGTGTTACTCGGCGCATCTCTAGTAATTATGTTCAATCATACTATTATTAAAATTTACTACACATGGTTTTTTTATTCATAAAATTTAGAAAATGTTTCTTGTTTTTAATTTAATGTTCAATAACACACAACGCCACATTGGCATGATCTTGAACCTGTGTCAAATAACCGGCGACCTCGGGTCCCCACTTCCCGACTCCTGAGGGAACCGGTCCTTAACTGCATCGGATCACATGTCACGACCAATTCAACTAGAACCCAGTTACAGTAACTGTGGCGTTCATACGGAGGTCCGTTTGAATGGGACAAGGAACGCGAAATTGAAACGCATAAAGCTAATGGAAACTCTGGCGAATGGTGTTTTCTGCGCAAGATTTTTGCCTAGTGTGAAGGGTTTTCAATCGATAACTACCTAATTTAAAAATAAGCCTATGGGTATGGTCATTCCTTTACGTTTTAGCCATTAAGTTTGATATCAGTTTTACAAGTAGGTATTAAACACATTTGCTTTAATCCTGTAGTCTACTGTTATTAACAATAGTATAATACTACGACCATTAACGATGCGGTGATGGTTACCAGTTTGCCACACGTTTTTTACCTAGTCGCTGTCGACAAATTAATAATTAATTACACTTTTTTTCCTAATGATGTTATAGTATTATTAGCAGCTAAAACAGTACGTTTGCGGATGTGAAACAATAAGGTAAATGCTGCAAGGATCGGTAAATTATGGGTTAACAATTTTTGAACCTATGAATATCGCAGTCTAAGAACACTTTAGGCTAAAAGCACAAAAATTAAGAACAAACAGTTGAAAACAGCATAGACTGCTAAGCGGATGGTTCCGGGTTCGATCCCCGGATCTGGCCAATTTTCTAAAAATGATTTTTCGATATTGGCTTGGGTCTGGGTGTAACTAGGTTCTCCCCTAGTCCATTGTGTGGTACCTATAGTACAAGCTTTGCTTAGTTTAGGGCCACAAAGTTGGTGTGTCAGTGTGGAGATTTATTTTATTAAGAACAAACAGTTGAAAACAGCAACACCTTCGCCTCCACATTGTCACGCCTGGGTGCTAAAAGGTCAGTTGTAAACTGTCGCAATGAACTAAACAAATAAAATTAAATTTACATTTCAGTTCGGGGTTCGCCTTGTAATCGGCAGTTATGAAACATTGCGCGCATTCTTTTTACAAACAATTGAGCGTAGGTTGGCACTGGCCGATAAAAATGCAAGGATGATTGAATTAAAATGTATAAAAAAAGAAAGGCTGAATTTACAGGCAAGTTATAAAACAAGTGTAGGTTAAGGTGGTATGGGCTAAGTCCAGTCATGAAAGGATAATCTAACACAGCAGATTTCGTAGTTCTTATAAAGTCTCATTTAGAAAATAATCTAGGTAGGTTAGTTCTTTTATCCTGACAAAAGCCAATTCAATAATCCTTTGAAACCATTATAAGTATTGTAACGACTCGCTCTAAACCGGAATGCCTTAAATTTGCGCTTCAAAAGTCGCCAAAAGGATAAAACGGTTAATTTTATCACTTCAAAGCCAGAGAGGAAAACTGTTTCCCGCAAAAGGTTTTATTAGATCTTGTATTGTCCGAAATTGAATAAGTAATGTGATAGTTAGTAACCGAAAAAAATATATCTTTGTAATAATAAAACTTGTCCTCGCGTGTCGTAAGGTCAAATTAATCGTTTATTAATATAAAACATGCAAAACTAAGGTTCATTTGTTGGCAAAACATTACTTATTCAGCCAATCTAATGAATACTCGATCCGTTGTGAGGTGAAAGTCGTTAATCATCGATTGACTGACAACTTTTTTCGCCACAACGGTAGAAATCCTTGTTTAAATGAAAGTAAAATTCAGGTTGTATCGCCTCACTTTCGCGTTGAATCGTTATTCGAATGGTCATTTAATCTATTTCATGACTAACGTGACGACAGCCTTGTTTTATTTCTTAATTTCTTTAGTAAAAGCTTGTACTTTCGATTAGGATTTAGGTAAAAAATAGTTAACTCGACTAATAGTCTAGCAATGCAAGGAATGTCGCTATAAATAACATTATTTTTCTTTCTATGACCTAAATTTTCCCCTTCCCTAATTAAATACAGCTTAAAATTCGCAGAAAAAAAAATATTTGACATTCATATCAATTTTATATTAATATGGTTGTCCTGCTTAGATCCTGAACGCATTCTCACGGGATTTCACAGCACGTCGTCCGGAAAAGTGCTTGCAGCGTGCACTCGAATGCTCAGCTGACTGTGAACCCTACATTTCCACCACAAAGACATTTTCAAGCCCGCTGACTACGTAGGTACCCTTGCTTCTTGTTTGTCAGAGTAATTGTCATTCTGCCCCAATTCCCATGCAAAGCTCGGGCATGAGCGAGCGAGGGGAATGACGATATCGGAAGCAGTGTTTGCATCCTGCTCTTTCATGTTAAGTCGTGAAGATGTTAGCATACGAGAGGTCAACGAATCTATTGCTTTGACTGGATCGAGTGACCTGACCGCACTTTGCACCAGTTGGAGATTGATTGTTGAAGTGCAGCTTCCCAATCATAATAAAATCGGTTGTCGTACTCTATAAAAACAATTGACAAAGTTTAACTTTTTGTTGAGTAACCTTTTGTCTTTTCAGAGAATGCGATTTACAGCAAGGCCGTATTTGAAATGAAGTAGTTAATTGGGGAATTCGTTTTTATAATCATTAGTTATTTCCGATAGTTATAACCGGAACCTTTAAAACGTCTTCATAACAAGTCTTAAAACATCAAAGATTACATTCCTTACCAATAACTATTGCTATAGTATCTAAATTTGAGATAAAAGTCGTTAAATTCTAGTGAACTATTAACAGCCTACTAAAAAGCATTCAACCTACATTGCCCAGGTTATTGCTATCTATAACGTTCATTGGTGTGAATTACTGCTAAAGGGCTTTTCAAATTGAACCAAATTCTATTGTTTCATATTTGCCTTCAATATTAGCTTGCTTGCTGTACCTACAATACCACATTAAACCGATAATCGTATTGTAAACGTAACATTTTACTCGTGTGTGACGGAAAATAATAAAAGTACTTAGTTAGATACAGATTTTAAAAAATACTTAAATTATAATGTAACAACGGTAAGTAGGCGGGATAAAAAGATATGTAGTTATTGTTTACTTACACACTTTGAAAAAATTAAATACAAAAGTGTATTAATCAGAAAAGTATAAACAGAAGTATGATTACGTTACATTTGATGGTATTTTATAGAGTTCCAGGCGCCACTTTGCTGCCCAAAATGACCGTTTTCCTGTTTGGTTTTCTATATTTGGATGCTTATTATATAAGCATAAGTATAAATATAATAGACAATTACCTAGATTAATTAATTTGGTCTTTATTGGATTCAGAGGTATTTTTTGCAAAGTATTATGGTCGAATCGTGACAAGACTTCAGGCGCCTCAGTTAAACCTACACGGGTTACTTATGATAGTCTAGATTTAACTATTATTAAATTGCGTGCAAATTAAGATTTAAACTGTCATGTTCATTCAAACAGCATACTCAACCTGATTGCCGTATTCTTAATTTCCACGCATAATTAATTCATCCACATAATGAATTCCACGTTTTGTTTTAATGCGGCAGATGTTTGGTTTCGGTGTCAGTAATTGTACTGTCTGTCCTGCCTTTAAACCGGAACAGTAAGCTGTTAAGCGGTAAAAATAGGCAGAACTGGTATCGAGACGGTAAGGCTTTGCTCAAAAACCAACTACCAGTAGTTGATGCAATTATATGCCATACTTTGGAACGATATCGCAAATTAATAAAAATAAAAATAAAGCATTATAAATTTTACATTAATTCTGCCAAATTAAATTAATATTAAAATCTACCTCTGGGTTAACTTATTACATGAACCAACTTTCAATTTCAAAGGTTTGTTCCCCATCCGTGAGACAGTAATAATCGATTTGATTATTGAGTTAAGAATTCAAAAGTTAAATCAGTAATGAACAAATGTTTCATAGGGTGAACAAGTTTTGATTTAACTAATGGTACAGAAGTGTACGCAGGCAAACTAACGTAAGAAACCTTTAATTAAATAAGTCAATAAGATAGTTACGTGTGCTTCGTAATCTTAATTGATAATTAATCAATATAATTAATTGTACTCATCTTATCATCTCAAACTTCCTTTATATTGAATAGACATTTATATAATTGAATTGAATGATATCAAAAGTAGGATGTAGGCCTTGTTTTTTATTTTTAAATGGGGTACTATGCCCTTATCACATATCATATCATAGTCACATAATAAATGTCTGGTGTCTGAGTTGAAGCATCGTCACATGGACTCCGAAATGTTTTTTTTTGAAGTAGCCATTTTTGATGTCAGGATTATTCAATTAATAGTCACAGATGAGTTTACATGACTTAATTAATGTCCTGGCCGGGTTTTAATATCTGGGAGTAATTGGTTTACGTGCCTGTCCTAGTTCGGTGATACTCAAGATGTAATTCCACTTGTGTTTAACCAACCAAAGACTAGCTTTTACCTTTGCTTGCGTTGCTCTTTTGTTTGCACTCGATTTTCGGAATTGTAGAAAGCACTGAACTTTACGGCAGATAGTTATTGCGGAACACCTGCTTTTCTGGTAATACTTAAAGATAGAAACAGATTCTTACTTCAGTCATAGGTAACACTTTTAGTTACAACACCGAGCGTACAACATTGGTGTAACCTAAAAATAATTTTATGGTTTCGTTTGGACAATACGCGCAAACTAATATAGGTTTTATTTATTCTCTTGTAGCATAGAATAAATAGCAACAAAGTCAAAATTTGAAAATCATTAATTTCTTTGTCACCCAAAAACAGAGTGCATGCTTTAAAAGTGTTTCCAAAATCAGTGTTACCTGTCGTGGCGTAATTGCTTCATTGTGTTGCCAATTGTGTAACCTACACACACATTGTGTATTTGTGTTCTACATCATTTATATTGATTTCTTTCCAGTTTATTGTTTTTAAGTTACGTGTTTTAAAAACATTAGTCGCAATGATAACGCAAGAATTTAGGACTATTAAAAGCATTGTGGTGCGGGTCATTGACAATGAGATTAGGTCAGAGAATTTTGTCCTTATTTTAAAAGCTCGTTATAAAATGTTTTTTTATTACGAGATTTGTACTTCAATAAATACCGCAACATGTGACGCAGTTGGACTTTGAATAACTAATGTTCGAATTCGCTGTAAAATGATTTTATTGCGTTCCACAAGATACAATAGTAGAGGACGTTTGTATCTTTATTGAATTTGAAACTGAATGCAGTGGCAACGTTGTTATTGGTGACGCCTCTATGATATTTTACAAGCTCACACTATGCTTTCTTTTCAAATGTAGATTGAAAATGTTATTATAATAGCAGCACACCTTAAAACCCAATATGAATGCGACTTCTGATGTAAGAAGTTTGTTATCTTATTATCATAGTATGATTGTCTTCTTCCTGCAATACCTTAGAACACAGTGTAATAACCTCAAATCTAAATAGCTGAAATCTTCCCACAATCGAAATTAAAACAAAACACGACGGTGCGTTGAAGTCTCGAATCTCAAGCCCTTTAATTCATGGGAATTGTATGACGCACGCTCGTTAGTCACTCGGTAAAGTAGAGCTTTGCACTGTGCTTGCGTTCACGATTTACTACGCCAGTTGTACGAACGTGATCGTAGTATGATACCGAATTCTCGATGACTAACACTAGAGGTGTAGCAACAAAACGTTATCAATAAAATTAATAGCGAATAAAGATTTTTGTGCAGTCGAATTTGTAATTTTAATCTGTAGTGGTTTGTAATTCACGGAATGACGTTTTATCTTATCTAATCTTATCATGTATCGCTATTTGTAGGTAGAGCTATTTAAATAAATGTAAGAATTTGACCGTTAAACGTTATTATTGTGTAACTAAGCATGATTGAGTGAATGAACGTAAGAGATTTAAATATTAATTTAATTGGGGGAAGCCTATTATGGCCAAGCCCGCATTAGTTAGTGATCAATGGTGACATATTTCGCATAGTAACTAAATTTGATAGGAGTAGATAGTTCAATACAAACAAAATAAGACGTAGTAGTCAATAGTCCTACTAAAATTTTAACGTGAAAGTTTGTCAGTATGTATGGATGGATGATTGTTACTCTTTCACGTAAAAACTAATGGACGGATTTGGATGAAACTTTGCACGATGAAAATAACACAAAGGGTACTTTTTACCGTATGATAGTATGATAATAATATGGATAAGCCGTTTTCATGTCTGCTTTTAAAGACATGCAGTATAACATTGAATAATTTTAACCTTGATGAAATATGGTTCCCTATGAAATTCCTAATCCGAATAAATGGAAGCCGCATTAAGTTTTTATGGTTATTTCACGGTTTGAGTTTTATTATTGTTAGCCTATGAGTTAAACAAAAGAATGTCAAATAGTTTTTGATATTGACTACGTCTTATAAGTTAGGTACATGTACGAACAAATTTTTTTTTCTATCACCTTAATATAACTTTGTAAAAGTTATAGTAGAAAAGAGATTGGTTTGAAGGAATCGATGTAGGAAGTTTCTTATGAACCGACAAAGGTGGAATTGAGTTTCCTACTTCCACGAACTTATCAAACTTCGAACTCTTTCCTACCCTACTTGACAAGTGGGATTCGCCGGTCGCTAAATCTAAAAAAAACATATAATTTTGTTAGACGTTAGCTTTGTTTATATATTTAAATTGTAATAGGCACAAAACTATTGCTTCTTACACTAGGGGGTATATGTTTGTCACATGCCAAAGTATTAAAATTAACCATCGATTCTTCATCTGTCTGTCAGTTTATTAATAATCATTGACAATATCCCCTGCTGAGTTATGATTTCGCAGAGCTATTTATATTGTTAGTTGACGAACCACCATGTGTTTCTTATTTCATGTTTTTTGAATGACACTTCGAAAGCAAAGCGTTGAAATGAAAACACGCATAACAAATCTATTTTAAAATGCCTATTATGTTAAGCAATTCTTTATTTGTATTATTTCATAATTAATAACAATTGAAGTTGTATGCTAATTCATTACAAGTAATTTCATTGCGAATCTGTTGTTAATTCTAAACATTTGGTGACGCAATTTTCTGCCTTGATTCATCTGAACTGCAGTGTTTCAACAGTTAGCTATACGTGCGTCAGATTGTTTACATTTCGATTTGGTAACTGCAAACATACCATAACTAACTATAATACCCAACAATACCATGTTAATAAACTGTTTGTTTTTAATTTTAAACTTAAGTATAAGGTACAAGAGCGTTTTTGGTTTCTTGAGTTCACGATCGGTACTGAGTAGGTACTTACCGATTATTAATACGGACCAAAGTGTAAGTACCGTTTTTTAGGGTAAAAAAGGGGCTCTATTGCTTCACTGTCCGTCCGTCCTACTGTCTGTCACCGGGATGTATCTCATGAACCGTGGTAGTTAGACAGTCGAAATTTCACAGTTTATGTTTTTTTTATATGTTTAAAAGCAGAGAGCAATTACTTTTCTTACACTTCAGAATTCTCAAACAACATTCTTATAACCTATTTATCGGTACATCGCGAAATATCGAATATCACGCGTACTCCCATCGAGTCGGCATCCGGGCCCTCTGCCTTTGAGAGCTGTGTAATGAAATTCAAGAGCATACGGTGTACAAATTAATTTAATTTTACACTCCGTCATAGCTATTTATGCTACGTTGGCGGGTGTACACTTCATGTCTAAATGAAGCTGATGTTGGTATGAATGATCCACTCAATTAAGACTGCGGTGTATTCAAGTGATGGAGGATAGTAGTCTATAGATGATTGTATACGGGTAGTCAAGAGTTAGGTCGACGAGCACGAAGTGATTTCTGTGCCCCTTTCTTTTTACCACGCTTTTATTAGCTTGGGTTGTATCTATGTAATGGAATCTTTGAGCATAAATTTGACCGATTTCCAGAAGTTCGATTAATTTGAAACTTTGCACACGTATTAAGGACCGATGACAATGCAATAATTTAATAAGAGTTTCTCATTATCCTTATTAGGACCACCAGGATTAATAAATTCATCTTTAGATCCTTTTGTTGGAGAGTAAGAGAGACAAAGCTAGCGCGTGATCTGCGCCTTTCATCACTAATTGAACTAAAAAGTAGAAAATAAATAATAGTTTAAAAACTAAAATACCACGCTTTTATTGCTAATCGAACTAAAAAATAGAAAATAAAATTTCAAATCGGAGTAAAAAGCGTGGGGTGCTCGTTATAGTATGTAGAGAGTTATGAAAATGAAGTAAAATGCACCCCTCGCTTTTTACTCCGATTTGAAATTTTATTTTCTATTTTTTAGTTCGATTAGCAATAAAAGCGTGGTATTTTAGTTTTTAAACTATTATTTTTTATTTTACTAGTAGAAGTCGCCCGCGTTCGCGTGGATGTCGGTTTCCCGTGGGAATGAGATGTTAATCCCGCGGTTAATAGTACCCTATGTGTTATTTTGATGTATAAACTATATTACTGAAAAGTTTCATCCAAATCCATATAGTACGTTTTACGTGAAAGAGTAACAAATATCCATACTTACAAACTTTCACGTTTATAATATTAGTAGGATTACTGTTCAACTGCCCGCGGCTTCACTCGCGTGTTAATATTGTGTGACTCCCAACAAACGTTGCTTTTAATTATGAAACAAAAATAAATTATTTCTTCTTAGTTAAGAAGTAAGTTTACTTAAACAACATTTAATTGTACCTTAACTAATCTTCAATGGATATGCCTCAACTTAAAGTGCAAATAAGGACTAATAGTAGCCGCTCATAACACTAATATTCCATACAAATTCATAATACCTATACCAAATAAAATACACGTAGTTGTTCGTATTTCTAAAAACACTGCTCATTTACATTAAAAAGTTATTACGTACCCACCACTTACCTTCAGGGCTAACTCTTGGTAATGGAATTTACTCGTCAGACTTCCAGGTTTAATTTGTCAAAACACAAATTGCATAGTCTCTCTAGCATGATATTTAATTTATTAAAGAAGTCATGTTTAATGTTTTGTGGATATGCAATAAAGTTTTTGCCTATGTTTAAATTCATTATTCCGATGCTATTAATCAAATCATACTTACCTACCTATTATGATTTAAATGTATAACTTTTAGTTGCTTACTTAATTACTCAAAATAACAACTTTTGGCGAATTATAACAAGGTAATTTTAACTGGTTAAATAGTTTATTTTAGTTAGGTACCTACTTATTCATATTAAATGAATTATTATTCACACTTAATGATGACATAGAATTAACCAAAAACTTTGTCATTCTAACCTCAACAAAATAAAATTAAATCAAGCTAAAATATTTGAACGCACTTTACTACTTTATAAGCTGGTTCCGACAGTGCGGGATACGTCGCGAAGTTATCTTTTACCTATTAAAATTAATATTTTACTACTTGCGTCGTATGGCGCACCGTGGCAACGCACCTTTCCTCGTGAAACTAATTACAGTGGGTATTAAATTGATATTTATAGAAAATATGTTTTCTAAGAAAACATTGAGTGCAAGCTAAGCTATCGTAAAATGTAAGCAAAACTATACATTTAAAATGTCACGGTTAACTTATGGACATTTGCCAATTAAAATAGGGTTGCCACTTTCGAATTAACCATGTGGCATAGAAATAAATAAATAATAAGCTTTCTCAATTCTCGAAGTATACAAACTATAGTCAACTTTATTAAATGGGTAATTTATACAGTTTATTCCTGGAAGGCATTTGGTTCAATTTCCCAGCAAAAGTCATTAAAATGCATCAAGAAATGCATGTTACAACCAAAGGACGCCGGGCAGTCGCCAATCTTCATTTCATTCATTATAATAAAATTTCAGGGCTGTCTCCAGTTGACAAATAATGGAATAATTTTAGTCAAACTCAGTTAAGCTGCTATAAATATTAATTTTGTACTAAGTAACTTTATTATTTATTTTATCATTAAAACTGAGTGCCGGCAATAGAGTGCTTCCATGTAGGTAGTAATCAATTTCGTTTTAACAAAAACTCTAATAGTTTATGTGCAAGCTGAATTAGGCCAAATATTCGTATCTTAAGTTAGCACCGTATATTTCTTACAAAGAACTTACAAGGGGGGCATTGTACCATCCCCACCCAAAACTCAATAAGAACAAAAACTTTAACCCAAACACCATTTTGCTGCCAGTTGCAACTTTAAAATGAATTAAAAAAAAAACAACTTATAGTTAGTTGCAGCCCTGTATAATAGTTATCTTACAGGATGCGTTCTCAGGCAGCGCACGAGGGTAGAATGCCGCGCATCGCTCCAACAATTTGGATTGTACGCTCTGACCTCCAGACGGGGGCGTGTGCTCTTTGCTTATTGTTGTTGTTTTTACTGAGAAGCCACGAAAAACTTGACCAAAAGTGTCGAATAAAAACAACGTTTAGGTTTTTTGTCCTGACAAATAGGTTATGCTTTGTCTAATTTTTAGCTTCACATATGTACTGGCTTACTAATAGTATATGGTCGTATTTTGAAACTGACTTTAGTCTAAAACTACGTTTTCCTGTCTTTTCATTGTCAAAGGATTTTTACTAAGTTAAAATATCAGTTAAACCTGAAGTAGGTCTACATCTATCCCCAAGTTCTCAAAACATACCTTTTCTACGCAGACGTTATTATTAATTCGCGTACCTGACCTCAGAATGCTTTTTAGTTCAAGTCGTAAAACTTTCCTTTTGGAAACCTCTAGGCGTTCGCACAATGTGTACGTGCCTAAGCAAGTACATAGACCCGGTAAATCCTGCCGATATTTAAGCCAGAAACTAAATATAAAATTATGACGCTTTCTTGAATACGGTTACAGAAAAGACTTGGCCTATTTTCCTTCTATTTCTTTGAAAAGTTTTTGGTATGTTTTAGCAGAAACAGCTTATCACTTCAAATGAAAGTATCATTTAAAGTGAAGGTTTATATTTTTTATTTCTTTTACCTTTTACTTTTTATCTTTCACCTTCAATTACAAATTCGATAAAAGTAATTCGCGTATAAATCTGGTTTTGATCAGTTCACGTAGGTATCATCACAAACCTTAATTAGTGACCTATTTCCATGAAATGTTCTCGGAACAATCTAAGTGCAATAAGGTTAATAATGTTGGCAATATACTATTTGCTTGAAATGGGAGCAATAATCGAGCTTGCTCTTCGAAATTGCACCTTAAGATGGTTCCAAGTTAAAGTTTGTGACTATAATACTTTGTTATCAGTAACATTAATGTTTTTTTATTTTGTCAACAGTGCCGTTGGTAAAACATGTCTACTCATCAGTTATACGACAAATGCTTTCCCTGGCGAATATATTCCCACAGTGTAAGTAAAATTATTAGACTAGTAATAAGTTTAATAGGATTAGATAATATACGCCTAATAACATTGTCTATGGAGTTTGTTAAATGAACGATTTTGAAAACCATAAATTTACGGTTATTTTAGTAGATATTTTGTCGTTAAATGAAGGCTTTTTCTATCTACACGCAACCAAGTCTTTAAAAACATCGTCCTTAAAAACAATGAATTTAATTACTGCTGTAAACCCTGACATTAAATTTTATCCTCTCTCTTTAAATATTCATAAGGTCTTTAAGAAGAAATGTTCTTGAGGAAACGGAGTACAATTGAACTATCCATAAATCATATTAGGTCCAAATCACTCATTTAATACGTTTAAAGAACAAGTTTTTTTCCTAAAACATCCACAAAAATCTGGTCCACACTACCTAAACGATAAAGTAATCTTCTTCCAAAAACATATACGTATAACGAGTCTATTTAAAACTCCAGATTCGACAATTACTCTGCAAACGTGATGGTGGACGGTAAGCCCATAAACCTGGGCCTCTGGGATACGGCGGGGCAGGAAGACTACGACCGACTGCGGCCGCTGTCCTACCCGCAGACCGACGTGTTCCTCATATGCTTCTCGCTGGTCAACCCCGCGTCGTTCGAGAATGTTCGGGCTAAGGTAAGCGACGGTTAAAAGGGTGTTTTGGAGAGGGGTCGTTTAGAGACAGTGGATTTGATTAGAGAGGTTGGTGATTAGAGATTTGGTTATTTAGAGAATGTGAGTCTCTTGAGGGCTTTAAGATATAAAGGGTTTTTAAAGCCAGACCGAGTGGCTGATTATCACATTATAACATTACACAAAATTATCACATATGACTATGTGGTTTTACGCGTGATTAATTTAAAAATTAAATTCAAAAACCATTGCGAAAGTTAAGAACCTTCAGCTACAGCCACTCCCGAGCTGATCAAACGGTTTAAACCACTTATATTCTTCACCTTGTACAGGGGCTCCTCTTCAGCATCACTTACCAAATCTTCACTTCTTTAACCTATTAACTTGCTTTTCCAATGTTACCCTGAACACATTTTAACGTTACTTGTTTCCCAAAAACTCCAGTGGTACCCCGAGGTCCGGCACCACTGTCCGTCCACGCCGATCATCCTGGTGGGCACCAAGCTGGACCTGCGCGAAGACAAGGACACCATTGAAAAGCTGAAGGACAAGAAGCTGGCGCCGATCACCTACCCACAGGTGACATTGCAATATTATTTACGATTAGCTTTCCGACCTAAGGTTTCACCCGCAACTAAATGGTTTTTCCCGTGGCAATATCTTACGGAACCCTATTTTTTCCGAAATAAAATATAGCCTATGTTACTCGTGGATAATGTAGCTTTCGAAAGGTGAAAGATTTTTTTAAATCGGTCCAGTAGTTTCGGATTCATTTCAAACAAACAAAAAATCAAATCTTTCCTCTTTATAATATGAGTATAGATCTTATAGATAATGCAAAATAACATTCTAAGCACATTACGTTTGAAACAGTTTTTTTAAGCACCTACCTAAAGCAAAATTCGGTTTTGTGATTAACATAAGGTAAAACCAACACGAATCCCGGTAACTAACTGTGAACAAGCAATGAAGCAGACGATATTCCACGATTTATTTATTTGCACACAAAACTTCCCACAGTTCAAGTTATGAAATCGTAAACCGACATAGTTGGATAATTACTTATCATAAGCAACCAAAAACCTGACAATAGGGTGGCCACAGCCTATAAGAATCTCTTCTTAAAACTTAAATACCAGATGAATGTGGGCTTTGCACGGAAAGGAGAAGAACCACCATCCCGCAACGACCTAGGGTAGTTTATGTTAAATTTTTACGAGTGGTAGAGTCTACCTATAGGCTCTGTCTGCAGCGATTACTGGGCTGACTCGACCGGTGAAATACCACCGTCGCACAGAAAACCGACGTGAAGTAGGGACGATGTTCCTGCGTTTCGTCCGGTGAGTGCGGTATCCGGTGCCCAATTTTCTCAAAGGCTCAGCAACACACCCAACACCCACAGTGTTGCGGGGAGTCATGGGCGGCGGTGATCACTTGCCATCAGGTGACCCGCATGCTCGTTTGCTCCCTATATCCTAAAAAGAAACCCTATGGCTATCCAAGAACTAGCTTATCCTCAACTAGTGGCCCCGATTCTGAAAACACTCTCTAAACTAAACTAAAACTATCGCTGTCACTTACTCATCAATAGTATAAGACAGAGACAGGTAATCATTTTAGTCCTGTCAAACTAAAATGTACGTGCAATATGACAAGGCGAAGGCAATTTTAGGCTAGTCCTCAGCGAATTTCGTTCAATTTTACAATGATGTGGACTAAATTTAGTGAGACCAATGTACACCTGTCTTGTTCTAATACGAAGCATGAGAAAGTGACAGCGATATTTTTAATTTAGTTTTAGAGAATGTTTTGAGAATCGGGGCCAGTGACTCGACTCGATAGGCTGTATAACCAAAACGTTGTTTTTTTTTTATTCTCCCCAGGGCCTATCAATGTCGAAGGAGATCAACGCGGTCAAGTACCTGGAGTGCTCGGCGCTCACGCAGAAGGGGCTCAAGACGGTGTTCGACGAGGCCATCCGCGCCGTGCTGTGCCCCGTGCTGCCCGTCAAGAAGCCCAGGAGGTGCCGTCTGCTGTAGAACTGGTAAACCATTACATAGTATAACGTCAATTTTGTGATAGAACTGGTATTTACCATTACATAGTATAACTTCAATTATGTCTGTTTGTATTTTTGTTCGCTAACTCCTCCTAAACCAGTAGAGGGCATTTTTTTTCACTCAAATTTTTAAATAAAGAAAATTCAGAAAATATTGTTAAGCTGGCTAATTGTCATTGCGAAGCGTCATAGGGTCACTAGTCCTACTAATAATATAAACGTGAAAGTTTGTGAGTATGGATTTATGGATGTACTAGTGGCCGACTCGCGTGGAAGTCGGTTTCCCGTGGGAATGAGAAGTTTTCCCGCGGTAAAAAGTACCCTATGTGTTATTCTGATGTATAACCTATATTACTGCAAAGTTTCATCCAAATCAGTCCAGTAGTTTATACGTGAAAGTGTAACAAACATCCATACGACGACCTCTGTGGTGCAGCGGTATATATACCGGACTGCTAAGCGAATGGTTCCGGGTTCGATCCCCGGGTCGGGCCAATTTCGTAAAAATGGTTTTTCGATATTGGCTCGTGTCTGGGTGTAACTAGGTTCTCCCATAGTCCATAGTGTGGTACCTATAGTACAAGCTTTGCTTAGTTTAGGGCCACACAGTTGGTGTGTCAGTCTGGAGATTTATTTGTTTATTTATTACATAGTTTTACTTAAATTTTGTCTATTTGTATGTTTGTTCGCTAGCTCCTCCTAAACCATTAGTGGGGCTCTTAATGCGGTTTTCCCCATCCTTTAGATATTTTCACTCAAATTTTTTAATAAAGAAAATTCAGAAAATATTTTTTAAGCTGGCTAAAATTCAATGTTTTGGTAACAAGTCGCCCAAAATTGCACCATTGCGAAGCGTGAGCGGGGTCACCAGTGTTTAATAAGTTTCTTTAGTTTTCTGAAAATATATTCACAAATAGTTTTTGAGGCTTCCCTGTAAGTAATCGTAAAGAAGTATTACACGTATTGGGAATGAGTCGCCCTTCCAATTTTATATTTTACATCAAGGATTACTTTTAACTAAATAGTAATTATTAACAATCTGAAAGAAATTAAATATAAGAAAAACTGTGTGTGTGTATGGATGTATGATTGGGTGTGTGTGCGTGTGTGTGTGTCTGATTGTGTGTCACGCAGCGCAGTGTGTGCATGTATGTGTATATGTCTATTGAGTGTCGGTGATGTATACACGTGAAGTAACCCATGAGGTTTTCTGAAACAGGGAGATTAACCTGGCAGATAGGTGATTGTCATAAAGTTAGTTGACTAATAGCCAGTCACAAATTTCCTGCTATATAGTTAAAATCTCGGTAAATGGAAACTACTTGTTATGTTTTTTTTGGAAACCAGAAAATTTTTTCGTGCCCTGAACTGGTTCAATTAAATTATAATAATAATAAATCCCCATAAATAATAATAATTGCATTTCCTTAACAAGACGTAACAATTTTATCCCTTATATTATCCGAAAGAGGAAACTTACAAAGTGACGGTTAAATGAAGACAGATAGTAATAGACACATTCCATTTTGCTCCAATTGGTTTTATGAAAAGGAAAATTACTTTTCCTCCCCTCTAAGTCAAGGTATAGTTATTATTTGTCAGGAAAAATACTATATTAAAAATTTAAATAATACTAACTACTTTAAAACTTAAACGTACACAAGTAAAATGACGCTGGAAATAATACTTTTTTTAGTTTTTTAATCACAATCATTGGATACAAGCCTTACATTACTTTTTTTATATACAGGTGTAGGTATGTAGGTATAAAGTTTAACATAAATATATGTTTGTTTTTCATACATACATTTTGTTATAACAAAATCAAAGGTCATTATTGTTTATACATTAATTGCAAATGGAGTTGAATTAATTGCATTGCAGTATTTTAAGTAACTGTTGATTAAATTACGTTCGATTTTGTCAGCCAAAATCGTTTTAATATGGTGTTAGTACAGTTTTTTGCTAATTTGTATTGTTTTATTGTTTCAGATAGATTAGGCATACAAGTAAGCGACTGTGACCACCTTGAGCTTCGCGCCGCAGGACGTATGCTGTACATAATACACCGCTAAAGCATACATACATAGATGTTAAACTTACTGTTAAATACGCATTATTAATTGTATAACGTGGGTTGGTGTGAGTGGGCTCCGAAATTATATGTAAAACGCTTCCTTCAATTAAACACAACATGACGTCACGAAGTTTCTAGAAATTTTGACTGGACTCCGTACTATGAAACGCTGTAACGGTCGTTTGGGTGTCGCGTTTAAAACGAATTTTATCGTTTTAGATTCTGATGCAGGTGTCATGGTACGGAGGTTGAAGTTATTTCTTATAGGTTCGTTTTTGTAGTACTTTTAAATCTAGGTGCTTTACTTTTAAAATGCTGCACTGTTTGTAAGTTACATTCCTACTTTTATTGTTGCCCAGACGTTACGTTTTCATGTTTTGTTTGTAAATTGGCAAATTTCAGTTACCTAATACTTACTTGATTGCCGTTGAACTCAAATATATTGTTTAGAGTGAGAAAATGTGTCAAAAGTACGATAACTTGTGTGTCGGTGATGTTTAAGTAAATAAATGTGGTAACAATAACGTTTTATACCTAAAATAACTGTGTTTTTTCAAACCGCTTATTACTTATAAATTGTTATAACAATTTGATTTTCCTATTTTATTTTGGATTCGCGTTGAAAGAAATAATACGGAATTGTTGAAAGTTATGTTAAAACAGAGATTATATTTTTCGATTCATATTATTATTTTGGTCTCCGTTGTTGTAATACGTTGTAGATAAATCGTAGTTACATTCATATGTTAGGTAAAATGTTTAACCGTAAATATATGATTTTGTATTCATCTTTGTTGTAACAGTACATTTTAAAGAAATTATAAATTGTATGTATTATGTTTCAAGGTCCATTTTTGTGTGCGTAAATAAAATATAACTTTCTTTGGTTTGCTTTGATTGACATAATTGAATTTTACTGCTTTCTTATTATTGGTCGTTTTTTCTTATGATTTTCGGCATCAATTTTTAAAATAACGATTGAAATTAAAAACATATCGATTTGGAAATGTATTTGTATGAGAAAATGGCAGTGAAATGTAATGTTTTATTTAACTTATTGTACTAAAACTAAGGAAATAATATTAAATGCCATTCTATGTGAGGCCTTTGTAGGAAATTTCGATTAACAATTTAAATGGATAACTATTTCTTAAATAAACAATATATAAAATTATACTCCGAAGTTTTTACGAATGAAATTTTTAGGTTTCTATTTTTAAATAGCTGGAAAACACCGCACAATTACGTAGGTTAATTTATAATGCGACCGAATTGAAAATGACTATACCTTAAAACTTTATTGGGAAAAATAGATTGTTTTGAATTCGATCGTAGTTTTTGTCATTACTTGACGAATTTAAAATTTCAAGGGTATAGGTTTTAATTAACCACTTAATTGACCTATTAAAAAAGTCTAGTCCTTATTTCAAAACTTAAAATAATTTGATTTATGAAATAGGGATCGACTTGATACATTAGTACAAGTAATTCTTGATGCTTGATTCAATTAAAATTAATTCATGCCTAAACCCAATAATAATAAGGTCGCTTTTCAAATGTGTGCAATTGTTGTTCGTCAAATCCATTCAAAACATTACAAAAGTTTCAATATTTTTATTTCAACTCGACAATTGCACAAGAAATAGTGTTTAAGTTTCAATGTATGTAATGTTCAGATGCAAATATTTAGAAGAAAGGCATGTAAATAACAGTAATTTAGTATTAACTTGAAATATATTCTAATTTGTAATGTCTTTGTAATAAGCTAAAATATCTATCCACGGAAGCTTGGACTAAAGTTCTAAGATTTAGTTTTTCGTCTTTTTCTTATCCTATAGTCTAGAGAGGGATGCAAGACTTCATTTTACGTTTCTTGTATGATAGAGACAGATAGTCTTCTAACTTTAGTCCATGCGTTTTAATATCTATCCTTTGGTGTTGCATTTTTATACTAGATTCATTTTATAAGGGGCTTTTATAGTGTAACTTTTAATCAAAAATATTATTAAAGTTTTGTATCGGCAAGAATTAATGCTGGAAAGGGATAGCGCTATATTAATTAAGTTGAATAGAGAGACGGAAGTATAATTTTGGCTTATCTCAGTGCCATTAACAAAATGTTTGCTTTTCGTACGGTATATTGGTTTAAATGTAGTTTCTGATGATTTTCTTTCACGTAGTCGTACATAAGCTGTCGGATAATTCTTCCAAGTAATGTAAAGCCTCTGAATAATTCAAAATATATTTATATTAACTGTTCAAATGTTTGTTTTATTGAATTTTTTAACCTGAATATTACTGTGCCTGCGTAGTCTTCTTACACGTCAAACTTTTGAAAGATATTTACATAGTGAAGTTAGCAGCAACACTTGAAATCATATGTTTTAGAATAGGTTATCTTAATTATTTTAATTTAAACAGCCCGATAATATTAATAACGTTATGAAATTTACACAAGTTAATTTTTATAAATAGATTACCAATAACTCAATAATATCTCGTTGATAAGATAACGCTGTTGCTATCGAATATACGAAAACAAAATGTAGGTAGATACTTGATTGTCAATTATAATGAAGAGTTAATCTTTAAATATGCTTGCCTTTTTCAGATGTGGTTTTACGATTACAGTAAGAGGCGTCAGGCACTTGAAACATAAATAAATTTGTCGTATGGACAATAGATACTTAAATCTAAACATTTGTTTAATGAAATTATAGCAGCTACATTATTTTTCAACTGAAAATTTGTGGTACTGTATTATACTTGATTCGTCAATGCTTGTTTAATTATGTAATTAAAAAATGAAAGCTTTAGCATAAATAATAATATTTGTAAATTAATACTTCAATAAGCTCTTTCAATTAGATTTTACATTATTTAGGTATTTAGCTTTTCATAGGCATTTGATTCTTGTCCGTTATATTTTTAGTAATCAATTGCTGAACTGGGCAAAGCTGTTGAAATATTTACTAATTATTATCAAACTGCTAACTTAAAATTAATAGTTAATTTTCAAGATCCGTTATTGATGGTCATTATTGAATAGTCCGATTAATCCAAAAACCAAATTATTACGCTCTCATACCTAATCTTATTTACTGATAAAATAATTACATACCTATCTAGTTGCTGTGTAGTACAAAACGGTCCCCGAGAAACATAGAACATATTCAACCATCGTTAAAACCAGCTACCAACCTTAATAGACCTTTAAACTGGCTTCCATTGTGGTACATTACTACAGTTTTACCCAACCCCGCGGCTCAAGAAGTGCTGGTTGATTTAAAAATGGAGATAAACTTGACATATTACAGAGATAGTCGTTCTGTGGCGCTGCCAGTGAGCAGTCCACTTCGTAAGCGCACATTGCGAGTTTAAAAAACGTTGAGTTGCGAGTTACGCGAAATTCTTTCATAAAAGCAAAGAAAACAAGATACAGAATGGCTAAAGTGCTTTTGAGTAAGGAACTACCGGATATTGAGGTAAGTAATGAAGATTTACTGCACCTACCTTTATTTACCTATTCAATATTCATAGAACGTAGTTGTAAGGTCCTTATTATGTCTGAGATACATGGACCAAGGTTTTGTTTTACTTTATTTGTTTATCATTGATAAACAGGAAACTTAAAAGACACTGACTTGTTTGTAAGTTAAACATTGTATCTACCAATATCTACATAAATATTATGGCAGTAATGTAGTTCAAGGTCTTAAGTAAATTACTGCCCCCCGATTCTGTTAACGAACTTCTTGATTGAGTTTTAGAATGAAATGATATTTTAATCTCTAAGAAATCGTTAGAGTTTCTTACGTGAATTAAACCGTATTTTATGACATTTGAGTTGAATATTTGTTTACTACGCCTATCTTCAAGATGGGGAAATCAAAATAACAAAATTAACTTGCGTAGTTACTTCTTATCTATTTTTAACTCATTATTGATCGCACAGAGTTAACAACTTTATTTTGTTGCTTTAAAATTATACAGTTTAATAACGTATTACATAGCTACTTACTTTTAAACTGGAGAATTAATTAAGTAAGTTTTTCTACCGTAGACTTGAGAATTTGGTCGCGTAGGTACATCTACACCTACTTAAAAATAACAAGTCCTGACTAACTGACCGTAAACCGTGCCAACCGAGCGTAAACTTTTAAAGTTAGGACCACAAAAGTTAGAATTCCATACCGCAAGATGGCAAGCTAGTTGTCTATATGAAAAATTTATCCGAAAGTCAATTTACCTAAAAGTTAACTTTTTTCTTTTCCCACAATATCTTTTTCTTAGAATCTAGGAGCAGCAGCTTTTACAAATATTGTGAGTGATTGTTGAAAACTTGTATTGTTCATTCGTCATCAGTGATTGTTCTTTTGTTCCAACATCTAGGCTTTCTTAGTACCTACCTATGCGATTTTACTTAACTGGAAAATAAGTCTGTTTTTCTGCAGATTGTACTGAAAGAATGAATACTTACGTCTCTATATCAATGCGAACCTTTATATTTATTTCTGTTTGAGCTGATTCCTTACAGACATCGAATGAATTTTATAAATAATAAATTAATATTCAGTAGTAGGTACAAAACAAATGTTAATCTAATTTAAAACGTGTGCCTACGTAAAATTATTTTGATAACAAATTGACGTTCAAAAATGATTATTTTAGTTAAATTTAGGCGTATCTTCAAAATCAATTTGTGACATCTTCAAGTTATAATGAATTATTTTTGTATTTATTTTATATTTAAGAACCTTCTACGGTTGAATCCAACTGTGAAGCCGTATTCAAACCTAGTGCCGTCTGCGCAGACCAAGAAGAACAAACAACATTGGAAGAGGAATTCTGATAGAAAGTGTACAGTAAGTTTCATTTCATTATGTACCTGCATTATATAGGACAATCATGTATTGGCAATTTATATATAAATCAGATTTCTACTTAGCTAGTGGTAAATATATTTTAAACTAATTACGTACATAAAATGTGTTTTCAAATACCTAAGTAAGATTGGGCAATGTGAAGTTAACTTCTCAGTCAAAGTTAGCATACCTACTAATTCACTTTAGCTACCTACCAGAACCTAGTAATTTGCAAACACAGCAATCATTATAGATTGATTGCGTAAATTATGGAAATTGCTATGGGCCTATCAATATTTGCGACGAAAATAAATCAAGTTACCGAAGTGCATTTTACCGTTTCATGGGCTTTTATAGGGTTCTTGGCGAATTTAACAAAAATCGCTTTAGCATTTTTAATTTCAGATAGGGCCTTATAGTTTTTTAGAGCTTTAGAAAAAAGACTGCCTAATGTTCATAATCTTATTACGATAGTTTGAATACAAAACAAAAATTGTTAACTGAAACGTAGATACCTAATCAAAAACATATTGAAATGTTTACATTTTTTCATATGAATTGTTACCAACTGACTAGTGCGAAATGACGCTGTTGTATTATCTTATTTATCGGATCATGTAATTATACTTAACATTACGTGCTTGTGAGTTATCTCCGCATTATTCAATACAGCTTATCATGACTACACTTGACCAATTGTAGATATGGTGAAATGGAGATAGCGTTATTTTCGTCTTGTAGTGTTGTTCGGGGTTTTCACCTTGGAATTGACATTTGAAAAGGAAAATGTAGATTTTTATCGGGAGGTCGTTTGAAATGAGGTCAAATTTTCTCTGTCGCTTAGCTTTAGATTACCTAAATAATGAGCAAAGTATAAAAGATGGTAGTTGGTATAAAAAATACACTTAAGTCTGTAATTCACAGTACAATCATTAAACCGCTTGTTAAAACGCAGTTATTTATCTAAGTCCTCGAAAACAAAAAAAGGTCAGCATCGAATTTATGTTGTCGCCAAAAAAGCAATAACCAAAAGAAGCAAACCACAAGCTAGTTAGGTTCCTAATCTATTTTTTAGAACATCAAACTATGGTGTAAGTAGCCCTATGAGTTATTTATACTCACCTCAAATGTAGCAGAAGATAAAACTTGTCTATTGCTTTGCAGACGTGTCCAACTTTAACAAAGAACTTCGACGACATCAAACACACGACATTATCAGAGCGCGGGGCGTTGAAAGAAGCGGCGCGGTGTCTTAAATGCGCAGACGCACCGTGCCAGAAGTCCTGTCCCACGCAGATTGATGTCAAGAGCTTTATCACTAGCATTGCCAATAAGGTAAGGTATCTACTCAAGGCTTAGAGATCTCATTTTAAATTGTAGGTACATTTGATTTCACTGAAGCTTTCAAGACAATCGTCAAGATGAAAAGAATTTTTAAGCTTTTTGAAGATCTCCATATTAATAATGGTCGCATTTTAAGCCTAACAGAGACAAGTCATGATTCAACTAATGTATGATTAAAGTCCTTTGAAAAAAAATGTTAGTCACACTAAATGAAGATCTATATTTTTAGCGTTGTAAACTATTTAGGAAAACATAAGTAACATTAATCACTTGTTCTGTAGAACTACTATGGTGCAGCGAAGGCTATCCTCTCGGACAATCCCCTGGGTCTCACGTGTGGCATGGTGTGTCCCACCAGCGACCTCTGTGTCGGAGGATGCAACCTTCACGCCACGGAGGAGGGCGCCATCAATATTGGAGGACTACAGCACTTTGCTGTCGAGGTAATGTCTAATGGTCTAGCTACCAGTTCACGAGATACAGACTGGTGACAGACATGATTATGATCATGATTAGTAATAGGGACCTGCTTTTACCCTTTGGGCACAAATCAGCTGATGAGGACTTGACATGCTTTTTCAATATTTTATATTTTAGTTTTCTGAGTATTTTGTTATTGAATTTGATTACTATTAAGACAAAAAACTAAGTGGTTTCAGGCTTTACGACACGCACTTTAGTTTAAAACTCGTTAAACAAATCCTAACTTATCACAATACACTTTGTATTAAACAATCGAACTTTAATGGTTTCTAAAACAAAACTAACCCTATTATTGATAATTTTATAACTCAATGAATTTTCTCCTCAGACCTTCATGAAGATGGGTGTGCCCCAAACTCTAGACCCCAACATGAAACCATTACCAAAAGGGGGTGATCACAAAATAGCGTTGATTGGCGGAGGGCCCGCTAGTATCAGTTGCGCGTGCTTCTTAGCACGAATGGGATACAAGGACATCACGGTGTACGAAAAGGAGAAATATTTGGGAGGGTTAAGGTATGTTTTGCTTTGTTATTTACCCAAGCTGATATAACTCTACAACTTTATATAGTCTTGCATAGCGACTTCTGAAAAACCTTTTTACTTAACCGTGTTAGGTCTTAATTCGTTTCTTTAACAAATTAGTAATATTTTATTGTTTTGGTTATTTGCGTGTTTAGTTTAGGGCTCGTTCTTGTTGTGCAAAAGAGCCATCGATTGCAGTTTTATATCTGAAATCTACTGTCTAAAAAAGACACACACCTTTGATTTACCTTCATTTTTTGTATTTTGTTTATAGTTCATCAGAAATCCCGCAGTATCGTCTCCCATACGACATGGTGCAATTTGAAGTGGATCTCGTCAAGAATTTAGGAGTCAAATTTGTTACCGGCAGGAAACTTAGCGTTGACGACTTGACTGTTGATGTTAGTATACATATATAACTGTGTTTGAGCTTAAAATTAAAAATGTTTTTGTGTTATATTCGAATTTATTTTATTGTAAGCAGAAAACTAAAGTTATCGTTTGAAAGGGAACGCGATCGGTATTTAATTACAAACAACTATTATGTGTAGGTAGATATAGTATTTACTAAATAAAACTTATTTCTTAAAAAACTAATTCCCTTTAACCAGGGTCTTCTAAACGATGGTCATGCGGCAGTTTTCCTCGGCATTGGTCTCCCTGAGCCGAAGAGTGTGCCAATATTCAAGGGGCTCACTCCAGCTATGGGCTTTTATACAAGCAAGGACTTCCTGCCTTTGGTGTCGAAGGGAAGCAAGAGAGGTAAGCATTATAAATAATTATAGTATCCTAAAATAAAAAAAAATGGGAAAAAGCTTAAATGTAGACACAAAGCGACTCGATCGCAAAAGTTTTTCTAATTCAAGATTTTTATTGTAATTAAAAAAGAACTGTCTTCCAAATATGACCTCACTTTGCTTGTAAGTAAACGAAGTTTTGAGAGTTTTGATTTAATTTCACCGGTGAAAATAAGCCCAGGACTTAAATAAATATGTTGTTTCTGAAGTAGGAGCATTTAGGGAGAACCGTATGCACTTTGTTTTGTCAACATTAAGTGTCAATAAGTTCTTTCTCAACTACCAAGTTGGAGTTCTTCTAACCGTTATAACGTCTGCGAAGGTTATAATGGGAGGTAGGCAGTTTGAGTTCACAAGGGTTATTTATATAAATGAGTAATACACTTGGTCCTAAAATGCTCCCTTGGGGAACTCCAAAAGATACAGGCTCCTATTTCCTGAAGAGATCATTTATTTTTACATATTGTGGTCTATTATGCAGATTTTTTTAAAAGACTTTAGCTGGAGTCATTACCTTTAATGTAACTTATATAAACTTATGAACTGTGGTTTTCTTTTTATCACTGATATTTTTCCTCTGACTCAATCGCGTCTCTATTTATTTATTTTCAGGTATGTGCCTCTGCAAGTCTTCTCTCCCAGACCTCCACGGCAACGTGATAGTGCTAGGGGCTGGAGACACCGCCTTCGACTGCGCCACTTCAGCATTGAGATGTGGCGCTAAGAAGGTGTATGTTGCTTTTAGAAGAGGATTCACTAACATCAGGGCTGTGCCGGAAGAGGTAAGATTGGTTAAAGAAGTTAAAGAAGAACTTGGAAAGATAGGAAGTTCTTATTTTGGTAAATAAATGTTTTCTTTCTTTCTTCTTCTAAATTTAGTTGCAAGTCGTAGGTGAAAATGATTGTGATAAAATCATTTGAAACAAACGAAATTGTAATTGGTTTATTTGTTTGTAAGTTTCTTCTGTATCTAAGTACTAACCCACTATAAAACACGTAAATGAACACAGTTTTACAAAAATATAAATTTAACTTGCAGGTTTCTAACCGAAATTTCATGAATTGACATTGGCTAAACTCAACTAAATACAAGTATATGTATACGTAACAGCATAATTTATAACATGTCAATCAGTTTTAAAACAAAGTCCTTTTTTACTTCCATTATTTTGCAATGTTGGATTAGTTTACGAAATCGAATTGGTTTCAGGTTGACCTGGCTAAAGAAGAGAAATGTGAATTCCTACCATTTACATCACCCAAAGAAGTAATCGTCAAGGACGGAAAGGTAAATACTGCAGTTTTGTAAGAATTTCCAACGTTACGGCATTTTTTCAATACCGTAGGCAACGATACCTGCCGCGGTATTCCCGGCTACCTACAACATGGGGCTCTTCAAGTCGAGCGTGTATTCCCACTTTAAAGGTCAGCAACACACCCCAAACACCCACATTGTTGCGGGTAGTCATGGGCGGCGGTGATCACTTGCCATCAGGTGACCCGCATGCTCGTTTGTTCCCTATTTTATATTTAAAAAAAAACTAATAACTAAAGATTAATAATAAATGCTTCTAAGTATAGATTTTTCAATTATTTTTTTTTTACTTTCAGATAATAGCACTTAAGATGTGTCGTACAGAACAACTAGACAATGGCGACTGGATCGAAGATGAAGATCAAATTGTACAATTGAAGGCTAACTTCATTATATCCGCCTTTGGATCTGGACTGCAAGATGAAAACGGTAAGTAATACTATTGAGATAAAGTTGAGAAATGAATGAGATTTTCAAGCCGTTAAACCCGTTACGTCATTCAGGGGGAGTGGACAAACATGCAAACAGATACAAATAGCGACTTATGATGATGATACTCAATTTCTTCCAGTCAAACGTGCAATGTCCAGCCTAAAATTCAATAGCTGGGGTCTCCCTACAGTGGATCATCAAACGATGCAAAGTGTTAATCCTCGAGTGTTCATCGGAGGGGACCTGGCGGGCGTCGCTGAAACTACCGTCGAGTCTGTTAATGATGGAAAGACTGCTGCTTGGTTTATGCACTGTTATTTACAGGTAGGTTATTAAAGTTTTTTTCTTTGGTTGCTAAAAAGCTGCCAAGCTTTTTTTCTCGTACGTTTAAAGTTGTTGCCTCATCAAAAGTTTCACACATAACGTATTATTTTTTCTTTCAGGGTCTTCCCTTCGACTCCCCTATAGAACTCCCCAAATTCCACACCCCCATTGACGACATAGACTTATCTATTGAAGTCCTTGGAATTAAATTTGAGAATCCGTTTGGTCTAGCTAGTGCTCCTCCTACTACAAGCACGGCCATGATACGAAGAGCTTTTCAAAATGGATGGGGTTTTGCTGTTACCAAGACTTTTGGACTTGATAAGGTATTAATTAAGATTTATTATTGGCTTTTGAAACGAAGTGTATATTATGATCTAAAAAATAAGCAGAACGAATTTTTAATCTAAGGTAATTTTAATCAAAAAGCACACTATTGACAACAAATTTGATGCAAATCACTCCCAAAATAACTTTCTACACTTTTTAAAAGCGATGAGTTTCTTTAAAAATGATCATTTTAACGGCAACTCCCCTAGGATCTGGTAACGAACGTGTCACCCCGCATAGTCCGTGGTGTGACCTCAGGAGAGAACTATGGTCCTGGCCAAGGGGCATTCCTCAATATTGAGTTGATCTCTGAGAAGTGTGCCGACTACTGGTGCCAGGGCATCGCGGAGTTAAAGAAAGACTTCCCGGAGAAGGTAAGAAGTGTATTATTCTACGAAAAAAATATTTACTTCTAAACTCATATCATACAATGTGATTTGAAATTCAATCAAGCCGCAAAGGAAAAACGCCTTAGGGATATTCTTAGACCTTACTAAAGCTTTCGACACAGTTTCTATTTCAATACTCGTCAATGAACTAGAATAACTGGGCAAACGAAACATTCAAGTAGACTAATTTCCTGTTTATCTCCAAAATACTAAAAGTTGATGGTTATCACCAAGATGAAATCTTTATCACCTTTGGAGTCTCTCAGGGAAGAATTTTGCGACAAACTCTTTTTCTATGTTACATAAATAATTTATGCAACCTTTAAATTAAGTGGAGAAATTTTAACCTTTGCCGACGGCATGGTCCTCTTTTTTTGGTGAAACCTGGAAAATAGCTTATTATTTCGCTATAAACATTTTTAATGTCTCTAATTAAATAGGTATGTAACATATTACACTTTGTCAATGATCAGGTGATTATAGCATCAATAATGTGTTCGTACAACGAGGCGGACTGGACTGAGTTAGCTAAGAAGGCGGAGGCTTCTGGAGCTGATGCTTTAGAGCTGAACCTCTCATGCCCTCATGGGATGGGGGAGTCAGGAATGGGACTGGCTTGTGGACAGGTAACATATATATTATTTTGTATTTATTTTTAAGTAAAAGATAAGTATTAAGTCCTACTGCTATAATATAAAAACCTTAGATAAATAAAAAGTCAGATATTTAATTTTTTACTTAGTTTAGATTGATTTAGAATAGCTCCTTATCAAAAGTCATAATAATAAAATTATTCCTTATAGAAACCTGAGCTAGTAAAAGGTATCTCACAATGGGTGAAAAAGGCAGTTACTATACCTTTCTTCGTGAAACTTACTCCAAACATCACGGATATTGTAACCATAGCTACGGCAGCCCATGAAGGTGAACTTTTTGAATAATCACACGCTTCCACATGTTTTAAACCAATTGCACAATTCCATTTTGATTTTTAACGAGTCATACGCTTCCAATTCAATTTCAAACAATATCTTTCACTTCTCAATTTAATTTCAATTAAACACAAATTGCTAATTCGATTGAAACCATTAGGCACTTCCATTTTAATTTATGTAAGTAAACGAATCATATTTGGAAATCGAGTTTACCGTATAACTTATCATAAGGATTACTTATGTGTTCAATTTAAATGAAAAAGTAAAATATCTAATGAGAAACTTTTAAAATAGGTGGTGCTGATGGAGTGTCTGCAATTAATACGATATCTGGACTGATGTCCGTGAAGCCTGACGCTACACCCTGGCCTGCTGTTGGTAAGTTTGATGTAAAACTTATTAGGGACTACTTTTGAACTGAAGATTTCGATTATGTCAATTATCTACTCTAAACTTAAAATATCGCTATCACTTTCTTTATTTTGATCAACCTTAAGGCTCCCAGGCACTAGGCAGCCATAATATTTTCGCAGTCATTTTTAGAAAAAGTTCGGAACTAGAAATACGTCTGGCTATAACTAGTGTGCGGAGATAGACGACAGCCACATACATTCGCTTCCATCTGCTCTGGTTGCGCGCAGCCTAATGGCTGCAGTGCAAACAGGCACGTTGTATTGGCTGCCTAGTGCGGGGTCCCATAAAATGTCTTATGTTTTGCTTGCTAGTGAAGCGGCAATTGCTAACTGTGTATAATGTATACAAAGGTATAGAGAAGCACACGACATACGGCGGTGTGTCGGGCAACGCGACCCGGCCGGTGGGTCTGCGCGCGGTCTCCGCTATAGGCAACAAGTTACCACAGTTCCCCGTCCTTGGTATAGGAGGGATAGACTCCGCAGATTCCGCTATGCAGTTCATTATGTGTGGCGCTCCTGTTGTCCAGGTCAGTTCGCTTTACAGACGAAAGGAAGTTTCGAAGAGAATATTTCATAATATATTGTTAAAGCCACCTTAATACTTACTAGCGACCCGCCCACGCTTCGCAATGATGTTAATTTGCGTGACTTATTCACGACACGTTGAATTTTAGCTAACTTTAAATAAGTTTTCTGAATGTTCTTTATTTACAAATTTAAATGAAAAAAATATCTAATAGTTGGCGAAACCCGCATTGAAATCTGTTACGTCGTTAAGGAGGAGTTAGCGGACAAACATACATACAGATAGAATTAGCGACTTGGAATTATACTATGTAATGATAATGATGATAATGATCATGATGATGATGATATTCCTTAGATCAATTTACCAACGACCAATCTCAATAATATAAGTACTCACCATTGACGATTTTTTTATGGTCTCAGATCTGCAGTGCAGTACAAAACCAGGATTTCACAGTAGTAGAAGATTACAAAACTGGTCTCAAGGCACTTCTATATCTAAGGGCTAATGGCCCTGAAGGATGGTTCGGCCAATCTCCACCTACCTTCAAACATCAAAAGGGGAAACCTGTGCAAACACTTTATGATGATGATGGCAAGGTGGGTAATAGAAAAATGGAAATATGAATTTTGTTATGTTTAAATTGTAGTTCTAGAAGATAATTAACTACCTATTTAAATGTGTTTGTTTTAGAAATCGTTTTACGAAACGTTTTTTTAATGTCTATTTATTAGTATTATAATGATATTTTATAAGTCTCTTTATTATTTTAGGTTCTAGCCCACTTCGGCCCTTACAACCAAAAGCGTGAAGAACAACTACACGATATCAGGCTAAAATCGGATCTATTGCAAGACAACAAAGTCGAAAGTTACTTGAAAGTGAACGGTACTACCGACAGCAGTAAAAATAAATCAGAACTACCCACTTTGAAGGACATTTTAGGGATTGCTTTGCCGAGAATAGGGACTTACAAGCACTTGGATAACACAAAGCAAGTCGTCGCACTTATTGATGACGTAAGTTAAGCAACTTTTCTATATTGTTTTTTTATCTGCATTTTTGTCAATTTTGCAGTTTGTCTGTTGTATTCTACCCCAAGGGATCCAACTCTTTTTGATAATGACATCTTGTATATGCTTGAAATATTCACAGAATATAAAGTAATTTAAAAGGTTAATATTTTAAAATACGTAACGGTTAAACTACTAAAAGGGTCTACCACCCAGGTACTAGGTGTGCTAAATACTACCTACTGCTGTGTCTGGTTTATGCAAACTATGAAAAGGCATTTGACTCTGTAGAACACTGGGCAATTACAAACTCTCTTGAAAAGTGTCTCATAGATGACAGATTTATTCAAGTTTTAAAAGATCTATATAATCGTACGTCAGGTACTATGAATGTACCATTCAGTGAAAAAACCAACCCAGTCTTGATACATAAAGGTGTGCGTCAAGGAGATGTGATTAGAGGACATCTTCAAGACGCTCTGTATCATATTTTGTTCTGTACCTAATTTATTTTATTTATTTTTTAGGATATGTGCATTAACTGCGGTAAATGTTACATGGCTTGTGCTGACTCTGGATATCAGGCGATTGAGTAAGTTATGAAAACAAAATTGAAATAAAAAAAATATTAAAGGCCTATTCAGATCTAAGCGGTATTCGCTACCGTCTGCGGCAGAGAAAACCCAGTGGGTATGCGGTAGTAATACTGTTCAGACCTAAGCGGTAGGTAATTGATACTAAATACCTGAGCGAAACCCGCGTGGTATGTACCTCTACCCACAGCGGCAGCGAATATCGCTCAGGTTTGAATAGGCCTTTACTCATACTAATTTTTTCTTGATATTTTTAACAGATTTGACCCTGAAACCCACATACCTCACGTGACCGATGACTGTACAGGATGTACGCTTTGTATGTCTGTTTGTCCAATCATTGATTGCATTTCGTAAGTATATTTACTACATTTGCATAGGTACTTGGTATACCATTTCTTTATCCTCGCCAATGCTCTTGTGTCGTACTCTAGCATGGTTGAGCGAAACTACCCATTGCAATTTTTTTTTTATATTCTCATTCTATTAATGTAAATTCAATTTTTTTACTTGACACGGTTTCTGCACTTGGGTTCAAAAATATGACTTTAACTCTTGTAGTTGCTATATTTTTAAATTTTGATCTTAATTTATGTAAATAGAGCAGTGAGAAACGCAAAAACGAGATTAAATCAAATATGTTAAAAAAGTTAATTGTTGATAAATATTTTTTTCCTTCACAGAATGGTTCCGAAGCAAATTCCACATATCGTCAAAAGAGGTCTTCAATACCAAGTGCATCCTATTTCACCTTTGGATGCAGTTAGCCAATGATCATATTAAAATAGCTATTTTAAATAAATAAATGTATGAATGTTATCATAATTATTATATCAATTGTATACTATAATAAATATATTTTGTACTTTTAAAATGTATTTTAAATCAAATAAATATTAATCGGCCGGTTTCTGAACAGAAATGCTTATTATGAAGAGGTACAATAGGCATGATGACAGATTTTGAAAAACTGTTGTATCATATTCAGAAATATATACTTATTGTAAAAAATATCATATTTCGGAAAAAAAAGCATGATTTATATGAAAAAAATCAATTTAAAATTTTATGTTTAAAATTCCCACCAAAACGCTCCAAAGTGTCATGGCGTCAATTTTGACGTCACTCTTGAGCAGTGTTACCAACTCGAATTTTTATAAATCCTTCCGTACGACTCTAAAAGTTGGTAGTTTCTGACCAAACTCAATTCGAAAAGTAGGTAGATCTACCAACTTTTTTTTTTCAAGATTTAGAAGGAATCTGCACGGTCGTATAATATCTATAACCGATTATTTTAGTAAAAATAAATTATTTTTCTGACTATTTTTAAAAAAGCAATAAGAAAAAACTAAATTGTTAATATTTAGAATAAAAACAAAATAAAAAAAAATCCCATCCCACTAATTTACCCCCTAAATTTGGGGGGAAAACCCCTAAGTTGGGAACCATGCTCAATAGTGACGTCATTCGCTCTGATTGGCGTTCAGAATATCATGGCGGACTGTAGTATTTTGTAGATTTATTTTTTAAAAATTTTAATTAATCTCGCTTTAATTATAATAATACCTTGTTATTTTTTAATATTTTATTTACGTTTCATTAGTTGGTAGCATAATTTTTGTGTATTTTATTCACAGTCATCATGCCTATTTGTGATATTTAAGGTTTGGAGTAAACACCGATACTAAAGAACCGATTTTGCAAAATATTTCACAGGTAGAAAGCGTTGTCAAGGAGTGTTAATAGGCTTCTTGAAGTAATCAAAGACAGAATGTGAATGCAAAAACTTTGCTTCTTTTTTGATATTTTTTATAACTAAAAACTGACATATTAAGGGCAAAAGTCATTCGTAGTATCTCTTCTTAATCTGTCTGTGAAGAGAGTTATTTTTAAATTTTTGTTTCCAATTTTATAGGTATTTTAGAAGTAATTAGTAACTGTGAACAAAAATGTCGTTGGGCATACGCCCTAGAATTTTGTCATGTTTATCTAAACAATCGAACAAGTTGGTGGATTTTATCGGATCTGGAAGTAAGTTAGTTAAGCCCTAGTGCAAGTCTAGACAAACCACACTAACAGTACGTATGTAGTCGCCATGGACTCGGAAAAACCTAGTTTCACTCAGATACTTACCTATCTCTCTTATAACTCGAAATTGTTACTTTTTATAAATGGACTGGCTTGGGAGTTGAACCCTCTGAGACAGCGGTCGGCAACCTTTTAGCAGGCAAGGGCCACATGGTGGCAAAATCGACTAAAGGCGGGTCAAACTTTGGTTTTAAATTTATAATTTATATTACTGTATCCACATCACACTGAGCGGTCAATTGTGCGTGATTCGATCTTTTACCTATGACTTATTTACACAACATTCACGGGCGGCAAAGACGTCGTCGGCGGGCCGCGTGTTGCCGACCGCTGCTCTAAGAGCTAAGTAGTGCAGTCCTGCATAATGGTTAGGTGAAGGGTAAACTCGAGTGGAATTCATGCTGTCTCCTTTGCATGTGTGGTATGAATTTAAAGTGCATATCCGAGCCAAATGGATACATTAAGGCAACTAGTACATACCTCCGTTACGTAGTGCATGTAATCTTTGATAAGGTTTACTATATAACCAGTATCTGTATATGATTTTATAGTAATTGGTATCTTAACTTTAATTAAGGTGTCTATGGCCATACTGAGAGGCAGCTTCACACATCGGGAATAGACTGTAAAGTAAGTTTTATATTATTATTACAAGAAATTTTGCCGTTTTCTTACTTAACTATTATCAAATGTCGTACTTCAAACTAAACATTTTACAAACTGCTTAGCATAGATTTATTATCTTCGCTCTCGCTCTTACTAGATGGAGCACTGCCTGTAAACAATAGCTTTGATCTTGCGGCAGTTTTTTATTTTCGTGAAAACTCGTGTGTCAAATAATACATAACTGTTCGAAAAGCTTCCGACCAAACCATGACATGTTTTCTGACTTAGTACTAGGAACAAACCAAGATGTCGCTTAAGTCCAAACCTTTTATTTACTCATCATCCTCGCTGAGCAACAAAATAATACGTAAAAAAATTCAAGCTCGACAAAACGGAAACTACACATCTGTCTTTTTGTAGTTTTTCAATCATTTTGGCAATAAAAAATAAATGTTTCAAAAGTTTTGAAACGCCATCTATATATGACCCCCCCCTGACATTCCTTACAAGCTGTTATATGTTAGTAACTACTCTTAAAATTGACTATTTTTTAACCATCAACCACCTACCTACGGTCTCAGCTCAGAGGCCGTAATGTTTTATAAAATTCAAATATAATTTTAATAAAAAAAAAGATGGTTATTTTTTACTACTTTTTATGTTAAAAACTTACAAAAATACGAAACAATTGCTTTATTATTTTTTTCAGTTCCTAAAGACATTTATAATTTAATAGCAAATATTTGGTGCCAAAACGAAGCATTGGCGTATAAAGTTGCATGTTTTGTTACGGAACTTTAATTTGTTAATTGAAATCCTAAAATCAACGCAATTATCTATTAGCGGTCTTTGCGACCGTACGGTGGTGGTAACAGGACAAAAATAGGTGCTAGGTGGTTGAGGGTTAATGTCAAATATTATGTCATAAAAAAACAGCGGCGTAGGAGTAACAATATTTTTAAGGGCCCTATAAAAAAATATTTAAACATAGATTCAAAATTACTCCTCGCCCATGGAACTCGTAAAATGCGGGATAATAAAGAAGGTAAAAGCACCAATTATAGACAATATAAAGAATATTTTTCTTTTTGCTTATTCATTTATGGATTTTACTATACACGTTTCTAGGGTTTTGGATGTTATAATAAATAGTGACTTTTAGAACCAGTTTTCGTTTATTAAAGTAGCTTATTACTAGTTTCATCAAAATATACTTATTTATATACGAGTATATCCTCTGTCAGACTATCCTCTTTGATCTTACTATGCATTTTCATACGAGAAATCCTATATCTAGACCATAATATCTTGTAAAAAATATTTTACTTTTTTAACACCGTCAATTTGGAAACGTATGGATTTATGGAGATTTTTTTGTTTAAAAAAAAGAATAAAGTAGTTAGGTATAAAAATATATTCAATGTGTAGGTTTAAAAAATACATTCTTTTTAAGTTTTCACTATTTTATGGCCTCTGTAGCTCGGGGGCCCCAAAAAATTGATACGGCGGCTACGCCCCTGCATATAAGTTGACACTAGCTCGGGTAGGTTCGAGTATGCTGAATTCAGCACACTTATGTTTTGCCGCATTTTACGAGTACCAGTGCTCCATCTAGTAAGAGCGAGAGCGAAGATAATAAATCTATGCTGCTTAGTCTGTTCATAAATGCTCGTTAAATAATTTGATTCGATTGTTGTTGAAATTTACCATAATAAATAAATTCGTATGAATAAATAGAAAATGTTAGAAATAAAATAACGAAAGATTAACCAGGAGTTTTAAAACTTAAAGTTTTGTCCTACAGAAAAGTCTTAGAATCAGTAACATTCCTACGTGAACAACTGATTTATCTACACCCTACATTTTGAAATGTGATTCGATAGTTAACCTTAGGTAGGTATATTACATACAGGTATGCATACAGGCGAACGTTTATAAACAGACAAAGATGAATTGCATACTAAATACGACATGCATACAACAGTTTTACTTAATCCTGCGGATAAAAGAACTGGTTAATTTTAAAATGGATATAAATTTGTAGTTCATGGTCAGACTGCCAGTGAGTAGTCCACTGCGTAAGCGCACATTGCGACCTACTCGAATTTATACAATAAAATCAAGGAATATAAGGCACAGAATTACTAAAGCGCTTTTGAGTAAAGAATCACCGAAAATTGAGGTAAGTGGTGATGAGTATCTGCTGCTAACTTAAACCTTAAAACGTAGTTGTGATGTCCTTATTAAAAAATTTGGTATTTTTAAAAAAATTGGTTCATTGGCTTAATTTAATTTAAGTACTTATTCTCATAGTACCTATCACAAAAGTTTCTTTCTTATCTTCTTCAATAATTATCAAGTTCTTAGTACTTAAAAAATATATATTTACAGAAACTTCTACGGTTGAATCCAACCGTAAAGCCGTATGTAAACTTAGTGCCGTCTGCGCACACCAAGAAGATCAAACAACATTGGAAGAGGAATTCTGACGTAGTGTGCGCAGTAAGTTCTGTTATACTTTTACCTTTACCTTTTGTTTGGCTATTGTGTCCCTAGCCAAACAAAAGGGTACCAAAGGGACTTTAGAATTTGTCTTTATAGCGGCAACAGAAATACACCATCTATAAAAGTTTTAACTCTCTGGCTGGCTTTGTTCATGAGATATCTATAGTCTGGTGATAGACCGACAGACGGACAGCGTAAGTAGTAGGGTCCCGTTTTTACCCTTTGGGTTTGGGACTCTTAAAATGTAGGTATATTTCATCGGGTGATAGTGAGAAGTTAAAATTTTTACAAATATTAAGGAAATAAAAATGCCAATTTTGCTGCCCATCTCGCTCGTATTACAGACCTGTCCACCATTAACAAAGAACTTCGACGACATAAAGCTCACGACGCTATCAGAGCGCGGGGCGTTGAAAGAAGCTGCGCGATGTCTAAAGTGCGCAGACGCACCGTGCCAGAAGTCCTGTCCCACGCAGATTGATATCAAGAGCTTCATCACTAGCATTGCCAATAAGGTGCGGTTACCCTACTTGTATCATTTTTGTTCGTGTTGATGAAAGTGAAACCTGAAAGGAGCAAAAATCCACGCGACCGGGGTGGATGGATTGCACTCATAAATTTAATTAGAATTTACAATTTGATGGTGCACTGTGCCAAACCTGATCGAAGACCCCCGCTAAATCTATGCTAATGGATCATCAGACCGGACCTTTGCCCTCTACAGCCTTGGCCTATTGATGTTTATAGATCAAAATATCACCAGTGGATCATCCATGACGAAAACCATATTAACGGTCCTTTATTAACTGGTGATCCTCGAGATACTGTAGGAGCTGATGGTTAATAATACTGTCTATTATTTCAGACAGGATGGAGGTCATAGTTATTGGGCAGATGTTGGTTAGGTCTGAGCGGTCGCCCAAGCTTTTTGGGGATAGGCTGCATTAGAGCTATCTTCTAACAGCAAAAGTTTATCCCCTAATAAAATATTCACCAGTTTATCGGTTTTCGTATTTATAGAACTACTATGGGGCAGCGAAAGCTATCCTCTCGGACAATCCCCTGGGTCTCACTTGCGGCATGGTGTGTCCCACCAGCGACCTCTGTGTCGGAGGATGCAACCTGCACGCCACGGAGGAGGGCGCCATCAATATTGGAGGACTACAGCACTTTGCTGTCGAGGTAATCGTTTTATTGGTACAAAAATAGGAACAGACTTATGTTACACTCACGCACTCTTGCATAAACACTAGGCTTATCACAATAACCACACATTTATTAAAATCCACAGACCTTCATGAAGATGGGTATACCCCAAACCTTAGGCCCCAATATGAAACCATTACAATGCGCTACCCACAAAATAGCTCTGCTTGGCGGAGGGCCCGCTAGTATCAGTTGCGCGTGCTTCTTAGCACGAATGGGATATAAGGATATCACGGTGTACGAAAAGGAGATATTTGTAGGGGGGTTAAGGTACGTTTTGCTTTGTTAATGTTTTTGAAAAAGTAACAAACACATAATCGTAAAAACATTGAACATTTTTATTTATATTTTACTATTTTGTATTTTGTTTATAGTTCATCAGAAATTCCGCAGTATCGTCTCCCATTCGACATGGTGCAATTTGAAGTGGATCTCGTCAAGAATTTAGGAGTCAAGTTTGTTACCGGCAGGAAACTTAGCGTTGACGACTTGACTGTTGATGTTAGTATAATATGTGTGTAATCATTAAATTAATGCCTGCTTTTTCGCTGAAGATTAAACTTATTTTCTTTTAAAAACACTCCCTATTTCACTAGGGTCTCCTAAAAGATGGTCATTCAGCCGTTTTTCTTGGTATTGGTCTTCCTGAGCCGAATACCGGGTCAATATTCAAGGGGCTTACTACAGCTATGGGATTTTATACCAGCAAGGGCTTCCTGCCTTTGGTATCGAAAGCAAGCAAGAGAGGTAAGCATTAAAATACCAATATTATAAATGCATTTTTCTAATTTCTACAAACCTGTAGTTTCGGGATAAAATATTAGATGAACCTACCCTTAACATCACTCTTCATACCACACAAAACAATTAATACTTGATAAACACTAAACCACAGTACGCACAGAGCAGACTTGTCATTTGGTACAGCCTTGAGTTTCACTCTGAAGTCATAGAAATCCAAGAAATCTTCACCGTTTTTTTTTGACTGTCGATTGCTGTTGTTTCTTTGACGGCTTTCACAACTTCACTGGGTTCAGCTTCCTCGCGGTCAATAAGCGTATACATATACAATTTATATACCCAGTCGTACGCCATCCAGCGATTTCTCAGCGTGAATGACAGAAGTGTGACATGACAGTATTTTCTGTTGACAAATCCTACTTAATATTATAAACGTGAAAGTTTGTGAGTATGGATGTATGGATGTTTGTTACTCTTTAACGTAAAAACTACTGGATGGATTTTGATGAAAATTTACACTAATATAGGTTATACATCAATAACACATATGAAAATTTACAGTAATATAGGCTATACATCAGAATAACATATAGGGTACTTTTAACCGCGGGAAAACTTCTCATTCCCACCGGAAACCGACTTCCACGCGAACGGAGTCGCGGGCGGCCATTAGTTACTCTATATGTTAACATTATTTCCAGGCATGTGCCCCCGCAAGTCCTACCTCCCAGACCTCCACGGCATCGTGATCGTGCTGGGGGCTGGAGACACGGCCTTCGACTGCGCCACTGCAGCATTGAGGTGTGGCGCTAAGAAGGTGTTTGTTGCTTTTAGAAAAGGATTCTCCAATATCAAGGCTGTGCCTGAAGAGGTAACATTGGTTATCAATTTAATAGAAGGAAAATTTTATACCTACACTTATGTTATATTTAGTATTTCATAGGAGTAGTAAAAATATTAAGTTTTTTTTGGTGTTGTCAAAACATGCTTTAACACCTAATATAAGTTCTTTTATACCTTTTCAATGCTGATGTAGTTTTGCAAATCTTGTTCTGGTTACAGGTTGACATGGCCAAAGTAGAGAAATGTGAACTCCTACCATTTTCATCGACCAAAAAAGTCATCGTCAAAGATGGAAAGGTGTGTACCTATGTAAAATGTACCTATCTACATAGAAATATTGTCTAAATGGTGGTAAATTACATGTAATAAACAAAATGAGTAAGAAGTTAAAAAAGGAATACACTAATAGCTGATACTTTAGAAAATAAAAGAGTAGGTAAGATTTTACTATCGATTTTACCAAAATACCTATTACAGATAATAGGCATAAAGTTGTGTCGCACAGAACAACTAGACAACGGCGATTGGGTCGAAGATAAAGATCAAATCATACAATTGAAGGCTAACTTCATTATATCCGCCTTTGGATCTGGACTGAAAGATGAAAAAGGTAACTAATGCTATAGAAATAAGGTAAGAATTGAATAAGGCATCAAAAATTAAAGTTTTAAGAAATATTTTATTTCTTTTTCCGTTGTCTGTATGATACATGAAAAAAGATTTCTATACCCGATAACCATCCAAATTTGAGCACGATTTTGTCTCCGCTGGTTCCTATATTCTCAGATATCGACTTTTCCTTTACCACAGAGCAAACTTGTATGGTGCATCATATGAGCTTCTGCTTAAAACAACTACTATCACTTAAAAATATTTCTTCAATAATATTACCTATTACTTTTTTCTAGTAAAATCTGCAATGTCCGGGTTAGAATTCAACAGCAGGGGTCTGCCCAAAGTGGACTCTCAAACGATGCAAAGTGCCAATAATCCTCAAGTGTTCGTCGGAGGAGACCTGGCGGGCATCGCTACATCTGTAGTCGATTCTGTCAACGATGGAAAGACTGCTGCTTGGTTTATGCACTGTTATTTGCAGGTAGGGGTTTTAGGTTACATTTTCAACAAAAAGATAATAATTTGTGGTTTTATACCAATAGTTATTTTTAAACTATTGGTATAAAACCAATGTTATTCTGTCTCAATCTGTTAATTTACAATTTTCTTAGCGCATTCAACATTTTTTTTCTATCAGGGTCTAGACTTTGACTCCCCTGTACAACTCCCCAAATTCCACACCCCCATTGACGAGGTAGACTTATCCATTGAAGTCTGCGGAATGAAATTTGAGAATCCCTTCGGTTTGTCAAGTGCTCCTCCAGCTACAAGCACGGCAATGATACGAAGAGCTTTTCTAAATGGATGGGGATTCGCTGTTACTAAGACTTTTGTACTTGATAAGGTAAAGTTTATTGTGCTTTGATAATGTAGTGAAATATAACAGGTGTTTTGTTTTCGGAAGCAGTTCTTTTACACCCCGTATATCATGATTATGAAACCAGTAAAAAGAATCCACCTCTTAATTCCGTTTCCTTCAGGATGAAGTAACAAACGTGTCACCTCGCATAGTCCGTGGCGTGACGTCCGGAGAGAACTATGGTCCAGGACAGGGATCCTTCCTCAACATCGAGCTGATTTCTGAAAAGTGTGCTGACTACTGGTGCGAGGGCATCACGGAGCTGAAGAAAGACTTCCCAGAAAAGGTAAGTAGAAGTTTAATTTAGGTATAATACCGATAATCTTCTAGATGAGAAGGGAAATTTCTATCGAATGAATCGGCAAGTACTAGGACCCCTCTAATTTAAGACTAATTTCAAGAAAGCAGGTTTTGAACTTTTTGTTAGTTTGAGGGACTTATGCGCATACGAAAGTCTCAAGACGCTTTAGGTGTATACCTATTGTGGTTTTGCTTAGGCATTTGATTGCGTCCAGCATGATTAATTGATTAGAAATTACTTCATTAAAATGTGCTTATCCTTAACTTGCGATTTTATATCTATGTGTTGGGTCTCAAAAGGGTAAATGGATTCATCAGGGATCGATTTTGGGCCATATTTATTTTTCATGACCCTTTATGGTAGTTTTAATCATGATATTAAAGTGTGATTGGCTGATGATTCATTATAAATTTCAAGATTAAAAGACAGAAAAATATATTATGATGACTTAATTAATGCTCTCTCTTATGTTATTCAGTGGTTTAATGTTAACATGTGCCTTTAATGATATCAAAACTAATCATCAGGTGATAATAGCATCAATAATGTGTTCGTACAACGAGGCGGACTGGACTGAGTTAGCTAAGAAGGCGGAGGCTTCCGGAGCTGATGCTTTAGAGCTGAACCTCTCATGTCCTCATGGGATGGGGGAGTCAGGAATGGGACTTGCTACTGGGCAGGTAACATAAGAATCCTTACTGTATAACTTTATACTGTTTAGTTAATTTTGACGACCTCTGTGCTGCAGCGGTATATACACCGGACTGCTAAGCGGATGGTTCCGGGGTCGATCCCCGGGTTGGGCCAATTTCGTAAAATGGTTTTTTCGATATTGGCTCGTGTCTGGGTGTAACTAGGTTCTCCCCTTGTCCATTATGTGGTACCTACCTATAACAAAAGTGCTTAATGCAACTTACTTTAGGACCACATAATCGGTGTGTTAGTCTGGAGATTTTTTATTTAATACAAAACTATGTTTATATTGTTTGTCTATATGTTCTGCTTTAACATCAAAACTGCAGAACCGATTTAAATAGTTAAATATTGAAACAGTGATAGTGACTATAATAAAGCATAGCTTTATCAATATTACATTAGATTTTTCCTTCTTATAATGTATTGAATTTAGAGCTCCAGCAGGGCTATTACATATGATATCAGGAATGAATATAATTTTATTAAACTAGTTTTTGGGTTACACAGATAAATAATATTTGCGTCTTTGGGCTTTTACATAAATAAAACGTTAATTTCTACTGAAGTCCATTGCTATTGTGTTACATAAGAACCCTGAAGGTGAACTGGATCTTCGATATTATTATTTTTAATGAATTATATTTCCATTAGCTTGATAATTGTAAGTTTATATGTTGAATACAACCCTTAGTTAATAATAAAAACATTACTTCTAGGATACCAAACTAGTTAAAGGCATCTGCCAATGGTTGAAAAAGGCAGTCTCAATACCTTTCTTCGTGAAACTTACTCCAAACATCACAGAAATTGTAGACATAGCTATCGCAGCTCATGAAGGTAAACTCACACTTCAATTATTGTAACTAGTTTTAGTTTTATGTAGACACCTATATCTAGAATAATCAAAGTATAAGCTATCAACTAGGTGGTGCCGATGGAGTGTCAGCAATCAATACGATATCAGGACTAATGTCAGTGAAGCCTGACGGCACACCCTGGCCTGCTGTTGGTAAGTTTAATTTAAAAGTTATTTTGGACTACTTACCTATTGAAGACTTTGTTTACCTACGTGTTACTTGTAACAGACAAACAGACAAAGAGGTAGCTAGTGCTAACTGTGTACAAATAACTCGATGATAGTTAACCAAGTGCATCTATACAAAGGTATAGAGAAGCACACGACATAGGCAGTCGGGAAATCGTGGTATCGCCTAGTGCCATAAAATGCCTTATGTTTTGCTTGCTAGTGAAGAGGCTATTGCTAACTGTGTATAATGTATACAAAGGCATAGAGAAGCACACGACCTACGGCGGTGTGTCGGGCAACGCGACCCGGCCGGTGGGTCTGCGCGCGGTCTCTTCTATAAGCAACAAGCTGCCACAGTTCCCGGTGCTCGGTATAGGGGGGATAGACTCCGCAGATTCCGCGATGCAGTTCATTATGTGCGGCGCTCCTGTTGTACAAGTGAGTTTACTGGGTCTATATTGGCTATAACTATCATTATTCTTTTTTTGACATTCTTTGTTTCTTCATACATTTTTATTCCTACCAACGCAACTCATAATAGTCAGTTGCCATAACGTATATCATAGTAGTTAGTAGGTAATCATAATTTGTTTTCAGAAGAGTTTTCTTCATAATAGACTATTATCATAATTTTGTTTATTAATATCGTTTTATAAAAACTTTGGTTTTGGCACAGACTCGCCGCGGCACGCTCGCTTTGCTCGCTCGGCTTGCGCACTGTATGGTCCTAAATTACCCTCACACTCATCCTCGCTTTGCTCGTCCTCATACCTATTATTTTAATAATTGGGATCAACAACACTTCAGAAATATATGGAAAACAAATATTAGTATCTACAATCAAATTAATGAATATTAGCGTTAGATAGGTGGAATGGTTAGGAGTTTCGGTAATTAGGACAAGAAAATATATGGAATAGGAACAAATTTAAATGTAATGTGATAGCATATTTTTTATCTATTGGCTTTAATAAGATTATCTTAACAATATCTTTATTTTGAAGTAAGTAATACCTAGGTACATAGTTGAACTGGTTTTGACGTAAAGGTATTGTAATTCGTTTCTTTACCTTAAGATGATTCCAGATTTGTACATCTTGAAAACGACACGCAATTGCAAAGGCTTTAAGGTTTTGTCTGAGTTTTGAAATGCTTACGTCCAGTGGTGAGAAATATGTCTATAAACGTCTGGCACCTTTCTCATTCTCTAGATTAATTTAAAAAAAAAGCTTTAAAACAAACATTTGAATGGTCGCAGGTCTGCAGTGCAGTACAAAACCAGGACTTCACAGTTGTAGAAGATTACAAAACCGGTCTAAAGGCACTTCTATATCTAAGGGCTATTGGCCATGAAGGATGGTTAGGCCAATCCCCGCCTATTTTCAAACATCAGAAGGGGAAACCTGTGCGAACTCTTTATGACGATGATTGCAAGGTAATTTAAGTTTTGTAGTGATAAAAATAAAGTGCAATTTGTTATCATAAAAGTAGAAAGTTGTTTTAAGCTTCCGTAAAGAATTAATATCTATGATTACGATTGCTTATGTTCGATATAAACTTAGTATGTCAAGTTTTTCATCCTTAACACATTTTACTTCGGGTAAAAAAAGTTTTTTTATTATTTTAGGTTCTACCTCACTTTGGTCCTTACCACCAGAAGCGCCAGAAACAACTGCTCAAAATCAGGCAAAAATCAGATTTATTGCAAGACAACAAAGTCAAAAGTTACTTGAAAGAGAACGACTCTACCGATAATAAAGCAGAACTACCCACTCTGAAGGACATTTTAGGCATAGCTTTGCCTAAAATTGGGACTTTTAAGGACTTGGATGCCACAAAGCAAGTTGTCGCATTCATTAATGAAGTAAGTACCTACCTAATGCATTTTTTTTTGTTGATCTGGGATACATAGAACAGTAAAACATCTTGGAAAAGCTAATGTTACTCTCTCCGTCTGTCACCTTTTAATTAAATTTTGAAGTTTTTGTACATAATGTGATAAAATGAACGAAGAAGATAATGAAAACATTCGAAATATGGGCTTCGCCTTAGACTCGATATCCTCGAGTTTTAAACTCTGTTTATTATTTTATTTTGAGTTCAAATTTTGTCGGAGAATGTTCTATAAAAGCCGTAATATGTAGAAAAAAAACTTAGCTTCATTTTTAATTTTATTACTTATTTTATTTCCTTTCTACTTAGGATATGTGCATTAACTGCGGTAAATGCTACATGACTTGTGCTGACTCTGGATATCAGGCTATTAAGTAAGTTTTTAAAACAAACAAATTTATATTTAAATATTTTATATTGTTAATTGTTTTTTTTCAACAGATTTGACCGTAAAACACACATTCCCAACGTGGGCGACGATTGTACGGGATGTACGCTTTGTCTGTCTGTTTGTCCTATCATTGATTGTATTACGTAAGTATATTTACTATAGGGTAGACTGGGTACGGTTGAAACAATTTCACTTATAACGTCCATAGTTTTGCTATTTGTAACCCGAGCGATGAAAAAGATATGTTTAATAAAAGAGCATGTTTCTGTCTACGAATAGGCAATGTGGTTTTAGTTCCAGGTGTGTTATTTTTAATAGTAGAACAAATTAAAAAATAAATCCGATTTGTTTCAACCGTCCCCATACCAGGGGCGGTTGAAACAGTGAATGGGGTCAGTTGAAACACATGCGAATAATACAAAATATAATATAACAATATCTTTTATTTATTGTTTATTTTAAATCTAAGAATAATTAAGTAACTCTTTGTCAATAGTAATCAGTCTTCGATACTTATTTACTTGTAACGATATTTTTAATCAGGCTTTAATGTTTCTAGAGCACACTATTTAAAATCTATGTATATTATCAATCATCTGTTACTATAGATTACTTAACATTGATATAAAATTTAACTAAGTAAATTATTAATAAACCAAACAAAAATCAACTGTCTGTTTTTTAAACATAAAACTCTCTTTTGATTTTATTCCAATCATAAGTCCAATTTAAACATTAATCAGATTCGCAATTCTGACAAATATAGCTAAGACCAGATTCTGTGCATTTTTCGTGAGCCCAAAGTTTACAACTGATGCATTGAATCCACTGTTCTCCGGGTCTGCTCTCTAAATATGGTGACATACAAACAAGACAGAAGCACTTCTCATCTTCTGATGATACCTCTTCTTGTACATTATTTTTCCCTTTTGTGGTGTTCCTTTTACATTTCCTTCATTAAATTGCTTCTTTTTTCCTCCTCATATGCGTCTTTGTACTTCGACAAGTCTATTTGTTCTCTCAAAGTCTTTCTTACGCGGACTCTGGGCATCTAAAAAACCAAGAAAAAAATAATACAATGTTTCAACCGTACCCAAAAAAAATGTTTCAACCGTCCCCAACACCTACTTTAGGTAAAATTCTGTTATAATAATTGTAACAACAATGATATACAAAAACTAGTCACGATGTCATATTCCACGAGCTTCATTTTAAACAAATACGCACACTTAATACTCTCACTTAAATAGAAACGCCAATAATTGGAAAAATCTCCAAGTAAAAATACTTACTTTTGGTCATCAAAACACAATAGGGGCTTTTAAAAACAATTGAAGCGCGCGGAGAATGACGCGACATTGAGGTTCGTGTTTAGAACGGTCGTCCGCTTCGTTCTTCCCTTGGACCCCTCACCGCCCCACCAACGGTTTGCGAGATATTCGCGTTGTTTCAACCGTCCTTTGTTTCAACCGTACCCAGTCTACCCATACTTCAATCGTAGGTCTTCTTTGTCACGGTTTACGCATCTTATGTTTAAATTGTAGTAAATACTATATTTTATTTTTAATTTGTGTATAAGTTTTTATGATAGTTTTTTAAATTGTCAGGTAAATTATTTTCAACAGATAAGTGATACTTATGCCCTCGTCGCACGTCGAATATAAGCATTCGACAATTGATTTATAATTGGTCCTCTCTCTCCTTTTACAGAATGGTCCCTAAGAAAATTCCACACGTTATTAATAGAGGGCTCAAGCCTATTACACCTTCAGATTGCGTTGAAAAATGATTAGACTTAAATACTTGGATATTTTAAATAAATATATGTATAAATGAATGTTATCATAATTATTATATCAATTGTCAACGGTAATAAATGTTTGTACTTTTAATGTGTTTGGTCCTTTTCCATATTACAAAAAGGAAAATTAATGTTTCATAAGTATTTTGTTTCGTATTTTGGTCAGGTTAAATTGTTTTTGTTGCTTATCTACCGTGGTCAGGTTAAATTGTTTTTGTTGCTTATCTACCGAAGATATTTAAGTGCTACCTACTATATAATATTATAAATTCAAAAGTAACTCTGTCTGTCTGTCTGTCTGTTACGCTTTCACGCCTAAACCACAACCGATTTTGATGAAATTTGGTATGAAAAAAGAACTGAACTTGGGAAAGGACATAGGGTACTTTTTACCGCGGAAAAACTTCTAATCACGGGAAACCGACTTCCACGCGAACGGAGTCGCGGGCGACCACTAGTACTAAATGAAGGAAAGTTTGGGTTTGAATATTTGGTGTAATTTCCCATACTACTAAAACGATTACAAAAAATGTTTCACATGTAGATAGCTAAGTTGTCAGAGAGTGACATCGGCTACTTTTATTTCCTAGGGGTAATTTTATTTCCACACGAGTAAAGCGGTGGACGAAAGGTGAGTCTCACAGAAATGTAGAACAAAAAATAAACTAGAAAAAATCTAAGACAGACTGTGGATGTAAAAACTTATGCCTTCATTTTTTTTACAATAACTGTGACATTTAAATAGGAAAAGTCAAATTAGTTAATTATTTATGTTTTACATTTTTGTTTACAATTTTTATATATTATTTTAAGTAAGTAGTAATTATATTTAATAGTAATTAGTGACTGGGATCTACAATGGGGCTGGGCATCCGCAATCGATTTTTTCCATGTTTTACTAAGCGATCGAACAATTTGATGGATTTTGTCGGATACGAAAGTAAGTTTGATAATAATATTACATTTAGAAATGTAAATAAATAGATAGAAAAATCTTGCAGCCGTTATATGGGCACCACACAATGGACCCAGGAGAGCCTGACTTAGCAATCGAACCCGAAACGGCGCTAAACACTTCGATAAAGGTAGCTACTATCCCACCTCATGGAATTAAGTCGACAATTAAAGTGTTGGAATGCAAAAAGGCAGTAACTACAAACAGAACCGATTACTGCAGTGTCGTTATGCACAAAGGAAAACTTTGCTTCTTTTTTGCCCTTAGTAAACTTTCATGTAGGTACGCTACAAGGTTCTATATTCTCTTTCTGTCCTACCTAGAGGGGAAAGTTGTGATGCAAAATTATACAACTTGGTCCCTACCTGAGATCCGAGTGGACGATTTGATAAAGTTTACTTATATCTAATTGGTATCTAAGGTTTTATAATTAATGCCACCTTAAATAGGTTTCCATGGGCTCACTGAGAGACATCTGTTTCACACTTCAGCAATTGACTGTAAAGTGAGTTTTTCTTTCTTTCCGTTTTTTTATATAGTGGTTGCTTTTCTATGAGACACACTTTCTATGAGAGAATATGTTTTATTTATTTATTTTTGTTAATAAAGTATGTATTAGATATTAGAATAAAAAATAATGTAGGTAAACTTTTAAGAATTTATAAAGTAGGAATGTTAAGGAAACGCATGTCCTTTGCGAAAAACTATCGCGTGTTTATTATACCTATTAGGTACCTACTTACTTTTTCCACAGGGCCTCCCGTCAAATCTCGAGATTTTACCGTTTTCGCATTTTTTACCAAGTGCCGAAACTAAAGTGAATAAGCTTCACTGGAAAAGGAACCCTATTAAATGTGCACCATTGGTTCGTTGTTTCTTCATTTTTGAACTACTTAAAGTTATCCGCTACTTAATTATTTAGCCAAACCTATATACGAGTATTTAGATAGTAAGTAAGCAGGTAGTTAGCTAGCAAAACCGAACCGTAAGGAAAGAAAGGTGGCTGATTCTTCGCTATACAGGGTGATTGGTAATGCGATACATTCCTTCTAAGAGGTTAAAGTAGAGCTTATTTGCAGTCAATTAAGGCCTAATATGCTATGTCCGAAAATTGATAATTTCTGAGATATGCAACATTTAAGATTTTTTATAAAAAACCCCATTATCGAAGTTCAAAGGAATCCTTTTAGTGAAAAATTCAAAATTGAGTTTAATATTTTGTTATTTTATGGTAGCTTGATAACTAAAATTACATTTTTGATTCAAATTTGCTAAAATTAATAGTCCTTTTTTTAGAAAAAGTCAAGAAACCAAGAACAACTTTTAAAAAAAGTTAAGTTTTATGGCAATAAAAAGCGATTTTCTAAAAAAAAGTCCAAATAATGTTGCGTACAAATTACATAAATAACTTCCCTAATTCATAAGCTATTCAAAAAGGTACATTTGTCATACTAAAACTAAGTATTTGATTGACAACTCTACTTATAAAAGAAGTAACCTCTCTCTTAGAACGCCTCTACATTGTGGTTACAGCGCACTTTTGCAGTGTTTTCTTTGGTTGATGTCGCCGTTTTGCACAGGGATAATGCAAATAACATTAAAGTCTGCCGTTTTCACGCAAATTTTCTCTAGAACTGTCCCAATTATCTGAAGAAAAACTTCAAAGATAAACTCCTCACGACGATGTCGGAACGCGCTGCGTTGAAAGAGGCGGCGCGCTGTCTCAAATGCGCAGACGCACCCTGCCAGAAGTCCTGCCCCACGGTGATCGATGTCAAGAGTTTTATTACAAGCATTGCCAATAAGGTGGGTCGGGTAATCGGTAGCATGGTATCGTACGCAGAGGTTTTCATTTTTTATTTCGAATTTAAAAATATGTTCCTTTTGGATTAGGCAGGAGGCAGAGTTCAGTTACTAGTGCCTTTAAATAACCCTTAAAGTTGTTGTGATTGACATTTAACTTCATGGTAGGTCCATTTGTATATTTTCTAGACACAAAATAAGGATTTAATTTTCCTGAAATGTGTTAAGTTTACCCAAAATGCAATGAGATTGACAAAGACACTAGTTATTTTTCATATACTTAGGTATTAAAGTGTGCTAATATTGCACCTTAATTGGGTCCCAAACTATAGTTCGTAAAGTCATTACTAATCGAGTAATTTTTGTTTGCTATTGTACCGATTATTTTGTACGTGTTTTTTTCTGTTCTCTAGAACTACTATGGAGCAGCCAGGACGATATTTACCGACAACCCCATGGGCCTTTCCTGTGGCATGATATGTGCTACCAGGGAGGTCTGCGCCGGGGGATGCAACCTTCACGCAACAGAGGAAGGTCCTATCAACATTCGGGGGCTGCAGCATTTTGCGTGCAAAGTTAGTTAGAATTAAAGTAGTTTGAGGCATGCCTTGTTAAGGCATTATTACCTGCACTAAGAAATAAGTGACCACTTTCACACAAAGCATCTAATATTAATCTCACGTAGTCTTGTGTCATTTTTTTTAAATCGCATTCGTACCTACTGTAATTCTTCATCTTCTTGTCATTGTATAGGTATGCAATGCGTTTCCTATCAGGCTTTATAAAAACCACCGTACAAGGGTTTTACAGTTCCTTTGAAGAAGTAGTCACCCTACTAACTAGATTTTCCAGCTAATTACGTGTCATGGTCATGCCTTAACCAGATGTCTAAGAATTTTAATCACATTGTCTTAATCCTTGAACTGATTTCAACACAGGCATTTATGTTAATGGGTATCCCAGCGACCCTGGACCCGTGTCAGAGCCCCCTGAAAAGTGACAAGAAGATCGCAATCCTCGGCGCTGGGCCAGCCAGCCTCAGCTGTGCCACCTACCTGGCAAGACTCGGTTATAAGAATATCACCGTGTATGAGAAAGGGGAGTTCTATGGCGGGTTATGGTCAGTATTTTATGGAACTTATAAAAGTTTCAAACTTGTCAATTTTATTATATTTGTAGTTTTTGTAATAATTTGAATACTTATTAAGGTAGGCACACTAATCCAGTTGAGTTACTAAATCTACTAGTTTTTGGTATCCAACCACTAAAAATAGTATCAAATCTTTCTGACCTAACCAACCAAAATTATATTTAAGTACTTATTGATTTTTTTCCCGGAAGTTAGCTTCATCAAAACTTGTTAGCAATTTCGCAAAACTATTTCAGTGCAGCTGAAGTACCACAGTTTCGGCTTCCGTACGAAGCTGTTACTTTCGAAGTCGAGTTAGTCCAAAACCTTGGAGTCAAATTCGTTCCGAACAGAAAACTGGATGTCTGTGATTTAACCATCAAAGTAAGTGTCCATATTTCATTTCAGCCTTATTGCTAATGTAATGTAATAAGAACCCATTCTCTGTCACCTTTTACAATCGTTGATTATAATATGTTATCGTTGCAGAATCTCTTGAAAGATGGTAATGATGCGATTTTTGTCGGCATTGGTCTTCCAGAGCCGAACAGGGTTCCACTCTTCAAAGACCTTACACCGGAAATGGGTTTCTACACCAGCAGGGACTTTCTGCCGATTGTTTCGAGAGCTACTAAGCAAGGTAACCTACTAGCCAGTATTTAGGACGCCGTCACACACATTGCAACATAATTTAGTTTTTATTAAGTCATAGTTTAGGTCTGAGGTTATTTATCAGTATTTTGAAATTTCTATACCACTGCCACAGTAATATTGCTGTTGCCGCTACGTAAATGTGGAAGCACTTTACTTACCAACCTGCTTAACAACTTTTAGGCCATCGACACCGTCACTGTCTTTTAAAAAAAAATGGCTTTCTAACTTCTTCAGGGTTATGTCCCAACGCCAAGAATCCAGTACTCCCGGACCTCTACGGTGATGTGGTGATCCTGGGTGCTGGTGACACAGCCTTCGATTGTGCAACCGCCGCCTTGAGATGTGGAGCTAAACGTATCTTTATAATCTTTAGAGGCAGCTCCGCGGATGTACCGGCAGATTATGACTCGGTTTGTATTATTCTGGATTTGTAAGGTAACCTACCTTATATACCTACCTATAGGGATATAGGTAGACGTAGTATATATTACCTCGATCCCAGTGAGCAAAAACATATTTGGAGAGAGACAGAAGCAACAGACAGTGTGACATAAATAGTGATGTTTTGCCATTGAACTTAAATTAAAACTATTAACTCTAATTTTGTTTAAACCTTTCTTTCTTTAGTTAGCTATAACTAGACGTTTTTGTTACTAGTGGATTCGAGGTTTAACTGTGTTTTCTTGCTTTTTTTTTCATTGACTTTATGATTGATAGCGTAGCGTGGCCTACATATTTAGATAATCTGCTTATTATTGGTAGCTCCTAGCCGCAGTTGCTGAGAAATGCGAACTCTTGCCGTTTCTGAATCCGCTGGAGTTCTCGGTCAAAGATGGAAGGGTATGTTGCCCTAATACCTCATATTTCAACTCTTACACGTAGTAACTATTGTTTATTCCAAAATATAAGAAAATTTTATGTACAGTTTTTTCATACTTACCATTTCATTGCAGATTGATGGCATTAATATGTGTCGTGCAGAACAGTTATTAGACGGTTCTTGGGTCTTACACAAAAGTGAAGTCATGAAGTACAGAGCTGACTTTGTTATCGCCGCATTTGGTTCTAAAATTAATGATAAAAATGGTAAACCCTTTGCTGCTTTAACCGGATTCCTTCGAACTGGATATAATATGAACTACACTTATTTTTAGTCATAAGTGCATTAGAAGGCGTTAAGCTTAATGAATGGAATCAAGTTGAAGTCAACCCTAAAACGATGCAGAGCGTCAACAACCCTAAAGTATTTGCTGGTGGTGATATCACTGGCATCTCTTTCAATGTTGTCCAAGCTACTAACGATGGTAAAGTTGCAGCATGGTACATGCACTGCCAAATGCAGGTTTGTTCATGAACTATGTCATTTTTACTACGAATTGCTGGTACCTACGTCGTTTTGAACAACTGCATTCTATCATCAGGGAAAAGCTTAATATTTTTTTTCTGCATTTTATTTTATCACCATCTTTACAGGGACTACCGTTTACTTCTCCTGCGCAATTACCCAAGTTCCACACTCCCATTGATGATGTGGATCTGAGGATTAATGTTTGTGGCATAAAATTTGAGAACCCATTCGGACTGGCCAGCTCTCCAGCTGTGCATGGATGTAAAATGATAAAAAGAGCCTTCCAATTGGGATGGGCTTTTGCTGTTACCAAGTCGTTTTCACTAGACAAGGTACGACTTTTACAAGAAGCTCGAAGAAACGTTACGATATTTATCAGTTATCGCTGAAATAACATTTGCAAATAAGTTGCAAGTATCACTAACGAGTTAAACTTAGATGTTACTTTGTTGGGTAATTGTAAAAAGTCATAAGACTCCTTCGGTTTGTAAACTAAACAGCAAAGTTTCATTATGTTTAGTATTTTATCTATATTCGACAGGACCAAGTTACAAATGTATCACCAAGAATAGTTCGAGGAGTGACTTCAGGCGAGCATTACGGTCCGGGACAAGGCTCATTTTCTACTATAGAACAAATATCCGAAAAGTGTGCTGCATACTGGTGCAAAGGCATACGAGAATTAAAGACCGAGTTCCCAACTAAGGTTTGTTACCTACTTACTCTTTTGGTGGACGTAATAGTAAGAGATTGTAAAAGCAATATTTGCAGGTGATCATAGCGTCGATAATGTGCTCATACGATAAGAATGATTGGACTGAGCTGTCTCAGGAAGCGAGCAAGTCTGGAGCGGATGCCTTGGAATTAAACCTAACCTCTCCGGTGGATGATTCAGGACAAACTATTGGTCAGGTACAGGGCTGCGATATATTATTATTATTATGCATAGTTTGATGAGTTATATTGCGCTTCGAGGGCGTCTTCGGAGTAGTTTACCTATACGTCAAACTAGTTGAGGCAAAGGCAGCCTTCTTAATGAAATCTTGGCTCTGGTAAGTTGATTTTTAACATACAACCAATCTTCAGAATGATACAGTAATAAATACCTAAGATACATTTTTACAAGTTTAGGAAGCAAGGTTTTAGATCAGACTGGCTACCACGCACCTTCCTTATTTATCACGGTTTAGGATTACCCTACCTACTAAACATACCTTTATTGTTTAAATCCTTCAAGAATCCGGAGCTGACGAAATGTGTTGTAAATTGGGTGAAAGAAGCCGTGAAAATTCCAGTGTTCGTGAAACTGACTCCCACAATCACGGATATAGTGGCTGTCGCCACGGCTGCTCGTGACGGTGGCGCGGATGGAGTCAGCGCCATTAACGCGGTGTCCGGTCTTATGGAGATTAAACCTGATGGCACCGCGACGCTGGCTGTTGGTACGGTTTCAACATATAGCTACAGTTTGTTCGCGTAAAGAAAATAGTGACAGATACAGTATAAGGGTGTATTCACAGAGGAGTAAAAGTACAAAAGAAAAATAATAATTTTATAAACAGTATTTTCGGACAAACCGCATGCACTAGCTGTTTCTATGACTATGCTCTCCACAGTTGCATTTAAATCACACAATTTAAATTACTTATAAACATTGTAAATTATGTGTCTCTCTCCACTATGGATTATTGATCCACTTTTATTCTTTGGAATTGGTGAAATATTCATTTTCAAAATTTATTGTTAGACGAGTCACGCAAAATACTCAACCGTTTTGTTCGAAGGTCAGACTTCAAATGGTCACTGTGAACTCGACTTTTTAATTTCTAGCATTTTAATTGGCTGGGGGGCGTGGCCAGTTCGGCGGTCAATGACGACTCACTATTTTCTTAACGCGAATGGACCATAGTTAACTGCGAAAACTTCATACGGGTGCAATGTTTTTTGACACGATCATAATTACAGAATTTGGTCCATACTATTAGCACTCTAGGACACATCTTCCTTAAGAATCCTGGTGTAAAGGATGACTAAACGGGCTTACCTTAGCTGTGGAATCAAATATGGTTTAAAGCTTTTATCCAACATGATACTGTTTCTTCAGGTACAGAAAAATTTACGTCCTTCAGCGGTGTGTGTGGTAACGCAGTGCGACCAATTGCTTTGAAAGCTGTCGCCGCCATTGCCCAGAATATACCTGACTTCCCTATCTTGGCGATTGGTGGTATAGATTCGGCTGATGTGGCGATGCAATTCATTATGTGTGGAGCTTCACTCGTTCAAGTAAGTTTGTGAATTGGCTCCAATTAATAGATAGTAAGGTCAGTAAACATACCAACTGCTGACACTGCTTGGTAAAAGTTGGTTTAAGGGAAAGAAAGTAAGCCTATTACTTAGTTGGCCGTTAATATATAAGATCAAACCAAATATAACCATTTTTTACATAGATATTTTTTCTGTTACACCTACTTAGTTTCAGTTATTTTTTACGACGACCTCTATGGTTCAGCGGTATATAAACTGGACTGTTAAGCGGATGGTTTTAGGTTCAATCCACGGATCGGTCCAATTTCCTTAAAATGTTTTTCGAAATTAGTCTTGTCTTGGTGTAACTATGTTCTCCTCTAGTCGGCTAGTCCACTGTGTGTTACCTTTAGGTATATATAGTATTGCGCTTAATTAAGGGCCACATGATTGGTGTGTTTGTCTGGAGATTTATTATTATCATTTCAAAACAGGTTTGCAGCGCTGTTCAAAACCAAGATTGCACAGTCATAGATGACTACATAACGGGGTTGAAGGCTCTTTTGTATCTTCAATCGATAAGGCTGGAAGGGTGGCAGGGACAGTCGCCACCTACGTTTAAACATCAAAGGGGGAAACCAGTAGAATCCACATGTGATGAAGATAATACGGTAAATTACTTTCTTCAAATTTTACAAGTTTATTTCATGCTTTCAATTGGGTCATTAATTAAACCAGGAAATCTAAGTTCAGGATAACAAATTAGAGCGCAATGATATTGGCAAATGTAGAACTGTTTATTATTGTCCCTTTCCATTCACAGGTCTTTCTGAGTAGGTAGGTACTTTCCCTTGCATTTATTTAAGCATTCCCGTTCAAGTCAATCTACCATATATAGGTATATTTTTCGAGGCCCATACCAGAACTTTATTATATATTTTGATTTTCTAATCTAATCTAACCTAATTTTCTAGCCACTGCCACATTTCGGACCTTATAACCCTAAACGAAAAATACTTGAACATGAAAAAAGGCTAAAAACGGACATATTAGAAGACAACAAGGCACTCAGTTACACGAGGCCCATTCCGAAGGATCCAACTAAAGTTAAATTAACAGACAGCATAGGAAAGGCATTACCCAGAATAACACCGTTTAAATGTTTGGATAACAAACAACAAGTTGTGGCTTGTATAGACTTGGTGAGTAACTTTAAATAGGTGATACATATTAATAAAACTAGGGGCAGTCGCTAAGTAGGTAAGAAAAGGTAGAAACTACGGGCGTCTAGACTTTTTGTTTTTTAAAGCCTTATAGCCTAAGAGCCTTTATAGTCTATTCGCGTTAAGAAAATAGTGACAACTACAGGATAAGGGTGTATTCACAGTGGAGTAAAAGTACGAAAGTAAATAATAATTTTATAAACAGTATTTTCGGACATGCCGCATGCACTTGCTGTTTCTATGACTATGCTCTCCACAGTTGCATTTAAATCACACAATTTAAAGTACTTATAAACATTGTAAATTATGTGTCTCTCTCCACTATGGATTATTGATCCACTTTTATTCTTTGAAATTGGTGAAGTATTCATTTTTTCAAAATTTATCGATAGACAAGTCACGCAAAATCCACAACCGTTTTCTTCGAAGGTCAGACTTCAACTAGTCACTGTGAACTCGACTTTTTAATATTATATATACTATTTTCTTAACGCGAATAGACTATAATCATTTTGTTTTTATGCGTGTTTAGCGTTTAACAACAAGTAATGAAGGTACCTACTAAAACTCTTTCTGTTTTTAAGTAGTGTGTGCTTTACAATGTAATGGAAACTAAGGTACCTAAGTTATCAAAAGTAGATGAATAGTAACTAAGAAATCTCAGAATTTTTAAATAAAAACACTTTTTACACTTCATATAAAAAAGGTAAATTAAACGTTAGAAGTAGGTAATAAAAACAACAAAGAAACAATACGTACTATGTTTTTTTTATTTATGTTTCGTGGTAGCGTTAATTTCCTGCCAACGAAATAATTACAAAGGTCTTATATTTCGTAGACTCAAACTATGTACCTATACCTACGACACTGCGAAATTGTAATACATATAAGTAGAAGAGCTAGGTACAATAAAAAGAAATGTAGGTAATATTTCCTAGAGGAAGAGATCGTACTTAGTCATGAGACAATCAAATTCTTAAACCGGTCAAACAGCGAATAAACTTAACGGAAACACCAAAATAATGATAATCATACTAGTTACTGGGAACTCAAAAGTGTAGAGTTTACACTTAAGCTCGGTATAACCATTGAGACTCCATCCATATTATATTCCCGCGTGAAGTCGCGAACTATTTGACGCAATCGCCGTAAGAATGGACGTGAGGGTAGGAAATATCCATCTCAGTACAGAACTAGTTACTTTTACCGTTCTCTCCGTTTAATCACTATCTTTACCTTGGTCCTCCGCTGTTTTTAATGTCGCTTCGTTTCAGATTAATAACGTTTTTGTACGCGACTGTACCTACATCAAGATTTCAAATAACTAAGCCTTGGTAGGTAATCCTCGTCAGGGTTTTTATCCCTGAATTCATTTATCGACTATTTCCGAGATTTGGTATGTCGTTGTGAATAAACCAGATAATTTTTTGGAACCTAAACGTTCAAGCAATCCTCTCCAACCAGTCAGTAGCTATAACGCCGAAACAATAATACGAGATTTTTTTTACACTGTAACTATTACTAAGTGGCAGTTTTTTAGCATTTTCGAAATTCCATTTCATTGAAAGTTCTAATTTGAGGATAACAGCATGAAGCACATACAAAGATGGATTAATGTAGACTGTACCTACCTATCTAGGATAATAAACTAAAACAAAACGTATAAGTACTAACAAAAGATTTTCTTTTCAGGATCTATGTATAAATTGTGGAAAATGTTACATGGCTTGCTACGATTCAGGGTATCAAGCCGTATTGTAAGTTCTATTATAATTAAACTTTCTAAGAGCATTATACACGGTGTAGCTGCATATAATGGGTCCATGGCTTTTCGGACACCTTGGCCAAATTGTGGATTTTCAATTTTAATATTATTTTTTACCAAGGTGTCCCGAGTTTTTTGTGTCCGAAAAGTGATCGACCACATAAAATATCTGTTTTTAATTTTAATTAACGGTTCCAGATTTGATGATAAAAAACATTTTCCTAGTGTGACTAAAGATTGTACTGGTTGTGGACTTTGTGTGGCTGTTTGTCCCATAATAGATTGTATAACGTAAGTATATCTATCTACTAGCATGTATGCCTTCTACACGTGTTGATAGTCCAGCCATTGTCTAATTTTAGAATCAGTACCTACACACAATCCTCAGTATTTGTAATTAATTTTGCGCTGTAAGCGCAACTACGTTAAGTGGACTTAATTAAATGCTTATTAGTAGGTACCCATCTCTGTATTTTATTTCAGATTGATACCAAAAACAATTCCACATATAATTGACAGAGGACAAGCATGTCAGGAACACCCCAAACCGCCTACTAGTGGAGCGTGTTAATAAAAATGCCATACTTATTTATAAAAATATACTATTTATATAAAAACAAGTTTACAAAATAGTTTTGGCTTAATTTCCTTGATCCTTACATTTTAAGTTAAATAATAGTCTTCATCAACTTTTTAATATTACGATTAGATGTATCCCAGGAGTATACCCATGAGCTTGTCACATTTACTGATAATGTTAATGCTGATAACGGCTTCGGACAATCATAATGGCTTTTGTTAATAATGTGGGTGTGAAGTTTCCCTTTACGTTTATCACTCAGCTTTTGGCAGATAAAACATTCAAACTTTTCAACAGTTTTTAATGCATCAAACTGATAATCTCTTGCTTTAATTTCATTTAACAGTTTATGGTTACTTATTATCTGCTGTGTCTTATGTTCTAGATACTGTTCATACAGATGATCGTTTTTGAGTAGTTTGTATATTTGTTCACTCATTGCTTTAGGCGTTGGGAAGTCTTTTAAAAGTAATGCAGATTTTTTGTTTGGTAACCAATCTTCAATCTTCGGTGATCCAAAGTATATTGGTACGGAGCCTACTTTAATGGCTCTCCAGAGTTTTTCGGTGACGTAGTCAGTGCAAACACCATTTTCAATTGCAATAACAAACTTATACTTAGCAACAAAATGTAAAAACTCACTTTCATCAAGATTGTTTAGGTAATCATCTTTAAATTTATTTGGAAGCTGTTTATTGTTTAGACATCTTCCATAGGAATCAATATTAATGTACTTCATTAGTTCTTTTACATAAATATCCCGTTGAGTTGAAGTTTCACAATCAGTCTGCAAGTACAGGACTGGAGCTATATCTTTTAAATATAAACTCTTTTGTGATGTATCTATATAAAACTCATTTGTAGTAATATCATGCAATGAGTTTAAATATTGCAATGGAAAGGGCACATCACTGTGTCTACTAAAAGTAGAAGAAAAGTTGAACAAGCTCAGTATTTCTGTGTGCATCAACTCTTCTACATTTCGTGGAGATTCCTCATGAAATAGACCCCATAAAATATTGTTGGGGTACCTTGGAAGCGGCAATTTATCAAAACTAATATTACTTCCATAAAACAAGTACGCGCCAACTTTTTCTGCATCGGGATTTTGCGTGCTGAGTACTTGACATTGCAGATCACTTGAACAATGTCTAACTTCTGAAGTTCCAGGAAAAGAAAGTGTCCACCAAACTATAAGGTCGGTAGGTTCACTGTTCGTCGAACTATCTCTGTAACACCAAATTAAGATAAACACCGCAACGGTTAGTAGGATTTTTAACAACTGAGACAAAGTTATGTGCATCAGTTTCTGTATTATTTTCCAAATATTCGCTGAGCAAAACATGTCGTCCATAAAATAAACAACTTATTTTAATAAGTTTAACATTTTTCAGGTTTATAAAAAATATATTAGGAAGAGTTAATGTACAAAAAATAGTGATGGTCACATCGCAATCGCAGTGGGTAAACTTTTGTTATGAATGAAAACAAACTTTTTGACAGAAGATTACAAAATGATGAACAATCGTGACAATGACAAGGCAAGCGACAAACCTTGCGTTCCGTAAATCGCTTACAGTACTGGGAACTCTCTAATCGCTTACAACCGTTCCGATTTACTTTTAGCGCGATATTGACAGTTATTGCGTAAATTTAAGTTTTGACAGCGCTTACGCCGACCATACTCCAAAGTGTTGGTTCTCTGAGCGCAATGTTTATGACGTCATCGTTCTCACCCATGGTCGACAATGGACGCGCTCTCGCTTCATCTCGCTTTAATCTATTTGCGGAACGCAGGGAAAAAAAACAGACTGCAGTGCTTATAAGCCGTAAGTATTTTTTCATGGCAATCTAAGCTTTTAATATTTTTTTTGCCTTTGGTACAGGTTACCTTTTATTTCTAATATTTAAACTATTTCATAGGTTATTTAGCTTTGTTATTAGTGTTTGAAATAATTTTTACTTTCATTCACATTCTAATTATATTCTATTTTAACAAAAAATATGAAAGGGAGGGCAACACCAAACTTTTGTTTTTTTTATTCGAAATGAGTGAAAATGGTAAAGTTATGTTTTTCTGAGTTTTAATTTAAGTATTTTGTGATAAATTGCCCTGAGATGTTACTATAACCAATAATATGGATGCTTCTATGGAAGAAGATGACCCTGTGGTTCAAGAGGTAAGTTTAAAGCCTCTAAAACATAATATAACGTGGTCAATATATGTATAGGTTATGTTGATGCTTCAAAAGTGGCATGTTTTTTATCAAATACATTCTTTCAGATACCCGTGTATCTATCCCAGGCGTTGGCAAAGAATCTTTACATTTATCAGTATCCTGTGCGGCCAGCTAATAGAGACTGGAAAGACTTATCTGTATCAAATGCGTCCATCAAGCCAAAAAATCAGATGGTTCGGCTAGAAGTCTCCCTGGATACTTATAACGATAAATACTGCCCATCCAAGGGAGAACAAATTGCTCTTAACACTGATGGTTCCCAGGTAAACATCTATACTGCTTTAATAATGATGTATTGAACTTTCCATATGGCGTATTATATTCGCCTTTTCGAGCGAGAAAAAAAAACAAATGAATGATTTATACTTCAGGATCGATATATTAGAGATAAGGAAAAGGAGCGATCTCTGTATTTTCGTCATGGGATGATGGACAAGATGGTGTATGAAAGCAACCGGCCCTGTGTTGAAACACAACATTATGCGGTAGCTATTCTGCAGGATAAGGAACTACATGTTACTCCTATACAAGGTAAAGGATTCATTTTACTGGTACTTCATAAATTTCAAATTAAAAACAATAAAATCTGTATTGAGTATCACATCACAACTAAAATTGATCTTAACTCACTATGAAAACATTGAACAATGTATGAATTCATATAAAGGTAAATAACATTTATTAAATTTCAATTGGTTGTTTTTTTATTGCTGAAACCAAGAGCTAGAAATACATTTAATCTAAAAAATATTGATTTTTTAACTGAAAGTTGGGTGTACTTTAGGTTTTGTTACAAATCAATAAAACATTGTTTTATTTGTTTCTAGGGGTAGTGCAATTAAAACCTTCCTACTCATATTTTGATAAGCAAGATAAAAGAAAACATGACAAAAACAAAGCGGACAATTCTGATGAAGAGGAGCCTGAAGCCCAACAGGTAAATAAATGTAATCAATGTCTACTTTTCTCTACCTACATAGTTTGAATAAAGCCACCATAGCTTAAAATAACATTTTAATTTAACTTTATGGTACTTATTTAAAAATGTTACTAAAATTTCATTCTATCATTTTGGGTTAGTATTTACAATTTGATATCTGTTTTTTTATACATATTTTTGTAGGCTGAAAATGTATATGCTACAGCCAGGGTATACCTTTAGGTGCAATTACTTAAAATGTGATGTAATATAATTAGTCTAGCACAGTAAATAAACTGAAGATTTTCTGGGTCTTAATTTCTAGGTGACTGTGAAATTCGCGCGGCAAGAAACGGAAGTGGCCAAAAAAGCGCGTGAGAAATCTTACGAGACAATATCACAAAGAGTATCGGAGGAGCCATGGTACGATGGCCTGTGGAAGCACTCTGATTCTGACTATGCAGAAGTAAGTGAACTTAGCTTAATAATCCATAGCATAATATTTTAAAAACAATAAAAGCAGCACAGTTTGTATGGCGGTAACTTAGAATACGAAATAACAATTTTGCCGATAGTAAGTAGTAATACCTTTCTCTAAAGACATATAACTACAGTTTCCTGTTAAAGTATACCAACTAACTTAAGCATGCTAAAAACGAGACTAAAAAATAAAAATAGATTTGAATCCAGATTTAAGAGTTATGAAGACAAATGGCGTTATTCATAAATATTTTAAATCACAGTAGGCAGGTACTGCACTAATACACCCTTATTACACGGTGCTACAATAGAACCCAAAATAGTCTTTCTGAGGAACAAAGTTTTAACCTACTGAATATAACACCGTTAACTATCTATATATTAGTTGGAGCGTCTCAAGCTCTTCAGCCAGACCACATCAGAAGGTCCTTCGCTGACCCTCCCCGGCAGTGAGTATGTGAGGTCGTTGGTGCCTCCACCTCCGGAAGATGCGGAGCAACCAGCGGATAAACTGACGATACAACAGCAGATTAAGAACGCTCTAGTCAATGGTGAGTACTCATAAAATACATATGAGTTGATTATAAACATATTTTTTACTTTAAAGACATTAGTAATGGAACCAAAAGAAAAGAAACATTTTGAATAAAAGGTTTGCCAAACACTTGGATCAATCTTTCAATATTATTTAAAAAAACGCAACTCATTTGCTTAGTAAGGTGATGAAGTAATATAAACAGGGTAATTAAAGTTAATATCAACCTTTTTGTTACGTCTAATACGAAAACGAAAAAGCCATAAGTCGATTCAGAAATCATTTGTTGATTAAAACAGACTTGTAAAGTTATTTTTTGGTAATCACTATTTTTTGGCATTCTTACCAAAACCATGGGGTCTCATTCCGAAGAAAGGAATCGATAGTTTCTAAAATGCACAAAAGATGGCGCTACAAGTATCGATTGAAATATAAGCATTTTGAAAAATGAATAAGATGAAAATTTTCCTTCAAAATATGGTAAATTTTATTTGTTTGGTGTTCAAGTAGCTAAAATCTATCTAAATAACATAATTCTAAGTTAAAATTTAAAAAAACTTAATTTCATAACAAAATCAAGTTTTGTAATGGCGTTCATAGATGTCGCCTTGTACTTCGGTATTTCGGTATATTCTGTTTATTAAAATATTACTCATATATTTATTTTATTTTTATTTATATTGATAGGCTAGGTATTAATGATTGGTATTAGAAACATTCTAGAATAAATACAATTGATTGTTTTATGCCACTTGTTGCTTAACAAAGGAGACCATTCATTCCATATAAACTTGGGCCCAAAACAAAAAGCGCCGGCCAGCAAAAGAAGGAGGTTTCAAATGTAAGACCACATCAATCTGATTATTTCATTGTATGAAACTAACATGCATTTGTAAACATTCTTTTGTCATCTTATTCACGGATCATAAACAACATATTTTCCTACTTTAAACGGGTTTTCTTCGGTTCAAATTAAAATATAAACAGACTAAATCCTATTAAATAAGGTTTTTATTGATAATTTCATCATTTAACCTTTTTAATGCCTTAGTCTCCTATCTAGACAAACTCGTTCGGCGCCAAAGTCTCCCATTAAGAATTAAATGTGTTTAAAAACAGTTTCTGGTATATTTTGTACTATCGGAAATATGAAAGCTGCTTGCGAAATACGAGTATAAAAATAAGTCTCTTTGAGCTATAAGACCTCAGAAATATTGAAATAAAATACATGGATTTTTATCTAAGCAAATACCTAGTCCGTCACGCCAAAGTCTTCTATTTGAGACCGCTAGTGCTGTACCGCGAAAGGCTAAGTTTTGTAATTATTCAAAATTCTACGGAAAAGTGTCATTTTATTTAATTATTATTGCTATTTCAATATAACAACTTGTTAGAAATTTAACACTGTCATGAGAGACATACATAAACGTAAATATCAATAAATAAACGTCATATAAAAACTGCAATATGTTGACTCCGGCGCAGCACACTTCCTTGACGCCGTCGTCTCAAATAGAAGACCGCCTGATGACGACACAAGCATAGTGTTCTAGAAGTAGTGCAGTGAACTGCAGTCTATCATGAGGATTGTATAGAACTTCTAAGGATTTTAGAAGGCGTCGATGGCGACGATGAGTTCTCGGAATCTAAATTGGTCCTTGTAAAAAATATTTAGAGGTTGTGTGCGAATTTCTTGATAATTTAAACTTTTATTACCTACGGTCGCAAAAGTCCATACAGAGTGTAAGGTCTATGCAGGACAGAACTGCTTGCATACAAATTACACACACATAGACATTATTTTCAACCTTAACGTAAAAGAGTTAAGCCACATTTTTAATAATATTAGTCGATTTGCGAGTAAAACTATAAAACAAGTTAAACATTTCTTACAAACGTCACAATTTGAGGGTAAAACGAAAATATCCAAAATCATACCTACAATGATTGAATTATTTGCTTTACGCTTTGTCGTTGCTGGTTTGCTAGCTATTAAATAAAAGTTCGTAAATCATTTTTCAATAACAATGTATATTTTAATGTTTGGCTAGCTTCAATTTTCTTTTCCTTACGAAAACGAATACTTCAGCTATAACTAACCTTAAAAAGTTAAATAAGTGTAAAAATATATTAGAATTAGTTTGAAATAAAATTATCTTTTGGAATCAATATATTTGTAAACAAGTCTAAAATAAGCTTATTATTTTATAAAGAATATTGTTTTTTATCTACTTTTTTACTACCTTACCTTCTATATTTATTCACTCTCATTTAGTAAGTTAGTATTTCTTTCTATACGACTTAAAAAGCAAAATAAATAAAACTGCAACTGAACTTAAGACTATCAGATGAAGGTTGAGTATTATTCGTAACAACTACGAGATCAATGTTGTCGGTTAGACAACCTACACAGGTAGATCCGAAAAAAACATCATCGTATTTAGGAAAATGTTTTAACAACCATAATAGTTCACAAAAATATATTGAGCTTTAAGACTGGGACATTAAGGTTGATATTAAGAAGTAGTAGTCAAATATTAGTTTATTTATGTCAGTGTGTGTGTAAAAGCGACCACTGGATGCGATATTGTTTGGCAATTCTGTAAAGACTTTTGCAACTTACTGTACCTACCTAATAAAAAAATACCTACATTTTGGTCGACGATTATTTTGATCAATATTGTAGTAAAAATAACACACTGATTCCTTGCAGCTTTTGCAATCATTAATAATTTCGCTAATAACCTAGGCAGGTATTTATCTAGTACCTATCTAGTTAACAAGAAAAACAAGATCACTCTAAAGATGTTTAAGTAGCACCTCAAACAGTGTTTGGATATTCTTTATAATTTAAAGATATCTAGCTCTTAACTACCTTCCAGTAAGAATGTTAGTAAGTACACATAGGCATTATAAATGCGAAAATATGTGAGAAGGTGACAGGTATGCATGTATGTGTGTTTGTTAATATTTTTCACAAAAACTTGGTGCAGAACGAATTTGGATAAAAAAAAGGGACCGACATAACTAAGTACGTATTTTGTATTCTAGAATATTACATACATACATACCTACCTGGGCTTTTATTCATAACTACGAATTAATTAATGATTGTTCTATTATTTACACTCTTCAATGGTTTGTAATGCGTAAAATAAAATGTACTTAAGTAACTTAAAACACGCTAGCTATTTTATTTCGAATGGCTTAAAAAATCGTTCACTAAATTTAAGCGAAAGGTAGGTAGCTAGGTGCTTTATTAAAAATCTATTCGAAAAAAATACCCATAATAATGGTAGAAACGGCATTAAAATCCTTTACAGAGGAATTAGTAAAATATTGTTATTGGTAAAGTCTTAATACCAACCTTCCTCGTTATTCCAAAGATTATTAAGCAATATATTCATATTTAAATATATATAATTATATAACAAAATTAAGAGAGTAACTATTCATAATCTTCCGTCCTGGACATAACTTGGCTTACTTCAGAGTACCTATCTAAAAAGTTTTTAATCGATTGTTAAAAAGAAATCGATTTATAATTTGATACATTAAGTGCAACTCTAGTACATCTTTATGGAAAGGTAAAAAAGGAGGGCTTGCTGCGCCGTGGTCTTTCAGTCAAGACCATGACATCATCTCTATAAAAAATAGTGTTGTGTGTTACCAGATTTAATTTTCAATATTTTTTTATTTAGGTACTAAGTACATACATACAAAGAGTCGAGCATGACACAAGATTAAATAAAACACCCCAGATTATCAGTATTCATTTATTCCTTAAAAAACAGAAAAAACAGGTCGCCGCGTGTTATTAATTTAATTACTTTTAGCAGTACTATACTTTTCGTAGGATTTTTTGTTGATTTTGAGCCGTGGCGTGGAGGACACGGGAATGCGATTATGGTTGGGCGTGCAAATAGTTAATGCTCTTTGTCCTTATTAAAATGTTATCCTAGCGTACAGCTGGAGGTCTTCTTGCGACAGTTTCTTGTCTTGCGTAAGTAGGTATGTGATTAAGCAGATAAAGACCATCACATGTGAGCAGAACTCTTGTAGGTAATCCCCTTCTTCTTCTTCTATCGTGTCAAGTAGTACTTGATGTTTTAAGTTGGACATATTTTATAGGCCTAGCCCTTTATCACCACAAGCACATTGCCAAGCCAAGCCTTAAAACATATACCTACATAATAATATTACCATCACTTAAATTAATACGAGCAAATTAATGCAATGATATGCCTACTTCAAAGTTTAAGATATGTTATGAGTAATAAATAAATAAAGAGCAATTAACTCTTACTATTTAATACGTAAGTAATAAATTGATTTGGCACCGACTATAAACCTATTAGTAAATAGCATATTAGTAAATAATAGGCAGTATTTAAATTATATTAAATGTTAATTATTTTCAACATTTTAGTTTTGAAGTCGGTTGTTTTTAACTTATTTATTTTTAAAATACTTACATTGTATATCAGCGCCATCTATTAAAAGTACCTACTAATAGACATTTCGACCCAAATGAACGCACCGGCGTGCTAACGACATCTACAGAATGCAAGACGAAATAAAAATAAAAAGGATGAAATGAATGGTTAAGCGTGGCCGTTTTCTTTGTATGGGATGAGGCATCTGTACGTTAGTATTATTATATCTGTGCCCAAACAGAGTTAGGGCGGGTTGTATCAAACAGTTGGTTAACGTATCATACGTACGTAACTTTTTGACGATTACATCAGATGTTTAACGTACGTCAAATACAAAGCGTTGTTTCGTCACAAAAAAATGGTTCGTCAATGTTATTCGAGTTGACATTAAAAAGTAAATCATTACTATCATTTAAAATCACAGATCACCCCCTAATAGATTCCGCATTAGAGGCGACGACCTATGTTTCGCCACTATGTGATTTAGAACATAGTGCAAGCCACGCCTACATTTTTGGATTTAGTCATGACCAACCGTCAGACACCTACGCATCCGTGTCACTCCGTATTTGTGCATAGAAAATTTGTTTTTGTGGAGTTCAACTTGCGTTGGTTTATTTATTGTTAACAAACAAAGGATATCTCCTTCTATCAGTACCAATATATATACGGTCATCTCATTTTCTTAAAGTAACACGAATTTACCCGAGTAATATTAGAGTTTGAAAGTTATACATCAACGCTGTCGATGTATCGATATTTTTCGTAAAAAGAGGTTGCTTAACTTTTAACCAAATTTTAAACTAGATATCGTGTAGTACCTACCCTCTAATTAGGTAAAAAATATTTACTTTGAATCTAACATTTATAAATTAGAAAGGAAACTCACGCAAACTTAGGCCAAAAAGTAAAATTGCGGAAATTGTAGATTTCAAACATAAAGTGTAAAAATAAAGAATTACATTTGTAAAAAACTCATTAAGAGATAAACAAAATATTATCTAGGTTAGACAAAAAACAATCTAATGCCTACTTAAAAAGGCTTCAAAATGTTATAATAGCTTTAGTACTTGTCCCACAGTTTTGGTACCATAGCAATAATTGATAGTTATGAATATAATTTCTAGTTGTGCGAAAATATTTTTTTGTTGGTCGGTACTTTTCTGATTTGGGCACAACATTAATAGTCTCATTTATTATAATAAAAAAATGAAGGCTAATCAACCAGGTAAATGTAAATCTGTCGATATTTTAATTAAACGATATTTATAATTTATCGATACTTTTATCGAATACTTACATCACTATTTTATCACTATTTGACGGGTGCATCTTAGAACGTTTTTGAATTAGCCAATCAGAATGTCATTACTTCCTCCCCCGCTCTTCAACTTTTGGTGACCCTGATACAACGTAAATGTTCGAACATGCGGAATCTATTAGGGGTGATCTGTGTTTAAAATATATGAAAATAAACAGAATCCATAGGTATTGATAAAAGCTTTTCATCAAAGATGTCCTGGGTGGATGGCCGGTCAACGTAATAGTTAATTTTTAACGTCCGTTAAAGGCTGACATTGGTGAAACAACCCGTTAACTAGCTTGACAGGTGGTTAACGCCATTTTTAACGTTGACAGACACGTAAAGTAGTTGTGATACAACCCGCCCTTAATGATCATCCGAATTGATTATTCTCTTTATTTTTATTTTTTCCGCCAATGGTTCAGTTACATATTGTGCCAATGACAAGTGATGTAAGTATATTAGTTTTAACCGTTCTACATTCCCGGCAGCCAAACTCCTCTCGTTCTCGGAGCTGCGTCCGCTCATCCTCACTTCCGGCCGCGTTGTTTCTTCCTCCACATTGCTATCCACACTGCCGTCGGCCGCGTGCCTCGTGCGCGGGTTGTGGACCGTGCGCTCGCAGGACCTGTACACGAGCGCGCAGCCGCTGCCCGCCGGCGTCATGTGCGCCGCCAGGGACCACGTGGTGAGTGTCACACAGCCCAAGGTTGTACGAGTGTGTCGTGCGTGAATTATGGACCGTGCGCTCGCAGGGCTTGTGCGTTATGTGCGCCGCCAGGGACCACGTGGTGAGTGTCTCACAGCCTAAGGTTGTACGAGTGTGTCGTGCGTGAATTATGGACCGTGCGCTCGCAGGGCTTGTACGTCATGTGCGCCGCCAGGGACCACGTGGTGAGTGTCACACAGCCTAAGGTTGTACGAGTGTGTCGTGCGTGAATTATGGACCGTGCGCTCGCAGGGCTTGTACGTCATGTGCGCCGCCAGGGACCACGTGGTGAGTGTCACACAGCCTAAGGTTGTACGAGTGTGTCGTGCGTGAATTATGGACCGTGCGCTCGCAGGGCTTGTACGTCATGTGCGCCGCCAGGGACCACGTGGTGAGTGTCACGGCCGGGGGGGTTGTACGCGGGCCTCGTGCGCGGGTTGTGGACCGTGCGCTTGCAGGACTTGTAGGTACACCGAGAGTATTTGTAGGTATTGGATGTGTTATTTCCTTAGCAGTTTTATACTAAGCGTATTTTTATGTTTCTCATTTTGACTAGTTCATTAATTTTACTATTGAAATGGTTAAAGATTTATAAGTACGGGCCAATTTTAATAATTACAGCAGATTATTAGCAGATAATTTTGTTATTGTATTTTTATAATTAAATTTTTGTTTCGACTTTCATGTTACAAGTCCCTAATATCCTTTTCCATCTTTCAGCTATACCTCTTCACGCAACACCCATACGTCGACCGTCGGAAAGTATCTGCCGCGGTGCGTTTGCCGCCCGCCGAAGTGCTCAGCATCCTGCAATCCGTCTCCAAATACAACCCAAAAACAGGCTGGGAGCTGCTCCTCCCACCAGACACGGCCTTCGAAGCCAAACACCCGGAACTAGTGCAACGACAAAACTTCTACTGGGAGGCACAACAGCGACACTTTAACGAGCTGTTAATCGGTGAAACAGTTCCCAAACGACAACGGAAGAAGTCTCAACGCGAATCAGTGAGCTCTGATACTATCATGAGCCCGAAGCCACGGTGTAATAGTGTTAGTGAGGAAGACAGTGAACGGAAACGACCGAAAAACAAGTCGAGTAGTGGCGTGGGGAAACGAACTAGAAATGTGAGCTCCAGCAGTGTTCAGGACGTTTGACCGAGTGCGGTAGATAGGTTATCAAATTGTAGGACTTTTTGTATTTTGTAAGTGAAGCCGTATTTATTCGTGGTACTATTGGTACTGGAAAATGCAGTTTGTGTTGTCGGTCTGATTTTGAACTTTAATGATGTCGTAGCGAAGAAATGTCAATCCTACTAATATTATAAATGTGAATGTTAGATTTTTAATATTTCGATGTTTAATACACACATAGTCTACCATATAAACTAAAGTAACAGAGCAGATGCGTTTTACCTCTAGAAATTATAATGAGAAAAAGAGAAAAGTCATTGTATGAATGATTATAAAATTAAGCAGTTTAGAATGATATGACATTAAATAGCTGCGATGTCTTTGAAGTACTTACATGAATAACCCCCTGATATTTGCAAAATGTGTAAATTAAAATTGTAAGCTGGACTTTTTTACAACTGCATTTAAGATTAACAAGAAATTATATGCATATTTGGACTTTATACTGTTATTCAATTTGTAAAATTATGTGTATTTATATTGCATTATAAATATAAAATTGCAAGTTAAACTCTTCGGGATGATGAAAGTTAGTCTTTTCTAAAAAGAAATCAATACTTGACTGCAGTTTTTATTAATTATAAAAAATAAAAGAGAAGTGTTAAATGGATCTTATCTGTTTTATTTGGTGCAATTAGGTACAGTAGTTATCAACAATGTTTATTGTAACAGGCAAAAAATATATATAAAAATATTATAAAATATACAAACATAAAAAAGTTAAAAAAATTGCGTTATAACGACAATCAATAATAATTCTATTTAATTAAATGCATTCAAAAACTTAACATTAAATTGCGAACTTAGTATAAAATACTGAGATTCTTAAAACATGGAACATAAAGTTAACTTTTAAACGACACATCACAAAGTTTTAAGCACAATTACCTAACAACTAAATTAAATTGTACATTTATATGACTTGAAACAACTACATCTAAACATTAAGTAGTTAATTCTTCTAAAAGATAAAACTATTAACAGGTTTTATAAATTATAAGAGGACATACTTAATGATTGTAATAAAGATCAAGCTTAACCCAAGTTTGGTTGTTATGGCACTGTTGCAGTGATTTTGGTTGCATTGGTCGACCAGCGGTCCATATTTGGACATAATTGTGGACCATTCGCAGAGACCCACACGGCATCCTTCTAGTGATAGTGGTTGACCGTTTTCGAGGAAAAGAACTTGGTAGGGGTCATTGACCTGGAATCTGCCGTTTGGTGTGCATCTGTGTAAGTTAAATGTTTTACTTAGAATTCAGTTTAAAATGTTTTGAACCAAATAGTTTTAGAATTATTACTTGTGGACTACTTCATACTGCCCAAGGAACTCTGTTAGGTAAGTACTTATTTTTTCATTCAATGAGTATACAGGATGTTTTTTTATTCAACTGATTAGTTATTGCGTTTTGAAATTAACTTGCAGATTGGAAAAATAGTATATTTCAATACAAGTGTGGAAAGGCTGTCATTACAACGAGTCCTGACAAATGTCTACCCGAGCCGAGGCACAGCCGAAGGCGAGGGTTGACAGGCGGGACGAGTTGCAATGACGGTTCCGCACGTGTACTGAACGACTATTTTTAATACAGTTGCGAAAAAATAAAGCAATTTAATAAAATATAAAATTAGGATCGTAAATGTCGAAATAACTCATTTTGAAAATAGCGCCATTTTTTCTTCACCCATTTGGTAGGCAAAGGTTACTATGCCCATACAGCCAAGTCTTCAGTAGATTTTTTTTATTGATATGAAATATAAATGAAATTTAATGAGATAAAATGAAAGAAAACCAACCACACTACTTCAATCAAATCATTAAATCTGATATCGAAACAAACTAGTAGCTTTTTTTTAGAAATTTACCTACGCTACGTAAGTATTAACATGAATCATAAAAACTTCTTTGTTTTTTTTTTAGTAAAAACTTCATGGTTGGTTAATTTTTCTTTTTAATAGACATTATTTTGACAGTTGGGAAAGAGAACGCACGAGTGCGGGAAAGGTAAAAAAAAAGCACGCGTGTGTAATAGCCCTCATCCCGAACGCTATACGTCCCTGCAATACGCCACTTTTTGAGCAACTGTATTAAAAATAAATGTTCAATGTTTAAAGAAGGTACTTAATGTTTTAAATGAAATTGTTATAAGAACCATGGATGAAGAAGTGAAAGGATAGACAATAGCCATACAAAATAGCGTATACTTTTTTTTAGTTCTCAAACTTTCGATAGATGACATTACTAGTCTCAAAACACAAATTTTCATATTTTAACTAATTTTAGTTATAATACACCCGCTAGATGGCGTTGTAGTAAAACTATGTTTGCTTTACACAATAAAATATTAAATCAATTGTTTATTTAAGACCAATAAATGTCGATTTAAACCAAAAATTATAAATACAAAATTTATGATTTAAGTCGATTTTTTTTACTGGCATGAACAGAACTTGATAAAAGGGAAACAGACAAATTTCAGTCTACTTTTGCAAATGTCTACCGCCCGCAGTGTTCCCAACCTATAGTGAGGCCGTTTCCGTACATCTGTAAAATGTTTAATGATGTATTTTCGCTAAATTCATCAAAATTATCGTATCCACTAAAATAGGGTCGAAAATGTAAGTATGAAAAAGTCTCCCAAATTAGTCAAAAATCTTCGTTCTATCTGCGTTTAATAGGCACTTATTTGATATCGTTCTAGGCATAAAATAATAGTACCCACGGTTGCGAACACTGAGCCGTCCGGCCGGCCAGCCATACGTTTTCTGAACGGATACAAATTTATAAACGCGTAATAGGTTTTTGTATACTTTAAATACCCATAGATATATATATTTTATGTATATCATTATTATTATTAAATTATTATTATAGTTCGTTAGTTTGTAAGAATATTAGTATTAGTTATAATTCAATATTAAGAGTAGGTACGCCACGCTAATTATTGCTCCTCATCAAACTCTCCACCAATGGTCTGCTGGAAGAAATTTCATAATGAAATAAGCAGTACCCTTGTACTCGCCTTTCTATCTTTGTTTTTAATTACGTATTTTACAATGTGTTTGTACATTAATAGTAAATAAATAAATAGATTAGCGATTATTTTAGTAGACTAGGTGTATCAAAATAAGTATAATGATTAAAATTGGGGAAGGCTAAGCTAAAAACAATACCAGACATCTTATTTTTTGAGGGTGGTCTATTACAATTCCCAGAAAACTTAGCCAGGATAATCTAAATGTGACCATTTAACACATAGTATGCTAAACATACAGTGAATGTACATTTTTTATGAATAGAAACGTTATCTATAACAAAATTGATATTTGATTAAGCCCTAAAATATTTCTACACAAAAATAGGTACGGTAAGCTGCCATAGTCCATAATATAGTCCACATAGTTGACAAACATTATTGCATCCAGTGGTCATATTCACACACACTAACGTTAATAAACTACTATTTTACTACTTCTTAATATCAACCTTAACTCGATAGTTTTAAAGCTCAATATATTTTTATAAACTTTGTGGTTGTTACTTAAAAACGAAGATGTTTTTTTCGGATCTCCTACACTCTAACCGACACCATTCTCAACCTTATTTTGAGAGACTTAAGGTTCAGCACTATTCTTTAAAATATTGTGGTTGTTGTTTTATTTCTTCTATTCATCTATACGATCGCTAAAACAATCTAATGGTCTCTGAGTTATTATTTCGTCTTAGGATCATGTTACCCTAGTTAAAATCTTAACCATATTGTATTTTTATTATGAGTTTCATTCATTTTGCTTTTTAAGTCGTAAAGAAAGAATTAATAACTAAATGATGGTCAATAAATATAGAAGGTTAAATAAAAGAAAGATACTTTGATAAAAAACAGTAATTTAGTATCCAAGAAAGTTTATTTATACATATAAAATACTAGCGACCCGTCTACGCTTTTCAATGGTGTACGACTTGTTTCCGAAACCCGGAATTTTAGCTAATTAAAAAAATCTTTTTCTGCATGTTCTTTATTTACAAATTTAAATGAAAAAAAATACCTAAAAGATGGCAAAAACCACATTAAAATCCATTACGTGGTTTATCCACTTACCAAGCTATCTCCTTAGCGGACAAACATACTTACAACAGACAAAATTGGATTTATACTATTGTAATGATTATATGCATTTCGATAAAACGCATTCTGTCCTGCATACTTATATCAGCTTGCATACTTATTATAAAACTTAGAAATCAACTTTATCAATCTCAACATAGGCGAACCACAAAGTATGAAACAAATGATTCAATCATTGTAGGATTTGGTTATTTTCGTTTTACACTCAATGTTCAACATGTTTTCATAGTTAACTCGCCTTTCAACTAATGTATTTAAAAATGTTAAGGTTGACAAAAGTAAAAAGTTGTAACAAATTATACATTTATTGTCATGTGTGTGTAATTTGTAGACCTTACACTCTATAATGGACTATAGCATATACCTACGTATAGATGTAGATGCGGCGATAAAGATTAAAAAGCACTCGACAAAAGCTAATTTATAAACGTCACCTATCAACTTTGTGCACCTGATTGTTTTTTTTAATGGCATCACTGGAATTTCGTATGAAAATGTTTATTGTATTAGCGCCATCTAGTTAATTTAGATTTATTTTTTCAACAAAACTAAATTGACCTATTTTAATGACAAATTGCTAGCGCCATCTAACCTTATAAATTGAAATGTATAGCGCCATCTAGATTTATACTACTTTTTTTGATATACGCTACTTTGTATGGCTATTGTCTATCCTTTTACTCCTTCATCCATGTAAGAACTTACTTGTATAAAACGGCAGCTAGATTGGCGTTGAACGGGGCTATCTTCGAGGTGCGCCATTGGCGTGCTTGCACTAGTGGGAGTCTACGAAAAAGGTTACATTGTATCGTTACATCAAAACGTAAATGTGCTTAAATATTTTGATTCCGATTAATAAAAAAGGTTTACGTAAAAGTGCTTTCTGCAGTGTTTTTTATCTAGACATTTAACCATAAAAGTTGGTGATATTTTTCAGCGTATTTTACCTGTAATTATCTCCAGTGATAGGAGCGGCGTCCCTGTGTCCGTTGAGTGACGTCATCAACAACAAGATGGACGCTGCGTCCGCGAACTGGATCTTCACTTTAGGCTGCTGCGGCTGCTCTGTCAATTTAAGAGACTTGAAAAATATTGTATAATATTTTAGATAAATTTGGGTTTAATTAGTTTAAACCTACTTAGCCAAATGAGATTTTTGTAAAAAAGAAAATTATCCGGCTCGAAGGACTTGAAAATTTATTTAATTTGGCTCAAATTTTACGTGTGTTTAGTCACTCGTTGAAACTTTCCCCCACTTTCAAACTAGAAAAGTCTTACTATCTGGCTCGATGGGGTATACAAACAGATAACGAAAAAAAACTTACCATACGGAACGTGTGTTTTATTGAAGAACTCCAGCATTTCCTTCACAAGAGTGCATCCTAACTTCTGATTTAAAGGTGATCCATAGCCGTACTTGTAGTATGTATCCAAATCTTCAGCATATTCTAAACGCTTTAGATCTTCTGCAGTAAATGCCTATAAAATAACAAGGTTGGTGAATTTTTATCGGTAAGTTAATTAATTTGTAATTGCAAAAATAATCTTTCACAATTATTATTTTAAATGTAGGTTTCTATTATATCTAAAGGTTTGTAAAAGTATATCTAAACTAGTGGAAACTGCACTAAGAAAACCGTTTTAAAGAAGTAAGCAAACAGTCGTAGAAAAAGACTACAACGTAAAGAAGCCTTTATAAACTTCAAAAATCGTCTCACGAAAATCACTGAAGTGTCTTTGCTCCATACAAAAAGCTACTTTGCTTTTCTCTATCTGTTACTCATGTCGTACATCTACAGTTATATACAACTAACCTCACACCACGGCGCCACGTCCCGCACGGCCCACGCCTTGTTGTACCGACACATGTCGTACATCTACAGTTACATACAACTAACCTCACACCACGGCGCCACGTCCCGCACGGCCCACGCCTTGTTGTACCGACACATGTCGTACATCTACAGTTACATACAACTAACCTCACACCACGGCGCCACGTCCCGCACGGCCCACGCCTTGTTGTACCGACACATGTCGTACATCTACAGTTACATACAACTAACCTCACACCACGGCGCCACGTCCCGCACGGCCCACGCCTTGTTGTACCGACACATGTCGTACATCTACAGTTACATACAACTAACCTCACACCACGGCGCCACGTCCCGCACGGCCCACGCCTTGTTGTACCGACACATGTCGTACATCTACAGTTACATACAACTAACCTCACACCACGGCGCCACGTCCCGCACGGCCCACGCCTTGTTGTACCGACACATGTCGTACATCTACAGTTACATACAACTAACCTCACACCACGGCGCCACGTCCCGCACGGCCCACGCCTTGTTGTACCGACACATGTCGTACATCTACAGTTACATACAACTAACCTCACACCACGGCGCCACGTCCCGCACGGCCCACGCCTTGTTGTACCGACACATGTCGTACATCTACAGTTACATACAACTAACCTCACACCACGGCGCCACGTCCCGCACGGCCCACGCCTTGTTGTACCGACACATGTCGTACATCTACAGTTACATACAACTAACCTCACACCACGGCGCCACGTCCCGCACGGCCCACGCCTTGTTGTACCGACACATGTCGTACATCTACAGTTACATACAACTAACCTCACACCACGGCGCCACGTCCCGCACGGCCCACGCCTTGTTGTACCGACACATGTCGTACATCTACAGTTACATACAACTAACCTCACACCACGGCGCCACGTCCCGCACGGCCCACGCCTTGTTGTACCGACACATGTCGTACATCTACAGTTACATACAACTAACCTCACACCACGGCGCCACGTCCCGCACGGCCCACGCCTTGTTGTACCGACACATGTCGTACATCTACAGTTACATACAACTAACCTCACACCACGGCGCCACGTCCCGCACGGCCCACGCCTTGTTGTACCGACACATGTCGTACATCTACAGTTACATACAACTAACCTCACACCACGGCGCCACGTCCCGCACGGCCCACGCCTTGTTGTACCGACACATGTCGTACATCTACAGTTACATACAACTAACCTCACACCACGGCGCCACGTCCCGCACGGCCCACGCCTTGTTGTACCGACACATGTCGTACATCTACAGTTACATACAACTAACCTCACACCACGGCGCCACGTCCCGCACGGCCCACGCCTTGTTGTACCGACACATGTCGTACATCTACAGTTACATACAACTAACCTCACACCACGGCGCCACGTCCCGCACGGCCCACGCCTTGTTGTACCGACACATGTCGTACATCTACAGTTACATACAACTAACCTCACACCACGGCGCCACGTCCCGCACGGCCCACGCCTTGTTGTACCGACACATGTCGTACATCTACAGTTACATACAACTAACCTCACACCACGGCGCCACGTCCCGCACGGCCCACGCCTTGTTGTACCGACACATGTCGTACATCTACAGTTACATACAACTAACCTCACACCACGGCGCCACGTCCCGCACGGCCCACGCCTTGTTGTACCGACACATGTCGTACATCTACAGTTACATACAACTAACCTCACACCACGGCGCCACGTCCCGCACGGCCCACGCCTTGTTGTACCGACACATGTCGTACATCTACAGTTACATACAACTAACCTCACACCACGGCGCCACGTCCCGCACGGCCCACGCCTTGTTGTACCGACACATGTCGTACATCTACAGTTACATACAACTAACCTCACACCACGGCGCCACGTCCCGCACGGCCCACGCCTTGTTGTACCGACACATGTCGTACATCTACAGTTACATACAACTAACCTCACACCACGGCGCCACGTCCCGCACGGCCCACGCCTTGTTGTACCGACACATGTCGTACATCTACAGTTACATACAACTAACCTCACACCACGGCGCCACGTCCCGCACGGCCCACGCCTTGTTGTACCGACACATGTCGTACATCTACAGTTACATACAACTAACCTCACACCACGGCGCCACGTCCCGCACGGCCCACGCCTTGTTGTACCGACACATGTCGTACATCTACAGTTACATACAACTAACCTCACACCACGGCGCCACGTCCCGCACGGCCCACGCCTTGTTGTACCGACACATGTCGTACATCTACAGTTACATACAACTAACCTCACACCACGGCGCCACGTCCCGCACGGCCCACGCCTTGTTGTACCGACACATGTCGTACATCTACAGTTACATACAACTAACCTCACACCACGGCGCCACGTCCCGCACGGCCCACGCCTTGTTGTACCGACACATGTCGTACATCTACAGTTACATACAACTAACCTCACACCACGGCGCCACGTCCCGCACGGCCCACGCCTTGTTGTACCGACACATGTCGTACATCTACAGTTACATACAACTAACCTCACACCACGGCGCCACGTCCCGCACGGCCCACGCCTTGTTGTACCGACACATGTCGTACATCTACAGTTACATACAACTAACCTCACACCACGGCGCCACGTCCCGCACGGCCCACGCCTTGTTGTACCGACACATGTCGTACATCTACAGTTACATACAACTAACCTCACACCACGGCGCCACGTCCCGCACGGCCCACGCCTTGTTGTACCGACACATGTCGTACATCTACAGTTACATACAACTAACCTCACACCACGGCGCCACGTCCCGCACGGCCCACGCCTTGTTGTACCGACACATGTCGTACATCTACAGTTACATACAACTAACCTCACACCACGGCGCCACGTCCCGCACGGCCCACGCCTTGTTGTACCGACACATGTCGTACATCTACAGTTACATACAACTAACCTCACACCACGGCGCCACGTCCCGCACGGCCCACGCCTTGTTGTACCGACACATGTCGTACATCTACAGTTACATACAACTAACCTCACACCACGGCGCCACGTCCCGCACGGCCCACGCCTTGTTGTACCGACACATGTCGTACATCTACAGTTACATACAACTAACCTCACACCACGGCGCCACGTCCCGCACGGCCCACGCCTTGTTGTACCGACACATGTCGTACATCTACAGTTACATACAACTAACCTCACACCACGGCGCCACGTCCCGCACGGCCCACGCCTTGTTGTACCGACACATGTCGTACATCTACAGTTACATACAACTAACCTCACACCACGGCGCCACGTCCCGCACGGCCCACGCCTTGTTGTACCGACACATGTCGTACATCTACAGTTACATACAACTAACCTCACACCACGGCGCCACGTCCCGCACGGCCCACGCCTTGTTGTACCGACACATGTCGTACATCTACAGTTACATACAACTAACCTCACACCACGGCGCCACGTCCCGCACGGCCCACGCCTTGTTGTACCGACACATGTCGTACATCTACAGTTACATACAACTAACCTCACACCACGGCGCCACGTCCCGCACGGCCCACGCCTTGTTGTACCGACACATGTCGTACATCTACAGTTACATACAACTAACCTCACACCACGGCGCCACGTCCCGCACGGCCCACGCCTTGTTGTACCGACACATGTCGTACATCTACAGTTACATACAACTAACCTCACACCACGGCGCCACGTCCCGCACGGCCCACGCCTTGTTGTACCGACACATGTCGTACATCTACAGTTACATACAACTAACCTCACACCACGGCGCCACGTCCCGCACGGCCCACGCCTTGTTGTACCGACACATGTCGTACATCTACAGTTACATACAACTAACCTCACACCACGGCGCCACGTCCCGCACGGCCCACGCCTTGTTGTACCGACACATGTCGTACATCTACAGTTACATACAACTAACCTCACACCACGGCGCCACGTCCCGCACGGCCCACGCCTTGTTGTACCGACACATGTCGTACATCTACAGTTACATACAACTAACCTCACACCACGGCGCCACGTCCCGCACGGCCCACGCCTTGTTGTACCGACACATGTCGTACATCTACAGTTACATACAACTAACCTCACACCACGGCGCCACGTCCCGCACGGCCCACGCCTTGTTGTACCGACACATGTCGTACATCTACAGTTACATACAACTAACCTCACACCACGGCGCCACGTCCCGCACGGCCCACGCCTTGTTGTACCGACACATGTCGTACATCTACAGTTACATACAACTAACCTCACACCACGGCGCCACGTCCCGCACGGCCCACGCCTTGTTGTACCGACACATGTCGTACATCTACAGTTACATACAACTAACCTCACACCACGGCGCCACGTCCCGCACGGCCCACGCCTTGTTGTACCGACACATGTCGTACATCTACAGTTACATACAACTAACCTCACACCACGGCGCCACGTCCCGCACGGCCCACGCCTTGTTGTACCGACACATGTCGTACATCTACAGTTACATACAACTAACCTCACACCACGGCGCCACGTCCCGCACGGCCCACGCCTTGTTGTACCGACACATGTCGTACATCTACAGTTACATACAACTAACCTCACACCACGGCGCCACGTCCCGCACGGCCCACGCCTTGTTGTACCGACACATGTCGTACATCTACAGTTACATACAACTAACCTCACACCACGGCGCCACGTCCCGCACGGCCCACGCCTTGTTGTACCGACACATGTCGTACATCTACAGTTACATACAACTAACCTCACACCACGGCGCCACGTCCCGCACGGCCCACGCCTTGTTGTACCGACACATGTCGTACATCTACAGTTACATACAACTAACCTCACACCACGGCGCCACGTCCCGCACGGCCCACGCCTTGTTGTACCGACACATGTCGTACATCTACAGTTACATACAACTAACCTCACACCACGGCGCCACGTCCCGCACGGCCCACGCCTTGTTGTACCGACACATGTCGTACATCTACAGTTACATACAACTAACCTCACACCACGGCGCCACGTCCCGCACGGCCCACGCCTTGTTGTACCGACACATGTCGTACATCTACAGTTACATACAACTAACCTCACACCACGGCGCCACGTCCCGCACGGCCCACGCCTTGTTGTACCGACACATGTCGTACATCTACAGTTACATACAACTAACCTCACACCACGGCGCCACGTCCCGCACGGCCCACGCCTTGTTGTACCGACACATGTCGTACATCTACAGTTACATACAACTAACCTCACACCACGGCGCCACGTCCCGCACGGCCCACGCCTTGTTGTACCGACACATGTCGTACATCTACAGTTACATACAACTAACCTCACACCACGGCGCCACGTCCCGCACGGCCCACGCCTTGTTGTACCGACACATGTCGTACATCTACAGTTACATACAACTAACCTCACACCACGGCGCCACGTCCCGCACGGCCCACGCCTTGTTGTACCGACACATGTCGTACATCTACAGTTACATACAACTAACCTCACACCACGGCGCCACGTCCCGCACGGCCCACGCCTTGTTGTACCGACACATGTCGTACATCTACAGTTACATACAACTAACCTCACACCACGGCGCCACGTCCCGCACGGCCCACGCCTTGTTGTACCGACACATGTCGTACATCTACAGTTACATACAACTAACCTCACACCACGGCGCCACGTCCCGCACGGCCCACGCCTTGTTGTACCGACACATGTCGTACATCTACAGTTACATACAACTAACCTCACACCACGGCGCCACGTCCCGCACGGCCCACGCCTTGTTGTACCGACACATGTCGTACATCTACAGTTACATACAACTAACCTCACACCACGGCGCCACGTCCCGCACGGCCCACGCCTTGTTGTACCGACACATGTCGTACATCTACAGTTACATACAACTAACCTCACACCACGGCGCCACGTCCCGCACGGCCCACGCCTTGTTGTACCGACACATGTCGTACATCTACAGTTACATACAACTAACCTCACACCACGGCGCCACGTCCCGCACGGCCCACGCCTTGTTGTACCGACACATGTCGTACATCTACAGTTACATACAACTAACCTCACACCACGGCGCCACGTCCCGCACGGCCCACGCCTTGTTGTACCGACACATGTCGTACATCTACAGTTACATACAACTAACCTCACACCACGGCGCCACGTCCCGCACGGCCCACGCCTTGTTGTACCGACACATGTCGTACATCTACAGTTACATACAACTAACCTCACACCACGGCGCCACGTCCCGCACGGCCCACGCCTTGTTGTACCGACACATGTCGTACATCTACAGTTACATACAACTAACCTCACACCACGGCGCCACGTCCCGCACGGCCCACGCCTTGTTGTACCGACACATGTCGTACATCTACAGTTACATACAACTAACCTCACACCACGGCGCCACGTCCCGCACGGCCCACGCCTTGTTGTACCGACACATGTCGTACATCTACAGTTACATACAACTAACCTCACACCACGGCGCCACGTCCCGCACGGCCCACGCCTTGTTGTACCGACACATGTCGTACATCTACAGTTACATACAACTAACCTCACACCACGGCGCCACGTCCCGCACGGCCCACGCCTTGTTGTACCGACACATGTCGTACATCTACAGTTACATACAACTAACCTCACACCACGGCGCCACGTCCCGCACGGCCCACGCCTTGTTGTACCGACACATGTCGTACATCTACAGTTACATACAACTAACCTCACACCACGGCGCCACGTCCCGCACGGCCCACGCCTTGTTGTACCGACACATGTCGTACATCTACAGTTACATACAACTAACCTCACACCACGGCGCCACGTCCCGCACGGCCCACGCCTTGTTGTACCGACACATGTCGTACATCTACAGTTACATACAACTAACCTCACACCACGGCGCCACGTCCCGCACGGCCCACGCCTTGTTGTACCGACACATGTCGTACATCTACAGTTACATACAACTAACCTCACACCACGGCGCCACGTCCCGCACGGCCCACGCCTTGTTGTACCGACACATGTCGTACATCTACAGTTACATACAACTAACCTCACACCACGGCGCCACGTCCCGCACGGCCCACGCCTTGTTGTACCGACACATGTCGTACATCTACAGTTACATACAACTAACCTCACACCACGGCGCCACGTCCCGCACGGCCCACGCCTTGTTGTACCGACACATGTCGTACATCTACAGTTACATACAACTAACCTCACACCACGGCGCCACGTCCCGCACGGCCCACGCCTTGTTGTACCGACACATGTCGTACATCTACAGTTACATACAACTAACCTCACACCACGGCGCCACGTCCCGCACGGCCCACGCCTTGTTGTACCGACACATGTCGTACATCTACAGTTACATACAACTAACCTCACACCACGGCGCCACGTCCCGCACGGCCCACGCCTTGTTGTACCGACACATGTCGTACATCTACAGTTACATACAACTAACCTCACACCACGGCGCCACGTCCCGCACGGCCCACGCCTTGTTGTACCGACACATGTCGTACATCTACAGTTACATACAACTAACCTCACACCACGGCGCCACGTCCCGCACGGCCCACGCCTTGTTGTACCGACACATGTCGTACATCTACAGTTACATACAACTAACCTCACACCACGGCGCCACGTCCCGCACGGCCCACGCCTTGTTGTACCGACACATGTCGTACATCTACAGTTACATACAACTAACCTCACACCACGGCGCCACGTCCCGCACGGCCCACGCCTTGTTGTACCGACACATGTCGTACATCTACAGTTACATACAACTAACCTCACACCACGGCGCCACGTCCCGCACGGCCCACGCCTTGTTGTACCGACACATGTCGTACATCTACAGTTACATACAACTAACCTCACACCACGGCGCCACGTCCCGCACGGCCCACGCCTTGTTGTACCGACACATGTCGTACATCTACAGTTACATACAACTAACCTCACACCACGGCGCCACGTCCCGCACGGCCCACGCCTTGTTGTACCGACACATGTCGTACATCTACAGTTACATACAACTAACCTCACACCACGGCGCCACGTCCCGCACGGCCCACGCCTTGTTGTACCGACACATGTCGTACATCTACAGTTACATACAACTAACCTCACACCACGGCGCCACGTCCCGCACGGCCCACGCCTTGTTGTACCGACACATGTCGTACATCTACAGTTACATACAACTAACCTCACACCACGGCGCCACGTCCCGCACGGCCCACGCCTTGTTGTACCGACACATGTCGTACATCTACAGTTACATACAACTAACCTCACACCACGGCGCCACGTCCCGCACGGCCCACGCCTTGTTGTACCGACACATGTCGTACATCTACAGTTACATACAACTAACCTCACACCACGGCGCCACGTCCCGCACGGCCCACGCCTTGTTGTACCGACACATGTCGTACATCTACAGTTACATACAACTAACCTCACACCACGGCGCCACGTCCCGCACGGCCCACGCCTTGTTGTACCGACACATGTCGTACATCTACAGTTACATACAACTAACCTCACACCACGGCGCCACGTCCCGCACGGCCCACGCCTTGTTGTACCGACACATGTCGTACATCTACAGTTACATACAACTAACCTCACACCACGGCGCCACGTCCCGCACGGCCCACGCCTTGTTGTACCGACACATGTCGTACATCTACAGTTACATACAACTAACCTCACACCACGGCGCCACGTCCCGCACGGCCCACGCCTTGTTGTACCGACACATGTCGTACATCTACAGTTACATACAACTAACCTCACACCACGGCGCCACGTCCCGCACGGCCCACGCCTTGTTGTACCGACACATGTCGTACATCTACAGTTACATACAACTAACCTCACACCACGGCGCCACGTCCCGCACGGCCCACGCCTTGTTGTACCGACACATGTCGTACATCTACAGTTACATACAACTAACCTCACACCACGGCGCCACGTCCCGCACGGCCCACGCCTTGTTGTACCGACACATGTCGTACATCTACAGTTACATACAACTAACCTCACACCACGGCGCCACGTCCCGCACGGCCCACGCCTTGTTGTACCGACACATGTCGTACATCTACAGTTACATACAACTAACCTCACACCACGGCGCCACGTCCCGCACGGCCCACGCCTTGTTGTACCGACACATGTCGTACATCTACAGTTACATACAACTAACCTCACACCACGGCGCCACGTCCCGCACGGCCCACGCCTTGTTGTACCGACACATGTCGTACATCTACAGTTACATACAACTAACCTCACACCACGGCGCCACGTCCCGCACGGCCCACGCCTTGTTGTACCGACACATGTCGTACATCTACAGTTACATACAACTAACCTCACACCACGGCGCCACGTCCCGCACGGCCCACGCCTTGTTGTACCGACACATGTCGTACATCTACAGTTACATACAACTAACCTCACACCACGGCGCCACGTCCCGCACGGCCCACGCCTTGTTGTACCGACACATGTCGTACATCTACAGTTACATACAACTAACCTCACACCACGGCGCCACGTCCCGCACGGCCCACGCCTTGTTGTACCGACACATGTCGTACATCTACAGTTACATACAACTAACCTCACACCACGGCGCCACGTCCCGCACGGCCCACGCCTTGTTGTACCGACACATGTCGTACATCTACAGTTACATACAACTAACCTCACACCACGGCGCCACGTCCCGCACGGCCCACGCCTTGTTGTACCGACACATGTCGTACATCTACAGTTACATACAACTAACCTCACACCACGGCGCCACGTCCCGCACGGCCCACGCCTTGTTGTACCGACACATGTCGTACATCTACAGTTACATACAACTAACCTCACACCACGGCGCCACGTCCCGCACGGCCCACGCCTTGTTGTACCGACACATGTCGTACATCTACAGTTACATACAACTAACCTCACACCACGGCGCCACGTCCCGCACGGCCCACGCCTTGTTGTACCGACACATGTCGTACATCTACAGTTACATACAACTAACCTCACACCACGGCGCCACGTCCCGCACGGCCCACGCCTTGTTGTACCGACACATGTCGTACATCTACAGTTACATACAACTAACCTCACACCACGGCGCCACGTCCCGCACGGCCCACGCCTTGTTGTACCGACACATGTCGTACATCTACAGTTACATACAACTAACCTCACACCACGGCGCCACGTCCCGCACGGCCCACGCCTTGTTGTACCGACACATGTCGTACATCTACAGTTACATACAACTAACCTCACACCACGGCGCCACGTCCCGCACGGCCCACGCCTTGTTGTACCGACACATGTCGTACATCTACAGTTACATACAACTAACCTCACACCACGGCGCCACGTCCCGCACGGCCCACGCCTTGTTGTACCGACACATGTCGTACATCTACAGTTACATACAACTAACCTCACACCACGGCGCCACGTCCCGCACGGCCCACGCCTTGTTGTACCGACACATGTCGTACATCTACAGTTACATACAACTAACCTCACACCACGGCGCCACGTCCCGCACGGCCCACGCCTTGTTGTACCGACACATGTCGTACATCTACAGTTACATACAACTAACCTCACACCACGGCGCCACGTCCCGCACGGCCCACGCCTTGTTGTACCGACACATGTCGTACATCTACAGTTACATACAACTAACCTCACACCACGGCGCCACGTCCCGCACGGCCCACGCCTTGTTGTACCGACACATGTCGTACATCTACAGTTACATACAACTAACCTCACACCACGGCGCCACGTCCCGCACGGCCCACGCCTTGTTGTACCGACACATGTCGTACATCTACAGTTACATACAACTAACCTCACACCACGGCGCCACGTCCCGCACGGCCCACGCCTTGTTGTACCGACACATGTCGTACATCTACAGTTACATACAACTAACCTCACACCACGGCGCCACGTCCCGCACGGCCCACGCCTTGTTGTACCGACACATGTCGTACATCTACAGTTACATACAACTAACCTCACACCACGGCGCCACGTCCCGCACGGCCCACGCCTTGTTGTACCGACACATGTCGTACATCTACAGTTACATACAACTAACCTCACACCACGGCGCCACGTCCCGCACGGCCCACGCCTTGTTGTACCGACACATGTCGTACATCTACAGTTACATACAACTAACCTCACACCACGGCGCCACGTCCCGCACGGCCCACGCCTTGTTGTACCGACACATGTCGTACATCTACAGTTACATACAACTAACCTCACACCACGGCGCCACGTCCCGCACGGCCCACGCCTTGTTGTACCGACACATGTCGTACATCTACAGTTACATACAACTAACCTCACACCACGGCGCCACGTCCCGCACGGCCCACGCCTTGTTGTACCGACACATGTCGTACATCTACAGTTACATACAACTAACCTCACACCACGGCGCCACGTCCCGCACGGCCCACGCCTTGTTGTACCGACACATGTCGTACATCTACAGTTACATACAACTAACCTCACACCACGGCGCCACGTCCCGCACGGCCCACGCCTTGTTGTACCGACACATGTCGTACATCTACAGTTACATACAACTAACCTCACACCACGGCGCCACGTCCCGCACGGCCCACGCCTTGTTGTACCGACACATGTCGTACATCTACAGTTACATACAACTAACCTCACACCACGGCGCCACGTCCCGCACGGCCCACGCCTTGTTGTACCGACACATGTCGTACATCTACAGTTACATACAACTAACCTCACACCACGGCGCCACGTCCCGCACGGCCCACGCCTTGTTGTACCGACACATGTCGTACATCTACAGTTACATACAACTAACCTCACACCACGGCGCCACGTCCCGCACGGCCCACGCCTTGTTGTACCGACACATGTCGTACATCTGCAGCACGGCGGCCGCGTGCAGCGAGTAGCTGAACCCCAGGCGGAGGGAGATGTTGCTGACCATCTGCAGTGTAGGAAATAGAAGGTAGGTAAGGAAGAAAATAGAGGGTACATACAAGTGATTTTCCCGTAGGAATGAGACTTATTATTTCAGTAAAAAGTAGCCAGTTTTCATCCCAAGCTGTAGAACTATGTCTATTTCAACATTCATTATAATCGGTTCAGCCGTTTTGATTACAAAGCGGAACATACAGACAAACAGTTAGTATTAAAAAAAGCTGATTTAATCTGAAGTCGGCAACAGAAGTCTGCACGTTGCGTTTTTTTATTCATGCCTATGGAAATACCGTTGTCTTTATTCAACTTACTGAAGCTGTAATTCTTCATAATTACCTATTCGTGTCATAATAACTTTCATTAGTTTAATCTAGGATGGCAACTACTTACTGAAAATAATTTACCTCTTTATATTCCTGTTTAGATTCAAAGATCTGCCTTTGTGAGAGTGTCTCATTGTTCTCTACTTCCCTGCTCCAGGCTGGACAGTATTTATGGGGCTGAAAATATATTATATATAAGTAAAAATTAAATAAAAATGAAGATATAGTTATCTACGTGTAAAAACGTTTCAATTTAATTCAAGGCTTTAAGGCAGGTTGTCTTCAGTTTGGTCAGTTGTTCAAATAAAAGTTAATTAACATGCAACAATCGCGTAGGTGCCTATTTAACTTGTATCTAAATTTCTTTTCGAAGTTTTGGCATTCTTTCAAACATTAAAATAATAAAAACGGTCATTTTTTCAATCCGTCACTAACTGTACCTAATGTTCGCGCTTATATTAGGAGTTACAAGTATATGTTGTTACTTACTCTAAGTATCCGGTCGACATTTTCTCCACTCTCGTTAGGTATATCGTATATTTCAGCCTGTGCTCGGAACAGTCCCTCTGTAAATGCCTTGAAGGTTATAGCGGAACGCTCGTCGTCGGCTGATTTGAACTATAACAAAAAAATGAAAAATTAAAATCGTATACAAGTTAGGACTAAATCTACTTACCTACTAGTTTTTCCAAAATGTCTTCCAGCTTCAGTTTAAAAAGGAGTAAAGCAATTTTATCAAAATAAGGTTCAGATAGACAAACAAGTTCTTTAAATTGCATAAAATATCTTTGACTTAGTTTCTTTAATTTGGTTATTTAAACTCACATAAAGTTAAGCATTCTACCTTGTTTCTTTATAAAAAAAAAAAAATAGAATTATTATTATAGTGCTACTAAATCTCGCTCTCCTTGCTTACCGCTACACCTTAAACTATATAATCACCCAACTCACCATATAATCGTGTCTGTTATCAGTCAGCAAGCCAGGGTACTTCTGTTTCCACTCCTTAGCCCTATCCTGAGTGGTCATGTACCCTTCGGCAGTGAGGTGTCCCGCGAAAGACGCGTTGCATTGATCGTCGCACTTCCATTGTTCCAGAAGTTTCAGGTCGGAGGGGCAGATGCGGTGCTGAAATGATGAAATTAAAGATATAGTCAAGTTGCAATTTGAGTCATTTAAAGCATTGATAAAAATATTGTACCTACCTATAAGTAGTATAATAAAAAAATTGCGTCATAGGTATGTGAATTTTTAAGATATTAAACTCCAAAATTTTGAGTATTGTACGCATCATTTATGACCATAAGCAATTATGTGATTTTCGAGCTTAAATAAGTAGGTACCTCATATGAGATTTTAAAAATATAAATAAGTACAACAGCTATCAATATTTGTTAGGAAGCTACGATGCCAAAAAATAGACTTGTAAAAGGTATATCTTCGATGTTCGTCTTCTAAATGGGGAATTATAAAACGAGCGAATAAAAAATAAAATAACGACTGATGATGTCATACTGTTTTAATAACTTGAGCGGTATGAATTTGAGTAAACGATAAATTTACTAAACTAACGATGAATATTGATTGATAAAAATATCCAGAACGAGCTTACAAAAAAGGGTTTTGATTAATCCATTTCAGATATTAAACTACTATCCGTGCGACTACATTACTAAGTGAGCGACTTACAAATACGGAGGCGGCAACTTCAATATTAAAACAGTTTCTATTTTTCCAATTGAGGTTTTATATTACGATATACTAAAAAGTTCACTTTTAGCAAATTTTGCTAAGCTGAGATATTCCATTTAAGATCTTATGATTTTTTATTTTGATACTACTCCAGTAGCAATAGCCATCAATTGCACTTCTATTTGTTTTCCTATATTTTCTCAACATAACCGTCTTTTCTACTATTATGCAATAGCTAGGATAGGTTAGCGAGGAGCGCAGCGACGAGCGTGTTAGGTTGACTTTTGCCCCACATGAGCGAACCGAGCGAGCGTAGCGAGCGTGGTGCGGCAGCACCCGGTGAAGCGCTTATTTTGTAACGTAAGAATTGGTTTCGAGCTACAGAAAAGACTTAGGATCAGTAAAATTTTGAATAGTGTTTCTTCAAATTGTTATTTTAATAAGGTTTTTTTAATAATGTGAGTTTTTTATATTCTGCTCATTATTGTACCTATTTTTTAGTATTCAAAACACTTCATAAAGGATAAAATGCCACTCAGTATAAATAAAATACTTGTCGAATATTTAATAAAATGCAGGACGTAATGTTTACACTTAAACAAATATTAAGTCGCTAAAATAATATGAAGCTTCCATTTTGTATTTTAAGTGACTCAAAATAATGTTTGTAAGTTGCTGTTTTGTTGATTTAACGTCACTCACAGTCAGTCGCTCACTTATTATATTAAATAGTAATACTATAACCTAAATTAATTATTTTTGACACTTAAAATTTTTATTTACAGTCACTCGTTTAAATACTACCCCTTCTAAATTAGATACAAAAGTTTCCCACTTTGAGTTTCTGTATGATACCTATGTATACTTTTTGTCCTATATGCATTATGTAGGCCAACAAGACAGAGCTATTGGGACAGATATAGCTATTTCCGGTGCAAAGCAGTTTCTTAAGAATCGGTTAAAATATGTAGGTAAGTAATAAAACTGCAAGCGAAACTACCGTTTCAAATCTTAACGTTACGGTAGATTTAGATCTGAAATTGGCCTTTCAGGTTAGTTGGCTATTAAATTGTTTTGTTTGCTGTCGTAGTTTTTAATCACGCCATTCAAATATTTATAATTCCGTGACTTGTGTTTTGAAAGAAATAATCTCGAGACGAGTATGTCCTTACAAACAATAAAGCTTATCGAAAACGGTAGGTATGTTGGGATCCACGATGCACATCGATAAGGAGCCATACATATATAAGGTCAAACTAAGTTTTATATGATTATTGGTTAAAATACGCATATAAGAACTCATGATGACATCAGATTTCTAGAGATGCAAAAGGAGCATTTCCAAAACCGCCTTTATGAAAAACTTAGAGCGACAAAAGACTGGGACGTTAATGCCCTCAACAATCAACATGTTAGTTCTATAGTTGACACAGTAACAGAAATTAGACCTATAAATCAAATGGAACCAAACATGCAAAATTATATGGTAGCCCAAAGTTATAGGATGGCCCTCTTAATACCTACGCTTCTCTTGTTCTTGATTTTTAAATCTCCTCAATTGTTGTCATGGTCATGGTTAAAATATTATGACTCTTGCTTCACTATTTAAATAATAACTTCTTTCCCAGTGTATTTATAAGTTTTAAAAGGTAAAAGTAGTTGTTCGATTTAGTGATCTATATACCCCCTTATCGCACGATGTCACACTACGTTACCTCCCCTATCCGATAACGTACCTAATTAATTTGAAAAACACTATTTTGGGGTTAAAAGTTAAACTTATAAGAAAAACTATAGAGAAGAAAAAAAACAAGAGTTATGTTTTGTATATGTTACGGCTAATACCCGAAGTGCGGCTACACCTAGTTTTAGCCGGTTAGAAGTGTTTTTAATATGGAAAACTGTAAAAAAAAATATACCTATGTATATAAAAACTGGCTTCAATCATGAGTCGACGGAGACCCGTCTACGCGGGACTCCTTTTTCTGGGTGGTAACAAAAAAGTACCTAACCTAACTAACCTAACCTATTGATGTTCTAACCGCCTAAAACTTGGTGTAGCCGCGCTTCGGGTATTAGTCGTAACATATATACCTACTATCGCTCTCACCTGAGTATTCCTGAAATTGCCGTTCTTATAATTGCTGAGAACATTGTTTTTGTAGTCTTTCAGTTGTAGCAGACCAGCGATTTGTTCCGGCTCTGGGTTATGGGAGCCGTGACGATTCAGCAGCCAAATAGCGATGGGGTTGCAGCCTGTGGTGATCAGAAATAGCGGTAAGGAAGTTAGTTAAAAGGTTAAATCCCTAGAAAAGGAAAAAAACGCTGTCTGTAAGGCGGTTTTAGTCTTTTTTATCAACGGACATAGATTTAAATACTCTTTCACATGTTCTTTATAATAATAGGGAGTATTTCCATGGTAATAGTATTTTTTCTTGTTGTTAAAGGAATTTAACGTTGCTATTTTTTTAGAAATCAAACATAATATCTATCTGCATTACTGCGCGACCCAAAACTAAGCGCCGGCTCGTAGTTTTAGGCACCACAGATTCCCTAGGCAAGAATCTAGTTACGTATCTGGGAAACGAGCCAATTTTGAAGCCATTTAAACTTAATTGACCGACCTTGCGAGTACCTACAAAAACCGTTGTACCTACCACATTTTGCAAAGTTTTTATACCAAAATAATAATAAAAAAATACCTTTTATTTAATTACTAGTTTAATTAAATTTTAACGTACTGTTACAACAGTGATGGCTAACTAACTAATTTTAAACTTTACGTAATTCAGTAAGTAGATGGTTTCATTATCTTGCGGTTAAATTTACCTTCTTTATTTCTAGTTAATTACTGGGTGACTAAGTTGTAATAAATTATTATAGGTGATAGTGTCAGCCTATTTTTTATAATGAAATCATGTGTGGTAAAAAATACCTAGTTACCTAAGTAAAGAATTAGCTCTTTATAAGAAAATTATTGCGAATAGGGATTTGCTTCTGTATTTCCTGTAGAGTTTTTTGTACAATAATTAATATGACTCAGGGATATTATTGCTGAACCTTATTTCGTAAATGGTTTTGCCTACCGTGAGATCAGACTAACAGAACGTAAGAAAGTAGGGTCTCACGGTTCGCGATTTCATTATTAAGGTGATACTGTGGACAATGTTGGTAAGTATATAAAATTTTGTTTTTTAGAATAATAAAAAGTCCTTCTCCTGATTCTGCTTACCACCTTCAGCGATGACTAGGCCATTAAATAATGTCAATTCAATAATTGAGTCATTTTATGAATAGACCCACTTATTTAGATTGCTGCAAATCTGTGTGTGGTGAGTGGTTTTGCGCACCGTAGGTGTGGAGCTTAAGAAATGTATACGTACAGGACTAACTAGGCCAGTCATTTATGTGTCATTGATAAACTAAAGGTATTGACCAACGTGTGATCATACTGTAACAATGGAGTCCCACGTAGTTTGTATTTTTCCCCATAGATTTCGAAAAATTCAACAAAATAATGGTTTTTAGCCTAATATTTTGCACACCGTGGATCCGCAGTAGATACTTGACTAACTAGGTTTTAACTTGAGTGACCTTAGTGCCTTATAAATCAATCGGTCGTTATTGGCACTTTTAGGTATCTTTGTTGTGGTCATTTGTCTATCTTTAATTAAAGTGCGACACTGATTGACAATTGTATTTATTTTTCATCGAGTGGTAACATCGATAGGCATTGATTGAGTTGGTTGAAATGATTAAATAAGTTTTGCAGCCTTGAATGGATAACAACAATATAGCGTAAGAAGAAGAAAAAAACATCATTCAGAAAAATTGCAAACCATTGATTCTTTTTCAAAACCTAGTTATATTTTCCCATGTTTAATGCCAAGTAAAACTGTAGATCAAGTAAGCAACATTGCAAATACAAAAGAAAGTTTGCGAAAATCGTTGTAGTAAGTATATAAGGTAATTGTAGGTATAGACCAGAAACTCAAAAACATTATGTAAGGAAAGAAGGATATTTACATAGTGAGTGGTTTTTGTTCAGCTTCTTAAGTTAAAGTTAAAATTAAGAGTAATCAAACTTTATATCGTTGTTAGGTCAAATTCAGATTACCACAATTTAATCAAAATATTAAATATCATTTGTCTTTCTATAGAGTTAGTAGGTGCGTATGCAAAACTATAATAAAAATGGATGCCAAAGGGAAACACAAAATTGGCTAAGGCGTGGCACTTTTAACATTCACAGGTCTTCTGGCCAATGCTTTGTGGCTCTACTCTCGTATACCTATAGGTATCTATACGTACTACGTATTACGTAGACACGTAAACTTTCGTTTGGCACAATTTCTAAGGATAGCCTGTCTTTCATTTCCGATTGATTCTTTTTCTGGAGCACTATGTAGGTCTTTCCCTATATAAGGCATAAGTTCTAAATGCTTGAAAATATAAGATGAAACCACTAAGTATTTTACGGTGAAATAACTTCAGAGAATTAATTATGGTTTTTATATTTCCAACGAGTGCATTATTTATAGACCAACTTATCACAACATTTTTCTACTTCCTGCTCTAATAAAAAAATGTAAAGATTGTTAACATGATAAAAACGTGATGTTTTTAATAGGCGTTTCTGTGCAATTTTATATAACTAATGTCAAGGTAAAACTGGTATTAGGTGCCTAATTGTTTCTTAGTGTTAGTTTATACACATTTTATAGAAATAGACACAAAGTAAACACATGTTAGTTAATTTTCTTTATTACCTATAAATAAAGACATTAAATTGCACGTGGAAATTCCTCTTTGCACTAGTTACGTCCACATTCGCGAACGTTACTAGATACTTCTGTTTTAATATCATTTGTATGTTTTATCTTTTAAACTTTAAACTCTTTAAAACTTAAAAGCTTGTGTTTTACAAAACATTCTTTCGAATTCCAATTCATTATAAATGACAAAGTTTAAGTACATGGATTTGTTCTTATTATCACAAGACTTTGTTTTTTTTTCCTCTACCACTACCACTTTTTCTACCTCTACCAGAATTGCATGAAAGAATCGTTAAACGCTTTCTTAATTAATATTCACCATGAATACGGTCATTAAACACCCCACTAACCAGAGGGTTGTTAGATATAAATTGTAATCTAGGTCGCAGGATCAGCCAGGTGGAAAATTAGGGGTGTCGGGGCGTTGGACGTTTGTAATAAAGGAATATACCCGAGCTAACTGGGTTTGTTAGCTAATTTACGTTAATTTATATGTACGATGTTATTCTGAGGGAAATAGGAACCAAGCTAGTATACACGTAGGTACCTGTTTAAGGTGATTCAAGGGGCTAGACGAGAATCTTGTTTAGTCTAGATATACTTATCTTATTTCTGAAAGATTTGATTGATAAATGTTTATAAGTCAACTTAAATTCTAACGCTCTTCGAAACTGTGGATAAGCTAATTACATCCACAAATTGTTATTGGGTAGTTAAGTATTTTATTTGATGTTATTGAGCTACTTATTACGCACAAAGTAACATTTAATACATTCATAAAGGTGTTTTTCTTGCTACAAAGTAACTTTACACCTTGTAGTGACAATTACGACTATAAATCTATTGCAATTCCACTATGAGTCATACACAACACATTGATTGTTGCTTATGCGTAATGATGTGGTATTCAATGCTTAGTAGGTAGTGCGTAGGTACTTATTGAACTATTTATCTTAGGAATTAGAACAGTGGGCGTATAAAAGTATTGTTTTGTTGTCAATTTGATATTTTATTTAGTTACTAATATGATTATTAATAGGGGCGTACGTATCTTATAATTGGGCTGTGAGAAACGTGATTAGGAAATTAAGTTGTTTTGGGTGTACCTAAGTGTTATTTTCGTCATATAATTTAAGTAGGTGCATAGGTAGCTAACCTCTACCGAGATGCAGTATAATTCAAAGATAGGTATTGTAGAGTCTTCAGAGACTTTGGTAAAACATACCGTCTGGTTTTTATATGAACATAAATAGGACTACCTACAATACAATCACAATACAATACAATAATACCTACTTATTTATATCATTTTTAAGTTAAGAAATACATCTCAATCTAATACGTAACGTTTCAGTTACTAACCTAAAGTATTATATAAAATTAAATATTTTTCAAAATTACCTTTGCGTAAATATAGGATCAGTAGTAAAAATGTATCTTACTCAAACGCATTGTGTGTGCCTTAAGGGCCCTTATAACTGAAAACGGCAGAATTAGCTGTTTTCTATTAGCTGTTACTTACAAAATATATGATATTTCGCACTGATATTTCAAATGTATAATAAAGAACGTAAATGTGATGGGAGGACTGTTTTAAAAACACGATTGGAATAATTTTGCTCGATAGAAAAAAATCCTGAAGTCACCCCTAAAATTTCATATAAATGCACATTAAGACGGTGTTTTACAATAATAAGTCTTATAAAATCGCAAACTGATAGATTTTTACCTTTTCTATTTCGTTTAAATTTCTGAGAAATTGAACATTTTATTAACATTTTGATAATAAATGTGTTTGGCGCTTACGCCACTTAATTTTGAGGCCGTTGATTCTATAGGAACCGCGTTCCCCGACCCGAGGCCGTTAATTCTATAGGAACCGCGTTCCCCGACCCCCCCGCCTAAGGCGTAGAATCGCAGTGAAATCTGAATTTTCGCTGACCGCCTAACCCCCCTTAAAATACACCTTCATTTTCCTATGAGTAGGCATTACCAAATTTCGTATGTCCGCAATCTAAAAATAGCCGTCCCAAAGATTTTCCACTACAGTAGGTTTGTTGCCACAAAGAACATAAATAAGTAGGTACCATAAAGGTAAATCTACACTTGCTTGGTGACTGAAAAGCCAAACCATTCGTGGTGACCGAATTTTGAATGTGTAACAGCTCTACTTATTATAACTTATCTATTAGCTTCCTAGAAACAATCTAGATTTATGGTGATCCGAATACCCGTGTTCGAAATCTGTTAAAAAACTAATACTGTGAAAGTGTGTACTATATAAATTCATTTAAATCTTTTAAAACTTTCGAGTTGCTTTAAATATCAGTCGTTTTATTACAGAAAATAAAAAAACAGTTAGTCACACCCTTACAAATAGGGACTTAGATATAAACGGGAAACTAGCGTGACGCATCATAAATTACTCAATAGGTACTTAATTTCTTCATTTACTCAATCACATTCAGATATGGTGAGTGATTGAGATTGGTTGAATGAATGAAATTATAATAATTCAAAAATAAATTGTGAGTAAGTAAGTAGGTAAATCGCACGCACAACTCGCCCAATTAGTTAATTGATATTTATTTATGACGACAAGCGCATTTTTTTTGTAAAATACTATTTGAAAGCCCAGAAATCGTGGGAAATTATGTTTTTATGTACGATCATGCTGACTTTCATTAGTTAGGTGGGCACTTTATTAAGTTAATCAGGAAAGTATTTACCTAAAATATAACTTTCTTACATATGGGTACTTTATTAGGTACGCATGAAAAGGTTATAACTTTAGTAAAGTTAAAAATATCTGATCATCTAGTAATATAAATAGCTAAACGGGACAGAAACCCAATCTACAAACTATTTAAATTAATTTAGCGACTGACATTATTCTTGTACGTAGATAATGTACTAGTTGGTTACGCGTGTAATAGTTGGAATTCGTCCAAAAGCAATGTGATGGTTAGTTTTTTATAAAGACGTCAATCAAAATTGATAGTGACGGGATTACAGATATTACGCTATTTGTTTGTGTAACGAGTTAATCGTATTTATAGTCTGGCCACCGAGAGAATGCGTTTGTGACACATGCCATTAGTGTTGGGGTAAAAAACAACATTGATAACTTATTTTTCAATCAACAGAAAAAAAACTTGCTCATCTTATTTATATTTTATTTATAATATAAAAATAGTTTTATGTTGCTACGAGTTAAAATCTAGGTGAAATAATAAAAAACAAAATCGGAACAGTATTGTTTTATTGTAGGAACGTAAATAATTAGATTAAAGATATTTGTATAACGTTAATTTTTAAGCTAAGCCCAAGATGGAAAAGAACTAGCAAGAAAATCCAACTGCTGCCTTTTTACAAAGGAAACTCAATAGCATTGTATTGGCATAAGTCTGATATTATAATATGATATGATAGTATGATATGGTATAAGTCTCAGCACCCGATTACCGTACTGCAGAGCCAATTCATCTATTTCATATCGAACATTAATTTGCCGATTTATTTTCTTTCACTAACCGCAATAGTTATGCTTCAAGCATGTCCATATTTACGTCGATATCATCTATACTAATATTATAAAGCTGAAGAGTTTGTTTGTTTGAACGCGCTAATCTCAGGAACTACTGGTTCGAATTTAAAAAATATTTTTGTGTTGAATAGACCATTTATCGAGGCAGGCTTTAGGCTATATAACATCACGCTGCAACTATTAGGAGCGAAGAAATAATGGAAAATATAAAAAAAAACGGGGAAAATTATTCATCCTTGAGGGCTTCCGTTGCGTGCGCTGCCAAAACGGTTCTAGACACTAAAAATATATGTATGAAAGAATTAAGGGAACTTTTTACCGCGGGAAAACTTCGCATTCCCACGGGAAACCGACTTCTACGCGAACGGAGTCGCGCGCGCACACTAGTGTTTTTATAAACAAGCTACTAATTCTGCTTTTTTATTAGCAATTGATTGATAACTTTAAAATTGACTGATATTTTTAGCACATCCCTACGAAAATATCATAAGTAGTGTTTGTTGTTTATATTTTTAAAAATACATATTTTATCAGTAATTATTACCCTTACAGTAAGCCCTCAGTTATAAAATTTAAAATCAGTGTGTCTTAATATCATTTTATTGCTTATTATTTGTTTGTGGGGTCAAAATAGACGACTTTTTTTTTGTTTGTTTACGTAGACGGCCTTTCAAAGTTCCCTCGTTATTTCAAACACAATGTGTCAGGAACGCAATCTCTCGGTGGCCGGACAATAAAACTATGATGGACAGGCGTCTTGTGACTTGTGCCTGTCACGTTTTTTTTTTTATTTTAACCGTAACCTAGAATTTATGGAATCATAAAGTTAGGATTGCCAGTAGCTATGTTTAAATACTGGGAGATAGTACTTGCAGAAATAACGTAAATAAAGTTAGCGGAAATATATTTGTAGATACCAATACGTTTTGGTAGAGTTAGTAGCAAGAGTTTAAAGTTGGTATCTACTGTCAGTATCTACTAATTCCTAAAAGATATTTAAACTACGCTGAGGAAAAAAATGTATCTTGCAGAATTTTATGATAGAAGTTTGCGAGTGAGGTCAATTTAATGTAGAACAGCCCCGAACAAATTTAAAAAATTGCGTTGAATGTTTTTACTAGGTTTAAAGCCATGCAATACTTAACTTTAACTTTTGTTTAAATAAAACATTATTCATATCACATTTCATTTTGTCTCGAGTAAGATTTTTGTAATAGAACACTAGTACATTCATGTCTACCTATATAAAAAGGTAATAATCTTGCACTTACTTTTAAATTACTCTAATAACTTAATGATTTTAATTTAATGTCTTGCCTATTTCCTTAACTATGGCTACTATCGTTAACTTTGTTTAGTAAATGGACTAATAAAATATTTATTGCCATCCTACCTAATTAGTAATTTTTTGTACAATAAAAAACGACCTAAGTTTATTTTTATATCTGAGAAGAAAGTTATACACAAAAAGATACCTTATTCTAAAGACGATTTCAACTTACACAAATTGTCAAATTAGTTTAATTTGAAAAAGCCTCTGTTTGCCTTTTTGATGCTTTATGAATACAATATTTTTTCAGTAAAAAGTAATATAATTTAGGATCTAAAATAAAGTTTTAACTGTGTAGTATATATAATTTTACACAAAGGTGTTTCTAGGTACCTAATGAAACGAATTTTGGCCATTGACCTCATTCCGTGTCATCAGACTCAAGTTAACAAAGACAGATTGTTAATGGCAGATGCGTCAGATTTATTCACAGTTATTTGAATATTAGAGGGTAGTCTGTAATTTTATAGCGGTAGTAGGTAGAGATGAAAATAAATACAGTTACCTACAAATTATATACTGTAGTATTGGCAAGGTTTTTATTAATGTCTAAAGTTTCGGGTTGGATGCTTAATTAAAATTCTTAGTAGGTAATGCACACAATTTTATAAGTACCTACAAGTGTAACTGGGTTCTCTCCTAGTCTATTTATTAACCAAGAAGGTATTCATAACTCAAGCTCTTACTTAAGGCTATGTTTTTAACACTCTACATTAACTTTTTTTATTTTGTTCAACCTTTTAAAGAAATCTTAGGTACTCACCAGGAACATCCGTGACTTTGGTATTAATTTGTTGGTTCACAGCAAAAAGGTACGCCGTCTTGTCACCGAACATAACGTAAGGGTTCTCATCGGTGGACAAACATGTTTCTTCCGCCCATGCCGAAGCGAGCAAGGCCATAGTGGCCAGTATTTTCCATCCCATTATACCTAAAAAAAGTTTGACACATTTAGTTTTTTTTTTAGTTTTTTTATTTTTTTTTTCATGGAGTAAGGCTCATTTCCCACGTTGCAAGTACGTAGCACGGTGTGACATAATACCTAAGCATGCCAAACGTAAACATCCTAAACCGGTTTCTTTACAACTGGGTTATGGTAAAGCAACTGCTGCTGTTATCATTTTATTACACGTGTACCGAGACGCAAGTTCCTTGATGGAAAGCGAATAATAAAAATAACGATCAAAGCAGACCTAAAAATTAACAGTTCCCTGATTCACTGCACAGTAAAACAAACATTAAAGTAGCACAAAACTTGTAACATTTTCTTATTTACTGCACTAGAACCGACATTCCGTTATCAATTTAATTAAAAACAAATTAAAAAGGTTAACAAAAACCAACTTTTTAAGAACACTTGCTACCTTCACCTGTGTAAATCCGTTTTCGGAGGAAAAGTTATTCGATTTGTCTATGGCATGAAAAGCGCGCGAAACACGGCGTCACACAGCCAATGTGGCGGGCGAACTGCGGAGCCTTCGATTATGGCGGCTTTAGAGCGTGAGGGAATGGTGTAATTTGTAACCGGTAGACGCCGCGGGAGCATAGGCGGTTAGATTTTAAAACAGCGTAAGACGCTACTAAACAGTAGAAGGTAGCGTAGAAACTTAATACGTAATTTCCGGCGCTATCGTTGTCCTTGGTGTCATTGCTTATCTAATTGCCTCTTTATGCTCTTTGAGTATATTTCCAGGTACAGTAAGATCATTTTTTTACTCATTTTTCTTACAAAATCGTTTGAAACTATAAAAAAACCTTTCAAACTTTTAGTCAGCTACCTAAGCCTACGCTGTGAATCGTGATCATTGTAATGTAATTGTTTTGAGTAGGTACCTACTAAGCTAAGGCTAAGACAAAACAAAACAAATGCAAAATAAATTTTATCAATGAAAATATTTTAAACAATAACAAAAAAAAGAACCTTCATGCTATAACGTTTAAAATAACGATTTACATGGTTAGAAATTTTATATCACCTACTAATGTGATAAATTTTGACTTCCAAATTTTTTTAGCGGGAGGTTATTTTGACTATAAAAAAAATACTGCTTTGATTGGTGGTTATAATATAACTGAATACAGAACAGTATTTGTTTCCCAATGTTAATCAGTTCAGCTCCTGTGAAATCTAACTTTATTTTCTATATATACCATTATTTTCAATGCTTATGTAATATTTTCTTATTTATTTATTTATGTTTTTATAATTTAAAGTATTTGTCCTTTTTATCTTCTTATTTTTCGAAGGAAACCTTGTTTATTAAGCAAAGTATGCGTTCCTACTTATGTACTTAGGTTCATAATTGTTGTTATACCTCTACCTTAGTGTAACTTTATATCTTCAAGATAGATCGAATCCATCTATTCGTTTGATAATTCAATCAAACCATCCATTCTAAATGCATTTATCTGAAACAATAGTGCGGAAACACTTCTGTGCTGTGGTTAGATCGAGATATTGTATGTAGATATAAAAGCTATGGGCCCGGCGCCGACGACCTCAATTTTCGTGCGCGCTGACCCGGCAACTTAGTAATGCGATTTGTTAGATGCACCAGGGAAAGTTGCATTTGCAAAGGAAATTCGGAATAACCGGAAAATGTGTGAAGCAATTTTATAAAAGTACCTATTTATAAGAAAGCACATTGATAATAAAAAGTTAGGGTATGGGATTTTGATCTAGGAATCAACATGTAGGTAGGTATGTTTGATAGTTTTTTAAGCACAAGTTATTTGACGTCATACTATTCGTATACCTAACCAAAAAAACATTAAGTTACGGTTATACGTACCCACAAACTGTTGACAAAATAGCAAGAATGGTAAGTAAATATTAGTACCTAAGTCAGAGTAATGCCACCCTGTTACGATCATTGTTAATATGAAGAGTTATTTTAAACTTAAATGGACTAGTGACTCACCTAAACCCAGCACTTTTGTACCTTAAAATGGCCCACAAGTTCAATGAACATAGAATTTTAGCAAATTCAACAAAGTAAAATTTTTGAATTTTATTTAACTACAAATATTTTCAAAAAAATCATAGATATTATGGTGGAGGAGTGAGCGGACAAACATACAAACAAATACAAACTGCGACTTTGCTCTATACTACGTCTGCAGGTAATGATGGTCATAATGATTACTGCTGGGCAAAGCCAACCATTGTTAATTATACCCTCTAAGGGTTTGCCAATATTAGTCATGCCTAGCAATCATCAATTAACCTATACTTAAGCTAAGGATGTAGTAAGGTACTAAGAGCAAAAACTTTTCTTTCTCTACCTGCAACTTCACTTGTAATGATTATCCATACTATATTTTTGTAAAATTTAGTTATTAATTAAATAATACGTATTATATTATACAATAAAATATGTATATTTAACAAGTTCAAGTGGTAACGTTTTACCCGCAAGGTAAAACTTTAGAACGTCTCTACATCATTTGAATTTTCGCGGAATAAATGTTGACTATTCTTTTTTGTCTATGTCGTTACGAATAATTAAAGATTTTTATAAGATTACAGTAAAATAATAACACAATTCGTCATCAAAAATAAAAGAATTAATGAAATGAAAATAAAACATTTTTAGATATTAAAATAATAATTATATCTACATATAAAATTGTGACAGATGACACTCGCAAAATGAAAGCGCCACAGCACGAAAACGAAAGAAGCCAAGCGAGTTGCTCTATGGTCGTTCACTAATGGCGTGTCTTCCGTGTCACACGTTATAACGTCAAAATGGCTAAGAAAAAAAGCGAAGAAAAGGTGAATCAAACACCTCAAAGTGATAATGAGGAACAAAACTTTGACGAGGAGCCAAATTTTGACGATCCTGAGGGATTCGTGGACGATATCTCAGACGAAGGTAAGGTTTCGTCGGCAATTGAGGTTGGGCCGGCCATATGCTTCAATACCAAGTTTTCGCGTGTTTTGTTGATAATAAAGTGTTAACGTGGTGATTTTAAGCTCCCAGGATGTATAAATATCCATATTGTGTTAGTGTATATTAATGTTTCAGTCCTTACAGCAAGTCACTAAAGATAACCTAACTTTGACGTTGCAGATTTATTGGCGGACCTTCTTGAGCAAAAGCCAAAGGAGTCCGATGGTTACGAAAATGTAATCGTGGTAGACGGGTGCCCGCAGGTCGGGCCGGAACGTTTAGAAAAGCTCCAGAGTGTAATTAATAAAATCTTTGGCAAGTTTGGGACAATCGTGAACGAATATTACCCAACACAAGAAAATGGTCTGACAACAGGATTCATTTTCCTCGAGTTCAGTAACCCTCAAAACGCGGCGGAAGCTGTTAAAGCGACCAATGGTTGCAAATTAGATAAACAACATACCTTTGCAGTGAATTTATTCACTGAATTTAAGAAGTAAGTGCTTTGTAGTTCTATTTTATCAATTTCCCATAGGTCTTTTAATTTTCGTGTTACCTATGATTACAATTAAACTTTTAGATTTTCGGAAATCCCCAAAGAATGGGAACCCCCTGCGCCACAGCCTTTCAAAGTGCAGTCAGATTTGCAATGGTATTTAATGGACCCCGATGCATATGATCAGTATCTTGTCGGACTAGGAACTGGAACAGCACTACAAGTGTGGCAGAATGCTTTGCCTGAGCCTATACTGCTGCAGGAAAGACCTGTAAGTTGCCTAGCCAATAAGTCATAGAATGTGAAAAAATATTTATACAGTACACTTTGTACTCAAATATAAACTACTATTGAACTACATTTCTGCCATATAAATGTTGTTAATGTAGCTACTAACTTAATTATTTTCATAATATTAAAATGTTGTATATTTCAGGATCATTATTTTTGTTCAATTGCAATTCATATTAGTTCTTCATAGTTCAAACAAATTATGTGTTTGTTTAGTTGTACTGACCCACCTACTTTGACACAATTCAATTTTTTTAGAACTGGACAGAAACCTATGCAGTGTGGTCTCCCTTAGGCACATACCTAGCCACATTCCATTGGCGAGGTGTTGCTCTCTGGGCCGGTCCTAAATTCTCGCAGTTCCAAAAATTCTTCCACCCGGAGGCACGATTTATCAGTTTCTCCCCTTGTGAAAACTATATTGTGACATTTTCACCTAGCGGAGATGATAAGAAACTTGTTATTTGGGATATAAGGTAAGTTAAATAATATATTTTGTAGAGAATATCTTAGTGCGGAGAAGACATTTTCACAGTATATTTATATACCTACCTGAATAAGCAATTTATCAAAACTAGTTCATAAAACTGGTTTCAAATTGTGAAGTAAGCAATAGTTTTGTAATTTATGTTGGGTAGAGTAATACATACACAATTACTTTTTATGCAAAAAAAAAAGAAAATGTTCACTCATGTTCATTTTATCATGATTAATTAATAGTGAAGTTGAGTCATACTTGTGAGTTGTGATCACTAATTAACACTATGAACATTGAAGCTATCCTTGTTCAATATGCACAAATAAAATAGTTCCCTAAATTTCTTATAGTTTATGAACTATTGTTTTTAATATTAAAATAATTATAAATTATATCTAAATATTAATATTGCAGGACAGGACTAGAAAAACGTAGTTTTCCACCACCAGATGAATATGTGACGTGGCCAATTTTCCGTTGGAGCAAAGATGACAGGTTCTTTGCAAGGCTTGGCCCTGACATGTTGTCAGTGTACGAGACACCTAGCTTTGGGCTTTTAGATAAGAAGAGTATAAAGATTCCTGGTATTAGGTAAGACATTGTTTAATTTACACATTTGAATTGTACCATGATTTATAGAGGTATATTCCTTAAAGGATGGTTATAGATTACATGCATTTTATTAATAAAATTGTTTTTTTTATTTTACAGAGACTTCAGTTGGTCACCAACAGACAACATCCTAGCCTATTGGGTAGCCGAAGACAAGGATGTGCCCGCTAGAGTAACACTACTGGAGTTGCCAAACCGCACAGAAATTAGGTCCAAAAATTTGTTCTCCGTAGCCGACTGTAAAATACATTGGCAAAAGAGTGGTGACTACCTCTGTGTGAAAGTAGATCGGTACTCTAAAGTGAAGAAAGACAAAAACGAAATCAAATACTCAGGAATGTACTACAACTTTGAAATTTTCCATATGAAAGAGAAGGAAATTCCTGTTGATTCTGTTGAAATCAAGGAGCCGATTCAGGCGTTTGCTTGGGAGCCTATTGGGTCTAAGTTTTCGATTATCCACGGTGATCCAGCAAACATTTGCATTAGTTTCTATCAAGTGAACACTGGTCAGGCACCTACGTTGTTGAAGAAGTTTGAGAGGAAGCCATTCAATCATCTGTTCTGGTCTCCGTCTGGTCAGTTCATTGTGTTGGCAAATCTTGGGCTTACCGGTGGGGCTTTGGAGTTCCTGGACACCAATGACTTCACTATTATGAATGTCTCCGACCATTACCAGGTTAGTAAACTAACATATAAGTAAAACTTGGCATTAGCACAGTCATATTTCTTTATATTTACTGTTAATGTAGGCATGCGCGTAAAAAAATATGATCCAAATAACTAATTTTTTTCCAAATACTTGTAAACTACATATTTCCAACGTTGGAAACTGTATCTAAGTCTGGTGCACTGTGTGGCAAAATACTATGTAGATAAGAGTTCATGTTTAAAAATTTGCATTAACTATATTACAATGGTATGTTTGTTTATAGATGTCTGGTATTGAATGGGACCCCACTGGCCGGTATGTGGTAACTGGAGTCTCTGCACTGAAATGCAAGATGGACTGCGGTTACTACATCTGGTCATTCCAGGGCAAGATTTTGAAGAGGTAAGACATTTTTACATACAATATAAATCACTTACCTAAGCAAGTATTTGGGTGATTATCACAAAATGGCCTAAAATGCATAATTTCTTTGGCACATTTTTTTTTTCATAATAGGCATGATGACAGATTTTGAAAAACTGTTGTATCATATTCAGAAATATATACTTATTGTAAAAAATATCATATTTCGGAAAAAAAAGCATGATTTATATGAAAAAAATCAATTTAAAATTTTATGTTTAAAATTCCCACCTAAACGCTCCAAAGTGTCATGGCGTCGATTTTGACGTCACGTTAGAGCAGTGTTACCAACTCGAATTTTTAAAAATCCTTCCGTACGAATCTAAAACTTGGTAGTTTCCGACCAAACTCAATTCGAAAAGTAGGTAGATCTACCAACTTCTTTTTTTCAAGATTTAGAAGGAATCTGCACGGTCGTATAATATCTATAACCGATTATTTTAGTAAAAATAAATTATTTTTCTGACTATTTTTAAAAAAGCAATAAGAAAAAACTAAATTGTTAATTTTTAGAATAAAAACAAAATTAAAAAAAAATCCCATCCCACTAATTTACCCCCTAAATTTGGGGGGAAAACCCCTAAGTTGGGAACCATGCTCTACAGTGACGTCATTCGCTCTGATTGGCGTTCAGAATATCATGGCGGACTGTAGTATTTTGTAGATTTATTTTTTAAAAATATTAATTAATCTCGCTTTAATTATAATAATACCTTGTTATTTTTTAATATTTTATTTACGTTTCATTAGATGGTAGCATAATTTTTGTGTATTTTATTCACAGTCATCATGCCTATTATTCCATAAAAAATAACATACATTGTAGATGTTGTCTAAAGCTACAAATTAATCTTTTTGGCCCTAAAATTTATCCAGTAATTTTGATGTTTTAGCATTTTAAAATTTTGATGCCCAAAGAAATTAGATTTTTCTCCTAAAATATATAATAAGAAAATGCAAAACATATTTTCAGATATTATATTAGACAAGAAACACTTCTAGCTTTAATAATAATAATAAAAACAGGTATATTTTTTCAAACCACATATGTAAAAACAAGAATAAAACAAATAAAACTAAATTTTGTTTCCATTTAAATTTCATTAATTTTCTCTTGAAACATGAATGATCACAGTTTATATGATTATTATAAAAAATATATAGTATAATTATATCATTTTTGCAGCTTTTCTTTACTGATAACTTTCTCTTTTTCCATCTTGTTATAATTTCTGTGTACAAAATCTAATTTCTTTGGCGCGTAATGCCAAAGAAATACATAGAAATTAGGGACAATGAAAAATTAGAAAACACATGTTTTCGTATTTTTTCTAAAAATCCTTTGGTGGTAAAATGACTTCTTTTTGCCACGTGCATGCCAATTGAGCTAGACTATAGATATAAAAAATATTAAAGCAATCTGTAAATGTTATAGCATGAAAATGTATTTCGAAGAAATTAGGTAAGTGCCTAATTTCTTCGATATACACCTGACGAAACTCCACAATCTAGACGAAAAATATATTTATTTTTTCGGCGTCACGCACAACGCACGTCAGCTTCCTGCGATTTATTGACGGATGACCAGCTTGTTCCGAGGGTGTTCACTCGAGTTAGTAGGGAAGTGTTTTAATAGTGATAAATCAACGGTTTTGTCGCGCCAAAGAAATTAGGGTTTTTTGCTCGGACAAATTTAACAAAAACAGTTTATGTAATTTACGTATTAAAATTAATTCACAATACCATCAGATATTGTGAATTAATTTTTAATTAATTAAAAATAAAATATATAAAAATCACATTATTATTTTATTAATTTAGAATACTACAACTCACAGAAAAAAATTAGGGAGTAAAGGACGCGCCAAAGAGCTTAGAAAATTAACCTTTAAAAAAATATTTTAAATATAATTTATAAAAAATTTGCGTAATACTGTATTGCACTAAGTGTCTATATATTAATACTTTCTTAAAAAAATATATCAATGACAAGAAGCCAAAATTTCATGGAGTTTAGGCCTCGGACAAGGCAAAAACTCTGTTTTTGATAATCACCCATTTATAGCTCTGTCTTGCTTGCAAAGTAGTGTTTTACCTTGCAAAAAAATAATTACAGTAATAGCTTCATGTTAGCATTTATTTGCTTACAAAAGTTCCATCCTTTAAACATGTCTACATAGTGTTGAATAAGTTTTATTATTACATGTTAAAATGAGTTAAGAAATCCATATACTTGGTGTTTTTTTTTTAAATTGATTTCCAAAGTGTTTTGGTAAAACATTCTGTCAACTTTTGTGTTTACTCATTTTGTTATTTCTTCTTTTTCTTGTCTTTTATCCACTATACAGGGTTATTTGTAATTAGCGCATCACCTCTTGCAGGCGGCTTCCTTACATAAATCCCAATATCATTAGTTCTACGTCTTTTTGCAAAACTTGATAATTAACACAAAAACAAAAACAAATTTGCGCGCTCTGTATATTTTGTTTAAAGGAACCTAATAAATTAGTAATATTAATTAATTTTAATTATACGTTGGTTAAATGTGGTTGGGATTAATGTAGAAAAGCTGCCTACAAGAGGTTATGCGCTAATAGGGGATATGCATAAAATTTTAAATGGCCCAAAATATTTTTTTCTTGAATACTTATTATCGTTATATTATGATGCAAAAGTTTTTTTTTTTAATTTATTTATTATTTAAACCCCTAAAATAATATTTAAAAAGTGCAAAATAAGGGAGCCAAATTCAAACTTCCAAAACGGGCCACCATTGGTCGAACGTAATGTGACGTCATCTGACACGACATTGCATTCATCAGCGTCGAAACTTATACTGTTTTACAAGTTTTTGTGAAAAAAATAAATAAATTTAATCTATATTCTTGTGCTGATTGTAATGAAGTTTAGTTTAGATTGTTAGTGAATCTTTGACGATGACTGAAGCTGGTTCTGTCATAGCACATTAGGACAATCTACCGAGAACAGGTGCATTTATGATAGCATATAATTTTGCATCTGTCGCGTCTCCAAGGCGCGATGTGGGTTGTGGTGGTACAGCAAATGACAACCACAGATTCTTTGATATTCGATTTAATGTGGTTTACAATTTCATGTTGCGTGTTCAACGGTTGGTTGGCAAGTGAAGTTATACAAAGAAAAGAAACAAAAACTAGGCCAAATATGTAGTTGAGACGTATTGCTATAGAAAAGTCGTAGGCGCGCAGACAGCATCGAAACCCGATTATACGAGCGCAGAGATCAGAGGATGTTTCATAGTATATTTAAGACCATAATATAGATTTTTATTCATAAATGCACACAGCAGTTTACTTAAAATACACCAAAACATTTACATATTGACACAAAAATATATGTGGCAAAACTCCTTTCTTCAACCGTAGAGTACATTTTTCTCCTTGCTCTTTTATTAAATTGTATTCAATATAATTTTCTGTATCTTCCTTTACCTGGAATAAATCAACAACCATAAAAAATTCGTAAAACCACAACAGGAATAAAGTTTTAATAGAAAGTTATAGCTACTGATCTTTTCTTATAGGGTAGGTTAATTTTATACCGAATTTTCTAATGTTCAATAGCTAATGCAAGACTTACTTTTTACTAATTCACATTAAGCTGTATATAAATAAAGTATACTTTCGTTAAAATGATCTTCACAACAATATGAACAAGATTTAGGAGATATATTATCCCTTCTCATCACCTTACACGACCGTCTTCGTATTTTCGCATCACTTGAAATACGAAAAAAACACTTTCTCGGGTGTTTTTCGAATAGTATTTGTGCACTCCGGTACTATGCAATACTTATAAGATAATTTTTTGGCTTCTTCCATGGTTTTAAAGCTATTAAAACTGTAAATATGTATGAAATAACTGAAAAGTTCATAGTAAAGTCCCACTGGACGTGTCGTGTGACGTCACGCAAAGCGCGCGCAAAGTGGCGGCGTTTCAACTGCTCTAATTTTATCAATGTTTTAAATTTCGTTTTTAAAAATATCTAGAATATTTTGAAGATTTTTTATATTTTTTTTTATGTTATAATGTCGTAAACTATTAATTTAAGGCAAGAAAAAAAAACATGAATATCCCCTATTGGAAATAACTCTGTATATTGTTATATCACCTAATTTATTGCACCAAGGCCCTCAGAAAACGTTTTAACCTCAGTGTTGTAATGAGAAGTAGTTTCAATCGATGGTGGCGCCATTTAAACCTGAGTTAGCTAACCCGAGGTTGAAACGTTTCCTGCAAGTGGGCCTTATGAGTATATTCCCCCACCCAGGGTGATGAAGGAGGGCTTCGCGCAGTACCACTGGCGGCCGCGGCCGCCCACGCTGCTGTCGGACAAGCAGCAGAAGGACATCAAGAAGAACCTCAAGAAGTACTACGCGCAGTTCGAGAGCAAGGACCGCATGCGCAGCAGCCGCGCCAGCAAGGTAATGTTTCATGCTAACTTAAAATAACTTTTTCTAAATGTTCATTATTTACAAATTTAAATTAAAAAAGTAGCTAAATGATGGTGAAAACTGCATTAAAATCCATTGAGTGGTGTAGGAGGAGATAGCAGACAAACAAACACAATTAGCAACTTGAATTTATACTATGTAATGATAATGATAAGGTACTTTTTAGGGAAATTCTCTTTGTTAGTGAATTTGTTTCACCATAATGTGACGATAGACAATACTTGTAAAATAACAAGTCCTGACTTACTGAATGATTCATAATCGCCAGGCGTAAACTTTTAAAGTTAGGGCTGAGAAATTAGGTAGATGGAAAAGAAATTTAGCTGCGAGTGATACCGCAGGATATAGTTAGTTATAAGAGCTAGTGTTAATATAAAATGGCAATAATTGAAAATGAAAAAATCAAAGTGAGTTTGTCTAGGATAAACAAATGAACCGGTTTTAATTCAGGTTTTTGTTTGAAAGTTTAATAAGTAGTTTTTTTTTCAATTATTTATTTTTAATTACGGTTATGTTGCCGTATGATGATTCGAAAAACATTATAACATAACTGATTACAGTTCAAATCCCTCTCGCTAACCAAGAAGGCCTATGCTCTAAAGTGGGTTGTATACAGGCTGCTATTATTATAATTATTTTAAGAAACTAAAACATTCGCTTTATAACCTGCGCAGGAGTTGGTGGCGAAGCGCACGGACCAGATGAAGAAGCACGTGGAGTACCGCGAGAACAAGCAGCGCGAGTGGGCCGAGCAGAAGCCGCGCCGCCTGGCGCTGCGCGACTGTATGTACCTTACATGTATACACGCGAGTTTGTGTATGACGACCTCTGTGGTGCAGCGGTTTATATACCGGACTGCTAAGCGGAAGGCTCCGGGTTCGATCCCCGGGTCGGGCCCATTTTGACAAAATGGTTTTTCGAGTTTATATTGTGTTTAGTATATGTTTGCCACAATACATACCAATTAATACTGCAGGCAGTTCAGTGGAATTTTGTGTGGTGCCTAAGCACTTTCGTAGTCCTAAGATTTGTTATCATAAGTTAAATATAAAAGAATAAGTAACCAAAGAACTAACAGAAGAATTCTTTGAATTTTATCTTTTACCGTTGAAAAAATTCAAGACTTATTTGATTATTAGGATTTTACTGATGCAACGGTTTACCGTTTTTCAGAACCGGTATTTATGAAAGTATAAGTATCGATTCTGAAAAACGGTTCTACTTTCGGCTATATGTGTTACTGCGGTTGAAGTCTTAAAGTTTTTAAGCAAAAAAAGAATAGATTATTTTAAACAAATTGCCTGTGTGAAACTTCATATAGCAAGTTTCATCTTATGGATATTCTACAAATGTTCATAGTCCATAAGTTTTCAAAGACAGTCTTTTCTAGAAGTTTATTTTGTTTACAGACGTCGACACGGACGGTCTGGACACGGATCCAGTGAACTCAGTAGAAGAAGTTGTTGAATTTTTCGTAAAAGAGGAACAAACCGTCGTCGAGTAGTCGCCATAGCTCGCCAACGTTTGAGGTCGGATATCAAAACCCGACCTCCTTGAATCAATAAAAACAACTTTTTCAATAAACAACTGACAACGGTTTTTTATACTCTCTCTCTCTTTCAATCTTTTTACTTTTTAATAACAGTAATAAATAGTATTATGAACAGTCACAATATGTATTTCAGTGGTACGTTTCGGCTTATAAATTATTCAATAGGCAATGTTTATAGTAATCATATTAAATTGATATGTTTCAAATGGATGTCCGTCTTTTAATACCTCTGTTTTAAGTATTTATTTTTAGAACTGTTATATTTTTTTTATTGATGGTATAAATAAACTGTTGATGAAAGGATATTTGGAGGCATTTGTATTGTCCTAAATCGACTTGGTCCTTTGCTTTTTTATTTGGCAGTAATGCATGCAAATTGGAAATTAACTTCAAGGAATTTCAAATAAGGGTGATTTTCTTATGGCCGGTTTCAATTATCTATAGTTCATAGTTTGGAAAATGGCTTTAATTAGATGTGTATCACATTTCATGCCTATCCTAGTTTGTTGGGACACGAACACTCAAATTCTGCAAACAGGCAGTCACAAGTGCGTGGATTATTGAGACCGGCCGTAAAATAGTAAATGCTAGTAAATTAGTTCCCTTCATGTATAAATACAAGGATTTAAAAAAAATTGTGCCTAAATCTTAGTCATTGCACCAACCAAAAAGAGCAATAAGTTAAACGAGTGTGAGCATGGCATCGTAACTTGACTCGATCGTGTCCCGACCCGAGTAAGGGAAGGATAAACCGATTTGGATTCACTTTTTTGTTTGAAAGGGTAAGATAATTTTACAAGTCCAAGTAACTACGAGAATGTAGTTGGTTCGATATTAAAAATTTCGTAGATTCAACATTTAATTTAAGTTGTTAAAAGTATCTAATTCATCCTTATTACTTCTTGAAGTCAGTGTTAACAAACTGTCTCACCAAGCTTACGTAAGTAAATATATCGTCTCCTAGACGCTTCGAGATTTTTTTACCATTAGTGTTTCTTCAACGAATACCCTTAGCGTAGGTGGTAAACTCTGTCGGAAAACATTTTCTCAACGTGTGAAAAGCTGGAAAGTCCAGCTAAGAAAGACCTACGTACAGCGCATGACTGTAACGCTTCCATTCAAACCTCAGTTCGAATGAAGAATACCTCGGAACGCACGTTGTAACTCCGTGCCGCGCGAAACTATTCGAATTTTAAATTGAGTATATTTTTTTTTTAAAGCTACGGCAAAGTGGTGGCAGTGTGTGCGAAGGAGGTTTTAACTTTTATTTTTTTAATGATGAAGACGTAAGTTTTACGAAGTTTTTGACAAAGTGGTTTTCAGTTTCAAAAGACAACGGTTTCGGTAAGTACCTACTTGACTTTTTAAACTTTTGGCAGTAGGTATCTCAATTCTAGATATTTTTATTTATTTCTTATATTATCAACGCATATTCATATCAAGTAAAATTAATTATACTCGTTAATAATTTAAATAATTTACCTTAAATTATCAAAATTGGTTTAAATTTATCCAGTAGGTAGGTATTTATACGCATCGTTCTTTCGTGGAAACAAATCATTTTAAATATAAAATTAATTTAATAGGTACCTTCTATAGGTATAATATAAAATTCAGCAATTGCCACGATTCCCATGTAAATGTATATATTATTTTATATTTGTATACCTATATTATTTTATATTTAATCTTATGCCGATGATGCCACTAAAACATGAAAGATTCAAATCTTATTAATCTCCTATAATAGTAAATTCTATTACTTACATACATTTTCGTCCAAGTCATGTTAAAAAAACCTTGCGCTTTTGACGACGTCAAATAGTAATTGACCTCAGGACCTTGCCCTTAAGTTTCTGGCGACCTGATAAGTATCCCATCTTAAAGGTGGTAAAGCCAATAAGACAAATGATTTTTTTTTAAATTGGTTAAAACGAAGGATTTATACACTAAGTATACGACGAACAGTTAGTCGTTTTGAGTCTTAGTTTAGTAAACTAAACCGAAGCTGAAAATAAACTAAAATTGAAAACGGTGAAATAAACTGTCTTATTTTCGACCAAGAGTAATACATAATTCTGTTAAATACTTGGTGACTTTTACAAGATGCTTCAAGATCGACAGATTAATCAGATGGATTACAAAAGCGTATTTTACATAAAATATACTTACACCTATTATATACTTACATAAAAATAAAGGAATTTACCAAATGATTGAACCATGATTGAACATTACTTATTTTTTATCCAAGTAACAATTTTGTTGTTGCTTGGCAAAAGATAGCAACTAAGTAGGTAGGTAGATAAATTACGTTACCGACAGAAAAATAAATATTTGTGTTTTAGATATTATTCTATTAGAGACAATAAATGTTTTATTATTAGTTTTTTTTTCATTATCAACGAAAATTATGTACTTAACTGATTTCTAAATAGTCTAATTTACTACAGGTAGGTATACCTATACCACGAGAACCACAAACTTTTACTCTACGATTGGTATTGGCAGCCGTTGATCTAAGCTAGTCTGCCCACGTAAACTATTCCAATCTCCAACACACTAGAAGTTACATTACAATACAATGTATAAGTTTTAGCTATCGGGCCACGAATTCAATTTTCAAATTCAAATTCGTGTCGTTCCGTCCCGCCATGAAGTGAAGTGAGTTACGGTCGCAATTTTCTGCGGATTGATCGTATGTTACAATTTAGTGAACTAAAATGGAACAATTCAATTGCATAGTGGCAGTTGGTAGTTCAATTATGAGGTTTGTAATAAAGTTTTAAAATATAGGTATTGAAGTGCCAGCAGGGTTTTTTTAATATCTAATCGATGTGAAAACCGGAAAGATCGTAATTACTTGATTGGAACAGTAATGTATGAAGATATGGTTATGTAACTAACCTATACAAACCTAACCACAAAAAATACACATTCGACAACGTTCCCAGTCCAACCCTATGCATAGCTTAATAAAGTGACTTGTGGGTTAATTTACTTTTTAAATAATAAAATAAATTGTACCTTACTATACCTAACGATTGAATCGAACTACGAACGACGAATCAAACAAAATACGATTGTATGTATGTATACCTAAAAAGATTGTAAGGTATGTAGGGGGAAGTCCCATAAGCCCGGACGGGTCCTAAAGCCGGACATAATTAAAATCAGAACGAAAAAGCGCGCCAGTTTGTTGCTTTTGCTGCGGATAGATAGGTTCTCCCAAGTAAAGTGTGGAGGAGGAGAGCCAATAGTCAGTGCAGACTCGTTCGTCGGGAAGCATTGTCCAAATTTTGAGGGAAGTATAAATTTTGTTTCAAGTAATTTTTCGGGGTCTGTAAATAGTATTTAAACTGTGGGATGATATCCATTATTTTTAATTATTATTGCTTTTGTTCTCATCTTACATAATTCATAGCTTTTTCATGATTCTTGAACACACAATTTGAATGAGAATTTTTCTTGTATATACCTGAGGGTCCCTAAGTTCGGACACTCTCAAAGCTCCCTAGTACCGGACAGCTTAACAGCAAGTGTTTTTTGTTATTATTATTTTTGTGTTTTATTTTTTAAGGTTTAACATGGGTTAACCCAAACCGAGATCGTCAGAATACCCCCAAAGATAAAATTTTACAAAAAAGCTTTCTATTGATGTGGAAGAGGGCTCAGTTAGCTACATTTATGATTTTTGCAGGTTGTACAATTAAAGGTCTGTGATTCTATAAAAAACGTTCCTGATTATGACCAAAGTTTATTAAAACTAAGATTAGTTTTCTTTTTTAACAGTTGATTTGTTTTGATATCTGTAAAAATAATTTTTGAGTTTAAAAATGATCGGAAAATTGGCTGTCCGACATTAGGGGGCCTTTTTCGAAACCTCGTTTTACCTAAGTTAACTTTCACTCAATATTAACTACATTTAAAGTAATATTTAAGACAGGTGATTTATCTGTGTTGATAAGGCATATAATTAAAAACATCTTGAAGTGAAATAAATAAATTAGACTATTGTGCATTCTTTTTTATTACTGTTATTCCTTAAGTGTCCGGTTCTCGGGGACCTAAAAAGACGCTTCGAAGTTTCTCGTATTAAGGATTCAAGATGAAAGTGAGCTTAGCTTGTGACATGTTAATTTGGGCGGCTAATAGACTAATCATTTATCTATCTAAAGGTACGTTAATTATAAACATGCTTGTTTACATATTTCACGTGCGTGATTGAAATATATTGTAAACCTAAATAAAATGTGGATATTATTATTTATTTATTAAACCTTATAGTTTATGCCCGGAGAAATGTTTAGTTGTGATTGTTGTCTTTTTGACATAGTAGTAACAACTATTGTTAGAATATTAATAGGCTTAAGTATTTGTGGCATTTACGTATCTATTAATTTTTAAGTTCCAGAAATATTTGCATCTGGAATGGTGTTAAATTATAACGAATTCTGTAGCGAACATTAAATTTTAAAATTAATCAGAATAAATAAATTTCACTTCATTACTAAATTTTAGAGATATGCACCTACTTACTCTAGTAAATTTTATCTCTCTAGAGATTTTACTTTTTTACCGTTAAGTATTTACCTTCTAATACCTAGGTAATGTTGATTTTTATCCTATACCTACCTGCAATCCAAGACAGTCAATAAAGCACACGAAAAAACTAAAAGAAAAGGATTTTTTCTAGTCACTTCCGGGCAAATTTTCCCTTCACTTCCGGCTAGAGAGCATTAAGGTAAAAGGCGGGTTGAAGAGTGAATCGCTCTTTTTTATCTACCTTCTAATAATTAGATACCCACCAACTTATGTATAAAAGGACAGTTTTGTTAAAATTAGCAGGTCATTGTTGGTTAGAAAGAATAAAGAGATTTTCTTTACCGCTAAATTAACTTCGCATTAGTGTAATTTTAGCTAAAATTATAAAGCCTTTATAAAAAATATTTTTCCCATTTACCTATTCGAAAAGACCTAGAAGACGGTAAATCCCCATTAAAATCTGTTACCCGTTGCAATACATTATTTGTTACCAACATATCTATCAGAAACAGCAATATCATTTTTAACATACTCACGTAGGAATTTAAAAAAAAAATGTTTTCCGGATGGATACGTCACTTAATTTTTTTATCCATTCATTCAATTTGGAACGAGTACGGAACATGGAAAACGAACTATTTAATTGGATTTTAAAACAAGCTTATAAAAGAATTGAGCTCAGTTTCAATAGGTAAATGTAAAAATATAACGACATGCAAAATGTTTAATAATTATTTTTTCAAAAATATTACTTTTTTATCAAATATTTTGATAGAAACAACAGTAACATGCGTTAGCCACGCCCAAATAAAAAATAATAATTGTGCCTACTATTTTCAAATAAAGATAAAACATGACACGATTTCACACTTTTCACTAATGTTTAGGTTTTGTTACAAGACAATTGAGCATAATTGATTATTTAAAATTTATTTATGCAAAATATGTTTTTTTTAAAAAAGCACGAATACACACGCTATATTAAGGGTTAAAATTTGGTCGAAAGTTGAAAACAATTGATAGATACATACCTACTTACGATTTCTTGAATAATTTCTACAAACGCAACTGTACAAAATTCGTATTTATTTAGGTCACAACAAGGAAAATTTATGTTTATTAGTTAACGTGACTTAAATTGAAAGCGCGGTGCAATTTGTAGGTTCTTTCATTCTTTCAAGGTGTTCGTATAACCACTCATTTATTTAGGCTATGTTCTCGGTACAAAATACCATTGACTAACGAAATTACTGATTAACTCCTTTTTTTATTAACTGTCACAACTATTTTTAGAATGATCTCTACAAGTTAACCAATACTTCGGTAGGTACCATAAAATTATGTAGGTAACTATTTAGGTAAGCTATCTCTTATTTTCAACAAAATCAAATCAAAATTCTTTTATTCATCATAGATATGTAACATATACCTACTTAATGAACGTCAATGTCAAACTTCGACTTTACCTAACCGTAGATAGACCGAGAGAAAAAAGCCGGCGGCAAAAAACTTCCAGCACTCTTTTCGGAAATTATACAAGAATTTAAAACGTGTAAAACCAAAAGTCTAATATGAAAAGCTCTTACATAACTTTACTAAACCAATAAATTCATGTGAATACCTATCGCTTTATGAAACGACCATTAGAAGGAGAACTTTTACAAAGGGCAACATTACCCCCTTAGGTTGCTCGCTACAATGTATCTGACAATAGCTTCTCTCTCTTAGTTAGTATACTTACTACATAATAAATATACAGGGTGTTAAAGGACTACTTCCGAAAACTAAAACTGTGCATTGATAACGAAGATGAAGAATGATTGAAGGATCTTTCTTACGTTTCGAGCCAACATATTTTGGTATTGTTTCAATGCAAAAAGTGTTGAAATTGAATCTGCAATTTAATTAATCGCCCCTGCGCCATTAGCTGACGTGTCAAAGTTTTTTGAAACATATTTTTTTGGTGAATTTAGTTACTATTTATCCCCCAAAAAAATGTGGTTTTAGCCTTTGGAAATGGTCTGCTTACACCCTGTTTATAGGAACGTACTTAGTTTTTATATGTAGATATACATCGCGTGTTAAAAGATACATTAGAGTTTAGTCTGTATAGGTTTTGTACAGTATTTTTAGTGAAGTATAGAGAATAGGGTGATGTGGGTGTATTGTTATATATGAAGCGTAATATAACATAATACTGATATCTTACCGATGGTATGATAAGAATGAAGCAGAGAAAAATATATAAAACAGGAAACAACGAAAGATATTAAATATAAGTGAATCAGGCTTTACGATATGATGTATTTCTCTTAGAATTTCATATTGTCTTTTGTAACAAACAAATATAAGTAATTTTTACTCTCCGAATGTTTCAGATGCCTTTAACGTGCCTATTGTTTGATGAGCCTCAATCTTGTCTTGACAAATTAAAAACAAGTTTACAAGTCTGTTACCATATTACATAGATATTTAGCCCCATTTTACGATACTTTTTTTTTGTATATTGGTAAGAAATTGAGCTGTATCTTCCTGACAGATCAAGATCGGTACCAATATTAGGTGCATGTCACGTAGTAGGTATATAATATAATCGAGTTAACTGCGGTTATGTACCTACCAATAATCAATAATCAAATTAGGAAGCCTAGAAACAGGTTGAGATGGTTTATTCATGGATTGATAGTAATTTGATTCGTTTGTGATTTATACTTCAATAGTTCTTAAATTAATATGTAATGATGAAATAAATAATTTAAAGTGAATTTTGTTTTGTTTTGTCTGTGCCCAAAAAAATAACAAGCAGTGGTAAAATAGTAGCAACTGTTTAAATTAAAAAACTATTTGCTAAATAAGATTCCTTAGTCTCTATTGCCCCATGATTAACTTTGCAGTAAGCACCCTGTATATTATAGAAATAAAAATATGGCCGCCCTCATTCTTTTTTGAAAAATTATGACGGGAATTATGCGTCGACATCAAAGTAGCGCCGCGCGGTTCATTTCCACACCCAAAAGTAATTATTACCGAAGCCTCTACGCAATTATCAGGAAATTAATTTCGTAATTCCAAACAGTAACGAGGCACTTTGGTATTGTTTCATAAAATAAATAGTAATTAATATTTGATACTTATGCGGGGTGTTTTCATGAGTGTCACGTGACGGTCGATCGTTGTTTCAACTAATTAGTTGGGATTATATAATAATATAGGTTTGTAATTATTAAATATAAGTTTTTTAGTTTCTCGTTACAATATTTAGAAATCTAAGGGCTGGTTTTTCAATAGTCAGATAAATACTATCTGACTGATAAGAGGTATGTTTTCATTGTCACTTCATAGTTCATACATATGTCAAATATTTGTATTCGACGTGCAACGAAAACATACTGATTTTCTGTCAGTTAGAATTTATCTGACTATTGAAAAACCAGCCCTAAGTTACGTTATTCTCTAATGCGCAATAAATTTGATATCAACGATTGCAAAACATAATTCTTCAAAAGACATTTTAAACAATTGTTTAGGTGGTAGGTACTTTTCCTTTACGTTGTCAAAACTTAGTTATTTATAACATAATGACGTTAAACAGTTAAAACCCAAAAGCTTAGTGGTATTCTTAATAGAAAGAGAATCTTATTCCCACCGGGAAACTCATTAAGTTCCTGGTAAAAGCAATACATATTATATGACTCCTGCGACGTCGCGTTTACTGAAATCGCTTTAAAGCTCTTAAGCCGTGGGAGGTAGAATGAGTGACGTGCATTTGAGGGTTATAATATCCCAGCTTAGGAATTTTGATAGTAGGTTCAATGTTCGAAGTTTTTGGTATATTGCATAATAATATTAGGTATACTGAAATTGTTTTATGAGAAGATTTCATTTGTTTTACCTATGACGTAGCGGAGACTTATGGTTAAGTTATAAAAACTCTTCTTTGTAAGGCTTTAAGCGTCGCAGGTGTATATTTACGAAGCACAAACTAAGTGAAAAATATAGGTGCCCGTTGGGAAAACGGTTTCAATTAAGAGAGTTTAAATTGAAATCATTATTTTACCCTGAAATAAACTTACTTTACAGTAGGTAGGTACTATATAATACGAGCGGTCTAGTATTCGGTTACCTGAATATTATTAAGCTTTGTGTGTACCTACTACAGTTTAACAAACTCTTATAACACCTCGTTTCTGCAACACTATCCTATAACTTGTTATCAACCGTTAATCAATCACAATTGGTATGAAATCATACGTCAAAACAACAGTATTTGTAATGCCAAAGTCGCGTTTTGTCATTAGATAGCCCTTTTTTATAGTTGCGTACGACAGAAAAGTACCGATGCTTATGTTCGTAATAGTCACCGGGGTGAAAATAACTTCTGCTCAGTATTTCCTATTCAAGCTCTTATCTACGGCAACCTGTAGGAAAATGTAAACGCAATTTGCACGTACAATTTACTGCAAATAAGGTACACCTTTAAAATGAATGTAACTTACTACACTTTGACTAATGATTGGTATATTTTAACACTAATGGCCGCCCGCGACTCCGTTCGCGTGGAAGTCGCTTTCCTGTGGGAATGAGAAGTTTTGCCGCGGTAAAAAGTACCCTATATGTTATTCTGATGTATAACCTATATTACTGTAAAGTTTCATCAAATCCATACAGTAGTTTTTACGTGAAAGAGTAACAAACATCCATACATACATCCATACTCACGTTTATAATATTAGTAGGATGTAACTTACTACACTTTGACTAATGATTGGTACATTTCAACATTAGCACATCAAATTTTAATTTGATGAGCCATGTGTACAGCTTACAATTTGTATAGCTTTTGACTCAATTGAACGAATTAGAATCAAAATAAGAGGACGTATGTTTCATTTACTACGCATTAATTTATTGTTTTCCGACGTTTTACAAATGCTATAGCCATGGAAGACTAAGGTAAAAACAATTTTGTCAACGTCAGCACAAAATGACAGAAAGGTCGAGAAATAGAATGATAAATGAAATAAACTCGTGATTATACGTTAAAAATGAGTTCCTTTGGTATTCATTTGTTCCTTCTTCATATATTTTTGTGTGATAAATTCGGCTTTCTCGAATGCTTTAGTAGGTATGCTATTCATGCGTAGACTTTTTGTAAAGGTAGTGTTTTCAATTGAGATATGAAACAACGTGAAATCTAAGTCAAAAACTAATCATTGCTGTAAGCTAGAAAATGAAGTTATATTATTAATAATTATTTTTATAATACCACTGTTGCTTTAGTGTAGGTAGGTACCCAATAATTTAATTTCTGTATCACATTTGATACAATTTAAAAGAAATTTACTTGTGGTTTAGACCTTGTTTTTTGTCAAATTTCATGATTCTACAGTTTATTAAAGAGCCCTAAGGTTTGATTGTGTGTATCAAAATGGCGGCACAAAAGGCTGTATCTTTTAATTAAGTTGACGTAGAAGTCAGATTTTATCACTTCTTCGAACAATTACAGCCCAAATGACAACGCACAGAAAATCAGACAGACAGATCGACGGATAAGGAAGTTATCCAGTAAAGGTTCCTCTTTTTCCTTTTGAGGTATATACCTAACCTAAATTATAACTCCATAACAAGTACTTATAAGTAGCAACTATAATTACAGTATAACACATTTTTCCATCGGTGATAAAACTTAAAGTTTGGTCGTAAAATGTTAGTTTACAGCAAGAAACGTTAAGATATATCCAGTTCGTGCCGGTTTACCCCTATTTGTCGCTGTTTTCCTATTTGCCCCATTTTTCTTTCGCCCCGTTTTCCTATTCGCCCTCTTTTTCTCCCGTCCTGCTAACGGATGGGCGGGAATATATCTTCATTAGAGTAGGATTAACTGTCGAGAGTTATTTTTTATGTGTCTAACGCAGAAAAATTACAAAGACCGGTCCCGGCTAGGTGCTTCTTTCATGTTCTTTACTCTTGTATACGTTATTGCGATCTAGTTATTAAATTACCCAGAAATATAATCAATTATTTAAATTTTGGTGCTTAATAATTATGCCATATAAACCAATTTATGGTTTTATTCCTTACGTGATTCTCTTATATATAAAATAATAAAAAATACATTTAGTTATTCGTTAACTACTCTACCAAAGCTAACGTCATTACCGTCCCTTTTTTAATTTAACTAATAACTTATTATTTATGTATGTAAGTTTTTCATGACGGTGATAAACTAAAAATGTAGATATGGAAGTCAAAGAGCAAGATTTTTTTTTTATCTTCGCTACTGTTCTGCGTCTTCATTTTCTAAGTTTAAATTAAAACCGTTGCTTTACCGGGTGGGTACCTGTTAAAGCTTGCATCCGGAACCATTTCCTTATTACTTACTCGGTTGAGCTTCCCTTATTAAAAACTGAGGGTTTTTCCTGGCAACACTGGAGGCTTTTAAAATGTATTTTTTGCCTTAGTGCCTTTTGAGATGAGGAGCTTTAAATTACCTAAACCACGCAAAAATAACTTTGTGGAAAAGAAAAATGAAAAAAACTGAAACTAAGAACTGTTATTGATCATTGAACAAGCATTTAAAAAAACTCATTTTTAAAAACCGATCTACTGTACCTACAAAAGCATCTGACGTCAAACTTTTAAAAGTCGTAATCGTCCAAAAGTTTTTCTGATCAGCTGAGTAGGTACTTGAGTACTCAAACTACTGTTAAAGCAGAAGACTACCTAACTTTCAACAAATCTATGAGCTACATTTAGCAGAAACTTCTCCTAGAAGACATATGCACTGCAAGTCTGTTCTATATTGACGGAAGATAAATTTGCTTCGCGTCGCATTAGCGAAGTGCTCGGTGACTCAGCACAATAAACTTTCATGTGAGTGGAAGGTCGCTGGGGTATTCTAGCATCCGTGATAGATATTAAGTAAAAAATGTTAAAAGGTTATCGAGAGAAGCGATTGGCTGAAAATGCTGAACGTAAAATTCTTACCTCGAGAGTAAAACTTTTTTTAAAGCCATCCAGCCAGGATTCCGAATTGAATGACAACACATTCACATTGTTATGAGTCTGCTGAAAAAAGTAGAACAAAAAACGTTACGTTACGAATGGATGACTACATAAAATGCCTTTTCCTGGATTGGATAACTGCTTTGCAATTTTCAGGTGAAGCATATTGTTTTTTTTATTCCTACTAATATTATAAACGTGAAAGTTTGTAAGTATGGATGTACGAGTATGAATGTTTGTTTATTTGTTACTTTTTCACGTAAAAATTACTTGACTTCTTTTGATGAAACTTTATACAGAATAACATATAGGGTACTTTTTACCGCGGGAAAATTTCTCATTCCCACGGGAAACCGACTTCCACGCGAACGGAGTCGCGGGCAGCCACTAGTGTTAAATAAAATGATGAAAGAACTTTGTGAATATGTATTTTTTTTAATAAAATACACATTGTACATATCTTCTTTATGTACTTTTGATGCTAGAGTTGGGAAACTTAAGCAAACCAACGCAACATTTAGATTTATAATATAATCATTAGAAAAACTTCTTCAAATAAAATATATTTATGTCATGGTGAGTAATGAAAGCATAAATAATAAGTAGGTACGTTATTGATTACTGGCTACTCCGTAAATATCTAAAATATTAATATTTAGCTTACCTTCTGGGATTAAAGGATAATTAAAAGTATATTACCAACAGAATTTGAATTATTTTTCTTAATTTTAAAGATGACGTTCAAAGTGCTATTTGTATTTTGTGCTTCAATTTATTAAACACGAAACACGAAACAATTTGGTAAACACGAAAAATATGAAGGGTATGTAAGACTCGATTTTATTATTTGAATTAATCTTGATGTTTATACACTTTATTTTGTATTTTTTTAGTTATGCATTGTATGATGTTCACGTCAATAATTAAGATCAAGTAAAAATAATTAATGATCTCGAAAATCTGATGGATTTTGATGTCTGGTCTCATGCTTTACTTGGAAAAGCATGCCAAGTATTAATTCCCAAAGACAAGAAAGCGTATTTTCCAAATGTTATGACAAGCCAACCTTCAATTTAATGATGCAGTAGAAAACACTAAAGAGTAAGTTTAAATACTTAGTAGTTACTTACTCAATCTATAGAAGATATTTTAAGGGTCTGATTGTGAATTTAGTTAAAGGAAATAGGAAATAGAAGACCAACTGCTGGCAAACTGGAAAAAAGCACGTACAAGTGCAGCCACTCCATATTCACCGCTTGACACAGTTTATGAATATGATGAAAGGTTAACTGGACATTAGAATACTAATAAAATAAAGAGAAGTCATGGCAAATTAGTTAATGTAATGACTTTGCAGGTTAACGAATATTTGGAAGAAATAGCAGGTAAGTATCTAGAAGTTTTTACACTCCTGACTGCGGGCCAAATTGTAGAAACACGTGCTATTAAATGTTTAAAAATATCTAACACGAATTTCGCAGTATGTCACGTTAACATTTTGGAAAGATACATTTTTTCATCTTAATAATTCCCAAAATCCATTTCATTTCGTTTCAAGGATATCAGCAAGCCCGTTGTGATGATGCAATCTTTACTGCATGCGCAGGAGTGGATTAGTCAAGCAGTTTTTTTAGTTGTACGCGACTCAAAAGTTAGTGATAGACATAGCAGAACAGGATCTCCTAGACAACATTGATTGGATCATCTTCCTAATAGCCAATCCTAATGGATTCCAGTACTCCCATACGCATAAAGCTATACTTAGCATAAACCTATCCACAAAGTCGCTGGAGATATTCATTGAGTATATTAATAAAAACGGGGTTAATTAAGCCATCTTAGAGTATCTTAATAATAGAAAAGAAAGCTATTGTGCGCGTCTATTTGTATAGTAATTCGCTAACTACTTTAGAAATAGAACTTAGGTCATTACTATATTCATTTATCAGTACAATCTCTAACAAAGTTAACAGTTCTCATATCGAATCCCTGGTAATAGTATCCCAGATAAGATTTTGATCGACGAGCTTTGCGAAACCAACTCTGATTTACAATCTAGGCAATGGATCTAACATGGACCTTGATATCGATTTAGTAGTTTAATTATGCATTTGAAAATTAAATGCGAATCGAATCAATGAGTTGATTTGAGTAGACAATAGTAAGGTTTTGTAGGTCATTCAAATGATTTGGGGGCGGTAAATTAGTCGTCAATGAAAGTGGTCAATTCGGTCAACTTAAAATTAAGTTGTTTAAATGCTATAATTTTAGTTAACAGTGTATTTGATGGATTAGCTATTAATGGTCAATCTGCTCTTTAGCAATTTGTTAGAGATTAGTGGTCACTAATTCTGTCTGTGAGAGGTCATTTTCAAAAGTTAAGCAACGATGACTTGTTTTGAAAAGAAACGAAGACGGTGTGATTTACTAACAATTTAGATTTTATTACGAAATATTACATAAAAATCATATTCAGTTACTTAAACTCTTCTAAGAATTGAATATTTTCCTCGTTTTATTTTGGTAAAATCGTATATGTATTTATGGTATACAAACTAATGAAATTCTTTTGATATTTGCTTTTTCTGATTGTTGCAAATATTCCTTTAAATATGACTAAACTTATGTTAAATTATATTTAAATTTCCCTTTTATCAGATCACATGTCATTTTTCTTTCATTAGAATTTAAAAAAGCAAGCGTGTTTCCCTGAAACTTTTTAAATTTTAATTAAGAAAATTTAACAAGGGTTTATTAAATTTTAATCAAATTCATTTACTTACTTACTGAAATTGCGTAAAACGAGACGGCCTATCGTTTTAATTCCATTATCAAAAATGATATCCCTTAGATTTATTTTGCGTTTCGGATTTTAAAATTAATCTATTTTTGTCTCAGTGTAAAGAACAGGTGGACGTAAATATTAACAATTCAAATCAGTCGTATAAAGTTAGTTTATGATCATAACGTATAAGTTTTTATTATCTAATTTATCTTACATCAATATTTTCCTTATATATTAACAGCGTTCTAAGCCGGTTACACATTACCATGACATAAAAAGTTATTTACCAACTTTTAGTAAAGGTTTACACGCATACTTCCAGGCCAGTTTCATAACTTCAGACGAATTCTTTGTTATATAGTTGAAGGGAGTTCCAAAGTTGGTGAAATCTTATATGTATTTATTTACAAACAAACTGATTGTCAGTGGCTTCGTGCATGCTAATATTTTGTGTGAACTGTGGAGATATAATAAGAAAAAAATAAATTTGAGTTTTTCGCCTTTTTAAGAACTTCGAAAATGAGTTACTACTTTTTTTGTTCGTATACATATAATACCGGATTTTTTTACCTGCATGAGTTATATGTAGCTTATTATTTATGCCATCATTGACTTGATTTTATTTACGCGATTCCTTTTTTTATTTTATTTGATTATTTGTTCATTTAAAATAGTCCAAAAAATGCTACGAAATTGCTACGGTGTCGCTACGAATCTTCGTAGTCATATCTCGTAGTTCATTAAAATCCGAAAAACAATTTCTGAAACGTCAAACCACACACTTTGTACAATATTAATAATGACACATATTAAATAGTTATTACCTTTACGTAATGATTCCGTCTTCTAGTCTGTGGTTGTGGTTCAATTACATTGACCTACATGTACCGTTAATATCAATTTCACTTGACGGTGAACGTGCTAAGACAATTTAGTTGGGAATGTAGTTAGATTTGTTATTAATGAAGGAAGAACAGGTTAATTAGTGTATAATGACACATTGTAAATTAAACCTTGTAAGTTCAAACACTAAAATGATTTATTGATGCTAGATAGCCATCGGTTGACCAAGAGGAAAAAGCCGGGGGAAAAATCTCAGCACTCTATTGTGAAACACAAAATACACAAAAATGATAAAAAAGTCATTAAATATAAAAAAAAATGCAGCTACTGTTTCTCACTATCATGTAATAATGTAGTTAGTAAATACAACACTGGTTATAGGTAAAAATCTGCTTTTTATCTCATATTATTCTAATTTCAAACTCCTGAGAAACCTTTTAAGGCCAGTAAAATGGCTCACTTTACCTATTATGTTTTTTGCCCAAAATACACCTGACTTAGCTTGACGAATTACTTTCTCAAGTTTAAGTACCCGGGATCTAAATGCCCTAAGTGACTTCAGAAGCACGGAAACTTAAGGCTAGTTGTAATGCCATTAGGGTTTAGATTGGGTCACCGCACCGAGCTTCTCATGATATGAACTACTTGAAGCTATATGCATAAGGCATTTAGCTCTTGAAGCAGATCATAAACCATTTTGGAGGAAAGTGGCTCTACTAATTCCCAAAGCGGGTCTATTTGTTAAAAGCCTTTAGACGTTATTATAACTTAGGAGCGAGGGGGGGTCACATAATTGTGGTCACGTCGCGATACATTAAGTTTAACAATTTTAAATAATGGTCCATCTAAGTCCTTGATTGAGATTTTACTTTTAGTTTTGCATTTAAAAATGCTTATTTATTTATCCTGGGTTCGATTACCAGTCACGTAATGCTCGGAGACCCGCGTTCCTTTTTCTAGTATCTATAACTTCAAAATAGTGTGAGGATATGCTTGCATAGTTGGTGCACGCAAAAAGCTGATATGGTAATCACTCAACTATGTGAGTTCTCTCACTATAAGTGCATAATAAAATGTACATTATTTGTAAAATAAGAAATCAGAAAGTTGGGACTCGAACCCATGAAGGCGGTTATAAATACGAGCTACTAAAGGTTACACAATAATCTATTTATTTATTACAAAGCTATAATTTAGAAACAGTGTTATTAATTTAGAAACAAATTATTTATTTATTTTTCATAAATATATCCCGTTTTCAGATATACAAGTTAGGTAGTTGTTTATCTATATATAAATCCAAATTAATTTATATTTCATGATGGTCGGGTCAACCTGATTATAGCCAAGGGCCTCAATAAGACCTTTCTCAAAATTACGCCCTTCATAGAAAGGACAGGAACCCTTTCTTGTTTAACTAAATAACCGTGTTGTAAATAAAATTATTTATCGGATAACTTCGTAGTTTTGTCGTAGAGATTCAGTTATTTCAACAAGTATAATAATAATAATATAATAATAATTTATTCCATCCAAGCCTATTACAAGTTATTTAAGGTAGTATTTTTATAATTACATGCAAGACTTATTAAAAAATAATTATGAACGGCTGAAAGGCGGAAAGGCTTGGTACATGTGAAATAGTTTATAAATCCATATAATAATATAAATAAATCTTCAGAATAAACAGAATATATAGGGCATATATCTGGCCCTATACTAAACGCGATCATATATGATAGCTACCTCACAATAGAAAATAGGAAAACCTAGATTACACCCAGACACGATAGGCATGACCTGGAGATCAGTATGAAATCTGTTTTGAGGTTTAAAAGTGCTAAAGAATATACATACAAAAAGGGGACAGTGATAATGACTTTGCTATTTACTATTCAAATAAATTAAGGAAGAGATGGATAAAAAGAAAAAGATTCCTACAGTCTTATAATTTTTACTCATTTATCTTGTACAAGTGTGCGAAATTACATTCAATTTCAATAATAATCAAATTTATTTCGTGTTCATTATAAATACTTATCTTTTGATCATTTTTATATAATTTTCCTTACCTTTGAGTAATAAACATATACCCTTATTCCAAGCACGTAATTCAAAATATTTACGAAATAAAAAATACCCCGCAAAAACTTCCATAGCTTTTTATAAATTATTTGAACCATTGGAAATACGAATTCGGGGGTAGACGCAAGTGGCACTCCAATTGGAATTTCGAATTCTAGTGAAAAAGTATTCGAACTAAAATAAAGGAATTCTTGGTTCAAAGGAAAGTATCACATCAAAATCGCTGTAGAAAAAAAGAGAATTCAATAGAAATGAAAAGTCCTTGTTTAAATTAGGAATATTTATTTTATGATTGAAATTAATCTTACAAGTCAACTATTATTAGATAAAAAATAGGAACGGCGAATATGTTACTTTTTGTAGTATTCGCAACGTGAATAAAATGTGATTTTAATAAATTAAATACTAATAAAGTGTGTCAAAGTACTTAAGGTTTTAAGATAAAATTTTGATAAATATGTATTACTTAATTATAATATACAGTTTATAACTTTTTTTATAAAAAGAATATAGAAAAATAGCTGTAGACAAGGCCAGAGAGAAAATAATGATGTACGTGAATTATCTATCAGTTTCATTAAAAACGCCATATCTACAATTTAATATAACGCTATCTACATGCTGGTATGGTGGCTAATGTAATTGCTATTTCACTTAAGTGGTACCTACTTAATTGATTCATTAATGATTCAATTTTCGTGTACGAAGAAATAATTTATTTTATATATTGACTAAATAAAATTTTTCTAATGTCTGATTACAAAGTATATTTCTGCGTAAGATTTATTATAATCATGTTTTCATAGTTTATGTAAGATTCGGTTTGAATTCGACAAACTATGGGTACTTTAAGATTAAATGTACCACTAATTTGTTTATGAAAATTCGGTTGAAAAGATGAGCTCAGTGGCCCGTTGCGATCTTGTCTATCTACTCGATAGTCGAGGCTAAGCAACGCCGGCCGCGGTCAGTCCAAGGATGGGTGACCGCTGGTGGCATTATATCGCGAGTTTCTTCGTGCTTCGGAAGGCACGTTAAGCCGTTGGTCCCGGGTACTTTTCCTTCTTGTACTCTTCAAGTCAACTCAGGTGCCTAGTAGACAGGCAGCTTGAAAATACTTTTTTTTTTTTTATACTGTCAGTAGGGTGGCCACTACCCTACAGGAACCACGTCAGAGGCCCTAACAGGGTGGTTCCCAAGAATTCTGTCATCGCACGAAAGAAGAAAAAGAAGGTTAAAAACACCACAACTAATACAAGTTTTTTTATTTTTTTAAGTAAATAACCCTTATTATCAAGTAACTAAATATTTTTTTACTGCCTACAATTTTATTTACCGAAAAAAGTGTTCCGCCAGTCCGTAAATCATTTATGCACATTTCAATGGAATTGGAGTGTTACCAAGTAATTATTCACAGGTTCAATTCACCAGTGCGGAGTGTGATTAAAATTTTGTTATGTTACAATACAATGTTATCGATACTTTTAAATTTTAAAGTATCGATGTTTTAACTAAATTTTAAATTCTCCAAAACATAAGCAAATAAAAATAATCAAAATAAAAACAATAAAATGTAATTTAAATAAAAACATCTCTACTATATGTTTAGCGCCATCTATTGGTGTCGGATAAAAACTATAACTCGGCTTCTTTTATTTTTATTACATTTTTTTTAAATGAATTTTAGATCATATCGATGTTATTCTAATTTCGTTCATCTCTTCACAATGGATTGTTTTAATTGAAGCGGCGTTGCTATCAGGGTTATGACGCGGTTTCATTCCGATTTGCTTAATTGTCCGGTCCCATTGTGTTTAAAGAAGAAAACTGAGGAATAACGAAAAAATAAGTTTCTTTTGTGCATTAGGCATGTGTCTTCGGTAGTAGGAAAATAGATAGAAATATCTAAACTATTATTTTGGTAAGTATGAATGATGACGTAAAAGAGTGTTATTTATAATATTTTTTTAGAGTAAAAGCGGCTTTGAATTGCTAGTTTTTTTTATCGTAAATACTTTCTCAAAAACTTAATATTTCATAATTAGTTTATTGAGAAAAACAAAACGGTTTTTATAAGAAAGTAGTCCCAAGTAAATTGAAATTAAGTACCTAGTTATTCTTTGTTTATTATCTTAAAACTTTTTTTAAACTATTTCTGCCTCATATTCCTTATTCTTAACTGTATTAAATTAAAAAAAAGTTTTAATTACGCCTTGCTTTAATATTAATAAGTACTTATATAACATAAATATGTATAAAGATGTAAATGGTTCATATTAACGTTAGCTTATTGCAGATAAAGTAATTTCTTCCCTACACGAAGGCTCCTGATTGTTTCATTTCCTTCGTTTATTGTATAGGAAACAAATAAAAAGATATGAACAGCTTGTTGTGTTCGCTAAAGGGTTGGTGGATGTACTTATCGTGATTCGTCACTATTTTTATATTATTTTTTTCAGTTTTAAGGTTGATTTTATATAATATTTTATAAGATTAATTTTATATAATACTTGCTTTCCTCCCTGCGGTTTCACCCGCAACTAATTTTAGTATCATACAAAGTTACATCCCCTATTTTATTCCTTTTTTATGATTATGATGGATCGAAATCCTTTCTTAACAGAAGCCTATGTCATAACATCTACCTGCATGCCAAATTTCAACCCGATCGGTCCAGTGGTTTGGGCTGTGCGTTGGTAGATCACTATGTTAGTCGGTTACCTTCGACTTACTAGCGATCCGCCCACGCTTCGCAATGGTGTAAATTTGCGCGACCTGTTCCCGATAAGTTGAATTTTAGCTAACTTAAAGAAATTTCTACAGATTTTTTTTATTTACAAATTTAAATAAATAAATTCCCTAAATGATGGCGAAAACCAAATTAAGATCCATTACGTACTTTAGGAGGAGTTAGCGGAAAAACATATACCTAAACATGACCTAAACAGACAAACTTAGCGACTTGGATTTATACTATGTAATGAAACCCTAATTATTATGTTTTATCATTTCCTAAACATCAATTTTAAACTAAACGATCTAGGTAATACAAGAATAGACCTTTCATTGCTAAACCGAAATAGCCCTCTTCGCGGTCGATATATCGCAGCGTTTAACTAACGATCCGTCTGAGAAAGTGTAAACGATCGTATAAGCGGTCGAAACGCCCACAAAATACTATCTTAGTTATACAATAAAGCTGCCGGCACACGTAGCGTTTCTTCAACAACTTAGGCTCATCACGTAACAGCTATAAAAACGAAAGATCTCTGACCGCTATAAAATATCTAATATAAAGTAACAGTTTAAGCATTTTTCATTGACCGATAACGATATGAAATGAGAATTTCTTATTTTTATGATTGCTTGGTTATGAGAAAGTGTACTTTGTTTTTCCGACTGAACCTTTTATCTTTTCTGGAAGTCTAGTTTCATTCAGTTTAATTGAAAAAACTTAAATATATGAATTACTAACTCGTCCCTCATTTTTTTTCTCTTAAACAATTTTTTTGAAGAAAAAAAAATGTTCTTAATATCACACTATCTAAGTAACACCAGAAAATTCCTATTAATCGACCTTTTTCTACATAAAACAAAACAATACAGCCCCAAATTTTGACATCTATTAAATAAGAGCAGTTTAACTTATCCCCCTATCAAAAATCCTTTTATCTCCCGATTCTTATTCTTGACAATCCCGACTTAGCAACAGAACAGGAGTTTCGTCCAATATTTGGTTCACACATGTCAAGGGGCCTAAACAAACTGTAGTTAAGTGAATCTTCAAGGGCGACGATAACGGGGTACCTTTGTTTTGTAACGAGATTGCGATCGAGACAGAGTTCATGCCGGGAATAGAAGTAACTATCGTTTTTAATATATGGTTTTTAAGTCAAAGGTCTGACATAGTTTCGGGAATTTGTTTAGTGTTCTATACTTACGAAATTAAAATCGTAAACTTTCTCACTTTTAGTACAAAATATCGTTTTTTCCCGGGTCGAGTCAAAAAACTAATTAATATGTAGGTTAAGAATTTGCATTTATTTTAGTTTTCTGCGAAAACGCTAACGATACAAACTTTGTACCGAAAATATCTATAACATTTCAATTGAAGTACCTACCGTATTAATTTTAGAAGGGTTTTATGTTAAATTTACTTACTTAGTCAGAATTAAAGAATAATATGAGGAGAACAACAGAAGTATGTTTAACTATGAAATAACACAAAAATATTAATCCCTACTAATATAATAAATGCGAAAGTAACTCTGTCTGTCTGTCTGTCTGTCTGTTACGCTTTCACGCCTAAACCACTGAACCGACTTTGATGAAATTTGGTATGAAGAAAGAACTGAACTTGGGAAAGGACATAGGGTATTTTTTACCGCGGGAAAACTTCTCATTCCCACGGGAATCCGACTTCCACGCGAACGGAGTCGCGGGCGGCCACTAGTGTGTACTAAAGTGAACATGTTTGTATGACCTACCAATGATTTTGTTTTGTAAAGCACATGGTAAAATTTATTTGTTGATAATTAGTTCGGTTTGTTTTTGGTTGTGGTTATGACTGACACACCGTGATTTCACATCTGTGCAATGCATTGTGAAACAACATTTACAATGAACGGTTTTATCAAAGGTATTATAAAAACCTTTTAGCTAAAAGCTACGTACAATCACACAGTTAAAGACTTCAAACCAAAGGGGGGAGAGACAAAAAGTGTTATTTCTTTTTTACGTCAATCTCGGTCGTGATATAAAAAACTAATAAATACCATTACGACAAATATCCGAATCAAAATACTACATCCGAATTGATTTTAAACAAAAAAAAAACTTAACGTTGTGGCACATTTTTAAAATGGTATTAGAATTGGATGAGGAAAACGAAGAATTCGAGACCCAATTTTATAATGACGAACTTCAACTTTATATTTCTGCTAAGTTCCCGTACATTATCGTTTTCGTTACGGATGGAGCAATAGGTAACGAAAAGTAATCGTTGCGGATTAGCTTTAAAATAGAAACTTGTTAAAATGGTTTTTCAGAGGGAATATTAACGAAACTTAACTAGTTATAACAAATACAATATCAAGAAGTGTTATTTTTGAAATTCTTAACACAATCTTTTCGTATTTATCTGCAGCACAGAAAATAATATTCCTCATTTTGTACTTCAAACAAAAATATTACGTTTATCTGGAAGTCCATTCAATCCCACAGGACCTTAAACAACAATAAACATTTTATATGAAATGGCTTTATAGTGCAATATACGTTTCATAGATTATTATACTTTATAGTCTGTGAACTCTACATTTGCATGGAACTGCGTATGTGCAAGTATTCATATTATAAAACAATGTAGTATTTTACGATTTATAGCTACAAATATATATGTCAATGACGTGCTTATAATGTTACATAACAGAAACCGTGTCGTGAATGTAGCTGACAACGTTTGTTATTCTAAGTAATATGTCTAAACTAGGGGCCGCGCGCGACTCCGTTCGCGTAGAAGTCGGTTTCCCGTGGGAATGCGAAGTTTACCCGCGGTAAAAAGTTCCCTTAATTCTTTCATATTTTTGATTTTGGTATCTAGAACCGTTTTTGGCAGCGCACGCAACGGAAGCTCTCAAGGATGAATAATTTTCCCCGTTTTTTTCACATTTTCCATTATTTCTTCGCTCTTTATAGTTGCAACGTGATGTTATATAGCCTAAAGCCTGCCTCGATAAATGGTCTATTCCACACAAAAAGAATTTTTAAAATCAAACCAGTAGTTCCTGAGATTAGAGCGTTCAAACAAACAAACAAACAAACAAACTCTTCAGCTTTATAATATTAGTATAGATATATATAACTCAAAGGTGACTGACTGACACAGTGATCTATCAACGCTCAGCCCAAACCACTGGACGGATCGGGCTGAAATTCGGCATGCAGGTAGATGTTATGACGTAGGCATCCGCTTCGAAAGGATTTTGATCAATTATACCCGAAGGAGATAAAATAGGGAAAGAAAGTTTATATGAAACTAAAATTAGATGCGGGTGAAACCGCAGGGCGGAAAGCTAGTTGAGTTTTAAACTAAATCAGAATATCCACTAGACGGTATTTTTTTAAATATAAATATTATGCAGTATATTAATACTATGCAGTATATATATTAATATTTGGATAAACCTAGATATATGGAGTATTTACATTTTTACATAAAAAAAGTCTTCTCTTTCTTATTTAACAGAAAACGAAACAACGCAACACAATCAAAACTTTTCAAGCACTCCGTCGCGAACTGAGCATTTCTTAAATACGCACAAACTTTGTCTTCTTACGCGTACGATAAAGAATTCCACAAACATTGGGTTTATTTCTGTGTGAAAATTGTGGATTAACTTGATTTTTTAGGTATTATAAATGTGTTAAATGATTTTGGAACAGATTGAAAACATGTGTAGGAGATCTAATTTAAAAAAAAGGTTGGCATATTGACAATCCTTGGTTAATGTCTAAAGCTTTGTTGCATCAAGATGAACCAAAATTGAATTGAAGCTTAAGAAAGAAGTGACATCACAGCTTTTATATGACAGGAGCGTTTATTCTTACTCAAATAAGGCCACAACCACATGAGAGACATGGTGCAAAGCCTATGAAACAATCTTTTGTAATATCAGTTATCAAGGTAGATAAAAACAGAATTGTAAAAGGCCATGTATATTGCGTTACTTGGATCTGCGTTTTTGCAATTTATGTAGAAGCTAATCCTTAAAACAATACGCAACCTGTTCAGCAACTAAACATCTTCAACTTAACACTAAATATATTTTTATTTATCCTACTAATATAATTTTTATTTATCCTACTATTATAAACCTGAAAGTTTGTGAGTATTTATGGATGTATAGATGGATGTTTGTTACTCTTTCACGTAAAAACTACTGAACGGATTTTGATTAAACTTTACAGTAATATAGGTTATACATCAGAATAACACATAGGGTACTTTTTACCGCGGAGAAACGTTTCATTCCCACGGGAAACCGACTTCCAAGCGAACGGAGTCGCGGGCGGCCACTAGTTTAACATATTTGTTCTAAACCTAACTTATTCCTTTCTCCAACCAAACTCCCACGCAAACCGAACACATAAAACCTTGTAGATATCGCTGTTGTTAAGATGTTTGCATCACCCCGCGGGCTATATTAAATTAGGTTCCCATGAGGCGACTTTTGGCATTACAATACAAAGAAAATCCACCAAAAATGGCAAACAAATAATACGAGAGCTACGTAAGTAGGTAATTGTATGAGATTTAGCAATTCTTCGTCGTGGCTTTTGTACTTGAGTTAGGAGATCGTAAAAGGCATAAGAAGGTTGGATGTTTTAAGGATAAATAATGTTTTAACTTAAAACAAAATGTTATTGATAGTATTAATACGATCTGTTTATGTTTAGGTATGTTTGTAATCAATAAATATATGTATAATATGTAAGGTATATTCATTAGTACCTAAGCCTAACAATTAATATAAATTATTTTGGAGTAATACTGTTGGAAATATTTCAAGTTCCCACTAATATTTTTTATATTATATTCATGGAAAAGTTGAAAAAATGATACACGTTGTTCACACCAAAGTACCATGAATTTTGTAGGTACCAATCACACTCATCAAGTAATTTACTTTACAACTTCCATTAGTTTCAATTTCGAACTGTTTGAAATTTGACTGATACCGGATACTGGTTCTGAAGCGCGGTTGATCATCACAACCAATTTACTTGATTGAGGTTCAGTCAAAGTAATACGAACTTGCTTGATTACTTGATTTATGTTCGGTTGCTGTATTCGGCGAAACGTCACAGATACGTCACAGGTTAAATAGCTGTCAATTTTTGAATGAAGAATACAGACGGCCATTTTGATTTGGAAACGCATGGATCAGTGATTTTAACTGCGCGTATTTTTGGTTACTGTATCATTTCATACAACAACTATCATGTAACCCTTTTCCTATACGTACTAAATTTAAATAACCACTCGTGAGGTTAAAATTCCTTCCATATCTTTACAAACCTCCGTCTAATACCTACATACCAAAAATCGACCAAAACAGAATATTAACTAACCAGCCTCATTACAATTCTGCCACCGACTTTGATTTTTGTCGGAAAATTGCGATTAATTTAAAGAAGAAAGTTTTTTAAAACATAAAAGAAAAAACGATTAAGAATTGTTACAGTCCCGAAAACTGACGGTTAAAATTTGAAAAAGAGGTCGGCAAATTCTTTAAAGGTTTATTATTTAAATCGCTTTTTAATTAAATAATGAAATAATTTTCGCAAAGTAGGCACTTTTGACATAGTAGGTTATTATAGTAAGTTTGTCGTCTACGTAGGATTTCTGTAGGAAACTAATCTGTCAACTCCAGCGCTATCCATTTAAAAATATCGCAAAAAGCGAAAAACTTGCGTAAAGTTATTTGAAAATATTACTTGAAAGTTGGTGAAAACCGCACTAGAATCCGCTGCGTTGTTTAGAAGGAGTTTTTTTTTTTTTTATTTTATCTATTTTATGGTTAGAAATTAGAAGACAAACATACCAACAGATTTGAAACCTTTCTTTATACTATGTAATGGTGATTAGTTTCACTAGCCCGATCCGGAAATCAAATCCGGAACCTTCCGACTAACGCTCCAGTATAGGTACATAGGAAAAAGGAAAGAAAAGAAAAGAAAATAAATATTAAAAAACAAATGGTTTGTTTTTAACTTGTCAACAAGTAACCAGTGTGAACAGCGTGATTCTCATAATCTTATCTTTTAGTGCACGCAACAGTGGTTCTTAATTAATGTTCAGTAAAGCTCAGGGTTGACTTTGTGGATAATGGCTGATAAAATAATTATATTAAATTGTAAGGAGGCACTTGAATTTGTTGAAAATAAATAGGAAAAACTTTAATGTTTATACCAATTTCTTAAAGCTGAAATTCTGTAAACGTTAGTAAAAAATGTGTTTTAAAGTTAATCAGATTGTTAGCTTGTTTACCTTGTTTGTTACTTATGACTTTTGTAAAGTTTTTAATACCCTTACTGCCATTTTCTGGTATGCAAATCATTTTTTTAAATATTACTATTAAGTAATAGTACAATACTTAAAGTGACACACACATTCAATGTTCTATATACCTACGCCTAATATACGCCGTTATTAGTGACGTTCTTGCCATAATTTTATTTCATCGATTTTGTCCAGTTAGTGCACCCAAAACTCGTGTTGGCCAAAGGACTAAGGACTTTTCAGAAAATAACTTCAAAAGCGAACCAGCAAACAACAGCAAAAAACAAGGCTGTATAGCCTAAACACCCCATACAACCGGCCATTACACAAGTTAGCGACTTGCAGTAACCTAAAACTACCGCGTTCGTTTTACGTCGTACTAACAATGTCCCTGTAATCCAATCACATAATACCAGCCGTCGACACATGAAAAATACACACAAAAACAATACACGGGATTTTCAACCTTAGGGACAAAGAAATAGAGGTTGAAATGGCCCCACCATATACAGTAACAGTTTTTCGTTGATTTTCAGAAAGGACCTTTATTCAGGATTGGGACAGGATTGATTTATGAAAACTGGGCAATTATTTCGGGTAATCGGTTTTGGTGATTCGAAGGGTGTTATTTGTTGTTTTTTCTACATTTTGACGATAATGTTAGGTATTTAGTTTTTATCTTTATTAGACCTACCTATACCTATTGAAATTGCTGTTCGTTGGACTCGCCAAAATCGAATATATAGCCGAAACGATTTGGCTGATGAAGGTTTGAACGTTAGAAATATAAATAATTAAAAACGAAAAATACCAAAAACTAAAATATCAATACAAAATGCTCCTAGCTGTAAAACATTTGATGTCCTTTATATTTTTAGAAGTACTCTAAAAAGACTCTACTCTGGTTCCGAATTGAGGCGCGGGAAGTTCCCTTAATTAGTTCACAAGCACTTTAATATTTTTCAACTTTAATAATGTTAAGGTACGAGAAAATAATTTATATGTTCACTGTATGTACACGTTATAAATTAATATAAATCTAAATTTTGATTGTATAAATTCGAAAAGAGTGCCGCAAGTTTTTTCGCCAGCTTTTTCTCTCGGTGTCCCATGACATCTTTTTTTATTTTTGATTTTATGCTGTTGAAAATGTATAACAGATTAGTTTTTAATTCTACATACAATAAAGTAATTTAATTTAATATCATTATAAAACTTTCACGTAATGTTTTTATATTTATTTTCTAATTAAACTTCAAAATAATATTTTGCAAAAAGTAAAATAACATTCTCTTATTCCTTGGTGGTACGTTACTTTTACCACTTTTACTTACTAGATATTTAACTACTAATTAAGATGAAACAAGCTAATGATTGAGATTTTACTTTAAATTTAGCATTATAAATGCTAATTTATTAATTTTGAAGTTGTAAATACTGGAAAAAGGAACGCGGGCCTCCGAGCATTACGCGACTGGTATTTTTTAGTTAAAAAATATCAAGGTTGTGATGCACACTGTATGGTCACCATTCAACCTCAAACTCCTCCTCGCTTCGCTCGTCGTCGTAGGTACCTATTGTTTGAATTGTGACTCTTCAATCTACGGGGACTGATTATTAAAATCGTCTAAATATTTTGCGTTAGTAACGGAACTTAACTTTTTTACACTTTCTTTGGTGCATTATTTTAATTAAGTTCAATGTTCAAGTATAGATTATGTTTCATAATTATACTGAGCATATAATAGGTTATCATTGATAAATATAGCCCAAGGTCTATTTATTTTACACATTGCCGGTGGAACAGCAGGTAATCTACACAATTCCTAGGAATTGTATACATTACCTAGGTAAAGTATTGAATTGACAATAAGATTCATTTTATTTTATACATTGCCTGGACGCCCCAGGTATTTTATACATTACCTAGGCATTGTATAGAATACCTGAATTATACAGATTGCCGGTAACATATCTACTGATTCAGTGTGTGTTGATATGTTAACTACATCTAATAAATTTATTAGGTACATCTACATTATTATAGTTAAATAGATTAAAATTAATATTCCATCAAAATAAAAATATACTTTCTATCAATTAAAAATTAAATCAACATCATTTCACTTATAATGTATTATCATGCTAGACTTTATATGAATATAATGGATTATGGATTACCCACTTTGAATCATATAAGTCGTATTTCAATTCATTTACTACTTATAATACTTCGCTTTGTTTGTTAACTACAAAACTTGTTAGCAAATGTGTCCATAAGATAGTAGACGTGAAGTAGAATGGTCAGTATGAGGGAAAGTCTTTGGGACGAGGTCAGTAGTTCAATGAACTGGAAAATTATACACGTGTCCTTTTAGACTGAAAACAAACAGACATTATTTTGAGAGGTTTAGAAGAAAAGGTGTGGAAAATATATTAGGCAATGTAAATGCATATTTAAAATAGGTTATTTTATTGTGATGTGCCTACAAAACTAGTGCGTAATAAATGTGAAAATTTGTTTGTTTGGATGTTTTTATTTTCTACAAATACGGCTTTAAGATTTGAATGAAAATGAACACGCTAATGGACAGAAAAACTTTTCGTGAAATTATTCATTCAAAACATTTTACTGTAGGTAAGTAAAATTGTAGGGTAGAAAGCTTACAAAAATATATTTAAAAATAACTATTTTTTTAAATAAAAACGCTATATTTGTACATACATTAATACACATTTAAAACACAGTGTCCCTACCAAACAAAGTCATAAACGTTTTGCATTTCATCGCAGAAGTTACCTATAAATGTTGAAGTACATTTTATGACAGCTAGTTTCTTTTTAATTATCCGTTAGCAATAGAATGCAAATGACTGGTGTGACGTCATTTCCGCCGCCGCAGAGACGGCTACTTACTTATTATTACTGAAAATACAATGAATCTCTTCGTTGTTTATAGTATGGGAGATTTAAAGTATAGATTATATTTGTGATTTAATTTTTGTGAGAAAAATTTAAAAAGCTTGACTGTTAGAATGATTTTTTGCAAAAGAAAATTTGGTAGCTACATTGATAACATTAAAATTGGGGTAAACTCTTCTTTTATTTTCTTCAAAGATGAAAATATGTAATATTTATCTTAAATAAATATTAAACAATATTAACCATTATATACAAACCATAAGGTTTAAAATTAAAACGTCAATTATCTTCAACTTTCCTTACCATTGTTTTCACTTTAATTTACATAAATTCTTTTCATATTAAAAGGTGCAAGCACTTTATCCATCTAAGATAGTGACATCAACTTGAACAACAAGTAATTACTAAGATATTTAGGTCAGTCCATTAGTAACAAGTTATAATTGAGGGACGTCTGTTTTGTTTCTGCTTTAGCTTGATTAGGCGAATTGGTGAAGAGAGAGTCGGCCTAGCGAGGCTGGAAACTTTATAACTTTTTTTTGCGGGAAAAAGCAAAGTATTGAATATATATTTTTTCGTTATTTATATTTTATGTCTTTAACTGCTAATGCTATATGTATTTTTGTTTATGATAACAAAAAAACAAAAATTTAACTTTTTATAAATCTTCACGGTACCGTTATAAATAAATACAGAAACAAGTGGTCTTTTTACACCCATTAGGTACAACATGGCATTTATGAAAAATTATTTCAATTCTTCAAAAACATACTTAACTCGAACACAGCTTAGAATTCTTCTTTCAAATTTAATCGAACAGAGGCTTCCTCTCTCCCGCCCAAGGAACTAAGAATTGAATTTCTTTCTTTCTCGTCCACTTTTCCGACTGGCAACCGAACTCTGAATAAACTGCCAATGGTGCCTCTCTTCACTTAAGCAATTTAGCCGTAACACAAATAGATAGTTTTCCGGACCAGTTTCCGCGTCCACTCTCGGATATACGAACTTGATTCTTGGAGCACTCGCTTTTAGGTATGAAATTGAATGTAGGATAGTTAAGGTGGTGTTATTTTATAAATGGTAGGGAATTTATTGTTTATTTTATTACTCGTTTAACTTCTTGAATTGTTGTACTATTTGAAGTAGGTAAATCCAAACTTGATTGGCTGACACAAAATTGTGAATCATTGATGTATAATTACATAGAATAAAAATTAATACTAGCCGATAATCATCCTCATTATCAGAGTTATACGGTTTCCAAATTTTGCTGCAAATCTTGTGGAAGATTGAGTGAAAAAAGCCTCGATTCCATCCAATTTACTGGATATAGTGCTGACTGAAAGTGTTAGCAAATCTCAAACGAATGCAACGTAGTGAGCGCCCCTGGTGGCAGAGTGAACAAACCTGATCTTCATAGATATTCTTACGTTTAAAGTTAACACTATTTATATTTATAGTGTTAACTCGTAGTAGCATAGAGGAAGATGTTTCAGCTAAAATTGCATCTACTTCGCAAAATGATTCATCATGAATGAAATGGCTTGAAATTGATGCAATATTGTGGAAGTTTGATCAAAATTTAAATATCGATCTTTAAGAAACTACTGGTTTATTATTTAAAATACCTAAGTAAATGCTTTGAAGGTCGTAAGGCTGAGTTTGCATTTAAAATGAAAACTTTTGTTTAATCACCGAAATTAAATTACTAACTCAATTTTGGCAAATTGCGAAATAAGCTCGATGATAATTAGTTTTCCTTGATAAACACTGGTATTTGATTTCAACTTGCGAAGTTAAGCTTCACTGATGGAAACGTTGTTTGTCTTGAGTATATTATGAAATAAAAATACACATGACAAACTAATGATTACCTATTTTTTTGTTTGGAGGTAGTAAAAGAAGCTGCAAGTACAATTTAATAATTATTTAATTGAATTTTAGAAATTTTGGTGTGATGCATCCGAAACTTTTGATCCCTTTTATTTTTTAACCTATTAAGGCAAGATCTTCGGATTCAAATTCTATTTGAAATTTGTGAGCTTCATAATCATAATCATATTTGTTCATTATTAACGCATTACAAAGAAAGTTTTTCGTTTTTTTTACCTAGTAAGGAAGTAGTTCCTATAGGTAAGTACATTCATTGGTTTTTAATATGGTTATCTCTAAAAATAGAAACATCTGAGGCAACACAAGGAGACTAACAGTCCTTTAGAAAACCATTCAAAAAGCTGAGTGTGTAATACAAAAATACGTGATAAGAGTATAAAATGTTGCCGTCTCACACACGAGCTTGACAAATTAGCTTTTGCTGATTTGTTTCTTTTTGCAGTCGAATTTAAATACAGACAGACACATCAATACATATGTCCTGCTATTATTATGAATAAAATAGTTTTTAAGAATGTATTTCAATGTATGTTGTTTACTCTTTCACTCAACTAACTACTGAACTGATTTGAATAAAATTATTTTTATAGATAGTTTTGTCAACGAATATCGGACTGCTAAGCGGATGGTTCCGGGTTTGATAACCGGGCCCGTCCCGATGATTTATAATTTAGAAAAAAAATCTTAACTATTTATAAGGTAAATTTTAGGCATATACAGGGCGTCCCAAGACTACGGGACATCAAGAGAAAGTACCTTTAATATCGTAGATTGGATATTTTGCTGAAAGAAAACTTTATTTTATTTTTCAACTTTGTAATTCTGTATATGAATTTTTAAAACTAACTTGCAATGTCTGGGAATCGAACCCACTTAAATAAGAAAAAAATCACCCCTATTTTTATGATGCCAATCGAAAGAATAGACAAAAAGTAATAATTCTTCTTAAGTAACATAGTATCTTAAAATAAAAGAACAAGGAGTATAATACTCCATACAATATCTCTCAAACCATTATTCCTGTGTGTATATTTATCGCACATTTCGGGTTCGCATCAAATATTTATCACCTTCGCTGGGAGGCAGTAAATTATTCTGACACTGACATAAGATAGCGCTAGAGCCTGATTTGTGACAGATCTGTATTAATGGACGCCGCATGTAATTAAATGATTATGGACTTAATAACGGTGGTTGTGTCATGGCGTTGGAAATGAATATAAAAGTTTTATAATATGGAGGTAATTTAAACGAGAATAGAATATTTTGAAGCTTGTTATTTTCAACAAGTTACTCCGAAGCTATGTAAAAAAAATGAAATGTAGCAATTTTAGACTTAACAAATACATATTTTGAGTCAAAATTAAAATATAGATAAATTAGTCTTTGAAAAGTAGTCATTGATTACCAGTGAAATGTTAATTATCTCATATTACAAGGTACCGTAAATTCATTGAAAAAAACTCACTGAAATTCAAATATCACAATTTCCATCCGGCCCTTCAAAAAAAAAGCATTTATTACATCATTAAGTAATTAATTACATTCGATGAAGGTAAAATATCGATCATCAGCTTGAACTTAAATCTTAGAACTTTAAACCTTTCACTAAAGTTATAGTAACAGAAATAGAAAATGTATAAAAAGTAGTCTATCTTCAGAGCCGGAGTGTCGTAGCACGTAGCAGCTACGGTAATGACCGGCGTAGTCGCTTCGTAGCACTTTGCTACGTGGCCGCGCGAAAACGAATTTTTGAAGGAGACAATTTGATTGTTATGCCAAAGGGTAGAAGGAATTTTTTGCTTTGATGTATTTATTATAGACGTGTTATATTTGCGCTTCTTTACAAATGGTGCGAATTAATATTAAAATATATGGGAAATGAAAGAAAATAGAAATTATTTTTTAATTTTGGCAGGTAATCGTGTTCAAATAGAACGATTAAAATGATATTTATTAAAAGTTATTTATTCGAGAAATTTCAATAATTTTTGGTTTAGTTATCAATTACACCTATCAACATAAAATATCATCATGATTTTGTATCAAGACCTCTGAGTTTTTATTTATTTATTTAATAAAAGATCCACCAACAACTTACACACTAAAACAATTGCTGTATAGCAAACACTTATTGTAATTTATAATTTAATAATAATCTCTCACAGAAAACATCACCCTAAAATATTGCACACAACGTCTTACATTACCACGGAAAGAACGAGGAATCGGACTTATAGATATTCAAAATTTGCACAATAAAGAAATTTCAACTTTACGTAACCACTTTCAAGCTAAGGCCGACAATTCCCGACTACACTATCACACAATACATGCATTCGCAAACTTTACACCCTTAAACTTATCTAATAAAAATCCACAAGTCACAGAACAAATCACTAGCACACAATCTAAAGTAGAAGCGTGGATACAAAAGTCTCTACATGGAAGACACCGAACCGATTTATGCCAACCACATGACAAAGATGCGACAAAGGAATGGCTACGGCGAGGTGACGTCTTCCCAGAGACGGAGGCATTTATGATCGCAATACAGGAGCAAGTAATAGACACCAGAAACTACCAAAATCACATTATTCGAAGACCAAACTTACCTACTGACCTGTGTCGTCATGCCATAGTAGTTCTGAGACGATACAATATATCACAGGAGCATGTAAGTCTATCGTCCAGACTGAATATAAGCACAGAAATGACCAGGTAGCCTCCATAATTCACTAAAATATTTCCATCAAATATAAATTCGTTAAACAAAAACTTCCTGACTATAAATATAAACCTGAAGTAATTTTAGAAAATAGCGACATAAAAGTGGGATCGAACCATCATCACAGATAAACCATACACTATAATAGGCCAGAAATAACAGTTTTTCACTGTCATATTTACTTAGTAGTACTGTATGAGTATTTACCATGACAATCTAGTAGTTAGTGCAGTGTTTCGTCATAGCACTAACGAAGATGAACCAAGTGGACTATATTTTGCATGAATTACCTGAATTCGACGACCTAATGACGCAGCGGTATATTCCGGACTGTAACGCGGATGGTCCCGGGTCGGGCAAATTTGGTAAAAAAAAATATATTTTTGAGATTGGCTCGTGTCTGGGTATAACTAGGTTCTCCTCTAGTTCGTTGTGTGGTCCCTTTAACACAAGAGCTTTCTGCACTTACTTAAGGGCTACATAATTGGTGTGTTTAGTCTGGAAAAAAATATATTTGAGGATGCGTCTTACTCGAGGTGAGTTCAATAAAGGAAATTGTATGGTTAATTGAAATCAAAACGAACAAAACTTTAGTTAACTTTAAATACTGAATACAGACACCAGTAGGAAAATTTAAAATAAAATAATTAGCGTAGGAAAAAGGGTAAAAAAAAACCTTTATAATCTACTGAGCGGATTCAATCGTAATATAAACAGACTAAGTTCTGGAATAACACATGGAGTGCCATTACTTCAGAAAAATACCTCGTGACCCCAGCAAAACGCATTTAACTGCGGGGAAAACCGCACAGTGTAAATCTACTTTAATCCTACTTCCTACTAATATTATAAACATGAAAGTTTGTGAGTATGTATGGATGTATCGATGTATGTTTGTTACTCTTTCACGTAAAAACTACTGGACGGATTTGGATGAAACTTTACAGTAATATAATGTTATACATCAGAATAACAAATAAGTACTTTTTACCGCGGGAAAACTTCTCAATCCCGCGAGAAACCGACTTCCACGCGAACGGAGTCGCGGGCGGCATAAAGTAAAGTCATAAAACCTCCAGTTATTTCCATTTATCTTTGAACTCGTAGTTAAACTCTCTATCATATAATGTGTGGATACTTTTGCACAGTGGCGCCGCCGCGCGGTGTATGATGTAATTACTCGGGGCATCACTGTTTCCATTTGTTAGAGCCAGGGAAGTGAGAGTTTAGTTATTAACCTTGTAGTAAAATGGACCTGGTTAGAAAAACTCTTACCTGTTTATATATCAATTTTGCAATTTGCAGAATTCTTAAAAAAAAGTCAACTAAATGTAACTGCACTTGTGGTGTTTTTTTTACTAGTTTTAAAGGCAAAGCAATTTCTAATTCATATATCTTGGTTTTTCTGCGCATTTCCGGAAGATATTCTTGTCTAAATTGGTAAGTTTCTATGAGTATCGTGTTCTTAAACCACTCCAGAATTGGTGGATCCATCATTAACCCTTAATCAGCCTCTATAACATCACTATATCGTGGTATCCCTATGGAAATAGACCCCGAGTCCTCCTTCAGTAAGCAGAAACTGCAATAACTTAGCGCAAATTGCCTGAAAGCAACCGAGGTCAATGACCCCACCTGGTAACACCACGTTTCTGTTTGGGATACACGTTACTTACGTTGTAAAGTTAATTATAAAGTTTGTTGTAAGGGTCATAAGGAATACATTTTGAAAGGGCAGCTTAGGGCAAAGGTCATGTATATTTGGGTGTAGAGTTTACGCAAGAAAAGTTTAGAGAAGTGTGAAAATTAGGTAGTTATTTTATTCTTGTTACTTTATATACAAAATGCAGTTTGAAGTTAGTTAAATTTCTATGAGAAATAAATCGGTGTATATTTTGTGAAAATTTGAATAGAAACGCTTGATTCCCCAATGGCTGGAAACTAGGTCACGTCACTGGAGGCTTCGGGTTCTGTTAACAGAGTGCATGTTTATCACGCACTTACGGTGAGGGAAACATGTTGAGATGATGGAGAAATCCATCATTATTACGTACAATCTTGGAATTTACCATCGATATGGATTCGTAATCGTGGTTATACGAAAAGTAAGTGTATGTTTAAAGACTATTATTATACATTTTGATTCAGTATCATAGTATTAACAAATCTCTCTTCAATACGTTTTTAATTCGAATATACATTTTTTCCCACTTTATTTCTTTTAGAAACGAATATTTCACCCTAACTCAGCAAAGCAATCGTTCACAACTTACAAGTGCCTAATAGGAAAAAAACCGTCAGCTGCATTCTACCCTCAAAGCGAGAGTGGGTTAAAAATACCCAGAGAGACATCTCAACATCGTCGGATTACGGCATAACCCTTTCGAGGGCCGAGGGCCTCTCAGACCCAATAGAGTATATTGCTTCCGAACCCGCTAGCAAAATAAATACGGGACACAAATCTTTGAAATCACCCACGGTTTATTCTTTTGTTAATCTTAAACGTTACATTTGTTAAGGCTTGCGAGGGTTAAGTGTACGCGGAGATTGTAAGGTATGTTGATACGCGTTTTGGGTAGATGTATTTGATTGCGTATTTTTTAAATTGATAACGATCTCACTCAAAGAGCACAAATTTGCAACAACCTTTAAAGCGAAATATAAATTTTGAGAATAGATGTAATTCCAACATTGCGTTAATTTTACACCTGTTTTGTTTTAAAGCTCTCTTTTAACTAAAACAAAAGGTATGGTATTTTATTGACACATGGAAGTAAGTAGCATATGCGCTCAGACACAGCGATAGGTTTCTAATGGCCCAACACTATCTGATTAAGGAAGTCAATGACACGAAAATTGTGGGTACTAAAGATACAAAATGGCGGATTTCAAACTTAGAAAAGCGGATTTCAGAAACGTTCCCTCCTATTCTAATGTAATAGAAGTGTTTTTTATATGGAAAACTGTAAAAAAAAAATTATATCTATGTATATAAAAACTGGCTTGAATCATGAGTCGACGGAGTCCCGCATAACCTAACCTACTGATGTTTCTAACCGGCTAAAACTAGGTGTAGCCGCACTTCGGGTATTAGCCGTAACATATATACCGCTGCACCACAGGGGTCGTGAAACCAAATAGATTAGCCACTCAAGTCAAGTGATATTTGCGATAGCGAGTGAATAGTAAAAAATATGTCTGAAACTATCAAATTGCAAGCTTGACAAAAATGTTCACTCGCTATCGCAAATATCACTTGCCACTTGACTTGGGGGGCAGTAGTATTATACTAAGATTACCCTGATTAGTCAAAAACACAACACTCCTCTTTATAATGTTTAATAAGATAACATTTCCAACCATTAATATTTAAAATGCGTTGAGTATCAGTCTTATATGTCAATTTTTGTTACTCACAGAAACAAAGCAAATTGTACCTTATATAGGTTAAAAATGTGTTTTAATAAAGTCCGTACCTGAAATAACAATCTTGATTTTAACAAAAGTTAACAATTTTTCCACATTTTCATTCTTATATTTGAAGTTATCTCATATCAACTTATAATTGAACTTGCAAAATAAACTCCCAAACAAAATTACCACAAAATAAGATTTCGTTTTGATAAAACTTGTTTTTGTTCTAAAGCAATTTACTTAGCAAGTGGATCTTCATTCCTTCAAGTACAATTTACTATTAGTGGTATCTGATAAGAACTGTATAACGAATGGAAAGCGAAAGTAAATTTAAACTGAGGACAGTTTGGTTAAACTGTTTTGTTTGTGAAAATGTTAAACAAGTAAGAAAGCTTTGTCTTGGATTGTAATTCTTGTCTTTTCTTATGATAACAAACGTATAAAGTGTTATTAAACTTCAAGTAAAGAAAATACTTGTTTAAAAACTTAGTCGCGGTAGCCCGTATAAAAGTTTAAATCAAAACTTAATTTAATCAGTCGCGTGTCGTGTCTGTTTGTTTATAGGTATAATACACAAACTTATTTGATATGAAAATTTCATTCAGATTTCGTGCGAAGCGTGTCTTTTGTGAGTTATAATAAAAAACATGATAACCAGCCACTTTTGATCATTTACACTTGGCTGACAGGTCTAAAAACGACAAAAAATATATATAAAAGAAAAGTCATCAATAAAGGTTTTTTTTATTAAGAATAATAAAATCCCATGTATTAATAAAACCATAGACCATCCGAATCATGAACCGCTTTACCCAATCGCGCGACATCGCAAACCTAGCTAGAATAGAACTATAGCTATCCAACGTCCTGATGAAACTCACATTTATCCGTCCGCCGACCCAAAGCAATAAACCGGATTTCTTTTTATAGTTTTCCCTTAAAAAGGAACAAATTGTAGTTGTGATTTAATGTCTCCAGTCGATTTATGGAGGGTGATAAATAAGGCAATGGAGCTTGCGAAGTCGTCCTTAAGTACCCTTATCTTTTAGTTGCGATAAGTTACATGCAATTCAATTGTTTCGACACGGTTTTTTCTGATTTGATATATGTGTGAATTTGTGGTTTGAGTAGATAGAAATAAATATTGTGATTAATTTAAACTTTATAAATTTAGCTTCGAGGATATCTAGCGTGAGTGAACTCTGTAAACTGAATTTAAAATATTATTCGCTCATAAGCCTCAAATTAAAGACTGATGTTATGCGGACTTAATTTAAGACTAATTTACCTCTAATAGAGTAGAGTTTTGTAGTGTTTTTAAAATAGGTCTTAAATAAGATAGTTCACTTGCTTCCGAATTCACAAGTTCCCAAAGACCCATGTTGCGATGATGATGATGATGATGATGACAAGCCCAGTGCCTAACAATTAAAAACTAAATATTCTTAATATCCCATATCCTTAAAAAACCTAGATAAAGTAACTTCTTAGATTAACGTTATCATTAGTACTTGAAATGAAACTCATTTTAGGATTAATACGCGTCATTTATTTGTTTTTGATTTCTCGACGGATGTTTTTTTAGTGGTCACGGATAGATAAAGTTCTATTCCTTCTGCGACTTAACTAAGAGATTTCCTCGTATATCTTTTTCTTAATTCCAATTTCTAATTCTGACTCCTACTAAGCGTTAAAATATGAATGCACAATAAAATACATGGGTAACAAGATCAATCAACTGAATTCCATTTGTAACCAGCTCAACAAAACACACAACATGTACGAAGCGGGTTCTAAAGCAGTGTTGTGACGTCATGTTTGGCGACTCGGTTCAACTCATGAATTTTATATCAATCGTCGCTGCGTGGGCGCTCTGGGTGCTATCATCGGTTTTGTGGAACAAACCCTGTCTGCGTGTAGATTGTGATCTGCAAAATACGTTCGGGGTTTACACGCGGTTATTTTAAAAGATAGAACGGTAAAATAATTAAAATGTACGCTGTAACTGCGATTCTGCTAATTTAATTAAATGATTACTCGGCGATCAAATGAAACCATTGAAGTTTCTTACAAGAACTGCCGGTCGATGGCAGAGAGTTACATCGATCTTATTCCACCAAGGTGATCTTATGTCATTAAGTCAAATAGGTAATTAAACACGGCACATTTTGATCGTAAGAAATATGTCATTATATTACATTATCATTGAATAATGATAGATACAAGGCTTTAGGTATATTTGTATGTACATAGTCGTGTTGTGTAATATGTCGAGGGCTGAAATAGTTTTTTGTAAAATTAAAAAAAAGTTATTTGATTTAGGTATGAAGAAATGAGGGTTTTAGTTTTAGTCAAACTTTATATAAGAATTTGAAACTAAGATTTTGATCTTAAAATGAAAACCATTTCCTAACGTGCAAGTCAAAGTCTAGTGTAGGACAATATGAGTTTATTTACCTGAAATCTGAAGCGTAAAAGGCAAATTTTGCTTTTTTTCGATTTAAAATAGGCAAATCCTAGTTTAGAGTCACGGTCCCTTATCTCACAGAAATTACCTTTTAATCTAAATCCCTTACAAATTAAACCCATGACGTAGCCCCTAACACTACATTTAAGTTCGTAACCCGCAAAGCAAACTCCATATTAATATTGTCCCTAAATCACAAACTCAACATAAACAGCGAACTTCACAGCGGTGATTGTGACAGTAATACAATCACGCGAAGTTAGGCACAAGTTCAGGAAGACCGCTTTTAATTATGTCCCAGTAGTTTAATAATAATGCTGAATTATAAATTTGCGTTACGGTTGCCTGTTGTTTTAACTAAGTATAGGATTATTGTAATTTTAAAGTAAATTAGGGTTAGTATGATGATTCATGTTAAGAGATAATATACCTATGTTCGAAATAAAAATACATGGAATTATTTGTGTAAAAGCATAGTATTAACACAGATGACAACACTCTTGTGTTTTTTTATAGTGAAGTTAAAGACCTTGCTTAAAAAATATCTCATTATGAATTTGGCCATTAAAATGTAACAGAAATAGTTTTTTTGCTTTTAATAATGATACTTATAACATACGAAGCTACATCGCCATATATTTTACATTTTTTAACAACTTTAAAGACACAAAATACAATTTTCTTTAAAAGACAGAGAACAAATAATGGACTTCTATTTTACATTAGAAAGGTCTTTCACACTTTAATATTATTTCGTCCACGGCAAAATCCTTTTAACCCAGCCTAATTAGAAACTGCGCTAAGTGTACCTCCTTACAATCGCTGTGTTCTCATTCAATTTTAAACCTTGTGCTTTGAATTTAGAGTTCAATTTGGAAGGATGTAGGGGTGTAGGAGAAGCACGTACAATACCCATTCAGGATATAAGGACAGGACAGGATGTTTTCCATTGTGAATGACGTTGGCAGGTTTCCAAGCTTCTCTCTGTTTTAGAAGTGTTAGAGGGAATGTTAGAATAATCAATTAAAATAAAATTTTAAGCTTATATTGGCAGGTGTTAAGATTTAGATACTTAAAGTAACTTGAACTAATAAAAGAAGCTTTATTTTATAATTGAATAATTTTAATATATAATAATTAATTATTTTAAGTAGATTGATCAGTTTGAAGCTTAAAATAATGAAAAAAAAACAATGAAATTTACATGCAATCAATGTATCGTCATAAAACGTTCATATAGTTATCCCCTCTCAAATTATTCTACGATTGAGACCATAAACCCGTGACGTAAATTTGATGACGTCATCCGCACTTCAGTTTTTATTTGTCGTAATTAAAACCTAATAGGTAATAGACAGATAATTACTAAATTCCGACATCTGTTATGGTGTGTTGGACTTAGCTAAATGAAACATCAAATAGCCATGAAGGCGTTTTTTATATGGCACTACAGCGTTTTTAGCGAAAAATGTGATATGATACAGGTATAGTTAAAAAGACACTTATAGTTATTAATTTAATAAATTGTAAGAAAAAAATATCCTTAAAATTTTATAGTAAAGAGCTATTTTTGTTTCAGTTTTTTATTATTATATAACTACAAACCGGAATATGTTGTATACAGATAAATTCTATTTGACAGAAAATCTGTAGGTTTTTGTTGCACGTCGAACATAAATACTTGACATACCTATGTATGAAGTGACAGTGAAAACATACCTCTTATCAGTCAGTTAGCATTTATCTGACTATTGAAAAATCAGCCCTAAGTTTAAAATTATACGTAGGTATAGTATAATTTATGTGTCTAGATCATTTGTCTGTTATAAAATTAATTGGTTTATATTAAAACTAGTGACCACGCTTCGCAATGGTGTAATTTTGCGCGACTTGTTCCCGTTACTTTGAATTTTACCTTACTTAAAATAACTTTATCTAAACTTTCTCTATTTACAATTTTAAATGAAAAAAAAATATGCTAAAAGATGGCAAAAACCGCATTAAAATCCGTTATATGGTTTAGGAGGAGTTAGCGGACAAACATACAAACAGACACAATTAGCGACTAAGATTGTAATGATGATGAGATCTTTAGGGAGAGCTTTTATGCTCGGGTCGGAAGCTATATAAATCATGTGCATACATCCTACTAATCCTACTATCCTACTAATATTATAAATGTGAAAGTTTGTGAATATTGATGTAATGGATGTTTGGATGTTTGTTACCCTTTCTTGCAAAAACTACTGGACGGATTTGGATGAAACTTTGCAATAATATAAATTATACATCAGAATAACACATAGGGTACTTTTTACAGCGGGAAAACGAGTCGCGGGCGGCCACCAGAAATATTTTTTTTTTTTATAACTTGAGGTACCAACGAACATCGATGTTAAAAACGCTAAAGCTACACGCTAGTATTTAGATACGTCAGAAATTTCAGTTTCAAGGGCGGGCCTATGCTATGGCACTCCCTCAGAAATATAATTAAACAGAATAAATTACATTCTTATAATAATAACTGGTGTATGAAAGCAGTTTTGACATTTCTCCACCCTTAACAACCCAATTCTATATTGCCTAAGATAAATGTCGGAAGGAGTATTTTTAAATTTATTAGCTGTTCGTCCGTTGCTTTGCACACAGAAAAAGTTTTATTAATCTATCAAAAGTAGTCATTAGGACGTCTCACGTGATAGTGCAGTTTTCAACTATGCATTACATCCAAACTCAGCTTTATAAGAAAACTTTATAATATTTTGTTTAATTATTTTTTCGCCTGAAGCTTTGGTTCTAAATGTTATTATTAAAAAATCCCTATTAGGTATAACAAAATCTATCTCTATCACGATAGGTATTACTTAAGATTGAATTTCCAGTACAGAAAGCATTAGCTTGAAAATAATTAAAAATATTACTTTAAACCGAAACATTATTGATGATCAATATCGCATGACTATAATGTGTTTGAACAATAGACTTTATCGAGTTTTAATTTCATATAACATTATTATCAACCTTCACCCGAAGATATAAAGTTCTTTATCGCTTGTGGAGATGTTGCCAAGGTGGTAAAGTAATAAAGGTGTTTGATTACTCAGCAAGTCTATAATACGTTAAGTTTTGTTTAGCAAACTCCGTTAGTTTACCTCTTTACAGGCTGAATTGGAGTTCTTTGTTTGTCTATTAAACATGTAGAAGAGATGATGATTTGGTTGTACACTTGAATGTTATTCTCACTATAAATTATCCACTTAGAGCAAGACAATTATAAATTATCGGATTATTTCGGGTATAGTCTCCAACTAAGGAGTAAATAAAACTAAAAGTAACTAAACATACTTTACTTTATGTAAATTATATCAGAAGATATCATAATATGATATTAATATTTATTTTTTGAACAGTTAACGTATTTTCATTTAGTAATTTGCAATGATAGCAGTTTTACGAGCGATGTTATAAAAAAACACTATTTAGATTTCAATTTGAGATTGTGAAGTGCTTACTATTAAATTTTCTTTCATCATTTTCATTTATCATAAACGTGATATAAATCATTTTTTATGTTATCTCTTACTCTCTCTAAATAAAATATGCTAAATACTCTTAGCTTACACTTACATGTAGCAAAAAATTATCTTAGAATTAGGTACCTTAAAAACATTAAAATCAAGATTCATCGCAGTGTTACAAAATTTAAAAAGTTTTTGCCCTCGGTGTTGCCAGACTGTTCTAGCAGTAACGAACCATCGTTCACGTCACATTGGGAATACTGATTCATACGTGGCGTATTTTTCAAACGGTTAGTAACACCTGCGGTGGTAATTAAGAATACAACGTAAGTTGGAACTTCTAACTAAGTAGAGTAGAGTTTATTTTATTTAGGTGCTAGACAAACTAACTTAAAGTTTGCAACTGCAAGGAAAATGGTTAAATTATTTGAACTCTGGTAGGTTGGAATTGAAACCTAAACTCACACGATTCTATAGGGGTTTCGACCCAATACGGTCCTAATGTTAAAAAAATGGCGCAACCGAATTTCTTATTCACCATTGAAATTATACTCGTAATATAAAACATTATTTTATATTATATAATATATTTAACCACAAAATTGTAACTTTTCCGACTCATGTTGATCATAAAGTCATTAACCACTATCGACCTTTCACTTTCGACCAGTAAAGGTAGGCAGAATATCGAAGCTTTTCCCTTTGACTCCACATTTAGCTTTGAACCAAGTCAATGGCACTTCAAACCCGTAACTAGCCCATCGCCTTTATACCACTGGCAGTAAACACAAGTGTTGGTTGTCAATCAAACAAATCTTTACCGCCAACAATGCAATTAACCTAGAAAGGTTTTTTTGTATCTTGTTGTTGGTATGCTATTCACTTGTTATGAAGATATATTACGCCGAGAGTATAAAATACTCGTTAACTACGTTGTTACAAGTGTCCTGGATATGCAAATGTGAGGTGGCTGTACCTCTCTCAGGGTTATGAAAAAATGTGAGTGTTTGTATTCGCACGGGAAATAGACCCGTTGGTTTGTATGACGGAACTGTACGTCGATACATTTAATAGTTGATATTTATATAGGTATAAATATAAAAGAGGTGTATTTGTCTAACTTTGGCATGTCTGATAAGATCTTCGTTATAGTATTTATGTTGTGGTTACTATACATACTAGCTTTGCATTCAAGGTGCTCGCAAATCACTAAGTAAATGTAGATGTTAAACATCAAACTAAAATAATGAAGTTAGATATCTCCCCTAAGTGCCTGTTGAAATTAATTAAGTTTCCCAGATTCTATTAGGTCGGTACCATCCAGGATTACTTGAGATCCTGCTGGATACGGGTCAAGCAATTTTACCTCGGCGAAGGCATTTCCACAATTACATAGGACATTAACTTGATGTGTTGAACTCAAGGCAAATAGGCTTGTATGTATATGGAAAAACAAAATTTGTAAGCTACGAAGCAGGAAAAAATACTAGATTAAATAAAGATTGGTACAAAGGTAAAGGCTTTTCGACTTTTGCATTAAAGTTGTGATTGTAAAGGCTACGAAAAGTAAAATAAAAGTTGTTAAAATGGTTTTACCCCACAGAGTTCACCCAACTTTATTTCTCAGCATTTTAATTTTCGCGACGAACCGTAGAGACCGAAAAGCTTCCGAATTTCATAAAATTGTGTTACAAATTCATTTCATCAACTCATTTACATCTTAAGTAGTCCCTCTACTCAAGTTACTTTACATTCCATCCTTATTAAATTATTTGTATTCATATAAAATGTGTTGATTCCAAATTTATTCAGTCTAGACGAGAAGCGAAACAAATTGTCTTGGAATCAATTCCTTAAAATTTACAGGAGATGGGATTTTTGCTCGATTTTATTCCGATATAGGTATCTACTAAAGGATATTGAGTTATTTTTATAAGCAACGATTTTTATGATTACAGAGATCCCTATTTTGTATTTTAAGAAAATTGTTTATCATTTCTTATAAGACCAGTTGAAAGAAAAGTTATCATGTTCTTTAAGTCAATTCTAAATAAAGTAAGACTGTTGTTTCAAAACATCTGGAGTCTTAAACTTTGAATCAATTTGAATAAGTTAATTTGTACTTTTTCACTCAAATAATTAATCAAGTTGATGATGACGTTTTAGAATGATTAAGACACTGAAAAAAGTGTGAAAGCAGTCCCTGTTTGGCCGATTTTCTTTGAAAAACATATTTTTTTAAGTTCGCTTCATAAAACCATTATCGTTTCTATTGACAACATTCGTTGTATTTTCAACAAGAAACATTTGTAATGTAAAAGTGAATAAAACGCAGGTCCCACATTGGGCGCCAAAATTTTATTAACAACTTGTTATAAACATTAAGGAAAATCCTAAAGCTTAACCTAGATCAAAACCTATCAGCCAATATTAATATGTTATAATCCAGGCTTAATTACCTACATTATTTTTGTCATTTAGGTTATGGACAGTTTACTGCCGTCCCGTTAATATTTTATATGAACAATTAACCTGGAGTTATTTAGATTTAATTAGTCATTACTATAAACCAACTTATTCAATAAAAACCGGCTTTTAAAATGCCTTAACTAAAAGTACATATAAATTGCCTGCCTATTAAATTAATTTCTTTCTTTTTTTATAAGGTGTGTAATACGAGTAAAAAAGCCACTTCCGGAGCCTGAAACCATTTATTCTGGAGCCTCAATAGTAACTAAATTCACTAACAGTATACTCAGACACCCAATTTAAAAAAGTTATTAAGCCTACATATCAACTGTTGGTTCTAGTGCGATTATTTACATTGCAAATTAAATTAAACCCCTATTTTTAATTTGATATCATCGCAAAATCTGATAGTATAAATGCAATTTTAAACAATTACGTTTAACAATTTTTTTACTGTTAGTCATAAAAACAATTTTTTTTTGCTAAAAACGTTACCAGTACCCTTCCAGCAATGCCTTGTTTTTGTTTTCGGAAGCAGTTCTTTTACATCCCGTATATTTGATTTTAGTTTTCTTGGTGAGAGTAGCTGGTATAAGCCAAGTTTTAATAAAATTAAACTCTAACCTAATAAATGGTAAAATTAAGTTATCAATGGTTCAGCTTCCTCAAAATCCAATTGAGGATAACTTTAATCTATTTTTGTTACTTAACGTTGCTGTTAACTGCTGGCTGATTAAGTTAAAATAGTTGACCTCTCGTATAAATTCGTTATTGGGTCGGCCAGAGCATGATTTTGTATATATATATTTCTGAACATATTTTATAAATTAGGTTTACTTAGCTTTTCTTGAAACCTTAAGGAATTACGGTAACTCAGAAGGAACTTACATTAAATAACTAAAATTGTAGAAACTGTAAAATGTAAACTCTTTTGTGGTGTTTTCCTACAAATCCCCGTGGTTTTTCAAACGCCATGTTAAATATTTTTATCTAAACACTTCTTTTTATCCAATAAATAAAAAAATAAAAAAACACATGTCTGATCCTTTACTTATGTTTATTTAATTATAAATATGTAATGAGATTTCCATTGTTTCAGGTGATCGCGTCAGTCTGTATCCATGCAAGTAATTCCAGTGCGTAGCCTCATTTACACGATACCATTTTCTTGCCTGTAGCATACAATTATGTCGAAGCAATACTTGAATTGCAGCGTGTAAACAACATGCCATATTCTTTCTCTACTAGGCAAGTTTTGCATTCAAGAATGTTCTCGGTTTAAACTGTACATACAATATTTTCTTGTGCAATACTTGTATTCAATAGGTTTGTCACTTGACTTTGATAGTCATTTTATCCGAAGACGTCCAAAACTTGAATGAAAATATTCGTCTGAGCAAATACGGTCAATTCTTGAAGCAACGTGCCAGTAAATGGAACAGGAACGTACAAGTCGATGTTTAGACAAGACAATTCTTGAAAGCGATAATCTCCTTACCATTATTGTATCAATGTAAACAAAACACGCTGGCAATTATTTCTTTTCAAGATTTGCATTCAATAATGGCGTTCAACTTTATAAATAATATCAACGTGTAAACAGTTGCTTACAATTATTGATTGCAAATATTGCGCTTCCACTATTGTATTCAATTATTGCTATTGAACGTGCAAGAAAATGGTATCGTGTAAATGAGCTCTTATTCTATCAAAATCCATTTGAATAATCCGTCAAAAGTGTTATCGCTTGCTCAGTGAATCCGTCAATATTTGAATTTTAAATTCGTGTTCTCGAATGTCGTATCGGGAAGCGGGTTATGAATGGTGAGATACCAACGTGCAAATATAAATTTCGTTCCGTCAAGGTTGGTATGTTCGCGCGTTGTGTACCTTGTGGGGTTTCCAGGTTTTGTTGATTAGTTTTTGTGCGTGTGTGTTTGTGCGAGTGACGTCAAGACGAGAACCACGTCGAAGCAACGATGGCTCGGCCTGAGGATGTGCGATGAGGGGGCCGATGAAGAGGAGGGTATGAATGAACCCGGTACAGCCAAGAGGCCCTCGGTACTGACTATTGATAGAGCTGCCTTCCTACTATTGCGGGTTAAAAGAGCCTTCAAGAAGAAGAGACAACAGCGAAAAGAAAAACAGTGAGTATTTTTGTTTGCTTCTATGTTACTAAGAAATACAAAATGTCGGGTGAAAACGTGTTTGCAGAGTCGGTGGTCACAGTCATATAAAAACGTTTCATATTGATATTCGAAAGCTTGCACAAGAATAGAAAAATATCAATATAAAATATATTTTATGTGATTCCTTGAATATCAATACATTGTGATTTGATTTTTTGATTATTATAATAACTTTGATAATTCGTTTCATTCGCTGCTTTTTATATTAAATTTTCTATTTTTTATAGTTTTACAAGATAGGTACTACTGCGTTTTATGATCATTATTTGGTTGCTAAAACCATAAATAAAAGCAAAGACTCGCAAAAAAGGCAAAAACTTATGTTTAAGTCGTTAATAGAAAATCATTGCTGCATTTAAAATAAACCTATTCCTTTCTTTTTAATATGAGATACGAGATATGGAGGTCAAACTCCCTTAGCAGAGGCAGAAGTAAACATCTGACTTTACACTACTTAGAAATTCTCTTTGTCACGTATACACCACGCACGATAGTGGGCTCTAAACCAGCATCCAGAAGCCTAATGTTGTTAGTGGAGTTAATATTAGAATAACTTACCCTATCTTGTTTCGGCACTACAAACCCGTATGTGATCTTTAGCTATGTACTCTTAGCGACAAAATATAAAAAAGTCACATTTTCTATCATCGTTTTTATAACATCTACTAAGTTGTTTTATCCAACATACCTTCAGTATGTCCCCGTTCATTAACCGTTTGCTTGATCCCTCAGATTAAGGCAGTATACAGACCGCGCAATGGACTGAATGCTAATACAAATTAACGTTTGAATACATTAGGGATTAAGGGAATGCCTTCGTTAGGGAGTTGCATCTTGGAGGGAAGAAACGTGAGTTCAGTGTTGAAATGTTAATTATTTTGCTGTTAATGCGGTTAAAAAGCGAGTTGGGAATAATTAGGATGGATTTTAAGTTTTACGTTATGATTTTACATTTTTGATAAGAGGAATGTTGTAATAATAAATAATAATATAATAAATCTCCAGACTGATACACCAACTTTGTGGCCCTAAGCTAATCAAAGCTTGTACTATAGGTCCACACAATGGACTAGGGGAGAACCTAGTTACACCCAGACATGAGCCAATATCGAAAAACAATTTTGACGAAATTGGCAAGATCCGGGGATCGAACCCGGAACCATCTGGTTAGCAGTCCGGTATATAAACCGCTGCACCACAGAAGTCGTAATGAAAATGCTAAGCGTATTTCTATTTTATAGGTGAAAACTTCTTACAGAGTTTTTCGTAATCAAATTTTTTCCATAAATATTTATAATGAAAGGAAACAGCAAAATTTCAATATAATAAAGAAGAATCTTAAGTTTTTAGTTGGCCATGGCAACGATTTTTATGTTAAACTTTGGGATTAAATGGCTGAACAGGGTAGGTATTTAAGTTCAGAAACTAGCATAGTTGGCAACTGTTTAGACATAAAACAGCCCTACTTAAATAAAGCTAGGTGTTTATTGATCCAATAAGCATTTGTGCAAGCTATTAAAAATTTTGGGCTTGAAGTTCGTAAAGAAAACTCTCGGTAAAGGAATAAATTTGATGATTTTATAACGACAAGTTACAAATTGTTAGTCTCTTTTGCTACATTTTCATCAGTTTCCTTGTTTTCAACCGTAGTAGTTTCAGACACGTCCATGTTGTGCAAATCTTTCTTGACGGACACCGCATCGGTTTTTTCATCATAAGCTGCTCTGAATTCTTTCTCCAAGCTCTTGTTGTCGTTAGCACTGGTTACTTTTTTGGGGCTAGGAGTAAACCTGGATTTAGGATGGTTCTTATCTATTGGTTTCTTGGGGAAGAAGAGGATCTCAATCGTTTTTGGCTTAGATTGAGCGAAAGGCATGTCTTTGTTGAAGAGATTCTCCAGCACGTACGGGAAAGTTGGTAGAGCTAGTGCAGGTTCTCCATTAACCATGCCTGGTTTATTGCCGAGGTCTATGAAAACTGGCTCCTCATGAGCAGAAGCTTCTTCATGAGACTCGCAACACAAGACTGACGTCATCGGGGGTTTGCTGGATAAGAAATCATTACTGCTGAGGATCTTGTTTAGGACAGCAGAAGGGTTGGTGTCCTTGTAGTTCCTGAACACGGAGCAGGGGCAGGGCTCATCTATAGGCGGAGCTGGTTTCGGGTACATGAAGTTGGTGTTTTGGGGTATGGTAGACAAGTCCATTTTACGGAGAACATCTGTAATTGATGAAAGCCCTTTGAAAAATCCTGTGGAAGAAATTCTTTTGTATTTGATTAATATTTGAAATATGAAAATGGTCTGGGGTTTTTTATGTATTTACCCTGATCCTTGGCATTGAAGTAGAAAGAGATGTCCATCTTGCCCAAGTTGACCAGGGAGTTGGTGATGTAAGGCGGAGACTTGATCACTTTGGCAGCATCTCTGGAGAAGGCTCCGGCAAAGCCCATGATCACCGGGAATATGTAAATAATCATTATCTGAAATCCAATAACAAGATGCCAATAAAAGATTGAAGTAATGGCAGGTTTAAAAATATTCCAAAAAAAACGAGCAAAGCAGGATTACTCGATAAAGTTAATTAAAGCTGCCAAATACCTCAAATGCAGGCAGAACGAGTTTGTACGGAAGTGGCAAGAAAATTGATTCCAAGATTCAGCTTACCGATATCGGTTTTGGTGCGAAAACCAATAAGTCTACCGTCCGAATGAGATTTCGCGTAAATCAAATTGGAAATGTTGTGAAACTTCGATTTGGAGTTTTATCGTTTTTCTATTTTATGATCAGTTGCGAAATTTCAGATTGGCTGCAATAATATTGAAAAAGGAATTGGGTCGATTTATTATTTAAATAATGGCACGAAGCGATTAGGAACTGATCTAGAATAATGGTTACGACATCTGTTCGAGTCTTTTATCGTTTGTTAAAAACTTTTATTACTCCTTTATGCATCTTCTTTTAAAAACTTCACAAATGACACATGGAGTTTATCCGGATTAAAATTTCAATCGTCATTAGTCAAGCTACAGACATATTTAAACATTTTCCTCTATCTTTTGAGTTTTTGAGTAAATTCTCCAAAAACAAGTAAACAACGCCATCAATTATTAACAAAAGCCGTTTATACTTAAAGTAAGGATATAACTCTCAGTCAATGCTAATGACATGCAGACTAACTGTCAACCACGACGACCATAAATTAATTTAGTTATTCCCCTCATATTTACTGCAGTATTCACGACTATTTCTGTCTAAACATACACAGCATAAATCTGCAGCGATTCTGAATGCTGAAGTGGTAAAGTGGCTCTAAACCGAGGGTATTTATAAACACAATTTCTGTATTGAATCGTTAAATTCATGCAATTGCAACTGCTATGCTTTCGCTCGATTCCCTTGTAGTAATTTCACTAGCTATTGCTTTATGGGATCACTTGTTTTAAGATTAGGTAAATGCAGACTATTTTTATTACTCCATATTTTTTTAAAGTAGCATTTTAAAGTTCTAATGATTATCACATTATAACTTTTATAAGTTTGCCTTAACTTGTGTCTAGAGTAATTTTTCGCTCAATATTTGCAATCCACAATTTCGCATATTACTTATAACACAGATGATATTATTTATTTTCAAAGCCGTAACTCAAACTTCGCAAAGACCACAAATGCTTTTCCGAGTCTATTTTCTTGAATCGGAAAAGATGCAGAAACATGATCCAGCGATTGCAATGGGATCCTCAGCACGACAGACAGACGTTGCTTTCGTTTTATATTGGAAGAGTGCATTTGATATGATGAATCGATTTCAACGAGAAGCGCAAGTTTGTTGTGTTATCTTTCGTAATTTTGTACATTATCTATATATACCTATACATCTACGCTTTTAGTATTTATATCTGTTAGATTGATTCATCTTTTGGGCAATGAACGATTTATCTGTAATGCAAGGGGGATTTAGTGGGAACTTTGTATTAAGTACGACTACGGCACAAGATCGCTTATAATTTTGGCATATCTTGATTTTAGGAATAACATACTAATGTTTTTGTTGTGTTTACATACTATTGTTTGCTAGTAAGAACTAGACTTAATAAATGTATTTTTTATGCAAAACAGTTTCAAAAAGTTATCCAGATCCATTCAACCTAAACTGTGGCATGTGGCATTTGAGCATTTCTTAAATTACTCTTATCAAAAATTCTACTAACATTCATTTTGAACCACCAAAAAGGTTTGCAATTTCCATTTTAACAAAAACATCAACAGTTGCAGCAAGCCGGTAATATCCAGAGAGCGTGATCATAAATCACTGCTAATACTTCTGCAGTGCAGTTCTAGCATGTACCACATGTAGCTATATTCATGCCATCGCATCTCTACTGGGAGGTAGCTAACTGTCTTAGCGTGAAGATAACCGCAGATTTCGGGTACATGTGAGGGACATACATCTTAGTCTATATTTCTCGAGGGAGTTCGTCAAGGAGAGTTCGAAATGGAAGGAACTTGTCCCTTCGTTGTTATGACAAACACTGATCTAGGTATACCTACCAATATAACTTTCATGCACGTTTATGATAGAGTTAGGGAAACTAAAAAGTATATTTGTTTGAGACGCTAAGATTACATTTTCTTCCAGCCGGTCCCAATGGTCTAGCTTTTTTATGTTTTTGCTTATTTTGTCCACGCATATTTTATATCATGTCTCAAATTATTTCATTGTAGAAGGAAAAAGGAAATAGTGAAAAAAATCCAATATCACAATGGAATTTAAACATAGCAAAAAAGTAACCCTGTCGTTTTAGTTTATTTATAGGCAAATAGGCAAAAGAGCAATCGGTTCACGTGATGGTAAGTGATCACCGCCGCCCATTTACACCCACAATCGATGCTTTGCAAAATTGGGCAGTGCCTGAATTCTAAAAAAATATGGACCAGCTGACCCAGCAAACGATGTTTTGCCATTTAAAAAAAAATAAGAGACGAGATATTTGCCTGTAGCTGTATATACGTCGACAAATCAATACATAGTTTAAATCCAAGTCGCTAATTCTGTCTGTTTGTATGTTTGTCCGCTAACTCCTCCTAAACCAGTTGAGAGATTTTACTTAAATTTGTAAATTTGTTCTCTACAATCAGTTTTTTTTTAAGTTAGCCAAAATTCAATGTTTCGGGAACAAGTCGCCCAAAATTACACTATAGCGAAGCATGGGTGGGTAACTAGTAAATTATAGAAACAAAACCATGTTTAACCTACCTATGTGGTGTTGCAGTGCGGCAGCGGCGGCGGCGGCGGCGGCCGAGGCGCTGGGCGGGGGGGGCTGCGCGCGCCGCGCCCCGCCCCCGCTGCTGCGCTCGCGCACGCTGCCCGCCATCGTCGCGCCGGGGCTGTCCATCCTGCACGCGCAGATCGACCCGCAGCGGAATCATGGTGAGAATATAGTTAATAAGAAAAATAAAAAAAATCTCCAGACTAACCGCCAATTATGTGGCCCTAAAGTAAGTTGCAGTAAGCACTTGTGTTATAGGTACCACATAATGGACTAGGGGAGAACCTAGTCACACCCAGACACGAGCTAATATCGAAAAACCATTTTAACGACATTGGCTCGACCCGGGGATCGAACCCGGAACCATCCGCTTAGCAATCCGGTGTATATGTTACGGCTAATACCCGAAGTCCGGCTACACATAGTTTTAGCCGGTTAGAACATCAATAGGTTAGGTTAGTTAGGTTACTTTTTTGATACCACCCAGAAAAAGGAGTCCCGCGCAGCGGGACTCCGTCGACTCATGATTCAAGCCAGTTTCTATATTCTAAGGTATATTTTTTTTTCAGTTTTCCATATAAAAACACTTCTAACCGGCTAAAACTAGGTGTAGCCGCACTTCGGGTATTAGCCGTAACATATATACCGCTGCACCACAGAGGTCGTCACTTAAAGTGATGTTCTTTATGCTCGGGGTGGTGATTTTTGTCTGACTATTAGGTAATTAGTATTGATTTGAATGTGTTTAGAACTAAATTCTACTACAAAATAATGAGGGTCATTACATTCGAGTCCTCGCCAAATACTGCAAGCTTAGAAGACAAAATTAGAAGAGAGTTTATTTTATTTCTGTAAACTAACTAAGCAATAAGTGTAATGCTTTTCTAGTTAAAATGGATTTATTAACATTCGCAAAAAGATAACGGGTGCATACTTATTTAACATTTATGAATACTTGAAACTTCTAAAAATACTTCACGGTAAAAAAACATTAAGTACCATGTTTCTGTTTCAACGCTACTGTTTCTTAGTATTTGACGCCTCCATTTCAAGGATAATACGTTGAATTTTCTAAGGAATATAAACAGGAAATCCCTTTCAGCTAACACGTGTTTGAAGAAAAACATCATTTCAGTCACATATTGCGTATTATCTTTTCAAACAATGTTAAGGCGAGAAAAAGTTTAATGTTATTATATATCACTTTCCAGGAAGACCTATAAAAGATATTGACATTGGATATATTACCACCATCAATATATGTACCTATATCAAGCAGTAAAATGTATGAATCATTGCATAGTTGGAAACAACGCCAAAAAGAACGTTAGATACTAGAGGTCATCTTTAGTGAAGACATTTCTTTGAGAAGGTTAATTTTTTTACAACTAAACTTTTTACCGTCTTAATATACCTACTTATAATTTCATTACTTACCTAAAGTTAAAAAAATATAGATAAAAAAAATAGTGATTGAGTAAGTAGGTAACTATCAATGTTAAAAAGTCAATTTACCTGCTTATTAGGTATACATATCATTTCCTATTAAATATTAATTTCTACTAACCGAAATAGTGAAAAGCGAATTAACATCTCTAAAGTCAGGTGCTCATTAGGTGGTTTCAATGATATATAATTTTTTGTGGCCACTTATTACCCACAGAACTACATCACAAAATCATTTTCATAACACAAAACTAACGACGATTTCAACTTTACCTTAACATTTTCAATAAGTTTAACTCTAGCTTTGTATTAATTTTTTCATTAAAATTGACCATTTTAGCAAGTTATGCTCAATACATTAGTTAGTATTTTCAGTCTACCATTCCATTGTACACATCTAAACACCGTAAGAAGTTGTCAATTCTTAGAATTAGCCGGTCCATTGAACATCGCAACCTAGTTATTGATTTCTTTGATCACTTCAACATGAAATAAACGATCTTCTTTCGCCTGGGACGGATTAGGGGATGAAAGTTTTTGATAGTTTCTTTGATGACGGAATATTGATAATGTAGAGTTTTGGTCATTTTGCTGTTTATAGAGTTGAGCATTTACGTCGTGTCATTTTTGTAACATGTTTTATAGAAGTCTCTAAAGGCCGAAAACGAAGCCTGCTAAGTATGAATAGCTAAAAGTTCTCAAATATTTCAACAAAAGAGGAAACCTTCCTTAACATTCGAATAACTGGTAACCGCTAATAGGCCAATAGTTTATATTATAAAACCATAAACTTAGTGTACTCGTATCTTTCATCATTGGTAATTTCCACCGCCCATTTTCAAACTCTAATCAGCTTATTGAAAGTCCAAACCATATATGTATTTTAGTAATCGTAGACCTATATATCACAAGGTAAAATAACCCTTTTTAACCTTACGAAACACAATTTAACTTTAAAAGTGCAAAGTCTAAATTTAGCTCGTAAAATGGCGTGCTAGACAGAAGTATCTTTTTTGTGGCACGATACAGCTGACTTGTTTACTTATCTGCTACTTAAGGTTGATATATTTATAAAGTTTAAACCTTCAGCTATCAAGAAGATATGAGGGTTAAATTAAATTAAAGTTTTATTAGTACTGGTTCTCAGTATGCACATCAAGTTAAAAAAATTAACCGAAACATGTAGCGTTTCATTTAAAACGCAACAGCATCACAAACTATTCTTCCAAATGTCTATTAAGTAGTTGAAAAAGTTATAAAAGTAGGAAACCAACTGTTAGTCAATAAACGTATACATGAAAGCTCATTGTAAAAGCTTCCCCACACATGAGCCTTTTAATGCTGATATGATTATTTTCCTTTTGATCAGACAAAAATAAACTACTGATTTCTCAAACTCCAGTCTGTTTGAAAGAAAATTCTGTAAAAAATAAAAAAATATGATAAAAACAGTTGAGCCCGACAGTTGATTTGTTAGCATACAAATTGATGAGCCTTCCAAAAACTGATGTTTAGTTCAGTAAAGTGAGATATTCTATATAAATTTATTAATAATCAATCAAATAATGCAAATATAATATCGACGTTTCTAACCAATTACGATACGAATACTATTTTAATTACCTATCTACCTACGTGTCGCTTTGGACTTTTTTAATAATAAAACAACATTCAAAATGGATCGCCAGAGGAAAGTAAACTTTCGACAGAACACAATGTAATTGCTTTTCGCAATTAACAATATTGATGGTTTTAATCGAATGCTTTTCAATTATACAGTTTAATAATGAACTGGATGGTAATTCGCGTTTACTAAAGGTAGGGTTGCTGAGTGGTTAAGCAAAAGTAGCTCATTTTTCAACAGAATTTAATAAAGGAATGTATAAAAAATAAATAAAATTTTACGGGAAAGCCGTGATCAGTTAATTACCTTTAACCATTGAAATAAAAGAGAGGTAGTAAGGTAGTAAACAAACGTATAAAAAGTTCTCTTTAGGTCAGGGGTTGAACATATTATGGGTATAAAGGGTGTATTCTTAAAACTGTAATGATTAAGTATTTAGGTGTGTCAATTCTAAGCCTTCACTGAATATAAATTACTTTCCATAAAATAAAATAAAATCTTTAAAAATGTTTGATAAAAAAGTTAACTTAATGTTCTTAAGTTTAAAATGTGAAGAACACATCCCGTGTTACTCCTCATTTGCATTATTTAAGCCAGCTAGCAAAATACTATAGGTGACTCAAATAACTTTTATCTGCTTCGGCATAGTTATGTTTCATATCTTACTGCAAGTAACTCGCATTGCTTATCTCTCTTGTTTGATTAACGATATTCGACCTTAAATATTAATCAACTTGGAAGAAAAACGGAAACTTTCCTTTCATTTTTATTAATGAAACGTTATTTTTTTGGAAATAACTTCCTGGTGATCAAGAGTCCAATCAAGTGATTACCTACCGTTCGCTTATCAAACACTTTGCTGATTTTAATAATTTGGAAAAATTAAATTTGCAAGAAAATTTACAATTGGATTGTCACAATCGGTGTCATATTAAAGTTGTTTTATTTGTTTTTGTGCTCGTATGTTATGTATGTGTTACGGCTAATACCCGAAGTGCGGCTACACCTAGTTTTAGCCGGTTAGAACATCAATAGGTTAGGTTAGTTAGGTTACTTTTTTGATACCACCCAGAAAAAGGAGTCTCCGGGGACTCCGTCGACTCATGACTGAAGCCAGTTTTTATATACATAGGAATAATTTTTTTTTTACTGTTTTCCATATAAAAAACACTTCTAACCGGCTAAAACTAGGTGTAGCCGCACTTCGGGTATTAGCCGTAACATATGCATCTGCTAATACATAAAAAATATAAGATTTTTCTTTGAAAAACGAACGAAAATTACTCTATCGAACGAAAGATACCTACTCTGGTAGCACAAAAACAATTTGCTCGTATTTAATTTGTGATAATTTCTAGATATAGGTATTTCAAGATATACCTATAAAGTACAGAATCTATTTGTTATACACCCTGTACAACTAATGTTTTTTTTTGCTGTCGGTGAATATACGAAAGAAAAACTTTCCTTTGATAGTATTTATTACCTACGTCGATTCTACATCTAATTGAAAGATTAACTTTAAACATGTTCATAGAAGTGTGACAAGTAAAAAGTTAAACTTGTCTTTTATAACAAGTTAAAACCGTTATTTTTATATTTTCTTTATGTTGGGATAATACAAAAGTTAGAAAGAACTAATTGTTACATTTTTAAAAACTACACTAGTATAGATTTTAAACTTAACAGGTCTATTTTTACCCTACCTACTTTCCATTCTGTTATACAAACTCTTCAGCCAACAAAAACAATAAAACACTCATCTACATAGTGTATGCATACAATATGGCACACGTAGATTTTTCGGTTGGCAACCTTCGTCAATGCGACATCTTGGCAAGGTGCCACCGTGCCGAGTCCGTTTCCCGTGCAAAATGATGCAGATTAAAAAAAAAAACTCCGCTATTGTCTTTGCTGCAATTCTAGAACGCGATTCAAAAGTTTTCTTTTGTTTCTTTTCTTGCTCAGATTGAGGGTGATATAAATTGTCATTTTTTTTTTTTTTTATGTAATATAGGTAGCAAACGAGCATGCGGGTCACCTGATGGTAAGTGATCTAGAAAAAACAAAATAAAAATATTTCGTTATATTTTTTGATTAGTACTAACGAGGTTGTCTGATAAAGAAAGTTCAAAGGTCTGTAATCAAAGCTAGTCAATACTTCATAGAAAAGTCTAATAGAAGGTCCCATTTTATTAACCAGAGCAAATTGGTCAACCATTAATTTATAGGAAATTCGTTTTGATTTCCGACGCTGGTTAGCGGAATAACCGATACAGAACTACGGCTAAAAGGAAATAAAAAAAGAAAAAAGTAAATGTGTCTGGAATCCCTTACTCTGTAAACTTTTTAAGCACGTTACTATTTATTTGATTTAAAGAATTTTTACTGACCAATTTATTACTAAAATATGTCTTGTCTTTGTTAATATCATATGACTGCTTTACATGGCTTTACATTACTGCAAATTTTATCATTTTGTTATTAATTATCAATTTTAAGTCGATAGTAAATAGATTTTAAGCTAATAGAATCTAAAGAAAACGAATTTAATTTATTAAAGATTTCATTATTTTGTATATATATTTTTTTTTTTTTTTTATTGAGGGAAGCTAGCACACGAGCAAGCGGGTCACATGATGGTAAGTGATCACCGCCGCCCATATACACCCACAATCACAAATGATTGGGGGTGCGTTGCTGGCCTTTGAAAAAATTAGGCACCGGATATCGCACTTACCGAACGAAACGCAGGAACATCGTCCCTACTTCACGTCGGTTTTCTGTGCGACGGTGGTATTTCACCGGTCGAGTCAGCCCACTAATCGCTGCAGACAGAGCCTACAGCTAGACTCTAATATTTTTTATAATTCATAATTTAGTTTTCGTGGTAGGGGTAACAAACAAAAACTCCTGATTGTTGAAAAGGGTACCTACAGTCGGACAGTAGGAACAAGGAATTCGATTTTCTTTGATTTTACATCTGGCAGTGTTCTCGAGAACATAGCTTTGGGAAAAGCCTCTAATTGTTGATTAACCTTTTTGGACAGAGAAAAGGGTTCGATTTTTAACTTTTTTGCTTTGCGTCCGTTCTTTGTTGATTTTTTTCTTTTTGTGTTAATTGAAAAAGTGTGTAGGTATTCCAGTTCGATTTTAATTTTATACTAAAAAATAAGCAGAATTTGTTAACTATTTACTATCGTATTATAATTATTTTATAATGTATGTTTAATAATGGTTTGGCGAATATCCAAAACAGATAATGGATTGCAGAGCCATTATTTATGTATTTATATTATGGTCACAGTGGTTCTGGTAATTAATTGGCATAATTAAAAACTACTCACATTAATAGTACTAGCAAAATCCGGAGACTTTATAGAATCACAAGCTTTAAAATAAAATTGTAACGATATCATATTATTGTGGATGTCAACCAAAATTTAGTATGCCTTTTTATGCGTTTTTTACGTCATCATCATCATCATTACATAGTATAAATCCAAGTCGCTAATTCTGTCTGTTTGTATGTTTGGTCGCTAACTCCTTCTAAACCAGTTGAAGGATTTTAATGCGGTTTTCACCATCCTTTAGGTATTTTTTTCATTTAAATTTGTAAATAAAGAACAATCGAAAAAAGATTTTTTAAGTTAGCCAATAATCAATGTTTCGTGAACAAGTCGGCCAAAATTACACCATTGCGAAGCGTGGGCGGGTCGCTAGTAACTTATAATGATAACTATACTTTTGCACCTGCCCGCGTTCTTTATTTACAAATTTAAATGAGTAAGTATCCTAAAAGATGGCGAAACCCTCATCAAAATCCATTACGTATTTTAGGAGGAGATAGCGGCCAAACATACAAACAGACACAATTAGCGACTTGGATTTATACTATGTAATGATAATAATTACGCTTAAATAATCTAGAACTCTAACAGTGGAAACTGGTAACTTTAGTGGAAACTATTCAATGTCAGCGGTTCTCAACATTTAGCACGGAGCGACAGATGTGTGCGCTTGACGGATTCCTGACGCTAACGCAATTGTAATGTGACAAGCACAAGATCTAGTTTACGAATACTATGCTCTCTAACAAATTATGTTGAATAAACTATATAACCTAAAAAATATTTTTACCTCCATCCGTCACTAAACCAAAGACTGAGATATGTTGTTCTCCGAGATTTTGGTATGATAATTCGTTAGATTTTTAATCCCAATCATTTTTAGGACCAAATCAAAGTTGTGCTTTTAATTTGTGACTGGCATAGATTCTTAACCAATTAATAGATCTAAAAAAACTCGTAAACTCTTTACAAATTCTCTAACTATGAAATTTATAATTTCCTATGAGAATCATTTATGTAATCAATTTATTGTTAGCTACTTATGTTTACTGCGGTCCAAAACAAATGTTCAATGCAACTTGACCTGCCCCTATCCATCATCTTAACTACCGTAACCGTAAAGTAATCGAAACTCCTGCTGCTGCCTCTTGACTCGTCAGCGTTGGTGTTGGTATTCCCGCTCATTACCGCGGACGAACAGCTTTCAGACCAACACACGCTTCTTTGTTTTATAGTAATAGTTCACTGACTGAAACACAAAGGGATTCAGGCTATAGTCTTAAGAAATGAATGGTTTAGGCGATGTTTGTAGTTGAGAGGTTTATATGATTTGTTTTACTCCTTGGAATTATGACAATACAGCATAGCAACTAATCCTACTAATATTGTAAATGCGAAAGTTTGTGAGTATATGAGTATGTATGGATGTTTTACTCTTTCACGTAAAAACTACTTGATGGATTTGGATGAAACTTTGCAGTAATATAGGTTATAGTTACATCAGAATAACACATAGGGTACTTTTTACCGTGGGAAAACTTCTCATTCCCACGAGTAACAGACTTCCACGCGAACGGAATCGCGGGCGGCCATTAGTTTACTAATATAGCAACCAAGTATAAGTGAGTTTAAATGTATTTTTGTCTTTGTGTTATTAATTTTACAAGATTCACGAATATTTTATATATTTAATTACCCATGGAATTTATTTTTATTTTATTTAAATACGATGTAACTCCTTTCACCAAATAACCCATTTTGAAGGCTACTAGCAAGCGATTCAAGAACCAAGCTACGTAAAGCTAAAACTAATAAACCAAGTAACTTTCAAAACTTTAACAGAACTTTCACGTAGCACTAGAAACAATAAAAAAATTACCTACAACATCTTTCGCACCAGTTGAAACAGATATCTAAAAGTTTGTACTTAGTTTTAAAACTCAACGCCACCCACTTATATTTTTCAAAGTTTTTTATTGCTTTAAAATCCTAAGTTTGGTTTGACTTTATATTTCACTTAATTATGGATTGTTGAAATTCCCAATAAAGTTTGAAAAACAAAACCGTTTTTTATGAAAATTTCTGCCTAAGGTAAATTTTACAAAAAATATAAAGTACCTAACTCTGCAAAAAGAGCATGAGGTTTTGAATTACTGTGACGGACCTTTTAGGTATCATTACATACTTAGTATAAATTCAAGTCGCTGATTTTGTCTGTTTGTATGTTTGTCCGCTAACTCCTCCTAAAGTATGTAACGGATCTTAATTTGGTTTTCGCCAGCTTTTACGGAATTTAATTTGTAAATAAAGTACATTCTGAAGAAGTTTTATTAAGTTATCCAAAATTTAAAGTTTCGTGAACAAGACGGGCAAAATTACACCATTGCGAAGCGTGGACAGGTCACCCGAAACTAGTCATTACATAGTATAAATCCAAGTCACTAATTCTGTCTTTTTGTAAGTTTGTCCGCTAACTCCTCCTAAACCACAAAACGGATTTTAATGCGGTTTTCGCCATCTTTTAGGTAATTTTTTCATTTAAATTTGTAAACAAAGAACATTTAGAAAAAGTTATTGTAAGTTAGCCAAAATTCATATCGTGAACAAGTCGCGCAAAATTAAACCATTGCGAAGCGTGGGCGGGTCGCTAGTCACTTATAAAACATGGCACAAGAGAAGACAAAACAAATGAGTCGACCTGAGGTAGGTTTCCTTAGGAACTAGTAAATTTACACAGGACCTTGGGCTAATTTGATCTGGAAGCAAACACTCTTTTTAATTGCGTTAATTTCAATTTTAATATTGCATACTAAAAGAAAATAAGACTTTCATTGTTTTAAATGACACAAACAAAGTTATATGTAACGAAATAAGCTAGAATTGCTTTGCTTACTCAATAACTGTCTTGACAATATTCATGTTGCGTACGTGCCATCTCTCTAATCTACGAGATTTGATGAACACAATCTTACAACACTGGTATAGCTTAATTTTGAATGAAAAAAATCAATCATTTCTTCAATTTAAGGCAGTCCTCCTTTTTTCAATTAGTTAATTATTTTTATAAAAAACTCAGTAACAACAAGTTTTTCTTGTAAATTTTTGTTATTCACATATTTTAAGGTAGTTAACACGAATTAATTAAAGTACAAACTTATTTGCCTCAAATAATACCCGCGTTAATGCAGCATAATTTTAGTCGTAGACTTCCAAAGGACTTTCTATCATATTGCGAAAGCCATTATGTTTAAAATGGGATTTGCTGTACCACAAAGTTGCTTCCGTTATGAAAGTACTTTAGTAATTGAAGTTTCGTTGTTATTATTTGCATAGTTTGAGAATCTCTGTGTATCGCTTCCTGTAGTTATAGTTACTTCTATCTCCCTATTTTGAGCATAAACTGTTTTTTTAAGCTACTATGGAAATACATATTAATCTGACTGTTCTAACACGCAAATAGAATTTTAACGGTCAAGGATTTTTACATGGGGATCTTTAATTACAAAACGCCGCGAGCGAAGATAAAATAAGTAGTAAAAAAAAGTAGAAAAAGGATTCTTAAATAATATAGGAACTCGTTTTTCATAAAAACTTTAGGTGATTTAAGTAAATATGGCTTTACCCTATCTAAAGATATAAATGATTTTTTTCGCATATACATAAATTACGTGAATATCCCTTAGAACAAAACTTGGAATTAATAATAATTGCAACAATAATAATAACCAGTTCCAATGGTGACAATGTAAATATTTATTTCCGTATATTCGTACTTTATTTTTCTTTATTGCTGTTACAAACAGCCACATCTGCAAAGTAAATTATTTTATTTCTTCAATCAACGCAATGAGGTTACCATTCTTCTTTTGAATAACAAATAAAAACTCCTTACTCCACTGAAATGTTTCATTAAAAAGTTAGGCTGGCTCACTTAACCTAAAAAAAACATGGGTTAGAAAAAATGGTAGCAATAAAAACTTCGTGGTAAGCTTGTTTCTTACACTTGGCCATTAAAAATATATATTTTCATTTTGAAATTGGAGCTTGTTGTAACGACAGAGTTACAAGGGTATAAATTGTTTGGTTACAGATTAGGTGGAGTGTACATTTGAGATAATAAACATGGGTCCATATTGGCTTGCTTAAAGTCGTTTACTCGAAAATGTTCTTACTACTGATTTGTAATCCTAATGATAACTCTGCCTTAAATTTTTAGCCTTTAAGTTTTCATTTATACAGTTTGTAGCATTATCGACGATGTTCATAATACTCTGTTTCCGAAAATTGACATTCATAGTATCAGTAATGTACAAACATTTGAACTCCTACTTTTGTTTTTCATAACGCTGTTATTCCTAAACGTATTTTATATTATATTTTTCCTCATAATCAACATCAAAAGTTAAAATGTTGGATTTAAAAATTCGGCGAACTTTGGCGCACCCAATAAATATGAATATAGTCTATTTATACTATGTAATGATATACGTTTCACTCACGTGGCCTCTGTTCAAGCAGCGAGAGGGTCATAGGTAGTTGTTATCCACCAAGCTGGCTCAGTGGATCGCAATCAGTACCTTGAAAATTAAAATATTACGAAATGTATTCATATCTTGTTTTTAATAGTTTATTTACTATATTTTCGTTTGCTAATTAATAATTCTGTAAGTTTTTAAACTAGATGAACAAGTCATACTTTTCTTATAACAACAAATAAAATTTTAAGGAATTTCTAGTAATTTCTGTGATTCTTCTACCTATCTAAATTCACAAAAAGACGTGTAGTGTAAAATTACCCTTATATATACAGCTTTACGTCATATTTTTCTTTTTCTCAGAGTAAGATAAGGTTGACGGAAAATTCAGCTTTCATACAAAGACACCTTATATGGGTTGGATTTGAATATCTTTAGTATTCAGGGAGATTTATACGTGTAAAGAGATCCTTGGTGAGTTGAAAAAAAGGTTTTAACAGAATTTTGGTATTTAGTTTTTCTTTGTATAATGATTTCCGCGATTTTTATTTTTAAAATGAGTTCTCTTAAAGGTAGAAATAAACATTGTTGTTTAGTATCTACATCATAACTCAACTTCAAAATACTCTATTCACATCCTAAATAAGTAAATATAAACAAAATATTATTTTATTCAGTAACCTTAATCTCATTAAAGAATCAATTCGCTTAAAAAACATCTTCTGATACGCTAAACGAATTTACAACAAACAAAATACTTTCAAAACGTATCAAAACAAACATTCCTTCAATAAAGAACAGTCGTGTTATTTTTGTTGTGAGATTCAGTCTTCAAATGTCTCCATTCCACGACTTTTATTACTGAATTACGTATTTGCCATTCACAAGTACACAAGTCGATAAGATTTCGTATGTAAAATGCTGTGAGTACTTTTTTATCGACACGTAAAGAATGATGACGTGGAGAAATGTGTTGTTTTGTTTACCTTTTTGCATGGAAGTTTCTAGAAAATAAGTAAAGACGTAATGATTTTGGCACTTGAACTTGATGACTGCTGTGGTGCAGCGGGTGTCGAGCTCATTTTGGTCAAAATGTATTTTCAAAATTGGCTCTACCCTGGTTGTAACTTGGTTCTATCCTAGTCCACTGTGTACTAGGATAGAACCAAGCTTGCGCTTACTTTAGGGCCATACAGTTAGTGTGGTATTCATTTATTTTAAAGTAACTAAGTCTGCTATACCTGTAAAATTTAAAAGAATAAATTATATCAAATATCGTTAAAGTAAATTAAACAAGTAAGTACATATTTAATTAAGATCTTTCAAGAGAGCAAGAACTAACCAACATTTTACTAGTTAAAAACTAACTTCAAACAAGAAGTTGTTTAATTAATTTAGTTTTGAGTGAAAGTTGGAAATGAATTATCATACATATTTAAGTTTTAAAATGCACCAATATAGCCCAAGCAAATAAGGATTTTACCTCGAAATTGTGCCTTACTAGCTGTGAACTTATAAGGTTTTTATGCTGACGTTTGCATGATGCCATGTTCAAATTAAATTCCTAGCATCATTCAAACTTCAGTTAAGACTGACGGAATTGACACTTGCATGTCCGTTACATAAATGCCTTCGTGCAAGCTTGTTACCATTGCGCTCAGCCCTAAATATCAATAATAGCTATTGATATGTTTAGGAGAATATAACATAAAATTTAATTTAATTTAAAAAAAAAAATGTCTTGCTCTACTGCTTAGGGGGAAATTAACTTATAAGATTTTATATCACTTTCTTTTTTTATTTTATACCATTGTCGATCGGTGATGCGTCGAACAGATAACTGCAGGTGGGAAGAATTTATTGAATTTGTACCTCTTTCAATGGCTTCTTCTAATTTCTTAGACCTGATTATTTTGTAAAAAAGGATCTACAAAATAAAAACGAATAAACTAAGAGGCATTTACCAACATTATATTCTTGGAAACCATATTAAAAGAAGTTCAAATTTGGATATTGAAAATGAAGAATACCAAGACACTACTTTGTATAGACGAAATATGTACATGTTCATATTCTATTCCTAACTTGTTGAGGATTTCAAATAGTCAACATTTATTTTGTATTCGTGAATCGTAATTACTGTAGTTACAAACAGACAATTATAACTAGAAGGCTCTAATAATAATCAATCATTTGGCAAAAACTCTGTCAGAAATGTCAAAAATAGATAACATTTTAAAATTAACCAAAACATTCTGAATTTAAAAATGGTTGACAAATCTCTTCCATTACTACTATTGTATAATAAAATCTCAGACGTGTTAACACACATTTCTATAACTACCCTCATTCAGAATTCCATTCACGATGTGTCCTTTTCACAAGAATTGACAACTCGGTAACTCTATTTGACGCGGGAATTTCTAGAGCCTTCCAAAGGTTGCTAGAACGGCGGGAAAAAAATGGACGACGACCGATTGCCAAATTGCAGAAAAAATAACACTTATTGAGAATGATTTGTAAATCTTAATGGATTTATGGAAATATGGCTTAATTAAGAAAAAAATATGTGGCAGATATTTTATTTATTTTATAAACGTTCACTTTCATCCTTGCTTCTCTTAAATCACGTTAATGATCAAATAAGCGAAATAAAACGAATCAGCGCATATTTTTTGACTTTGACATTTAAGGATCCTTCCTTTTTGCCATCCTTAAAATGTATAGGCATTCTATAGGCGCTTATTAATATAACGAGCAAAGGTATTTCATTAAAACCCTGTCGCCCTATTGAACCTATCGCATTGTGCTTTGCCTTTGCCAAGTTTAAAAAAACAAAATTTCAACGCTGGAATTTAAAAAAAGAACAATAGACGTGTGAACGTGATGTCAACGTTGTTAACGACGTGGTATAGTATTATGCTGTTGCTACGCTATGCCAATATTCGTCATTTTTTTATAAAATAATGTACAGGCTGTGTCATAACAGTCGAAAAAACTGAATAAACAACTAGGTACTGAGTATGATTGATAAAAAAATTATTTGGAAAGTGCGATTTTTTTTACAGTTTTACAGTTCTTTATGACACACGCTTAAATTTTTGGCTTCACGGTTTAGTAAATCCATTATGTTAACCATTAAACAAGCACTGAATAAGCTATACCTATCATTACCAAAATGTTCTACTATAATATATAATAAGAAACTAGATTATTTCATACCCCATTAGATCAACTCATAATTACCACATTATAATGATCTGTATCTTAATTTTCTACGTAAAACTTAATGTTAGGTATATTGTAACAAAATCTTTAATATCGTGTTGCCAACTGCCCTCGTATTTTAGTAGGCGCCAACAAAAACCTGGTATAACATTTTTCATACGAACTCCACGCCCACTTAATTGTATGAGTAGTAACAGCTTGTCACCATCATGTGTTGCCATGTAGAAAAATAGCGATATTATAAATTTGTTGGTAATGGTATTATGAGAGAAAATATTGTATTAAAATTTTGATGTTAATTTTTGAGATTCAGTATGAGTATTAGTATACCTATGAGTATTTAATTACATTTTATTTACACAAGGGATGGTTTTACATTTTTGTATGTTTATCTTGTAGATATCTGTCTCTCTTTGTAATTTTATATTGCTCCTTATATATTTGTGATTAAGTACCTAGATATATATTAATTTATATTAGTATATTGTTATTAGTATAAATTTTATATAAAAAAATATTGTTTCGTTCTGTATTTTATAACATTTGAGATTTATATATTTTTTTATTAACTATTCAATTTTATTCAAGAAAAATTACAATGTTTTATTACATATTTTCTGCCAAACTGTTTCAACAGTTTGTCGGCAGCAGTTCTTTTACCAATGATTTTTACGATAAGATTAATCGTAATTAAGATAGGTAATGCTAGTGTTGGATTGTTTAATCTGATTAAACTTAGTCTTATAAATTCATACACAACTCAAAAATTAAGTTTCACATCGAATTTTTTAAATTTTGAATTATGCTCAAAACTAACCTTACCCATAATAAGTCAACCACCTATTTTGTAAAGTTGAGTAAGTTAACAATTCCAAGTTTATTATCATTACCCTGAGCGCTTTTCAAGTTATTTAAGATGTGAAAATATTAAAGGAAACCATTTTACTTTAGGGGCTTCTTGTTTTAGTTGTGTGTATTTACATTTTGTGTGTGCAACTTGAAAGATTTCGTGGTGAAATCTGGGGAAAAAGCTTACGTCAAAGTTCTGAACAAGGCATCTTTTTTATTATTTTGTTAACACAATTAAAAAAAATATTTTTTTGACAGAAGTATTGAATCTAATTTCAACTTTCTTCACCAAGAGGACTCTATAATATTTTCTTAATATCTTTTGAAGAACGACACCTTGACTAAAATAAATTATTAGCACATTCTTATATTACTTTCATCTACTTTGTAGCACGGAAAAAGAAAACCTTAAAAAGTATCATCAATTGAATCCCACCCGACATTGCTAATATATCTCCGGTTCTAAAGGATCAACCTTTGACACCCACGAGGAAAACCTTAAAAAATCCCACTCATACCTTCTCAAAGATATGTCAAATTACGTTTTATTTAACCCACCAAATCCATTCTGATCCCTGCTAATACTGATGCCAAAATACGTGGAAGATACTCGCTTCAGTGACTTTTTTCATTACTTATTCACAGTGGTCTGTATGTTTGGCATCCCCGCATACTTCAGGGAACAGGAGGATGGCAGCATTATGAGAATGTGGTCGTTTATTTAAATAAGGGAGTTGGTAACACACTTACCACTTATGGGCGTGTGACGTCACTGTATAGTCTTAGAGCTGAGGAACTAGATGGTATGAGCTAAAAGTTACGCGAAAATGAAATAAAATTACTGAAAGTTAGTTTAGTCAAAAATTGTGAATAGAGTTACTTCTCAGATGTTTAAATATTTTTCAATATTCCTTAGGAAAGCTATAAATAATTCATATTCTTTTCAATCGTAAGCATTGGTGAATTTCTTTTGCGTGTGTTTTAAATTCAAAAATGAAGCTAGAAATAATAGTGTGGCTAAATCTTAAAATTGTTTTTCTTAACTTACTGTTTAAACATATAAGGCATGTTTTTTTTCTTTTATAAAAATAAAATAAAATCGGTACCTACGTCTTATTATTATCGATTTCGAATACAAACGTTGTAGTTTCATAACCAGACGTGTTTAATCTTAGATTCACAGCACAAAGTGCAGTTTCATGGCTGGACCGATATCCATTTATTTGTAAATGTCTGCAATCCAGCATTAGATGCTTCAACGATATTGGATTTAGCTGAATCCTGTACGTACTTTGATTCATAATATTTATATGAATAGCAATCTATCGTTTTGTATAATTAAAAGAGAATTGTATAGAGATTGGTGTAAAACTTCGGGAAAACCAAACTAATGGTAATTTTTTTTAAATAAAATCGTTCCGCAATTTTATCGCAGGTCGATTTTATTGAAAAAATAGTTTACTGTGTGCCGGTAAACAAATAGAAGAATTGTTAGGTATTTCAAATTAGTAAGTACTAAAATATACCTACATTTCTTTAATTATATTACACATGTGGCGGAGATAGACGCAATTTGCGCTTAATCAATTTATATTTTAATGACTTTAGTCTAAATGGCTGTAAAATGGAAAGTTATGCACTGGGGACAATAACTAATTGTTTGTAATGCGAGACACGTGTATTTCATAAAGCGTTTATAATGTGACAAGGTTATTCCGCTCTTTAAAGTATCTTCAAAGTTTATGGTGCCATGCGTTGCTTATTATATTACAAGCTTGCGCATCGTTTATGTCCACTGAACTAAGGTTATGTTGTGATCAAGCTTTGTAATTTAAATTGTTACCTACTTATTAAAGTACTAACTTTCCGCCCTGCGGTTTCACCCGCAACTAAATGGTTTTTCCCGTGGCACTATCTAACGGAACCCTATTTTTTCCAAAATAAAATAAAGCCTATGTTACTCGTGGATAATGTAGCTTTCGAATGGTGAAAGAATTTTTAAATCGGTCTAGTAGTTTCGGAGCCTATTCATTTCAAACAAACAAACAAAAAAACAAATCTTTCCTCTTTATTAATATTAATATAGACTAGCAGAAAGTAAATAAGAAGTCCGCCATCTTTGTTTCTTCCGAGTGACCTCTCTACGCTTTTTCTCGGTCACAATGATGGAAAAGTATGCTGTACCTATCAGCTATTAAAAAATGGAAAAGTCTTCTTGTGAAAAAAAAAAAAAAAACCGCTCATGTTTAAAACCTTAATAAAAAGCCCGACACTCCACATCCATTTGTCTATTACCATGTGAGCTGCGAAAATCGCCCTTATGCTATCCAGCGAGGATTTCCCCCGGGCGTACTCGGCACTGACTGTCCGGGGTCGGTGTAAAGTCAAGGTTCAATGGAAATTATTTACAGACATCAGCATTTAGGTGGTTAGGTACTTGGGAAGGTGAAAGTTCAGTGGCGTTTGATTAAAAGTTAAAAGGTGCTACTTTAAAAAAAAATGTTTTGTTGGTAAAGAAAGTGTAGATTAAAAAAAGGAGAATAGGAGATTTCAAGACGTCGTATCAATTTATGTTTTTTTGCACTATTTTTTTTGCAGTAATTTTTGACGTAATTTATCAAATCATAGGTACTAATAGGTAGAGAAATAGATTAAAGTAAGTATCTAAAAACTAAAGAAGATGAACATAGATAACATTGCAATTTGCACTTTAATTGAAGGCGATTAGATCGTAATATTGTACGAACTGGCGAAAACAAAAGTAAATAAAATTAAACGAAGTAAAAACTTGATAAATTATCTGGATTCTTTCACGGTTTACTCTTGGAAGGACATAAATCAAATTGTTAACCCGCGCAGTAAAAATACATGGTAGGGATGTGACACTGAGCAAAGTATTCAATTGTTTGAAAATCGATTTCTTTCTTGAAATAATCGGTTTTAATAATAATAAACGTTACATCGTTTTCCATGTATATGTTACAGTCATAGTGATTAAATGGATATTATACATAATGACTGGTAGGTTATTATTTATAATAGCCAAATTGACTAGACAATGTAATAAATTAATCACTTTATCTGGACATTATTCATAATAGCGTGTCAAAGTTAGCCAAGTAATAATATGGCCTAGCCGACTTGTTTTACGGCTAATACCCGTAGTGCGGCTACACCTAGTTTTAGCCGGTTAGAACATCAATAGGTTAGGTTAGTTAGGTTACTTTTTTGATACCGCCTAAAAAAGGAGTAGGTACCGCGTAGAGGGACTCCGTCGACTTATGATTGAAGCCAGTTCTGGGCGGTATCAAAGAAGTAACCTAACTAACCTAACCTATTGATGTTTCTAACCGGCTAAAACTAGGTGCAGCCGCGCTTCGGGTTTTAGCCGTAACACAAACGAATATCTACTTGTTTTATCACAACATTATCCAAGTCTTCGAAGATATTATATAAAATAGCCAGTTAATGTGATTAATTTTGTGTCAATTATCACTTTATCTAAATTGAGTAGACATTATAATATAATGGCTAGACAGTATATTTAATATCCAGATTTATTACTTTGGCTGTAACATATATACAAACATCAGGGGAAAATACAAGTTTAAAAAACATTGGGTGGTGATTAAACCGACTTTTTTTAATAGCATTTACGCCTCTAATAATTTTATAATTCAGCCTAGCAAGCAGATTATTATTCCAAAATTCTATTAACATTTTTAGTTTTAGGTAATATGGGAACTATTATCGATACACTACTTCCGTAATTACTAACAAAACTTTTTAGAATTAAAAAATTTAATCGATTCTATGAGAAAAATATACAACTGTTGGATAACATCCCCAATACTCTGTATTTATAGGACTTTTAATTATAAAAAAGGTTTTATGTACCTACCTCTGGAATAAAAACAGTCCAAATGTTTTTTTTATGGCAAGATGTCCATTATTTTGATGACCCTTACTATATTTTTCTCTTTGTACATATAAAATGACACTAAAATAGTAAACAAAAACAAATGTCAGCTTCGTTTTAACCCTTTAACGTCGGTCACAAGGAAACTATCTCATGGGACCTATAAGTTTAATGTGCAAGGTGATTCTTTTGTAGCTTTCGGCCCGGTATCTAGGAAATATACCTATTCCGTGTATATTGTAGTGTAATTAAATAAGTGAGCTATTTTGCATTGTTGAGTCAAATCAAGAACACGTCATGAACGATGAGAAGATTTTAAAATTGTTAGTTTGATTTTCGTGTATTTTTGTGTGGAAAGTATTGATTATCTTTGCAAGCGCTGATATGTGATTTTAAGTCTCACAAAAAAACAGATAACATTAATTTTACTTAAAGTCCTACTTACATCGTTTTTTCATATAAAAAAAACTAGTGCCGCCCGCGACTCTGTTCGCATGGAAGTTGGTTTCCCGGGGAAATGAGAAGATTTCCCGCGGTAAAGTATGTGTTATTCTGTTGTATAACCTATATTACTGTAAAGTTTCATTCAAATCCGCCTAGAAGTTTTTACGTGAAAGAGTAACACACATCCATACATTCATACATACTCACAAACTTTCACGATTATAATATTAGTAAGTATAATATAATAGTAGTATAATCGTACATATTCTCAAATAGTACCTACATGTCAGACTTATACCCAAGCTTTTGGTCTACCACTTCTGAAACACGTTGTATACGTATCATCTGTAGCACGCTGTTTAAAGCTTTGATCGCTCAACTGTACGCTTTCGTACGGATTAGTAAACGAATGAGAAAAGTTTGAGGTTATGATGTAATTTACGGGTAAAGCTGCGCGGTAGTTATAGCTACGTGGTAATGGAGGATAAACAGGGTTAAAATCTGCATTTGGTCCATGAAAATGATGTAAAATTACATATGAGGTGGGTGAACCATAGAAGGCCACTCTAACGAGAAAACACTTTTTATTCATTTATTTACTGGAGAAATAAAGTAAACAAATTATGAGGTAATACTTTGTTTTATTGTGCACCATAAAAATACTTCTTTTTTTACCTCACTTTAATCACTATTTATTAATCTCAAGTTTAATTAAGCTCTTCCCAATGGCCTTGCAAGGAACATGGCTCCAAACAAGGCCAATATTATGTATCAGTAGATGAACTTAAAAATAGAGTTTTAACAATAAATATATCCGCTTTTACTAAAACAACATAATAAGACATATCATTTAAGCAAAACATTAAATGCTCAATATATTTTTATCACCTTTAAAAAACTCAACGAACATTACTTGAACACCATCGTATAACTATGAATATATTGAAGAAAATTATTTAAAAACAGTAGTAATGCGTATGATATTCGCAGCAAATAACTTGCCAACGCTTTTTATAATGTAATTTAAATCTTTTTTTTTTTACTAAATCGGCCTTCTTATGGGTCCGTTCCTTGTAAGGCCAATAAGTTCCCAAGAAGGCTAAACTAACAATTATGACTATGATTAAAAATATTATCAATATAAAAACTTGTTTTAAGTTTATTATCATACTTAACTAAAAAAGTAAGTATTCATAAGTTCATGGTTTGTAAATGTTCTTTGTAAGGCCTATGTACCCTAGCAAGGCCTAAAGTCAAATTTTCTATTGGCCTTATAAGGAACACCGGCTTTTCTAGGAACACTACCAATATTTTTACTTAAATTGAGGCAAAACTATGTTTTTTTTCATTATTAATATAGATATATCCATATACGACAATTTACAGAACAAAAATATGTGATAATAATAGGTTATTGACTAAAAACTTATGTTTTGCTGTGCGCTCAAATAAGGATTGTAACATCGAAAACCGAAGTCACTGCTGAAGTGAGATCTCACTGCCACAATAGCGGCGCAAACGACTCGCTGCCGCCGTTTGTGGCCTTGAGATTGAGGGATCTTAATGTGTAGTAGAAGGAATATGTCAAAAAATGTCAATAAATACGACTTTTTAATAGTTGGCCTTCAAAGGAGCGTGGCCTTCCATGGTACACCCACCTTGTTTTAACTTTCAATATTTCTTAACTTTTATTGTGTTGAGCGGGGACCGAGAAAATAATTAATATGTTCACCTAATGTACACATTTTAAATGAATATAAATCTAAATTATAATTACATAGTATAAATTCAAGTCGCTAATTCTGTCTGTTTGTATGTTTGGCCGCTTGCTCCTCCTAAAGTACGTAACGGATTTAAATGCGGTTTTATCCATATTTTAGGGTATTTATTCATTTAAATTTGTAAATAAAGTACGTTTAGAAGAAGTTTTTTTAAGTTAGCTAAATGCAAGGCATCGCGAGCAAGTCGGAAAAATTTCACCATTGCGAAGCGTGGGCGGGTCGCTAGTGTTGTAAAATTTCCGAAAAGAGTTTTTTTCCGCCAGCTTTTTGAGAGTAATAAGAACTAAACAGAAACAATTTTATTACTGCCTGTCGTCGGTTTGGCCGATTTACCTACTATATCCAACTACATATATTCTCCTCTTATGTGTGTCTTAGTGGACATTTTTACGCTAATTATGATTTCGTGTTGAATAAGTTGTTTAGCCAATTTTTGCTTTTAGCCTTGACTTGCTTTTTACATTTTTTACCGTAAACTTAAGACGTTCAATTGTTCTGTTAACAACATTCGTTTTTTACGATTCTTTTATGTTATGGTTTACTCCTCCAGCCGTAATTTGATGAAAATAACAGAATCGTACCATATTTTACTTAAAAATCACATTTATTTCAGACGTTGCATTTTTTCTCTTCACTTACTCAGTAGATTTATATAACCCCTTACTCTAGTAGATTTATGGTTAGTACTGCAGGTTATTTTACAATGTTTCCCTGCAGTCTTGGATCAAGGTCTACTTTTTAATCCATTAGAATTAATTTATGAACCAGTACTTTTTTCTGATGCATTGGTAGCGTGTGTTGTTGTAATAAATCAAAGAAGTTTATTAATAAAAAGTTTTATAGGTATACATGTTTTAGGCGGTTTTAAGGTTGTGACACTGTTGTGACTATTCTTTATATAAACTTAATGCTAGGTGACTAATGGTCAGTTACTTGTCTAGTAAAGGTTAAAGTTATCCAATAATGAATATTACTCGGTAACAGAGTAAGTAATAAAGTAATTAATTATAAGTTAAAGTTTCTAGCCTATAAGACGAGTGCAAAGTAATTAAAATTATATTTTTGTCACAAAAAGCAAGAATTTTCACTCTTATTATCACATTAAAAAGTTAATTAGCTTTCCCAACTAAATTAAACATCAAAAGCATTTATTTCAATAAAGACTTACTCCCACCAGCGCCGGATTGTCACAAACAGCTAAACTGTAATAAAACTGTACGAAACTTTCAATCTGGAAATTATTGTCGTCCGCTGCTAGTGCTGTTGGTGACGCTGTGGAATTTACTAGAAACTTGGGGTTTAGTGCTAAAATGAAGGAACTGTTAGCTGGATAACTTAGTATACAACTCCTAGTATTATGGTTATGGCTTCTAGTATAAAACGTATAGGTACTGTCCTGTCTCATCGTCTTCTTATCTTGTGATGAATATGCGTATATAGGAAAGTACCTATCAGAATTGTAAGGAACCCCATTTAAGGCCTCTAAAGTGTAAAGTAGTGTGCCTCTCTAAGGTATTGTCAGGATTTTATCAAGCCGCCTCATAGGCACCCTGTGTTTTAAATAGAAGTGACAGATTGTTACACAGAGTGCGGAGAGGTTTCTGATGGGCCGATAAAATGAACAATGTCACGTTTTATTATTAATCCAACCTTTCTTACCTTCAGAGAAATCATCAATGTTGATCAACCTGTACAAAAACAAAACAAATGTGAAACATAGTAGAATGTAAAGTAAGTTTTCCAAAATTATTAATCACTGAAAAATGAAATAGACCTTTAAATTAACATATTGTTTGGTTTCAACAAAATTTCGCTTTTCTTTACCGAAAACTCAAGTTTCATAAAAAGAAAGCAATTATTTTCGAACGCCTGCGAAATAAAGATAAATCTTTTTTACTTTCAACAAGAATCCTGCAAAAACCGTAGATTTTCATGTATAGCTGTGATTTACCCAAGCCTTTATTAGCGGTAAGGTTGTCTGGGCCTGTCGTGAGTATTTCTTTTTATTTGTTTTCTGGAAGGAGTTCAGGCTTAGAAGATAGACAGGCTTGTTGATTTAGGTAAGCAGGACGATTAATTAAACCTGATAATAATATAGATTAGGGCATGCGATTTGAGACCGCTGTAAGGCTATAAAATGTGGTCAAATTAGTGGAGTACTACGAATATGAATGTTTTATTAGTTTATGGAATATGCTTTAAGACTTTAAGCTTTTAAGAATGTGTAACGGCGCTGTAATTTTTGAGAAAAAAATGATGAAAATTATGGAGGAATTGACATTGAACATATTCTTTTCGAATTGATAATTAAGTATTAACATATGTTTTTACCAATGAAGAAACAAAAATCTTTATCAATACATCGATGCCGATATTAGTGTTTATTGGCGACTCTTGTCTCTCTTGACACAACGTATACCAACAGGCTATCATCAGTTTTTTAAATTTCAATTTAACGAAAAACAAAATGAGTTGACGACATTTCGGACACAAAAAACTCCGACACCTTGGCCAATGTATGGATTTTCAATTTCAATATTATTTTTTACCAAGGTGTCCGAGTTTTTTGTGTCCGAAATGTCGCCGACCCAAAAAAAGAGTTGACGACATTTCAGACACAAAAAACTCGGACACCATGACCAAACTATGGTTTTTCATTTTCAATATTATTTTTTACCAATGTGTCCGAGTTTTTTGTGTCCGAAATGTCGCCGACCCAAAAAAAGAGTTGACGACATTTCGGACACAAAAAACTCGGACATCTTCAAACCCATTAATTGTTCCAGACCTGACCCAGAGCCAGATGCTGTGCCGCGGGCTGTCCTCGCACAAAGTGTGCGGGCTGCGTGCGCACGCGCCGCGGGTGTCGTTCACGGGGAAGGAGGAGGGGGAGTGTGACGTCAGGAGGAAGTCCGCCAGCAGCCGGCTGGGCAGCTCCCCGAGGACGAGCATAGCCAGTGATGAGAGGGACTTTGGACTCAGGTTGGTATGATAACTGTAATTAAATCAAATCAATTGCACCAGTTATTACATTGCATAATTTTGGCATGTCAAGTTTACAATTTATAATTGAATAAGATACATTAAATCAAACATAAAAAAACAAATTTAAATAATGAAAATAATAATAAACATTCAATATAAATAAAAAAATTAAAATAATAATATTCAATGTACAATAAACAAACATATAGGTATAGTTCAAAAGCTAAAATTAACTTAAAGCTAACAGAAACTAGAAATCATTTTCAAAAAATGTACAGGTCATGTATTCTGAAACGCAATAATAAGGATTTATTTGAAAAAAGGATTTTTGTAGGTTACAGATCTAAACAGCCTTGTTCAGGTTTTTCGCACCATGATGTCTTATTTTGTATGTGATAGCAAAGCCTTTTATGATTGCAAGAAATCAGAAGAGAGTTCAAAAGTTTGTGGCAAGGCCTCTGTATATGTCACTCTAGTTGGGCACAGGCCTCCTTCTCGGAAAGCGAGAACGATTAAGTTGGTACATGTGTTTTCATACACATGGATACACAGGATTTGAGGAGTAGACCCCTTTTCATACTTTACGTTACGGTTATAACGGAGACTTGTAACGAAAAGCTTACTTCAAACTTTTAAATCTATTTTTTTATAAATACCCTACGTATTGTTTCACTTGTTAGGTTAACTTAACTTTTTATGGTATTCATGGAGTCCTATGTAGACACTGGCCCCGATTCTGAAAACACTCTCTAAACTAAATTAAATCTATCGCCATCACTTACTCATCAATAGTATAAGGCAGAGACAGGTAATCATTTTATTCCTGTCAAACTAAAATTTAGGTGCATTATGACACGGCAAAGGCAATTTTAGGCTAGTCCTCGGCGCATTTTGTTTAATTTTATAATTATGCAAACTAAATTTAGTGGGACCAGTGTATCTGTCTCATTCTAATACAAAGCATGGGAAAGTGACAGCGATATTTTAAATTTAGCATATAAGCAAGATGAAAACATCAACACAAAAGAAAATTAAAACCGCTCATAAAACAGTTAAAATAAATAAGAACGTAAGAATATTTCACGGGTATAAAAGAATACAATTAAAATGCTTCGTCTCGTTTGTGGTTTTGACTATTTTTCAATTAACAAGCACAAAGGGCAGCAATGAATTGTTAATTACTGAAACAGCAATCCGAGTCTGTGGGGATTATGTTCAATTAAAATACAACCTTCTGAACCTAGACTAAGGTAGATATTTCTAGGATCAAGATTTTATTTAAAAAAGCAATAGTTTTTTTTTTAATATTGTGTTTTATGAAAAAATTATGTAAATGTACACAGGATTTACCTATGTAAAATACAAGTGACCCGCCCACGGTTCGCAATGGTGTAATTGTGACCGACTTGCTCAAGAAACATTTAATGTTAGCTCATTTAAAAATACTTTTTCTAAAAGTTCTTTATTTGCAAATTTAAATGAAATAAATATCTTAATGATCGTGAGAGCCGTATTATTCATCCACTGGTTTAAGATGAGTTAATAACGGACATACAAAACAGACACAATTAGCGACTTGGATTTATTCTATTAATGATTATGATGATAATGAGTCCCATGCTGGAATTAAGCCTGACTTTTAAAGTAAATACATTTTGTGCAGTAAGTTAAGTAAGGTGGGTGAACCATAGAAGGCCACTCTAACGAGAAAACACTTTTTATTCATTTATTTACTGGAGAAATAAAGTAAACAAATTATGAGGTAATACTTTGTTTTAATGTGCACCATAAAAATACTTCTTTTTTTACCTCACTTTAATCACTATTTATTAATCTCAAGTTTAATTAAGCTCTTCCCAATGGCCTTGCAAGGAGCATGGCTCCAAACAAGGCCAATATTATGTATCAGTCGATAAACTTAAAAATAGAGTTTTAACAATAAATATATCCGCTTTTACTAAAACAACATAATAAGACATATCATATAAGCAAAACATTAAATGCTCAATATATTTTTATCACCTTTAAAAAACTCAACGAACAGTACTTGAACACCATCGTATAACTATGAATATATTGAAGAAAATTATTTAAAAACAGTAGTAGTGCGTATGATATTCGCAGCAAATAACTTGCCAATGCTTTTTATAATGTAATTTAAATCTTTTTTTTTTTACTAAATAGGCCATCTTATGGGTCCGTTCCTTGTAAGGCCAATAAGTTCCCAAGAAGGCTAAACTAACAATTATGACTATGATTAAAAATATTATCAATATAAAAACTTGTTTTAAGTTTATTATCATACTTAACTAAAAAAGTAAGTTTTCATAAGTTAATGGTTTGTAAATGTTCTTTGTAAAGGCCTATGTACCCTAGCAAGGCCAAAAGTCAAATTTTCTATTGGCCTTATAAGGAACACCGGCTTTTCTAGGAACACTACCAATATTTTTACTTAAATTGAGGCAAAACTATGTTTTTTTTTCATTATTAATATACATATATCCATATACGACAATTTACAGTACAAAAATATGTGATAATAATAGGTTATTGACTAAAAACTTATGTTTTGCTGTGCGCTCAAATAAGGATTGTAACATCGAAAACCAAAGTCTACGAAGCGTGCGATCGCACCGCCACAATAGCGGCGCAAACGACTCGCTGCCGCCGTGTGTGGCGTTGAGATTGAGGGATCTTAATGTGTAGTAGAAGGAATATGTCTAAAAATGTCAATAAATACGACTTTTTAATAGTTGGCCTTCAAAGGAGCGTGGCCTTCCATGGTACACCCACCTTATCTACATTGAATTACAAGTTGAAAAAGAAACAAGCTCGTATGTAGGTACGAAGCGCAATAACGGATGTTGTGTTGCAGAAACTTTTCCAATTGGAGAACTTTTTCAGATTGTCTCAGAAACAAATACTTGGTTGAATAAATGGCCAACAAACATATTACTTTTATGCTTTTATTTATTTTGAATTAAACAGAGACTAATACCTAAACTACAGTTGTAATAGACCAACATTTTTAAAAGATAGTTATTTCAATCTGACTTCCGTGTATCCCATCCTCAAATAAATACAATTTTCTAATACATATAATATACTATAGAATTACATTAAACTTAGAAGAGAGAAATATTTTGAATGCATCAATCGCGCATATTCTTTTCTTTTAAATTCCATTATTTTTCCACCAAAAAGTTTTAATTTTTCTCTCCAACCTTTTAAATTATAAAAAAACTGATGGTTCTCGATTTGAATTTAAATTAGAGCTAGACATAGGAATGCTTTCTGCCGTCGTCGCTTGGTTCAGTCGGGGCATATTTCGAATTCCAACTGGATGCATATTTTCACGAATGGCAGCGATGATCGAAATGGGATTGCACTGATGCTGTGGTGCTGGAGATTACGCATTTATAAGGAACAAAAATTTTTTTTTTCTTAGATTGACATCTGGAACCAGGTAGAAACGAATGTTACTTGAAATTAAACTCATTAATTTTTGATTTTCCGACGTTTAGACGTTTTTACAAATGCCGTGGTCACGGGTAGACACACAGAAAGGAATGTGTTTGTATTTTGATTTTCTTTACATACAAGATTAAGTTAAAATCTTTGCTTGCCCTACCTATAACTTTTTTATTGGCAACTCTTTAAATTCTAAATACTTAATATACATTTCTATATTAACATTATTGCATCTAGGTACTTTAATTTTGGTTAATCATGATTTTAATCTAGTTCTTGAAAGATCAATTACAAATATTTACTGTGCTGTGATCAAGTTATTAATAAAACTACATACTTGCACAATTAGTTTTATTAATAAGTATTAAAACATAGTCAAACACACGGCACGCTGTGCCCGAAAACCTTAGCTAAGATTTCACGCCAGTAGATATTTCTTTTCACTTATCACGAAGAATAACTAACCATCAGCCATATATCGGATAATATATTTGACGAAGCGACCATGGGCGCAGTGACAGTTGCTTCTTCTTCAGAGCTCATAATGATGCGGGTGGATACTCATGTAGTAAAATAACGACTTTTCTTGCAAAAGAGGTTAACGTAAATGCTCCTATTAACGACCTACTAAAATTTGTACTCTATTAACGATCTATTTTTTCAATCAGCCATATTAGACTTAATATAGATTCTATAAATTTTTTTACTTAAAAATTAGATAGGTAGATTTGTTAGTCAACAAACAGAGTAAATTTGTCTTGTCTAAATAGCCAGTTTCAGCAATAATTTGTTATTGAGTGAGTGCCGCTCGATACCGACGCACTTTCCATAGTGTCGCGTCTCCAGCCTCGTAAGCACACCGAAATATTACTTAAGGTAAACAACAAACTTAAAGTTGATTTATCTGCTTGTTATCACATAACAAAGATAATACATATATTCGTTTTCGAAGTTTCATTGAATTTAATCATTTTTATTGGTTTTTACGGCATAAAATCATATCTTAATTAAGGGCGGTAATAGGATCCAAATTTCATAACTTGACTCTATTAACGATCCATGGCGTTATTAGAAGTTTGTTATTTTCATATTTGATTCTATTACCGACTCACAGCTGAAAAGAAATAACGAGAACCATTTTTATAGAAACATGTAACCAGAGGTATACTGCTTGCATAGGCGCAAGCAGTAGGTATACCTCTGCTCAACTAAAAGCTTAGCTGATAGCTGTAAATGAAGGAAGCAGGATATTCCAAGCTTGAAGACCTATGGCATACCGAGAAAAACTACCGTGACAAGACCAATAATAAATATACAAATGAACATTGTGGAAAACAATATTGTTCACGAAGGACGAAGAAAAAAGACTTGTGGACTTTCTATGTCGGAAAGTCAGGTTTTCCTGTAACAAAAGACCAACTGTTAGAAACATTTGCAAAATTGGTGGAAAACTTGGAGCGCTCTTATCCTTTCAATGATGGTGTTCCAGCTGTTTCTTAAGGCTTTGTCTAGGCATCCTAACATTTCAAGGCGAATTGAATTAGCCTACAAGCCGAAGCAGGTTTTCATCCGAAAGGGCAGCAAGGAATTATATTATGTACGACTACCTAGTGGCCGCCCGCGACTTCGTTGGCGTGGAAGTCGTTTTCCTGTGGGAATGAGAAGTTTTCCCGCGGTAAAAAGTACCCTATGTGTTATTTTAATGTATAACCTATATTACTGTTAAGTTTCATCCCGTCCAGTAGTTGTAACGTGAAAAAGTATCATCACATACTCACATACATCCTCTCCTCATCCATCCAGTTTGTGATCCATACATCCTATGTATGGATCACAAACTTTCACGTTTATAATATTAGGAGGATTGCAATATTAAGATGTTGATTTCAAAACTGTAATAATGTATACTTTTAACTGCATTTTTTTTATTTTTCGTTTAGATGAAGGGGCAATTTTTAGGGGTCGGTAATAGAATCAGAAAAAACGGTAATAGAATCAATTGCTCTTTCGGATTAAACAATTATTTAATAATTACTGTGTAATAAAATACTAAATTGAAGTATGGAATCCAACAGAATACTTTACAAAGATTGATATTAAATTAAAACACATTAACTAACCCATCAGTATCTATCTATTTACTCAAAGTTATTTCTAAGACAGCTTAAAGGGGCGGTAATAGGAGCATTTACGTTATAAAATCGTTTTAGGTGTATTTGACTTCAAAGTAACACGCAAACACGATAATTTAATTTATTGAACTTGACAGATTAGGATTGGAAAAAAATTGAATACCGAATATGTCAGCGAATCAAATTCAAATAATGCACATAGACTACAAAACGTCTCCAACCTGTCCAGCAGCGCCGCCACTCGCCGTCCACTATACTTTTTTATTGTTTTTACATATGGCAATCGACTAATCAATAAAGGACATTGTATATTTGCAATTACAAAGATAATAACTGTTTACATTAAATATCGCTAAAAACCACTAACGACGTCCTATTAGGTAAATAAAACAACCATAAAGAAACATATTATTAAATAACTTCCTAAACCTAAGGTCTTAAATATAGGTAGGTATTACGGTTTGACGCCGCCGAAGCTGTGTGAAGGAATTTCCGTTCCTGAATCATTGGAAGAATTTCATTTAATCTTTCATCGTGTCAAATTCCACAGATAAAAAAGTAAAATACCTAATACTGAAAGACTTTTACAAATTTTTCATTGAAGTATTTCTTTGGCCACGTAGGTATTTATATAAAGAATTCAATAGAGAGTACGAACGAGGATACTATATTTAAAATTAAACAAATTTTTAAGGATCCGATTTGTTTTTTTTTAAATACGATGTAAATTAAGTGTTGTTAGCGTTTGTTAAATGACAGTAACAGGCCAGATACTTGTAAATGCAAATGAAGCCGCAATCAAGAAGTCTCGCTCCCCGCAAATATAATGTCAACTTGAGAAAACAACGATGTTGCGATGAATAAAACTATTTAGCTTTTACTCCGTTCTCTCATAATATAAAATCCAGTTTACCTTAAATCACTTTTCCAATCTTCCTAATTAACAACATTACACGTACAATAAATAATCTTTACATAACCAATTGACCTGATTGATAATTACATATCCGATCCATTCATACCGTAAGTAATTATTTTCGCGTGACTCGCTCCTATTTTTTTCCTTCATGATCCGTGAAGAGACAGAGAAAAGGTAGAATGAAGCACTCAAGAGGTATTCTACTTGAAGAAATAAGAAAACGCTTGAGATTTTTTGTATATCCTTTGTATTTAGCTTGCAGTAAATTAAAAGGCAATTTTCTGTTTGAATTGGGGGTGGATTTGATGATTGAAAGCTTTTGTAGGCAGTTTTTAGGCTTCTGAAACTTTGTAAGAAATTAAGGTTTTAAGTGTTCAGCATCTTTTAGAGCTTTAGGTCTTCGGTGAGATTTCTCAATGGCTTTTTGATATAATTCGAATTGCGTTGACTCAAAATAAGCAACTAACTAAATTGGTTTCCTAAGTTAAGAAAACAAAAAAACATTCATTTTTGCCACATATTACAACAGTTTATAATGCGTAGCAATCAAAGGTAGCATTGTGAATCAATGCCTGTAGCATAAACTATTTGCTGCAGTAGAGTTCAGTTCAATACTTAAACCTATAAAGGTTAATGAAGAAAGTTACATCTATAGACAAGAATGTAGTGAAGTTAGAAATGAAGAAGGAGACACTAATTAAAATAAGTAAATAGGTGTACAAACACAAAACTTTTTTGCAAACAAAAATTCTTAACGAGAGTTAAAACGTTTCCAAATAATGTTATATCTATTCTAACAGCTTTAAACAAAAAAAAATTTCAAAAATTGCCCTGTTTGGCAGATGACAAGCTATGTATTTATTTAGGGTTAGGTACATATTTTTGGGGCATGCAGCTGCTTATATCTAAACTAGCTTTCCGCCCTGCGGTTTCACCCGCAGCTAATTTTAGTTTCATACAAACTTTCATCCCCTTGGGGGTATAATGGATCAAAATCCTTTCTTAGCAGATGCCTACGTCATAACATCTACTTGCATGCCTTTCAGCCCGATCCGTCCAGTGGTTTGGGCTGTGCGCTGATAGATCACTATGTCAGTCAGTCACCTTTGAGTTATATACAATTTAGATTAAGGGTTCAGTATGACCACATCTGTGGTGTCACCTGACTATAAATCGTGCGGTTAACAAGTGGGAAATTCAATAGAATCACGTTAAATTTTACTCAATTGATAAAAAATATTGACTTGTTGGTCGTTTTTCTTAACTATTTATTCACAGGCTATAATAGGTAAATAATAAAATTCGCGTAAATTTCAACGATTTTTCGACTAAATATCATTAATGGTTGTTTTAGACATTACGCAATCCACAGAACAAAATAGATTACCCTATTCGAAATCAGAGAATCAATCAATTAACTGTACCTATCAAAACTTTATTTATATACCTACAACTACCTTTACTACATATGGTATTTTCAGGTTATTTCCATATTTATTTTGGTCGTATCATTTCTTAAGCAAAGCTAAACGCGGTTCAATGACATTGCCCCACAATTCGATGTCTAGTCGTGAATTATTAAATTGGTATCGATTGCTTCCATTACTACCTGCTTCGGATTCTAATGTTTAAAATCTGATATATTATTAATATGACGTTTATGACTGTGGATGGAAATAGGGTAAAATATCGATTGACAATTGAAAGGTGGTGTAAAGGTTAAAACTTTGCGTGACGATAGAATTTACATTGTATTACTAACAATCAGTTTAAAAACTGTATTTTTATTCCTCTTTTACTATCTATGTTATGTTTGGTACAATACAATAAATGAATTATCGTTAAATTTGGTATTGGAATAAAATTTAAATAGGAATTATACCACCGCGTAAAAACCACAGGTTGATAAGTACGTCATTACCTAATAAAATAATAAACAAATGAGTTACAATTACTGTAGGCTATGTTATCGTAGCTTTTTACACATAGTAACATGGATAAGTTTAACTATGGAGATTTAATTGCCGGGTATCAAGTCAAAATATGACTGAGATATATATGCTTTTTATTTGATATTGAGTTCCGCTAGTTAATTAGCTTTTTGCCCTGCAATATCATTTTCTAGACGCAAATGAAATTTACAGTTGAAATGATCTCATAAAAAAAGGATTCGGTCTTTATTTTATTATGTATCAATTTTTTTTTATTCTTTTTTATTTATATCAATTTTATTTCAATATGTTGAGCCATTTAATACATACAAATTCTTAACAATTTTATAGCCTAGCAGAGTTCGCAAGAGGTACAATATCTTTGATTTGAATTAGCCAATTCATTTCCGTATACTTTGTAACCCAAAAACCGCGAGGTCTAATTAAAAACCCACAACATATCTAAGCTAAACTAAAAACTAGTAACACCGAGTGTCTATCTTCCCTCCATTAGCAACATACTCCAAGCTTAGGAAGTACTAGAAAGCATTTTGTACCTACTTGTCAAGCCGAGTAAAGAGCTTTTTAATAAATCACCTTGGAACTATGTGCTTAATAGGTGGTTGTAAACATGTTAGTGTGCCGGCCGCGACTCCGTTCGCGTGGAAGTCGGTTTCCCGTGGGAATGAGAAGTTTTACCGCGGTAAAAAGTACCCAATGTGTTATTCTGATCTATAACCCATATTACTGTAAAGTGTCATCCAAATCTGTCTAGTAGTTTTTTCGTGATAGAGTAACTAACATCCATCCATAATTACAAACTTTCACGTTAATCTATACAAATATTATAAAGCTGAATAGTTTGTATGTTTGTTTGTTTGTTTGTTTGTTTGAACGCGCTAATCTCAGGAACTACTGGTTCGAATTGAAAAATTATTTTTGTGTTGAATAGACCATTTATCGAGAAAGGCTTTAGGCTATATAACATCACGCTGCAACTATTAGGAGCGAAGAAATAATGGAAAATGTGAATAAAACGGGAAATTTTTTTTCATCCTTGAGGGCTTCCGTTGCGTGCGCTGCGAAAACGGTTCAAAATACCAAAAATATATGTATGAAGAATTATTCCTCTTGAAATGATAAACAATAATGTCTGCTACAGTATATATCTATCTTTTAAGATAGCTCAACTCACTAGAACCGTTTTTATGATAATCAAATTTGGTCAAAATTAATGCATTATTTGTTAAGAGTTGTATCAACTTAATAATATTAAACTTAATATAATTTATCTAAATAAATGTGTTGTTGATTAAGAGTATTTAATTGTTAACAAAATTGTCTTTGACATCACTTAATTTCAATGAATATCTTAGAAGATATTACAATTTTAAAATAACACCGATATAAAATTCACCCGCACCGTATGATGTGCAAAACATGACGCTGCAAGGAGGAGAGGCGTTGTATGACAAAAGTAGGCGAAAAGTGTAACTCGGGAAAGATCTCAATTTACCTTATAGTATAAGGAAAGGGGTTTTACTCCGAATTTAACGCGTGCGAAGCCGTCGGCAAAAGCTAGTAATATATAAGTAGGATTGGCTTTTTGTGCTAGAAGGGGCATGTGAAAGGTTTCTATGTACGTGTTAGTGTTTCAATTAAGGCAACTTTAAATATTGTAGATAAGCCTTCCGCTAGCATCTCTGCATGAGTTAACAAATACAGGTGGCGAAATTTTTTTATTCGTAAAAATGTTTTACTTATAAATTGAGCTTAATTCGAATAAGATGATTCAAATTGGTGTCAAAGAAATTTCAAAAAAAGCTGGTCAATGGTTTTGTATTATTTGTTAAATCCAGAAACTAACTCTTTCTAAGATTTAAAGTAATGTAACAATTAAAAGCGGGTTTTCGGTAATCCCGCACGTATTATAAAATATCTGATCGATTGTTGAATATTAGTTTGATTTGTGAAACTTAGAACAAATGTTCAAAGTTAACTATAAAAAACTATAACTATTTGCTAAAACATTTCATAAAACTCGTACGCGCTTATTGTTCACAATAAATATTCCATTCCATTACTATTCTAAATTCAAATCTATTTGACGTTTAAGGATGTCCTACACCATGCCGAGGGCTTTTCAATGAAATTGGATCGACGGCCATAGACATAGCGCTTCTGTAGATTGCATTGTAAAGTTATAAATTTCAGAACGAATTCATAATACCTAAGTACTTGTGTATTTTTCAATTAAATATTTTTAAAAAAAGTTTATTTTTTCATTTGAAAAGATTCACTATTCAAAATTCTTAATAAAGTTCTTACTTCGGCACTAAAATCGTTTTTACGATACAAAATAGCCCGTGGAATTGTGTGATGAATAGAAATTCACTTGGACATACCTACCTATTTGCCTGGTATTGGAGCTTTTAAATCCGCCTTTGATATTCTGTTTATAAAAAGAAAAAAGCTTTACCACTACCTTATCACTTGAAAGATAATGTTTTACTCAGTTCCCTCCTGAAAGCCCCGACGTGAAGCTTAAAGTAAAGAAAACTTAATTTTGCATTTATACCGCGGTGTTGGCGCTTCTTACAGGCGCCATCTTAGAGTTATTTTCTTGGGAAAGTTTCGCGCCAGAACTGTTTATGTTTTAATAAAAGGAAACTACTCGTGGTTAATTAATTTGATGTTTACCAACAACACCATTTCAAGCTTAAAATTAAGAGCACCGTAATGGTTAGTAAGCTATCAAAAATTTCGCAGTTACACACAAGTATGTTATATTTTGTTTGATGGTTACATAAAGTTTGAAAATAATCCAGTTCCCTAGAAGTTTCATACTTTAATTTTTGTGGAGTATTGCTAATAATATATACTTTGTACGTACTTTAAGATATGAAACTCACGCTATCTGATCATTTATTATTGTGTAGTACAAAATAAAGTACTTTAAGGTGGTTCCTCTTCGGTCTTAAATAATAAAAGAAAGTGTTAAAACGATCACAAACCCAGAAGAATGTATTTGTTTTGGATTTGAACACCGTAATTATCAAACAAATATCAAATGTCTTTATTACTTAGACTTGTGTTCTTTAATTGCCGATTTTTTTTGACTCAATGAAGCCTAGATGACATTGCTTTTTTTTGATTTTTTAATATTATGACAACCATTCTTTATGTATATATTGGTAGGTTGGTATGAGAGTAGGTTACAAAGCACTATACAGCTACGAGGAACAAAACACGCTTCAAGTTTCTGAAACTTGCTCTGCAGTAACTTAGAGTTAAACCATTATGACCAAGCTTGACCAAGTAGAACTTGTTAACTTGGAGTTAGTTTTTATATTAAATTAAACTACCAGACCACACACTTCTGGACCAAAGTTTTTTATTGTGCGTTTAATAGTTCTAAAAACGCCTTTCATTTGACATTTGCGATATGGTCACTTAATTTTCTGTGATGTGCTACTTGATGCGAGTAAGAGTTCGTAAAGAACGCACGAAGTTTTACAACTTCCATAAAGTTGAAAGATGACAAAGAAAGAATTTCTCTGAGCGTAATAGCTCTTAATTTAAATTAAGGTTTAACACCAAAGGGTCCGGCTTATACTCTACTTCTCACTTTGTTTTTTTTTCCTTCAACGTGCCTTCCACAGAATGCGTCAGTTCTTTATTTGAAAGTTTTATTTTAGAATTTCATCACCAAAAAAACTTTTTTTATTTTATTTTAAGAATTCCATATTCAAGAACTAATTTTTCTTTCAGAGTTCCAAAATCGAAAAGTCTTTTTTCTTTTCAGAGTTCCAAAATCAAAAAGTCTTTTCCCATTCAAGAGTTCCACCACCAAAAAGTCTTTATTCTTTTTTTGATTCCAATTTCAAACTTCTTCTTTCCTTCAAACTTCTTCTTTCATTCAGAGTGCCGACTCCCAGGAGTTCCGTATCCAGCGCCGGCAGCACCAGCGCTGGTTCGCGGCTGGCTCGACTCCTGACGCAGGGCATCCGAGGAGCTGGTGACGAGGGGCCTAATGACGCGCCTAGGAGGCTGAGCTGGGAAAGGTAAGGAAATTATTGATAAGAATATTATATATAACGGGTGTAAAAAGACCACTTCCGAAGCCTGAAACTATGTATTTTTAAGCCTCAATAGTAACTAAATTCACTAACAGCATACCCAGAAAACTCAATTTAAAAAAGTTATTAAGGATCGAAAAGTCATATCCGCCGCTTGAAATCATCGCTCACACATCAACTGTCGGTTTAGGTGCGATTATTTACATTGAAAATTAAATTAAAACCCTATTTAATTTGAAATCATCGCAAAATCTGATAGTATAAATGCAATTTTGTAAAACTAGGTAAAACAATTTTTTTTTCTGTCCATCAAAAAAACAATTGTTTTGCTCAAAATGTAACCAGCAATGCCCAGATTTTGTTTTCGGAAGCAGTTCTTTTACACCCCTACCTATACCTACCTAATAATTACTCGTAATTGTAGCAAATGTTAGGATAAATTATGAAGTTTATTTTCTATGATAACTGTGTTCGTTCGTGCAAAATGCCACCGTTTACGTTCTACGGCGCAAAATACCACATTTTAACCCTTCAGTAGGAATGTAGGTATAAATCAAAGTCGGCATCATTTACCGTTTTCCCCGATTGTCAGTGGGGTAAATTTTACCCGCGGGTAATTATAGACCAGGCGGTAAATTATCAGACGTGCTTTATAAATCATTCAGTTTATGATTGTTTTAAATGTTTTGTTTGAATTGCGCTGTTTTCTTTAATTTCTAATAAGATTTATTTTTAAAGTTTTTATTTAGTTTAAATTCTCAAGTAGATCTATGGCAGAATTAAACAATTCTAAAAATACCTCATTCCTTAAGAGCGAACGTGATCAATGATCAATCTTCCAACCCTAAGATAAAACCGTCGTATGTCTAGGTCCGGGTCCTTATATCTCTAAACGTCCTCCATAATAATAATAAATAAATGAAGTCAAAGTTGCGACCATTTTAGTTCCGCAACTTCGCTTGAATAATTGTAGTTAGTTGGCACTTGTGACACCAATTATCCTCACTCAGGGTTGCTAGTGGCATTTTTGAAAATACCTAACATGCGGGTAGGGTAAAGGTTGATACCGGTCACGTGAAAGGTTGTCTGAGTACCTAATTACCGCTGATAACGACGGATTTGTTTCATAATGGCCACACTGATAACAAAAGGCCAAACCCACGTGTATAACTTATTATGTACTTACTTAAACGTACAGACAGTATTTGATAGGTTAAAAACTTTAAGGGTGTGTTGTTTAAATTAGACCCCGATTGTAAACAAAATAAGAGACGTATTTTTATAAATAATGGAGGCTTGTAAGTCTTAAAATAAATGTCATTAATTAAATATCATAGCAATACATTTTTCATAATTTAACATTTCATTTTTATGAATCTTCATCGTATTATTTATAACGTACTTAATAGGTATTTAATTACATATTGTCATAAATATTTATTATACATTATGTAAGTAGATGCATAAAAATAATGTAACAAAATAAAATCTAACCCAGGTTGGGTTCCCAATAGATAACAAATGCAGTCCCACCACTGCAGCCGTCGACAACTTCACGTTGCAGCGTCATTCGGCCGCGTAATTTGAATTGACGTTTCCCGCGCGAACGTCACTTCAGATCCAATCACGCGGCGCGATTGTCCTTTTTTACACCCGACGGGATCTCGACAGCGATGCGCGGGATCCATCTGTTGGGAATCCCGGGGGAATTCGGGAGATATATTGCGAACACTTTTGCGATGTTACGAAATATATTGAGATTATTTGGTTTTGGTATTTTACAATGGTTATAGAACATTTTTAAGCTTAGTTGGAACTTGAAATTCTTGGAATTTGCTAGATTAAACCATTTTTAGGTGTACATTTACAACTTGGGAATATTTGACCTATTTTAATAACCAAAAAAAATAAACTTAAAATACCCTTCAAATTGATTTAATTACGAATTCTCATTAACCCTTTAAGTGCCGGAATTTCCTCAGTCCGGAGATCCGGGTGAAAATCACCTGAATTGCGGAATTTCCTCAGAATAAAGATGTTCTCGTTATTTGGAGCACCACTTTCGTGGTTATAACGACCTGCAATATTCGGGGAACATTATTCTGGATTTCATGAAAAGTAGCGTAAGATATAGACAATTCTTTGGATGATTGCCAGTAATAAATAATATAATAAAATATATCTTAACCATAATCAAACAGTTTGCTTATGAAATCGCCTTCACATCAAAGACCAAAGTTTTTCCAATAAAGGATTTAGATATTCTTTTCGGTTTAAAATGTAATCTTTGGTCCAACTACTATAGATAAAAGTTTGAATTTAAAAACAAGTCAACCATCTTGATTTGTTCAACTTGTCATCAGCACTTACTAACAAATTACAAAAATATTTAGCCAGTGTGTTTTTAACTGTCAAAAATCTAAAACTGGAGATTTTTTATTTATGAATTCAGTAAAACTCTGACATTAAAAAAATACTTTGGTATTTTTTACCGCGGGAAAACATCTCATTCCCACGGGAAACCGACATCCACGCGAACGGAGTCGCGGGCGGCCACTAGTAAACCATTAATTTGGCGCTTGACTCTCCATTTTCAAAACTTAGAATTGAAATTGAAAAACTTTATCAATAACTGTTATGATTGTGTTTGTGATGGTTTACAGTTACGTTTTGTGATAATTTATCCTGAAAATATTATATTTTCTCGACTGTGTACAGACGTAAAGATAAGAAAACTTTCAACAATAATAGGGTATTTTGTATTAAAAAAAAATTGTATTAAAAATCACTTATAAAGATCTTCTTCTTTTCGTGTCAATGGTAGTGTCACACGATCAACCTCCAGTGACTGGCGACGTCAACAGCCCGCTGGTTTGCCGCTATCAGGTCCTCCGTTGTACACGGTGCGGGGAGACTTGGGCACGATAGCAGGTGACTCATGGTTTGGGTAGTCCCGCAAACGCATTTGTCGCTACCAGAAAATCCCCAAGCTCGCATACTCTCGCCGCACCTTCCAACACCTGTTCGGAGCCTATTTAGGGACTTCCAGGTGGCCCAGGGGAGGTGTTGTCCTGGGGGCAGATTCTCTGAAGGCGGAATTTGGTTTGCAAGAGGCGGATATTTCTTTTCCCACTGTTCAAGCCTTGCCTTTGCTGGGTCTTTATAGGTTGGCAAGGGTTTACTGTGGCCCATAAAACTCCTTCTACTCTTCAATCTAACTGGAGGAAGACTGTGATCAAAGAGTGGGTGTCTTCTATCGGCCCCTTGCTTCTGTCTCTCAAGTGATGAAGCAACATAGCGGCGAACACTTGGTGGCGCAATTCCGGCTAAAGGGTAAAGTTGGTTGAGTGGAGTTGGCTTAAGAGTACCAGTAATTATGCGGCATGTCTCATTAAGGGCTGTATCTACCTCTTTAGCGTGAGCAGATCGCGACCACACTGGGCACGCGTATTCGCCTGCAGAGTAGCAGGTGAATGAAAGAAAGAAAGTAGAGGGTGCATGAAAGGAGCCTCCCCGCGGCGCACCCTGGAAGCAGCTAGATCCGGTAACGCAGGGTCTAGGCTGACTAATCCTCTCCAACACAATGGTAGTTACCCAAATGAATCAACTTTTAAAGATAAGCAATAGATAAGAGATGGCACCTTTATTTCTGTTCTAAGTCTTAATAGTTTTTTTGTAAATGAGATAAATCGCAGGTACACTTATACTTACTATATAGAGACGGATTTTTTTCCGTTCCCGATATCAAAAAACAAAAGGTTTCTACTAACTTATTAACAAAAGCACTGCCTTAATTTCTGTTAAAAATAAAATTATGTATGCAAGACTTGCAAACCTTGAATAAGTTTTGACAACTTTGGATAAAGCAAGACACGTGGTGCTTCTTGCATTACCCAAAGTTTACATTGAAAAGCGGTCTGCACGTAAATAGTTACAACGTTGAGTTTAATCTTAAGTCGTTATCTGACACATACGCTTCTACATTGTAGATAGTAACGGAAATCCGTCACTGATACCCGGACAATGGCCCGGATGACGTCAGACCACTGACTGATCCGGTAAAATATGTTGTAAACATGTTAGTCCGGGAACAAAGGGAAATATAAAACTGAATGCAGTAATATTATTAATTTTTCAGCTCAATATGTCCGCCTCTGTACCATAGTGTATTTGTGATCACCGCGTAGCGATATCCTTTCTCTAAGTGTGTCAACGCTATGATATGCTGTGTGGGTTGTTTGATATCTTATTAATAAATATATAAATAAATATCTATACAAAATGTAGCCTTCTTCCTAAAATTTCACTTACGTGTAAAAAGTAATCTAGTTATCTCAGTTTCTGTGAACGTAGCTTTTGACCGCCGTTTTTTTTAATCTCAGCAATAGGTACTACCCAAACATCCCAACAATATTTATAATGTACGAAAGAAACTGAGTGAAATGGAGTCAAATTACGATTACGATAAAGAAAATTACGATCTATTTGAAGTTATTTAATTTGGGATATGGAAAGTAATTTGTCAATATTATTGGAAATATCTTCCTAGGAATTGGAAATTTGTGCCTATTCTGTCAATAAATTAAAGCTAATCATTATATACTTTGTACGTACTTCAAGATATGAAACTCACGCTATCTGATCATTTATTATTGTGTAGTACAAAATAAAGTACTGTAAGTAATAATAAAAGAAAGTTATGTGTAATATCGACATTCTAAGAAATGGTATAGGCATTATTTGATTATATCGGTTGGCATAAGGAATAAAATAATAATAGGAAGTTGCTGGTCCTAACCGACTTATGACGTACAAAAACCACTGCGTTGATAACGGATTTTCGTACAAAACTGTTAATTTAAGTTAGAAATTTTGTATAAAAAACTTTAGCAGCTGATTTGACTTTATATTTTGATGCAAGGAAGGGATTTTATATGTTAAAAAAAGTTCAAAACTTAATTCCTTCAATATGTCATCCATATAAATACCTAGTGGCCGCCCGTGACTCCGTTCGCGTGGAAGTCGGTTTTCCGTGGGAATGAGAAGTCTTCCGAGTAAATTTCTCATTCCCACCACCACTAGCCACTAGTACTATCATAATCGTTACATATATTAATAGGAAGTTATAGTTTTATTTTATTTTTACTACTTACACATAAGTTCCGAATGTTCTGTCTCTTGTTAGACATCCAAAAAGCCTTACATTGATTGTGTTCAGTGATCCATATGACTCTGTGATGTTTTATTTCGTTTATTTCACGCTTTCTGCGTTCAATAACAAAGACCCAATTAGTCTCTTTGAGATATGCTCCTTGACTATTTTGTACACATATACGACCCGCCTGGGATTCAAACGAGTGCAACGCTTTGCTGACAAATCCTACTAATATTATAAATGTGAAAGTTTGTGAGGATGTATGGATGGATGGATGGATGTTTGTTACTCTTTCACGTAAAAACTACTGGATGGATTTGGATGAAACTTTGCAGTAATATAGGTTATACATCAGAATAACACATAGGATACTTTTTACCGCGGGAAAACATCTCATTCCCACGGGAAACCGACTTCCACGCGAACGGAGTCGCGGGCGGCCACTAGTAATCCCTACTAATATTATAGATGCGAAAGTAACTCTGTCTGTCTGTCTGTCTGTCTGTCTGTCTGTTACGCTTTCACGCCTAAACCAATGAACCGATTTTGATGAAATTTGGTATGAAGAAAGAACTGAACTTGGGAAAGGACATAGGGTACTTTTTACCGCGGGAAAACTTCTCTTTCCCACGGGAAACCGACTTCCACGCGAACGGAGTCGCGGGCGGCCACTAGTTGTATATAATTAGAGTAGTACTCACAAAATATGTTATTGACGGTAAAAAGTGCAACATTTGTTCTGGAATTAAGTAAAGGTTAGCATACCTATGTACATACAAAGGGACAGGGAAAGCAACTTTTCTTGATACCAAATAGTCACGATAATAATAATGATGATTATTTAAAAAAATCTTTAATACTGTTCTATAGGTAGGTTTTATGCATTTGTTTTACACTATGTAAAGATATATATATGATTTCGATTTTATGTCCTATCTCCAACTTGTAGAATGGATTTCATAAAGCATCTTAATAACCAGGGAATAAATCTTAATTTCCCTTTCTTTTCCCCAGGCGTGAATCGGCGGGTCCTCTGCCCCGGTCAGCGAGCATCGACTCCATAGTGACGATCTGCGTGCGCCACTGCGACTCGCCGCAGAATTTGCAGGCGTCTCCCCCAGTGCGCAGTGACCGGGCGCTCAGCCTGGTGTCGCCGGCTGTTGGCAGGAGGGCCAAGGCGCAGAGGGGGCTTACTGGTAAGTGGTGGACATGGTTGTAAGGGAAATATGAAGAAGGCTGACAATGGCAGAGAGAAGATACAATTGAATCAGAGAGCTGAAATAGTTGTAAGTTGAAAATTATAAAGGCACGTCAATGGCAAGAAAAAGGACCAATAAAGTCAGATGGTATGAGTTATGAATGAGATTTTATTTTTATTTTTATTTTCTTGGAAAACATAGTTTTTTATATCTATTTGGGTAATAAAAACTTATAACTATTAACCAATTACATGTTTTCACATACGAATATCTACGTAGGAACACGCTTATAAAGAAATATACAATATACTTACTTATTAGGTACTTATAGATGCTGCAACTACTGTTGGTACCAAAACGATGTTTAATTTATTCATCCAACATAAACAGAGGCAGTATCTGCAGTGTAAGAAAATTCAAGACAGTTGTTTCTTTGCTGGAGTCAGCTTCCCGTTAGATTAATGAAACAATTTGCTATTAAACAGTGTTTGACGGAGTGAGCAAGCAACAAAGTAAGTTGCAAGCTATAGCGTCTGCCAGGAATGTGTACAAAGTAATTTACTTCATTTTAAGTAGTTAAAAAAAATACAAGTGATTATGGCGTTAAGTTAAGTGTTAAGTGTATGTTTACGAGAAAGCTAGAGGAATTTTCAGCTATTTGGAGAAATTTAATTTTCTTGTGTAATTGATTTATTCCCTGAATTCTTTGTTTTTTTTATTTTGTTCTTGCTTGATGAATATGACAATTCTACATAAATAAATAAAAAACATTAAGCTGGATAGCCATTTACCAAAAATAATACATTCGCAGAAATACACGCATCAACTATTCCTAATGTTCTTACAAATAATAAATCCTTATTCTATAACTATGAATTAAACTTCAAACAATACACTATCATTATAACGATTTAAACAAATCGAACAAATGGCTCTACAGTGGCCAACTGTTCCCAGAGACTGAAGGCTTCTTGGCTGCTATCCAAGACATAGAAACGCGTAGTTACAGAAAACACATTATGCAAATCTCGAACACTGTTATTACGTGCCGCCAATGCAATAGCGGCCCAGAAACAAACAACTAACCTACAAAGCAAAAGAACAAACTGATTATAAGCACCGTTGTGATCCCGTTGCCACAAAAAATAGAAATTTGCATCAAAATACAAAATCACACCGCCATCAACACCGTATCATGAATATAATCCAGACACAGTACTTTAATGCCATTTTCACCGACGGCACAGTTCACTACAAAAGACCAGATATAAATCTTATAGACAAACTCAATAAAACAGCAATTATCAACTTGCAAACTATATCAACTGAATAAGAAAAACATCAAACTAATAATGAAAATAACGAAAAGAACTATAAAAACTCACGGAAATCATAACACCAGTCATTAAAAACTCTAGAATTGCCAGAGCTAACTTAAATTAATCGGCGGAAAGCGTTAATTTAAACACTGGGAGAATAGTCCACAAGTTCTTGCAGAATGAATCCCTAGTTTTTACGACCTTATATAGGCACTGTAAACCTACATTAAGTTGGTATATACCACGTATATACATTGATTAATAAATAATTGGTCTTCCGACCTCTCAGTCGATTACCAATTATTTATATATGAGTAGGTATAACATATCCCTATATATTATAGAGTAAATATGACATAGGGAAAATGTCGGTGCCCTAACCGACATTTTCCCTATGTCATATTTACTCTATAAGCTACTTCTTAACTTATTTAAGTTTTAAATGCGTTTATTAATAAGGGCGTTAGTCTTTATTATGATGCCGTTCGCTTGCCGTTATATTTAAGGTCCATTTTCAAGCATTTCTGCTTGGAGACATAATCTAAGCTCACACTAGTCGTAAACATCAAAAAACTTAATCTTAACTCTCATCGCCTCTGCAAGTAATATCGCTTTAAATATTTATTCGGCAAACGGAGACGAGAATTTGCCTAAAATATGTATTTATTCGACAAAAGGCGACAAATATTCGCCAAAATATGAAAAAAACTCCATAATAGAATAGGAATAAGTGTTTCTAAGTCGACTTATATAAGCGTGAAATTGGGTATTATCAAGGCATTGGGTGTACTGTCAAATTAAAGTAATTCTGCTTGGCATTTAGTTTTAACAAGGTGTGTGGGTAGTGGCTAGTGGCTAGCATTAGATACTAAGATTGGAAGCAGCAAAACGGCTTATGTGGCTTCCAGCTTTGCTGAAGCTTAACCCTACAGCTTTATTAATTAGGTCATATAGCTTTAATCTGAAAAGAAATTACAGAAAATATGTTTGTTAGAATCTTTTCTGGACATAAGATAAAGTTTTAAATTTTTAAATATGGCATACGTCAACTTTGCTATTGAAATATATAAGGCGATGCTAATAAAAACCCATGTGTTTACTGATTTTAGAGAGTAAATATTTCATACTTCACATCGATAGAGATTTTTAAACTGCTTAAAATTTCCTGCAGTTAGTTCACACTATCACAAAACGTTTTTTTTATTTCCTACGCTCCAAAAATGTGCCTTTTTTCGAAATTTCGTATATAACCCTAACATTTTTTCAAGTTAAAATACACGCTTCGAAAATTAATCCCTGCCACTTCCGGGATCAAACGTAATTTAAACTTGATGCCCCCGGAGCGATCTCAAGTCAGCACTCAAGTTCGCGGTTCAAGATTCAATTTGAGAGTAGTTAGAGTTCGTGTGTAAGTAGGTCTTTGATCAAAGACTCGTTGATATGTGATCTGTTTAGTGTAGTTACGTTTAAATTAATTAGCTTGATGGATGGTTGATTGGGAGGAAAACTTATGATTTTATTTACATACCTAATGAAGATATAATTTCCCTTTTACTGATGAATAGTGTTTAAATTTACGAGAACTACATTATATGCAAGTGAAAAGGCAACTTTTGATATGCTGATTACTATTAACATATCAAAGAAGTGGTACGAAATGTTTCAAAAGTTTCATCATATTTATGAAACTGCTACTTGTGTTTTACATATAATACACATAAATGTAACTTTGGTAAAATTTTACTATTTTAATGGACCTTAATACTAAGTATATACAAAGATTGTATACGTACATGTTTGTTATAGTACAGTTGGTAAAGACAATACGTGTTTTATATGTTTTAACCTTTATGAACAACAGTTAGTAATATCCATATCCATATTATTTCAAATTTTATTATGATTCAACACATAATAATCTTTACCTATAACTTACGTCAAATCACGAAACACCAAAAACTATATTCTAACGAAAATGACAGCTCTATCAAATATTCATGTAAATTCGTCGATGTTATAGGATGGTGGTGAGATTACGTTCCTGTTATGGAGCGATTTTCACGGTATTCCCAAATTGGCTGTCGACTTATTGAGATGTGTTTATCCTACGGCGAATATAGGAAAAAGACCTTATCATCCTCTTTGCCTATGATTTTTGTTTAAGGGTTCCTTAACTAAAAGGTAATAACGGGACCTTGTTATTAAGGGTTTGTTGTCCGTCCGTGCGTCCGTCTGTCTGTTACCAGATTCAGCCGAGTGATTCTGTTACTCAAATAGTCCTAACGTCTATTAGAAAAACGTCAAAATGTAAATTTTTCATTATAAATTATGGAATTTTGACGTTTTTTGATAGCAGTTTATGTCACTCTAAAGTTACAGAATCGCACTGCTTGATATTGGTACGGAACTTAAAATAAAACTCATTCTAACAGGTTTCTACGCGTTTATTATTTTATTTTTGTACGGAATGGTACGGAACTCTTCGCTCTACTGTTCTTAATTTAAAGGGTCTATATACTGTTCTTAATTCAAAATAAACGTAAAAAGATTTGTTTTGAATTAAATTTTATCACACTACCTTAACAAACAAAGTCTAGTCTAGTCATATAGTCCTACAAAGAACACATGTCTACCTGTCAATATTGTGGCAACTACCAACCTCATAGAATTTTGCACTGTATGATAACATCGTGATATTTGATAATAAAATGCATCACCTACTTAGACTTAACTTTCTTCATGGGTCACGACTATGTTTCAATTTCCGGACAGAAGTGGCGTGGAGTAGAAAGTATTTTTTCTTACACGCGTTGATGTCTTTTAAAGTTCTTTATACAAATTCCTTTCTGATAGACTAATAGCAGATTTACCGCCGATCTCAATATTCTACTATAGTTAAAACCTTGGTAATTGGAAACTGCTAGTTTTGTTTTTAATGATGTGTTTCTGTCATTTCCAAATCAACAGCTATCTACCACAGTTCTTATTGTTATACGCAAGAACATGGATTATGGTTACCATAGTTACACTAATAACAAGGGGTCAAAGGTTAGTATATTGAGTTTGGCCGTTAGTAAATTTTGTACTAACTGTGATTTTACTGCCAATCAAGCTAAAGGTGAGCTAAAGTAAGTACTAAGAATAAACCGTACTGTTTCATGATCATACTAAAACCAACTATATCGTACTACCTGTTTCATAAAACCATGTGCGTACATTCCAATTAGCCAATTAAGACCCAAATAGCAACTGTTTGCTTTTACATAAAGAAAGCTATATATTAATTATTTTGAGGCAATAATATGATCGATAATCAAATTAAAATTAGATCTATGCTCCACTGCCCCGATACAGTTATACTATTTTTAAATAATCTTAAAATCATTCCCCACTGGGGCATAAATCATAAATTAACGCCTCTGAATATAAGTAACTTATATTTACAAATACCTTTGTTTTTCTCGCAACTCATCCTATTTTTTTTATTTTTTTTAAGCAAGTTTAAAAAAGTATCTGATGTCCTCTCAGTGTCACATCCTCGTCTGTTTTTATAACTACATACATTGCAACTTTACGACATCCCTATAATAAATAAATGTTTTACCTACTAGATATCACGTCTCTACAGTTTCCTCTGTTCGTCATATACATGCAACCAGTTTCGCTGCGGTACAGTTAGTTCACGGGCGATGACCATAAATTGTCAGGTTCGATCCCGTGCTCGCTAATTATAACATTATTTACTACAATTACACTAGATTTAATGAGTATTTTTAACCCTTTGCAAATATTACTGAATAATTAAAAGTATTCAAAAAGTTAATCAAAATGATATTATTTGGCAAACTATTCAATAAAATACGAAAAGGCACTAACCACACCTTTATTTAAAGACACGTATAAAATTCGTTTATTTTAAAAATAACACTTTGATTAATAATATTTTTAACGACCCAAAAAACCTAACTATTTATTTATCATACAAAAATTAAAACCCACCCAAAATTGTATCTAAATTCACACGCTAACAACACTCATAGGCACATTTAGTTATATTTCCCACAGAAGCGCATTGTTTCGTTCAATTCACGCACTCTTGCGCACACCAAATGTACAGAACAATACCAAATCGTACATTTGACACCTACTTGCAAAAAGGCATAAGTTTAACCGTGTCAAACTGGTACAAGTTTTAAGGCTACTGCGGATTCTGTCCTTGTCTAGCATCAGGAGGAAATCGTGCCGTCTCGCTCGCACGCCTACCTGCGCCAACTAGCGGTCAAGTTGTGAACTTTTTGACATAAGCGTGCGCGCAGGCTTTGTGCAGTGTTTTGTCCTAAATATTCGGAATAACAGGACGAATATCCTTCCGATATTATGTGTTGTTTTATTAATTAGTTTGATTTAGTGTTTTGGAGATATGTATGTGTTTAAAAATATGAGTTGGTGTTAGTAAATGAGTGTTGTTGGTGGAAACGGATTGTTTTCTGGCTGGAGTCCCAAAAACACAATCAAAATTAAGCTAAAACGTATGTATACTTTACTTTTATCTTTATTTGTAGGCTTATCTTTGTATTGCGTTGGAAGGTGGAAGTTAATTTAGAGGTTGAATTAAGAGTGAGTTTTTGATTCTAATAGGAATATAAAAGACAGATGTTTAGTGCTTTACATTTTTCTGTTTATTATATTTTATTTTTGGTTTAAAACAAGTAAAACATTTTTATTAAGTAAAGTATGTACAGAACTAAAACTTTCATTAAAAAAATCGGTTGTAAAATTGCAACTTAAAATTGTTATTAAGTTTATTGCATTTTTAAATACATAAATGGAAGTTTTTAACTTGGTATTTTTTAATACTCAGAAGGTATAGAGGGTGTAAGATAGGATTTATCATGTTTATTTACCTCTCAAAAGTTAGAAAAGCTTATAATTTTCACAAATATATTTCATTTAATATAAACTGCCTTCTTGTAATAGAAACCTACGTATAAACATAACGTTAATTCGATTATAAATTTGCAGACGTTGTGTCTGTCTGACTTTCAATTCTCCTTCGTGGTTTGCATTAGTAATAATATAATAGGTGTACCTATTTGCAAATAGTAGACTTAACTTTAAGTCCCCAATGGATCGAAAGTTCAATTTATTCAACGATATTTTGAAAGAGGCAACGTCCTCTATTAAACCTTATATATTTAAACTATAATTCTACTTTTACATTGCAATAGTGGGCACTCAAACCACGCACAATGTAAGAAATGTGTGTAGCAGTATGTACCAATTCAAACTTTGGATTTTGCAGATATGGAATACCTTTTTTTAAGGCTCATTCTGTTTGCGTAGTAGCTTTTAAGTGCTAGTTTTGCAGACCATAGAAAGGTATTGAAACGAAAGCCGCTTATGTTTTTCGTACGTTTTATGGTCCAGGCTACCTACTTTCAATGGAAGAGACAATGAACCAAGGCAGGTGCCCATTTAGGGCTTATAATTCGGACTTGGCCTGTGGGAAAGTAGGTACTTGAAAGTAGGTTTTAAAGCAGTGGTGGGCAACCCGCGGCCCGCGGGCCGCATGCGGCCCGCCTACGTCTTCTTTGCGGCCCGCGAATGTATTAAAAAAATATACATATAAAATAAAATTTGACATAAATAAAAATAAATAAATAAATAGCCATGTCCCATAGTTGAGCACAGGCGTCGATTTTTTCACCATGCGGCCCTTGCCTGCTAAAAGGTTGCGCCCCTGCCTGTTTTAAAGGAACAACCACACCAAAGATTTTTGATGAAAACTGTAGTAGAACTTATTGTAGTTTCGTCTTATATGAGACTTAAATATGTATTTTGTTTTTCTTTAAGTCTCGTGTCGTTAATATATAACTTAGCTTATTCCTAATGCAGTTCATAATAGCTATTCATATGCATCTTGTAACGTAAACGATGATGTAAACGAATTAAAAGTGTAAAATGTTTGTGCATTAAATTATTACAATTAAATCAGTTTAGGGAAACATTTGTAGAAAATGTTTCATGCATTAGGAAGGAAGTTTCGTTTATAAATTAGTCAAATATTAATCTAATAATTTATTTATACATAATAAAGTTGTAATGTAAACGAAAACCGCAAAAATGTGTCACGCAATGCAACTGCGTTGGAATAGCATAGGCAAAGGAATATAATTTCGAAGAACTACTAGCATTTTTGTAAGCACGTTAAAATACGTGTTGGAAGGGATAATATTAAGTAATACAAATAAGTCATTATTTAATAAATTTTCCAAACATTCAATACTATTTGGCGGTGTTTTATTCTACTATAGCCAAATTTCCCTAACAAAATTCTAATTTTAAAAGTCCATTAATCAACTAGCTCCAATCATAAAATCTGAATATTATTTTTACAAATTAAATTAAATATAAAAAACAAATAAATACCTTCCTTATTATCCTTCATTATTTATTAGGTTTTAAAAGGCATAGACACCAGTTTCATAGGTTTGAGATAGCCATCGTATGCATTCAAGCTATCCGAATGGTGCTCATGCGTCACTGCCCCGTACAAGACCATCTAGTTTTCAATGTAAATATCCGCGGTTTTGGTATCAATAACACGACTTTGTCACTTGATTCATATGTTGACGTGCGAAGTTAGATATAGGGACTATGTATAAAGTGTAAGAAAGGGATTTTGTAGCGCTCTACAGCTTATGTCCAATTTGTAGGCGACTATACGAAGTGAATGTGCCCAAAGTATATTAGTATTTGATGTTAAAACTTGAAAAGAGATCCGAAAAAGGATGAAATAATGAAAAAAATACTTGTTTATCTTGCAAGCATAAAAGGGTGATTTTCATAAAACCCTTATTATTGTAAAAATGGCATTAGTTACATGACCATTTCCAACATCATCCATAAAAGCATACAAATACCGACCAAGACAATGACTTAATATTAAATCAAGTTTATGTTTAATCCCGAAACTTAATTGCATCCCAGCAGGTAAATACGGTTGTGGTTTATTACATTTCGGACAACTAAACATAGTTGCTAACCTAATTTAGTATCTAAACTAAACTAACTACCAAATTTATCCGCAAACCGGCAAAGCAATTACACAAAACTAAATCCAGAATTATGGCGCCATTTTAAATGGTTATAACCTCAAATGGCGACACTAAATACTGGGTAATGCAAGCTTTATAATATTTATGTTTAATAAGGAATAATAGCTTTATTTTTTAGCGTGTGACGTCAAAGGCAGTTTTGTTTAGTTTTTCAGGTAGATGGATAGATATTAACTGTAAGATATGTAACTCGTCAGAATAAGGAAAATGTGAAAAAAAAAGTTAATCTGATTAGTTACAATATATGTAGGTACATAATCAAGATTACTTTAGACATTGATAAGAATAAGGTATTTTCATGAGTTGTCATATACTTGGACTCTAACAGTAGAAAATATACGTAGATCCTTTATATTTTGAAAACAACAAATATTATAAAACCAAAACAAATTTAAAAATCAATTATCCAATTTTAACATAAAAATCAATCAATCATTCAATTGTGAGCTTTAATAATACTTTGTGTTTCTATGCTAAATAACCTATTAATTAATAAAAGATAATAATGTAAATTAAGTAAATCAGTCAACCACTATTAATGTTATATTGATTTGACCACCTTCTTAGGCCTTAGCGGAAGACCAGTACTTGAAGCTTTGCATATTCTATGCATGACTGGCATTAACTAATATGATGAGCTGTTAAGCCCTTTTAACTCCAGAAGCGAGAGATCAAACTAAACCCAACCCAGATATTTATCTCTTGTTATATTTCAACTCGTAGTATTTCGCTGTTTAAAGGTTATTCAAATATTTATTGAAATAATTTTTCTAGTGATTCTTAATATTCTCTTAATAAATTCTAACGTTAAACTAAATTTAAAATAATAAACAGGTGCTTAACTGCAGTAACGGTGCGCTAACCATCGTATCATTTCTATTTCGTGCTATCTAAAAAAGTGTGGGAAAAAAGCACCCCTCCGTCTCGGCTGGGTGGACTGAACGATAACTCCATATGGCTCAGACGCGACAGAAGTTTCCCAAGTATTCATGCCCTTCGTTTTAGGGCTCAGAAAGTTTCAAAAGTGATAATGTTTTTGTCTAAAGCACTTTAACGCGAAACAAATTCGTTTTATCGCAGTTTTTGTTGTGTCTGTTTTCTTCTTGTTTCGTTTATTAACGAGACATTTTGGTAACAAGATAGTTGATATATTTTCAGTTTTTATAAAATAAAACACAATGAAACTCGTTGTTTATGACAAGAAGAATTAAAATAAGTAAAAATAGAAAAGTATCGTTTTGTATGAATGATAATGTTTTTTATTAAGTAACTAGTGGCCGCTCGCGATTCCGTTCGCGTAGAAGTCGGTTTCCCGTGGGAATGCGAAGTTTTCCCGCGGTAAAAAGATCCCTTAATTCTTTCATACATATATTTTTGGTTTCTAGAGCCGTTTCCGCAGCACACGCAACGGAAGCCCTCAAGGATGAATAATTTTCCCCGTTTTTTTCCCATTTTCCATTATTTCTTCGCTTCTCATAGTTGCAGCGTGATGTTATATAGCCTAAAGCCTGCCTCGATAAATGGTCTATCCAACACAAAAATAATTTTTAATTTCGAACCAGTAGTTCCTGAGATTAGCGCGTTCAAACAAACAAACAAACAAACAAACAAACAAACAAACAAACTCTTCAGCTTTATAATATTAGTATAGATAGAAGAAAACAGCAAGTAATTTTATTTTTTATGATGCCTTAATTTTTATTACAAAAGTTAACATTGACATAATATAATACACATACACTTTAATGCATTAATAACAAAGTACTGCACTAAAAACACGATTGCAAAACAAATCACAGCACCGAGATATCCAGCAGATATAAAATCCGAACTGTTTATCCGCATAATTTCGTAATACCTACCTAAGATAATTTCAGTGCAAACACCACCAATGAACGATTTGAGCAAACTCTGTTCTGCATAATCTAATCTTTGTGGGGTTCGTTAGCGTTTATACACTTGGTTACATTATTTTTTTGTCTGCGGAAGGGTTAAGGTTTTGTTTTTGTACTATTAGAATGAGCTATGGAACCAAATGGTTTTTTTTTTGCAAATTGTTTGAAATAAAAAAAGAATGTATTTTAACTGTGATAACGTTTACAAATGTAATAATGTAGGTATGGAACTAGTAAACATGAAAATCAGACGTACGTGAGACTATTCAAATGATTCACCTTTTTTAAAAAAAAACTTTTTTGTTTTAAAAGTCATTGATTTACAGGCACAAGACATTCACTGAACACCAATTTCAAGAATTTTATTCCAAAATGAAACTCTTCTAATAAAAGTTTTGCGCCTGACATTTTTCATTACAACGTCAAGAAATATTATTTGCTAATGAAAGTTGTAGGCACTCCTAACAGTAACACTAATCTGGTTAAAAGATAAATGTTATTTATTTGTGATAAACTTTATTACTTTATTCATTTATTTGTGTTGTTTACCATCATTAGAAAGAAAACAATAAGTTACTTGTAAGTACCTACCTACAGCGAATATTTTTATGAAATTAACACAATATTTATTAATAACTTTATTTTCGACAAAATAAAATAAAAAAAACTGTTCACAACTAAACCCTATCCAGTTGTAATTAAGTCAAAAAGCGCGGCCTTTTTCAAGCAACCAGCCTACACTTCGTTAGTAGGCCTCGTAGAACTCATTATGAAACGTCAAATGCTTTTTTTTTTCATAAAAAAGGCTAAGGGTATGTCAAACGAAAAAGTAGGGTTGCTGGCCAATTATATAAGCACAGAGTCAGGGATTGAACGGTTAAACCTTTTTGGTCGGTAAACGATTTTCTAGGGTTTCAGTGAGTGAATGATTGAGTAGTTCTAGAAAGTATTCGTTGGCAATGATATTTGAAATTAAAACAGCAATAGCCCAATATCCTCTAGACTCGTGGACTGTATAAATAGACCCTAACAAAGGACTTTTAGAGGAAATATTTTTGGTAGCTATTGACATACCTATTTGTGTATTTGAATTGGAAGTAATAAACGTATTGTCAAGGGACTCAAGAAATATTGTAACCGACACGTGTTTTATGAACATAAAATGATTTAAATGATAATTATAGCATCAGGCGGAAAAGGAACGTTTGCTAAATTTAGATAAATCTCCGTAATTAGATACGACCTAAAAATTCCTCAAAAGAGAATCTCTTAAGCTTTCATTATAATTTTCTGAAATTTTTCTCCATTTCATAAACGACACTTGAATGTTCCAGACGTTTCGTTTTAAATGCAGATCTAAATGCTAAGAGACGTAATTCCGCCTAAGACCATCTGCAGAATTTAAATTCAGAACTGTCACAGTGTTGCCAGTATGCTAATAAATTGTTTTCGCGCGTCACTTGACGCTAATTTCCTGTTTCCTGGCTTGATTCTAATTAGTTATGCATTATGAAATTTGAATAAATTGCGAAATAGTGTGATTTATTGTAATATAAGTTGATAAAAATAAGTCGTTAAGAAGATTAATACCTGATATAAGTTTTTATATGGCGGAAACATTGTATGTTTATTATGATTAAATTTCAAACTTTACTGACATGACTGCATGTTATTACATATTTTATATGTTTTTTATTTATTTATAAAAAATGTCTATGACTACATTATACCTATATGAATACTTACAAAGTTGTTAAAAGGAAAACAGGCTCACAAAGAATTTATTTTATGTAATAGGTTCTCATGTAGAATGACAGTGAATATTACTGATTGAAATGTGGGAATAAATGAATACATTGTAACAATGTGTCTTGTTGAAAGCGATAGTTTATTCGAATTACGATAAATGTATTGAGGAATAACTTTCCTATATTTATTAAATGTAAATAATTACAAACAAAATATAATAAATATGTCAAAATAAACTATAATAAATACAAATAACATTTATTACGTTACTGTTTTCCTACTTAAAAAGTTTAAAAAAAAAACAGAAAACTTTTCTCAGGTAATTAAGTTAATATTTTCGCCACTATATTTTTATATGACAATTGATGTTGAATATTTGATAATAATAGGTACTACTACTAACAAAAGAAAAATACAGCTTTATTTACCTAAGTTTTTAAATGAATTTATTAGATTAATATGTACTTCTAATTCACCTCACAAAAATATTATCAAATTTTAATTTGAAATTTAATTCAACAATGTCTGGAATATAAAAACTATAGGTCCTAAACAAATGCAACGTTAAGCTTTTACAGTACGCACAAAAAAAGAAAATGTGTTTGTGTGAGTGTGAAATTAGTAGTTAATATCTGATATAATATTGCCGTGGAAATGTTCAACTAACTTCCCTGTCCGCACCACAGAACTTTTATCAAACTTTTCACCTATATTTCCACGCTGGAAACACGAAAAAGGTTTTAGAAATGCCCAACGAGAAGCTTGTTAGCTACGAAATTGTCAGGAAGCAGAATGTTCTGTTCAGTCAGAACTTATTGTAAATACACCCAATATAAACCAAAACTTATATAAACAACCCACAATAACGAGTATGTGGTAAATCTTATAATTCACAAAACACTTTTATAAAAAGTACGTAGGTAAGCTGTAAGTCTAAATGATAAAATCATTCCGTTCATATTTTTATTAGGTATATGAATTTGAAGTTTGTTATCAATGCTTTAAGCATTTTTTTTTCATTTGCAAGTAATCTGCCATAACGAATCTTTTTACAAAATCATAACTTTGTTTTCTTTAATTCTTCTTATTTCCTACGACACAACGACAATGATCCAAACAATTAGCACTACATTTCCTTTTTTTATATGAACATCAGAAAGAGAAATCATCCATCATTACCTACATCAGTAAAAGAAATGTCTGTCGTATAACAAAACTTTTACCCGGAAATGCAAGTATTTACAACGAACCATCTCATTGTTACCATAAACGTGAGCTCATCAATTTCTTACCATGATTACGAGGCGATAAAAGAAATGCATCTTCAATATCAATCACTAGTCTGCCACCCGCGGCTTTACCCGCATGAAAACAAAATAATCCTAAACAAAGGTATAGTAAGTAGCCAATATCACTCCTTGATAACGAATCTTTCTATTAATAAAAGAATTTTCAAAATCGCTTCAGTAGCCCCTGAGATTACCTGCTACAAACAAACTCACTGATTTTTTTTGTATTATTCGTGTAGTATGACGTAGTTTCCTGGTGTTTACTTTCACTGTGGCAGCTACTGGTGCGTTGCGCGCGAGTGTGCTGTTATATGCGGAATGGTGATGGGAAGCGATTGTTGTAGATCGAGCGAAGATACCAATTAGTTATGTTATGAACGATTTTAAACACCGGCTTGAGTTGTAGCAGTTGGGAATTGGATGCCTGGTTGAGTCAATAAAAGACTAGCGTACTAGTGGCCTACAATTTATGAAGACATAATAACAACATATAAAACTAAAGCTAAAATATGAATGCATGAATAGAACTAGGTATCAATGCTTTTCGTAAAAAGTATGATGTATTGTAATCTTTTACGTGGTTGTTAAAAGGAATTAGTGGATATACATACAAACAGACACAGATATCGACTATGCTTTATAACGATAATGATGATGGTCTTTCATCATAACATTACGATATACTTTTATGCAGCTTTAGCAGGCAAGAAACTATTGTGTTTTGGTAAATGGTAGTGTAGTAGAAAGTATAATTTACAAGAAAACTAGCAAAAAAGTTCGTTTGCAAGGTTCGCCTTTTTGATCCATGAATTCTCTTATAAGTATATTATTGCACAAAACTAATGCATGTGCTAACCAATGCAACGCCTGATCAATGCCTTTGATTCATGATTAATCATGATCATTACCCACGTTACTTACCCGTGTAATTTCTCGTAGCAATCGATTCATCTGATTGATTTTCCTTTACACCATTATCTATAATTTTACCGTCGATCACTCATGATTAGCTTGTGTGATTACCCAGTTAATAGAGTAGTCAACTACTGGTCCTAGCGAATTAGTCGCCAATTGTAATTAATTCTGTATTGACACTTCTTGTTTGACACTTAATCAGTGTTTATTATGTGGGTGGTGTAAGCAGAGACTATCGCATGTGCAATGAAATTATGGTTGAGATCATTCTATGCTTCTGATAAGCTTATTAATGGATACCACCTTAAAGGCAATAAAAAAGGAACTCTCTCCTAGTTAATTTTATTCTTTGGTTAGATATAAACAGATATCTTTGCGTATAACATATCTTGACAATTTTAAGTAGGTACTTAAGGTTTAGTAATGAAAATTATGCAACGAAAAAATTGAGACTCATTAAAAAAAGTTGCCAGTCATGGCTAAATTAAATAACTTATCAAGCTTTATAGCACCTACAAATGTTACGCAACACTCATATTTATAGACCTTATATAAGGAGCTCTCTAATGATCCACGAAAACTTTATCCAATCGATCTTCATAAATTCGGCAAGTTTAGCTCCTTCCACTACTTCCAGAGAAGTCATTCTAATTTATTCTAAAAGTTACAGAACCTCTTGTTAACTTCCGTAGCCCTGTTGCTAAACTTCGTATGTGGTAACTAATAAACCCAGTTTTAGTACATTATCAAGTCAAATCAAGTTACAAGTTTTACCCTTTTGGGCTTAGGCGGCACGTACAGAGTCGAATGGTCTATTGGGAGATGGTATAAGTTACCATAAAAACAATAACTTAATAAGTGTTTCCTATATCTTATTTATAGACAAAAATGTATAGGTTTAAGTAACGATATTTATAGGAAACCGGAAAAGTACTACAGAAATTTAAGGCAATCCAGTTTAAAGATATCAAACGAATAATAATACCTCAACATTCACACAACATATTGATTTCTGCCTTTCATCCATCTATCAGTACCAAACTTAAACCGGTCCCCAAAAAAAACGCCAGTAACATTTAATTCATTCCAAAATATTATTTAAAAACAACCTTATTACGAAATCTGTATGGTTTATTTTCCCCTGCGCGTGGCGGGGGTTGTTGTATGCGCGAGCGCAAGCTGTCAAACGGCCATTGATTCCGCCATGTTGGCCGCCATGACAGTAACGCTGTCAACGTCTCGGAGCCAGTTTGTTTACGTGCGTTGTTGTCGCCCGTGTAGTGTAACCGTCTCGAACGATTTATTATTTCAATATTTGGGTTTCATCAATGAAATCAATAGAAATAAACAGTGATTCGGTGTTTTGTGTGTGAAAAATGTGGAGTTTAAAGTGGGAGCTTTGTTGTTTGAGTGATACTAAGTTTGTTAACAGACGTTAAAGTATAACGGGTAATGCTTTTATTTCAGTTCGATTTGTTTTAAAAGCTCAATTCTCAGTTGGCGTTGATTGCCCTTCATTGAAAGTAATAAAAAATCTTAAGTTAACATTTTTGACAGAAGAATTAGATCAACTCGTAACAGCCGTTGCGTTTGCGCACTACATTAAGTTATTTGATACGCTCTGTTTTGACTGATTAAACTTTTATTTTGACTTTTGACCCTTAGCGTTTTATCTTTGTATATTTAAAAAATTAGCTATGCCATGAAGTTTAAAAAATATAACGCATAGTAACTTTTATCTTCATGGTTGATGTGACACCCCTATTCTTGCCCGACTCAAATTTAATTCTTATGCATAACATTTTACAGAAATATTACAAACGGCATAATATTAATTTGAAACTTAAATTTTCCTGTAACGATGATTAGGTTCTGGGTATTGGATGGGTCTTTAATTATTATTGTTTTGTAGCGTCGATAACAATACTAAATGTTTAGTATTATTTTTTTTACTTTAAAAGACTTTATACATGTATTTTTTCCGATTTCATCAAAAAGTTGTTGTTTCCTAGAAGTTATCTTGTTTTTTTATTAAGTAAAATATTATTATTAGGTACAGTGTGTGGTTTTAACCACAATAATAAAATATGTTTATTAATAAAACGTTTCTTCGTAGGGCAAAATAAAATACCTACGTACTTTTACATAAGATTGCATAGTGCTTTCTTAATCATTTGAACGTATTTTAATGAAAAGTTCCTTATTTCTTAAGTTATTATGGTTATTATAATAGTTGCTTCAACTCTAAATGTTAAAATAGTTAGCTTATATAATTATTTAATTTATTCCCCAAGTTAGCAGACGAATAAATCATGCATGAATAACAATTGTAAGCATTTTCGTTGTCCTTCTTGGAAATATTCCGAAATCTTGGTTAATACTTGGCACGAACTCAGCTAATTTTACCAAGATTTGTCATTAAAATAAATCTAAGCGAAATTTTACAACGAGAAGAAACGACTGTTTACAATAAAAAGTGTCTTTGTTATTGGTAAATAGGCACTTTAGTAACCGTAATAATAATAATATTGGTAAAGATTATCGTACCTACCGCTGATTGAGCACAGTATCTCTTCTCGAATATCAAAAAAATATACCAAATAACGAACACAAAACAAAGACATCATATACAATCGTACAATGGAGCTAAACATAAATAAAATCTATTCTTTCGACTGTCACCTTCGAATCAGAAGTATCAGTATTCTTATCAACCTTTAAGAAACTCTTTTCCCTTTCTCAATTCCCCTAACACAAACAAAACACTGAAATCCGAGCCTAATACAAAGCACTAGTAATCTCTATACATCCGAGTAAAGGTTTCTGGAATCTTTTACTAAAACACATCTTTATTTCACCCTTGCGTGGAGGGCCCACAAATATGTTGGTAAATTCCGTGAGGTAGGAAACACCTGCTACCTGACACTCACTTGACCCTAATAACAAAAACTGGGAATGGTTTAAACATTCTTTTATGCTTGTAAGGGTTTTACCTTAGTATTTCATTCATGAACACGTTGTATTTTTTTCAATTACAATCCTTAGCTAGGTTTCGAATGAGCTACAAAGAAAATTGATAAGTAGGCTTTTTTAAGCTTTTATCATAAAATAATAATAATAATAGCCTATACATATATGTCCCAATATTTGAGCACAGGCCTCCTTCTCGGATACCAAGAGGGTTTGAGCCGTAATCCACCACGCGGGCTCGCTGCCAATCATGTGGGTTTCCTCACGATGTTTTCCCTCACCGTTAGTGCGTGGTAAAATACTAAATTAGTTGTACACCCTAGCAGGATCGAACCTGGAACCTTCGGTATGGTACACCCGTTTCTGTTGCCACTAGGCTACCACGCACATTTTTTTTTTATCATGATAAATTAAAAATGATATATATTTTTTTAAGTTTCTTTTTTATAAACCGTATTTGAAAAAAAGGTCTGCGTATTTTGTCCGTCTTTTGTGTTTTCATTAATTACTCTAGTTTATTTCAAAGCATGTCGTAATATCGTCCGCTCCTTTAGGCAAGCCTTATTCAAGCTTTCACGGATGTTCATTCATTCAAATGTACATTCATACGTCAAAGGCAAAGGTTTTTTTAATAAAAAGCATATCCTGGGTCGTCTGTAGCGCCAGATTACACGCCTGTGGATCCTTAATACGAAATTTGATCTAACGATTTTTGTTGGTAATTAAAAGGAACTCAAAGAATGGGAGTTAAATCTTAGAAACATAAATTAACCGTCTAATAATGAGTTATTTCACTGCTATTCTTAAGTTAACAATGACACGGATATGGGTTTTTTAATAGTACTCAATCCAATTAACAATTTAAGTATAAGCTTGCTTCTTAACTCACTAGACGTATTTACACTTTCTACAAGATTAATAAGTCAGTGATTAACGTCCCGATAAATCAATCAGCAGTCAATCAAATCCTTTCGTTTCGTAACTCAATGACAAACAGTTTCCCGCGCTTTGACCTCAGTGTTGCCCTTTTCTGTCAATAAACTACACGCTCTGTACAAACCATAGACAAATTATGTACTTAAAAGGCAAAGGCATGCTTGTTGTTCAGCCTACTTCAATGTAAATATGAAGGAAATAAATAAAAAAAAACTTGTTATATACAAGTATTAATATACTTTAATATTTTTATTATTAGTCGTCTAGTTTGTGCTTGACTTTTGCATTACAGTTCCGTAAAAAATATATGTAATTCAGTACCAACACAAACACATACTAATCGCGAATTGATTTTGGAACTTCCGGCGGCAACCGCCCACCACCGCAAATTGAATTCCGAGTTCGAATTTCGCGCGTCAATAATTAGGTAAAGCTGAGTTTTAACTGCAAAGTTTGTTTTTAAAATATTTGAGCTTTGTGTAAATCCTTTAATTAAAACAAGTATTTAAACGTTTTCTGCATTTCAATTCATTTCATTTGACTGTCGTGGAAAACAATAGAAGAGGTTTCAGAAGTGAGTTAATCGAAATGATCAAAGCTCTTATATTGTTTTGAAAGTTTATTAAGATCTTCCGCCAGTCATAAGAAGGTTCTTTAGCTAACAAAACGGATTCGACTTCTGTATTATTACATATTAAAAAGGTGTGTTGGTACATTTTTTATTTTATGATGTAGTAATTAAGCACTGTAATTTTTATTTTCGTAAGCCTGTTAGTCATGCCTCCACCGATCAATTATTTAATAAGTTTATCGGACTAATCAATCGCAATTGATTGATTGATAAGGGCAACTTCGAACACCGTTATCTATGAACGTAACGAAACATTTTCACTGTCCATTTGCTAAATCAGGAAATTGCGTTCCAGCCAATTTAAATTTTGAATCCTGATTTCTAAGTGATAGATTACGTTAGTTAAGTCCTCGGAGCGACAAAGCGATAAATTACTCAAAATGATCGATCTAAGTTCTCGCTTGCGCCTGAGTGATGGTTATCACGCTTTTATAAGAAGACCAAGTTCTATGGAAAACCATTTATTACCACTAACTTGATTCGTGACTCGATCTCAGTTGTACAAATAATTAATGAGACGTCTCTCTCGAATTTATCTCGCCGACGTCACGAAACGAAACAAATCTCGGTCGGCGTGGCATCGCTACTCCAAACAGTCGTATCAGATAACTTATCATCCAACTGTTGTGCAAACGGGCCCGTGGATCGTCTGTGGGCGAACGTAGAGGCTGTTGCGAGTACGGATCACTGCGAGCCCTAGCATAGTTAGTTATTGTTGCAGCCATTCGAATCAGTGGCGGCGGATCGAGCGAACGTCGGACGACTCGCGTTACTATCGTACGGGTGAATAGCGTGCGTGAAGTCAGTCGACGTGCCATGCCCCGCGCCCCGCTCCCCCGCGCAGGGCGATGGACACCCTCCTCGACAGGTTCAAGCGGGAGCAAGGAGGCCTGCGCCGCTCTCGCTCCGTCCGCGCCTCCCTGCGAATGATCGGCAACCGCTGGCGCTCCACCAAGGAGGAGGACGAACCGGAGGACCTCGAGACCCTCAAACGAAACAGCATCGCCTTCCCGGCGCACTGGAGCGACAAAGATCTCAGCCTGGCCTTCTCCGGAATCGACGGCACGTACAAAGCCAAAACGCCGACAATGGTCAAAAGAAAAGCTGAACCGCCCAAAGTGAGACGGCGGAGCGGCGACGTCGACCTGACGCTCAAACCGCAGCGCCCGCGCAAAGTGGAAAAGACAAAGTTCAGTGATTTGTTTTTGAATAAGAAACAAAAAAGTGCGTCCGCTAAAGAGATAGTGTTGCCGGAAAAAGTGCCGCGTAAGGCAGCTGCGATATTGCATATCCACTCGCCGGACGATAAGGTGAAGAAGCGGTTGCAAAGTTTGGGCAAGTCGGAGTCGGCCAAGTCTATGACTGAGTTGGTGATTCATCGTCGCGCTCGGCGAGGGTCTGAGAGCGACTCTTTCAGTTCCCCCGCCACTACATCGAGGGGTTGTGTGAACGCTGCCTTCGTCTACAGCACTCCGCCAAAGGACCGGAAGCTCCCCATGTCTCCGTCAGCTTTCCTAAGTACGTATAACCACTGACTTCCTAACTTTCACTTCGAACTGGTTCGACGTCACGTTTCAACCCTAGGTGTTAATCAGAGGCCGTCACGATTGCTCTACAATTATCTTCAAGCAATTTATTATGTAAATATAAATTTCCATATAAGTTTTTTCACTGCATGAGCTCCTACGTCATACACTAAACAATGCCATAAGAGTTGACCTCGCATATTATTATGTTATTTAGATTTTATCTTGATACGTTATGAATTGTAGTTTCATTGTGTTCTTCAGTAAACAAACACACTTTATGATTAAATATACTTACATGATCGTAAGATAGATCTCAATAATATACTGAGTCATTTACTTTTGTTTATTAAATGTTTAGAACTATTTAGTTTTGTCTATAATAATACAATTGTCTTTTTCGCGTCACTATGGTTATGTTTACAAATAAAATAAATATATTGATATATTTACAGTTGATACATATTTATAATTAGGGATCGTTATTCCTTATTGGGATACCTTGCCTTTTTAGTTAGAAAGTAAAAAAAGGAAAAATCGTGATTTAAAAATATAAAACAATTCTTAAAACCCAAACTCTTTTATTCTAACTCAAGATGGGGTAAATATTATTTAAGATCACGTTATATAAATTAAAGATTTAAGACCTATTGTAACCGCAGTAGGTAATAAAACAGGTATAAGTAGATACCGAACTAGGCTTTGAATCTTAAATCTTTTCTATAATAATACTATAATTAATATTTGTGAAAATATTAAACTAAAACTTAGCAATGAATTTCCACGGCCTTGAAACCTATACTAGAGATTCTAAGATCTATTTATTAAATTGATTCATAGTTATCTATGTTATATAAAGAATCCTTTACCCATAACTCCGTTCAGATTTTTCCTTATTTATAAAAACAATGCACATTCATCTCATTGAGCTACTTCAAATAAACATGTCAACAATTTATCTCAACTTTCATTTTCTTTGACGCATCTACGAATATTACACATTCTTATACAATTTAACGCTCTACAAATCATTTTTATTATTAAAATATTTTAAATATTATCAAAAATACTTAATGTTATCGCGTGTCACACAAATATAGTAAGTAAGTTAACAAAAACAATATAGATCATTTATTATTGAGATCAGATCACGTTGGTATCAATTATTCACCTCAATGATTATTTGATTTATTATTACAATGTTCATCTCTGTGAAGTGAATTCAGTAATGTATTAGATGTTAATAATATATCCGTTGATTTAATTATTTGCTGTCCAACAAATGAATACAGACATACAAAGCATTAGGGGTTTGCTATGGTTTCAATAAGCCTGACTGTAAATTGCGTTTAGTTAGTGCTCTGTACTAAAAAACTGATAATGAACTACTTCTTCTTTTCTTGGGCTCCCCCCATAGACTTACCGAGTAGCTTTGCCTGTATTGAGTAAGTTCCTGCAACTTTGAGCAAAACTTAATAATTTATTTTCTCTGTCTTACTCCCGTAGTATATTTTATATCACTAACGTAGTACATGTAAGACCTAACAAACTTTTAGCTAGCAGAGGATTATAGGTAAAGGTAGAATAATCATGACAAGAGTGAAACATATTGATTGAACTTACAAAGCACCGATATACTTATTCTAATGTGTTTTAAAGTGCATTGTTTTTATTACGTACTTTTGTAACCTATTTTTTCATAGTTGAGTTATCAAAAAAAGCAATTCCGGCTAATCAGTAATCACTATAAAACACATTGTTTATAAATTAAACACAATGCGTACGACTAATATTATAAACGTGAAAGTTGTGAGTATGGATGGAAGTATGGATTTTTTTTTACTTTATAGTAATATAGGTTGTACATCAGAGTACTTTTTACCGCGGGAAAACTTTTCATTCCCACGGGAAACCGACTTCCACGCGAACGGAGTCGCGGGCGGCCACTAGTTTGTCATAATTATGTATGTAAAGTAGAGTAAGGTATACTTTGCTATAGCTATTTGAATTTATAATTTAGTTATGACTATAGAAATTTGCCTTCCGCTTAAACTAAATACTAATATTATCTATTTTGGTAAAAAAAATAAGATTATGTAAAAAAAATGATTAGAAAAGCCACCCATTTTAAAATCGTATGTGAAGACAGAGAACAATCATATATAAGAATACAGAACATCATATTTTTATGTTTAGTCTATTATAGGTATATCTCATAATGATTAAACTTTTAAAATTTTACTTTTTTACTTATTTTAAATTTTAAAGCACTTTCAATAACTGCACAGAATAACAAATACATTTACACTGTTCTATTCATCATTTGTTTAAGTTACTAATGTCAACAAACTTGTTGCTTTATTAATTTATATAAAGTAGCTGTTACTGTAAACACAGATTGTAAATTATGCTCATTCGTTGCGCATAAATCTAAACGGTTGACCGATTTTTTATATTAAAAGCCGTTAAACTCTTTCTATGGCAAATTGCGAATAATTAAGTAGGAACTAGAAATTATATTCAACTAGTGGCCGCCCGCGACTCCGTTCGCGTGGAGGTCGGTTTCCCGTGGGAATTAGAAGTTTTCCCGCGGTAAAAAGTACCCTTTGTGTTATTCTGTTGTTTAACCTGTATTACTGTAAAGTTTCATCCAAATCCATCCAGTAGTTTTTACGTGAAAGAGTAACAAACATCAATACATCCATACTCACAAACTTTTACGTTTATAATATTAGTAAAATATTTGTTATTAAAAAGGTTTTGCTTTTCATAATTTACAATTCCTTTATTTAAAAGTGCATTTTTGTTGCTTTCCTATCTTTTGTAAATAATTTCTCGGTTAGTTAAGTACTCTTACTTTGTAGGTAAATTCATTTTCCTACATAAGGCAAATACTGTATCAGTTAAGAAAAAATACTTTCTTAATACAATTGATACATTAAAATATTTAATTTTATAATCTAATTTTAAATAATAAGAGATAAACCATTTGTTTTCATAAGGAACTAAGTAAATGCTCTGGCTTAATTATATTGGCCTTGCTGAAACAATTAAGCACCTACACATCTTAGATTTCAAATTGGTATGACTCAAGGTAGCGATAGCAAAAAGGGATTCCTAAATCATATTAAACCTCATTCTTAACATTTACTCATGCTACTCGTAGTAGCATTTAGATTTTAGCTACGATATATTCATGCCCATCTCTACATAGTATAAAACAAAGTCGCTTTCGACAGAGAAATGTATGCTTAAATCTTTAAAACTACGCAACGGATTTTTATGTGTTTTTTTTAATAGATGGAGTGATTTAAGAGGAAGGTTTACATGTATATAACATAGTATAGGAACATATGTTTTACTGCGAATTTAACGCGTGCGAAGCCGCGCGGGTAAAAGCTAGTTGTTATATTATAATCTGATGCATATTTTTTGCGGTAATTTCTAATATATCAAGTTTTGAGATAAATTTCTACTACTTCATTTACTTTAAATCACTTTACAATCATAACATTTGACCGTAGATTAGAAGACCAAAATCCAGTCATCCCTATTTCATACCTTATTTATTGAATCAATAAAGGTACATCTATAATCGACGCACGTAACATCAAAATCGCCGTCTCATATAATTCGTACCTTGTCTGAAATATCTCGCAATCGAATTATTTAAGTGTCCATTAGAACAAGGGTCGAGAATCAGGTTCCGCGTAATAATTGATATTACGATCACTCGATTTGACACGTTCATTTTAAATAAATTTCATTTAACATGGAAGAGATTATAAATATTTGAAATTGGAGAAGCAAGCAAATTTTAAATTGTTGTTGATATTTTGACGTTTGTAATTGGAAATCGCTATTTAATTAACGGTTATAATGTCAAAAGTAACCATCAACAAAAGTTTGTCTTATCAATAAATAAATGGTAGAGTCTAGCTGTAGACACTGTCTGCAGCGATTACTGGGCTGACTCGACCGGTGAAATACCACCGTCGCACAGAAAACCGACGTGAAGTAGGGACGATGTTCCTGCGTTTCGTTCGGTGAGTGCGGTATCCGGTGCCCAATTTTGTCAAAGGCTCAGCAACACACCCCCAACACCCACAGTTTTGCGGGTAGTCATGGGCGGCGGTGATCACTTACCATCAGGTAACCCGAATGCTCGTTTGCTCCCTATATCATAAAAAAATATCTTGTAATTACTAGCGAGAAAGATTTGCGTTTGATTTTTTATAAAATCGAAAGAAAAAACAATGTATTGCCAACAGACCAATAAAAATAAACAAATTTCCTGCGGATCACTACGAAAATTGCTGTCATAATCATTATTCAGCAAACCAGCCTAAACCAGTTAACAACGTGTCAGTAACTATTACGATTGATTACCAGGGTGTTGCCAGCATTTTTTCCCCACATTTCTCGTAATGCTTAAAACAGTTACCGCACCTTACTTAATAATTATGTTCAGTTCTAACTGAACCGGAGTGCTCTATGCATCAGTAGTTCCTCATGAAATTATAATGAGATAGCTACCAACACCTCGCAGATACTTATATGGTAAGTTATACAAGAAAAACAAAATTGATTTGGTAATGCTGGATTTCGATAATCAGTGAGGTTATGTTAGAGTAATTGTTTTAAGTGTTGCATTTATTGTAACAAAATCGATTTTAAAGACATGTGTAGTTTGTTTAGTTTGCATATATTGTGTAAAGGTTAGGATACATGCAAAATTATATACATTCCAGTTTTCCGCCCTGCGGTTTAAACCGCAGTAAAATTGATTTTCCCGTAGGAATTTCTAATTTATATCATAAAAGAAACTCCTGTACCAAATTTCGTGGCCCTTACTTTAATACGTAGTTTACACTCAGCGACGATGAATCAGTAAGTCAGTCAGTAACTTGTTATTGTAAAAGTAAAGATTAGGGTAGAGTGACTAAATTATTATTTTTTATTTTCTAAGAATGAATTCCAAGGTACTGCACACTTTAAACGTAAAGTCTATCCATTACGCTTAAAGACTGAAGTTATCTCCTTAATATATAATTTTTATAATGGCACTTTAAAAGAGTAGGTACGATCGATTCAATCATTAATCAATCGAAATTATAAACGTAATCAAACTATCCACGTTGTCAGTCGGACTTATTACTGAAAGAATAATAAATCAATCAAACTAAAAGCCACAATTAACAAGCAATTATCACGGGTCACGATATAGCTGTTTTAATTTAATATTTTCCGTATTTGCAGTCGGAAATATCCGAAATAAAAGATTATAAGTCACGAGTCATTGAGGAATTTTCATGTATTCCGCGTTTCGAAAGACAGGGCAATTATTTAATTTCGTAGTTTTCGTTACACGCATAAAATTGTTTGATAATTTAAGACTATAAGTTAGTTTACTGTTGAATAAAAAATAATGTTAGTATTTTTATTATAGCCATCTTATTTCCCATACTTAAGTACTTGATGGAAGCAAAAAAGAGTCAAACAATAATCTTATAATTATTATATTTTCTTTCAAAGTAAGTGCATTAACTCTTAAGTAAAGTTAATCTCAATTATAATTATAATCTTCTGTAAGTAATACCCGTTCGTGATGACTTTTACTTTCAGCAACAATTAAGATAAAGCCATCATGTAAACATAGAGTAGGTAAAAAAAGGAAAATTTTAAAACGCCATTACATACAACGTTGATGAGCGACGTCTTTTCTATAGATCATTCCCACGATCTAAAGAGAAATGCTTCATTTTCTACCCAGAAAGGTAATTTTATGATAAATCTTAGATGCTTACTTACTAATTCTACTTACTGCATTTCTAAACCTTTGCCCTTTGCTGCGCGGGAAAAAAAGAAATTATGATTGATCAATCACTTTCGGACCATTTTTTAAGTAAAGTGTACGATTGTGCATGTTTGACAGGTTATCAACGCCTTTTCGTGTATGATTAATAAATAGTTTTGAAATCTGTGTCTGTAGATAAAATACAACATGTCTTATTATTCACCGATGCAAACGCTGTCTTAAGTGCGGCTACTTACTTTTGGTATCAAATATTGATTGCGCAAGTTTGTCATCAGTAGATAGTATTTTTAGTTTTCCAAATCAAATATTTTGCTTTCTTTTTTATTGATCCTTAAAATTTCAGTTTAACAAAAGTGCTCGGTTACGAATCTACTATCAATTTTTTTTGGTAGGTTGCGAGATATTGTAGACTATAAAAGTACTCGAACAAAACGCAAACATACATCAAATTTAACCGTTAACAAGTTAAGTGTCTATTCCAATACAATTACGGCTTAATTTTTTGTTTGTAGTTAAGAAATAATATTGGTTTTGAAACACTAAACATTACAATTTTTTGGAATCAAAACTTTTATAATATTTTCATAATTTTTCAAATCCTGTAATAATGCAATTTTAAATATATAAATATATATAATATATAACAATTTTTATCGTTCTTCAATAGTAATAGGTGCGGCTTTAGCAACAGAACCCTTTTTCGCACTCGACTCTTCATTTTTTTGTCACGCTTTCATATCTCACTATCATCTGTAAAGACTTCGTTAGATTGATATTATCTTACATGTAAACTTATCTTGACAACACTTTCCGAAATCACTCCAAACGACGCCATAAAATTTTAATGGTTTCGTTAGATAACTATGTAAGTAGGTAATATAATACGCGTAATTATTACTACCAAGTTATATAATGTCCAAATTTACAATGGCAATTGTGTGAGAAAGTTCGGACAATGTATATCTACTGGGATTACGAAATTTAATGATTTTTGGAGCCTCAAGCATTGACCTTTTCGACTAACTGTTGATTAACTTGTTAGCAATTCAAAGACAATTATCGAATTTCTTTTCGAAATTCACTTTTACTTTGACACGAGGCAACGCGAATCTATTTGAACGTCAGTCTTTTCAGAACTGAAATAACTTCTTCAATGTTTTATTAGAGTTTGGAAACTCAAAATTGGAAAATTTCTATTGACTTTTCAAGAGCGTAGTTAACTTCGCTATTAGTTGGTGTCAGCATTTTCACACTCTCTTGTAGATGTTAGATAATCCGAGCACATGTACGAAAAGATCGAGATAGTCCACACAATGCTTCAACGGCCAAAACCGTGCGACCACCTCCGTTAGTAGCAGCTATGATACTGCAATGGAGTGACATGCTAGACTTCTTGTCATGTGGTCAGTTCTATTTTCAAAATTTTGTTGCTTTTAATTTGTGAGCGGCCAGAACGCGCATTTAGTTTTCGTTTTTTTTTTTTCAATACAGAGTTGAGTGTTGCCTGTGACAGTGATTGAGTGCTCATAATTAAAGACTTTAGTGCATTTTAATAAATTGAGTGACTATTTATAGCAAACAAGTTTATCTACGTGTATCGGGATATATTAATGAATGGTTCCGACAAATTGGTTAACACAGTTAAATGTTCGGAGTGGACTTTCCTATTGTGTGGTAACTGAATATAAGTTGAACCGTACATTACTGTTGCTTTTAACGTTTTTATTGTTACTGACACAGAGTTGAGTAACTTCGGGCCACGCGATGCAACCACGCACGGTACTTCAGTCACGATTGATTGACTGATAAATTGATTGAATGTCAAACAATGTCAATTAAAAACGATGGGAAAATATCACTCACTTGTTTGGGCATCCATTTTGTGACATGCGGTTTGTTTTCCATATTAATTAAATATTTGCAGTTTTGAACATTATAATATTATCATACTTATTGTTACTTATTACTCATTTCCTTACATGTCCTTTAGAAACCCGTGACCTAATGTAAGTAGTTATATAGTAAATTTCAATTTAACCGTATTTTTTCCGAAAATCGTTCGTTTTATTCGAATTTTCCCCAAATGTTTGCGTAATGACAAATTCAAAGAGTCTTAATTACGTCTATTGAATGTACGCACCTCGTTAATGAGTAATTATTACATAATTACATTAAAATGCTGTAATACGAACTCCACTTTCTACGACTGAATAGTTCCAAGTGTTTCAACTGATCAATACATCAATTTTAAGAACAACTTCTAGGCATGTTAGAACTGTTACTTAGTACCTAAGTAAGTAGATAACTACTAAGAAATATGTTAATAAGAAAATAGAAAGCAGATACTTTAAACTTGTTAAAAATCAAACAAAACATCTACTTATCGTATCATAAATAAGATGTTTACTCATTCTTAATTTGAAATCATTGCATTTGATCGATTGATTTACATCGCCTTCAGAATCTTGACAGATTATACAAAAATAACACACTTTATTTTGATTAACCTTTCCCGTTAAATTCCTACATAATCCAACAATTTATTACTTTATAATGAACATAATTCTGAAATACCTTTTAAATAAGTGTTGCCATATAAAATAAATCTAAACTGCATCGTCTAGGTCGTAAATCAGGCTTGTGAGTTTATTGATCATTAAGGTTATTCCTTTAACCTAAGTTGTATTGCTACTTTTAGACAGTTTAATGTATAAAATATAAATATATCATTATTTATAAATTTTATTTTACACTTGTGAAAATAATAAGCAAACCTACATGCGAATCCTTGAATGGTAGTCCGGAGGCAATAAAATATCATAATTGGTAGCATTTATAGAGCAAGTAATTTTTCCTACCTACACTATAACTCTCTTGGATATTATCTAACTAAAGAGAAGGTCAGAAGCCACCAACACATTTAAGTAATCATTTATATCAAGTACGGAATCTTATATTTGAATATTGTCACATCTAAATGGGGAAGGAAGGTATCAACAACAACTCAACTGTCCAACAAAAAAAAACACCTTCCCGCACAAACCCGGGGCTGCCAGTAACACCACCGCATTTTCCTTTCTTTTTTCTTATTTTCGTTTGGTCTATCTAGAGCTGCAGTATGGCGCCCTGCTCGAGGGGTGCGGGGGGGAGCTCCCCTCGCTCAGCGCATGCGCGCCGCTGCCCCCCGTCGACAAGGCGACGCGGCGTCTGCAGAAAGATGTGCGGGCGCAGCAAGACAAAATCGCACAAGTTAACATACACCTGCATGGTAGACCTTTTTATTTCTTTTGGTTACACTTTTGTTATTTTTTAATTTGGTATTGGTTTCTTTTTTTGGGTTCATTGAACGTTAGGGCAAATGTCTGGTGTGGGTGCGAAGTTTTGCCCATTTATATTCCTAAGAAAAAATGAGTCGCAAGATTTCAAATGTATGCTGTTTATACAGTTTATTTAAATATGTGAATCATATTTGACTCCCCAACAATCTACATCCATTCCAAGCTCCGATTCTTCAATCAAACACTATATTTTTAATGTATTTATACATATTTGTTGCAGCGTTATTCGCGGCCGTCGAACATGGGTATCTCGACAAGGCGCGGAACATTCTGGAGTCTACAGACGTCGATGTCAACAGGTAATACTAAAATACACTTCCTTGCCAAATATAATTCTTCTCAGGTTTATATTGCCATAAACATTGATGAGAAGGAAGCTAAGACTGCCAAAATGTTTTATTGCGAAATCAAGCGTGAGCTCTTAAAAAAAAAAGAATCGATTAAAAAAGTTGCAGATGGGAAACTTAGCGAAAAATAAAATTAAAACGGCCAAATATGAAAACATCTATCTATGTCAGCCGTACAGAATCTAGGATAATTATATTTTTTTTTCAATTAAATTACAGAGCAGGTCCACGGGAAGTAGTAATTGTTTTTAATTTTCTTGCAGATTTATTATAGGTACGATATGTATAAAACTTTTATGACTATATCTTTTGATTACGTGAACATAGGCGAATGTTTTTACAGCATCAGGCTATTACAGGCTTTTATTTTAGTTTTTTTTTTCAAGTTATAGGTATTGAAATTAAATACATAATTATCGTGTACTACTTAAAACCAATTAATTTTCTTATTTAGCGTGCAGTATCGCTATCCGTTGCCATTACAGCCATTTTCAACTATCGATTCCAAATGCAATCACATTTGAATTTAATTGTTAATTACTTACATGATTAGACAAAACTCCGTGTTTAGCGGATATCTAAGACCGCAAATTGCTTTGGCCTCAGAGTGTTGGCGTTTTAAAAATGTCGGTAGCTCCTGCCGTGACCTTATATTGTCGTATGCACTTATTTAGTATGGGAATCGTGAGTCGATAGCGTGACTGGTAGGTATTTGGAAACAATAAGTTCCGATGTTTTGTGTGCTTACGTGTTTCTTTAACGAGGTCGGGCTATTATAAACTCTTCAATGCGTTTCGTATCTTTTTTGAATTGCAGGAATACCGGCACGTGATTTGAAATATTACTCTTTTAATAGTTTACGTATAGGGACTTACTCAAAGTAGTCTATTCCTTAGATTTTGTAAACTGCCTTACGGTCTTTGACGAGGTTTTTGTGTTTAAACTTATTCAACCTTTCACATGTCTATTCATCTTATAATATGTAATTTGAATTTTTTTTAAGGCAGCGTAATTCCTGAAGACCTTTGCCTTTTCGATTCTTGAAAAGATAATCAATTGTTTCTGCATTATTTATTTATCTATGTTATTCATGTGTTTTTGCAGTCTCAACGGCGATGGTTTGTCACCGCTGGACGTCGCCGTTCTATCCAATAACAGACAACTTATTCGGATGCTTATGGAATTCGGGGCCAAAGAAGGCACACAGTGTAAGTACAGCTTTATATTTCTTTTTCATAGAATAAATGAGTACAGAAAGAGACGATAACATTACAGTAAAAGACGGGCGATGTCTTAATAACTTTTTGTTGGATTTGTCTAGTTTGTTGGTTTTACTTACGGTAATTAATGGCAGTTACCATTATATTGTTAAAGAATATACTTCAATAATGCTTAAATATGACTTATTAAACCATTCAGTAATTTTGGGGACGAACCCAAATAACCATTAACCGCTTAGGAAAAATAGTATGAAGACAAATTAGAAGAAACACGTTGAATTATTAATAATAATAATATTAATAAAAAAAATAACATTAGAAGCTTATATTAAAAGAAAGATTTACTAATTTACTCTTAAACATAAAACGTTTGGAATAAGATTTTGCACACAACTAAGCTATTTTTGTTTTGCTAAAAGCGAAGTGTATAGTGACTAAAAAGTCGGTCCTAAATATCAAGTTATCAAAAACATCAAACTCTAGTTACCCTCTCATAAGAACCTTTGTATTATAAAACCCTATTCAAAATTACCTCATTTACAATTAGGCACTTAACTGCTATATAAAAGCTGATACTTTAAGCAGGTACCTACTGGGTTAACCTGAAGTACACCATTCTCAAAACCTTTTACATTAAAAAAATCGGATAGGGCTGTATCGCGTGACGTCACACTTGTAAAAAGGTGGCAATAAATCAGCCCCCCAAGTCAAGTGGCAGTAGAAATTTTCGATAGCTAGTCAATAGAATTTAAATGTATGAAACTGTCAAATTGCAAGCTTGTCAAAAGTGACAGTTTCATACATTTAAATTCTATTCACTCGCTATCGCAAGTTTTTACTGCTACTTGACTTGGGGGGCAAACGTGTCGATTCTTACCTCGCCCCCCGCAAACTATCACAGTTTCTTGTTAGAACAAAAAATGCCGATTTCCTAGAAAGATAGTCTAAGAGGTTATGGTACGATTGTCAAACGGTACGTCAGTCGACATTAAAATGGGAGATATAATATCTTAGATGATAACTATGAGATAAACAGGCTTGAGTTAGTCAATTGATTTTATTTAACAATCATTTACAAGCTAAGAAAAGGGCAGCAGTTGACAATGAGGAACAAAACTTTTAAATTTAATTATTTCTTCAAAGTATTTGTACTGTGCGTTTTTTTTAATAATTCATCAAGCAAAGAAATAGTTATTAACTTTAAATAACACTAGAGGCCGCTCGCAACTCCGTTCGCGTAAAAGTCGGTTTCCCGTGGGAATGCGAAGTTTTCCCGCGGTAAAAAGTTCCCTTTATTCTTTCATACATATATTTTTGGTTTCTAGAACCGTTTTCGCAGCGCACGCACGAACGGAAGAACTCAAGGATGAATAATTGTCCCCGTTTTTTCCCCATTTTCCATTATTTCTTCGCTCCTAATAGTTGCAGCGTAATGTTATATTTTAAATTCGAACCAGTAGTTCCTGAGATTAGCGCGTTCAAACAAACAAACAAACAAACAAACTCTTCAGCTTTATAATATAAGTATAGATAAGCACAAATTTAAAACTTTTAAAACTATTTTTTATTAAATTTGTTTCTGATTTTCTAAACAAATAAACTGGGTTTTTTCCTATCCCACTTATACACAAAATAGATAAGTGGTATTATTAATCCAAATTATAGATTATTGTCCCCCATGAAGCTATCTATTACCTACTTTTTATCATTGTTGTAGTCTTTATCTACCCACTTGTTGATAATGTGCCAAATACGATCACCTAAATTTTCACTCTGTAACTAGGATTCAGTTTATTTTCGTTATTTTTTTTTAATCTTTGATTTTGTGTATTTTTTATAAAGTACGGTTTATATTCCTAATTGAGAAATAATTGGTACTGCCACTAAGCCAAATAAACATTTGAATTCTGTTAAGTCGCATTTTAATCTTCCTTCTACTCCTTTCTCCTCTCCTTTGGCACCTCATTACATATGTTACTACATTTTCTTTATATCTGTATTAACTCGAATCGAAGAGCTTAACGTTTCATGCAAGAAAACTTCAATCCGAATTTTGAAGTGCTAAATTAAGCGCGTTTAAATCTTTTCTGAATCTGGCTACACTAACTTCTTGGAAAATTCAAATTAAATCAACACACGTCTCAAAAATGTATTCAGTTTCCTAATGACACTGATTCTGCTCAAAAGAAATATTTACGTATATCTTGTCAAACGATCAACATATAAATCACAAAGATTTCATCTAGGTTGATCACATCTTAAATACTTTTAAATCACAACCTTAATACGTATACATAACTAAATGCTTAACAAAATCGTTAAATAAACGTTTTTGAACAACCTTTAGCCCTTTAGAAACCAAAGGGTAAAATGTTATATTCTATCTAATACATATTCTATTTAATCAGAATAAAAATACAGGGTGTTTGGAGGGCGAGTAGCCAAATGAAAATGGTGGATAGGTGAGGCTATTAGCTTACATCGACTTATTAAATTGCATTTAGATTCAAGTTTTAGAATTTATTTGACTTTTAAGATTTTCCTAAGTAAATTCCAGATTTTTTTATTCTAATTCAATTTTTTTTTATTTAACATTTTTTTTTAAATTTACATAAGTCTTTACCAGGCGTCTTTTAGGACTAACTTACTATTTTTGTTGGGATTTCTAATTATTAATGTTACGTGTAACATATCTTTATAAAGTGTATTGACTGAAGAAGTTTTTAAAAGCAAATGTAATTTCCAAACTCTTATTTTTCATTTTTTTTCATCGCAAGTTGACATAACATTTTTTCCCACTAGTTCAACGAAGTTTATGAACCCACTATAACATTTTAAGAAATTATAAGTTTAAATTTATGATTGCATCTGCATTAGACAGTATTGGGCTTTAAATTAAAATTATTTTCGATTGGTCCCGACAATAAATAAAAAAAAATGGACTTTGAATGAAAAAATCGGGGATTTTCTTAGGAAAATCTTGAAAATCAAATAAATTCTAAAACTTGATCCAAAATGCAATTTAATAGTGGAAGTAAATAGCCTATATAATAAATAGGTGAGTAGTTAAATGAAAATGGTGTTTCATTTAACTACTCACCCTCCAAACACCCTGTATACACTTACAAAAAGCTAAAATATGACGACTCGTAAACAAACCCACAAAGAAATCCTCTCCAGAACTCAGACTTAAAAACTTGAATCTGACCTTTGTGTAATACAGTTTCGTGTAATATAATACAAAATATGAGCTCGCTTTTTAACTCTTCATCTTAGTCGGTCCTCGCGGGAAATAAACCAGTTGAAACTTGGATATAAAATTACGAAATTCTTTAGCATTTCAAAAGATGTGCACTTGCTAGAAAAATCTTATCGTCGTTTTGACATTTTAAAAGAGGTTCCATTTGTTGAGTTTTGAATGTAGAATGTTGTGTAAATATTTGTATTGAAGTAGTTTGTGTATGTGACGGGAATGAATTCATTTTTATTTATCGACTCTTTCTTATAGGTTTCTACACACTCGGGGGATAAATCGCTTTTCTATTAAATGACAAAACTATATAAAGACCATCAATACTATTTAATTACAGTTAAAATCAATTAAAAACTCACTAGATCGTATAATGTTTTTCTTAGCGTTGAAAGCGATAAGATTTTGGTTTGAAAAAAATATTTCGCTTAGGAAAAGCATTTGGAGAAATCATGCACCGATTGCGCTTTGATATGAATCTTCACTCTTTCATTGAAATTATATCACATCAGACCAAAAATATGTGAACTGACTTTTTGTTTTAAGTGTATGAAGTCACAAGTTTGCCTTAACTCCCGCTTCAGCTGCACTTTAACTTTGTAGTCGGTTTAAAGTTCTCTGAAGTTAGTGGCTTCAGCCGGGACGTCTCAGAAATCTCATCTAACATCCAACCATTTCATAAGGAATATAAATAACTAGTGGCCGCCCGCGACTCCGTTCGCGTGGAAGTCGGTTTTCCGTGGGAAATGCGAAGTTTTCCCGGGGTAAAAAGTTACCTATGTGTTATTCTGATGTAGGTATAACCTATACTGTAAAGTTTCATCCCAATCCGTTCAGTAGTTTTAACGTGTAAGAGTAACAAACATCCATCCATACATCCATACAAACTTTCACGTTGTTAACATTAGTAGGATAGGAACAGTTTTCCTCAATCATCAATTTACTAGTTTATAATATTAGTAGGATAGGACCAGTTTTCCTCAATCCTCAATTTACTAATCCTGCTTACAGTCAAGACCCCCGATGCCCTGGGCGCCCACCTGCGGCGGCTGGCGCGAGAGGCGGAGGCCCAACTGCATGAGATGCTGGGCTGCACCGCCGACAAAACCTGCCGAGATGATAACTGCACCAGGTATGATACACAAGTATTCTGATACATTAGTTAGGTCTGGAGTATGATATCAAGGAGCCGACCGCTTTAGGGCAGTAAAATAGTAATCTTTTTTTTTGTTTTTTGGCGTCTACCCGGAGGTAATCTTGCCAATGTCACGTCTAAGAAGAAACACAGAGATTATTGAGAACTAAATGACCGGTGGGAATGTAGTTAAATAAGTATGAGAGGAATGAAACAATTAAGAAGTATTAAGTATAGTAATATCTTTAATTTGGCATTATATTTTTTATTTTTTTTTTATATGAGAAGCTAGCAAACGAGCATGCGGGTCACCTGATGGTAATTGATCACCGCCGCCCATGACTACCCGCAACACTGTGGGTGTTGGGGGTGTGTTGCTGAGCCTTTAAGAAAATTGGGCACCGAAATCGTTGTCAAACCAAAATCTGCTATGTGCACTTTTTGAGATTTCTACTTTTTAACCGTTGTGTAGGTATAGTTCACTGCCCTACGAGTATCTATACTAATATTATAAAGCTGAAGAGTTTGTTTGTTTGTTTGTTTGAACGCGCTTATCTCAGGAACTACTGATTCGAATTTAAAAAAAATGTGTTGAATAGACCATTTATCGAGGCAGGCTTTAGGCTATATAACATCACGCTGCAACTATTAGGAGCGAAGAAATAATGGAAAATGTGAAAAAAACGGGGAAAATTATTCATCCTTGAGCGCTGCGAAAACGGTTCTAGATACCAAAAATATATGTATGAAAGAATTAAGGGAACTTTTTACCGCGGGAAAACTTCACATTCCCACGGGAAACCGACTTCTACGCGAACGGAGTCGCAAGCGGCCACTAGTCTACCGTATAAAAAAACTGCTAAGTGCTTATGAGCACTGTACGACGATCTACGGCCTCTAATTAAAATATGTTATGTGCAGTAAAACTCATCAAAATAATAAATAAACTATTAAATACCCATTGTTAAAAAACCAATAAGTTTATGTATGATACATATGTCTTTCATTTAATATAATTCTTAAAATACACCTTCATATAAAATTTTACAGAAGACCACATAGCAGATTTTGCACATAGCAGATTTTGGTTTGACAACAACTAGTATTATGACGTATGATGCCGCATAAGTTAAGTACAGGCCTTATCGGATGGTGAGGAGGGTTGAGCCGTTAACGCGATAAAGAGCTACATAATTAAGAGAAGACTAAATTAGTGATACACCAACCAGTTGGCGTCGAGCCGGAACCTTCGGTATAGTAGCCTAGCTCATTGACCCATCAACAGCTATCAACGGTACTGCTGAGTAATACGAGCACTAGCTAAATCGTCAGCCAGAATTTTATCATGAAATCGTTGGGTTTTGTCTGGGCTTTATTTCATAAGCTGCTTTAAAAGCCTGACATGTATAATTACCTAAGTAGATAAAGATACTTTTTAATTTTCAAAAAAAAATCTTTCACTATTCGGTAGCTACATTATCCACGAGTAACATAGGCTAATAATATATTTTATTTTGGAAAAAATAGGGTTCCGTAAGATATTGGCACGGGAAAAACCATTTAGTTGCGGGTGGAAACCTCAGGGCGGAAAGCTACACTTGTTCACCCAAACCTCTTACACTTGCCTTTCATCAGATCGTCAGCCAGCAACCAGGCGGGCACCACGGGCTGCGCGGGCGGCGCCGGCGCCGAGCGGGACAAGCAGGCGCAGGCCGCGGAGCGCAGGCTCCGGACCTTGAAGTACGTACCTACTATAAAATAAATAATAGCCTATATACTGGGTGTAAAAGAACTGCTTCCGAAAACAAAAACAGGGCATTGCTGGAGGGGTACTGGTTACGTTTTGAGCAAAAAAATTTTTTTTTATCATTTGAATTTTTTTATTTTTTTTCTTAATGGAGAATGTTACTAGGTATGCCAAATCGCTTGAAATTTTGTCTCAGTAAAGCCTGTATGCATACAAATACACTAGTTTTTGTTGTAATCAAAAATACCCAGTAGTTTTGATTTTATAGGCATTCAAAGTTTCGAAAAATATCGAGTCCCGCTAACAGTCACGTGACCGCTTGTGACGTCTTACCACAACGCGCCAGCGGTGGCGCATATAGCTGGCGCAGTATTTTATTTTATTTTTTTATTTATTTAACATTTAATGTATAATTTTTTTGTGTTTTCGGTCGCGTATTAGTAAATATAAATATTATTCGTTATTATACGTTAATAGTAAATATTTTGATTTTGTTGCCGCCGAAATGTTTGATATGTTCTAAACTGTTTTATCAAAACAAAATAACCAATATAATAAAAATACTAATGGAAGAATGCAAGTCCAATAGTAGAAGTATGTACCTACCTACCTACCTATAATTATTTTTTTACGTTAAAGTCAACAAATCATGTATCATAGTTTTGTAGCTATAGGTAGGTACGTCCTTCTAATATTATAAATGTGAAAGTTTTTGAGTATGGATGTATGAATGTTTGTTACTCTTACACGTAAAAACTACTGCCCCCCAAGTCAAGTGGCAAGTGATATTTGCGATAGCGAGTGAATAGAAAAAATATATATAATGTGAATAAGCAAGCTTGTCAAAAATTTATTCTATTCACTTGCTATCGCAAATATCACTTGCCACTTGACTTGGGGGGCTGGACGGATTTGGATGAAACTTTGCAGTAGGTTACACATCAGAATGACACATAGGGTACTTTTTACCGCGGGAAAACTTCTCATTCCCACGGAAACCGACTTCTATGCGAACGGAGTCGCGGGCGGCCACTAGTATGTATACAAAGATACCGCTCTTCTTAGTAAATTTAAATAAATACATACATTGATTTAGTACTAACTAGCTTTAGTTAGCAGCTTCGCCCGCGTTTCCCTCGGGAACTGTACATTTTCCCAGGATTAAAAGAAGCCTATGGATTATTTCAGTCTTCGTCCAGATCAGTTCAGTACTTTTTGTGTGAAAGATAACAAACACAAACACAATCTTCCGCGTTTATACTAGGAAGTTGGATAGGTACCTATGATTTAGATGTAGTTAAACGTTACAGATGCACTTTACCTTTACTATTTTATTTAAGTAATTTAATTTATTTTTTATTGCAAATGTAGATGATATGAACTAAACCTCTTTTATTTATTTGTATTTTTACTAACAAATTGTTTAATGGTATTGTTTATGTTCAAGTTAAAAGATTTGGTGATGTATGTATGTATCCTTTGGAACTGTAAAAAACAACTTTTTCGGCGAATTGATAGTTGTATTTTTACATTTAGGCACAACACATGATTTCCTAGTAGTTGGATTAGTCATTTTTAAAAGTATTTAGGTTTAATTTAGACGACAAGTGCGCGCGACCGCGAGCGTACTGAGTGAGCCAGACCGAGCCAGTTATGGTGTGACGTCACACCGCCACCGGCAGCCCGCGTCGTGCGGTAGCAACTTATTTTACTTATAAATCGGAAACTAATTGACGCATCGAAATAATTCTTTCACCAGTATTTTTTATATTTGACAGAGAATACGAAGAGATAATAATTAAAATTTGTTAACATTCTCCATTGGTCAAAATTTCATAAATTCTATCTAATTTTGCGATGATTTCAAATTAAATAGTGTTTTTTTAATTTGCAATGTGAAAAATCGCACCTGAAACAATAGTTGATGTGTGAGCGATGATTTCAACCGGCGAATATCACTTTTCAATCATTAATAACTTTTTTAAATTGAGTTTTCTGGGTATGCTGTTAGTGAATTTAGTTACTAGGTATTTAGGCTCAAGAATACATGGTTTCAGGCTTCGGAAGTGGTCTTTTTACACCCGTTATGTCCCATAGTTGAGCACAGGCTTCCTACTCGGATAGCGAGAGGGTTTGAGCGGTAATTCACCACGCTGGCTCGGTGCGGGTTGGTGGATCACATGATGGATAATCACCCAGCCATGTGGGTTTCCTCACGATGTTTTCCCTGCCTCCCTCAAGTACTGTAAGAAAACAATAGATTGGCCTTTAGATTAAATATCTCTTTAATAAAATATGAATTACTTAGTAGAAAATACAACATGTAGCCGCCATTAGATTCAATCCAAATCCGCGCCCACTGACAGTGACGCCAACCAGTGATGTCCCTCGAATGCTAGGGATGTCCAGTTACCGATTACTTTTGTTTTACAGCTAACAGTATGGAACTGAGATAAAGAGGAGAGGTGTATTTTGTTTGAATGATCTCAATGGTCTGTAAGCCCATGTTTGGGAAGAGATATGGATAATTTTGATTGACAATTTAACGAAACAAGCCAACATTTTATAATTTACCTAACTAATGTGGATCCATGTACAAAATACCGTACCTGAGTCAGGTCATTCTCATGGAAAAACTAGTTTTAAGTCTGGGTTGTCAATCCAACTTTTGTTAATAATTTCAGTGCACCCTTACGATTTCCGAAAATAACATTACGAATACTCAACTTTATGGCATTTATTGTGATTGGAAACATTTGAATATTGCATAAATCGTCTGGAGGTTTTTTCTTGCATTCATCATTCTTTGTCAGTTTTTTTTATCGCAAATGAATACCGAGGCAATTACTCTTCTTAATCAATTTGAATCGTTATTTGTTTATTAGCACGGATGTCGATATTCCTAACTCCCATATCTTCCTCCAGACGTCTGGTGTCCGGCTGGCAGGCGTCCCGCGCGCCGCCCGCGCCCCCCGCGCCCGCGCTGGAGGTGTGCGGCTCCCACGCCGTCACTGTCACTCTGAGAGACCATACACTGGCCATGAAGGATGCGCCAGCACTTACCAAGTATAGAGGTGAGGGTTGATATCACTGTAGTTGAGAACTAGGGGTAGTGTATTCCAACTTTAAATGATATAGATTTGAGTTTTTTGGTCTACCTGAGCAGATGCAGCAGAGGGATTTCTGTTTATATTTTAGCCTTCTTATTGTTGCATCTGTAACGCCGGTCTTTTGATCGGAAGGTTTCGAGTTCGATTCCCAGATCAAACTTATTTAGAGAATTGGCTTTTTGGTCTAGCGAGGACCTTATCAAGTTCTCAAGTCCATTGTGTAGTACCCGTAACACACGCTTACACTTAGTTTAGGGCCCCTTGATGTAGCGGTAGCTTGGAAGTTCACTATTAATTTATTCCACTTAACTTCCAAAAATAACGTAGTTTCTAGCTTTTTCCACAACTCACGAACCCTCACGTATTCCCCATCCAGTGGAGTGGTCGTCCCGCGCGGATTTCTCCAACATGTGCGGCAGTTCCGAAGTCGCGGCGTCTAGCTCTTGTAACGGAACGCGCGTTGTTGCGGGGGGACTAACGCGCGGTAGACGCTACTTCTTCCGGGCGGCCGCGGGGAACCTGCGGGGCTGGGGGGGGTACAGCGTGTCGGTGCCGAGGAGTGTGGTGCCGAGTAGTAAGTGTGAAGTGTTGGCCTGTACTTTGGCTCAATGTAGATCTTTTATAATGTATCTGATTCTATCCTCAACGAATAACAATAATACTACAGCTTATACTCACTGAAAATCAACACCTTATATTATTAAGTCAGTAATTTGTTCTATAAGTACACATTATTCTTCTTACTTCTTCCATTTAAGTACAACCAACGAAATATTAACGACAAGGCGAACTCTGAGGTGCAGCGGTATATATACCGGACTGCTAATGGTCCCGGGTTCGATCCCCGGGTCGGGCCAATTTCGTCAAAATGGTTTTTAGAAATTGGCTCGTGTCTGGGTGTAACTAGGTTCTCCCCTAGTCCATTGTGTGGTACCCTATAGTACAAGCTTTACTTAGTTTAGGACCACACAGTGTGTCAGTCTGGAGATTTATTATTTACTAGTGGCCGCCCGTGACTCCATTCGCGTGGAAGTCGGTTTCCCGTGGGAATGAGAAGTTTTCCCGCGGTAAAAAGTACCCTATGTGTTATTCTGATGTATAACCTATATTACTGCAAAGTTTCATTCAAATCCATCCAATAGATTTTACGTGAAAGAGTAACAAACATCCATACATCCTCACATACTCACAAACTTTCACGTTTATAATATTAGTAGGATTAAGCTACCTATTCCTTCTTTCCTTCTAATAGTCACTTATTTTATAGATATTCTTACTTCCCCCCCCCCCCAGGCTGGCGCGACGTGTCGGGGCGCCCCCCGCGCGCGGCGGCGTCCCCCGCGCTGGACTCGCTCGCGGCGGCCGCGGCCTCCTCCCGCCAGCGCCCGCCGCCGCCGCCGCCGCGCGCCAGCAAGAAGAAGACCACCATCCGCCAGCTGTTCACCGCCGCCAGCAAGTTCCAGAAGAACCTGAGGAGGTAGCTATGTGTGTAGATATTAAACTCATCTGATGCTGCTAGCGGCCACCACCCGCCAGCGCCGCCAAGAAGAAGACCACCATCCGCCAGCTGTTCACCGCCGCCAGCAAGTTCCAGAAGAACCTGAGGAGGTAGCTATGTGTGTAGATATTAAACTCATCTGATGCTGCTAGCGGCCACCACCCGCCAGCGCCGCCAAGAAGAAGACCACCATCCGCCAGCTGTTCACCGCCGCCAGCAAGTTCCAGAAGAACCTGAGGAGGTAGCTATGTGTGTAGATATTAAACTCATCTGATGCTGCTAGCGGCCACCACCCGCCAGCGCCGCCAAGAAGAAGACCACCATCCGCCAGCTGTTCACCGCCGCCAGCAAGTTCCAGAAGAACCTGAGGAGGTAGCTATGTGTGTAGATATTAAACTCATCTGATGGTGCTAGCGGCCACCACCCGCCAGCGCCAGCAAGAAGAAGACCACCATCCGCCAGCTGTTCACCGCCGCCAGCAAGTTCCAGAAGAACCTGAGGAGGTAGCTATGTGTGTAGATATTAAACTCATCTGATGGTGCTAGCGGCCACCACCCGCCAGCGCCAACAAGAAGAAGACCACCATCCAAGTTCCAGAAGAACCTGAGGAGGTGGGCTGTTACAATTGATGTAGTTTGAAGATTAAGCTATTTGATGGGTCGTGCATTTATAATTTTTTGACGTTTCGAGGGTACGAAAATTGAGGCATGTTAAGTTTTGTAATGTTTAGGGTTTTTGCAAAAAAACTAGCGATCCGCCCACGTTTCGCAATGGTGTATATTTGGCCGACTTGATCACGAAACATTGAATTTTGGCTAACTTAAAGAAACTTTTTCGAATGTTCTATATTTACAAATTGTAATATAGAACATTCGAATGGAAACCGCATTAAAATCCGTTACGTAGTTTAGGAAAAGATAGCGGACAAACATAAGTAGGTACAAACAGACAAAATTAGCGACTTGGATTACTACTATATGATAATAATGATAATGATTATAGTAATAGTAGATATCTACCTACCCAATGTTCGCAATACGATGCCCAATACAAAACCTATATGTAGGTAATACCTACCAGAGATTACTTAAATGTTTTGTGGCCATTTGTGTCTAATAAATAAAAGACATAATTACTACCTACGTACAAAGTTCGTCACTTGTTATCTTTAACTATAATGAAGGTCACTATCGGGACTACATAAAGTAAAATTTATCTACGATGTAGGTAGGTAACTACTATGATATATTTTTAATGTGTAACGAGCAGATAAAAGTCAATTAAAAGGCAGAGTTTGTAACCTATTATTATTTTAAGACAGAAATCGATCAGCCCAATCTATTACTAAACCTTTGGTCACCGATTGCGTATCTTTACGAGCTATATCGATTATTTGAATACCTTAGTAACACGCTATGTTGGTTAAGCTAATTATAAGAATGCATCTGTAAGTCAATGCTTAGGTAATATGTCAAAATTCTCAATTGAGAATTTAAAGTAGAGTTACAGTCACATTCGTTGACTTACACTAAAGTTGTGAGTACCTTAATGTAATTTCTCAATTTTGGAATCCAAATAAGTCTTCCTAACCTCTAAAACTGACCTAATATACCATCTTTTGTTCTGCAGAGGAGTATACCTCGCCTGCATCTTATACCACGAAGACAAGGTTCTGGTGACTAGCGAGGAGTTTCTGCCTGTGATCGAAGTAGACGAGACCTACCCTACCTGCATCTACAACGACTTCCACTGGCTTATGAAGGTAATTTCTATATCTATAGGTAATATTGAAAAGCTGAAGAGTTTGTTTGTTTGTACGCGTTTAACTCAGGAATAGCTAAATTGAATTTAAAAAATATCTGGTTGTTGCGAAGTCAGTTTATTGAAGAAGGTTGAAAGGTATTTTTACCGCCGGGGAGGACTAGATTTTGACGGAAAAAATAATTTAGCTACGGACAAAACCACAATATAAGTTTATTAATTGTGGAAATCAAATTGTAGGTATTTAGGGAAACGAACATGCTATCAAAATTTTAGGTACACTAAGTTTTTATTTTAAACTTTTCTTACTTATTTATTTTTGGCACGACTGGTTCAACTGAGTGAATATAATATGCCAATTGATTAGTAAGTATGTAGGTAATATCATTGTTTCTTATTCATAACATCAATCTGGATATATTCAAAATCTGTAAGCATAATAAAAACCGTATTCACCTCACGTTCACCGTTAAAAGATAAACTTTCCTTTAAAACTTTGTCTTAATATCCGTAAGTACTTGACAAAACTATACAAACTCTTCCATCTGGAACTAAGTCGCTCGCTCGGTGTAAAAGTTACAAACTTGCACTAAAGCATCAATTAAGAGAACCTGAGTTCTTTAGTCAGTTTGCACTGTGTTTTCTGGTGCAGTTATAAAGGATTGTCTGTATTTTATGTGAAAAATAAACTTTGTTAATGTAACTCAAACTAGATAATTTGGAAAGCGAGCTTTTAGACAAGTTTATTGTATGTTATTATAAGTACCTTATTTCAATCATTTTATAATGATTTAAATAAAAAGTTAAATACCGTAGGTCGTGCCGTAGTTTACCCGGGCTATAATTTAAGTATGTACACTCAAAACGAAAACAATATTTAAAGCCCTCGCTCTGATGTGATTATGGGTAGCGGGATACTATATGGGCAGCGGTGATCACTTACCACCACGTGACGAGATTTCTCTCTTTTCCTATAGAAACAAAAACAAGAAACGTATAGCATTTTTTTTTATAATATAGCAAAGCAAAAGAGCATGCGGGTCACCTGATGGCAAGTGATCACCGCCGCCCATGACTACCCGCAACACTGTGGGTGTTGGGGGTGTGTTGCTGAGCCTTTGAGAAAATTGGGCACCGGATACCGCACTCACCGAACGAAACGCAGGATCATCGTCCCTACTTCACGTCGGTTTTCTGTGCGACGGTGGTATTTCACCGGTCGAGTCAGCCCAGTAATCGCTGCAGACAGAGCCTACAGCTAGACTCTACCACTCCAAGAAGCATCTTACTTAAAATGTTCATCAACACGGTACCTATACTTTTCCCCAGGTATCGTGTTCGTGGGACGAGGTGAAGTCGCTCCGGACCGACATGGAGAAGCACACGTCCTCGTCGATACACTTCCGACTGAAGTTGCTGACAGCCGCCGCACAAATGCAGTCAGCATTGTGTATACAGGATCTAGGTAACTTATGATAAATTACATGGCTTTTAACACTTTATAAGCGTTGGAAGATTACTTACAGACTTTTTACTATAGCCAGTATTAACACTCTTAAAATAGATAAAAGTCCGTAAATACCGGTAGGCAAAATTAGGTTTAAGTACCTATATAAATAAATAAACATTCTCACATAATCGTCTCCATTGTTTAATTCTTAGGCACACCTAAAAGCCTCTTTAAACTTCTTGATCAGCATTTTTCAGCTTACTATCCAGTTAACCTATCCCAGTGCCCCTACGAAAAGCTTAGCCTTAAACTCTTTTTAAAACTATTTTGTTCTCTTTAGGCCAGCTCTACCACAAGCCACTAAGAGACTCGCACGGCACCATCGTCCTGTCCTGTATAAATTCGGTGAAGTCCATAAAATCGGTGTCGGCTCTCAACTCCCGCTGGGCGCCGGTATCTAAACTAAGAAGACGGGTCATCAGCGAAGATAACACTATTAGCGAACTGCTAATGGCGTCTGTGCATGAACAAATCGCTTATCATCAGGTTAGTATTGCTTCCAAGATCAAACACGATCAAACTTATCGTAAAACTTTTTTTTTATAATACTAAAAAATGTTAAAAACCACAACACAATCCATTGTGTGGTAAAGACAAAGTAAGTACACATAAGTACAAACAGACACGTATGTGACATTCATATTCTTTTTACCTATAAAAACCTTACAAGACTTAGGTACCTTATCTAGAGTTTATTATATTTTTTCGTTAAATTTTCTAGGTATCCTGTGACCAGCTGCCCCGTGGTCTCTACCTCGGCTACTTGAAACTGCAATCTTCAGTAGAAGTGGTACGGATTGTGGCTCCAGCCAGGACCCCCAATGTTCCGCCACACACCAAAGTTAGAGATAACCCGCATGTGTCTGCGTAAGTTTACATTTATTATTATAATACTGAGCAGCCGTTTGTTAATATGGGTATGCTGTTTACTTGGTATGCTTGAACGACTGCGTTTATTGTCTAAGTCTTAATTTGTTTCTTAATTGCAGTGAGGAATGGGAATACTTGAAGACACAATCAGGAAGACCCGCAATAGAAGATGCTCAAATTAACAGTCTAGTAGCAATCACAGACGGACACGAATCCCCCTCAGAATCCCAGCAAATGTTCCTGGATCAAATCGCATCAGCATCTAGAAGGCTCGCCAAAGACATGGAAATTCCAGTAGAAAATATATTCGCTCATCGAATCTATGACTTTGAAGTCATAGAACTAAACAATGACGTTAGTTTTATAATGGTATGCCCCCCAGCTGAACAAGCTTGTTCAGTTCCTGGTCAGAAAGAAATTCTTCTACAAAGAGGAGACCTACTTAGCTTACCAATACAGGCATTCGAAATGATACACCTCCAAACATATCACAGCAATATTCTGAACAAGTACTCTAAGCTCAGCTGTGTTCTAGAACTAGATGTAGCGTTAGCCGCTCATTCTCATAGAGAAGCCTTCTCCTGCACAGAATTACAAACTGCCAAAGAAAGACTAAGTAAGCTCGAAGATCTTCAGAACAATCTGAATGCTGTTTGGAAAGCAGAGCGTTGGTTGATGGACCTTATCGGATTTGCGCGAGATAAAGACAAAGCCGTATCGTGTTCAGGAATACTGCTCAAACAAGTCCTCGAGAGCACTTCTCATCCTTCCAGTGATTCCATTGACAGTGACACTTGTGATAAAGATGGGAACATGAAAATCGATCTCCTCCAAATACCACGCGATGGTAAAATTACGAAGACATCGCCAGGTCGTGGCTCCTGGCCTGGTCCAGCTGGAAACGGAAACCATGCAAATCTACACCCAGAATTCAGCAAATCAGAGCAACAACTCAGCGTTGCACCTCGCCAAACTTCAATCTCAACGCTCAATCTGTGTAGCTCACAATTCTTGAACGCTGATATCCAATACTCGAGGAAAAACAGTGCCGATTCTCAATTTACTCAATCCAGTGCTATGAACAATAGCTACGCTAGCAATAATTCTCAGTTTGATATCAAATCAACTGGGTCCCACAGCAGTGTGAACAGCAATCGTCTTCCACCTTCCAGAAGTGAGGATACTTTGGTTTTACAAAATGAGAATGTGGACCCAAAAGCACGACCCCAAAGATGTAACGCGAACGCTTCGACAACTTCGAGCCCGTTGCTTACAGTCAAAGGATACTATCCTGGAAGCATGATCAGCGTGCGAACAGCTAAAAGTATCGTGTCAGAATCCGCCCAAAGTCTATCCAGTGACTCGGAAAGCCAAAGCTGTTCTTTAAGCACAGCATCAGTTCCTTCTAAAATCCGTCCAAACCAAAGGAACAGCCGAGCCGCTTGTAACGTCATCGCTTCAAAAAGTATGACTAACGTGAAGACCAATGACGTAGACTTTACAGATACTGGTCAGGATGTCCGAAACTCTAGCTTATCTGTCAAACGACAGCCATTGCTGGAAACTCAAGAAGAACAGGATTATAGCAATAAGGTGCCTAAAACGGAGGATAAACGTGAACCGGAGCAATCTAACTCCAAAGCTCCGGAGCCAAGAACTCCTGACCAGCCAGGAATATTGCAGGTAAACATCCACTTCTTACTTCTTCATATACATCAGTAACGATTTCTTTGCATTATAACTTAATATTTCCTATTTTCAGGTGTTTGCAGCTTACGAAACAGGCCTAGCAGTCGGAACATCACTCAAGCTTCACGTGACACCTCGGACTTCTGCCCGAGAAGTCATTGACCTTGTGGTCAAACAGCTCAATATGGCCGCCGTCCTCAAAGGAAAAGCTGGTCCCGTATATGGACCTGAAAAACTACAAGACTTCTGCCTTGTAGCCGTGATAGGAGCGAGAGAGAGATGCCTGCGTGATGATTTTCGACCTTTGCAACTTCAGAATCCGTGGCGTAAAGGGCGATTGTACGTTAGACTCAAACATGACGTTCTAGCAGCATTACAACATTCAGCCAAATCCCCTGCGTACATCTAAGAGAGGCTAATAAATAAATAAAATGAATCAGGTTCGGAAATCTTAATGCTTAAGTCTCGAAGCCCTTGTTATCTTCAATAATCTTGCATGATCTTTATTTCGTGCCAATATTGTTTGCGTCAAAATTCATTAGAACTTTAAATAATAGTTGTGAAGAAAATAATAGTTGGATAAATCAATTTATGGTGCTTTTCTGTGTAATAAAATGCTTATTGTTATTTTGTTTACACTAGCTAGACTGGGTAATATTAGGATATCAAGTTTTCCTCTATGTCTCATACTTATTAATTTTTGAATCCGTGTAGGTAGTTTAAGGTAGGTAGTTCTAGAAAATCTGTCTATCATATCTAATCACGTGGGTACAGTCACAGGCAAAGAAGAAAGCGAACCAAAATGAAGAATACTAAAAAAATATTTTTTATTTAAAACAACTTAAATCTAAGTGCCTGGTTAATTTAAACACGTTATACCATATCTCTGAGGAAAACAGGGTTCTCATAAACTAACATTATGTATCGAATATTTGGCAATCACAAAATTACTATCTTGTCTTTTTTATATTTTAAAAGAATAGTCTATTTCCTTCTTATTTTTTTATATGATGGCGGGTAAGACACAAAACATTTCCTGAGAGAGTGACTATAGATAATTAGAATATAAAGTACTATTTTATCAAACTTCTTTAGTTACTTAAGCATTTTTAGGTTCTGGAGTCACCGACAAACGATCTCTTTGTGTGTAACTTTTAATTTCTTACAAAATAATTTCAAACGAAGCTTTGTTAAACCGATTATGTAGTAGGAAAATAAATATTACTTTTTGTGTAGGAAAAATAATTAAATGGTGGAGTGAGATCGTAGAGTTACAAAACTTAAATGTTGTTGTTCTAATTAGTATTTTAAATACTCAAAAAAACTATTAAATTGTCTAATTTTATTGCTAATGTACATTTTGTATGTAGATGTGTGTACAAACTTGTATGAATGAATATTATACGAAAAAAGTATTATGTAAATCAAGCCATATTTACGTATTGTATAGGTAAAAATCAATTATGAAAGCCTAACTAAATGTCTTATGATGAAAATATTAAAGTTTTATTTTTAGAATTGTGTAACCAGCCTGAGCTTCTACATTCACCAACAAAAAATAAACAATTTAAAAAAATTATTATATTTAAATATGACGGGTGATTAACGATTTAGTTTTTTTATTATTTTTTGTTGATGACTGTACTTTATAGTAAACTTATGTCAGAATGGGTGAAAGTATGATGATGCACAAATAAATGTATTTCAAAACTATAATTTATTTTCTTTACGATACTATGAGCTGTTATTTACCTACCTACGTAGGTACCTACATAACCCTATTTTAAAATTAAAAACTTATTTAAATTTTTGCTAGGAACACTCTATTACAACACACTTAGGCCCAATTGCAGGGAACGTTTTAACCTCGGGTTAGCTAACTCAGGTTTAAATGGCGCCACCATCGATAGTAACTACTTCTTATTCTACTACTCAGAGAAAGAAATAATTTAGGCAAATTAGGTAGTTGATTTTAAAGTAAGTATCTAGGTATACCTAAGCGGTAGGTAGATACCTACAATACAATACCGCAGCTGTTAGATCCAGTTAAAGATATTGCTTGAAAAACCAACCTAGTGCATCGTGCCCAATAAACAAAAGTTTAGTGTAGGTGGTAACCTATTAAATATGGTCAAAATAAATCTTGAATACCTACCTTCGAATCAATAACCAGTAATTAATGATAATGGTACGGTACTCACCTAACTTTTAGTGGGAGAATCTAGATATAATTATACAATTACGCATTTGTGTACCTACCTAACTTTCACATTTATAATATTGTTAGAAGTTTGGGGCGATTCGGTTCTATTTCGGTTAATAACTTGTAAGTAGGTACTTAATACCTATATCATAAATACTCATCAATAGGCAATGGAAGATCAAAAAACACGTTGTTCAGTAGGATTTGTTATGCATCTGTTGCAAGGCCTATAGAGGCTTGTTCAAAAGAAAAGGAAAAAATATGTAGGTAGTTTGTTTTTTACGACCTGTTAGAATCCGGTTGGAGTCCTAAATTTTATATTAAACAAAGATAAGAACATAACTTGATTTCGGTAAGTATTAGCTTAATATTTTTTATCACTCGGTAAAATCTTTATTAAAACATATACTTAATATTTGTTTTTAACTTCTACTATCTTACTTTTTCATTGGTATTTTCATTGATATTATTTTTTATGTTAATATTAAAATAAAAACAAAGTATTTGAACCCTGTGAAATCAAAGTATTTGCAAAAGTGCTGCCCTCTGAAGTTACGTCGTCAATATTTGTGAAGCTTTATCTTTGGTAAGTGCTGTAACTTTAGTTAGGCACAGTCAGTGAACTCATTGGTTTTGTTTTGTTGGCAGTTGGCAGGTGATCGGAGTTCTTTCTTTTTTTCTCAATTATCATTTAACTCGCTTAATTTAAATTAATTATTTATCCTTATTTTGGTTTTAGAACTTTTTGTGAACTATCAAGATGAGTTTAGTGGCTAATACCGGGTAAGAAACTATAAACTCAAGATAAAGTTAAGTATGTCAAGAAAACGTTCAACTATTTAGTTTGGTTTATTTTGAAAACAGAAAGTTGGCGGGTCGTACGATTTTCATTACGGGTGCTTCACGAGGTATTGGTAAATCTATTGCTTTGAAGGCTGCGAAGGATGGAGCCAACGTTGTTATTGCGGCTAAAACCGCGGAACCACATCCAAAGTTGCCAGGCACTATTTACACGACTGCAGAAGAAAGTAAGTGTTTTTTACTTTTCTAATGTGTTAATCGTTGTATTTACTTTGAAAAAAAGTAAGTTTAATTCAACATTTCTTAATGTAAACACTAAAAACTTAGCTGATTTGAAACTTGGACTTTGCCCCAAGGTCTCAGGAACAAAGTTCACTGACATGATACAAATGTTGATTCTTTTTTATCAATGATATATAAATTGTGATAGTGGATTTTTAAAATAGCAACGGTACAATATATGTAATATTAGAAGGAAAGTTTATTGACATGATATCTTATGTACCAAACTTAACTCAATTTAATTAGTATTAAGATTGATAACAATTATCAGACTCAAGTTATGTTAATATATATTTAAATAAACTATTATTTGTGAATGAAAGCTATATTTTAATTTCAGTTGAAGCTCTCGGTGGTAAAGCTTTACCATGCATAGTTGATGTCCGGGACGAGAAGCAAATACAAAATGCCATTGATGAGGCTATCAAAAAAGTAAATTTTATATGTAAAAGTACCATTTAACATTCCCCAAAATTTAGTTAAATTAATTTCTATTATTTGTTATATTCAGTTAAAACTCAAGTCACTGCTTGCACTAAAATTCAATTAAAGTTTGAAAACTAGTAAGTGGTAATTATTTTTACAGACAGTATGTCGCCGCATTAAGTAAACAACCTTAACATCTTATTTTCAGTTTAAAGGGATTGACATCCTAGTAAACAATGCGTCTGCTATTTCGCTGACGGGCACAGCCGAGACAGACATGAAGCGATATGACCTCATGCACAATATTAACACAAGGGGGACTTTCTTGGCGTAAGTATAATTAACTTCCTCAAAAACAAGTTTTTGTTTGTTATGTTGCAATTAGTATAAAAAGTGTCAAATTGAATATTTTACGTAGACTTTAACGGCCAGAATAATTCATTTACATATTAATTGTTTGGTGATTTTGTAATGAAACTGTGACTTTTGTTTGTTACATAATTATTATTTTTTTAATTAAATATAAGATTAAGGATAATGGAACATCTCATTTTTACAGGTCAAAACTCTGCTTACCATATTTGAAGAAAAGCGATCATGGACACATACTCAATTTGTCACCACCTCTGAACATGAACCCCTACTGGTAAGTTAATTGAGGGAATGGGGGAATATAATTAACTATAGGCCAGTCTATGCTTTGCAATAAAAATCTACTAATTGGGTAAAGCACAGAAGCACAGAACACTATTTCTGGAATAAAAAACATGGGAATGTATACTAAAACTACAAACATTGATTCTCTAATATATGTTTCCAATATTATGTTAATTTAATAGTCTATGTTTACAAGCTTTCCTTAATAAGTTAAGAACACCATAAATGTATTTAGATTGTTTAATATTTGATGTTGCAGGTTCTCAATCCATGTTGCATACACAATGGCTAAATATGGCATGTCTATGTGTGCGCTGGGTATGAGCGAAGAGTTCAAACCATACAATATTGGAGTCAACGCATTGTGGCCCAAAACTGGTAAGAATTATTAACAATTAACTAAACCAGTTGACTATATTTAGATTGAATTTGACTATTTTCAACCACAATGTACAGTTTGTTAAGTGTAAATTTTTTTTTTGTCTTCAATCTGTTTTATATCAAACTCGTTAATTCGTTGATACGTTAAAAGTTTCATTGAAGAAATTAAAAAGAAGTGCGATTCACAATAATCAAACTCCTGGTTTTGTATTTTGAAAGCATATTTCCTACCTATACTTTTTTCAGTTATTTTATTTTGCCAATAGCTATAGCAACAGCAGCCATTGAGATGTTAACCGGCGACACCTCGACGAGTCGTAAGGAAGAAATAGTGTCCGATGCTGCATACGTTATGCTGTGCAAGTAAGTAAATATGTAGTTGTAATTTCGACGTCCTCTGTGGTGCAGCGGTATACAGGGTGGCTCATTCAAATCGGTCAGTATGGGAAATTTTTAAACTATAAGACATACGAAGATTTGTTCTTAGGAACCATGTCACCGATTTTGCTAAAAAGAAAAACTGCATTCATACATTTGAAAAAAAATATGTACCCAGCTAGGGAATCGAACCCGGTCTCGTTGAATTTTGTATTGAAAAAAACGGTGGTCACTTCGAACAACTACTAAAATAAATTAAAATTATGTGAAAACAATGCATTTTATTCATTTAAGACACTATGTTTCATAGAGCCATTTACAGCTTAAGACCTACAAAATCGATATTTAAATAGAAAAAGTGTAAGGTTATTTTTTCAAAACAACCGGGTTCGATTCCCTAGCTGAGTACAGATTTTTTTCAAATGTATGAATGCAGTTTTTCTTTTTATCAAAATCGGTGACATGGTTCCTTAGAACAAATCTTCGTATGTCTTATAGTTTCAGACTTTCCCATGCTGACCGCTTTGAATGAGCCACCCTGTATATACCGGACTGCTAAGCAGATGGTTCCGGGTTTTATCCCCGGGTCGGGTCAATTTCGTAAAAATGGTTTTTCGACATTGTCTCGTGTCTGGGTGTAACTAGGTTATCCCCTAGTCCATTATGTGGTACCTATAGCACAAGTGCATACTGCACGTTAGGGCCACATAATTGGTGTGTCAGTCTGGAGATTTATTATTTATTTATTAATCAAATTATTTGATCTAGCTTGAATTTAGTTGTTTTAATTTATTAATTAATGTAGTTTTAAATTTCAGAAGCTTATCAATCTCATACTTTTAGATAAAGATTTCCTCTCTATTAATAAAATAATTAATTTGTGCCGATTGGGACACAAAAAACTATTTTTGTATGAGTACCTACAAGAGCAGCCTACTGTATATTTTATACCTAGTTTTAGTAAATAGTCTTTTATATTTCTTTTTTGTCACTTATTTATTTACATCCCCGTTTTTGTATTGTCTAGGGATCCTAAGAAGTACACGGGCAACTTCGTCATAGACGAAGATGTTCTAAGGGAAGCGGGCATCAAAGATTTCCTGCCTTATGCCTGTGATCCTAGTAAGTTTTGATTATCATGAATGTTACTTCAACTTTTACTATTAAATACTTAGTGCTCAAGTCTCTAGAAAAATGGTTCCAAATCAGTAACCCATTGTGAGCTAAAATACGGTCCTCAGAAATAACAAATTTTAAACACTAAGTTTTATTTTGTTTATAGTAATTTTATTAATTATTGGCTTCAATTAAATTAATAAAAAAAGGTTTGGGACCACTGTTTTATAGGAACATCCATTCAGTAAATAACATTGACAATAGAAACCTATGGACATGGCATAACTATGATAAAATTTGAGAATTTTTAGTTTTTTTTATTATGGTCATTCAGAATTCATTATTACTAGAGCACATAAATAATTTAAGTCTCGTCCTACGGTGCGCTAAATTGCGCTCCGCACATAGATGGGCCCTTGAAACTATGTGTCTTATTGCAAAAAAAATGTTGTGTAGTTTTCCCCATTCAAAAATTCATCATATATTTACCCATAACATTCAAGTCACTATCAATTTACAATATAAACTGAGCATAGTACATTATGCCTGTAGAAAAAGTGGACAAACTGCTCCTGGACGGTTTCCTAGATGTGGCTATAGACCAGCATCAAACTGTTTCCAAAATGGCGACGCGAAGGTATCATACCTCCTCCGCTGTCAATCGTAAAGAAGACGGAGATAAAAAGGTTATTGTAAAAGAAAGTTTGTATGTGTAAATATGAGCTTTTAGTAGCACGGTTGAGTAAATATATGTATATATTTGTCGGTATATGTGGAAAAGTGGGTAATAAGGAATACAAATACTATGGAATTAAAATGTAACCTTTGCGCGATAAGGAAGTTAGATTGCAATAACTTTTATTGCTAGAGTCTTCGCTTTAAAAACCGTTCAATTAATTGAAATAAGGAAAGAAGTACAAACGTGACTAGTGTTCCTTCAATACTTATTTTTGATCCATTTGTATGAAGTATTTGTTTTCTTTATATGCAAATTCGCGTAAGGAAATCATCGATCTCGAACGCTTCAAACACCAACTTCAATATAAAACTTTTCCACATTACCCACGAACTGAAGTAAGCAAAAAGCTATCTTGATTATTTTTTCTTTACGGTTTCTACTGCTATACGGTAGGTATTCCGTACTGTAGCCTTAAACTCCGTGGTCATAGATTAAAAAAATTTGGTAATAAATTGGCCGGTTACCAAATTGATATTGACCAAAGAAAACCTATGTTTGTCCGCAGGTAATGAGGCAAACTTGCTACCTGACTTCTTTCTGGACGTAATACCCGGTCAAATGGGAATTAAAGAAAGTGAAACTCCAAAAATTCAAAAGGTGCGATCAATTTTGAAAATTTTTAAATCTATGATCACTGATTAGTTTGGGTTTAAAGTTCTGTTGCTATCAATGACTTAGAATACCTATGGACATGTTTCATTCTTTAATTTTACTTACAAATTAAAATTCTAAAAAAGTAAATAAAAAAATATATAGAAAAATGCGACTTAGTAATTATTTTGTTACACAGCTGTTGTCTGCAAATATTTAGTAAATTTAATTATTATTTAATCTTTGGTCTGTTTTCTTTTGAAACACATGCCTTTTGTGTCGCCGATTGAATAAATTCAATTGGCGCATTTATTTGAATTCATGACATGTCCATATGTTTACTAAGTCATTGTTTGCCTTGCATGATATAAAATACTTTTGTATTGATAAATTTATTTGTTTGTTTTTGAATGTTGCATGTTTTTTGTTATATGGCTTGTGCATGTAATTACTTGAGTATATTTAATTTAAAAGAAAACTAGTGTTGCCTACGTAATTTGATCCAACAAGTAACATCAAAATTCAACTTAATTACACAAACCTCAAAAAGAAAGATATTTCACTAGCTTTATAAGGGCAAACATTTTATTTTTATTAATAATTGCAGGATGAATCAGGACAAATTCCTCAACTGTTTGCTTCCATCAGCAAAGTGCTCTCTCCAGAGCTTGTGAAGAAAACACAAGCCGTCTACCAATTCAATGTCAAAGGTATAATATAAAGCACTTTGTGTGATAAAATATGTTTGAAACCAAAGTTTACCTTCATTTCCAAAACACCATAGATGTTTTCTCCTCCACTGGATAATAACTTTCTAAAAAATAGTTAAAACCTTGGTAATTGGAAACTGCTAGTTTTGTTTTTTGTGCGTGTTTCTCTCATTTCCATATCAACAGCTATGTACCATAGTTTATTGCGACACAAAACCATGGATAATGGTTACCATAGTTACACAAATAACAAGGCGTCAAAGGTTAGTAGAATATTGGTTTCGGTAACTGACCTACCTTCCTATGACCACCCAGGTAAGGAGGAGGGCGTGTGGCACATCGAGCTCAAGTCGGGCTCGGGGTCGTGCGGGCGCGGGGAGCCGCCGTCGCCGCCCGACTCCACGCTCACCATGGACAGCCAGCACTTCGCCGACATGTTCGCCGGTCGGTATACAGGGGGTTAGGTAGTAGCTATAGGGCTGTGGTGGGCTGGGGGGCAAATAGAACCTATTAAGACTAACTTACCTATATACAAAATGTTACGGTATATGTTTATAAGACAAGTTGTGGTCTTAGATTCTTTTTTACAAACGATATTTATTGGATCAAAAGCAGTTTTGTAACAAAACTGCTTTTGATCATTTCAATGAAAATATTTAACAAAACTTTTTTTAACTATTTTCATTGAAATGAAATGAAACTACATATATTTAAAAACAAAAAGTAGGTATACATTTTAAGGTGTTTGCACTAGGATGTACCTGTGTGGCAGAAACACCTGCTATTAAATATCTATACCTACTTTATTTATTGCACAATGTTCATCCTAGATTTCTTAAAAGCATCTCGGAAAATCTAGTGATGATGAAAACCGCAACTAAACCGTAAAAACTCTTAACTTAGTAAAGAAGAAGTCTGAGAATTTAAATACAAATGAGGATTCAGATTTTTTAATAATTATCATATAGAAATGGGAATAAAAATTGAAAAATCATAACTGAAACATGTTTTTTGTTCCAAGTTCAAAATTATGAATTTTTAAAAAACTCTGAAAGTATAATGCTATGGTTCATTGCAGGTAAATTGAAACCTACCACTGCATACATGATGGGCAAGCTCAAGATCAGTGGCAATCTGCAGAAAGCTCTCAAGTTGGAAACTATGATGTCTTCGCTCAAAAAGAAGTTGTAAATATGTATAAAATAGAGTATTTTATTATATCCCAGTTATACATTATATAATATTTATATTCTGTAATGAAGTATGTAAAGACATTTGTTATTTATTAGACTGCCACATTATTTACATGTTTTATATGAGCCAGTTTTGTAAATAAAGTGATTTGGTTGGTTATCCTGCCTTTGTTTCATAAATCCATAAGAGGTAGGTACAGTAATGTCATTTTGCATATTCCCTGTTCATATACTTATTACGACATTCATCAACAAACCATCCACTTTAAACCTACTAATATTATAAATGTGAAAGTTTGTGAGTATGTATGGATGTTTGTTACTCTTTCACGTTAAAACGACTGGACGGATTTTGATGAAACTTTACAATAATATAGGTTACCTATACATCACAATAACATAAAGGGTACTTTTTACCGCGGGAAAATTTCTCATTCCCACGGGAAACCGACTTTCACGAGAACAGAGTCGGGGGCGGCCACTAGTGTCTACATATTATCGCTTTCTTAATTTTTTCCTTTAGACGTAGAGCACCTGAAATTTACTAAAATTAGAAAATTTTGACGTACTGTGTAATAAGGTTTTTGGAAACTCTTGAAGAGGTAAACTGAAAATAGGAAGACTTCGTAAAACTAATCGTATTATCAGCGCAATCAGAATTTATTACCTACCTATTTACGTTCATACTACTAAGCGATTGTGGGAAGTCAACGATAGTAGTAGGTATCTTCATATTTTTAAAAGTTCGTAATACTAATTGCCTCCTTAAAAATAGTTACATAGGTAGGTTGTAAGAACGTTAGGTCAATGTATCTGCTGTACTTATTTAGTGTAAGTATATAAGCTGTTCTATTCTTATTTTGTGTACTTACAACTTTCATATCTCATTACAAGAGTGAACTATTGCTACACTAGCAAGTGACTAAAATACAATAACGGTTTCGTAATAAATAAATAACAAATTACATCAGTCATTGTGCAGAACTCACGATAACCTTGTTATCAAAAATTGAAACTCCCGCGTTGTTACTGACCTTGGTAGACATTTAGCTTTGAGATCGCGATTCGGCAACTCGGCAGCTCATTTCATTCGCTCCAGTACAAATCAGCTGTTTACAAAATACATTGTTTTTTTCGCTGAATCGTGTTAAAACCGAAAATGTTTTCAATTGACGCTCCAGTGGAATTACAAAGTACAGAAAGCTGTAATTACCGGTCTCCTCTAAGCACCAGATATGCGTCGAAAGAAATGCAGTACAATTTCAGTGACCAAAAGAAATTCTCTACATGGCGTAAGCTGTGGATTTACTTGGCGAAGGCAGAACAGGTAAGAATTTAGCATGTATTTTCATTAATAGTAAGAATGCTAAGAAAGTTTATTTGTTTATGTTGGTTTAGGTTATAACATAGACTAAATCGTTTACAAGATGCTAAAAGGATGTTGAAAAATGTTGGAACTAGCAGCTCCATCTGTTATTTCGTGCATAAACTTATTTAAAGGATTTATTATATAAAAGTACAAAAAAATATATATTTTTGATGTCCGTATTTTCTACATCGAATTAAATTTGTTTAGTTGAACACGTAGCTCTACCTGAAGTCGGCAATTTAATGGCACCTAAAACGCTACTACACCATACAATCTATCTACCTCCTTGATTTTATAGGTAAAACTACAAAAAAAATACAAAAACTAAATGAGGAGCTTGACTTAAAGGGTATTGTGTGAATTGTATTAGTTTGCAGTCACCATTCAGTACCTAACCATAATTGGAAGTGCAACCTTTTAAGCAATCGTTTTCTTGCTATTATATTATGTAAGTTTTATACATATAAATAAGGTTGGTTGGTTCAGTAGAAATAAAAATGTAAATATAAAATATTTATTAGAAATAATTATAACACAATAAATATTTAATTATACAAAACATACAGATTGTGCTTACATTATGTTCATATACTTTGCGGCATTTTCGAAATATTTAGGAATGATGACGCGGTACCTTGATAAATAGGATTATTACAATAAATATAAAATTGTTACTGTTACATTGTTATTATAAGGTAACATTAGCGCCGATTATAATTTTACATGTCGTTTTTATTCATATTAATTATACATTTAATACATTATTATCGTTTACCTTATCGCTTTACTAGACACTTACCTACATACTCTAATTTATCTAAATTATTAATGATGATGATGATGAAAAATATTCTTAACTCTAATGCTTATATTTTTTCGATGTTAGTAATAAAAATATAATAAAAAAATGAAATTTTTGCCTAGTTGTAAAAGGTAACATAGAAAAAAGTAATTTAAGACCTTAAAGAAAACGTTTGGTTAGACATTTTTAAAAGGATTACGTAGGTGAATAAGGTTTAAAGAAACTTAACTACAACAACTGGACGGATACTGATTACTGCTTTGGTTCAACCTCTCAAATAATACATTAAAAAACTTTAAAATAATTATAAAATAACTTACCTAACAAAAATATTTACAGACATAACAAAGTAAACTGAAAAAATAATAACCAGAGAGATCTTTGGAATTTTTAGTTATAATGATATGAAACTCAAAATCGAACTAAACCCAATATAAAGCAATAAAAATAATATTTTTATTTCTTCTCTACTTGTGATTGTTGGAATGTTTAAGTAAACATAATGCGTTATAAACGGCATAATTGCAATAACATAATTTTGGACATAACATTATTCTTATAAATGTTTAGACCACTTTCTTGCACGGTCTCGGCCAATTATTATGATAAATTATTTGGAAATCTAAAACTAATTCGATTATATTTCAACAATAAAACAATAGCTACTCGTGAGGGCATCGTAGTTAAAATATTTACATTATAAGCATGCACTGTCAAAAAGCAATAATATTATTATATGCGATGTAGATTTTAATAATCAGCTTCCTTCCTGAAAGTGAGGAATGCGTGAATGAGGAATACTGCAGCATCAATAACGGCAAATACACCGGAAGATATCAGCAGGTCGTAGGATTGCTTGTTGGGACGCATGTTGGTGTAATACGATCGGTGCCAATCTGCAACAATAGTTAATGCCGTCAGTTATATTATAAGTAGTAAAGCCTAGATTAAAACCATCAAAACAAAGCTTATTTAATAGTTGGATAAAAATATTTTGTTATTTGAAAATTAAAATGTTGTAAATTTTGAAATTACTTTCGTGAACACTAAATCATAGATGGCGTTACTTACAAACACTACTTTTTTAGAAGTGAACAAGTCTTGCTTTTATATCGAAGCTAGGAGTATCAAGTACAAGATTCAAATTGCGGCAAAATTTAAAAGATTTTTGACATTTATTTAGACATTATTTATAGCTAACAAAACAATCCTAATCGGTACTTAGTTGTTGCGTATACACTATTGTCTTCACAAGTAGGCAGCTAAGCTATGTAATGCATATTCAAAGCGTTAAAACATATAATTTAGTTTACTATTAGTATGCACGTCTCGTATTAAATTACAGTTTTGTCTTCGCTTGATTGAATAGAACCATTACAAAGAATTACTACGCTGCTTGTTCTAAGCTACTTGCCTACATAGCTAACCTACTTTGGATCAAACAGCGGTTAACAGGTTTTGCCTTTAGTAGTTCTTAAGTATGATAATGGAACCGTCAGTTGTTAGTGAGTAAATGTACGCAGAGTAAACAAACAGACGTAGGTATGCAAGCCAGATAATTGTTAAGATTAAGAACATTATTTATTACAAAAAACAATATTTTTTTTCAATTTTAAAGAAGTTTTTTTTAATTACGATATGTTAAAAAATTCTGGAAAAAACTACAAATGAAACCTTTTCCTTCAACCTCATTTAAAAAGCTTACCATAAAATATGACAGCGGCAGCAGCAGTGAACATGATGACTCCAAGTAGTGAGAACCCGAGTGAGGTCCTCCAGCCGACCGACTCGCCCAGTATCCGCGCGATTATCAACACGCCCGTGATTATTATGAAGCCTGAAATCAAAATATAATGTAAACTTGATGTAAGGCGGCCGAATTAATTGTCACTGCATTTAAAAATTAACTTTAGTGCTGAAGGCGGAGATTCTTAAAACGCTCATAAAAAGGTGGTTAACTATGTAAGAATTAAAGAATTAAGTACTTAGTACATACCTACCTACCAGCCTATGATGACGTACAATTAACAAAAGCATAGACATGTCTATGTTTCATACAAAGATTGTTTAAAACATAATGTAGCTACACCAAACTATCTTACCTACTTACAATCGTAGTAACATCACGTAAAAATTAATAAATCGATTTATATTCTCAGTCGATTCATGCTTCAAATCGTGATGTAGGTACGTAACTATCAATCAATCAGTGGGTAATACGTAGTTGTCATTTGTAAATCAATCAAATGTTTTCACTTTCGCGGGCAGGGCGATGGTATCTACGTAGTTTCCTATTAGGGAGTGAAAATACAAGAAATTAGTAATTTTCACTCCCAAGTAAATAAATTTGTAATTTCAAATTACTGAGTTCAGTGAGTAGGATAAATGTGTGTATTAATATAAAGGCACCTAGTCTCAGTAACTGAATAAAAGTTACGATCGCTCGGTCGACTTTAACAGAACGAAATAATAAAACTCTATATGCATAACCGTAAGTTTGCGTGTTCGCGAAATATTTATTTAAATTTGAAATTTAAATTATCATAACAATTAAATGAGAACGAAATTATTAAACGTACCTACTTAAGTACTGAAGAAAATTGCGTTAAAATTTTTAAGAAGTTTAAAACGAAAGGGAGACTACTAGGTACTAGGAAACTTTAAAAAATAAACAAAAATTTTTTTTGTAGCAATCTTTAATGAAAAAGTTATTTAAATTCCTGACCAATACCTAAATAAAATAACACAACTACCAACTTTTCTTCTCTTCAATTTGTTTATGGTAGTCTTGAATGACCATGACACATTTTAAATCCTTCTAAAACCTACAGTTATAGCTTTCAATTGAATAATTACAATTAACTCTGCGTAAACAATTGATTGATAATTACATAGTAAATCAATTGAACTGCGTTCTACATTTTTAAATACTTTAACACAAAATTATTTGCTTGAATAGAAAAATGCTTCTCGTGACTGTATTCTACCTACAGTTGAAAAAAAACAAGAAACGAAATAAAAGCTGATTGATTGATTGATAAATTTGGAATCACTATCCAAAATTAGCGTGTAAAGCAGACGGGTTCGACTCTCGACTCGAGCCAATTTACTTAGATAAATGTCCCTAATGAAATGAAATGAATTCAAAAAGTCCCTACCAAAATAACAAAAAGTACTCCATCTAAGTAGATAATTAGGTAATAGTATATTATTAATGTGAAAGTTTGTGAGTATGGATGGATGTATGGATGTATGGATAGATGTTTGTTACTCTTTCACGTAAAAACTACTGGATGGATTTGGATGAAACTTTGCAGTAATATAGGTTATACATCAGAATAACACATAGGGTACTTTTTTCCGCGGGAAAACATCTCATTCCCACGGGAAACCGACTTCCACGCGAACGGAGTCGCGGGCGGCCACTAGTATTATGATATGATTGTAAACTTACTAGAGTATGCAGAGTAGATGACAGCGATATGCTTTTCATTTGAGTGGACCACCTGCGGCGCGTACAGGGCGCCCACGATGAGGCCAATGGCGATCACTGCAACCACCTGATGACAATGATATCATGGTTATTTGGAAAAAACATATTTAAAATAAAAATAAGTATGTAGGTACGGTATCGGTTCATTAAAGTTACGGAAATATTAAAATGCTACCAAACATTGTTTGAATTTTCCTGTAAGTAGATGGAAAATAAAAAAGATATTAATTAGTATTTTTATATCAGTTGTCACTAATACTGGGTAGGTGATATTTTTATAAAAAAATATATACTCTGAAATATAGTTGAGTGTAAGGCAAAACAAAACCTATAACAAAGCTAAACAAACAAATGGAATATGGAAGCACCAGTAGAAATCAATCTAATTTTTTAGACATATTAGTAATGGAATACAATAAATTTCTATCTTCGCCACATGACGTCTATTTTTTGCTAACTGCCTGTCTTCATAATAGGCACGCTTTCCACTTTCTTAACAAACTGGACTTTACGAGCTAGAACCACTATTTTAGCACTATCTTTACAGAATCACGTAGGACTCGCAAAAAACAATAAACCTAACCAGTTAAAACCTAGTTCATAACTACAACAAGCAGCCGGTGAAAGTCAAATTTAATATTGTCGTGTTATAAAGTTTTTTTTTTAACCGCAACATTAAAGGCAAAGGAAAATTGTGGTTAGGTGAATGAACGAATTTTAACCACTTCACAGCTATGAATCATAAGACGTAATAAGACTTAATAGCCGCAAGATTAATGTAATATTCGTAATTTAAATCTTGCCGGCAGACATCTGGACTATCAAAGGTTAATTTTGAGTTTATATTGGTAACGTCAAATTTTCTTAAGACCGATATTTTTCTAACTGCGAAAGTATGTGTAAAGACAGAGCTTAAATCTATTTTGTGTCAATAAAACATTTGTATTTCACTTTTCTTTTACGTTGTAAGTAAGCAGGTATAAAACTAATATTTTAACCTTTCTTTCGCTTCCAGTTAAACTCTCGTTAACTCTAACCAGTAATCTTAAAGACATTAAACCTTTGTCTTCGTAAACAGTTTTCTCAACTAAGAACGTTATGAGAACCACTTTAGTGTTATCTACTGGCTTTGGGAAACGAAATTGTTTTGGGAACACTTTTATAGAATCTTTAGTGTGACTACACGTTTCCGTTTATGGGATGGGGTATTGAATTTCGAATTTCTCGTGGGAAACGTGAAAACATTAGTCGAAATTGGAACTCAAAGTTTATCTTACATTTTTTTTATTATTGTTTCGGTAACCGTGTCTTTTCAAACCTTTTTTTAAGTATCTTATTAAATTATGATAAAAGCTAAGTAACTATAAAACTAATCCTTGGTTATAAGCCGCTAATAGAAAAGACAAGATAGAAGGAAAGAGATGGTATATAATAATTCAACTTTATCGTTGTTCTATGACATTTGGTAAATTCCCATGAATTATAGATATAACTACAAGTAATTTCCTGATCTGATCGATAAGCACTTTCAATGTCATCATCTACCTATGTACTGTATGCAAGAAAAGATATTTACAAAAATTAACCAACTCTACAACTCTATTCATTAACTTAAAATATTATTTTTGCCACAACTTTTTTTTAAAACTACCTTTAATTGTTATTACCTATGCTCTTTTCATTATTTTTGCTGAGCGTACTTTACCATCCTTCTAATATTTACCTATCATCAATATTGATTTTTCAATTAATTGCTAATTTCTTTTTTTCGCTTGCAATTTTATATCAATAATTAATGTCTTACTATGCCAACTTGAATTTATTTATTACAACTTTTTATTTAAATTGTTTCTTTTTACCCACGATAACATTTTTTTTTGCGGTTACCTATAGGTAAAACTGTACTATATACAGTGAATCATGTTTTGAAATACCTAGTCCTATTTTTAAGGCTTTATACGTATATCGTAAAATCATAAAATTATCAATCTTATCTCAATTTTTTTTACGCGTGGTCTTAAGCTCAGTTATTAATTTTTTGTTATGAGTATTCAATAAAAAAAACAGTTACCCTACTTTATGGTAGATGCGCTTAAATATGACTGCAGCATTAGGATGCAGGACTGAGTTTAGATGTTTAGCATCGGTGCCAGTAAGAAGAATTTTAATCCCTTTTCACGCGTGACTAGATTTTATATTTTTTATACAAACCCATTACTGTTCTGAGAATAAAAGAAGATTTTACATTAAATAGATATAAAAACGTGTAAATAACCTAGTTAAAATTCCAAGTGACAAATTCAAATCCGACTTACGTATACATAACAATCTAAAAAAAAGCAGACCTCCAAACTATACAAATAAAAAAATCATTCCCAAAAATCATTGCCTTTTCCACACTCCCATAAAAAAAAAACAAACCTATCCCCGATACACACTCTCCCATGAAAAAAAAAACAAAAAAAACCTATCCCCGCTACATACCAGTTCCACGACTCTGAGGCCCACGCACCAGTGCGTCTTGAGCGCGCTGGCGGCGCGGGTGCCGCGGTCCTGCGACGCGCCCTCCTCGCCCTTCTTGGCCGGCGCCTCCGCCTCGCGCTCGCCCGCCGACATCGCCCACAACACGCGTGCGCCGATACCGTACTCTGACACCTGGGGGACAGAGGGAGGGCTATTGTAAAATAAAAAAAGCGTTTACGCTTAGGTAATTAAAAGACACATGCGCCTATACCGTACTCTGACACCTGGGGTAAAGACGGGCGTTGGTAAATTGTTTGGGGTATAAAGTGAGCTTAGGTCTTATTGTGAAATGGAAGAGGCGTGACATTCTCTTAGGTAGATGAAACACTCTTGTCTTACTCTGACACCTGGGGGACAGAGGATTTTGTAGAATGTACGGGGTATGAAGTGAGCTTAGATTTTAGAGTTTCGTATCCAAAGTCTGATACCTGGGATAAAGAGGGATATTATAAAGTGGGAGAGGCGTAATATACCTACTCTGAGTTAGTTTTAAGGGTTTCGTAATCAAACGAAAAAAACGGGGCTCTATTACTAAGACTTCGCTGTCCGTCCGTCCGTCTGCTTGTCACCAGGCTGTGTTAAATAAACCGTGATAGCTAGACAGTTTGAATTTGATGTTTATCTATTGCCGCTATAACAATAAATATTGACGGTCGGATACAACAAATGTAATATTTGCAATAGATCGCACTATATCTCGCAATTTGCGAGACTTTTAATTCGAGAAGCCAAATATCTCATAATTATTTAAGTCTTTCACAGAACTACGTAATCGAAAAAGATTAACAAAACAGCATCAATTATACGAATTCCTCAATCCTCTCGTTAACATCGTGTAATTCCAGCTTAGTGATGCGGCTCGTGACGATCTCAGACAATCGAGTTTTTTTAAACAATTTAATCGAAAATTGGTTACAGCCTTGATGATTATCTCGCAAATACAAATTGCTTTTAAACTCTTGTTACTAATTAAGCAACAACAAAAGATTAAGTTAAAAAATATTTGTTTCGTTAACAATTTTCCCGTTTTGTTAAAAGTCGTTTAAATCTTTTGTTCTTTTAAAGAAAAATTACTACGCGCTACGATCGTAGCATTGTATTGGCTTAATTCAGTGCTTTCATTTTGGCTACAAAGTATGCAAAAATAATAATAATAATGATTGTTAAATGTTTTGTGCGTTCTATATGCATAATTAATTCGCTATATTTAATTGCAAAAGTTATTCTTTTATCCAATTGCTCGAATAATGACCCAAATGCATTGCATTGATTCTTAGTTCTTGTTTTATTCTAAGTTAACATTGCAAACGCATTATAAAACCACAACATCGGTAACATGACATGTTAATCTGAGTAACAAAAGCTATTTACATGAACATAACAATTACCTACAACTGTGCAACAGGTTCCTATCTTGTATATCTAAATGAATCATGTAATTATGATCTAAGAGTTACTGTTTACCGCAAACTTAATGTTATATTATCATGTCTAACGTTATTTACATGACTGCATCAGCTAAACCTATTTAAGATACTTAAACATAGACTTAACTTGCTGTAGACTTGATGTAAAATATAAGTTTTTGGCCTCAAATATCTAGAAAGAATATTTATATAGGAACATAGTAGTGGCAGCCGGTACCTTCTGTAGTATTTGTAGCTTAATGCTTACTAACTTTCATCCGAATTTTACCAACTTTTTTTCTCCTATTGCCAAAGACTAAAATCTGCGACCAAGTTGCCTTTTTAATTAACATTCCAGCCTTAACTTTTTTCGGTTACTTTTACCGCGTTCCATTCTGCCTATCTCTCCGCTGGCCACAGATGATAAATAAATCAATGGAATAGAAAACTCTGAACGCGTCGATGCGTGGCAGCACGCGCTGTCCGCGCCAATACCGCACAAGAAAATTTCACTTTACAGCACGGAATATTTGCGAGATTCGAAATTCGAATGTAGGTGGAAAACTCGGCTCAGCGGCGAAGTTTTTTTTATACTCGCTGGTTATGTGCGTGTGGATTTATTGGAAGAAAATATAGTTGTGTTTTTTTTCTATATATACGTGTAGATAAATATGATGAGATATTTTATATTAAAAAAATGTTGTTTCGTTTGGAGGCATAATGGTAAATCCTTTATTTATAACAAACGATGCCATACGACATCTGGCGGTCATACGTACTTGAAATTTGTCTGAATTCTAAACACAAAAAATATTTTAAGAGTTGGTCCTTATAAAAACTTTTAACTACACAATATATGAATTTGTACATTTTCCTTCGGATTACTTATTTTCATAAAACCTTAAGAGGCTTAACATTAAGATGTTGGTCGCAATTTAAAATATAAAATAGAAAGTCAATTAACCACTATCTTGTTTTTACCTTTTTAATTGTAAGGAAAAACCACTTTCAAAGTTGAAATAAACTTTCATTCGAGTGATTTACTTATAAGTACCTACTTACTTTAGGTTCCCACGTAACCTTTTTCGAATGTACGTACTTTACATTTAAATGAACTCGCATAAGTTTCAATCAAGATTTAATTTAGATCTTGGCTAAAGCATTTTTTTTTATTCCGAACCTTTTTTGTTAGTAGCAAAGAGAGTAAATAATAGTATTTACTTTCTTTGATTTAATATTTAAATTGTTTAGAAACAGTAACGGATATATTTGCAAAACATTCTGGAAATGTTTACAATTATTATGAACTGTCAAAGCAGTTTCATTTTACACTGAAACTATGAGAAAATATGACCACCTAAACCGATTAAATTTAAAGACTTACGACTGTTTCCGTTAGACTAGTTTTATTTATAAAGCAGGAAATTAATTTTATAAAGCTTAGCTTTATAATAGTTTGATTAATAAAATTTTGGTACAAGAATGACGTACAAATTTAAACAAACATAGAATGTCAGTAGTTATTTTTTCATTAAAAATACTTACATTCCATAATTATTTTATTAGTCTGCTCACGCGACTTTTTCTAATTAACGAATTATCTCAATTCATTATTCAAACTCACCTACTGAAACTTCCGAAGTGTTTTTTTAATTTTCCTAGGCACTGGCAAAATTCACTGTGTCTTTTTTTCACTTGCACTTCGGAAAATTCGAGTTATCACGCAGTACGCAATGCGAGCGTTGCAGTGATCGACGTCTTCACTTGTCGAAAGACAGAGGGCGACTAAAACAAGCAGGGCTTGATCGTTCCTCTATGTCTTACCACAAAAAAGTCTTGATCCATCGCAGTCGTTGTATTCCACCCCGCTTACCTGATACTTAGTGATAGAGTGGGGAGTGAGGAAGGTCTAGCTTAACTAGACACTATCGTAGTGCAAACATTGTAAAGTTAATGTTTTCATTCACATTAAAACGAAGCTTTTCAAACGTGGCAAGTAAACGTTACCTTTGCCTTATCATGGGGGTGTGGCTTTCCGGAAAATTCATTGGCTTTGAAAAAAGAACGGAGTACGCCGGAGTAAAACTATACTAAACTAGCTGAACAAAAAGTTTTCAAATTGTTCTTTTTTTCGAGGGAACTTTTGAATAGACTATCTTAACATTTATGATATTTGATTGAATGTAGGTAATACGTATTTAAAGTATTTTAATAATATTAATTTGAGTCCCGAACTCATAAAATTGTTGTAAAATTTGCATTCCGGCCATAAAATAAATAGATTTTCTTAATAAATGTATTTGTGTAGCTATCAGAAGCTTCATAAGCGAAACAAAACAGATTCGGATCCATTATTTTCATTAAAAGTTGCACAACCAAAGGTAATCTGGTTTCTATTACATTCTCAAAAGACTTATAGATATGTTTCAATAGGAATTTGCTATAAATAGATCTCTATTAGTACCTACACCATAGTTTTTACGTTACTATGATTACAAATATAAGTTATTTATAGCATACCAGCTTCGCTTCTTATATGTATGAAATTTAATAAATAATCACTACATATATTATTGAAAAGTTCAGTAAGTCATAGATTGTTTCGTACAAAACTTTTGTGACTACGTTTCTGCTGCAGCGGTGAAAAACCTTAAATAGTAAAAATATGTCAAAGGTAATATTTATTACCTTCATTAAATGATTAGGAAATTCTTCTAATATTATAAACGTGAAATTTTGTGAGTATGGATGGATGTATGGATGTTTGTTACTCTTTCACGTAAAAACTACTGGATGGATTTTGATGAAACTTTACAGTAATATAGGTTACCTACATCAGAATAACATATAGGGTTCTTTTTAAGAATATACAGGGTTATTTTTAATTAGCGCATCATGTTAAACTGAATGTTATTTTTATAAGTTGCCTAAAATATTAAAGTTCGTTTTTGTTTTCAAATACTATAAATAAGTAGTTTATACTTACTTAGTTGTGGCTAAGGGAAGTATGAATTCATGCGTTAAGGTTATTTTATTGTAGTTAAGTTTTTTGTTACTTAGACCTTATTGACAAAGTTGTAAAGATACTACAAGGCTGTTCCGAGGTCACGTGGATAAATAATCCTAATTTACGAGTAGATACTAAGGTTAGGCCTGACAAAGTTATGAGCTGAAGATTTAAGGATAGATATGTTTTTTGTTCTTAGCTTTGGTTTGGTAAGTGATTAGTACACTTAACAATCACAAATTGTAGGTTAACAAAATGATTATTTATACAGCTATTCATTTTACATTATATTAAGAGTTTTTGATACTTTTTTAACGCGATTTGATTCAATCACCCCGTGAAAACTCTATCTTTTAGCTTTTAACTACCGCTGCGTCACAAAAGTCGTCAATATTTATTATTTATTTTACACATTGTTGAACCATATATAAAAAGATATTTAAAAAAGTCACAGGCGGTCTTATCTCTGGGAGCGATCTCTTCCAGACAACCTCAAGTTATAAGAAACATAGAGTACAAGAGTGAATAGGTGCAAAATAATGTAGAAATCATGGTACAGTATTATTAAAGAATTATCTATACTAATATTATAAAGCTGAAGAGTTTGTTTGTTTGTATGTTTGAACGCGCTAATCTCAAGAACTACTGGTTCGAATTTAAAAACTCTTTTTGTGTTGAATAGACCATTTATCGAGGCAGGCTTTAGGCTATATAATATCACGCTGCAACCATTAGGAGCGAAGAAATAATGGAAAATGTAAAAAAACGGGAAAAAATATTCATCCTTGAGGGCTTCCGTTGCCTGCGCTGCGAAAACGGTTCTAAATACCAAAAAAATACATATGTATAAAAGAATTAAGGGAACTTTTTACCGCGGGAAAACTTCTCATTCCCACGGGAAACCGACTTTTACGCGAACGGAGTCGCGAGCGTCCACTATATAGAGAGAACATGTAGTCTTCTACCAAATTCCTCAGATCCTAATCCTCATCAATATCATCAAATCAATCCTGCGCTAGATCACCAGTTCATTATGTAGATATTCGTAAATGAAAAGCCACTTTCTATAGTTTTCCGGTCTACAAGCGGCGCGCGCAGGTATGCCCGCACTGCGCACGCACAGCGGGCCAGCTGACCGAGAATTGGGGCTTTGCTGCGCTAACTAGCTTTACAGTTATTAAACACAATCGATATTATTATCAGTGAGTTTAGGTTAACACAAAAAAATATCTATATTACTTAATATTTTGTCAACAAATGGTGTAATGAAAAAAAAAAGATTGTCAATGGTATAAGTATTTTTTTACTATTGTATTTTGTAACGTACAGAAATTTTAATTGATGATATAATTACTAACCACTCGAGCAACCTAAGAAACATTTCCACTTTTCTTGATTTTTTTGACATTACCAGATAATTGCTAAAAAGCCATAGGCTAAAAATAAATAAAACTATTGGTTTGTAACCGGAATAACCCCAAGCAATAAATTAATCCCGCCTGAAATACCTCCTTACCAAGATACAATATCTCCTCACATATGTTTTGAACGCGCATCTGCAACTACTATATGGAAATTTTTATATACATTTATATTGACAATTTTACGGTACACTGCGTCCCGTACCCTTGATTTCAATACCACGGAAAAGTGGGCAATTTAGTTAATCTCAGAGCAATGAATATGACATTACACTACTTCCATAAATGTTTAGAAAGTGACGTTTTGGTACGATACGCTGATGGTACAGTTACTTGGGATAAATGACTTTTGCTTTTCAAAAATCTCTTAAGCAGATGCTAAACTGGAACACTTTCATCCTAGGAATAAAAACCTTAATTCAAACTTGGAAATAATCAAATTACCCACATTCTTCGTTTTGGCTTAAGATACACTTATTGAGAAAATAGAAATGGTCATCTATCCTTTGCTTTAAAACATGGAAATCGATGTTTTTTTCGAAATTATCATCCGTAAGGAAATAAAAAATATATTGAAAACAAAATCCGTAAGGAAATAAAAAATATATTGAAGATTTCCATGACTAATAACTTCTTGTCCATTAATTAACAGACAATTAATTAATGGACAAGAGTATTAGGGAGTTTTAATTATTATTGTGAATGACACACTTAATTGATGGTTTATGAGTAATTAACTTACTGTTACAGTATGTACTCTATTAAGTTATGGTGGTCATTCATTATTTTTAACTTAGTTAATGACCTTTGAAGCAGACAAAAATGATTTTATGATTTTAGCTTTTAATTTAAAAGCTTGGTTGCAAAATTTCTGCAATGTTTTTTTCTATAAAGCTTTCAGAACATGTTTAAAACACATAAGGTGGGTGAACCATAGAAGGCCACACTAACGGGAAAACACTTTTTATTCATTTATTTTCTGGAGAAACAAAGTAAACAAATTATGAGGTAATACTTTGTTTTAATGTGCACCATAAAAATACTTCTTTTTTTACCTCACTTTAATCACTATTTATTAATCTCAAGTTTAATTAAGCTCTTCCCAATGGCCTTGCAAGGAACATGGCTCCAAACAAGGCCAATATTATGTATTAGACGATAAACTTAAAAATAGAGTTTTAACAATAAATATATCCGCTTTTACTAAAACAACATAATAAGACATATCATTTAAGCAAAAAATTAAATGCTTAATATATTTTTATCACCTTTAAAAAACTCAACGAACATTACTTGAACACCATCGTATAACTATGAATATATTGAAGAAAATTATTTAAAAACAGTAGTAGTGCGTATGATATTCGTAGCAAATAACTTGTCAACGCTTTTTATAATGTAATTTAAATCTTTTTTTTTAACCAAATAGGCCTTCTTAGGGGTCTGTTCCTTGAAAGGCCAAAAAGTTCCCAAGAAGGCTAAACTAACAATTATGGCTATGATTAAAAATATTATCAATATAAAAACTTATTTTATGTTTATTATTATACTTAACTAAAAAAGTAAGTGTTCATAAGTTCATGGTTTGTAAATGTTCTTTGTTAGGCATATGTACCCTAGCAAGGCCAACCGTCAAATATTCTATTGGCTTTATAAGGAACCACCAGCTTTTCTAGGATCACTACCAATATTTTACTTAAATTGAGGCAAAACTATGTTTTTTTTCTTTAGTAACATATATATATATATATCCATATTCGACCATTTACAGTACAAAAATATGTGATAATAATAGGTTGTTGACTAAAAACTTATGTTTTGGTGTGCGCTCAAATAACAATTGTAACATCGAAAACCGAAGTCTACGAATCGTGAGATCGCACCGCCACAATAGCGGCGCAAACGACTCCCCACCGCCGTGTGTGGACTTGAGATTGAGGGATCTTAATGTGTAGCAGAAGGAATATGTCTTAAAATGTCAATAAATACGACTTTTCAATAGTTGGCCTTCAAAGGAGCGTGGCCTTCCATGGTACACCCACCTTAAAACATATAAGTTTAAGTAGAAAGTAATTTTTATTACAAACAGCGAAACATCGTAAAATACAAAATGTAATTGCACCTCATAACATGGAATGCTTTTACATTCCAATACGCACTTTTTAATTACCTAATAATTCTCTAAATTCTATTACCTTGTCTTAAATTTTTCTTCTTAATTCTTTCCTGTTTACTCAAAAGCAAAGTAAAAACCATTAGTAATTTACTTTTGTGGCAAGTTTCTGAAGCGCACATTATTTAATGAATACCTACCAATATGAAACTTTTTCCGAGCGGCCGCCGCGCGGTATCAAGCGGATGGCGTACTAACTATTACGTTTTGTTTATTATATTTTTTTAAATATACTAGCTGTAACATTCAATTTGATAAGAAGCTTAGACATCGGTTTATAAATTTGCTCTTTTACGGTTGCAATAGGACCATAACTTATTTAGTTGCCGCTATAAATAAAAATATGCCAAAAATAGAAAGCGCGTCTAAATATTTTACTATTAATTATTTTCAGTAAACGGAGTAATCCGTATGTGCTCATCGATTGTATTGTAACGTATACGCTTATACTGCGCCAGGCACACCGTGGAGTCAAATAAAGACAGGAATTTAAACCCTTCATGTTTATGAATAGAGTGCAAAGTTGATTGGTTTAAAAAAAACTCGGCAAGAAACTTTTTGTATCGTCTAGTACTTGGTTGTTCCGAATAACCGAATTCATATTTAAATTTCGGAACAATAGGCGCATTGTGCTTACATTGGTGAGTCGATGGTAACGAACCTCTGTTGACTTTAGTTTGAACATGGAACGTGCGCTGGCGTCGATTTGGTTCAAGTCGAATGCAGTTTCAATGGGAACCGATGATTCATGTCAGTAAAATGCGCTAAATTTGTCAAAAACGTTTTTTATGCACCGAGATTGTATGAAAGGTACGACATGAAATAAGACCGTTTAAATAACGCTTAAGTTTTGTATTTGAACTGCATATTTTAATTTAATTTAATGAAATAGTAATTGATTTAAGGTTTATTCACCCTTAAACATTCAAATGCAATAGGTATACCACGTTTTCTTTTTTGAGTATTCCAACTTAATTTGAGCGTAGTTGACTCATTCATTACCTACTTATTAAATGGACTAAAGATGCATTTTCTGTTTTTGTGTTATTTTTCAATTGAGTGTAGGTAACTGAATCACCATTCAAATTGTCATACTATGTCCTGGAAAAGGGCATGATTGCTGGTTCGGAAATTATAACTTTTATAAAAAATAGAGTCGTGTTTAAAGTTTCATCCTAGTTTTAGCTTTAAGTAACATTTCTTAATCCCAAATGCGTCATGCCTTGGAAAAATTCTGACGCGCACACGTCACTCTCAATACATAATAACAAAGAGATATGCGAACCATCCTTTTGTCTGTTAAGTGCTCAATTAGGAAGGTATGCCAAACAATGCATTTCGCCATAATTATGGTACCAACACCTACGTATAAAATTGCTTGTCCTAAGTGATTATGAACGCACAGCAAACATGTATTGTCGTCATAAGGTGCCCGTCTATGCATTATTTAAACAAAAGGGGTAAATTGATAAGAAAGGTTTAATTTTAACAAGTCGAAAACGTCTTACGGATTTGCTTGCACCTTTTGAAACTTTTGTTTAAGTGAAGTGGGTAACATTTATGAATTTACTAGTGGCCGCCCGCGACTCCGTTCGCGTAGAAGTCGGTTTCCCGTGGGAATGAGATGTTTTCCCGCGGTAAAAAGTATCCTATGTGTTATTCTGATGTATAACCTATATTACTGCAAAGTTTCATCCAAATCCATCCAGTAGTTTTTACGTGAAAGAGTAACAAACATCCATCCATCCATCCATACATCCTCACAAACTTTCACATTTATAATATTAAATAATATAATAATAATAATAAATAAATCTCCAGACTAACACACCAATTATGTGGCCCTAAAGTAAGTTGCATTAAGCACCTGTGTTATAGGTACCACACAATGGACTAGGGGAGAACCTAGTTACACCCAGACACGAGCCAATATTGAAAAACCATTTTACGAAATTGGCCCGACCCGGGGATCGAACCCGGAACCATCCGCTTAGCAGTCCGGTGTATATACCGCTGCACCACAGAGGTCGTCCACCAATATTAGTAGGATTTAAAATATTTTTATGTACACTTTTTTTATGGCTAGTTATAACAAGCTTATATAATTGTACGCAATGCATTTATTTAAGATATAACCTTATATCAATTTAAGATATCATTCATACTTACATCAGTTGTCGAATTTTTGGACTTATACTACCTACTACATATTTGAAGTGGTAGATAAATACTTACTTAGCTAAAATAAAATAAGCAATACATATATCCATTTGTCTGCGGCTAACAAGCCTAACAATCTGTTTCCATTCTCTTAAAATAATCAGTTTCCATTATTATATCCTGCCATCTTGTTTTCCCATGACCCGTCCCCCGGCAACGCTTCCCGCCGGGCGCCATTTTGTCGCGGGGTTTTGGCGCCAAAGCTATCGCATCATAAGGGTGCCTCCGTGAAGGTTGCGTCCGACCTGACCTATTTTAGTTACAGAGTTGTAAATGTTGCGTGTATCGCGTAACTTTGAAACAAAGAAATGTATCATATAGATTTGTTGTTGTTTTCCTTAATCGGCCATAATAAACTTACTTTGGTAAATAAATATCCATTAGTCGTATGGAATATCAAGTTTTTTTTAAAGCAATGGATTTAAAAGTTAAACCTACCAATTGGCACTTAATGTTCATATCTAAGCGTAGGTAATTTAACAGTATAGCCGAAACCTACATTATCTGATTAAGGTTCCAGGTGACAAAATTGAACGACTTACTTTGCAAACAAGGCTAAGTTTGACTTGTAAACTTTATGGCAGTTGTATTCTGCGATTACAAAACGACGGCAAATCCAGGTTAAAGGGCTAGCCCACTATTAGGGTGACGATGCGCGTGCCTTTTACCTTCGTATATCGGGCACTCGGCCACCCAACCCACATTCTTATCTTTTAAATATTGACTGACGGCTACCTGCCTTAGTTCTGCCACTGCTGTCAATGTCAAAGTACTTTAATTTTGTTTGTGCATTTTGAAAACTATGTAGAAGCCAAGGAAGCCAAAAAAATAAAACTTTATGTACGTAAGCACCTAGATTTAGAACATAACTTCTTAAAACCGTTTTAGGAAAATAAACTTTATTTTCGTTACTAGAACATAAAACTCATTTTAACGGGTTTTTATGCGTTTATTAATTTATTTTTGATTTTCCGACGTTTCGACATTTTCACAATTCTATTTTTGTGTTAGTATTTAATTTGTGTAATTGGTGGTGTTTTTTGTGACAAACCTTAACGCGTGCAGCCTATTTGGTTACCCTATCTAATATTATTTGCACTTACCAGTTGTTCAAACTCTTCACAGTTGCATCACATACCAAACATTGGCCTATATTTTGACAATACGATAGACAATACTCTGTTTTCTTACCATGCTTCTTTACGCTCAACTCTTATAAATAAAAAAGTGTATTCACTGGGTGTTTATTCTTTATGTTACTCAGTATAATTATCACAGTTATTTTCCATACATTTAGAGTTTATTCACCAGATTGAACATGTAGTAGATTTTTAGAATGTAACGCAAGGGCGAAAAAATAAAGAATCACTCTGATGCTAATATATTTTAAATAATTACCTGCTAAATTATATTTATGAAGCCTTTGTCTATATATATTTTTTACTTGTTTATTGGATATTGCTCTTTTTTTTTAATATTAAAAATTTCAAGGCTTATACTGAAAATATCAATCCGGTCAGTTGAATTCCAAAAATACATATTTCCAATGAATCACATTTCTGTAGGTATGTTTTTTTTGCGAAAGATATCCTTCAGAATTTAGCAAGTTAACTTTTAAATGCACTGACCGCGGTTAACAATTTAAACTCATTTGAAATCACGAAGGTATCTACCGCCTACGAAATAATAAACAGAAAAACATGTGAACTTAATTTGTGAAGATCAATACACAATGCGCTTATTGTCGAATTGCAGCGGTGTGCATAATGTGTTGCAGAACTAAACGTAATTTTGTAAATACCGTTATATTTACAAACCACTCAAAGTTTCATTTTATAAATACTATCTCTTGGTGATTATTATATAGAATTTATATAAAATGACATTTACGTTAGCTCTACATTTGTAGAGTCAGTAAAATAACAATATCAATAAATCACATAGTTTAAAGGATATTTTTAGTAAAACGGTTAAGTTTAAGAATTATTCGTTCAACTTTCAGTCAACAGGGCTTCAAACATTCATTTATCTAAAAATGAAAATTGACAGACAGTCTAAGAAATAATAAAATAGACGTGTCAGACATTTCTCTAGGCCCGGGAAACTAGCTCTTAAAGCTTTCTAACTATTAAAGCTTGGACATTACTAGTATCGTTGACTTACGTGATCCGTTAACGGCGCCATCTTGACGGCTGGTGCGTCCACTTCCCAAAGAAACTTGCCCACCTCCGGAGGAATGGTCACCAGGAACTCCCGCGCCGCCGGCGATACCGCCACCAGACTGTACTCCAGGCTTGACGCGTCAATCAATCAGCGTTCAATCAGCTGTCAATCGCACTGATTGACACTTGCGAACTTCAAAGAGACTTGGTTTTTTTTGCGAGCAACCGCGATTCTGCACGTCGGTCTACCTGGGGAGTGACTGAATAGTAGTGGATTCTTTGCTTACGATGATCACAAGAGTGATGTAAGATCAGGAACACGGTATTTAACCTTTGGTCTATATAACTTGACATCGGGTTGACCTCACTACCGTTGCTCGGGCAAGATGTAATTAGTGTTTTTTTTCATTTGTATGTAATTATTTAATCGTGTGTGTGTATGTGTATTTACAAATCCGCAGCTCTAATATATACTTTTTATTTATCATAATAAACCAATATTACTTGAAAGATGAAAAAGGAAATAAATCCTTAACATAACTATCATAATATTGGCTACTATCTTCAAAAGCGGTAAAGATTATTATTACTAACATAGAATTAGTAAACCGCTATTAACCAAGTTATAGAAAAATAAAATGAAAATATTCCTCTAATCAAGCAATATCCCAATGTTCATTAGAAATTGCCAGTTGTATGACTGACAATTCAATGGTTCCACTTGTCAATCACTATTTGAACTATAGTTTTATAGAAAGGAAAGTTTTGACGTATACTTTCATACTGTCTAGGAACATTGTTGTTTTACAATTAAATATGACTGTTAATGACATGTAGGTATAAAATAAGACACATTGAAATTATCTTTAATATTTCTTTAATTAAATATAATTACTAAACAAGAGAAGTCATCCTAAAAATCATTGCTATTTAACAAAATACAAAAGAATATCTTACTTAACTATAAGAAGGTGGGAGATATTTTGTCTTCAAATGTATCATCTTCTAGTCAATAAAGAAAACATTAATTCGAATATTTCGGAAAATAAAACAACTTATAAATTAAAACAGCATTGATCTATTTTAAATATTGTTCTATTTGACAACTTAAAAGAAATGCAAGTCAGAAATGCGTTTTTTCTTTGTTTTTTTGGCTCTGATATTAACCTATATAAACGAAAAGTGGGATAGGTCATCAGGTCATACAAATGTCATGGCATGCCCTAATAACCTATACCATGACCCGTTCCATAGTTTATTGATGTTCATACAAAGTTTAAGACACAGGAGTAACATTGTGCTGCAACCTAAAACTATCCTTACTGCTAATGTGTTTAAAGTTTACATCTCCTTGGTGTAGTGTATGACAGATAACGCTGTGTCTAGAAGATATACGGCTGCCTGGATCACACTCAATGCACCGACTGCTAAGCCCACCTGAAAAAAAAAAATCTTAAATTAGTTGTCTTTTCTACATAGACATCTTTAAATGATATAAATATAATTAAGTCATCCCTGTCTGTTTGTGTATTTGCTTCTTTGGTTTAGCTTCACAACGAATATTGATATGATTTTAATCATAATTTCAAGCTTTGTTTCGGAATGGTCCAATTCTTCTTTGATTTTTGTGACACAACAATGTTTATCATAGAAATGTTACTTTTCAATCGAAAGTACAAAGTTTTAATTAACAACATTATCTGAAAGTTGTATATAACCGTTGGTTAATATGATTTCAAAATGTGTAAAATGATAGAGCAAATACTCTCTAAATAGGTAATAATCACTACAAATTTTACATTGCATTTTATTATTCCTTATATTTTCAATTGACTCAAGGTGTAAACAATAATTTCATTGCATATCATTAGAATTCTATTGTATTGGAAGTCATCAAAACCTAGTTTTGAGCCATTTATCTATGACCCTACAACATAAAGGCAAGTACAATACTGTTAAAAGGTTAAATTTGAGAGTTTCGATATTCGAAGTTGTCCTTAGAACTACAAAACCGATTTTAATAATTCTATCAACATCAGAAATTTACGTTTCAGGGGAGATATACTCCTTGTGGCTAATTTTATCACACCCGAGTGAGATTAAACAAAGTACAGTGCACAACACTTGCCTGTTTCTCAGCGAAGACGAATTGGTACTGGTGCTCTCCCTGGTAGCCGCCCCAGTAGTGGAGGGCGACGGCACCCACGGCCAGCCAGAGGAACACGCCCACGAAGTTCATCACGATCTCGGAGAGTGCCCTGGAAAATAAACAATTGTCATTAAACAATGCAAACGTCGTAGGACATCAAGTAGGATCACATCATCCTCGTTTTTTCAAGTTTTTAAAATGAAATATTTAAACAGAACCTTTCGTGGAAGTGGACCCTAAAACCATAACTTTAGTAACTTAACCTCATGTTAATCAGAAGCATTCAGCAAATCATAAGCACATTATTTTCTTAAATGTCAACTTCTTTTCACCGGAAAAAACCCTATCGAAAAAATCTGTATGTAGCAATAGAAAAACTACCTTAATTAGGTTGTTTAAAGTTTAAGTTGTAATAAAAGTAGGTTGTTATGAAGGTTAGAAAAACTTTAATCATTCAATACCATGGCACCTTATTTGTCAAATTTCCTCACCTCTTATGCTGCGTAGTCCCGAACAAGTAAGTGACGACCTGCACCAGTGTGTATATCAGGTATCCCACTATAACTCCTGAGGCCACTATCTCAGCATCAGGGTTCTTCTCCTCATTGAGGTTCCAGGTGCCTCCGACGCCGAGGAACTCCCCGTTGTAGCCGGTGCGGTACAGGATCAGGATTATGATGTTCAGCACCTGGAGAGAGGGAGTTTGGTTAAAGGAACTCCAGGTGGTCGTTTACGTATTTTTAAATTGCCTATTGTTCGGTATATTTTTGCGTTTAACAAAATAATGATATGATACCTTTTCGATGGTTTATTTTCTTCTCAGACCTTCACGTATACTTAAGCGTTAAGTGATTACAAACAATCAAAACTTTTTGCAACTTTTATGAGCGATTTTTAAAGGCCCACACTATCAGAATCATGGTATAATTATTATCTAATCTAATGTCATCATGGCCCAATTAACAACAGAATTTTGTCGAAACTTGATCAAAAATATGGATTACGATATAAATATGTTTAAATAACGACACATTTCATGTAGTTTTCTTTAGGAGATTGTCAGAAATTTTCACTTTCATATCTAACTGCAATAGTCCTTTATTTTATATAGCCATAAATTCAGTGACAACATTATGGTATGGTATATATCTAATGTATTTTATAACTTGTATAGAAAACCGCACATTGAAAGTGATAGTCAGTAATCATACTTTCAGTGAAAGCATTTATTTAACTGATCCCACTTTCTTCCAATTAACTTCTATATTTATTTTTATCTACTTGACTTATTAAATAAATTTTATCTCGTATCTTACTTAGTTAATTAATTTTTAGTTTTTATTCTTGTTTTAACTTTTCACCGATTCTACTCGTTGTTTTTTCAAAGACCTGCGAATTGAATAAATATATAAGTCTTCAACGATGTTTAGCTACCCAGTTAATATTATTATTGTCAAGATTTAATTAATTAGCTGAATTATCATAAGATTAAACACGGAAGCTAGAAGCGGCCATGTCTGATTGCCCGGTGGAATTTGTTTATTGTTTCGACTTGGCACGTCATTTCCGGTGTTTCATACTTATAATCTGAAGATCCGGTTTTCTTCGTGAAGAACTCATGCGTCACTTTCTTGTCATACTTATCAAATAGCTTATCTCAGTTTGCCTTTAGTTTTGTCTTGGTGTCTTGTTTTTATTTTACGTACCTAATGTTATAAGTTTTCAAATAGTTTTAGCGTGGTTTTAGCTAATTCGAAAGATAACATTCATTCTAATGAATATTCCATGATATTATTTATTTGTGCATTCCATTCCCTAAAAAATTTTTGGTTGAGGTACTTTCCTGTAGTAAAAAGGAAAAATGATATCCTATGATATTCTTGAATATGGTATAACATAAGGAAAAAAATCGGTTGCGCCGTTAAAAAAAATTGTAGCCTACAGTAAAAACCTACCTACGTTAAAAAAATACATGATTTTAAAGTAGTAATATTAAAAAACCAGTACAACAAAAAGACTACCATTACGATATCGGTACTACCGAGCACGGTATTGACACTGACCGTGAGAATCATAACAATAAGAATCGTGGTAAAAAACATCATGAAGTATATGTCACGTCATTTGTGTAGGCCACTATCGTGTGTGAATTAATTTAAATAGTAACGGAAATGGTGTGTTTGTAAACAAAAAACTATTGACGCAAAAATATGGTTCGGTTGGAAAAACTGGCAAACGCAGGTTAATTATGTAAGACAATGGTAATTGGAGTAGTGTTTTAAGATAATACCGGAAAATGTAAGAACTAAGCATGAATTGATTTTATTAGTTTTTGGGCTGAAAAGATAGAGGTTGGTCGCTGGGTATGTCTGAGCATAATTCATACAATGATTTACTAAGCTATGACGGCAAATAATAAATATAGCCGATCATTAAGTTACCATTGCCTATGTGAAACACACAAAATTCATATTTGAAGTATTTTATTCTTAGTAGATCTAAGATAAAAGAAGTGGTTTTCAGATTGTTTTTTATAATGAGCAAATAATAAGTAGGTAGGTACCTAAGAAGAGTTATTCGTTAAAATATTTTTGTTAAATTACAAGAATTTTTATTTATGCCTTGTTATAAAGGAGGTCTCGAAACATGATAAATACATGTTTTAAGTATCACAAATTCAACAGAATCTTTAATCCAAATTACAAGTCTCCTTTTCAAAATTAATTAACGAATGTTACACGGGTCAGAGGTTAAAAATGTTGCCAAATTAAAATGCGGAAGTATTTGCTTTGAAGCGTTATTAATAAAGGTCTAATTTACTGGATCGAGATACTAATGAATAATCATTGTTATTAAATTGTTTAAACTATTGAATATATAGTGCATTTAAAACTTAAAATGATTTTTTGGTCCAACTCCTGAAAACCACGAAAATTTACTTTTATAAATCTAGGAAACGTGTTAATTGCAAAACAAATTAAAGATTAAACATTCTTCTTACTACATTTAGAATAAAACACTTATATAAATAGTTTATTATAAACATTGCGTAGTTTAGACTAAACTTTCAAATAAACAAACATGAAAAGCGAATTTATTTAAAAACTTCTTAAAGATGAGGGATTGCTACATATCTGCCTCTGGGTGGTCGCTGTGGTTGAAGATGGCAGTTAAAATTCAACCTTGACCTCTTTAATATAAAGTTTATTATATCTGTATAAACTACCGACAACATACCGCAAATTAAAAACAATTTAGCGCCGCGTTTTCGAGGAAATTTTTAAAACATAAATAAAAGGAACCTTTCAAATTATTTTTTTGAGGTTATAAATAAAAAAACTGTTCTTAACTACTTGGTCTTACTTAACTAAATATCAACTTATTCTAAAAATTATCTTTTCGAATGGTTGTTTTTTTTTCATTCAACAGTAGTATCCTCTAGTTAAAACAATCTCAATCAGATCTCGCACAGGATACAACAATTATCTGTATAATTGAGGCGGGCGGCGCGCGCGCAGGGGTCAGACGTCACGCGACCAAGGATGCGCCGGATCAACGGTTAACTGTCCGTAGACTAAACTAATCGCTTTTATATAATACCAGCTTGTTGATACCTGTTGGTTTTTTAAATATGTTTAAATTGTCTTCTTATAACTGTTTCAACATACGAACTTTCGTTGCGTTAAGCGTTTAGTTGTGTGTGCAACACGTGCTTTTACAATTATAATGAAGGCGGTATCAATCAGTGATTAGATAAACAAATAAGCTAGATAATATTTATTTATCTTTAATATTTATTTAAATACAGTTTGCTTTGTAAACTGTGTGTAAAATTCGTATTTTATTAACTGCACCATAAGTACTCAACTAAAAAAAACTCGTACCTACTTACAAACTTTAGAGAAACTTTAATAAAAAAAAATACTTAATCTCCTTTTAATCTCTGAGCAAGCCTACTCTACCAGCTGTCCGTAATAATTACATCGTAATGAAATAATCCGAGCAGTAATTGTCGCTCACACCCATTGTGCATAGTACCGACTGATGGTGCTTCCTGCTTCTAATGCACTGGTAGTTATCATTTAATGGCACAGGAACCAGCTCACTTTATTGCCACTGGGTATTGAAGCAGCTGAGATTTTAGTTAAAGCTCATGAAGGCGGTAAACAAATTGTAGTAAAAAGTAGTTATTTATTATAAAAACAAGTGAATGAGCTAGGTTTAATTAATGTTAAATGTGTTCATAAGTATTCTATTTAACCGAAAGCCTGAAACATAAATTCCTACTAAGTACTAATAGAATAGCTTCAAATTGTTTCGTTTGTTACCAAAACATACAATCGTGTGTTTATTGTTGTGTTGTTAGTATCTAAAGTAATATAAAATATGAAAATGAAGTTGTTTTGTTGCTGAGTTGACATAACAATTGCTTGTTTAAATACTAAATAACCCATTTAAATATTAGGTACTTTAATTCGTGTGTATTTGTCGTTACGGAGTAGCAAGAGCAATTCGAAACGTACATATGTATTCCTTATAAACGTAGGTATATTCCTAGTTTTTTATACCTACTTATACCTTACAATTCTCAAGGCTTATTTATGTAGACACGTATAACCAAGGTATCTATAGCCCGGAGAAAATTTGTCGCTTTTATCTCAATAACAGTGCATATTGCACCCACGTCAATTTAATTTCGCAGGTTATACTTCACCTTGATTACATTCAGTGTGTATTGTTCAATCCTAGAGGGAGCCATTGTTGCGCGCGCAATGCGACCTGCGTATGGTCCTGCGCATAATAATGAAGTAATTACAGTTTTAGTATCGTTTCACGAGGCTGCGTGCGGTTTTAATTATTTTTTTTATATGACACGATTTGAAACTAGCTGTTGGCCTATTTGATGGTAGGTTACCAACGTGTAGATTCCTGCAATGTTAAGATACAGGGGGTCTACTGGGTTTTGACGGTCGTATTGTGCATCTTATCAAAATCGCGAGATTGGTACCGAGACTTACGACTTTTAAAACGATATTTCCTGTCGCTACGATTATCGTCTTAACACCTTACCGGGACTTGTGTCGTCGCCTAGTTGAACTGTCAAGTTTTACAGTTAATTTCGTCAAATTGTCGTGATAAAGTGCCGGTAAGGCATTCCATCAAGTTCGTTCGTACTTCGGTCGCACGGATACGATTTCGATTGTAAAGTCCCGGTAAACCCCCAGGAGCCTACCGACCGTGAGTCGATTTGTTAGATTTTGGATGTTACAGGGAAGTAATAAAACTTATTTTTTCTTTTCTTATTAGCATACAGTAAATTATTAAGAAAAAGGAACGTTACTTGGTTGCACTTACTGATATTCTACAAAACCTAATTTGCAAACCAGTAAAATACGTTTTATAGGAACATAAAAACACAGTTTCTTGGATATATATCTATACTACCTGAAGATTAAAAAATAATTTAAATAGAAAACTGTAACAAGCCACAATTAAAACTTACATTAACATAAGTCATAAAAACTTTGCATTTTTGTTAGAATGCGCTACCTTTTCTTTTCTTCGTAATTGTTTTCAAAGTACATATTTCCGTGTGCTAAAATCCCATTAGCATAGTATTCTTGGCCACAGGGCACTGTGGTATCGAGTTAGTTGGCACGCTAACTATGCTTGCAAGGTAGCCATGTTGTGATTTTAATATAGATTTTTCAACTAAATCAGGCTTCAGGTTTACGTATGGTAAGCTTAAATTAAACATGTCGGATTTCTGTTTATAAAGTTTTATTAAATCAATCAATGGTAAATATCGCGATTAAAGTGTTGTGGATAAATTTTATAAAATAAAAAATATTTGTCAGATTCGAGTCTATAGTGTTAGTAACAATTAGCCTAACTAAAAACTATGTTAGTATATTATTAATAAGTTACATAAAGAGTTGGTGATAATTTTAATTATTACTTGTTATTGTTTTTTTTTTTCAATCCCTTTTACTCACCGAGATTACTTTAATCCAACTAATTAATTCAACGTCTAAAGTGCGATGTGTTTATAAGTAATTAATTTTTTAATGTGTTGTCAATTAAATTTTAAGAGATTTTCTGTTCAATTTTTTTTTTGTTTTTATGCACTGTTTTTACTTTACCCGTTATTTATAAAAATGAGATCAAAATAAATCTTAGTAATTATGGTGTCTCTACACATGAGTAACACAGTATCAGATAATGATAACAACCCGTGTGCGTTCGTTTCGCAATGTGTGCGATCTAGCTGTATACACTGTGCGCCGCTGATGGCTGATTACATTCCATCGCAGTGCTAACGGTGCAATGTATATCTACTTATAGTTACTATGATTAAAAAAAACGATAGCTATAAAAGTTTAATGACAATTTCGAATTTGACTATAGAACTCAGAGAGATAAAAGTTGCTAGCTTTATTAATTAATAATAAGGACAATATCAAATAACATCCATCGAAAAATGGAGACCAATCGTGCACTTAAGTAACCATGTCACAGCTTCCAAATTAGTATATTAAACTAGTGGCCGCCCGCGACTCCTTTCGCGTGAAAGTCGGTTTCCCGTATGAGTATGTAATGAGAAGTTTTCCTGCGGTAAAAAGTACCCTATATGTTATTCTGATGTATAACCTATATTACTGTAAAGTTTCATCAAAATCCATCCAGTAGTTTTTACGTGAAAGAGTAACAAACATCCATACTCACAAACTTTCAAGTTTATAATATAAGTAGGATTTGATAATAAGGGCGTATAGTTATTTATATATTAAATGTATTAGTTGTCAAGCGTGTTTTAATATACAAACATTATTATATCATTACTAATGGCACAAATTAAATAATAAATAAATATGTTCATGAATACTTATCCTATTTCTGATCTATGTGTAGTTAACACCATGAATCATGTAGGTAAGAATTACTCATGGCACTTATGAATATATTTTATTATTCATTGGATTTGCTCATCAGTTGCCGGAAAATTGTTTGATAACAAAAGAAGATTTCAACATATTATTTTATAGATATTTAAACTTATTTTTGCATGCGAAATTATAAGCCAGTATGTGCAAGCTCAATGAGCCTTTAGGACCACGTGTTTTTAATTAAGTATGTTATTTTTCCTATCTTGTATGTTAATGATACTTTGATACGGTATTTTGATATCATGAGTCGAAAAGCTGTTATTTGATTGTAAAAGGTTACTGATGCTGGCGCATTAACAGTTTAGCAGAATTAACATGCAGCAGCGTTGTTGACTCCAGAAGCTATGGCTATCCGAAACTCAAAGAAACTATTTAGCTGTAGAAGTTACCTACTAGTTCGTCTTTACACAAATTCTTAATACTTATCACAATATAAATTAGCAAACTTAATAATCATCCACCCAGTGAAACCGTTTCAATGTGTTCATACCTAATAATCAACTGAGTGTTAGAGAAATTCGAGTCTCGCTTCATTAGCCCCATTCATACACGAGGGCCGTCGCCTGCGCACGTAGCCTCCTTCTAATTAACACTTTTTGTCCCGAACCGATTATTTCACACTTTCGATTCAATCGATTCGATCAAGCCCGCAAACGGTATCGGTTGGTGCGTCGATAACGATAATTTCAATATTACGGCGAATTTATTGCAACTAATCAGAATCGCGCTGTTTTTTCTTTGTTTCTTTATGGTTGTAATCGATTATATTTTTTTATTTAAGCAACTAATCACATTTCATTTTCATTTCAGCAATCATTTGCTTATGTATAAGTTAGTTGTTAGCTAACCTAACCTAACCTATACGTCCCATAACTCTCATTCCAAGAGGCCTTAAACTAAATTGGTCACCTAGTTAATTATGACTCAGATAAAAAGTACAATTAAAATTAGGGCGGTTTCAATGTCACTTAAGTAGTTACTCACTATTTTAAATGTCTTCACGACAATGGTCGCTATCGTTTGGACGGAAACCATTTTCACTTTTGCTTAAACACTTTAAAAAAAATAACAATAACTTTTTTTGTGGACTTGTTTAGTATAAAGGCAGGTTATCACTGGTGACTTCATATCGGTAGTATGCGTTATCTTGGTCCGACCCAGGTTGTAATCTTATCTGTTAAAGCGAATTTGTAGGACAGGTACAGCAGTGCATGGTAGTATGTTGTTTCACTATCAGCTATAAAAATAGTTTAAAATTGATACTCATTCATTCAGGTTAGAGGCCTTTTAGGGCGTGCCCTTGAGAAGTTTTTTAATTTTGTACTTTTTTAAGGGGGTCGTTCCATACGCAACTAAAAACCATAACTTGGCGAAAGTCATTTTGTTGATAAAACCGAATCAATCAAAAGTTTGCTTGCGAAATCGATAGTAAATTGTTGTGATAGTCTCATAGTCGCCTCTTACATCGAATAACAATGTCCTATTCTTCATGAGAGTTGAGTTAAATATACGACGAATAAATATGTGAGCTATGGACTTTTTACCACTTGTTAACCACATTACCAACTTGTGGTCATTTAACAGCCTCTAAGGCAGGCAGAAACATGTTGTAACTGTAAGCTATAGCCTATAGGTAACTAGTTAAGCAAAGAAATATAAAATCTTGACAGTTTTCTCTTGCAAATAAAAAACGAAGAAACTAATAATCGTTAAAGATTTATGTTCGTGTTAGATAATTAATGGTTCTTTGTTACATTTTAAAGACAAGATTGCTAATATTGAATTGTTATTTGAAAAACAATGGTTAGCAGCATGTATTTACGAAACATATTATCTAATTATTATAACGTTACGCATTAATAAATACAAAATATTATGATTAGTGAATGACGTACTCTCTGGCGCAGAGGGGTAGGTATATACCAGACTGTTTATAAGCATTAGATCCCTTGTAATAAAACCGGATATGATTTATTTAGTAAAATGTCTTCGATAGTGCAGCTAGGAGCACTTACTATTATAATATTTATATTTTTTCAAACAAATGATTATCACTACACATGTAAATACTTAAAATCAAAACTATTAATCTTTATTCACGTATTATATTAACAAACATAAAACATATTCACCTTCTCATAAATATACAAACTTGCACATTTATAAAAGATAGAAGTTTTGTGAAAATTAAGCCTTTCTTTTTTCCCTTTGCATATTTACAGTGGCTTAATATTTTACGTACAATTTTTGGCTTACATAATGTTTGTTGATTGACGAAATAATTGCAGCAAATGTTACCTAATAGCCCTTGATGTCATTGTTTTATCGCTTTAGGAAACTAATGTTTTTACGATTGAACAACAACGGAAATTTGCCGTAATATAGGCTGGTATGATTTCTTTTATCCTTGATTTTTTAATGTTATAAGAACTTTAGAGTTATTCCACTCAGCGGTCTTGTGTTAAGTTTTAATCGCATAGAAACTCATAGAGTATGTAACGAATAGTAAAAACATAGAAGTAGTATTGACCATATCTTGTGGGGTTGAAATAAAATCATCGAATCGTTTTTGGAAAGCATGTGACGTCTAGCAGAGATACCCTCATCCCTGGCAAAGAAGCCTATAGTGTCTGCGATGAGTTACCTCTTCCATATCGAATGCCAATCGAGCGATCCATTGGTATTCTGTTTGTCATTATTTGGTTGTAATAGAATTAACAAACTTTTTCGTGGATGTGAAACCGGTACTCTCTCATGATTCCTCCGATGTTAATGTAGTCACTACTGTAGCGTAGATACTAGCGTAGGTACATACAACCATACATGTCTCTTTTTTTACCTCACGGCAAGAAGCTAGCAAAATGTTTAACACGATAAGTTTTTCCGAATATTTAAAGGCGAGTTAAAATCTATATGAATTTTATTATACTTTTGCACAATGGTTATAACCTTAATAAAAGGGTTAACGTTTAAAAGATATCTTAAAATATTTTTTTTAATAAACCCGACAATACTACAAATCCAAGTCTCTAATTGTATTTGTTTGTATGTTTGTCCGCTATCTCCACCTAAACTACGAAACGGATTTTAATGCGGGTTTCACTATCATTAAGGCAATTTTTTCATTTAAATTTGTAAATAAAGAACATTCAGAAAAAGCTATTTGAAATTAACTAAAATTCAACGTGTTGGGAACAAGTCGCGAAAAATAACACTATTGCGAAGCGTGGGCGGGTCACTAGTGTGTATATAAGTTCGTATAACTAAAGATCCGTTTTAATCTTTCCAGGAGTTAGGTCTGGACATAACAGACGACCAGATCGCGGAGATGCAAGCCGCCGTCCACGACATCGACTTCAAGTCCGCGGCGCACCACGAGAAGATCGTCCGACACGACGTCATGGCGCATGTGCATACCCTCGCTGAAAGGTGGGTTATTACTGCTAGTGCTGTTATCTTTTGAAGAAATTGCTGTTGGGTTTTGCATGACCTTGACATAGATAGAAAAAGTCATTTGCTTTCGTGTAGTTCAGCCCATAAGTAAATTAATATTTCTATTCAATACAAAATATAAGAGGAAAAGTACTATTAAAAAGTTTTATTTTTGTTTTATTTACTATTTTATTCAGTTAAACGAAATTAAATGTTATGATGATTAGATACAAAGTGTTTTAATAATTATTAAGTAGTAGACATCTTTCTTCCAGTAAATATTTGTTTCCTAACTTCAGATGCCCGAAGGCAGCCCCCATCATCCACTTGGGAGCCACCTCCTGCTACGTTGGAGACAACACCGACCTGATCACCATCAGACACGGCTTCGACCTGCTGCTGCCGAGGCTCGCCGCCGTCATCAGCCAGCTGGCGCAGTTCTCTGACCAGTACAAGTAAGTTATAAACCGATTATGCCTGATATTTGAGTTTAAAATTGTCGACTAAGTTACTAATACGGGATTGGAATTTATCAAAGATTTATCAAAATTTCAGGTCGCTTCCTATCCTGGGATTCACTCATCTACAACCAGCTCAACTGACTACAGTGGGTAAGAGAGCTTCTCTTTGGCTAAACGACCTGCTGATGGACGAGCGTGCCCTGTCCCGAGCCAGAGATGACCTTCGTTTCCGAGGAGTCAAGGGAACTACAGGGACTCAAGCCTCCTTCATGACACTCTTCAATGGAGACAGTGCCAAAGTAAGGGCCTTGGACAAGAAAGTAGCTGCACTTGCTGGTTTTGACAAATGCTACCCTGTTACTGGACAAACCTACTCCCGTAAGGTTGACGTTGAAGTTATATCAGCACTGTCAAGCCTTGGGGCTACTGTTCATAAAATGTGCTCCGATATCCGTTTGCTGGCGTCGCGTAAGGAACTTGAAGAGCCGTTTGAAAAAACTCAGATTGGATCGAGTGCTATGGCGTACAAACGAAACCCGATGAGGTCTGAACGTTGCTGCGCGTTGGCTCGTCATTTGATAACTCTTTACTCTAACGCCGCCAACACACACGCCGTGCAATGGCTAGAAAGAACTTTGGATGACTCAGCTAATCGACGACTTACCCTCGCCGAAGCTTTCTTGACCGCTGACGCTATTCTACTCACCCTACTCAACGTTTGTCAGGGACTTGTAGTTTATCCCAAAGTGATTGAACGTCATATTGCTCAAGAACTACCGTTCATGGCAACTGAGAATATTATAATGGCCATGGTACAGGCTGGTGGCGATCGTCAGATCTGTCACGAGAAGATCCGGGTTTTATCACATGAGGCTGGTGCTCAAGTGAAGCAACACGGCAAAGACAATGACCTGATTGAACGCGTCAAGAATGATCCCTACTTCAAGCCAATTTTATCACAGCTCCCAAAAATTCTAGATGCTTCTACTTTTATTGGAAGAGCCCCTGAACAAGTAACTGAGTTTATTGAAGAAGAGGTCAATCCGATCATCTCTAAATATAGAGATACTTTATCTGAGGCTGCTAAGCCTGTTGCTTTAAATATTTAGATAATATGTGATTGTATTGCCACACGCTTTGTTATGTGAAAGAAAATAAAACAAATATTTAAAAAAGTATTATGTATTTACAATTACAGTGATTAGTGTTTCTATAAATACAAAAATGACTTGATACAACTTTGTAAGTTGCACAAACTAGACAGTGGTAACTAAAGTTTCAAAAACCAATATCACCAAAACTTACAATACTTAAGCTATATGCGGGCAAAGGAATGCGATGCTAATAAATAATTAAACATAAAAATAACAGGTCCAAACAAATAAATAAATTTTGAACAAGTAAACAGAGAGGCACGTTTTCAAAGGCAACAAAAATGTGATTACATAATCACAGCTCAATGGCACTATGAGATTAATTCACATCCATAAAGGCACTTAATTTATAGAGTATTAGTTAAAAGGGTATCACCCTGGCAAGCGGGTCCTTGGCTTGGCCAATTACAAGCTCCCAAGTTAGGGTCAAAACTGAGTTGAACTGGGCAGTTAAACACATGCAATGTGAACCTATGTTTAGTTTCGTCCCATCTACATGAATAGAATTTGTTGCAATGTTTGGGATGACGGAAAAGTCCGGCTCTCTGGCAGTCTACAGAACCCTGTAACGTTTCATCTCTACCTCTGTATCCTCCGGGACCGTATCGGTTGAATGATTGAGAATCAGCCGATTGATCTTGGGCCCCTGAATCTTGTAACAAAGTGGCAGGTGTTATTTCGTCGTTCAATAACAAAGATCTGTAAGTCGGGGCAACGGTTACAGACTTAACGCGAGGTCTTATTTTCAAGCTCCTTTCAGTTGTTGAAGACGCAGAATATCTTGGTGTGGTTGAAGAAGTTATTGTTACTACTGGTGAAGAAGATTCTTCATAATTGCGTGATTCTTCTAAATCCTGATAATACGAGTCATCAGGAACAATAATTGGATTGAAGGATGAAGACGATATTGGTTTTGGTGTAGAAGATACAGGGCTGAATAATCTCTCAGAATTGAATGACAAAGATTCGTCCTTTATGTCACCACGTCCATCAATTTCATAACTATCATCATATTCTTGGTATTCTACTTCTTGCTGAGCAATCGGCCTTCTGCCTCTCAAGACTACGATTGGCGATTGGCAACTGCAAACGGCGCCCAATTTCCTGACAAGCAGAGGATTGAAGTCGTTAATTTTTGTGACAACGGCAACTTTAGGCTTGAGTTTACGGAAAGGTATGCGAGGGCGCAAAACTTCAACGGTTTCTTCTGTTATCGGCGAAAATGTGGATGTTGAAGAGAATATAGGTTCTGAACTTGATACAACTAAAGGTGTTGCTGTTGAGAATGTTGATACTAAACCAGCATCAGGCCCAACAGTTCCAAAACCAAGCAAGTTAGATTTGGCAGTTTGAACCACTATGTTCTGAGGTCTGTTGATTGGTCTTAAAGTGGACGACACATTTTCCTCAACTGGCGGTAGGTATTCAGGCGCTCTAAAGGTAGTGGATTCAACAAATGCTGGTGCAGCTGTTGTAGAAGTTATTATCGGTCTGATAACCTTAGGTCTTAGTCTCCGTGCTGGCACAGTAACAGATGAAACTTCGAGCGGAATTGGCGTAGTGGACGAATATGTTGGACTTGATACAATAAATGGAGCAGGAGTGGTGTAAGTAACTGGTGATACTAATCCAGCATCTGGACCTACTGTACCAAAGCCAAGTAAGTTATTATTCGTTTCTACCAAAATATTTTGTTGCGTTGGTACTACGTAGGGATTGAAAGCAAGAGGTGTGGTAGATCCTTCAAATGTCTTGAAACCAAAGCTCTCAAAGTTAACTACATGTGGCTCTACGTTTTTCAGTGGAGGTAAATACTCTCGAGAAGTTGTAGACTCTACTTTGTAAACAGGTGATTCTGTCGTTGATGTTATAATTGGTCGCGCTGTAGTTGAAGATATGGGTACATATTCTTTTTCAACCTTTGGTGGCAAATATTCTGGTGATTTGAATATTGGTTTTAGTGGAGCTACGTACTCAGTACTAGTTGAGACTGTAAATGGTCTAAAGCTAGAAGTAACAATAGGGGCAGCAGTTGTAGAAACCACTGGTTGCAATAAATCTTCTGAATTAATGCTCACTTGACTTTCGGGGACTTGAAAACCTTCATTGACTTGTTCGTATTTAGTTACAACCTTAGTGCCAGGGAATTCTGAGAGGTGAACTGTACCAATATTGTTGTTTTGCTCCCTTACAGACCCGAAGGATACTCTCTGGGGTTCAAACTGCTGCGAAAGTTCCAAAGGTTTGTAATCGAGAGCGTCTTGGGTTTGGATAAACTCTTGGCGCTGTTGATAAGGAACAAATCTTTCTTCAAATGCAATAGGAGCAGGTGTAGTTGATACTACTGGGACTGCGTTAAATTCACCTGATCCCAAACGGAACGCTTGCTGCGATACCAACGAAGCATCGGAGTATGCTTTAGCATTAACAGCTTCGTAATCTCTTTGTATTTCAGGTTGGTAAATAGATTGATATTGTATCGGCCGGAAGGTCTTAGTAAGAATACTTGCTGTAGGTCTAGGCGTAGTATTGCCTACATATTTCAGTAAAGGATTTTCGTAATAAGATACAGCTGGTTGTTTGAATTCAACTTGAGAAATTACGGGCCCCTGTTGTACAATTTGCTGTTGGTAGTATTGTGGGCGATAAGTCGAGACTGTTACTGGTGCTGGTGTAGTGTATTGAATGACTCTTTTCGGAGCTTCTTCAAGTTTTTCATGGGGTTCTTGATACTCATAACGAGCCTCCTCTGCAAATGCGTTTATTTTAGCTGCATCAACATTATGCAGTGTTTGATGGCTAAAAACATGAGGCTGAGGTGTAGTGGACACGGTCGTTTCTACTGCAATTGTAGGCCTTGCGGTTGTATATTCCCTTTGAATTAGAGGCTGCACAGTTGAAACAACTGGTTGTAACTCAATAGCTGGCCTGGCTGTGGTATATTCAAATTGAACTTGAGGTTGAATTGTAGAAACATCAATTGTAGGTCTTGCTGTAGTGTATTCATATCGTCGCTTTGGTTCTTCAAAGACGTAGTTAGGATTCACATATTCAAAGTTCGCAGAGGGTAATGATAACTTATTAGCTTGCACTTGATGTAACGTTTGGTGACTGTAAACTTGAGGAACATAGGTAGGGTATGTGGGTGGTGCAAATGTAACCGGAGTTACTCTTTGAGTGTATTTTAAAAATGGATTTTCGTAATAAGATACTGCCGGTTGTTCCAATAATTGAATTCTTGGTGTCGTTGATACAATGTAGCGAGGTTGTTCGTATAATTCAACTCTGGGAGTTGAAGAAACGGGTACAAATGCTTGTGAGTTAATATTATGTAAAGTTTGTTGCGAGAAAGATTGAGCATTATTTGAAGCAGTTACAGATGCTGGTGTCGGATATGCTACCGATACCTTTTGAAGCTCAAGTTGTGCAGTTGGCTTCGGGTAATCGTAACCTAATTCTTCATTCTTATGGATAGTTTGTTGGCTGTATGACTGAGCCTTATTCTCAACAATGATTTCAGGCGCAGGCGTAGTATATTGGACAACTTCTTGAGGAGCAGGCGTGGTATATTGGAACACTTGCTGAACAGCAGGCTTGTTATATGTATACCCTTTATCGGCTTGAGGGCTAACTGTTACTGTAGCTGGAGCAGGAGTAGTACTTTGGAATTGGATTGCTGGTTTCGAATATTCGTAACCAGCTTCTTCTTGAGCATACGCATTAACGTGGTTCACGTTAACTTGATGAACTCTTTGTTCAAAAGCAGGCTGGAACGTTGATACAACTGGAGGTTGTACAGTGCTGTATTCAACAATTTGTGGTTGCTGCACCGCATTTATCTCATGTACAGTTTTTATGCTGAATGGCCGCGGCGTGTAGGTAGCAAAAGTTGGTTCAGCGAAACTCAATGGTGTGCCAGTAGTATAGGCTACTACCTTTCTAAATGGTTCCTCTGTAACCGGTGATGGAGTCGAGTATTCAAATCCAACAGCTTCAACATTGTGTAAAGTTTGCTGACCAAATCCTTGCGGCTTATACGTAGACACAGTAACTGGGGCAGGCGTCGAAAACGATACTCCGTCCTCAAATTTAGTTGTTGGTTTGCTGTAGGTATAACCAGTTTCAGATTTATCATCAGTTTGAGAAGATTGAACATTGACACCTTGATTGTAACCTGTTACTTGGACACTTGGAGCAACTGTTACCGGAATCAAGGTTGGTTGCACGTAGGTTAATGGTGGCTGAGAAACTCCAAATATCTGTTGAATGCTGGAACGTGGAGCTTCTGGAACATAAGTTGTCCTGTACGTAGTAACAGCTGGTAAGCTAGTCGTCACAGCAAAAGGAGTTGGGGTGGTAGGAACCAAGTGCAACTGTGTAGCATCGGTAGGGGCTGCTAAGCCATACCCGTCCAAGTTGTGAGATGCGGTACCAATATGATTGATAGCGACCGCCGGTTGGTCCACAAACGCTAAATGTGCTTGATGTCCAGAATGGAATACCTCCCCTGGTCCCTGATATTGAACTCTACCGAATCCATCTCCAAGTTTATAGTTAAACTGATCATTGTAGGCTGCATCTACCAAAGTAGTTTTACCGACCAATCCGACGTTGATGGCTCCATTAGTTAATGTGTGAGAGGCACCGGTGAATGCTACATTATCGCCCACATATTTGCCACTATTACCACTACTATAGGTTCCAAAGTATTGTTGTCTATTCACTGATGATTTACTGTCTCCTTGGTATACTCCTGCAACGTATTGTCCTGAATTATCATTCTTGTACTGTCCAGAACTGTCTGCTCTATATGCGCCGGAATTATCATTTTGTGCGTAACTTATGAAGGCGTCTTTCTGGATGTAGCCTCCAGAATTATCATTTTGAACGTAAGATCCGAAATTGCCATTTTGAACATATGCTCCAGAGTTGTCATGAACGTATCTGCCGCCATTGTCTCCAGAATATCTTCCATCATATTTAGACTCATACTGTCCTTGCGAGTACCTGCTGGAATCAAAGTTATCAACGTATTTTGAGTCCTGATGAACGTAGGGCGAGTCTGCGCCACCTTCATGTTTGTAAGGTTCTGAATAATCGCCTGAAGGATCGTGCACGTACTGTCCAGAGTTGTCAGAATCTGCGTTTGCACTTTGATACTGAATGTACCGTTGTCCAGTCTGATCAAACAGTGAGTTTGAATAAGATTGACCGTTGACGCCGATTTCTGCGTCTAGAGCAGCTTGACCCGCGCCGAAGTTGCTACCGCTCTTAGAGGATTTGGTGGGTTGCCTATAGTCATCCAAGATCAAAGAGCCGCTCGAGTATTTAGGTTCCTTGTATTGCGTAGCCTGGACTAGACCTGCGTTGCCTGTTCCTCTTGACAGTTCTTGCGAAGCTATGAAGTTAGGGTCCAGTGCGTCGTTACGATTTAGAAGGCCGCTTTGGATTCCAACTAGATTATTGAGCGATGCGCCTGACACTAGACTGTTGTGTGCGGCTACGTTAACTGCATCCGCTGTTTGGCCTCGGAATCCTGTTGCTCCTGAAAAGCACAAAATGAATATAAATTAAAGCAATTTATCTGATGTTGATAATTACTTTAAGTATTAAGAACACCTCTTAATGCTTACCAGTAAGTATAGCACCGGAGAAACCGTGCGCCTCAGCTTCATATCTGGCGATATTCCCACAGGCTGGTACTACCCAAGGCCAGTCACACTTGAGGCGTGCGGCATCGAACCCGAGACCGAAGGGGCAACGGAACTCATACGCCACGAGAGCAGACTGTCCGTGGTCCAGACAAGCGAAGAACCAGCGGCAGTTCTCCGGATCAGCATAGTAACCTTTAAATACAGAAATGTTAGCAAAAAATATTTGGTTTATAGAAGGACCATTATTGACGGCATAATGGTGACGTACCTTCTTGATTGGGACACACGAATCTGGTGTGAGGAACGGGAGCAATCTCTGAGGATCCAGGACAAGCTTGTGAGTTAGGAAGGCTTCCTGGCCACACGCATACTTCATATCGGGAATCGAAGGCTAATCCAGCAGGACAATCAAACTCGAAGACCTGAACCACGATAAAATTTTATAAAAATCTTAATTTCAAAGCGTTTACTTTAAAAAGTTAGGAGTGAACTTACGGTATAATCGGAAGAAGTTTGATCAAACTTGACACATCTATAAAATCTGCCACATGACCTGGGATGCACGAAGTATCCTTGTCTAGTGCAAGAGAATTCCGTTCGGGTATCCTGAAATCAATATTTGTAAGTTAGTGATATAAATAAAGTGTAGCCTAGGCTACCGTATTATGAAAAAAATTAATAGTATGACTTATTCGTACCTCACGGATAGAGTGGATAACCCCATCAGAGTCTACTACTTGCGTGATACGATAAGGAGAAACTTGCAACGCGTCTATGGCTCGAACCTCACGGGGCGCTGACAAGATTTCTTTTTCTAGGGACCTAGAAAAAATAAAATTCAGTTAGTATACGAATTTATCTAAAATATACATATATCTGCAGGTGGCAGCGCTATCGCAAACCAAAGCGCATCCAATAGGGAATAAAGGTAACAAAATAATTCAAAGTAATTTTCTTGAGGATTTTTTGCTTAAAATTCTAATATATGAAATAGTCTTGACTATTTAGTTAGTTAAAACTTAAAACTTCATTGCATCAAAAAAATCTCTTTTCGTTTAAGTTTCTTCCACCAGTTAACGTTTAATATAAGGACAAAAGTACCTTAGAACAGCGGCTCTTGGCGCTCTACTCTGTTGATTTAAGACTTTAGCAATGGAAGCTCTCAGCGTTGGGGCGCACGGAGTTTCCAGGTCTCTGTCAGCCTGGTGCAGTGCTAGACCGGCCAGACCGCGAACTCTGGCGTATTTCCCTTTCACATCCACGGAGGAGGCGTCTTCAAAAGACATCCAGGTTTTGTCCCTGAAAAAAATATAGGAGGAGATTACTTCATTGAATTAAAATAAATGTTCTAAAATATGATTTCTACTTATACCTACATGCAATTGATGACTTATCGAAGGACGAAGGACGAAGGTGATTTTTAATTTTTAAATTAGGTAGGATCTAACTTAAAGAAACTTACTTGAAAGCATAAGGCGCGGATAGATCCTGGTCTCTCTCCAGAGTCCATCTTCCCTTTTGCAACAGTCTACACAACTCAGCCTGGTCGATCTCCTTAGGCGCGTCTTCTACTGCCGGACTTCCAGGAGTACTGAGGGTCTCGTTCTGCAGAGTGAACTTCTGGACGGTAGCTGGTAGACTTACGACGATCTTCGAGGCTGGTACTCCGAGACCGACTACCAAGTCGACTACGGAATCCTGAAAAAAATATTGTTTTAAGTTCGCCTGACTTTTTTCGTTAGCAAATGTTTAGGTTGATATATTTGGTATTGCTTTTACTATTTGCTTGACCATGATGACGATCGTTTTTATGCTATAATCATTATTTTGGTTAATGCATAAATAAATACATATATCTTCATTAAACTCATATTTATACTTATAAGTATTTAACTTGTCGGGCACTTATAAAGACGTCAAGTTAAACGCACTTTGAAATTAACGAGATGTGCCAGTCAATATGTGACCTAGATACTCTAAAATATATGACTAGAATTTAACCACATGCTTTTAACACAACCTATCCAAACGTAAAGGAAAACTACCTCTATGTAGTAACCTAATAAGGTTGAAGATGCTTCGGGCGTGCATGTAAAGTGGATTGAAAAAATCTTGAATTTTCTATCAATGGTTACCTGCTTACCTTCGTTTTATGTTATATCTGTAATTATTGTATGTACAGTCACAAGAAATTTTATAAGTTTATTCAATTTCAAGCTACCAAATAAAAAAAAAACGAATTCTAGTCTTGGTTACAACTGATAAGGTTCCAACCCACTTCCCATCATGAGATTTATATGCCTTTGCGGCACTCCTCATCTTGTAGGTGTCTGTGTAGGTATACATTTTTTACAAACAGATTAACTAATTGTTTTAGCTCTATCCGGGATTTCGCGCGGTAATTCTTAAGCAAAAAGGTAACGTACCTCTTTGCCCGACGTTTCGACAGGGTTACACCCATCGTGGTCGCGGGCGGACTGAGTCCGTTTGAGTAAAATAATGTGTTCAACGCGCGTTAGCTTAAAACAAGTGTTAACAGATTATCTGTCCAAAAATATTCTACATACTTATTTAGTTTGTATATTAAAGTATGTTTTATCTTATTAACGCAGATGACTGTACATAACATGGTATACATAGTTGTAAAAAATAATGTAAGCATTTATTGAATAAGTGAGGCCGGACTGTGGTCACATATGCAATAAATATTTCCAGTTGGACGTCTGTTCTAATTAGAGGACTTGTTAATAATTGGACCAGTTTGGCTCGATGGAGGTTGACCAATGTCCTTTAGTTACGGATTTAACCAAATTTTCCTTGTAACTGGATGTTTTTTCTTTATTTGAGGCATTCATGTTGATACAATATTTGGAGGTAATAAGTAGTTTTATATTGTTACTTTTACTTGCTTTTTGTTATAAGATATAATTTGTTAAGAAAACCCTTCTTGAGATTATTATCATTGATTATTTAATGCTAACCAATACCTTAGTCAAGTGTTGTAAAAATGTTATAATAACTGTTTTTTTATAATTCATAAGCAGATCATATTAAAGCGTAAAAATTACAACGTTATCGCTTCAGTATCGCTTTTAATCAAATATTACAAAATAGTTTTAATGTCAACATCGCTTTAATTAGTAATTAAACTTAAACATTTCCTTTAAGGCTCAATCTAAAAAACATACCTGTGCCTAGTTTACTTTACGAGGTACGACAATTTATTGCATATATTCTCGAACTACATATTATTTTATATTTTATTGTATATATTCAAATACACGTTCACATTTCTAACATGTAAGACAAGGTGACGCAAGTGCGTCATAATTTACATGCAGTGGTTTAGTCGCATAGAAATTGTTTCTATAAATACTGATCTAAGTGCAGGTGTTGTACAAGGAACTTATATTAAACTAGATCGGGAAAAGATTTAACTATGAGTAACTATTGAGATTTGTAAAGGCAGGTGGTAAGGTTCTATTTAAATTAATTATTTCATTTAAGTCTGTAGTTAAGACTTAGGTACCAACTATTCACCTAATGATCTGACAGAAAACAATATTCATCCCACGTCATTGCATAGTTTTGATCATAGATTTATTATTGGTCTTCGCTCTCGCTCTTACTAGATGGAGCACTGCCTGTAAACAATAGCTTTGATCTTGCGGCAGTTTTTTATTTTCGTGCCAACTCGTGTGTCAAATAATACATAACTGTTCGAAAAGCTTCCGACCAAACCATGACATGTTTTCTGACTTAGTACTAGGAACAAACCAAGATGTCGCTTAAGTACAAACCTTTTATTTACTCATCATCCTCGCTGAGCAACAAAATAATACGTAAAAAAATTCAAGCTCGACAAAACGGAAACTACACATCTGTCTTTTTGTCGTTTTTCAATCATTTTGGCAATAAAAAATAAATGTTTCAAAAGTTTTGAAACGCCATCTATATATGACCCCTGACATTCCTTGCAAGCTGTTATACAAATACAAATACAAATACAAATACTCTTTATTGCACAAAAGAATTACAAAAATGATACAAAATAAAGAAAGGCAAAAGGTGGCCTTATCACTTAAAGCAATTTCTTACAGGCATACCTTAGGTAGGTGAAAGAGATAAATATATAGGAAGGGGATAGGTGCATAAAAATATATATACATACACATATACACACACACATATTTATAAGTACATAGGTTATATAAATATATAACATATATATATAATATACATATACATACATTGGTACATATATACAAACTCTTACCTTTATAATAAATATATATAAAGATGAATAATAAGAACAACTATACAGAGGAATTATATAAATCATAACACGATTTTTTAAAACCTTCTAATGTCTTCATTTGTCGGATTCTTGATGGCAGAGCGTTCCACAACCGTATAGCCTTCACAGTGAATGATTCGCCGAAAAAAGTTGTATGGTTAGTTGGAGTTACTAACACCCGAGAAGTAGCACTGCGAAGGACACGATCATGACTCTCATGCCAGTACCTGAACCGATCTTTAAGATAATTCGGAGTTTTATGATCGTTCAGCACACGAAAGAGGAGAGAAAGGACATGAGTATTTCTGCGAAGGCGGATTGGGAGCCACCCGAGCTTATTACGATATTCGGATACGTGATCATATTTGCGCAACCCAAATATGAATCGGATACACATATTTTGAAGCCGCTCGAGTTTATTAAGCTGCTCCTCTTTGATGTCAACGTAAGTGATATCCGCGTAATCTAGAATTGGAAGGAGTATGGACTGTGCAAGCGTAATTTTTGCAGATATGGGAAGAAAATTCCGCAGTCTTCGTACACTGCCTGCCGAGGCAAACATTTTTCTGCTGACTTCCGCAATTTGAGGTTCCCAAGATAGAGTACTGTCAACAATAATTCCCAAGTTTTTTACAGTTGTACTGAAAGGAATCCTAACATCATCGAAGACAACATCATTCAAGTCTGGCCAATTAATTTTTGATAAAAGCTGTCTACTACCTATTATAATAACCTGAGTTTTACTGGGATTCACCATAACTCCGTAATTTTTACTCCATTGTAGAATAGCTTTAAGGTTAATATTAGTTTGGCGAATGGCAGAACTCAGATTATCCAAAGAAGCGTGAGAGTAAATTTGCAAATCGTCTGCATACAGGTGGTAGGGAGAAGTTATGTGGCTTGTTACTGAATTTATGAAGATACTAAAGAGAAGTGGAGACAACACGCCACCTTGGGGAACACCGGAGAGCAACCCGCACCACGAGGATTGTCTATCTTCAACAGATATACGCTGTCGGCGTCCACGCAAGTAACTCTGAAACCACTCAGTTGCTGTTGGAGATATGTTAAGAGAGCGTAACACCGCTAGCATAATGTCAAAATCGACAGTGTTAAAAGCGTTGCTAAAGTCTAATAAGGTTAAAATAGTGAGCTGTCGATTTTCCATAGCCGAGCGTATGTCATCAGTTATGTTGACGAGTGCCGTAACTGTGCTGCAACCAGGTCGAAAGCCGGATTGATAGGGGCTCAGGAGGTTGTTAAAGTCAAGAAAAGCACTTAGCTGCCCATGTACGAGACTTTCCAGTACTTTCGAGAGGAATGGTAGGATGGAGATTGGTCTATAGTCAGCAAAGGAAAGTGGATTGTTCTTTTTGGGTAAGGGAATTATTTCAGCATCTTTCCAAATATCAGGAAAAGTATTATTTGTAATGGAGAAATTTAGGATTTTAGATATTACAGGAGTAAGGATATCAATAATTGGGAGAATCATCTTCCGACTGATGCAGTCACAGCCCACGGCATCCGAAGTTACAGCTAATATGTGCTTCTTAACATCACAATCAGCAAACTGTTTGAAATGGAATTGAGGGAAACTAGGTAAAGGTTGCGAAGAAAGTTTTTGAATAGTAGCGGATTTTATATGATCTGCGCAAGGAGAAGTTGTGGAAAAATGTTTATTCATCAAATTTAAATCTAAATTGCGTGGAGCATCGTCACTTCTTTTTTTACCGATACCTAGTGATTTTAGAAATTTCCAGACCTTTTTGGGATCTGGGCTATCAATGGAACTATGGAAATGGCGTCGTTGTGCATCTCTACACGCCGTATTGCAGCGATTGCGTAATACCCTATAGGCTTCACGATTTTCGTCTGTGGCATTTTTCTTAAAAATAGATTTTGCGCGATTCCTCTTTGTCATTAACAACTTAATTTTATCGGAGAGCCACGGTGCCGGGAGATGTTTTACCTTGATTGGTTTCACTGGAGCGTGTACATCGTAAAGTTGAATGAGAAGGTTGTTGAATAATGAAATTTGTTCATGTACTGTTTTAACTTTATCAATGGACGACCAATCAATATTTATAGCATCTTTTTTCAAGTTATCAATGTCCATTCTGCCAAAATTACGCAGCAGCAGGGTTCGAGGCTTTACCTTAGGACACCGGACCTTGTACGATAGATATAGGAGGTCATGATAGGAGAAGGCATCTGCAGAAAGTTGACCGTGCATAGCCACATGTTGTGGAGAGGAAACAATACTTAGGTCAAGAAGAGAGGGAGCGGAATGGGGATAGTAATGGGTTGGATTAGAGGGCAGGATATGCATGTTGCAGGAATCTATAACGGAAATAAGACGAGATGCGCGGATATCGTTTTTGAGGAGGCAGGTATTAAAATCGCCCATTAATATCACATGTTTATATGATGGCATCATTTCTTCTAGGAGCTTTTCCAAGGTAAGGAAATAGTTAGTTGTGTCCGATGGAGGATACATGACACCTAACAATATTTTGTTATGGGAGATGGTTACCTCTACAAACAAATACTCAACTTCTCCGTTGACATCAGACGGGGAAGACATGCTAACTACGGAGTATGGAATGTTGGCTCTTAGGTAAATGGCGACGCCACCACCGGTTCGACAGGGACGGTCATTACGGATCAAATGGAATCCTGGTAATGCGTATGAGGTGGAAGGTAAACATGGTTTTAACCAGGACTCCGAAACTAAGATTGCGTGCAATAATTTATTGTCAAAAGAAGCTAGCATGTCAGGATAGTGTGCAGGAATACTCTGAGCGTTTATGTGGACCATGTTAAAATTATTAGGGTGTTGGGAAAAACAAGAAATCAAGGATTTATCTAAAGAACTGGAAGAACTGTGAAAACTGTCGTCACTCTCCGAATTATCAGAGCAGGTGGCATAGGAAGACGAAGATTCAGAGTTTTCAGAGATAAAGTTATTCATCAAAATAAAATAAATACGAATAATATGTGTTATAAATAAACTAAATACGAATAATATGTTATAAATAAAATAAAGTAAATAGAATGTATAGATACAAAATTGTCTCTTTCCTTACCAGCAGTAACACTGTAATTTACAACAACAACAAAAAAAAAAACAAAAAAGGTTATAAATTTAAATCTAAAGACACAAAAAAAGACATAACAAAAACAAAATGAGCAAAGTTAAATTAAAACTAATTGAATAATAAAAAAAAAAAAAATTAAAAAAAAAAAAAATTATAATGAAATAAATAACCCTATATCCAGAGCCAGAAAATTAAATAAATAAATGTAACAACATTGATTGACTATCTGTCCATCAATGTCAGTCAATCTGACAGGTTGGCTTGTTTATTTATAGAACGAAACGAAACATTTTACAAAGCACATTACAAAACGTGCACAATAAAAATAAAAAGTTTAATTATGTATATAAAAAGACACAAGGAAAAACAATACATTATCTACTTCTTTGACACAAGCCGTCTACTTTGTTGTCGAGCCGTCACAACCGGAGCTGGTTTAACCTTGTCGGAAACCTTCTCACCAACACGCCGGCCAGGTGAAACTTGGGGATGATCTGGGACGGAGTCGAGGTCCTCCATGGAAAGCACGCGATGACGGGAACCAGCAGAGTCAAGGACGTAGATGACGCCGTCTCGAGTCCAACACTTTGTTATGCCAAACTTTTTGCGAGCGGCCATGAAAGCGTCATGTCTTGGCTTTGTTAAAAACTCCGACAGTGTTATGCCAGAACCCTTCAACCTTGCTTTACCTGTCCACGCCTGGTCACGCATCTGCATATCACTGAATTCAACAAGAATGGGTCGTGACTTGTCTTTAACTAAAGACTTACCCATCCGGAAACAGCGAAGTAAGTTGGGCTTTTCAAAGTTGGGCAACTTTATCTGCTCAGTAAGCACCTTAACCACTGCTGCGGACACATCCTCCTTTGACTCTGAGATGCCGTGAATCAGTAAGATATGGCGACGGTTGTGCATTTCCAGCCTATCACAGTCCCGAGCTAATACTTGCACTTGTTGCTGTAGGGAGCTAACCGAGGCAAGCAAAAATGTCTGGAAATTGACGAACCGAGTCTCCAAAGATGTGGAAGAAGCAGATGAACCAGAAACCTTCTGTAGCTCTTCTTGAAACTCAGCCATCCGTGAGTGGAACATGTTGACCATGTCATTGATTGAGTGCTGTACTGACTCCATAGTGTTTGTGTTGTGTGGAAAAATTAGGAGATTTTAAATTGTTACTGCGGGCAGGTACTCTTTAACCACTTTTATTTAGCATATATGTATATTATTAGACTTATTGTTATTAAACAATTAAAGAGCAGTTTAAAACACGTCTTTGCTTTTTTACAGCCTACCCGAAAAAAAAAAAAAAAAAAAAAAAAAATAGTAACTACTCTTAAAATTGACTATTTTTTAACCATCAACCACCTACCTACGGTCTCAGAGACCGTAATGTTTTATAAAATTTAAATATAATTTTAATAAAAAAAATGATGGTTATTTTTTACTACTTTTTATGTTAAAAACTTACAAAAATACGAAACAATTGCTATATTATTATTTTTCCAGTTCAGACATTTATAATTCAATAGCAAATATTTGGTGCTAAAACGAAGCATTGGCGTATAAAGTTGCATGTTTTGTTACGGAACTTTAATTTGTTAATTGAAATCCTAAAATCAACGCAATTATCTATTAGCGGTCTTTGGGACCGCACGGTGGTGGTAACAGGACAAAAATAGGTGCTAGGTGGTTAAGGGTTAATGTCAAATATTATGTCATATAAAAACAGGGGCGTAGGAGTAACAATATTTTTAAGGGCCCTATAAAAAATATTTAAACATAGATTCACAATTCCTCCTCGCCCATAGTACTCGTAAAATGCGGGAAATGAAATGAAATGAAATTACTTTATTGTATGTAGGATTAAATACTAATCTCTTATACATTGTCAAAAGCGTAAAATAAAAATAAAAAAAGATGTCACGGGACACCCCTACATTCATCAGCAATGGCCGTAGTAGACCGAGAGAAAAAGCTGGCGGAAAAAACTCTCGGCACTCTTTTCAAAATTATACAATCATAATTTATATTCATTTAAAATGTGTACATACAGTGAACATATGAATTATTTTCTCGTACCTCCTCGCTCAACATTATTAAAGTTAAAAAAATATTAAAATGATAGTAACCAGAGCAGACCGTTTCCCGAAGGCGGCACCTGATCACAAGTATGACGTGTGCTCCAGCCATCGTCCTACTCAACCATATTAGAGGGAGTTGGGCGACCCGTTGACACAACGCCACCGCCCCAGTAACTTTCGAGGCGGGCATGACTACTCTGGGCCAAACAAGGCACTAAAGAACCTCACAAAACAGCTAATTTATTGAAAACAATAAGTTAAAACAGAGAGAGGAGGAACGAGAAAACAGTACAGAAAAAAGTAAAATGAATAATTAAAAACATAAATAAAAACAATAAAAGTACGGGATAATAAAGAAGGTAAAAGCACCAATTATAGACAATATAAAGAAATTTTTCTTTTTGCTTATTCATTTATGGGTTTTACTATACACGTTTCTAGGGTTTTGGATGTTATAATAAATAGTGACTTTTAGAACCAATTTTCGTTTATTAAAGTAGCTTATTACTAGTTTCATCAAAACATACTTATTTATATACTAGTATATCCTCTGTCAGAATATCCTCTTTGATCTTACTATGCATTTTCATACGAGAAATCCTATATCTAGACCATATCTTGTAAACAATATTTTACTTTTTTAACACCGTCAATTTGGAAACTTATGGACTTATGGAGATTATTTTGTTTAAAAAAAAAAGAATAAAGTAAGCTATATTCAATGTGTAGGTTTAAAAAATACATTCTTTTTAAGTTTTCACTATTTTATGGCCCCTGTAGCTCGGGGGCCCCAAAAAATTAATACGGCGGCTACGCCCCTGCATAAAAGTTGACACTAGCTCGGGTAGGTTCGAGTATGCTGAATTCAGCACACTTATGTTTTGCCGCATTTTACGAGTACCAGTGCTCCATCTAGAAAGAGCGAGAGCGAAGATAATAAATCTATGGTTTTGATATAGTTACCAAGATCGCCGCTCAAAAATAGGTTGTATATAACTGCTACAAGCTTACATTAAATCCCTATACGACTCTTACCGTGTTCATCATATCCCACATGCCGCTCAGCCGACTCGGGTGATACGTCATCTTCTTCGCCGCCCCCAACGCGTGAGTATGCACCATCATCAGATCCACCTTCTTCACCAGACTCCTCATATCGTAGTACTTCGCCAGGAGTTCCGGGTGCGAGGGTAGGGACAGGAAGAGGGGTCCTCCTCCAGAGGAACTGAGGGTCTTCTTGGCTGCGTCCACGGCGGCGACGACCATGCTGCGGTTGAGGCTGCGGTGGGCATCGTGGAGCTCGAGACCCTGGATGAACTTCGATTTGAGGAGCTTGCGCAGGTCCTGTGGGAGAGAGAGACGGAGTTAGAAAAGGTTTTTGAGGATTACGACATTTTTAACAATAAACAACTATTTAAAACAATTAAAAGAAGTTGTTTGTCTATTTGACGCGCACATACTTAATGGAAAGTTAAAATAGAATACTACTAAAGAAATTCTGTCTAAAGTTTGAAAATGAAAACCTATTAATTTTTTTAAGTAGGTTAAAAAATGGATATCGACGCATCCTTGCTTTATTGGTGTTGTTTTGATGTAGAACCTGTCTTATTCTAATAAAGTTAAAGGTGAATAATTAAAAGAGTACCTAATTTAGCAATAACTCACTTTTGAAGGTTAATTAACGAAAATCTAAATCCATCAGTATTCCGACCCTCAAATTATCTAAAACAGGCAGTTCATTTAAAAGCCTAATCGTATTTACCAATTCTAATTTCTAAATTAACTGGTTTATTTCCCCATCAGTCAAGTATCAAGATCAGTATTTCTCAATACCTCATAATTACCATAAAAAGATGTACATCGGTCGAAAACCTGATCTGTCAGCAACTATGTGTTGATCAATTGCAAATGAGACACAAAATTAACACATCTAGAAGCTATTTCAATCAAGAAACGATCACATCTTAATAATGAATAATTAGAAAAATATGAAGAAGTAGCATCTAAATAATAAATAGATAGATAAAAAGTTGAATAAGTAGCAAAATGATAGATGGAATAAAGATTAATGCGAACGTGAATTATGACAATATAAATTATTGTTTGGATAGCATAATAGGAGGTCGTCAATAAAATTAATAGATGTTTGAAAATGAAAGATTTATGTGCCGATCACTATTCAATATTTTGCTCAACAAACTTTATTTCTTTATTTTGAGCATTTTTGAAAACTATTATAAATCACTATTTAAAAAATAAAAATAAACGATAAGGCTGTTAAATTGTAGTTCTCTTCTTAATTTGATCGCAATTATTATTTTTCAACTGGAACCAACAATTGTTTTATTTATGAAAATTCCGAAAACATCATTCAAACATGGTTTCGGTTCTAGTTTCCCAAACTCAAGAGCACAAATATCTCACAGCCCACACTCCATTACTAACATCTTGTTAATTATTACAAAATTAATTTACATTCGAATGTTCATCTTGATTTCAATAAATCACTAAATTAGGTCATCATTAAATTTTAACGTTTCGACAAATATGTAAATATAACGTTTATAGTGAAACAGCCTTTTTTAAATATTTTATGTCAATCAATATTTGCAATGTTTGTTAATTTTATTATTTGGTATTTGGAAATAATATATATTTGGAAATCTGTGTTAATTGGTTCTTAAATAATAATAATAGCTATACCTAAATCTGCAATTTAAATATTTAGCTATGAGTAGCTAAATCGCGTTGATGTCTTTTCAGCGTTAGTATTTAACTTCCATCCATCGGATTTTTATTTGCATTTTGGTTGTGATTATTTACTATAAAGTTACCGGGGTAAACACAACTACTTCGTATTTTCCAACAAACTGTACTAGAGAACAAAATTAAAAAAGTAGCTCAGCTACGTTTTAATCCAATATTCGATTACAAATTACCTTTCTACCTTCTCACAATTGAAACCCTTACTAAACCACCATCTACTCATCTAGATCATTTGTCATACAACAATAAACACACGCCCTGCGCCGGAGTGGACGTCGGATCACAAGTCAAGTGGCGCGTTGCGACAGACTAACTACCGCCATTGTTATGTGTTTTAAAGTGATACTTGATTTAGTTATTAAGTTGGTTGTGGTATGTTTAGATAAGTAGGGACGTGAGGGGATTTTTTGCTTGGATAGAGTATTTTACTATGTTTTGGATATTTTAATAGTGACAGTAGGAATCTAATATATTGAAGTTTTATTTCAGATAAACAAGTCTGTTGAAGCATCACGTGATATTTTTGGGATATATTCTTTATTTAATAGAAAACATATGATTCCTATATGTTTTTTATACGTTATTAATTATTATTTTTTAGTTTTTGTTTGATTCTCTCATTTTAAGAGGAAACGTTTTTATAAGATGGATATGCGAGCCTTAGCCAAGCTTGTACATGTGGGTGTACGTAAGATATTATTATATTTCACGAAGTTATGTAAAACAAACCATCCAGTTTATTTCTTAAGATATTTTAGTACTGAAACCGGATCACTGGACCATGGTTCAAAAGGTCTCTTAAAACGGGTTGCACGAATTTCATAACTTTTAAATTTATATATGATACAGTTGCATCAACGACGAATTAATATTATAAAACTAAATAAGGGATTGACAAACAAACTTTCAATGCAAATTCTAAGGAAGTGATTTTAGCAACTGACACACTTTATATATTATACAAATAATATATTATATAACGTTATTATCACTGAGTAGGTATTGTTAACGTTTTATGTAATACCGTTATCTTGTTACCGAAATTTTGATTGATTGATTGAAAAGCACCAACTATGTTCAGTTAATAAGGTTTTGAAATCTGTTTGCTTCAGCGAATCAATCTAATTTAGTAGTAATTGGACAATTCATATTTATTTGAATTCAAAGGAACTCAAATCGTTGCCCACATTTGTATACTACATACTTAGGTACTTAATGTTTCAGACCGTTACATTTTCGACCATCAACTTTATAATGGATAAGACAGATTTGGTCTTATTTGTCCCTTAGTTCACCTATTTTGTAAGTTAGTTACTCTAGCATTATTAAAACTTGAAAAAAAATATCATAAACACAATTTGAGGTGGGAAACTATAGGATCGTTTGTTTTATAAACATAACAGCTTCGAGATACCGAATCAAACACTATTTTCTATTAAAACACAGTCTGTTATTATTTATTTCATACAGTGTTAATTTGAGAAAAGATAAATAAAGCACGACTAATTAAACAATGTTCAAAACAATACTCAATTTCATTTGTTTTCATTGCATTTGCGAACACTTATCTTCTTACAAATCACTTGTAAAACAAAAGACGGTATTCCCATGAAGTCAATCAGTGGCAAAATAAAAAATGGCAGACATTATTTCAGTGTTGAAAAGTTTATTTTAATCCCCATACAAATATTCGAAATACAAACACGAAACGCGAGAAAAAATCTTTGTAAAATGATTACAATTGCAAAAGCATTTCTTTTACTTTGTTACCGCTTACTTTATTACCGACTTGTTTTTTCCGTTGCATTTTGAAGGCGTTTACTTTCGCACGCGGCATGTAACCAAAAAAACTAACAAAAAATTACAAATTAGAATGAACTATATTAGTTTAATACTAATCACTTCCTATATTAAATCTGTTGTAAATGGTATAATCAAGCAGACATGAAAGAGGCGGGCCATCAAATCAAGGAGAACCGTGTACCTACCAGTAACATATTGACCATTGTTTCATTCTTTGCACAGAAGTTTATTAATACCACACTTGATCTATGTGAGATTTTTTATTTTAAGCTCAAAGACATAAGTTATTTTGCCACAGAAGTTCCTATTACACAGTTTACCTACCCTTTGCGGAAAATATATTTATTCAAGTAAAAAGAAAATAGCCCAGAGCCCAAGCCTAGTTATAGTGACTTGGATATTTGAATTACCCACGCGATAAATCACGACAGAAATATTACAATGAGATTTAGTTAGAATCTAATAAAATCAACTTTTGACCTATTGTCATATTATGAATGAAAGTACTGTATACATACGAATATAATCAATAGTAACAATGCCATTATGTCTTTAGCTTTTAATCTTATTCAAATACACTCATTCAATCACTTCAATGGAGCATTATAATAACTGTATGAAGTCGTCAATCACACATCAACATAACATTCAAATAGAGAATAAATATTCAAACTGCGTGTCAAATTGTGAAAGGACCAATTGACACTAATTTATGTATCACATTTATGAACCTTACCACCTTGGAATAAGATCTAGATCGGTGTGTGTATGCAAATTTGTGACATTAGGTGTGAACAGCATTGATTCGGCTATTAGGAGCAAATATATGAGTGCATTAAGAACTTAGTATAGTGCAAGAGGTAAGTGAGTTGTTAAGAAATATGGTAATTAGAATATCTAAGGTAGTTTAAAAGATAGAAAATATTACTGAAATAATATCTTTGAAGTAAATAAATTATCGCGGAATAAATAAGACCTAATTCTAATTACGTCTCCTTCTTAAACGTATATAAATCAAGATTACATTAACATTAGTTTTAAGTAGGTACGTACGAATTATTCAGTTTCATGCATATGAATAAAACAGCATGCTTTACAAAAAGCATCTGCGGAAAATAGAGTGCGAAAGAAAACAAGTGCTGTTACCATTTTAAGCTAACAGATAAATAAATAACAATTAGTGACGATATATTAGTTTTTAATATTTTCTATAAGGCAGTATACGATGCACGCGTTAAAATCTTTTACAGCGGGGAACTATAGCGTTGGAGCTTGAGGTCAATTAGTGTTAAAAATGGTTTATTTTGATTGTGTTTTTGTAAAGATTGTAAATAAGAGATTGTAATAATAAAAATAAGAGAAAAAAATATAGGTACTACAAAATCTTTATTACGAGCAGGCAAAAAAATATTATTTAACCTGTCCTTTCGTGCCTTAATAGACAAATATAATACAATTATTTATGTTTGACAAAAAAAATTTTACTATCACATTTTAAACGTTTCAGTAGTTACCTAGTAACTCCAAGTAATTTATTACTCAACTTTTCGCATCCTTTAACATATAAATTCATAATTTTGCGCAATGACACACTTACTTTGAACAAAGGACACCGTTTCCCAACAGCAGATTAATCGAAAGAAAGCACATTACCCACTGCTAGCTGTCAATGTCAAATATGACATGAGTCACACGTCGTGACCGGTCTGTCCTGATATGGCGATCGCAATAAGTCTTTTAAACTACGCTTGTTATGTCACAGCGATATTTATAAATGAATTTTGCTGTACCGACCTACAGCAAACTGTTAACGTAGTGTTTTTATATGTTTTTATTAAGGTTGTTTGTTTAAATAAATATAAAGTGTTATTTATCCACTGTTTAATTGAATTGAACATAATTTAATTAAAATAATTCAAGCAAAAGGGTTAATACAATTATTTCTTTTGTAATTAAAATTCACTTTAAGTTGATAAGTGTGTATTAACAGTAACTATTGTGTTTTATTTTTATATATTAAACGTGAACGAAGCTTCAAGACCGAGGTCGGACACTTTAGCAAAAGCATCAAAACATTACCATATTCTGCCTACACGTTATCTTCATCTGAAAAAGCTGATGTTTATCACCTTCATGTCCAAGTCAATTAAGTTTCCAGGCACGCGATATGTGCAATAGCCGAAAGATAAATTATAATTAAAACAGAAACTGGGCAAGTGCGAATTGGACCCGGGGTCTGAGGGTTTCATATTTTGCTTATTGAGTAACTTTCAATTTGTTTCATAACATGATGTGCTATAAGATCATATGTCATTGATCTGGACTGATTAGAACAGATGATATAAGTATACAGATGTCTTAACAGTTCGTTTGTAAAAAAAGGGAAAGAAACGGCAAAATGCTTTGATTACGGAGACAAATATTTCAGAACTCAGATAATTATGGATGTAAGTACTACGAATGATATTATTTTTATGTGTGCCAAAGAGTCGTTCTTCTTTCATATGGTGAATATACACTTTGCAGCACATGAGAAGATTTGTTAAGACAGACATACAATAAAATAATCCCATAAGGGTTACTTTAACTTCCAGTTACGGAACCCTAAATAAGTGCATAAAGCTCGTATTTCAGCAGGTCAGGTTTCACAAGTGAGTCAGCTGCTGGGCCTACAAGGTTGACAGTCAAAACGCTTTAAGGAAAAATAATGAACATCAGATACATTTCGATGCATCATACGTATTTTAAATCAACGTGAAGCAATATATTACAGATTTTGCTGGGCACCGACATGTTAAAGTGTTTATATATCAACCACTTACTTACCTACTTTATGATTTAAGAATGCGCTGTTAGAGCATAAGTTACTTGCAATGATATTCTGTTGCATTTTCTTAAAAGTTCCAATTTAAAACACATCTCGTATGTTTAAACGCCAGTTCAAATATGAACAATATAACAAAACCTGTCCAAGTACAAATAAAAATTCCATTGACAGTGACGCCATCCAAATCTATTCGGTAATACTCTCACACATGATTGACGTGTCAAATATGACAGCTACAGCTGTCAAATCCGCCAAGTTGACCGTGACATGACCTGTCACTTCAAGGTCACTTCTATTGTGCTCCGTATTTTTAGTAATTGCATGATTAATCTCATAACAATGTAAGTGCTCTATATAAGCACGTGAGATATGTAGTAGGTGACTCTAGAAAGTAGTCTTTGCACCTCTATTTGTGTGGTCTTTTTTAGACTGTGTTTACAGCAATGCTCCCCTGAGATTAGATTATATGATTGTATTGTGATCAATTTTATTTACTTTTTGTGTCTTTTAACTTTTTATGTTATTCATGTTTTGTTTAATCTTTTAAACAAAATCTTATCTATAATTTTGACTGACATTTTGTAACATAGGTACCTCTTATATGATGTAGCATTACCTACCATAGAGATTTAGCTATAGTGCCGACCCTATAAAGAATGGTTTGGTTTACTTTAAATCAATAGTAGATTAAAATATATATTTTATAGGTCACCTTAAGTTCTACACCTACACGCATTACCTCAATACTGGACTACAAATACCTATGACTATAAAACCACATAAAACTATGACCATAAAGTAAACGTCATTACAAAGTCGAGTGATTCAGAAGTAAATCTCACTTCACTTAGTAAATCATGTTAATTTGTATTGTAAACACTAGTAACAGAATATGATTCAGTGGTTACCAGGAACTAGCGGTTTATTTAACAGGTATTACACATGTTGTGAAATTTCAGCAAACCTTCGAATTCTAGACGTGAAATGACTAATTGTTTTTTAGATTAGGTAGGCTAGTAATTTAAATTAATATTTTATAATCTTTTAAAAATATAAACAATGTTGTCGTAAATACAATAAGTCGGTAGTATTAAATTGATAAACTTTAAAATATCGAATAAAGAACTTTGAAAAGCATGATATCGTCAAATACGCTTGTCTAAAAATATGATGTTTGACCAACTTGATCAGAAATCTCATTACCATCAACCTATACCCTCATATTTGGTATAAACTTAATAATACTAGCACACCCACATATCATCCTTAATCCGAATAAAAACAAACTTTAATCCCCACTAATTAGTGCTGCCAAAAACATCGATAATACTCGTAGGCGCGTTGGTCAAGCGAGTCGCTGACATTGACTCAGTAAGGTAGGCGAGTCAGGCTCAAGCACCTGCCCTATACCCTGAGGGCTATTGTGACGACCATTAATACATATAAAGGTTGTATAGCAGAATGACAAATAATTTTACAAATGGAGTATGGGGAAAACTAATAAAATTATTCATATTATTTCAATTAGCAGTCTAGACTGAGATCGAAAAAAAAATGGGATCAGCAAAACCTTAGCTGACAGATTCATAGTTAAGAACCTAACTGCATGATTTTCGTCTCATTTAATGAACTAAAACTAATCTACATAAATATTGCCAGCAAGACATATCGTAACAGAGAACTAAAATATATAATTAAAGTTTAAACACGTAACTGAATATTAACTCATAACTTGAACGACACAGCCGCGTCTCTAAAAACAGTCATACTGCGTCAAACTACCCACATTTACCTTCTAATAGCCACTCAGCGAAAGTCACGGAAGCGTTCTAGGTTTAAAAATGAAAGGAACCAACAGTTATAATAATCGGTATACACCAGTCGCTAATCTATATGAAGTAATCGGATCGAGTTACTAATAACATATCGATAAATCTAACCCAACCACAGTTATGATTAGGTAACTTAAACGACATGAGGAAAATATGCAAATTTTTGAGGTAACCTAAGATTTTCGAAGTTGCTGTAAATGTTGCAAAAATATGAATTTAGCAGACGCCCAATTTTGACACGAATAAAATACGATTGTGTCGGGGCTACCGTCCTGACTGTTTCTAGCGCTTTTGCAACAGCATGTAATATGAGATCTAAGGCGTTGCATGTTTTTTCAAGACAATACAATTCTTCACGAAATATTCTTTTTATCAGAACATATGTGTTTCGTAAGCTATTTTACGTAGGTATAAATACTTCATCTCATTTGCAATTCATCTTGCAACAGTTGATAAAAGACAACTGTGGTCGAAGGCCCTTGCGTTTAAAGTGATATATTTTCTCACATTTCGACATCGATATCGTATCTCAAACTGATTTCACGAGTCGCTTAATTTCACAATATCCGGCTGATATATTGTGGATCACCTTATAAAATACAATCTTTAATCTGTCATAGTTCTCTTAATTGACCTTTAATTGAATGAAGATAAAATAACGAAAGCCTTAAAAGATGTAACCACTTCGGCTCAAGGTGCTCGGTATAAAAATGTTTTGCCAAATTTGTATTTACATATATTTTATTTACTGGTTTTTGCCCTATATTCGTACACGGACTTCCTGCTCTAAATGTCAAGATTGATTTCATTATTAATAGCTTGGAAAAATAAAGCAATGAGTTAAAAACTACAAGTAATTATTTAAAACACAAACTTTATCTATTTACAGCGACATACATAAATATACTCGAACAAATATTTTTTGCGACTTTGTTTAAACCAAACAAGTAGGTTACCGTGGATAAATGTAATACAAACATATATGTAACATTTAAAAAACACATCAACACACGATAACTAGCCATTTTTCTGACTTTGGTTCCTCTTCAAAAACATTGCGTTTCATTTAAGATACATTAGAAACAAATATATTTGGTACGAAATCCGGAGCCAAGAAATCTAACCGAAGTTTACACGTATAACTCATGGTTGGTCGAACTAGTCTTATCCTTTGTGTCTGTTTAGAGATGCCCGTAGTTGGAAAGTGGCTCCGTCTGGTTATTTCGAATTACCGACAATTATAACATACCTGCTCATGCCAACAAGGACATGAGAACGCAGCTGTATGACGTCATGACTGATACATTTTAGGTACTTTTCATACTTTTTTTACAATAAGGAAAATATAGTTATTGCAAAGGTCATGTTTAAAGTTTTTTGAAATTATAATTGAATACTGAATAACGTATATCTGCGGAAATTACTTGTGATTATTATATTTATAACACAGTTTTTGTTTAGTTTAGTTTAGTAGTTGTTTGTTGAATGATCAAATAAATTGGATTGTTATAACCCGACATTCTTAGTCATTATTTAAATGATTTAATCACTTTATAAACTATAGGTTTTTTCAAGCCCCGCCCTGAAACCTGTCAATAAATAATGCAGCCGCTCCAGAAACCGAAATACCCCAACTTGAGACAGACACTTGCGCAAGAGTGGCCGACTCGGTATTGTTCAGTTGACGCACATATTTGGCGAGATCGCCATGAGAGTGTGGCAACACTGGCATTATGGTGTTACCGAATGACGGCTGTGTTAAACAATTTAATTTGGGAAAATGGGAGCTGTTGTAATAACGATTTTAACTGTCATAAAAATATGCGAATTCATTTTCTAAATTATGCGGTATTTTCGAAAATATTAAATTTAATTGATATAAAGGTTTTAAACAAGTTTAAAATCAATTCACATTTTTATTACAAACAATTTTTAATCTACATCTTAAAAGCACTAGAAAAAATACATGTTTGTAACTACATAAACATTTAATTATACATTGCCTTAAGTACCTACTGATTAAAATAAATTAGATTTGATAATTTAGTGCATGTAGAGCATAAGCAAATAATTACTACGTAAGTATAATTACTATTGTATGATGTATAATTCGGGACACATATCGATTACGATACTGTAGTAATTTTAATTAAGCCTCAATTATAATTATGAGTTAACATGAGGTTGATAAAGTTATAAAATCTAAGTATTTTGGGAATTGGGTCGAAGCTTGTTGAACTAAATTAGAACCTCTTTTATCAACCAAACAAAAACAAAGTATAAGTTGGCCAATTTAATTTATAATTTAATAAGTTTTACTTTTGTTATATTGAGATTGCATATTGCAACGTCAATGGCTCTGATGCAGGTTTTTAGTACTTTTTAAGCCTTTTATTTATATTTATCATTTACATAAAGTTATATAATGTAGTGCCCGCACATTGAACACAGCGAAATTGTTGTCCAATATATTTCAAATGTTAAGTAATTTTAGAGTTATGTTGAAATTCTTCGAACTTTTCGTCACATCTGTTACAGAAACCTAACACTGAATACTTGTCACGTTCGAGAACGGATATCCGGTGTTCATTGTTCTTAAGTTACGAATATCCTTTTTTAAGTGATCGTTTACAACAAAACCTGTTTAAAATCAATAGAACAGAAATATTGTTTAAACTAAAACATATACAGGACCCCAAATCTGCCTATAAGCTTTAATGACATAACAGTGACCAAGTGTCATTTCATATACATTCATGTACAATGTAAAACAAATGTACGTAATAATATTAATCAAAGGGCTGTACCTCAATAGCTGGAAAATTGGTTTATCCTAAACCTTTTTTTGAGTGGTAGAGTCTAGCTGTAGGCTCTGTCTGCAGCGATTGCTGGGCTGACTCGACCGGTGAAATATCACCGTCGCACAGGAAACCGACGTGAAGTAGGAACGATGTTCCTGCGTTTCGTTCGGTGAGTGCGGTATCCGGTGCCCAATTTTATTTATTTATTTATATATTTTCTTAAAGGTCAGCAACACACCCCCAACACCTACAGTGTTGAGGGTAGTCATGGGCGGCGGTGATCACTTACCATCAGGTGACCCGCATGCTCGTTTGCTACCTATATTACATAAAAAAAAAAAAAAAAAAAAAAAACTCCAACCACCTAAATTTCGCACGAGTGATTTTTAAAGAAATACTAAGCATTTTTCCTGTAACAAAACTTTTAATACTTTTATTTTACCTCAAAATCAAAATAGTGTGTGGAACAACGATGACCTAATTGCAAATTGATTAATTTAATTTTAATCGTAATCAGTTTTCTCTCTTTTGGTGCCAGAAGCGTGGTCACGGACGTCAGGTACCTACCTATATATGCGTCTGCGCATATTTTGCTCATTATATGTATTTTTAACTGTAGGCTCCAAGTTGTCTGGCAGATGGAAAAGATGAGATGAGATTCGGAGTTTTTACTGTCTGTGTTTAAATTCGACCGTTAAAATTAAGTTATTTGTGCATTTTTTTACAACATAGGAACAGAAATTGTTAATTAAAAGACTGATAAAAGAAAAGCATAAACTTCATGAAAAAAAAAAACTCATCAACGTGAATACCTTTAATATATGATAAGATTAGAATCAGAATTTTGTTCTGATAAGAATTTTGAAGTGAATACTTGTCCGTAAAACCTCTAAAATATAAAAAAAACCTTGTAGGTATGGTTTGTTAGCCATAGGCAGTTGAAACAAAAAAAAATGCACAAAAATATTTCAATAGAATATCTACTTGTTAACACACAATTTACATACATTAACATTGCTATCATTTTCCTCGGAATTTCAACCATCTGACAATGGAAGAGATACATTGAAGTACTTTTGTTCCAGTTGATGTGTTAGGTAATTATTGTTGCTGGTAACACCGAACTGTTACAAAACTAAACTGCGTAACAGCATTTTGTTCTTTTAAGTAGATGTGTCTATAGCATTGTAGGTACAGGTGGACCATGAGCATGTGGCGCGGTAAAGTTTGCGAAGCGAAAGCTGCGGTCAAAAAACGACAGTGCAGGGCTGTCGCGTAAGAAAAAACTGTTTAGTTAGTGGTCGTATTTTTTAAATGAATTTAATTCTTGAACCAATATGAAATTTAGTATTTGTTACAACCAAATCTATTATGTATTTAGTGGGGTTCTGAACTGAAATGGTAGGTACGTATTTTTATATACCGACTGGCTTTTTCAATCAAATCTGCGTATTTTTAACGACAATTAGTCTGCCAATTGTTTAATCTCAATGAGGCCTATTATATACATTTATGCTTGTTTTAATTGCAAATTTTACGATGAAAGAATTCATCATATAAACTACAGAACTAAATACGGCCATATCAGTTGTTTCATCTGTTGCCCGCTAACAATCAATAATAAAAATAATTTCCCTCTCATTACATGAAACTGCAATCTGCTTATTTTTTTTAATTATTTTCTATTTGACAGCATTTTTCACTAAACATCACCAACAAGAACAATGAGATGTAACATTCGCTTCTTAGCGTTACTGTACACTAATTGACGGTAAAACTTATTTTTAAATGGATTACGTAGTTTAACTTAGTGCGTTAGATAATTACACGTTGGATAAAGTGCTATTTCTGTTTATTAGATGGTCAAAAATAAGCTATTCGCGAGAACTCTACGGTCTTGTGCTGCAAAATTGTGCTTTTTTTTCAGTTTTTTTTAAATTACGTCATAAATTCAATATTTTATGGAAGTTTGAGAAAGTTACTATTATTACATATTAATATTAGCATATAAGACTAGTAAAAATATTATTGGAAAATAATAAGTATTTTTTTTTGTTTTTATTAGATAGAAGAACGAATGAATAGGTGCGTTCGTAGCGCATGCTACGAATGGAAAGCCTCCTACGAAGCATTGTGTGTAATAAGCTTTACTTTGCATTATTTTATTAAATGACCGATTAATAGAAAAAGAGTATGAGAGAGGTGTGATATAAGTTGGATATTTGTGTGTTTGTCGGCAAAAACTATTTAACCGACCTAAAGTTTTTATTGTGACCTAATCGTAAGTTCGTAGCAATAACTTAAATACGTATTGTTTAATTATGAAGACCACAAATGATTTTGTGAGTCGTTAGACAATTTTATATCAGTTTGAATTTTCATTTCAGCTTTAAATTGATTCTTATATAATATTGTAACATATGTGTATGCAAATGTTTACCTTATCAACTTCATTGATCCTGAGAATGATCTTCAGCCGCGGGTTGTTGTTTCTATATTCCTTCAGCAAGCCCTCTAGTTCTGTCCCTCTCTCGCTTCCCGCGTAAATCAGATGCGTGCACTCGGGAAACTCCGTGTTTCCTCGGCCCGAGACGTAGCAGACGAGCCGCGCGGCCCCGGCGCCCGCGCCTTCCACGCTCGTGTACAGCGCCGCGACGGCAAAGCAGACCGCCCAACGCCACATTGTAATTAAAAAATAAAAACTAAACGCGCATTTCTCTGATGATCGATTCGGTTTTTGAAAACGCGTTGCTCGAGTCGGAGGTACTGTTCGAGTGAGTCCGGTAAGGCGTTCGGCCGCAGTCATAGGCGCCCCCGCCCGGCGCACGCGCAAGGTCGACGTTCACTCCGAGCTTGCGAATCGAGCTTGCGGATTGCGCTGTCGAAAACACGGTTACATCTCACATCGATATTGTATAATGTTTATTCGGCATTACTGGAGCGTTAAGAATCAGTAACAAGTCTAAGGCCAACTACTACCAGCTGCCAGATTAAAAATGCATTGAAATTGTTTTATTTATGTTTCAAATAACCTATGAGCAACATAAGCAAATGCGTATGACATAGTTAATTTATCTCCGGTGCTTTTATCTTAGATAAGATAAAGACTAATCGTATCCTGCGGTATTGAAATAGGTTATTTTTATTTTAAGAATGTAGTTAATCGCTTTAAAGGCATTTTAACTTGGTCCGAATAAAAATGATAATTGAGATAACTGAGTAATTCGATTTGTAAACACGTTTATTGATTATTCATCAGCATTATGATGTTTTTTTTATAATTAGGTACCATGAATCATTCTAAAATGACAAGAGAAAAAATTTCTTAAATCATTATTAGTACCTACTTACTTCTGATTATGAAATTATTAAATCTTTTATCACTGTAATCGAAGAAACTTAACCGTATTAAAAATACTTAAACCGAACAAATTTCCTATTTTTTCTTATCAAAATACTTACACTGCAAAATTATGCTTATTATATTTATAACCAACATGAATGCTACATTTCCAAAATATCTCGTCATCGCAGTACCTTATATGTACATGGGAAGATGCATTTACAAGTCAAATACTTATTATTATCACTTATTTGCTGACTGTCCACGACGAAGCGCAAGATAAAGCGATGATAGGCACAAATTCATTATTTATCACACGCTACGTACATAATTTATGACATTTTTGTTCTTACGTTTTTGGGTAAAAGTATAGAAGAGTGAAGTGTGATGGTGTTTATGAAATGTGTAAGGGTACAGGTGAATAATAAAAATGAAAATAAAATAAATATAGGGAGATAAAATAATAATAATAATAATAATATAAATCTCCAGACTGACACACCAACTGTGTGGCCCTAAACTAAGCAAAGCTTGTAATATAGGTACCACACAATGGACTAGGGGAGAACCTAGTTACACCCAGACACGAGCCAATATCGAAAAACAATTTTTACGAAATTGGCCCGACCCGGGGATCGAACCCGGAACCATCTGCTTAGCAGTCCGGTATATATACCGCTGCACCACAGAGGTCGTCAAAAAGGGAGTTTGCTTTTATAAACAGATGCATTCTGATAAGAATTCTGATTAAAAGTCCAAAAAAAAACAAGAAAATAAAGTAACGAGTTTTTTTGGGTTAAAATGTTAAATAAAATAATGATAAAAATAACTTTTAAAACAAGCTTTTATTGATTCATGCTCCATTGCCCCGGGGCAGTTTTATTATTTTATTTAAATATATTTTTTTCCCCACTGACCCGAATCTCTATTACCCACTGCCCCGAATTATTAGTTAAAAAAAATTATTCCCCACTGACCCGAATTCGTATTCCCCACTGACCCGAGACGTATTTTTAATAGAAATCAATAATAATTTTGTACAGTCCTGAAAAGAACGTCTTAAAAAATACAGTGTCAAGTTTAACTTGTATCGGCCTAGCCGTCGGCATTGGATGATGTCAAAGCTGTTGAATTTATGGTAGTAACTTGGTATAAAACAATAAGCATTGTAACCAAGTGGTGGCAAATGAATAGGGATAACGATTGTGAACCCAGCAGTTCATCTCCTAGTGAATTAAGTTCTGTGGACTCTGAACGAAAAGGCCTCATTTTGCTTCGCGCGGGTTATCAGTTTCATAAAAGAAGCGCAACAAATATTATTAAGTAAATCACCAGTTCCTAAAAATCATGTAGCGTTGTGTTGTGCCTTAACATTATTACCAAATAAATTGGTAGAAGATTTTTTTTCTATAAATAAAATGCAAGATTGTCCTGATCATAAAAAAAATATTGAGAAATTCAATGATTATTTTGTAAAAACATAGATGGCGCATAAAGTTTTCTTAGGTAAATGGTCATTCTATGAAGAAACTTTGAAAACAACCAATATCATTAAGGGTTGGCATTCTAAAATTAACAAGATGTTTAATACAAATCCAACTATTTTCAAGGTATTAGAAATTTTGTACAACGATGCTTCTGTTTATAAAATGAAAGTAAATAATTTTCTAAAAGGTGTCCTATATCTCTAAAAATATAAACAATATTGAATTATCCTACTAATATTATAAATGTGAAAGTTTGTGAGGATGTATGGATAGATGGATGGATGGGTGGATGGATGTTTGTAAAAACTACTGGATGAATTTGGATAAAACTTTGCAGTAATATAGGTTCAGAATAACACATAGGATACTTTTTACCGCGGGAAAACATCTCATTCCCACGGGAAACTGACTTCCACGTGAACGCAGTCGCGGGCGGCCACTAGTATACTATAATTAATGATTCAATTCAAGATAATTTAAAAGGGAAAATAACTTTAGGACATTGTTTAGAAAAAATATGTAGAGTCACAAAATAACCGTCTAGTAATTAAGGCTTAGAATAAGAATTTCTTATTTAAATATCTTTTATGCTAGTTAATTAAAGATGTTTTAACTTTTCATGTTGAGTTGTGGTTAATAATGAATGATTGTAAGAACGAATGGCAAACAAATAATGTTGTTGATTTAATATATTGTTTTATTACGTCACCTTAACAAATTTGTAACTATCTGTACGTTCGCTACTCGGGGCAATGGAGCATACGTTCGACATCTCGGGTCAGTGGGGAATGATTTTAAAATTATTTAAAAATTGTATAACTGCCCCGGGGCAATGGAGCATGAATCCTTTTATTTAAGTGCCCTAAAATATCAAAATAAAATTAAATCACATTAACCACATTCATTAATGACTTTACAGAATTTAAATTATAATAAAAGCGTGTATACAAAATTTCAAGTCCCAGCAGTTGAATATTGGAGTTCCATAGTTCGAAGACAACCCTGTATGTGGCATCTTTTTCATGGTGGGCCTACCAACTGCCTATCATAAACTAATGCGTATACAAAATTTCATGTCCCTGCTATTTACCGCTGAGGAGATTTCTCGTACGGAGCCGATCCTCGCAGCAGCATCAGGTCACGTTTATAATTAACATGCATTGTCATCGGTTCTGGACCAGCATGCAAAATTTCAGTTTAATCGGATACCAAGAAGTGAGTCAGATTAAACTTGCAAGATTTGTTAACATACAAGTGAAACTAAATAAAAGCTTTTAAAAAATACTACTTAAAGCAGCGGTGGGCAACCCGCGGCCCGCCGGCGTCTTCTTTGTGGCCCGCGAATGTTTTAAAAAATATACATATAAAATAAAATTTCACATGTTTATTAAATTTAAAACTATTGATTTTTTTGATATATTATTATCACAAGTGTGGCCCCGCCTTTGGTCGATTTTTTCACCATGCGGCTCTTGCCTGCTAAAAGGTTGCGCCCTTGCATGACTTAAAGCCTTCTGAACGATGGTCTCTCTCTGGTCTATCTTCCGATTGTTGAAATTTAGTTTTACTGTTTTGCATAATATCTTTAATCTTAAAATATTGTGAGTAAATTTTGTTTTTTTAGAAAATAAAAATTAATAAGTATACCAAATATTTGCTATTAAATTATAAATGTCTTTAAGAACTGAAAAAAATATATACCAATTGTTTCGTATTTTTGTAAGTTTTTAACATAAAAAGTAGTAAAAAATAACCATCAATTTTTATATTAAAATTATATTTGAATTTTATAAAAAATTACGGTCTCTGAGACCGTAGGTAGGTGGTTCATGGTTAAAAAATAGTCAATTTTAAGAGTAGTTACTAAAATATAACAGCTTGCAAGGAATGTCAGGGGTCATATGTAGATGGCGTTTCAAAACTTTTGAAACATTTATTTTTTATTGCCAAAATGATTGAATAACGACAAAAAGACAGATGTGTAGTTTCCGTTTTGTCGAGCTTGAATTTTTTTACGTATTATTTTGTTGCTCAGCGAGGATGATGAGTAAATAAAAGGTTTGGACTTAAGCGACATCTTGGTTTGTTCCTAGTACTAAGTCAGAAAACATGTCATGGTTTGGTCGGAAGCTTTTCGAACAGTTATGTATGATTTGACACACGAGTTGGCACGAAAATAAAAAACTGCCGCAAGATCAAAGCTATTGTTTACAGGCAGTGCTCCATCTAGTAAGAGCGAGAGCGAAGATAATAAATCTATGTAGTTAGTATTTAACTTGTTACTATAGTTATATCTATGGATTAATCAATCAATTTATAACATTAAGCAATCAATTTATAACATAAAAATAGTCTTCGTAAGCCAGATGTTTTTAGTACGCGTACAGTAAAATTAAAATTACATTAAAATTGCAGCCTTGGGGTTTTATAGCTAATAGCTTTCCGCTATGCGGTTTCATCCGCAACTAAATGGCTTTTCCCGTGGGAATAAGGCTTTTTCCCGCAGTAAAATTATCGTATTTTCTTCTTCCCTGGGTGTCGAACTATCTCTATTCCAAAATCAAGACAATCGGTTAAGCCGTTTTTACGTGAAGCGAACATACAGACAGACATACATACACAATTTCCCATTTATATTATAGTAAGGATAGGCCTACAAAAAAGCCCTTCGCAGTACCTATATATATCTTAAGTGAAAGCCATGTTAGCCTATACTGCAGTAGCTACCTATATGCCTGTGATAAGGGCGCTGCAGTGCTTTACAATATTATTACCTTGGAATAAAGGGTTTCCTCGCGAACGGAGTCTAGTTTCACCATAACTTCAAAACTAAACGTCCAATTTTAATCATTCAAAGACTAAATATTATCTACATAAACTGTACTTAGTGACGAAATAATTTATTTTGATAAGGATTAATAGCATGAGTAAAATTAACGCGTTTAAATGTAGTCCAAAAAAAATTCAAGATATTTTCATAAAAAAATGGTTGTTGTGCCTCACTCGACATAGATAAGTATAGTGTGTCGAGGACTTTTTTGTAGATATTTATAAGATGTACAATTAATTAGAACATTTTATGGTTAAATATAGCCTATGTTACTCGTTAATAATGTAGCTTTCGAATTGTGAAAGAATTTTTAAAATCGGTCAAGTAGTTTTTGAGCCTATTCGACACAAACAAACAAAGTTTTCCTCTTTATAATATTAGTATAGATAAGATCTTTAGAGTTTATAATGCTGCAGAAGTCAAAATAAGTAGTCTCATCTATGTTTTATACACTAGTTTAAAATTGAATAAAACATTGAATTTATTCATTTGCATCATGCTTAACGGTGTCATCACTACCTTATACGCTCATAACTCAGTTCATATCTATAGCCATATTGTCTATTTTTAATTTCAACATTTGAAACTTATATAGATCTACATTCTCCTCATTAAATATTGAAATTGATGTTGTAATATATTTATAATCAGATTAGGTATTAGTTAATTAACTCAATCAGTTGACAGATTTTGTTAAGACGGTTAAATTAGATAGAATATACAACATAAACCCGCCTTGAAGTGACTGACTGTTGCAAAAAAAACTGAGTATAGGATTTTACCTAATATTGCTATATGTAATTTAACCAATTTCAATTAGAAAAGATCCTTAATTTTATTTCTGTCTGTACGAAAACAAAGAAACATCGTGGAAAAGGCTCCCTTTCATACAAAAGAATTAAACGCGTTTGTAGTAAATTATACAGGGTGTCCCATAATAAACACGTCACACTGCAGGTAGGTCAGCCTTTTTTAAATAGATCCAGCCATATTGATGACCATAGTGGCTAGTGGAGTCTCCCTAATTTCCATGGCATAAATAATGCTTTAATTGTTTATTTTCAGACAATCTACAGTAACAAATCAAACAGGGTTGCAACGATATACTACGAAGTCGTTAGTTGATAAAATAGATATCAATCAAAGAAAATATATTAACAAAACACTATAAGTGTTAATGTAAAAGGATGAAACGATAAATTGCACATGCAATATTAACAAATCGTTCAAGGTCCAAAACTATTTAATTTTAATTTATACATTGTTACACGTATAAATTCTCCTAATTTAAATTAATTTGCATAAATTATATAAACGACAGCATCCTAGGAAAGGTAAGGTACAGTCACCTGCATCTATATTTATTTACAATACATATTTTTATGTACTAAGTTATTCTGTACTAATTTATTCAATTGTTATCGTGTACATAATGTACATATCAGTGTTTGCCAGTGCTTACTTTTTTTTGAAGTAAACATTAAATGCTGGTGTCTGTTCCAACCTTAACTTGATGTTTTAATTTCAAACTATATCATGACAGGTCACACTTATGTTAAAAGATTAGATTATACTTTACCTTGATCAAACTCGTCCAGCCTAAACTCTTTGACCCAAATAAAATTAAAAATAAATAAAACTCTATTTCTCACACAAAAAAACATTGGTTATTTCTATTTAGTTTTAGTTTAAATTTATAAAATATTCAAAGTAGGAGATCTCGATCCATTTATTTAAGTTAAGCAATCGTTTAAAGTGTTGACATTTATGTGAATTGTATGCATCTGTCAGTTAGCGCGGGAAATTGGTCAATATAATATTATTGCAGTAGACACACGTTTGCATATTTCTCCCGAGTCGAATATACAAGGTGTTAATTTAGTAACTTTAAACCCAAAAGCTATGGTTTATGCCCCACTTGCAGGGATTCATTAGTAATTGTTTTTTAATTAAAATTCAAATATTTTTACTAACTTTATTTTATAAAAAAACATTGTTTGCAAGAGTACCTAAAGCCCATTCGGTTCAAAGTCCATTATTAAAATATCAGGTCCACTAGGGATTTCCTTTAAAGTATGTAATATTATTTGGTAAAAATGAAGATATTATTTATTATTTTGAATGATTATCAATTTCTTACTTATTTTTATGAACTAGCATTTTTTATTTAAAAGCAAGATACCTCAACGGCGACGGCAGTTACTTAAGAATATAAAACTTATATAAAACAAACGCCTTTAAATGCTCTTTGAACTAGTCTGTCTGAGGCGAAGGCAATTTAATACATCCGAAATTCTATTATTCAGCATAGATATGTAACATGTACTTAATGAACGTCAATGTTTATCCCACTCTTTTTATCTATTTAAGTCGGTTGAAGAGGAAAAGAGTTATAACAGTTGTAAATAATTACACTATAAATGTGTATCACTATAACACTAAATTATATTATTCTTAATGTGTAGGCTTTATGGTGAAACGCATCAATAATCAATTTGTAACCATATAACTTTTATATATTTTATATGCTTAAATTTTGCATAAGAAGACCATTTTTGTTATAATTAGTTCGACTAGACTGAACTTTATGACCCTGACTAGTAAATTAGCGTTTATAAGTTTCGTGTATAATTTACTTGACATCGTAAATTGTATTGACAGCTGTTTCAGTGTGTATTGTATAATTATATTTACATAATTACCAAAGAGTTGTTCTAATTTTGTATGAGCCACTCCTAGCTCTATTGTTCAGTGCAGTATGTAGGTACCTACCTGTGTACCTTAAATTTCTTAAACTTCGTTACTTTTACAACTTGGTATATTAATAAGTCCGACAAGTTACATCGACTGAAACTTTTCAGGTTCTAAAAATCTGCCCCTAATATTCCCTAAAAAAATATCATAGCGATACAATATCTTTTCATTAACGATTCGTTAGGTAGGTATATGATATCTAATCGCTATGTCGTTAAAGTTTTAACGTGGTTTAAAATTACATACCTATAAGAATTTATAGTTATTGATTTCATTTTACATCCATAGATATTATTTTGTCTTGAAGCAACAAGAAGGTATACTCCGAAGAAAACTCATACTATCGAACATATTCCATAGATTAGGTAAACAGGTATTTATTTACAGTAGCAGCGCTTTACGAGAGAGTTTTTAATTAAATAACTACTGCGTACATGAAAGTAAGACGAACTTAAATTACTTACATAAAAAAAATACAAAAAAGAAGCTTACAAGTAATTAGATACCAGTTTCAGAAAACTTGCCAAATCAATCCCGCGCAATCCACATACAATAACACCATTCTAGGCTAATAACAATAATAATCTAATTGACACATGTCATTGTCTCATGACGTATGAAGTAATACATAAGAAGAGACGCGGGCGCAACTGTGTTACACATTTTATAGAAATACGAGTCGACGTTTGCGAAATGACGGATCCAAATATAGATAAACGGACTGGTTTCGATACGGTGAGGTTTGTGAATCGGTTTAATAGACAGACATGGAACTTTAGAACATCCTGTGGATATGTACTTAGTGAATTACATATCCTGCATTTAAGAAAACTTTTGTCTAACTGGAACATTTCTGTGGTTGCTTTACACTTACCTACACAATAAATAAAGTTTATAAAAAAATGGTTAAGATAACGTAAGAAGTCAATTAATGGTTATAACTTTAATCATTTTACAATTAATAACTTCACATATATTTACCTACATATTATGATTCATAAAATATACAGACTGATAACGAAGTTTTCCTTTATCCTTTTGAAGTAACGAATCCCCTTATGATAAAGTGTTAAATTAGGTACTTACGTTAATTTATTTAAAACTTGATTTAACATGGACCAAAATAAACCTAGATTCAAACCAAATCTAATTTAAAACTTAATATCATATTACAGATAAGCGTAATGTTTTCCATATGAATAAGATAAAACTATTACACGCGAGGCCAACCCGTTCTTGACCGAAATTATTTACATCGTATTTTTACGTTGTTACTACTTCATGGACCAAACATATTGTTACTGTATTTAATAGATATTATTTATTTTATTATATTTAATCCAGGATTACCTATATCACGCAAAGTATGCATTTATTCGGTTAAAGGAACGATTTGAACTCTAATAAAAAAAAAAATTGAGAAGTTTTAATTTTAAAACACAAAAGTTTCATATATAAACAATTAGAACTGAAAAAGTCAGCTTAGAATTTAAAAGCACCAGTGACTGCACCGAAAATCAGAATAAAGGGGCGTTCCCATGGTGCCCAAAACCAAAACTTTACTTAGTGCGCTGAATCGCGCACCGTAGGACCCCGCTGTAAGGAAATTCAAAAAACATATCTGTAAAATGTGAGGCACAATTTTGAGTGTATATTTCTTGTTATTCTAAAACACAACGAACTCAAATAAACTCTAAGTAAAGGACAACATCTATTCGATATTTAGGAATTTTAGCAAAAATGTTAAGCAGTTAGTAATAAATAAAATACCTCTCAAACTTTAAAGATTAGTGCAGGCAATTTATCCTTAATCGGTAGCAAGTAGGTTAGCACTAACCTAACTTAACTATGTGTGAATTTAAGAAGGCTAGTTAAGGCTTCGATAGGTTAAACCGGTATTTTATCAATGTTTAGTAACTCGTTACATATAATATCTGTCAAGATGTATAAGTTGAGGAACAAAATTTACTCGCATGGATTTTTAAATTCTGTTTCTCACACTTATTAAACACTGGTACTCACTCCTTTTAAAAGTTTAAGAACAAAATGATACATCTACTGAGATCATAAATAGATATCAAAGGCCTGTCTATAAAATGACAATGAAATTCACACAGAATCCAAATCATGCACCACAACCAAGCAATTTCATACATTACGTAGCTTTAACAAATACGTATTTACTGACTAAATTAGGTATCATACCCTTGTAGCCAGACATAGATATGTTTCTCAAGTTCGGGTCATTGCATTTTGAAAGTAGTTCATCCAGCTTTGCGACAGATTGACTTACCTGCGGAGGTCATAATTTACACGTATGCAATCCTGGAGGCCATGGTGCGAAATTCGGTAACCGGAATTGAGGTGAGTCGCAAAGCCAATAAGTTAAGAATAACTACTACGTAAAAATTAAAACAATGGATAACAATTTGAGAACGACTTACCTACCTATGCTACGACTAAGTTATCTGATGGTTTGACTGGTCTTATAATTTCCAGTAAAATGTTTAAGAAATAATAAAAAGATATATTTATGATAAATTTTACTTAAAACCAACTTTTAAATTTTACGCATACAAAGCATTCTCCTACTAATATTATAAATGTGAAAGTTTATGAGGATGTATGGATGTATGGATGGATGGATGTTTGTTACTCTTTCACGTAAAAACTAGGTACTGGATGGATTTTGATGAAACTTTGCAGTACCTAATAGGTATAGGTTATACATCAGAATAACACATAGGGTACTTTTTACCGCGGGAAAACACTTAATTCCCAAGGGAAACCGACTTGGACGAACGAACGGAGTCGCGGGCGGTCACTAGTTTATAATAATACCTATTATAAACGTGAAAGTTTGTGAGTATGGATGGTGGATGTTTGTTACTCTTTCACGTAAAAACTACTGGATGGATTTTGATGAAACTTTACAGTAATATAGGTTATACTTTATTTTCTCTGTCTTACTTACTCCCTTATTGTTATGACTTATATCGCGTTCTTAGTAACATAATTATCTTTGATTGTAATCAATGATAATGTTGGCCACAAACCCTTTATCTTGTCGTAGTAGGTACCAAGGTACCGAATTCTGCAGTTAGCTAAGAAACCTAGCTTACTTATTTATGTGAATGAATTTAACAATCCGCAGACAAAAAGCGAATTTTTCCTATTAGAGTCTTAAGGAGTGGTCTTGTCAAGCCTTTGATACCAAAGTATGTACCAACTTTATATGACTAATGTGGATTACATCATTTTTGTATTCACTGCCCTAGAGTCATATTATGACCGTATCAAATGACATAGTAATTAACCCGCTTTAGTACATGCACATGCAACGCCCTCCGTCTTAAAATTTGTAGGGGCCATATAGCGCACAAAAAATTGAGGCCCCCTTGAAAAGGTAAAAAAATTACTCACTTTTTCTTTAAATATAATACATATTTTCTAAGATTTTATGTCACTTATTTTGTTAAAAAAATACCTAAAGCTGATACAAATGTTTAAGGAATAATTAAATGTACTTAAGAGATTTTTTCGGCTGTGGTTTGCCTTTGGCTGGTTGGACGAGGGCCCTGGGCACAGTGCCCTTGTGCCTATGTAATAAGTGCCACATATTGCATGCACGTTTACACGTAATTTTGTCACACATGGTACAAATTCGTGAATTCTGCGACAGTTAAATTATGTTACGAAAAAGGTCATTTTTATTGAAGATCATAAAGGTTTATCTGCCCTTTGGTTATGTAAAGCTTTTTGTATTACCTAACTACATGCAAAAAGTTCAGAATTTGGTTCTATCATACCACACGAGATTTAAGATAGCATATAAAACTTCGATTGCAAAGTAAAAATTACCGGCCTAATCATTAGGTACATAGTATAAATCCAAGTTGCTAATTGTGTCTGTTTGTATGTTTGTCCGCTATCTCCTCCTAAACCACTAAACGGATTTTAATGCGGTTTTCACCATCCTTTAAGAATGTTTTTCTTTTAAATTTGAAAATAATGACCTTCTGAAAAAGAATGGCTAACTTAAAAAAAGTTAGCAAAAATTCAATATTTCGTGAGCAAGTCGGTCTAAATTACACCATTGCGAAGCGTGGGCGGGACACTAGTCCTACTAATATTATAAATGTGAAAGTTTGTGAGGATGTATGGATGGATGGATGTTTGTTACTCTTTCACGTTAAAACTACTGGATGGATTTGGATGAAACTTTGCAGTAATATAGGTTATACATCAGAATAACACATAGGGTACTTTTTACCGCGGGAAAACATCTCATTCCCACGGGAAACCGACTTCCACGCGAACGGAGTCGCGGGTGGCCACTAGTACATAATAAAATGTAAATCCTTACCTTTTAGTTATAATATGATTCATATCTGTTAGTTATAAAAGCTTTAACGAAAAATTGACATAAAAACTCATTTATACTTAGTTTGCTCCATGCAAGTTTAAAGGGCGTTTATGAATAAGGGGGTGGGGTAAGTAATATATGTTAAGTAAGTTTATCATGTACCAAATTATACTACTAGAACACCGAACACCACCATTCTACCACACCTACTTTAGTTAGTCACCAAAATACTACGTGGGTAGAAAGAACGAAACATTTACAAATTAAACTACAAAATTACCTATATCTCAATTCAAATGTCAGAAACTTCTAAGAAATATTTCAATTGGCCACGAAAATGACCTGAGGGCATTTAAAGTCAAAGACGCGATAAAAAATACTTGAAAAAAAATCTGGTTCAATTAGATCACAGATATGGCGACGATCTTTAGCTAAGTCGTAATAAAACTATGATTTATTTGAACATCTACCTAATACTTATGACAAATTATTATTTTAATGGCGAGCAACTCTAGTTTTTTTCCTGCAAATTTATACGATTACCCTTTTACGCTTAATTAAAATAGCAACCAAGTTAGGTACCTACTATGCGGACTGGCACACGGAGCTTCCGTGCCGACTCGAATCTTGAAATAAGAATATTCGTTAAATAGTTTTAATTATTAAATTTACGTTAAGTTTTAAATTTAGGTACGTTTGTCCTTTACTTGAGCCATTAGACATGGCTAATTGTAAGAAATCATCCTTTTCATCCAGGAATTAAAGCCTATAGGCTTATTAGCCTTATTCGTCGGTCAAAAAAGTGATAGTATCTATTGGTTAAGGATTCTTCTTTAAGGCACTGAAGTATGGTTTCCAAGATACCTTCTCTCTTAACCTAAACCTTGTAGGTATAACTCCAAAATTTACAGTAAAGGAAGTAAGACGTAGATATAATGTAGAGCCATCTATTCAATAAGAATAAACATTTTCCCACGATCGATTCATATCGAGGCGGATGTAAAGAAATACTGCGGAACAAAAACATATTCGCATATTCATCACATTGTTGAATAATACAATACTTGGTCATTTGGAGTACATATCATTTGTTTATTGTCGTCAGTAAAGTAAGTTTATTAAGTCCAATGATTAAAGAGCTCAAAAAGAGATTGCGCTTTGATATTTTGCTTGCACTGTTCTGTTAATGATACGCGAGAGAGTTTTTTCCTTATGTGGTCATAAATTATATCGACAAAAAAGCTAGAAAATTACATTAATTTTAACTTGATCAAAGATTATGCAACTGTTATTTTATTCCGAGTTTTGATCACTTATTCTCTTATTAGACTTTCATGATCGATGACAAAAATTGTGCGCTTTTGAAAAAGGGGTCCGTCCACCATTTTAAAAGTAGTTGGAACGCACCTGGTCGCCCGTGCTGAAGTAGGTCGCAGTGGGCAGCCCCAGCCCTCAGTAAGTCACGACAATACAAGGTCACCCTATCAGATAGCGGGCGACAAATCTGGCGCCTACATTTGTCAAAACAGCAACACGTTTATAAGAACTGTCATTTTTAATGTGTTTCGGGTTTTGGTAGGAACCTTTATTTTGTTTACTACGTTGACTTTAAATTTTGCACAAAATAATTAATTATTTTCAAATAAAAAGAAAGTTTATATTATTTTGAAAACAATCCTTAGAACTTCATAAATACAGGTCAGACAACGTACTCTGTACAATGGGCTCATAGGTTTTAAATCCTCTTATAAAAAATGAACAAATAATAATTCTCCAGGCTGCAACACCAACTGTATAGCCCTAAATTTAGCAAAGCCAGTACCAGTATCATAAGTACTACACAAAGGACAAGGGGAGAACCCAGTAACACCCGGTCTCGTAAAATGTTGTTCAATATTTGATAGCGATTTATGAAAACAACACATATAAATGACATAAGGAGACGATTGTATCATACATTTTTACCCATCTGCCTATAAACGGAGCAATTTACACCAACTTACATAATTGCAAATAAGAATTCAAAAGCCCCACCCCAAACCGGTATCTATATTATATCTATTTTAACGATTTGTCAATTGACATACGCAATTAATACATACAGATAATCTCGTATCATTAGTTATGTCGATGGATTCCTGGCGCCAATATTTGGCAGCAATCACTCACAGCTAATGCCAAGTGTGTGACTGGTTATATTTGACTAGTTCTAGAGTAGTCTAGAGAATACAATGTAGGCACTAAAATTAGAGTAAGTAGGCATGTTAGTAATTTCGATTACGTCTTAAAAGGGAAAATGAAAGTTTTATGTCTATTAGATGAAGAAAATCAGAATGAATTTATATTCATAAAATATATAATATTGTTTATTTTTTTAAATTTTATTAAGTAAATAGATACCTACGCTTATTTCAGGTTTTGTAAAACTATGCGCAAGATTTTGTAAATTAACGATACATGTAGTCTATAAATCTGATCCAATATGTTCGCGATATTAAATGCACTCGCAATTATAAGTCCAAGGTTGCATAGATTTGCGACCTCCGTACGCTAACCTGCTTTGTCATATTGTCACCGGCTAACGAAACGCCTACAAAGCCATTCATAACAAGTTATAGTATGCAATAATCTTTCTTTGTAATAACAAATTAATTTATGATAGTTTGTAACAATGTTGTACTTTATATCCTACTAATATTATAAACGTAAAAGTTTGTGAGTATGAAATGAATGGATGTATGGATGTTTGTTACTCTTTTACGTAAACACTACTGGACGGATTTTGATGAAACATTACAGTAATATAGGTTATACATCAAAATAACATTATAGGGTACTTTTTACCGCGGGAAAACTTATCATTCCCACGGGAAACCGACTTCCACGCGAACGGAGTCGCGGGCGGCCACTAGTTTTATATAATACAGGTGTACACCCAGGCTGCATAAAACTCTTGATTGTAAAATAGGCAGTAAGTAATTATCATTCACAAAAATAATATATAAAATGAAATTCAACTAATAGTCCAGTATTCGTTCATGAGAGGTTTCAATGAGGCGTACACACAGTGATTCATAAGTGGTATCGACCCGAAAGGTATAATCGTAGAATTTATCCAACATACATACGTTTTTTTAACATTTTATAAAAAAAAAACCTAACTTGTATGTAAAAAAATATTATATTACAATGAACTTGGAGAAAATTTGATAAATAAATAGATTTCTCCATGAAAAGGGTCAAACGCCACTTATTATTTTTTAAATTGTTTGTCAAAGTGGAAATTGTAGGTAACTGTTGAAGGTAGAGAAAAACAGCCTTTAATACGTAAAATACATTTATTTTTAACAATAAATTAAAATGAGTTATTATCTTATACCCTAGTGATATAAATGCTTGCTATACCTATGTCTTTTTAAAACAATTATTTTGTTCAGCACCTTATTTAATAACTCTACAAAATTAAAGTTAATTGAAAATGCTAATACTTCGTTAATAATAGTTTACTCTGTGATTACGAGTCGATAAAATTAAATTGAAAACTATATAAGGACACCACTTAAAATTATATATGTATTGAATGGGTTTCAAAATGAATAATACTATTTTTATTAATTTTAAAGTTATAAATACTGGAAAAAAGGAAAACTTATAACTTTAAAATAATAAATTAGCATTTATAATGCAAAATTAAAAGTAAAATCTCAATAATACTATTTTTTGTATAAAACTCACTTTTTTTAAATTAACGTGGGATGATTGTGGTATTGCAATCTAAGATGACATTACAAAATTAAAGTAATTTTCTAAGCCTTTCTCAAAATTTACAATAAAATTTATCAGGACGAAAAAAAATCGAAGATTTAAAACTTGGCCTTTTATGACTTTTTAATAAATAAATACTCTATACTCATAGGCTTTAAGACTAAAGTCGTTTAACAGTAAATAAGGCCTATGTAACTTCAGTATTGACCTCCAATCCCATCCCAAACCTTTCACTTATCCTCCTGATTCTGCAGCTGTTTCAACTGTTTCAGTACGGTGTCGAGCAACTTCCGTTTGTCTCTTTCGTTCTTCTTCAGAACGGAGAAGACGGAAGACTTCTGTTCGGCCTCCTTCAGTTTCTCTAGTAAAGTGGCGGCATCTTTCGGCGAGACCAGCGAGTATTTGCCGCCCTCTATACCCACGTCGTGGAGGTACGAGGACCAGTCCCAACCGGTTATGAGGTCCAGGAGTTGACTGCGGATGGAAATATTTATGAGCATTTTTATCTATACTTATATTATAAAGAGGAAAGATTTGATTTTTTGTTTGAAATGAATAGGCTCCGAAACTACTGGACCGATTTAAAAAAATCTTTCACCATTGCTACATTATCCACGAGTAACATAGGCTATATTTTATTTTGGAAAAAATAGAGTTCCGTAAGATATTGCTACGGGAAAACCTATTTAGTTGCGGGTGAAATCGCAGGGCGGAAAGCTAGTTATTTATATTTTGAGTTGATAAATCGTTATTATGGGTAAGGGATTAGCTTTTGTATTTCAAACCACATGGAAACTGTTCGCACTGGAACATGTCCAGTGGAGTGATTCTGTGACTTTCGAGTGGCATAAACTAATATCAATGAACGTCACAATTCCATTATTTGTATTATTTTCTTTAAACATTTTTTTAATTTGTTTTACCCGTCACCAATCAATGTAGCACAACAAATAAAAGAAGCAGAAATCTATGGTTAATAACATGTTTTTTTCTTTCTGGGAAGGAACCGTAGCAATTGTCACCCCCTGGTGACAACTGAGAAAAATACTACCCATTTGTCCCCTCTATTCATCTTTCAAAGGGAACAGTCGGCACGAATTGTCACCCCGGTGTCAACCGAGAAGTTAATTCCCAGCTGTCACCCCGGGGGACAGGGCTAGAGGCGACTAATGTGCATAATCGATGGAAAATGTTAATTTAGTCGGTAGCTAGCAAACGAGCATGCGGGTCACGTGATGGTTAGTGATCACCGCCGCCCATATACACCCACAATCACAAATGTATTGAGGGTGCGTTGCTTGCCTTTGAAAAAATTGGGCACCGGATATCGCACTGACCGAACGAAACGCCGGAACATCGTCCCTACTTCACGTCGGGTTTCTGTGCGACGGTGGTATTTCACCGGTCGAATCGGCCCATTAATCGCTGTAAACAGAGCCTACAGCTAGACTCTACCACTCTAAAGATTATTCTGCTAGTGACTGACCGTAAGCTGGCGAAGTGGGTCAGCAGCTGCCCCTCTTCCAGCCCGGGCACGGGGTCGGAGGCGGCCAGCTGCTCGCACTGGATCACGTCCAGGTCCAGCTGGTGCAGCGCCCCGGAGGAGATGGCGCGCACGGGGCCGAGGAGCAGCCCGCGGAGGACGGTGGCTATGCGGCGGCAGGCGGCGTTGACGGCCGCGAAGCTTGGAGGTGGAAATGTTGAGGGAGTGAGTCAGACCCGCGCACTAAGGTTTTCTTACCATCCTACTTCATTATCATTATCATTACATAGTATAAATCCATGTCGCTAATTCTGTCTGTTTGTATGTTTGGCTGCTAACTCCTCCTAAACCAGTAGAGATTTTAATGCGGTTTTCACCATCATTTAGGTATATTTTTCATTTAAATTTGTAAATAAAGAACAATTAGAAAAGGTTTTTTTAAGTTAGCCAAAATTCAATATTCCGTGAGTAAGTCGGCCAAAATTACACCATTGCAAAGCGTGGGCGGGTCACTAGTAAGTCACCTATATTATAAACGTGAAAGTTTGTGAATATGGATGTATGTATGGATGTTTGTTAATCTTTCACGTAAAAACTATTGGACGGATTTTGATGAAACTTTAAAGTAAGATAGGTTGTACATCAGAATAACATATAGGGTACTTTTTACCGCGGGAAAACTTTTCATTCCCACGGAAAGAGAATATTTCATGCGAACGGAGTCGCGGGTGGCCACTAGTTGACTATAAAAAAACCGCCAAAAAATAACTTGCTGCCGGAGAAATCACAATGACATTGTAAACCGTATTAAAACTAAGAAGAAGTGATATACGATTTATGAATATTAGGGGTTTTCACAATCGCACTTTAAGTACTTTTACGATTGTGTATATGGAGATAGGCGTGTACCTAAATCAAATAGTTTACTCGTGCGAACAATAATAATGAAAGTATTTTTATGATTTTAATTTATGTATAGGATATTTTTTTACAAACGTTTACTTTCTTCAAAATACTTTTCACCCGTTACAAAAATTCAGCAAAGTCTTCTTTGATTCGGATCCTCTGCTCATTATGTCACTAAAATTTTCTGTTTAATAAAATTAGTTGATTCTTACCGTGCCCTATCTGGCAGTTGTTCGAGCGATGCTAAAACGCCCGACAAGTAACTCAGCATGTCAGTTACGAATGAAGACGCCTGGCCCGTTGGTTCCACTACAAAAACATACAAAAATGTATGCCAAAAAGTTGCTGGATAAAATTTAACTTACGGTCAGAAAAAATAAACAATTCATATTTTCTCATAACCAAAAGTTGCAAAACAAAAATAATGGAATAGATAGGTAATGAATGTGGGCTGCATATACACTAAAGTCAAAATCTTTCTTACAAATATAAGATATTTACCCCAAGATAACATGAGTTTGATGGTCGACACATAACGTATGCTTTGACTAAGTACTTTTTCTATAAAATGTATTTTTCAACAAAATTTATCTTGTCCAAACATTTTTTATTCATTCTCCAATAGCTAGTTTTCCACAAACAGTTTTTATTAATATATCACTTCTTTCTCATCAAGAGTCTCACCCAGCAGCCAGAACAGTTTTTATTAATATATCACTTGTTGGAGTCTCACCCAGCAGCCAGTCGTAGTTCTCCAGGTCGAGGAACTCGTCGATCTTCCGCTCCAGCTTGTCGCAGATCTGCAGCTCGGCGTCGTCGCGCGCCGCCTGGAACATGCTGCCGGCCGGCTGCGGACAAATATGGTTTTAACTATCTACGTACCTACCTTAAAACTAACTCAATAATTCCTCACTATCTCTCCAACAACAGGTCTGCTGGAAGAGATTTCTTATTGAAATAAGTAGCGGCTTTGTGTTTACTCATGTTTGTCTGTTTTTTCTATTTGCATTTTCTTTTTTGTCATTGTGTAAATGCATAAATTATAAATAAATAAATAAGCTTAACTATGGTTATCTTAGATGTGCATCGATTGACAGCAACAATATATATTTATGTTTAAGTAAGTTTAAAGAGTTCTGAAGACATAGAAATAGAGATATAAAAACTATATTCTGCTAAGATCTCTTTAATAAAACGAGTTGAGCACAGGTCTTCTTCTCGGATAGTGAACCTCTGTTTTGAGCCGTAATCCACCGAGCTGGCTAGGTGCGGGTTGGTGGTTGCACATGTTGGTTAATCATCATCCAATCGTGTGGGTTTCCTAACGACGTTTTCCCTCACCGTAAAGTAACGATTCTTACCTGAGTGGTGACCATTTCAGAACCGGTAATGTTGCTGATAAACTCATACAGGAAGAGAGTCGCATCTTCCAAATATTTTGTGTCAACTATAATCTGAAACAAAAGTTACAGGTCCGATGTTATACATGATAAAAAAAAACCTTCTTTTCATTGTGTTTTAATGTAAGCTGTATGTGTCTGAAATACGTTTACTACTCTTAAAACGATATGAATTATTCCAAAAAGCTTTAATTACAATATAAACATTCAAAGGTACAAAGACTTATGCCTATTGACACCAGGCAATATACAAAGAAAAATATTCACTAAATTACGTCATATACTAACCTGCACCAGCTGCATCATCGGCAGCGGCCGCTTGAACAAGGCGGACAGACAGCCGGCGAAGCTGCGGCTCAGCAGCAGCGACGCCGAGTGTCTTGCCGCCGCCGCGCGCCGCTCCCCCCGCACCCCCGCGCCCTGCCCGTACTTGAGCCACGCGTAGATGAACTCCTTCACCTGCACGTACACCGCGGGGACTATGCCGCTGAACGGAAACCTGCCCCGCCGACCACACACTTATTGCATCTACCACCTACACAATAGACGCTATATTCGCTTGCACACATCTCATCTAGCCACAATACCGCTCGCCCCGCACCCCCGCGCCCTGCCCGTACTTGAGCCACGCGTAGATGAACTCCTTCACCTGCACGTACACCGCGGGGACTATGCCGCTGAACGGAAACCTGCCCCGCCGACCACACACTTATTGCATCTACCACCTACACAATAGACGCTATATTCGCTTGCACACATCTCATCTAGCCACAATATCGCTCCCCCCGCACCCCCGCGCCCTGCCCGTACTTGAGCCACGCGTAGATGAACTCCTTCACCTGCACGTACACCGCGGGGACTATGCCGCTGAACGGAAACCTGCACCGCCGACCACACGCTTATTGCATCTACCACCTACACAATAGACGCTATATTCGCTTGCACACATCTCATCTAGCCACAATATCGCTCCCCCCGCACCCCCGCGCCCTGCCCGTACTTGAGCCACGCGTAGATGAACTCCTTCACCTGCACGTACACCGCGGGGACTATGCCGCTGAACGGAAACCTGCACCGCCGACCACACACTTATTGCATCTACCACCTACACAATAGACGCTATATTCGCTTGCACACATCTCATCTAGCCACAATATCGCTCCCCCCGCACCCCCGCGCCCTGCCCGTACTTGAGCCACGCGTAGATGAACTCCTTCACCTGCACGTACACCGCGGGGACTATGCCGCTGAACGGAAACCTGCACCGCCGACCACACGCTTATTGCATCTACCACCTACACAATAGACGCTATATTCGCTTGCACACATCTCATCTAGCCACAATATCGCTCCCCCCGCACCCCCGCGCCCTGCCCGTACTTGAGCCACGCGTAGATGAACTCCTTCACCTGCACGTACACCGCGGGGACTATGCCGCTGAACGGAAACCTGCACCACCGACCACACGCTTATTGCATCTACCACCTACACAATAGACGCTATATTCGCTTGCCACAAAATCTAAGAAGCGACGAGGTGGTATAGCTTGAGCCGTTAAACACTTGATTTAAATTAAATGCGAGTTTGTGTGCAAGCGTTTCAAGAATGCTAGGAATTTTTAAGAATTTTGTAACATTGAAGGAAATAGACAAAACATTATAACAATTTAATATTATATGTAGGTTTTGTTTGTTTAAAACTAGAACTCACTTTCTCGGGAACGGCTGCATTTCTAACTCGTCCCCGTCATAGGGGAAGGTGTCCATCACTGCGTCATACTGTTCTTGGTTCTCTACCTATCAACAAAAATAATAATAATAATATAAGTACGAAAAATATTTAATAAATAAACAAAAAATAATATTAACATCGATAAACTACATGATAAGTACAACTTTTAAATGCCGCATTTTTACCTCTATATTCATATCCAATTTTTAAACCTACATTACATAAAATATGCTTTGTCTGTCAGTTACAAAAACTCAGATCGACAGAGACTTTTAGCGTATGTAAGTTTAAAGTACGATTAAAAATAGTGTTTAGTATTTTGTAAAAGTTTTCTAACTACTACATAGTTCTTTATCTCAAAAGTGTCAAAGTCGGTCAAAGTTTTTCTTTTAATTTATGAGCTATTACCAAAAGAGTTCACCGACGAAAAATTTTCTGCGCTCTTTTAATAAAAGTAATTATATTGCATACGAATATAGCATAATGTTGAGGTTATATTTATAGGCAAACCAAATTTCGTTTTCCTTACCACTAAAAAACATATAACTAAACCTATCAATTCAAGACATACCTCAATAGGCACGAACGACGCGTTATCCAGGATATCTCTAAACACTGTGACCCATCGCTGCATGAGTACTTCAGTGTAATGCTCCGACATTTCTTGTAGAAGTGAAGGTAGCGGCTCCGTAGGGAGGCCATAGCATCTGTATGGAAATATATAGTAATATAATAACAAATATGTGGGTTTTTAAGGTGTTAGGCTAATATTGTTTAGTTTATGTATGATAGTGTGCTAAGTAAGTGGCTTATGTGGCGTATAATATACAGGGTTATTTTTTATTAGCGCATCACCTCTTGCAGGCGGCTTCCCTACATAAATCCCAATAACATTTTTCCTACGACTTTTTGCAAAACTTGATAATTAACACAAAAACAAAAAAAATATAAAAACAAATTTGCGCGCTCTGTTATTTATTACTCTGTATTTTGTGAGAGAGAGAAGTACCGACTAAACCCCCCCCCCCCCGTAGCCGCGCGCCCGCCACGCTTGTTGCGTGCGTAGAGTATTTGACCGTTCAGAGGCATCAATTTTTTTTTTTTTCCATATATTTTTCTTAATAAAAATAAGTTTTTCCATACAAAACAAATTAATTGAATTAGTCGTTGGTTAAATGTTGTTGGGATCGATGCAGAAAAGCTGCCTACAAGAGTTGATGCGCTAATTAAAATTAATCCTGTAAATAAAACTGTGTGAAGGGTAGGCAAAAAAAAAACTACAAACGCCAATTTCAATTCGTTACAAATGATTCAATTTTTAAGAGAAAAAACCTATTGTGTCAACATTAATTTGATTGGTATTTTTCTTACAACTTATGTAAATTAATATAATTGTATTATTTACGTACTATCCTTTCCTTTCTAACACAATTTAAAGAATTCTTACTTCTGATACATAGGTAATGTCTATAAGTTTAGAGAATTGAAATAATACTGATAAATAAATAGCGAAATAAATCATTTCACTCACTTCAGTGTGTTCATGCAGAGTACAATTTGATGTTTGATGCTCAACATAAGAGTAGCCTCCGTTATAAGAGATGTACTAGTCCTCAGAGTGGCAGCCACTTTCGCTATCGACATACTCCACATATCCAAAAGCCAGTCCTAGTGTGAAATAAAATGTTTTTTAAATAAATGTTTTAAAGTATTTGGTAAGTAAGTAGGTATTTGTTATGGAACCTGTTGATAGTAATGCATTTGGCTATTGCTATAATTTTTAATTTAACTCATTTTAACATATTGTTATGCGTTTGTTATTTTAAATTAAAATTCCCATCCTTTTTGTATTTTTAAATAAGTTCAATCACAAGCTTTCTTTTAATGTTTTATAAAACTCTGTGAATGTTTATTGCTTATTTGAATTCATGTTTTTAATACTACATTTTCTGTTTTAAAAAGAACCTACAAAATTAAGAGAGTAGTCTAGTTCTAACCAGAAACCTTCAGCTTCAATACAATAAATCTATACTAATGTTATAAAGAGAAAAGATTTGATTTTTTTGTCTGTTTGTTTGTAATGAATAGGCTCCGAAACTACTGGACCGATTTAAAAAAATCTTACACCATTCGATAGCTACATTATCCACGAGTAACATAGGCTAAATTTTATTTTGGGAAAAAAAGGGTTCCGTAAGATCTTGCCTCGGGAAAAAACATTTAGTTGCGGGTGAAACGGCAGGGCGGAAAGCTAGTTATTGATAAATACAATTAAAATTTACCTTAGTAACTAGACCCGCGCCAGTACTCAACAAGTGTTCCTCCAATATGAAGAACCCAAGTACAGCATACAAATAATTCTTTACATTCTGTATTGAATCGTGCAGATTTCCAGCCGGCAGAAGTACTAAGCGTGCTTGTTGTTTACGCTGTGACCTAAAATAACAATAAAACATGAAACAGGCTGACAAAAAATAAAATATTATTTTATTTTAACTATTGACCCGCCGACGACTTGCAATGGTGTCAAAACAACCTTAATACGAAACATTGAATTTTAATAACTAAAAATAAATAATAAACATATTTTTTTACAGTATTAAAACCTATAGGTCTCGGAGGAACATAGAAACTGACACATCAAGCAACTTTTTTTTACACAATCTAATAATTATGACCTGTAGTACTGGACGAAATCATTTTTAGCACCCAAAACTGAGTGAATATGAAGACATCTGTGCAGTGGACTGAAGTCTACCAACTCATGAGGACACTGGGGCCCTGCATTCTCCATTGCTAAACCTAAGGTTGCCATATCTGAAAAAACAATAAAATAAAGTTTTTTATTTTGAATTATACTTTTCATTTCTGTGTTTTTTTAAGTTAATAGGTTTACCTTTCTTCTGCTTAACAATAGAGGCCAAGTTTCGTCCCAACATTTCTTGTGTTTGCTTAAAAGCCATTGCACCAACCTGAAATTAACAAATCATTTAACAAAAACATAAAAAATAAATAAAAATCAAGTAGAATATTCAAAACTATGTTTTTTGTAAAATATTCAAAAAAACATTAAATATAGCTTACTTGTTGGCACATTTTCCGTATGTTCTCTAAGAAGTCTCTCAGATCAGCCATTGAAGCATCCTGTATTGACTGCCGCAGTCTTGGTATATCAGCCGATATGACAGCACACCACTTGTAAGGCCCAACTCTTGGTAGCAACACATGTTCTAATTGCTCAAGGGTTTTTAAAGCTGGGTAGTATCTGTAGAAAATTGGTATATTTAGTGTAAGTTACAAATAACATACATAATAATAAATTGATAGATAAAACTTTCTTACCTTTTGGCTTCAACCTGGCTTTTCAGTTTAGAGTAAGTAGTCAGCAATGGTAAACACAGTTCCATTTTCTCTATTGTTGAGGCAATATTGAGTTCTACTCTCCGAGCCCTTATCAACTCTTCTGCACTTGTACACAAACCTTTACAGAACAAAATGGGTATTTAATTCTTATTAGACATAAGGACAAGATTTTTTATTTCAATAGACCTTAAAGAAAATTACTTACTTTCAGTTGTAACCTTAACATTTTCATCAACTGTAGATATCTTTGCATGCAGTTCTTCAGCATGGGACCTCACTTGGAGCAATTCACGTATTGAATCTATGAAACCCTACAAATATCATATTTTATTAGCAACAACAGGGTCTAAGTTGTCTTTGAATTTTACTGTTTATTTCTCTTACTTGGTAATGGAAGTTGCATAATTTCTCGATTTCTTTATCATGTTGTTTGATACGTTCATCCAGCTGCTGGACGAAGGCTTCGTGGCCACCTTCACCTTCATAAACAGATCGAAATGCTGGGCCCCAATAGTCATCGATACCTTCGATTTCCTATGAAAAAATAATTAATATCTCATTAAAGTAATCATTCAAAGGTTCCTCATTTATGCAAACATAAAAATGATCCTGTAATAGTTGATTTAAAGTATTAGATATGGTATATTTAGGATTAAATAGGGGCGTAATACCTGTATCGTTGCATTGGTCATGGCGAGTTTTAACTATAGTGGAGAGCACTCCCAGCAACTAAGGATAAAAACTATCCAAGACCCCGAACACAAGTACAATCGTTGGAAATGAAAATCCAGAATTTATTTGAAAACAAAAATAAATTGGGAGTTTATTACTCTAGCCGTATTTGATTGACTTGACTTTGACTTTGACAAAACAACTGACAAGCTGACATTCCCTGCGTTTTTAATTAAATTTATTTAAACACTTTGACTACAGAGTCATACAGTCTGAACATAGTATGAATCATAGTAAAATTAAAGTTAAAATAACAATTAATTCATAGGTGAAAGTAGTGATATATAAAGAAAACAATTAAATAAAAATATTTACTTACATAAGGTAATTCACAAAATTATTTATTCTTAAAAGTTTTTCCTTTACATAAGAAATGTCTGTATTTTAACAATTCTTGTTATTTAGTAGGAACGTCCTATTCAATTTATCTTCAACAATGTTGAGATAAATTAATAGTAGTCGTTGTGTGTTAAATTTAGTACATTAATTTCAATCACTATTAAGATGCTTCTTGCAATTTTTACAATTAAATTAAACCTAAACTAAATAAATAAGTCAAACTTTCAATGACTAATATAAATAAATACAAAACAGTATGCAAATAATATAAAAATATTTTTTTTTATAATTTTACCCACGGAACAGAGAATTTTACCCGAGTTTTATTTACATTTTTAACTGTTTTTTGTAATGTAGAAGGAAGTGCATGCACAATAATTTTTTTCTGCCTATAATTGAGCACTGAGTTTGAGGACATAACATTATATTAAATATGTTATTTTATGGAGGATCTCTTTTTTGTCGTTGAGACAAATTTTTTATATTTATTTTTATAATAAATTTAATTTGAATTTCTATAGCATAAAACGCACAAAAGAAAATTACACATGCTTGCTGCCAGTTAAATATACTGGTCCGAAATTGCTGTCAGCGCGCTTTCTGCACTATTTGCGTGCACACGGTTGGTCCATTAATCCGAACGTTTGTACACTCTGAGCGATCTGACGTCATTAGTGACGTCATCGTTCAGTGCTAACGATGCAAACAAAAGATAGGTAGTGCACTGTGTGCAGCAATGTCAGATGAATGTCAGTCAATGCCAAACTGTCAACTGAATACTTTAATTTGTAAGATCTAAACTTTCGGACAAGTTTTGTTGAACTAATGTTGTTTAATGTAAAGATATTTAGCAGATTCATCGGAAAAACCTCAACATGCAATTTATTGACCCTTATTAAACCACCTGTCATTTTGACAGAACGTTCTTGCATATGTTCTTACCAACAAGTGGACCAAATTGATTTCAGTGCTAACGTTTGTGAGTAATGAAATCTTTTTTGGTCCACGAATGTGCACGCTTACCAACGTTTTCACGTATTCTATTAAAGGACCACGACAAAAATAAGAACATCTGTCAAATGAGTTGTCAAACACCGCAGTCAGCCGCTAACTGTCATCGGGTTAAAAAAATTCAATTCTGCCGCAGCAGTAGGTTGGATAGTGTAACACGTAATTTTAGTTTTTCCAACTGTTTCTAGACTTTTATGACGATAACGTAGTGTGGACAACCCATGTGGCCTTAATTTGTGAATTTGAAATCCATAACCTTACGCTAATACCCTGTTCCGGAGTCCAGCAACCATGGCTCACTGTATGAGAGTTTTACATGGCCAGGTATGGTATTTTTTTATTTTACCATATGTTTTATAACTTACCAGGTGTAATAAGTCGTGCTTTCAATTTGTAGTTATGATTTTGTTTACACTGTTATCTGCGTTGACCGATATTGGTGTTTAAGATAAGCCCATGCGTGAATGAAAAGGTCAGGTCATCGAATATACGGAGAGGTCAATAGGGGTTATTAGTAGTAATCATTCCCGGATACGATTATTTATTACTTGTATATGTAATTATGTCCAACTAGTTGATTCTATGATAATAAAAGTTTAAATAATTGTGTTTTCTTTCAGGGTGGCAGGACGCGGTCTGTCCTGGTGGAAATTCAGCAAAGATGCTTCAGCGTCTCTCCTCTTACAGCAGCCGCCGCTCAGGTACCCAAATCAACACAATTAAACTAATATTTATCCCTAATTTTCCTGTTTATAAAAGTTGTTATGTAATCAGTGAAGATGAAAACCTTGGTTTTTAACCCCTTGATTTCGTTTCAGGTGGCTATGTCAAAGTTCGACAAGGCACCCCTGCCTTACGAGAAGCTATCCAAGACTCTGGAGGTTGTCCAGAAAAGGTTGGGCAGAAAAATGACTTTGTCGGAGAAAGTTTTGTACTCACATTTGGACAACCCTAAGGAACAGGTATAGCTTTTTTTCCAATAGTTAAATGTATAAAATTCCCTTTTATTATTTCATACTTGTGTTATAGTGTTTTTGTTACCAAAGAAGTATTTGTCTTTTGCCAATAGGAAATCGAGCGAGGCACCAGCTACCTCCGACTCCGACCTGACCGTGTTGCCATGCAGGATGCCACTGCTCAGATGGCTATGCTGCAGTTCATCTCCTCTGGTCTGCCACGAGTAGCTGTACCTTCCACCATTCACTGTGATCACTTGATTGAAGCCCAGACTGGAGGTACTGAAGATTTGGCCAGAGCTAAGGTAAAGTACTTGATGGTTAATTAATCCTTATCAAACATAACTTATTAGATAGATAAGTTTACAATTATCTTTTTTGTGTATATTTTTGTTAGCATGTTTCACTAGTAGATGTTTGTATTAAATGCCAACATCAATATTCAGGACATCAACAAAGAGGTCTACAAATTCTTGGAAACTGCTGGTGCTAAATACGGTGTCGGGTTCTGGAGACCTGGTTCCGGTATCATCCATCAGATTATCCTAGAGAACTATGCCTTCCCTGGGCTTCTGATGATTGGTACTGACTCACACACACCCAATGGAGGTGGTCTTGGAGGTCTCTGCATTGGTAAGTTAATTCATTCCATTAACCAGGTTTGAGATATCTATGACAGCTAAAATCATGTTGAAATTAATTGATTGAATAATGCTATTTATGAAATTGTTAGGAGTAAATCTTTTCCAATTGCATCCAATTTTTTTGTGACAGTAAAACAATTGAAAATTATATCAAACTGTTCAACAATATAAATATTAACTACCTTTATAAAAGAAACAATCTGGTTTATTAAAGATCTAAGGATGTCACAAATCATATGTAAATACATATTTCCTACGGAATAGAGATTTATTTGTCAATGTGTTCTAGGTGTTGGTGGTGCTGATGCTGTGGATGTCATGGCTGACATTCCCTGGGAATTGAAGTGCCCAAAAGTCATTGGAGTTAAACTAACTGGTATGTGAAATATAAAGTCCAGTTATCAATACCAAATATAATATTAACCATTAAATTTCGCATTACGTAGAAGATTTCGTTGCTTACGGTTATGTACTTTAAAACCATCAAATAAATATTATTTTTATAACATATCCAAAAGATATGCATTTAAAAGGACTTGGCTGATTTAAATACAAACATATGCATTTAAAGACTACTACAAAATAATATTTATATTTATAACAATATTTTATATTAATAACATTTATTGAACTCAGATATTAATCGCCTTTAGAAGTATCTAAGCTCAAAATGTTGGATTGTTTTGTTATTTTAGTTAAAAACTCTAACATGTTATTGCTTACTTACTACAGGGTACATATGAATACTTACACATGCCCATGGAAGTTTGTAGAAGAAGATAAATTGGCAGCGAATATAAAACACAAACAACTTGTATCTATAAATTATATCTTAGCATACCTTGGAAGGCGCGTGTTTATTTTTCTTATTAGTACATACGCACCAACATTTTTTATTATAGTGACTGCGGTGTTACATACAGAATATCGTAAAAATAGACCCAATTCACATAATGTGGATCTTTGCCAGATGACCATGACCACTCGATTATATCTGTGCATTAAACAATGTATAAAGCAAATTGAACTTTATCAGAACTGGATAAGATTCAGATTTAATACTATTAAAATAAAGTTTTTTTTCTTTCGAAATACGACTAATTCATAACTTGACTTCCCTTGAACTCTTATTATCTAACAGTTAAAGGCCTTTTTCAAACTATAACAATGTATTCTTGATAATTCGTTATACGTTTTGTTAGTCTAAAAGTCTAGAGTGTTCCATAAAACTAATTTAAACAACGTAGTGAATGAAGTGTAGAGTATCACTTTGCATAAATACTGTGTTAGACAATAAGCAACCTTGACTAATTTATTTTACGAGACTAAATCAAGATATCAGATGACAAGTTAATCATAGCTGTGCTACTGGTTAGATAATGAATTACAGTATCAATGTTAAGAATGCACATAGAATTGCTTTAGTTAGAAGTTATGTCACTGTATGGTATACAATTTATTATTATTTGATCACATGTTTTTTTTGGAACAATCAATAATAAAGGGAAATGATTATCAAGAAAACTTATTTCTATACAGTTGTGCTAACATAATTTAGCCACACCTACCTCGTACGTAGATAAAATAAATATGTATCTACTGCCGTCAGCAGATTCAACTTTTTGATATAAAATAAACAATCATGAAAGTGATAATTATGATTAAGACACACAAACTGCAATGATAACATGATAACGATTTGGAAAAGTACTTTTCACGTAGGTAGCGGCTTTACCATTATTGTATGTTTAGAATGAAAACTATTTTTTTACAGATTTAACTTAGGTGGCATTTCTAATTTTCTAAAGTAAAAACAATAATTTTAGTATCGTTAACTTATTTCTATGAATTTCCGTAAACTTTTAGTTGAGGCTAACAACCTTTAAGTTCAAATTATTATTATTTAAGAGCATTAGATTAGGGGCTAGTTTTTCAATGGTCAGATAAATAATAATAAATCTCCAGACTGACACACCAACTGTGTGGCCCTAAACTAAGCAAAGCTTGTACTATAGGTACCATACAATGGACTAGGGGAGAACCTAGTTACACCCGGAACCATCCACTAAGCAGTCCGGTCTATATACCGCTGCACCACAGAGGTCGTCATTAAGATAAATGCTATCTCACTGATGATGGATACTTAAATGTTTTTGTCCTTTCAAAGGTAAACTTACTGGCTGGACCAGCCCTAAGGACGTGATCCTGAAGGTGGCTGGCATCCTCACAGTGAAGGGAGGCACCGGCGCCATCGTGGAGTACCACGGGCCCGGGGTCGACTCCATCTCTTGTACGGGCATGGCCACCATCTGTAATATGGGCGCTGAGATTGGTGCTACCACTAGTGTAAGTAAATAGGCAAAAAAAAGTCAAGTGTGATACATTCAGGATCTATATGTTTTTCAATGTGTATGTGAATGATATTGATAAAAAGTTAATGTATTTTAGTTAAATACATGATAGTTTTGCTATAATTGGACTCTTTGATTGTAAAAAATAACATGTTTCAATGTATAAAAAAGCTGTAGTCTGGTTAACAATATTTAAATTTATCAAATTTTCATATTATTTTAAATGCCTGAAAAAAAAAACAAACATTTCCGCATCTTACCCAGCTCATCCCTTTTAACCCTCTCTACCCCTTTTCAACCCCGCAGCTCTTCCCCTTCAACAGCCGTATGGCCGCTTACTTAAAGTCTACCGGCCGCGCGAACGTCGCCGCTGCTGCGGAAAAGCACAAGCACCTCTTAACCCCAGACGACAAGGCGCCCTACGACGAACTCATAGAACTCGACCTGACTACTCTGGAACCCCATGTGAACGGACCCTTCACCCCGGATCTGGCGAACCCGATATCGCAGTTGGGAGCCGCGGCGAAGAAGCACGACTGGCCTGTTGACATCAAAGTTGGACTGATCGGGTCTTGTACCAACTCGTCTTACGAGGATATGGGACGCTGCGCCAGTATTGTAAAGGAGGTATGTGGTAAAGTTTTTTGACCTAAATGTTTATAGCAGTCGTTATTTGGAATATGATTTTGAAGTTTCGTCTTTTGTATTTGGATTTTTTCTTGCTTCAAAAGTTTTTTGCTATTTCTTTACTTTTGTATTTATGTCTTTCGTTATCATATGATGGATTTAGATTTTCAGCATATTTACTTATAATGTAATCGAGTTTTAAGAACAACTGTTTAAATCCTCTGACATGGTTCCTATAGGAAAGTGTTCAGGATTTTTAAAGCATCATGCAGTTTCTCAGTATCAGTATCAAACTATGTGCATACAGTGTTTTGAACTTATGTACACAAAGTCCAAGACATGTCTAGCATATGACTCATGAGGTATTCATTGCACATGTGATGATAATGTTTGTGTAAATAATAAGATTATCTAGTCATTAGCGTGCACTTTGACATAGTAATAAATAATGAGCATGTTTGTTTAATTAAATTAAATAAGCAAAATTTTATTAAAGATTTCAACACACTCGGAAAAAGATCAAAAACACTTGATTGAATATCATGATTATGCTCACCGCTGTTATGGTTACCTATGTTTTATCATGGATGAAGAAGTAAAAGGATAGACAATAGCCATACAAAGTAGCGTATATCAAAAAAAGTAGTATAAATCTAGATGGCGCTATACATTTCAATTTATAAGGTTAGATGGCGCTCGCAATTTGTCATTAAAATAGGTCAATTTAGTTTTGTAGAAAAAATAAATCTAAATTAACTAGATGGCGCTAATACAATAAACATTTTCATACGAAATTCCAGTGATGCCATTATAAAAAACAATCAGCTGCACAAAGTTGATAGGTGACGTTTATAAATTAGATTTTGTCGAGTGCTTTTTAATCTTTATCGCCGCATCTACATCTATACGTATATGCTATAGTCCATTAAAGAGTGTAAGGTCTAGAAATTACACACACATTGACAATAAATGTATAATTTGTAACAGCTTTTTACTTTTGTCAACCTTAACATGTTTAAATACATTAGTTGAAATGCGAGTTAACTATGAAAACATGTTGAACTGAACATTGAGTGTAAAACGAAAATAACCAAATCCTACAATGATTGAATCATTTATTTCATACTTTGTGGTTCGCCTATGTTGAGATTGATAAAGTTGATTTCTAAGTTTTATAATAAGTATGCAAGCTAATATAAGTATACAGGACAGAATGCGTATTATCGAAATGCATATAATCATTACAATAGTATAAATCCAATTTTGTCTTTTGTAAGTATGTTTGTCCGCTAAGGAGATAGCGTGGTAAGTGGATAAACCACGTAATGGATTTTAATGCAGTTTTTCCATCTTTTAGGTATTTTATTTCACGTCTATCCTTACTAAATATAACATTTTAAATGTGAAAATGTGTATGTCTGTCTGTTGGTATGTTCGCTTCACGTAAAAACGGCTGAACCGATTGTCTTGATTTTGGAATAGAGATAGTTCGAAACTCAGGAAAGAAAATAGGATAATTTTACTTCGGGAAATAGCCTCATTCCCACGGGAAAAGCTATTTAGCTTACCGTGAAACCGCAGGGCGGAAAGCTATATATCATATACCTACTAGTAACTCAATACATGACTCGATTTACTGTAAGCATGAAATATTTGAAAACAAGATTTTGTTATAAATGTCAAGCATTACCTAAATATATTTGTAAACAAGTGTAAAATAAGCTTCTTCATTACATAGTATAAATCATTACATAGGTAGTATAAATCCAAGTCGCTAATTCTGTCTGTTTGTATATTTGTCCGCTAGTTGACAGATTTTAATGTTTTTTATCAAAATATCTTACTTTTATTTAACCTTCTATATTTACTGACCATCATTTAGATATTCTTTCTTTACGACTTAAAAAGCAAAATTAAAGAAACTCATAATAAAAATACAATATGGTCAAGATTTTAACTAGGGTAACATGATCCTAGGACGAAATAATAACTCTGAGACCATTAGATTGTTTTAGCGATCGTATAGATGAATAGAAGAAATAAAACAACAACCACAATATTTTATAGAATGCTGAACCTTAAGTCTCTCAAATTAAGGTTGAGAATGGTGTCGGTTAGAGTGTAGGAGATCCGAAAAAAACCTCTTCGTTTTTAAGAAAATGTTGTAACAACCACAAAAAATTATAAAAATATATTGAGCTTTAAAACTGTAGAGTTAAGGTTGATATTAAGAAGTAGTAAAATAGTAGTTTCTTAACGTTAGTGTGTGTGAATATGACCACTGGATGCAATAATGTTTGTCAACTATGTGGACTATATTATGGACTCTTGCTTACCGTACCTACTTTTGTGTAGAAATATTTTTGGGCTTAATCAAATATCAATTTTGTTATAGATAACGTTTCTATTCATAAAAAAATGTACATTCACTGTATGTTTAGCATACTATGTGTTAAATGGTCACATTTAGATTATCCTGGCTAAGTTTTCTGGGAATTGTAAAAGACCACCCTCAAAATATAAGATGTCTGGTATTGTTTTTAGCTTAGCCTTCCCCAATTTTAATCATTATACTTATTTTGATTTGATACACCTAGTAAGTATATAACCATTCATTCTTTTATCATTGTCTTCTAGAAATCTATGGGTATTTAAAGTATACAAAAACCTATTACGCGTTTATAAATTTGTATCCGTTCAGAAAACGTATGGCTGGCTGGCCGGGCGGCCCACAGTGTTCACAACCGTAGGTACTATTATTTTTATGCCTAGAACGATATCGAATAAGTATTAAACGCAGATAGAACGAAGATTTTTGACTAATTTGGGAGAGTTTTTCATACTTACATTTTCGACCCTATTTTAGTGAATACGATAATTTTGATAAATTTAGCGAAAATACATCATTAAACATTTTACAGATGTTGTACGGAAACGGCCTCTAATAAACTATAGGTTGGGAACACTGCGGGCGGTAGACATTCGCAAAAGTAGACTGAAATTTGTTAGTTCCATTATCAAGTTCTGTTCATGCCAGTAAAAAAAATCAACTTAAATCATAAATTTTGTATTTATAATTTTTGGTTTAAATTGACATTTATTGGTCTTAAATAAACAATTGATTTAATATTTTAATGTGTAAAGCAAAAATAGTTTTACTACAACGCCATCTAGCGGGTGTATTATAACTAAAATTAGTTAAAATATGCTAATTTGTGTTTTGAGACTAGTAATGTCATCTATCGAAAGTTTGAGAACTAAAAAAAAGTATACGCTATTTTGTATGGCTATTGTCTATCCTTTTACTTCTTCATCCATGGTTTTATTTCTGGCATCGCCTCTGTTTGCGTTGTTTATTTTTAGCTCCCAAAGTTTAATTTATTATATTTGAAACACAACACCTTGAGATCGAAGATTCTACGACATCAATAACATAACTTGTAAAAAAAGGTAATTATACTTGTAACAGGTATAATTACCTGACTGCTAAGCGGATGGTTCCGGGTTCGATCCCCGGGTCGGGTCAATTTCGTATAAATAGTTTTTCAATATTGGAGCGTATCTGGGAGTAACTAGGTTCTCCCCTAGTCCATTGAGTGGTGACTATAACACAAGCGCTTAATGCGCTTAGGGCCACACAATTGGTGTGTTAGTCTGAAGATTTATTATTTGCTAGGGGCCGCCCGCAACTCCGTTCGCGTGTAAGTGGCTTTCCCGCGGGAATAATAATAAGTTTTCCCGCGGTAAAAAGTACCTTATATGCTATTCTGATGTATAACCTATATTACTGTAAAGTTCCATCCAAATCCGTCCAGTAGTTATTACGTGAAAGAGTAACAAACATCCATAAATCCATACTCACAAACTTTCGCGTTTATAATATTAGTAGGATTATTATTTAAGACTCCTTAATCATTCTTACTCCAAGACTCCTTATTCACCAACCCGCACCGAGCCAGCGGGGTGAATTACGGCTCAAACCGTCTCGCTATCCGAGAAGGAGGCCTGTGCTCAACTATGGGACATATATAGGCTATTTTTTTTTTTTTTTAATGATTCCAGGCGCTGAGCCACGGCGTGAAGTCCAAGATTCCGTTTAACGTGACCCCTGGCTCGGAGCAAGTGCGGGCCACCATAGAGAGGGACGGTATTGCGCAGACGCTCAGAGACTTCGGCGGCACCGTGAGTTCATTATCATTATCATCATTATCATCATCATCATTATCATCATTATCATTACATCCATAGTTTTTAAATGTGAATTATTGTTTTTTACGCCAAAATTTAAGTTTTGAAGTGAGAAAGTGAAACCTAACGTTAAAAGCCACAACCAAAGAAATTTGTACGAGAAATTATAGTGAAAAAGTGGTGTAAATTCGGAAAATCAAACCGGCGAACATATCATTGATAACGGGACATTAACGACATCAAGAAACAAGTTTTTGAGCGACTTCCATATAATTAAGCACAGACAACCAAACACAGTGGAAAATAAGGCGAACAGGCATTTTCAGTGAAAGTGATAACTTGACATAACCTGAAAATCTCTAAATAATATCTGCCTAGTCACAGAATCAACAATCGATGTCTGACAACGCCATCTTTTAAACTCAGCGCGAACTATTTTGACACCCACTATATTATCGATTGAACAAGTTCAGCTACTCACCGACAGAGGGAAAAGCTAACTACAGAGCTTGAAGTTTTGCTACCGACCGCTAGAGGGTATTTAACAGAGATACATAAAATGGAAGACTTCACTAATATTCTTAAAAATATTCAAGACCACATGAAGGAACAGAAGAATGAACTGCATAACATGAAAGAGAGTATAACGAAAGCCATAAATGATAATATAAATGAAAAATTTCAAGCTGTAGAGACAAAATACCGTCAATTGGAAGAGAAATTTGAAAAACAACAAGAACAGTTAAAACACTTAGACAGAATTAATAGAAGAAAAAATTTGATTATTTTCGGGATAGAAGATGAAACAAGAGGATATCACGAACTTGAAAATCTAGTATTAAAAATTATAAATAAGTCTACCAACTGCCAACTTCAACCAAATGACATCGAATTCGTAAAAAGAATCGGTAAAACCACTTCTAGACACAGACCCATTCTGATGTCATTTACTACCATGGGAAAGAAAATCCAATTGTTAAAACTAAAAAAACACTTTGAAAATACTCAGTACTACATTAAAGAGGACTTTCCACCTGATGTGATAGAAAAAAGAAAGCAACTTAAGTTACAGATAGAAGAAGAAAAGAAAAAGGGAAGAAAGGCTATAATTAAATATGACCGCTTAATTATTCTTAAAAGCAATGAAACACAAGACAGGAATTATACCAATAAAAGACATAGGTCGCAATCACGAGAAAATAACAAAAATGAAGAAAACACGGAAGATAATAGCAAAAAGAGCAAGAAAAATAAAACTCTACTAGGAAAGGAGAGTGATAGACATACATATTCACAAAATACTCTGCTACCTTATATGAACAAACACTCTGCCAAAAATAAGGATAATACGACAGCCACAACAAGCAACGAATAGCAACGAATCGCCCTCCTCCAGCATCCACCTCCCCCAGAACGGCCGGTCCCCGCGGGGGTAGTAGACCACAACCCTCCAAATAAAAATAAATACTATATAGCGACATTTAATGCACGATCTCTAATTGATGAATCAAGAATTGTAGAACTCGAAAACGCTATATCAACTATAAAATGGGACATACTTGGAATATCGGAAATTCGACGCTCAGGGTACATAATAGAAGAACGACAGGACTATGTACTATGTTACTTTGGAGAATCTCAAGGGGAAAAAGGAGTTGGCTTTCTCATTAGAAAACAAAATCAGACTACGATACAGAACTTCATAGGTTTCTCAGAAAGAGTTGCCCTTCTCCACATTAAAATACAAAATCAACAATATACAATCATTCAAGTATATGCTCCTACTAAAAGTGCTGATGATTCAGAAGTTGAAACCTTTTATGACACTCTCAAAAAAGCAATGGAAAAAAGCACAAAAAAAGTAATACTAATAGGAGATTTAAACGCAAAGATTGGGAAACCATTGACAGATGATAAACCTATCATGGGCAAATATGGTTACGGAAAAAGAAATAAACGAGGCGAATTATTTTTAGAGTTTTGTTTTCAGTACAGACTGAAGATAATAAATACAATGTTCAACAAGTCATATAAACTTAGATGGACCTGGAAATCACCTGACGGACTAACTAAGAACGAAATAGACTATATTACTACAAACATTCCAAGCTCATCGATAGAAGATTTTAATGTCCTGAGCAATTTTCATCACTCAAGTGATCATCGCTTAGTAAGAATGACTTTAAATATAGATAGAGCAAAACAGAACCGAACCCTATTTAAGAAGAAAACAAAACCTATTGACTGCGGTATATTTCAAGAGCAACTATCTATTGTACAGGCTACGGAAGGCACTCTATCTGTCCAGGTACAATACGACAGTATAGAAAAATCCATTCTGATCACCGCCCAACAATCAACAACATCTACAAAAACTTCAAAGAAACAAATTATCATTAATGAAGAAATCACAGAACTTATACACAAGAGACACATACTGAAAAATAAACAGAATAAAACGAGAGAGGAAAAACAATGTTTGAGCAAATTATATAGAGATATCAATAAAAAAATCACTCAGAATATACAAACTTATAGATTAAAAGTTATTGAAGACCATTTGAACGACTCCGGAGCAATAAAAAAGGCATACAAGAAGTTAAACAACACAAAACAACTAATGACTCAACTACAAAATCACTCTGGAACAAAGATCACAGATAGACAAGGCATACTAGAGATAGCCACACAAGTCTATAAAACCTTATATTCGGACTCGACTTCAAACAAGAACTATTATCCAATATCTAATTATGACGAACCTATTCCACTATTCCAGGAAAATGAAATAGAACATTCAATAAAAAAATTAAAGTTGAATAAAAGTCCAGGCTCCGATAGCATAACGAATGAAATGATAAAAGCTGGCAAAAACAAACTTTGCAAGCCACTGACGGATTTGTTTAATACAATTTTAGCAGAAAATAAAATACCAAGTCAATGGACATCAACCGAAATCATTCTTTTATACAAAAAAGGAGACCCCACACTCATCTCTAACTACAGGCCAATTAGTCTTATGCCGGGCCTCTACAAATTATTTTCTCAATCACTACTGCGTCGTATTGCCAGAGCAATAGACGATAACCAAGCAATAGAGCAAGCAGGATTCATGAGAAATAGATCAACTGTGGATCATATCCACACACTTAAAATGATCATCGAAAAATATAATGAATACAACATGCCTCTCTACATCTGCTTCATTGATTATTCAAAGGCCTTCGATTCAATTTCTCATTCGGCAATATGGAAAGCATTAACAGAACAAGGAATCAACACAGGATACATTAACATAATTCGTGAGATTTATAAGAATGGTAGAGCCCGAGTAAGACTGGACTCTACTGGACCAGAATTTAATATAGAACGAGGAGTGAGACAAGGGGATCCGATGTCTCCAAAACTCTTTATTGCAGTGCTCGAACAAATATTTAGATCCTTAAATTGGAATGAAGTGGGCCTCAAGCTACATGGACAATACCTGACACATTTGAGATTTGCCGACGACTTGGTGCTGCTATCCGAAGACCCAGACGAGTTACAATACATGCTTAATACACTAAACGAACAAAGTAAGACTGTAGGACTGGAAATGAACGAAAGTAAAACCAAAGTGATGACAAATAGTGCAGAAACAACTATTTTTCTTAACTCTTAGCCATTGGAATGGGTAGAAGATTATATTTATCTTGGACACTTAATTGCTGCAAAAAATTGCACAAAAAAAGAAATAATGCGTAGAATCAAGAACACGTGGAAGAAGTACTGGTCTATGAAAGAAATTTTCAAAAGCACTCTACCCATTAAACTCAAAACTAAAGCTATGGAAACATGCCTATTACCCTGTCTTACTTACGCATGCCAAACGTGGTCCCTTACAAAAGATTCACTGGAAAAGCTCAGAGTTTGCCAAAGAGCCATAGAAAGAAGCTACATGGGAGTAAAACTAAAAGACAAAATTAGAAATACAATAATAAGAAGAAACACTAAAGCCAAAGATGTAATTAAACAAATCTATGTAATGAAATGGAAATGGGCCGGTCACATTCAACGAGTCAACGATGATCGGTGGTCAAAAATATCTACGAATTGGTACCCAATACACAAAAAACGCCGCCGAGGTAGACCACACAAGAGATGGAGCGACGACATAGCGTGCGTCGTGGGGAAAACCTGGAGCAGGCTCGCTAGAGATCGATCTGGATGGAGAGAAATGGAGGAGGCTTTCACCGCATTAGGCGGTCCATACATTCAAGATTAATCATAAAAATAAAAATCATAAATATATTTATCTATTATCCAAAAATTACTGACTCAAATTATATAGACAAATGACATAATTATTTAATTTCAACATTAATAATTGTAATTTTGAATATAGTTAAATTAAAATCGTACCTAACATGACATGTAAACAAATATTATTGACATTATGAATTATAAATCCTAAAGTTAAGAATGCAAAAATGTAAACGAAGACCAAAATGTATGGAATGAATAAAGCTTTTTTATTTATTTATTTTATTTTTATTATCATTACATAGTATAAATCCAAGTCGCTAATTCTGTCTGTTTGTATGTTTGGCCGCTAACTCCTCCTACACCAGTTGAGGGATTGTAATGCGGTTTTCACCATCCTTTAGGTATTTTTCATTTTTGAAAATAAAGAATCAAATTGAGAGGAGAGGAATTCTGTAACATGGAATTGTATAATTGGTTTGAATTTGAAACGATGTGTAGAATGGTTGTTACATTTAATAACACTTAATATAAAGGATTAATTTTACAAAAAAGATAAGCTTTTTTAACAGTACATGGGGAATTACAAAGTGCACCTATTACGTTTTACAGCTTTCTGTATTATATTTGATAAACAAACACTCTATCCGTGTATGTATTCATGTCTACTACTTAACTCTTTTAACACGTTTCAGATTTTTATAAACTCCCAAATAAATTAATAAAAAACTACATAAATGCCAAATTTTTGCCCATATTTAACATAGTTTTTTTATCAAGTTATTGAAGACTGCTTATTCATATTTATTTTTATAATGTAAACTATAGGTGCTAGCGAACGCGTGCGGCCCCTGCATCGGCCAGTGGGACCGCAAGGACGTGAAGAAGGGCGATAAGAACACTATCGTGACGTCATACAACAGGAACTTCACCGGCAGGAACGACGCCAACCCCGCCACTCACTGCTTTGTTACCAGCCCGGAGTTGGTCACTGCTCTGTCACTGGCTGGTAAGATATAAAAATAAAAAAATATTAAAAGATAGTTTGAAAAAAAAAACTGGCTGGTAAGAAATTAAAAAAAAGATTTTAGAAAGATTGTATGGAAAAAAAAGTTTTATTTTGTGCCAGTGATGTTGTGTGGAACAAAAGTTTAGTTTCGTTCGAATCACAGTTTGACAGATTATAGTAGTACTAGTGGCCGCCTGCGACTCCGTTCGCGTGGAAGTCGGTTTCCTGTGGGAATGAAAAGTTTTTCCGCGGTAAAAAGTACCCTATACGTTATACTGATGTATAAGCTATATTACTGTTAATTTTCATCAAAATCCGTCCAGTAGTTTTTACGTGAAAGAGTAACAAACTTCCATCCATACATCTATACTCACAAACTTTCACATCCCTACTAATATTATAAATGCGAAAGTAACTCTGTCTGTCTGTCGGTCTGTCTGTCTGTCTGTCTCTCTGTTACGCTTTCACGCCTAAACCACTGAACCGATTTTGATGAAATTTGGTGTGAAGAAAGAACTGAACTTGGGAAAGGACATAGGGTACTTTTTACCGCGGGAAAACTTCTCATTCCCACGGGAAACCGACTTCCACGCGAACGGAGTCGCGGGCGTCCACTAGTTTATAATATTAGTAGGATAGCTTGAAAAAAAAAGTTTTATTTTGTGCCAGTGATGTGTGGAACAAAAGTTTAGTTTCGTTTCGTTCGAATCACAGTTCGACAGATTATAGTAGTATGAAAACATTTTATCTAATGCCAGTGATTTGGAAAAAAAAAGTGGGTTACAATTAAACAGTTTAATTTAGTAGATGGCTAATGAGTTTGAGTTTAAAATTGATATTGAAATTGATAGTATTTTTATTGTCAGCATTATCAAATGAATTAGGACATTTTAGTTGTAAAACTTTGATCTGTGATGACCTACTCTGTAAAACTAAAGATCTTGTGTTCAAACCTTGATTTTGAACTAAAAACTGTAAAATTTAAATATCATCTTATACTTATCATTTAAAATAGAGTGAACCATATCTGAAAAAACACACTTACATCACCTTCAATTAAGGTTGCAAACTAACCATTTAATTTCAACCCCGCAGGTCGTCTAGACTTCAACCCTCTGACCGATGAGTTGACCGGCTCCGACGGCAAGAAGTTCAAGCTATCGGACCCGTTCGCCGACGAACTGCCCGCGAAGGGATTCGACCCCGGCCAGGACACCTACCAACACCCCATCGAGGATGGATCCAGTGAGTAAAGGATTAAGGGTAGAAAGGGGGGAAAAGGGTTTTTGTTGGTTTTGGACTAATAAAGTAGGTAAAGGAGTGGTGTATGTTACAAAGCAAATGTCCTACCGTAAAACGTGTGAATTTATGTGGTAAAGAGAGATTTTTAAGAATTCATTAGTACATTATTTCACAAATAATTAATTTATTTAACCTATGTTATAGTTTAAAAGATACCGTTCCCAATGGCTTTCTCTATGACTGCAAGCTTTTTTACAAGTTCTTTCAATGTGTCACCCCTTTAAAAACCGTTTTAGGCTAATTCTTGAAGCAATTTATACATCTTTCATTATCTTTACTGACCCCAACTAACCAAAAAAAATGCTTCCACAGAGGTGCAGGTAGACGTGTCTCCATCATCAGACCGCCTGCAACTCCTGGCTCCCTTCGACAAGTGGGACGGCAAGGACCTCACCGAGATGACCATCCTCATGAAGGTGAAGGGAAAGTGCACCACCGACCACATCTCCGCGGCCGGACCCTGGCTGAAGTATAGAGGACATCTGGATAATATCTCCAATAATATGTTTATTACGTGAGTGTTTTATGTTGAAGGAATAGGATATAATTGTGTTGAGATGAGAATGAATGTGTTTGGAAAATTAACTTATTTAATTTGGTTTGCATTACGATATAACAAAAACACTGCGCAGTTAATAATGACGAATAAAATATGTATTACTTATTGTAAAATTATTTAATCATTTGCATATTTTAAATTTTAAAGATATGTCTTATGTCGTTCGTTCTTAACCTAATCAAAATGTTATTTTAAGAATAAAGATTAAATAGTCTCATCATACAAACCATGATTACTCACAAAACTCGATGATGACTAAACAACTCTTAATTCTCCCTAGCGCCACCAACGCCGAGAACGGCGAACTGAACAAGGTCCGCAACCAGGTGACCGGCGAGTACGGCGCCGTGCCCGCCACCGCGCGCGCGTACAAGGCAGCTGGAATCACGTGGTGCGTGGTGGGCGACGAGAACTACGGCGAGGGCAGCTCCAGGGAACACGCGGCCTTAGAACCACGGCATCTGGGCGGCCGGGCCATCATCGTGAAGAGCTTCGCCAGGTGGGTGAAGAAGAAAAGAAAAAAAAAGCAAGAAAAATTGGTTTCGGAATAGGGACCCGGCGTTGGGGCGGTCCAGAATAAGGCTGCGACGCTCCGTTGGTAGTTGAACACGCACGGGTGCGATTTTCAATTGTTTCTTTGAAGGACTTCGATGCGGCGCTCGTCTTTTGTTTCTTATGGAACGGCGAGGTGGCCTCTCGGTGCGGCGATCGTCTCTTGTTCTGGAAGCCTCGAGTGTGGGTATGGTGGGCGCGATCGTCCGTTGTTTGACTCGTGTGAGAGTGCAAGGCGGCCGGCGTGGCGTGGTGCGTGGTGGGCGACGAGAACTACGGCGAGGGCAGCTCGCGGGAGCACGCGGCGCTGGAGCCCCGGCATCTGGGCGGCCGCGCCATCATCGTGAAGAGCTTCGCCAGGTGCGTGAAGAAGAAAAGAAAAAAAAATGGGGGGAAGAGGTGTCGGAATAGGGACGCGGCGTTGGGACGGTCCAGAATAAGGCTGCGAGTGCTCCGGCTGCAGTGTCAGGGTGCGATTGTCTGTTGTTTCTTTGGAGAACTTCGAATATCGTGGACGCAGCGATCGTTTTTTTTTTCTTTGGGCGAGAAGGTTCTTGGTGCTTCGATAGTCATTTATTTTCTAGAACTTGGAAATTTTGGAGACAGCTATGGTTCTTCTTTTGAAACTACACAAGTTTGGCTTCGAAAATTTTTAATCGATTACCATCTTTCGAAAAAAGAAATTGTAAAAAGCTGAAGTAAAATAGTTGCCTAATATGTTTATGTTTTTACTAAGTTTGAAAATATCACTAAATAACATTTATCAATTTTATCCAGAATCCACGAGACCAACCTGAAGAAGCAGGGTATGCTTCCTCTGACCTTCGCGAGCGCCTCTGACTACGACAAGATCCAACCCGACGACAAAATCTCGCTACTCGGACTTAAGAACCTCGCCCCTGGCAAGGTAATATCAACCTTCTAACTTTATCATAAAGTCTTTATTAAATTATATAAAATACAAAAGTTATAATTATTTTATTTTTACAGCCCGTCGACTGCGAAATCAAACACAAGGACGGCAAAACGGAACGCATCAAGCTCAACCACTCCATGAACGAACAACAAATCGCCTGGTTCAAGGCAGGATCTGCACTCAACCGAATGAAGGAAATCGCTGCCGGAAAGTAAAAAAATAAAACAAAATAACGCCATAGACGTTCTTGCACTTTTTCCCCTCTTTAGGGAAATTTTAGATGGTAGCAACCCCAGTGTTCCACTTTCAAATTCTGAGTGGCCAGTTACCAGTATAATATTAGTAAAGAGGCCAAATTAAAACTTGATTATTATCAAGCTGGCTGCAGCCTTGTAGATTTAAGTATTGCAGTGCAAGAAAACTAGAGATTTCAGCATTTGGATCTTACTGTAAAAAATACTTTGCGGCGGTGAAGAATCTTACAGTTTTTAGTGTAGTACAAAATACTTAGATGAATTTAGTGAATAAGTCAACCCTTTTTTGCTATTGTAATGTAACAAACGATCATAAATCAATTGAATTGTTTCTATTATTTATGTAAATAATTCAAAATCTTATTAAATATACATATACAAAATAATCAGTTTCTTATTGCGAAAATAATTATTATCCTTAGGTTCTTATCCTTTACAAGATTCAAAAATGAAGTCCCCCTGACAGGCATACCCACCTATATCTATAACTACTGGCTAGAATCACCCTATCTTGCAAATTCATTCACTCAGAGCATTGGCTTTGTCAGTGACTACATGAATAGAAAAGTATGGGGGCACTGCAATTTTACTATTTTGGCACTTCATGAGTATACTGTAACCTACTACGCATTGCAATATGAATTGTTTAAAACCAACAATTAGTCTGCCAAAATCCCAAGATCACTATATATATATATATATATATATAGAACCTATTCATTTTAACTGTATTCATTTAAAAATCCAAATAATTAACCAATTACTTGTCTTCTTATGAGAAACCTTTGCAAAACTTTCACTTTACTAATAGAAAAGGCAATAAATAATATAAAAGTGGTGTAAAACTATTTTATTGTAGCAACAGTTTAATCTTCGTTATCCTCATTGTCACTGTCCGCATTGATGTTGAAGTAGCGCAGTTCATAGGAGTCATGTGCTGAAGCAACCACTCGGAGCCAGTCACGGAGATTGTTCTTCTTGAGGTACCTCTTTGTAAGGTATTTCAGGTACCTTTTTGAGAAAGGAATGTCTGAAACAATGGTAAATACATTAAATTCACACAATAGGACATTCATATAGTTAGGAAAGCGAAAATGGGAAGATCTTTATTTGATCAAATTGTTGGCAAGACCAAACTAGAAAAGAAAAGTGATTTTATTAACATTTTGTCTCCATATTTTAAGTGGCAGAGTTTTGAAACTTACTTATTTTACTAGTGGCCATAGATGGAAATACAAACTCACAAAGTACTAAGAAAATACATCAACTTAGCAATAGGACACATCAACATAACCTCTTTCATGGATGTAAAAAAATATATAAGAAAGTTCTAACTTTAACCAACAGAATTATGTGTGATTATTGACGGTTTTTTTACAAACCTGCACTGATGGAGATTTTAGTCTTGTCCCTGGCGACGACAACGTGATTGCCTAGGTTATTTGTTTTACCCTCAACCTTCACGCGTTCCTTCAAGTATTTTTCGAAGTTGCCTACATCAAGGATACTGTCTTCTGAAGGGTGGGTGCAGTCAATCAAGAACTTGAGGTTGATTTTCCTCTTCTGACCCTTGCCGCGGATTTTACCACCCTTGATTCCCTTCTTACCAGTCTTCTGGTTCAACTGAGCCTTTTTAGGCGCGGGTTTCTTTGTTACTGCCATTGTGGCGACCTGGAAATACACATACTCAGTTATTTCACTATAAAGAAATACAAATATATATTTATTGCAGCGTTAAATTAAATAAATTTATACCGAACACGTGTAGAACAGTCACCGATAAACCTGCAAAATGGCCGACGTAAATGTCAAATTTTGATATGGTGGTCAATATTTATTGCCATTTCAAAAATAAAGCAACTGTCTGTTCAATCATTAAAAAAAAGATCGAATTCTGAAAAAAGTTTTTGATCACGCAAAGTGGTTTGTTTAATAGGTAAAAAGAAAAAATATATGTATTTCACCTGTTTGTGCTTTCAGTATTATGTCGTTATATTTAGTATACCTAACACTCAATGGGCCGTAACGATTATAAATGAAGCGAGTATATAGAAAGAGTGTGGCTGCTAAGGCTTCCTGTAAGGGCTCTGCCTCATTAGGACGCCATAGCGACGTCGCCGGCTACGTATCCAAACAGTTAATATTGAAATGTATGGTACCTAACTCACTTGGCGACGGTTTGGCAACGTCGCCAAATTGAAAGCGTGGCCACGAGCTACAGTTCTCTACGTATATCGTATCTTGTTTAGTTAAATCATTTCTACATAAGTTCAATTGACATTCTCGTGTAATTGAAAAAAATTGCAGGATATTTTCGTAAATCTCCATACAGTTTAAAAAAATACCACTTCAGCTTCGATCTGATATAAAAGGATGAACCCATAGTTTCTTTTTTTTTCTATTTTTTTACGACGTAGATAACAAAGAAGTGCGATTTCTTCTACATCCATTCCTGACGACGTAAACGAACTGACTGTCTAGACGCCATGGCCACTCGATTTGGCGACCTTCGGATTCCAGAAGTAGCCAGGCCTGCGCCGCTGGCGACGTCGCCATGGCGTCTTAACCGACTCCTGTCACGTGACGCGCCTAGCGCGTCATGAAGAAACCTTCAGGAAGGCCCATGACGCGCGAGATGCGTCATTAGAAAATAGTTGCAATTAAAATTTTTATTTCATTTAATCAATAAAATATCTTATTTTATATAAAAACTAACTCATTAAGGACACCAATATCAAGGGCCACAATTTTTTTTTGGAAAATTAAATTGCCAGTGGTTGTCAACCATAGGGTGCCTACCTACAGGTAACTGTTTATCTTACTAATATTATAAATGTGCTAGTTTGTAAGTATGTGAGGATGTATGGATGTTTGTTACTCTTAATATTTATTTTCCTTTGTTTCCTTAGGCACTACCGCTTGGCAATACTAGTTGAGTCAAGGGAAATTTTACATTCCCGTGGCACTACTGGTAGTGCTAAGGCTAAATGAACATTTCCAGTGACACTACACTCTTGCCAGTAGATTCACGGGAAATGAACGGTTTTCTGACAGCTGTTAATTTTAGTTTAATTTTATGTTGATAGATGGATCAACTACGAACGTTTTTTTTTTATGGGAAAGACAAAACTTTATTAAATTAAAATTTTATTATTTTATTCAAATTCAAATCAAATCAAAACCGACATAAGTATTGCTAGAGAAAAAAATAGCTTTGTGTTTTTCTATCCTTTTCCTATTTTAAAGGTAATACCCGCGTACTTAGTTTGTTTAGTGCCATCTTGCGAATTTTTATGAACTATTTTAATTTTTTTTGAAAACCGCTCATTAATTTACCATGGCACAAGTGAGATATTTGTATGGGGTTTTTAAACCTTACACTATTTGGAATGTTAAAAGACTCTTGAAATGTAGTTGATGAGTAGAAATTGCCCTTGTCATGCAATATTGTATGTTATTAGATGCCAATATCTTATTTAAATACTACATGATTTAATATATTCATATTATTGTATAATTGGCCCCTTAATTATTTATAATATATAATTAAGGTGGCAAGGTAGGTCTGAAACGTGATTTTCAATTTTAGAAGTTCAAACATACATAGTTTCGGGCACATACTTGCGTTTTTTAATTAATTCTAGAAAAAAAATTATACCTTTATAATTAAAACTGCATTCAAAAATTATTGAAAAGTGTTATTATCAAAGCCAGGATTCGAACTTAGCAAATGTATAAAAATAATCACTATGTTTTGGTTACCAATGAATAGTTTAGATGTAGAAACGGAAGATTTTTTAATTTGCGATAAAAACCTTCCCACAGATTGACAACCAATGGTGGAAATCTATAACTTACCATCCATCTCGTATAAAACACGTAGATCGACACTTTTAAATACACTAAACTAATAAATGAAACATAACAAACAATAACAGGTCTCACTTTGTATTATTTTAGTTGAAACTGCCTAAAATTGCGTAATAACATCACCAGTGGCCCACGACGCGTTAGGTGCGTCATCATTTAGGAGGGCCCGTGACGCGACTAGCATGTCATGGATTTTTGTATGGGGCCACGGAGGAAAGGCTCGAAAAATGATGGTGGCAAGGAGTCGGTTAATGAGGCAGAGCTCTAATATTTGAGGCAGTGCATCGAGCAAAGTGTGACTGCGAGATAATGCAAAAACAATTTACTTTGTTGTTTTTTATAAATTCTAAAATGCATCAGTAATATTAATAAAATACCACCTATTTTTTATTCAATGCATTTAAGGAAGCTTCTACAGCAGGGATTGGAAATTCCCATACCATGCACGTAAGTTTTATATTGCGGTAGCTACCTACCTACTTAATTCAACTACAGAAGGTAGGTAGGTACCTACCCAAAAACTTGCAATACACATAGGTCCAGATAATTTGTGCCTTATGTAAACTCTAGCTTAAAACATAAATAGCTTTATTTGTTTAAATAATTGATTACATCGTTATTAACATATCTACTACTTAATAATCATGGTGTATCGAATGTATCTACTCAACCGCTATGTCGTTTGCTAATAGTCGCTATTGTCTTCAGAGTTCCCTTCCCCTCACGTCGTGCTGTGTTCTTTTCCCATGAATGAACCGCGCTATAGTCATTTTATCGAGGTCACCACGATTTTTTTTACCTGCGTGATGTAATAACCCCGCAGTCTCGTTTCAATGTGTACTTGAATAACAGGCTCAAAATTCGTAGGCTATTTATTAAATCCGTTTTGTGACACAAGTGGTGAGTGAGAATTACAAACAAGAAAGCTGCGCATGCGTAAAGGAAGTTCTAGTATTTCGACTTGCCTCGGCCGACCGATTTAACGCACACAGTGAGACGGTGTGTGTGTTTGCATGCGCGCTCTGAGTGATGTTAACTATTTTTGACATTAACCTCACTTTTTACCGATTAAAGGTGAATCACTGACCGTACCGAGTGAACCAGTTAGGTCAAAAGTAAAGAGTGTAAAGAAATAAATAGTGTTTATAAATTTGGATTAGGCGACAGCGAGTGTACTATCAAAATAACTTAGCCCTAACCTTTTTGCTGTTATTAAATCGATAACAGTGCGAGATAAGAAGAAAGATGACACACAAATGACACAAAAGTAATGGCTCACTGTCTTGCCGCTTGTGGTTGTGATGATGGAGAAACTATTACCAAAACCGACTTGGATCGTTTTACGGATACAATCGAAAATGTTCTCAATGACGAAAAGGGACGGAGACACTTCCGGAATTTTATGCTCAACTGCAAAATGAGAGATGGAAGACGAGCTCTCGATTTTTGGGAACACACAGAAAGATTGTTGAATTACAACGAAAGAACAGCTGACACATCCAGTAGAAGTTTTGTAGCAGATGTTGACAAACTCATAGACGAAGCAGAAAGAATTGACGACTTAGATTTCGCCGTTGTGGAGCGTTTGACGATTGCCCGAGATTCAGAAAACATTAGTGCGATTCAAGAACAACTAAAATCTGTTAAAATGGAAGTAACTAAATCACTTCGTCGAGAATACAATAGGTATAGGAAACATTTCGTACCGTCCAAATAACTTTAATTAGAAAATAAATGTTGTGTGCCTTGTATATATTTTTACCACCTACTTTTAAGTTTCGCGCCATTTATTTTGTGTGTGCATAAATTGCCTTTCACAGCATTTGCTACAGATTAAAATTCAATTATCTACGTGCATAATATACGTGTTGTTTATCAATAAGAAAAAAAAAAGTGTAAGTACCTACCTACCTACTACATTAGGTTTCTAGGTAGGTATTTCTAAGGTATAACCCAGTTTTAATGTTCTTGTGTGGCGCAAGGAAAAATATTAAATATAGGTGGGGCTGGACACGAAACACGAAATAAAATAATTATCATTCTCTAAATACTTCAAAAAGCTAAATGTTCCTAGAATTATGTAAAGTATAGTGGCAATCCAAAATCTTTCGTCCCTGGAATCTTACTAGCCCCATCCTTATATAATTAAAAATGTTTTTATATTTCACTGATGTATGTACAAATATATGGGTAGTTCTACAAACTAAGGAATTTTTGACGGCTCAGCCAAAATGTAATGAAAAAATTGTTAATAACATTTTATTTTGAATGCCATACTATAAATTACAATAGTTTTTAGGTGGTCACTAAAAATAATTAAGATTCACAAAACTTTTTTGAACAAAATTACTGTTCAAAGTGCCGAATTCTCAGGATCCTGCAGTGTCCCTCGTCCAAATTTTAGTTCAAAGTGCGTCGTGATTCATATGCTTCTACATTAGGGTCTTAAAAGAAACCCAAATTAATAAGTTTGCTAATTTTCCTAGCTAGGAAGGGCAATTACAATTTGTATTTCCTTAAAAAATCCCTACTAATATATAAATGCGAAAGTAACTCTGTCTGTCTGTCGGTCTGTCTGTCTGTCTGTCTGTCTGTCTGTCTGTTACGCTTTCACGCCTAAACCACCGAACCGATTTTGATGAAATTTGGTATGAAGTAAGAACTGAACTTGGGAAAGGACATAGGGTACTTTTTACCACGGGAAAACTTCTCATTCCCACGGGAAACCGACTTCCACGCGAACGGAGTCGCGGGCGGCCACTAGTATTAAATAAATCATGTTTACATTTTGTCCCCACGATTTTATATCAGTATCCTGTTCGCTGTTGAATTGGCAAATATTCTCTAAACTAAATGCTGAGCGTCTTTACCGTTCCGCTGAGTCGATAGTACAGTCAAAAGCATAAAGATATTATAAGACAAGATAGTCAAAAATATCTTTGGGTGAAAAATTCAATTTTATGTTAGTGTCATAATAACCATATCATTGTAACCAAACAAAGTTGACATAAATATCGTCGCAATAATTTGCAATTTTATGTAACGCATCAAGATGTTCAATATTATGTTGGCATAAACACTATTCATAGGTATCTAAGCATTTAATTTTTCAAAAATATCTTCGCGCTTAAGAAAAATAAACTCTATGACTTAAGTCACAGTAATCATCTTTATTTATCTGTTTCATTTTATGCATGACGTCATTGACGTGGCTTTTGTTTAGAACTGAATTAATCTTTTATAATTAAAGTCGTAAGAAAATAGTTTTTTGAAAGAAAGCCCCGCCCGCGGTTTTATCTGAAATTACACTACTGGAAAATGCCGATAGTGTAATGGGAAGTAAAAATCTCCCATGGCACAACTAGTAGTGTCAAGCGGTAGTGCCTAAGTAAAAAAACGTATTCGTAACCATTAAACGAATTCACTGATCTCATTGACTAAGGGATTGAGTTAAAAAAGGCGAATAAATAACACCAATAATAACTTATAAAATCTAGTGTAAAATAATAATTACCTACAAAAAAAAGATCACTTCTCTCGTTTCTGTGTGATTTTAAATTTTCTTTTCTTTATATTTTCTGTTTTTTTCTTTACTAAGTATGTGCCATTAATGTTTAGTTAAGGTTAGAAATATATGACGAGAAAATAAATTAATTAATTATTGATTAAATGAACCGACAAACCTATTTCTTTATTCTATTATGTATAGGTAATCAACATGACCAGTGACATACATTGTCATATAGTATGTTTTTTATTGTATGTCAATACTAGTGGCCGCTCGCGACTCCGTTCGCGTAGAAGTCGGTTTCCCGTGGGAATGCGAAGTTTTCCCGCGGTAAAAAGCTCCCTTAATTCTTTCATACATATATTTTTGGTATCTAGAACCGTTTTTGCAGCGCACGCAACGGAAGCCCTCAAGGATGAATAATTTTCCCCTTGTTTTTCCCATTATTTCTTCGCTCCTAATAGTTGCAGCGTGATGTTATATAGCCTAAAGCCTGCCTCGATAAATGGTCTATTCAACACAAAAATAATTTTTAAATTCGAACCAGTAGTTCCTGAGATTAGCGCGTTCAAACAAACAAACAAACAAACTCTTCAGCTTTATAATATTAGGATAAATGACATAACCACGCAATGAAAATCTTCAGATAAGAAATAATTATTTTCAAATAGTAGATAGAACTTAATCGAAAAACCACTTTGGAATCTATAAACATAGATAATAATAGTTCTGACATTCATGTCAATGTATTGCAAATTAATAAAATTGTAATGCAGAATATTTGTAAAATTCTATCATCATCGATGACCATGAATCCCGAACTCCAGAATCATTGCGTACGCATGTCATGCAAATATGGGATTCCCTGCGAGATGTTGATTTCTGTCAAAATGCTGTACTTCTAGATGTCATCAATGCAGAAGGACGATACACAATATTTTAATTCCAAGTTCAATTTTTTTTTTTATTTAATCAAAGGGTTTTAGTTTGGTTTATAATTCATGTTTTATTTTTATTAAATAACTAACGCAATATACGTAATAACGTTTTCTTCATGTAAATAAATTTTAATAATTTTTTTAGGGCTACTACAAAAATAGTACATTAATACATAATATACGTTTTTCTTTTGATGAAGGGCACTTTTCCTGTCACGTTTTATTTTTGTAGTCAAGTTTTACACGATTTTTGTAGGATTCCACATGTTATGGCTACACTACTAGCTTATGGACATGTGATAATAAATCTTTGCAATAATCATTAATTATAAACCTTATGGCGAAAGACTTAAAATTGCTTGTACCATGTAACCGAAGATATTTTTGACTATTCTGGGCGCTTAGATACCAGAGAATGTTAGGCAGCCTATATAATACAGACTACTTTAAAAGATACGATGTAATTGGACATTTTCAACCCGCAGATATATATGATTCTTATACTGGTGACAATAATTTGATAACTGTATATGCCAAAATAAAATTGAAACTTTGCAACTAACATTTAATTGTAGACTCTGATACATTATATTTTTATGCTTTTGACTGTACCTACGAAAGGTTCAAAGAATGTCATCTTCCTATTCTCACCTAGCACGTTGTTTAGTGAGCCCAGTGCGTTTCGCGAGTGAAATGGGGTCGTAATCAGTGGAGCTCTCAGTATCCTGGTAAGATTTTTATTTGCGAAATAGATAATAAATATGACTAATTTTAGCGTATTGATATGTAAGATACTAGCGCATAGGCCTAGTTAACGTGATTATTTATGAAAGTTATAAATTGGTGTGTTTTTTTTATTTTAAGACAGAAATTCTCAGGAACCTGGCCTCAGGATCCTGTCAAATTGGTACTCAGGATACTAAGAACCGTCCAGTATCCTGAGTACATTATATAAAAAATATTGTTTATGTGCAATAATAGTTTTTTGTTTATACATAAACATACTAAAAATGAATAATTTGACCAATAAACAACTTACTCTCGTAATTTGTTTATATACGGTTATTTATTATTGGGTGGTGGTCTAAGTAAAAGTATTTTAAAATTGTTTCGAAACGACGGATTAAAAGTATAAAATAAACAAATATTTAATCGATCTTACAAATATTATATTTGAATTCATTTTCCTGTGGCATGTTTTTTTTTAAATGGCCATAAATTAATAAATATCAAATAATTTGTCTGTTCCCTTAAGGATATGCTAAAAGACACTGAACCCTAGCTATTAGACTGAATTCCACCTCTAAAATGTGTAAAAAATGTCGTGCCGAAATCCGACTCAAATTCTTCCTTAGTTTGTAGAACTACCCATATATAAATTATTAAATAAAATAATTTGGTGTATTTATTTCAAAGGAAAAATATGTGATTACTAGTTAAAATGTCATATTTTAATAAAATAATTGCACATTGCATTGTACATTTACAAGGGGACTACATTATTATTCTATGCTAAAATGAGGAAATATAGGTCAATGCCTATAAATACTATTGAAATGTTTGTATGAATCAGGAGATTAATCAATACATTATATGTAAAAATTACATTATTCATTAAAATTATCCTGCAGATAGGTACAATAAATAGCTAACTACAGTTTATACATTCAATACAGCAATTATTATGAAATAAATTATAAAATCCGTCACTTATCACATAAGATTGAGTCCATATTAAAATTTCTCTTATATCCGATGAATTATTCTTAAAATACTTTTTCCATAAAATTAGAACAAAATGTTCGACATCACCATTCTAGTGCAATGGCAATGTTATATCTTTTCTAGGTTTTCTTCCATGAGTAATACATTTCCAGGGGCTTATTTACCTGTAAAAGAAAAATATACTTTTTTTTACATTTTACAAACTATTCCAAGATATGATTAGTATTTGTATCTATAGTGGTTTGAATTTCACGTTATTAATGTCTATACAAATGTTTTATTTACTGAAAAAAACCTACAAGTACCTTCCAAAATTTGTCATTGATTTGTCTAAGTGTTTGTGAGCCTGCCAATGGAACAAACTGCCCCGGAGATGGAGCCACATAGATGCAAAAATTGAGAAGGCGGTAGGTTTCTGGTAACTCCGCATCCAAGTCCAATGTCAACCTCATAGCCAAGTACTTGCTGAGGTGGTCCACTGAAATTAAAAGCATTAAATTAATTTGCAACAGTTATTCAGTTATTTAACAAATGGGTATGCTATAATTCTGTTGATTAAAAAACAGGTGAAGCAAATAAATAATTTTAAGAACCTGCATACTCTTTTAAAATTCATTTTTATTTGAATTTTAGGTTTGGTTTATCAAGGCTCTAGTTTATAAAGTAACTTCTTAAAGCAGATTGTTGTTTATAAACCTACTTGAGCAATTATTGTATTTATCAGTGAGTGACTCAACAATATCAAATTAATTCTTATTGGTATATGTAAATAAATAAGCTTTTGCTTCTTTACTCAAAGAAAAACTTGTTTACCAGAAGCGTTTGCGGTTGTTTTTAAATATCTGACAGAATTGTCCCTCAGTGCCCGCATGAGCTGGTTGTCTTCTGTCATCTCTGTAGGATGCGGTTTGAACACCAACTCAATCTCGTTGGGGTTCAACGGCTCCTCACCTTCGGTGTCCATTGACTCGCCTTCTGTTCTGGAAGCATATCCCACCAATTATAATATTTTTTTCAGTTGAGGTGTATTAAATGATTAATGTCAATAAAAACTAGAGATCTTTAGGCAGAGATCGCTCCAAGCAATAGGACTGCCTTTTGCTTTTTTAACCAATACCTAATTTTTGTAACATTAACACCATTATGTGCATTAAAGAATATAAATAAAAGTAATTATATAAACATACACACTTGTTAAGATACTATGATTAATTGGAGTATATCATATAATTCAGAGATAATACAAAGGCATTATATAAAAAACAACATACCTTCCATCACTGGATTCACTTTCTTCACTTCTCTCTGATGTAAGTACAGATTTAGCTCTTTTATTTGTGTTCTTAGACACAGAACTCACATTAGACGGCACAGGAGACGGAGTACTCCGCACTGAAGCGGGGTTAGAGGTGGATTGTCCTGACGGTGTGGGGACACCAACAGATGAACCCCCCTCTTTAGGGACCACCGGAGTAGTACTACCATTGGCAGGTGGAGCACTAGTTTCATAGTTCCCATTAGAATTGGAAGCGCCATTCCCTTCTTCGTGATTTTTTCTAGACCTCTGAGGCCGATTTTGTGATTGAAGCTTTATTCCTTCTGTGATTGAGTTGACGAGCGAAGCTTGCGAATGTGACTGTATTATTTTAATCTGTACCCGCTCTTGGTGAGCCTCATACTCATCTCTACTGGGATATATTTTAGAAATTAGTAAATCAAAGTTAGGATCTGCTCGGAGCGATCTTTTCGAGACCAACTTTTTGCGACAAGTCGGGCACTCCTTGTTGCCAGAACGTAGAGCCGTTATTATGCAATCTGAACAAAATCTGTGAAGGCATTCTTTCGTCGTCATTGTTTTCTTGAGCATATCTAAACATATTGGACACATCAATTCACTGTGCAAGCTTCGCGGTGATACAGCTATCTCAGTGGCGTCTGTTATCACCTCCTGTGGTGTCCGATGAAGTTCATAGAGGGATAATTCCCATGTCTTATTTTGAGCTGGCTCCGCAGAAGACATTTTTGTGACTTCGTGCTTGCTATTGATTCATACGAAATCAACTATTTTGTTTTGCCGCACATCAAAACTGAATGCTATTTATCTATTCTGCCATTTTGATTTGAATGAAGAAATTTTTTTTTAAGAATGAACGTGTGAATGAGTAACAGAGCAGTCAAAATAGAATGTTGCTATTTGAAAAATAAAAACTTGAATGATTGACATTTGGAACTAATGCAATACGGCCACACACTTGTCGAGTAGTATGAAAGCTATTGTATTTTTTTTTCAACCGCACCATGGCCATTGCATTTTATGACCATAATATCAAACCGACGTTGATCAACATAATGAAAGCTAATTTTAGGTTTTATCTACCGTAACTTTATTAACTACCGTGATATATGTAGGTATATTATGGTTTACCAATTAATAGATCTAAAATAAATAAGACATACTTTATTACCATATTCTTTTCGATAAAAGAGCAGAGCAACTTCATAATTTATTTTCGACCGGGGATAATTACATTACAATATTTCTAGCAGGGACCGCGTGAACAATTTTCAATAATCAAACCACTAACCTGATATTATTTTTTTCATAAGTACCTACCTAAAATAGCTACCTACACTATAAAGCTTCGGACCCACGGTGCGTAAAACACTCACCTCACCGCACACACAGACTTACTAAAAATGCTTACACATCGCACATACCTCAAGGCAAATAATCCCTACTTCCTTACTTAATATTATAAATGCGAAAGTAACTCTGTCTGTCTGTCTGTCTGTCTGTTACGCTTTCACGCCTAAACCAATGAACCGGTTTTGTTGAAATTTGGTATGAAGAAAGAACTGAACTTGGGAAAGGACATAGGGTACTTTTTACCGCGGGAAAACTTCTTATTCCCACGGGAAACCGACTTCCACGCGAACGGAGTCGCGGGCGGCCACTAGTAAGTAATAAGCAGATAGTTCCGGGTTCGATCCCCGGGTCGAGCCAATTTCGTAAAAAGGGGTTTTCGATATTGGCACGTGTCTGGGTGTAACTAGGTTCTCCCTTAGTCCATTGTGTGGTACCTATAACACAAGTGCTTACCGCACTTACTTTAGGGCCACATAATTGGTGTGTCAGTCTGGATATTTATTATTATTATATTATTATTATTATCCTAACTTGCGCGTTGGTTCGCGCACAATTGGACCCTACTATAAGGCTTTGCTCTGCCGAATTTTTATAAGAAGGTATGTTGATTTCGAATACAACTGGTTGTCACACTTAAAACTATCTATAATTTATCGTCGGTTTATTAATGCTATTCTAAGCAGCTATTTATTGATTGCGGTAATTGCTTATCAAAATGTTATGATTTACAGAAAGCAGTTTAACTGTTAATAGCTTTCACTCGCCAATCAAATGTAAGTATTATTAATTGTGGGTTAAAGTATAAAATCATGTAGAGCAAGTCTAAGGACTTTCAAATACCTACGCAGGTAATTTTGACGTGAACACTCTTGTAAGTAGGTACCTACTAAGTACTATAAAGCTTAATTAATTTACTTACAGATATAAGCACTTATTACGTAGAAAATTAAAGCGGATGTTGTAACTAAATATTCTTTATATAAACATAAATTTAAATAATCGCAAGTAAGAATAAGAACGCGACGGCAGGAGCTATACATCTTCCAAGGTTAATGATAACAGTCTTAAAAACCATTTACTGTGCTGTGTCTTTTTTTCATTAAAAAAGATAGCTCGTTGTGTATTAATAGGTACAGTAATTTAAACAAAAAAAACAAAAACAATAGTTGTATATACATATTGCTAATTTGTTTAAGTAGGGGTTTATGTTGCAAAGTTGCACATCAATTTCTGTTGTAATATTAACATAAAAAAACAATATTTCACAAATAACTATTTCGGTACCTAATCTAGGAAGCTTTACAATTTGCAGCTGTATAATGTAGATAGGTATATAAGTAACAGTCTGTTTTTTACTGAATAAAAAATCTTGATAGAATTTGTACTTAAAATTGCATCACTCACAATCCTATGCATTGTCATGTAATACATCAGAATGCAACATGCAAACAGGCACATTACCTATTTCTTTATATTTACAGAAGATGGTATACTATAATCAATGATTAACCACAACAAAGTTATAAACAACTTTTTTCCCGCCATTCTAAGTTACAAACATACCGGAAGTCCATCTGTCAGCTGTCACACTAGGTGTAGGGCTTTCTTCTGCCTTTCCCTAGTAATTTGTGCGTGCCCGTAATTAAAAAAAGATAAAGTTTGATGTGGTTTCCTACCTAGTGAGCGAGAGCAGTAAATGACTGACCGGTAGAATGAAGTACGCTGATTTGGGTTAAATGTAGTAATTCTGCTTCGTAGTGTTAATAACTACATTGTGGAACATTCTAGACGTCGCAAAGTTAATACGCAGCAGGATGTCGTCTTTATTACTTGAATAATCGCTTTATTACTATAATACTCGCTTTATTATTTTAATATTGCTTTATCCTTCTTTTATAATTTAGTTATCATATCTATTAAAATTTTAATGGCCAAGCTGCAAAGGAAATTACCATAGGTAGACGAAGTTATTTAGTACCAAATAGTTGTTGATGAAATATTTGAATACTTATTTAAGTTAAATGTAGAATTCTCTGTGTTCTATGTGTGTATTTGTTCATTTACTAGAAATGATTGTGAACTTCACAATTTCTATTACAATTGTTTCTAAGAAATACCTTCCAACAGCTATTTGAATAAGTTAACTGGAAGAAAACTGTGTTTTGTGACTTTCACTTTTAAAATCTGTTGTTAGAAATAAGAAGGTGTTTACTTACATCTATATTACAACAATGGAAGTTAATATTTTTACTGCAACTTGTACCTTGTGTAGAGTTAGACACCTACGACCTTACAGCTGCCAATTTTATAATTATAATCTTACTAGCTTTTACCCGCGCGGCTTCGCACGCCTTAAATTTGGAGTAAAACTGCTTTCCCTGTACTATGTTATTATACATGTAAACCTTCCTCTTGAATCACTCTATCTATTAAAAAAAACCGCTTCAAAATCCGCTGCGTAGTTTTAAAGATTTAAGCATACAAAGGGACATAGGGACAGAAAAAGCGACTTTGTTTTATACTACGAGTATGTAGTGATATATAAAATTCTCGTGTCACAAGTTACCTTTCTCCTTTACTTACCTTACCTTAATGGCTTAATGGCCGATTTTTACCAAATTACATATGCATATTGAGTAGGTCTGAGAATCGGCCAACATCTATTTTTCATACCCCTTAGTGATAAGGGTAGTCCACCCCCAACTATTTTTTTAAATTTGGCAAAACAACGTTTCCAGCTTCAGCTAGTAAATACGAAAAATGAACATTTGTTCGTACCCACTTACAAAAATAATATATAAACACAAAAAAATGAATTATATTTGCAAAATACAAAAGCTTTTTTATTGACTAGTTCACGCCCACGTTTCACAATAGTGTAATTTAAGCCAACTTGTTCACGAAACATTGAATTTTAGCTATCTTAAGAAAACCTATTCTAAATACTAACTACTAATTATCGATTGAATACTATAATTTCAGATCGACTGAATATTCTATTGTTTCACAAAACAATATTAAGAGGCTGTTTATTACTTCCTCCTTCCTTACAACACAAAGATATTTTTTTGCCAATATTTCATTAAGATGATAGTTTAAATTTGAGCAAGACGCTTTTCAATATTTGTAAAAAAAAGGATTATAAATAGGTATATTGTTATTAAAAAATAAGGACATGTCGAAGTTTTCCCCCTATTTGAGATTGATAGAGAGGAAATAAATACTATAGCTTTAAGTTTCCACAATGCATTTTTAATTTGTGATGTTAAATTAAGTATTTCTTCCATTTCATTTTTTACCTTTTTTTTTTAATCTGCTTAGCCATAATTACCGTCTAGGTACCTCTTAAAATTTATAATTGTAGTACAATGAATCTAGAAAATTTGTTATCAAAAACTACTTGTCTGAATGAAGCTAGTTTTCTCTACCAGTCCAAAGAATTAGCGTACCTTAGTATAGTTTTTATTACAATTGGTATTAAATTGGTTCATTTTACATACAATTGGTATAATTGTCTGTTTTTTTAATCTTATTATTTATATTTTGAATAGATAGTGGTAGTTATTTTAAGTTCGATTCTCATCTGGCGTGGCGTGGGGTACACCACTAACTTGGTTCTTATAGTGAGGAAAAATCAAGGAAAGTCTCCCCGTACTGAATACCGGTGTGAAATTGGCGGCCTAATATAATCCGAGCAAATTAAGAAGTTTCAGCCTTAAGAGTCAGCCTGGTGGATTAAGGCTGAATTTCTCTCGCTATTCGAGGAATCATATGCCTTTTTATATACTCTTCGTAAACTTTTCATGGACATTCCTTTAATATTTAACACATTTAATATCTATAATAAAATGATAAACGACATAGAGTTTATACTTTTACTATGATAGAACATATTTAAACGAACACTTTCATAGATACCTAAAGTTTAAAATGCGTTTGTAAGGTAGTAAATATATTAATATCTGTAATATAGTGTGATTAGCAGCAGTAGTAAGGTGCGTGATATCCGACTAGCTTTCATTTGATTCTTGGAATTTTGATCGAGAGCGGTGTTTAGGTCTCTACTTAGTGTATATTATTATGCTTTTATCCTAAGTTAGTGCTCGTTCGCAGTTTAACAGCAACTCACGTTTTAATAGTAGTTACCTATATATCGTTTTCTTCCACTTAAAACATTTAAATATTTTAAATTAAATTACACATTTAAATAATATGCCTCTCATAGTACGTAATAATAATTGATACTCCTATAAAATGAAGATCTAAACAATTAGACTATTGCTGTGTGTAAGGAGTGACAGTTCATCATGCTGCAAAAAATACTCAGCGGAGATAGAGTTAATTTGTTATAAACATAGGGATAAACGGTGTCGCAATATAACGGGTGTAAAAGGACCACTTAAGAAGCCTGAATGCCACGTATTCTTGAGCCTCAACAGTAACTAAATTCACTAAAATATACACCCAGAAAACTCAATTTAAAAAAGTTATTAGGAATTGTAAATGTCGTATTCGCCACTTGACTGCATCGCTCACACATCAACTGTTGGTTCGGGTGCGATTATTTACATTGCAAATTAATTTAAAAGCCTATTTAATATTTAATCATCGCAAAATCTGATAGTATGATTGCAATTTAGTACAATTAGGTACACCCCTAGATGTAAAAATATTTAGTCCTAAAGCATACGCTTAGATAGTTTATGGTAAATGTCTAATCTAAAGTCCAGGGAATTGTGCTCAAGATGACATAGTCAGATAAGATGACACATCATTCATATTGGTTTAAATATACGCGCTAATGGCGATCCTGTGACGTTTCAGAGAGTACCTGTAGATGTTGCTGGTATTAAAGTTTACTATGGCTGAAACTGAGCACAGGTTAGAGTGTAGTGGATGTTTTCGTGATTTTGATTTGAAAAAAACTTTCTTTGCTCTTTTGTTTGGTGGTGAAAATATGCTTAAATTAAGAATTTTGTCGTTAAACTTATTTGTAATGTATAATAGGATTATTATGTAAATCAAATTTCGGTAAATGCATATTCTAATCTCAAAGTTTTTTTTGCTACAATTAAAATTATACTTGTATAGCCATTGGGTAAGATGACATACAAGACGTGGGTTTAAGATGACATACTATGTTATCTTACTTTTATAAATAAAAAATGTATAATGCTCAATTTTTTTTGGTTTTATTAAAGTATGCCCGGTAATTACAAAAGAACATTGAAAACATTTGCAAACTGTGCTCGTTAATGATTTATTGTATAAGACCACAAACTCTGCCATTTTACCCAATAGCTATGTCGTCTTACACATGTCAGCCAAAGTTAGATTTATACATTTTTTTTAGTTTTATGTATCGTTGATTGTACTTAAACTAAGTAACTTTGTTAATTATGATTCATTTAAGATATACGCAAGTTCCTGATCTCACACGACTTTATTTATTTCAAATATTTGTCTCAAAAGAAAAAGTATGTCATCTTAAGCACAATTCCCCTATTGATTGTTTGTGTACAATAATAAGGTTTAACTTAGCCCTTAGCAAACAAGATTATGCAATATTTATATAGGAAGAAGTCGAGTTCTATTTTCAACAAAATAAAACAAGTTTGTAATTACGAGAATACATTCATGAGCGTCAAATGCCATATTTATTAGTTAATTTAAAATAACTGATCTAATTAATTATTACGATGTCAGTTTTAATGCTGCAAAATCCAGAAGGAAATGTTAGCATATATTAACGTTACAGATTGATTAAAAAAGATCTTTTAAAAGTTTCGAGCAATCACTGGAGGGGTACACTTACAGTTGCTCTAAACTCTATTAAATTTATTTAGTAATCAACAAGCAAGATAAAAACCTCAAAGTTGATAATTAATTTGATATAATACATACATCAATAAGGCTGTATGTACAATATCAATAGCTAATATATCGTAATTAAAAACGTACAAATACCCATCATTAACGTGTTATGTATAAAATTAATAGCTAATTCATCGTAAGAGTCGCATAGTGCAGAATAGGCACATCAAAGCAAAAGCGTACAAGATAGTAAACGAAATAAACCGATTGCTATTAACAATGGAATGAAGAGAATTTTAATGAAGATTTTCTTTATTGATGTAGGTGTGATTATTAACACCTTGTATTGATGTGTGGAATGTAACATCTTAAAACTGGGTGCAGTAAAGATTTGTTTGTAGTTTGTTGCATGTATAGCTGCAGGTAGAATGAAAGGGATGTATTTTTGTATTTGTATTGTCATACGTGGAACCCATTTTTCACTACACGGTGAAAGTTACGCATAATTCAAAATATTTTTTATAGATTTTCGTCTAATTGGCGTGTGCCTATAGTACAAGCTTTGCTTAGTTTAGGGCCACACAGTTGGTGTGTAAGCCTAAAAAAAATAAAATTAAATAAACGTGGACGAAACTGCGTGGCACAGCTAGAGAGTAAGAAATAATTGATAAGTGTTTCGAATAATTATTTTAGATTAATTAAATAAATTTGTAAGTAAACCATTATTAATAACACTAATTTTATGTCTTTAAATGTAACAATTTATTAATCTCTTTGAATTCCTTAACGCTTGTTTGCATTCCAGAAACTTGATTATGTTTTGTAAACACCAACATACCAGTTTACATTTTATTAAAATAATTAAATATATAGCTAATTAAATTGTTTAGCTACTTTTATCAATTGGTACATCTGTAGGTGCCACTTTTATATTTAAAGTCATTTTATTGCTATCTATAAAAATCCTGATAAGTAATTGAGGAAACATTTAAAATAATTAAAGCTTTCAAATTTATGATAAGATATAGAAAGCAGTAATTGCCAACTAAAAAGTATTTTGTTAATAATGATGTGATATCTCTTTTATCTATAAATAGTGTAATTTGTTATTTTTTTAAACAACGGGAATCTTGTTTATTTTTACATACTTTAGTTTAGGATTAAACAAATCTATTTATTTTTTGGTTAAGAAGTTATTCTTAGAAACTAAATATATAAAAATTAATCCTATCTCGTACGTTGCATAGTAGTGTGTCTTAAGGAAAAGTTGTTTTTTCCCCGAAGGAAAGAACGATTTTACCAATCATCAGTCCTGCCTGGTGCTATAACTTCACATTAGTTTTTTTCTTCTTAAGGTTTTTATAGAAAGCCAGAATCAGTAGATTAATTAAGGTATTAAAGGCGGCTATACATCCTCTTTTCGCAGATAACCTAATTAAATAACGACTTAAAAACGCTGATCGGAAACACGCTATCTTGCTCAGATTTGATAGCTGTAAAGACATAAAATAAAGCTAATAATATTCTTATTTATTGTCAATTAAATTGATTTAGAAACCAATATTTAGCAATTTTATTTATACTCATAATTTGAATAAGAATAATGATTAATTAGTAACTGAAGAACTCTACTTCGGATCGGAATAAACTCAATGAAAAGAGTTTTCTAAATTTCCAACCAAAAACTTACCGGTTATAAAAAACCTAAAATCAAGGGCGTAAATTACTTAGTTACTTTTTTGAGCTTGATTAGAACGACAACACGGATACGTAGATACAAAAATAAGTTCCCACGCATTTTTTTCAGCAGCCATAACTCAGAATAAGGCTCTATCCATCCACAGATGGTATCTATATCAGTGGCTTGTAAATGACTAGTTTGAAATGGTCGAAAGCATAGTTTGCCTTTGCTTAATGTTTCTAATTACTGCCACTGTACACGCAATCAGTGGATCTAAATGCATTTGTGGGGCCAGTTGTCATATCCTGCCAATTGAAGGCTGGGAGAGAAATCTATTTGCAAGTATTGGCAGTATAATAAGAAATTAATTGCGGAATAGAATTGTAGCAATAACTTAGAATGGAGCTATAACCTTAGAAGAGGGCATGCAAAGGCGTCGCATCCCGTAAAAAAATAAACTGAAATAGCGTAAGCTAATTTCACGCTCTTTTTAATAAATGACGGGTTTTACCAATAGGTACTCGTCTCACTAAGCAGATGTGTAGGTAAGTAACCGCAGTATATTATTATACATTGCTATTACTTTGGTTGGTAAATTCCCTCACCACCGATTTTTGAATAAAAATTTACATTGGTGAAACATGTTGTTATACATAAGTGACCCGCTCTCGTTTAGTGGTGTCATTTTGGCGGAATCGTTACAATACTTTAGGTTGAGTTAAGAGGACAAACGTTAATATTATAGAATTATTGTAAATAAACAGATACGAAATCAACCTTTTCTTTATACTATATAATTATAATGATTAAGCAATTGACCACACCACATTACTTTGCTAAAGTAAGTAAGTATGATTCAACTTTTAATTCTCAGTTTAGATACCAATTCATATGGAATCGGGAAGCCCCAGAAGAACACAGTAATATTATGGAATTATTGTAAACACCTGTGCGTGGTGCCTACTTTCTTTTATGGGCTTTTGACACAATGTTTTTTATAGAGCATACTATGTTATTTGTCAGTATATGACACCTTTTTTATATGTAGACAAAAAAGTTGTAACTTACGCAAGGTTAAAATAGTTAAATTGATGTCTAAAAAAACTCTATACCAAAGCAAAAATTAGCTACATAAAGACATAATTCTTTATTAACTAGATTAGGTAGGTATTAACATAAAGTATAATCCATTAAGATCTATAACGATAGCGAGTAGTTTTCCTTGCAGTGCCTAGCGCCGCGTCTATCTGTCTCATCAAAAATGTTTCTCTAATTAATTTGACAGCGAAAGTTCCGCACATACCTTTTTATATCAGTCAAAAACAATTATACAAAATAACAATATGAAAGCGAATGGCAATTACAATGTCTTGGTTGTTTATATAAGTGCAATTATTTTGTTTGCAATAAATTTGAGACGGTAAAAATATCGTGATAAGCTAATGTAAGTTAAGTATGTAGGTGTGAGTACTAAATTGTGACTTTCTATGTCGAGTTGGTTTGATTGACATATGATGTAGACATTGAGATATGCGTGGAACTAAAATGGCGACGTATTGAAGTTGTTTGACGGTAATTTTATTTATAAATTGCATTGAGGATTGGTGAGTTAGTGATTTCACTGATTTAAGTATGTACATCATGTATGTTTAAAGATTTCCATACAAGCAAGCTTGAACTATAAGGACCACAGAATCGATAGATCGAACCTTCTGCTTAACTGTTTGGTCTAAATACCACTGTATTAGAGTTCGACTTGTCAAATCACATCTTTATTTAACGCAACAAAACAGACACTTTTGTCTTATTATTCTAAACTCTATTACCATAGACACAAAACATATTTTAACTTATATTAGTTTACAATGTGTGTATGAATAAAGCATTTAAAGTACCTATACAATTGACTCGATATGACAGCAAGCCATTATCTTTCACAGTTGATTACTCGCGTGCTATGAAGTGAGGCGTACAACTGACGACCTTTTGTACTGTGGTAGATCCTAAATAATATTATATGGTTTATTTGTAGGAAAAAAATAATAGTTGGAATGCTACGAAATATGCTATGGACCCGTAGCGATTTTGATTTGTTTTATTTTTAAATGTGTGTTGGTTTGAATTAAGTAAGAATGTAGGCAATTATATGATTTATATGTTTTTTTCTAAGGTCGTTGTTTCCTAAGGTATTAATTTTGTAAGTCTTTTTTTGTTAAAATATGCGTCATAGAAAAGACTTAAACGCACTATTACACAAAATTTACATGAACATTATTTAAGGGATTTGGTTACAAATGTTTACTAAAAGCAAGAAAAAAAATACTTCTCTACACGCCCGTACAGTATGATAGTAACTTGATACAGATGAATGATAGATCTGTGCGGTACTACCAAGCAGACATTACGTCGGGGTACATTCGCGCTCGTCTCGGGCGATTTTCTGACATGTGACAGATTTTGACTGATAGCGTTTATGACACGTTTATGATGACAAAGAAAAAATATTAGATGTGTATTAAACAAGACGTATACATAGTTATAGTGTTTAAAATGCTATTCACTTATGCTAAATTTAAAACGGCTAATTTTCTTCATGAATTTGTCAAAAATATGTATTGAAATAGGACACGATTTGCAGTATCGCCATTAAAACAATTAACCTTGATCACATAATAGTTATTTACAGTTGTGTATGACATAAAACTGATATCAGTAAAACCGTTAAAACGCACATTAACAAAATTTATGTTAAAATATACTCAAATATGTAAAGCAGGTTCAATGGTCGTTTACTAAACAAATATTTGTTGGTTTTCTGCATTAAATCAATAATTAAGATAATATCAATCAATGTTTGAAAAATTGAGCACGTCTTTTATGTTTTTTTTATTTTTGTTTTTCAGATTAAATTAAATATAAATAATAAATAGTTAGGTTTTGTATCTGAATGCATTTTTAATTCGTTATAGAGACATTTGAAATCGGATTAAAAAGCAATAAAAATAATTTTAAGTGACTCCCTTTCACTCTTTTATAACTAAAAGGAAAGGAGTTTTACGAAGTTATTAAAGTTATTGCAATATTGAGGATAAGAGGTATGATTTATTTCTAATACCTTTTTAGCTACCGTATGAAAACGCTCGTCATACATTCAAAAGGGAACTACTTATATCACAATGAAAATAAAACCAATCTTTTGTAAGTTAAATATTGTTGGGAAACGAGGGACAGAATTGTATAAATTAGAACATTGTATAAATTATAAGAATGCTTGATCGAGCCACATTAAAAATAAGACTCTAAATTGTAAAAAAGCTAAGATGACATTAACAAACAAGGTGCATATAACTGAAATTTTCATTAACCCTCTTAAATCGCGTGGTTCTGGTATTATTTATATGTAAAAAAATGGTTGTCTATTCTAAGAAGCTATGATAAATTTTAATTTTATGGTTTTATTTATGAATCTGCTGTTAAGTTCTAGATACATAAGATTTATTGCACAAAAGCGAATGTAACAATATGAGTCATACAAAAGAAAGTGACTACGATGAGTAATATGTAGTGGGTAAAATCTTGTTTTATAGGAAATTCCCATTCCAAGAGTCATCAATAATTTATTTGGTGATTGCGCGTTAAGTTCGTAGACTTATAATTGAATAAATAAATAATACGGTAGATACATCTATTCGTAAATAGTGAACGGATTCTAACCATGTAGGTATTATCACGTTTCTTTCTCCATATTGGTTTTTCTCCCTTATACAATCACGAATTAAAACTTTTTTTATATGGTATAGGTATGTTTTGCTTTTTTCGTTGTGGCAACTGTTAAAAACAAAATAAGTCTAACTTACATGGGTTTAAAATGTATATGTACAAAGGAGAAATGTCAATGTGTTATAGTGATAAATGTGTAAGTTAATGTAAAATACGTAATAAATAGTTATAACAACTAAGTAGCATTAAAAAGTGATTGATATCCATATGAAAATTCTATGTTTTAAGGGTCCTCAATAAGTATTTAGAATAACCCAATTTTCTCATCAGCGGTACATAACATTGTAAAAATTATTAGTTCATCAAATTAAACCTGTATTTTCGCCATTTTCTATTTATTTTATATCTTATTCGAGATTAAAAATTTACAAAAACATGTATTTTCTTATTGGTTATTAGATAATCATTGATGTTTATGCAAAATTCAATTACTTACTAAGAAACATCACACAATTTTTATTTAAATAAAAGTTTTATGCAATTACTTCGTAATTATAATACCATTTAAAACCAGCCTTACTTACACTTCCGTCCGTACCTTTGCACAGATTACAGTTCAGCCTTATTTGTTTTTTTTTCTTTTTTCCCGGTCCCTATTGGCACAGTTTGCACATTACTCCAATGTTGGCAGCACTTATCTTGCACCTAATAAGGGCGCCATTCGCATTCTAGGCACCATGATGTTTCTTCACGAAGCTGTGTTCATTCTGTATTTAGAGGGCATAGCATAGTCGTGAATAGAGTATATTTAAATTGTATCCATAAGGATAGTAATTTAAGAAAACTACTATTTATATTTTTAAATACAGTGTTTTATGTATTAGGCTGTGTGCAAAAAGGTACGCTTTTTCGTTGCAGCCATTAATATTAGCTGTTAAGGTTAACGAAAAAACAAATTGTATTTTTTAGTTAGTATATTAATAAACTACTTTTGGAAGTAATCTTAGCTAAAATCATAAATTTTTAATGAAAATAAGTATCAAACCCTCAGTGAAGCACTATCCAAAGAAAAATAACATCCCTCAACAACTTTTGATTTAATCAAACAAATTTCAACGTAGAGTCCCTTCTTGTTCCTTATACTTTATATTAATATTATCTCTAGCAACACAGGAACATGAACCCTCATTTTCCAGTTAAGGGTCCTCCTTGATTAGTCGCTCTGTGCAATCTGTAATTGACTTGACTCGTGCAAACCAGGTAAGTAAGGGTCTACCTCAGTGTATTTTACTTCTCTTTCTGTCCACTGGAGAGTGATAGAGATAGAAATAGGTCAGGAATAGACTGGTGATTAATAGTGAAGTGCTAGGAAATATCAAGTATCAATGTGTGAGATAACTATGTAGGTATAGTAGATGTAGCGTATGTTGCCAATCTTAACAGATTGTGATTAAAAGTCGTTTATAAATAGAATTCCTATATGAGCTCTTTTTCAACATGCCTACAAAGCATAGAACTTTATGGAAAATTGCCCGTATTAATAAAAAAGGACGGATACTTATAAATCTTCTTGAAATCCGTTGCGGAGTAGGTAAAGAAGAAGTCTGTATATATCGGGGTAGAAACTTTGCTTTTAATTTTTTATTAAGAGTGGAAACGACAGTAATATAAAGTGATATTTAGAGGCTAGTATTAGGAAATTACTTATTTTTACGATAGTTTAGTAATTCACTGTTCTAATACAGTTATTATAATCTATATCAATTTCAAGATGGTATCAGTGACGTTTACAATTGGTGCATATCATGTTAGAGCTCTGAGTCTTGATTTCATTGATGAAACTTAGAAAATGGACCAATAAGGTATATTTTATATATTACAATATAATCTTCCACCGGCGTCTTTACTCACGTGGAATAAAAATGCATAATAAAAAAGTTTTCTACTGGTCAACGAATTTTTAAAATCAGTTTTCTAGTTACCGCAAATACCCGAACTCACAAAATTTACCTCTTAATAACATAGATACCTATAATACAGAAGCTATTAAAAGATTGTTAAAAAAGTAAAAATCCATTTGTAACCTAAATAACAGCTCATTGGAAAATTTGTAAACAATATGAAAATTAAGTAAAACATGAAGTTTAAACGCCATATAAAGTTATCAGTGCCGCACCAGTTATTTTTGTATTTTATATCAAAACTTTCTCTGTGAACTTGAAACTATGCTAATGTACATTTAATATGTTCTTCTTAATAACAAACACTTGATACAAACATATAGAAGACCGTTTACACTATATGAACTACCTGCATAAAGCTGCTATTAAGTAGAATATATTATTTTGTCTCATAATTTTACGCGGCGTTTATCAGAAATGGGAAAACAACTGAAAATCACCCCAAAAACACTGAATATTAACACCTTATGCGTTTTTTCAACACAGTAGCGCGAGCAGCAGCCAATACACCGCATTTTTGTTATACAGAGGTTGAAATCTAACCAGTAATTTTAATTCTGATGTAGAAGCTAAAAAGTTATAAAATAGCAATCATTGGAACAACCTATATTCGGCCCATTTGTTAGACACATGTCTCCTTCTCTGATAACGAGAAATACACCGCAGTAGGCATCATAGTAGGCATCCAAAAACTTAAATAATAATGAAGTTAAAAGTACAGTAAGTTTAACTAATAACTGTTTGCCTGAAAAATAATCGATTTAACAAAGTGCAGTACAAATTTCGTCAAACGGTAAGTAAAATTGAAATGCACTGAATTTGAAAACAAAATTTAAGAAATAAAAGTATAAATTAACGGTCTGTCTTTAAAGATAATATCGACATATTACCGTTTCCAAACTTTTTAATTTAACCAAAATTCTTTATTTACTTTTTAAGAACAATTTATTTTAAAAGCATTTTCGTGTTATGACTAATAAATTACAATTATTTTCATTCCTAACTCAATCCCAATTTCATCTGTTGTTAATTTTGTTTTAAGATTCTTATTCCTGAGCTTCAAAGGTTCCATATTGTATTTATTTAAACTTATAGAAAAAGTTGGGTTAATATATTAACACGGACAAAATCTAATATTACATAATATGTTAGGCTAACTGTATACCAGGATGTAGGTCAAGCTAACACTTAGGCATAAACTTTAAGACGTCTTAAAAGCCTTTTAACTATTTTAATACATTCCTTTAAATATCACACTAAGTTTTCTACCATATACCTACATGAGTATGAAGTCGTTATTTTACTTAATCGCTAACACATTATAAAACTTAAAGTGAGGATATGATATAATAGTGTGAACGGTCTCTAAGGTAATCTCTGTAATAGCCATAGTAATGGTTCCACGAGAAGTGTTGCCTCGCAATAGCTTATTCATGGTTGAATTTTAATATACATCGGAAACGATTACTAAATTTGCACAAAAAGCTTATAGTCTAAAGTCTAATCCAAATAAAAAACAAACGATTAGGATTCGAAACCGTTACCAACATAACCACGCAAAACAATCTGCTCTGTTCTAAATTTGAAATTCCCCGAATTAGATAATTTTGGCGCGCGTACACACGTGACGATTGACGAGCAAGTTCAGTCGAGTTCATTGCAATGGCAGCGGAACGGACTTGAGCAGTCCGGGAACCCAGTGACTCATATTGTACAAGCACAACTTGGAAAGGAACATAATAATTTAAATTGATGCCTTAAGCCGATACAGTTACAATTCTCATATTAAAATCTGATATACGATGCAATTTTCCTCATCAGATTACTCGGATCAACAATCAATTTCTACATCTCGATGAAAGTAAGCCACAACCCATAATTAGTCGGAAGAACAATAATACTAATTTTCTAGTTAACAATAACCACTTTGAACGATTTCGCCTGGATAAATCTAGAATCGTGTTTTTAGTTCATCCTAAGCGTGACAGAAGGCTTTCCTTATTTCGACCGCCAATTTCCATTGATCCGTCCACTCGCGCGCGCGCTTTTTATTTCAATGAACTCCGTAGGGCAGCCCGAGGCGATGACGGGGCGTAAGAGGCTGGTTGACGAAACTGCAACGGTGTGCAGTCGAACCTGTGCCGAGTCAAGTTCAAGAGTAGAGTCGCCAGACATCGAGTGACAGAAGCGTTGCAACCTCCGCGCGGTGCACACGTCCATACCGCTCTCGACGACAGACATCGACATCGAACTACGTTACGAGTGAACCGACTATTCCATATTTAAGTGAACATTTATTTTTCATCGAATATTGTTTGCGGCCAGTACCCCGAGCAGCCAACCATGCAGAACCTCATAAGGTAAGTTTTGCGGTGTTGCTAGTCAATTAATCAGTTTATATCCCTGCTCAAGGGCTTTATCGCCGAGAATTATACATTCTTTCTTGCCTTCATGGGAAGGAATAAAAAGCAGGTTCGCATTATGAATATTTCCTGTGCCTTTGCATAGAAATGGTGCAAGTAATGACAACTAAGATGTCACTTCCCAAGGCTCTGTTTCGTTTTGGAATGCAAATTTTGTCATAGTGTATGAGATTATAACGGTATATTGTGAGTCAATCATTTAATAAAAGCTTATTTTATCAACAATAGTTACAGTTTATCGTTGTAAAGTGCAATTTTCTCACGACATGTGTGAAGCTCGGTTAAATACTCCTTCCACCCTATAATTATTAAACACTGGAGCAAAATAATAACCAACTTTAGGTTCTTATATATTTCCAAAGCAAACACAGGAAACTCTGTTGTAAGAATCAAATTGGGCTTTTATTGTTTAAAGTTTTTGCAGACTTAAAGTAGAAAACTCGGTGATATATTGTGTCTTCAATAAAGATTAAAAAAAACTATTTCGTCATAAAATTTTTACGTCTTGTAAGATTTTTGTTTATAATTTAAAGTAATTGCTCGGCCGTTAGTCTTAAAACTGGCTTGTGATCAACGAAGTATAAAAAATGGTAGATGATTCCTACTTAAAAAACATAAACTTTTCATTTCAATCTGCAACGAACCGTTGGACACAAAATTTCCTTTGATATAATTTGAAACTTACACTTACTGCAGATACTTAGTTACTCATTTTATAAACACATTCCAATTTGCAAGTAACATTCGCTCATCCATGCTCTACATCTAACTTTCTATAAGATGACATCTAGGCAGATTCCAGGTCAATGGTTATTAAAAAAACAACCGATAGAACACGCGGGCTGTCAGTGTCACTGTCATTTTCCTGATGAGTTTTATATCCGGCCAGTGAGCAAAGTTATGTGTCTTTTTATACCCGTGGGAGTTAGTAACAGACAATCTCTAAATCTAGATGTTTGATAAAATGTAATAATGTGATAGATTATAATCGGTTGTAATGACTTTTTTAATAGCATTAGTTATTTTATTTGCAAGTGAGAGTTTAAACTCGGTAAAGCGAACGATTAACTTTTTTGCGATGCTGAATCAAGCACGCTTCCTTCCTATGCGGCTCAATCGCTCTATTGATCATACATTTCTTTCTCTTCAATTGATCAAATCAATCAAACTGTCATTGAAAAACATGCAATTTATTTATTAGCGCAAAACAATGTTGCCGACAAGAATTCTATATTTTTAAGTGCATTTGAGCTAAAAATACCCCTTCATAAAACACTCAACATAATTACAACGTCCAGACTGATTTACTAACGAGTCCGTGATACAAGTTAGCTTGTAATCATCGTGAATAATGAAATATTAATTGCTCGGTGTAAAGGGACAGCGAGCAACAAGGCTGCACAAAGAGATGATATCTTTTGCCTGAACCATCTAGGGAATTTAAAATTAGAATCAGCAAAATTGGGTCTGTTTATCTGTACTAACTTCCATAAGTTAAAAGGTCTGATTCTAAATTTGAAATTAATATTTCATCAGCTTCAGTTTGTGTGTTGTAAATGTGATAAATTATTTTAATTAGCGAATTAATTTCAAGTATGGAACTCATTCATGGTCATTTTTGTTTTTTACAACCGATGAAACGAAGTTTTTTAAACAGCCGACATGTTATGACGATTTCACGAATCCAACTATGATTTAATCGAATTGAATTATCAAATACCCACACGCGAAGAAAATCATTCAATTTTATTGATCGATTATACAGATATCTTATCGATAAATCAGTCAAAACGTATTAATTCGACCAAAAACACTAACAGAAGCATTGATTTCTCCGTGAAATCTTCGCTCCATTGTCAGCACGTAACGGCTGACTTGCTGACCCGTCTATGTTCGAAATTCGAATTCGAGCGAAATAAAATTGAAAAAGTAAAATGTTATGTAAGTGTCGTGTATTTTTTTCTGTGTAATAATTGAAAGGAAACCTATGAGTATATTGAAGTAAGCCGCTTTTACAAAACCTAACAGTACCTAATTTATTTTAAATTAGAATATTTTATTACCTACTCTTCCTCACCGCCTAGCAAAGCTCAGGCTAAGAACATAAAATAAATGACTAATAAATAAAATTACGCACATATAACTTTACCTACATACTCAAAGTTGGATTCCTAAGATTCCAATTGCTCAAGTTGTTGGCATAAGGCACAGGGAGAAATGCTGGCCAGTCGTAAAATCTCCAAGCAGGTTGGACAGCTTCGCACAATACATACAGCCTGACGTTTGTTTTCTACACGTACTATGTTAGATGCGCAAACAAAAAGGTTCACTTTTGCCATATTTTGATAAAAAAATATTCAATGGATTTTCAAAAATAGAAAACGTTTTTATTTGTGCTTTTCTTCTTCCAAACAGTTTATGAATATGGGTAAATACCTACTTAAGCGTACAAAGGTTTAAGGTACATCGTTTTAGTTTTCAATAATAATGAAAAAAAAAACAATATTAGCTATTCAGTATGTTTTTAGGGGTCCAACCTGTACAATTTAAAAGTTTAAGTTAAAAACATTGATACGATTATTTATTTACTTAAATTTATTTTTCTTATGCTAGAAAAAAGTTTCAAACTTTTACAATATTTCAACCATCCTGGCAACTTTCTGAACATAATCTTTTTACAACTAGACATATTAAGGTATAGCAATAAACATAGTAAGTGTAATCACGTTCGGGAAATTATTACTTTTAGTTAACGACTAGTTTAGTTGAAAAGGAAATTATGCCTTTTAGCGTAATTCTATTAAATTCTGATAGTTTCAATGTACAATTTGTATCCATTTACCTACACATGTTATTAATACAAGGATCCAAAAATACTGCGGGTCAATTACCGTATTTTATGCAGTGCTGCTTAATTGCGTTTACGTCTTAACCTCATAATCCGTATTTCGTAATGACAGGAAAACCTACACGTCACGTTTAAGCGTTAAAAACTTTGCGAATCCTTTGGTTTTCGTGTTATTACGGTAATACGGATTTAGAGGTTAAAAGGTAAACGCAACTAAGCAGCACTGCATACAATTACGGTAATCGACCCGCAGGTCAGTTAGTAAAATATTGTTTTCTTTGAATACCTATGTCTATCGAATACAACGGGATTATTAGAGATGTAGGATTTTCATTACAATTGCCTTGTTCCTTAGTTTTATACGCCTCGTAATACTGCCATTAGGGCGTAGAGCCTTTTTACAGCTTGTTTCCATCAACATACGATATTATATCACAACACGACATACTGTCTTTTTTGAAATCCGATATTTAGGCATATTTATTAAAGTTACATAATTGCACAACTAATACAGTCCCAAAAACTTTGTTATTTTCGAATGTTAAAATACCTTCTTTATCGACGCAATATAAATGAAACAACATTTACGAACTTCGTTTTTAAGCCTAGAGCTAGAAATACCCTGGAAAATACAATGGAAACGTGTTTTATTTCTGTCGTAGATTTTATCTGGGTAGTCAGAGGCAGGCAACACTAACCGACAGTTTATTGTTATTATAATCCAACCCATTTTCATTCACAACCCGGTACCAGCATGTAACAACCTAATCATTCTACTGTCTAACGGTTAAAGAGTTAGAGAAAAAATCGAATACGTTTAAAATTAAATAGAACGTTGGGTTTTTAATTTTGGATATTAGCATTATAGCAACCTTACCATAGACGTGCTAAATATTTAGGAAAGTTTTTAAAAGTAGAGCTTTTTTTCAGGTATATTGTTGAGTAAGATTTTTCAATTCTACAACGTAAGACGTCAGACAACGGCGAATTATAAGAAACTAGTGGCTGCCCGCGACTCCGTTCGCTTGGAAGTCGGTTTCCCGTGGGAATGAGTAGTTTTCCCGCGGTAAAAAGTACCCTATGTGTTATTATGGTGTATAACCTATATTACTGTAAAGTTTCATCAAAATCAGTCCAGTTGTTTTTACGTGGAAGAGTAACAATAATCCATCCATACATACTTACACACTTGCACGTTTATAATATTATTAGGTTTATTTTTTTTCTTTTACAATTCAGACTTCAACTTAGTCAACGGTAATAAATAATAACAACAATAATTAAATTATCATTTTTTTGTTAAGTACTAACATAAATATCAATAATATTATTTTTTCTTGAAGTATGATCCCAAGTTTAATAGCATTACTACTACATACATTCATTACTCATTTAATAGTAAGAGATACGCAACGTTCACTGAAGTATCTTCTGGCTTGCGCATGCGTCTCACATTTATCTAAATTACAGCTAAGACCAATTAGTCGCTCAATTTAATTAACTTAATGTACATTAAAGTGCATTACTGACACGAAATATATTAAGGCGTAAATAATAGGCGTATTCCGGGTTCCGATTATTTTAATAACACTGTTCTTTATCGTTTGTTAGGAATTTGTAAGGCATTACTTATAAATAAAGAAAAACGAGTACAAACTAGATGTGTTTGTATGAAGCATAGTGCGTGATCACCTAGTTGGTTTCAATTCCCATTGGTTAGTACCTACCACTAATTTGTTATTGTACTTACCAAAATCTGTACTTGTTCATTACGCACATGCAGTGAGGGAAATCATTAAGAGGTTAAGTAAGTCCCACATGGTTGATTGCAATCCACTAATCCGCACTGGGCCCAGTGTGGTCGATTACAACTTTGTCCCTTTCACTATCCGCATCCGCATCCTTTCACATCCGATGCAGGCCTGAGCCCTAAATGATTAAGAAAAACAGGAATTAACATATTTTTATGTAGTTGTTTCAAGTTAAGATGCATCCACAAACATTTTAAAGTTTTAAACGTTACTTTTGGCATTTGATCATTATGGCACAAAACGTGGACTTCCTCCAAAGCCTTTGTAATCAGTACTTCCTTATGGCGAGGCTTGACTAAATAATAATTTGTTTAACAATAGCTTTACCTAGTTTTTGCGTCAACGTGTATCTTCACAAACTTCTGACTATAATTAATTATTCACATCCGTGGTTTGTTATTTGAAGCCTCATTACCTATGTAACTACAATATATTCGGTACTTTTTGCGTGTAAAGATCAAAAAACTTCATTTTATTCGTTTTTTAAGCTGTAAACCTTAGTAATTTATCAACAGCCTCATTGTCCACCTAAAGGTTAAGATCAAGAAAATAAAGTATTTACTTACCTAAAATACCAATCATTGATGAAATACCAAATGGTTCGAAACGTTTCCATCGCGGAGTCTTCCTACATAGCGATGCAATTATTTTGAAGCCGCATAACTATTGAGACATAAGTAGGTATTGTTCGTCGTTCAGTTAAATATCTTTGGTAAATCCTGCTATGTGGTTGGAAGCCTGTGTGCTTAGAGTATAAATTAGCAAGGTGTGGTGACTCTGCTTTGTATTGTGGTGCGTCCAAGTCGGTTCTAAGAACCTTTGTGTCTCTGACAGACGAATGTTTGTGCTAATACGTGTACTAACTTACCGGCTGTGTATACAACGTTCCAGGTAGGGTACAAATTTTAAAGAATATTATCATTTAGATAGGTATTAGCTGTTGGAATATAAATATAAGCTTGAACTTACTCGGAATCGAATTAACAAGGGCGCATCAAATGTTTAATCACATTTAAAGCATAGTTTAAAGTCTAAGAAGGTAGTTTGTATATCTCTGTTATAATGCTATTCAAACCTGATTTATATTGAGCAGGTACTTTACCATTTATTCACATATCAAACACACTAATTACCTACTCCCAGAGGAACCAAAACGGCACATGTCCTTTGTACCAGTTTATTTATGCTGTAAGTTAGAATGCATAATACAGAATGCACCGTCATCAGATTAGCTGTCTGGTGTCTCGGCGAACTCGGAAACGACTAATAGCAGACTTGCCCGACAACTACGCTCTATGGCAGGCTAAGTTGGTAGTTTGACGGGAACATACCAAAAGCTGTGCGTACTATGCGATTTATACTAACTATTTATTGGTATAACAAACAGGCAATCGAACATCAATAGGAACCCTCAATAGATAATTTGGGAAAGAGTCTTTTGTTAATACTTATCTATGGCTAGTTAGGTATTTGTCAAATAAAAATAGAAAATGGTAACTAAAAAAATATGATTTCTTTAATTCAAACCAATTTGTGTTTGATAACTGAACGAATTTAACAATAATAAGGTACAATAATTTGTATTAAAAAAAACGACATAGGTGTCTTCCACCTTCATTTCCTAATGCGACTGCTAGTACCTACAGTATTTATGAGTAAGTATAGATTGAGGTAGAGGTTTCTCAGTTCTCACAGTCGACTTGTCCCCTTTCCTATTTATTTCGAGGAACTATTCATCGAACAACACTACAGTCATTCAAGTGTATAAGGTATAATAAATCTAAAGCAATTTATGACCATCTCAGTTCAACCGCGGTTTCATGGAATCGATTTCTGCCTTCTGCAATTGACTCACTGTCACCTGAAAATAAGAAACGCTCAATACTCGGGCTTGATATGGCTTTGACATACCGCCGTAGTCGTAGATGGACTTACAGGGTTTGTAATTTAATGATTTCTGAATATGGATGTGTGTGCTATGGGTTATGGAAGTTGACGGATGGTGGCGCTTAGACGCTTTCAACAAGCAATTGCACACTTAATAAAATCCTAAATGAGGTCAGACAACGTCTTAGTATGTTGCCAGTAGTAGCGATATTCCGAATGTTTCAGAATTTAAGACGTCATGATTAGAAGTTGGACTTAAATACTTTAGTCTCGTCAAGCCGAGTCGGATGCTCAGGGGGTTCCATAAAACTTGAAAGGAAGGTGGCCATTTCCTTACAAGAACCATTTGGGACCAAATTGATTTCCATAAAATCTTAATAGACTCAAAACTATTTACACAATCCTCACTGAAATGAAATTGTAATGTGGAATCGGATAAAACGACAAGCTTAGAGCGGAAGATGGTACCATAAAAGTTAATAGCGACTTTACTAGCGTGGTAATTCAGTATGTGACTGTTGAGGTTAAAACTGTAGGTACCTGACTTAACTATAATATTAGGTACTGCCTTATTATCTTACTTTTGGTTTTCATATACATATATTTATAGCGTAAATTTAAAAATTATACTTAAAATGCAAGTTACTTTATCAAAATATGAAAGCAAAAGAAATGTAGACAGAAAGTATTAGTTCAAAAAAGGTTACTAGAAAGTAATTTTTTTTTATTTTTAGTTTTATTGAAAATCGACTTCAAGGGCATTTAGTTGCGCTTCGTTACAACTTCCCCTAGGTTCAATTTTATCCATGATTGGTCTAGAAGTTAGAAAGCAAGAACTGAAAAAACGATTATAATTTTCCAATCTGTAAATTCTTTAAATTGACCTAAGAGGTCGAAATCGATTCAAATACCAGTGCATATCCTGCACTTTAGTATATTTTTTTATTTGTGATCAGCTTATTGATTTAACATGAAGCCTCTCTTATTACTGTTGCAATCTAAAATATAATGTGAAATATAACATAGGTAATAACGAAAACATTACTCCTATCTTTGCTTTACCCGGTTACTTTTTTTTCGTTTTTTTTAATCAAACCGGAATCACGACAGCTACAGTCAGCAGTTGTGCCTTATACGTCAAACGTCTTGTACCGTTCACATTTTTTATAGATCGGATACATCTTTATTTTTCATTACACCTTACACCGGTTTCGAAATATCCTATAAATATCAATTTTAACCTACATGGGAAGTACTAAACTTGAGTGAAGTAACGGTCAGCCCAGATATGACGAATGCTCATCTTGCATACATGTGAGAATCATTAAATTTCCATATTTTATAACAAACAATAGACCAGTTCAGGTGGGTGTTTGACGATGCTAACGTGCGAAATGTCCTAAATTGAAAGCCGGCTTTTTGTTAGAACAAATATGTGGTAAAAGAATGCAGTGCAGTTATTTAGTTACCTTCGTTCAGGCAGTAAAGTAGAGCATATGAAAATAGTATCGTGCACCCTGTATAAAAAAATCTATTTTCAATAATTTATTTAGCCAGCTATTTCTATTTTCGTTCAATGCACTCCAAGTAATACACAAATTCAAGTTTGGTCTTTGATAAATTATTTTTTTCAGTATTTTGAATAACTCATGGTTCGTTCTCTTCTCCATTCTTTTCCGCAGGGTCTACTGTTTTTCTTTAAGTGTGAGTCTGCTGGCAAGGCAAAACAAACAATAGGACATTAGTCCTAAACACATAACTTATATAGTTTGTAAACATACCAGCATTCATAGACTTAAAGCTTAAGCTTAAGTGACTACTAGCACAAACACAGCTTCTATTTAAAAACTAGAAAAGTTCAACCAGCTTTGCCTTACCTCTTTAATAGGCCTTGATTATAAGTCTCCTGATATTATCTCGGTAATTAAAGCTATATCATTGACTAACTTAATTCTAAGCAAACATGATAGCTGAACAAGTTGCGTGACGTTTTTCTACACACAAGTTGTTATACCACCTATCGAGGATTTTCAAGAACCTATGGAGTCAGTAAAAAGGTATATTGATATAAAGGTAATGAATATTAAACTGTTGTTCTTTTGTTTTTACGATGTGAAGTTTTATCTATTCGTAGTCGGTTCAGAAATTCCGATGAAATTCATTGGTATTCCACGTAGATGGTGTAAAAAGTGTTCGCACGCAATTTCAACGCCAAAAATAGCTATGCAGTAAATACCCGAATTGCAAATAGAGTTACATACATAGTTTATTTAGATTAGTTACATACACAAGTACACAATTTGTTCGGTTCTGTAAGTGTTTTAACTTTACACATATCAATTTTGATTGACTATGTCTTTTACACTCTTTCATTAGTTTATTTGCAAAAAAAATAGTCTGTTTATTCTGTTATAATTGCAAACACTTGTAAAATAGTGTTTTTCTAACACTTGTTAGCGGAAGTACAAGTAGGTACAGCTCTAGCTTTAATCTTTTATTCTTATTATCGCCGATGTCTGTGGAGTGTGAAGCTTGCCAAGTTAATTTGCGGGAAATTGGCTGGAAGCCGCAACAGTATTCCTACACCGCAACTCTGCAGCACTTTGACTGCATTTGTGCAGTAACAGAGCAACACATGTTGTTGCTGTGCCAAAACAAAAGAAACGTAGATTTGGTTAATCTATCCTACTAATATAATATACGTGAACGTTTTTGAGTATGGATGTATGGATGTTTGTTACTCTTTCACGTAAAAACTACTGTATGGATTTGGATGAAACTTTGCAGTAATATAGGTTATACATCAGAATAACATATAGGGTACTTTTTACCGCGGGAAAACTTCTCATTCCCACGGGAAACCGATTTCTACGCGAACGGAGTCGCGGGCGGCCACTAGTAATAATATATGCTTACAAATGCAAGTGTCACTTCTGCTGACATTGTCTTCCACATGATCTCCTAATCGTAGCAGTAAATAACACCTTTCGATCTTACTTCGTCCGTCTCTAAAAATTACAAGTTAACTAGACCCAATTATGACTCGAAGTGCCCTCCGATTTTGTAGACTATTTGACTTGACTATTGCTTTTGTAATTTAAGGGAAAAAAACCTATTATATCCGAGAAAGAATTACGGTGTTGACAAACAACCTTAGTCAGAAACTACTTATAAATAAACGGTCGTATCAACAGCATTCTACAATAAAAATCCAACACAATTAACTTTTTGAAATTGTTAAGATTTCATACAAATTGAAATGACGCGTGATCACTTCAGCTCTGCTACAAAAACTATACTTTTTTGCGTAGCCACCGGCGCCTACGTAGATGACGGCGACAAGCGGCGCCCTTTGTAAATTAATAACTGCTAAAGAAGGTACTTAAATCATATTCACGTTCCGAACATGAAGTTAATTGTCCTTCTTTAAATGTTTTTGTACAAGAAAACATGTAAACAAAGACTAGAAGAACGGAAGACTATTTAAAACTATCACCTTAAGTTTAAGTTTTGGCGACAGGTATAACCTAAAGCGAAGCAGAGTAAAAGTTCATTGACCTTAAGTTAATGACGAAAAAGTTTATATTATGGGCACAATCTTGTCTTGCCACATTTTGTACGCATGTTATACATCTTTTACAAGCGCTCACTAATTTGCTCCTTTTTATATCGTTAAGTGGTAAAAATTATGATATAAAATAAGACTACATCAGATATACCTGCATGTTAGCAACGACAATAGCTGACTTCTTTTGAATTTACTGAGTATTGCTTTGTCTAGTAGTGGACATCTTGTAGGTAAATCGACATCGATGTCGACAAGACCAACTTTTATTCACCATTATGGAGCTATGCAGAATAGCGACCGGTATTAAAACTGACCACTAACGGATGGTAATTGGTGACTGGTGCACGGTGGATTACCCTCATCCTAACACTTGAAGTCTTATTTATAAAAGTAGGTGAAAAAGACGGGATTTCGGTTCGTGTTGCAGATTGACAGTTAAGTTTCTCAGGCGGCGAAGGTAATTTTAAAGCTCAGTGTTATTATAATAAATAAGGATTTGAAAATTGGTGACGAAATTATATAGGTTTGTATACTTATGCTGTTAACAAGTGTAACTAGGCACCTACAATTTGTAAAGAGATGCTTGCCTTTTATGGTAAATTGAATCTTGAGTTTCAAGCGTGGGGCTAAAAACAATAAATTATTGGAGCACTGATATTACCGATCGATTTCCTTTTAATGTAGGTCCAACCGTTGCAATTGCTGTTAATTGATCAAAATTGGTAATCTGCAAAGAAAGGCAATTAATCTTTCGAGTTTACGCTAATTAATCCACCTAACGTTTTCTTTCTCTGAAAAAAGAGAGAGGAAAACATTAATTTTTAATATTAATTTTATAACCCAGATATGTAGAGAAAGGAAGTGAGTCAATATGTCCGGTGGGACATATGTTCTAGAGAAGTCCTAGTTGGCATCATTCCTAACTCCTTTTATGTGCAGTGCACAGTTAGAGCAACAGACACTGCGCAACGCACCTACAGCGTGGGCAGATACAACAGCACTTTGATAAACGGATGTATCGAGCGATACGATCGATATTGATTTATGTGTACCGATAATTTTGACACATTCAGATCATGTTCGCCATTACTCGATTAATTCTCATCACTCATAAATAACGCAAGATATTCGGAGATCAATTCTTAAGTATTAAGCAATCAAATGTAATTGGATTAAACCGTTGCCTTTTAAATGATTTTAGATCAGACCTTCAAGTTTACGTTCGAGCTGTTAATTAATTCGCTGATTGAATACCAAAAGTAGCGTGACAAGAAATACATAGATCCGACTCGAGATATACGACAGTCACCGTTACGACAAAAAATGATAAATACATATCAACTCATTAACGAAAGCAATCATCGATCTTGGATATCGAACTCAGACAACGGCGTCTAAGCTTCGATAGCGTTATCTTAATTAGTAAACATTTCTTAATTATCACTGAATATTAATAAAATATCAAAGGCGCCATCACCAAACTGGTTTGGATTGGGAACAAAAAGTAATTGACCGGATTTCTGTCTTTAAACATTTGCAATTTAGAATTGTGTCGCAGATATTTCAATTTTATGACTGAATTTATATTTTGATAGGTTTTTGTTTATTATCTACAACAAATATTTAAGATTGTATCGGGTTTCCAACGGTTTTTTTTGCTACGACTCAAGATAATCTTTATTAGTAAAGCAAACGAGCATTTATTTGATAATGGTTCCCGTATTGAGAAATGCTGGAAGTGGTATATCGCGCGATCTCCGATATGTCGCGTCGTGGGCGCAGGTCAAGTGTGTATTCTGCGCGCGCAGCTCGGCCGGTAAGGATTGAAATACGGCTGTTCATTGTGAGACAGGTTGTTCCTAGATCTGATATCCCTATGAGGTTTAAGGCTCCTACATGGGTTTCTTTGTCGGTAGTTTATTACAACTTGTAGTTAGGGTAAGTTATATTTATTAGTGTCAATAAACAGTGATACAATTGACCATTGCTAAAAATATATTATTAACCAACCTTACCGTTCTGTGTAAAATAATGTGAAACTTAATTAAAAGTTTAGAGTTTATTTTATTTACTTTTTAGTGAATGTCAACTAAGTTAGTGTCTCTCTAAAATTACAAAATTAACTAGGCTATTTTGAACTCAAAACAGCTGTCTAGGTCGAAACAGTAATCGATCATTTTAACTATGTAGACAAATCGATTGTTATTCTCGCGATGTGAAAGATCACCTGTCTCGATTCTTATCCTCGATCTCAATTCAATTGCCAGTGGGCGTGCGCGGGAGTTGCTCAATAAACAAGATTTATTTTCACTTGTCTTTTGTACTTACATTTACAAGTGTACTTCGATTTGCGAATATAATTGGAAAGATGTTTTTTTACAAACTACTTGTTAGCCTAAATGGGATTTTGAAAGGTGTAGTATTCAAATATAGAGTTTTATAGCAACAGTGCTGCGAGCACAGAACTTTTAACGATCGATAATATCGTTAATTTTACATTTGTTTCGTTAATTTGTATGAACAATAACGACGGCAACTGTCAAAATAACGAAATGAACGATCGTTAAAAGCTACATGCTTCGACCGCAGGTTAGCGAATATGATGGTAGTAATAGTAAGAAGTATTTTTATATTTAGATAAGATTATCACTTCGTTAAGAAAACATGTGTGGCATATATTTAAAATGTTCGTAAGATACACCTTTTTGATGAATAAAGTTATTAACTAATTAAGTATTTGTAATTTAAATATTTATTTCCACAGAAATTATATAATTACAGAATCAGTATTAATTTCTCGAAAAATATAACAAGTCAATAATAAGTAATTAGTTATGGTTGATAGGGGTTGACCATATGAAGCAACTAGTATTATGAAAAAATAATTTTGAACTTACGCACTGGCTATTTCCCGAGTTTTTTTAATCAGAAAACCACCATGAGTAACTAAAATAGAAATGGATGATACAAAAAAACAAAAGGAGACAACAACATGAAAACGCTTTTGCCGAGTAGAGCCAACATGAAAAAAATAATGCAATACGTGTGTTTTAAAATGTCTGGCCAAATATCTACTGCAATGGATGATAGACCTTCTGTGTACCTAAAAACGTCGTCTATTTTAAATATTTTGAAGGTTTAAAAGGTACCGTTCTTCATCTAATATGAATATAATGTTTTCTTATGAAACAAAAAAAAATGTTTTCGTTTTTCTTCTTTAATAAAACCTTTTTGCTATAACAAAGCCATCCTAGATATTATAACTGGCAACCTACAATACTATGTCGGGCCGCGAACAACTTTTTAACTTACTTTTAAAGAGTTCTCGGTAAGGAGCACCGAGTTGTTTGCACTTAGCATGCCCTCTCTAAATGTAGGAATAAAGTTGACTGACCACACAAGAAGTTCTTATGCGAACAACCAACCATTTTGTTTGCATTTTAAGTTGAATTTATGTAGGTAATACATGTAAAATAAAGTGTATGTGGTTTGTGCAGGATTTCTCTTATTTATTACCAGATTTTCAAGTGAATAAAGATATTTTAAGGGGGCTTATGTTTGTGAGATTTTTTTATTCTTTGGGTCACTGGACTAAAAAGATAATAAAAATACAGAGGAACGTGTATGACAGTATATTTTAAGTTCATTATTAGAACTTAGGTTTAAACACATTAAAGTGACATATTAAATTTTTTATTTCATTTATTTTGTCAAATACGATTAACTTATAAATAATGACTCCATACCTTTAATCAAAAACTAGTTACCTAGCAGAGCTTCATACGAATGCAAATCTTCACTTTAAATAATAAAAAATGAATTATAATTAAATAAAATAACACATGCGAAAAACACAGATGGTGATTTTTCTAAACGATGCAAAGAGCCTTCTTACATACATTCTCACTTAGGCACAGCATACGTAGGTTTTACTTAGTTCCAACAATAAATGCAAATAAACTTTTTACTGAATATCTCTACATTTAACCCACCCTATAAGAAATGCTCAAGTCGTAAATAGTAATTATTAAACTCGTAGCAATAAAATTACCCATACATTACCTTTATTAATATTCTCATTTTTTTGTTCGCAGGTAAGATACATTGAAAGTATTTAATACCTTAACGCGATGAAATAAAGTTCAATTCAGGTATGTAACGAATTGATAGAATATGCTGGATTGATGAGTTTGCTATCCGAGAAGGAGGCCTACTCCCAACTTTTAGTCAGACTTTAATATAGGACGTTAATATTTTTTTAAGGAAGAATATAGACTGAAAATATTAGCATTAAAAAAAAAGAAAGGCCAGATATAGAATATACCTTTGCCAGTAAGGTTAGTTATTTTCTGTTTGCAAAATGTAGATTGTTAAAACACATATTAATAGAAATTCCGAACCTAAAGGAGGTATGTAATATGAAACGAACTCTTCAAAATACTAATAACCTATTAAGTGGCAAATACCAAATTAGGTATTGAAAACTATTGCCTAAATGATTGATATGGTTAGGATATATGATTGGCACAGTACTAAATATGGTATTAAAATATATTGAATGAAAATACATGAGGTATAACATGTTTTCACATGTAATGTGATTTGTATTTGAAGTTAACCTTTTAAGGCCACGTAATTCTGTTACGTTTCAAACTACATAGAAAATGTATGTTTTGTTCAAAAGATAATGAAAAAAAAACATTTAATTCATAGTTACTACTATAACAAAAATTTTACGTAAAAAAATGTTGTAGATCAACTTGTGGTAAAAGTTTAATAAAAATGCATTAGTAATAAGGCAAATGAGAGTTATCTATGAGAACATCTCAATTTAATCTTCCATGTTGTAGGCAAATAAGAAAGTTAGCCCCCAGTATGCAGCGTACCTCAATCAGCTGTGTTCCTAGTACTAGTAGCGAGCTAGAATTACGGCCACAGTATCACATTAGCAATGGTAATACTGACCTAGCTCAATGCAAATCGCCGTGACCTATGCGTCTGCGCATGGCTCGTACTGACTCCACGGCGGGAGTCTGTTGTCTGTTTCGTTAACGTCAAGTACGTCTTTCATTGTTGATGTGTGCAGATTTTATTTTTCTCCGTCGGTTTTTGAATTGAGAATTTAAAGTTAATTCGTAGTTAAGTATCAATATCTCAATAATCAAAAATATTCTCAAATACGGTATTGAAATGATGCTCAACTTCAATTTCTAATTCAGAAAGGTTCGGTGAAAAAAAATAAGTTAAGCAGAACTCTAAATTATAAGTTATCTTTAGGTCGTTTCGTTATGATATTATGTATAATTTATTTAGTATTGAAGAGTTCTTTATTCAAGACCAATTACCTGAATGTAGTAGCATATTACTTTTAAATAAGCACTTATCTTTTACCCGTAAATTTTATAATTATTGCACATAAATGTTCAATAATAATTTATTGAATATTCCGTTCGTTGTTTTATAACTCATTTATTATTTTTAAACTACCAGTTTCAACTAAGTAAATTAAAGAAATATACACATCAAACTTCATGAATAGAACACATGATGATTTCTTTGATATTGTTAGTGACAAGTCCCACAATCTCATTAATTAGCTCTTAATTAACAACGATTAGTACCAATTATGGTAATTTAGAGATTCATAATATGACACATTGATTGATCTACTGGTCTGCGCACGCTTTGTTTAATGAAAATATGCGAACATACTGTATAATACATGATCTAGATTAATTTCATTCTGGTATGCACAATGAGATACATTTAAATATCTAGCTTAATTGATTTTAGATTTGTATGATAAAATGAGGTATGCGCAGGAGTTTCCGAAGCAAGAAACTATGTATTGTTGAAGCGGAATAGTATATACATTATAACATGTACAGTAGTAACTTTAATATTTTTTTTCGGAAGCAGTCCTTTTACACCCTGTATTTATTTAACATTCAACCCCTCTCGTACCTATTTTATACCAGCAAAATTGATTTAATTACTTTAAAGTAGGTAGCAAAAGTTTCCTATTATAATCCATTTTAGACACTTTTCAATACAACCTTACAAACCAACCTTACGGTTCCATTCTTTAATCGAATTACATTAATTAATTTTTTTATGTCTTTTTACTACCTAATCCTTGGGGAAAACGGTATGTACCGTAACTACAAGTAACCTATTAAACTTTGGCCTTATAAAGTTTTAATGGCTTTCAGTAAGGGTACTACTCATTTATAGTATAACAGCATTCTTATTTAAGTTCTCAGATGTACCCGGTGATTCTTTAGTGGGTTTCGGCCCGAAATTAATATGTTCTGAACAATGAACAGAAATAATTTTGAAGAATAATATAATTTTAATTTCCGATACACTCTTAAGAACCACGGTGTTCTACGTATAAACCTACTTTCTTCTCATATAGTTACGTTCAGTTTCGGTCAGAACTTCCTCGCAAGTAACCCATGTTTGCGTGAACTCTAAGTGGCGACTGTCAACACACGTGAAGCTCCCGCTATCTACATGTCACCGACCTGAGGTCAACCTCGCTGACTTCATGATTGACAATTTTGACATGAAATTTGATAGTAACAAACCTAAGAAGCCTAACCAAACTCGATTATTAATCTTCTCTATTTAAGACATGGGTAGCTGAGTTTTTGTTTTTTTTTTTCATTTAATGTTACGCTCATTTTTAAATATCACTACATATTATAAAACATTCGCTTTCTCTGTCCATAAGTATGTTTAAATTTTTAAAACTTTAATTATTAGGGATTATAAATGCAGTTTTTTTTAATAGATAGAGTGATTTAATAGGAAGGTTTACATGTATTATAACATTGTACGGGGAACGGAGTTTTACTCCGAATATAACGCGTGCGAAGCCGCGCGGGTAAAAGCTAGTCAACAATATATCTAAAAAACGCGGATTGAAGTTGCATCCAATAGGTGAATTTTGAGATTAGAAAATAAGAGAAAAAGTTACTTATCAAATCTACAATAAAGGTAAAACAAATAAGCAGAAACTTTACATTGTATGCAAGTTTGCTGTACATTGAATGGAGACATACAGAAGTTTAACGTGCTCTATCTACGACTGTTGACCTGAGAAATGAGTAAATTGGAAGCCAGGTATTGTTAGTAATAACAATAAATCTTCAAGCTACGTAACTATGTGACCAAAGCATAAGCTTGTTTAAAGCCACACAATAGATTGGTAGTTACACTCAGAAAGGAGCCAATTTCTACCCTTATCTAAATTAAGTTTACCCGAGAACCGAACCCGGGGGGAGCTTCCGATTATCAGTTTCGTATACATACCACTGGACTACGAAGCTTATTAATTGTTACCAGCATTTTTAGCTTAAAATAATTGTTACTTATAATAAGATCTGAAACAACAAAGATCCTTCACACAAACTGTCACTAAAGAAAGTAATTTCTCCTGCCTGAAATATGTACCGTATTCACGAACGCCATCTTACTTTTCGCACTCTCGTTTCATCTTGTCTTCTAAGACATTCTTTATCTATAATAGATCTACATGATACACATTTCTCAAACATTGTTGCTTGACAATATTGTCTAAAAGCACGACATCTCTTCATTCCTAAAATATTTCAAATACCGGACGTATAGGTACAACGTCAATTATATCCGTAGAAAAGTCCGTAAAGATATATTATTATTTAGATGTGCCATCGAAGTATTTCGTCGAAAAGTAAAATTACACTTTCAAAGCGCTACGTGAAGACATGTCGAAATGTATGACGAATCAGTTAGGTATTGTAGCGGAATATTGAAAATGGGACGCTCGTGTTGAAAAACAGAACCTCAATCACTGAAATATATAGCTAGATAAGTATATAAATATATAGCTAGTAAAGTATATACATATGTAGCTAGTTAGGTATATATGTATAACTTTTAGTAAATAAATACTTGCACTTTTTAACGTATCTTTGCGAGCGTATGGTATGCCTAAGTTATGCTCTGCTAACAATCTAAATTGTGTTATTATTTTTAGTATGTACCTCTTTATATAAAGAGACACATGTAAAATCGTCGAGTCGCTATACCTTTAATTATTTTGAGTTTCTTAAATGTCCTTCTGCATCTAAAGACAAAATTAAAAAAAAGCTTTATGCCATGCAACGGGATTTCGTTTGTTCAGGTCCAATTATTATTTAGTTAGTTTAGTCGTATAAAAGACATCAACGAGTTAACTTATAGCGTGCCGACCTACATCTACGTAGGAACACTCGCGTGATTAATATTAATTATTATATCATCTCATGCATCCATCAAAATGATTAAATATTGTTAAGTTCATAGATATTACTTAACACAAACATATTTTTATTCTATCATCAATTGCCATGGTGAAATGTGTTTTGCTGGCTAAAACAATTCTTCTTCCAATTAAATAGACGAAAAAACAATTCCTATACCTTTTACAGCACAAACGCGCGTATACTTTTGCCGCGAAAACTTGTCATGTTTTTTTTTACATGAATGACACACAACATACCAAACCATACAGCCTTACTACCAATAAAATATGTAAGCGGTTTGTCGTCTGACTATTGGCAGAAAGAAAAAATATGCATACCTCCACGTTCAAATAAGTACAAGTTCAGTTTAAAAATATTTATAAAACGTGTAGGCATAATTACTACAAAAAAAAACAAACCCACTGAAGCCAGTATCATCGGCCATCGTTTTATAAGAGGCGGCTTTAAAAATAGTTTTCTTCGAAGCAATAACTCGAATGATTGATCGAAACTAGATCGATGCATCATTCATAAGTTCCTCGTACCAATAGAGGGGTATCGATTTCAATCGCAATCGATTTAGATTCCGAGCAATGGAACGCGATTCGATAAATTTCTACTTTAGTTAGAGTAATTGAATATGTGATTATCTAGTTAAATTGAGCTTATAATCTATTTATAATATACCTAATCAATTTAATCAGTATTTCCACAACAGTTTGATATAGGAATATTCTAGTATAGTTATTAATATCAATTTGTTAAAGTGAGCCATCTACTTTTAGTAAAAGATGTTTCTAAAATCGGTAATTACAGGAGATTACAATTTAAATTCTTATGATTGAACATGCATTGAAAAACAACGTTTCTTTCCTGCTATCATATCAAAATTGGCATTCAATTTTCTAATCGAAAGTTATCTTACCTTAATTGTTCGAACAAGTCTCAATAACCACTTTATAATCAGCTAGTGTAAAAGTTGCTCTTCAATACATACATCAGCATATCTTATGTTACTTCGTTAGTTATATACAAGTTTTTCATCGATTATTCACGATTATTGACTCGTATTTGCTTGTGGTTGCGCTTGAGTTTAGCAACACTGAACGCAATTACTGTAGAATATAACCTGCGAATAATGAAACTTACACTTATCTAAACCACTACAAAAAATAGAAGGAAGATCAAATTATAATTAGCTGAAAATAATTAAATAGACTTCTTAGTAAGAAGGAATCTTCTCATTTTAAAGAACAAGATTCAAGAATTAATTAGAAACGAGAGAAGTAGTAGTAGTTAGTCTCATTTTGAAATAGTATTTCACACTTGTAAAAAAAAAAATAACTTTTATCGATAAATAAGTTTAATAATTCGATTATAAATCACTACTTGTCTTCTATAATAGTTATTAAGAGGCTGTTAATATTGAGAGCTCAATTTAAACTTTAAAGTGTCGTTAATCGTCGCTAAATAACATAATTTGACTACAGAAACCAATGTTTAAAAAGTAATTGACTTTCACGATCAATTATGGGTATGATTACAGTGTTAGATGACTAGAAAGGAAAAATAATTTTAAGGTACTTATGCCTATATCGTATATGGAAAAGGTTTTCCTTTAATCAAAGTGGATGTACCATTTTATATTTTTAGACACCTTACTTATTTTATTATAAACTACTTGTGACGAATATTTCATATTCATATTAAAACACAATTATTACGGGGGTTAAATAAATCTACGAACCGTCAACGTCAAATTATCTAGTAGACGCGATGTTGTATTGCATATTTGGCGCCAAAATTATACAAAAAGCCTAACTTAAAAGCCTAAATTACAATAAGAATGCAATTACTGACACGAAAACAGTCCGAAAATGATTTATTACCTCAATGCAGGCGCTGGCTTGTTTATAGATTCAAGTCAATAACTTGTTAACACTTCAGTAAATCGATTTGACTTTGCGATTATGTCTCGATTGAAATCTAAGTTTCAATTGTCATTCTTATTATTCTTAATTTAAAGTAAAGTAGCTTAAGGAACATATCTGACATACATTTTTCAACGCATTTATTAAAGTAAAATGCAAGCTTAAAAAAAACATCAATAATTAAAGAAAAAAAAACAATTTAAAACACGGGTTGATAGATTGACTAATTCGGATTTTATTATTTTTATTTTTATTAAAAAACTTATTAAGATATTTTTTTCGAAACAGTTTTACAACTAGTATTTGTAACGAAAAAAAATTAATTATAGGTAATACTTAATACTAATGCTTTATTTATTTTTATTTAGCTTTACTCTATTTGTTATCCCAGAATTTAGTCAATCTATGTTCCGAGTTTCATCCTATCAATAGACTAGTGGCCGCTCGCGACTCCGTTCGCGTAGAAGTCGGTTTCCCGTGGGAATGCGAAGTTTTCCCGCGGTAAAAAGGTCCCTTAATTCTTTCATACATATATTTTTGGTTCCTAGAACCGCTTTCGCAGCGCACGCAACGGAAGCCCTCAAGGATGAATAATTTTCCCAGATTTTTTTCCCATTTTCCATTATTTCTTCGCTCCTAATAGTTGCAGCGTGATGTTATATAGCCTAAAGCCTGCCTCAATAAATGGTCTATCCAACACAAAAAGAATTTTTAAATTCGAACCAGTAGTTCCTGAGATTAGCGCGTTCAAACAAACAAACAAACTCTTCAGCTTTATAATATTAGTATAGATTTCGAGTGTCAGAGTTAGAAACACATATTCATACATACGCACAAACTTTCGCATTTGTAATATTAGTAAGATGCTCATAAAATGAATGCAGTTCAAGAGATCTTTCTGTAAAGTTCTATTTTTAAACGTTTAATGGCAAATGAGTGTACATTTCATGGTGTCGGTTAGAAATCATCCGTCCATTTTATCTTGTAAATGTATTTTATTAATTTTAAACTTACCTTTGCTATGAACGTTGCAATTTTTATTTTATTAATTATAAATTCTCACTTCAAGTTCATGTTTTGTCGTACGTGTAGAAGTGAATTTCACCAATAAAACTTAAAATATTTTTGTTAAAGTTTTTTTAAATAGTTCTACGCCATTTATTATTTTAGCGGGCAACTCTGTCTATTAGTTACCGCGCAACGCTTCGAAGTTGTATTGCGTTTTTATGCAAATGGCGTTGGTCTGTAATTTAAACGTGGAATAAAATATTTTTAAACCAACTGGTATTACCAGAGGCGCCGGAATAGTCGCTTTTTTCTGTTATAGTTTATAGAGATTGGAAATTCATATTTATTAGAGTGAGATAAACTGTAACATGATAATTTATGTCGTCTTTAATGATAGGCAGTTCATTACACTTCCGTTTTTTGTAATATTAAATCAAAATAAAGCCGGAAATTAATTTGAATAACATGTTGTACATAATTTCACAAAAAAACTTAATATATTCTTAAAAAAAATTGTCATCATAAAAGTTAAAGTAAATAACAGTCTATATACTTCAAGTTGAGCACAGGCCTCCTCTTGGATACCTTGTTAAACGTTTTTCAAATAGCGACGTTTATAAACGGCCAAATAGATAAAGTCGTTTAATAACTGTAATTACTAGCTTAGACTTCATCAATCTGGTTATGCCCTGAGCGTGTTCCGGATAAACGCCGTGTATGATAAATGTCTAATCGCTTACGAGGAGCCGTCATATGACGCCGCATGTGTATCTACCTTTATATTGCCACATGTAAGTTGTGTGAACACAGCCTTAGACTGACTCAGACTTTGAATTAAGAGCTTCCTTCAGATATAACCTCTTTTACGTGTGTAACTTAGAATGTAGATACCGCATTCTCGGTTAATTAATTGCTCACCATGCTGAGTGTTACATGGAATCAACTTCACTGCAGAACATACTTACAACTTGAAATTACACGCAAGCTCTAGTTTTAATTAGATTAAAAAGGTTATTCAATTCAAACTACATACTTCAATTAATCTCATTTTGATGGATTATTACGCGTTTATTATTTTATATTATATTTTTCGACGTTCCGGCTTCTTTGAAAGTACCATGATCATGTAAGTTTCTCTGATACGCAATTGCTTTGTTATTACAATACTAAAGTATAGTGGTAGTAAATATACCTCCGATAGAAACATGTTGTTAAAAACTACAGCGTACGTAGTTGCAATAATAGATTCCCGAAACTACCGCAAGAAAGTTGCTGCATTTTACTCTTGGATAATTCATGCAAATAAACATGACGGTAACTTCATGATGCACCTCATTTGTAGGTGCCATAGCACTTTCAAAAATAGAATAAATTATAAACCTGCGGTTAAGGCAGAACAATGACCGTGCCATTGCTGTGGTAACTTAAAAAAAGTTTAAAGTTGCCGACTTGCCAGCAGTAAAAAATAAATGTACAATGACAATAGTTAGGAAGCCACAGCATGAGCGCATTTTCATTTGAGTTAAGAAATCATTGGATTGTCTATGGTCATCCGGTCGTCACGACGGGAGATCCCACCAACCTTTTTAAAAGGTTTAAAGTTTTTCTTTGCAAGAAAATATTCCGTTGCTAAATGCAATAAGACAGTGATATACTGCTACTTACTTATTTTTTATTTTAGCGTCAAAGTAAATAGCTATATAAAAAAAATGGCGTATACTTTCAAGAATATTATCATGCACAGGATTTTTAAATATCTGGACAGTTTACTGCGATTTCTCACTGAGAATGTTGGCACGTTTACTAAAGTAGTTAGTTTTGCATTAATACTGCCAGCTAAATTATGAATAATCACTTCTCAAAGTGCTTTAATAAAAGATGCAGCTTGGAAAAATGTTACGGCTAGCTTGTTGGCATAACATATACATTTGCTATTAAAATACTTGTTACCGTGCTGGTAATTCGGTAAACTATTTAAATTACGTTTTTTTCCTTCAAACGTTATTTCATTGTAGAATACAATGTACACACTGAGGCAAGTGACTTGTGAATAATAGACGGTTTTGAACGGCTGGTCGAATCGAATTAAAATTCTTGTTAATATAAATTATTGCCAGTAGATTGAAAAACGTCAGTAGTTATTTATCAACTTTGAGTGTTTTAATTACTCTATATATCTCCAGTCGACTGGCAAACGAGCGTATGGTATATTTAACTATGTAATTTCATATCAATCAGTCTTAACGCTTCAAAGGCGAATTAATAAAAACGGATGCAAAATATTCTAATGCGGTTCAAACGGTGCGTTTTTACGCCAAGTGAAGCATTTTATATCGTATGGATGTGTTATTAGATAATGCAACGAGGGAAACGTATCTGCATAAACGACGTGGGATTTGAATAGTCGTTGCCCTTTGTAAATACAACCTGGAAAAAATCTTTCAACTTCAACGCAAGGAAGTTAATTGTTCAACAACAAAACGTTTAACTCACTAACTAACAGCACCGTTCTAAATTCAAATACGTCCAACATGGCCGTCTGTCAAACACTTACGAAAGCGCATGCGCGTGCGACATTGCATTGCCCGGCGAGCGTTGACCGACCAGCCCAGGAGCCAGTCGAGGTCAAGCGGTCACCGGTGTAGCACCAAGCCGGAGGGCCACCAACACCCTGACTTATTGTGGGACCCAGGCGTGGGAACGTCTACGATAACCTCTTCAAATCGCCCACTGATCCCGAGCTTTAATTGCCGCTTTAAATTTCGCAGACCGTTAAGTATTGACAAGTCAAGGAAATAGATGGAAATATGGGTCGTCCAATCGTATGTTTCAATCTGAATTGTGCACGATAGTTGGCCTATAGAAAATTACACGATGGAGCGAAGTTGCGATTGGTACGCTAACAGAGAATCAATTTCCTAGATCGTATATAGTAATGATTGATTACCTTCTTAGGGTTATGTTTACCTGAAGCAACCTTATTAGGTATATTTACCCACGGTTTGTAATATCAGGACACCAAGTAGCAATATTAGTGTTGTTTTATTGGCATTTGATAATACTTACTAAGCAAATTTTTAAACCTGAAACTTTCACATACAAAAAAGTTAAGTAGTATTTAGCGTCTAAGCTATAATATCGTAGACTTAATGCCATCGCCATTAAATGAATAGTGCTTTCCCCTTTAAAATAGAAAATTGCAGTCTAAAAAGCTGCGCGTGATTACAAATGACATCGTTGCATAATATGGCACTTAACCGACTCGGAAAAAGTGTTTATCGTAACGTCATGTCATAGAATGCTGCATAATCTTGCATAATGCATAACTTTTGTCTCCAGTGCGCCTATTATGATCATTACAATGTCTGAGATGGAAATAAGATTCAACAGATTGAGTTATAGTTTTAAGGAAGTTTTTGTTATTTTATAAGTTGAAAGGCTTTTTTGACATACCTTCTCCGAATTCTTTAAATAATCTAGCCTTATTTAAAGTAAAGTTATTCAAGGAAAAAAAAAATAAAAAAAATGTTTTAAGCAATAATATCTATAAAAATAAAATAACTAAAAACAATGGGCACTTATTTGATTCACACGATAGATTAGCACAGTCTGCTCAGAGTACCCACTATAGTTAAGTAGTTACGAAAAGCTAAGGTATATAAATGTTAGATAAAGTAGCATAAGTAAAACAATTGTTTATAGTACCTATAACCTATATGTTTTATAAAACTCCTTGTCTTGTCACCTACATGTTACGCGATTCCAAGAGAATTTCAATTCAAACAAAATGATTTAGGTATCCGTTAAATTGGATTAAATTCTTTAACAATAGCCTGCAATAAATCATACAAATTATAATTACATCGTAGAGTCTATTAAAATGTAGTTTAGTTGCTATCGGAAGTAAATCTCAAGAGTTTTTATTACTCTACAGAGAACATAGTTGTAGAGAGTGCATTAATCATAACCTTACTCGTTTATAGCATTCAATTTACTAAAATTGTATGTATAATTGATTGTTTTATTTGAAAAGTGTAATTAAAAGTGTATTTGAGTGTACATCACGCATGCCAGTTTGAAATTAATTAAGATCATTGCACATCATAATAGGCGCTATATTACAAAAAGTTCTTTTATTTCCGGTAGGTTTATTCTTCTTTGTATTACATACACACACTTTAAGAGACTAGGTATTAACCGTCAGTTAAGTTTTTTACCTATCATAACCTATTAGTCCATTTAGATCTTTTACCTACTGTCACATGAGTAAAGAAACTGAACAGAGACAAAGCTACATACGAATGCGCTGTGACAGGTACATCACTACAAGTGCAACGCGTGTGTGTGCGTGACCACTGGCCGCTTGTCACGTATGAGCCGAAACCGCTTCAAACTAGATCAGCCAGTGGTCAATCTCAGGGCGTGCAGGCGTGACGCGACGCTCGAACGTTGTGCGTGTTTTGTTTTTGTTTTCGAGTTTCTCACATAATACGTAGTAATACTTTTGTTTTAGTATTTAAAAAGTTTTGTAAATATGGTTGTACATTGTGCTGTGTGGTTTATTTGAAAAAACTTTATATTAGATTTAGAATTTATCATTCGATTAAAAGACACAACAAATTATTAAAAACCAAAAGTAATAAAAAAAAAATATTTAGAGTATGTAATTTGTAAAAAAAAACCTATTTTAATAAAAAATTTGAAAAAAAAGTACATTTATATTTTTAATTTATTCAATTGTGCCAACCCTACCAAAATAGGTATAAATTTTGCTAGCTCTTTAGAAGCTTTGTCTCTGTTCAGTTTCTTTACTCATGTGCTACTGTTCTGTAAAGCTGTCAGATTACAGTATTGATCCACTTTCCAACTGTCAAACTTTTGACATTTATTCATTTAACCACTTGTATGTATAGTATTATAGAGATATTTTAATTTATTATATATATATTTTATTAATAGAGGTCGACAAAGGATTACTATTAGTAATTGAACTTTCAATTACCTTAGTCTAGTAAGAATGGCACTAGTATTGGATAATTTCGATTTAGAAAGGTAATGTAAATCACAAGAGTTTACCTTGTTTGTAACAAAATAAGACCTTAACAAATATTTATCATTCCTTTTACCATGTTTCGACCACAATGTGTTGTTCCAAACGAAGAACAATGAATGGTTCATGCTTATCTTAACATTCGCTATTCCTACAGTATTAGTATGTGCGAAGGTATTTCTTTGTATGCTTTAGAGTGTTTATGCTAAAATAGTTCAGGACATTGTACTCACTTCATTAGTAGCTAATGTTGTGTTAACACATTCTTAATGACCAGATAACGTTTACAAAATGCGTAGGAGTGTAGTAATTGGCATTCACAAACTAAGAAATAAGCATGGAAGCAGGGCGACTCCTTGCTAGATCCTGATCTGGTATTCCAAGCCAAATGCATCGTGATGTATTTCTCCTTTAATGAGAAGAAAGTCGATATAGCATACCTACGTGAAGATGTTAATTAGGCTATTTATAACTTATTTATAAGTCGTCTCGTCCCACTTGCTTATATTTGGTTTTACGTTGTTTTTATAAGCAAGTTTCTCATTACACGGATATGAGTTTTGAAAGTGTTTTGTTTTTGTTTCAGAATATCAGCGTTTCTGCTCATCGCATCGCAAGTGTACGCTGCCTCGTCGGCCCACGGCGCTGGCAAGCTGGCCAAGAAGAACCCTTCGACGCACGATATCCTCAACTCCTTGGGACTCAAGAAGTTGATGGTACCGGCTGCGCACTACAAGAAGAGACTCGCGGAGCAAGGACGGAGACACGCAGTGGGCGATTCCAGAATGTTCGTCATAAAACTACCACCGAACACCAGCTACTACACCCAGCCCGAGCCAGCGCCGGCAGCAGCCAGGACCCTGCCTCTACAGATGAACGGCAACGGCAAACCAGCCCGCGTTTACCACTGGAACATCCCAGTCATACAGAAATTCGCCAAAAACCGTCCCCAAGCCAGATTCGAAGACGATTCGGACATAGTCGACGTAGAAGGCACGCCAACATGGACCAAGGGCTCAAACCACCACCCTAACTCTTTGAACGCCCTATTATACTACGTTCCAGAAAAGAAAACCTCGTTCAGAAAGTACTTTTCCGGCAACGGTAAACCGAAGTCCTTCTATGTCCTCGACAAGAACAAGAAAGACGCCGAGTTCCATAGATTACTGCCATAAATAGAACACACTGTATAATTCGTAATGTAAATTTAGGATTTAAGGTTTCTTTTCTCTAAACTACCTTAAGAAATTACTATCTGAACTACCTCTGTTTAAGGTTGCTATGTCCAATAAATCAAACAGCATATATAAAAACTGAGTCGTTTATTTTAACCCAAGAATGCTATTAAAACTACCTTACTGTACGGGTGACGAATATCGACTGAATTTAACGTCGACGCGCTTCTGCCGACATGGCATTATCGCTGTCCCTACAGTACACCCTTCCTAAAATTTTATACATTAAAAATTTTTCACAAAAAAAATATTCTATAACTAATACATAAGTAGAATTACCAACAATTTTAAAACACAATTCAAAAGCGCACTTATCGTGCCTTACTACATAAATATGCTGACGCTATGTCTGCGTTTCAGTTTACAGTAACATTCTTAGTATAATGCATGATACAAAACAATACCTACTGCACTCGTTACAATGCAAAGTGAATTAGAAACATAATCTATTTTTAGATTTATATGAAGTACTTATTTATTATTTAAACATAGTACAACAAATAAAATTAATGAACTATAACTAAGTAAGTTATATCGTAGTATACAAAAATACCTTTAGTAACATGTAAGATTTTACAATTTTTATTCTGAACATCGAAGTCTGAACCATCAATCAGAATAACATTTTAATCAAACTAGGACATTAACATTAATATGTAGGTATAAATGCGCATACATTAATATGTAAGTATAATAGGACATGAAACACAGATGAAAAAAAAATATATATGTATAAAATCTGTAAAAAAATGTAAGGTAAATCATGTATATAAAATGTATATAAAAAAATATCACCTACGCATAAACTATCCTTGTAGGTACCTCTCCTGTTTCCTTTTTAGTCGGCTGCACCTGGACTGGAAAAACTGACACACTGCTTTGCTGCCACGTCATCAACTGCTTTTTGACCCAACTTTTAAGTTGACTACAGCACTTAGTACAACACAAACACAAAATTACCAACATAACGCAGATTGAGACTGCAATAACTAGAGGTTCCATAACATCATATTTACTCTTCATTGCCTCTAAGTGTTTCTGCTTCTGGTCCAGTTGAGCCTGTACATTAGCGTTAACCACTACTTGCTCGTTCTTGCTACTCCAGTTACCCATAGTTAGTTGCTGAAAAGTAGCTGTTCACCTCTGAAATAATAGTGTAATAAAACAGAATTCAAACTACAATACTATTTATTACTAAAATGTAGGTCTTTAAAACGCACTGGTGGCTTAATTATTCTACCACTGCGCGATTTTCGTTCCTCTTGCTGTGGTTGTACAATACCTGTTGTAGTGATGTTACTCGGTGTACAGGGTGTTCTCGAACTGATGTCATCATTCAACAAATATGCCGGTTTTAATCGATCTATAGAAATATTAGCTTGTCTTCTGTCGAACTGAATAGTAAAAGCTTTTGAACTTCTTTTGATTACTTTGAACGGACCGTCGTAGGGAGTTTTTAACGGCCTACGAACAGTATCATCGCGAACGAAAACAAAATCGCATGTATCTAAATCTTTTGGCTTATAAAAAATTTTATTACTTGAATGTGCTTTTACTATCGGTCGATTTTTCTCTACGGCTTGCTGAATTTTCTCTAATGTTACACTTACATCACCCTTTACACTGCAACCAGCCTCAATAAAATCGCAAGGTAAACGCATTGCTCGACCAAAGGTCAACTGCGCTGCGCTAACGCCTGTATCACTACGTCCGGCTGCTCGTAACCCAAATAGAACTGTTGTTAACTCATCAACCCAAGAACAGTTTTGTAAACGAGCCATCAACGATGCCTTTAAAGATCTATGCCATCTCTCTACTAGACCATTGCTCTGTGGGTGGTACGCTGTTGTGCGAATCTTCTGCACACCTAAATATTTTAGTAGTTCTGTAAATAATTGACTTTCGAATTGCCTACCTTGATCAGATGTTAAACGAATTGGACAACCATATCTGCAAATCCAGCCTTCATAAATCATTTTTGCAACCGTTTCCGCCGAAATATCCTTTAACGGAAAAGCTTCCGGCCAACGCGTATACCTATCCACTATAGTGACACAGTAACGATATCCATCTTGTGAAACTGGTAACGGGCCTACGATGTCTACGTGGATATGCTGAAAACGATCTACTTCTGGATATTCACCTAATTCTGTACTTGTATGTCGATTTATTTTTGCTCGCTGGCAACCTACACAAGTTTTAACCCACCTATTTATGTCGCGATTCATTCCTGGCCAAAAGAAACGATCTGTAACCATCTTCCTTGTAGTTCTTGTACCTGGATGGCTAAGATTGTGTACTGCATCAACCGCTGTTTTCCTGAAACTTATAGGTAGATACGGTCTGACTATAGCCTTAGATATTTCGCAATAAATAAATTTATCAGTGCCTGGCATTACCATTCTGCGAATGCACACATTGCTACCTGATACCTCGGGTGTTATATTATTTATGTACTCGTCGTTGTTTTGCGCGATTGCAAGTTGTGTGTAGTCAAGACTCGTGGGACAGGAAATTGTCGCGACCCGAGACAACGTGTCAGCAACACAGTTGTTATCGCCGCTAATATGCCTAATGTCCGTTGTAAACTCGCTAACGAACAAAATCTGTCTCGTCCTTCTCGGAGTCTCGGAATCAGAACCAACTTTGCTGAAAACATGAGTCAGGGGTTTATGATCTGTGAAGATTATCAATTCACGCCCTTCAAACATTTTTCTGAAATGCTTAACTGCCAAATAAATACCTAGCAACTCTCTATCATAGGTACTGTAACGTGCTTGCGTTTCACTAAGTTTCTTTGAAAAATAACCTAAAGGTGTCCAGATGTTATTTACCTTTTGCTGAAGTACTGCGCCTACGCATGTATTCGACGCATCCGTCATGAGTGATATAGGGACTTCACTCACGGGGTACGATAACGTTACCGCATTCTGCAACTGCACCTTACAACACTGAAATGCCTTGTCAGCCTCTTCAGACCAACTAATACGTGATTTAACATTCTTTTTGGTTTTATGTAGATATTTACTCAAAACAGCTTGGCTCTTAACTGCACCTGGGATATGTTTCCTGTAAAAGTTAACCATCCCTAGAAAACGTCGCAATTCGTCTACGCGTTCAGGTCTAGGCAGATCGACAATTGCCTGCACCTTTTCCTGTAAAGGTCGTATGCCACTAGTTGTAACCTCGAAACCTAAAAATTCTAATTTATTTACGCCAAAACAACATTTTTCTACGTTAATTGTGATTCCAAATTTCTGTAAACGCTCAAACAATATTCGCAGATGTTCTTGATGTATCGTCTCGTTCTCACTAGCTATGATTACATCGTCTATATAAGCAAAAAGAAAATCAAGTCCATTTAATACAGTATGATTCATAAATCTCATAAAAGACTGTGCCGCGTTCCTCAAACCGAAGGTCATTCTCGGGAATTCGAAGAGACCAAACGGTGTGATGATCGCGGTCTTTTCGATGTCCTCTGGAGCTATAGGAATAAAATGATATGCCCTGTTTATATCTATTCGGGAAAATATCTTCTTACCTGTCAGCAAATATGTGAAATCGTGAAGTCTTGGGATGGGGTAACGGTCCGGTTTGGTGACGGCATTGAGTTGCCTGTAATCGCCACAAGGCCGGATATCCCCGTTCTTCTTAGGCACCACATGCAGCGGGCTTGCCCAAGCGCTGTTCGAGGGCCTGCAAATCCCCAAGTCTTGCATTACCTGAAACTCCTCCTTCACTCTTCTATAACGATCAGGAGGTAAAGGTCTTGCTCTGGCATGCACCGGTGGACCCGTCGTTTCTATGTAATGTTGTACCGTATGTTGTGGTGCTTCCCTAAATGACAAAGGTTTTGTTAACTCTGAAAATTCGTTCAATAAGTTATTATAAGGATGATTAATGTCAATGGTTTTGATTGATGGTTCTATACATTGCTTAATACTAGCTACAGCATGTAATTGCGTTAACTGATCGACTAGACATTTACGGCTCAAATCGACTAACAACCTATAGTGGCTTAAAAAGTCTGCACCTAATATAGGTTGTTTGACATTGGCTATAATAAATGTCCAGCGAAAAGCTCGCCTTAAATTCAAGTTTAACTCAATTGATTTTACACCATATGTTGAAATTTTTGAACCATTTGCCGCATACAGTACATAATCACTGCACTCGCGCCTATAACCACACTTTTCTCTAGGTAAAACAGAAACGTTGGCACCAGTGTCCACTAGGAAATGCATTCCACTATTTTTGTCTCTAATTGATAGGCGATTGTTCACACTATTGATGCAGCAATCCGCCTTAGGCTGCATCGCGTTTAGTTTCCCGGTTTTTGTCCCTTCCAGTTACATGGCTGAACGCACTTTGTTGCTCTTGTCTTGAACCGAAAGTGATAGAAACATAACCAGTCTGCATCCTGAGGTGTACGCTTCCGACTTTGGCTTCCCCTCCGGTTACGGTAACCACGGCTACGTGAGCTGGAACGCCCACGGTTCACCTGCTGCCTCCTCTCGTTGCGCATTGCTGCTACTTCCAAACTCAGCTTGGCTAACTGAGAGGCTACGCTACTGCCGTTGGAACTGCTACTGACCTCCGCGATCGAACTAGGCTGCACGGTTTCCAGCACCTTGTCTGCAACTGCCGCCAGTTTGATCAGGTCCTTCAGCTCTGATGCTGCTAACACTGCTCTGACCGATGTTGGAAGGTGATTCTGCCATAAGACTGTCAAGGTGTCGTCGTTCATCCGGTTACCAGATAAACTCTGCATCTTCCTCAGCAATTGCGATGGGCGCTGATCTCCTAGCTGCATGTCAGAAACCAACTTTTGGATTCGCCTGTTTTCCGACTCTTCATACACGCTTAATAATCTTGCCTTCAGAGCGCTGTACTTCTCGGTGGTTGGAGGTGTCGTGACAATGTCTTGCACCTGCTGCAGAACGTCCTTTCCGAGCTTAGCCACTAACAGTTGGTATTGGCTTTCGTCCGACTGCTTCTGTGGAGTTACGACCGCTTCGAACTGAACGAACCATAAGGCTGGTTGGTCCGTCCAGAATTCTGGTATCCTGGAGCTGACCGATAAAACGTATAGCTCTGGCTTCGTGTCTTGCGCCATTTTTATTTCACTCACTTCACCACTTAACTGTCTCTTTATAGCAATTGTTTATGAGCCGCCACTTATTTTCCACCCGTACAGTAGGTTTAATTGTCGGGGTCACCACTTTAAGGTTTCTTTTCTCTAAACTACCTTAAGAAATTACTATCTGAACTACCTCTGTTTAAGGTTGCTATGTCCAATAAATCAAACAGCATATATAAAAACTGAGTCGTTTATTTTAACCCAAGAATGCTATTAAAACTACCTTACTGTACGGGTGACGAATATCGACTGAATTTAACGTCGACGCGCTTCTGCCGACATGGCATTATCGCTGTCCCTACAAGGATATTACTAGTTCATCAGACCGGATAATGTTAAACAAACCTGCCTTATGATAACAGTGCTTTATGAAAAAGGTTGCAGCTGAATTAGGATCTCTTGACTTAAACATTAAAATTCGCTCCTAGATTTATACAACTGTTTAAAATAGAGGCTAGAATGGCTAAGACATTTACCAATTTACAACACATACAACTAAACCTTAGATAGGCCGAGAAGAAATATCAAAATACCGACATACTTTAGGTTGCAGTTTTTTTGTACATAAAATCTTTTATATTTAAAATTAGTAGTACGAATGATAGGTGCTTAAATATACATAATGTTGAGTTTATAACAGTACGTAAGCCTGGTAAGACTGCTAATCGAATTTAAATAATATCTACCATTCTTTAAGTAAAAAATAAAAAAGTTAAATTTTTGGTGGAATTTACTCTTTAGGCATATAAAATAAAGGCATACTGCATCTTAATATAATTTTGTCTTTTATAAATGTTATTTGTGATCAATCTACAATTAAGTAAATTTTCCGTGTAAGTGCATTTATTAGATTTTTTTAATTTATCATTCGCAAGTAAGACTTATTTTAATTTTGTAATAAATTTATAAGAAACTAAATGTAATTGTTTCATTGTTACCTAATAAACTTTTTGATTATGTTTATAACTGTGAATTTCAGACAGAAATTCCTGAAAAACATAATTGTACATCTTCACCCTTTATGCATCAAAGCACGGTTAATTAATAAAATTAGACGTAAAAAATAACACATTAGAACAGTATCTAAAAGTTATCGAATGTTATTTAAAAAAAAATGATTTTTTGAATCCTTAAAAAAGAATTGTTCAATTAAGTACCTCCTTGTATATTTAACTTGAAAAGCTCTTGTAGGTCTGGCCATTTTAAGATCTAAATAATTCTTAGGGCCAACTATCTGGAAAAGTACCTTGACTGATAAATATTCTTTTGAGTAATATTAAAAAAAATTGTTATTACTTCAAAAATATCAAAAATATTTAGAAAACCTTAGAATATAATCCAGAAAAAACAACGCTGACTACAAATACTCAAGAGTTTTCAAGTAAGCACCTTAGTTATTTAACCACAGAAAACTGTTGTCGAACTTTGCCATTTATAAGCTTCGTAGGTAAACTTTACCAATATACCAAATTAAATTACGCTTGAAAATTCAAAATAACAAAATAAATCTCGAGAAGTGATTTTAGAGCAGGTTTTTTTTAATAGTTTGTGCTTTGGCTTATTCTATTGTTCTTATAAATTATAAAATATCTAAAATTTTTGAGGATTTTTTTGGGTTATTCCTGAAAAACCGAAACTTATTTTACATATACGACAATTGACGTAAAGATATGCTATATCACCCAAAAAGGGAATCGCCTTATGGCTTACGTTGTACCGTGGTTGCACCAAACACCCTGTATAGTATAAGTAGGTTCTTCTTCTCTGTGCATCATTTCTTTAGTTTGTCTTGTATTATTTTCTTGCGTAAGTACAGTAAATAACTTTCGAAAATTTAAATAAACTTTTACCCATCATAATAAATAATTACTTAAATATAACTTTTAGGTTTATGATGGCGCCATAACCATGCTTATAAATTTTATATTAAAAAGCATAATCCCCAAAAAAATTACATGTTAATTCATACACAGCGACATCTACTAGAAATTTAACAAACGTGCAACACATCGCCATCTTAAAACTACGTACTTCTACCTACCTATTCACAAAACTTCCACAACTGTAATACAGATGGCGCTGTCTAAAAAAGCAATGCAACTTTACCTCTGTCAGAGATGCGCGGCAGACTGCGCGAATTATAAAAATCGTTCCCAAATGCCGTCCAACACAAATCTATAATCGTCGTCCTAAATGAAATATGTCAGCTTCGAATACGGGCTTAGGAAATATGAATAACAGTAAAGAAAATAGCAGCAATGCTAAAGACGACAAATGTAAAAAGACTACTTATTATAATAATGATACCAGTGATAAGGTGATCAAAGTAAAAAGTGTCATACCGAAACGCAGGTAAGGAACGCATCAAAATTTTGGTGCAATATTTTATTTATTACTTTCTCAAAAAATAGATAATTGAGATCATATAAATCGACTATATCCGTGAGTTAAATATTTTTCTTTCAAAAAACATTATCAAGTGAGCATATCACTTACCAATAATTACGAATATAAATGGGTATAGATTTTTCGTGACCGCATTTATCTATATTGTCTTCAGGATGAGATTTAAGAGCCGTCTTAGACAGAGAATGACCTGCTCTACATTCAGTTTTCTAAAAATAAACGAACTGTGTGTAGTATTTCATATATTTACTACATACAAGATTACATTTAAAATTGCTACTTAATTTTTTTAGTAAAGACCTAAGTTTATTAGGAAATATGATCTAAATTCGTTATGGAGCATTAAAAATTAAGGATTCAATTATCGCCAACATTATTTTGGTGTTTTCACCATAATCTTGATATCTTATAAAATACTTATACTTTAATAATTTAATTAAAGCTGTAGGAGGTAACTAAGTTATTTTTTAAAATATTTTTTATTTCGTTTCATATTAAGTGAAGAAGAACTATGTATCATAATGTTTTATTTCATGATTATAATCTTTTTAATTTCTTAACTTATTTAAATTGACATTGGATCAACTGTGACGAATTGTATTGTTTACATTTGTACACACGAAGCCTTAGGGACTTTTAGTACAACAAGCCTTTTTCACTCGGCTTCACTTACATGGAAATTAATTTAATCTAAATAAAAGTAGCCTATGCCATTATCTGATAACGAAACTCAAATACATTAGTAGAAAATATTTCGGAATTAGAACCTAGTAGTAGAGATTATTCCGAACACTTAAATTCACAATAGTTAGGTACCTCTTCATGATAGGTGAACGTGACCTAAAGTTCGAAGTTTGTTGATTAAGTAATTGAAACATACCTAAGAATATCGATTTTTTCTTGCTATAGAGCAAACGTAAAAAAAGGAGCTTGTTTTAAACCTGAAATGAAAGATTTCGCAAAGACGCATTGTTTTCTAGAAATTACCCTACCTTTATACAGTTTATTTGTTGATTAACCATCGCCAATTTTTAAATTTATATCAGTAAATACTTTTTTATCTAAAATAAACTAATTATGCAGATAAGTTGCGTAAAATATTTAACGTATAATTGGCTCTACATTAAAAAAATGGTTTTGAATAAGGATATAACTATCGATTTGTGTGTCACTTTTGCGAAATCATATTTAGTACCAAACTGGATGGCTAATACCATAATTTGATTAAATAACTTCTAAATTAGGCCCTTTCACCATTGCTCTATGGCTTTATTTCCACCGAACACCTTTTGTATATGATCCAATTAGTTAAGTTAGTTTAAAGTTATTTTATAATACGAAATGTAAGAAAAATACAATATCTTATTGTTGTACTCATCGATTTTACAGACAAGACTTGCTGAAATGGTACGGTTGGGGCTACAAGGATTCCATGTTTAAAATTCAGGACCGAAAGATCTATTTTACTGGTGACAGGTAAATAATATTTTTCTAAAAACTGCTTAATTACATATTTTACAATGAAAAGACAGTACACAAATATTTAATTATTCTTGAACAACAGGCAAATATTTAATAAAGTAAAAAACAGCTGAACCAATCTTTGGCAACGATAATACAGGCAATAAGCGTTTGTTCTAAGTTTTTACATTGACTATAACAAACACAAATACGTCAATATCTGAAATTCAATGAAAATTCATGTATTTCGTAACATTACATAGCTATTGTTTATATAGTTGTATAACTTACACAGAAAAGTTATAATAGGCATGATGACAGATTTTGAAAAACTGTTGTATCATATTCAGAAATATATACTTATTGTAAAAAATATCATATTTCGGAAAAAAGCATGATTTATATGATAAAAATCAATTTAAAATTTTATGTTTAAAATTCCCACCAAAACGCTCCAAAGTGTCATGGCGCCGATTTTGACGTCACGTTAGATCACTTGTTTACTCTAACGCAGTGCTACCAACTCTCAAAAATATTTATCCCTAATATATACCTATGACAAAACCCCCTAAAAATATAATTCGTAAAATTTTTTAATAAATATAAAAAAAAAATATAAAAGTAATATTTCTTAATTTTCTCTGTTTATAAATTATCTAATACGTTATAAATTATATCAATTTCTTCTGAAAAAGAACACTAAAAATAATCCTAAACAAATAAAAACCCTAAAAAAATCCCATCGCACTAATTTACCCCCTAAATTTGTGGGAAAACCCCTAAGTTGGGAACCATGCTCTAACGTGACGTCATTCGCTCTGATTGGCGTTCAGAATATCATGGCGGACTGTAGTATTTTGTAGTTTTTTTTTTTAAATATTAATTAATCTCGCTTTAATTATAATAATACCTTGTTATTTTTTAATATTTTATTTACGTTTCATTAGATGGTAGCATAATTTTTGTGTATTTTATTCACAGTCATCATGCCTATTAGATTATTATGTTTTCTTTCTGGCACACTTATTCTTATTGAAAGCAGCTGACAAAATAGTATATACCTATACAATAAGAAAAAACTACATTGTTTATTTTGTAACTTTCTAACTTTCCATTCTTAAGTAATGAAAATCGTTCAAACAAAGTAGGGTAGTCCACAAAATAATAAGTTCATTAGTCCTGTCAATTAAATTCAACGATAATGTCATCCGAGAAATGTCAGCCCAGTTTAAATTTTAACACGTTCTAAATGCGAATAAAGCGGAAACTTCAATTTGTGCAATCTACCCGCAGCTGGTTCAGAATCAGCCAGTGTTAGTCACAACGAGTTTAGACCGATTTTGGTCAATTTTATTGTTCGAATAAGGATTGTATCGATGTTCGGAATAACATACAAAGTAGTGAAATAATCGATTGCTATTCAAAAGTTAGCTGAATGACGAAACATTTTAGTAAATGGGAATTCATTATAAAGGTACACATTTAATACAATGTGTCGTTTTACCGCAGTAGTTCAATAACGATGTTGGCAAATTTTATATTAGTTTTAACAGTAAACTTATTGCGTTTGAATAGATATTTATTGGTTAGGTTAGGTTAGTCCTTTTGCATTTTATGTCACTTTATATTTAAGTGTAGACCTAAACAAACTCTAAAACCATAATATAATTGTATACCTGTACCCATTCATCTATTGTAAATATTAACTTTGTGACAATACACCACAAAACAAATACACGCTTCTTCCTTTATTCAACTAAATGCAGTCAATATTTGTTCAATAGTAAATGCACGCAAATGAACAAACACATATGCAATGATTACGAATTGAAGGATCACTCAGGTTAAGGATTCTAGAATATTATGCAAGAAACCTTTTAAAATATTTAGTCAAAAAGCTGAATCTTAAGGTATTTTTCACAGATATGCAATAGGAGGTCATCAGTTACCATACCTGATAGATTGGGTTTTAGAAAAGTTTGATATAGACGCGGAAAAACCTCCAAACATACCGCTGGAGCCGACTTTGTATCCGAAATCCATTTTGCCAGACAATGTGACACAGGAATTGCAGAAAATAGCACCGATTAGTGTGCAAGGAATTGACAGATTGATACGAGCTCATGGGCAGACTTTGAAAGATATCACTCTTTTGAGGTCCAATAGTTTTCCAAGGATTCCTGATGCTGTGATATGGCCTAAAAACCATGAGCAAGTAAGTTAACCTTAAATCTGATCAATCTACCTACTTTGTGATAGTGATACCGTTAATCTATTTAAAACTAGACACCTACTCAAGCAAAGCACAGGTGCAATATTCAATGTCTTGTTTACAAAAAGTAGATTTTTTGGTAGGTTTATTTTTTTGGCGATTTACTTTAGGTACTCACAAACAGTTTCTAAAACATTACTCAATAATGGTGAACAAGTATAAAAATCCATAACTTGATTTCGGTGGAGCTAGCAGACATACAAACAAATAGACGCTAATATCGACTTTGCTTTACTCTATGTAATGATAATGACGATTGGTCAGGTTGAGCAAATCGTCAAGTTAGCGGTGGAGCACCAATTCGTGATCATTCCGTTCGGAGGAGGGACTTCGGTGTCTGGAGCCATCACGTGTCCGGCCAATGAAACCAGACCAATCCTGGTGTTAGACACCAGTGATATGAATGCTATACTGTGCCTGGATAAGGAGCAACTGCTGGCTAGAGTTCAGGTAACTACGTCACACACTCGAATTATAGAGTTGGTAGATTTTTTATTTTTAAGCAATGTATAGCAAGAATTCTTATCTGGTCAAAAATATACTAGTCTTAAGTTTCTGCTATGATGATGATATTGATTGGAGTATGAAAAACGTTATTTGTTTGACTAGTCGAGGGAGAAAATACCACTGTGCTACATTGACCGCCAAGCCGTGGGCTGAATAAATAAACGAATTCTATATTCTCGCTACTTTATAGTATTGTTGTTGTTTTGATAGTATACTTGCAATTACATACCTGCATTTACTTAAAACAATGTTATATTTCCATGCAAAACTTCAGTAGATCTAAAAGAATTTAATGACCTAGTTACCGATTTTAATTTGATGATTTTTTTATTTATTTGCAGACAGGTATAGTAGGACAGGACCTTGAAAGAGAGCTTCGAGCCAAAGGTTTCACAGTCGGTCATGAACCAGACTCGTACGAGTTCTCAACTTTAGGAGGATGGGTGGCCACCAGGGCTAGCGGGATGAAGAAGAACACCTACGGCAATATCGAAGACCTGGTGGTGCACACCAAGGTAAGATCAATAAAGAAAGCGACAGATTGGAGTGGTAGTGTCTAGTTGTAGGCTCTGTCTGCAGCGATTACTGGGCTGACTCGACCGGTGAAATACCACCGTCGCACAGAAAACCGACGTGAAGTAGGGACGATGTTCCTGCGTTTCGTTCGGTGAGTGCGGTATCCGGTGCCCAATTTTCTCAAAGGCTCAGCAACACACCCCCAACACCCACAGTGTTGCGGGTGGTCATGGACGGCGGTGATCACTTACCATCATGTGACCCGCTTGCTCGTTTGCAAGTTTCTCATAAAAAAAAGATTACCACAGTTATGTCTCTAAATTATCGCAGGCTTGTATTATAAGCATGACATAATCATTTAGGGGACAAGTTACACCAAGATAAATACTAATCTAGAAAGTCAAAAATAGAATCGGCTTGACCGGGAATTACACCCGTAACCTGTAGCTTAACATTTCAGCATACATAATTCGATAAATGCAGGAGTTACGGTTAATCACCTCAAAAACTCCAGTCTTCACGAAACTGTGTCAGTGTTATAATAATTACCGTAATCTTATCTCCTCATTAGATGCTATCTCTTTGACGGCGGAATTTTCAGGAAAAACTTCAAAGGTATGAGGTAGGTAAGTAAAACATGTTTAGGAGTCATCATCATCATCATCAAAGCGGCCTTTAGGTGGTCCAGTCTTGAATATAGGCCTCTTCCCTCTTCTTCCATTCTTGGCAGTTTAGGAGTAAAAAGGCGGTAATTCCAGACGGTGACCCCCCGCGGCGTGATAGAGAAGGGGTGCCGGGTGCCGCGGATCTCGTGCGGCCCGGAGTGGGAACACCTCATCATGGGCTCGGAGGGGTGCTTCGGGGTCATCACTGAGGTATGCTTCTGTACCGATTTGATCATCTTCCTTATCTTAAGTAAACACAGCTGTTTGGTGGAACAACGGTGATAAGTTGGGGGTTAATAAACTGTGATTAGATTTTTATCTTCGAGATTGAACATTCTGAATCTTATTTGAGACGCTGCCAATAAGGTTCATTAATGATGAGTTACGAATTTCGAATTGAAGCAACTAAAACTGTACCATAAACATAAATATTGTTTTAAGGCCCAATTGCAGGGAACGTTTTAACCTCGGGTTAGCTAACTCCGTTTTAAATGGCGCAACCATCGATTGTAACTACTTCTTATTACAATCGATGGTGGCGCTATTTAAATCTGAGTTAGCTAACCCGAAGCTAAATCGAGGTTAAAACGTTCCCTGCAATTGGGCCTTAGTATTTAAAAAAAACGCATACTTTTAGTTGAAATTAAACTCATTTTAACGGGTTTTACGCGTTTATTTTATTATTTTTGATTTTCCGACGTTTCGGCATTTTTGCAAATGCCGTGGTCACGGGTAGACTGAGATGTTTGACGTCTTCATAGAGTAAAGTAAAAAACGATTTTTCGAATTCACCGCCATCTATTTCGTAATTTTCTCGCATAGTCGCTCGGGTTCACGCAGTAGACGCTGACAGTGTCTTTATTTTTCTGCTTATTTGTCTGCTGGTTGTTCTTTTTTATTTGGCGTATACAAGATTGACTGTGACTGTGGGCTCTCATATATCGGTCAAACGAAACGGAACGTGTCTACTCGAATAAAAGAACATATCGCCGATGTAAAAAACCGTCGCTATACAAAATCTGCAGTCTGTGAGCATTCCATGGATAAGCCCAACCACTATCTAAGATTTGATACCGTTAAAATCCTAGCAAAAGAGAAACATTTTATTCCTAGGCTGGTAAGAGAAACTATTGAAATTTAAAAACACCCTAACTTCAATAGAGAAGATGGTTGGAAGCTGTCACCAACGTGGGATCCAATACTTAGCAAAATAAAAAAGAATAACCAGCAGACAAATAAGCAGAAAAATAAAGACACTGTTAGCGTCTACTGTGTGAACCCGAGCGACTATGCGAGAAAATTACGAAATAGATGGCGGTGAATTCGAAAAATCGTTTTTTACTTTACTCTATGAAGACGTCAAACATCTCAGTCTACCCGTGACCACGGCATTTGCAAAAATGCCGAAACGTCGGAAAATCAAAAATAATAAAATAAACGCGTAAAACCCGTTAAAATGAGTTTAATTTCAAGTAATAATAATCGCGTAAATCTAAGAAGCATACTTTTAGCTTTTCACAATTCACACAATGTCAAAAAAAGCCCTTCTTTCAAACAGGTGACAATAAAGATCCGCCCTTTACCGCCCGTGATCCGCTACGGCTCGCTCGTGTTCCCCGACTGGGAGTCAGGGTTCCACTTCGAGAGGGAGGTCGCCCGGAGGCGGCTGCAGCCCAGCAGCATACGCCTCATGGACAATGAACAGGTAAAGAAACGAGGGATTATCTGTAGGACTTTAGGAAGACAAGGTTTTAAAAAAAAACTATAATTTAACTAAGGGCCGGTTTTTCAATAGTCAGATAAATTCTATCTGACAGAAAATCTGTATGTTTTTGTTGCACGTCGAACATAAATACTTGACATATGTATGAAGTGACAATGAAAACATACCTCTTATCAGTCAGTTAGCATTTATCTGACTATAGGGCAGATTTTTCCCTAACTGAAATAACACGAAGCTTAAGTGTTACTGCCGTTGGAACAGATAACACTGTTGTGAAATTGGCAAAATTGCGTTTTGAATTGTTCATTTTCCTGTGCCAGATCGGAAATGTTAAAAATTATATCTTCAAGAATATTATTGACTTCTGTTGCCTGTACGTTTTGTTTGGGTGAAATACAGGTTCATATCCCTAAGAGTTATTATCAGACGCGAAAAGAGAAAACGCAAAAACGGATGGTGTGACCTTAGCATTTAAATATAGCAGTGCATATCACTTTTGGTCCTTAATAGAAAACAATAAAGTCTACATTGATGCGAGCATTTGTTTCTAACTACATTAGCATATCGCTGATCGGATGTTTCTCAGGAAGTTTTCTGAGCAACGGTAAATCTAGAATATTAATGAACTAATTGAGACTGTCATGAAGTTTTAATCGGCAAATACGGATGAGCAGTTTTACGGCAATTAAAAGAAGCATATTAATTCTTTTGACCAATCACTTTAATAGTTATTTGACTATTTCAAAACGGGCTTTGAAATATGTGTATTAAACTTCAAATACGGAGTTGCCAGTGGGTGATAGAGATGCAAGATGCAAACGACTCATGATTGCACCTTCTGTTACATTGGCAACGATTAATGTAAAAATATTAACTTGTCTTAAGGTTATATTATATAACCTTAAGACAAGTTAATAAATGATAGTATTATTAGGTATTCAATTTGTTAAGTAAGTTTTTTAACCGGCTTTTTTCTCTCGGTTGATCTATGACTATCTAATCTTGTTATAAACCAAGGTCCAAACATTTTAAAATTTGTAAAAACATGTTATTTAAAATGTTTTGTGATACGCAATTGTTTTTTATTCCGTCTTCTTAAGATAGCTAAATAAAAACATATTGCAAAGTTTCGAATAATCGTTTTTGCTATTAAAACCTGAGAATGCAATGTCGCTCTCAAAATTCTTTAAATATTTAGTACCTAACTTATATAATTATTATTGAGGTTACAACGTAGTATTTGTAATACACATTAAGATTTTCTTAGACTCGACAAAATGCAATCGGTAAATAAATCAAATGTCCATGCATGAACAATGACAATATTTAGTTTATGCATAATTTAACACAAACAATGTTGGTAGAGGTATAGTCTTGAAGACCTGACGTCATTTTAACAGTAAGGTTAATAGTAAGATAATTTCAGGGGTTATCTCAAAATCCCTTAGGTTTCTTCTCATTCATATTATGTGACTAGTGGCCGCGTGGAAGCCGGTTTTCCGTGGGAATGAGAAGTTTTCCCGCGGTAAAAAGTACCCTATATGTTATATTAATGTATAATCTATATTCCTGTAAAGTTTCATCAAAATCCATCCAGTAGTTTTTACGTAAAAGAGTAACAAACATCCATACATCCATCCATATTCACAAACTTTCACGTTTATAATATTAGTAGGATGAATATGCCTTAACAGCATATTTATTCGTATGCGTATCAGAGTTTTGGGAACCGCCGTTTAAGCCCTCTGAACTCTGAAGTGGTTTCTCTAGGGTACTGCTAACTCTACTGTCAGGATTTTTCAAGCTGCGTGACAGGCCTGGCTTAGCTTGACGATTGGTTTCGTATTTTTCCAATGGAAGCCCAGCTTAACGTGCCTTCCGAAGAACGCAAAAGCTCGGTATAAAATACTACTGGCGGTCACCCATTCTTGAACTTCAGCGATACCGTATCGACTTCATGTCATTTCATGCATGATGGATTCATTTTAGGAATGTATAACATTCAATCGGCGGGGAATTCTGGAGTGCAATCTAGTGTTTTTAATTTTAAGATATTGTATTTCGATTGTAATTGATTGTATTCCGTTTGTGTACCTTAAATAAATAAATAAATTAAAAATCTTTAAACTTTCTTATAAGAATTTTCCCCCTGATTCATATTAACGCACCGTTTTTCCAGTTCCGATTCGGCCTAGCCCTGAAAACGCCTTCAACTTGGGGCGGGGTACTACTAGACGGTCTCAAGCGCATCTACCTGACCCGCATCAAGGGGTTCGACCCCACCAAGCTGTGTGTGGTCACACTGCTGATGGAAGGCAGCAAGGAGGAGGTCAATGAGAGAGAAAAGGTCCTGAAGAGTATGGCCGCGGTGTGGGGGGGGATTCCGGCCGGGGCGGCTAATGGAGAAAGGGGGTATACGCTCACGTTTGTGATTGCTTATATTAGGGTACGTACTGTTGTTACTCTAGTTTGGTATTTAATTAAAAGGATTTTTGGTTATGGTGGTTTGGTTTGTGGTTGGTTGGAAGTAAGAATTTGAAGTTGAATACTGTTAAAATGCAATTTGAACATATAGTTTTTACCGAGGCAAAAATTATTTTCAAAAAAAATATGAATACTTAAGTTAAGTAAAACTTAAGTAACCATTAATTTAGAATGATAAATATTATACATATCTAACTCCTTTCAAAATTCCTTGTTGAAATGTATTCAATTGCCTTTGCAAAAATGAGGCCTCAAACTAATATTAAAATGTATATTTTTGTCATTGACAGTAAATCATTATATTTTTCGTCTAGGACTTGGCCCTAGAGTACAATATAGTGGCGGAGTCATTCGAGACTTCCGTACCGTGGGAATGCACCCTTACACTGTGCAAAAACGTGAAGGCGAGAGTTGGGGACGAGTGTCGCAAACGTGGTGTTACCAACTACCTGGTTTCATGCCGATTGACGCAGACGTAAGTTTAGTATTAGACAGCATTTAAGTATTTTTGACTAGTGGCCGGCCGCGTGGAAGTCAGTTTCCCGTGGGAGTGAGAAGTTTTTCCGCGGTAAAAAGTACCCTATGTGTTATTCTGATGTATAACTTATATTACTGTAAAGTTTCATCCAAATCCGTCCAGTAGTTCTTACGTGAAAGAGTAACAAACATACGTCCATACTTACAAACTTTCACGTTCATAATATTAGTACCTAGATAGGATAAAGGTACGTGTAGGAATAAGCAAAATTGCAAGTGCAAGTAGCGTTTGGAGACGGTATTACGGTTAGTAGGACGCACACGTGTGGGTGCCTTCTTGGCTTATGTAGGTATGCTTTATACTGCATAGTTATTTAAATACTTTAGCCCCCATACAACAAATGCCGTTTTTTTTCATACCAGTAGATTGATAAGGAACCCAGTGTGGGCGAGTCTGGCTTGCACTCGGCAGGAAATATATGTTACGTCTAATGCCCGAAGTGCGGCTACACCTAGTTTTAGCCGGTTAGAACATCAATAGGTTAGGTTAGGTTACTTCTTTGATACCACCCAGAAAAAGGAGCGGGCGTAGCGGGACTCCGTCGACTCATGATTGAAGCCAGTTTTTATAATAACGACTACTAACCGGCTAAAACTAGGTGTAGCCGCACTTTGGGTGTTAGCCGTAACATATATAAAAATATGTGCGGCTGTAGTGGCTTTCTCGAAACATTTAACTTATTATTTACTTACCAACAGATATGACGCTGGCTGTTGCATCTATTTCTACTTCGGGTTCAGGAGTTTGGAGATCAATGACCCCGTGACAGTTTACGAAGAAATTGAAGAAGCTGCCAGAGACGAAATTATCGCTTCCGGAGGTAATTTTCTTTATGTTGTCAATAATTAACCCTTCACATGCATGCAGAATTTTATGATATAATAAAAAAAACATTTTTTATTTATTGTTATAAACAAAACTGTTTTTAAGAAATGTTTTTTAAATTTTATTACTTTTTATATAACAGGGTCGATATCTCATCATCATGGTGTTGGAAAATTAAGAAAAAAATGGTACACACAAACAGTTAGTGAACCAGGAAGGGAGTTGCTTTTTGCGGCCAAGAAAGCTTTGGATCCTGACAATATATTTGCTTTAGGAAACATGGCATTTGGTGAAACTAAGGATGAAGAAAAATTGTTTAAGAGCAAATTGTGAATTATTATAACTTAGCTATTTAAAAATAATTTGTTATAGGTATTGCAATGGTAGATTAAAATTTTGTGAATTTTGTACCTAATTTTCATAGCAAAGATTAAGTATAAGTAAACATGTACCTGGGAAATGCCATCAAAAATAAAGGAAATAAGTTTTTATTTTTTGTAATGACTTGGTAGGTACGTAAAACACATTTTTTTTTAATCTAAACCTTGACGCCAATGTATGCACCATTTTATATCACCTGAGTTAATTTTACTATGAAATCTACGAGTTTATTGTTTATTGAGACTTTGAGCTATACTATCAATAATTCAACACATTCCTCTTGTACGTATTTTCAATAATACTTGACTTTCACACTTAATTTATTATGTTTTGTAGTAAAGAAATAAACCAATTTCTAAAACCCAAGCTTTGTTTCTATTGTATACTTAGCAGAATTCTAAAAACTGGAAACCGTAGCCAGTGTGATTCGTGTTATTGAATGACAACTTATAGGGTTAAAAAAAAAATCTCCAAAAAAAGTTAGGTATTAATTTCCGGTTTCATCTGTCAATTTTTGCAACGAACGCGTGCGTGACATCGTTATTCAAAATAAGTTACTTGGATTGAAAACCTGTAGTTGAACTTACCATACCACTGTTGTATTAATGTTTTCGATAAATAGTACTTATATTCGGGTAGATTGTAAATAATCACAAGTGCCGGTACGGAAACTGGAATAGTTGAGCTATTGGATTTCTTCAAACACCTTGCTGTGAACGGCGCTAGTGTGTCTTTCAAAATGATTGATTTATTTATGCCCTTTCGGTCTTTTCTAAAGTTTGAAAATGTTTGCACCGACAACAATGTATTCCGCATGCATTATAAAATGACTGCGATTATGCTTCTCGTGTTTACGCTGCTTGTTACTTCGAAGCAGTTTTTCGGGGACCCCATACATTGCATGAGCGACTCTGAAAAAGACGGTGATAAAGATGCGATTAACAGTTACTGCTGGATTTACGGTACCTACACGCTCAAAAGTCGATTGGCTGGTATGTTTTTGAAATCTATTTGAAATGTGAGTCCTGATTATATCTATACCCCTTTATTTCTGGAACAAATCTATTACAGGCATTGAAGGCAAGCATAATGCGTATGTGGGAATAGGGCCTCCAAGTAGTGATGGTGATGATGAGCAGTTAAGGCACACATACTATCAATGGGTCTGCTTTGTGTTGCTTGGACAGGCCATGATGTTTTATTTGCCAAGGTACCTGTGGAAGATCTGGGAAAATGGCAGATTGAAGGCACTTGTATCAGATTTAGGTAATTAATTATTAAAATTCTTCCTACACTCCAAGTTTTAGTATGTAGGTATTAATTCTTACAATTTATTGCCTCTCTTTATGTTATAAAGTTTTGCAAAATATCGCAATTTAAGTAATCTAAATTATAAATTACCTTTTTAGCAAGTCCAATAATCTCCAAAGATTGGACAGACTTCCGCAGGCATGAGCTGGTTTCTTACCTGAGCTACACTAATCATCAGACACACAACTTGTATGCATTGCGCTATGCAGTATGCGAAATCCTGAATCTCGTTAATGTTGTAAGTACTATTTTACATTTATGTTTTACATTTACATAACTATTTTTTATTGTGTGTGAGATCTTCAGTTTTGCCATTGGATTATGAGAAGGGGCTAGTACTCAATTTGTTTTTGTTTACTTCTAGTAAAAATAATTTAAAAATGAGGAAATTTGTGAATTAAAAGATACTCGGTTGCAGGTTGGCCAAATATTTCTCCTAGATTCATTCCTGAATGGTGCATTCCGCAACTATGGAGCTGCTGTTGCTACATTTACACATATACCTAAAGTTCCTGCAAACATGGTGGACTTTGAGAGTGTTAATCCTATGGACAAATACTTCCCAAAGTTAACCAAATGCTGGCTAAGAAACTTTGGACCTACTGGCACCATACAAGTCAAAGATCGCCTATGCGTGCTGCCCTTGAATATTGTTAATGAGAAGATTTTTGTAATTTTGTGGTTCTGGTTAATTTTCCTTGCTTTTGTGTCTCTTATTGCAGTCTTTTTCCGTATTATTGTATTTTCTTTACGTCCTTTACGCACAGCAATGATTATGGGCCAGTTGAGATATGTGAAACGTAGTACTGTCAATAAGATTGTTAAGCGCTACAGCTTTGGTGATTGGTTTGTGTTATATTTAATAGGTAAAAATATGAATCCCATTATTTACAAGGACTTGATTATTGAAATTTCTAAAGGAATACCTGAGAAAATTCCTATTACAGTTTAGTTATAGTATATTAAGATTTAAATTTTGTTATAAGTACTTATTGATTTAGTTATCTCAAGTGTTTAAGTTTGCACATCATTTATGTTTGTTAGATTGATTGCTTTAGTTTATTTGTTATTTCTTTGTGTATTTTTCAAAGATCTCAATCTCAATAATGGTTCATTCATCTATTTCATAGCTATTGTAATTATGAATAAATAGATACATTTTGTTCTCAGAGAAACGGAAGACTGATTAGTAAATGAGAATGATTATAATTATACATCTTTCTAGTTGAAAGAAGTTTTGATTGATATTCAATGTGATTTTGTTTCTTTAATAAAAGAATAAATATATTAATTTGGTATAATTTTGTGTAACATAGCAATAGGCAGGTAGTAAAAACAATGAAAAACATTCATATTACAAATCTTAATTTTAATTAATTTATCCTAAGTTCAAGTTACAGTTAATGTTATCCTGAGCATCCCCTACATCCACAATGAACACATTCAACTATTCTGCCTTCCTCTAACTTACTCTTGGGCACCCGACAAATACAGTTGGTTGCAAAATTAGTATCTCTGGTTTGTATGCATCTCAGGCAGCAAAGATTTTCGTATCCAGTTTTTTTCCACTTAGCTATGAGGTTAGCATCAGCAATTTTCTCATCGAGACAATATTGGTAAAGTTCTCTGCTAATAGCTTTCCGCCTGTAGAATAAATCGTAGATGTAACGAGACTTTTGATGATGAATCTTGAATATCGGCCACAGTGATTCTTGCTTACGTTTTCCTTCATGTGGCTCAGTTTCAGCTGGAAAATGGGAAAGAAGTGTAATAATGAAACTAGTTATTAAAAAAAATTAAAAGGAGGTTAACCTACCTTCTCGCATTTTCTGTTCCAGCTCTTCTAAGGTTGGTTCAATAAGTTCCCAACCTTCTGGAGGTCTCTTGCGACTACGGCGGACTTTAGGCATATTCTATATTTAAGAATATTACTATTTCTTCTCTAATTTACACGAAACAAAACAAACACCGCGTCTTGGCTTGGTTTGTAAAATGTCACGACAGACAGTGTCAACTGTCAATTTCTAATCATCTGACGTTGACAGTGACATGATAAATTGTATTTTTTGCTGGCAATAATAGTTTTATCATTGCAACAGTTATTTTTCTTAACAACGCTGAATTCTTGTGTTGGAATATGATAAGCAATTTATCTAGTAATGATATGCTTTAACTTATAAAATGGTAAACAGAACAATTAAGTAGTTCGATATGATTAATTTGACCGAGATCTCAGTCAGTCAGTCAGGACATTTTATTTTATTCATGGCTTGAAAATGTTTGTCATTTTATGAATCTAGGACTGAAGGAACGCACCTACCAAGAGTCGGTTAGGTACCTACTTATCGACGTCTAACTTTTCGTAGTTCTTTGAATTAAAATTATCTTGTGTTTACGATGACGAAAAGAGAGTAGGAAGCCTTCATTTCAAATTACTGCATGTTTGAGAGTAGCAAGCAACTAGTGTTCTTTAGGTAAGATATTATTAAATTTAACTTACCGAGGATACCAATTAATATCTCAAAGGTTTTTCAATTAGTCCATGGGCCCGTCATAAAAACGTAGATAGTACGAAAAACTCTTATTAACAAGTAAAATTGACTACTAAACATACACTTGCATAAAGCAGTACCTACAATTTACTATTGAAAGCTTGTAATAAATAAATCAATTGAAGACGAGACCACGACCTCGCGATTTGTAAATACTTTGTACCTACACTTTCATTTTGGTTATTTTGTTTTAGTTAATAACTGACTGACTATTAGGTAGGTAATTAAGGTAAAAGTTACAAAACCTGCATGAATTTAATCGTCTGATATAGGTACCTTAATTAATACGTTTAACACTGATCGCATTTTAGTTTTAATTATAAAAAATTTAAATAGTTCATAAATTTAAAAAAATCATACTACAACTATTTTTTGTCAATTTATAAGTGTTTGTAGTTGCAGTAACATTGATTTTGTTTACTCTCCTTACTAAATCATTTTAGATTTCAATTTCATAATGTAAACAAAAACTTATTAAAACGAACTTTTTTTATAATCACCTGTTTAATGTTGTAAAATTATGCTTTCCTTTTATGACCAACCTTTACAATCATATCGCCCAGATCAACTTTTACCCCCCATGTGTGTCTTTTATTGCCCCACGCACCTCACAGCACGATTGGCAAGTGTAACCTACATAATTTCGATTTTTCAATGACCGTCGCATTTTACCTGTGGATATGAATAACGGGCCTACCTAACTATACTAATACAAAAATCTAGTGATTACTGCTATCCTTATCGCTCGCTGTGTTAGCACGTCGGTTAGAAAGAGACGTTTACATTAGCGGCGTGCGTCGGTGGTAGCATTCGTGGAATGCGGTGCGTTAGCGCAACCTCTGCGCGAACAGAGCAACCAGTCTTTTCGTTCGCCCGCGACAGTTCAGTCTTTCTTGCTTACCAACACTGGATTATCATAATATGTGTGAAAATTGCCGTTATACGAGAGTGTATTTACCAAAAAGTGGATAATATAGTTGTGTTGGTGAAAAAGGATAGTGTTATGAAGTTGAGTGCAAGCTGACGGAGGCTTTCAAGGAACTTTGGGTGTAAACGCGTCTCAAGTAAGTGTTCCTACGTGTGGCGGGGTGACGTTGTCCGTGCCAATCTTCAACTAGACGTGTTGATGTGTGCCCATTATCCTTAGATTTTCCAATATCTTGATAAAACTGCACGATAGAACTTTCTTCTATGTTTGTATATGTGTTTATTTACTTGGAGTTTTCAGTTACGTAGTATACTAGACTTGTGTGAAGTTGTTTCTCAAATAGGTGTCACTTAACTTAACTTTAGGTAGGTACTTTAAAAGCATTTTGTGTTGTGTTCTAGTTAAGATAATCAGAACAGCTGTTTGTTGGTAATTTTTTTAAAAGAATCTTTTATATTACCTTCATTTTAATATTACCTACTTTAAAAAAAATATTATCTACCTGTCAAATGCTAAAATTATGTCGTAACAACTATAAATAATAACTTATTTAGCTGAATATCCAACCAACATTATCGTTAACTTAACGCTAACTTAACAACGTATGTAAATATTATAAATAACGATTAACACTTTCTCGCTACGATTGTTTAGTTGAATAACTTCGAAATTGAATTAACTTATTAATAAAAGTTAAAGAAGCAAAGCTAAATGATTTGCGTTCTCGTTTGACCTTACGATTGACCCCGGCCGATGAACCTAACTACGATGGCTGGAACTATAAAAGGAAACTTTTCTAAAATGTAAACATAATTTAAACATTTCAGTCGTGTTTAATTTAAGTTATAAATAAATAAAATAAATTTGTGTTGCGAATTAGCTTGAATGTTCCAACTCCACTGCTGGATGGAACCCCTAATATTTGTGATCAGCACTTGCTATGCTTTGCTTAGTTGTCAGTAGTTATATTGGAATTATATGGCAGGTTAAGAAAGGTCCACTGAAGAGTCTCTTATGAGTTATTATAAGTTATGCCCTGACACATTTGATCATTTTCATACGAGTAGATGACGAAACAAACTATTATTCCTTCTGTCCTGCCTTTTTCTACTAGTAATTTCACTGATTAACCTAACCAATCTGATTATGTGGGTACATAACTCTATCCTGTCTACTATAATTTTCACTGACGTAAAGACAACATCGAAAGTCTCAAGGTTGTTCAACGCTCCTGTATGTGAATGCGGCAGACGGCTTATGGCATCTGTTATCATTTGCGTTAGAAAAATAGCTAGCACTGGCTAGCTATCTAGCTAGTGGTAATCAGTGGTGGTATGGATCAGAGAGTAGAGAGGCAGTACCCTACAGAAACCACTTCAGACCTCTTGAAAGGTGGTTTCCCAAAACTTTGATACCAGATGAATATGTCATGCATATTTTATCACGAAATGAAGAAGAGCTGCTTTCAATTAAACCAGCTGCTTGTTTGTCACCTCCTCACATAATTGACACATTCCACTGTTGGAATAGTGTCCTACGAGAGCTTATTCCCAATTCTTACCTCGCTTGATTGGCGTGGCATTTTTTTTTTTTACGATATCTACGTTATGAAGGGGTCTTTTTGTTAACTGTACTATATTATTGTATTATTTAAGATGAATATTTATTTATTTTACTTACAGTTTATTGTAAACTTTATCATAATAATATTGTGGTTTGTAGTTTACCAAGAATACAGTTAATGAAGTAAAACTATATTAGTTTACAATTGATTTGTTTAACTATTTACGTAATAGAAGTAGTAAGTACAGATTAACAGCCTTATTCATAAACGAAAGGTAAGCATATGACTGAATATATTTCGTCTCTCGTTCTCTCTAGACAAAACTATGTTTACTCTTATAGGTTTTCAATACGTCTATGGATATAAATAATTGTTAAAAAGTTAAAATTATGTTTTGATTCACGAAATTAAGTCCCCCTATTCTAATATTTTATAACTTAATTAAAACCCAGTTTATAAAAAATATACGTATAATACCTAAACGGTGTTTAAATACAATGTCATCCAAGTTGCTTCAAAGATTATAATAATACTATAGTAATTTAATTATTTACCTTTGGGTTAATCAACTAACATATTCAAATTTGTTTGGACTTTATTATTAAAATCGTGTTACAAATCGATATACTAAAGCAAACATTTCCCAGAGAAAGGTTATTTTACATCCCAGTGGTAAACTAATCCAATTGTGAAATATGTTTCAAACTCGAAGTTTCAGCAACATAGCAAACCTAAAACAAAACAACCGCAAAACATGTCACCTCTCTTCCGTCAATCTGTCACTTCCCGCCGTCTGATCTGCGCGCGCGCCTGCGTGCATCACTCGGTAGAAAGCGCCGCGATAACGTGCGGTATCGCCCGATTTCTCTCCCGACGGATCGACGCAATTACTGCCGGAAGACATAACGCTGGCACGCATACAATAGGTTTCAATCGGATTAATCACTCATTTAGCGGATTCCAATGTGGATGGATGAAATAATACTGCGTGCGGCTGGGTTGGTAATAACAAGTGATATAGCGTGTAACAGAATAGCTTGTTATTTAGAGAACACAAATGTGTATAAATGTCTGAAGTCTTAAAAATGCGTTTTAAATTTTCAGCCTATATAATCTTTATGCAGTAACCATTTTACAAATAAACAACTAACTAAAATAATGTGTAAATGGATATAAAATAGCTCTGAAACATACAGACATCATAATTTTATGGTACCTTCACACAAATTGTGGGAACCCCAGTCGATAATTTAAAATCCACTTTGTAGACGTTCGTGTCTAATAAATAAACTATACCATGCAGTTCAAGAATGGTGTATAAACGAGAAATCATTCGAATCCTAACAAGATATCACTAAAATACAAGAAATTCAATACTGGCCATAACACAGCGTGAAGGTTTTAAAATAAATTTACGTCGATGTATATACGTAAATCATAGTCGAATATGCAGATCAAAGATCAAAGCTTCACCTGTGCCAGTTTCTATGAGAAGATGCGCCCGAGTCGTTTGTGACATTTCCTCACCCCTGCCCCCGCTCACCCGCGGTGCGCCCCCCATTCTCGACATTTAAAACTTAACAGGTTTCCACATTCGAGTTATGCTGTTTCGATATTATGAAACAGGTTGATGAGAAAACATTTAATTGTTATCAAGGTAAAAGAGATAGACTCGTCATGATTAATTTGGCTAGGTGTGTTTAATTTGTTTTTATCATCTTCTGAGATAGTTAAGTTCGTCAAAACCTCAATGATATTTATCATCAATCAACACCGAATTTACTTCCTATAAAAGATAATCTCTAATTATAATATGTACTCAAGTTACCTAAAATATGTTGTAACACTTTAAGTATGTATTTAGATTGTTGCAACAGCATTCTCAACATTACTCACAGGTCATAGAGTTGACTTTACAATATTAATAGATATAGAAGGATAGACTGGATATGAAGTCAAGTGAAAATTTATTGGAAAATTACTCACAGCTCAAGTTACAGGCAAATTATCCGCCTATATTTGTAGAAAAATAAATCTTTGGTCTTTTTAAAAAAAAGTTCAATTTAATATGGCATTTTGCATCGTCAATAACTAAAGAAGAATGGAAAATGCTGTATTTGGTATTGCAGTCAGGATCATGATTTATATGCAAGAATTCGCATCACAATGTGAGTTACTGTAAATACGATTTGAAAGTGTAAAAGGATTTAAGCGTCTATCTATCATTTTAGAAAATAGTTTTTTTTAAAGTGGTTAAAAAGGTGGTTTGAGTAATATTTGGTTTCAAGTGGCTCTGGCAGCGCGTTGATGTCTTTTAGTCCTAAAATATAGGCGTCAAAAATATGTTTTACATTCAAGAAATAGGTTAAGATAGAAAGAAAATATGAGAAATATCAATGATATGTTTTTAAATTACGTTGGTAGGTTGTAGTAGGCATGTCGGTTGAAGGTGGTATACCCTTTACACGTTTAATTTAAACAAATATATTGTATATTGGAAACAAAATAAAATCTCATATCGCCAGATTTCAATACCCAAGATATTAATACCATAAGCATTACTATATACAAAAATGTTCAATTTTCGTCAGTACTAAAAGAGAGTGGAGAAAATTAATTAGAATTTTAAATTATGAAAACTTAGACACAGTTAGCTTAATGTTTTATTTATGAGTTTTGCCTGGAGTACGGTTAGAAAATTTATAAATGGTAATTTTTTGTGTCCTAAATCTTTGCAGTGTATCAGTTTAGTGGCTTTTCCTACTGGTTTTAGGCTAAACGATTTTTAGGCTTGCATTTAATAATAAATCGCCTAGGATTCGGCGTTATATAGATGTAGATAAAACATTTCCTCTTTATAATAATTGGTGTACATAGCCTGAAAACTTTGCCCTTTAAAATCAACTTTTGTATAAAAAAGTAATATTAAGCGAATAGTCAATATACTTTATACCAATTATACGATTGTAAAGCAAATGCATCGTAAGTACCATACATTTTTAGTTAGTTTTAGTTTTTTTAACTAAACAAGTACATTAACTTTAATTTAAATTCTCCATTATAAGTTATAACATCTACGATTATCATTAAAAATAATTACTAGCTTTTAATTAGTTGAGCGTTCGATTAAGTTAGGTTAATTAAATATTTAACGAGAAGTGATTGCTAAACATGTGACTAATGTAGTGAAGGTATGCGCGGGTAGTCCGTGTAGGCATGTCCTATAGGACAGTGGTCCTCAAAGTTTTTACCGTTGTCATTAGTTGGCTATCTTAAAATTTTATTCATATTAAGTAAGCAAGAGTAAGAGAAATACTTACCAACGCATATGAAAACTAATGTATTTCATCTGAGTAATATTCATATTGAAAATTGGTGGTATACCTCCAAAAATTTTTGGTTTCCTAGGTATACCTTGGTCACAAAAAGTTTGGGAAGCACTGTCCCAAGAGGGAACTGTGTCAGGTCTTGTGAGATGGTATTTCTGTTTCGTAAACTTTACATATGAATATTCAAGTTTTGCGTGTCTTTACTTATAGGTTACTTTTAATCGGTTCCGCTGTAAACCTATGTCGTAATGTTAACATTTTAACCAAAGTTTTAATATTGGAAAGGTGAAATGATGTAACTAAACGTTTTTCAACGTACAAATGAAATGTGTGGGTATGTTAGTCAATAGATCAATACGTATATTTCTATTGATATGATACACAAATAACACAAACAGCAGTATACATATATACTAGACTGCTTGGCAGTAGGTCACTCTTAGGGTGTAATCACTACATAGTATAAAACAAAGTTGATTTCTCTGTCCCTATGTATGCTTAAATCTATAAAACTAGGCAACGGATTTTGATGGGATTTTTTTGAATAGATAGAGTGATTCAAGAGGAAGGTTTACATGTATAATTACATAGTATAGGGAGGGAAAGACGTTTTACTCCATATTTAACGCGTGCGAAGCCGCGCGGGTAAAAACTAGTCTTTTTATAATTGACTCAAATCTGGGAGAAGCTTAGTTCTTCCCACATGAGAGTTTGGGGTACCTCTAGTACCTATAAATTCTGTTTATTGGTATGATTCTTATGTTTGTTTTTGCTATAATTATAGTTAATTGTTTTAACATGTACCTATTATCACAGGAAACACGTAATGTCTCCGGATAGCCAATGATGCAAGGCCGGATTTTCAATTCCACAAAAATCTTTAACACCGCGACCTACTCTAAAACTAGTATTAATAACTTGAAAATAGCATGATCAAGGTTACCTTCTATTTTGAATGATTTGTCAACTCTTGCTCAATATATGGAACCGGTGTGTCGGTCGGTTCCTTGCCAAATGTATTAGTATGTAGGTCGAGTTCGTTCGGCTACTTTCGGCTACTTTCGTTGACTTTCGTGTAATTGCCATGAATATTCATAAAGGATTATGAGCGTTGTGTCTGAAGGTACAAGTGTTATATTTCTACTTTAAACGATTAAAATTTACTTTAGTTTAGTATTTAAAAATATTAATTAGTTACCGATTCATTTATAAACACGTTTTATGAATAAATGTTATGTTATTTTTTTTGTGGCAACTTTTTACTTGAATACACAAAACATATTTAAATTAAAAAGGTTAAAATTTATTTAATCCCCACATAGACTTAAAATAAAAATAAAATTTATTTCTTTGGCCTGATAAAAACATAACAATTTTTTAGTAACAAAAAATTGAAATTCTCAAATAGACTCTTCTACTCAAATAAATATAACATGTTACCCTAATTCGCGTTTACACTTGACCTAGCACCGCGTTCACACGGTAGTCGCGGGCGCGGTGGCTCGGAACCCTAATGTTCACATCGTCACGCTCGCACCGCTCCAGTGGACTACACGCCTAACCGAGCAACCCAAGACCTAGGAATTATACAGGGCTTAAAGATCAATAAGGAAATACGAATAACATCTTGGATAAAAGGTTTAGACAAATTAGAAAAATGGAATAACCTTCAAATAACTTGATAAAAACAGACTCTCATTTATGTCATCCTTTTATGCGACCTCCGTAGTAGAACGGCATGCATGCGGAAGGTTCGAGCTTCGGGTCTAATATATTTTCAAAATAAGCTTTTACTTATCGGGTGTAACGAGGATTTCCTCCAGACCATTTTACGGTGCCTAGATTTTGACCGGTGACCATTTTATGGCCACACAGTTATATTAGGGTGCTATCTTCGACATTTAATATTTATATTAAACATGCCTGGTTTACCAAAAACTAAAAAGAAACTGCTGATTTCTCTCCTTAGTGCATAGTGTGGTACCTAACAAAAAGGCTACTTTATGGTAACATAGGTGGTGTGGCAGTCTAAAGATTTATTCATTAAATCTGGCTCACATCACCAACATTACCCCTAGTATCATAGACTCAGTCAGGATGCTAATAGCCTGGTCTACAACTCGTAGCCACTAGCTACCAGGTATCGACCACACATTGTCATTACGCGTCCGTTATGTCTAGAATGATGTCAACTGGTCGACAAGTTGACAGTTAGGCGGCGCGCGCGCATCGTGGCGACGGACTGGGAATGATTTTGATGTAAGATTGATTAGTTTTCAGAATTGTAGAATATAAAATTGAAGATGCGAAACCGTAGAAGAATAAGTTGGTGATGAATAAGTATTTATTCTGCAAGTGATTACTAACTTACTGTCTGTTTGCTTAACAAACTTACTTTTAATCAGTTTTTTACTTACTTTTAACAGTTATTTCATCACGTTACAGCATGCGAATTGACATACAATAGTAATTTAGGGTGATATTTTTCACCATTTTCCCGACTAAGTCCTCAAATCATCAGAAGTATGTTATTCACCTATGATGATTATTAAAGTGAATTTTCATGAATATGAATCTGTATACCTCTATAATTAAGTGGTATTAATTAGGTCAGTTTTTAATAAACCAAAAACACTTAATCAAATCGAGAGCTTATCAAATGTATCGCTTTCTATTCGTTTTAATTTAAAATCAAACATATCGAGTTAAAGATAAATCGTCGACAGATCCGGATAATTATCGTGAAAGGTAACTGACAATCTCGATTTCGTTGTAAAAATTTGTAAGTTGAACGATCGACGGTGGGCCGGTAACTATAAGAGATTATTTATTATCGTATAAATGGCAAGTAAAAGTGCGTTATAGTAAGAGAAGATACGAAAGTGGCCACACCTGCCGCCTCTGGTGCTCAAAATTGCTACCATGCAAAAACTCGCTTCGATACACTAATTTTGAACATTGCTATCTACGTGTTGGTAAAAAGATGCGAGTCTCTGTGGGGCCTTGTTTTTTTTACTTTTTCTATTCAACACAAACTTCTCTTTTATTCAAACATTAATGTCTTTCGTTAAAGTCACTACCTCTACATCCACGGTTAGACTGTTGGTCCTCTGGGTGGGTATTTCTTGGAAGACCAAAAATGACAAAAGTAGGTACCATAACGATGAGGTGAAATTGAAACAGATAACTTGATTAACTAAGTCTTATTAGATATCATTGCTAAAAACAAAGCTTTTTGATTTCTATGTAGGATGTAAATAAATGTACATGTAATTGCCTTATTACATATACCTAATGCTATTAAAAAATAAAAACCTATTCCGTAACCATCAAATTAAGCGTGTTAATACGCATGCGAATAATCTTTTCACCACCTTAATGACTCTGAGTAGGTACATGCATAGTTCTTAAAAGGCAGTTGAATTGAAAGTTCAAATTGTCGTTGTATAATATGTAAAGGTATGAAGCAATCTTTCTACTAGGGAGGGACGACTTTCTTTCGCCAACTCGGCAGGTACAACATCAACACTCGCCTTCTAATTGATCACCCATCTAAAAGTAAGGTACTACTCTCGTTGTCTACCCTTCATACTACTCCCGGTAATCTGTCGACCGTAATTGCTACTCCCGGAAATATTGAAACAAACATCAAGCTCCCAACAAAGATATAGTTGTTAATAATAGTTCATAAAACAAGTTACGAGTTGTAAAATTCTTTATGAAGAAACCAGCTTGCAGTTCGTCCGGTAGTAAATTCCTGAGTGATTGCGGATACGATGTGTCTACTTTCTGTAAGGAACGTGTGAATTACGCCAACCTTTCTCTCAGCAAATATCACAATTAGGATATTACGTCAAACAACTCACACACAGACAAAGCTTCTATTTATGTATCTATGATTTGTTCTAAATAATGTGAAGCGCTTAAGCAAATGTCCGGAAAAAGCTGCTTTCTACTAAAGTTTAGTAAAACATCCCATTACTTACGTGCTTAGAAAAGTAAAGTGAAGATTGTCTCGTCTTGAAGATATATGGTGATGTAAGTATTTACCTACTGGGTGCGAATGTAAACACAACACATTCTGCAGAGTGTCACCACTTTCTTGTACGAACTCGTCTCGAACAATAGCTTGGAGCCAAGTTTTTACTTACACTTTATGTAACTAGCAGTTTGAATCAATTTTGCTTCCTGAATCAACGTATATCAATACAACTTTGCATAATGATCTGCTGTTGGCAAAAAACTTGTAAAGGAATTTTAATAGACGCTACATTATGATTTAATGACAAAATTATGAGAATACCTCACTAAATACCACTGTTATTAACTAATACGTATATTTGAGTTTTGAACTTTGATAATTGACACCGGATGATTCTATCTACACCTTTTAATCGAATATTGATGTGAAAAATGTGACCTCTGGCATTTATTATAACAAGATTGCATGTTTCGAGTTCTCATACTTGACGCTGACCCTGCCAAGTTTTTTGTCTAGTGTTCGAAAATGCTTGTTTTTATGACCTATCATTGTTGAGTCATAGATCACGTAACAAACTAGTTTTCGTGATTTATTTATAAAATAACATACACATGGTTATTGCACGAACATATTGCGTCTATTGACTTTTTTCATACTAAATCTGTATTTACTCAAAGAAAAGTTAACAAAGCGGAATCAAAGTACAGCCTTGGGGAACTCCCATCGAAACTTGTGCTCCAACCGGAATTTGTTTGCTGTTCATATTTTATTATAAACGCTTCTAATTTTGTATCTTGGAACTCTCATTGGTATTCATTTTTTTATAAATTGGTATCGTTAGATCAATGAAACATTGTGAAACATACAATAAAACGTCTCTGTTATTACTTTTTTTAACAAAAACTCATTAGCCATAAATACTACGCAATGCGTTCAAGTAAAACAGATGGTACAACAAAAATGCAATTAAAGTAACTGCGTTTTTCCAATCTCGTGTAATTATCACATACTTGAGATGCCAGTTTTAATACACAAAAACTTTGAAGTGACATGGTGTTTGAGCATGATGGCTGAGAAATCGAACCAAACTATTAAAATGTACACTATTTATTGCGTTCTTTATAGCAAAACTGTTCAGTTGTGCTGAATCACTAATATGCAACAGTCTAGCGAGTAGATTCGCAGCTATCTTCACTTGACCTTCGCGTCCTCAGCTACACCACTCATCACTCTAAATCATGTGTCAATTATAAATATTTGAAAAAGAGTCTTATCGCCTAACGCAGAAAGTTTATTATTGATCTATAATGATATGATTATACAAATGATATTTGACTTTTAATGTGGTATTGTTAGCCTCCGGAGCATAGAATAATCGTCTTCCAGCCCACTGCTATTGTTTCGCGTCACACACATTTGTTGGCAAACCTACGCGGACGGAGATTAAGTAAATTATACAATTAATGAACAAGTGTGTATTAACTCTGCCTTTCACAAGTTTTAATTGAGTTACGGAGCCATCTGTATAACAATTTTTAACGCTTATTTCATAATCCTAAGATTATGTAATACATGTGTTTTAGTTATAAAAAATAATCTTTAAGCTTAGTTTTGATTGAAACCTGAAAACATTTGCCCAACACGATTATTAGTGTTGTTGTAGGTTTGTAGGGAACTGTGTTTAATTATAGTGTATTCGTCGTTAAGTGTTTGGTCATGTGTAACCATAATATTTCAAACCAGGGCGTCTGTGTTAGGTGTTGGTTCCATTTCACGATTATCTTGTATCGATCGATCGCCGCAAGAGGCCGCATCGATTAAATTATTGTTTGTCACGGAATCGATCTCAGCTGGAGCATGTCTTTGTGCTTCGTGAATAAGGCCCACTGTAGCGTTGTAGCCGCGAGAAATCTTTGGGCGAAAATACAAACAATTTCCCATTGAGTCAATAATATTGGTTTCCGGGCACCTTTACGTAACTTTGAACTTTGCTCTTTTACATATTTAAAGCTATTATTAGCAACACTATTACTTATTATTCAACTTTTTTATGACTATTATTTTGTTCTCTGAATATTTTAATTAAACAAAATTCGTAAGTTATACTTCCGTAAAAATATTCACAACAACAATAAAATGTGAAATACAGTTTTTGTTGAACATATTTCATAAGAACTGTGTTAGCTATTTGAGTTATTTGATCATAAAAAGAATGAAATCGCATGTAGAGATACCTACTTACATAGAGCGCGGTGCAGAATGTTTGTTGGCAGAAAAATGAAGATTATCCACTTACACGAGAGACAATATACTTTCTTTGTTGCTTTCCTTTTCTACGGAAATTTGCATATTTTCATACTTCTTACATTTGCATATTAGGTCGACCTATCCATCTGTTATGTATTCCATTAAATTCACGTATCTTTTTATTTTTAACAGATTTAATTATTCGTTTGTGTTTTTTATTGTTTTCATTTCAATACAAATGGCTGTGGATCACGACTCGTATGTCTGCTTAGCATTTGTCTTCACGAAGCGGTAATGTAATGCCACGCATCCATGGCAGACAATTAAAACATTGATTACCTCACTTATACGGTTCAGGTAAGGTTTGCGGCCAGCAGTGCGGAACGCCGTCTCAGCCTGTCGCGAAACATTGTATTGTCTATTGATACACAAGAGTAAATTGTTATTCAAATTGATATTGATTTTGTTGCGTTGGCAAACAGTGATTGCGACATTCGGGAATTGAAATTCTGTTATTTTTATGTTGCCTGTTGCAATATCTGCGTTCCACAGTATTTTGGCCTGGTATGCACTGGCATTCCGCTGAATGGAATACCATTTCTATAAACCTGAAGATACCCAAAGTTGGGCTTGGTTACAATCTCCCTATGAATCTATAATGACGTGGAGAAGGTACTCATTAGAAACTAGTAAAATGTGTTGTAAACCGACGTACAAAGCTCGTCGAGCCGGATTTGTAATTAAAGGTTAACCGACTCCTTGCCACCATCATTTTTCGAGCCTTTCCTCCGTGGCCCCATACAAAATTCAATGACGCGCTAGTCGCGTCACGGGCCCTCCTAAATGATGACGCACCTAACGCGTCGTGGGCCACTGGTGATGTTATTACGCTATTTTAGGCAATTTCAACTAAAATAATACAAAGTGAGACCTGTTATTGTTTGTTTTGTTTCATTTATTAGTTTAGTGTATTTAAAAGTGTCGATCTACATGTTTTATACGAGATGGAAGGTATGTTATAGATTTCGACCATTGGTTGTCAACCTGTGGGAAGTATTTTATCGCAAATCAACAATCTTCCGTTTTTACATCTAAACTATTCATTGGTGACCAAAACATAGTGATTATTTTTATAGATTTGCTAAGTTCGAATCCTGGCTTTAATAATAACACTTTTCAATAATTAGTAGGATAAACAGGTACCCTATGGTTGACAACCACTGGCAAATTTAATTTCCAAAAAAAATAGTGGCCCTTGATATTGGTGTTCCTAATGAGTTAATTTTTATATAAAATGAGATATTTTATTGATTAAATCAAATAAAAATTTGAATTGTAACTATTTTCTAATGACGCATCTCTCGCGTCATGGGCCTCCCTGAAGGTTTCTTCATGACGCGCTAGGCGCGTCACGGGACAGGAGTCGGTTAATAGAATTCGTTTTAAAATTAAAAAATGAAATTTGACCCAATGAAGTACCTAAGTCATGGCAGTTTGAGTACTAATAGAAGTCCATTTCGTCAAACCTCGTAAAAGTATTGTACAAGATCACGACTTCGTCTACATCAAACGTGACTTTGGGTAAACTATTTAGCTGGTCATAAAGCCTACTTAGTATCGTTAATTCTTGCGCGTGATCATAGTGAGTGTATGTATAATCTGTACTATCGGTGTACAATAGTTTTCTTCGCCTGCGCCAGTGACCTAGTTGCCGGGTTCTGCCCTCGATCCCACAAGCAGCGCTTACGCAACTTTTATAAGAAACAATTTAATTCAAAAATAAAATCGCGTTTAATTACTCTTGAGACTCACGGTCTTAGTGATTTGATTTGAATTTGCAAATAGTTTATTATAATGCATGCGATTTTCCTAATTTCTACTTCCTGTTAAACGGTTGTTGGTATTTAGCCTTTGAATTTTATTAACAGTTGCAACAGTGTTGTTATTCTAAAATTAATTTATGTAAAATTCGTTGAATTTATGTTTTTTTTCTAAGCTATGTTTTCCTGTAACGAAACTGTTAATATTTCTGTCACTATACCTACTTAAAATTTGTTTAAAAATAAACCAATTTATTTTCTTTTTTAAATTACGTCTAGTATCAATGACAGCTAAAGTCATGTAGTGACAGCAGACAAACTTCATAGCGCATGCGTGGTCGATTCCTGCACGTATCTACGTGCGCAGTGTCACCGCATCAACGTTTATATCACACTTACACGCAATGTATTTACGCAAAACAACGGCACGGAAATATGCATTTACCTAGGTAATGGTAATGCAACATCTGCAATGATATTTAATGGCAATGACTAATGCGATGCAATTAATTGTACAAACCTTGACATTATCTGTTACATAAACACAATGCTGATTATTTTAATAAAGTTCTTTTTAAATTAATAGGTTGTCTTATAAGATGCTAGAATTCTTCTTTTTTTCATTTGTTTAGTATTATTTAATAGATAGGATTTATTTGGTGGAAGTTAGATATAATTATCAAATGGAACCCGTATGGAAAAAAGCCTTAAAGCCAATCGAGCGGAAACTCTCAATCATATACCTACTTTACCGCTATGTTATAGATAGCTTTTGTTCGTGTTCAACGTAGCAGAAAAATGATTTAAAAATAATATATGAATATATTATGATGCGCCTTCCAGACCACCTAGTGGCTAGGAACTCATATAAAAGGTTCCGTTTTTTATGCCCTCTGAGGCGTCCCTCCTAATTTGGTAGTTTTAAAGTTACGTAACATATTTATCACCCAGTTACAGCGTCAAAAAACATCGTGAAACTAACATTTAACAACCATCATGTTAATTCGATAGGGAAATATTTTTTTGTTTCAATCCCTCCCGCTATTTGAGATAAAGGCCTCTGTTCAACTAATGTGCCGTATATAGGCAGTTATAATAATTTAAGTTGGTTACTTATAGTTTTGTACAGTACAGCTTTTGAACTCTGTATGGCTCTTGTGCACCCCAAAATTTATAGCAATTAGCCATATTTATCTTCAAATTAATAAATTAATGTCATTGATGAAAAATATTAATTAATAGCTATAAAACCTATTTTAATTTGCGCTTTTTGCATCGAAAAACAACATGCATGCAAAATAAATCGTCTAAACAAAAAATACGGAAACAGAAACATAAATGCCAAAATATTATTAATTTAAGATTTACGAGAATTAATTTGATTGCTAATTCACGTCTAGACAATTTACCTACTAGGTAGTACTTATTTATTAAAATAAATAGTGACTAGAAAGCCTCTTCCATGAGGTCAGCCGCTTATCCAGCATACACAATGCACCTGTATAACCCGGCCATATCAAATCGCACTCGCCACGAAAGTTTATTCTAGAAACGAAAGTGTTTTTAATTTTGTTGGGTTTCCATAATTTGTATTCATCGTGAACGCCTGCAGTCTACATCTTCGGCAGCCGGAAGTGCCACTTTATTGTTTACCGGAATCAATGAACCTTATTTAGGACAACCTGTGGCCAAGGCGACCAATTCAGAATGTTAATCGATTGAAAAAATCTAGGTTATGAGTGTCAATGTCACAAAAAGATAAGTTTAGAACGGAAGGGAGTCGAGATGTCTCTTTTTTATTAATTTGTTGATTAATAGCTGTTTTTATTGTCAGCGAAAGATGAGCCAAATAGCGAATGTGGCAAAATGTAGTAGTAAAGACAGCGACGCGTGAAATTACGCACTTGCTTACTAATTTTCCTAAAGTTTATGTTGAAATGTGATAAAATAATGAGACAATACCTATTTTCCTTTTCTACCTTCGTAACAATTATTGCAAATCTTAGATTTGCAAATTCACGTGACATATCGCGTATTTAAAACTAGTCTTATATAATTGAATTTATCAAATTGAGTTTTGTAATTTAAAAATGTGATAAGATGCTTTCTGTGTTAGTAATTTTATATAACATTGCGAATTAAAACGATAATAAATCGATATATAAATTAATTGAATTAGTTTATGAAGTCATATTATTTTTCCCGATCACCAATGGCGGTGGTTAGAGGTGCAGTAGTGCTGCTTTTAGCGGTTTTAGCACAGGTATGTATAATCCAGCAATCTTTGTATTTATTGAATTCGTTTTAAAATTTTCCATAGTGTAGGAGTTAAATAATCTTAATTTTGTTTGCAGCAGTCAGTGCTAGGTCAGTACTACTACGACTATGCGTTGTCGCCGTACGCGTCGCTGTACGGAGCGGGCGCGCCCCCCTGCGGGTGTCCCTGCGGCTGTCCGTGCGCGCCCATCCCGCTGTCCGCGCCCCCGAGCGCCCCCATCATGCTCACTCTTCCCCCGCCGCCTCCAATGTGCGTCACGCCCCCGGCGCTGCCGCCCATGATGATCGACCTGCCGCGGCCGCCCCCGATCTCCGTGCAACCGCCGCTGCCCCCGCCGATGACCTTCATGCCGCCGGCGCTGCCCCCGATCACACTGCAGCCGCCGGCACTGCCGCCGATGTGCGTGCAGCCGCCTCCCCCGGCGCCTATCTGCGTGCAGCCGCCGCCGCCGCCTCCGGTGACCGTGCAGCCTCCATGCCCTCCGCCAATGATGGTGGACATCCCGTTGCCGCCACCGATATGGATCGAGCTGCCGCCAATTATGGTCCAGCCACCGCCGCTGCCGCAGTTGATGGTGCAGCCGCCGCCGCCGCCGCCTATGACGGTGCAGAGTCCTCCGCCGCCTCCGCTCACAGTGCAGCCGCCGCCATCCCCTCCTCTAACGATCCAGCCGCCGTGTCCGCCGCCGATGACGGTGCAGCTGCCGCCGCCGTGTCCGCTGACGGTGCAGCCTCCGCCACTGCCGCCGATGTGCATAGACCTGCCGGACCCCGCGCCCGTGTGCGTGCAGCCGCCGCCGCCGCCCCCGATGCAGGTGCAGCCGCCCCCGATGCCGCCGCTGTGCCTGCAGCCACCCCCACCGCCTCCAGTGTGCCTGCAGCAATCGCCGGCTTCATGCCCCTGCTCACTGCCTCCGTGCCCCTGCTCGTTGCCTCCGTGCCCCTGCTCGCTACCCCCGTGTTCCTGTGGGCTGCCCCCGTGCCCCTGCTCATTGCCCCCGTGTTCCTGTGGGCTGCCCCCGTGCCCCTGTGGGCTGCCCCCGTGCCCCTGCGGTCTTCCCCCGCCTCTTTGCAACTGTTTCGGCGCCCCGTCCTGTGGTTTATATTTATAATGTAATCTGAAGTTTCCATAGAATTGTTAAATATTAACTCGTTGCACTAGTTTTAAGTACCAATAAACTGTACAATAATTATTTATATTGGCGTGTTTTTTTCATCGTTCCTATTCTAATAGTAGCTTAACTTACAATAATTAGTTTTAACTGTTTTTATAAGTAGGTACTCAAGTACAAATTTAAACTGTGGTTTCTCTATTTAAATGGGGAAAAATACTACTTACACAACTTAAAAACTTTCTACAGAGTTTGTAAGTTATTTCTTATCTAATGACACCACAATTGGTGTTATCTAACTATACAAATAAAGTTCAGTTACCTTACATTAATAACAATGCGTTGAACCTCACACAAGCCGTCAAACACACGTACTGCAGGTACATCAAGATAATTATAAAGTTATTTGTAATTTGTCACGAATATGTTATTGTTTAGGTGCCTCATTATATATTATTCTAAAATTTGTTATAACTAGCAGTAGGTCTCTATACTAAAAATGCTGTATAGAGTTTGCAAAAAAGGAATCTGCGCTGTTTTGCGCTTATCAACACAATTTCGATTCATTTTTATTTATATAAATAGATAGATTGGCTACCTCAAAATACAGTTTTAGCAAGATCAACAGTTTTCTTTGACCAAGTAATTTGACGACTGCGAAAAATCAAAGATTACCTAACCAATTGATTTTTTCAACTCAAAACTGTATACTAGTTTGACCATTTTTAATCAATCTTCCAAACGCTGGGAGTAATTGAGCTGCTTTTTGAATAAGATTTCCAATTTTACTTTGTATAAATTACATTTATTAACTGTTTGGTCAATATTATTTATGAACAGTGTGAACAAGAGGGGGCTAAGAATTGATCCTTGCTGAACTCCACTAGAGACAGAAGCAGATTATGGTCCATCTTATCGAACGCTTTACTATAGTCGATATAGACCACATCTACTTGGACTGGACTCCACTCTCCATTGCACTTGTCAGAAAAACATCGAACAAAACTAAATTTGAGACGATCGACCGATTATATAACATGTGTTCTGTTCCTGCAGGATGGCGGGGTGGGGCGGAGCGGCGGAGTGGGCGGAGGGCGCGGCGGTGTGGTTCCAGCCCGCCGGCGCCGCCGCGCCGCTGCCGGGCACGCTGGTCGAGGTGCACCGCGCCGCCAGGGTGCTCCTCGTCAGCGCGCACCTCAACTCACAGGTACTGCCCTTCTACCGCGTAACTAGCGTCGATTTGAACTCGACGTCGACAACTGTTTTCATAGGCTAAATTGTTGACAATGGCGGGTCTCTAGCCAATGAAAACAGTTGTCGACGTCGAGTTCAAACCGACGCTAGTTACGCGGTAGCCCCCCAGGTCACATTTTCTTATAGAGTTACATGTGTTAGTGAAGCTGTAGTGTTAGTGAGGATTACTTCATTGAATGTATACTAGTGACACGTAGCGGGTTTTTTTCTAAAAGAACTTACAAGATATTGAAAAGAAGAGAAGAGAAAGAGTTTGCGGGTATACATACAATAAACGCGGATGGTCACAATGCTTTATGCTAAGTATAAGAAGTAGATTGCATGATTATCTCTTAGAAGCTTCCATTGCCAACAAAAATAACATGTATTAAACTGGTAGTTTGTGGGTAGTTTACAACCAATGCGCGGTTTGTCAATGATAAGTCAAATGATCGAATGAATGACAACAAACGTACTTAGAAATGCCTGATAGTGTCGCTATATTTTCTATATAAGAATTCATCACACATAAGAAAGAAAGTTATTTTCGTAAGAAAGTTGTAAAACAAGACAGTTCAAATAGTCAACACGGATTTGCGATGACAGATCATCACACTATTTGACTAAATATTTTGATTAAGCGCGAAGTATTTAAGCTACCACGCCTTAAGGGGGGTTAGGCGGTCAGCGAAAATTCAGATTTCGCTTCGATTCTACGCCTTAGGCGGGGGGGTCGGGGAACGCGGTTCCTATAGAATCAACGGCCTCAAAACACATTTATCATCAAAAAGTTAATAAAATGTTCAATTTCTCAGAAATCTAAAACAGTCACGACATAGAAAAGGTAAAAATCTATCAGTTTGCGATTTTATAAGACTTATTATTGTAAAACACCGTCTTAATGTGCATTTATATGAAATTTTAGAGGTGACTTCAGGATTTTTTTCTATCGAGCAAAATTATTCCAATCGTGTTTTTAAAACAGTCCTCCCATCACATTTACGTTCTTTATTATATATTTGAAATATCAGTGTGAAATATCATATATTTTTTAAGTAACAGCTAATAGAAAACGGCTAATTCTGCCGTTTTCAGTTACTAAGGGCCCTTAAGGTACCACGTTTGATACCACTACAGTTGTTTACAAACACACGACCTAAATACCACATTCAGAAGAATACCTCATCACACCATCGTTTACACATTCCTTCACTATTCACTTGTTGAGAAGAATACAATTCGATGTCGTTAATTGGCAATTCTAGTCTAGACGGATTGAGAAATCGAACGAATTGTATGAAGTTACATCAGTTTATCAATCTACTTATTAGAATTTAAATAATCATTCATTTGGCAACTGAAATTCCAAAATAGATAATTGTGTTCACTACATACATATAATGACACAATAATTTGAAATATACTTGCAATAGTGGTTATAATCCTGTGTACTTACTGACCTTTCCTGTACCTTGTAAATAGGAAAGGGGTTTGAATTGAGGACAAGCAAAACTAGTCTTTGCTGATCTCTAACCTCCAATGTTTACTATTGATTGTTGTTAGTAACTATAGGTGTGTAATGAACGTGACAGACGCCTCAAGGTCATATCTGTGACCCTTCAGAACTAGTTCCACTTGACTATCTAATAAATAAATAAAAAAAAAATCTAAGTGCACTGAAGTTACTTTCGTGCTTGGTTTTATGAGCAAAAAAACCATTTGGTGTGTATTTATTTAGCAATTCAGGTTTTGAAAGAGCAGGTAAATAAAAGTGAAAACAATAATGGACAGTCAAACGATTATAGTCAAGGAAATGTGTCCAGAACCTCAAGGCTGAAGGAAGTACTGCGTTTGACTAGTCTCTTTGTAAATCTCAAACTAGAATTACTAGATAGGAAACTACAAACGGATTCTTGAAATTCCTATCTATATTACAGTTTACAATGGAATTTATAGATTTTGCGCAGATTCCTTATCATTAATTAAATCGGATCCTGTTACTTGGTTAGGCATTCGAACCGAGCTAATTTATATCATAAACGGCCTTTCTCAGCTATCATGGCTACTTTCTATACTTATACCATTACAAAGTTGTGAACTCACATTTTGTAGCATTATGATATTACGGCTCCATTATATGCGTACAGCCTACAACTCACGTGGTCATGTGGACAGGTGTGTGTTCATAGAAATAGCATGTCACTCATGTTGGCGGGTGTGCCTCAATCCCGCTTGTCAGACCGGACTCCGTTATCCTAGGTTAGTCTATAACAGTTGTCAGCAATCGACTTACATACTCCAACCACCGCGGTGCTCTTTCACTAGAAAACAGTGTGAAAATAAATTGTGTAACCGAATACAGTGTGAATTGAAACACAATAAACATATTTGGAGTTGTTACGTCTTTGAATAATTAGCGCGGAGAACAGTGATGAATAGGCGCAAGTGAAATAGTGGGTGCTAACTGATGCGTGTCAGGTTCGCGCCGACGCCGCGGAGTTCCCCCGAAAGTTGTCATTGTATTGACTCCCGCGCAGGTCGCTCCTCCTGTAACTCCACATGTCGACAATCTCGAAGGCAGTTAAGACACAGTGCACCAGCCGCATTACAGAGTACCAATAATGTAAAAGTAACAGTTAAATTGCGATCAGCGAGCGCTAGAATGGCGTTTTCGAGAAGGAGACGACCCGTCACCGTTGCTACACTGAAGGATATATGTTTGCATTTCTTAATTGAACACGTGCGTTATTATATTTTATTGTAAATTTTCAAAATATTTATAATTAAACTAATTTCAAGTATTGAGAAAGAAAGCAAGTTCAGGTATTTAGCCGGTTGTGGCAATGTTATGATTATTGCGTAATTGGCATGCAGCAAGTAAATTAAAGACCGGTTTAGAAGGATAGTTCGACAAGATTTTAATGTGAAAATAATAGCTAGTTTCATCGTCCATTACATCTAGCAATTCTCACCAAGTATCTACAGATTTTAATGTTCGCAAAAACATCCTTAAATAATGATGTAATTATTTATCAATTTACCGACACCCACGAAGTACAAAGTCGGTAAAAAATATATACAGATTATATAGGAACGTTTTTACTATACTAATTATAAAGTTGCTGTCAGGCTATGATTAAGGAATTACTTAGTGTACAGGGGAACAATAGTTGAGTAAACAAATACGTTATCAAGTAGCCGTAGTTAACAATTTGAACGCGGCCGAAAGTGAAAATAATAGAGGTCGCAAGATGCGCTGATACCATTGTCAGTCAGAAGATTATGTCATCCGAGGTATTATTACACCTAAAATTGCTTTTCCGACTGATTACCAAACTAAGCTCAACCTTAACGGTTGTGATTCCTAATTACTATTAGTTGACATCTTCAAAGTATTCATTAAATAAATTCAGCAAGTTATGTTCGATGAATTGTTAAGGACTGATTTGTGTTATGTATTATTAAAACGTGAGTCATCCCTTTGCTTACGGCAAAACTTAAGTGCCTACTTATATTCTACGGTGTACGGAGTAATGTAGAAACCTGTATGTTTTTTCTATCATGGAATTGATGATCAAAGAACGCGTCTATAATTTATGTAGAGTCATTCATAATAACGATTAATCATAGTTAAGAATACACGCTGCTCGAAGCTAGTGTAAGTACTTACTTACGATGCGATCTCAATTCTCATGTGAGCAGATTTTGCCAGTTATCGTAAATTAGATACAAATGTGTGAAACTCATGCAATCGTTGCGTCTTCTTTTGTTTTGTTTATTTATTTTCATATAATAACTAATTTAATTGCCACAATTGTCATAAATGCTAATGCCGTTCTTACAACGCGTAGTTTGTAACCAAATTTGTCCAGTAATTAGATGCAGATCTAAACGGTTTCTTTTACACCTGGTAAATAAACTTTCGTTTGCATTCAAATGTTTTGTTTTGGTACAGCCTCAAACGTTCGCGTTGCAAATGGGTAACGGCGAAGAAGAAGGGGACCCGGTGTGGCCCCGCGAGGAGCTGGGCCCCGCCGGCATCGACGACATGACGCGCCTCCACGACCTGCACGAGGCGGCGCTGCTGTGGAACCTCAAACTCAGATACGAACAAGGACTCATCTACACATACGCCGGTTCCATCCTAGTGGCCGTCAACCCCTACAGACCGGTCGATGCCCTGTATGGACTGCAGACTGCGAGGAGGTACGACACTCACATAACCAGATTCTACAAGTATGCTGATTCCGATTTTAACATACAAGTTTGTTTTAGGTACCACGCAGCGGAAGCCTTAGGCGACCTACCACCACATCTCTTTGCAATAGCCGCTGCGGCGCGCTCATCTCTTCCGCAGCCGCAAGCCATACTCATCTCCGGTGAATCAGGCGCAGGGAAAACGGAGTCGACCAAACTAGCCGTGCAATTCTTAGCAGCCGTTGCCCCAGCACCACCGGGCCGGGCACCAGTCTCAGAACAAATATTAGAAGCGGCCCCACTGTTAGAAGCTTTCGGAAATGCGAGGACACCAAAAAATCACAACTCTAGTCGTTTTGGAAAACTCCTAGAATTATACTTCAAAGATGGCGCTCTGGCCGGAGCGAGAGTCGCTCATTATTTATTAGAAAAGTCTAGAATAGTCACTCAGTCTCCGGGTGAGCGGAATTACCATGTGTTTTATGAATTGCTAGCTGGATTAGATGAAGAACAGAGACGCGCACGGGGTCTACTTACCGCTGAACATTACTTCTATTTAAATCAAGGCGGTGACTCTGGCGGGGCTGGTGCAGGAGCCGACTGGTCAGCGTTATGTGGCGCTATGCAAGTACTTGGCATTGGAGATGCAGAAAGAGAAGATATTATTAGGGTATTATCCGCAGTGTTACATTTAGGGAATGTATATTTCCATAGAAGGCAACTCCGTCACGGTCAAGAGGGCGTGCAGTTAGGAGGTGGGGCGGAGGTGCGCTGGGCAGCACACCTATTGAAGATTCCAGCAGAGGACTTGGCGCGGGCGTTGACGACCAGGGTGACCGCCGCTAGAGCAGAGCGGATGCGATCCCCACTACCCATCGACCAGGCTTTAGATGCAAGAGATGCGTTTGCCAAAGCTCTATACTCATCTCTATTCAACTGGCTTGTCTTACGAATCAATTCGATAGTCCACAGAAGTGGCTTACACGATGCTCATAGGATTTCTCTCCTGGATATCTTCGGTTTTGAAGACTTGGAAGAGAATTCTTTTGAACAACTTTGCATTAACTATGCTAATGAAACTTTGCAGCATTATTTCAATAAGCACATTTTCAAGTTAGAACAACAGGAGTATCAGAAGGAGAGGCTAGAGTGGTCTAATCTAACGTGGAATGATAACTCTCCAGGTAGGTAAACCGAACACTTTTGTTTCTTGCATCCTGAATCTGTGGTTAACTCCATATGTGTTATTTTCTCTTGTTCAGTGATCCAACTGCTCAGTAAGAAGCCGGTCGGGATCCTTCACCTGCTGGACGACGAGAGTAACTTCCCGCGAGCTTCAGACGCCTCATTCCTAGAGAAGTGCCATTACAACCACGCTCTCAACGAGCTTTACTCCCGACCTAGATTGGGGGCTAACGAATTTGGGGTAAGAAGTCGTAGAAATAAAACAACATTTTTTAAACGGTTTGTTTGTTTTGGGAGTGATATTGATGTAAGATATTTTTTCCAGATTAAGCATTATGCAGGCCAGGTGTGGTATAACGTGGAAGGTTTCCTCGACAAGAACCGGGACGCCCTCAGGGCCGATGTGCTGGAGTTGCTGTGCAGCAGTGAGGTGCCGCTGGTCTCGGAGATGTCCAGCCAGCTGCGAGCCCAGCACGACTCAAACAAGACGCTGCCCAGAGGAGCCAACGGCAGATTTGTTACTATGAAACCGAGGACACCAACAGTTGCAGCTAGGTAAATTATATTACCACTAGTGGCCGCCCGCGACTCCGTTCGCGTGGAAGTCGGTTTCCCGTGGGAATAAGAAGTTTTCCCGCGGTAAAAAGTACCCTATGTCCTTTCCCAAGTTCAGTTCTTTCTTCATACCAAATTTCAACAAAATCGGTTCAGTGGTTTAGGCGTGAAAGCGTAACAGACAGACAGACAGACAGAGTTACTTTCGCATTTATAATATTAGTAGGGATTATATACCACTTACCTATAACTAGTTTATTAATGTGATTAAAAAATACAAATAGCCTTAAGTCGCTATTAAAATTATTAAACTCGCACACGATGTCATTTGATTTTGCATTAATGTTGAATGCTCAGGAATTCAATTAATACATTGCAATAGGGAGGTACTATAGAACAGAAACCGTTTGCATAATGAAATTGTAAGTTTTCATGTGGCCGTACTATTTTCGTGTTATGTTGACATAAAAACTGCGCTTCTGTTCAATAAAAGTGACACATGAAGAATTGCTCTCAGTAACTATTTCAGTGAAATCCACTTCTGCAAATACGTAAAAGTGAAATGAAAAGTTGGTAATTATCCGCAAATAAAATGCAATCAAGTTTCTTTTCAAGTGTAAAATTTAGATCTTTCATCAGTATTGGTTTAAATAAGTAGGATCCAGACACCCGTGTGATTGTTGCGTGCTACCCGCCGAATACCAGTTTTGCCCGAATACCAAAACGACATCTATGAATTTATGTGCCTTCAGAATGCTGATGTGGGAAAGAATATATCATTCGTTATTGTTACATGATTCGATAACAATGTTACTGTGTTCATTGATATTTCTTTGTTGATCTACATAATTGGAAAGTTACATGGTATCCTCACTGTTATTCTTGCTAAGTCGGTTACATGGGTGTCTCGTGTCTTCCGCGGAGAGTAAATAATGCGAGTCAAAATCAAAAAAATTGTACGTCACACAAAAGAAACACAATGGAATATTAGAATTTCTGTAACACAAAAGAATTAGTGTCACACAAAATAATATAAAGGTACATACATACAAATTATCATTTGACGGAAAGCTATTAATTTTAATTAACAACGTGTAGAATAATTAGGGTAGGGTAGTAGAATATTTGCGGATTTAAGAAAATAAACAACATAGTAAAATAGCTAAGAAAATTTATTGAAAAAAATAACATTCTAAAATGCTACATTTTACGAGTGAAAAGTACTTGAAAATTATTTAAACTTTCAGTTTAAAAACATTTTTACTCAAAAAACAAATTTTCGTTATCAAAAAACACATAATATTATGTGTTTATATTACAAACATTTTACTTAAAAACAAAAATAAACATTTAACTCACAAAATTAAACACGAAGAAACTAAAACTTATGTAATCACATTAATTACTATCCTTTTTTATATTTTTTCTTTGTTCTTTCTAAATTTTCTCTTTTTTGCTGCAGAAGTTTCTCTGGATTTTGTTGACTTAACTTTTGTCGATATCGTCGTTGTCTTTCTGCTCCAGTCAAAGGCATTTTGTACCATTATCTGCAATTATTTTTATTTTGAAACAAGTATTAATAGCAATGTGTATGCACCCTGATCTTTTGTGTGACGTCACACAATGTCACACAATGGAAGCAAAATATAACCTACCAAAACATGAAACCACGCGCAACAAACAAAGTATAAAGATTTTTATAATTCTTGTCTATTAAACGATTTACTTATTAGAAATACTATCCTGAGATAACATGTCTGTACTGAAAACATGTAACTTACCTGAAATATTGCGTAACACAAGTATTTATTTTATTAAGTGACAAAATGATAATCACAGCTCTCGACACCAAATACATCATAAAAAGATGTCTGAAGTTTTATTTTGTAAGGTTGGTAGTGAATCAAGTGTTGCCAGATGTAAAAAAAATACGGATGCGTTCAAAAAGTTTATAAAAGGGCAGATTATTGCGTCACACAATGGTCGTCACACAAAGAAACAAAATATGGAGACATCATTTTTACTTCAGTTTACTCATCAAATACAACGTTGCTAAATAAATCAATAGCCTTTTCATGTACAGTGATTATTTTTTAAGTATACTGTAAGAAAAAATAATAAGTAAGTTCGTTTATTAAAAAGTATTCCTTTTTTATACCTAAAGTAGGCACGTGGAGACACTCTATTTTTGTGTGAGAAAAAAAAACTTCACATCATTAGATTTAGTTTTTATTGTATTTCTTTAGTCTAATTTACTTGAACTGATGTTTATATATCAAAAGCATTATATATTGTAGCGTCTTAATAATAAAAATATGATTTTTATTCACTATAGGATTTGTTACATCAGTTTTGGTAATGAGGTCACCGAGCTTTTTTGTTATGGACAATTTTTTTGATTTTCACTCATGCATCACGGCACTATGACGTTGCTCGGGGGATCGCGTGTTCTCGGAAAAGGCGTCTTAACGCGTTTAGAAGAAGGGTGAGATTGGCGTTGCGGGTTTACGGAAGTGGTGTTTGCAGGTTTTCGGACAGCCTGCATCAGTTGTTGGAGTCGATGTCGCGGTGCAACCCGTGGTTCGTGCGTTGCATCAAGCCGAACACGGAAAAGTCTCCCATGAAGTTCGACATGCCGTGTGTGCTCGCGCAGCTGCGGTACACCGGCATGCTGGACACCATCAAGATCCGGCAGACCGGGTACCCCATCAGGATACCATTCCAGAACTTCGTTGACAGATATCGGTAAGTTATGATACATTCTTCCCTGTACTTTCGCAAAATGAAAATAACCGACATTTTAAATCGGTGGATCATAAAACTGCGCTGGCTATCAAGTTTGAGCGCGAAAAAAAAATCACTTACCATTTTTCCCTTTAACTTTGTTATTGTAGGTACTTACTGAAGTCCACGCCTGCGCGGTCCACACCATATAGAGAGATCTGCAACTCCATACTCGCTGAAATGCCCGCCACCGGAGCGGGTAAGTCACCTAAAACTTATAAAACCAACTAAATTATGATCGCCTAGTCGAAGCAAATTTACTGCTATACCAAATAACTGTTTACAAACATTCAAAGCATTTTTACGACGACAAAGTGTTGCAATTATCTATAGTTATGAACTAATATGGTATTATAATCAAGCGCATGGCAATGAAGAAAAAGTTGTGCCCATTAAAAGTGAAATTGCCATTAGAACATTGCATTAGTATACCAAACATCTATTACGTACATAGGTAACTATTAAAAGATTCCGCCTACATACCATACAAATATTTCTGTGAATTTGCATACAATTAAATGTGCTGAGTTTGAGTCTCTCGTAAGTATTTAGCACAAACTATTTCGACACGACCCTATAGGTATGTGACTCATTCAATATCGCAGGAAAAGGTTATGATAACTAACATTATTTGAATGTAGGAAAAATCTACAAACATTTAGCACATAAAGATGTTAATCTGATATTAAAATGTAATGGATTTTCTAAAGGTACATAATTTAACCGCCGTATTCAAAAACCTTTTAATGTTTAGTTTTAAATGCAAGATAAAAGTTGTGAATGAAATCCATCATAGATGAACATAACTAATGTAAATATTAAACTTTTTTAAGACATTACGTCAAAGAACCTATAGAAGCACCTTCGGATACTAATAATGATTAATTATGATACTTGGGTTCTTCATCACAGTATACGCGTTTAAAAGATTACCATATCGCTAAGATATTCCGCAAATTTCTTCAATTTCCAATTGTAATTTCATTGCTAGACTTTAATAAACTGCCTGTACGGTAGATATTGACAATTTGATTGCTCTCCACCATTTCTCCATGTAATCTTAGTGATTAAATATTGTACGCTTTTTTTAGAGTACGGCGTGGTTTTTTTGAAGCGTTGAAAATAGTTTTTGTCGTGGATTCAGAAGTGTAACGGTTAGGTTTTTCTGAATAGTTTTGTCACTCTCCCGCACGGGTGGCTATTAGACTGTGTAATTGGGGCACATTTTCATGGTTATCAATTTCAATTTTGGGACGACAAAGAAAAACGTTGCTGAATAACTTGCAACAAAGAAACATCTCGAGAAGTATCTGTAACTGAACATAGAATTGGCACCGAATTATTCAAAGCTTTGATAATTACCCTTTACTTCTTGTTTTTTGGCCTAGATTTTCTTGTCTTTGGTAAATATGACCACAATAACATTCAAATATCAACATAAATTCAAAAACGACTACCTAAACATCTTTTTAGTCCAAGTAAAAAGTACGTCAGGTTCATTTCCAGTGTCCTTTTTTAATCTCACTTCCAAAACACTATCTATCTTATTTCCATTCCATCTATCTATTCTTATTTCCATTACAAAAATAAGATGCTACAAATCATTAACAAACATCATCGAACTAATATCACACAATCCTACTAATATTATAAATGTGAAAGTTTGTGAGTATGTATGGATGTTTGTTACTCTTTCACGTAAAAACTGCTGGATTGATTTAGATGAAACTTTGCAGTTATATAGGTTATACATCAGAATAATACATAGGGTACTTTTTACCGCGGGAAAACTTCTCATTCGCACGGGAAACCGACTTCCACGCGAACGGCGTCGCGGGCGGCCACTAGTACTCACATGTTCCTATCCCTTCCAGCCGGCGCGGACTACCAACTTGGCGCCGCCCGCGTCTTCCTCCGCGAGGCGCTGCACCGCGGCCTGGAGCGCGCGCGCGCCGACAAACTGCGCGACGCCGCCACCAAGATACAGGCGGCCATGAGGAGATATCTCGCTAGGTACACCTCGTTATTAGCTATTTTATAGTAAAAGGGTAGTAATAAGCGACACAGCTACCAAGATACAAGCGTCGATGAGGAGATATCTCGCTAGGTACACCTAGTTTAGTAGCTATTTTATAGTAAAAGGGTAGTAATAAGCGACACGGCTGCCAAGATACAAGCGGCGATGAGGAGATATCTCGCTAGGTACACCTAGTTTAGTAGCTATTTTATAGTAAAAGGGTAGTAATAAGCGACGCCGCCACCAAGATACAAGCGGCGATGAGGAGATATCTCGCTAGGTACACCTCGTTATTAGCTATTTTATAGTAAACGAGCGACCCGCCCACGTTTTGCAATGGTGTAATTTTGCCGACTTGCTCGCGAATCCTTGCATTTTTGCTAACTTAAAAATCATTTTTAAACGTTCTTTATTTACAAATTTAAGTTAATAAATACCCCTTAAATATGGAGAAAACCGCATTTAAATCCGTTACGTACTTAAGGAGGAATTAGCGGCCAAATATACAAACAGACAGAATTAGCGACTTAGATTTATACTATGTAATGAAAGGGTAGTAATAAGCGACACGGCTACCAAGATACAAGCGTCGATGGGGAGATATCTCGCTAGGTACACCTAGTTATTAGCTGGTTGTATTTAATAGTTGCTGTCAGGGTTGAAAGGGAATATAATAAAGAAGAGTTTGGTATTGATATTAAGGTGTTAAGAATTGGATACAGGTAAATAAATTTCTTACCAAATTCTAAAAGCATTAACGTGACATATTATTACAATGTCTGTCAAAATTATTTATGATTGAATTCTTTATTTGTAATGTAAAAGAAACATAATATCTACGCAAATTCGCAAAAGAAATTTAACTGAATTGGCATCAAAAAGTGGTATTCAAAATCACCACAAATTGCAATATAGAAACTGTTACCAATTCTTTTCGGTAGTTTTAAAATTGCAAATAAACAATTCCTAAACCAGCTTTACAAAACCCACAGGAAGCACTACCAGCAGCTCCGGTCCGCCACGGTGAAGCTGCAGTCGTGGTGGCGCGGCGCCCGCCAGCGCAGGCGCTTCCTGGCCGCGCGGCGCGGGGTGACGCGCGCGCAGGCGCTCGTGCGCGGGCGCCGGACGCGCAGGCGGGTCGCCGCTATGAGGGAGCAGCATAGGCGGAGGGTCGAGGCGCAGGAGGTGGCGGCCAAGTATGTTTTATGATCCCCTATCTATAGTTTTATGATAGGGGGAGAGAAGTGAGCTGTTGGTTTGTGAGTGTAGAATTATTAGAAATTGTGATGTTTTATGCACTTTTCGATGTAATTTAGTTGGGTTTTAATGTAAGATTTTATACCACTGTGGTGACGAGTGCTTTAATGAGTCTTAATGACAGGAAAGAAGGAAAAACCTTTGCCAAACATAGAATCACGTGATTATGTAGCTTTTATAGAGATTAAAAGTCTTATTCACCCAATTTCAAACCTACAAAATGCCAAATAAAACTATTTATGCCCTTGACTTTTAGTTACCACAATCGTCTAAGGTCTTAGCTACCCTCTGTAATTCAAAATAACTGTAATGTCCCAGACGGCGGGCAGCGGAGCAGAAGGCCAAGGCGGAGAGTCTGCAGGTGCTGGAGGTGCCGGCGGAGCTGGCCTTCATCCTGTCCAAGGTCGACGAGTGGACGCCGCCGCACACCGACAGGAACCTCGTCAAGGTAAAGCCTGATTTTGAGAGTGGTAGAGTCTAGCTGTAGGCTCTGTCTGCAGCGATGACTGGGCTGACTCGACCGGTGAAATACCACCGTCGCACAGGAAACCGACGTGAAGTAGGGACGATGTTCCTGCGTTTCGTTCGGTGAGTGCGGTATCCGGTGCCCAATTTTCTCAAAGGCTCAGCAACACACCCCCAACACCCACAGTGTTGCGGGTAGTCATGGGCGGCGGTGATCACTTAACATCACCTAAGTATATAATAAAAAAAGAAAAAGGTGTGGTGATAAACCGCTGAATGTTAATGTTCTCACTTCGAGACAACACTATAAGCTTATTTGTTCTGACTAGAAAACTCGTTCTAACTAAGGGGATTGTAACTGTATTGCAAATAAGTGAATTATAAGTTAATTTTACATCTTTTTGTTAGATTTATGCTACTGTTTGTAAAACTTAAGTTTTTTATTTTATTGCAATGTATTTTTAAATCGTTTTACTATACTGTATGTCAATGGTATTATTAATCACTAGTGGCCGCCCGCGACTCCGTTCGCGTAGAAGTCGGTTTCCCGTGGGAATGAAAAGTTTTCCCGCGGTAAAAAGTACCCTATATGTTAATCTGATGTATAAGCTATATTACTGTAAAGTTTCATCAAAATCCGTCCAGTAGTTTTTACGTGAAAGAGTAACAAACATCCATCCATCCATCCATTCATCCTCACAAACTTTCACATTTATAATATTAGTAGGATTGTCCCAAAACGTCATCAATATTCTAACTACGAAACTCAAAATTTCAGGTAATCCAATTTCGGAGCCAAAAGCAACATTCGTTATTATCACACTTATTAAATAAATAAATAAATCTCCAGACTGACACACCAACTGTGTGGCCCTAAACTAAGCAAAGCTTGTACTATAGGTACCACACAATGGACTAGGGGAGAACCTAGTTACGCCCAGACACGAGCCAATATCGAGAAACCATTTTTACGAAATTGGCCCGACCGGGAATTGAACCCGGAACCTTCCGCTTAGCAGCATATAAATACCGCTGCACCACAGAGTTCGTCGATTATTACTTACTAGGGGCCGCGCGCGACTCCGTTCGCGTAGAAGTCGGTTTCCCGTGGGAATGCGAAGTTTTCCCGCGGTAAAAAGTTCCCTTAATTCTTTCATACATATATTTTTGGTATCTAGAACCGTTTTTGGCAGCGCACGCAACGGAAGCTCTCAAGCATGAATAATTTTCCCCGTTTTTTTTCACATTTTCCATTATTTCTTCGCTCTTTATAGTTGCAACGTGATGTTATATAGCCTAAAGCCTGCCTCGATAAATGGTCTATTCAACACAAAAAGAATTTTTAAAATCAAACCAGTAGTTTCTTAGATTAGAGCGTTCAAACAAACAAACAAACAAACAAACAAACTCTTCAGCTTTATAATATTAGTATAGATTAGAAACCTTAAAAGTATATTTCTCATATCGTCCTAATCCCGTCCACCCCAGGTCTCCGCAGACGTGTATTCGGAGGAGGAGCGCGTCCAGCTGCCGCGCGACCTGCAGCAGTTCGCGTTCTCCAAGTTCAGCTCGGTGTACTTCGCGGACGGGGGGCAGCTCAGCCCCAGGAAGCACCCCATCACCAGGCCCTTCCTGACCAAGGCTGCTGTTAGGTTGGTAGACTTTTATTCAAACAAGGCTGCTGTTAGGTTGGTAGAGTTTTATACAGAGTACTAACATGTAATGACTATAACTACTTACATAAATTGTTTAGGAAAAATACCTTAATAATTATTTTGAGAACCTTAAAAATAATTCAGCCAACTAAAAAAAGATACATAGTAAGAAAGGTTTGACACAAAAAAGAAACACCACATTCGAAATTAGGGGTACTAAACCCCGAAATAAAATTACTGATAGGCGTTCTTTACTTTACAAATATTTTTAAATTTACTTTATTTAATAGTTTCCATACAAAGAAAATATAATGTGGTAAATAATGTTCGAATTTCATTGCAGGGATCAAGACTTTAATGATGCCGTTGCCACTTTCAAACTGATATTGAGATGGTGCGACGAGTCTTCGGCTGGCGACGAAACGAGGCAAAAGGTACCACTTTGAAATACACCTTCTTAATTTACTATGAAACTAAATACAATTTTGATTATACATATGACGGGGAATTCGTTATCACTGGGTTAGATCATGGCGGGAACTTCGAAATAAAACGTGGAACTTGATGTTAGGGCGTGCATTAATCACAACGTTTAGCAACTTTACAATAATCATCAAGAATAGTCAGGATGTAAATGGATATAGGAAGTGCGGTGAATTCGGCATGTGGCCGTCACAGATTTATTCACTCCACGTCTGCACTGCCACGAACCAAATTACAATGATCCGTTCAACAAGATAGATGGGCTATATAGACTCAACGGAAAATGAACGAAACTCATTCAGTCGTTCACTCATAAAGCCTCGCACCGCCTACACCCAAGTTAAGACAACTTGACGCAACCAACATCTCATTTAGTCGCTGACATTGACATTTCAAAACATAGACAAGGTAGATAGTAACGTAAAGTCTATTCGCGTTAAGAAAATAGTGACAACTACAGGATAAGGGTGTATTCACAGTGGAGTAGAAGTACGAAAGAAAAATAATAATTTAAAAACAGTATTTTCGGACATGCCGCATGCACTTGCTGTTTCTATGACTATGCTCTCCACAGTTGCATTTATATCACACAATTTAAAGTACTTATAAACATTGTAAATTATGTGTCTCTCTCCACTATGGATTATTGATCCACTTTTAAGCTGTTGCATAGCTTCTATCGCGGGCCTTGAGCGTGGAGACCGAATTCAGAAATTCCGTAACGAAAATAACCTAACACCCCCCACTCCGACCGGCACAGCGGTGATACTTTTTTGTTTTGCCATCTATCGATGAATAGCAGAACTTTTAATGACTTATAAAAATATTTTGAACAATATCAACTTCTCATTTATTTAATAAAAGAATAAAAAAAGGGTTTCTCATCGGTCACCACGCTCAAAAAGTTGTATTAATATCAAAGAAAAAAAACAAAGGAAAAAGGAAAAAAATACTGCATGAATAAAATAAATAAATAATTACATAAGATGTTAAAAAATGCTTGCAATAGCTTTACCGCGGCAGTCTCCGAGTGCCACACGTCTTTTATTTATTATTCTTTGGAATTGGTGAAGTATTCATTTTTTCAAAATTTATTGTTGGAAAAGTCTCGCAAAATCCAGAACCGTTTTCTTCGAAGGTCAGACTTCAACTGGACAGTGTGAACTCGACTTTTTAATTTCTAGCATTTTAATTGGCTAGGGGGCGTGGCCAGGCCGGCTGACAACGATCACTCACTATTTTCTTAACGCGAATAGACTATAGTTCTTCAACTGGTCAAGTCCATCGAATCTGTGTTCTCTCCGACACATATACAGGGTCTGTCGTAATGAATGGATAACCCGTTACCTACAGTTGATCCGGATGTGAGGCTATAAGAAAATGGTGTCTTCTTGCCAGGGTTGACAACCATAAGAAAATGGCGTAGACTTTTAAACTTTTTTATAAATTTCGCAATTTTTTTCATTTATTCCGTTGCCATTTCTTCAAATTTTGATGTATTTGTATAATTCTTTTAGTATTATACTGCTGAAGACGTGTATTATGTAATTTAAATACAATTTTAGGTGTTATTCACGTTGAACATTATCAAAATACTCATTTTAAGAAAAATATTTCCAATTTTTTTTCTTTATGTCAACTTTTGATCATCTCCTGTGGAAAAAAAAAGTATGACGTTATAGCTGCCCATGATCTCAATAAATGGTCTAGTATGTGTAGATTCTAAAAAGGTATAACGATGTGTACTTTACAAGCAACATTAAGTTACAGGAGCGAGAACACTAATCAAGGTCGGAATTTTTATTTTTCATGTTATGTTATAAATGGTTGTAAAACTTCGTCATAATGATTTTATTCTATCAAGATACTTTGCACAAACACTATCGGGCCACTAATAGGATATCCAGAAGAAAACCCGGTTATTTTTGGGAAAAAATAACATTACTCCACGATAATAATGTAATGAAAATGTACAAATGAAAATTGTTGTGCTCTAATAGTTACATGCGACAAACATGTTGCGACAAGTTTATTCGAAATTGAAACGGATTTTAAAAATCGAACAAGACCACATTACAAAGAAAAGGGTATTCATTACATCAGTGTGATTTTGACCATCGCATGTCCTTTTGTTCACATTGGCCCCGATTCTGAAAACACTCTCTTAACAAAACTAAAACTATCGCTGTCACTTACACATCAATAAGACAGACACAGGTCATTTTAGTCCTGTTAAACTAAAATGTACGTGCAATATGACACGGCGAAGGCAATTTTAGGCTAGTCCTCAGCGCATTTCGTTCAATTTCACAATGATGTGGACTAAATTTAGTGAGACCAATGTACCTGTCTTGTTCTAATACGAAGCATGAGAAAGTGACAGCGAGATTTTTAATTTAGTTTTAGAGAGTGTTTTGAGAATCGAGGCCACTATTTTCGTCAATTTGTTACTGCTTTCTAATATTTGACTATGATTTTCCTTGTGATTTAGACTTGATAACGTGGTGATACTGATGACTTTGCTCACATTTACGGACATTGTGTTGTGCTATCGATTGAACTTGTTGTTTTCGAAAAGTTTTTGTGTAGTTTGTGTATCATGCCGCAACAGTACACGCCGGCCGAATACGCGAACATGCATTACATTTACGGTGTATGTAATGGCAGCACCAATAGAGCTGCTAGTGTTTATCGTGTAAGATATCCAAATGTGCGACATCCTGATTACCGTGTGATCATTAGAGTGCACAATGCATTTATGGAAGGACGATTTCCTTCTAATTTTTTCCACTTTTCTTTGTAATTCGGTCTTTGTTCGATTTTTAAAATCCGTTTCAATTTCGAATAAACTTGTCGCAACATGTTTGTCGCATGTAACTATTAGAGCACAACAATTTTCATTTGTACATTTTCATTACATTATTATCGTGGAGTAATGTTATTTTTTCCCAAAAACAACCGGGTTTTCTTCGGATATCCTATTAGTGGCCCGATAGTGTTTGTGCAAAGTATCTTGATAGAATAAAATCATTATGACGAAGTTTTACAACCATTTATAACATAACATGAAAAATAAAAATTCCGACCTTGATTAGTGTTCTCGCTCCTGTAACTTAATGTTGCTTGTAAAGTACACATCGTTATACCTTTTTAGAATCTACACATACTAGACCATTTATTGAGATCATGGGCAGCTATAACGTCATACTTTTTTTTTCCACAGGAGATGATCAAAAGTTGACATAAAGAAAAAAAAATTGAAATATTTTTCTTAAAATGAGTATTTTGATAATGTTCAACGTGAATAACACCTAAAATTGTATTTAAATTACATAATACACGTCTTCAGCAGTAAAATACTAAAAGAATTATACAAATACATCAAAATTTGAAGAAATGGCAGCGGAATAAATGAAAAAAATAGCGAAATTTATAAAAAAGTTTAAAAGTCTACGCCATTTTCTTATGGTTGACAACCCTGGCAAGAAGACACCATTTTCTTATAGCCTCACATCCGGATCAACTGTAGGTAACGGGTTATCCATTCATTACGACAGACCCTGTATATAGATTTAAACTAAGATTTTCACTCTTTTATAATTTCACTCTTCAAACCTTCCTTTCCCCAGGTGCTAGCAGACTACATAGTTTCTCACTAGCGCAGGGCGTCTTCTATAAGTTATCTTAGCGTATCTTTCTATTTATATTCTTCTCCGCAGGTGCTAGCGGACTACATCGCGTCCCGCGGGCTGTCGTCGCGCGGACTCCGCGACGAGCTGCTCGTGCAGCTGTGCAACCAGGCGGGGGCGGGGGCGGGGGCGGGGGCGGGGGCGGGCGGCGAGCGCGTGTGGCAGCTCATGGCGCACTGCCTCGCCGCCTTCCAGCCGGGGCCGCCGCTGCATAAGTACGATGATCTGTTTGATTTTATTTATTACTAGCTTTCCGCCCTGCGGTTTCATCCGCAGTTAAATGACTTTTCCCTTGGGAATGAGGCTTTTTCCCGCAGTAACAAGTATCCTATTTTTTTTCATGGGTATCGAACTATCTCTATTCCAAAATTCAAGACAATCGGTTTAGTCATTTTTACGTGAAAGCAGAACATACAGACAGACAGAGATACACATTTTCACATATATAATATTACTAGTGGCCGCCCGCGAATCCGTTCGCGTGAAAGTCGGTTTCCCGTGGGAATGAGAAGTTTTCCCGCGGTAAAAAGTACCCTACGTGTTATTCTGATGTATAACCTATATTTCTGTAAAGTTTCATCCAAATCCGTCCAACAAACATCCATTCATACTCACAAACTTTCACGTTTATAATATTAGTAAGAGTTTCAAATACAAAAAAATGATCTTATCTTTTGATTATGTGTTAGAAAAGCTCTAAAATTTGCCACTAAATCAAATCTCATGATCAAGAATCTAAAACCAGTTTCATTTGATTAATTTTTCTCTCATCATAATGTCAATATTTAAAAATCTTCAGTTCAGCGACAACACACCGTATAAACATACCTAACCGTCCCCCCAGATACCTACTCCGCTTCGTGTCGGAGCGCGCGCCGGCCCGCTGGCGGCCGCTGCTGCTGCGCCTGCTGTCCGGCGCCGGCGCGGCGGCCGCGCGCGGCTCCGGCGTGGCCCGGCGCTGCCCGCCCACGCTGCTGGAGTGGCGGGGCGCCACCACGGCCGCGCCCACCGCGCTACCGCTTACCCTGTATAATGGTAAATAATTAATTATGAAAAAACAATTGGTGTTGATGACAACACAGTTAAGGATTCTTCCTCGTTTCTTTTTTATTGCCCGCAGCTCCACATTCGTCAATTTTAGATTTCCAATTTCAAATACACCTGCCCCCCAAGTCAAGTGGCAAGTGATATTTGCGATACCGAGTGAATAGAATAATTTGTATGAAACTGTCATTTTTGACAAGTTTGCAATTTGACAGTTTCATACATATTTTTTCTATTCACTCGCTATCGCAAATATCACTTGCCACTTGCCTTGGGGGGCAGGCGTCCTCTATTAAGAGTAATTTTTTTTAACCGTCAATGGAACGACACGGGTGTCAAACTAAGATTTACCTATTCGCTCTATTTCACAGTAACACCTATTTCTCCTTCTAGACACAGTCCAGCACGTATCAGTAGAATCGTGGACGTGGTGCGAGCGCGCGGCGGCGGCGGCGCTGGCGGCGGCCGGCGTGCACAACGCCACCGGCTGGTCGCTCACCATGGAGCACGCGGGGCAGCTTACTGGTGAGTAGGCGAAGATAAGGGTTAAAATTTTGAAGCCGGTCGCCTTTTTAAGGGGTTTTGGGGTGTGGGAGGGGAAAGGGGGGAGGGGTCTGAACCCCCCTGACCATTTTCAGCCGCCGGAATTCATACCGAGAACCTAATTTCCCTTAAATACAAAAACTGGCTTCAATTATGTGTCGACTTTTTCTGGGCGGTTTAAAAAAAGTAACCTAACAAACCTAACCTTTTGATGTCGTATTGTGCCAAGTCGGAATAAGACATTGCTACGGCGGTTGCGTTCCGATTCACGTTTTTAACATAAAACCGTTCGGTTACGTTCCGTTTGGCATAATTGTGAGAGTATTTAAGAATTTTTAGAAATTGTTTAAAAATATTTAGACTTTACTCCGGCAGCCAAAATTACTTCTAGGGGATTAAGACTAACTCCCTTAAGCCCCCTACACCACCAATACCCTCAAATTCGGGCGACCGATTTCAAAATCCAACCCACCTACTTATAACAAAACCCTTAATGGCCAGTCATTTCACGACCTGAAAACTTTTTAAGCGACTGTGCCTGATGCCGTAACAATAGGTACTCGTGTCGGTAGGATTTAACCACGCTAGGTTCCGTGTTATCCGTTCCGCGAAAACACACAAAAATTACCCACGTACACTACCATCCATGGTTTTCATTATTTTTTTCGTTACAGAATGGGCGGGCTGTGAATACGCATTAGACGCAGTGGGAGAACTAGAGACGTGGACGGCGCTGCCCCGCAGCCGGGGGGAGGCGCTGCGCCCCGCGCCCCGCGCTTCGCCCCCCGCGCCGCCCCCGCGCGCCGACAACACGCACTCGCTCAATAGACCACAGGTTAGTTACTATACTTTTTTATATTACCTATAGCAAAGCAAACGAGCATGAGGGTCACCTGATGGTAAGTGATCACCGCCGCCCATGACTACCCGCAACACTGTGGGTGTTGGGGGTGTGTTGCTGAGCCTTTAAGAAACATAAGGCACCGGATATCGCACTCACCGAACGAAACGCAGGAACATCGTCCCTACTTCACGTCGGTTTTCTGTGCGACGGTGGTATTTCACCGGTCGAGTCAGCCCAGTAATCGCTGTAGACAGAGCCTACAGATAGACTCTACCACTCCAGAAAAACTTCAAAAATAGATACTGTATGATTGTCACCCAGTAAAAATGCTCAAAATACTTCACAAATATACATATATTACTTTCTGTCTATTACGCTTTATCAACTGCTTTCTTGTATACCAGGTGCCTCCACCAGAACCACCAAAATCGCGTTCCCCCAGCATACAACGAATCTTGCACGACTCAATCGAGGACAACATGAACGAATACAACTGGAAGATGGACCAGGAGGAACCCCACACAATGAACAAACACAACAACGAATATTCCAGAAAATCCTCCCACGACGCTATATCTCGCGACTCAAATGACTACTCTCGCAAATCTTCCCACGAAGTACGAGAGTCCAACGAATATTCGAGAAAGATCTCGCACGACATTCTATCTCGAGAGTCCGCGTTGAACGAGCGGTACTTCGAACAGACCAATGATAAAGTCCGAAGCAGGTCTTTGGACAACTTGCTCGGTGACAACCCTGGTCCTCAGCCGACCAAGTTAGCGGACCTAGGGTTGTCGCAGTCGCGTTTGAATGACAGGTATCATTCGGTAGAAAGGCTGCATGGTGCCCCGAGTGTTAGCAGCAGTAAGGGAGCGATGGAGGGCGACTATGGCACTGGTTCCAGGGCTGCCACGTCGCGGTATATAAAGTCGCAGTACACAGGGAAGCGAGCGCCGGCGGGGTCGCAGTCGAGTCGCGCGTATATTGAGAAGAGCTCGGAGTTTGGAGGTGTCAGGTAAGAAATCTCATTTTCTTCTAAAAGTTTTAAAATTGATAAATACATCGTTAACTAACAAACAGTTTGAAATTAAACTCATTTTAACGGGTTTTACGCGTCTATTTTATTATTTTTGATTTTCCGACGTTTCGGCATTTTTACAAATAAATGCCGTGGTAAAAAACCGTCGCTTTACAAAATCTGCAGTCTGTGAGCATTCCATGGATAAGCCCAATCACTATCTATGATTTGATACCGTTAAAATTCTAGCAAAAGTGAAACATTTTATTCATAGGCTGGTAAGAGAAACCATTGAAATTAAAAAACACCCTAACTTCAATAGAGAAGATGGTTGGTAGCTGTCACCAACTTGGGATCCAATACTTAGCAAAATGAAAAAGAACGACAGCAGAAATAAGCAGAAAAATAAAGACACTGTCAGCGTCTATTGCGTGAACCCGAGCAACTATGCGAGAAAATTACGAAACAGATGGCGGTGAATTCGAAAAATCGTTTTTTTACTTTACTCTATGAAGACGTCAAACATCTCAGTCTACCCGTCGGAAAATCAAAAATAATAAAATAAACGCGTAAAACCCGTTAAAATGAGTTTAACTTCAAGTAATAATAATCGCGTAAATCTAAGAAGTTATATTAACAGACAGTTTAACTCTGTTAACCTTCGTTTCTTGCACGCCCAAAGTGGCAATATTTGCTTAAAGTTGTAAGTTTTTTTTATTATTACATAAACGTTTCCTCGTTTTGACTTTGCAATAAAATCGTTAAAGCTATATTTGTCTTAAAATGACGTTTGTTTGCGTCAACAGATCATCAGCGATGTCGGACACGTCGGAGGCGCCCAGCCTGGCGTCGCACGTGCGGCGCGTGCGCGTCCCGTCGCAGGCGTCCGACGTGGACCAGTTCCTCGACGACCTGTTCTCCCCCGTGCTCGACCCCAACATCGACGAGCTCTCCGACGCCCGCTCCCTCGCCGCCAGCATCAAGGGAGGCAGATACAACCACTTCATAGACAACATACTCACCTGCGACTACAATGAGCAGTTGGACACGCTGAACAGTATTAGTCAGCTCCAGCAGAAGATTAAGGGCGGGGGGAAAGAAGAAAAGGGAAAGACGAGCCGCAAGGACTCTAGTGTCGACTCGGTTGACGACTATATTACCAATTTGTTTGATCCGATTTTCGTGAATGACAGTCTTAAACGACTGACGGATGGAGAGCGCCTGTCAGGTGCTATAAAGGGTGGTGGCGCCACTCCGAGGACAGCATCAGCTAATACCTCCCTCACTTTCGGGACAATGCCTATTTCACCTCCAATGCAACTTCCCGCTACCATGCCGACTAGCCCCGAGGCTTTGGCAGCGGCATTAGGGATTCACCTGCCATCACCAGGCACAATCGACTTAGCCTCTTACCAAAATCTACAGCGAGCATTCTTGCAAAGCGCTATGGCACAGAACTTACAGATACAACAGCAACTTCTAGCGCAAAACCAAGCGCTACAGACATTACTCGCTGGCCCAGTTGTTGAGCCATCAGAATCAGAACCGACATCCCCTGTGCGATCTTCTACCGTCGTACACGCACAAGTACATTCACCGCCGAAGAACCCGGTCAAGTCTCGCCGAGAATCAAACGAGACTTCTTCATCGTCCGGGGCACCGCCCCCTCCTCCCCCTCCAATGCCCCCGCTACTACACTCCAGCGATCCCTCGGAAATACGAGGCTTCGTAGACCCCTACGGTCGAGCAAAAACTGTACGCATCGGAAAATGGCGTTGGCCACCTCCAAAAGATGCACAAGGCCAAGAAATAAGTCAAGATTTTACTAAGTTCAAAATGCGTCAAATCCAAAGACGTAACACGCCTCAAGCTCAAACCAATGGAGAACATGAGCCGCCGAGGGGCAGGTCTCGTTCGGAAGCTTCACCCAGTATAGATTGGGAGGAATTTGAAGTAGATGGACCTGTATCCCCCCGATCACCGAGTCGAGAACCACCAAATCAACGCACAGCGCGAAGAAGTTTCGAAATCGGTGCACAGCGTCCTTCACCGGGCAGCGTTGGAAAACTTAAACTTAGTTCAGAAATGAGACAGCGATTAGAAAGAGTGACAGCAAACCACTCAGTTCGTAGTTCTTCTTCAAATGCCGAAACTCCACGAACAATTAATAAGTTAGAAGATACAAGGAAGTTGATGTTGGAACGTCAGTTAGGTGGCGGTGCCCGGTGGGACGCCCCTCCGCCCCCGTTACCCCCCGCGCCCCCCGGCCCCGCGCCCCCCCCACCACAGTCTCCCCCCACCCCTCCGGACCGTCCTGCCCCACCGCCGCCAGTTCCAGAAAGCATGGTAACATCCACAACTTTCGCTCAATTACGCAGAGATCGAGACACGTTTGGAGTGCACCAAAACCGAGACGCGGATGACCGTCACGCGTTCTTAGCAAACTGGAATTCAAGGAGACGAGACGAGTCGGAGGCTTCACGTGATGACTTGGCCACTCGCTTCCTTACTTCAGATCGACGCGACCGACGAGTTAGAGACGAATGGGGAGACGAATCCGATGGCAGGAGTTTCCAAGATGAAAAAATGCAAAATGGCCGCGACGAGTGGGACTCAGAGTCCGGCTTCGACGGCCACGACCGAAGGGACATTCGAGACAACTTCTCCGGTCGAGATGCTTCCGAAATATACGAGATTCACCCAGCAAGGGCTCAAAGACCTAAAGAAGAACCTGATCGAGAAAACACCTACGACAGAAAACATTCCACCGATTACTTCGACGATTTCGAACGTTTCGATGGTCGCAAGAACTCCAGAGATATGCTTGTAGGTAGATCGCGAGAGAGTCCTCGATCTGATGTTGCGTTTCCTTCTGAAAGTAATGAGAAAAGAACAGAAAGAGCAACGTTCAAGACGCACATGGCACAGAAGGAGCGAGACAGAAAGATGGAGGCCGAGCGAAGACATTCAGTGTCTACGCACGTTACTGATAAAACTGAACATATTGACCGTAAGTATTACCTACTTCCCGATATTGCAATGTTATTTTTGAATCTTGTTCCTTTTTCAAAACCTTGTTATTTTTCTTGTAAGGTGATGTGCCAGCACCAGCGGCATTGCTTCCGTCGGAGCGCTCCTTCCTGACGTACGGCCGCGTGCCCTGGAAGTTGCGTGTGCGCAAGGAACTCTTCACACCGTTGGAAACTTACAACGACCCTGCCGTACTGGACCTCTTATATGCACAAGTAAGTTAAAATCATGAACTAATTACAAACAATTTATTCTTTCTTATTCTTATGCATGATGTTGAATATGCCTTAGCAGTAAGTATAGGTTAATTCAAAGTTCTAGAACTTAATTACCAATAAAAGGCTCTGTCTCTGTAAGTGACCATCCTACGAGATGCCTAATTAAATCAAAGGATATCCATGCCTATATGTGCCTTTTTCGGTAATAACGCTATCGTTACGAAAATCTAATTATTTTCCCTACTTTTTTAAGTAACCTTCACACGAAATCGCAAGAAAAAATGTAAACTTACTAATTTAGGTTATCTCTTTTTCTCTTTCACAACTCGTACGTCCAACTCCAACATTCACCCGTTCCCCCGCAGATAGTCCACGACATAACCTCCACGGCGCCCTCTCTCCGCATCTCCCCCGCGGACCGGCGCGCCGGCGCGGCGTGGCTGCGCGCGCAGGGCCCGGCGCCCGCCAGAGCCGCTGTCAAACGTCAGGCGGTGGAATTGGCGCGAAGCTGGCCGTTCTACTTCGCTAGGCTGTTCTCGGCAAGGATACCGCCGGGCGAGAGCGCGGTGCTGGCCGTGTCGCATAAGAATGTTATTGTTGGGGTTAAAGGTAAGCATAGGAACTCATAAAAAAATTTTAGATACTTGTAATTTAAAATACAACTGTCCGAGTGACGATAAACTCAATATCAAACAATAACAATAACTTATTAGTTATCTTTGATTACAATAATAATCGAACGGTAGATTTCTACTGTGCAGTCATTGAGCCTCCGCTATAGCTTTACCAAATCAACAGCTAATAGGAAAGTCGTCATTAATGACTTTAATTCACAAATTTAACAATATAAAATGTATTACCAAATAAAAAAAGGAGATCATTTCCCCAATTCCATCCATTCCTCCATTAACACTGCAAAATCATAATGACCAATACATTATTTGTTGTCTCTTTCCCGCAGGTCCCTCCGGTCTCACGGCGCGCCGCACGCTGCCCCTGGCCGGGCTGCGCGCGACCTCCCCCGCGCCGCACACGCTGCAGCTGTCTCCCTCGCGCGACGCGCCGCTCACTCTGCACGTCCCGCTCGCACACCACGCGCACGCGCTCATCGCGCAGTTCGCGCTCAACGTCACGCAGGTCAGTTGATTGTTATTTAGACGCAGGACACGGCAGTTTTTTTTTTTTTTTCTGTCTGTCGATTGCTGTTGGCCCCTTGACGGCCTTTACAGCTTCACCGGGCTTGGGGGCGAGCGCAAAAGGCGCTCAGCCAGTAGATAAAGATTGTCCCTACCTACGATGCGACTGCCTAAGGGCACCCAGTTGGGTACGGACCTCGGCTTAGGGCGTCGCGATCATTTACTCTACACTGGTTCGTAAGGGGCCCCTCTCTGAGAAGAGCCAGCAATAAACTCAGCGGGGGTCGGATCTGATAGTCGACCATCTGGTACGACATCGGATTGTGAAGGCCGCACCCGCCGGCGGGCGCGGTTGGTGTATATGGGAGATGTGAGGTTGGATCTGCCATCGTGTCTATGGGGGCGTGCGCGGTCGCGGTCTGGCGGACGTAGGTTATTACCGACGGTGATATCGTCGTCCGAATCGATAAGTACGTTTCTCGGTCGCAGGACACGGCAGAACGACAATACCAGATTTTAATAATTACCAGTTATGGTAAAACTAGGAAATGAAAGTTTAGACCTCGACTCGTCTTTAAAACTCTATAAATTTAAGCAAATCTTCATTATAATAAGTTTTAAGACACTATCAAACAGTCCTACATTCGTTATGGTCAATTTACAGTAGTAATAAAAAAAATAACTTTCAACTTTTTCTAATTCATATTTTTCGTACAAATGACTAAATAGTGTAAATTTAAAAACACATTTGTAACTCCGTCTTTATTTTAATTAATTAATACAAACATTATTCTTACCTTTTACATATACCTACCTACATAAGAAACCTCGCAACGCCATCTACAATTCAATTAGCTTTCCTAATTAATCTCATGGAATTCATAACGGTTTAACTCGATGTTACTTAGCCTGTGGTCATGGGCGAAACCCGTGGGCGAAACGCACTTAATACGGGGTTTATTATTTTATAGACGTTTTTGATGTATTAAGGTACGGCTAATGTAGTTAAGGTACTCATATCGTACAATATTGAAAAGTTGTAACTAGGCAATTATTTTATGTTAGAATTTTAATGTTTATGTACTCATCTATTCTTTGTGTAAATAATATCAAAATAAGCACCAAAAATTATGAAAGACTAGTGGCCGCCCGCGACTCCGTTCGCGTGGAAGTCGGTTTCCCGTGGGAATGAGATGTTTTCCCGCTGTAAAAAGTACCCTATGTGTTATTTTGATGTATAACCTATATTACTGCAAAGTTTCATCCAAATCCATCCAGTAGTTTTTACGTGAAAGAGTAACAAACATCCATCCATACATCCATACTCACAAACTTTCACATTTATAATATTAGTAGGTTATAATATTAGTAGGAAATAGTTTCTTTACCGAAAAATACAAGTGAAATATTAAAGCGGTGTAAAAGGGCGGCGGTGATCACTTACCATCACGTGAACAGATTGTCCTTATGAATAGATACCCAAATCTAGGCAAAAAAGGTATATAGATGTTAGAACATCTGCCTTGTCTAAACAAGTAACAAAATATTTTTAAATCCGTAGAATAATAAAGTTAGTTTTTTATGACTCGTATGCTCTGATTTGTTTCGTAACAAACGAGCAATTAGTTTAACCTATTATGAATAACTTTATTCATTATACCTCAGTACTTGTTATTTTAATTGTCGTTGAATAAACAATAAATCTTTATTATAGGATGCTTCAAGCTTATAACATTCTCTTGTTTATATGAATTAACTTATTTCTTGTGCTACTCTTTCGTAATAACAGAATAAACAAACAAAATGTAGTAAGGAATATGCTTATAAATCTTATATCATGTCTTTGGAATAGTTTAAGAAGGAATATAGTACATAGTAGGTAAGTATATTATTTTCAAAAGTAACGTTATCCACATAAGTAATACAAAAATCAAAATCAAAATCAAAATTCTTTTATTCATCATAGATATGTAACATATACTTAATGAACGTCAATGTCAAAACTTCGACTTTACCTAACCGTTGACCAAGAGGAAAAAGCCGGCGGAAAAAAACTCCCAGCACTCTTTCCGGAAATTATACGCATTATATATAGATTTTTTTTAATACATATACCTACTTAAATATTTATATTTGTTATTATATCATACTGATATATATTTTACAACTTAATTTTGCAACTAGGTATAAGCAACTATATAAAATACAGGTTCTCCATTACCTCCTAGTAAGACACAGTGCAGCCCGTTACACTGACCGCGCACGCGCACGCTGTATGTTCCGCTACACTTTAACACTGATTAATGACTCCATGATATGTTCGTATCATAAAATCTACACTAGATTCTGATAAACCACGTTCCCAACGAAATGGTAGGATGAAATTTAGATAGAGCTTATAAAGAAGGTATTTGCTGTTCTCAGTACAATGAGTTTTCACGTTGTCAAATTTAATTTCCTGCGGCTCCAAATACACGTGTTATTCTAGGTTTTATTAATTATAATAATAAACTTTCTACGACCATATCAAGAAAGATAAAAGGACTTAAAATATAGCAGTATTATAACGGTAAACAATGTAATTACTTTTAAATAACATTCGATATATATACCAAGTCCCATCCAAATCTATACCGCCGTTTCGCGGAGTTTAATAACAATAAGTAAGTAAAACACACAAAATTTCACATATTTGATATAAGGACAATCAAATGTTCGTGGAAAAATAATAGTGGAATAAAGTAAAAAACAAACCGTCAATTTAGCATCAATCTTCATCAAAAGTTAACGCGGGAACCATCATTTTCGTGTTGCACACTTTGCCGCCAAAACGTATAATTTCGAACACTTTATTTCAAATTTAGAAAATTGCAGCTGCATTTTAAAATAATTTGTATGAATTCGAAAACGCCATGTAGGCCTTTATGAAAGCAAAAGTTGAGTTAAAAATGTGTACATGAAATAAATACATGTCCATGTATTGGTATGTGAAAAAAACACTCCATTTTAAGTCCATATGTTAATTTAGAGAGTCATAAATGTAATAATTTTGTAGGTACCTAACGGTCATAATTAAAACGCATAAACCAACTTTCACCCGAGTCTGTTTATTTCGGCGAGATAACGCAGTTTTTATGTTATTTTAAATAATGTATTCTCCGTTATTCTCTTCTGTTATTTAGACACTTGATACCTTCTAATCAATATATTGAAAGCGAAGTGCAATTATTATTTGTAACATGCGTTTAGGCAACTGTTAGTAATACCTACCGAATGATGGAGTAATTATACTTTGTGTGAAATCTAACTGAATATTACGTAAACTTTGTTATCAGTTTTCGTGCTCAAAAGTGCTCATATGATTTTAAAAGGCTAATAAATTAACTAGTGTTGAAACCTTGAGATCATCCTAACATTGCGTTAAAGCCACAAGTAAAATTGTGATTGTATGAAATCAGTTGCCACATGCATCTATACTTATGACTCTCACTGTAGTGAAATGTATGTAAATGCAAATTATAGCTAGATTTCCATTGTTCAGTCATACGCGGTATACAATTGTGAGAAGGTACCTGTGTATGAAAACTACTACATAGCGTTTACAACTAGTACGGTGCGTTTTCAGTAAGACGGTCTCCCTTAAAGGGAATAGTCGATCAACAGGTGGTCCCATCACCGATTACTATGCACGTAACAGATACATAGGTATTACGCCGGCGTAAAAACCTTGTTGATGCGGTCAAAGCGCGCGCGAGATGTTCGGAGAGTAGAGGTTGCTCAGTCCGCCCGCGACCGCGCCGCCGCGCGCACCATGCCGCGCCCGCGCCTGTCCTCGGCCATGCGCGACAACTGGCGCCACCTGCAGCGCCTGTACGGCCTCGACGCCTGCGACCACCGCCCGCTGTCCCCCGACCAGCGCGCGCCCTCGCTCGACTCCCTCATCGACTCCTCCGGCGCGCCCTCCAGCGCCGACGCCTCCGCCCCCGAGGACTCCGACTCGGGGGCGGACACCCGCGACCCCGAACCCCCCAAACGGAAGACGCAAAACCCCAAGAAGTGCCCGCAGAGTTTCTCGTCGTCGTCTAGTGGACACATGGAGACGATACACGAAGAGACGTCCGAACCTAAAGTGTCTGTGAAGGAAATCCTCGCCCGGTTCGAGAATCTCAATGAGAAGACAGACACACCTGTGCCGATTCAGGTAATGTCTACTGTGACCACCTGAAGTACATACACATACTCCACAGCTGAGCAATGCACGCGAGAATCAAAAAGTGATAACAATTATTAAGCAATCACATTTCTCAAGATGTGTCTATCTATCTGTATCGAATTTATGAAGATTACCAGTCGATAGAGTGATTTTTATTCACATCATGCAAGCACTTTCCAATTAACGTTGTTACTCGCATAATTAATGAAGTTATTAATAAACTATTCAGTCAATGAACGAAATCCTTACGTCAAACGTACAATTACGTTTTCACATACTTACATGGAGGTTTGAAAGCTTAACATTACAATAATTTTAGTACAAAAGAACTCCGTTATACAATTTCTACTTTTCTAATTAGGTATTAAGCTACGCAGTACAACAGATACATATAAATCTCAACTGAGTTCTTTAAAAAGTTATACGAATTGGTTTGTTTTGTTGTATAGTATACATCACATACACTTTAATTTCATTAGTAAGTAACTTTCTGCTGCGTCGGTAGCCAGTCGACACACTTTCGCAACTTTATTAAAATATTCATTTATTTCGAGAAAAAACTATATTAATTATGATACATGTTAGATGAAAACTTTTCAGCTATATTCACGCTTATCTGATCAGTTCTTGTATATTTATTTGTTGTAAGCTTAAGAATATTTAAATAGCCCAAAGTATGCCTTAAAATTTCTAATAATTGAAACATTATTATTATTATAACTACACAAATCTGTTCAATAAGTATTCTTTTCCAATTCTTTCAACTCTGCTCTTTAAATAACTTGCCTCTAAAATTACTTGACAGTCATTTACCATCAATGTAACTAAGTACCTACACTTTAAGCACATCATCATGGTTACGTAATGAATAACTGACGTAGTGTCTCCACGCAGAATCTATCAATATTATTAAAATACCATATTCCAATATTATTTGCTACAAAATACTGGATTTAAACATAAAAAAACATACCTACCGGTATAATTGTCGTCAAGTTATTGTTAGCAGTAACAATAGTATGTGCCTTTGTGCACAACATAACAAAACATTGACTGCGTTTCGTTTCACTGGAATCGCAAAAGTTTTTGAATTAATTAAGTTGGTAGCTGTGAATGTTTTTAGATAAATTCCTGAATACCAACGTTATAAACGTGACGTGACCCGCTGTGGGTCAAGGGAAATAACGCATTAACACCGTCAGATACAAAGGAGTTACCTGTCACTATGTATTAAACAGTGATTATTTGGTAGGCTGTAATCAAATACTATTTATAATAATTACCCCTCGCGACCTTTACGGAGTACATGCTGCTTATTTAATGTTAACACTAGTATTTAGGGATGTTATTTCGTCGAATATTAGGCATAATTGTCAACATTACATACCCTAATGTTAGGTTATTCAGATTTTCCTGTACGTAATGTCTCTCACCGGAAGCAATCGAACGTCATTGCGAGGCATAACAGTAGATTTCATATTATCCGGTTCAAACCTACTTGTACCGGTAATGTGCGCATTCCTACTGTTATTTTGTCCCACTAAGCGCTTACTTTTACAGTGCAGTTTAAAGTTCTAAAGTGAAATTCATTTAAACAAAGTATGCCCGCATAAAAATACCGTAAAATTGTCAGCGTCATAACTTGGGATTGCAATCGAAAGTGCGCGAGCTAATGGACCAATTTCCCGAAGTTTCCATGACACCCCAGCTGTCACTGTCCCTTACAAAGCCTACGGTTATTAAACACGGATTTCAAATCATCCATCGTTACGTCTAATAACGTATTCGCTCAAATTGCACACAATAACATACAATCGAGTCGCCGATTCCACACTCGGCTTCGATCAACTTTCCCCTTGTGTCATTGTGACTTTTTCACCGGCGAAATGACGATAAAAAAATCATTCTTCCTACACTCATTGTTCGGTTTTAGAGGACATTGTGGAAAACGTGATCATTAGAGAACAGCACTGTGATTATGTTATAAACCTCTTTATTTTGATAAACACTGATCAGACGTTGCAGTTTCCTGCTTTGCAAGTGGAACGGATATAATCGCGTGAATTTAGTGAATATCTCGTAAAATATAGCTAAACTCGACATGATCGGGTTGGTCACAAAGCGGTGACAAAACGCGGATTCGTCATGTCTGTAGTCGGTGGAGGTCTCGCTGTGTTAGCGTGAAACGGAGCGTGGTTCCGTTGTCCAGTGTTCGGCAGCATGTGACCGCGGATATAGGCAGAATTGATTAGCGGATGCGCGAGAATTTGACCAGAGGCGAGTCTGCGAGGTTGGTACCGATGTGACCTAGGTATATTGGAAACAGTTACTATACGAACTAAATAGTATAAAGTAGTCCATTCTTATTGCTTTAAGAAGATTTTTTTTCATCTTTATTGTAATATATTTTTATATTATAAAAAGGCGAAGTTTATGAGTTTGTATGTGAGAGTAATCTCCGAAACTGATAATCCGGTTTATAAAAATATTTTACCAGTGCAAACTACGTTATCAGGGAGCGACATAGGCTATTTCTAATTTCTCCAGACGGAAGATTCGTTATATCCTAACATATTTTTTTTAATTATCTCTTCAAAATTAATTCCAAGTTAAAAACTTCGAACCATAACTTAAGTGCCCAACAAACCGTAGCCAAAGCATTGAACTGCATAAATAAATCGGTCCATGAGTCCAAGTGCAATGTGCATGCTGGTCCGTTATGTCGATTAGGAGCAAGCGAGACAGATATAGAGCGCCCCAGTCCCGCTTATCCTGTAATTTGTGTCGCGGCGCGTGCGCGGGCGTTGATGACACCACCTGTCACTGCGCAATGTTTACGGATGTTAGGGATAATGGTTTTATAATATTTTACTGCTGTGTTATTTAGATAAAGATAAGATATTTCGCAATTTTATTTAAGAGAACGCATGCATGTCTACTGTAAGAAGTGCGTTTATTTTTATAACTTTACTTTGTATAAATGTAAATAGTGGTACTAGTAATGTAATTTATTAGTATGGAAAAAAATAAGTATCGAGTGCAATTGCCACGACTAGCCTGTCGACTCATTATATAGAAAAAAAACATAAGTACATTACAGCGGCTACAATATGATGCGTTGTGCATTGTTGCGTACTTCCGTTTCATGTGTGTTCACCATATAAGTAGCTATCTGTAATAAATCTAAAGTCTAGAGGTGCCATAAGTTCCTTTTTTAAAGTATGCAAGCTGTTTTGTGAATACTTGGTATTTGTCACACAGTAAGGTAACATGTGAAATGAAAAATATATTGGTAATTCTGGATGAGGTTTATGTGGCGATTTTTAGGGTTCCGTACCTCAAAAGGAAAAAAACGGAACCCTTATAGGATCACTTTGTTGTCCGTCCGTCCGTCTGTCAAGACCCTTTTTCTCAGGAACGCGTGGAGGTATGAAGCTGAAATTTATATCAATTACTCAGGTCTAATGTCCCTTGAAGCTGTGAAAAAATCAAACTTCTAAGCCAACGCAATCAAAAGATACAGCCGTTTATGCCGCAAATTTTCGACACTTGCAAGGGAATCAAAACCTACAGGGTGCTTCCCGTGAACTCAGAATCTTGAAATTTGGTACGAAGCAACGTCTTATAGCATAGATAAAGGAAAAATTACGAAAACCATAAATTTTTTGTTACATCACATAATATATTTTTTTTAATAATTTTAACCTTACTACCCATTTCCTCATAAACGCGTAGAGGTATTAAATTGAATTGATACCAAATACTCAGGTCTATAATACCTTTAAGCTGTAACAAAATCAAACTTCTATGTCAACGCAATCAAAAGAAACAGCAATTTAAGCTGCATATTTTGAAACTCGCAAGGGAATCAAAACCTAAAGGGTACTTCCAGTCGACCTAGAATCTTGAAATTTGGCATGAAGCAACGTTTTATAGCACACATAAAGGAAAAATTCCGAAAACCTTAAATTTTTAGTTACATTACAAAATATATATTTTTTAATAAATATAAACTTATTACTTTTTTCCTCATGAACGCGTAGAGCTATCAAGTTGAAAATCATACAAATACTTAGATCTAATTGCCTTTAACCCGTGAAAAAAAAAAAAAAACTAAGTCAACGCAAAAACGCAAAACGCAAAAGTACAACCATTGATACCGCATATTTTGAAACTCGCAACTACACGCACGGGAATTAAAACCTAAAGACCACTTCCCGTTGACATATAATCTCGAAATTTGGTAAGAAGCAATAGCTTACAGCACAGGTAACAGAAAAATTCCGAAAAGCTTAAAACTTTAAGTAGTTTTTGCAGGTTTGTACGGAACCCTCGGTGCGCGAGTCCGACTCGCACTTGGCCGGTTTTTTTTTGTTATCCATGTTCATTACCAATACAGAATCCTATTTTTATTATAAAAACATGTTGGTTTTGCAATTTTAAATGGATATGAGAACTCAACAAAGAACCTTTTTATATACCTAAATCAAACTTTTTTATTTGCAACAATTGGGCCATTCATTTTTTTTTAACATCAAATACCTACTTAGTCGTCTGTTACATTTCATAATTTAATTTCATGATCACGTTTTAGTAGGAAGGTACGTAATGATTTACCGTTAACTGTTTAATTAACAACATTTACACCTGAGCACCTCTTTTTAACGATAATTTAAGTCAGCGATTGTTTATAAGTTAAGTATTATGTAATTAGGCTTTATCTTTAAAGATTTAATTGCTTCGATCGCTACTGGCGGGTTATAACTACGTTGCAAGATGTGAACAAAAGAGTTTCGTCACATATTCCCACATTAAAAGCAAACACCATGCATTAGTATTATTATTATTTGAGGTTAATACCTGTGGTAGGAGTATGCTGTTTCCTTAGTCACTTCCTATTTTGTAATAAGTGTTCATCTTAATATACATAAGGTACCTTCATTGTTTTTCCTTCCCTAAAATAATTCTGAATTTAAATCTTTTCTCAGCCCAAAAGTTCCTCGTAGATAACAGCCTTAGATTAAATCTAAGAAAAGGTTTTAAATTATATTTCTTTATTATTTAAAACCGATCGAGTTCTATTATATTCTTTAAGTAAAGAACTAAAAAGAGGCAAAACTGTAAAAATATTGTCTCCGACCTTGTTGACCTAGATCTATGATGTTTGTGGGTCTTACACTCATAAAATATAAATTTATTGCATATAAATCAGTAATTTAATGCTTTTAACAATGTTAACAAAGTGTTTGTAAATTTTTGTGTGGTTAGGTAATTTAAATTCTATGACGTCACAATTCTAAATTTAATATTAAATGAGAATATATTTTTAGGTTTTGTAAAATATTTAAAAAGAAACTTATTTTAGATACTAACTATGTTTGTTTTGTTAATAAGTGTTTGTTTGGTTGTATAAAAATATAACCAACGCCACGACATTCATCACGGTATCCGATTTTACAATTGCCTTCCTTAATCACTTCGCGGTTCCAGAAAACTAAAGTGACGCTTGAATTCAGATATTTAGATAGATAGACACAAAACTTTTAATTTTTTTACCCACTTTATAAATTAGGCCTAGCCTGCTTAGATCCTTGATAGTTCGTATAATCCGGTAGCGGATCGTTGACAATCGATATATCGTATAGATTGGTTCCTATTTGATTTATAATGATTTTTAATCGTAAAATCAAATATGCATGTGATAGTAAGTTTTACTCTTAAATATAAAATACCTTGATCTCTGTGAGATCTGAAAAAATAATTTTGTAGTATTACTCGTAAAATATAGTACTTGTACGTTAAGTGAGTCTTCGTAACTGCTGTTTTTGTGTATACCTCAATTTTATTGTTTTGTAAACAAAAATTTTACATATACCTACTATTGTAGTTGATGAGTCAAAAGACGTGCAATAACGCCAACAAACAAGTTTATTACATTAATAAAAACGAATAATATAAAAAAACTAACACGCGTTTTTAACAACGCCCTTACTATGTGTCTTACATGCACTTTGTATTCTTGAGTTATCTTATGACTTTTGACTTTCAAACTCGATTTTTTTTTTAATTTAATGCTTTAAATAAAACGGATAATCTTAATATATTTGAGATGTGTGGCTAAGCTATGAAAATCTAACTTACTAGATATATTTCTACGCAGATATTTCTAATCAAAACATTCTCACAGACCTATTTCCGTTGCCACAAGCACGTGTTAGTAAATTGACTCAGATTATACATCCACTGGATAGCTGCCTTCTTATCTTTAATACTTTATACTTCGTAACACAAACCCTAATAACTTATAGCCGGTATAAACTGGTTTACAGGCTCATGACTGGATGAAAACGATTTATGTATGTATAGGGATAAAATGCATCACTTAATACACGTAAACTTTACATGCGAAGAAAAATTGAAGAATCATGGAAGAAGGTTCTTTGCTAAAAATATATTGTTTATAAGTCGAGGTAGGAACTAAGTTTAATAAAAATAATACGTATCTAACTGACCGCCTATATTTTTGTAATGAAATTTTACATCCCTAATATCCCTAATCTACTAATCCCTACTAATATTATAAATGCCAAAGTAACTCTGTCTGTCTGTCTGTCTGTTACGCTTTCACGCCTAAACCACTGAACCGATTATGATGAAATTTGGTATGGAGAAAGAACTGAACTTGGGAAAGGACAAAGGGTACTTTTTACCACGCGAAACCACGGGAAACCGACTTCCACGCGAACGGAGTCGCGGGCGGCCACTAGTTGTAAAATATATTGAAACTATAATTGGCAATTCATATTTATTTTTTGGAATGCAAAATTACTCTTAGGTATCCAATTACATATATGAAATTTTATAAAGCTACTAACAAACACAACAAATAATATGTCTTCAGTGATATTTGTACACACAAAATGATAGTTTTAAATACCATTTACAATTTTCAATATTAGTTAATGCCTTAACTTTCCCTAATACAAACCCATGATGTTATCACGCATGTGCAATGTAGCTTTGTACCTACGTCACTTCCTCAATGTAAAGCGGACATGGAAGACAAACTTAACGTTGAATGATGTAGGTACTAGTCTCATGCATAACATGGGAAAATAATACATGAGTCTAGTATGATGTTATTGTAAAGTTATACTTTATACTTATGGCATGAACTAACCTCTAATGAGACGCATTTTACGGATTATTTACTAAGGACCCAGTTCCAGCCACGGTCATACAAAATTTTACTTTTGAAATTCAAGTTTTGATTGTTCAGTACTTTAAGTATTTATTAATACACTTAAAAGAATTGTTAAATATGATTGCACGTAACTCTTAGGAGTAACTTTCCGAACTTTTATGATAATGTTACATTATAATTTAAACTTATCATGTAAATCACATTGTAACCTTGTATACATAAAGAAATTCAGATGCGAGAAACCTGACATAACACCTCATTTGCATTCAAGATTATAATATAGTTTCAATGTGTTTTATTGTTATATAACTTTGATTTAGATATTAATGCGTTTGCATACTTTGTTCTTTTTAATGAATTCATCAAAATTTTGGAATTGCATACCAAGTAAAACAGTAGTTAAAAAACCTAAACCTAATATTAGTTAATGTTTTTTAATTTAGTTTATGAACATTAAAGATGTTCGTATCATAAAAACAAAACTAGGTTATCATATCGCCCTGATTAGTTGATCAATAAACTATTAGAAATCTAGACCAAAACATTAGATAGCCGTTAATATCGCTAGTTTCTCAATATAGATTTGTTATAGTAATAAGTCTACGTTTATTTCTCAATCACTGTGTATAGATAGGTACCTATTGCAAATAGAATTTATAAAAAAACAAAACAAGCTAAAATTGTCCCATGCGTTGAACTCTTTTGCATCAAAAGATCGGAAACCCCTCATCAAGATTGCCAAACGCGAATAAATGAATACGCAATTGAAAAGACGTGTCAAAACAGCAGCGCGAATATTTTAACAATCTTTCAGCGTCTGAATTACCGATTTAATAAACGCCTAAGGAATTCGAATTACGAAAGAAATTAGCGATTAATCGGAGCGAGTTGCATCAATATTTATAAAGATGCCGGACGGGCTGCCACCCTGCGCGCGCGCACTACGCGCCTGCGCCTCGCGAATACTGCGCGCTCATTATTAATTTAAAAATAATAAATACCAAAACAACTTTTTAAAATGTTTGCAACTGGCAGGCAATAAAAAGGATACGTATCCGGCATATCGAAAAACAAAAACGAATTTCGAACCGAAAAATAATTCGAATGCAGTGTGATTAGTTCAATCGTGCAAAGAGGAGTGAAGTGTTTAGTGGTTTAAATAGTTTATTACAAAAATGGAGTCGTTTTACGAAGTAGTAAGGACACTGAGCAGGAAAACACTGAAACGTAAACCAAAGGTTCGTACAATTTCTGGTTTGATTAATAGCCGGATCAAGAAATTAGGAATTTTATACGTGTTTTGGTAGATACTTAATTTTCCAAAATAGTCAAATATTATGTAAGTTGACGAATGTAGCAATTTGTGAAGGTAAAAACCGTGAAAAGTGAATTTGTTTAATACATGTACATAACCATTGCGTAACGACTGACATACAATTTTAAAATAATTTGACTTCAATTTATCGGTAACTTTTAACAATGTGTCTTCATTAGCGTCGATTTCTATATTTTTTTCAAAAAAATCCACGTTCGTAGAATATGTTGAGGAATTTGCGTTTATTTTAATTGCATTTCAATACGGGACCCAAACCACTAACTGAAGCCTCAACAATCATATACACCACACAAGCCCATACGTTCACGCTTTCTTTAACACGATGCAATCACAAGCTTTACTATTTTGAAATCTAATTCCATATGAATATGGTTCAAATTAAGCCGACTCTTTGTTATCTGATGTTCATTTACAATCCATACCAGAGTAATTGTTCCGTTCGTCGAATCTCCTCTGTACACGCCATCTCTTCATCGACAAATTTTCTAAATTTCGTGCGAAATCTGTAAATCTGCAACACTGGACGTAGCGATGCGTGTCTAGCCAACATGCAGGTACAAACCAATATTTACATGTTGGTCACGCTGCATGAATTCAATTAGGAAAGGCGAAGTGACAACTTGAAACACGAAACACTTACTACGCTAATAGCGATAAATGGAGAAAAATACTTCCTAGGAAATAAAACTACCGTTTAAACTACTTAAAATAATTTGGTATGATTCACATGGTAGATATGTATTACCTAAACAAGTGGCGTTAAACCGTCTTGCTGAATGGTTTATAGAGTGTCAGTTTTATTTTAATTTTGACAAGATATTATATCGATTGTATTCCTATTTATTTTATAAAATTTATTATAAATGGTATTAACGTTTACCTTATCTCTACTGACAGATTTTAATAAGATTTACTTTTTGTTACAGGTCCAACCAAAGCCCACCACAAATGGGGTCACAAAAGAGCGGATACCCGAACGCGAAGTCCGCGAGGTGCGCGAATCCCGGGACTCTCGGGAGTCGCGAGACACGCGGGATTCCCGAGAGATGCGAGACTCACGAGAGATGCGCGATTCACGAGAGATGCGGGATTCACGAGAGATGCGGGATTCTCGCGAGGAGAGCGAGCTCGTGGAAAGGAGACAGCAGTCTCCGAGTCCGCGCGAGAGGGAGCGGGACAGAGAGAGGGACATCCGTGATGAGAGACACGAGCAGTCGACGCCGCAGCACGACGGCAGACACCCGCTGCTGCAGTTCGCCGTCGACCACTTCAGACAGAGTCCAGAGTTAGTATATCTTCTATTAATTACCGACTAGCAGAAATGAAAATCGCACAATCATCGTGACTCTAAAGTGGAGTAAACAAACATATTAGATATTTTCTTCGTTAATTACTATAATAAAAAGAAAGAAAGTATGATGGTTTAGATAGATAAGATTAGAGGCTTGTTACGAGGTATTCGATTTTATTGGACTAACAATAAAAACAAACACATAGCTATTGAATCAATAGTATCTGATGGTTTAAAAACAACTTTAACTTGACTATAATACGACCTTAATTCTCAAGTAGTAAACTTTAATAACTCGATTATTACAACAACAAAACTCATCAAACATCATATTTTTATAACAATATAATAACTTACTGTGCGCAGTAAAATAAATTTAATAATAAATGACCGACGCGCGCGCAGATTTCATTGTTGCGCGCGTCACGGTCCCACTGCGCAGGCGTGAGCTCTGTGCACTAGCCTAGTTAGAATATGTGATGCCAATTAAAAATATAATTAATAACAAAACAAAACTTAAAGATAAAGATAGGTGGATAGTTTTACTACGCTTTAATTTATATGGTCAGAAATTGGGTTAGCTATTCTTTTAATATTAACTAGTAATAATCCTTATGGTACAGGTAGTTGTTAAATAATTGTGGAATCCGTTGTTTTAATGATCTTTTGGTAACCGATTAATTACTTTAATAAGTACTTATAACGAATAAATCGTGCCCATATTTCTTTACATCTATGTATTTAAAAACTCAACCTAATATTTTATCTACTTTAAAAGGATAAATAGTTAAAGCAGTTAAAAACAAGGTCTACATTATAAATAAGCATATAAATAGCTAACGTAAAAATAAGGTATTCAATTTTAATTAATCCACAAACAGTGATTTTCATATGAAATGTTTACGAACAACTTTGCTCTTCAAAGTGGTAAGGGAAAAATGTGCCGTAATTTCCTGAAGTAGAAAAAATACATTAACGTCAGTTGAAACATTAAATGCACTTAAAAATGTAATTTTTGTGACTTATATTATAATGGAAACAGAACAGCCCAAACTAAACTCGTGTAAAAGAGTAAAAAGGACAAATTCTTGCGTTAATATTGCCAATTTAAGCAACTGATTTATCTATGATCTTAAATAGACCAGATACTTTGCTCTTAAATTATGCGAATCGTTATTCAATTCTAAGTTATTATTATTTTTCACACCTTTGTGATATCTTAATATAAAACCTATTTTCTTCGAAAAAAACTTTTTTAAAAAATAAGATATAACAAAAGTTTAGTTTAATAAAATAACTGAAATTATCACTATCTTAACTGATGACTATATCGTTTATCCCAAAATTGATTATAAGAACCAATAAAATAAAATTCTGTTATTAAAAATGTATTTAGTGTCATGAAAGTTAGAAGCAGTAGCGCGTTGATGTCTTTTCTATGACATATTTCAACACCACTTTGCAATGAGCTATTTGTTAAATTAACTAATTGTTTTTGTACATTCAAAATATGATAATCGTAGAAAGGCAACTAAAGCTGCTACAAAGGTAACTATTAATATTTTTGCCAAATTTTAATTATTTATTACCCTCTTTTCATCATCTAGTAGACTACATCTACTAACTATTTAACCAACAAGCACACTGTATTCACCATAAACAAACCAGATAATATTTATCGATATATACCGCTACATAATAACAGATCTCAATGTTTAATTGCCGTTCCATCCATCTATAACTACTGACGTCGTGTGATTCCTTATAATTGAGCATATTTGTTCTTCTGTTCATAGAATAGGGTATACACTACAACAAAATACTTGCGAAGATTACTATGAAGCTAGTAGAAATAGAGGTCGGTTTGTAGAGTGTACAAATTTATCCCCTGCATAGATATGTGTACAGTGTACAACGAAGTATGAGAAAAGAAAACAAGGAAGTTTATAGGAGTGTTTGGCAGTGTTGTAGGGTGTATGAGTCCCGTATGTGGGTACTGTGTAAGGAATCGTTGTTTTACATCGCGTTATTCAAATATCCAGGGCTGGTACTTTCTTGAAATACTTTCAAATTAGTTAATACAAAATAATTATGTGATGCTAAAACATGAGTGAGCTATATAAAAATAATCTTAGGTCTTATAAGGTTTTTGATTAAAATTGCAATATTTAAGGAGACGTATTATTATTATATAAAACATATTATTTACTCAATCGGAAAATATTTCCTCAATGATTTTACCTACAAAGCTATTTGAAGTTTTTTTGTACATCAATGATAGTACAAACTGTATCAATATGCGTAGCGTGGTTGAGATGTACAAAACGAATATACAGTCTATATGTAAAAATTCTCCTGACGTGTTTCAATAGCAAAGTAACTTTGAAACGTGTAAGTCAATTGCAGAAAGTTGTTACACTTTTCTTCATATAAAGATACCGACTCATGTTCTACTTTGCATGGGAACGAAATATTGCTTATATTTCGTTTTGATTGTTCATTATAACACTACACATTACTTTGATCTTACCAACGGACAGTAACCTTTATTTTTGCAATACTTTTTCATAACAATGATTCATCTAAGCATATTTCTATGCAACTTTGTCTTCTAGTGATTCAGTGACACTCATATCTTTGTATCATATAAGTACACTTACCTTTATAAAGGTTACAAAAGCCTTTGTACACAGCTTAATTCACAAAGACTTTATTCATCTTGTTAATTAGGTGCAACTTTATGAATTCAAACGATGATATCTATCATCCAAGGTTGGTCAACGAAACTGTTGGAAAAAGAGTAGTTTTTCGTAATGTTGTCAGCAACAATGAGTCGTAAATGTTTTGTGTGAGGTATACAGCCCTAGTTGCTGGGAGGTAGTCTGTGGAGCGTGACGTGTTGGTTGTCAGTCGAAGGAGGAACGCGCCATGCCGTGTGCTGCTGCAGCTAAAATCACCAATAGACTGCAAGTATTGTCACTTTACTAATCGACTCCTAAAATGATTGCATATGTGTTTTTGTGCATTGATTTCTCTGAGTCACGGTAGATGTGCGAAATTTGTTTTAGTTCGAAAGTGTATACAATTGAGATCGTAAAATAATTGGCGTCACGATAGCTTTATGAGTGCTTTTTCTTCCCCTTACGTTTAATAAAGAACAGTTATTAATACTGTGTATTTGTTGAAATCGGTAAGCTAGTTAGTTAATGCTACGTAGTATTGTAGAAAACGGAACGTTTCGAAAAAACTAACAACAGAATTACGGTTTCTGTGAACGAAATTGGGTTGTGAGAATTCGACTGTAGAGTATGTTGGTATCATCATATTGTGTACAATTCAAATTCCAAATTGCGTACTTGGGCAACTTTTGTGTGAACTTCAATTGAACTTTAGTGTTATATTTTTAATAACTATCATTATGATTATACATATGTATGAAGCATCTCAAAATAGTAAAATGGGTTTTAGTTCCAAATTAACTGCTCTACATTACTTTGATTGCTTTTATTACATAAAACTTTGTTATTAGATTCAATTATAATTAAAAAAGTTACACTGTGAAATTAGAACGGCAACGTAGCCGATAAATTACCGCAAGCGAATAGTAGCCGAATAACTTTTATAAATTTAGGTATCTAACCAGAAAAAGACAAAAAGCTAATTTGACCATTTAGTTTATCATTAACTTAAAATAGGAAAACAGCCAAATATGTACCTTAACCCGACACAAACAATAACAAAAGTAACTTTTAAATAAATCATAAAACTATGATATATTAACACACAAACGAGTATTTACACAATATACATAATGATTCGTCTATAACGAGATTATCTATCGACTGCCTATAACCGAACGAAAACCGAAAATGAGTTGCACTTTTTTTCGAGGCAAAGGTGTAAATAGTCTATACAGCCTACTCTTGTCGATACTTCACTTTCGCTGTTACGTGGTAGTACGTAACCGTGCGAGTTAGTCTCGCGGCGATGTCGGAGGCGGTTGCGCGTGATCCTGACATGTCCGGCGATAGCCTGTCGAGTGACGTCACTGACGGCGGTGACGATGACGACGACTTCGAGCCGGACTCACTGCAGCTGTGAGATTTTTTTTGTGCTTATAAAAAAGTGGATCGGTGTAGTGTTTGTGGTTTTGCGCGGGGTTTTGTTTGTTTGTGTTTTTTTTTGGAGCGAAGAAAAAAAGTGTATGTTTTTTTTGGAGGGAAAAAAAGTTTTTTTTTTTACACAAAATCTTTTATAATATCTTTTTATATTTAGGATCAACGAACATTAAAAAATAGTAAATATTTTATTGAAATACTTATACAACTTGTATCACTTACAAGTCAGCAAAAACTATGACAAGTCATCGACTTTATCAGGAAAACTGTAAACAGTGGAAACTCCGACAAAAATTTAGTAAGAAACTTCCTTTCCGGTATCAATTTAGCGATCCGGTCCCCTTCAATCTAATACAGCTTTTACGTGCTTATTCTTAAAGTTCAATTTCACTTGCGAATCATAATTACCGGTCACGGTTTATAATTACCTTAGTATGTAACGACTTGTTATACAAACGCTTACTTACCTACCTATACGTTGTTATACACATAAAGAATAGTAAGTACTTACATATATGCACCGCGATTCTTGCGCAAAAACTGTGTATGCACTTCCTACAATGAGGAATGTGGAACACCAGCAAGATGGGAAAATACCGTATAACTGCGCGAACGCATGCGATATAGCCATTTAACTTTTAATCGGTGAAACTTGACTTTTGATCTGTTACCCGCGTAAACTTTATTAATAAAAAACGATGTATATATTCGCAAGTTTACATAACATCGACCACATGAATCAAATTATCAAATAATAATAACTTACGGTATAACTTCTCCGTAAATCATATTTTCGGATGATATTTACATAAATTAACTGACCTGTATTATGAGGATTACGGCACAAGGGAAAACATTTATTGTGGCGTTCATTTGAATATTTTATAACACCAATTTCAATATTTTACATCAATAATGAGGTCATAGTTAATAAAAATATGCAAACTCTTAACCAAACCTTAAAATATTCAACGCTTAGTTTTTGTTGTGGTTAACAGCGCAGTTTTATTAAGCATATTTAAAACCAATTTAATGACTGTTTCACAGTGTTGACATCGTAAGAGTTCTTCTCCTCTTAATAAACTGGCAGACTCATTAGTACACACATACTCGTATCTTTTAATTCTCGCACTATAATGATGACAATTTGCGAATAATTCGCATTGATAAAGTAAAAGTACCCACTGTTTGATCTCTCACTTTTTCTCATGGTAGCTATACTTTTTTTTATCGTTCTTCACTTGTATAATTGCAACTCATCACGCTGTTAATCTGTATGCAAAATAAGAGATTACGTGGATGTTTATTTTTCTTTTCTTTAAACACTTGCGTAACTATGACGGAAAATTCAAACTCGTCCGTTTATGAACGGGCGTGTAGGTACGAACCTACGCAGTTTAGTGGAACAGCTAATTTTACGGTCTAAAACGTTTATAGAAAATCATGGAGCACTCTAAAAGTGAATTTTAACGAGTTCTTGTTAAATCTAAGTTTTTAACAAGGTTTCCAATTCTCATTGTTTCGTTCATTTCTCAACAATGAATCGAGTTTTCTTAATTGATTTAATTGAAATTAGTTCATTCAATCAATCGAGAAATGCATTGAAATGGATTTAAAAGAATTTGTGTTTACTGCGACGTGTCTCTTTTGTTTTTGACCATGAAACCAAAAGCAAATGTTTAAGTTCGCTTTTTAACACGCTTTTTGTGGTAACAACACCCATTCTCACCAACTATTCCCGCTTCCAGACTAGAGATCCTCAAAGCCGACTCTTCGCTCAAGAGCAAGGCGAAGCGCAACGAATGGACCTGGAAGGCTCAGACCGACGTCGTAAAATGGCAGGCCACGCCGCTGCGGGCGCCGCTGCTGCGTCTACCGCAGGCCCTGACTCCGCCGGCCATGGAGTGCTTCACCTGCATCCGGGCGTACTGCGGAGACCTCACGCAGCAGGAGCGGACGCTGCACCAGGACCTGACCGAGGTCAAGTGCGTGTACACCGTGCTTATGGTTGGTATTTGTTTTTGGTACTCGTTAAGTCAGTGTTAAGTTAGTATCTTTGAACGAACTTTAATTTAATTTTGAACCATCACGAAATTAAGTTGCATCTATTTAGTATTTATTAGAAAAATGACATAACATTAAAAAAAACATATTGTTGTTATAAACTTTTGAGAAAAAAACTATTACAACCGTCTTTGAAAATATGATGAGTTTTATATTGGTCTGTATACATTTCCTACACATAGGTGTTTTATTATAGACAGCACATTGCTTATCGACATCATCTACGTAATTATTTATCCAACATAAACTGGGGGGTGTCGCGTAACTCGAATATCAAAGAATACTCGAACACTAAACGCAGCAACATCATTTAGCAATTTCATTCATAATTTTACGCGGTTGCGACTCGAAAACCGATTTCGTTTAAGAGTCCCAACACCGACACCTTTCAAAGGTATTGATATTCGAGTTAGAGGACACCCCCACTAGTATCTATTACGTCACAGTTTCCTCAACCATCTCCTCATTACCCTCATCATCTACCCCAGCACTGCCACTCGGTCCCAGAGCTCCGTGATGAGGTCTACTGCCAGCTGATGAAGCAGACCACCTCCAACCGGTCGCAGGTCCGGGACTCCTGCCAGCGCGCCTGGCGGCTCATGTCCATACTGGCCGCTTACTTCACATGCTCGGACACGCTTAGGTGAGTGGTACAGTTTGGTAGTGTACTTGAAGAGTTAATGTAGTAAAATAAGATTAACTTTAGTCCGTATTTTGTAACCTAGTCTATTGGTACATTAATAGCATATTTTTAGTAGGTAAGTATTTATGATGCATGTCTCGTGTCCCTACTATTTAACTTACCAGTAGGACTAGCGATGCAATTTCTATGTCTCGTGGTCCAACCGCTTGGTTGGGCTATCAAACATGCAAATAAATAAAATAAACCTATGACTGGTAGACCCACCGTATTTACTTATTTGGAGTGTAATTAGCTAATTAAACCTTTCTAATTTTAATCCGTGAATGAATGTTAAGGGGGAAAAAAAATACTTTTTTTTTCTAATATTGAAACAAAAATGTTCCATTTCATTTTATATTTTTTTTAAAGTTATTAAATGTTTGCAAAAAAATCTACCAGGCTATTAGAACTACATAGAAGTCAATACAACGTTCACAATGACTTATACAATTAGTAAAATGACGTAATTGTAAACTTAAGAAGTTTGTGCTTTTAAAAAAATATAATTTTTTTCCTCTATTATGAAAGCAAAACCAAACCTACTAGGAATTCATAAATATGCAAGTAATAAAATATCTCAGAGTAAAGTGGATGTAATAATATGTATGAACTTCTGATGCCCTTGGCATCTGTGAAGCAGATAGAATATAATATTAAATAAGTGCATACTTGGTGCTTAGACTAATAAAACAATAAGCATCTGATGTTTTAAGTATCTTGTTTTTCCACATTTACCATGTGGTATGTAAAACTGGTTACTATGAAAACGAAAATTATTTGACGATAGAAAAGAGCGTTGGATTGTTATTTCTAACAGTATTTTTTCTAACTTGTACTTATTATTTATATGATTATGGTGCAGTTAGCAGCAGTTAATTAAAAAAAAAGCAATGACACAATAACAACATATAGCAAAATAGTATATTTCAATACAAGTGTGGAAAGGCTGTCATTACAACGAGTTCCGACAAATGTCTACCCGAGCGGAGACACAGTCGAAGGCGAGGGTTGACAGGCGGGACGAGTTGCAATGACGGTTCCGCACGTGTACTGAACGACTATTTTTAATACAGTTGCGAAAAAATAACACAATTTAATAAAATATAAAATTAGGATCGTTAATGTCGAAATAACTCATTTTGTGCAACAAACAACTAAACTCGCAAAGAAAAGTAAAAACTTCATGGTTGGTTAATTTTTCTTTCAACATTTAGACATTATTTTGACAGTTGGTAAAGAGAACGCACGAGTGCGGGAAAGGTAAAAAAAAAGCACGAGTGTGTAAAAACCCACATCCCGAACGCTATACGTCCCTGCAATACGCCACTTTTTGAGCAACTGTATTAAAAATACAATTACTTTGCCGAAATCCATTCGTTGCAATATCCCGGCCTAAACAATGTAAAACCTCATTTCTTCCAACTCGTCACCGTGTTCCCCCAGGCCGTTCCTGGTGGACTACCTGTCGCTGCAATATCACTACTAAACAATGTAAAACCTCATTTCTTCCAACTCGTCACCGTGTTCCCCCAGGCCATTCCTGGTGGAGTACCTGTCGCTGCAATATCACTACTAAATATTGTAAAACCTCATTTCTTCCAACTCGTCACCGCGTTTTCAATTCGTCACCGTGTTCCCCAGGCCATTCCTGGTGGAGTACCTGTCGGCGGCGGCGGCGGACCGGCGGCGGCCCTGCCAGGGCACGGCGGCCGTGTGCCTCGCCAACCTGCGCAAGACCATGCGCTGCGGCGGCCGCAAGAACGTGCCCAGCGTTGAGGAGGTAAACATACATCAACAAATCAGACATCATTTACCTGTAGTCATTTCATTTTTTAGGTTTAGGTATAATTGACATTTTTAATTTTTGACTTTTTATGGATTAATTTGTATATGTTACGGCTAATACCCGAAGTGCGGCTACACCTAGTTTTAGCCGGTTAGAAGTGTTTTTTATATGGAAAACTGTAAAAAAATAATTATACCTATGTATATAAAAACTGGCTTCAATCATGAGTCGACGGAGTCCCGCTACGGGACTCCTTTTTCTGGGTGGTATCAAAAAAGTAACCTAACTAAACTAACCTATTGATGTTCTAACCGGCTAAAACTAGGTGTAGCCGCACTTCGGGTATTAGCCGTAACATATACATTTTTTAATTTGTTTTTAAAACTGACCTTTGCATGCCCATATCGGCAAATATGGTGCTCTTTAAATTATATTTTGACAACTTAAATAGTTTACCCGTATTGACAAATAAAGATTTTGATTTGATTTGATTTGTGTTTTCTTGATCAAGCATACTAAAAGGTGTCATTTATCTCCCACAGGTGACAGCGGTGTCCGCCGGTCGCTCGGCCCGGCGCCAGCTGTACCGGCTGCCCGGCGGCGCCGAGCGCGTCGTCAACACGCGGTGCGCCACCGTCGTGCAGGACATCGTCAACGAGCTGGCCGACCTGGTGAGTGAGAGGGACAGATGTAGGGGAGAAAAGAAGACAGAGTGACACATTAGATTTTCTTATAAAGGATTGAGAGTGGTAAATGCGGAGTGTTGTGGTGAGAGCGCGAATCAAGGGAGATATTGTGTGATGTGTATGAGATGAGTAATAGGGAGTCGTCACCAAGCGTTGCGCAACTGGCATATTTACAACAGACGAGTTGCCGGTGAAATACGACATATGCTCTCCATTATCATCGTTTAAAGTTTTGTATAAAGGGCAGTTACGTTGGTACTACCGTCTTGTCACTGTTTCATCGGAATATAATACTATACGGGGTGTAAAAGAACTGCTTCCGAAAACAAAAACTGGGCATTGCTGGAGGGGTACTAGTTCCGATTTGAGCAAAAAAAAATGTTTTTATGGTTAACAGAAAAAAATATTTTTTACGTATAATAGGCATGATGACAGATTTTAAAAAACTGTTGTATCATACTCAGAAATATATTCTTATTGTAAAAAATATCATATTTCGGAAAAAAAGCATGATTTATATGAAAAAAATCAATTTAAAATTTTATGTTTAAAATTCCCACCAAAACGCTCCAAAGTGTCATGGCGTCGATTTTGACGTCACGTTAGAGCAGTGTTACCAACTCGAATTTTTATAAATCCTTCCGTACGACTCTAAAAGTTGGTAGTTTCCAACCAAACTCAATTCGAAAAGTAGGTAGATCTACCAACTTCTTTTTTTCAAGATTTAGAAGGAATCTGCACGGTCGTATAATATCTATAACCGATTATTTTAGTAAAAATAAATTATTTTCCTGACTATTTTTAAAAAAGCAATAAGAAAAAACCAAATTGTTAATATTTAGAATAAAAACAAAAATAAATCATAGACTGGCATTGGTGAATTATTTGATGATCTTTTTATTTAAATATTTTGGTAATATTTCTTAACTTACTCTGTTTATAAATTATCTAATACGTTATAAATTATATCAATTTCTTCTGAAAAAGAACCCTAAAAATACCCCTAAACAAATAAAAACCCTAAAAAATCCCATCCCACTAATTTACCCCCTAAATTTGGGGGGAAAACCCCTTAGTTGGGAACCATGCTCTAACGTGACGTCATTCGCTCTGATTGGCGTTGAGAATCATGCCGGACTGTAGTATTTTATAGATTTATTTTTTAAAAATATTAATTAAACTCGCTTTAATCATAATAATACCTTGTTATTTTTTAATATTTTATTTACGTTTCATTAGATGGTAGCAAAATTTTTGTGTATTTTATTCACAGTCATCATGCCTATTGCATTTACAAAATAGCATTTATACTATCAGATTTTGCGATGATTTCAAATTAAATAGGGGTACTTGAATTTAAACTCATTTTAACGGGTTTTACGCGTTTTTTTTATTATTTTTATTTTCCGACGTTTCGGCATTTTGCAAATGCCGTGGTCACGGGTAGACTGAGATGTTTGACGTCTTCATAGAGTAAAGTTAAAAACGATTTTTCGAATTCACCGCCATCTGTTTCGTAATTTTCTAGCATAGTTGGTCGGGTTCACGCAATAGACGCTGACAGTGTCTTTATTTTTCTGCTTATTTGTCTGCTGGATGTTCTTTTTTATTTTTTTTAAATATTGGATCCCACGTTGGTGACAGTTTCCAACCATCTTCTCTATTGAAGTTAGGGTGTTTTTTAATTTCAATAGTTTCTCTTACCAGCCTAGGAATAAAATGTTTCTCTTTTGCTAGGATTTTAACGGTATCAAATCTTAGATAGTGGTTGGGCTTATCCATGGAATGCTCACAGACTGCAGATTTTGTATAGCGACGGTTTTTTACATCGGCGATATGTTCTTTCATTCGAGTAGACACGTTCCGTTTCGTTTGACCGAGAGCCACCATCACCACGAGAGAGAGCCAGATATGAGAGCCCACAGTCACAGTCAATCTTGTAAACGCCTGGGTCTTGTAAAGGGATGCTGCTTTTTACTGGACGAAGATGGTGGCTAATCTTGCTGTGTTGCTTGTATATGGTTTTTATTGAAGCCCGCTTCAGAATGCCCCCATATCGCCGGATTGGGTTTTCTGGGTATACTGTTGGAGAATTTAGTTACTATTGAGGCTCCAGAATACATGGTTTCAGGCTTCGGAAGTGGTCTTTTTACACCCGTTATGTCATAAATTCTTGTCATTATAAACATAAGTTAAGGCCTTCGAAGTTGGCAATAGGTACTTCTGCAAATTAATGAACTTGGTATATTGACAACTTCGGAATTCCCCAACCTTCCAGTAGCCTACAAGAAACACATTTCAAACCCATAGAAAGATGTAATTTGTCTCTTTCAGTTAAAAGCCTTCCACATGAGAATGACCTGAAATAACTCTACATAAAAGAAGCTTCAAAACTCCTAGACATGTCTGGTCGTTAATTGGTTCTCACTTTATTAACCTAATCAAATCCAACCACGTCTTACCTCGTCATCCGTCCAGATCGGAGTGACAACCGAGGCGGAGCGCGCGGAGTTCTCGCTGTACTGCATCGTGGCGGGCGACGCGCTCACCATGCCGCTGGCCGGCGACGAGTACGTGCTGGACGTGACCACGGAGCTGCAGCGCGCGCAGCACCCCTTCTACCTGATCTTCTGCCGCAGCGTGTGGCACCACCCGCTGCGGGGGGACGCGCCGCCGCTCTACACCGAGCTGCTGTTCAACCAGGTCAGTCACTGCACCGCATCAATCGCAGCACCCCTTCTACCTGATCTTCAGCCGCAGCGTGTGGCACCACCCGCTGCGGGGGGACGCGCCGCCGCTCTACACCGAGCTGCTGTTCAACCAGGTCAGTCACTGCACCGCATCAATCGCAGCACCCCTTCTACCTGATCTTCTGCCGCAGCGTGTGGCACCACCCGCTGCGGGGGGACGCGCCGCCGCTCTACACCGAGCTGCTGTTCAACCAGGTCAGTCACTGCACCGCATCAATCGCAGCACCCCTTCTACCTGATCTTCTGCCGCAGCGTGTGGCACCACCCGCTGCGGGGGGACGCGCCGCCGCTCTACACCGAGCTGCTGTTCAACCAGGTCAGTCACTGCACCGCATCAATCGCAGCACCCCTTCTACCTGATCTTCTGCCGCAGCGTGTGGCACCACCCGCTGCGGGGGGACGCGCCGCCGCTCTACACCGAGCTGCTGTTCAACCAGGTCAGTCACTGCACCGCATCAATCGCAGCACCCCTTCTACCTGATCTTCTGCCGCAGCGTGTGGCACCACCCGCTGCGGGGGGACGCGCCGCCGCTCTACACCGAGCTGCTGTTCAACCAGGTCAGTCACTGCACCGCATCAATCGCAGCACCCCTTCTACCTGATCTTCTGCCGCAGCGTGTGGCACCACCCGCTGCGGGGGGACGCGCCGCCGCTCTACACCGAGCTGCTGTTCAACCAGGTCAGTCACTGCACCGCATCAATCGCAGCACCCCTTCTACCTGATCTTCTGCCGCAGCGTGTGGCACCACCCGCTGCGGGGGGACGCGCCGCCGCTCTACACCGAGCTGCTGTTCAACCAGGTCAGTCACTGCACCGCATCAATCGCAGCACCCCTTCTACCTGATCTTCTGCCGCAGCGTGTGGCACCACCCGCTGCGGGGGGACGCGCCGCCGCTCTACACCGAGCTGCTGTTCAACCAGGTCAGTCACTGCACCGCATCAATCGCAGCACCCCTTCTACCTGATCTTCTGCCGCAGCGTGTGGCACCACCCGCTGCGGGGGGACGCGCCGCCGCTCTACACCGAGCTGCTGTTCAACCAGGTCAGTCACTGCACCGCATCAATCGCAGCACCCCTTCTACCTGATCTTCTGCCGCAGCGTGTGGCACCACCCGCTGCGGGGGGACGCGCCGCCGCTCTACACCGAGCTGCTGTTCAACCAGGTCAGTCACTGCACCGCATCAATCGCAGCACCCCTTCTACCTGATCTTCTGCCGCAGCGTGTGGCACCACCCGCTGCGGGGGGACGCGCCGCCGCTCTACACCGAGCTGCTGTTCAACCAGGTCAGTCACTGCACCGCATCAATCGCAGCACCCCTTCTACCTGATCTTCTGCCGCAGCGTGTGGCACCACCCGCTGCGGGGGGACGCGCCGCCGCTCTACACCGAGCTGCTGTTCAACCAGGTCAGTCACTGCACCGCATCAATCGCAGCACCCCTTCTACCTGATCTTCTGCCGCAGCGTGTGGCACCACCCGCTGCGGGGGGACGCGCCGCCGCTCTACACCGAGCTGCTGTTCAACCAGGTCAGTCACTGCACCGCATCAATCGCAGCACCCCTTCTACCTGATCTTCTGCCGCAGCGTGTGGCACCACCCGCTGCGGGGGGACGCGCCGCCGCTCTACACCGAGCTGCTGTTCAACCAGGTCAGTCACTGCACCGCATCAATCGCAGCACCCCTTCTACCTGATCTTCTGCCGCAGCGTGTGGCACCACCCGCTGCGGGGGGACGCGCCGCCGCTCTACACCGAGCTGCTGTTCAACCAGGTCAGTCACTGCACCGCATCAATAACTAACTCGTGACCACGGACCACGGACCGTGAGTTTAAAGAAAAATAAAACGTTTTATCAGTTGTTAACAGACCCCTTATTAGCCAAAACATCTTTAAGAAAAGAAAATACCTTCTATTTACCTTATTACAATGTTCAAATTACAGCTGCAAATTTGAATCAGCGTAACGCTAACAGTATAGCCCCACTAACCCTTCCCCTCGCAGGTGGCGCCCGACTACCTGGAAGGGCTGCTGCTGGTGCTGCCCGGCGGGGCGGCGCCGGCGCCGGGCGCGCTGCGGGACGCCGCGCTGGTGGCCGCGCTGCTGCACCGCGCCGCCGGGCTTAACGACGCGCCGCATCCACGGGACCTCAGGTACACCCAGACATTCATTGAGAACAGAGGATTTAGGAATTGCCAATCTAAAGTTGATCTATCTATCTATCAATGTGTGGAGTGTTATGGGAAGCAAATAAAACTACTTGAAGTATAACGGGTGTAAAAAGAACACTTCCGAAGCCTGAAACCATGTATTCTTGAGCCGCAATAGTAACTAAATTCACAAACAGTATACCCAGAAAACCAAATTAAAAAAAGGTATTAAGGATTGAAAAGTCATATTCGGCGCTTGAAATCACCGCTCACACATCATCAGATGGTTTAGGTGCGATTATTTACATTGCAAATTAAATGAAAACCCAATTTAATTTGAAATCATTGCAAAATATGATAGTATAAACGCAATTTTGCACAATTACTTAAAAAAAATTTTTTCTTTTTATCATAAAAACATTTTTTTTTGTTTAAAACTTAACCAGCAATTACCCCTTCAGCAATGCCCAGTCTTTGTTTTCGGAATCAGTTCTTTTACACCCCGTATACACAAACATTCATTGAAAACAGAGTTGCAGGATTTAGGAATTGCCAATCTAAAGTTGAATATGTGTGAAGTCTTATGGAAAGCAAATAAAACTACTTGAAGTATATAGTAGGTATGATAGTTTTAATAAGTCTTGTAATCGTTAATATTATTTAACACTAGTGTATCTGTTTAATCTGAAATAATAATCATTTTAACCTATATAGCATACTTACTTGATAGTGCAACTTAAAAAAATATTGTCATATTTTAACAGACATCTACCATTTTCTACCAGACAGCTACCATTTTCTATATATTTGGAGCCCCCGGCATAAAAAATACTTTTTATCTTATTTTATTCGAATTATTCTCCGACTATCTTACCCCGCAAACTATCTTATCAACCCAGCTTAGCATGCGCGTTCGTCTCGTACAGTCCCCAAAATAAATACATTAGTTGTAACGTCTCAATCAATAATCTTCGTTTCTCCAGATTCCTGCTGCCCAAGCCGCTGCTGGCCATCCGCGAGCCGCGGCCCAACAAGTGGTCGGGCTGGGTGGCGCAGGAGTGGCCGGCCGCGCGCGCGCTCAGCCCGCAGCACGCCAAGGGGAAGGTGCTGCAGGTATGTGCAACTGAAGTGGTTTAACTAGGTCTATTGTTTTACAGGTTTGCTGAGTATGCGGGTAGTATGTCTCACTTGTGTTTTTAGTAAACATCATATTACTAAAACTTTTTGACATCCTTTTTGTGTTGACGGTCATATATCACAATGATGTCGGTGATTCTATCCTTGCTACCTAGGTGATGTTTGGAATAGGCCTCTATTCTCCCCAAGGGTGTTATCACACTGCGTCTTCTCTCCCCCTACATTCTATTCTCCCCACAGGTGTTATCACACTGCGTCTTCTCTCCCCCTACATTCTATTCTCCCCACTTGTTATCCCACTGCGTCTTCTCTCCCCCTACATTCTATTCTCCCCACAGGTGTTATCACACTGCGTCTTCTCTCCCCCTACATTCTATTCTCCCCACTTGTTATCCCACTGCGTCTTCTCTCCCCCTACATTCTATTCTCCCCACAGGTGTTATCACACTGCGTCTTCTCTCCCCCTACATTCTATTCTCCCCACAGGTGTTATCACACTGCGTCTTCTCTCCCCCTACATTCTATTCTCCCCACAGGTGTTATCACACTGCGTCTTCTCTCCCTCTACATTCTATTCTCCCCACAGGTGTTATCACACTGCGTCTTCTCTCCCCCTACAATCTATTCTCCCCACAGGTGTTATCACACTGCGTCTTCTCTCCCCCTACATTCTATTCTCCCCACAGGTGTTATCCCACTGCGTCTTCTCTCCCCCTACATTCTATTCTCCCCACAGGTGTTATCACACTGCGTCTTCTCTCCCTCTACATTCTATTCTCCCCACAGGTGTTATCCCACTGCGTCTTCTCTCCCTCTACATTCTATTCTCCCCACAGGTGTTATCACACTGCGTCTTCTCTCCCCCTACATTCTATTCTCCCCACAGGTGTTATCCCACTGCGTCTTCTCTCCCCCTACATTCTATTCTCCCCACAGGTGTTATCACACTGCGTCTTCTCTCCCTCTACATTCTATTCTCCCCACAGGTGTTATCCCACTGCGTCTTCTCTCCCCCTACATTCTATTCTCCCCACAGGTGTTATCACACTGCGTCTTCTCTCCCTCTACATTCTATTCTCCCCACAGGTGTTATCCCACTGCGTCTTCTCTCCCTCTACATTCTATTCTCCCCACAGGTGTTATCACACTGCGTCTTCTCTCCCCCTACATTCTATTCTCCCCACAGGTGTTATCCCACTGCGTCTTCTCTCCCCCTACATTCTATTCTCCCCACAGGTGTTATCACACTGCGTCTTCTCTCCCTCTACATTCTATTCTCCCCACAGGTGTTATCCCACTGCGTCTTCTCTCCCTCTACATTCTATTCTCCCCACAGGTGTTATCCCACTGCGTCTTCTCTCCCCCTACATTCTATTCTCCCCACAGGTGTTATCACACTGCGTCTTCTCTCCCCCTACATTCTACTCTCCCCACAGGTGTTATCACACTGCGTCTTCTCTCCCCCTACATTCTATTCTCCCCACAGGTGTTATCACACTGCGTCTTCTCTCCCTCTACATTCTATTCTCCCCACAGGTGTTATCCCACTGCGTCTTCTCTCCCTCTACATTCTATTCTCCCCACAGGTGTTATCACACTGCGTCGTCTCTCCCTCTACATTCTATTCTCCCCACAGGTGTTATCCCACTGCGTCTTCTCTCCCCCTACATTCTATTCTCCCCACAGGTGTTATCACACTGCGTCTTCTCTCCCCCTACATTCTACTCTCCCCACAGGTGTTATCCCACTGCGTCTTCTCTCCCTCTACATTCTATTCTCCCCACAGGTGTTATCCCACTGCGTCTTCTCTCCCTCTACATTCTATTCTCCCCACAGGTGTTATCACACTGCGTCTTCTCTCCCTCTACATTCTATTCTCCCCACAGGTGTTATCCCACTGCGTCTTCTCTCCCCCTACATTCTATTCTCCCCACAGGTGTTATCACACTGCGTCTTCTCTCCCCCTACATTCTACTCTCCCCACAGGTGTTATCCCACTGCGTCTTCTCTCCCTCTACATTCTATTCTCCCCACAGGTGTTATCCCACTGCGTCTTCTCTCCCCCTACATTCTACTCTCCCCACAGGTGTTATCACACTGCGTCTTCTCTCCCCCTACATTCTACTCTCCCCACAGATGTAATCCCGCTGCCTGTATTCTCCCCCTACACTCTACTCTCCCCACAAGTGTTATTCTGCTACTTCTATTCTCCCCCTACACACTACTCTCCCCACAAGTGTTATTCTGCTACTTCTATTATCCCCCTACATTCTACTCTCCCCACAAGTGTTATTCTGCTACTTCTATTCTCCCTCTAAACACTACTCTCCCCACAAGTGTTATTCTGCTACTTCTATTTTCTTCCTACATTCTACTCTCCCCACAGATGTAATCCCGCTGCCTCTATTCTCCCCCTACATTCTACTCTCCCCACAAGTGGTATTCTGCTACTTCTATTCTCCCCCTACATTCTACCGTCCCCGCAGGTGCTGTCCCGCTGGCGGCAGTTCTTACCCCCCTCTGCCCGCAGGTGCTGTCCCGCCGCCTCTATTCACACTCTCCTCTCCCCCCCCCCCGCAGGTACTCTCCCGCTGGCCACTATTCTCACTCCTTCCCCTCCCGCAGGTACTCTCCCGCTGGCCGCTGTTCGGCTCGTCGTTCTTCGCGGTCCGCCGCGTGGCGGGCGGCGCGCCGTGGAAGGAGTTCGTGCTGGCGCTCAACCGCCGCGGCGTGCACCTGCTGCACCCGCACACGCACGAGACCGACACGCACTGGCCCTACGCCGAGCTCATCTCCACTAGGAAGGTGGGTCATACTGCTTGTTTAATACTCGGTTTGGATATAGAACAGAGTAGTATATAGTACTAGTAGCCGCCCGCGACTCCGTTCGCGTGGAAGTCGGTTTCCTGTGGGAATTAGAAGTTTTCCCGCGGTAAAAAGTACCCTATATGTTATTCTGATGTATAACCTATATTACTGTAAATTTTCTTCAAAATCCATCCAGTAGTTTTTACGCGAAAGAGTAACAAAAATCCATACATCCATATTCACAAACTTTCACGTTTATAATATTTTGTTGTATTGGAAAAATTGGATTGACTATGCTTCATTAACTAAACGAAATAATGTGTAATTCAAAGAGAGCCTTTTTTATTAATCTTCCATGTTAATCACTGTTTCGACATCCTCCATGACTAGCTAGGTGCTTGTATTTAACCTCTTCAGCTGTATTTTCTTTACCACGTGACCATTTCCCCCCAGGTCCGCTCCGAGGACGGCACGCTGTTCCTGGACGTGAAGTGCGGCTCGCTGCTGCAGCAGCGCGTGACGCGGCTGCAGGCCGAGCAGGCGCACGAGGTGGCGCGCCTCGTGCGGCAGTACATCCTGCTGCAGCGACCCGCCTCTTGACGGTAACACTACATACTACAATATACACAGTACATCCTGCTGCAGCGACCCGCCTCTTGACGGTAACACTACATACTACAATATACACAGTACATCCTGCTGCAGCGACCCGCCTCTTGACGGTAACACTACATACTACAATATACACAGTACATCCTGCTGCAGCGACCCGCCTCTTGACGGTAACACTACATACTACAATATACACAGTACATCCTGCTGCAGCGACCCGCCTCTTGACGGTAACACTACATACTACAATATACACAGTACATCCTGCTGCAGCGACCCGCCTCTTGACGGTAACACTACATACTACAATATACACAGTACATCCTGCTGCAGCGACCCGCCTCTTGACGGTAACACTACATACTACAATATACACAGTACATCCTGCTGCAGCGACCCGCCTCGTGACGGTAACACTACATACTACAATATACACAGTACATCCTGCTGCAGCGACCCGCCTCGTGACGGTAACACTACATACTACAATATACACAGTACATCCTGCTGCAGCGACCCGCCTCTTGACGGTAACACTACATACTACAATATACACAGTACATCCTGCTGCAGCGACCCGCCTCTTGACGGTAACACTACATACTACAATATACACAGTACATCCTGCTGCAGCGACCCGCCTCTTGACGGTAACACTACATACTACAATATACACAGTACATCCTGCTGCAGCGACCCGCCTCGTGACGGTAACACTACATACTACAATATACACAGTACATCCTGCTGCAGCGACCCGCCTCTTGACGGTAACACTACATACTACAATATACACAGTACATCCTGCTGCAGCGACCCGCCTCTTGACGGTAACACTACATACTACAATATACACAGTACATCCTGCTGCAGCGACCCGCCTCGTGACGGTAACACTACATACTACAATATACACAGTACATCCTGCTGCAGCGACCCGCCTCTTGACGGTAACACTACATACTACAATATACACAGTACATCCTGCTGCAGCGACCCGCCTCGTGACGGTAACACTACATACTACAATATACACAGTACATCCTGCTGCAGCGACCCGCCTCTTGACGGTAACACTACATACTACAATATACACAGTACATCCTGCTGCAGCGACCCGCCTCTTGACGGTAACACTACATACTACAATATACACAGTACATCCTGCTGCAGCGACCCGCCTCGTGACGGTAACACTACATACTACAATATACACAGTACATCCTGCTGCAGCGACCCGCCTCTTGACGGTAACACTACATACTACAATATACACAGTACATCCTGCTGCAGCGACCCGCCTCGTGACGGTAACACTACATACTACAATATACACAGTACATCCTGCTGCAGCGACCCGCCTCTTGACGGTAACACTACATACTACAATATACACAGTACATCCTGCTGCAGCGACCCGCCTCTTGACGGTAACACTACATACTACAATATACACAGTACATCCTGCTGCAGCGACCCGCCTCTTGACGGTAACACTACATACTACAATATACACAGTACATCCTGCTGCAGCGACCCGCCTCTTGACGGTAACACTACATACTACAATATACACAGTACATCCTGCTGCAGCGACCCGCCTCGTGACGGTAACACTACATACTACAATATACACAGTACATCCTGCTGCAGCGACCGGCTTCTTGACGGTAACATTACGTATTGTTGGTCCCTGAAAATTTTGAGATCTACTGGTGAAATAATTGTTAAAATCGCTTCAGTAGTTCCTGAAATAACCATTACATTCAAACACACATTTTACCTCTACGAGCACGAGCTTAACATAGGTACAGGAGCAATTGTAAAACATTTAATTAAGACTTAAGTCACCGGAGGTGAACGTATACACAAACAGTCAGTCAGGAAAAACGACTTTGATTAACTTATATCTTAAGAAAATCGATACGTGTATAAATGCTCGAATAAGTAGTCAACGTGAAGATTTTAAAGACATTCAGAGTATAACTGATCTTCAGCTACCTCTTATCATGTAAAAAATACAGACTAAGTATTTACCTAAGTTTTTTATTTGTTTTACCATAACGGTCTACAACGTCGGACAGAGTAACTCATAATTACTGCTCAAAAACTTTAAATCTTTTAAAATGTTATTTTTTTTTGTTACAGGCCACAAACCCCCCTTGAACAAGACGCGATCAAACTAACATTGTAGAAACAAATCTTATGTTGTCACACTGTATATTTTGTAACCTCATATTATATGGAATCCGTCTTTCCAAATATAAGACTCTAAGTACAGTCACCGAGAAATATAAACAATCAAATATTTTACAAAGGTTTTACTATTCCGGCGACTGTACTTGATATACATTTTTCTATGCATCTAGTATAGAAGCATGTATTCACTCGAACACTAAATATACTTAGTTGTAAGATATACAAGGTTTAAAAAGTATTTCTTAATGCATAATAATATAAAGTACCTATACATAAATTATTTACCATATATGTTTATTCTTCGATTAGCAACTAAGTATGATACGCGCTGAAATTCGTTATTAGGTACCTACTCTACCTACTAAATTGTAATATACATTCCACAATCAAAGCTTACTATAATGCAATTGTTTTTACTTCACCATTCTTAGTATAAATTAATAAAAATAACCTCTTGTAGGTACGTATATATCGTTTAAATGATCATATTTAAGTTGTTGATATAAAGGAATGCGTATTATAAAATATGTTATAGTAATGTTATTTCCAACAATCCAGGGAATTTCATGAAATGTTTTTAAGTTTCATGAGAAGGCAAAGATTTTGAAATAACGGCCCCACCTACCATACTTATTTATCTAACCATTTGAAACCCGAATGAATTAAATAAGGTGCTATTTTTCACAAAATACATCATAATCTAATGTAATTTAATATTTAAGTCTTAATATTTTTTTATGTTATCCAAAGACCGACAGGTCTAAGTCATATATTTTAGAAGTACATACTATTCCAAAATAAATCGTTGTGTAAAATAAATATTAAATGTCTCGAATATATTTTATTGTAGATACAAATAAAAATTATATTTTTTACTATCCTGTTTTCTTTACTCAATTTCACCCTTTCTATTGATAGGCTTAAAAAAATGGTGTATGTCTCGTGTCACTACTGTTTGACCTTCCAGTAGGTCTAGCGATGCAATTTCTATGACTCGTAGTCCCACCGCTAGGTTGGGCTATTAGACACGCAAGTAAATAAAATAAACCTTTGACTGGTAGACCCACCGTATTTACAATTGGAGTGTAATTAGCTAATTAAACCTTAATAATTTTAATCCTTGAATGAATGTTAAGGGAGAAAAAAACTTGCCTATATTTCTAATATTTAACAAGTATTATTTTGATTAACTTAATTTTGTAGTGGTATTTATATTTTCCCGACAAAAAACTACAAGGCTATCAGGATTATGAAGTAGTTAATCTATAATTACAATCCAATGTCCTTTATTGAGAGTTTTTCTTACGTTACTCATGTGATGAAACAAACTCATGTGATGATATATACTACATCATACGTTTTAAAGATGTTAAGTAAGTCTTAAGGCACTGCGCAAACAGGCAGCTTCCAATATCAGCTTCTATTAGTGCATACAGCCATCGAAAAAACTTAACTTAGGTTAAGTCTATTAAGTAAAGACCCTGCTCATTAATAGAAAATATGTTATTTACGTAATTAGTATATAAATATGACCTGTTACCATATTTATTAGAAAATTGAAGCTAAAAATACTGCCCTGCTATGTTTGTCATCATATCTAGGCATAAGCTTGAAAAGTAAAATGGAAAGAACTAATAAATTTAACTCACGCGTCTTATATAAATATGATAACTTTGCCTTATTTACACAACAAGATCTTCAAAAAAGAGAATCAATTATATTATAGAAATGGCAGAATTATTTGATGAAAATATAGACGTCGTGTGTGTAGCCTAATTAAATGTATTTTATTTTTATCAAAAAACTACTAGGCGATCAGAGCTGCCAAGGAGACAAATTAATTGAGACAGGCGGTTAGAGTGATAGAAATATGTTTTGATATTTTAGGATGTCAAAGTTGTAAAAAACTAAAATAAAGGTAAGAAACTAAAATATTTACTTAACGTTATCGATATATAGCAATACCGGTACTAAAAAAATAAAACAGACATTTCTAGTTTTTGGTTCGGCCTAGCAGCTTTTCCAAGATCTCAAATGAGTAGTTGACACAGATTTGACATTTTTAATCAAATATCAGATAATGCTCTGACTACACGGTACGATTAAAGTTTGTACATACCCAATTACTAGACAAAATAGAAAAAGCTACATTAAACTTTTATTAGTATATTTTAGTATTTTACAAATTCGCTGTACCCAAATTATTTTATTGTTAAAATCATAGATTTATTATTGGTCCTCGCTCTCACTCTTACGCTCTAGATGTCATTTAATGATTTTGAGACTTTTGAAGTTTTTTTTGCAACAACGATTAAAAAGTTCTTTTGACTGCTACTGGTTTTGAACAGATGAAAATTTAACATGTTCAACTACATTCTTACAAAAATTTGTTAATCTGATTAAAATAAGTAACACGGTAGGGCTACGTACGAGTCATACTGTTAGACCATGCCTGGTAGACCTTCCGCGCGGTAGGGACACGAGTCATGGTTTTTGACGGGTAGTAGGACTAACAGGAATGGTAGGACAACCGCGGTAGGGGCACGAGTCATGCATCAAAAAAACACAGGATATTTTAATTTCAAAAATGTCCAGATACCAATGTAAGTGGTTAAATCTTGTAACTAACAACGAAAGTAATTTGTAGGCTTAATTATCTATACTTATAATAAATCTGTAGAGGGATCAATTCTGTACATCATTATCATTACATAGTATAAATCCAAGTCGCTAATTCTGTCTGTTTGTATGTTTGTCCGCTAACTCCTCCGCTAAACCAGTTGAGGGATTTTAATACGGCTTTCACCATCATCAGTTAGGTATTTTTTTCATTTAAATTACTAAATAAAGATCAGAAAAGTTTTTTAAGTTAGCAAAAATTCAATGTTTCGGGAACAAGTCGCCCAAAAATACACCATTGCGAAGCGTGGGCGGGTCACTCATGAAATACATTTCCGAAATAAATATCAGTGATAAGGAATCGATAGGTACTGATGCCAAAAATGCAATCAGTAATTTTTTGTCTGTCTGTCTGTATAACCTTTGTAGAAACAAAAACTACTCGACGGATTGTAACGAAACTTGATTTAATTATTTTTTATACTCCTGAGCTGGAGTATACTTTTCATGACGCTACAATCAACAGGAGCAGTGAAGGGAAATATTCGGAAAACGGGAGAAGTTACTTCATTTTTTAAGCTTCCGCCGCGTGTGCAACTTTAATAGTTAAAGCTACACACGACAGCATATGTCTAACTTTTATGGTTGACTCACAATAACACGTTTAACTCCCGATAGCTTAACAGTTCGAAGCTTTCTGATGGTATTTGTCGACCCTTACCTACGTTTATAACACTCTCAGTCATACCTAATTAAAAAAGTTAATATTATTAGCTGTTCCATAAAAAAGTATCATAGAAATTGGTATTGAAACATCAAATTTATATAGGGTACTTTTTACCGCGGGAAAACTTCTCATTCCCACGGGAAACCGACTTCCACGCGAACGGCCACTAGTTTTAAAATCAACCTTTTCAAATCCCTTAACGTAATTCAGGCGAGTGCAGATATCATTATCAAGAGCTAAGTAATTGTCCACGAAAGATGAACAAGTGCATCGTAAGATCGATTTGTGTTTCCAGAGTTACGTAGTTCCTGCTTTTAATATTGAAAATCCTTCATAGTAATTCAGATAGTAATTAAGTGCAGTGCAACAAAACGACAAGTCACCACCAAATATCACACGCTCCTGCTCGCACTAAGTACCTAAATAAATATTTCCTCATCATACGAAACAACACGTATTTAAACGGCAGTGTGTTGGCAATAAGGCCGAGTCGTCAAACGGCAACAAAATGGAAGAAGGTAGTGTGGTTCCCACGGCGTGATGGCTCAGTGGGTAGCCACCGTCTTTTGTCTCGCGAGGTCGGCATTACCATACGACCGGTGGAGGAGCCTTGCCCCTAATCACGGTGCCTTATAAGGATGAAAAGGACGAAAATTATTTAAGCCTTTCTTAACATAGACGTTTTGGACTAAAAAATAGGCACGTAGGAATAACATACTTATGCGTAAAAAGTTACGTAAACGGCCCTTAATACCTACCAATAGTGCACTTTAGACAGTGGCGCATTCAGCATTTTGGTTTGAGAGGTACTTTACAGTAGGTTTCACCAAAGGATACGCCAAAAACCTTATAGAAACTTAACATTGGACACAGTACGGTGTACACAGCAAATGTTTAGGGAAGGTACCTAATTGATGAAACTGCAACTTTGGGTTTTGCCATGCTTGCTACGCTTTCGAGTTTCAATTTTTTTGGGTTTTTCAATGTAATCCTCACAACAAATACGTAGGAACAAAACCCAATGACTTCTTAATTACCTACAAAAAACAAGAATATGATTTTAAAACAAAGATCCTCTCAACTAATGGTACCTACAAAAAACACTTTAAAACCAGTTTATTTTACCATATTTAAACTTAACATTGCTGCTAATTCATTGTCCGTTTCCATAATTATCATGATTATTTCCTAGACATAATACAGGCTGGTTTAAAACAAAATAAGTCATATACACAGCGAGGCCGTACCGCGACAATCCGTGAGAAACAAATGCTGTGTGCACGCGCAATAAAATGTATCATACGCTGGCCCATTCATTATGTATGACATGGTTAAATATAATCAGGAAAACTGCCGTGACTCAACCAACTATTGTTATTTAGTTTAATAATCAATGATCAACCGTACACCAAGTAATCTAAAATCAATAAGTTGTTATTAGTTACTTTTGATTTCAAGTTAAGTCATACCTAGATATCTAAAATGACTAGGGTTAAAGTAGTTACAGATGGCACGTAAACGTGGTACTAAAAAAAATATAAAAAATAAACATTTGTACTGAAAAGTAATTAAAAGGTACGTTGAATATCAGATGTGATTTTGTAATTTACAAGGTTTAATAAAAAGTTGCCAGTCCTCAACCAGTACTCAGACTACCCAGCAAGTATGCCAGTAAGTAAATTTTAATCCTTATGTGAACGTCTTAGTTTTTCCATTAATGCATAAAATGTGTACTTAAGTAGGTAGGCGTATTGACATATTTATAACCTTAGCTGCAAATCAATACTAAAAATAGTTACATAAGACTAGTTTTTAACTTAGAAAAGTTACTCTAACACCAAACATTAAAATGCCAGCAACTTTCTCACTGGGCGTGGTCCGCATACAAACCGACAAAATTGTTATATTGATCGTCATAGTGATAGTAAAAGAGTACCATAGCATTGTCATTTAGCAAGTGAACTCAATTAACCAGTTATCAGACATATCTGTAACACCACACCTAATTCATAAACATGTTGTAATAAAGTAGCGCATCCACAAATGAGTGAATCTTTCAGTGCTGGCTGCTAATGGAAGGGGCCGCCAAACTGAATTTTGTTCGAATATCGAACCGACTGTGTTGCAATTGATTAGCAATGCCTTTGTTCTGTTAGCGAATGTCAAGGTGGACGGTTCACAAGACCACAAAAAGGTGTACAATGAGATTCAATGTGTAGGACGTCGGTGGATGTAGGTAGGTGCCTACCTATCGAGCCTGTTGGTAGAATCAGTGCCAACAAACGATATCACGATAACGTGGCGATTTAAGGTGATCCACATCTTATAAGAAAACAATTGACTGTGTTTGCTTTATTTAATAAGTTATTACCCGCAGTTATTGCCGATACTACGGTGTAAACAACTATTCTAGCAATTTACAGTTGTCTTGCAAAATAATTTAAATAATTGTAAATTATGCAATTTTAGGTGGCTGCGCTAACTGTACCTACCAAATTCGCCTTACATTGTAGATACTTCTTAATTTATAGTTGCATTCATCACTAAGGTATATTTAGACCATTGAAGTAGTTTACCTAATTCAATTCATATAGAGGATTAGGATCGCCCTAAAGTTATTACATTCGTCCCTGATTTATAAAATGTCGTCCACGACAACGATTCCAATCGTTACGATGTTGTTGAAGTTATTTCAGTAAGTAAGCCCTGGGCGAGGTTCACCGTGCGTGCGAGATAATGAATAGACAAGTTTTTACTGTTACACTAATGGACTAATAACTTAATAACAGTTAACAAAAACTGTCGGTTGAATTCTGTCGTTCTATACAAACCATTTTTACGAATTTGCTATTAGAAACTTAACAAAAAAATATTCATATACTAGTTAGTTACCCTAAACCATGAGCACAACTTCTTAATTGATCACATATACCTATTGAATTTCAGCCTATTTATCTTTTTAAAACGTCTCGATAAACTGTCCTAATTGAAAAAACATATCATAATTCCATTAAGTATTTTAAAATAATTAGCGGATATGCATTAATATTATTTATTAATAATCTAAAAACTTACATACCTTAGTGTAATTTCTTACCTAAATTTTACCGCCCTGTGACCTTACGTTTTATTCTTGCCTTGGGGTTGAAGTTGTATCCCTTTTTTTTGTATATTTGGTGTTGGACAAATGAGTGCTGAGTTTTTTCCGCCAGCTTTTTTCAGCTTTGACTTCAATCGAATGTAATATATTTTTTTATATATTTTTAATGCACTTAGCTACATGACTTATTATCATCTTATATTTTATAAACTTTAAATTTCCTAACTCAAAAGAATTTGGTTGTTTATCTACAAAGTTAAACAAGCTGTTATCAGCAGCTAGTGAAAGAACGATAGTAAAAGTTTTCTAGGCTAACGTTGAAAACTACTTGCTTTTTTTTTCATTCGCGGTTTTTTTTTAAAGCAAATCTAATTTAGGTCAACGTTTAAAGGACAAACCCATGACAGCATAAGATAATATAAAGGCTTTTAGTTATTTACTTCTAAACACAAATAAAAAATAGCCATTGTAACGTCTTTTACGGTCCGTCAGACGTAAATAAGTGATTTTTCATAAAGAGTGACTCAAACATGTAATTGCTAACTATAGTCATTTGATATGACGCACGTATCTTGTAACAATTTATTAGCAGTAGAAGATAATAATGGGTTTGTGCACGACAGCCACTACACTAAGCTTAGTTAAGAAAACAAGTTAAGAAAGTAAGGAAAGAATACCCGAGGCCCGATCTGCTTTTGAGTTTTTCGTATGCTTACATAAATGGATCTGACTGTTTGATGGCTGAAATAATCCTCTCATACAAAGCGTGTTTAACATAATTTACTTTTGTCACCTCCAGTATTATGGAAACCAGCTAGTTAGTGTCCAGTGCAACGAACTTCCTTTATGATTCGTCAACCTAAAGCTTTACCTTGATCGTTAATTCTATTGTCTTTAAAACACAACCAGTGATTCTTTTCCTACATCATTAACATTTTGTGTGAAAATCTGAATTGAAAGACTTAATGATGTTAAATTACGTTTTATTATTTGGTATATAAAAACATCTATTAATTTGTACAGGTCCTTGTTTTTGTCTTAGCGATTAAAATTATTCTTAACTACTTGGCATTGTCGAGTGCGCTCTTCACTTGAGTTATAACTCTGGCACTTTCGTTGCTTATATGTAACCGTGGGGAATCATTCCGTGTTCGCGCTATGTGGGGCTGTGTCGGGGTGTTCGGAGGTGTCGCTGCGAGTCCGCCCAGCGGTCGGCGGCGTATTGCACGTAGCCGGGGTCCGTGGGGGTCCCCGAGGCGCGACCTTCTTCCTTCTCTCGTCTCTCCTCTATGGGCTCCATGGGGAATATCGCGGGGGTATCGGCCCGCTTGGAGCGACTCGAGCCTCGCAGGTAGTCTTCCAGCTGCTGCAGTGTGGGAGCTGGAGCCAGCTTGTTGCGCGACGGCGATCTCGAGTCTCTTTTCTTATCCAATCCATTGTCGAATAAACTGGCCTTGGCTTTCAGCACCGGTGTTTGCGGTTCTGGTAAATAACCCTCTCGAACTAAAGACGCCTTCCCGTCCACTGAATCCAGGTACTGTCTGAAGTACGCTTCGTTGAACTTCGCCAGTTCCTGCTCGTAGTGCAGTTTGTCCGGCGTGGATATAGGTTCGGCCAGTCTGACGTAATTGCCTCCGTCGATGTTACGCAACGACCCGAACTTGGATTTCTCCAACTGTTCGATTTGTTCTTCAAATCTTTTGTAACCGCCCTTTCCGAACAGGAATTCATCTTCCTTGTCCACCATCGTCGCTTTTTCAATATCGAGCGTCAAGTCTCTGGGTCGTTCAGTAGATTTGACGTGTCCGTTCTGTTTTTCGGTTACCGGTTTTTCGATTACCGGTTTTTCTGTGATAGGTTTTTCGTTGGTTATATTTCCATTGCCGTTCTGAGTGGTCGTCTCGGTATGTATTGACACTTTCTTGTCTGTTTTGGGTGAGGTTGCAAGTTCTGTTTGCGACTTCTGCGTGTTAGTGTAGGTGCGGGGTCCCATCAGATCGATGAGGAAGAGGGCTGCAACCACCAGGGACAGCGAGCCGAGCACCGCCGCGTTCACTACCAGCTTCTGAGGAACCGAGTCTAGCGATGCTAGTTCTAGACCACCTGTGAACAAAATCAATATTTTAGATATACATTAATCTTACTTCAGATATGTGACCATAAAGGTGCCATAAGTAGGGCAATAGGGACAACAAAATGGACTTGAAGCGACCTGAAATGTCATTTTATACAGAATTGGCATGGCCCGGTAATCGAACCCGGAATCTCCACTCCCAGTCCGGTATACATACATTACTGATTTAGGTACATACTTTATTACGACGATAAAATCGGCCTGATTTACAGGCTTAATTATTACTTAATTTTTAATCATAAATATGTTATAGGTACTCACATAATATTGACACGAGTTACATTTATCGATTCTTTAACACAGTTGATTTGAACACATATATTTAATGTTATTAAAATCCTACTAATATTATAAATAGGAAAGTTTGTGAGTTTGTGAGGATGTATGGATGGATGGATGTTTGTTACTCTTTCACGTAAAAACTATTGGATAGATTTGGATGAAACTTTGCAGTAATATAGGTTATACATCAGAATAACACACAGGGTACTTTTTACCGCGGGAAAACTTCTCACTCCCACAGAAAACCGACTTCCACGCGAACGGAGTCGCGGGCGGCCACTAGTTCATTATAATGTTATGACCTATCTAACTTCAAATCAACTCACCTATAACTAAAAAGAACAGCATTCCGAATCCGAGGTAGAATCCCTCGATGATGCGTCTCCCGCGCGGAATCTCCTGGAACACGCGGCCCAGCAGCAGCCCGAACGTTATCATCACGTACCCTGAGACAACATGTTTACTTTTAGATACTTAGGGAAACAGCATATAAAGGTTAGCATCACGTACCCTGAGACAAAATGGTCACTTGTTAAGATACTTAGGGAAACAGTATATAAAGGTTAGCATCACGCACCCTGAGGCAAAATGTTCACTTGTTATGATACGTTACCTGAGACAAAACGTTCACTTGTTACGATACTAAGGCCCACTTGCAGAAAACGTTTTAACCTCGGGCTAGCTAACTCAGGTTTAAATGGCGCCACCATCGATTGTAACTACTTCTCATTACAATCGACGGTGGCGCCATTTAAATCGGAGTTAGCTAACCCGAGGTTTTTCTGCAAGTGGGCCTAAGGGAAACAGCATATAAAGGTTAAGGCTTAGATAATGTGGGGTAAAGAGTTTGTGTAAAAAATGCAATGGACTAGATACATGTAGATGTACAGATTTAATTGTCAAGTTGAAATTATTAAACTAAATTGTTACATTTGGGAGTAATATAAATAAATGTCATACATAATAATATAAACTAATTATTCAACCCCGTGATTTTTTTATTATAGGCGTGTATTATTTTTTTACCATTTTTTTATTTAAAAATAGCATTGAAATATTTTAATTAAACTTCAGCATAGCCTTTGATTATTCACTGTATAAAAGCTTTGTAATCACTGTTATAATACTTATATAATATTTTATGCAAACCTGTTTTATAGAATGTATTGCTCATAAAAAAACAACCAAAGATTTCCTCTTTATAATTTTAGTTATTAAAGCTAAGTTACCTCTAGAACTATCCGCGATGGGTTCCTACAAGAATTACCTACTATGTATTTCCGATTTGATAGCCCTGTTTTTGAGAATACTTTAAGATTAATCGGCGAATTTTGTCAGAGTTCATCAATTCTAGTACCTAAAATGATCTTTTATTTAACCTCAGTGTTAATTATATTAAATTTTCCATGAAATAAATATTTATACCAATCACGCCAATGTTCTATCAAATCTGTTGTAAACAAAAAGCTTATGCATAACACCATCATTATTAGGGATGTTAAGGATATTCATATCCGTAACCGAAACTACCGGATATCCGAAATAAAAAAATATCCGTAACCGTAACCGAAACCGAAATAAATGTTTTGGATAATTTCGGATAGTGGCGGAATCTAAAAATCTAAATGAAACACGTTACGACAAGTTGTTTTTGGCTGCGTTCCGTAAACCGCTGACAGAACTGTGACCAAAGTGTTGGTTCTCTCTCTGAGCTCAATGTAGCGGTGTTTATGACGTCATCGTTCTCACCCATCGTCCTCCTCTAGGTATATAAATAAAACCATTTTATTATATATATTTTTTGTATTACTTTTTAAATTCCTAGAATCTAATATCCGTAACCGAAACTATCCGAAACTACCGGATAATCCGAAATAATTTCATATCCGTATCCGAAACCGAAACCGATATAAAAAAAATTCAATATCCGTATCCGAAACCGAAACCGAAATTCCATATCCGTAACATCCCTAATCATTATCATTACATAGTATAAATCCAAGTCGCTAATTCTTACTGTTTGTATGTTTGGCTGCTAACTCCTACCAAACGACGTTACGGATTTTAATGCGGTTTTCGCCATGTTTTAGAGAATTTAATCATTTAAATTTGTAAATGAACAACATTCGAAAAAAAGTTTCTTCAAGTTAGCCAAAATTCACTGTTTAGTGATCAAGTCGACACCATTGCGAAGCGTGGGCGGGTCGCTAGTTAGAGTATATAATTACCTCCATAAACAGCGTCGGCGAAGGCGCCCCCCACGGAGTCCCACGTGACGGAGGTGAGCAGCGACCACTCGCGCGACAGCTTCTGCAGCAGCAGCGACAGCCGCGCCTCGTCGTCCTGCGACACGCGCTTCGCCACCAGGCACGACACGCACACCAGCTGCGCACCATTATACACTGATGTCGATGATGATGACATTTCGAACAAATAAAACTCAGACACCTTGGCCAAACTATTGACTGAAATTGAAAATCCATAGTTTGACCAAGGTGTCTGAGTTTTTTTGTCCGAAATGTCATCGACCCTTAGCATATACTGACTGCCACATCAATGTGTGGCCTTAAACTTAGGGTTGTACTACAGGTACCACACAATGGACTAGGGGAGAGCCTAGTTACAACAAGACGCAGTGCAGTGTAGAAAAAAAAATGATAAATTTGATACATTCGGGAATCGAACCCGGGACCTTCCTAGTATTGAATCAGACAAAACGAACGATACGGCAATTTATCAAAATTAAGTTTTTAATTGATTGGAAAGATATGTTTAATTGAACTGCTGATAAAAATACATACATGAAATTAAGATAACATTAGATCCTGAAATGAAATGCTGATTTGAATAGCTGCTAAAAATGGAGAGTTAAGAAGAAGTAAAAAAAACATTAGAAACAAACATAGTTAGTAACATACCTTAACCCATATCACATGCCATGTTAGTTAACCGCGCGATATCTGAGAAGAGGCCCTTAGAATTCGCAACTTTATCTTACACTATCTTAACCGCTCCCATCTTAAAGGTATGTCTACGATAAGGAAAACAAAATGATGATTGTCAAACAATACGTCGGCAATTCTTCAGCTTCGGCCTTTAGTTGATGACGTCACTGTCCACCACCGTGAGATCGGCATTGAAGCCGTCTGCGCATACAAAAGACATTTTGTACCTATTAACTCCGACTGCAGTGAATCTTAATGTGCCAAAATGATGTGTGGGTTGTAAACATGTCGTTATCTTATGAGAAACGATGTATGAATTGCATTAATGGATCTACGGACTCGTATGTAGTTCATAGACTTTAATAGATTAACGTTATTATTTCATTGTCCTGAATATATTGCCATCTAACGTAAAAGTGGAATAGGTCAGGGGCGACAAAATTGAAGTTAATTACTATAACCGTTCATCAAATTAACACGCCTTTTCGCATCATGAACCAGGTAATGAGCAGCATCACTCCATATAAAGAACACGTCATTTTTAGCAAATATATAGCATACAGAAATAACAGTAAAGTGATATATTTTAGAAAAAACTTTTATAAAATATTTTCAAAGCAAGTTTCTTTCAGCGTTACAAGTCTCAAATCCCTCTAAAAATAAGATGATTCAATAACTACTCATTATAATGTCGCCAGCTGCTACTACCAACAGGTGCAAATCACTAGTTCGACAAATCAGCACTTTCGAGTGTCGTAATGTTAACTCTTCAATTGCCAAATACTGGCCGGACCAGTCGCGATACAGAGACTCCAACCAAACGCAGCAAGTACCTATTTATCTACCGCTGCCGTGACGAAAGCAGTGCATTAAATACGAGAAGGTCGGACTACCGTTACTAAACTATTCGAAAAATTGATTTGGAGTTACAATTATAATAGGCAAGCCAACGGGAAAAGCAACGCTATCCGAGTATAAAATTTTAGAAAAATATCTTAATCCTATTGATAGGCTACAGAGATTTAAATACAACGCGTTAAAAATATTATTTTATTCATAATTCTGTCATGACTTATTTAGGTACATATTAGGGACATAGGTATGCCGTTCAATTGGCTATTTCACATAATTCTTTCGTTACATATTTATAAGGGACGTATCGTTATTAATTGGCTGTGATCATATCGATGAATTGACAAGCGGTGACAAAGTATTATTAACTATAATTACCAGTTTAAAACCTATGCAACCGCAATTAAAATAATGTGAATCATGTCGTGAGACTCAATCTAAAGAGAATCTAACTAATGTCAGGTAATCCGACAGCACCATTGAACCGTATGATAGCTAATTTTAACTTAATCACTTTACTACGACTTAACGAGGTAAGCTATTAAATGAAATACTTGTTTTGTTATGCAGCTAATGTTGCAACATTCCAGAATATATTCATTTAAATACCAAAGAAAATTCTTATTTCCTCTTCTAATTTAAATTCAATAAGTAGGTTTTTATTGTTTTTATTTACGAGTAAAAAGTTTATTGTGCACCGGGCCCTTTTCCCTTCGACTAAAACCGCAGTTTTCTAACTTAAAAGCAAGTTATGATAAGTTATGAATGAAAACGGATGTTCTTAGACAAAATTACATGTCAACCAACTGTGCAAGCAACCAGTAAGCGGTTAGCTAATAGCACACACAGGTAAACAAATTCCAATAATCTAATACGGTGCAGCACTCACAAACTCCACTATCTTGAGCGCGACCCACTTGTCGCACACCACCATGGCTGCTTGTCGCGGCTACCACGCACTGTATACAAACACCTCACAACTCGATACGATACGACACGATCACATCACTAGAGCCCATCGCTTGCAGGCCACACACAGGTCCGCGCGCCGCAAACGCGATGTTTTGTTTGAAACTTTGAACCAAACCACTATCTTCCGCCGCAACCCGCGACCACTCGTGGCATTGAACACATTACATAAGAAACTTAACTCTATGGTGCAACCATTACCCGTGTCACACAAACACGCACAACACATGCTAGCAAACAAAGCAAGGAAGCGACAAATAAAACAACGCTCCTCCGTTATACTTAAATTTATTATTCAATACTGGCATGCAATAATTATTAAAAAATCTCATAAAACTATCGAGAGATAAATTCATCTGGTCTCGCTCGTACAAAATGTTTAGATTTTGTTTTTTTTACTTGTAGATAGTTAATTTCATAATGCTATTTTCGTTAATTGCTGAGAAAACAATTCCAAATTGATTTATGTACTTACAACCTGATTTTTAAATAGAACTTAAGAGAAATAGTAAACTACGATAATGTGGATTATTTCGTTGAAAAAATATCAAAAAATGCAAATTGCCAGTAATGCAATAAACCTAATTTACGAAGCAGCGGGCGGAGCCCGGCTGCCTGATGGTTGCGCTTAATTCATACATAACAAATTGAAAACATGCTTAAATATACCGATGCTGAGATATAAAAGCTTCAAATTTTAAAAACATTAATAGTGCGCAATCAAATTGGATTCTTAATTAAAATACATTTAAGATTAAATTAAAATATAGTATAAATTAAAAATTTACCTCTCTTATGCCTTAAAAGTGCTAGAGCTGGTGTAACATTTGATTTACATGCAAGCAGTGTTAAATGCCTACCTAACATATTGGGCCCTTACGAGTTGCATAATATTCCGGTTTTTAGGGCAGGCAAACATCTCAATGCCACACATAGTCAATGCTCGTTGGACGATACACAACACAAAAGCTGTACCGCAAATTATAAAATTATGCAATAGATAGCTACACATGATAATTCTAAACAAAAAGATTGACCATTGTGCGATTCAAACGGCGGGTCTACAATAAATATTTTAGTTATTTCAAGTAAAACTTATGAAGATTTGGGTAAATATTTACGTTGAATATCGCTCAACACTAAATATTACACCACCTCTGAGCCCCAACACACCAATCATGCAAAGTGCGATAAAGGCAAACATTGTGCGAATTAATTCATGCAATTAATCAACATTAACAAAAAAAAACAAATTAAATGGTTAATTCAAAGCCACGTAACTACACAACGAGAAAACGCTTAACAAAATTATAACTTAAACTTCTATCGCCTATTATCATGCATGTATAGTTACATGGCTTATTTCCCGCAAGCCTTCGAAATGATATACAAGTGCAAACAAGCTGTTAGTAAGTTTTGCTGCATTTAATAAAGCAGGCGCGGCGCATATTTGCATTGATAAAACATCCGGATGTTGAATACTTATCAAAATAATATCAAAATTGATTTTAAATACTTTTAGTTTGTATCATGGAGTACCTATCAACTAGAACCACATTGACATGCTTTTCTTTACAAAACATGTGATTGGCATAAACTGTTGCAAGTTAGCTATTGTATTATATCATATAGATCAGCAAATATGCGCCTCGCCTCACACCGAAGGCTCCCAGCTCGTCCGTATTCACTGGTCCACCTTAGTGGCGGCGATGAACTCGTGCAGCGGGTGGCGCGCGGTCCAGGGGTTGAAGTCGGCGGCGGCGGGCGGCGCGGGCGCCCACACGCGCTCGGCCTCCGAGCCCGGCGCCAGCGACAGGCCCCCGAGCGACCCCGCCAGCCCGTCCATGCCCGACCACCTACAACATGCACCGTCACCAACCAACACCAAAATAGCTCTTTTTCGTTAAGGCTTTTTAAACCGTAATCAGTTGAAATGCTAGTTTTTATGTTAGTTGCCATAAGGTTTACAAGTTTAAAATGTGTTTATGAATAAGGCAGGCTTATGTACATGCTGGCTTTTGCACATGCCGATTTTTGTACATGCTGGCTTATTTACATGCAATGTTAAACAAATGTAAACACACACCCCACACAAACATCCTACTATATAATATTATAAATGTGAAAGTTTGTGACGATGTATGGATGGATGGATGGATGTATGGATGTTTGTTACTCTTTCACGTAAAAACGACTGGATGGATTTGGATGAAACTTTGCAGTAATATAGGTTATACATCAGAATAACACATAGGGTACTTATTACCGCGGGAAAACATCTCATTCCAACTAGTGTTTAATATAAAAGCACTAGTGTCCGCCCGCGACTTCGTTCGCGTGGAAGTCGGTTTCCCGTGGGAATGAGATGTTTTCCCGCAGTAAAAAGTACCCTATGTGTTATTCTGATGTATAACCTAAATTACTGTAAAGTTTTATCCAAATCCGTCCAGTCGTTTTTACGTGAAAGAGTAACAAACATCCATACATCCATCCATACCCACAAAGGAACAAACTTTCACGTTTATAATATTAGTAGGATTAAACATTCCCACCCAGAAAGCTTCTAACTAGACATTGTCTCTTAGAAATCTCCCAAAACAAACGTACCCGCCCTGTTCTTACCTCTCGTCTAGTCCTATATAATTGCTGAGAAAGTGATATCAATATAAAGTTTAAATCCTATAGTATTATAAATTCTGGTTCCCAAAAACTCTGATACTAGATGGTTATGTGCCACAAAGTGCACATTCATCACACGAAAGATCAAGATCGTGTGGTGGATCGTATTCGACGACCTCTGTGGTGCAGCGGTATATACAGGGTGTAATCGTTAAGTGTGCACAGGCGATTATTCCGTAACTATTACAGATATCAAAAAACTTTAAACTGATATCGAAAGTACTTTATAAGATAAGTTATATCGGGTCTATTAGCTTATTATTATTATGATGCTAAACTCATTTTAACGGGTTTTACGCGTTTATTTTATTATTTTTGATTTTCCGACGTGGTCACGGGTAGACTGACATGACCACGGCATTTGCAAATCAAAAATAATAAAATAAACGCGTAAAACCCGTTAAAATGAGGTTAATTTCAAGTAATAATGATCGCGTAAATCTAAGAAGTTATTTTATGATGCTACTCACTGCGCTGGCTGCGCGCGCCGCTGCGCGTCGCGGATCATGCGCAGGCGGCGCGCCTGGCTCCACGGCTCCAGCGCGTACGAGCCGGCCGCCGGCGCCGCCTCCTCCGCCGCGCGGGACAGCTCCACGCCGCGCTCCGCCGACCAGCGGCCCACCTGGGGATGTATACTAGTGTAGGAAGGTCAAATTTATAGCGTGAAGAAAACAGCTTGACCATCAGAGGAATGTGTACTCGTGTAGAAAGGTAACATTGATATCGTGAAGGAAACAGTTTGACCATCAGTGTAAATAAATACAGATTTCAAGACTCTTGGTTGTCTGTAACTGACAATATAATGAGTGAACTGTAAAATTGATCTTGATGATATTGTTACGCGCCATAACCTTTTACCTGCTCACGCGCCGCGATCGAGAACTATCTACATGTGTCTACGTTTGAACGACAACCATTGTGTTCGAGTGCAAGCCAATAAAGCCTCTATTGTTTACGCATAAGGGCGAAAGCTGTCTAACGTGTTCCTTCCGGAATAATTTGTTTGTTTACTTCTTTCGCGAGTTATTAGGATTAATCGAGAATGTTTCTTTTTGTTTGTTTGGAGTATAAAAGGCGCGGCCCATCGCCGCGTAGTCAGTCTTATTTTGGCTACGATTACGGAACTAACAGTGCGATTAGTAAACCTGCGAATCTAAGTGCGTTGTGTTGTGTATAATTACTGTGAGTGTTTTGTGAGTGTTTTGTGAGTGCGTGTGTAATAAATATCGGAACACGTAGTCTGGCATTTTTCATTTCTGTCCCGAACCCCAGCTCGTAACAATATTCTTCAGAGATGAACTATGCCTTCGGAAAATACTTCAAAAAAAATGTTTAAATAGGGGATGTAAGTTTGTATGAAAGTCATTATAGAAGATACTGTTATTATTTTCGCGGCTTTAGTTATTTAGGCATAAAAAAACAGCCACAAAACGCCCTGAATAGTACTAAATGCGGTTGGCGCCAAAGATATTTAATATGTTCCAATTTTCAATCAGCGAAACTAAATTATAATTGAAGCAACCGAGATTGGCGTTTGACCCTTTCTATTGGAAAAGGTCGGCCTTTCACAACTATGAACAATGGAAGCCAATCGTCAATATACCTCAGCTAGTACCTATCAATCTACAAACAATATGCTCGATCAAGTATTGCCATGGTTATGGATTCTTTTGCTTAATGACAAGTACAAGTACCAATTCTTTATCTCGCGGTATCAGGCATTGAACTCATGTAATTCAAATACCATAGGCACAAAAATACGAAGTAAAAAAAAAGTAATTCAGTAAAACAGTTACTCTTCGGAAGGCACGTTAAGCCATAAGCCCTGGGTATTTATTTAAATAGAGTATGAGACAGTAAATAATTTTAAGACCCCGCCAGATTAGTACTAAAAAATCCTAAAAATCTTTACGTAATTACTGTGTATATGGGCGGCCTTACTTTACCACCTACCATCACGTGACCCCCTCGCTCGTTTTCTAACTTATCTAACAAGTACATAAAATGAAAAAAAGTCGTTGAAAAGATAAAACCCTTTGCACCCACCTCCCGGTACTGGCGCAGCAGCTGCGGCGACTGCGGCAGCGACCAGTCCACGGCGGGTCTGGCGCCGCCGCCCCACGCCGCCGCCGCCGCCGCCACCAGCGCCTTGCGGGCCATGGCGGCGCCGCGGTGCGAGCGGTACTCCACGATGGCCGCGCACGACGCCACCGTGCGACGGATGCGGACCTGCAGCGGGCGGGAAATGAAATGAAATGAAATGAAATTACTTTATTGTATGTAGGATTAAAAACTAATTTCTCATACATTGTCAAAAGCATAAAATCCAAAATAAAAAAAAGATGTCACAAAACACCCCTACATTCATCAGCAATGGCCGTAGTAGATCGAAAAAAAGCTGGCGGAAAAAACTCTCGGCACTCTTTTCGAAATTATACAATCATAATTTATATTGATTAAAAACGTGTACATACAGTGAACTTATAAATTATTTTCTCGTACCTCCCCGCTCAACATTATTAAAGTTAAAAAATATTAAAATGGGCGGGAATGGTGGATAGCGAATAGTTATAACCTAGGGAGACTAGTGAGGAAACATTACAGAATGAATCTCGTATGGATGGTATGGACATAGATTAATGGTGGATATATGGGGCACATTTATACTCTAGGTATACTAAATTACCTAATAAGGAATAATATAAAAATTGCAAAATAAGACTAGGTAATTTAGGTGTAATAGGTTCATATGAGCTAACACTGTTGTAAAGAGTACCACACAAGTGTCAAAAGGTATGTGTAGTATGGAAATGTCGTTCTTCATTGTTATTTTAGCCAATCATTATTTATATAATTTTTTTTTATCAATCAAAATCGTCAGCCATCAACATTGTTCATTAAACAGCTGTTTTTAATGTTACACCTTTTGTTACTATACCTATGCACTTTGCTTGCTCAAAGGTTTTACACTGATAAATAACTTCCCAAACTTAGAAGCTTCTGTTTCATTCTTAAGTCAATCAAGATAAAAGCTTTAATTAAACCTTCCTACCTCATTCTATAACAAATATGAGAATATTTATGATACTTCAACCAAAATCCAGATTATTACCTATCAAAACAATACAGAGATATTGATTTATATTAGATGCATTGATTAATATTACAAATGAATGAGCTTAACAAAATCAATTATACTAATAGCTAAAAATAAATCTTACCTCTTGCACCTCATCAGTAAGGGCATACAGTAGTCGAACAATTTCAGCAGAAGCAGTGGTTGGAGGTATACGGGAGATGAAGATACGGCAGTTGTTTATAGATGGGCACACACCTGTGGATTAATTGTGTGTAGTACAAGTATCTTATAAAAGTATACAATATAATTACTTTAACATACCCAGCTGCCAAGATGGTCTTATCATAAAATTATTGAACATCCGGATGGCATTGCCAGCCTCCCCTTCTGTGGTATACATAGCAAAAGCATACCTACAACAAAAATGTGAAGTGTGAGGCAAAACACCCTATTTTTTATGCTTTTTATTACCTGAAGAGGTGATGTTGCAAAAATAATATAAGTAATTTGAATAATTCCAATAAAGAAAATTAAGAATGTACTATGTAAAGAAAGACATCTTATATTAGAAAAACAATTAAGTATTTACCCTCGGTTCCATCCAGAGAAGTTGATCATTAGACGAAATTCAAACAACTCTCCTGCTTGTTGAAATAGGGGCACCAATGTGTCTTCAAAGCAATCGTGAGGAATGCGGCCAATAAACACCTAAGAAATAAAAACTATGGTTAAAATTTATCGTCGAACCATGTTAGGTACCAACCTTTTTGACAAATCTTAAGAGGAAGGAACGAACTAGAACCTGCTTCAAGTACTTAGTTACTAATACAATCAATTCAATAATAATAGACTTGTAATCTAACCACACAGAGAAGATGTTACTGTTACCAAGTGCTTTTTGGCGGCAAATTGCTCAGTTGCACAGCAGCCATCTAGAATTCCTGATATTGCGTTTGCGCTTACCTCACAATTCCTGGAAGGCTCGGGTCCAGACCACGCATATGGTGCTTTCCTATAAATTCTTTGCCCATTTATTTGTGTTAGAGTATATGATGTGTTTTCGGTCAAGGATAATAATCTTGATGAAAGTTCATACTGATTGACTTCACTTGAAGAATAATGCTTAACTGGTGGCATTTTAGCCGATATAAATCCTTAAATTAATACTATTTACGAAAATATAAGACGACTTTTCACACAATGCGTGTGCACTTCAAAAAGAAATGAAAAAGAAAAATGGCGAATACGCAGAAATGGTGGTCATGCCTAGTGACCTTCAAATAAAAGCTTTTGTTTCTAATAAAGTCATTTGTCTATCTTTTAAGGAAAAAATTGTTTAATTAGGACTAATTAAGCTTTATTAGCTATCCATAAAAAGAAAAATATTTTTATGCTTAAATTTTACTATTGTTTTGTTACAAAATAGTCACTTAAAAAATAACAAACAAAATTGTTTTCGGAAACGGATACCAAATATGTTTTGTATTTGGAATGTAGAGTTATCAGGTGGGTTATTATGTAAGCCAACTGTAATAATGGATACCGATATCACTTGTGAAACGGTTTTTCGTTGTACGAATTAGGTAGCCGTAGGTATGGTATGTGTCGCACGTGGAACGTGATTTTCATTCATATTATTTTAATACGGAGTTTACACAAAGTACCCACTCTCCTTCCTAACTTGAAACAAAATATTGAGCTTGTATATTAAATTTAATAGGTAAAATAACTACCTTATTACAAACAATAGGAACTTAAATTAAACAATTTCAATAAAAAAGTGATAGGTAGGTATATGCTCACTTCATAACTTAAAAATTGTCCTGGCGTATCAAAGATTTGTGCAACCAATATGAATTAAAAAAATCGATACGATATCAACAGAGTGACCATAAGTAGTAAATTTGCAGGTAATTTCGGATCAAATCCTGCTGTTTGATGAATTTCATGCCAATGTGAATGACCCGGATTTTGTACTTTCAAAATGAATAAACGTCTAGTTTTTGGATTCATTTGTAGCATTTGCTGTCTTGTAAAATATGACAACTTTTGTGACGGCATGCTGTCGATAACCTTTGGAGTAATAGCTCGAACGGCTTCTAGTTGAATGGTACTTATGTCTTGGTCTTTTACATCTGCAAAGGTATTAACCACTTTTGATATGTAAACAATAGACGTATTAAAATTATGAACAAGTATTTAATTTCTGCCGTGCTGAAACTTGAGTCATCTGACAGAGACGAACTTAATATTATTTTAATTAAGCTAAGTTATTTATCTTTCTTACACGTTAGCAAATAATCCAGACGAGCAATTTCGTGGGAAGACCATGTGTAGGGAACGTCAAATGCTTGAGGATGAATTGCTACATTGTATAAAGCCTGAAAACGAATAGTTTGAATTGAAAAACGTTAAATCACTATATTGTGCTATGATTATTATAAAAGGCTCTACTGTCTACATAAATAATAAAATATTGTGTGTGTTAATTTTGTGAAGTGGAGAGAACTGGATTCCGAGTTGGCAGATACATCACCAAACCAATCAGCCGAAATCAATCCGAAGATATTTGTAGGTACCTACTTGGAGCGGTGCATACACATATCCATCTACACTCAGGTGAGTCCAGCTAATCAAAGCAGAACTTTATTTTGCCACACAGCATATTTATTTTATCGTGTCGCTGTCGTTTTAGTTAGTTTAAGTTTTCGATACAGTTCACTACTTATCGCCCACAAAAAGTGAAATCTTTGTTTTTATTATAATTTTTGGTAATCGTTCTAATTTTACCTGACCATGTTTTCTGCTGCATTTCCTTAAACTACTGACCAACTCAACATTCGTATTGAACAAAACCTGAGGTGGTATATTAGCCAAATCAGTATCAGGAAAACCACATATTATATATCCTAATTCATTGATGTAAGTACTGTTGAGATACCAGTCAGTTCCATAATAACGTTTATATGCTGATGCAAGAATTCCATACTGCAAAATCAATTTAAATTATTGTTTTTACTTTATTTTGGTTCTTATTCATTAATAATGTGAATATTATATTCAATTGAAGTAAGAAAGACGTGATGACTGGATGGTTTTATAAGAAAAGCACTATAAATCTATAAACAAAAAAAAGGGCTATCTAAGGAGAAAGACATGACTTATCAGTAGAATGATGATTTCAGATGAAATCAATCTTATTTGTTGTTTATTATACAATAGCGATTTTGTACATAAATTCAGACAAACTGAAAAAAATAACTTCTATGTTATATCTTTGTCGCGTGCCCTGACTTTAAAATTCTATTTAGTCTTAAGAAGTTTTGTACGACACTCTCTCTTATAAGTCTCAATAAAAAGTAAATATTAAATACCAGTGCAGTTTCTTAGTTTGGTTAAGCCAGCAAGAAGACTATGGTAGATTTTATGTTGGAAATTCGTAGAATACCACGAAAACTTCATTTCCTCGAAGTTTTTTGCGAAAAGCTAGTTTTAAACGCAGAGACTAAACTTACCTTACGAGTTGGTAAATTAATGTCTTCAAAAGCAAAAAAGGCTAGTACGGCAGGATCACCTAAATTGACAAAAAATAAATCTTCTTCAGGGACATACTTTATTAAAGGTCCAAATGCCAACAGTTCCCTTTCTCGAAGATATGCAGATGTTTTACCATCTAAAAATACAATGTTCGAATAGCGATTACCTTTACGTATTATGTAAAGAAATAATATTATAAAAGAAATTATCAACGTAACGAAGTTTGATTTAGATGCTCTCTAAGTAAATGCAATTATGAATGTTGAAGAAATAGAGAAATACATTATTCATTAAGTACTTACATACCTACATCTAATGTCACCCTTAGTAGCATTCATATTTAGAAAAAATTACGTAATGATTGTGTGTGTGTGTGTTTGGTGTTTCCTTATCACGTTAAATTTGACAAAACAAAGCATAATTTTAGTAAGTTTTAACTTGAGATCGGCTGGTGGCATATTAATGCCACATACATATTAATGTTCCTTATGATCTATGAGCAACCGATATAAAAGAATAGATTTTATAAAGATGAAATTATTTTCTAGATAAAGATAAAGATGAAATAGTTTTAGAAGAACACTACATGAGTACAAAACAAAACTCTAGCTGAGGTAACAATAAGAGATTTTGAGATTAGGTATTTACCAGTCAACAAATCCCATGCCAATACAATTCTAGTTACTGGAATCATATTTCTATGACTGTTTATTAGAATAAACATTATACTTTCTCCGTCAAGCCTCATAAATGAAGCCGTCGGGCCATAAAATATCATGTCCATGGAATCGGTCTGCACAGTTCTATACTCCAAATTTTCATAGCAATCCTCGTAAACATATTCAGGTTCTGTAATGAAAATATATTTATTAATTAGTTATTCACATTTTATTGTGGTTACCCTATGCACCTATTAAGTACCTACTTACACAATATTTTATAGCAATAAAAGTCATTCTAAAATTAAAACTAAAAATTAAATAAGATTCATTGAAGTCAATTCAATAACCAACCTTACAAAAAAAAATTAACAAAATGCGTTTTCCACAAAGCCGAGGTACTCTTAAGCGTAGGTACCATGTAAAGCACATTAAAAAATTGTTATTAAAAAACTCGGATTCAAACAATGAGTTAGCTAATCGCTTCATATGTATTTACTTAGTTTGAGCTGTTAAAATTACTGACTATATTGCCAAATTAAGACTTAACTAAGTTGCTTTTTACGAAAAAAAAATTAAAATACGACCATCAGTAGCGCGATTGTGATCATGACAACCATGCGTCAATTGCATGTCGACTGTTATAAATGAGCTTACCTTTTTCAGTTACTGTTGCCATTGCATTCCTATCATTAACGTAATCGTTTACCACATCTTCCATGTGACTTTTCTCTAAATATTCATATTCATTGCTGTACCTGTTCAGAACGTTTCGTTTCCTAATTAATTTTGGGAACAAGCTCGTTTCGTTTGTTGTGATAAAATAAGTTTAGTCATAGTTTATAATTTTTGAATTATTCTAGAAAATACATGAATAAGGTTTAAGCAACCTTGAGTTATAAAACACATAGGTACCTATTACCTATGATCAGTAACTTGAATCTTAGAATACCGTTATTTTTTTCCTATTACTTATAGGTACCATAGTAAATCAAAAAACGCCATTACCCTCACAGTCAACCTCACAGTCAACATAATGTGTAAAGGTAAAGCGATAAATGACGCCAACTCATTACAACACAACGTTACAAAATTATCGTTTTTATTAAATAACAAATGTGAAAATAACCATACCATGCTAGAACAATTTTCATAATTACTAATACGGAAACAATTGTGTATCTGTACATTTTTACATGTTTACTATACACTTATCTAGTAGGACATGGTAAATTTAAAAACATGCCAGCTTTAGAAAAAAATTATACAAAGTGTTTTTTTTTGTATAACGCGATTTTGATAATCATGTATGTAGTGCAATGCAAGCCAATGCTAGATAAGTAGGTGGGTTGGGTTTTGAAATCGGTCGCCTGATTTAAGGGTTGTAGGGGGTTTGGGGGGGTGGGGAGGAGGGGTCTGAACCCGCTAAAAGTAATTTTGGCTGCCGGAGTCGCGTCTAAATATTTTAAAAAAAAAATCAAAATTTCCTAAATACTAGCACAATTGCGTGAATCGGAACGCATTTAGCATCTTGGATGAATGATATTGTGGTTTTTCTACAATCTTAATTTTAAATACAATCGAGGTAATCAGATTGTATTTATTAAGTGTGTTTACATAATTCTTAGGTAATTAATAGCAATGTCTTACTCCGAGTTGACACAATCCGACATCAATGGGTTAGGTTAGTTAGGTTACTGTTTTTAAACTGCCAGAAAAAGGAGTCCCGCGAAGCGGGACTCCGTTGACTCATGATTGAAGCGAGTTTTTATACTTATAAATTGAGGGGTTTAAAAAAAAATTTTTTTTTTGGCGCCCCCTTTTTTTTCCGGCAGCTGAAAATGGTCAGGGGGGGTTCAGCCCCTCCCCCCCACCCCCACCAACCCCCCAAAACCCCTAAATCAGGCGACCGATTTCAAAATTTTAACCAAACATTTTTAACCGACTTCCAAAAAAGGAGGGGGTTCTCAATTCGGGCGGTATGTTTTTTTTATTTATTTTTATTTATGTACACCGATTAAGTCGAGGTTTCTGAACCGATTTACGTGATTCTTTTTTTTGTAGAACTAACAACTATTTTATCCCGATGGGTGAATATAATAAATCAATTTATTTCATCGTAATAGTGTCTCAAAAAATAATCTAGTAGGACAGTCGGATAAAAGTTTAGTCCAATCTGTCAAATTGTGTAGATAGCGGATGGTTACAAAAAATATGTTTACTAGTTAACAAATAATTATTTATTAGGATTGTATATGTTTTACTAGTAAAATTCTTTTTTTGATTATAAAATAAATAGTCAATACATGCCAGCCCATAGTTTTAGGGCGGCCGCAGACACACGGTTTTCTGATTAGGTTTCCTGATCCGGAATTCAGATTCGGAAACATGTTGAACATTTTGTATGAAAATTTAGCATTCAGGTTTCCGAATCTGATTTCCGGATCAGGAAACCGTGTGTCTGCGGCCGCCCTAAAATCCATCATGATTCCTGTCAGTTTAAAAAAGTTTTATTATGAAATAAGACGTCATCAAAAAAGGTTTAGGCCTCGCTATAAGAGCTTGTGGTAAGGGCGGACCCCAGGGGGCTTTTTAGTTCCTGACTAAATTCATCGTATTTTGGATAGAGATCATAATTTTAACTAATTCAATTTCTATTGCGTGGTATGGTAAAAACTATGTGTAATCTTACGTATTTTTACCACGCTTTTATTAGCTTGGGTTGTATCTATGTAATGGAATCTTTGAGCATAAATTTGACCGATTTCCAGAAGTTCGATTAATTTGAAACTTTGCACACGTATTAAGGACCGATGACAATGCAATAATTTAATAAGAGTTTCTCTTTATCCTTATTAGGACCACCAGGGTTAATAAATTCATCTTTAGATCCTTTTGTAGGAGAGTAAGAGAGACAAAGCTAGCGCGTGATCTGCGCCTTTCATCACTAATTGAACTAAAAAGTAGAAAATAAATAATAGTTTAAAAACTAAAATACCACGCTTTTATTGCTAATCGAACTAAAAAATAGAAAATAAAATTTCAAATCGGAGTAAAAAGCGTGGGGTGCTCGATATAGTATGTAGAGAGTTATGAAAATGAAGTAAAATGCACCCCTCGCTTTTTACTCCGATTTGAAATTTTATTTTCTATTTTTTAGTTCGATTAGCAATAAAAGCGTGGTATTTTAGTTTTTAAACTATTATTTTTAATAAGCTTTACGTATTTGTATGTGTATTTAATTGCTGAATTATGATCCAATTGCCAGCTAAAAATAGCGTAATAACAGTGACGTTGACGTACAGTTGACGTTTTCCAGTTTGACTTTTGCTGCGTTGAATTTTGAGAATAACCTTACTTTGCGAAAATAAATTGGAATTTTAATAAGATTTTTATTGTAAAACGACTATGTTTTAACTATTTTATGTTACTAATGTTGCATAGTCAAACTCAGTATAAACATTAAACAATAAATTTGTAAAAATAACTTCTTGGAAATGGGTATACTTGAGAAGATATCTGAAATCGAAAAAGAGATAGCGAGAACCCAAAAAAACAAAGGTACGTAAAACAAGCAATATTTAATTGCAACTTTATTTGAACCTAGAACTTCTATAACAACAAAGTGGTTTATTTTTAGCTACGGAATATCACTTGGGTTTGCTGAAAGCAAAACTTGCGAAATACCGGTCACAACTTCTTGAACCCTCTAAAAAAGGAGGAGATAAAGGCGAAGGATTCGATGTACTGAAATCTGGAGATGCAAGAGTCGCTCTGATAGGCTTTCCTTCTGTAGGCAAGGTAAGAACTTTGTTCCCTTCACATAATCAATGGAGTATCTGTCACTAATATTTATAAGTCAAAATTTTTATTCTAGTCTACACTGCTCTCTACTTTAACTCATACACATTCGGAAGCAGCCAACTATGAGTTTACTACTCTCACATGTATCCCTGGAGTTATTGAGTATAGAGGTGCCAACATCCAGTTGCTCGACTTGCCTGGTATTATTGAGGGTGCTGCCCAGGGAAAGGGTAGAGGTAGACAGGTATGGTGTAAAATGCTAAAATATTAATTGATTTAGTTATGTATTATTTTTATTTATTTTGATGTTTATATTTGTAGGTGATAGCAGTAGCCAGAACTGCAGACTTAGTACTGATGATGTTAGATGCCACAAAGCCGTATGTCCATCGGCAGCTACTTGAAAAGGAGTTGGAGAGTGTCGGCATAAGGCTGAATAAGGCTAAGCCTAACATATATTTTAAGGTAATAAATTAAACAATTGAAAGAGATTCAGAAGTTATGTTGTTTTTTAATAATAATTTTAGAATGTAATTTTATAATATAAGTTTATAATGTGATGATTAATAATGTTTCAGCAAAAGAAAGGAGGTGGCTTGTCATTCAACTCAACTTGTCAGTTGACAAAAGTTGATGAGAAACTGGTACAGATGATTCTCCATGAATATAAAATATTCAATGCAGAGGTAAAACTATTAATTCAGTAACTTTGTAACTTGTACTTTAGTATTCTGCTTAAGGGTTGTTGATTAATCCATTGCCCAAACAGGTTTTATTCCGTGAAGACTGTACAGCAGATGACCTGATTGACGTAATCCTGGCTAACAGAGTTTACCTGCCATGCATGTATGTCTACAACAAAATTGATCAGATTTCCATTCAGGAGGTGGACAGGATAGCTCGACAACCAAATTCTGTGGTAGTCAGGTAAATATAATGTATAGCAGTTTTACATATTACCTAATTTGAGTTAGTTAGAACTTCACCATTGATTACTTAGTTAGTCAAGCCTTCTTTAGCAGTTTTGCAGAAACTGGTGGTTAGATTTTTTCTATAATTCTTACTTCTACAGTTGCAACATGAAATTGAACTTGGACTTCCTGCTGGAGACCCTGTGGGAGTATCTGGCGCTTATTCGCGTGTATACCAAGAAACCTGGTCAGCCCCCAGACTTTGATGATGGGCTTATTCTTAGAAAGGTAAAGTTAAATCAGCTTTTTTTTATTAATATGTTATAATTGTGGTAATATTGCAATCATTTTATTTAATATAAAAAAAACATAACTTTTAGTTGCACTCATTATATGCGCTAAGAATAGAACTTACATACTTGAAACCTTAAAATGACTAGCATCACCTCTGTGCTAATATAGTTTTATTTTTCTTTGTCTAAAAGGGGGTGACTATAGAACATGTGTGCCACTCAATTCATCGCACGCTAGCGGCGCAGCTCAAGTATGCTCTTGTGTGGGGTACAAGCACCAAATACTCGCCCCAACGAGTCGGCATCTCCCACACGGTGCAGGACGAAGACGTCGTTCAACTCATCAAGAAATAGCCTGCCTCCTGATGTTATAATTCCACTTCAATAAACTAAGCAATAACTTGGCAGATCTGCCAATGCTAGCATATCGCCAGAATTTTATAATTTGTGTTCTGGTAACATTTTTAGTAAGCTAACATTTGTTATGATAGTTTCTTTTAATGTTAATATTTTCCAGCTTCTTAAGTTGTAATTTCCTGAAATGTTTGTGAAGTGTGGATGACAATAAGATTCAGCTGAAACTATTTTGAAATTCGAATCTTTTATTTCTAACTAAGTAAGGATTTCCAATATAAAATGGCTTGATTGCATTCTAAGTTATAAAATATTATGTAAACCTACATTTGAGCTGAGCAATCCCCTTCTTCAAAGATGATTTTGTGTACATATTACTGAAATATACTTTTGCATTGAAATTATATATCTTTAGTTTTATTACAATCCAAATAGTACATCTAGACAATGAGAAGATGAAATAAAAAATAAAATTTAGCTTTTATTTAAATTAATTTTATTTGTTGCACCCATACAGTAATAAATAAATACAACACTTTCAACTTTTCATTAACCTAATCATAAATCAATCTGATTTCTGTTTGTATGTGCTAAGTAGCTCAGATTCAACATTTTGTAAAGCCCACCGGTGATCAGTAATCTCCAGAGCTTCCCATTCAGCTTTGAAAGCTGCCTTTGGGTCTGGAGGCATTGCCATTGCAGCTCCGGACATCTGCTCTTGCATGACTTTAGATTGATCAGCAGCTAAAAGAAAAATAGATTTTATTAATTTAACTGCCTTAGTTGTAGTTTACATGTATAATTAATTGAAAGACATAGAAAAGTCAATTACCATTATTCTCTCCTAATACCAAGGAATATATGGTCCTCAGTCCAAAGACATTAAGGAAGTACCAGGAGGCAGAAGATACCCAAGACGCATCAAGATACAGAAGCTCTACCCCTCTTTGTAACATTGGCTTGAACCGTAACGTCAAAGGAAATGGAACTTTAGCTGTAAAAGATATTAAAATTATATGTAGGTAATAATTAATTTCATTGGCTTATTCAATTTATCCACCCTAAAATAGCCACCCTAAAAAACATGTATCCTATCGTTCAGGGTAAATAGATGAACACACATTTCCAAGTATCCACCTTAGGGTGGCTGTTTCAGGGTGGATAAACGGAATAAGCCATTTTGTCCAATGATTCTCAAACTATATGGATATTTTTTTTTATGGAGGACATTTAATATCATAGTTAGTCTATCATTTGCAAGGTAGTTGGGTGTTAGATAAAGTCCTATACTAGCAACAAAGTTTGATTTACAATATTTTAGTAGTGATCCTACAGATGCATTTTAGAGCAACAGGGCCCTGTAACAAGTGATAATAAGTTACAGAGCCCTGATGCTTTTATATATAAGTAAATAACTTTACTTGTCAAAAATCCACTGAACATCCAATTAATCCATCCTCCGATAACAATCATAGGCAGTACATTGGTTACATTTCCTTTCAGCATATCTGTCATCATGGTGGGATCAGTCATCATGTTCTGAAAACATAAGAAACAAATGTTTTTTTACAATTACCATAAAAATACAAGACATAATGTTTAAATATAAATAAATGCATACTTGTGATGTAGCAGGTCGGTTCTGAGTTTTGAAAAATCCTGTCTCTTCGTTGTTGAACCAGTGTCGACGCATTGCAAACGATTGTCTGGGCAGGTATTTGCCATTCTCCCGCAGCAAACGAGCACGTATCATAACTTGACTAAAATTAATCATTAGGGAATTAAATCTTATTCATTGAACTTCAAAATGAGGCTAGAAAGCTAAATCACCTGTCATGAACCTGAAGAAGTTCCACTTTTCTTTGAGAAGAGAGTATAATAGAAACATAATGTCGCACTATTCCAACCAAGAATGTGATTATAACAATAGGTAGAAATACCCATAAACGAATTTTTGGATCCAGTAGAAGCTCTGCCATGATGGATAAGTACTAGTACTGACTAATACTTTTAATTCGGTATCTGGGGGCCTACCGGCTAACTAGCGTGGATTTGGAATAGGCGACGAAATCGGCTTCATTTTGACAGATGGCGCTACTTTCGTACCGGGCAACGACCCAAGCCGTCACTCTTAACTCGATATCGGCGATGACACCGAAAGAACGAATGGTTTAGTGATTCCTCAGTAGTTTTGACAGTTAAATCGTACCGCGTAAGGTTTTTCAAGTCGAAGCGTCGTCTTGAAAATGACATTGACAGCCATATTGATGTAGGCGACTCGAGAGCTACCACTTTCGGCCGTTGATAAGCAATATTTTAGATTTTTCTTCCCATTACGCTTGGTTTTTTCATTCTTAACGCTTAAATACGCATTCCTAAGGCTCTTTCGTATTAATAATTATTACATTTTAATATAACTTCTTAGATTACATTTTGTTTCTCTGTTGTGATTTTTGTGTGTTTCTGCCCGCAAGAGTAAGGACAAGTGGAATAAAACCCGAAATTAAGGTACCTCTTTATCATATTATACCAATCTTGTGACAAACGTTGTATTGTTTAAATGTCTCGCCCCGAAACATAACAAATAACTATTATTATAGGTGTTGGCTGCATTAAATTTTTATGCAACTGGCAGTTATCAGAGTGGCATTGGTGTGAACGATGTTCTACACCTCAGCCAGCAATCCACATCGGAATGCTTGCAGGATGTCACTGAGGCTCTGAACAACCCTTGCGTCCTACAGAAATATGTCTTGTTTCCGCACACCCAAAGCCAACGAGACTCCGTAGCAAGGAGGTAATTGTAATTTTACACTTAAAATAATATAAATGCCAACAAATTGTCCAAGCCAGCAATGTCATTGACTATCAGGGAATGTTAAATTGATATAATTTATTTTACAGTTAAATTATCTACATTTGTTTGATTTAGAAATAATTAACTACTGTGGTTTAGGTTCAGTGACAACTTAGGATTCCCTGGGGTCATCGGGTGCATCGATGGGACAAATGTGGCTATTGTTAAGCCAAAGGATGATGAGGAGATTTAATTCAATAGAAAGGGCTACCACACACTCAATGTTCTTGTGGTAAGATGTGTTTTAATTGTTGTAACATGTTAGATATCCTACTAATATTGTAAATGTGAATAAGCTAGTCTCTCATATTTTTTTTACTTTTTTCAGATTTGTGATGCAGATCTCAGGATTTTGCATGTGGATGCATCAATGGGTGGTGCCAGCCATGATTCCCATGATGATGACGCCCATCCTTAACACCAAGCCCACTTTGAGATCGACCGGGAGGAAAAACGTCGCGACAGAGAGCGACAGCCTCCTCGCCAGCCAGCCGACAACGATGGACTTCTTCGTGGTGACAGGCAACATGTGGTTAATCACTTGTGGCGTAACAGACGCTAAATGTGCTTTTGGGTATGTTATAAAATATTATTGATATGTATAAATTTCAATAATGGCCTTACTCAAACAAAATGTAAAAAAATGGTTTCTTTGCAGATGTAAGAAGAGGCCAGAGTGGACAATCACCGCCAGAGAAGAGAGAAGATACATCTTTTTTTATTTTTTGGATTGTATAATTTGTTGTGTAAAATGTGCAATTGTACCTAAGTTAGATTTAACTATATTGTTTATTTTAAATATTTTGTTTCTTAGATATCATTGTATCCATCTTAAGTAATGACTTGAAATTGTATGATTTATTAACCATTATTGTAAATAGATTTATAAAAACCTGACTTAGTTTCTTGCTTATTCTTCTCAGCTCGGTGTAATCTAATAGGTTGATTTTAATAAAAAGAAAGTATAAGTGATTTAATTAGTTTAATTTTAAATTAACATTCCTAATAGTAAGCAAGGAAGAGACATAGATAATAAGAACGTTTAACATTTTAAGTAAATTATAACAACAAGTTTAATAGTAGCGATTCTCATTAGTTTATTTATTATAATATGCAACAAGTGTAAACAACGTTAAAAAGAAAATACAAAAATAAATCAATATTACAAATTAAAATAATAATTAGATTACATGCCAAAGTGTCAAAATAGCATTATGTCAATATGCAAATAAAAAGGAAATAATTGTGTAGCATTGCAAATGAGTCCGCAAATATATCGAAGTGGGTGCTTTGCGCGACCCTGGCATTCTCCAAAAGAAATTTAACCACCAGCCGCCCATTGCAGTTGTAAAATTTCCACAGCAACTAAAACAAGACATACGTGACAGTTAGTATTTTCTCCATAACATATTAATTAATATACAATAAGATGTCTCTGTACTATGAAAATCAGAGACTAAAAAAAATTGGTTGGTCATTCATATCTTAATTCTAAAACATTTATTATGAGGCAATAATGTTATAAAAAATCATGGAGTGGGGAAGGAGGGATTTCTCCTCATATTCAATTAAAACATAGAATTAATAGAATAGATAGAATAAAGAAAAGTAGAATTGCATTTAGGTTTAAAAAATAGTGTCATAATTTACCGCCCGTGTGGGCCTCGTGCTTATGCGGGACACAGGCGTGGGCGGCGGCTCCTGCGTTGGTGACGGCGGGGAGGGGCTGGAGGTGATCTCGACCTCCCCCCAAAGCGGAAGTGGGTCCACCTCGGGCAGCAGGGGTCTGACGGTTCCTGTAATTGATACAAAGAAGCTAAAAACTGAAAAGTATACATAGCTATTTTAAACTTTCGTGGTTATTTTCTCAAATATGTACAAGTACACACACAAGACTTTTTATGAAACAAAAGGTTTTGCCTAATCCAGCTAAATATAATTAAAAAAAAACAAAATATTAAACTAACTTTCCAGGGAATCCGCATGTTCCCATCCCCCACCACCGCCCGAGTGCCGATGATGGCATAGATGGCCTCCTCTACCACCCTCAAAGGAGCTTGAGTTGAGAGCCCACCACCCGTCCACCTCCACCGCACCGGCTTTCTTCTAGGCAGGCAATACATCAAACATGCAAAAAAGCAGTATAAGAGGCAATCAAATAATTGATAAATTGAAAAGATGGTTGCCACATTTTAGAGTTGGCTCTGACTGAATACACTTAAACACAGAATCTTTCACACAAGGGGTGTCTTTTGTGTCTGTCTGAGCTAACTCTTATAGTATCAAGCTTTAGAAAATGAAAAGTTTTGATACTGTGCAATTACTCAAAAACATTGTATTAATAAAACAAAACACCGGTTAAAAAGCAATGAAAAATGCACATTAAGTATTAGTAATAGACATTTAGAGACAAGCGATGCAAAAAATATTCACAAAAACCCAGAAGATGAATAAGTTTTCTATCTATAGACTTACGTCCCGCCACTCTGCCGCCGACTTGTGCACGCCTGTGCCTTGGGCGTTGAGACGGGTCATCAACTCCTCCCACAATGCCCGGACCTCTTGCTTTGCTTGAGAGGAGTTGACGGCCTGCCCCTTCGCCAACGCCTGATGTTCCTGCATGAAGCCCAGCAGAACATCCATCTGCTGGGCACTTACTTTTCTTGGTGCTGGCATCTACAAATTATAAAGTTCGTAGATGTTGCCATTGCTTGTTATTATTATAATAATGTAATATCTAAAACACAAATTAATTACTTACTGTTATTTTGTATTGGAATATTGAACTTTCGAACTACGAACACGTAAATCACGAACTGCCAAGGCGCAAATAAATAAACTTGTTTTTTTTTCACGAAACAATGTTACCAAATAAATTATCGTTTTGGTAAAACGGTCGGCTGTTGAAATTTAGCTAAAATTATGCTAAAGGTTGTTTATTTTAGACAAAAAATGTGCCAATTTTTATATTTCTATAAAAGGACAAAGATTTTATATACTAAACAACAAATAAAAATACTTAACGATATTAAAGTATGCTAAATCCAACTATATCATAGGCTAAATTGTTAACACTGGCGGGTCTCTATTCGACGGTCTTTTATCATTCGGTCAGTTATCAACGCTTGCTTTAGCCACGCCCCTTAAGTTGCGCGGTACGAAATTATGAAACCAATGGTGTCAGTATGGAAAACCGAATTCGACGTCGAGTTTAAATCATGGCTAGTTACGCGGTAGGCCCCCTGGGGGCCTACCGGCTAACTAGCGTGGATTTGGAATAGGCGACGAAATCGGCTTCATTTTGACAGATGGCGCTACTTTCGTACCGGGCAACGACCCAAGCCGTCACTCTTAACTCGATATCGGCGATGACACCGAAAGAACGAATGGTTTAGTGATTCCTCAGTAGTTTTGACAGTTAAATCGTACCGCGTAAGGTTTTTCAAGTCGAAGCGTCGTCTTGAAAATGACATTGACAGCCATATTGATGTAGGCGACTCGAGAGCTACCACTTTCGGCCGTTGATAAGCAATATTTTAGATTTTTCTTCCTATTACGCTTGGTTTTTTCATTCTTAACGCTTAAATACGCATTCCTAAGGCTCTTTCGTATTAATAATTATTACATTTTAATATAACTTCTTAGATTACATTTTGTTTCTCTGTTGTGATTTTTGTGTGTTTCTGCCCGCAAGAGTAAGGACAAGTGGAATAAAACCCGAAATTAAGGTACCTCTTTATCATATTATACCAATCTTGTGACAAACGTTGTATTGTTTAAATGTCTCGCCCCGAAACATAACAAATAACTATTATTATAGGTGTTGGCTGCATTAAATTTTTATGCAACTGGCAGTTATCAGAGTGGCATTGGTGTGAACGATGTTCTACACCTCAGCCAGCAATCCACATCGGAATGCTTGCAGGATGTCACTGAGGCTCTGAACAACCCTTGCGTCCTACAGAAATATGTCTTGTTTCCGCACACCCAAAGCCAACGAGACTCCGTAGCAAGGAGGTAATTGTAATTTTACACTTAAAATAATATAAATGCCAACAAATTGTCCAAGCCAGCAATGTCATTGACTATCAGGGAATGTTAAATTGATATAATTTATTTTACAGTTAAATTATCTACATTTGTTTGATTTAGAAATAATTAACTACTGTGGTTTAGGTTCAGTGACAACTTAGGATTCCCTGGGGTCATCGGGTGCATCGATGGGACAAATGTGGCTATTGTTAAGCCAAAGGATGATGAGGAGATTTAATTCAATAGAAAGGGCTACCACACACTCAATGTTCTTGTGGTAAGATGTGTTTTAATTGTTGTAACATGTTAGATATCCTACTAATATTGTAAATGTGAATAAGCTAGTCTCTCATATTTTTTTTACTTTTTTCAGATTTGTGATGCAGATCTCAGGATTTTGCATGTGGATGCATCAATGGGTGGTGCCAGCCATGATTCCCATGATGATGACGCCCATCCTTAACACCAAGCCCACTTTGAGATCGACCGGGAGGAAAAACGTCGCGACAGAGAGCGACAGCCTCCTCGCCAGCCAGCCGACAACGATGGACTTCTTCGTGGTGACAGGCAACATGTGGTTAATCACTTGTGGCGTAACAGACGCTAAATGTGCTTTTGGGTATGTTATAAAATATTATTGATATGTATAAATTTCAATAATGGCCTTACTCAAACAAAATGTAAAAAAATGGTTTCTTTGCAGATGTAAGAAGAGGCCAGAGTGGACAATCACCGCCAGAGAAGAGAGAAGATACATCTTTTTTTATTTTTTGGATTGTATAATTTGTTGTGTAAAATGTGCAATTGTACCTAAGTTAGATTTAACTATATTGTTTATTTTAAATATTTTGTTTCTTAGATATCATTGTATCCATCTTAAGTAATGACTTGAAATTGTATGATTTATTAACCATTATTGTAAATAGATTTATAAAAACCTGACTTAGTTTCTTGCTTATTCTTCTCAGCTCGGTGTAATCTAATAGGTTGATTTTAATAAAAAGAAAGTATAAGTGATTTAATTAGTTTAATTTTAAATTAACATTCCTAATAGTAAGCAAGGAAGAGACATAGATAATAAGAACGTTTAACATTTTAAGTAAATTATAACAACAAGTTTAATAGTAGCGATTCTCATTAGTTTATTTATTATAATATGCAACAAGTGTAAACAACGTTAAAAAGAAAATACAAAAATAAATCAATATTACAAATTAAAATAATAATTATATTACATGCCAAAGTGTCAAAATAGCAATATGTCAATATGCAAATAAAAAGGAAATAATTGTGTAGCATTGCAAATGAGTCCGCAAATATATCGAAGTGGGTGCTTTGCGCGACCCTGGCATTCTCCAAAAGAAATTTAACCACCAGCCGCCCATTGCAGTTGTAAAATTTCCACAGCAACTAAAACAAGACATACGTGACAGTTAGTATTTTCTCCATAACATATTAATTAATATACAATAAGATGTCTCTGTACTATGAAAATCAGAGACTAAAAAAAATTGGTTGGTCATTCATATCTTAATTCTAAAACATTTATTATGAGGCAATAATGTTATAAAAAATCATGGAGTGGGGAAGGAGGGATTTCTCCTCATATTCAATTAAAACATAGAATTAATAGAATAGATAGAATAAAGAAAAGTAGAATTGCATTTAGGTTTAAAAAATAGTGTCATAATTTACCGCCCGTGTGGGCCTCGTGCTTATGCGGGACACAGGCGTGGGCGGCGGCTCCTGCGTTGGTGACGGCGGGGAGGGGCTGGAGGTGATCTCGACCTCCCCCCAAAGCGGAAGTGGGTCCACCTCGGGCAGCAGGGGTCTGACGGTTCCTGTAATTGATACAAAGAAGCTAAAAACTGAAAAGTATACATAGCTATTTTAAACTTTCGTGGTTATTTTCTCAAATATGTACAAGTACACACACAAGACTTTTTATGAAACAAAAGGTTTTGCCTAATCCAGCTAAATATAATTAAAAAAAAACAAAATATTAAACTAACTTTCCAGGGAATCCGCATGTTCCCATCCCCCACCACCGCCCGAGTGCCGATGATGGCATAGATGGCCTCCTCTACCACCCTCAAAGGAGCTTGAGTTGAGAGCCCACCACCCGTCCACCTCCACCGCACCGGCTTTCTTCTAGGCAGGCAATACATCAAACATGCAAAAAAGCAGTATAAGAGGCAATCAAATAATTGATAAATTGAAAAGATGGTTGTCACATTTTAGAGTTGGCTCTGACTGAATACACTTAAACACAGAATCTTTCACACAAGGGGTGTCTTTTGTGTCTGTCTGAGCTAACTCTTATAGTATCAAGCTTTAGAAAATGAAAAGTTTTGATACTGTGCAATTACTCAAAAACATTGTATTAATAAAACAAAACACCGGTTAAAAAGCAATGAAAAATGCACATTAAGTATTAGTAATAGACATTTAGAGACAAGCGATGCAAAAAATATTCACAAAAACCCAGAAGATTAATAAGTTTTCTATCTATAGACTTACGTCCCGCCACTCTGCCGCCGACTTGTGCACGCCTGTGCCTTGGGCGTTGAGACGGGTCATCAACTCCTCCCACAATGCCCGGACCTCTTGCTTTGCTTGAGAGGAGTTGACGGCCTGCCCCTTCGCCAACGCCTGATGTTCCTGCATGAAGCCCAGCAGAACATCCATCTGCTGGGCACTTACTTTTCTTGGTGCTGGCATCTACAAATTATAAAGTTCGTAGATGTTGCCATTGCTTGTTATTTTTATAATAATGTAATATCTAAAACACAAATTAATTACTTACTGTTATTTTGTATTGGAATATTGAACTTTCGAACTACGAACACGTAAATCACGAACTGCCAAGGCGCAAATAAATAAACTTGTTTTTTTTTCACGAAACAATGTTACCAAATAAATTATCGTTTTGGTAAAACGGTCGGCTGTTGAAATTTAGCTAAAATTATGCTAAAGGTTGTTTATTTTAGACAAAAAATGTGCCAATTTTTATATTTCTATAAAAGGACAAAGATTTTATATACTAAACAACAAATAAAAATACTTAACGATATTAAAGTATGCTAAATCCAACTATATCATAGGCTAAATTGTTAACACTGGCGGGTCTCTATTCGACGGTCTTTTATCATTCGGTCAGTTATCAACGCTTGCTTTAGCCACGCCCCTTAAGTTGCGCGGTACGAAATTATGAAACCAATGGTGTCAGTATGGAAAACCGAATTCGACGTCGAGTTTAAATCATGGCTAGTTACGCGGTAGGCCCCCTGCTGTTGTATTACAAAAATCCTACGTTTCGTTATTTCGCCTATTCAATTCAACTAACCCATTGAAACACTATCAGTCACCTGTCACACCTATTTTTGACATATCAAGACTACATAGAGTAAAAACCTTTAAAGTGTTGTTATGGAGTTAATTAAAGAAAATACAATGTTAGTTATATATTTGAATAATAGATGGCGAAAACATAGGTTTTGTGTCCAAAAATGTTCGCCGTTGCTAAGTTTTTTTTTTCATTTTACGGGAAAGGCAAAGGAATTAGTCCGTACAGCCTTCATTGAGCATTACATCAATACACTGGTATGTTATTATTTTAGCTTATTATTAAAAAGTTATTTACCATTATAAGAAAGAATTGACTTACGACAAGGGCGGATCCAGTCCTGGGGCGGTGGGGGTCATGACCTTCCCTCTTGGCTGGGTCCAGGACCTAGTGGACCTATAATTGAAATCGTAAAACATAATGTGTTGTGACTGACCACTATTATGTGACCCACCCTGGCGCCAAAGCTGGATCCGCCTTTGACTTACTTGCTGTTATTATTTATAATTCGTGTCATAGCAATAATTTCTTGTTACTACTACAGTCAGACGATATGAATGTGTTTAGGAAGGCACGACTGTCTTCTCCTGCAACAAGATTTGGACAAATTCAAGGACTACGGTATACTTTTAGACTATACGATTAGACCATAAAAACATTATTTTTTGAACTTAGTCACCGAAGAATAAAGTAAAGTATGTGTGTATAATAAAATCGTGTCTTAGTTTAGTCATTGTTTATGTCGATCAATGTCAAACAAACAACATTTGTGCAAGAAACGTAGCCAAAGCTAATGTCAAAAGAAATGATCCAATATCATGCATAAAAGTTATCTATTTCATTCAAAATCAAAATGTTCTTCCTTTTTATTAAATTAGGTTATCATATTGTAATGATGACACAAGCATTGAGTTAAAATATTTAATCCATCATTAGGTATATTTCTATCCATCCAATATCCAATCCACAATCCTAAACATTGAGTTGTAGACTGTGACTGATTCATGTGGCTGTGAGTGTGTGAACGTTGTTTTGTTATTTTGCGACAGTATTGCTTTTGCCACCAGAGGGGTAACTGCGCGCGCATTTTAAAACATGGCATCCCTTGCCGTGTTCGATTTCGATCGTACTATTGTTGACGGTGATTCTGATGCTACTATTATAAACAAATTGCGTGAGAAAAGACCTCCTCCGGAGTTGGAAGCTGGTAGTACTGACTGGACGCCATACATGAGCAATGTAAGTAACCTTTATTATAAGTAGTTTTTATAAAGGTTAGGTTAATATTACTTATATAGGTACTTTTTTTTAGCGACTTTAGTTTATTTAAAAAATATATCTTTTTCGTACCTTAGTAGGTATATAAAGTTTTACTTAAATGAAGGCACTTTGCATGATATTGTTTTAAAGTTAAAATAATATTTTCGGCACTTATGTATTGCAAGATTAAGTCGTTTTTAGAAATTTTACACAAATTAAAATATTTTTTCTAATAAAAATTCTTTTGAAAAAAACCCATTCTTTAGTTAGAGCATATACTTTGCGGATCTAACTGAAGCCACTCAAGAATCACCCTGTATACCTACTTAAACATAAATGAACCAAACCAACGTACAAAGTTCTGGTTAAATTACCTATACATTAAAATATTTTAAATTAAAAAGCTGTTATAAAATTGTTTCATAGTCTCTTTTTGTTTGCTTAAGACTTGTTTGCTTCTTACTTCGTTATTTTTATTCCTCAATTTTAAATGTGAAAGAAAATAAAAAGACGCATAATTTTCTTGGGAAATTGTAGGCAGAAACAAACTAAGAAAGAAGAAGACGAGAATAACAGTCTGGTTATAGATTAAGTGCATTTCTATCAAGTTAAAACGTGAAAAGATTATCATTAGCCATAATTCTAAAAAACACTTTCTCAACCTTACTTAAAAATATCGTCGTAAGGTTCCTATTATAGATAGGTGTTTTAATTATTACTATTATTACACAATAAATTAAGAGCACTAGCCTAAACTTACATGCACCAGTGTAATAATGCTGTTTAGTGCTATTGCTTAGTGCCTAAGTGTCGGTGATATTTTCAATTTTATATACCTACCTAGAGAAGTTTTCAGAATCGGGGCCACTCGAGTTACCTTCTTATCCACAAAATCTGCTTCGAAAAACCTCATTTATCCGAAAAGATAAGTTTTGTATTTACCTGTAGTAAAGATAGGTATACTCAAAGTTTCATTAAATATTTGATTAAAGGTAGGTAGATTTAGGCGAAAATTTCCTTTTCTAATGGCGCACTGCATTTCATGGTTAGAGTTCAAATAAAACTCTTAACTTAAATCAACCAGCTAAACTATTTATTTGTTTAGATAACAGCATAAGGCAAACCTACATTGCACTTATCCCGCAATGCGTTGTCTTATTTTACTTCTTACTTTAAGGCTTCAACTTGTGTCATGGCCATGTTATATGATGCTTTGATTTGATCAGTCGATCGAAGACCTTTATTTATGAAGCTTTTGGTTTAATCAAATTCAACCTCATTGAATGTGATATTGGCATAGGTAATATTAGATTTACTTTGTTTTTATTTTAAAAAAATGTATACTTACAACTTAGTTTCAGAGTAAAGTTCCTTTTCAATATACGACCACACGTTGTTCGAAACGTTGAATGTCTAAATGATGATGATGAAGGCGCCAAAATCGTCAGACTAAAAAGTTAAAAAGCGTATTTTATACGAGATATACTTAAATATGAATAAAATGAAAAAAGAAATAACCAAATTTTTTAAAATAATAATCATAAGTTCCAGTGTTAAGTCTGGCTATATTTTTAGGTACTCTACCTATTATCTTTTTATTGAGCTACCATGAAAAATGCAAAATAAATAGTGTATAAAAATAATATGAGGTTAGCGTAATGTTTGGCTACATAACAAGTTTAGCTGAAAGCATTTTCCGCCAGAACTTTGTCGATAAATGACGTCATTTTTGGCTGCCGGCGCGCGGAGACTTTTTAACTCATGCGATGCTATTTGGCAATGACTTTCATCGCTCAGTCTTTGCCACCGACTGAAGCGATTTTGTTTTTTGTATAGTATTAAATATAGGTAGACACTCTTCACAAGAGTAGAGATTATTTTATTATTTTCACACGCTTTATCATATAAAAACATAAATAGTAATTGGATTTGTAAACTTTGTAATAAAGACCTTAAGTATTCAAGTGAAAGTTTGTTGTTTTACAATGATGCTCATGAAAAAATGCATATGAAATAACCTAGAGCCTCCGCCATGAACCTGTAATAACACGCGTAAAATAATCCACGTGTGATTGCGATTATTTTTACTTTCGCAAAGTGAGTTATTTTGGACGACACAATGTTGCTTAGGGCTTACGTACATCAAGGTCAAAAACAGCGCAACTGAATTTGGGATTTCTATTCCCAGCGCCAATTTCAAAGTGCAAATCTGTATTTAACATTATATTCCTATATTCTTGTAATAAATGTCAAAATCTCAAATTGAGATTCTCGAGTTTCAAAGAACTGAATTAGTTTCAAACCTTTTTTGATTGTTTTAGGTGTTTGAGCATGCATATTCGTCTGGACTCAGCCAGGATGACATTCTGGCCAGTATCGCCTCCATGCAGCCCACTCCAGGCCTGGAGGAACTCATCACATCTCTGGCGACGGAAGGCTGGGACGTGCTTATTATAACTGATGCCAACACTGTATTCACTAATCACTGGTTGCAAACACATGGTTTACTGGTAAGATTTTTTTTTGTATTGATGTCTCGATATTCAGATATTTGAAAACAAGAAATTTTCCTCTAAAATTGTGTAACCTGGCAGTACTCTGAATTGCTTACTCATAAACTTGCATAATATTTATGTTTTCCTTCCGCCATGCGATGAATCAAACTGACGATGATAACAAACAAAACTCAATTTACTGAAGGTCAAGTAGAGTAAAAATGGAACTTGTCTATGCATTTCTGCATCGGGAAAAATATTTCAGCATACCCAGCACCTAAACTTTATCTATTTTAATATTGATTGATTAATCATGAAAAATTAAAATTTTTCCTGCGACTTTCTTAAATCATTCCTAAAAAGGCTATCTATTCACCTTAAAAATCTTTGTCAAAGTAAGTAAGTGTTAACTACGTTTGTTACCCAAATTCAGGTTGTCACCTTCCTCGAACTAGTAGGAAGATAAAATCAAGGCTATAATGCTAACAAAACTAATTTTCAGGCTATTCGCAAATATGTTTAAGTTAACACTTAAAAATTAACATCGACTATATGTTTGCTGAAACACAGAAAGCTGTAGGTACAGACAGTTCGATATCTTTCATATTACAAAGGGTTTGACCTAAACAAGGATGTAGGGCAGAGTAATGTGTGAGAGAGGGCACATGGGAAGGCAGAGGAAAACAAGATACATCATATAACTAGTCAATTCGAAAATAAGTGAGATACCAGCAAGAATTACATGAACTTTTAAATTTTGCATTTGCTAAGATAAGCGCCCTTTATCGTTGCTTCTTACACCACCTACATGTAGTACCTAATGGTACGGTACTATTCGTTTTTAAAGAAAGTAATTAAATACAAATACCATACCTATCAAAGGAAAAAAAAAAGTTATCCAAGCGAACTTTGATTGATTCCTGTCCGATTTTCAGCCTAGTTTGAAAGTTCGCTAGGTACCTATTATAAATCAGTCAGTATTTTTCAAGGCTTTCATTGTCATGCTCGTCTTGTTTTAGTTCATGTTCGCTAATTTTCCGTGCAATTATAATGGATGGACATTGTTTATTCCTCCGATTACGTCATGGTACATTGTGTCAACATTTCTACTAACTAGATAAAACTACCTTGGTATGCAAAATATGCTTTCTGAATTTATTATATGAAAAGACAATTAAAATAATAAATAAATCTCTATATTACCTCCACAATAAAACAAGGTAGAATGACTGAAGCAAAATCATGCTAATGTTATAAACGTGAAAGTTTGTGAGTATTTATGGATGTTTGTTACTCTTTCACGTAAAAACTACGGGACGGATTTGGATGAAACTTTGCAGTAGGTAATATAGGTTATACATCAGAATAACACATAGAGGAACCGACTTCCACGCGGAGTCGCGGGCGACCTCTAGTCCAGAATTAAGTTTTTTTTTTTATTTAGTAAGGTATCAAACCCCATAGGTACCTTTACGTCTCTAGCCAATATTCAAAGCAACACCGCGCAGAAGTTAAACCTAGTCGATTCTCTAACCACAAGAGTGGTTTTCTAAATGTTTTTATTTAGATACTTAGTGCGGGAAGCGTATCCTCGTAGCTAAGTTACTCACCAATAAAAAGTTATTCGTATTCCTAAGCTTAGCGTTACTTGCAATTTCCTCTTCATTAATTTTAGAGATTTATCAATAAAAATACTAAGGGCCGATTTTTCAATAGATAGTTAAAACGCCAGATATCGAACAGCCAGATAGCTTTAACTGAGACGAATAATAAAGTTTCAATTTTTCAATGGTCAGATAACCCTCTGCTAGCTATCCTAATGATATTTGTGCAAGAAAGAGACATTCTTATATATTTTACAGTTGTTAGAAAAGGACTGTAAACTTTCAACGCATTGACAGCGGGTGTCCCAATTGACAAAAAATTTAGGTATGACATCAAAACTTGCCGTCAACGATAATACATAGATATACCGAACACTAGATGGAGCCCATCGAAAAAAAAAGTTACAAATACAATATATTTTAACATGTGTCTGTAAACTTTGAGAAAGTATTTCTATCTTATTATATTGATTGCTAAGAATATTTTTGATGCTTTTTTAAAAAATCGATTTGTTATTTCATATACTCAGAGATACTTTATGTTACTGTATGTCTTAATAACTACTTAGTATTTTAATATAATTCTCAAAAAATCCTCATTTTGATATAGCGTATCTTTAGCAGTGTGTTATTTGTGACACGCACACATCAAACGTATTACTCCATCTAGAAATGTATACATCTGTGATGTCAACAATAGCTTACTGCACAGATATTCAAAATTAAACCTCTTGTGATATATATTTTTGTCCCGTTTTGATAACTATACATTATTGTCTTCAAATAAAGTAAAATATCCATGGTTTTACAAAAAATAAGCAAAACACAAATAAATTATCCTATATTTACATACGCATGATGACAGAAACGTCAAATAATCTGTTAGATAACTGCTTAACTGAGGCAAAAAGAGGCAGCTAAGTTTATCCGCCAGTTATCGAGTTTAACCTTCTGTTAGAGCTTATCCGCTAATTGAAAAATTCATAATCTTGCTATCCATAGAATAAGTCCTATCTGAAGGCTTAACTGACTATTGAAAAATCGGCCCTAAATGTAAAAAAATAACAAACGAAAATCATATGTTGTGTGCGAGGTTCTGCAGAAGTTAAGGGCATTACAAAAAAACGATTGCGGATGATGACTTTGCTCTATTATACAGCAGGCTCTATCTAATCGTGTGTCATGTGTACCTAATGTAATCGCACGCACCTGTCACGGTTGATCGTATACTTAATTAATTTTTGACAAATCTTGATGAATCATCACTAATATTCCAGTACATACAGATTAGGTGCTAAAGTTTTAAGTAATTTGTCCCGTGCATGACTAAACAAATAATGATTTCATTTTTAAAGTGGGATTTGATTTGAAGTTTATCTGATTACAAGTTACTTATTAAAAGACTCTAAAAACTCTGAAAATTAAAATAGTAGACTCAGGGACTCCCAACAGTTGCTTATTTTTAATATCATTTTTAAATTATTTATTAAATGTATAATTCCGATACTATTCTGCAAGACTTGTCGGGTTACCGGAGGCTGTTGTATTTAGAGAAAATAACGTTTAAATTAGAATAAAATATAGCTAATACATGTGCAGTTATTACTCATGTTATCTATGAATGGGATTGCTTTATCGAATTTGAAAAGCCTCTTAATGCGCAACACATTGCCATTTAATTAAAAATAGTCTCCATATACTAACAAAAAAAATATTTGGTAACTATGCTATTAATGTTTCCTCAATTTCAGGAATCGGTGACGGACATAATTACAAATCGCGCCTTCTGGCACAACGGTCGTCTTTTTATCGAGCCTTATATGCAGCAGACTGAGTGCAAGAGGTGTCCCAGCAACCTGTGCAAGAGTATTGCGCTGAAGCAGTGGTGTGAGACGCGGCCGCCCTATAGCAGAATAGCGTACAGCGGGGACGGACGAAACGACTTCTGTCCGGCAACCAATTTGCCTCCACATGTAAGTTAGGAAAAGACTAAATAAAGAAACATCTAATTTAATCGTTTCGGTTTTGCGCGTGTGATATTTTAATTACACGCACATAAAACTTTGAATTTCGTCGTTTTGTTTTAGTTATTAATTTTAAAATTTATTAACCCATCTATTATAGTTTTTTTGAGTTAACAACCTTCATACCAAATATTTATTATTTCAGGGTGTAGTATTTCCCAGACGTGGCTATCCTTTAGACGACTGTATAAAGAAGACTCTCGCTCTACCAACTCCTCAGGTCAAAGCTCGTGTGGTTCCCTGGGACGACTGTCATACCATTTTAGAAGATTTGATTCCTAATAGAAATAGTTAACTTTATATCTATAATAGTGTATGACAATTATGTAAAAGTGTATAAAAAATCGAAAAAAATGATTGTGACTCAAGACTTATAATAAAAATTGTCATAAAACAATTGTCAAGTGATGACGTTTAATGACGTACAATGATATATTTTATGTCGAAATATGTGTAATTATTCCTTTAAATAAACGTTAATTGTAATTAATACACCGAAAAGCCAAAAAGTACTTACACTTAAATGTGTAAATATTTAAACCGTATGTGGTTGATACATAATTATTCGACTAACAATAGATAGGCTTAGGCTTAATTAAATAATAGGCTTTTCGGTGTAATACAATTAACGTTTATTTCTAATATTATCGATATTTTCTAATATTATCGACATTTTAAAGAAATGAATGAAATAATTTACCTATTTGTAAAAGGTATTTGTTTGTAAATTTGCGATATTATTTCATAATATATTCTACACCCCCCAATAAAAACTTATGACATTCTTATAGTTTTTATTTTTAGAACTACATGACACAAAACTTGATTTTCATCAAGTCACAACATAAATTTAAAATATTAATTCGTTGAGATTTCACCTTTATTAAAGTTAAAAGGTGATTTGTAATGTCTACTGTTAACTGATTAGCAGCCTTGGCTGTGGTTTTTTTGATACATTTATTCCATGAAGGAAAAGGCAAAGGAAGTGGTTTTTTTAATGTTAGTTGATGGTTTCCATCCGCAGTATCTCTTCTTTGTTTGTGGTTAGCGTTGCCATATTGGGATATTTTTACATCATTCTGGAGGAAAAAATTATGTGCCTGGCTAGATTTTAGCGAAATAAATTCCTCGGCGAAAAGGTTTGCACAAATAAATTGAACAAACGATTTTTTGGCATATTATGACTATGACTAGTACAAAGCACAATTTATTCTTTACTTTAAGACCAAGGCAAAATCTATATTATGTTTTTGTTATATCTTCTAAATTAAGATTGGATCGTAATCATTTTTACGAAAAAAAAAAGAATTTGGCGAAAATTTGTAAATTACATCTGGCAAACCTGTCTGTGTTTATTTATTCCTCTCCTAATTTCGTTTGTTCAATAATAAATAGTTTTGAATGAACATCAAAACGGTTAGAAAATTATTTCAATTAAACTTCAAGAGCCCTTTTCTAATTGAAGGATCAATTTATCGATCCATAGTAAATATGCCACGCAAAACAGTAAAATCTGCTAGTAACAGTAAGTTGAAAGAACACACTGAAGTAGCTATTAAAATTGAACCGGTTGAGGAACAACAAAATGAAATAGATTCCGTTCCAAATTTAAATAAATTTAAGTTCTCAAAAAAAACTCACATTAAGGTAGAATTTGATAAAGAAGAATCTAAGGAAAGTAATGTTAAGTCGGAAGTAACCGGCCTTTGGGAACCAGCAAATTGGAATGAATTCCTTGTGAATTTGAGGATTATGAGGGAGAATAACGAGGCTCCAGTAGATTCTATGGGCTGTCACATGGCTATGGATGAGAATGCTCCACCTGAAGTAACTTACTTATTTTATTATACTTCTTTTAACAGTCAAATTCAAGGATAAGTTAAATAATATTATTTTTCTTACTCTTAGGTAATGAGATATCAAAGTTTAATAGCACTAATGCTCTCCAGCCAAACCAAGGATCAAGTAACATTTGCAGCTATGGAACGCTTGAGAAAAAGGGGTCTGACTGTTGATAATGTCTTAAAAATATCTGATGAAGAACTAGGTCAGCTAATTTACCCTGTGGGGTTTTGGAAGGTATATTATATTCCTTAAATTTGCCTTATTACTAGATGTGTTTGAAAGTCTGAAGGTATTTAATTATGTTTCAGACTAAAGTTAAATATATAAAGAAAACTACACAGACATTGAAAGAGATGTATAATGGGGATATACCAGACTCTGTAGAGAAACTGTGCAAACTAACTGGAGTTGGACCAAAAATGGCACATATTTGTATGAAGGTTGCATGGAATAAAATTACTGGGATTGGTATATTTTTTCTTATTACCTAATAATCATTTTCTTTTTTCTATAATCTATAATTTTATTAAAACAAAACAATTAATATTTTTAGGTGTAGATACGCATGTCCACAGAATTAGCAACAGGATTGGTTGGGTGAAAAAAACTACTCCTACTCCGGAAGACACTCGCAAAGCACTACAAGCATGGTTACCATTTGATTTGTGGAGTGAAGTTAACCATCTTATGGTGGGTTTTGGTCAAACAATCTGCCTACCTATTGGCCCATTATGTTATGAATGTTTGAATAGAGACATTTGCCCATCAAGCAGTTTGTGTCGGAAATCACCAAAAAAATCCCCTATCAAACAAGAGACAGAATCTGAACCAGTGAAGCCAAGTCTCAAATTAGAAGTTGATAAAAAACCTAAAATATCTCCACAAAAGCGGAAGATCAAGGATGAAAAAGATCAAGATCAAGCCAATATTAAATTGTCAAATACTAAAATCCCCATTATAGTTGAAAACTTACATTCAAAAGAAGAGAAGGTAGTACCAACGAAAAAAAATAAGTCTAAGTGTAATACAGAGACAGAGCCAAAATCGAAAACTAGTAAAGTACAATCAAAGTCACCAAATCCTAACAAGGCAAGCACAAGTGTGAGAACAACTAGATCTTCCAAAAAGTAATTAAGTTTGATTGTTTTAAAAGAGACATACTAATGTTATATTTTTCAAGATATCTGTAAATCATGTAAGATTTTATTAAGTACAAATAAAAGTTTGATTTGTTAACAACAAATTTAATTTAATGTTTTCTTTTACCCCCTTTCTTTTTAGACTTTACTTGTCGTGGGTCTCCTTTGCTTTTTTTGTCTCCTTTGCCTCTTTTATCTCCTTTGCTTTTTTTATCACCTTTCACTCCATGAGCTTTTTTCTGTTGAGCCTTCTTTTTGTTTTTGACTCTATCTAACTTGCTCTTCATTTGAAATACCTTACTTTTTTGTATCTTTTTAGTAGCTTGATGCTTTAAAAACCTCTTTATCTCTTTTTTACTTTTTAGGTTGTCATCATTATTTTCATTTTCTGATTCTGACTCATGTGCACTCTCTATATCTGTACCCATGCCAGGAAGGTCTGGCCCAATTTTCTCTTCCTTTTTAATCTTTTCTTTTTTAGTTACTAAACTAACTTTAGGTCTATTTTGTCCAATAACTAAATCATTTTTTTCTAACATATCTGTTGATAATTCTACAATTTTCACTTTGACATTATCATCTTCATACTCCTCTTCGAGAAGCTTATCAAAATCTGGTATTGGTCGACTGGACACAACTAATTTCTTATAGGCTTCTTTATTCTGTAAAGATATTAAATAAATTAACAAAATTTTAAAAAGACTGTATTTACAGAAAAATAAATAATATATTTTATTGTGTTATTTTTATAAAGATATAAATAAATTAACATACTTCTAGTTTTATACGCTTTTTCTCCTCCTTTAGCATTCGCTGTAGTTCTTCTTGTGCCTTTTTCTTGCGTTCTAATTTTCTTTTTCGGAAGCCACACAAAAACTCCCTGCAAATATTCAAAGTCATAAATTGAAGTACAAGTATACACTTGTAGAAACATCATTTCAAATGTTAGCTTACTTCCTCTTAGTCTCATCAAACACTAAGTTTATTTTCTTCTTTTTCTCCTGGGTTTTCTTGCTCTTACCCATTGTAAATTTATTTTTGTAAACAATTTAAGATATAACCTCAATTTCAAACAATCCCCATGCAATTGAGCTAAGGTTGAATTGAATGAAACTGATTGAATGATTTATTTGTTTGAAAGACCGAAAGAACGAAATTACAAAGACTTTTTTGGGTAAGACTGGTTGGTCATTACAAGTATCAGTTCCAAGCGCCCTCTACACTTAAAATTATACTTCCACTATTTCCTGAATTATGGGGATGATATTGCATTTACTTCCAAAACGTTGTAATTGTTTTGGAATGAGCATTCATGATTCATCATTTGCTTCTGTTTGATTGCATTTATAACAACTAACTCTCCTTGTTATAGTAATAGTGTCGCGAGTCGCGAGTGATTGGTAAGTATATCTTAATGTTAGTTGTCCCTGAAAAGGGGTCAATATTAACAACTATCTGCACCAAATGATACTTAACATTACCTACCTACATGCTTAAATAAACTGTCATCGCGTTGACCTAACGCAAATTTTTATAGATATATTTATTATGGAAATATTTATAAGATTAAAAAATATATCAATAGATAACATAAAAAATATCGTTAAGAAAACTAGGCATTAGCATTAGCTTACTATTGTATTAACATGAAACATATTTATTTTGGTTTTGAGGTTGAGTCAGCGCCACCTAGACGTTTTTTATGAACTATGTTTTTCACAATCGCTCTTATATTATAGTCCATAGACGAACACAACTTAAAATACCTTAAAGGAATGAAATACACAAAGCAGATTATTTGGTGAAATCGATTTTTTTGTATGTTCGTGAAAAAGGATTTGAAAAAATATTTAATAATACATTACATCTTTTATGAATTTTGTTTCCGAAAATATCTACAATTAAAAAGAAAAAATGGAATGTCATTTTTGGCACCCTTCCAATTCATACAAAGACTGGCTTCTGATTGGTTGAGATGGCAAATATCTTGTTTTTTTATTTTCTGACTGGCCAATCATCGTTAGAGTCCACAATAAAGACGGACTCATCAGCAGCATGGCTGTCAGTATATATTTGAAACTTGGACGATGCGCTTCCTCTCGTCACATTGGTTTTTTTTGTTTGTGCATTTCGTCGAAAATGTTTTTGTGTGTGAATTGGATTGCCCTGGAAAATGCAGGAAATCTGGAGCAGTGACTTGATATCTGGTCTATTGGCAGAGGTCAGTTTTGTTTAGGGTGTTAAAATCAGGCCCAATTATCTAAAATAGAAGTGTTATTGATTCAATTAATCTTGCGAAAAAATTATGCCACCCACTAATCTGGGGATAAAGTGAATATTTGCAAGTTGTTATCATGCAATCTGCACATGATTTGTAGTAATTTGTATAGTTTTGAGTTAGTTTTTATATAATGATTATTGTAATTATTCATAGTGTAGGTAATCGATACGATTGTTCGCCTAGCCATATGTTTGCATGCGTGAAAGTAAGGGCCATGTTACATGTTACCGTTATTAAACGTCTACTTCTGATGTTCCTAGTTTGGTCTGAGATAATGACACTAAAAGGGAAATGAGGATATTCTATTATAACACCTAGGTAATTGATAATAGAATGCTATTCATACCAATTGATTACCTGTTTTTTTTTAAAACTACAAATTAGTATGCATACTAAAAACAGTTACACAACTTTATTTATTATGTGCTGTTGGATGTTTATATGCAAAAATAACCAATAATTAATTAGATTTTTACCAATTAATTAATTAGGTGCTTAAGACCTCTTCTAATTTGTATAATGTTATTTATCTGGAGAATCTATTAAAATGTGTAAATACATTGTCATCCCCACCGTTCATTATTTTTTAAATAAAGGTATATTTTTAAATAGGTATGCAAGCTATTATCTTAGAGCTTTTTCTTTTGCTGCAGGTGATAACCTTGAAGAGAACTGATTAGAGGAATATACCAAAATGACTTCAAGGTAAGGTGATTTTTTAAAAACTTGAAACAGGGTTACAAAACATAGTTATATCTTTATTTAATATTTTTAATGTTAATGCGCAACAAAATCATTTTTTTAGGAAGGTTCTTCCCTTGAATTTTCACTATGTTGTTGTGCAAGACCTTTATTTAATTTGACATTTTGAATGACCTACAAAAGTTATACATAATAAGTTTTCATTTGTAAAAAAAATATATTTAAACAATGCAGGCAACTTTTGATTCAGCCATTGAATTTGAACCTTGTTTATTATCAATGCTAAGAGTTTAGAATCATAAACACACCCTTAAAGTTCTACTTTTAGTAGTTTTGAAAAGCTAAAGTGAAATATAACCAACAGCATTGGTTAACTCTTAAAAGACTTGCTTAAAACTGCAAAAGATTTATTTTGCAAGTTAACGGTGCATTATTCAATAGTAGTTTTATTAAAATGTACTTGTAATTATTTAGGATAATCACTACTTCTTTTTGAAATCTTTTTCGGCTAGTAGTCATACTTCCCCGTCAATCCAGCCAGAAGATTATCTACATTAACCCAACCCAACAATGTATCCAGACTAGACCGTCTCTTCATGCTGTACCTACACTAACCAAACCCCGCATTGCCTCCAGACTGGACCGTCTCTTCGTGCTGCTGGAGGCGGGCAGCGGCGCGGCCACGCGGCAGGCGGCGGCGCGGCAGCTGGGCGAGGTGCAGCGCGCGCACCCGGAGGAGCTGCACCGGCTGCTGGCGCGGCTGGTGAAGCTGCTGCGCTCGCCGGCCTGGGAGACGCGCGCGGCGGCGGCGCAGGTGTGAACTACATAATGTTTGGTTGCAGCTATACAGGGTTATTCGTTATTAGCGCTTCACCTCTTGCAGTCGGCTTCCTTGTTTTTAGTGTCCGAAATGTCTTCGACCCGCTTCCTTACCTCAATCCCAATAACATTTGTTCTACGACTTTTTGCAAAACTTGATAATTAACACAAAAACAAAAAAACAAAAACAAATTTGGGCGCTCTGTTATTTATAACTCAGTTGCGTGCGCTTAGAGTATTGTACCGTTCAGAGGCATCTAATAAATTTGTATGGAAAAACTTATTGTTTTTTAAATATTAATTTTAATTATTCGTTGTTTAAATGATGTTGGGATTGATGTAGAAAAGCTGCCTACCAGAGGTGATGCGCTAATTAGAAATGACCCTGTATATTTTAAGGAGATGGAAGTTTTTGAGATAAGGGTAGGGTGTAATTAATAGTAAAATAATTTCATGTACAGATTTGTCACGTTTTTGGAGGCTATGTCTCTTTATTTTATTTTTTGATGATCCAGTTAAATGCCTACGCATACCCGCTACCCGCTCCTCCAGTGGCTATGTCCCTCGGGTAGGGTTCGTGGGTTCGTGTCATGAAGCGAGATTTGCCATTAATGTTGAGCAAGTGATGTCATATGCGTTCTTCGTTTAGAGAAATTCGTAATCAGTTTCTTATTATTATGAAAGAAATACTCACTAATTGAAATCGTGTTGATTTATTCAGTTTTAATAGACGCGATTATAATTTTCAACAATAGCGTATTATTGTTGAGTAATTATTAATGCATTCTTTTTTTTTATTCTTAACGCTTTTTGTTTATTTAGAACTGTAATTTTCCTTGCGATTGTGCAAGACACTGTGGTGATAAGGTCATGCATTTATTTGCCGGTTTATGATTTTTTTCTTTATAAGAACTTTTCTCGCAGGTATTAGATAGTCTTGCTTATCAGTTTGGTGGAATACCATGGCAATAGTTATAGCTAACCAGCCATGCTGCAGTAGCAATTTTTATTTTTTACTGACGACATTTTAAACTTTTTAACTTTTTGTAATTTCGGACACGTTGTACCTTCAATCATATTTGATACTTCTATCAAGACCAAAAATTTCCTATTCCAAAAGCAAATCCTGAATTCGCCTGAATTAATTTCAAAGACCTATTTTCATTATGTATTGTAAAATGCAATGCAATTAAATTCTATGACATATTTTTGAGTACAATGCATGGAACATCGATTCAAGTTGCGATCGGCAATTGTCTAGAATATAAATAGATTCACAAATACCAAAAGATCCATTGTGGAGTCTAGAGGATGTCTGTAGGAGACCTATTTATAGTTTATTTTTAGAAATGTAGTCAACCAGCCGTTTTATTAGGGTGATATATTTTGACTTGTCCTTACTGTAGAAAAGATAATAATTAATGCGAATATGTAGCAAGATAGGAAATAATAGAGATTAAAACCTTGAATAAATCATTACATAAAAGTTAAAAAAAACAAAGGTTTTTTTCTGTAAATCGTTTGATTGCAAAGTCGTAACATGAATTTTGATTGCTAAAAATTACGAGTTCGACGAATTTTCTTCGCTTTGAAACAAATATACGCGTTCTACAAATAGTAACGACCCCTTGGGATGATGTCATAGATATTTTGTATACCTACTTATTTGATGGTTCGATATTTGATAGCATATTTATGAGATGTTTCGTTTCAGGCTGTGGAGGCTATACTTTCGCATGTTCCGAAATGGCATCCTACACTACCAACGAAAGAAGGTTAGTACGCTTTTAATTCTGGAAGTCTTAGATATCAGACACAACTTTCTGAAACGTTGTGTACGGATGAAAGGTATCAAAATATGTGAATCATCACCGATTTGTTTAGAAATTCGCGAAAACCAACCAATTCCTAAAAAACATCAACAGTCAATTTAGCGTTAGCTCTCAGACACTTTATCTAAATGTTTTTTGTTGTTTCTCAGTAACTAACTATCAGTTTGCATATTTCATGCGAATCACAACAACTTTGATAAGAACATGCAGCTATGATTTCATAACTGTGTTAGTGATATTTAGGTACTACGTAAATTTTAAGATTACTACTGGGATGAAATAATGCAAGGATAACCACCCTATACTGAGATGACAAATGTAATTAACCCGGTAGCAGCCGGTGTCCCTTATATGACCTACTTACCGGATTATTCATTAATTTACAAAATTAAAGGAAGTATGACTAGCAAAAGGTAATTTAACAATGTTACATAAACGTGCCTATGATACGAAACAACTTTGTCGCTTTTAAAACACTGCGCCTTTGAATAAAGTATTTGATTCAAGAAGCAGTTCAAAAACGTTATTGTAGATAATTACCAAAAAAAAAGATTAATTATTATTTAATGACGAATCAAATATTTCACTAGGTCGTTATTAAGAGAGTGTTGTTAAAAGCAAGGTGTTTATTCGGCGTTATAGTGAACTTTGTTATGGAAATGCGTGTTTCAAAAATAAACTGTGAAATGCTATAATTTGTAGTAGTCACACACAATAAAATCATCGCTATTAAGTAAGGTTACGTAGTGTAAAGGAAAGAAATGTTCGTGATATAGGTTAAATCAATATTTATAAATCCCAATCGCGGGTTTCGAGGATATCCGTATTATATATTAAACACGCATTATTATTTTCACACAATGTATGATGTATATGGAACACAGTTAAACACAATTATTAAATTAAATATAGAATGACTTTTAGTTAGTGAAGAAGTATAAAGAAATCTCCAAGTCTGAATGAAAGTAACTTCGATATTTAAAACCATTCTCTTATCGAATCCTGCCATTAAATTAGATGAGAAATTTTGAATGACATGTTATCTGCAGTATTCAGTATTGATAAGCGGTCACAGCAGTCTGATGACCGAGTAATGTTATAATAATTAATGTAATTTCATAATTTATCTGCGGCTTATATGTTTTATCATGTTCTGCGTAGCCAATCTATGTGACATGCAGTATTTTAGATTAGGGGGCTGTTTAGCGAAGCCAAATATTTGGCTAAACTGGATTTATGATACCTTAAGGTAAAACATTAAGATTTTGAAAATGTTATAAATTATTTAAATTTGACGATGCTATTGCATCTGTAAAACAAACTTGCATTAACTACATAACACCGTATACGAGTATTACAATATTAACTCAATAACTATCGACGTTTTGATTTATGTCCCTTTGTTTAGGCACATTCTATTTAGTTTTGATGACACTTCACTTTACGTAATGTAAAACACAAGGTCGTGGTTAAACCGTTTTGCATCAATATTCATCACAAAATGTTATATAAGTATTTTTTACAACTATTTAAATCGGATTCGTGATATTTTCAATTCCTGTAATAAAACTGAGATATCCTTTATATAGATGACCTGAATAACAACGCTACAGTTTACGATTTATACAGTTTGAGTTTTATAATTAACCCAGTTTCATAAATAATAATTTTACTACGAAGTTTCCTGAAACACTCGCAAAAAAATTTGACTAACTATGGTAGTTGGACCAAGATTCACCAAAGATTCCTATGATAATACTATGCATAAATCTCAAATGTATAAATATACGGTCCCACTGTGCCTAAAACCACCACACCGGACCACACACACCAACGCTTGCAATAAAGTCTATTTCACCTTGCAAACTCCAAACGTATACTTTGTGCATAGAATCGCGCACCGTAGAAACTTCTTATGACGACCTCTGTGGTGCAGCGGTATACATACCGGACTGCTAAGCGGATGGTTCCGGGTTCGATCCCCGGGTCGGACCAATGTCGTTAAAATGGTTTTTCGATATTGGCTCGTGTCTGGGTGTAACTAGGTTCTCCCCTAGTCCATTGTGTGGTACCTATAACACAAGCGCTTGCTGCGCTTACTTTAGGGCCACACAATTGGTGTGTTAGTCTGGAGATTTATTATTTTTATTATTATTTTCTTACAAAAGCGTCACTTCCAGAGGATATAAAGCAGGAAGAGGAGCCGCCCCGGCTGCGCTGCGAGACCTTCGACATCCAGCAGGTGCTGCGGCAGGGCGCGACCCTCATGGGCTCGGAGGGAACCGAGTACGACGTGGACGAGGAGGTGCCCACCGGAGGTACGTTCACACTATGACATGAAGTAGGGAAAGTTGCTGATGATGGACCATGGATGTTGATGGAGATAATTACGTTTTATAGTTACGAAAAGATGAGGATAAAAAAGGACTTGCTAAAAGTGCTCATAGTATTTTGTGTCTTTATTAAAACTTTGTTTCTTGATGGAAAAAAAACACCAAACTAAATCTCCAGACTTCAACACCAGCAGCTAATGTTTTTGGAGATGTTACACTCAAACAGAAACTATCTAAAAGACTTTAAACATGGCAACGACCCGGAATCCAACCCGAGATCTTCAGTATACAGACCGCTGTGCCACAGGGGTCAGTGAATACTGAACGTTGTTGAATTCCCTTGTACTTCAGATGCAGCAGAGAAGCAGCGCAAGCAGCTGGAAGTGGCGGCGCAGCTGGGCGTGGACCTGTCTACGCTGTGCTCGCCCGAGGACCTCGCGCTCACCCGGCCGCACGCCAGCAAGAACGACACCAGGAAGGTATGTACATGGGGGAGAGATTTAGGGCTGATTTTTCAATAGTCAGATAAATGCTAACTGACTGACAAGAGGTATGTTTTCATTGTCACTTCATACATGTGTCAAGTATTTATGTTTGACGTGCAACAAAAACATACTGATTTTCTGTCAGATAGAATTTATCCGGCTATTGAAAAACCGGCCCTTATTCTTGCTTCTTTTTTTCCTAGGGTGTCCAACTATCAACAACAAATAGTACAGTTTGGTTCCATACGAAAAATCTTTCTTAATTTATAGGTTATCAAATAAATCTGTCAATTTCTTAGATTACTAATGTTCATATCAATTATTTAACATTATTCAAAAAGTTGTTAGATTCTGTTAACTGAAGTTATTGTACTGAAAATGAAGTTAAAACAAAGGGGTTCGAACAGGACCCTGTCGATCTATATTTTTTAACTATACTATGTTATCAAATATACCTTTATATCAAAACCAATTATTTTAAAAGAAAAGTGTAACACATAAAACATATTTTATGAGATAATTTAATTTACTCAGTTGATATCTGGAAACCGCAGTAGCAACTGACGAGAATCAACAGTTTTAGCTTTATATAAATAATTAAAACAATAAAACCTAGTTGATTAAATTAAACCGTATTGCTGGAGTGCTGCGCACGATTTTACATTTTATCGTTCGCTAAAGGTATTGAAAATTGAGGTTGAGGGTGTAGGTAAATTGTATTAAAACTTGTTATAATAGGCTGCCACGACCTTTGTATCGTAAGATGGAACTATTTTTCAATAAAAAAACAAAGATTAAATATGTATTAAAACCACGTTCAAGATAGAAAATAAAAGAAAAATAGAAAATGTAGTTATTAGGAGAACACATGAACTTAATAAAATCCTACTTATATTATTAACGTGAAAGTTTGTGAGTATAGATGGATGTATGGATGTTTGTTACTTTTTCACGTAAAAAGTACTGGATAGATTTGGATGAAGCTTTACAGTAATATAGGTTAAACATCAGAATAACACATAGGGTACTTCTTACCGCGGGAAAACTTCTCATTCCCACGGGAAACCGACTTCCACGCGAACGCAATTGCTGGCCGCCCGCAATCTAGTTCCATATAAGAATAGATATCCTATTAAATGATGTTTTACTGCAATTTATATTACTTTTTACATGAAAATGTCTCCACAAAATGTTGACTTGCAGCGTCCCTCGGCGAGGGACCCCTAATCCCTAATTCCGCCGAGGGACGCTTATGCCGATAATTCCACGTCAATAGTCCGTGATTCGGCTTAAAACTAGGTTAAATTAGTTTTGCTCACATATAAATTGATTATTCTGTGAAGGTTACTTATTTCGGTAAAAATACCAGACAAATCTATTTAGTATTATATTGTATGTCAATTTGCACAGCAATTTTCATTTGACTAGCATTATTTCTAAATCCAACCACCAGCGCCCCGTGCAAGAGCTGGTGGCCTCTAACCTGAGTTCCCGTGAGATGAACCTGGCCAAGCGGCGCGCGCGCCTGCAGCTCAGCAAGCAGCGCTCGCGGGACGAGGAGCCGGAGCCCGAGACCAAGCGGCCCAAGCTGGAGCCCAGCCAGGCGCTGGAGTACTCGGGTGAGTTATTGCTGGTGGTGGTTACCAGGCGGTGATTACCAGGCGGTGGAGTACTCGGGTGAGTTATTGCTGTACACCTACCATCAACTTTTAGTTTGCGATTTAATTCCGATGCTATCCAGTTTAGGTTCCTAAACTGAAGTGCGAGCATGGAACTTTTGTCGATCGTTAATTTCGTTATTTTGACAATTGCCGTCGTTATTGTTCATACAAATTAACGAAAAAAAATGAACTAAAATATTATACACGTATATTCTCACTATTTTTAAAAAGTAATTCACTTCACGCAACAAAAGAAGCAACTTTTTTTTGAATCGCTTAATTTGACATATAAGCTATTCAATTAAGGTTGAAATGTCACGTCATGGTACGAATTTGCTTGCAAAAGAATGAACTATTTCAGCTGACTCGCTTACAAACTAGCGACCCAGTTTAGGTTTGTTTAAGTAACGTTGTGGTACGAATAAGCGAAGCAGTTCAGTTTAGGTCCTAAACTGAATCGCAATAAGAGTTCATGGTGGTGATAACGTTTAAATTATAAATGTTTAGTTATTTATGTTTATTTGGGGGGCTTGCAGCTGCTTAGATTTAAATAAATACAGTAAAATAAACAAAAAATGTTGATGTGTCTTATAAGAAATAGAAAAGAACGCAACAGACAGGTTAGGTTAGTGGGGGGCTTTGTTACTCATTAGGACCCAAAATTAGTCCTTTGCGCGTGGTTTGCCGACTAGGACCCAAAATTAGTCCTTTGCGCGTGGTTTGCCGACTAAGAGCTAAGCAAGCTAACCGTTCAGAAGCATGGAAGTCTCCCGGGACGTTCGGCCTCGGGTTATCGAGGATATGTGCGCATTTTGTTGCCACTCCCATGAATACCATCGCGTGGAAGCTTTTTTCACTTCAAATCAAATCCATTTATTTGTGATACACAGGTACTAGAGATGTTACAAAAATAGCTGTTTTAGGTCATGTGGTCAGGCGTACAAAATATACTAATACTTAATATAATTTCAAACGGTCAATCATGCATGTATAGACAAAATAATTATAATAATTTAACATTCGTTTTTGTGGTCAATTTAAATCAAAATATTATTTCAAGGAATAGAATGTGTTATCTATCAAGAAGTTGAAGACTCTAGTTTTAAATGACATAAAGTGAGTTATATATATTCGGTGCTATTCCTACTAGGCTTTTTTGCATAAAAGTTGCTTTATATTGCATCTTGTTTCGATAGTGGCACCTCGTCTTGCACTTGCGATCCAGCGGTGTAGGTTAGGGTTGTAAAATGTACAAAGAAGGCAATATTAATAACTTAAGTTTCTTAAATAAGGGTAAATCCTTGGTAAGCAGTAATAGCGGCTGTATGTGACACGATTTTGCCTAATAGTCGAAGTGCATACGAAAATTGAACTATTTTAGTCTGAACGAAATCTAAGTGTGATTGCCATTTCATGTTATCGTCAATAAAAATGACTAAAAACGTTGTAGTTTTAGTCTCATGTATTTCGTTACCTTCACCGTTATTTGTATTTCATTATTATCTTGTCTCTGATTGACTTTCATTATACATGTTTTAAGCTTAAGTTGTGTAGTTTTTAAGGCTTCGTTGACTTTATTAAGACTAGGTACAATTTCTTGTTCATTACGTCAAACAATAGTGCAGTCATCTGCAAATAAAACCATTGGGCTTGTTATAGTTTTTGGGATTTCATTCACGTAAATTAAAAACAAAAGTGGACCCAAAATACTGCCCTGAGGAACTCCACTTGTGTGCAGTTCTTGGAGATGAAAAATATGTTAATATCAGATCTTCTTAGTAAAAGTAATTTGTTGTCTATAAGTTAAATATGATCGTATTGTATTGCGATTCCTCTGACGTCATAGTTTTCCAGTTTATTTATTAATATGTTATGATCTACGTGATCAAATGCCTTGGTAATATCTAAGTATACAGCAAACACAGATTGTCGTTGGTCCATTTGGGTATATATTTTATCAATAATTTCGTATTTTATTTTTTATTTTTATTTATTTGGGAAACAAACAGTTATAAATAATTCTTATTGTAGTCTTAATTAGTAACTTATAAACTAGTGAAGTTTCCACCAATTAATTAAACATAATTAAGTGAGTGAGTTTAAACAAAAAATAAGAAGCAAAGCAAACAAAAAATAAGAAGAGGAATTCCATAACTGAACTCCTTACAAATAACAAAGTAAAGCGAAATTAAACAATACGTGATTTAAGCTGTTAAAATGGAGACAAGCTGTTTCTTAAACTCATAATACTTTAAGTTGAAGTGATCAAGATCAACTAAATTATTATTATAAAATTCAGTTGATCTTTTGAGAAAAAGATTACATGAATAATTTGTCTTACTTAAAGGTACAAAAAATAAAGTTTTTCTTCTAGAATTAAGTCTACGGCAGTTCAGAAAAATCTCTGCCAATAAGTATTGGGAATCAACCATATTGTTCAACACTTTGTAGAGATATAATTGATCATTTTTTATTCTGCGTGATTGCAATGAGGCAAAAACTGGTATTTCGATATTTTGAAATCTATAATTCAAACATTTGATAAATTTATTCTGTATTCTTTCAATTTTATTAATATATATATATTATATTGTGGACACCAAACAATCGTTGCGTATTCTAAAATCGGCCTTATGAGTGAGTTATATAACCTAATGTAAGTATTTATATTTTTAAATTCTTTGCAAGTTCGAAGTACAAAACCTAACATCCTGTAAGCCCTTTTAGTTATTTGTTCTATATGTTGCGAGAACAAAAGTTTTGAGTCTAACTGTATGCCTAGATCCCGCACTTCCGTCACACGAGTAATGCCTATTCCGTTTATGCTATAATTAAATGTAAATACTTTCTTTTTTCGGGTAAATGTTATAACGCTACACTTTTTAATGTTAAGCTCTAAATGATTAATTTTGCAATAATAATTTAATCTATCCAAGTCCTCCTGAAGTTCCAAGCAGTCAGATTCTTTGTAAATTGGTTTAAAAATTTTGTTGTCATCTGCGTAAAGTAGAAATGAAGACTTCTGGTATATTGTGGTATTTACAGATTTCTTTGGTCGAAATCCTTTTTACTCGTAGAACCTTTATTAAAAGGCGTTTGTTGAGGGAATTGTGACCGGTGATAGAACCTATAAGAAAATGCTGGTCACTCAGACGATAAAGGCGGGTCGGGTTGGGTAGTGGCCCTATTTGTTAGGCCCTACATATCTGTCATCATGTTGATGTCATCGTGTTGTTCCAGCGGAGTCGGAGGCGGTGCCGGACGGCGCGGGCGGCTGGACCCCCTCCCCGCGCTGGCCGCTGGCCGCCTGGAGCGCCGTGCTGCAGCAGCAGCTGTTCAGCGGCGAGTGGGAGGCGCGCCACGGGGCCGCCAGCGCGCTGCGGGAGCTGCTGCGGGCCACGCAGGCCGGCCGCGGCGCGCAGGTAACTAGCGGGGGGGGGGGGGGGCGCGGGGGGGCGGGGGGGCGCGCCACGGGGCCGCCAGCGCGCTGCGGGGAGCTGCTGCGGGCCACGCAGGCCGGGCCGCGGCGCGCAGGTAACTAGCGGGGGGGGGGGGCGCGGGGGGCGGGGGGCGCGCCACGGGGGCCGCCAGCGCGCTGCGGGAGCTGCTGCGGGCCACGCAGGCCGGCCGCGGCGCGCAGGTAACTAGCGGGGGGGGGGGGGGCGCGGGGGCGGGGGGCGCGCCACGGGGCCGCCAGCGCGCTGCGGGAGCTGCTGCGGGCCACGCAGGCCGGCCGCGGCGCGCAGGTAACTAGCGGGGGGGGGGGGGGGGGGGGGGGGGGGGGGCGCGCCACGGGGCCGCCAGCGCGCTGCGGGAGCTGCTGCGGGCCACGCAGGCCGGCCGCGGCGCGCAGGTAACTAGCGGGGGGGGGGGGGCGCGGGGGCGGGGGGCGCGCCACGGGGCCGCCAGCGCGCTGCGGGAGCTGCTGCGGGCCACGCAGGCCGGCCGCGGCGCGCAGGTAACTAGCGGGGGGGGGCGCGGGGGGGCGGGGGGCGCGCCACGGGGCCGCCAGCGCGCTGCGGGAGCTGCTGCGGGCCACGCAGGCCGGCCGCGGCGCGCAGGTAACTAGCGGGGGGGGGCGCGGGGGGCGGGGGGCGCGCCACGGGGCCGCCAGCGCGCTGCGGGAGCTGCTGCGGGCCACGCAGGCCGGCCGCGGCGCGCAGGTAACTAGCGGGGGGGGGGCGCGGGGGGCGGGGGGCGCGCCACGGGGCCGCCAGCGCGCTGCGGGAGCTGCTGCGGGCCACGCAGGCCGGCCGCGGCGCGCAGGTAACTAGCGGGGGGGGGCGCGGGGGGCGGGGGGCGCGCCACGGGGCCGCCAGCGCGCTGCGGGAGCTGCTGCGGGCCACGCAGGCCGGCCGCGGCGCGCAGGTAACTAGCGGGGGGGGGCGCGGGGGGCGGGGGGCGCGCCACGGGGCCGCCAGCGCGCTGCGGGAGCTGCTGCGGGCCACGCAGGCCGGCCGCGGCGCGCAGGTAACTAGCGGGGGGGGGCGCGGGGGGGCGGGGGGCGCGCCACGGGGCCGCCAGCGCGCTGCGGGAGCTGCTGCGGGCCACGCAGGCCGGGCCGCGGCGCGCAGGTAACTAGCGGGGGGGGGCGCGGGGGGCGGGGGGCGCGCCACGGGGCCGCCAGCGCGCTGCGGGAGCTGCTGCGGGCCACGCAGGCCGGCCGCGGCGCGCAGGTAACTAGCGGGGGGGGGCGCGGGGGGCGGGGGGCGCGCCACGGGGCCGCCAGCGCGCTGCGGGAGCTGCTGCGGGCCACGCAGGCCGGCCGCGGCGCGCAGGTAACTAGCGGGGGGGGGGCGCGGGGGGCGGGGGGCGCGCCACGGGGCCGCCAGCGCGCTGCGGGAGCTGCTGCGGGCCCACGCAGGCCGGCCGCGGCGCGCAGGTAACTAGCGGGGGGGGGGCGCGGGGGGCGGGGGGCGCGCCACGGGGCCGCCAGCGCGCTGCGGGAGCTGCTGCGGGCCACGCAGGCCGGCCGCGGCGCGCAGGTAACTAGCGGGGGGGGGGCGCGGGGGGCGGGGGGGCGCGCCACGGGGCCGCCAGCGCGCTGCGGGAGCTGCTGCGGGCCACGCAGGCCGGCCGCGGCGCGCCAGGTAACTAGCGGGGGGGGGGCGCGGGGGGCGGGGGGGCGCGCCACGGGGCCGCCAGCGCGCTGCGGGAGCTGCTGCGGGCCACGCAGGCCGGCCGCGGCGCGCAGGTAACTAGCGGGGGGGGGCGCGGGGGGGCGGGGGGCGCGCCACGGGGCCGCCAGCGCGCTGCGGGAGCTGCTGCGGGCCACGCAGGCCGGCCGCGGCGCGCAGGTAACTAGCGGGGGGGGGCGCGGGGGGCGGGGGGCGCGCCACGGGGCCGCCAGCGCGCTGCGGGAGCTGCTGCGGGCCACGCAGGCCGGCCGCGGCGCGCAGGTAACTAGCGGGGGGGGGGCGCGGGGGGCGGGGGGCGCGCCACGGGGCCGCCAGCGCGCTGCGGGAGCTGCTGCGGGCCACGCAGGCCGGCCGCGGCGCGCAGGTAACTAGCGGGGGGGGGCGCGGGGGGGCGGGGGGCGCGCCACGGGGCCGCCAGCGCGCTGCGGGAGCTGCTGCGGGCCACGCAGGCCGGCCGCGGCGCGCAGGTAACTAGCGGGGGGCGGGAAACTAGCGGGGGCGCGGCGGGCAGGTAACTAGCGGGGGGGCGCGGGGGCATGGAACTGGCGGGGCGAGGGGGGGCGCAGGGGTCAGGGAACTGTGGCGACATAGATGGCGCTGATCGTCGCCAACATTCTTTCCCAAGCGGGGCCGCTGGGAAGTCGTATATGTACTTAACCGCGTTGAAATGTTGATAGCGCGATATATGATTTGCCATACATTTCGATGTCATTTGTATGCGTACCGCCGGGAAAGAATGTTGGCGACAGTCAGCGCCATCTATGTCGCCACAGAACTAACTAACAACGCAGAGGCGTGGGATGACTAATGGTCCGAATATTATATATTATTATAATGGTCCTTGAGAAACCCCCACGCTCACAACTGACTCAGACAACTTTTTACCGTTCTCGTAAACCGTTTAAGTCCTAGCATTGAAATATGATTAAAAGTTTGAGATAAGTATCTTTGATTCCCTAACTAATGGTTGGGTTTTCTAATCAGAGAATCATGCTGCTGGCAATCAAATGCCTAAGAGTCTAAGGCTTAGACAAATCACAAAATATGCATTCGGTGTTTTGCGACTTATCTCAATATATTGCGCTTTTTTTTCTTTTTCAAACGAATGTCTACATTTCAAATGTTTTGTCAACAGGAAGAAAAGGCCCACCAAGAATGGCTAGAAGACATGGCGTTGCGGTTAATTTGCGTTTTAGCACTGGACCGCTTTGGAGACTTCGTGTCTGATCAGGTAACATTTGAAACTCTTCAGTACCACGCTAAAATACAGATGTATTCGTCTTCGGAGATAAAAAAATAAAACGGTAATAACATAGGCGGTGTTAATACAGTACTTAAGCGCTTTAAACCAAATCTATAAAGAAAAAAAAATGTTAACTTAAGAAATTGTGTAATTAAAAATATCGTAATATTATGACGGTGAATCCGGATGTTTGGGGGTAATCTCTGGAACTACTGGAGCAATTTAACCGGGCTTTCTAACCGTGAGGGAGTTAAAGTAAAAAATTGTGAATAAAATATAAAATATCTATGTAACGCCCATTTACCGGGAGCGAATCGGCCGGACCACATAGTTTGACTAGCGTGTAGTGTTTGTGAAGTAAGGTCCTGTAGAGTTTCACCTGGCTCTACACAATATCTAAAATGACTGACAGCAGGAGCTATATGGTGTTGTTTTGGCTACATATTGTACACTCGCGTGCCGACCAATCGATTGGTCTGCATATTTGCGTGAATAGGTTAATCCGTATATGAAAAAAATCTGACTGTTTGGGGTCTCTGAAGCGTTTAACCTAACCTAACATATTTTATATCTGTCTAAAAACATAACCACGTCAAAAAAACCACAGATCACCCTCTAATAGATTCCGCATTAGAGGCCACGACCTATGTTTCGCCACTATGTGATTTAGAACATAGTGCAAGCCACGCCTACATTTTTGGATTTAGTCATGACCAACCGTCAGACACGTTCGCATCCGTGTCACTCCGTATTTGTGCATAGAAAATTTGTTTTTGTGGAGTTCAACTAGCGTTGGTTTATTTATTTTAAACAAACAAAGGATATCTCTTTCTATCAGTACAAATATATAAACGGTCATATCATTTTCTTAAAGAAGCACGAATTTACCCGAGTAATATTAGAGTTTGAAAGTTGTCGATGTATCGATATTTTTTCGTAAAAAGAAGTTGCTTAACTTTTAACCAAATTTTAAACTAGATATCGTGTAGTACCCTCTAATTAGGTAAAAAATATTTACTTTGAATCTAACATTAAATTAGAAAGGAAACTTACGCAAACTTGGGCCAAAATATAAAAAATAAAATAACAGATGAGATCATAAACAAAATATTATCTAGGTTAGATAAAAAACAGTCTAATGCCTACTTAAAAAGGCTTCAAAATGTTATATACATACATGTCATATAGCTTTAGTACCTTTCCCACAGTTTTGGTACCATAGCAATAATTGATATAAATAAAATTTGTAACAGTTCAAAAAGTTTTTTTGTTGGTCGGTACTTTCCTAATTTGTGTTCAACATTAATAGTCTCATTTATTATACCAGGTAAATGTAAATCTGCCGATATTTTTATTAAACGATATTTATAATTTATCGATACTTTTATCGAATACTTACATCACTATTTTATCACTATTTGACGGGTGCATCTTAGAACGTTTTTGAACTAGCCAATCAGATTGTCATTACTTCCTCCCCCGCTCCTCAACTTTTGGTGACCCTGATACAACGTAAATGTACGAACATGCGAAATCTATTAGGGGGTGATCTGTGACAAAAACAAATCAATTTTCTTATCAACTATCGATAAAATTTCGTAGAGTCGATTGGTCTGCACGCGAGTGTAGTTGTAATGAAGCCCCGCCGCTTTCCAGGTGGTGGCGCCGGTCCGCGAGACGTGCGCGCAAGCCCTCGGCGTGGCTCTATCCCAGCTGGCCGCCGACCGCGTGCAGAAGATCGCGGGGTTATTGTCGGTGCTGGCGCGCCAGCCGCAGTGGGAGGCGCGGCACGGGGCGCTGCTGGCGTATAAATACCTGCTGGCTGCTAGACAGGTTAGTAGTATCATTACACGAGACGTGCGCGCAGACCCTCGGCGTGGCTCTGTCCCAGCTGGCCGGCGACCGCGTGCAGAAGATCGCGGGGTTATTGTCGGTGCTGGCGCGCCAGCCGCAGTGGGAGGCAAGGCACGGGGCGCTGCTGGCGTATAAATACCTGCTGGCTGCAAGACAGGTAATCATCATCATAACATACTGGCCCCGATTCTGAAAACAGTCTCTAAACTAAACTAAAACTATCGCCGACTCTTCAATAGTATAAGACAGAGACAGGTTATCGTTTTGGTACTGTCAAACTAAAGCGAAGGCAATTTTAGGGTAGTCCTCAGCTCATTTTGTACAACTTTACAATGTTGTGGACTGAATTTAGTGAGACCAATGGGAAAGTGACAACGATATTTCTAATTTAGTTTTAGAGAGTGTTTTCAAAATTGAGGCCAGTGTAAATCCAAGTTGCTAATTCTGTCTATATGTATGATTCTCCGCTAACTCCTCCTAAACCAGTTGACGACTTTTTATGTGGTTTTCGCTATCTTTTAGGGAATTTATTCATTTAAAGCACAAGAGAATAGTAAAAAAAATTGAGAGTCCCAACATTCTTAAACCTTGAAGTTATAACCGGTTATCTAAGGGTCCTGGGATCGATTCCCAGTCGTGTAATGCTCGAAGACCCTCGCCCTTTTTCCGGTATCTATTACTTCAAAATTAATAAATTGACATTTTAAATGCAAAACTAAAAATCTCAATTCTTCATGTTTACAATATGATCAATGTGGGGAACAAAGGAAAGAGTGCTGACAATTAGAACCCCGAGATCCTTTACCGGGAACTTCTGCTAAAACAGCATTGTTGAACAAAATATTGGGATCTGCAAGGTCTTGTTTTTTTGGTGAACTTTATATGAACGCATATCTCAATATTAAGTGGTAGTTTGTTTTCAATCGTCCAGTTATGTAGGTATACGGTCGAGGTTATCCTGGAGCAAATCACAGTCCTGGAGGCCTACCATGATCTCTTATTGCGATTCAGTTTAGGACCTAAACTGAACTGCTTCGCTTATTCGTACCACAACGTTACTTAAACAAACCTAAGGGCTGCCGCACACGGGCCACAAAACTGGCATATTTTCATACATTTTATTAAGCCACGTGTGGCCGCCACCGGCGACAAACAAATTTGTCTGCAGTCTTTCTAAATTCCGAATTCTTATTGTTTGCTGACGATCTAAAGATTTACAAAACTATTCATTCCGCCCAGTAGGCCTACCATCAACTTTTAGTTTGCGATTCAATTCCGATGCTATCCTGTTGATAACGATCTTTTAAGTATGTAGCAAGCCAACCAAGTAGAGGACCGTGAATACCTAATAGAAAGAGCTTAGATAAAAGAAGTTTATAATTTACTCTCTCAAAAGCCTTGCTTACATCGGTGTAAACAGAATCCACCTAGAGATTATCATCAACTGAAATCATGAAAAATTATCATCAAGTCATGAAAAAAAAAAGTTGCGAAATCCATGTTGTTCGGGTGACTGACTTAATTTGAGATGAAATGAGAACAAGGGATAAATCAAAGACTCGAAATTTTTTTAAAATATTGAAAGGAGAGAAATAAGATGATAATTTTCTACGATGTCATTGTTGCCCATTTTTTAGAATTGGTACAATATTTGCAATTTCCCATTTGGATGGAAAAACACAAATCGACAAGGAATTGTTGAAAATAAAAGTTATACTAAATGTTGCTGCACATTCAGTCACACGTCAGGCCTAGCACCTTGTTTTATGTGTAGAGATTTCATTGTTTTGCACACGGCTTTTGCGTTGGTGAAAAAATTGGCTTTAAATTGGTGACGATTTATGGAAGTAAGTATCAGTAGCATAAACTTAAGAAAAGTGCTTTGCCAATCCGTTACAAATAGCTGTTTGAGTGGACAAAATAGAATCGTTCAACTTCATAACCACTTCTGAACCACGACGCTTTGATCTAACGAACGACCAAAATGCTTTAAAATTTTCGTAACCTTTGATAGACGTTTCTATCATTCCTACGTATTCCTTATAAACAGTTTTTATTTCGCGATTACATCTCAAACGATTACGTCGACGTCGAGTTCAAATCGACGCTAGTTACGCGGTAGGGGGCTTCGCGATAACATCTCTCCCTTGCTCGTTTGAAATCTAAATTGCCTAATTCATTCCTGAATTGTTTAGTCGTGTTATAAAGGCGTTATCATGGCGTATGACGTTGTGTTCATGGTGGTCACGATCTGTGTTGTGTCCAGGACGTGGCCTGAAGTAGTGTTCATGGTCATCAAGATCTGTGCGTTCCCCAGGACGTGGCGTGCAGCAGCGGCGCGCTGCAGCAGGTGCTGGCGGGGCTGGAGGACGCGGCGGAGGACGTGTCGGCGGCGGCGGCGGCGGCGCTGGTGCCGTGTGCGCGCGCGCTGCCCGCGTGGAGCCGCGCCGCGCTGCCGCCGCTCGTGGCCCGGCTGGCCGCGCTGCTGCAGCACCAGGTCGGTGGCGGGGGGAGTGGAGGGTAGGGGGACGTGGCGGCGGCGGCGGCGGCGGCGCTGGTGCCGTGTGCGCGCGCGCTGCCCGCGTGGAGCCGCGCCGCGCTGCCGCCGCTCGTGGCCCGGCTGGCCGCGCTGCTGCAGCACCAGGTCGGTGGCGGGGGGAGTGGAGGGTAGGGGGACGTGGCGGCGGCGGCGGCGGCGGCGCTGGTGCCGTGTGCGCGCGCGCTGCCCGCGTGGAGCCGCGCCGCGCTGCCGCCGCTCGTGGCCCGGCTGGCCGCGCTGCTGCAGCACCAGGTCGGTGGCGGGGGGAGTGGAGGGTAGGGGGACGTGGCGGCGGCGGCGGCGGCGGCGCTGGTGCCGTGTGCGCGCGCGCTGCCCGCGTGGAGCCGCGCCGCGCTGCCGCCGCTCGTGGCCCGGCTGGCCGCGCTGCTGCAGCACCAGGTCGGTGGCGGGGGGAGTGGAGGGTAGGGGGACGTGGCGGCGGCGGCGGCGGCGGCGCTGGTGCCGTGTGCGCGCGCGCTGCCCGCGTGGAGCCGCGCCGCGCTGCCGCCGCTCGTGGCCCGGCTGGCCGCGCTGCTGCAGCACCAGGTCGGTGGCGGGGGGAGTGGAGGGTAGGGGGACGTGGCGGCGGCGGCGGCGGCGGCGCTGGTGCCGTGTGCGCGCGCGCTGCCCGCGTGGAGCCGCGCCGCGCTGCCGCCGCTCGTGGCCCGGCTGGCCGCGCTGCTGCAGCACCAGGTCGGTGGCGGGGGGAGTGGAGGGTAGGGGGACGTGGCGGCGGCGGCGGCGGCGGCGCTGGTGCCGTGTGCGCGCGCGCTGCCCGCGTGGAGCCGCGCCGCGCTGCCGCCGCTCGTGGCCCGGCTGGCCGCGCTGCTGCAGCACCAGGTCGGTGGCGGGGGGGAGTGGAGGGTAGGGGGACGTGGCGGCGGCGGCGGCGGCGGCGCTGGTGCCGTGTGCGCGCGCGCTGCCCGCGTGGAGCCGCGCCGCGCTGCCGCCGCTCGTGGCCCGGCTGGCCGCGCTGCTGCAGCACCAGGTCGGTGGCGGGGGGAGTGGAGGGTAGGGGGACGTGGCGGCGGCGGCGGCGGCGGCGCTGGTGCCGTGTGCGCGCGCGCTGCCCGCGTGGAGCCGCGCCGCGCTGCCGCCGCTCGTGGCCCGGCTGGCCGCGCTGCTGCAGCACCAGGTCGGTGGCGGGGGCAGTGGAGGGTAGGAAGACTGGAGGCCACCTCAAGTGGAGTCGGCACAACTTCATCTCGGCGCTCATTCTCATCTTAACAATTTCACACAGTCCATTCATTAGGGATGTTACGGATATGGAATTTCGGTTTCGGTTTCGGATACTGATATTGATTTTTTTTAATATCGGATACAGATATGAAATTATTTCGGATTATCCGGTAGTTTCGAATGAACGAAAATGGGCTTCTAATGAACCATCTCTCACGAACAACGGCCATGTGACGTCACATTCTCAAGACGACACATTTGACTTCCGTCATCAAGAATCGACCAAGACTTTGGGGTTGACTTGGAAGTGTTCAGATGATTTCTTTACATTCCAATGCAAAATGTCACCTGCATCATCTAAAAAACCGACCAAAAGAATACTTCTGTCGGAAATATCAAAAATATTTGACCCCCTAAGATGGCTATCTCCAGTAGTCATTGAATTGAAACTACTATTTCAAAAGGTTTGGAGTCTACAACTAAAGTGGGACGAAGAAGTGACGGACGAAATTAACAAGGTTTGGACATGCCTTAGAGCAGATGTAGACAACATCAGCAAAATCAAAATACCAAGGTGGATTCAGAGTGAAAAAAGTGACACCATACAGCTTCACGGATTCTGCGACGCATCCACAAAAGCTTACGCCGCAGTAGTGTACGCAAAGGTTGAAAGGCAGAATCATACATCAATAACACTCTTAGCAGCAAAAACTAAGGTGGTGCCGAGCAAGAAGGCTACTACTACTCTGCCAAGGTTGGAATTATGTGGAGCGCACTTACTCTCCAAGCTCATGGCAAAGATTTGTCAAAGCTTTCCCAATCACAAGCTTGAACTATTCGGATGGTGTGATTCAACCGCAGTACTCGGTTGGCTTCATGGAGAACCAAGCCGGTGGAAGCCTTTCGTTGCCAACAGGGTCAAAATTATTACAGAAGTAATGTCCTCAAAGTGTTGGCAATACGTCAAATCAAACGAAAATCCAGCTGATTGTGCAAGTCGTGGATTATCAGTCAAACAGCTCAGAGATCATGCTCTCTGGTGGAGCGGACCGACATGGTTAACATCATACAAACTGCAAATACAAGAAAATAAAACATTTGAAACGCAATTAGAAACAAGAAAAAATAATATATCAACAAATACCACTTTATTAGATACAAATGTAATGACACAATTAATAGATCGGCACAGCAATTTTACTCGGCTGTCACGTGTAGTTGCATGGATACTGCGCGTGTCGAAACACAAACAGCTGAAACCAGCATTTTTAACAGCCGATGAAATTAAAAATGCACAGTTAAAAATAATAAGATTAATTCAACATTTAGAATTCAAAGAAGATATAAATAACCTACAACTACATGGCAAAGTAAAACAAAATAGTAAAATTAATAACTTAAATCCGTACTTAGATAAAAACAGAGGTTTAAGAGTTAGAGGCCGACTTGAAAACTCAAACATAAGTGAGGACATGAAGCATCCTTTAATCATTCCACACTCAAGTCATTTTACGGACCTACTAATTGATTACGCCCACAAACAGACATTTCACGGAGGGACTCGCATAACGTTGTCTTATCTGAGAAAACAGTACTGGATAGTTGGGGGCAACAACGCCGTTAAAAAGCGTCTACGCCAATGCGTTATTTGTAGAAAGCACAGCCCAACGAAGCAACACCAACTAATGGGTGACTTACCAGAAGCCAGGACGAACCCCACTAGACCCTTCTACCACACAGGGGTAGATTACACTGGATTTGTGCATGTTAAATCCAGCAAAGGTCGAGGCATTAAATCGACTAAGGGTTACATAGCCGTTTTCGTCTGCATGGCAACAAAGGCGGTGCACCTCGAGCTAGTGTCTGATCTGACCTCATCCGCATTCTTGGCAGCGCTTCGTAGATTCTCTGCCCGAAGAGGGACCCCCGGGCACATATACAGCGACAACGGCACTAATTTTGTCGGCGCAAACAGTATTTTAGGTACCGAATATCTCAATTTAAAAACAATCGTTTCGGAAGATTTCATGACAGAGATAAGTGAGATGAAAATCAACTGGCATTTCAACGCTCCTTCCTGGCCCAGTGCAGGGGGGCTGTGGGAGGCCGCCGTTAAAAGTCTAAAGTACCACCTGCGCAGAACAGTCGGAGAACAAAAACTAACTTTTGAGGAATTCACAACACTATTATCTCAGCTAGAAGCATGTATGAACTCTCGCCCGTTGTGTGCTATCAGTGAGGACCCTAGTGACATTAATTACTTAACTCCATCTCATTTCTTGGCTAGCGGTCCGGTATTAACAATTTACGAGGCGGAAAGGGATCAAAGAACCCGATGGCATTTAACCGAAAAAATATTCGGAGACATATGGAAAAGGTGGCGCACGGAGTACTTGACACAGCTTACAACAAGAAGTAAATGGACACAGGCACAAAATAATATTAGCTTGGATGATATTGTGGTCATACACGATACCAATTTACCAGCAGGCAAATGGGCACTAGGTCGAGTGATTGAGCTGCACCCAGGAAAGGACGGACATGTCCGAGTCGTCAGCATCAAGACCAAAAGTGGTGTTCTGAAGCGACCTATCGTCAAGTTATCAAAACTCCCCGTAACACACGCAAGTCAGCAACCATATCAAAACAACAGTCAAGAGATTACTTCAGAAAATTGCACCGAACATAAAGTAAAAACGCCAGAAAAACCTAACAAAAAACATGCACGTTCGTCATTCTTAACATTCATGACGACATTACTTATGATGTTTACGTTATGTGCAACGCAATCAGTTCATGGCGCTTACGACATTACGACGCTTCAAAATAACAATAGCATTTATTTTGACAAATTTTCCAACATGCAAATTATTCAAGATAAGTGGAAACTCATAGTTTATTACAACATGGCACCATACTGGAAGGGAACAAAATTACTTAAAGCCTATCATACACGTTTAGATAGACTATGTTCAAATTTTGTACAAAAAACCCATTGTGACATGATAACACTCCAGTTACGTCACAGCTTCTCGGAACTTGAGTACTACGACGGCATGTTGCAGAATCAGCATTTTAATAGAATGCAATCGCGTAAACGCCGCGGCCTCATAAACGGCGTCGGTTACCTCGCAAATTCCCTATTCGGAGTTCTAGATGAACGTTTCGCAACACAATATGAAACGGATATTAACAAAATAAGAAAACATCAACAACATCTAGTTACTCTTTGGAAAAACCAAACCTCAGTCATCGAAGCTGAAAACAACTTACTCCGCAGAATAGAAAATACCATGGAATCTCAGTACACTACTTTCAAAGATCATTTGCGTAATTTGGAGAAGACTACAAACAACATCGGTACAGAGATAAAGCAACTGGAATTGGTTAATGAATTCATGCTTACAAGTATAATCGCCAACAGCGTGCTCAGCAATTTAAAACAGATTCAAGATACGCTGCTAGACACTATAACCAACTTAAAGCATTTTAATGTACATTTGTTGACTCCAACTCAGCTCTGCAATGAGCTCAATGTCATCTCAAGCCAGCTCTCCAAGGACACGTCTCTCCCTATCAATGACCTCCAAACGGACTACCTCAAAATGTACCCGATCATGAAGGTCAAGGCTCGCATGACTCAGTCATATTTCATTTTCGAAATACAGATTCCATTGGTATCTCGCGATAGCTTCGAATTATACAAAATGTATCCGGTTCCTCGCCTGACAGGAAGCACTATTGTCACCATACAACCAATAGCAGACTATGTAGCGTTCAATATACAGACAGATACCTACATACCTATTTCACAGAACGAACTTCAAAGGTGCGTGGAGCTAGAAACTAAACAACTATGTGAAATACAAAAGCCTATTTATCACCGAAAATCCGACAATGGTTTTTGTGTCACTGATGAACAGAGTGGTAATTGCTTAACAACAAGTAGCACGTGCCGAGATACATGGACAGAACTTTTTATTGTAAACAAATTCATGCTCTCTTGTTGCAGCAAGTGCGACTTGAGAATTATATGCGGCGATCATGTTACAAAGGAACAATTAATTAATGTAAACATTATCGCATTAGGTAGTGACTGTAAAATCAAAGGTGATTCATACACGATTACGTCACACAGACAACACACTAATAACCTAAATGTATCACCACACATCGTAATTGCTGACATTGCACCCGTCAATAAAATTATTAATCTGACGATCCCGTTAATATCGACGAATGAAAGTCACAACTTTAAGGAATCCTTTGACAAAATTGGACAAAAGATCTCACAGATGAGATCAGCCGCAGATCAACTTAAAAGGGAAGAGGGAATGTCAACGCATGATATACACCAGTATACGATCATTTATACAGTTGCAGCAGTAGCGCTCGCATGCGTAATATACACTTTGTGCGTCGTACGACGTTCAATAATCAACCTGCAACTGCGGGCCAGCAGGCCAGCTCTCGGCCTCTCAGCCACACCAGTGCAAGGAGGGGACCAGTTCGAGATGAGCAATTTACCGGGCGATCAGCCCGCTCCTTCATCGAGTGCGACCAGCGCGAGCGCGCTCTCCAAGGGTGCTCCGTTAAGTGTCAGTGTTAGTGAACAGTGCAACAGACAAATAAGTGTCAGTGAAAAGTGTAGTGTGCGTAAAGCAAATCGTGTCGCAAGAGGCACATCACCAACATTCAGAAACATTACGTTTTAACTTATAATTTATCTATAGGTTAAATTTTACTAACAAGCAATATTGTTCAATCACTTTGTACCGACTTCATTTCTAACACAGAATCACACTCATCTCCCTTGCTTCATCTCCCGCCCGGAACATGTACGGTGCGTCACACCGACAGTGTTATTTTAAGTAAAGTCAGCATTTCCGCGGCAAAGTAATTCAGTCGAATTCATACTCGCGACTCATCAATACATTTTAATTATACTTAATTTACATCTAATATACCGTATCAGTGTAATATTTTGCGTCTCATTTATTTGGTGTAGTACTAACCCCTACAGATAGTTTCGGTAGATTCTAGGAATTTTAAAAGTAATATAAAAAAAAAGATAATAAAATGGTTTTATTTATATAGAGGAGGACGATGGGTGAGACCGATGACGTCATAAACACCGCTACATTGAGCTCAGAGAGAGAACCAACACTTTGGTCACAGTTCTGTAAGCGGTTTACGTAACGCAGCCAAAAACAACTTGTCGTAACGTGTTTCATTTAGATTTTTAAATTCCGCCACTATCCGAAATTATTCGAAACATTTATCTCGGTTTCGGTTACGGATACGGATATGTTTTTATTTCGGATATCCGGTAGTTTCGGTTACGGATATGGATATCCTTAACATCCCTACCATTCATGTCTATTTCTCTTCGGTCCCTCTAACTTCCATCGATCTACAGTCATTTCCAACGTTCTTCTTGTTACACGTTCTTCATCCCTTTTCAAAACATGCCCATCCAATCAAGCTCTATTGTTTTAAATTTTATACTATTTATGCAAGTACTCTCCTAATTTCTGAGTTTTTTAAGGAACTTTTCTTAGCGATTGCACCACTAGTTTTATGTGTGCAGTAAAAAGTTGGTTACAGGACACAAAATATTGATGCAATAAATACGTTCTTGTTTTTCAGGATGACCTTGCAAGTCCGGCCCAAGCTTACATGGCGTTACTTGCCGCTATAATGGCCTTACCAGAAGCTGCAGAACTGTTACAGTAAGATATTATTTCTCTTGATTTTATAAAACTGTTTCATAAACTTCTACAAACATAATCTTCTATCTTACATTCTCACGGTTGTATTAACTATTAACTAATGAAGAAAACGTGATCAAGTCTTTCCTTTCCTGAATTAACCTTTATTTAAATAGATCGTCTGTAAATCCTACTTAATATTATAAACGTGTAAGTTAGTAAGTATGTATGAATGATGGATGTTCGTTACTCTTTCACGTGAAAACTACTGGACGGATTTGGATGAAACTTTACAGTAATGTAGGTTATACATCAGAATAACACATAGGGTACTTTTTACTGCGGGAAAACTTCTCTTTCCCACGGGAAACCGACTTCCACGCGAGCGGAGTCGCGGGCGGCAACTAGTTTTGTATAAATTAAAGTAAATTAATATACCTATTTATTCCACCAGCCCCATCGACCTATCAGACATCCTGCCCCGTCTCTGGCCATACCTGGACCACTCCACCAGCTCCGTCCGTAAAGCCACTCTCCAGACACTCCTCACCCTCACCCGGCCATTGAAGACCAAATCCAAAGACGCCACCAGCGAGGATATCCCATACAACGAGGTGATGAATGAGGAGCATAGAGACCTGAATGGAGAACATAGGAACGTGCTGAGGTGGACCCCGGAACTGCTGCAAGACTCGATGAGGCATATCTACCAAAGAATACTGTTTGAGCATGTTAATGAGATACAGGATATCGCTGTTATGGTGAGTTTGTATTATTTTATAATTAGATTGTGTTAACAATTATTATCAATGTCAATGTTACAAAAAAATTGCAGGCAGAATAGTACCTACCTCTACGCTAATATAGTTATCTGATCTACTGCAGCATAATCTAAATCTAAGAACAGAAGCAAGATGTAATACATAATCTAAAAAATCGAAGATTATTTGTCACACATGGAACTGTTTGTCAACTTTGAGAATTCATCATTAACTATTGTTAATGATTCAAAGACATCATTGAACTGAACCTGTATAACATTTTTAATCATTCTCTTTCTTTGTTCCTTTTGTCGAAGTTGTAACCGACTACAATCTACTAAATCTACCCACCAATACTAGTCAAAGGTTGAGAGATTTCATTGAAACAAACCTGTATAAAGTAAATCTATATAACTAACTTTTTCCATCTCCGATGTAGCCTTCAAAATGTTATTAATCCCCAGGTGTGGCAGAATCTGCTTCGTTTCTCCCCGCTTTCCACCCTTCTGCTAAGTGCGTGCGGCGCGCTGTCCCCGTGGCTGTGTCTGGCCATGCAGCCCGCCAGGATGCCCGTTGAACGAGCGCTGTTGTTAACTACACCGGTAATTTCTGTTGTGTTACATTATATTGTACTAGTGGCCGCCCGCGACTCCGTTCGCGTGGAAGTCGGTTTCCCGCGGTAAAAAGTACCCTATGTGTTATTCTGATGTAAAATCTATATTACTGTAAAGTTTCTTCAAAATCCATCGTGTAGTTTTTACGTGAAAGAGTAACAAATACATCCATGCATCCATCCATACATCCTCACAAACTTTCACATTTATAATATTAGTAAGATTTATAATATTAGTAGGACTAGTGAAGCGTGTGCAAGTGACGTTATAATGGTGTAATTTTAACCGACTTGTTCTTGAAATGTTGGTTTTTGGCTAACTTAAGAATACTTGTATATGATCTTTAGCTACAAATTTAAGTGAAAAAAATAACCTAGGCTAGCGAGAGCCACTTTAGAATCCGTTACGTGGTTTAGGAGAAGTTAGCGGGCAAACATACAAAAAGACACGATTAGCGTCTTTAACTCCATACTATGTAATGTAATGTTGGTACAGGAGCGGCCCAGCCCCCGCGGCGAGGCGCCCCCCGCCCCCGCCCCCGCCCCCGCCCCCTGCCGACTCAACAAGTACGTGATCGGGGGCGACGCGCCGGGGAAGGACAACGTGACCCGGGCGAGAGTTCACGCCGCCACTGTATTAGGTATGTTATATACCAGGGGTGGCCAACTTATTTAGACCGAAGATCGACTTTTCACTGACGACACTCAGTGCAATCTACCAGTAACTATGTAACGTATATAAAGTATGTTACTACCTAAAAACTTAAAAAAAACAGCATAGTTAATCAATTATGGAGTATTACTACTTTGTGCAGTGTGTTCTATGTATTCATATTTATTGCCTTGCCACGATCGCCTGTGTTAAAGGTTGCGATCGACCGATTGGCCACCCCTGTTATATACAGTTTGTATGTAGCTTATTATTTCTTTGTTTTAGGACTGCGTACCTTAAAAAGGTAAAACAGACCCTGAAATCATTACTTTGTTATCCGCGCCGCCATTCTGACGGTCCCTACCCATTTTCTGAACTGGATTCAAGAGAAGACTTAAACTAATTTGTTATTGTATACTTACGTACAAATCTTAGATCAGCTTAGCATTTGACGCCAGCAACAAGCTACGACTGTAATAACATCCAAAGTGACATTTTCATTTGATCATAAGAGGGGTGACTACCGCATTTTAAAACCATTTCTGCGAAAATTAACTAAACTTATAAAATTGTTTACAGGTCAATTATCATGTTACATAGTGCAGCCAGCGCCCGGCATCGAATATAAACTAGAAGACGAAAGTCCCATTGACTGCTACGTTAAGGTATGGTATACTATTATAATGTTTTATCTGTATGATTCTAAAACGACTAGATGAAAATGCCTCCAATAGACTCTCTTATATTCTCAAGGGATCTCTGTATGTAAAGTCAAACTCTTGTGAAAAGTGGAAAGAAATTCAGCGATTTTTAACCCAAAAAAGTGATAGGTCTCTCGCGCCATTCATAACATACTTAAAAACCAAATAAAAATAAAAAATGTAATAATTTGTTAAAGGTAATGGTGGCGTATTTGAGATCAGGCAGCGCGCTTCAAAGACTAGTGGCCGGTCTGGTAATAGCGTCGTGGGCCAAACATACGAGGGAATACAAGCTATACCCACCTCAGAAGGTAAGCTGAAAAATAATATAGTTTTAGTTTGATTGTCTTGTGAGTTGAATTAGCAATAATAACAACAATTTAATTTAGTAAAGCAGGGTTGTTGATAGTCAACTAGGTCTTAATTCTTTGTAAAGATACCAGGAAATATGAGTTGTGTGCTTCCATTGTATATAAAAAGGTGTTGAATAAAGTTTTCAAGAAATGAGAAACAAAATATTACGGAGAAGTTTAATTACAGACTGTGTTCCTTAATAATGGTATTTAAAATTTTGGGATTAGAAATGATAGGCACTATAATATAATTTTGTTTCAGAATGGTGACCCAGCAATAGAAGACATAACCCAGTTAGCGCCACCTCTCCTCACCACAACGCTACACACTGCCCTCAACCAATCACTATACTTTGACGAAGTTGCTGTCAATTGTAACAGGTAACTTATTTACTTATATTTATTGTACTGTTAGTTAAATGAAAATGATTCGTATAGCTTGGGTGTTAAGGTTGATTTTGGTTCCAGGGTCCTGCAGGAAGCAAGGGATTTGCATGCAATGATGAAACACTACAAGTTGCCGGTCGATGGGGAAGAGTTCAATAACATTATTAGACTGGAACAAGTAAGTGGTATTCTTTTTATAATAATTACCGGTTATTTATTATTATAAAACCCATAAAAACGATGATAAGACGGCTCAGAAATACATACTTTAACCTACAATATGTACTAATTATAAATGTTTATATTAACAGCAATATTACACAAAACCCTAATTTTGATTACTCAAATTTTGTCATTAATGCGGTATTTTACATAATTTAGGTGTTATAATATAAACACCTATAGTATAAATAAACACATACAGTTGGTCAATAGTAAGCACGTACATCTATTAATGTAGATTTAAATTAAAAGGGAAGCAAACAGCAACGATATTTAAGTTATGTTAACAACTGCCTCGATTCTGAATAAATTTACGGTGGATAAAATGTTTTACCCAAATCAATGTTACTCTTGGGTACGTTATACTTATCCACCGAAACGCTCGCGGTGCCCGTTTTTTGTTCCATTTACATGTTGTCAAAAATAGCAACCATATTGAACTCACGCCAGTGTTTCAAAGGTGTGTCAGCGTGGCCATAGGCATTTGATAGCTTTTGACTTTTGCACGCGACATATAATATATGTAGACCTTAACTTTGACAACTTTACAAGGCGGAGTTCCGATTTACATCGTGTGAACTGTTTCTTTTCTGTATCTTCATGAGGTCGGCCTTATTGCTGTCTATTTCATTTACTCTTTTAATCACTTTGCCTTCGTGTTTCGGACGTTAAGTGGAACGTACCGTTTAGCGACATGTTTTATTTAGATAGTTTCAACCTAAATAACATAAACCACTGAACCGATTTTGTTGAAATTTGGTATCAAGAAAGAACTAAACTTAGAAAAGGACATAGGATACTTTTCACCGCGGGAAAACTTCTCCATCCCACGGGAAACCGACTTCCAAGCGAACGGAGTCGCGAACGGACTATAGTAAATGAACATTGTCGTAGGTAATGCACCTGCAACAGTGAGTCAGCAGAGACCAGCGGCCTTATTACAGTCGTCTGTGGTCTATTTCATTTAGGGCTGATTTTTCAATAGTCAGATAAATGCTAACTGACTGGTAAAAGGTATGTTTTCATTGTCACTTCATACATAAGTCCAGTATTTATGTTCGACGTGCAACAAAAAAAGTGATTTTCTGTCAGATAATATTTATCTGACTATTGCAAAACCGACCCTAACTGTTTAATCACATTGCCTTCGTGTTTCGGACGTTAAGTGGAACGTACCTTTTAGCGACATATTATATTTAGAAATTACCTCTCAAGCAATGTATATTGTTGTAGGTAATGCACCTGACTACAGTGAGTCAGCCGCTAGTCTCTAGCTACCTCTCAAGGAATGTGTATTGTCGTAGGTAATGCACCTGACGACAGTAAGTCAGCCGCTGGTGTCCGGCATGAAGTCGAAGCGCGTGGCGGCGACCCTCGACGAGCGGCGCCGCGGCCTGCAGGCCGTGGTGGCGGCGTGCAGCGGCGAGCACGCGCAGCTCACTGTGGCGTGAGTTACTGTAGACTAACCGAGGCATCTAACTACTAACAATAAACAGTCATGTACGATTTCGACCAACCGTGACTATGCGGCGGTAGATGAACGCGTCCGCCAACATGCTAAAATCCAGGTTCAATAATTAACTAAAAAGGTAATGACATCAGTCTATCGTTCGATGCACATCTTCAATGAATGAAAGACCCGTTGAGAGGAACCGAATGCGTGCCCGGACACCGATCGGCTGCCGTGGTATACGCGCAAGTAGTCCTCAGCGCATTTCGTCCAAATTTACTGTGATTTGGTCTAAATTTATTTTTGTTAACTGTATAAAACTTCTTTATTAGTAACTAAATAATGATAATCAAATACAAACGTGCTACAATATTTCTATCCATTGTACATAGCTAATGTTCTTAATAGTTGATTCTCTATTACCATCCTCCCCCAGCGTGCAGGCCGCCCTGGCCTGCGCGTGCGCCGAGCTGCACGCGCTCCCCCCGCGCCTCAACCCCGTGGTGCGCCCCCTCATGGACAGCGTCAAGAGGGAGGCGGCGCCGCAGCTGCAGCGGCTGGCGGCGAGCGCGCTGGCCACGCTGCTGGCCCAGCTGGTGGATAGGGACCCGTGCCCGAATAACAAGGTGCTGAATAATCTGAAGGCTTTTCTGAGGTGGGTGTTGTTGCGGTTTAATAAGCTTAATAGCTTAAGTTGTTGTTTGTTCTACTTTTCAAAAACATTTCTTTCGTCAGATATCTCTCTGTTCTCTGATTTCTCAAAGTTAAAAATCTTTAAGCTTAAAGCCTGCGTCACTTACGAATGCGAGCATTCATGCGCTTGTAGTGATGACGTGAACCTAATATTATGCTCGTCGCTGCGCTCCTCGCTTACCTATAATTTATTACAATTTATCCAATTTGGGTTTAATGTACCCTACAATTTCGAACTAAATTAACGAAGGAGAAGGAACACGTGACTTTTTCATCCAATCAGAGTGCACATGACGTTTAGTTATTGTTTATTTATTATTTTACGAGTGAGATCGGTATTTAAAGTAATACAATTTATCTCTTGTTAAAAACCTACGAAAGTTTATATAAACTTCCAAGGAAATTTATAAACGTGCGAATCTTGTTATTTTCCGGTGACATATAGATTTTATTGCACGTGGCACACTGCAATAAGACTGGGATCACTGGATAAGTCAACAATTTTATTTCATACAAGCAACACGCCCACGCTTCGCAATGGTGTAATTTTGGCCGACTTGCTCACGAAATATTGAATTTGGCTAACTTAAAAAAACTTTTTCTAATTGTTCTTTATTTACAAATTTAAATGAATAAAATCCCCAAAAAAAAAGGCGAAAACCGCATTAAAATCCGTTGTGTGGTTTAGGAGGAGTTAGCGGCCAAACATACAAACAGACAAAATTAGCGACTTGGATTTATATCTACTATACTATGTAATGATATTATTATAGATGCGACCCGGACTTCACGCCGCGTCTCTCCCTGAACGAAGCTAGCGTGGAGAGCGGCGACGGCAGCGACAGCGGCACCGACAACAAGCGGGACAACAAACAAATGAACGGACCTAAATGTAACTATAAATATTAAGACATCTTACTTAATAAGAAACAAATATAATATTCACCAACAAGCGGGACAACAAACACGCGAACGGACCTAAATGTAACTATCATTAATATTACGACGTCTTACTTAGTCAAAATAAACAAATATAATATTCACCGACTAGTTGGCAAATTTCATGATCATTAGTTCGGGGTAAATTTGGGTTCAATAGCCAGTGGTAGTCAATTTGAAAGAATGAAATTGCTTCTTTTTTGTTCAGTGAATCCCAGAGATATTATTCTATTAATACAAATAAATCGGATTGATTTTCGGCTGCAATCAGTGTGGGTTTTCTTTTAATCTTATTATCTAAATTTTATCTATTTTAATGTCTGTCACATGCGAATTTTTTAGGCTTGATACAGATATTAAATAATTACTAAAGATAAAACTAATTATTTAGATAATTGCTATTAATTCTCGCTTTTTTCATAATCTAATATTTCATTAATCTTAACAGATGCCCTCTTATAAAAATCCACGTTTTATTGGAGTTACCTACTTAAACATAAAGGGACTATGTCTGTCTGTCTATTACTTTTGGTAACTGCCTGAGAAATTAATATTTTTACGTCTGTGAGAAGGTTTAGGTTTCCCCCTAGTCTATCGTGTGGAATCTATAACATGCACTTACTGCATTTACTTAAGAGCCATATAATTGGTGTGTTATTCTTTACATGTATTATTTAATTCTGCCCCACAGTGGATAAATACACGGGTATTCTTACGTTGTGGGAGCAACAGAGAAGTGCGGAGAGCAAAGTGCCGAAGCGGGGACGCCCCCCCACCGCGCTCACTGAAATAAACGTCGAGAAGATTGTCAGCGATGAAGATGAGGTAACTATTACTTATGATTGTTATATTTTACTATAAATATGGTTTAAGATGATAAAACTTAAAAAAACAGTATTGATAGACGATAGGACGTCCTTGATTGTCGTTACGAGCGGACTGTAAAATAAAAAGAAAATTTAAAATGCTTTTTTACGTATTCATACGCAGGAGTTAATTAAATTTAAAAGCTGCTAAAATTCTTATGCATTTGATAATCTTATCGGCTATGATTGTTTTATCTCTGTTGCTGTATATATTAAAAATATGTCCTTCAAACAATCCAGTTATCGTAAAACTCTTAATAAGATATGTTCTGTCAAAAGTAGTAATATAATCCAAAATGATCGTGCTATTAACGATATTGTTTTTGTTGGCAGTCTTAATATATTTGTATACAACCCAAAATCTAAAGTATTGGGAACTGAGAGGTGTAAAACATGACAAACCTATACCGTTCTTTGGAACCTACTGGAATGTGTACACAGTACAGAAAGGAATTGTGCAAGTGATTCAAGAAAATTACGACAAATATCCGAATGAGAAAATCATCGGAACATTTAAATCGACGAGACCCGAGCTCATAATTAGAGATCTCGACATCGCGCATCAAATACTTAGCACGGACTTTGTGCACTTTTATGCTCGCGGTTTCCAAAAAGACAAAACAGTGATGGAGCCACTGATGAAGAACCTGTTCTTTTTGGATGGAGATCTGTGGCGGCTGCTACGACAGCGTATGACGCCTGCCTTCACTAGCGGGAAGCTCAAAGCTATGTTCCCTCTAATCGTAGAGCGAGCTGAGAAATTACAGGAAAGGTTGGCAGGAATAGTGGCTGCGTCAGACGTAGTTGACGCTCGCGACCTGATGGCTCGGTTCACGACAGACTTCATAGGTGCCTGCGCTTTCGGACTCAACGCCGATTCACTCAACGAAGAAAACTCTCCCTTCCGAAAATTCGGAGTCAAACTGCTTAAAATGACACCAACCCTGGTTCTAAAAGTAATCGCCAAGGAAACGATGCCAGCTTTGTTCAAGTATGTTCGTATATTTAGTCACGTTGAAAAGGAGTTTTTCGTACTCCTGCATAATATTTTGCAAGAGAGAAACTACGAGCCGTCGGGGCGAAACGACTTTATTGACCTGTTGTTAGAATGTCAAAAGAAAGGCTTAATGGAAGGAGAGTCTATTGAGGACACGGGCGCGAAGAAAATAGCCGTAGCACTGACCGATGAGTTACTTGCAGCTCAAGTGTTGGTGTTCTTTGCGGCCGGTTTTGAAACGTCGTCTTCAGCAACTAGTTACACATTACACCAGCTAGCCTATAACCCAGATGTACAAACTAAAGTACAGGCAGATATCGACAGAGTCCTCGCCAAATACGATAATAAGCTGAGCTATGAAGCTGTCAAAGAAATGACTTACCTAGACTGGACCTTTAAAGAAGGGTTAAGGATATTCCCGTCGCTGGGTTTCTTGAAGCGGCAGTGTTCACGGAAGTACACGATTCCTGGTGTTAATGTAACAATTGATGAAGGAGTCAGCATTATTATTCCAGTACAAAGTTTCCACCGGGACCCGCAGTACTTCGAAGATCCTCTAGTGTTCAGACCAGAGAGATTCAGTCCAGAGAATTTCACTGTGACACAAAAACGGGTGTTCATGGCTTTCGGCGCTGGTAATCGAGCTTGTATAGGTACGTGTAGTTATATGTTTATCTCTTTTTAAAGCGTTTAAATATGTTATAAGAAAATATCAAACGTTAGCTATTGCTAAAAAGTGAAGATTGTGGAAAGAGTTTGCTCCTAGCTCCCTTTTTGTTTACTTTATCAGATGAAATTTATATTCTATCTATTTCAGGAGAGCGGCTCGGTCTCATGCAGTCGCTAACGGGACTGGCGGCGGTGTTGTCTAAATTCTCCGTAGAACCGGCGCCAACCACAATAAAGTACCCTCAAGTTGATAAGAAATCTAACATCATACAGACTGTACTAAATGGACTGCCTCTACGTTTCCGGGAGAGAAAAGACAAAATTATTTACTAAAATATTCAATATAGCTTTATTTATTTCCTGTAATAATTGTAAGCTACAAATAAATTATTATTTTTTGTTTTATGTTTTGTTTAATTGAGAATGAGGAACCCTTTAAAACAAACTAAGAAGGAAATAACTAAGAAATTCCTACATTTAAACTGCCAAAAACAATAAATTATTGTTATTACTAATCAAATAATGTTAATTTCAAATAATTATAAACTAGATAATTTATCATCCCTAAGAAATAATAAATGAAAATATTAATTTCGATCGCTTGATCTTATCTTTGGGTTTTCCAGTAAATATACAAATAGCTTTGTATATCTTAATTTTTGTAACATTTTATAACCCATATCTTTATGTTATAACCCCAGTAAAAGACTTAAAGTTAGTATAAGGTATTGTGTGGTATATTATTGAAAAATGATTTTGTTGATAGTAAAAAAAACATGATAATGACTCGTTGATTTTTTTGTGAATATTGATTAGTAACTTTTTTTTTCAAATAATATAAAAAACAATGTTCTAATTCTGTGTTTGGAAAACAGACGTCAAGTGTGACGCGATGAAATTGCCCCTTATCATTAACTCTCACACTATGACTGTCTAAGGCCCAATTGCAGGGAACGTTTTAACCTCGGGTTAGCTAACTCAGATTTAAATGGCGCCACCATCGATTGTAATAAGAAGTAGTTACAATCGATGGTGGCGCCATTTAAACCTGAGTTAGCCAACCTGAAGCTAACCCGAGGTTAAAACGTTTCCTGCAATTGGGCCTAAGTTTGTGTAATAGCTTAACGTTCCCTCTCTAGGGCCGCAAACAACTGCGAATTCAGCGCCGCGGCGCGTGTTTTGCGTTCACGAGCCTCGCGACGCACTTCGGCGACGATCTGCCGGAGCGCCTGCCGCGGCTGTGGGAGTTCATCACGGAGCCCTTCGCTAGAGTCATGACTGACAGTGGTAAGGGTTCATCATGTCGTTTGCATTCTTTATTTACAAATTTAAATGAAAAAAATACCTAAAGGATGGTGAAAACCGCATTAAAATCCCTCCACTGGTTTAGGAGGAGTTAGCGGCCAAACATACAATCAGACAGAATTAGCGACTTGGATGTATACTATGTAATGATAAATAAAAGGATCGCGTAAATCTTAGGAATTTAAATCTAAAAACTTACAATTTCACAAGTTTTATGCAAAAACTGTAACATTCCTAATTCCTAGCGACCTATGTTATAATAATAAATAAATATTAAGCTAGGTTTCGTTTTTTTATCTGATATGTAACTAACTGTCATTTGTTGACCTACAGCTGTATTCAAGTTTTCCGTCCAATAACACAATTATCTTTATTATCGTAATTGATAATCAGACATAAGTTGCATATAATTTATAACTGTTGCTACCAACAGCAATAAACTTTTTGAATTACATAAATTAAGGATTCTACTTTACACTGTATTAATTATATTTTATGTTCCGAACTTTCGACTAAAAAGTAGGCAAATCAAGACACGACATCATCTACTGTGTTAACCCCGGAACTGTTTTATCGTCTACTGTATTATGCGAGATAATTGAGAAACTGGTGACGCTGAAATCAAAAAAACATATTTTCTTAAAATAAGTTCAATTACGACTAATATTCGCGCGAATCTTTAAAGTGACATAAACAAATTTCCCCAGAACTAGAGTCAATGGATGAGGCAGCGGCCGAGGAGCTGATCTCCCGGCTGCAGGTCGTGGAGGCGATCTACCCCAGTCTCAGCGAGAAGACGCGGCAGCGCTGGTGCGGCACCGAGGCCACTGATGACGCAGGTAAGGGATAGATATAGCAGCCATACTCAACCTTTTTTTTACTAGCGCCAAAAAACGTTTCGGTCATGGGAAGCGAGAAATTATTAGATCATAAATCAAAGGTAACGATGTATTTACTTTATTGTTGAGAAGAAAACTGAAAAAACTATATTTTAATGCGATAAGTGAGCCAATCAGAAAGGCCCGGCGGGCCGCAGGTTGACTATAGCTTATTCTATTCTATGTAGATTTCTATGTTGTATGCTACAGCCTAAACGGTTGGTTTTGCAAAACATGTTCTGTGTACATTTCAGTCTATTGTTTTATTTGCAGATAAAACGACTGTGATGATAATTTGATTACCGAAAAATATCGTAAAAAATAAATACATTGACGTCATTTTTTCATGTTGGTTTTCCATGTCATTTCCTTAATTGCATTGATAACCGGCACATGAACGGTAATCTTTATCAAAAAAGGCGATCGATTTGTTTTCTTTTTTGTTTTTAAAATATCTTCCGTTAATTACTTTAAGCGTTTTTTTTATCCTAACTCTCCCTAGTAAGGTGTCATGATTTGGCGAAATTTCCTTAATGTCATACGCAAAATATTTATTTAAAGACTTACTTTGATATTAGGAATTTCCGCATTCACTTAAGCTTTTCCATCTCCGCGATTATGTTTAGATGTCTTTCCCCTAAACGCCTTACACAATTAATCGTCGCACCTTCAGTACTCTTGCCACAAGTTTTTTTTTTGAGAGAAGCTAGCAAACGAGCTAGCGTGTCACGTGATGGTAAGTGATCACCGCCGCCCATATACACCCACAATTACATATGCATTGAGGGTGCGTTGCTGGCCTTTGAGACATTGGGCACAGGACAGATACTACAATAAGTTAATTGTCCAGCGGTGAGCCTGACGGGCAGCCAGTTCACGGCGGCGCGGCACATGGCTGCGCGCGCGCTGGCCGCCTGCGTGGCCGGACATCCAAGGACGCCCCGCCTGCTGATGGAGGTACGTGGCAACGATGTAGCTGTAGCATAACTGTAGTATACTTCGTAGGATATAACATAGCTGTAGATACCTCGCATGTAACATAGACATCGCATATAAGTTTTGAATAGTCTACATGAACATTAAACAAATGGGAAGATTTTGTATGATTACTAGCTGAACAGGCATAAGTTGCCATATTATTTCTAGGTAACTTAGTGGTATGAAAAATAGATAGTAGCCGATTCTCAGGCCTACTGAATATGCATATAAAATGGTACGAAACGGTAAAGCCCTTGGAGTAATGTAACTGTGACACTTTGTCAACATTAATAATATCAAATTTGACGTAGTTGTATAAATTTTTCAGCACTTGTAATCCATTCGGTGTTTGGTCTTACACACTAACGGCCGAAACCAATATCTTACTGGAGTTTTTGAAAATTGGTAACTATTAGTTACTCAGTGACGTTTGATGTAACTGTTACTACCGTCCCAATATTAACTTTTGCTCCATGAATGGATTAGTTTTTGATTACCGATGTTTGCATACTGTACCCTTAAAACTAAACGCTTTTGAAAAATATATACATTGTACCCTTAATTATTACTTAGATATACTAATTTGACTTCGCAGTCCTTAAACTAATGTAGTTAAATTTGATATAATATTGTATTTTTAATGTATATTCTCTTTAAATAGATTTTGCAAACATTGCCGATACGAAGTAACGAAACGTATTTTTAACATGTGTCAGCCTACGTCTCTATCTACAGAGTACTTCATGTATATAATATCATATAACTGTAATGAGCTAACAGCTAAAAAAACGCCCTCTATAGTAGTTATAGTAGTTTTGACATTTGTCAGGTTCTAATTTGTTTATGTAAATAAATCAAAAATATGTATCTTTAAAAACACATTTTACTGCCACATAATATCTGAAATACTGTTTTCCTGATGGAATTAATATCTAAACATGAAGTCTTAACATGTAAATCAACAAATGCCACTCGTAATAAATTAAAAGAGGAAGATGCTTGGAAATCAATTTCGCAGAAATTCAGTGCCGTTAAAGTTAAAAATCATCGTCCTGATCAACTACGTCTTAGATGGGGTAATTTAAAAAAGGCGGCAAGGAAGTGCAGTGCTTTAATAAGGCAAAACAGTTTAAAGGTTTGTAATTCTATTGTATATTTCCCCATATGACCTGAGCTTCTAGGTTATAAAGTAACGAGTATAAACCCACATTAATAAAATGAAAAATGCGAAAGAAACACTGGATGTTTGTGTGCCTGTCTGTTACGTTTTCACGCCAGAACGACTGAACCAATTTTAATGAAAGCACTTGTTTAGATTGAGGTCTTTAAAAAAAAAATTGAAGTCAAAATGCAGCTGTTTACAGATATAAACTAGATGTTTTTATTTGCAGACTGAAGGTGGTGTTGCCTTAACTCCCTTGACCAGTTAAGTACTACATGTACCTTCTGGGTTGACTACGCACTATGGTGGTGATAGCCAAGACATATCAGAGATAGTGAAATCATCTGTTGCCCCACAAATGTCAAAGTGTGGTAAAAGATAAAGATATTTTAATAATGGCTCCAATACTGTATAAAAATGTATAATAAATATTTTAAAATATGATATTTTGATTTTAATTTTTACCAATACCTACTTAACTATGTTATCTTTCGAAAAGGTTTCAGATAATGGTTGGATACAATAGACTTTAATAAAACAAATATTCGGAATATTTTTTTATTTGCAGGTCTTAGTTTTAGTAGCAATATTTTAAACGAAGATTATCTGAAAAAAAATGTTTGACAAAAATCATAATAACATTTCATAAACCTTTATGTATGAGCTTAAATAATTATGTTTCGAATTTTGTCTAGCTGCATGATGTTGGTTACCCATATCTTCGGCAAGTATAGGGATAGTATCTTCTGCCTCTTATTGCTCTATTGTCTTGTTAATCTGAAAATTAAATAAACCTTTATTCGTGATTCAATAACAGATACAATAACAGTTTTAATGAGATTGGCAGGCAAATATAACCATATAAACCCAACTTACAGTCATTGGCACGTGTGGGCAGTCAATTACACCGAGAACTTTAGGAAAACGTACCATGCTGTAGAATCCTTGCTGGGCTTTGTCCTGTACGTTGACGTCGTCCGAATACAAGCCAGCTACTGCTCGGGACACATCAGCCACATTCTGCTGGCTGTAGCCGTAGTAGTAGTAGTGTAGTAGCCACAGATACCAGCATTGTGCCCAATGCATAAAATCGCAGAGTGAGCGTCAATTGGTGAAGTGGTTCCTTGAATGTTTTGTACATATCAGTATATTTATAAAAACATAAACCTTTCAACATTTTTTTAACAGAATCCTTATTCAAAAGGAACCAATTAAGCAGTTACGAATTTAGCTAATTAATGTTGCTTACCGGGAGAGCAACACCTTCAGAGATGGCGATATTTTCATAAGGATTTCTTCGGTACATGTTTTTTTAAATCATAATCGGGTTGTAAATTCAAAGTCTGATTAAAAATATAATTAAATAATTTGTTCGACTATTTATTTTGCGTTCAAACAGTTTTTTATCACTTTCGTCAATAAACAATTCTGTTTACATTTTTATTTTAAGGTTATATTAGCTCTTTTACCATTACTTTATCGCCCAATTTTGAAAGATAGCAATGTCATAACAAATAGTTACAGAAAATAGATAAAGATAACTTATAGTTATTTATTGATACGCTCAAATATTATTTTCTATGCATTTGACAAACTATGGTAAACTCATTGGTAGATCAAGCAAATGGTTAGTAATCGCCCTTTACCAGAGTTTATTGGGACGCAAAATCATTGGTAATGTTACTAATAGTTACAGAAATGACAAGGCGTCAAAGGTTAGTAGGTTATTGGTTTCGGCGGTAAGTAACTAAGGCCCCAAGTCTCTTGTAGATTTTTTATAAAAACATGATTCATCTTTAACCAATCATATGTCGAGGGCTAACAAAACTAAAGTTAAAATCATTCATTACAACAGTTTCATAAGTTGTTAACTAACTGGTGTTCGTTGTTCTGCACTTTTGTTTCTGTTCAGCGACTTATGCGCCCGACGGTACATTTGATATGCGTTATGAATATTCATACATACGTTTAATGTACATTTTGTGGCATAACCCTCAGATGCTATTCGACCACCTTGAGGACTAACATACTCGTAGCTTACCACTAACGCTTCTTTGACAGAAGTATTTTTAATATCGATATAGTAATAGACAGTCATATGAACTGGGAGGCTCATATAAACTACATCTGTAATAAATTAAGATCTATTATATCTAAATTGTCAATTCTAAAATTTAAATTACCTTTCAATACGTTAAAATTGTTATATAATGCACTAGCTGACTCAATTATCACCTACGGTCTAAGCAGTTATGGAAGAACATATAAAACTTATATTGATAAGATATACAGATTGCAATTAAGTCTACTAAAATTAATTATCCCTACATCCATCAGAATTAAGTTAAAAAGTGAAAGTGAAATCTTCAAATACTGTAAAACATTAAATATATATGATAAGTCAAAAATTGCCATTATAAGTGAAGAAATGAACAAATTAAACACTCTAAAATTACACACTAGACCATGTTTCCTGCGACAACTGTCTTACTTACCGCGTTATATGTTACCGACTTATACTAATGTTTATGGTAAGCGTACCTCAGATTATTTGTTACCTTTTCTACTCAATGAATTATCTAATGATGTACATAAAAAATTAATAGAAAAACCATTAAAATGTAAAATTATATTGAAATCTGTACTTCTTGACAAATAAGTTGTCTATATAGGTAATTAAATAGGTGAGGCAGAAAATTAAAATGTCTTGTAAAATACCCAACGTCAAAAAACTCATACATTGTATATGGTATATGATATATAAAATATGTTAATTATAACGAAAATGTAACTACCTACCAGTAATTAGAATAAGCAAGTAAAAACAGCAACACTTAAATCTAATTGGTTTCAGTTGCTGTTTGATTAATTGATGTACCTAATGTTTTTATTGTAAATAAATGAAAAAAAAAAAAAAAAGCTATCTGCAAGTTGTTTGTATTTTAACTACTACCGCTTTTTTGAAACAAATAATGGTTACAAAAATACTACATATTACCTAAACTGCACTATGTATAAATAACGCCTTTCATGCTTTTTGCATCAATATCCGGTTTTTGAGTGCTGCTTGCATATGCGTTGTAATCTAGTCAGTTGGACACATTCTTCAGTTACTCATCTCTGCAACACTGTCTCACCAATTGGTCACGTATCCAGCTGGTCCGCGTGACGTGCGGCGAGGGCGCGGCTCGAGCCCGCAGCGGCGCGGTGGAGGCGCTGACCCGCTGCGTGGACGCGCTGCAGCTGCGGCTCGTGCCCTACGTGGCGCTGCTGGTGCTGCCCTTACTAGGTGAGTCTACTACAGGTCTGTTCCAGCTGCAAGGAGTGTGAAGGATCCATCAAGCAGTGGTAGCGATCAGCGCCGCGCATATACACCGGCAACTACAGCGAAAAGAACTACGAAAGAGGAATGCTCGGGACTTGTAACTTCCAGGGTCGTAGATTATCAGGAATACTGCTGCTGGAGAGTTATTCCAGTGATCTTTTCAGCAATCCGGTTAGCTCGTGGAACTAGAGTTTATGGTATTGATAACACTTTTCACGGGATATTTACCATGATCATTGTCTATTGTATTTATCCGATATTTCGGCACAGTTTTACGATTACCGCTACCACCAGCCCCATTCTCGATTTCTACTCGATTTCGGCAAAATTTTCTGACTGTATCTGGACGTGTGTTGGTAGGTGTACGCTCCCGATAACTGAAAGCCATCGTCCCTGATGAAAGTTTGGTATTTAATTATCTCAATAGCCTCCTATACCAGTCTTGGTATATAATGATTAAAGTGTCCCTGTATTGCTAAATTCATTGATAAATTAAAAATTAAACCACTGGTCTAGAGGTGTTAGGAAAAATAAACATTTTTTCTCAAGCTAACATCATCTTTTCATATTCGGTTTTTAACCAGACGCAAAACTTATTTTCTACCCAAAGTTATTCTATCTCATTTTTGAAAGATGCGAACGTGCCTCGTTTCTGGTTCGTCATAATATTGCCTCCTTAACTCGTACTGTGAACTCGTCCTCAAAATCTTTGATTCAAGCTATCAACAATACGAAAGTTCCATCCATAACTGATGACTTTCCTCTAGGTCGAATGTCGGACCACTGCGAGGCAGTCCGCGCGATGTCCACTCGCTGTTTCGCCACCCTCATCCAGCTGATGCCGCTAGATGGCGCTGTGCCGGAGCCCGAAGGACTGACTGAAGAGATGCGTGCGCGCAGGGACAAGGACAAGGATTTCCTCGACAAACTGTTCAACCCGAAGACGATCAAGGATTACAAGCTGCCGATCAAGATTAGCACGGAGTTGAGAAGTTATCAGCAGGTGCGTAGTATTTATTTTATCATTGATTTTTTTGTCTTTTAAGTTTAGATTTGTGATCAGATGAATAGTGATATATTAGATTTTTTTTTAGCAACTACGTGATTGATAGTTTTTTTTTTGGTTTTCTGACCAGGCGGGTGTGAACTGGCTGCGGTTCCTGTACTCGTACAACCTGCACGGCGTGTTATGCGACGACATGGGGCTCGGCAAGACGCTGCAGTCCATCGTGGCGGTGTGCGCGGCGCACGTGGAGGCTGCCGCCGCGCCGCCCTCGCTGGTCGTGTGCCCGCCCACGCTCACCGGTGACTACACACTACACACACATGTCTGTAGGCTGGTGACGACATGGGGCTCGGCAAGACGCTGCAGTCCATCGTGGCGGTGTGCGCGGCGCACGTGGAGGCCGCCGCCGCGCCGCCCTCGCTGGTCGTGTGCCCGCCCACGCTCACCGGTGACTACACACTACACACACATGTCTGTAGGCTGGTGACGACATGGGGCTCGGCAAGACGCTGCAGTCCATCGTGGCGGTGTGCGCGGCGCACGTGGAGGCTGCCGCCGCGCCGCCCTCGCTGGTCGTGTGCCCGCCCACGCTCACCGGTGACTACACACTACACACACATGTCTGTAGGCTGGTGACGACATGGGGCTCGGCAAGACGCTGCAGTCCATCGTGGCGGTGTGCGCGGCGCACGTGGAGGCCGCCGCCGCGCCGCCCTCGCTGGTCGTGTGCCCGCCCACGCTCACCGGTGACTACACACTACACACACATGTCTGTAGGCTGGTGACGACATGGGGCTCGGCAAGACGCTGCAGTCCATCGTGGCGGTGTGCGCGGCGCACGTGGAGGCCGCCGCCGCGCCGCCCTCGCTGGTCGTGTGCCCGCCCACGCTCACCGGTGACTACACACTACACACACATGTCTGTAGGCTGGTGACGACATGGGGCTCGGCAAGACGCTGCAGTCCATCGTGGCGGTGTGCGCGGCGCACGTGGAGGCTGCCGCCGCGCCGCCCTCGCTGGTCGTGTGCCCGCCCACGCTCACCGGTGACTACACACTACACACACATGTCTGTAGGCTGGTGACGACATGGGGCTCGGCAAGACGCTGCAGTCCATCGTGGCGGTGTGCGCGGCGCACGTGGAGGCCGCCGCCGCGCCGCCCTCGCTGGTCGTGTGCCCGCCCACGCTCACCGGTGACTACACACTACACACACATGTCTGTAGGCTGGTGACGACATGGGGCTCGGCAAGACGCTGCAGTCCATCGTGGCGGTGTGCGCGGCGCACGTGGAGGCCGCCGCCGCGCCGCCCTCGCTGGTCGTGTGCCCGCCCACGCTCACCGGTGACTACACACTACACACACACGTCTCTGTAGGCAGGGGGGACTCACCGGTGACTACACACTACACACACATATCTCTGTAGGCTGGGGGGACTCACCGGTGACTACACACTACACACACACATCTCTGTAGGCTGGGGGGGACTCACCGGTGACTACACACTACACACACATATCTCTGTAGGCTGGGGGGGAATCACCGGTGACTACACACTACACACACATCTCTGTAGACTGGGGGGGACTCACCGGTGACTACACACTACACACACGTCTCTGTAGGCTGGGGGGGACTCACCGGTGACTACACACGACACACACATATCTCTGTAGGCTGGGGGGGACTCACCGTGACTACACACTACACACACATCTCTGTAGGCTGGGGGGGACTCACCGGTGACTACACACTACACACACATATCTCTGTAGGCTGGGGGGGACTCACCGTGACTACACACTACACACACATCTCTGTAGACTGGGGGGGACTCACCGGTGACTACACACTACACACACGTCTCTGTAGGCTGGGGGGGACTCACCGGTGACTACACACTACACACACGGCTCTGTAGGCTGGGGGAGACTCACCGGTGACTACACACTACACACACACATCTCTGTAGGCTGGGGGGGACTCACCGTGACTACACACTACACACACATCTCTGTAGGCTGGGGGGGACTCACCGGTGACTACACACTACACACACATATCTCTGTAGGCTGGGGGGGACTCACCGGTGACGACACACAACACAACACATATACGAACATACTGTAGGTGACAAATATGTACGTCCTGTGGAGTGGCCACTATAGGAACCATTTCAGAGGACGAAAGACGGTTCCGAAACTCTGATACCAGATGAATAGGAGCTGCTAAGGAATATTCATCGCACGCATACAGCTTCGTTGTAATAATTTAAATAAAAGTTAATGAGTATATTAGAAAAACACTCTTCCAAGCTGGTGGTTGAGGAACACAAACTCACATGATCTTCCCTTGTCAGTGTATTTTTTCGACGAAATAGTTTCACAGTATTTCAGCTAGAAGACCTGGTGCGCAGAGTTAGTTTCTGTGTTAAGACAGAACAACTAAAGTTCTTTGAGGCAACGTCACGAATGCAATCTAATACTGCAGGGTTCTAGCCGTTATTGACTGTCTTCCATCGAGTGAACTGAACGTTTATTTATCTCCTCAATTTTACTATGTTTTGGACAGAATTTTGTCAAACTAATGTACCCATAATTTTCTAATATTCAATGCAAGGAAGTGAGATGATATTGTTCTGTTTTTTCATAGATTTGATCATATTCATATGTATACTAGTCTGGGGGAGACTCACCGGTGACTACACACAACACAACACATGTCTGTAGGCTGGGGGGGACTCACCGGTGACTACACACGACACACACATATCTCTGTAGGCTGGGGGGGACTCACCGGTGACTACACACGACACACACATATCTCTGTAGGCTGGGGGGGACTCACCGGTGACTACACACGACACACACATATCTCTGTAGGCTGGGGGGGACTCACCGGTGACTACACACGACACACACATATCTCTGTAGGCTGGGGGGGACTCACCGGTGACTACACACAACACAACACATATCTGTAGGCTGGGGGGGACTCACCGGTGACTACACACGACACACACATATCTCTGTAGGCTGGGGGGGACTCACCGGTGACTACACACGACACACACATATCTCTGTAGGCTGGGGGGGACTCACCGGTGACTACACACAACACAACACATATACGAACATACTGTAGGTGACAAATATGTACGTCCTGTGGGGTGGCCACTAAAGGAACCACTTCAGAGGACGAAAGGCGGTTCCGAAACTGATACAGATGTGATGAATAGAAGCTGCTAAGGAATATTCATCGCACGAATACAGCATCGTTGTAATTTTGGGGTAGTATTTAAGTTAATAAGTATATTAGAAAACACACTTCTAAGCTGGTGGTTGAGGAACACAAACTCACACGATCTCCTTTTGTCAGTGTATTTCTTCGACGAAACAGCGCAGAGTTAGTTTCTGTGCTAAGACAGAACATCTAAAGTTATTTGAGGCAACGTCGCGAATGCTATCTAATACTGCAGGGGTCTAGCCGTTATTGACTGTCTTCCATCGAGTGAACTGAACGTTTATTTTCTCCTCAATTTTACTATGTTTTGGACAGAATTTTGACAAACTAATGGGTACATTATTCTCTTTATATTCAATGCAAGGAAGTGAGATGATATTGTTTTGTTTTTTCATAGATTTGATCATATTTATATGTATACTAGTGGCTGCCCGCGACTCCGTTCGCGTGGAAGTCGGTTTCCCGTGGGAATGAGATATTTACCCGCGGAAAAAGTACCCTATGTGTTATTCTGATGTATAACCTATATTACTGTAAAGTTTCATCCAAATCCGTCCAACAGTTTTTACGTGAAAGAGTAACAAACATCCATACATCCATACTCACACACTTTCACGTTTATAATATTAGTAGGATTAAGTTTTATCATTAACCATATAACTTCAATCTTGCAGGTCACTGGGTGTTTGAAGTGAACAAGTTCATCCCGTCCAAATACCTGAAGCCACTCCAATACGTGGGACCCCCCTTCGAACGTGAACGATTACGTTCCCACGTGAAATACTACAATCTAGTCGTCGCCTCCTACGATATAGTCAGAAAGGACATCGACTTCTTCAGCAGCATGAAATGGAACTATTGCATATTGGACGAAGGACATGTAATCAAGAATGAGAAGACGAAGGCTTTCAAGGCGATAAAACAGATAGACGCGAAGCACAGGCTTATATTGTCTGGGACGCCGATTCAAGTAAGTTTTTCGACGTACTTATTGACAATTGAGAGCTTGAAACAGATCTTGAGACTTGAAAAAGAAACAGGAATAGTTATTTTTAAATTGTTTAACTTTCGAAGAAAATGGATGTAAATAAGATATTTGTTCCTATATGTTTATAGGATAGTTTTTTTCTGAATAAATCATAGTTCATTTGATTTTTGTAACACTTGATATGGTTTCTTTGTAAATGATAGCTTTAATTTAAATTTTATAGATAAAACTAGTGACCCGCCCACGCTTCGCAATGGTGTAATTTTGGCCGTCTTGTTCCCGAAACATTGTTTTTAGATTATTTTAAACAACTTTTTCTAAATGTACTTTATTTACAAATTTAAATGACAAGATATCCTAAAAGATAGCGAAAACTGCATTAAAATCCGTTTGGTGGTTTAGGAAGAGTTAGCGGACAAACATACAAAGAGACACAATTAGCGACTTGGATTTATACTATGTTATGATAAATGTTTTAATTTTCCACGATATTTTGCGTACATTCTGAATGTTTCGTTATTTACTTGACTTCCTTCCACTGTTCTATGCCCACTCCAGAACAACGTGCTAGAGCTGTGGTCTCTATTCGACTTCCTGATGCCGGGGCTGCTGGGCTCCTCTCGTCAGTTCACGGCGCGCTACTCGCGGCCCATCCTCGCCGCCCGCGACCCGCGCGCGCCCCCGCAGCACCTGCAGCTGGCCGCGCTGGCCTGCGAGGCGCTGCATCGACAGGTGAGTGAACGAATGAGTGAATGAATGGATGAATGATTTATTGCACTCTCACAAAACACACACAGGTAGGCATAAAGGTAACATAATACATAAAGCTAAGACAAGTACACAAGAACAGGTGCGCGACAGCATATCTTACATACATCACCGCCTGCAGCAGGCCGATCTTCACCTTTTATCTTATTTGTTTTGCAGCTCATATTAATCTACACTCGCGTGCAGACCGATCGACTCAACGCTTCAGACCCCCAAACAGGCTGATTTTTTTCACACACGGCTTAACCTGTTCACGCAAATCTGATAATATTTAAAAGCTTAATGATTTGGGTTCAAATGAATATGATTTTATTCAATATCGTTTCATAAGTTTTAAGATATCGCCACATGAACTTAAGTACCCGAAATTCAACTCATCACTCTAAAGGGACTAGGTGGTCCAGGAAACTGCAGTTGTGAACGTATTGCTTCCTCAACTTCCACTAAGTACCTAGGAGTTACTCTGGATCAGAACCTTAATTTTAAGGAACACATAGTGGGTGTAAAAAAACGAGTTCGGAAGCTTATTTACACAATGAAGCTGATTCGTAACTCTGCTGACAAAAAGACGTTATCTGTGGTCTACTTTGCAATTTGTCAAAGTATAGTACAGTACTGCATCGGCGTATGCAGCAAAAACGTACATGTTAATGCTGGAGAGTGCTCAAAGGGCGGTAATCAAGGTGATGCTTAGAAAACCCTTCTTATTCCACACTCTACAAAGAAACAAATCTGCTTACAGTCCGACAGTTAAGTTATACATCCTATCGGCTACAAACAAAACTCACTCTAAAACCCTTTCGCGTACTGACTTTCAAAACCTTACATCAAAAAGAGTTGTTGAAGTTCCTATCTCATAAGTCAGAACCACTTTTATCAAACGTCAGTGTGCATTTCTTAATAAATAAATTTACAATAAAATTAATAAACACTGCCCGCTTAAGCTCCTAAATACAAAACATGCAAACCGAACAGTCAAAAATGGTTACTAGGTTTAAATTATTACTCTACAGAATCTTTATTACTATGAAATGAAATAAAATGAAATTACTTTATTGTATGTAGGATTAAAAACTAATCTCTAAAGTCATTGTCAAAAGTGTAAATTAAAAAATAAAAAAAATGTCACGGGACACCCCTCCATTCATCAGCAATGGCCGTAGTAGACCGAGAGAAAAAGCTGGCGGAAAAAACTCTCGGCACTCTTTTCAAAACTAACACTTACATAACATGTTTTATCTCTATACTAGCCCACACATAAAAATGCATATTCATATACGCAACACACACACACATACACCCACCCAAACACACGCAACTATGCCTTCTTATTTTATTTAATTTTTACTTAATTTCTATTTGTTAAATTAGATATTTTTGAAATTTAAACAATATGTATAATTATGTTTTTAATGTATGTCGCGCCAACCGTTCCCCATGATACAAGCGACTCGCTTAGTTTGGGGACAGAATGTATAAAAAAACTGTAAAATTTCTTTTGGACAAATAATCTTTACTTTACTTTACTTTTACTGTAGCCGCTAGTTGTGCGATGTTACCCCCTATATAACGCCCTGCAATCCGTGCACCCTCGGCTTGAGTCCGAAAAAAAAACATATCAGTCGCTCATCAAAAGTTTTTAAAATTTACTGACTTTGATTCAAGTAACTACTGTATTTTTAAAAGCAAAAGTAAATACAGAATGCATAGGTAGGTTTTATATTGTATGGTGTTATGTTATAGCTAAAAGACTAAGGTTTTCACCTTTTGTGGTCTGAAACGTTGAGTCGATGGGTCTGCACGCGAGTGTGTGTGAGTGAGTGTGTGTCTTTTAGAATTTGTTATTCTGTCCTCTAAGGTCTTACCAGACGGTGAAGTGAAGATGTGTTTGCCATTTAGATGGCGCGTTTAATGTTAAATATTTTATTATTAAAACCTTAAAATTATAAGCAGGACACGCATAAGGTCTTTGTTGCTTATATTGGTTAAGGAGTTTTGTAAAAACACAACCACATATTGTATACACACATTTAACTGTCTGTAGTATTTACTTACACTTTCATTCAATCTGTTAGTTGTAAGTGCTCATTTTCGTAACATTCTTTTCTTCGCCCAGGTGCTCCCGTTCCTGCTCCGCCGCACCAAGGAGGCGGTGCTGACGGAGCTGCCTCCGAAGATCACGCAGGACTACTACTGCGAGCTGAGCGCGCTGCAGCGGAGGCTGTACGAGAGAGTGGGGCCCGGCCTGCGGGGGCGGGACCAGACCAGCGTGTTCCAGGTAGGTGGTGTAGCTAGTGATGATGAGAGAGTGGCGCCCGGCCTGCGGGGGCGGGACCAGACCAGCGTGTTCCAGGTAGGTGGTGTAGCTAGTGACGATGAGAGAGTGGCGCCCGGCCTGCGGGGGCGGGACCAGACCAGCGTGTTCCAGGTAGGTGGTGTAGCTAGTGACGATGAGAGAGTGGCGCCCGGCCTGCGGGGGCGGGACCAGACCAGCGTGTTCCAGGTAGGTGGTGTAGCTAGTGACGATGAGAGAGTGGCGCCCGGCCTGCGGGGGCGGGACCAGACCAGCGTGTTCCAGGTAGGTGGTGTAGCTAGTGACGATGAGAGAGTGGCGCCCGGCCTGCGGGGGCGGGACCAGACCAGCGTGTTCCAGGTAGGTGGTGTAGCTAGTGACGATGAGAGAGTGGCGCCCGGCCTGCGGGGGCGGGACCAGACCAGCGTGTTCCAGGTAGGTGGTGTAGCTAGTGACGATGAGAGAGTGGCGCCCGGCCTGCGGGGGCGGGACCAGACCAGCGTGTTCCAGGTAGGTGGTGTAGCTAGTGATGATGAGAGAGTGGCGCCCGGCCTGCGGGGGCGGGACCAGACCAGCGTGTTCCAGGTAGGTGGTGTAGCTAGTGACGATGAGAGAGTGGCGCCCGGCCTGCGGGGGCGGGACCAGACCAGCGTGTTCCAGGTAGGTGGTGTAGCTAGTGACGATGAGAGAGTGGCGCCCGGCCTGCGGGGGCGGGACCAGACCAGCGTGTTCCAGGTAGGTGGTGTAGCTAGTGATGATGAGAGAGTGGCGCCCGGCCTGCGGGGGCGGGACCAGACCAGCGTGTTCCAGGTAGGTGGTGTAGCTAGTGACGATGAGAGAGTGGCGCCCGGCCTGCGGGGGCGGGACCAGACCAGCGTGTTCCAGGTAGGTGGTGTAGCTAGTGACGATGAGAGAGTGGCGCCCGGCCTGCGGGGGCGGGACCAGACCAGCGTGTTCCAGGTAGGTGGTGTAGCTAGTGACGATGAGAGAGTGGCGCCCGGCCTGCGGGGGCGGGACCAGACCAGCGTGTTCCAGGTAGGTGGTGTAGCTAGTGATGATGAGAGAGTGGCGCCCGGCCTGCGGGGGCGGGACCAGACCAGCGTGTTCCAGGTAGGTGGTGTAGCTAGTGACGATGAGAGAGTGGCGCCCGGCCTGCGGGGGCGGGACCAGACCAGCGTGTTCCAGGTAGGTGGTGTAGCTAGTGACGATGAGAGAGTGGCGCCCGGCCTGCGGGGGCGGGACCGGACCAGTGTGTGTGTGTGATAAACGTAGATTGTTTTCGAGTATTCACAGAAAAAATATAGTAAGCGAGGCTTTCAGACCCAACTAACTACCACAGATCTATCTTCTCTCAAACAACTATAGTCTATTCGCGTTAAGAAAATAGTGAGTGATCGTTGTCAGCCGGCCTGGCCACGCCCCCCAGCCAATTAAAATGCTAGAAATTAAAAAGTCGAGTTCACAGTGACCAGTTGAAGTATGACCTTCGAAGAAAACGGTTGTGGATTTTGCGTGACTTGTCCAACGATAAATTTTGAAAAAATGAATACTTCACCAATTCCAAAGAATAAAAGTATACTTAACAATAATCCATAGTGGAGAGAGACACATAATTTACAATGTTCATAAGTACTTTAAATTGTGTGATTTAAATGCAACTGTAGAGAGCATAGTTATAGAACAGCAAGTGCATGCGGCATGTCCGAAAATACTGTTTATAAAATTATTATTTTTATTTTGAACTTTTATTCCACTGTGAATACACACTTATCCTGTAGTTGTCACTATTTTCTTAACGCGAATAGACTATAGTTTACTCAATGACCCTCTTCCCCCCAGGCGCTCCACTACCTGCAGAGCGTGTGCAACCACCCCAAGCTGGTGCTGACGGCCGCGCACCCCGACGCCGCCGCGCTGCTGCAGGACCTGCACCGGAGCAACTCCTCGCTGGACCACATCGAGCACGCCGCCAAACTGCCCGCGCTCAAGTTAGTACTACCGACATATTGTTGTTTTTGGTTAGAATTATCTGCGTGGACAGGCGTATGGACCGTATATTATCCATATCAAATTACCAAGGCCGTAGGGGAGGACGTTTGATTATGTTTTACTATATCGTACTATATCGTAAAACATAATCAAACGTCCTTGATCGAAATGTAATTAATAAAAGTCCATGACCATAGCGAGATATACCCAATATAATCTGTCGCTAAAGGAACAGTCATAATTGATGAAACTTATTTAAGATGAATTATCACTGGTTTGAAAGAAAGAAGAACATGCAATTTTTATTTCTTTAACCAGCTTATAACTATCCTATACTTTTTTTCTATAAAAACTACTAGCTTTCCACCCTTCCATTTTTTTGCAGTTAAATAAGTTTTTTATGGGAATTTCCCACGTTTTTTTATGGAAATAATTCCCACGTTAATGTTTTTAGTCCCGAGTTCAAGCTTATAACCAACTCGTATTCAAAGCTTCATCCAAATCCGTTAACCTATTTTTCATCACCACCACCTTCATCCAGACAACTGCTCCTCGACTGCGGCATCGGCGTCACCACCTCTTCCGACGTGGTCTCGCAGCACCGCGCGCTCATCTTCTGCCAGCTCAAGAAGATGCTGGACATCGTGGAACACGACCTGCTGAAGAAGCACCTGCCTTCAGTCACGTATTTGAGGCTGGATGGAAGTGTTCCGCCGCAGCAGAGACACGGGATTGTGACGCGGTTTAACAGTGACGTGTCGATTGATGTGCTGCTGTTGACTACTGCGGTGAGTTGGTGGAGGGATGGTAGAGTTATATTCTGTTTTGTCGTGGAAAAAAATCTTTATGAGTTGAGTTTAATTTAGTTTCTGTTCTGCTTCTGAGTTCTTTAAATAAACCAAAATCGCGCATAAAATTTTCCAAATTTTGTATTAACAGATCTTGCAACTCTAAAAAGCCATTGACAGCTGGTAGTAGTTCAATATAATATCATTTTTCCATTAAGTCTAATTTCTTACTCCCTTACTTATAGATTCAACTAAAACTTGTACTAGTTATACCATGTGTTATCTCTGTCAATTCTATTAAGATAACTACGGCTTTAACTACTTATATTAGTAAGTGGGTGATATTAGTAAGTGGGTGATCATGTATTCCAGGTGGGCGGCCTCGGCGTGAACCTGACGGGCGCGGACACGGTGATCTTCGTGGAGCACGACTGGAACCCCATGAAGGACCTGCAGGCCATGGACCGCGCGCACCGCATCGGCCAGCGGCGCGTCGTCAACGTGTACCGGCTCGTGACGCGCGGGACCCTGGAGGAGAAGATCATGGGGTGAGTGGGGGGTAGGGGAGATCATGGGGTGAGTGGGGGGGGGGGGGGAAGATCATGGGGTGAGTGGAGGGTAGGGGGGAAGATCATGGGGTGAATGGGGGGTAGAGGAGATGTGGAGTATAGAGGAGACCGTGTAGTGTAGAGGAGATCGTGTAGTACAGGGGAGATCGCGTAGTGTAGAGGAGATCGTGTAGTATAGGGGAGATCGCGTAGTATAGAAGAGAAGATCATGGGGTGATTCAATTCAAATTCAAATAGGGTATAATAAGACCACTTAGGAAGCCATGAAACCATGCATTCTTGAGCCTCAATAGTAACTAAAATCGCTAACAGTATAACCGGAAAAGTCAATTTAAAAAAATTGGATTGAAAAGTCATACTCGCCGCTTGAAATCATGGCTCCCACATCAATTGTTAGTTCAGTTAGGAGATAGGGGATTATGAGACGCGAGGAAAAACTTATTATTGAAGTGTTTTTTATTTTATTTAAAACTGTTCGATATGTATATAACGGCTCGTTCAAGTTTCTAATTCCTTGTAGATATACCGTCTCTCAATATCATTAATGGTCATACTGTTTAATAATCATAACTAAATATGTAAAAAAAATACTTTAAGGTTTTTCTATATTACATAATGTCACGAAACTACTTTTATACCCTCTATAGTAGTTCTAAAAAGAATGGGATTAATAACAATGATAAGTTATAAAAAGAAGCCTAAAATTATACTCTTGATTCACAGATTACAAAAGTTCAAGCTGATGACCGCGAACACGGTGATCAGCAGCGAGAACGCCGCCATCGAGACCATGGGCACCGACAAGTTGCTGGATCTGTTCCAGTTGACCGACCAGTCGGCCAACCAGTCCGCCTCCACCTCCAACTCGCAGGCGGTGTGGGAGGCGCTGCCCGAGCTGTGGGACGATAAACAATATGAAGAGGAATACGATATGACCAACTTCATCAAAAGCTTGAAATCGAATGGATAGATGCCGAATTCAAATAGCTTGAATTACAATTTTTGTTACAGATTTTTACATAGCTATAGTTGTAATCTATGAATAATAATGTCTATAGAAAAGTAACTACTTTTAATTGGATTTTTGACCGTACATGGTAATACAGAACCAAAGACTTAGACCAATCTTAAGCAAATGTTAAGTTTGAACTCATTGATGCTGCGAGTGCGACTTTTGCAGGAAGTCAGTATAGCTTTTGTTGAACCAGTTTTTGGGATCAGTTACGCTTTTATAGATAATATTTTTCATAGATTATATTGACCTTAAAACAAAAAAGTGGTAAATAGTAACCGAAAGCAATAAAAATGCAGGTAGTGTTCGTAAGATCTTCTAGAGATGATAAATAATAAGTAACATAAGAGGCTGGCATTGTTTGATTCTACTAAATTAAATTATATTTAAAATCGTCAATTCATACAGTAACAAAAGTTTTATATTGGTGATGTTGTCGACTCTAAAACTATATTTTTGTCTATTATATTAACATATTAATTCGAATTGATTTGTGTCATTAAAGTAATTGTTATTATTTATTTATGACCATTGATTCTTCATAGGTTAAGTGTGTGGCTTTGAAATGCAAGTGTGAGGTTTCATAATGCAATTAGTTTTAAATTGGGGCTTAATGATGCTGCTCTGAATATTAAACTTAGTTTATTGCGAACATTATAGTTACAAGACATAATCCCTGATTAGTAGTATGATATAGCTCATAGCTATATCGGCTAGCTATAAGCTATATCATTCTAGAAGAAGCAAATCGTTCGAAACTTGACACTTGCCAACTACTAGTGTGGTATTGCTCTAAAGATTACCTCAGTAGTCTTCATTTTTTCTGAATATTTAATTACGGCTTAGATTAGAAGAAGTCATTTTACTTAGTCATATTTATAATGCGTCTCCCAAAAGGCTTTTTCATTATAGGCAATGGTTTAGGTAACTTATGGACATGTTCAATGGCTTTAACTACAAATTATAACATCGTGTTTCATGTCAACATTGGTTGAATTCGTCGTTCGTAAACAAAACTTTACATAGACATGCCCAAAGGTTTTCTAGATCATTGGTGATAAGCCATTTTGTACCTGTCATTGTGTGTAGTCAATGTTAACATTCATTTAATTTTATATCGTGACCATTAATTTAATATCGTCAACTCAATTTGTTCATTAAGTATCTTAACAAGTATAGTTTACTTGAAAAATTATGAGTATGTGAACTTGTTAGAAAATAAAGCATGTTTTGAAAGTCTTGTTTTTATTATTCTAGATTGAATACCTACCAGTTACTAATACCAGCTTTTGTAAATAGTTCCATTATAAAAACACTAGTGGCCGCCCGCGACTCCGTTCGCGTGGAAGTCTGTTTCCCGTGGGAATGAGAAGTTTTCCCGCAGTAAAAAGTACCCTATGTGTTATTCTGATGTAACCTATATTACTGCAAAGTTTCATCCAAATCCGTCCAGTAGTTTTTACGTGAAAGAGTAATAAACATCCATCCATACATCCTCACAAACTTTCACATTTATAATATTAGTAGGATTAAGTTAATTCGATAAAACTAAGGGAATTATGTTAACGTTTGAAATTGAATTGCGATCTATGCGTTTCTTCTTGCAGGATACCCCTGCAGGTGCTTAGATATATGTCTTTTAAGGAGGCTACAATGATACCGTACAAGCAAAAGACCAATCCAAGTACATCGAGTGGTAAGACGAGGAGATCGAAATTATTATTGTGTTACTTAGGAAATGTTTTTTGCTGAAATAATAATATTGTCGGAAAAAGTAGACATCAATAAACATTATTCAAGAGGATTTCAAAATTTGTCATCATGCCTATTGTTGAAGGTGAGTGATGGGTAATTAAAACCTTAACAACTATAAATGCACTGGTAATAATTGTGAGAGTCAGAATGGCGGGTGTACCGTAACAGATTTGAACGAGTCATATGTCAAACTTTAGTACCTGGGATGTACTATTTGGTACCTATCAAAGAAATTGGCGTACCTCTTTAAGAGCAGAGATATAACCAAAACACTTTTTTCTATCTAATTTGAATTACCCGCTAAAACGCGCTCTGGTGTCATGGTGTTCCTATGACGTCACCAGCGTTGCCAGATTGGGGATTTTTCCCGCCATTGACCCTGGCGAAAAGAAATCGGACAAGCGTTTTTTTGGCGATTATGACTATATGTCTATTTTTGAGGTTGACAACACATATTCCAAGTAATTAAGTTAAATGAAGTTGTTCTTACAATTGAAATTATTGATAGTTTCAAGAATAAAAAAAATGTATCTGGTGGTCCACCGGGACTTAACAATCGAAATCGTATCCGTGCGACCGAAGTACGAACTTGATGGAATGCCTTACCGGCACTTTATCACGACAATCAATCAATTTTGGGTTATTTTGGCTTCTACCCAGTCGGGTAATCTGGCCAATGTAAGGTTTCAGGAACAGCACTGGTTACTTAAAATGAAAATGTGGCCGTTTCCAAAAAGCGAATCAACAGGAGTGTTTTATCACGACAATTTGATGAAATTAACTGTTAAACTTGACAGTTCAACTAGGCGACGACACAAGTCCCGGTAAGGTGTTAAGACGATAATCGAAACGACAGGAAATATCGTTTTAAAAGTCGTAAGTCTTGGTACCAATCCCGCGATTTTGATAAGATCCACGATACGACCGTCAAGTCCCAGTAGACCCCCTGTTCATTTTGAATTATTTTGGGGAAATAGGGTAAAAGGAAGAACAACCATCAAAACACAATATAAATATTCTTTACTTGATGACCAAGGAAAGAATATCTATAAAAGAAAGACTACCTTTGGTTATTTCTTTTAAATCAAGCTTGGCGTTTTTTTTCTAAAACGTATCATTTTGGCGAGAAAAAATATTGAATCTGGCGAAAATCACGTCAGGCAACCCTGCGTCACATCCAAGTAATCATAGTGTACGTTGAAGTGAAAAAAAAAAAGTTTTAGTAATTTGCATATTTTGTATCGTAATTCTAATATAATAACTGTTGATGGAAAATAAAGGGATTCGCAAAATACAAGAGATTGAACATGCAAAAATAGATGACATGGATGATGTTTACATAGATGTGACGTCATTCACTCTAATCGGTGTTTCATTTAAAATGGCCGACCGTAGTTTTTTAAGCTTTAAATTTATTAAAAATCACATTAATCTTTCTATTTATGTAAATAAAAAGTTTACGATTTTTAAAACATAATTGGACAGTTCAAAAAGTTCAAAAATCACAGAAAAATCTTTGGCACTGTCATCATGTCTATTTTAAAAAGTTTGTCGTCGGTATAAAAACGCTTATTTGCGTGCATTGGAATGCAGCCTACGCTTCTAGCCTTTCTATTCTACTGGAAGGGAAGTCCTGCATAGTTAGAAGTTCTTAAATAAATTTTCGATTAAGCCGCTTGACGCTTCTTAAATAAATCTATATTATAGATATTTTTTATCCCATGGAGTACCCAGTAGGCCCCCAGACCTCGTTCCTAATCAAATTAACTACGTGAATATAATAATGCTTTATTTTACCCATTCCGAATTACTGACAGAGCTAAGGTACCCTCCCCCATGCTATGTTAAAATGGGCGCTGTCGCTACATAAAGCGCTTATTTGCTTGAATCGAAACGCATTGTCAGTTAAAATATATATAAGTCCATAGGTTTCTTTGTCATTGTTAAATATATAAATACTACTATTATTTATGATATACGTAGAAGTTTGAAATTTATTAAAATACAATTGCTGGTATTTTGATTGATTTATTTTTCTATTAGTATATAATTTTATGGTAAATCTAACACATTCCTATTTATTGAACTTAACGTAAATTGAAACGTTAAAGCAAGAAATGTTTACGTCAACCTACCAGATGGCGACTCTTACGTTCAAAACCATTCATGGCGAAAGCGACGTCAACGCGTAGTAAAATTTTGTTTTTGTAGTTAGAATTGTTGTCTGTTTGTACAAATAAAAGTTAAAACACGTTTTTTACAACTACTTCTTGTGATAGAGTATTGTGTTTCAGTTATATATTTGTTTTGTTTCTAAAAGTTTTGTGTTCAAAGTTTGGGACGAACAGCTACTGGGATCGCTCGGAATTACAGGTGTCAACGGACAGCAGAGGTGAGATTGTTAATGTTATTAAGCATTTTACACATTTTCTTTGATCTAAAGTATAATTAATACCATCCATGTTTCATTTATTTAGTTTTAAACTTTATTTGTGACAGGTAAAAAGTTTGGTGTAAAAGTTGTTTAGGTTAGGTTATGTATGTCTGAGATGGTTCTTGAGCATGTTTATTTTGCTACAACTGTGCTTGGAGTTGAGATATAATTTTATACTTAAATAATAATTTTCGTTTGGGATATAACTATATAATTATCATGGGGTAGAGTAAAGTCAATAACAACATTTTATATTTAGATCTTTCAAATCCTATGTCATCTAGAGTTCATTGTTTATGAAAGCAACTTAAAACCACAGCTATCGTGTTTTATGGAGATTATTGCGTGTTACATTTGTGTGCATAGTAAATAATTAATTTTCAAACATAACATAACAAATTTTCTATTTTAAAAATATTTAGTAAAAGCTTTATTTTTGTAAGTTGGTATTATGGATAATTTTATGTCTGCAAAAGATTGATTGGAAACTAGTTTCGTCCATCAATTTATAATACGGAATGTTTATTTTTAAAACATACTTGGCCTAAACAGTTTTTAATGTTCTGTATTATACTACTTTAACACCTTTTCTTTTTTCTTAAATGTATGTGTATCGAAGATTCTAGATTGATTAAAAGAAGAAATGCACAGCAAACCTCAAAGATAAATGAAGGACGGGCCTAGTGACTTTAAATAAAATCTATCTAAATATGAACAATTTTTAACCAAAAATATCTATTACACATCAAATCACATACACTGTATTTATAAACAGTAAAACTCGTTACATATGAATTAGATTATATTTTGTAATTCTATTATAATCTGTTACCTTTCTTAAGCAAATTATTTTATTGTGGCCAAATATTGTTGTAATAGTTAAAATTGTTTTTTTTTAGATCATGACATAGAGAGAATCTGTGACACAGTGTTCCCAACCAAAAACGTTTTTTGCTCTGCAGATCAAATATTAATTTGAATTATTTAGCAAAGTAGCTCCTTTATTATGTAAAAAAATATTCACCATCGCTCAAATGTTTTCTTTAAAACTAAACACACTATATTAATCACAATAAGCAATTGGCGCCAAATACAAAAAAACAGGATACTGCTCCTTAGTTGCTTGCTTAATAAACTTTATTACAAGCGTCATGTATGCGGTACAATGCGGTGCGCGGTTTCACGTACCGAGGGACCGCCTCTTTAGCTGGTAAATTAATAAATAAACTAATCACATTCTGAATAGAATATTCCCTTAGGAAGCCTACCCAAATCAATGCGTGGTTTTGATCCGTGAATCCTAAAAGAATATAACCTACCTCAAGATTAAAGCCACCAAATCCAATAAATAAATATACAAACAAATGTTAATGAAAAAAAAACCCAAGCAAGTAAATTTGTTAACTTGTATTGCCAATTGAGATCCTAACAATTTAAAATTGAAGCAATAAATCCCCAGCACGCGACACGAACAAAAAACGTCACACTTAAAGAAAAAAAAGCAGATGTTTCATCAAGCCCTCTGGTCGTGTATTAAAAAAGAGTTTTGCAACAATCAATTCCCTTTGTGCGCGACATCAATGGGAGCGGTTACTGTGTACCTATCCTTTGATCTTGCCGGTAAAGTAGATGTGGCTGCGCGCTAATATTGCCGGCCCGGCGAACAAGGGCGTAAGCGACGACTCTCCATGTCTTTATGACAAATAGCTCTTACACTGCGAGCTCAATTCGAGGACACTTGAAACTACATCCACCCTCCTGATTTGATCAAAAACCTGCACGTAAAGTAATTAATTTTGTTCATATAAACGACAAACCAATGATTAATCCTTTGAAACACGAAGTTACCTTAAAAAGAAAAAACATGACAAAGAAAATGCTAATGGCTTTGTTGGTCAAAGGCAGATAAGACATTTTGTAAATGAATCTCCTCTGGGTCAGATCGCTAAAGGGGACGTTTCATAGCTTTGTTGCATAAGTGGGACTTACTGACCCTTACACTGACTTACAAATGAAGAGTGGACTTAGAATCCTTTGTATTTTAATTTTTCAATGACGTCTCTACTCTTTGAAGTCAGCTCTTTACAAACTTTTCCGGATCCATATTGTTGAAAAAAACCTTTTCTACTTTACCGTTCTCTGTTTAGTCTCTTTTAGAAATAAAATTCTATTAAAGAAAACAAACTAAAAACATGTTTAAAACGCGTTGTGAAACATAAAGATCAAACAAAAAGATTCAAATTTCTTTTCAGAAAATCTCTTTCAATCCCTTAATGCTAAAGTTTGAGATATGCGGGCGCTCTTAGCCTAAAACTTTTATAAACTTTTCCCGATAGACAACTCAAATATAGAGTTTTAATGTGTCTAAATGTATCGAAAAGTTGATATAAACCGGGATAAAGAGATTGCGTAACTCAAATTACTTGTACATATTCAGATTCGAAATACATTATGTACATATGCATCGCAGTTACGATTGGCGCCCAGGCTGGGTCCAAATTGAGGGCGTACAATTAATGGGGACTTGGAGCCGATACTAATCGACCGATAGAATTAAATGAACGGGCTGCACTAATTGCCCGGTAAGACAAAGGGGCAAACACTCTCCTTTGAGCGGCCGATGTCTAGTGTCACTCGAGGCGGACCTGCCCGGTGCGTCGACACAGTTGGTTTCATGCTTGTTCTCTAGGTATTCAATTGAGATGTCGGCTACGTTTGCATGGGAACCAAACATACGATAACTTGACATGTTTAGCTCGGTACTCGTTTAATTTGTGGTTCATGATTCTCAGGATGCTGTTAAGTTGTGATCAAAGCATTGTAAAGAAAGGTGTGTGGGTGTGCATCTGTCATTTTTGAGGAGCACGTGCGGTGTATCAGTGGTGAGATAGCGGCGCTTAGCGGGGTGTCAAAGGGTGGTGGAGTGGCTCGTTATCGTGCTCTCGAGGCGCTCGGCGACACCACGTAACGATATGCTGGAGAGGCGCTCGCTGTGGTGACCAGCAATTGCGTTAGTTGGCGTAGGTCGCTACTTCAAAACCGGTCTAGGTTTTTTTTTAAATGTTGGCACCTACATTGTATCTGTGGATTATCAATTATAAAAACATCCATTATGCCCAAAGATAACTTTAATAGATTCGGCTAACACACAAATCACCCAAACCGGAAACATTAAGCTTTTATTTCTAAAAAACAAAGGCGCAAAGACAGGAAGCTATACACATGTACAACATTGAACATATCTAACTAGAGATTGATTAATTGATATCACTAGTTCACACAAATCAGAGTATTAGGTAGCTCCCGGGAAGTCGTCGCTACGGGAGGGTGTGGGAGTGGCGGCACGGTCAAAGGGCCCTTTGATGTTTGCCGCCGGCTTAATGCACCGCTCGCGGCGGGGCGGGGGCTCATCATTAGCAATTTCCCTGTAATTTATTATGTTTAACGCTATTTATTTGTAAAATTTCACGCATGAAAGGCATTTCACATTTCACACTTCACACCTTGATATTGGTAACCGCATAACTTTAGTATTAATGAATAGTCTTTGATGGGTATATTAGAGTGAATTCTGTTTGTGAATATTAATATTTTTCAGGTATAGCCACTTAACTTTAATATTTATTACTTACATTATTTCCACTTATCTTAAAACTGACTGTAGGTATGCTTTTTTTTTGGAAAAAACTAATATTGCGACACTTGTACCATAAACCCTGCTCTAAAGCATGTGGGTTGTAAAATTCGGCAGCACGTGCCCTCTCGACCGCGCGGACTCTCATTAGACCGCTATCAGATGTTCTCCGCTGTTGTAGAGCACGCCACGGAATATGCTAACACTACCTTTTCCTGCTATCAAGTTTTATTCAACTACATATAAAAACTACAAGACTTAAAAATGAATAGCAGATGAGTTGCACACTTCTCCGACAATACAAAACAATCTATGCAGAAACTAATCTGCAGTGCGACTGTTATTATAATATCGTGGATGGCGGCATGTCAGCGCCGCTCAAAGCTGGCCGCAATATTTATCGGCGGCGGCGGGGCTGCGACGCGACAAAAGCGATGCGCCGGAAACACACCTCGCCTCCGGACGCGAGGGCCAAGACACGAGAAACTGCGATAACAAAACCAAAAGGACAACAACGACCAAAACCTAAGCACAGCAACACATCGCAATACGTACAACTTGAAAACTAACTGAACCAAGAGATGGAGAGGAGAAAAATTAGAATCAACGTCAAAACAAATATATTTTATATATAACATTTCACGTTCGTGTTATCGCTTCCGTCGCAAATATTGGTACAGCCCCTTATCGGGCCATTGTTGACTGCCTCTATCACTGTATTCCTTTTTACGTGGAGCCTTTGACGCCAAGTCTTGTTTGTCCAAAGATCACAATAGTACACCAAAGCTTGTATTGATGCGTAACCTCTACTTTGTCTCTCAATAAAAATGGTTTGTATCCACTATTTTCTAACCGTTGCTATATTACGGAATATGGATGAAATATTTAGTTGAGTTATTGACTCTGAAATACCCAAATGAAGTTTATCTTTCCCTATTTTCGAAGTGGATGCAATTAGAGTTAATACTATGGACAGGGCGCGCGCGGCCGTCGCCGCATAGTCGTGGCGCGCAGAGTGCTCGGCGAATATTAAACTAATTATGAACAAACCGACCTGCCCACAACACAATTTAAACGTTCAAATCCATTAGCCAGCTCTAGGACATTGTTTATTCTGTCCCGTAGTTAACAAGTTTTCAAATAACAAAGCAATAAACTCTGCCTTCCTTTGCGAAATTAGAATAAAAGTAATTCGACGCTCAATACTTTTCCAATACCGTTTTACTTAACCCCTTAATAAAATCTTGATTTTATTAAAAAAAAAGATTAAAGCGTTCAAAAACGTCATCCGAAGAATCTGAAGAGCACTCGATAACTCAATACAGGCGATAGCTATCAAAAGAGGCCGATTTAATCTGAAGGAATGATTTAATTACAAAGTCGGAACACGATCCGTGCTCGACGCCCAAAGAATAAAGAAAAAGCCACCTCAACTTTGAAGGTGGATTTTACAGATAGACAGAAATAAATATTCACTACTTTATTTACTTACGATTCCTTTTTTTGACCTATTTCGGCACAAAAATCTGGATGGGATGCTTTTAAAACCAAAAAGTTTCGTTATTATCTGTAAGTTATTGAATTTTGCAAGGTTAAATGAAGCTTTTGACTCGTTTAAACTCGCAGCCAGCCGGTGTCGGGTTACAAGTAACATCAAAGAGAGTATATGTTATTAGTCTACTTTCACAATTATGTAAATGTTCGTCTTTATTGCGAATCGGTTTTCGATATACATCAAACAACGTCACTTCCAGGTATCATAAGTGCCAGGTGAAGTTAGGCCGTTGACGTCTGATAAAGTTGGATTAGTTTTGTCTTCCATTTCGGCCCCGCCACGACTAGTAATGTAACAACTTTAATAATATCCACTAAAGCAGCACAAGTTTCTTAAACACAATGTTTGTCTTGTCATCTCATCTTTGATCAAGCTGAAACTAGCTCCAGTTATTACCGAGCGCTGCTTTGAAGATGACGATGAATTCTGATAATGAAACTTTTGTTATTCTTGGAATGTGCCTGAAAATCAAAAGAAAGGGGTGTGTCACTTGTTCTGTTTTATTAAAACCTCCTTGACGTTAGAAGTTGGGAGAAAGTTACAATATTTGTGAGACGTCGTACACTCGAAAAGTTTGCGGGGAATTCGGAGATTGGACGTCAGCAATCTTTTAGAATGCACGTAGGGCTATTACATTATGTAGATTGTGGAATCGGGAGGCGCCGCGCCGTCTGCCGTAACCGAATTTATCGCATTGCCTATTCAATCCTCGAGGAACATCTGCCAGTCGGAGAATAGGAAAAATTCGCACAATAAAAAATGGGCCGCACTAAACATTTTTCAGGAACATTGATGTTGATTTCTGTGTCGAGCTTTTGGTTATTTCTTTTTAAAATCCATAGTTTAACTGTAACCAAAAGTTTGTTGTAAATGTCGTTTCATATGTGTTGTGCAGACATCTAAAACTTAATATTTGTATCTTCGAAATATGATTGTATAAAGTCATATAATAACATTGTTTTATAAAAATAGAAATGTCATCTACAGTCGTGGTTCCAACCCCGCTAGCATCCATCAGGCTTCGTGGCCTCGCTGCAGCGCGACAGTCGCGGCCTCCACTGAATTTACTTAGCGAGACTAGAGTGCCTCGCGATCCGCCCAAATTACTATTTCAATCTGAGTCTCGAAGCCCTCGTCACAAATACGCCTGCAGACAATTGAATACTGCATTTATTGAGGTTTTTATTTTACGTCTGGGAACCTCTTCGTTTTAGTAAATGTTTGTTATTTGTACTTATAACGTTAAAATGATAAAGTACTAGTGGCCGCCCGCGACTCCGTTCGCGTGGGAGTCCGTTTCCCGTGGAAATGAGAAGTTTTCCCGCGGTAAAAAGTACCCTATGTGTTATTCTGATGTATAACCTATACAACTGTAGAGTTTCATCCAAATCCGTCCAGTAGTTTTTACGTGAAAGAGTAACAAACATCCAAAATTACAAACTACAAACTTTCACGTTTATAATAATAGTAGGATTTTATTCACTGAAAATTTCATAATAAGATAAGCATTCTCCTTGAAGGATACATTACTTTTACATCAAACGGAATGCACTAGTAGTAGGGCTGACGACGACGCGACGCCTCGTATACAGTCCACTTTTTATGAGAATGCGATGTTTCTTTAATTTATTTACTATCTTAATTAACCGCATTACATTCCTACAAGGTATTAAGCATAATTAGAAATATAATTTCAGGACTTTACTCTGAGCATGGTTAATGATTTACTAAACCTAAAAAAAAAACTTGAAGGGGTTTGTAATTTAATATTTTTAAGTTTTTGCTAAAATAAATTTCCAACCCTGATCGTTTGACAGTTCGGCCACTGAAGGACGGCGGAACATGAAAGGCTTCAAAGCTGTGTTCGGCACAACAAAGAGCTTTGTCTTCTCGCGCCCCTCGCGTTAAGTTCTTCTGCGCCAACCTTCGGACGCGGTCAAAGGTGACTCCAGCACCCACTTCACATGTGCAAGCAGTTCCTCGATTTGCATAAAGTCCATGAATGAGCTTAGATAATAGTTATCTTTTTTCGTTATCAACCTAAAATAACTAGCCCCACGTTGGGCGCCAATTAACGATTCATTGTGTATAGTTTTGTTTCCAATCGTGTGCTTGACGATGATTATTGTGCACAAAGAGAACAGAAGTAATTAGAGGGTGCTCAGTACTCACAACTTCAACCCGTTTCATCGAACACTGCTATTTGTGCAGTGGGAGAATTGCAGCAATAAACAACACTTAAATAAATAAACATATCCCTTAGAGAGATCTGCGGCGCCTTTTGTACTTTGACCTCTTCATATTGTTGTATTGTTTCTACTTTGAGCCAAAAGCAAAAATCGCACGGATGGCTTCTAATCGCAAAGAGACAACTCAAAGTGGAGCGTGCAAATTCGGGGGTAAAGGGAACAATAAAAGTGCAGGTGGACTGCGGCCGCCCTGTGCCTCCTCGCCTCACATCAAAGGGGAACCCACGATACCATACAAAAGCCCTAATGAGACAAACCCGTGGTGTAATCGAGGCGACGGAAAAAGATGAGGCCAGAGAGGCACGAAGCAAATTTTAATAATTGTCAAAGCGACGGTGCCGATCAAACGCAAGGTGTGGGGGGTGTGCACCTGTGACGTGTGTCACCGCGAGCCTCATTAGCGCTCCTGATCTAATGCGACTTCGAACTTCGCCCGCGACGTCTAATTAAACTTAAACAGAATTTCAATTTTACGACTGAAATTTTAATACTTAAAGCTGGAGCCGCGGCGGTCCCGCAAAGGAGGTACGTTCAAAGGCAACGCCGTGCACGTTTTCGCAGATATTAAATGTGTTGACAATTTAATTTTTCATTTCCTTTAGGCGGCACGGGGCGGCGGGGGTGCCCCCCCCCCCGGGCGCGGTGCCACCGCTCCTTTGACGTTGCGATATTGTCTTTGTGCGCCGAGTGGGGTGAGTGGGGCCGCGCCGTCGACGGAGACTTTGTCGCAATACAATGTGTATCAATAAAACTTAGGATTGGCTTTTAGTGGTTGCACTTACGCTTTGTGAGGCGGCGGGTTCACCCTTTGACATTATGTGGGGCGCGGGAGTGAGCGTGTGTGCGGCGCTGCCGGCAATATCGCGAGTCGCCGCCGCCGGCGCTGCTGGGCCGTGCTGCGAGCTTCGCTTTATTAATATAACAGCGATCGAGACTATTGCCGAGCTACGCTGGCTCTGTACACTTGAGGTCGGGAGATCCAGACCGCTATGTTTGCTTCCAACTAATATGAACTTCGCAACTCCACTCATAATGATAATACGCTCATATTGTATGCTGCATTACACGTTTATTGTGGTTATCTTCTCGGAACAGACAGCTATTAAACTACCCAGAACGTCTAATAAAACTTAATTACTTTTGTATAAATGTACACCAACCAAGTCTCTGAATTAAAACTTGACGAATGTGCGGAGGTGCGATCAAAACCAGCCGACAAAGGCGAGCTTCCGTTTGATGGCGACATTTCAATGATGCTTCACGTATCAAGGGGTTCTTTCCTAAGTCCTAGCTGATCCGAGCAAAAGGTATCGTCTTTCGTTCTATGACATTTCATAACTCCGCTTCATTCTTTCAATCAATGTACACGTAACCTATGTTATAAGTATTAAAAAAAATTAACCAATCGACACACTTGAATATTTAAGTAATTAGGTGAACTGAAGCAAAAATATCTTTCGATCTAAGGACTAACGTTCGAGTGACCATAAAAAAGTATCAACATTTTTTTAATCAAATTACCTGTTTTAAAAGGACGTTACTACCGAGATTAAGGCACGGAGCGATATAGTTAGCCGTCGGCGGATGATCAAAGGGCTCCATGGGCCAATGAGAGGGCTGCAAATGGTTTCGTCCCGCCCACATTTAAAACCACGTGCGACGCGCGCACGTTGCTTGCAAAATTTTGACAGTTGCTCCTAGACCTCCGTCGAGGAAGGTAGCTACTGCTGCTCCGGAAAGCTTCTAAGATTACGCGATCGCTCTCACGGACTATTCGTAAAGTTATAAATAATATTGTGTAGCATTTAATTCTAATCAAGTGTAGTGTCGTATTTAATCAGTGTTTATACTAAGTGTTAGTGTTAATTGGCATATCTTGGATTATTCTGAAAATCGGATTGAACTTAAGCAGGTATATTATCAAAATTTTTGACAATCAGTGGAGCGGGGAGTTAACGGAATAGTTTTTTCCGTGGTGTTCTTCAGGCATCCATCCGTGATCGTCGGCAAGTTTTTTGTCACACCCTGTATTTGTAGTGTGCTTGCTCCACAAATGTTTACAGGAATCCCTTCTCCTTTGTTTAAAGTTTTGTTTTGTTTCCCAAAAGCCGTTTGCAATTGAATTGTAATTGTTTTACTGCGTCTTTACAAATTAGCCCTCGTTGTTTTGATGTTTCACTGCTGTAAGTGTTTGGGAACTATTGTGATGTAGTTTTTAGCACGTTTGCTTTAGTTACTTTTTATGTCTAGTGCTTTGATTGTAAAAAATAAAAGCAATTAATGTTATAGGTTTTTTACTACGGCTGTTTTCTGCCTCGATATGCAGAACAGTTTAAATTGTTTAGTTTTAAATACTTTTTATAATACAACATATGAAATACCACACTAAACTAATGAAAAGCGAAAATGAAAAAAGAACTTAAAATGCACTTTATTATTTCAAACGGTGCAAAAGACATCAACGCGCTTGATCATTTAACATTTTATGATAAAAGAAAAAATAAAGTATGTATAACTTTTAAAGGCAGATTATAAAAATCAAACTCACGTAGTTTAATTTCATTAACTAAGTAATTTCATATCAAATGTAACACAGGTATTAGGTTCTGTGTATTAATAAATTGGTTTAAAGCAAACGCAAGATTAACTTGCCAAATTTAATGGGTTAAAAAACTTATGTATTAAAAATCTATGTATTCAAATTACATTTCAATGTCTTATGGTGTCGTGCTGCTGATGCAAGCACCTAAAAATTCAAATCGATGGTCTTGTAAAAAAAATAAAGAGGTTTTGTTTTAAAATTTACATAGTACGGAACAGGAAATTAAATTCCCGTATATTAAAAGCATTATCTTATCGGACATTTATAATAATTATTTTCCACTAAATTAATCATCTCTTTCTAAATTTGTTGCCCACTCAAAGTAAATCCTTAAAAATAATCAAGAAACGACATTAACTAAACGACGCTGCAAAGTGGAATAAAATATTATGTCATTCATAAACACGCGATTGCATTAGCGTCGTCCGTCGCAAATTATACAAAATGCCCTTCATGAAATTGTAATGTGGCGCTGAAAGGGTGCGCACGCGACGTCGCGGGGGAGGGGGCGTCTTTGAGCCACCCGCGGATCGCCGAGAAAAGGATCGCTCTGCTAATTTCCAAACTCGGTTTCGCACAGATAAGGATAGAGTCGGCGAAGGTGTCTTTGATGTTGCCGCCCGGGCCTCTGACTTCGGGATGAGAGCTCTCAATGAAAGGATTTTTTTCATCTTCTTTCCCTTTGTACTTAATTTAAATTTCGTTTATATCAATGCTACGAGTTTCCTTTAAGGCCGGTGTTTTCTCTTTTACTTTGTCGCGTTTATCCTCTCCAATTTGTTATATTCGAGTTTGCTTTGTAATTAAATTTAGTGTTCGTAATCTTTTGGCTCTGTAGATTTGTTTGTTATTTTTGTATTTTGGACTACCGATGTAATTGCAATTTGCGAATAAGCCGTTTCATTTCGGAGGTTTCCTAGAAACTCATCTCGTCCCATATTTAATAAAAGGTAATTGTTTTCTTTGTAAAAGTAATACGAGATGACTGTAATTAATATTTTCCTTTTGTTAGAAATAATTTTGTTATCGTTCACTTTGAAGCAACGCTCTACTAAATGGCACTGAATTAGAACTCAAAGGAAATCTTTTTCTCTCAACATTTTAAATAAATCGAAACACAAAGTACAAACCGTGCCCGTGCCCACCGTAAAGACACAAAATAAAAGTCTTTTTAGATTTAAACATCAAAGTGTATGATACGCCTTTGATCTTAAACAGGTCATCGATGGAGATAAGCAAATTTAGTTTTGTATCATATTTTGTATTCGTTTATGTTGTTGATGTTTTGGCTCTGAAACAAGACGAGCAAATCGCCAATTAGGTGGATTAGGCCGTTTGATTCGTGGCGGTTCGTTGTGTTTATCTGTTGTGTTGTTGTCTTGAGGCGGTATTATGATGTAAGTAAAATTCATTGCGAGCTCATTAAGCGCGGGGAGGGTTCAAAGGGTGTGGAGTAGAGGCGTCGCAAGACAAAGAGTTGGTGACACGAGGCAAGTTGTAGCGCAGGCAGCGTTCCCGCGGCGGCGGCGCGCCCACACAAAGGCGCCACTTTGTCAACTGCTCTTTGACTCCGCCGAGTGTGTGACCCGACATTAATAACCTACTAATACTCCTGTACACACACACACTCCGCCCCACTGCGGACTACTCCTTCAACCGCTCACCCTTGTAAAGAAGAAGCATTTAATTAACTGTGGCCAGAAAAAGTCTTACGAATACCGCTTAATAATCATAAACGAAACATCAAAACATTGGAAGCCCTGTTTTTTCCTATAAATATATTAGCAACGGTTTAATTAGCGCAGCTTTCATTGAAGCCGCTTTGAGATTGTGAACGATTCAAATAGATTTCACAAGGAGAACTTTCAAAGAGAGTACCTCTAATAAGTACTGAAGAGTCCTCGCACGTGTTTATCAAAGACAGTCTTTCGTTACTCACCGTCTGAATGGCCTCAAAAGAAACTCGTGTAAAATGCTCCACAAAGTGCCGTATCAAAGTGAAAGACGGGCGCAAATATCTGTTTCGTAAACTAGTAAAAACGGAGCTCTCAAAGGTACTGCTTACTCGCGGCAAATTAGGCGGAGTTAAATACAAGCGCCGCTTCACAAACGTATAACTTTGAAAGTGACTCCTCTCTCATTATTTATGTAAGTCTTCGTAATCGTCAAACGACTCCCTGGAGTTTTATTTTCGGCAATAGCTCCTAGTCCGAGAGAGATCGGGCGAGGAGGTAACCGCGCACGCATACACCTCACATGCGTATCCATTTAATGCTCAATTCCCATATAATTTAACTTTGCGATCAAAGCGAAATTTTGCAAAGAGCTTCCCGGCGGCGGCGACCGGGCGCGGGGGTGTGAGCGGGACACCGACATCGGAGTTCTGAGATCAAATGCTGGGCCAAATTAGTCACTCTCCGTCTCTCTATCTCAAAGCCGATCCGTAGCAAAGTTTGCGCGAAGATGACATCAAAAGGAAACCACACACTGGGGAGGCGACGCCCCCCCGGCCCCGTACTAAAATCCGCCGTGTCTCGGTGTCTTATTGACACACGACGAGTCGCCGGCGACGTCAGCGCGGCACCCGCCCCGCTTTGCCGAGACTTATTTAGTTAATTAATACGGAATGCCCTATCAACCCCCGACCCCCACAAGGATACATGCTCAAGACGCAACTCTAAAGAAACTTAAATCACAAGGGTACACGTTACATACATGGCGGTGTATCTATTTAATTAAGATCTTTCTTCGCGTGACGGTCGTATAATTAGAAACTAATGTTGGATTTAGAATGTTGCCAGTGCATTAATTAACTTATTGCTCCGTCCTTTGACGAGAAAGGGATGCTGTTTAGTTAGTAATGAAAGTTTTGTTGACTGTGAGATGTAGGTTTAGCGCGCGGGCAGATCTTTATATTGAACTAGTTTTATTACTAAAGTTTTATCAGTTGAATTTATTACGAGCTTTCGAACGCGGGCGGAATTCCGAGTAGCGTTGAAAAAAAAGGTGTATTGGAATTTAAAGTTGTCGTTGGATGTTGGTATTGTGCGCAGGAGTGGAGTGCGCCTGATTCTCGGAAGCGAGGCTCACAGGCCCCGCCGCCTACCTACACCGCCGCCGGCGCAGGCGATGGTCTCGCCCTTTATGACGTCACGCGTTTTTTCAAAGCCTTAGATAAGACACACTACAGCTGACCAAACTGCTTTTATTCTTTTATATAATTAAGTATTGTAATGCATTTGTAGTAATTGGCATTGTTTTCAAATATTTGCCTAAAAAAGTTTAAACGTCCGTTTTTGAAATCCCAACAACTTAATCCTTGGCCCTATACGTCTAATCAAGTGTAATGCATGTCTAAATCCAATCGTCCAACACGTCGAGTATATTTCCGCACACGCAGTCCTAAAGCCTGTGTCCTGGCCGGATCCGTCGACGGACCGGTTTGGCTGGCAGGCTCGGACGGTGTTTTTGCGGCCCACGCGGCTGGCGCCGACGCCGCTTCCAACGGCCTGACAGTGATAAAATACGTTGCAAATTTTAAATGTACTTAAGCTTTATTGCCTTAGTAAAGAGCTAAGGTTACAGATTTTCCGTCTTCTTTTTAGGCTGAACAGGATCGTATGTTAAATAAACATTAAACTTCATCTGATTCTTTAGTATAATGCTATGCTAATTAAGGTAATACTGCTTCTTATGGTTACAAAATCAGTTGTAATCAACTAGCTCTCGGCAAGCATGAGTGGTGCGACTGAAATAAAAAAAAACCCTTTTGAAGTTATGCGCGAACCTAGATTTCGGCGATTCATTTTTATTTCATTTTTATTTCGGCATTTCGCGTGCTTTAAATAGAAAAATAAATATATTAAACTAATCGAATCCGCTGCAAGTAAATTTACAATTCTTGGCAAACCCATAAAGTCCTTTGCAAAAGCGAGTTGAATAACTGCATTATAACAATATGTCACTATCTAAAAATAATACTAACAATTGATAAGTATTTGAAAAAGAAAACTATAAATATAATTAATTAGTTTTTATTAGAGTATTTTTCTCGGAACCTGTTCCCGTGTTTACTCGGTTGCATTTCCCTGATTGTTTGTCGTCGCTAGCCTCCAACAGTCGAACAAACAGCGGGATCATCCGTCGCCATTACCTGATTATCATGTCTCCGCGGCTTGGATTGTTTTGTACTTCCTACTGGGCCATAATTGAGTGAAATGCTAACAGAGATGTCTATTGTTGCAGGATGTTATTCTCTGCAGCCTCGGCGCCATTCAGTTAATACAACAGGTCAGTCTAATGCACTTTGTTATTGCTATCACGGCACTATTTGCACTCTTACAAGCTTATTGTCATAAAACGTTGATTGTCTCGTAAAACTGAATATAAAATAGTACACGTTTACGATCATACTCTTCAATGTCTGACTTCGACACGGAATCATTACTGCAGAATTCGCAAGCAATGCTTTATTGCGTAGCAATGGCTGTGTTACGATTCAATATATTTTATATTTGCTGCAATTTGCCACGTCAGCAATCTGCCAGCGACGGCGGATTATTACGTTAACGATATAATAACTGGATTTTGTTATAGTTGTTACGCTCCGATTGTAAAGGCCTCTTATTTCGGTGATGTAGCAAAATGGTCCAAGTATTATCGGCGATTGGATTTCGCTTGTAACTGTAAACGATAATAACAACCGATTTGAGTTTGAGCAACATTAAATTATACTCACTAATACATGAATGTAAAATCGTTTACCGAAACTAGGAACGCCATCGCGTTACTTCCGCGTGTTTACTCCAAAAGAGGCAACAGTATACGTTGAATTTCGCTACGGAATGGAGAGAAAAAAGCGGATTTTTATATTAAACCGGCTCTCGTGAGCGGCATTCACGTGAGGAGGCTCTAGACGGCAAATTAAGTGACATTAGAGTTATAATGGCGGCTGAGGGTTCCGTGAAAGGCGAGTGCTGTTGGCGCGGCACGCCAGGCTGGGCGCAGGAGGGCCGGCGTCCTACTGCCTGCCTTCTTGATTAATACGTATTGCATTGTGCATACCTACCAGCATTTTAATCGCTGAACAGTATTCATAACACCGAATAAACGTTTTTCAAGCTCTCTTCTGATTTATCCAATTTATTGAGAAAAAGGTTTCAAATGAAGTTGCTGTATCTATTGAGTTGTCTACAGGGAGAAGAGAGCCAGCTGCGTTTTATTTTTCATTTACCATCATTCTTTATTTAATTTTGTTTCCATTTCTTTTCAATCGCGGTTGTATTTCTTCTTATCGAATCGTCTGTGCCTATTTATTGCCAATGGTTTTTTGGAAGTACCGTTACCGTTGTCAAAACAATAGTTTAATCCCCGGAAAGTATATTTTATGATGATACGTCTACCGGTTACTTTCAAAGGAACTGATATAGCATTATACTATTAGTTTTCTGTAAAAATGGACCCTCCATTGTGTAGATGTTACTATGAAAGAAGAGATTAAGGAACCTTAGATCGCCAGCGCATCGCTAATAGATATTTTCAAAAGAAACTAATGATGTCTAAAGCGGATCAACTATTCAGTTATCATCGTTTCATATAAACATTCCCTTATGTTTTTTTTATCAAAGAGAATGTTTTACCTCTTTTACGAGTAAGTAAGAACTGGCAATACTTTGCAATCATGTCTCACGAAATTGGAAAAACATAAGGATGATTAAAAACTCGCGTAAGACATTTCGTTATATATTTTTGCATTATTTTAAAAGTAGATCTAAAAGCTCGACGTGCACTTTCGCGATTCCATCTCCCTTCAATATGATTACAGTGATTGCTTTCATTCCTATCCTACAACTTGAGCTGGAATGAGATTTGTCATACTACGAACATAATATTATACGGAAATCACATTTTTCATACGTACTGTTATAACATTGTCTTGGTTGAAATGCGAAGGCAGAGTACCTGACAGATTGTATGCAAAAAAAGGTTATGATTTGACTAATTTTTAATAAGCTCTCTAAAATAAACTAACTCAGAAAGTCGTCACGGGTAAACGTGACCACGGCATTTGAAAAGACGTGGAAACGAGTTTAATTGCAAATCCCCCTTTAAAATGAGTTTAATTGCAAATAATAATGATCGCGTAAATCTAAGAAGTAACACTAAAACAGAAAGCTTTTCATTTCTTACTACTTCACAATGTAAGAATCAGATCAAACTTAAAATTGTAAGAAATATAAAATATCAATGGAGACAAGTTTAGAATAACTAGAACACACCTTTTTATTTTACAATAATTAAGACAAAATCTTAAGGTCGTCCAACCTTCATTAATTTTCAGTTAGTTTTAGCCATATTTGAATTGCGTGCCATATCGAATATGCGTCTTACTAACTTTGCCCAAAGCATTACAAATTATAGTGTCCTATAAATATGCGCGGACATAATTGCGACGCAGGCGTTGGCTGGTCCATCGCCGCTGGCTGTATTCTATACCCCTCGACGACTGGGGTAGGTAAATGAATAGCTGGTGTATTATTATGACTGCCATTAATGTCAGAAGCAGGCGCACCTGTCAGATGGCTGTAGGCGCGACGGGTGGCCCGTGCGCAGTTGTTGTACCGCGGCGGAGGGAGTATTGTCTTGCGAAAGGGTTGGTTGATGTACCGGCTATTGAAGGAGAAATGTTTGTTTGGTAGGGTTAAGAGCCTAATTATTGGCAGTTTAGGACTATTTATGAAGCAAAAGGTGTATTTTAAAAATAGTAGAGCAATAGTGTTAACCTCTTATTTTAATAACAGATTAGTTTTTTTGACGCGACCAGTGCAATAGAAAAATATTTCTCAACTCCGTTCGCGTAGAAGTCGGTTTCCCATGGGAATGAGATGTTTTCCCGCGGTAAAAAGCACCCTATGTGTTCTTCTGATGTATAACCTATATTACTGCAAAGTTTCATCCAAATCTGTCCAGTACTTTTTACGTGAAAGAGTAACAAACATCCATCCATACATACTCACAAACTTTCACATTTATAATATTAGTAGGATTAATCTGATAGTATATCTACCTCCTTACTTAGATATTTATAATAACAAAAGACATGAAAATAAGTTCCAGGTTGCGAAATAATGTCACTGTGCCCCGTACGTACATGGTCCCAAACTTGTCGCCCCGTGCGGAGCTAGTCACGTGTTGGGTTATTTCAGTCGGTTATTAACAGCACAATGCGAAGCCTGATTTACTTGGCGGCAGTTGACCAATGTTGAAGTTTTCTTCATTTATTTACAAAGAAAATTAAAAAGGGTTCTCTTTTGTTTGTCGGTAAGGGAAATAGAGTTGACGCAAGTTGTAAAGTGTAGTTAGTGGAAGTAGCGACAAACTGGTACGGAGGGGTAAAGTAGTACGGAGTCGTCGGGTTAGGTTAGGTTGGATAATGGAGTGGTTCCCGTCGAGTAAAGTCTGCATCCGTGGTGGTCTGCATCCGTGGTCACTCGTTGTCACCGTATGTTTAAACTTTTAATTAAGTAATCTTAAACTATTTATTATAAAATAAGCATATCTTCTTGCAATTACAGTGCAATTTTTTCAAATGGCTATTAATATGTAAATTTGACTAAATTTAACAATATTTTTCATTTATTGTTTTTTTTTATCTGTAGTGAAAATCATTTTAAAATCCGTTGCGTGGTTTAAAGGAATTATATTATAAACATTTAAACAGACACGGCGATATAGCTTAATAGTATAATGAAATACTATGTAAACTAGTTCTGAACAAATCCCGTTTTCTCAGAAGCCTTTAATTCCAACGAGCAATCTTGTATTGTCGCTTATTCAAGTAATAACTTGTTTTAATATTCCACCTCGCCCCATCAATGTGTTTTTATAGGTTTTCATATCCAATTTCAACCCTTTTTTCTCGTCAAACGCACAACACCGGCACACAACACTGCTTTCATCCAATTGTACGCAAATATGTTATTTGAATGACGGCAACCCACTGAGCTGCCACTTCAATTATATCTTTCTAACAACAAGTGCTTGCAGGATGCTCCCGAAAATATTTAAATCAAAGCAGTTTTAAATTGCGGTTTTAATGGGCGTGGAATATAATTGATTGTCGTATAATACGGGGCTATTACACAAATTGAGGAATCTTTTATTCATGGGCCCAATCACCCGCGCCGCTAAGTGCTGTTGAGAGGCGTCGCGAGTCATCCAGACCTCATACCTACTATTGTATCATCCATTTATTGCAATTCGACAAAAACAACCCTCCAGTTATTCGTTTCCACCTCAGAAATTGTTTGCCAGATTTGCAGAATTGATTTACTAAATTGCTTTTTCCTGGTGATCAATTTGTTGGATAGTTCCTATTTTGGAGCTAACCAATTCTGTCAGTGAGGCCGTGATGCAGGTCCGACCACCCTGTCAAATAAGTGTTGCGGTGCAGACCCATCGAAACTGTCGATGTCCGTTCAAAAACGGTCGCCACATCAAAAAAATAAATATTTTACCCACAGATATTTGGCTGTTAGTAAAGCTATGATGCATGAATGCGTATTGGCTTTTGGGTACGCGGAAAGGTTTAATCACATTCCGCGTGGACGGTAATTGTCAAATGCAATTCGCTTTTTAAAATGAGGAATTGATTTAACATTTGTCATGCACGAGCGAGGTTCGATTAAATGCGGAAACGTTGGTAGACAACCCTCTACAGTTGAGCGAGTGACAGTCGCATTTTTCCGTGCAGGTCATTGTATGCAAAACGTCGCGTGCAGACGATTCCATTGTTCCGTAAGATTAAGGCGGGGGCTCCTCCATTATTCAGGGAACCCTACGGCTACGGTCCCTATTCCACGCCTGATTGCTGCACACCGACCAGCTACACCTGGAAACACGTGACATGCCGGGATTGGAAGTTTAATCAGCCTCGTAATCGAGGAAAACAAAGACTATGAACGAAAAGAGGTCGGAAACAGCCAAATCTGCTGCCGGCACTTTCTATTCTGAATTCTTTGTTGACGCTGATTACCTGTCCTTTAACCGTTTTCGTACCTTACTTACATATGTAAAGTATTTCACCTCGGAGCATTGTTATAAGGGAACAACTGAAGTCACGTAACTGTGAAAGTCCGCCGGCCTATAATTGAATTCTCCCGATGCAGTTTTTCCTCCGATGCCTCCGATTACCCGCACGAATGACTTTTCTTTGATTTCGATCAGCACCGGAGAGGACACGTTAACTTTTAAGTTGCTTCAGGATTCAGTGGTGCTGTTCAATTTTGAGTTCTATGAACATGGTGTACAGTGTCGAGAATATAATATTATGATGTTCGAAGCCATAAGTAAGCACGCGCGTGAGATGGTCAATTTCCTTTTATGCGTAGATCCGAAAATGTGTTAAACCTTTACGTGAGGGTTCTTTTTCATTGAAATTCTTCCACTTGATTAAATTCTATTGTGTTTATTTCAATAAGTCTAAATATTTAAGGTTCCGTACGGGGCTGCATTGTTGTTTAGGATGACAGAAGTATGCGTATATTTGAAGTCTCCAAGAAATGTTCATATCGAAAACCGAATTCAATATCTAGATATCTGAATTTGAAGGGTCCGCAATATTATAAAATTCTGATATGTAACTCTCGGAAATGTTTTGTGTGTTGCGGTCAAGATGCGCGCAAGCAAAAATTTCGCTTCAATGACCACCATCGTGCCTCCGAAAGTTCCATCGGACATTTCATCTACTATATCGTACTTTTTTTACATTTCTGCAAATTCTTAGGATTTTTAACCTAATACGAACTACAAAATATAGAAATCATTTACTTTACTTCAAATAAAAGTGATTTGTAAGAATATTAAAAGTAACAGAATATAAAATGAAATTGTGGAATAACTTCACGTTTAAATTTCATATTTCGCAAGGTTCATCTAGTTAGTACTGGGTAATGAACTAAATTACCTTTGTGCGAACCGCGTACGGGAATATTGACTGTACCTGCTGCTTCATTACATTTGACACACTCTTACAACAGACAACTATAATAAAAGTTGTTTAATTACGACTAAATAAAACTTGTTTAAATAAAATACGATTATGAGGACCTCCGAAGATATTCACATTAAAATATCTCGCATTTCTTAAAAACTTAAAAGCTTAATTTAATTATCGATTCGCGATAATAAATGCAAATATTTCCGTTTAAATACTTTGTTTTGATCGTAATCTTACTTATTTACGAGTGTTGTTGCGTTGTTTTTGCCAAACATCAAATAACGTTAATATAATTCAAATTGTAATATTTGAATTGGTAAAAATCCTTGGTCAAAGTGTTTTAAGCGTCAATCTGGGTACATTGGTGGCGGCTTTCTGTCTACGCTTTGGTCAAACGAATTACCTACCACTCTTTGCGAATTTGATTCTTTTGATCATTGGAGAAATCAATTTCGTAGCTCTTACCATAAGTTGCGTGGACTTTCTCTGGTGTTTTATGAAGTTATATTAAAAATACGCGTTTGAAAATAAAATGTACATTTGCATATTTATTATATTTTTCGCGTTATCGTCACAGGATTTTTGTTCACGAATATTTTCAAAGGGGATTTTAATGTCGTTGTAATATTCGTAGAAGTTATTTTCGATCGTTTCGAATGTTTGATTAACGGATAATGCCGGGCAAGATTATATTTACATAATACTACAAGGGCGGTTATTATTGAATATAGGCGATGTTAGTGGAGCTAATTCGTAAAAGGGCTCGCGTGCCTTTGTATCAAGCAGCTTATGGTAATCAGCGCGGGGCCCCGCTCCGAGGATTTGCTTTAGTTTAAACACATAAGCAAACTAACGATCACGTATCCATTAATCGTATTCGCTTCAATTTAATTAAAGCTCTGTCTTGGATTGTTCTCCATTTCCATCAGCGGTTTGTCATAAATATTTACCTATTGCTTATGTATTCACAATGCGATGAACGGATTCATGTTTATTTTCACAAGTTATATTTGGTCTAGTATCAATATACTCTCAATCATTAGGTTTATAATTAGTCTCTCCGTGCCGGTTGACTTTAAGTGTCGCCCGTGAATATTCACACATGCAAATATTACACCAAAGTGTTGTCGAGCATGTGTGCAGTACGTTTGATGACGATATAGTCGATCGCGAGCAATTTATTGTCCAAAGGCTAGTGGCGTACGCTAGGAGTATCATCCGCAACTCAAAGGACGCCGACAAAGAGCCGCCGCGCGGCGCGGTGCGGGCGGCATTAGCGGGCCTTTGATGCCCCCACCCTCTCGATAGGGTTGCTAATTCTGACTCGCGAATTTTCCCACAGATGTTCTATTTTTGGTGTTAAAAAGGTCGAGGCTTTTATTTCGTAACAGGCGATCGGATTTAATGACTTATTACGTTCTGGAAATTCAATTAATATTCCTATCAGGATATGATTATACAAAATTAAGTGGTATGTTTTTTAAGCACTTTTATTGATTTAAGGTTTTTGAGGTATTGGCACACCGTTTTTTTTTAATGAAAACTTCACAATTAATTTTTCAATATTGTTTTTGCACTCTAAGAACTTATACTCCTAACTGGTCACTGCATTTGATCATCCGATTGTTTTTGTTCAAGTTTTCAATTCCTAGACGAATCGTGCGTCATCGTCAGCCCTATCGTTCTCGGGCCCGACTCAAAGTGAGTGTGTTACTCTTTAACCTGCGCGATTCGCGACTGGCTAAACTTACCACTCCGCTAAATAAAGTTAAAAGGCTCCTCGAGCTTTGTCTCGGATCGCCTTTGATGTACATCCCCTCGCCCCCACCTCTCGCAAACACTTTACCGCAAGCTGAAACTATTGCCTTTAATGCCTTTTCCAATTGGGTGTGCTGTACCCTTACGATTGATTAGAGACTTGGCGGACTGCTACAGGAATTTCTCTAGAATCGTCTGACCTACACAGTTCAAACAGATTAAAGATGAATTTAATCTCCAGCTTTTACGTTTCCAATTAATCTGACGCTTTGACGATCCCATCAGTCGTTCATTACCGATGATTCATTAATGTTTTCTTTGACATCATTAACTCCATATTTCGCGACTGTGACACATCCAATCAGAAAGATAATTACGCTTTTACAGCGAACACTCCGATGCGGCGTTCTTTAAACTTTTCATTCATGTTTTAAATTAATTCTGGCTGTAAAACCGTAGCTTTGATACCTCGGATCTCTTTGTAACGTGCCTAGGTCGGACTTGTCGAAAATTCAATTAGTGTAATAACAGAGCACAGTTCCATTATGGCAATCAAAGGAAAACGGAAAGTTTGTGCACATCAAAGAGTCGATTAGTGCGTGCCCGGCTAATAACGATGTACGGATGGCCAGCTTCGATGGCTACAAACTATTCTACCCTCTCAAATAACCTACTCAAGTTCGAAATTTGTATAATGACGTTTGGTCCGTTACGGCCATCGCTTCCATTGGTACTACTTGCGTGTATTTGATTTGCGTTATCAGTCGGATCCTGTTCTAATGGCGTAATACAGATGAAACGTGGATTATGTTGAAGTAAACCGCAAGAGCGGCTGTAGTAGCAAAAGGTCGTTTGAACGTTATCTGAAATTTATATCTGTCTAGGTACTGAGGGCTGAAATAGTTAAATATTAAATATGCTTATATTTTTTTAAAGAATTTGTTTAATATTAACGAAAGTGTTTTTTGTTTCAGATACTATTCATTCTTATTGATAAGGATCTCAATGCTGTAAAAATGCAGCGGCAATAAGCTGCTACTACGCAGGTTTGTTAATTTATTTAAACATAAATTACTTCTTATTTAATAAATTGACTGATAACTTGCCTAATCGTAGGTATTTTTCTAAAATCTCATGAAGTTCAAAACCAAAATTTACTTAATATAATTTAAGATTTGTTACCGTGTATTTTTATTGTCCTTTTTATTATGACACAAAAGTCTTTTAATATTAAAAGTTAAAAGAACATACCAAAAAAATGATATTTAACCACAGTACCTAACCCTTATACTTAAGCATTTCTGCCGACATCTAGCGACATCTTTATCCGGCGATGCAAATTAGACTAGCTTTGTTTACATTCCGGCTCTCATGCGTGTAATGATAGATGGCGTGACCTTGCACTCACAACGGGGCTATGGCGGACGGCTGTCAAACAAATGTCAAATTCATTCGTCGCCCGTCGCTAAACGCTTGTTGTTTACAAACGAAACCAAGCTAATTTATTATTTATTTCTAAGTTAATTTTCACTACATGTCTTCCGTTTTGAATCAGTGCCGAAGCCGTCTCCATATTTATAAGTAAGATAATAGTTTTTTTGAGTGTCTTCCATACATATTGGTACTAAAAATACAGTCGTCCCGTGCTACGGGAAGATAGATTACTGCTTGACCAATGTAATTTTACTGCTGTGAAAATAGCCCGTGATAATGATCTGTCACTAAAGGTTAGTTCCCAAGGCATAATTTTATTCATGAACGCTGCGTCGCCGCAGCTTTTACAAGCTATCCCTTTGTTTACATTATGTTTCCTGTTTCTGTAACGTACAATAACAATAAAAGTTTAACGTTGTCGTCCAAATTTAATACTGGCCAGTAAGCTGTAGATTGCTATTACTGTATTAGATCTGATATATAATTTATTGCAATTTTTAGGTTTGCTAGAAAGTTAAATAAACAGTAACTGAAGTTTAAATTTTAGCAATACTTAAATAAAGGATGTAGTTTTATAATATGTTGCATTTGAACACTTAATTACCAAGTACTCATTTTATTTATATGAACGAAAATTTAGTAATTAATTTTAAATACTAAGAAGTCAGTTAGTTACCCTTCTACAATACTGTGAAGAGATTACTATATTGATTTTATGGATATCATACACCAGTACATTATTAAAGTCAGCACAATGCAGAAGGGCTTTAGAAAAATTGGATCGAACCCTATTGTATTCAGCATCCAGCCTCCGACTATGGACCTCTCACTCGGTTCAGTACCGCTGTGGTGCGCAGTTGTGCTCATTATTCACAGTTTTTTATCATCATATTAATAACGCTTTTACCTGCCAAAATTTGAAATCATAAACTACTATAATATTTCAAAAGTGTATTGTTTGTTAACGCACAATGAACATGGTGAGCCCCAATATTTTTTTTATATCCCTTTCTTCATAACTTGTGTATTGATCTGTAAAATTATGATTTAATTTGTTTTGACAAGTACTTATTATTACAAGCTATTACGTGCATAAAGCATTGCAAAAAAATAAAAGAATCAACTTTCAAGGAATTTAAAATCAATTTTAAGTTTTGAAATGTTATTGATCGAGCCGGAGCAAGCCTATTTTTTATTTTGTAATATGATTCAGTATAATGCATCTTTACTCATTGTAAACCACTAATCAGTTATGATAGGTTTATTAGGGCCATTCATAGAAGTTTTTGTTGTATTTGATATTTGCTCCGGGATGCCGATCGATGATGGAGACTCTTGACTTTGGAACGCTTCCTGATTTTTGTGCTCTGTCTCTTTCATACTTGTAAGAGTCTTATAGAAGTTATGATATGTTGTTTGCTCTGCTATTGATTTTTTGGCTTCGGTTATAAAGCTTGACATGATGCCTCATGCCCGCAGCCCCTATTGAATGCGGAGTATGACTAATTTTTTGTTATAGAGTATTGCAAAGGTTATTGTAATTGATATGTATTATAATTTAGTTTTCTCCAAAACAACTTCATAACTTAAAGGCAAACTATTGTTCTAATAGGGTTGTTTTATTTTTAGGTTTCCTGGGGGTTTTTTTTTATTATAAAAGTGTTTGTTCTGCAGGTGGTATCTCGCCATGAAGCGCTCGGGTGGGAGCAGGGCCTGTGCGCCATGAGCCACACTCCTATAGGCGGCCACCCGCAAGGTAATTACTCATGACGCGACCTATGAAAATTACCAATATGTCATAAAGTTACCTATTTATTTTCCAACAAAGTAAAAGGCTGTGTGATTTTTTGTTCTAGTGAAAAAAAGTAGTGAAATTATACATGCTTTTATAGTTTAATGAAAGTGCCCGATAATTGATTCGCGTTGGATAAATTTGATGTACATTGGGCTCAATCAGCCGTGATACTTTGTAAGTTTACATTGCATAATTAAAGTTGTGACACTTTATTGTGCATTGCGAAATTCTGCGGAATCAATTCTGCAGGTTGCAATACCTTTATTTAAAATCTAATCTAACCGATCGCATCAGAATCAGTCGGTTTGACATCATAGCTTCTAATCTTACTTAAAGTTATGTTTTTCCTTTCATTTATGAAATGTGATTCTTGCTCGGTCCCTGCTGGTTTTATGTTTTGGAATTATATCTATTTAAGTTGCACCCAAGGGGTTTAAAACGAAGTATGAATTTAACAATGGTTTGAATGTGCAGGTTGGGAGCACAAGCTTGCTGACCGCTCGTCGCTGCCGCCGGCTTCGGGCGAGGAGAAGAACAAATACCAATCCAGACATGTCTTCTCACAGCCTAATCTACCCAAGTATGTTCTATTAAAAGATAGTCCTGTGGGTCGACGACATTTCGGACACAAAAAACTCGGACACCTTGGCCAATGTATGGTAAAAAATAATATTAAAATTGAAAATCCATACATTGGCCAAGGTGTCCGAGTTTTTTGTGTCCGAAATGTCGTCGACCCAGTCCTGTATGTAGATCCTTCAAAATGTTTTGGAAGCAGTTTTTATGTTTTTAGAAATGTTGAATGTAATAACAACTGGATTTAAAAAGTTAAACGTCATTTCAGTTAAAACGGTACCTATATTTTTTATATTTAAGCTCGTGTTTTCTGAAATGGAGCTTTTGTTTTGTATCGTGTAACTTTTCATCAAAGGAATGATATTTTTAAGATGTTTTAATAATCCTTTAAAGCTAAAGCTTGTAGCTGACGTTTAACAACAGAGCGGGCAAAATAAGTAATTGCTTACAGAGCAAAATTACCAGTTTCAAATTGTCATAAACTTATGGACGGGAGCATTGTTTGCTACGAAATAAATAAACGATGTCATAAAAGCTAAAACATGGTCTTTGAATCACGGCTTGTTACCGAAATCAAAGTGCCGATACTTTGTAAAAAGTTTCTTAGGTCCCGTTACATTTTACTCGTACCTGGGATCATACTCATCATTATCATTACATAGTATAAATCCAAGTCGTGTCTGTTTGTTTGTTTGTCCGCTATCTCCTCCTGAACTACTTAACGGATTTTACTGAAGTTTTCACCATCTTTTAGGTATTTTATAAATTTAAATATGTAAATAAAGAACATGCAGGAAAAGATTTTTTTATTATCCGGAAATCGATGTTTTTGCGAACAAGTCGCACCAAATTTCGCCATTGCGAAGCGTGGGTGGGTCGCTAGTGAAATATAAAACTACGCAGCAAGTAAGATTAAAAAAAACATTTAGTTCGTATAATTTTGTTAAAGACAATCGAAGCATAGACATGTTGCTGTGTAAAAATAAAATTGGTATAATATTTGACGTATGCGAGATAGCCCGCTGTGGTTTCTGCTTCCTATTACTGGCAAATACCGGAAGTTAAAGATCTTACCTAACGTACTGCGAACTACTAATTACCTTTAATCCAAGTTCAGTTTTAACTGATTGAAGGAAATTAACCTTTGATATAACATAGGTATATTCAATTTGGTAGATTTCAAACTTTTGTTTAAACGAAACCCTTTCTGAAAAACAAACCTGTGATGAAAATTTTCATGAAGCTATTATTTAAATAAATCAAAACATATATTACTGTAACTTTAATTTCTAATGTACTTTGCAAGAATACGCCGAATATCCAGAAATAATTTTTCATTTCGTCTCAAAAGTTCGCCTTTTTGAGTAATCTTTAAGGTTTTCCCACAGACATTTCCCAATCTGCTTGCTTCAACTTAGGACTGTATTTAAGTGTGCTATATTGGTGTGTCCAGGACAGGATGGCGCGAAGAGACGGAGGGGTCTTCAGGCAGCTCCGCGCGCTCCCCGCACGCCTCGCCGCCGTACATGCGGTGGGCCAAGTCGCTGCATCGACTACTCGAGGTAACCAACTACTGAGCGACGACCTCCGTGGTGCAGCGGTATATATACCGTACTGCTAAGCGGATGGTTCCGGGTTCGGGGATCGTCGGGCCAATTTCGTGATTTTTTTTCAAAATTGGCTCGCGTCTGGGTGTAACTAGGTTCTCCCCTAGTCCATTGTGTGGTACCTATAGTACAAGCTAAGCTTAGTTTAGGGCCACGCAGTTGGTGTGTCAGCCTGGAAATTTATTATTATTACTGTATCATCAATTGTTTCTTTTTTACAGGATTTTTACTATGTTGAAGATGTTTGAACAATTTTATGTGAAACAAGAACATTGTAACGCTCTGTTGATCAAATGTAAATGGTTATTGATTGGTTTTTCATAAACTAGCTAACTTAAGCTATCTGTAAAGTCAGAGCTGAGAAGAGCTAGAAATGTGTATAGTTCGATTCCCGTTGACACAAGGGGACTTGTTACATTAGAAATTGTCTTGTGTTTGATTAGATTTTTTTTTATATATAAAATAAAGGTAGCAATGGCGCATGCGGGTCACCTGATGGTAAGTGATCACCGCCGCCCATGACTACCCGCAACACTGTGGGTGTTAGGGGTGAGTTTCTGAGCCTTTGAGGAAATTGGGCACCGGATACCGAAAATACTAGGTTTATAGCCTGTTGTTTTCTAGTCTGGAGATTGATTCACTTATTTATTTGTTCAACGTATTCAAACAACGGCTAGCACAGTAAATTCAGACAAAACTATTTATTTGAGTACCCACATAATATTTGTAAATGTGAACAGTTTTTGGTTGTGAATGTTTTTGTCTTCTTACCTTTACTTATCGGTTTTTGTTTTGTTTTTTATTTTGTCTAACTTTAGATAATCAACATGTACGGCAACGAATGTATGCTATTTTATTTTTCTACTTGAACTATAGTTCTCATGTGAGTGATGTTTTTATGTCTTAATGAGAATAAATATCTTTAAACCTAAACCTAAACCTAACCTATTTGTGGTCCAGGACGCGGAGGGCGTGCGCCTGTTCCGCTCGTACGTCACGGGCGCGGGCGGGCTGCACGTGGACCGGCTCAACTTCTACTTCGCGGTGCAGGGCCTGCGCCACGAGTCCAGCCCCGACAAGATCCAGCAGGTCGTGTCCGCTATATACAAGTACGTACACACTACACACAGCAGGTCGTGTCCGCGATATACAAGTACGTACACACTACACACAGCAGGTCGTGTCCGCGATATACAAGTACGTACACACTACACACAGCAGGTCGTGTCCGCAATATACAAGTACGTACACACTACACACAGCAGGTCATGTCCGCTATATACAAGTACGTACACACTACACAGCAGCTCGTGTCCGCGATATACAAGTACGTACACACTACACACAGCAGCTCGTGTCCGCTATATACAAGTACGTACACACTACACACAGCAGGTCGTGTCCGCTATATACAAGTACGTACACACTACACAGCAGGTCGTGTCCGCCATATACAAGTACGTACACACTACACAGCAGCTCGTGTCCGCTATATACAAGTACGTACACACTACACAGCAGGTCGTGTCCGCGATATACAAGTACGTACACACTACACACAGCAGCTCGTGTCCGCTATATACAAGTACGTACACACTACACACAGCAGGTCGTGTCCGCGATATACAAGTACGTACACACTACACACAGCAGCTCGTGTCCGCTATATACAAGTACGTACACACTACACACAGCAGGTCGTGTCCGCTATATACAAGTACGTACACACTACACAGCAGGTCGTGTCCGCGATATACAAGTACGTACACACTACACACAGCAGGTCGTGTCCGCTATATACAAGTACGTACACACTACACAGCAGGTCGTGTCCGCTATATACAAGTACGTACACACTACACAGCAGCTCGTGTCCGCGATATACAAGTACGTACACACTACACACAGCAGGTCGTGTCCGCTATATACAAGTACGTACACACTACACAGCAGGTCGTGTCCGCTATATACAAGTACGTACACACTACACAGCAGGTCGTGTCCGCGATATACAAGTACGTACACACTACACAGCAGGTCGTGTCCGCGATATACAAGTACGTACACACTACACAGCAGGTCGTGTCCGCTATATACAAGTACGTACACACTACACAGCAGGTCGTGTCCGCTATATACAAGTACGTACACACTACACAGCAGGTCGTGTCCGGGATATACAAGTACGTACACACTACACACAGCAGGTCGTGTCCGCTATATACAAGTACGTACACACTACACAGCAGGTCGTGTCCGCTATATACAAGTACGTACACACTACACAGCAGGTCGTGTCCGCTATATACAAGTACGTACACACTACACAGCAGGTCGTGTCCGGGATATACAAGTACGTACACACTACACACAGCAGGTCGTGTCCGCTATATACAAGTACGTACACACTACACACAGCAGGTCGGGTCCGCTATATACAAGTACGTACACACATACTTAAAATATTGTTTTATTTAAATACTTTGTTGTATGGTCACATAAGCATGGTACTTAAATGTTACCCAATTTCAAATTCATAGTTCAGGAACCGGGAGGCTATTCAGCGATAGATAGCCGCATAGTTAAAAACTAAATTGCATATAAGTGCAGTGTGCTATGGTGTCGACATGTCCCATACGCTTCGTTCTCAATTTCTACCCTTTATTAAATTCCTCGTTTTTATTGTCACGGAAGTTTTTGCTAACTTAACTTAATCCCATCAAAGGCCAAACTACCTTACCTATTACCTAGATACCAAGTTGCCAATTACTGTTGTGGAAAAAAACGGGTTTTCCTTGCATTATATTCATATAACTTAAACAGTAACTGTTTTTGCGTAGATTCCTGCGGAAGTCTCAGCTAGCGATGCCAGAAGAGCTGAAGGCTCAAGTGAAGCAGAGCCTCAAGGACGGGGTCGCCATCGACAAGAACATATTCGATGAGATGGAACAGGAGGTAAATATACTGTAGTCAAGTAGCAAAGTTAATGGGAAGAAGAGAAGAGACGATGTTGAATAGCCTGCCTTAAACTGAAATCGTATACGCGGCGTTACTGTTTGTCAAATTACGACATTATTTTGATACAAAACATTATCGAGGTTCTGTTGAATTGGACTGAGATATCTCTTCTGAACATTGCAAACAGGTTTTTTAAATATATTGTAAAACATTTCTTATTTTCTTACAAATCTTAAAATCTGTAGACTTGATTAAAAGGTTTTTCGAAAAGGTACTGTTCAGGTAAGACAAGTCGACGTACCAGTCGTTCCTGCGCTCGGCCGCGTATGTCTCGTATACATATAACTGTATATACTCATGTCGCATCGCAGGTGACCCGTGCTATCACCCAGTCCACGTACCAGTCGTTCCTGCGCTCGGACGCGTACGTCTCGTATACATATAACTGTATATACTCATGTCGCATCGCAGGTGACCCGTGCTATCACCCAGTCCACGTACCAGTCGTTCCTGCGCTCGGCCGCGTATGTCTCGTATACATATAACTGTATATACTCATGTCGCATCGCAGGTGACCCGTGCTATCACCCAGTCCACGTACCAGTCGTTCCTGCGCTCGGACGCGTATGTCTCGTATACATATAACTGTATATACTCATGTCGCATCGCAGGTGACCCGTGCTATCACCCAGTCCACGTACCAGTCGTTCCTGCGCTCGGCCGCGTATGTCTCGTATACATATAACTGTATATACTCATGTCGCATCGCAGGTGACCCGTGCTATCACCCAGTCCACGTACCAGTCGTTCCTGCGCTCGGCCGCGTATGTCTCGTATACATATAACTGTATATACTCATGTCGCATCGCAGGTGACCCGTGCTATCTCCCAGTCCACGTACCAGTCGTTCCTGCGCTCGGCCGCGTATGTCTCGTATACATATAACTGTATATACTCATGTCGCATCGCAGGTGACCCGTGCTATCACCCAGTCCACGTACCAGTCGTTCCTGCGCTCGGACGCGTATGTCTCGTATACATATAACTGTATATACTCATGTCGCATCGCAGGTGACCCGTGCTATCACCCAGTCCACGTACCAGTCGTTCCTGCGCTCGGACGCGTATGTCTCGTATACATATAACTGTATATACTCATGTCGCATCGCAGGTGACCCGTGCTATCACCCAGTCCACGTACCAGTCGTTCCTGCGCTCGGACGCGTATGTCTCGTATACATATAACTGTATATACTCATGTCGCATCGCAGGTGACCCGTGCTATCACCCAGTCCACGTACCAGTCGTTCCTGCGCTCGGCCGCGTATGTCTCGTATACATATAACTGTATATACTCATGTCGCATCGCAGGTGACCCGTGCTATCACCCAGTCCACGTACCAGTCGTTCCTGCGCTTGGACGCGTACGTCTCGTATACATATAACTGTATATACTCATGTCGCATCGCAGGTGACCCGTGCTATCACCCAGTCCACGTACCAGTCGTTCCTGCGCTCGGCCGCGTATGTCTCGTATACATATAACTGTATATACTCATGTCGCATCGCAGGTGACCCGTGCTATCACCCAGTCCACGTACCAGTCGTTCCTGCGCTCGGCCGCGTATGTCTCGTATACATATAACTGTATATACTCATGTCGCATCGCAGGTGACCCGTGCTATCACCCAGTCCACGTACCAGTCGTTCCTGCGCTCGGCCGCGTATGTCTCGTATACATATAACTGTATATACTCATGTCGCATCGCAGGTGACCCGTGCTATCACCCAGTCCACGTACCAGTCGTTCCTGCGCTCGGACGCGTATGTCTCGTATACATATAACTGTATATACTCATGTCGCATCGCAGGTGACCCGTGCTATCACCCAGTCCACGTACCAGTCGTTCCTGCGCTCGGACGCGTATGTCTCGTATACATATAACTGTATATACTCATGTCGCATCGCAGGTGACCCGTGCTATCACCCAGTCCACGTACCAGTCGTTCCTGCGCTCGGCCGCGTATGTCTCGTATACATATAACTGTATATACTCATGTCGCATCGCAGGTGACCCGTGCTATCACCCAGTCCACGTACCAGTCGTTCCTGCGCTCGGCCGCGTATGTCTCGTATACATATAACTGTATATACTCATGTCGCATCGCAGGTGACCCGTGCTATCACCCAGTCCACGTACCAGTCGTTCCTGCGCTCGGACGCGTATGTCTCGTATACATATAACTGTATATACTCATGTCGCATCGCAGGTGACCCGTGCTATCACCCAGTCCACGTACCAGTCGTTCCTGCGCTCGGCCGCGTATGTCTCGTATACATATAACTGTATATACTCATGTCGCATCGCAGGTGACCCGTGCTATCACCCAGTCCACGTACCAGTCGTTCCTGCGCTCGGACGCGTATGTCTCGTATACATATAACTGTATATACTCATGTCGCATCGCAGGTGACCCGTGCTATCACCCAGTCCACGTACCAGTCGTTCCTGCGCTCGGCCGCGTATGTCTCGTATACATATAACTGTATATACTCATGTCGCATCGCAGGTGACCCGTGCTATCACCCAGTCCACGTACCAGTCGTTCCTGCGCTCGGCCGCGTATGTCTCGTATACATATAACTGTATATACTCATGTCGCATCGCAGGTGACCCGTGCTATCACCCAGTCCACGTACCAGTCGTTCCTGCGCTCGGCCGCGTATGTCTCGTATACATATAACTGTATATACTCATGTCGCATCGCAGGTGACCCGTGCTATCACCCAGTTCACGTACCAGTCGTTCCTGCGCTCGGCCGCGTATGTCTCGTATACATATAACTGTATATACTCATGTCGCATCGCAGGTGACCCGTGCTATCACCCAGTCCACGTACCAGTCGTTCCTGCGCTCGGACGCGTATGTCTCGTATACATATAACTGTATATACTCATGTCGCATCGCAGGTGACCCGTGCTATCACCCAGTCCACGTACCAGTCGTTCCTGCGCTCGGCCGCGTATGTCTCGTATACATATAACTGTATATACTCATGTCGCATCGCAGGTGACCCGTGCTATCACCCAGTCCACGTACCAGTCGTTCCTGCGCTCGGACGCGTATGTCTCGTATACATATAACTGTATATACTCATGTCGCATCGCAGGTGACCCGTGCTATCACCCAGTCCACGTACCAGTCGTTCCTGCGCTCGGACGCGTATGTCTCGTATACATATAACTGTATATACTCATGTCGCATCGCAGGTGACCCGTGCTATCACCCAGTCCACGTACCAGTCGTTCCTGCGCTCGGCCGCGTATGTCTCGTATACATATAACTGTATATACTCATGTCGCATCGCAGGTGACCCGTGCTATCACCCAGTCCACGTACCAGTCGTTCCTGCGCTCGGACGCGTATGTCTCGTATACATATAACTGTATATACTCATGTCGCATCGCAGGTGACCCGTGCTATCACCCAGTCCACGTACCAGTCGTTCCTGCGCTCGGACGCGTACGTCTCGTATACATATAACTGTATATACTCATGTCGCATCGCAGGTGACCCGTGCTATCACCCAGTCCACGTACCAGTCGTTCCTGCGCTCGGACGCGTACGTCTCGTATACATATAACTGTATATACTCATGTCGCATCGCAGGTGACCCGTGCTATCACCCAGTCCACGTACCAGTCGTTCCTGCGCTCGGACGCGTACGTCTCGTATACATATAACTGTATATACTCATGTCGCATCGCAGGTGACCCGTGCTATCACCCAGTCCACGTACCAGTCGTTCCTGCGCTCGGACGCGTACGTCTCGTACGTGAGCGCGGCGACGCTGCCGCTGTCTTCTCCCGATGCCTCGCCGCCCACGCCGCACAGAGAGGTGAGTTCCTGTTACAGTATTACAGATATTGTAATGTTTTAACAACATTTTGAGAAAATAATCAGTTGTGAAGTATGCTTGAGTTAGAACATACAAATAAAGAATAAAATGCAACGTTATTGAGTGTAACTGGTTTAACAATGTGGGAAATTGTAAGTGTTAAAATGTAAAAAAATCTCGCAATTAAAAGCATCATCATCTAGACATATTATAGAAATTTTAAGCCCTACAATAGTAGCTTGGGCTTCGTTTAGTTAATCAAGTAAGATATTTAAAACACAACTGAAGTCATAACATATTGTCCTCTTAGCTGGTGGGTTCCACCTCCGGCTCGTGCCTGGCGACCCTCCACGAGGGGCAGGAGCTGGCGCCCCCCGCCCCCGCCCCCGCCGCGCGCCTCACCCCCGCCGCCCTCCGCGCCACGCAGGAGAGGCGGCTACATCCACACCTAGCACCGTAAGTTTGTGCAACATGCATTTTAACAGCTGTACACGAAATCAACACTCATAGTAATATAATTTGCGTTTTACACTGCATTGATACTATCACCACTCATGATTCATATCATTTCATTTAAGTGACATTAACAACAAAATACTTTAAAATGGTTATAAAACACTTTTAATTCTTTTGAATACTTATGGTTTCGTCATTCATTATAGACAAGACTTAAATTACACAAAACACATTTTACATTTTTTATGGTAAAATTATGTCTACATTTCTTTTAAATCAATATTTTGCCATTATTATCATTAGTTTTTTCATTTTTTTACTTGCATTCCTTATTTTCGTGTGACCCCTAGTGCATGTAGTGTCCCAGCAACAATTAACTAGACACCTCATTTATTTTCGTTTATTTTTGTCCCCTAGCTTACTTATACTTATTTTGCGTTGTTATGTTTCTCCCCATGTGTGCCCCGGCCCTGCATGATCGCTGCCACGACGCTAACTTACAAAATGTTGTTTTACCACCTTTGAATCCTTTGACACATTTACCTTATCCAAAATTATAATGCTCCTTGCCTTTTTATTTATAAACCTATCCTTTCAAACACTCATTTACCTACCAATAAATTTTCCCTTTGCCTACGCCTTTTTTCTTAACCTGCCCTCTATTGAATATCACAAATCGTTATAATCATACAAACCTCCTTACCACAAATATTATACTCTTATCAAATCCTCTAACCAACTTAATTATTCTCCTGACAATCCTACATACCATCTTACCTCTACTGTCACCAAACCTCCGTACCACCTTACTTCTTCTCTCACCATTCCTCTGTACCACTTTACCTCTACTCTCACCAATCCTCTGTACCACCTTACCTCTACTCCCACCAATCCTCCGTACCACCTTACCTCTACTCTCACCAATCCTCCGTACCACCTTACCTTTACTCTCACCGATCCTCCGTACCACCTTACCTCTACTCTCACCAATCCTCCGTACCACCTTACCTCTACTCTTACCAATCCTCTGTACCACCTTACCTCTACTCTCACCAATCCTCTGTACCACCTTACCTCTACTCTCACCAATCCTCTGTACCACCTTACCTCTACTCTCACCAATCCTCCGTACCACCTTACCTATACTCTCACCAATCCTCCGTATCACCTTACCTCTACTCTCACCAATAATCCGTACAACCTTACCTCTACTCTCACCAATCCTCCGTACCACCTTACCTCTACTCTCACCAATCCTCCGTATCACCTTACCTCTACTCTCACCAATAATCCGTACAACCTTACCTCTACACTCACCAATCCTCCGTACCACTTTACCTCTACTCTCACCAATCCTCTGTACCACCTTACCTAAACTCTCACCACTCCTCCGTACTACCTTACCTAAACTCTTACCAATCCTCCGTACCACCTTACCTCTACTCTCACCAATCCCCTGTACCACTTTACCTCTACTCTCACCAATCCTCCGTACCACCTTACCTCTACTCTCACCAATCCTCCGTACCATCTTACCTCTACTCTCACCAATCCTCCGTACCACCTTACCTCTACTCTCAACAATCCTCTGTACCACCTTACCTCTACTCTCACCAATCCTCCGTACCACCTTACCTCTACTCTCACCAATCCTCCTTACCACTTTACCTCAACTCTCACCAATCCTCCGTATCACCTTACCTTTACTCTCACCAATCCTCCGTACCACCTTACCCCTACTCTCACCAAACCTCCGTACCACCTTACCTCTACTCTCACCAATCCTCCGTACCACCTTCTTACCATCCTCCGTACCACTGTACCTCCAACCCAAACCTTACCAAACCACACATAAATCCATCCCGCCCGGTGGTAAACACAGTCACCGCAAGCGGTCGGTGTACAGCGCGCACATGTCGTACGCGGGCTACTGCCCCGGCTCGCGGCAGGACTCGGAGCGCGCCAGCCTCAGCAGCGGCCGCACGGACAGCGACGCCGTGTCGCTGTCGGGCGGGAGCGTGTAAGTGACGTGACAGTGACAGTGACAGGTGACAGTTGGCGGGTGATGGGAGACGAGGCGGCGGGCAGCGGCGGCGGTGGGCTGCCTTGTGCAAGTAGAGTCGGGTGTGAGAACGTTAGATGAAGGATACAATCGAAATGGTTGTGAAGATAAAGCGAAATATAAGGGGTGTAAAAGAACTGCTTCCGAAAACAAAAACTGGGCATTGCTGGATGGGTACTGGTTACGTTTTGAGCAAAAAAAATGTTTTTATGATTACATTTTTTTTATTTTTTTTTTCCTAATTGGTCATAATTTCATTTATACTCTCAGTTTTTGCAATGATTTCAAATTAAATAGTGTTTTAATTTAATTTGCAATGTAAATAATCGCACCTGAACTAACAGTTCATGTGTAAACGATGATTTCAAGCGCCTAATATCACTTTTTAACCTTTTTTAAATTGAGTTTTCTGGGTATACTATTAGTGAATTTAGTTACCATTGAGGCTCAAGAATACATGGTTTCAGGCTTCGGAAGTGGTCCATTTATACCCGTTATATGAGGAAAATAAACATTTTGACTTGACAGTCGCGTTCAATAATAAACATTGCTCATTGAATTTTCGCGCCTAATTGCGACCCTAGTTGGGTAAAGCAGCTCACTGCATTTATGGCATAAAAGAACAAGATTAAGAAATGTTAATTACTTTGATAGAAAATTTACTGGAAATAAAACTGAAACATAAAAATATGTAACTGTTCTTTTACTCCAATTTTACTCTAGTAATGTCTTGATTACAAAGCAAATACAGACTTGCTGCATCTCGGTAAGTAAAATGGTCTCCTCTTTAGATCTAAATATCGAATTCCTGTCAAAAGGTAAGTGAAATTGTACAATCTAGTAGGTAGTAAGACCCCTTTTAATTTTACCCTGCACTTAGCTTTATCACTGTGTGACCCTTTAATGAGTTAGGCTTGTTTTAGTTTATTTTATTTGCCATTTAATTTCTCAAATCATTTTTTCTGCCATCTTTAAGTACTTTGACGTTATTTTTTCACTTAAAAACATAGCTTTCACAAATGAATCATTAACTAAAATGTTAAAAAGAAACTGTACCTAAAGTGCAATTGGAAATAAAAATCGAAGAAAATTGACGTTTGATTAATCCTTATATTCTGTTTAATGTACGGAAATCTATATAAATAATTTTGCCTTAGTTTACTTTGACGTGCAACTTGGTCAATACCGGGTTCGATTCTCCGGTCGTTACAAATTTGGGACTTCCAATTTAGTATGTTTCTCAATTGGCTCATGTCAGGTTAACTAGGCTATTTCCTATAGTTGACCTACAATCTATTAAACTAATATTTACATAAATTAGTAAATTTTCGAAGCGTTTATGACAGTATCCTCAACTGTCACAAACAAAACCCTTTAATAACCAGAATCACTCGTGTACAAACATTGTATAGTTCATCTCTAGTAATAAACAGTAGGGTAATGTGGTGTATGTTGATGCAGTGACGGCATGTCGATGCGCGGGGTGCGCGAGGGCCGCGAGCGACACCGGCCGCGGCTACCCGGCGTGGACCGGCACGCCGTCATCAATAAAGACTCCGATACTAACATGGTAAGATGTAGTTGTGAAATGGGTCGGTCTACGGTTAGGTCGAAGTTTGTATCATTGACGTTCATTAAGTATATGTTACATATCTATGATGAATAAAATAATTTGGTTGGTGAGGTAGTAAATTAGTAGGTGAGAGTGTGATGGTGGATTCTTAGTTTTGTTTCGAAGTTCCAAGATGGGTAGACAGATTTGGATGAAATTTTAAACTTGGAGTGACATAGTTTAATTTTACACACAATGTCATTTAAAAAACAGTTTCATCCGACTATATTAATTTTGGGGGGGGGGGGGGGGGGGGGGGGCAATTTTGTAACTTTAAACTTGCCAAATGGTGACGTGCATGTCGCACGTCTGTACGTGAAAGAAACTTGGACTTGCCCTTTTTAAACGATATTTCGTGTGTGTGCTATAATTGTCACAGGACCTCACCGCGACTTGCTTCGTCGTCTATCTGAACTGTCAAGTTTGACAGTTAATTTCGTCAAATTTTCCGATATTATGCTGGCAAGTCATTCCATCAAGTTCATTCGTTCTGCGATCGAATTTATAAATACGATGACGATTATGTAGTCGGTGTAGCCCTCCCGGTATCTAATACGTCCATCTCCCTCACACATCTTCCCTCTCTCTCTCAGGTGATCCCGCGCACGCAGCGCATCCAATCAGAGCAGCTGCGCGTGCTGCCCCCCGCGGAGTTCGCGCCCATCCTCATCGAGAAGCTGGAGCGCGTGCGCCGCGACCAGGAGACCAAGGACCGCCTGGAGCGCCGCCTCGCAGAGGTAACGTCATTATCATCATTATCATTATCATCATTACCATTATCATCATTATCATTATCATCATTACCATTATCATCATTATCATTATCATCATTATCGTCATTACATAGCATAAATCCAAGTCGCTAATTCTGTCTGTTTGTATGTTTGGCTGCTAACTCCTCCTAAACCAGCTGAGGGATTTTAATGCGGTTTTCACAATCTTTTAGGTATTTTTTTCATTTAAATTTGTAAATAAAGCACATTCAGAAAAAGTTTTTTTAAGTTAACTTAAATTCAATGTTTCGGGAACAAGTCGCCCAAAATTACACTATTGCGAAGCGTGGGCGGGTCGCTAGTATATACTATGTATGATATACATCCTCATTGAGAAGCTGACCAGGAGACACTCACTCACTCATTCACTCATTCCCCTTATTGTCGTGTGCAGAGTGAGAGCGAGGAGGCGGCGATGCAGTCGCTGCCGCCGCAGCTGGTGGCGGCCGCCATCCGCGACAAGCTGCAGCTCGACAACGACAACGACCAGGACATACTCGGTGAGTTGCGTTGAGATCTCAGCAGAGCTAGATTTGCTGGTTTTCTTCGAAGGTCAGACTTCAACTGGTCACTGTGAACTCGACTTATTATTTTCTAGCATTTTAATTGGCTGTGAGTTGGGTTGAGATCTCAGCAGAGTTTGATTTGCTGCTCTTAGGCCCACTTGCAGGAAATGTTTTAAACCTCGGGTTAACTAACTCAGATTTAAATGGCGCCACCATCGATTGTAATAAGGAGTAGTTACAATCGATGGTGGCGCCATTTAAATCTGAGTTAGCTAACCCGAGGTAAAAACGCTCCCTGCAATTTGGCCTTAGACAGATAACTTCCCAACCAACTTTTTCTTCTTACTTGATGCGTAATACGCAAAATTATAGCAATGCCAAAGAGAAGAAAAGAACATATATTTTTACGATGTAAACTACAACACTTCGTTTACACAACGTCTTTGGAATGTTACCCATTCTTCGAACTATAACACTTTGCTTCCAGGTTAATAGAATAACTTGTTTGTTTATCCATTATACTCGTAAGTGTAAAATTGCGACAAAAACGCAGTAGATTTTGATTGTGTTAAATTCACGGGTAATTATATTATCAAAGAGGTATTTCTTAGAATACAAGTGACGGTTTTAAAGTCACGGCGTCATTGAATCTTTTCTTTAAACTAATCTTTAAAATTTAAACGGTCAATCTGCATCAATGCAGTCAAAATTTGCTTCGTGTTTTGGGAAGAAAAAGTGGATAAACGAAGAAATAGACTACTAAAATAGTAATGCTGATGAGGTTTTTTGGCGGAAGTCATTCTTTGTCTTATCCCTGTAATAAGAATAAATAATAGTAAGAATCTCGTATACTGTCTTTAACTAACATCAACGTTTAGTTTGCCATTCAATTCCGATGCAATTAAGTTTAGGTACCCAAACTGAATCGCTAAGATTCGTACCATGAAGTGTTAAATCGTGAGTGGCGTTTGAATCGCGCACGGAGGAACGAATGAACGAGATTTGTATGTGGTCTGCAATGTGCGAAAGAAATGACGCTCTACAGTCGTACAGGCTTAATTCTATCTCTTTTACTCGATCTTAATAAGTTGCGTTTCGAAACCTAGTTTATGTGATAATACCGGTTGGTAAAGGTTTTTATTTATGAAAAAAAATACAAAATACATTTTATAATCGCACTAGTTAGCATCAAATTATACCACATTAAACTATTTTTAGCACTAATTAAATGATTGTAATTTATTTAATAGTCTGTTTAGCGTTGTCGTTAAAATGAATGAAATACGTTTTTGAACGCACATCCACTCATATTTGATTTGACAGGTATTATTCCTGGCTTGCCAACTTAGAGCTTTTAGCCTCAAGAGTTTTTTAGGGCCGTAGATAATTCCATAAATGAACCGTCAAAAATACATTTTTTTACCCTTTATTTACATATATTTATAAAACCCACTAAATATTGAACTGAAATACCTACATTCTCACTATTTTTATAAAGTAATTCACAAAACAATTGACCTCCCGCAACGAAAGAAGCAACTTTTTTTGGATCGCTTAATTTGACAATTTTTTTTTTCTTTCTTCTTTGGCCATGGTGCAAATATGATATGCACATTGTGCCAGTGTCAAGTTTATAAAAAAAATGAAATTTAAGCTATTCAATTTCGGTTGAAATGTCACGTCATGGTACGAATTTGCTTGCAAAAGAATGAACTATTTCAGCTGAATCGCTTACAAACTAGCGACCCAATTTAGGTTTGTTTAAGTAACGTTGTGGTACGGATAAGCGAAGCAGTTCAGTTTAGGTCCTAAACTGAATCGCAATAGGAGGTTATGGTAGGCCTCCAGTTGTTGTAAACATTATGCTCGCGGCCTTCATCGATAGTTTTGTAACTGGTTTGCCTCGTTACAGACCAGCACGTGTCGCGCGTGTGGTCGGAGCGCACGCCCCCGCGCTCGCCGCCCGCCCCCCGCCGCGCCGCCCCCCGCGCCCCGCGCCCCCCGCGCCGCGCCTCCTCCGCGCTGTCCGCCGACAGCGGCCTGTACGACGCGCCGCTGTCTCGCAGGTCGGTGAAAGTAGGTTAAGTGACAACAGAACAGTGTCTAGAAGTTTGTTAGGCATATCGCAGGTAGAAAGTAAGAGAGGTGATGTCTTACAACACAGGTTAGGGGTTGAGTGACGTCAGAGCGATAAAGGAAGGTAAGAGAGGTGATGTGAGACTAAGGCGGGTTGTATCACGACTACTTAACGTGTCTGTCAACGTTAAAAATGGCGCTAACCACCTGTCAAGCTAGAAAACCAATTTGTTTCACCAATGTCGGCCTTTAACGGACGTAAAAATTAACGATTACGTTTACCGGCCATCCACCCACTGGTTAACGTAACTTTTCTCTTGTGTTGACAGGACATCTTTGATGAAAAGTTTTTATCAATACTATGGATTCTGTTATATTTTCATATATTTTAAATGATAGTAATGATTTACTTTTTAATAGAAACTCGAATAACATTGACGAACAATTTTTTTGTGACGAAACAACGCTTTGAATTTGGCGTACGTTAAACATCTGATGTAATCGTCAAAAAGTTACGTACGTAAGTACGTTAACCAATTGTTTGATACAACCCGCCCTAAATGCCGGCACTGCTTCTACAACAGACCAACGTATACCTTTGTAAGTCAAAAAATCGTCAAATGAAGATTTTTTATAAGCAAGTTTTGACATTTATCTTTGGTTTTGACAACGGCAATGGTCGTTAGAATAGAAGGTTCAACTATAGTTAGGCGCTTGGAACATACTAATCGTAACTTAGGTCTAGCTAGCTAATTTTAAACAGCATTTCTTTTTACTTTCAGTCTCTATTTAAAGTTCGAAATATTATCTTTATTCCGTGGATTAATTTTCCATATCATTCATTACTACTCTGCGACATATCAACACTATCCTCAAAATCTTTCCTTGACAATATTTCCACCATCTAATCTAATCTTTCCCCCCACAGATCGCTATCCAAGAAGACGATGACGTCACTGACCGACAGCGGCGTGTCCGTGGTATCGGAGGCCGCGGAGCCGCGCGTGCTGCTGTGGATCGAGAGCAGCGCGCGGGGGGGGGCGCGGGGAGCGCGGGGAGCGGGGGGCGTCGCTGGAGCGCGGGGAGCACCGCCGGGACAAGAACCGCCCGCGGTGAGTTGAGAGATGGTTCACTGGGGTTTGGATAGGTGTCTACAGGTTATATGTTGAAAAAGTTGGATGGATATCCAGGCGACTAAAATAAGTGTTGTACTGTAACGAAGTGACAAATCTTTAATAAAATATGATTTTCTTTCGAACGATTTTCGTTAGTTTTTAAATATATCATTTAATATTCATTTATTCTAACAAAAGTACTGATTTGTCAGTGTCAGACTGCCTTATTAGTCTTTTTCGAGTAACTTTAACAAAGCGACATATATCGTAACTACTCTCCTAATTTTGACATGTTTACTTTCAAAATATTGTGAAAATGTGTATGTCAGTCTTCCTGTATGTTCCGCTTTCACGTTAAAACGGTTGAACTGATTGTCTTTAATTTTGGAATGGAAATAGTTCTACACCCAGGGAAGAATATAGGATACTTTTTTACTGCGGGAAAAAGCCTCATTCCACGGTAAAAGCCATTTGGCTGCGGGTGAAACCGCAGGTCGGCTAGTCCTGCCATATTCTAAAACGTTATTTCCCCTTCAGCACCTGCACCAGCAAGCCGCCCCCCGGCGCCGCCCCCGCCCCCGCCCCCGCCCCCGGCGAGCACACGGTGGTGGTGCTCTCGTTCCTCGACGAGGCGGTGCCCTACCGGTTCAAGGTTCCCGCCCATCCGCTGACGCTGAAGGGCTTCAAGGACTACCTGCCCAAGAAGGGGAACTACAGGTAAGGATTAGTAACTAACGGCCGAAACCAATATTCTACTATAGTTAAAACCTTGGAAACTGATAGTTTTGTTTTTGTGACGTGTTTCTGTCATTTCCATATCAAAAGCTATCTACCATAGTTTATTGCGACGCAAAAATATGGATTATAGTTACCATAGTTACACAAATAACAAAGCGTCAAAGGTTAGTAGAATATTGGTTTCGGCCGTAAATGGGGAAGAATTTATAGGTTGAAAGATTAAGCTATTGTAATGTAGTTATGGGTGTAATGTTACAATATGAAGTTTATGATGTGTGTATAAAAAGTTAATATAACAGACAGTTTGATTTAGTTTTCTTGGTCATATTTTCACTTCTGTTGTTTTTGACTCGCGAAATAAGCTGCATTTTCCTATCCTGACTGGTAGTCCACCTGGTAATCCACTTAAACCCAAGATTGAATCGATTGTTTTCCATGGACAAAATTACATGTTTTGAACAATGATGATCGAAACAAACAAATGATAACTGGCTTCAAAATGAATGTAATTCCAGTTTTTTATATAAAAAAAAGGTGAAGTTCGATCTTTTATTTGGTCTGTTTAGTACTCATAATTTTTTATGTTCTGAAGGAATAGTAAACTATTTAATAACTGATGTTTTGTTATCATCTCGTTAGATACTTCTTCAAGACCGAGTGTGCGGACCTCGACAACACGGTGATCCAAGAGGAAGTCAGCAACGACTCAGATGTCTTGCCTATGTTCGAGGGGAAGGTCATGGCGCGCGTCAAAACCATCGAGTAGACACGTCACTGTCACCTGTCAGCTGTCAACTGTCAGCCGTCACCGCCAATGCAAAGAGAGAGATGCCAATGCATAATGTTTGCCAGAAATTATATCAGTTTATATAACCAGTGAATTGTAACAATCTGTGTAGTTATATAATAATTAATACAATGAACAGACAACTCGAACAGATTACACAATATTCGGTTCCTCAATAATTATATTATTATTATTAGCGTTTTATTTTAATTATTATATATTATGATTCGAAGCTAGTTGAGTACGCTTACTACTGTACTATATTTTTTATAGCGCAAAACGACGAAAGCCAGGTTTTTTAATGTTTTTTTTAAATATCTCTAGTGTTAAATTGAATGACTGCTTAGTTTGTATATTTTTAAATTAATGTTTTAGAGATAATGATGACGTGTTCTGTTGAAAGAAATTTAATTGATGTTTGTTGGAGGTGGATACGACGTTTGGACGAGAGGTTTATGAAATTGATGTAATGTGGGAAATAGTGATTGTACTGGTTTATGCCGAGTCTAACTCAACGTCCTTTACTTATTTTTCTAATTCTACAAAGTTTTTTTGTCTTATTTTATACACTTTGAACTAAATAGTTGAACAGCGCAATCAGTGTTTCCCACAAGAGTATGTACACAGTGATTCTTCCAACAAGATGGGATCTCAATCAAATGCCACTTGAAGAAGTCATATTTTTAAATGGAATTCTTTACATATGTAAGTGATTTAGTGTTTCCGTTCTGCAGCTGTGAATATATTCTATGAAATATTATTATAAAATAGTCAATGCAATTGCCGGAGTTGATTTGGTGATGACGTAAGGCGCGATGTACGAAGTCTTTGCCGAGTAAACTTTCCTGATTACATATAATTTTGCTAGTCTACTTTTGTTCCGCTATGTTGACTAATCAATTGAACCCTTTCTATATCTCTGATATACCATTCTTTATACTACATTACGTAGGTCGTTTTCTGCATAAATAGCCGGAAACATTGAATAGTCAGCATCGTGAAACACGAGGTTCCAGTGCAGTACTTACTCCGCATATTTGTAAAGTATAATAAAGTAATGTAAGCTAGTTAATCTAATTCCGATCCAGTGTACATATGACCGCGGCTTGTTACAACGTACACTTAGATTTGTCTTCAAATTACAATAAGTAGCGTAAGGAACGTCATCTGGTAGTGTCTGATTCTACGGTGTAACAAGCCCGCGAGCGGCTGTGGAATGTGGACTGGGAGAGAAAGTTACATCGTGAGAGCACCCGCGAGGCGGTGCGAATAATGTGCCTTCAATGTTGATAGATTTTTCATAGTTGATGCTTCTAACTAGCCGTAAGCTAACCTTGTAAATATAGTCTAACTCTACTTCGGTTCGGACTCTTTATTTTTTATTAATTTAAATGAAAAGAAACGATTTTATTTATTGCTAGAGGCGCGTGTACGTCTCAGACATAATTAGTTGAAACGTGATCGTCCCATGTTGTAGTATTTTCTGTTTTTTGTTATTTGTCGCCACTGCCACTAGTTTCCTACTTTTTCCGAGACGCAAATATCTTGAAACTGATTTTTTTACTTTATGTTTGTTATGTCTGAGAGTCGTGGCGCGCGAATGTGTCGATCAGTGAGTGTCCATAATGGCCACGTGACAATATGTATTAATAGATGAACTATAATTATCGTTTTTAAATTATATAACGCTGTCTGGCACTTTCAGTACATTGTACAGTCTCAAAGTACCTTATTAAAACTGTATATCCCTCTCGGGGGGATTCGAGAAACTCGACGTTGAAATTGCTTGTTGAATTCATATTAATATAATGTTTCCATATTTGAATGTATAGATATTTGATGAAACTCTGTAAAATGACGACATGATGTATAAATTAATGTAACGAATTTAATCTAGAGATTAAATCGATTGCAAAATAGTTAAATCACTAATCGGCTCTTAATATTTTTTTATCTAGCACATGTAACATTAAAAAATAAACTGGAACGGTGCCATATTACAAAACGTCTTTTATTTCAACCGGAGGAAAAATGTTGACCATTAGCCAGTAGCCACAAACTTCCTAGAGCGAAGCTGAGCCAACTGTACTCTTCCCACTAATGATTAATTCAGTTATTAATGCATTAGTAGGGGATGCTAAATCTGGAGTTACTCGAGTGTCATAGATACCTATTGGGTTGCATTACTTAGGCCCAATTGCAGGGAACGTTTTAACCTCGGGTTAGCTAACTCAGGTTTAAATGGCGCCGCCATCGATTGTAACTACTTCTTATTACAATCGACGGTGGCGCCATTTAAATCTGAGTTAGCTAACCCGAGGTTAAAACGTTCCCTGCAATTGCGCCTTAGATGACAAAAAGAAAAAAAATTTATATAACAAATACCATTTCATCGGCGGGGAAACGGGCTATAGATTTCCAAAATAAATAAAAAAACCTTTTGCTTTGACATACTCGGGCGTGTCAGATATTGATATCATCCATTTCCTACGTATTTTTTATCTACTGGTTTCCATGATGGAAGGTCGTAAGTAAGGGTTGAAAATTAAAAAAAAAACATTTAATAGAGTACGTGACATTTTAAGGGGGGATTTTTAGTGGACCTAAAACAACGCTCTTATACAATAATCTGGAGGGATTTACCTAATCTGTCCATAAAAATGAACTAAAATATTTGAAATTATTGAATTAATCGAGCGGCCACTTATATAAGGCTCATATCTGGTGGAAGCGCTTAACCGGGTACAAGGTATCCCTCAGTATGTTAATCTGCCGCGCTTGGGTATATCCATAAATCCCCTCTTGGGCTCCCGTACTATATAATAATAAGATATTTTTAGATAGATTAGTAGCAAAGTAAAAATAATAAGTCATGATACATTCCTTAGTGTTTTGCTATTTCAGCTAGATTCCTATCTCACCAGAGTCGGTCTCAAAACTGAGGTGCGCTGAATTTAGGATTAAAAAAACGATAAAACGAATTGTATGTTTCTAAACTGTAATCTGTAGGTCTATTCTGTAAAACGAAACGTATGCACTTGCCTTCGTTTCGGGCCCGAAACTGACATTGGCTATTCTATTTGGCTTGCATATCGTTTAACGTATTTGTAATCCGAAAGTCAACGAAATAATAAGGGTTTTGACTTAAATTTCTATTCTTTACGTCAAAAACCTTATGATTGATGAAACGATACGAAAGCCAATAGAATAGCAAATGTCCGTTACGGGCCCGAAACGAAAGCAAAGTGCTCACGTTTCGTTTTACAGAATAGACGTACTGAACTTTTTAACTTCTCGAAGACAACCTTCCTTTCTTGAAAAACGACAAGCCAAGGCTCCTAAACTCCAAACATTATTAATGAATAGCAATCAGATATGAGAAACATTTGCTTTACGAAACTGTTATGTTCATATACATGAAAACGTCAGGAAGAGAAAAACTAAAATTAATTTTTATGCATAAATTATTTATTGTAATTACCAACATAAATAAATTATAATCTTGTTCTATTACATTATTTACACAGTCTTTATAAATAATACAAACTTTCTTTAATCATATATAGCACTTAATCAGTCACATCTCTTATTCAAGCTAATCTAAATGTGTTTAGTAATGTGTGTTGCTATCTGAAGACGTCTCGAACACCCTGTATGAGTTGTTTGAACAGAATGTCGTTGTCTTCGTAGCCAGCCGAGCGCATGTGGTGAGAAATACTTGAGATGCACTGGGGACAAAACGATCAACAATTTTTGATTATTTAAATTTGGGGAGAAGGAAACTCTTATTTACCGTTGTCTCTTTTGCCACACAGAGTTTGCTTAAAATTCAATGATAACACATGTGTGCCTTATATCATTTAATTAAATCTAATTATAGAGAATCGTTGCGATGTCATTAAAGTTAGCTAACAGCTAAATCGACAACCTGGCAATCAAATGAAACGTTTCTACTCGTTAAGAAAAACGACTTGTCAAGCAAAAAACACACTCGACAATATAACGGGTGTAAAAAGACCACTTCCGAAGCCTGAAACCATGTATTCTTGAGCCTCAATAGTAACTAAATTCACTAGCAGTATACCCAGAAAACTCAATTTAAAAAAGTTATTAAGGATTGAAGAGTCATATTCGCCGCTTGAAATCATCGCTCACACATCAACTGTCGGTTCAGCTGCGATTATTTACATTGCAAATTAAATTAAAACCCTATTTAATTTGAAATCATCGCAAATTCTGGTAGTATTAATGAAATTTCGGAAAATAACGTAAAAAAAATGTTTTTTTCTTAATCATAAAAAAAAATTTTTTGCTCTAAACGTAACCAGTACCCCTCCAGCAATGCCCAGTATTTGTTTTCAGAAGCAGTTCTTTTACACCCAGTATTATGTTGTTTAAGCTTGAAAAAGCTATGTTGGTAAACTAAAGTATCATTCAAGTCCCAAAAAAAAAAAAAATAGATCTGATAAATAAATTCAAATCAAAAACTTTTTTGTTCAAAACCGGTCTTACTTTCTCCAAGTACGTAATCTTCGCCTGCGGACACACGTCGTTCTTCAAGTCCACGCTGAACTCGTCCCCGCCCCCCGCCAGCAGCACGCCGCGAAGTTCGCGCAGGAAGGCGTGCAGGTTGACAGCTGTCAGATCCGACACTAACTTCACGCTGAGCTGGTAGCCCACCGGCTCCCCGGCCTCGTGCTCCACGCGGATGCATCTGAGTGGGGTTGTTGATAAGTTGTATGGTTTTAACTAGCTTGCGGCCTGATTTAGGTATAGATATAGCATTGCAGTAACTTAATGACATTTCAGGAATAAAAGCTGTTCAATTGGTGCGATGTCAATTATTATTAGCTGAATCGGGCCCCGGCAGTTGACAAAAGTCAGCAAGTGTTTTGATGTACATATTATTATGTCATACAAATATCGTAAAGACTTAGGGCGGGTTGTATCAAACAGTTGGTTAACGTATCTACGTACGTAACTTTTTGACAATTACATCAGATGTTTAACGTACGTCAAATACAAAGGGTTGCGTCACAAAAAAAGTCACGACATTGGTGAAACAACCCGTTTTCTAGCTTGACAGTGGTTATCGCCATTTTTAACGTTGACAGACACGTTAAGTAGTTGTGATGCAACCCGCCCTAAGTCAAGGGGATAGATTAGGATGAAATTCGTTTTTAAGATAGACTTTTACTAAGTATAATTCACAAAGCCGAAATCACATAATCAATTAACTTTATCTCATGGTGTCCCAACAAAACAAGTTCCCCCTAACCTAGCAGCAGTAAACCCACCTGTACTGCGACGCGTTCCTCCCCGTATTCGTGTGATGCTGACTCGTGATCAACCCTAAGAACGGCGCCTGGTGGTGGTCCAGCGCCGCCTGCAGCGAGGCCTGCGAGCGCAGGTCGAGGGCCGAGGGCGCCGCCGGGAAGCAGGGATGAGAGTGGTGCCAGCACAACACGCGGGCGCCGAGAGAGTGGAGGGACGCCGCCGCCGCCGCCTGCGAGACTGCGGGGTGGCTAGTTAGTTGTTGGAGAGTGGGGGAGTAGCTAGATTAGTTGTTGGTATGTCAGTGAGGGTGCGAGTGGTGCCAGCACAACACGCGCGCCCCGAGCGAGTGCAGGGAGGCCGCGGTGGCCGCCTGCGAGACTAGGGAGTAGCTAGATGTAGTTGTTGGAGACTGCGGGGTAGCTAGATGTAGTTGTTGGAGACTGCGGGGTAGCTAGATGTAGTTATTGGAGACTGCGGGGTAGCTAGATGTAGTTGTTGGAGACTGCGGGAGTAGCTAGATGTAGTTGTTGGAGACTGGAGTCGTTCATAATGCCTGCTACTGTAGACTTACCGGGATCCATATCACAGTGCGTGTGGCCGGCCGCGGCCGCCGCCGCTCTGTACGCGGTGAGGTTGACGCGCACCTCCCCCGCGCCCCCCGCGCCGCCCCCGCCCCCCGCGGTGCCGCCCCCGCCCCCGCCCCCCGCGTCCCCCCCCCACCAGCCCCATCACCTCGGCGCGGGAGGTGTGCGCGTGCGCGTCCATGAGGATCAACGTCGACACGTTCATGAACACTTTGCATGGAGCCTTCAAAATAGAATTTTTATGAAATTTATAAATGTGTGGGTCTTTAGCCACTTTGCCATCATAGCCTTTTAAAAATCAACCGGTTTAAAAAAGAGAATGTTCAAAACACATATTAATAATTAAGTTAAATACATTGAACCATTATATGAAAAACCTGAACGATATCAGATAAAAAAAAAATAACTCCAAACAATTAACAAATGTAGAAAAGCTGCCTACAAGAGGTGATGCGCTAATTAAAAATAACCCTGTATAATTAAAACTACTTTTTGATAATCTCCATCGAAAAAAACGGTATATTTCCTCACCGGCCGCTCCCGGCCGTAGTACCGGCACGGCAGCAGCTGCACGTTTTGCTTCTTGACTCGCTCGCGCCGCGGCTCCGCCCCCTGCGAGTACAGGTCGCCGGCGCTCGTGTGCATTATCGTAACGCCGCCGTCGCCGTCCTGTTATGTGATGAATACACATAACCGAGGTGTTATGAAGGTGGCAAAAACTCGAAAAGACATACATTTTTATTAGAGATGGGCCAAGTTTATACTCGGTACTCTGTAACTCGGTATACTAGTGCCTATAATGGTTATCCTACTAATATTATAAACGTTAATGTTTGTGAGTATGTATGGATGGATGCTCTTTTATGTAAAAACTTCTGGACGGATTTTGATGAAACTTTCAGTAATGTAGGTTATAAATCAGAAAAACATATAGGGTACTTTTTACCGCGGGAAAACTTTTCTTTCCCACGGGAAACCGACTTCTACGCTAACAGAGTTGCGGGCGTAGTCCCACATAATTCTATACATACCAGATTAAACTTCTTCTGTCTCTTAGGCATAGGTTCAAACTTCCTCAATGGGACCGCAATTGGTTCTTCTGCTTTGCTTGGTTTCTCTGGAGTTTTTTGTGTAACTTTAGCAATATTTGTCTTAGAACCACCATCCTCTACATCACTGTTGGTATCTATGTCTATGTCACTTTCAGAATCTGACTCCTTTTTTGCTATTTTAATCTGAAATATCAATTGAAATAAGCTTTATAGAAACAAGAGACTTTGAAATCAACAACGGGGTAACAAAGAAGAATAAAGAGTATTTAAATGGCTTTCTAGCATTGCTGAGTGGGTTAAACCATATCTTAAATGTTGATAAAGTAAACCTTTTGACAATAAAATAAATATATGCTAAAATAATAGATGTTGCCAGTATTATAAATGTACCTAATAATGCTATAGGTCAGAAGTAAATCATTAGGCAAAGCCATAGTTTCTGAAATCGTCTTATACATACCACTTGTTCACCTTCAGAAATTGGCAGGGCTTGACCAGACCCCAGCACTATCTGCAGCTTTGGACTTTTGGCAATGTCTGACTCTGACAAACTGGAGTTCTTTCTCGGTCTGCCCAGTGGAGACTTTAACTTATCCTTACTACTATGTCTAGTGATACCTTTATCACTTTTAGATGTTTTTCTTCTATGGTTGCCTAGTTTTCTTCCAGTTTTAGCCTTGTCCTTAGCATTTGCAATTTTTCTAGATATGGTATCCATAGCATCAAGTTCGGAACCTACAGATTCTGTCGAGCCGACAACTAAATCATCTTCATATAGTATATCTGAAGGATTTATGGCCACTAGCTCTTTTTTCTCAGCCCTAGTGAAGAGATCTGGCTTTAGAAGGCTATTCTTTGATTTGGGATTAAATGTCTGTCTTCTAAATGGTTTTGGAGGTAGTTTTATAGTTGGGGATCCAGTTTGAACTAGTATGGATGGGTCTTCAGAAGGAACTTCATCAGAAATTATTTCCTCTTGCCCAACTGCTGGGACATCATCATGAATTTCTTCTCTAACAATTTCAACAGATGGATTATCTAAATAAACACCAAACTCTGCTTCAATCAAAGCTAGTATTTCTGCTTCTGTTTTCGATTTAAATGATTGTGAAATTTTCTTTACATTACGGCCATATTTACTCTGTAATAAATAGCTATAGTTGAGACATACATATAAAAGTTGGAGAATGATAAGATGTAGTGAACAAAATACATTACCATTTCTTTGACTAATAAATCTCTTTCATTTTTGCTCCATATTGTCCGGGATTCCATCCTATTATTTACAGAACTATTTCCAGATAGTTTTCTAAGAGGCCCTTCCCTGAAATAAAAAGAGATTATTTATAAAAGTCAGTAATATTTGACTGGGATTGTGTATGTTAGAGAATTTATCTAAAATATCTACTTACTTCTTTCTACTATCATACCAGTTAGTAGCAGTGGAGTCAAGGAGCCATTGAGGATGTACTGTATCTTCTCTGTCAGAACATGAGGGTCTGTTAACAACCAATAACTCCTTACAAAGATTTCATGATGTGTTTGGACAAGGATAAGCAAACTTTATAGAGTAGGAATGTCTTCAACATGTCCTGAAGTAATATTGTAATAAATTTTGTTTTAATTGAACATGTTTAAGACATGTGTTATTAAATAATTTGTAGTATATGAAATGGTAATAAATAAACATAAACAAACAACTTGTTTGTTGTTCGGAATATCAACAACAAAGCAAAGTTAAATTTCAGAATTTGGAATGCGGGGTGTATTACATTAAATTAAAGGAAATATAAATTAAGATTAAGTATTCAAATATTACTTACATTCCTTGAGAATTTTGAGCAAAACAAGAATTAAACGTAAAATCTCCTAATATATCAATTTCGTCATCGTCCGCCATTTTTAACATAATAGAGAAACGTCACTGTCATGTCACTGTCTGTCCGTGTCAATTTGTACCAAAATTACTGTCAATCTCAGTAAGCCAATTTAGCGACTTTGTCAGTAGATCTAGCGACAATTTGGTTGCTATAGCGGCTTAAATTACGTGTCTAGCGACGAAAATAATCTGGCGACAAACTTTAACTTTTGGGCAGTTTTGGCTTCTTTAACCTGGAACAATTTAGAAATAAATAGTATAGGTATCGTCAAATTCAATGTCAGTCATTGCAAGTATGTCAATCAAATTCATTGTAATTAATTAATACCAAGTTAGTTTGAGATTTTGTTCAAGCTGAATTCGCTATTCGAATCCCTATAACGCAACAACTGAATAATAAAAGCTCTTTTCGAATAATGCTCTAAAAGTATATTTTTCAGTTGTTTTCACAATAACTCAAATCAAGTGATTTCCATATATAATATAATTAATAACCTTCAGAAATAAAGTTCTACTAATCAATTGACCATTTAGTTCTTATAAGCAAAACATGTTTGATGTTACAAAAAAAAAGTACAAATATTTGAAATAAAGTATTTATTCATTGGAAACACTGTAATGTCAAAAGTTGCATTCCGTCCGTCCGAAGAAAAAAATAAATATTCGAGTTGGTTGATCAGCTGACGGCGGGTTTTAATAATTTATTTTAATTATAAAGAGAAACATTTAGTTACCGCACGTAAAGAGTGAGCATTGGAATCATCAAGTCTTTGTGTTACATTCTTTACTGAAGTGTGCATGAAGTGAGATATTTTCACTATGAATACTATACTTCGAGTTAGTACCAGATCCTGGGCTTCTGAGTTCAACAGAAGTTTTTCAGTTTCTTCTGCTCTAAGTGCTGAACATTCGTGAGTACATTTAAATATTTATACCTCCTTTAAAGTTATCACTTTCATTTTCACCTCTTTTATCCTGCAGGTGTAAGGTTTTGATAATAGGCGGTGGCTCTGGGGGGTGTACTATGGCAGCAAAATTGACTCGCAAGTTAAAGCCAAAGCAGTCTGTCATTGTATTGGAACCTAGTTCAGTAAGTTATAATTTTTGATAACATCAAATGCTTCTAAACATCTGTGATTAATATTTCATAATATTTGAAATACATTTGTTTCTTTATTCAAATATCTTACTTAATTTGCTATATGGTGTATGTTTTCTCTGACCAAACACATTCTTATATATACAAAAAAAGGAGAAAACAATAAATGTTTATGCAATAACATCAAACATTATAATTTACCTCTTACATATATATGGTTTGTATAAAAGAAACAGAAATACCTCATTGCCTTTTTCAAATACATTTTTATTCCAGGACCACTATTACCAAGCACTATTTACTCTTATTGGTGCTGGTGTTTCCAAACTTGAGTCCAGCTGGAGAAGTGAGCAGAGTGTTCTCCCAAAGAAAGCAAAATGGCTCAAGGATCATGCTGAGAAAATATTTCCAGATGAATGTTACGTTACTACTAGAAATGGAGATAAGATTAATTATGAATACCTCATTGTAGCTGTTGGATTAGAGAATGATTATTCAGCTGTAAGTTTTTAAATATTGTTCTTTTTTTGATAAAACACATAAAATTTGATAAGGTACCATAAGTGTATCAACTTTAAACAACAAATTAAATAGGTACTTAAAAATAAGATTATCAATTTATGTCAATGTTATCCTTCTTTGGTTTCAAAGTGTGGTCTCCATGCTAATTTTATGTGGAACAATAAACGACACAATACTGTGACTAGATCATGGTCATACATGCTAATTGATCATAAGTTTCTTAGTCAGTTAGTTGATTGTTCCCATCTTGGGAAAAAATACAGATGTTTAGTTAACTTCTTGTTTAACCATGAACTTGGGTTTGTTTGTGTAAGGAAATCATTAGGCACTTACAAACGCTAACTTCGAATTATTATTTTTACGATATTCATAAAAATTACGCATTTTTTTTGTTTCACTATACGTTATTCTAATTTAACTGTCTTTTTTCATTAGTTTCAGGAAAATAATTCTATCTATCATTATATTAATATTATTATTTCCTACCTACTTAAATGTAATTTATTTTTTGTATGATAGTGACATTGCAATGGAACACTTCATGTCTATTTATAGTATATTGCAAACATAAGTTGCGTCAACCAAATAAACGGAAAAATATAGGTAAAGTCCCTAACGATCTTTACTTATATGAAAATGAGAGTTTAACGTGCCGCGTCATCTCTGGTACTAATAAACCGATTTTAAAAGGAATATAGAAAGCTACCTCATAGTGATGAGTGATCATATTTTCACACGAGTAAAGCCGTGGGCGATAGACTAGTTTTTCATTATGTATCTACATATGAGATGTGTAAAATGAGTTTGCATTTCGTAATTTTCAAAGTTAATTAATCGAAACAAATTAAGCACTAACGCCTGCCATAAAGCTACCTTTAATTAGATACGGCCAAATAAGTAAAAACAAAGCAAAATAAAAGAAATTACTCTTAGTAAATAGACGATGGATAGATATTTTGCAGACGACTGTGCCAAAAGCATAGTTCAGGTTTAAAAAAATACGATATTTATAATTGCTTTATAAAACACTTTTCATAATAATCGTATTTAAAGATAGGATATCTCGGTACAGTACAGAATAATATATCGATGTGATTCACTTATCAAACAGCCCTTGATTACAAGTTAAATTTATCAATATTTAGGTGAGATATTGCATATAGCTTCGTTGACGTAATTTTAGAAATATGATATGAACATAAAAGTCGTATCTTCGTAATTCCCCTCATTCAAACCTAAGCCAATTTTAAGTTTTTTAAAGAAAACTATGTTTATTAATGCTATGCTTTACGTGCGTACTTTTCGGTTTTTGCGTTTTTACGTATTAATTAATCCATTCAAAGTGGTACAAATTCGATAAAATGTATTCTTAGTCAAGGACATCTTGTAACCTAAATTACGTTTTTTAATACTCATAAAATATATTTTTATTTAATATTGTTGGTTAATTCCCGTCATAATTATATTTATTTGCGCCCATATTCATAATCGCCCTTTAAGCCCTTATAGTTATGTTCAAGTTAATGAATAACTAAGGAATGCTTTGTCTCTATCAGTTACAAAAGCTGTCACATAAGGTTGACAGAGACGAGACACATCAACCTAATGTAGGTTTAAAGTATGATTAGGTAAATGGGAGTTAAAATAAACAAAAAACAATGAATCTTTGTTTTTTAAATATAATTGTTCTAATCAAAGTTCGAGTTTTTTTAAAGGTCTACATGCAAACTTCCCGTTTTTAATCATTTCATTAAATTACATTTTTACACTCAGATCAAAAACCTCAAAGAGTGTCTAGACGAGCCCAAAAGCCGCGTGTCTTCGATCTTCAGCCACCTATACTGCAACAAGGTCTACAGCGACCTACAGACTCTGAGCGCTGGTAACGCCATCTACACTTATCCCGACTCACTAATCAAGTGTCCCGGGGCGCCGCAGAAAATTGCGTACCTGTCTGATTCTTATCTCAACCAAGTATGTATGGAAAATAGCTTCGGGAGTAGGTAAAAGGGCCAAGTGAATAAAGTAATCGCTTTTTAATAGCTGTTTTAATTTTTTTATAGACTAGTTCATATGTTAATCTTCCTATTTATTATCATACTTATATATTTTTAGTAGTAACCTACTATTACTTAAATGATAAAAAAAAATTTAACGTTTTCTAAGGAAAAACTAAATAAAATCTTGGAAAGAAATTACAGGAAAAGTTATACAAATACCAAACGACAAAAGTTTTTATAACACCTCATGCTTACTGCATAACTGTATTGTCCTCTTATCAAAACATTTCGTTTTGTTATTCCACAATTACTTATTGTTACGTCGTTCACACACACAATTCCTATTATTATAATATACCCATTGTTTCAGACGAGCAGGCGTCATAAAGTAAACATGTATTACAATACTTGCCTCCCTGTTTTGTTCGGGGTAAAGAAGTATGCCGACGCGCTTCATAAAGTGGCAGCTAGGAAAGAAATAAATATTAATTTAAGGCATGTATTGAAGGAGATAAACCCGGACAGGATGGAGGCTGTGTTCTATGACGCGGCTAAGGAAACGGTCAGTTAATTGATATTATATTTGACTACTAGTGGCCGCCTGTGACTCCGGTCGCGTGGAAGTCGGTTTCCCGTGGGAATGAGAAGTCTTCCCGCGGTAAAAAGTACCCTATATGTTATTCTGATGTATAACCTATATTACGGTAAAGTTTCATCAAAATTCATCCAGTAGTTTTTACGTGAAAGTGTAACAAACATCCATCCATCCATACATCCTCACAAACTTTCACATTTATAATATTAGTAGGACTACTAGTGGCCGCCCGCGACTCCGTTCGCGTGGAAGTCGGTTTCCCGTGGGAATGATAAGTTTTCCCGCGGTAAAAAGTACCCTACATGTTATTCTGATGTATAACCTATATTACTGTACTGTAAAGTTTCATCAAAATCCATCCAGTAGTTTTTACGTGAAAGAGTAACAAACATCCATACATACATCCATACTCACAAACTTTCACGTTTATAATATTAGTAGGATTCACGTTTATAATATTAGTAGGATTAGCTTTCCGCAGTGCGGTTTCACCCTCGGCTTAATGCCGTGGGAATTGTTTACTTTCTTTCGGTAAAAAGTACGTCTTATTCCAGGTTTTTACCTATTTGTTTTGTCTATTTTGGTAGGAAATTTCAACCAAATCCGTTCTGTAGTTTTTGTGTGAAAGAGTAGCAAACACAAAAATCAATACTCACAAACTTTCGTATTTATAATATGTATTGGTAAGACTAGTAAAACTAGTAAATCTTTGTCCTTATATATTGTTGAAATTCATGTCTTAGGTAAGCTAAATCGCAGCGTGATAAAAAAGGACAAAGCGGATCTTGTCCTTTTTTATCACGCTACGGTTTTTTAAATCTCCTTTGATCATAACTATATGTATAGTTTTTAAGTGGTGCATCGGTATGTATACCTGAATGTTTAGCTTTAGAGGAAGGTCCCGTGTTCAATTCCCAGTTCGGGCAAGTTTAGTTTCAATATCTTTCTAACGTGTAAGCCTACGTAACGCTTAGCTTAGGTCATAGATGGTATGTACGTCTCAAGCTAGACTTTTATTGCCTTATAGACAGTCACAATGCAGTACAGTATTCTCCACGTAACGCCATCTATGAAGGTCCCCCGCTTCCTCTCGCAAGCGACCTCGCTAGTGGACGAGCGCGGGCAGCTGCAAGTAGACAAGTACACGCTGCAACACGACACGTACAAAAATATATTCGGTATCGGAGACTGCACGAGCACGCCGAATAGCAAGACTGCCGCGGCTATTGGTAAGTTTAAGTACAATATCTAGCTTCCCGACCTAAATGGCTTTTACCGTGGGATTGAAAGTATCTCAATTTTTTGCACTGCGGTAAAAAATACTTATGTTGTGTTATTCCAGGATGTTATCTCTTTATGTACCAAGTTCCATCCAAATTCGATTAGTAGCTTTTGTATGAAAGAGTAACAAACACCCATACAAAAATACTAACAAACTTTCGTATTAATATAAAGCTGCCAAACCACTCACCAATGTACACAAGTTGGTGTTTAAATAAGATTAAAAAAAGCACTATAGAAACCCAATTTCCACACATACTCGAAAAAAAAACAATTCTACTTATATTATTTTAATGTAACAAAATTTTTGTAAGGATATGTTTTTTATGGAATATTAAATACGAGCGACCCGCCCACGCTTCGCAATGGTGTAATTTTGGCCGACTTGCTCACGAAATATTGCATTTTGGCTAACTTGAAAAAACCTTTTCTTACTGTTCTTTATTTACAAATTTATATAAAAAAAAACCTAAAATATGGTGAAAACCGCATTAAAATCCTTCAACTCGTTTAGGAGAAGTAAGCGGACAAACATACAAACAGACACTAATAGCGACTTGGATTTATACTATGTAATGATGAAGATAATAATGATGATAATGATGATGATAATGATGATGATAATGATGATGATAATGATGATAATGATGATGATAATGATGATAATGATGATAATGATTTGTCCCCCAGCCAAACAGAGCTACGTGCTGGAACACAACCTCCTCTCCCTGCTGTCCCCCGCGCCCCCCGCCCCGCGCCGCTACGACGGCTACGGCGCGTGTCCGCTGGTGACGGAGTTCGGCCGCTGCATCCTGGCCGAGTTCCTGTATGATGGGGAGGTGCACGAGACCCTGCCCTGGAACCAGGTATACAGGGTTATTGGTAATTAGCGCATCACCGTTTGCAGGCTTCCTTACATCAATCCCAATGTAGGGGAATGTTGGGAGGGACAAATATATGGAAAACTAGTGGCCGCCAGCGACTCGGTTCGCGTGGAAGTCGGTTTCCCGTGGGAATGAGAAGTTTTCCCGCGGTAAAAAGTACCCTATGTGTTATTCTGATGTATAACCTATGTTACTGTAAAGTTTCATCAAATTCCTTCCAGTAGTTTTTACGTGAAAGAGTAACAAACATCCATACATCCATACTCACAAACATTCACGTTTATAATATGTATTAGTAGGACTTAAGAAAAAGCTGTTTGGCAGTATAAATTAATAAGAAACAGTTATGTTTAACAACTCCAAAAAGGAGGAGGTTCTCAATTAGATGGTGTTTTTATGTTTTTCTTAGGAACTTTTGTCAACGTGAACAAATTTTGATGATTATTTATTTATTTGGAAACTGGTGCTTCCCGTGTGGCACTATTCCAATTTTGTCCTAGCAATGGCATTTATGGGAAAACCGTAGAAGTCTCATAAGTTGTTGTGCTGTATAATTTGTGAGAAAACTGTGGTTCTGTTCTACATGTGCGGCATAACACTAAATATTATTTTGTTCTTTTATCTTATTTGCGTTTTGCTAACGTTCAGTTTTATTTTCAGGCTAAAGAAAGCAGAATAGCGTACTACATGAAAAAGGATTTCTTCCCTTTCTTGTACTGGAACTTTATGTTAAAGGGATATTACAACGGCCCAGAATTTGCGCGCAGGATTCTAAACCCTTTTAAGTTGTAAGTAAGTAATACTATTCCGTACATGTAGACACAGTTATAATGATATATCACAAAACTTGAAATTTTTGAATTTGAATTTAAGGGGGAGATGATTTAAAATATATAGCTGTCTGGCTTTTAATTTGCCAGAAATCTTTAATCATGACAACTGTTAGTGTATACGTCAGTTTTATCTGTTGTATTACCAGCAATCATGACATTTTGAAAAGACACTTTTTTGACACTATAGTTGACTTGACACTATAGCGATATACTTAATGAAATAATTAATTTGGGAGAAACGTAACCTTTCTTTCAAGTTGGATCAAATTTGATTAAAATCGGTCCAGTAGTTTAGGAGTCCATCGCGGTCAAACAACGTGACACGAAATTAATGTATATTATGATGAAATTAATGTAAATAAACTTGTGAAGTAAAAAATATAAATAATACCTTCGAAATACGAGAAATCAGAGTTTTATGTATATCAAGTTTCTATAAATTTAAGCAGGAACAATCATTTAGTTAAACATTAATGACTTCATTCCTTAGTTTTAAATGTTGATCGTAATAATTTAGGTTTTAAAATGTCTTGTTGCCAACTTTAACATATTTTAAACGTTAAAAAGTTAAAAGTGCAGTAAGTGTTATAAAAACGATCACAACCAATGTTTTCTTTAGCACATTTTGCCATTGCCATAAAAATAAATATCATTGATATAAAGATATTAATAAATTATATATAAAAATAAAATTGATATGTAGTTGTTTCGCATTGATTAACCATTATTGACACATTTGCCTGAAATTGTAACCATGTTTTATTACTTATCATGTGAAGTTGTTAAAACATATCTATAATACTTTCGAAGTAATATAATACTCTCTTGCCGAAGTATATATTTATTGATGAAACAGAACATATAGACTAATGTGTTTTTTTTTACGTAAAATTGTCCATTCGTTTGAAAAACATATTTAACTAATAAATATGGCTGTAAAAATGAAATCTTTTGCAGAGCCATGAAAAAACAAGTAAGGCTTAATTACTAAGTAAGATGTTGGTGCTATACATGTTAGACATATCAATGTGATGTGAGTGATTATTTCTTTTTATTATATCTTTAGGAAAAATAATTTGGAATATAGTTTTTAGACAAAAGTGAGATATAAATTTCGAAGTACCTAAATTTGCCAAAATTATAATTAGATTTGAATATAACTTAGTATAAGGTTTTTTTACAGTGATACATGGAAATCATGATATAGCATAACGGTGGAATGAGAAAATACTTTTTATAAGTATAATATATTTTATATGATGTTATATATTTTGTATGTTATACCTTTTGTTAATTTTTAATAGGTCCTTTGTAGTATAGACAATGCTTTAAGAATATGTTATTAACTAGACTTGTAAAATGATGTATGTATTCCAAAAAAATATTAATAAATATCTACTGTGAATAATAAAAAAACTTTTTTATTTCAATAAAAAATATATTATCACAATTTATTGACTCTAAATAATAAATTAGGATACAGCTTAATGTTAAATATGAACTAAACTTATTATTTGGTAACTCAGTTTGGTTGGTTTTTTACACTCGAATATTTAATGGATTTTTGTTTCATTCGAGTTTCATATACTTATTACATACTTTTAAGCTTTTTCATAAACTTATATAACTTAAAATATCTTTTGTCTCAATCAATTTTATGGACAGGTTTCATAACTGACATGAGACAAAACATACTGAAACTAATATAAGTTTTTGCGTTTATGTGTAAAGGTTCATTCACCCAAAGCTTTATTATGTTTTATTCAATGCACTAAACTGCTCCTTCTGCGACATATTGCCGTTTCGTGCGTCCATAGCGCTCTGTCTCTTTCTCTTCATGGCTGCTTTCCGTATTCTGTACTGGCGCCTAGTTTTGATGAGGTATACGAACAGTCCTATAGCTATGAACAGACCGACGAGGATGCAGCCTGCCAGGATGAGAGTGACGTTCGTGACTGCGGGCTTGCGGGGCTCGGTCGATGGTGACAGCTGGAAGAGAGATTTTGACATTGACAGTTATTTAAAAATATGAATTGAAGTAATACTCAATACTTTCAAGTACAACACATGTAGTAGTAAGTAATTAGTGTTAAATATAAATATTTAAAGGTATAACGTGAATGTAAGTAGGTATTTGAATTGATCGTTAAAACAAAATTTTATGAGTGCACATCAGTTTCACGAATAATAATTTTAGCATAGCAATTTTTTTTGTTTTATTTTACAAGCGGCGATGCGCTTTTTTTAAGATGTAGGTACTTTTTTTTGTGCAGCAGTTTAAAACAATATAAACAAATTACATAACTTTATTGTATAGTAAAAGAAAAATTGTCCTTTAATTTAAAGCCCACCAACACAATAATTTAATAGGTACGTAAATTGTCTTAAACATACATTGGTGTGTAATAAAGCAATTGATTACATTAAATTATGAAGACTTGTGACTTATCACACTCGTAGAAAGTTACGAGAAAGAGATAATGAATGAAATGATTAACGATGAATGAACGAAATGAAAGACAGTTTTAGAACATGTTTCTTGATAATGCACAATATTTATGCGAATGATTAGGTGGTCGATGTATTTAAAATTAGGTCGAACTTTTATATATTTCTTACCTACGTATTTAGATTAGATTATTGATCACGATAATTTCCAAACTATCGTTAAGTTAATAACTAAAGGTATTATTAGATGAAGGTGTGAAGAAATATCACAAAAGAATAGTTAGATATCTCTTTCTATCGTAGTTTTATAAAACAATGGCAAACAGTTAGTTGAATAGCAAACGAGTTGAAGAATGCAGAGAGCCATTTTAATAAATACAGTAAAGACAATTTATAAAATAACAAAACAATTACAGAATACAAATTCATACAAAAAAAATTGCTCATGACTTTTAGTCTTCTGATCGCGAATCGACATTACGAATAAAGTTGGTTAGTAAATATTAAGAATGACGTAAAAAACATACCATATAATTATCCTTTAGTCCATCCCGGAGTATTTCAGAGCACATAACCTGCTCCGTCCAGTTGTAGAAGTGGACTAGGCGTAAACCCTTAAACGCCCGAGGGGAGCCGCATCTATTAACAAAATTATTTTTACTTTAATTTTCCGCAATTTAAAACCAGCAAAATCTTTATTTCTACTCCATTTTTATTGGTATCATACCTTAGTTCGCTCAATAGTATAGAGTTACTGCTGTACATGTTTGGAAGAACCTCATCTAAAACCCATTGTAAGGAACAAGAGCATTCCCAAGGGTTCCATTGTAAGTTGACCCCTTCGCCTAGACTAGGCCAGTGCAACAGCTCCTTGGACAGGTGGGTCAGGTTATTTTTGCTGATGTCTAACTGTAATGTAAAAAGTACATAAGAAAAAAAAACCAAGTACCCAAAAAGAAAAGAGTTAGTAGTAGCATACCTAATTACGGTTAATTGTATACTTTGAAAACTCGTAAAAATATCATAAAAGATTAATATTGTAAATGAGGTAAGTAGTTTAATGATCTTGTGTTATTTTTCATTAAGTTATTTTACGTTGAAACAAAAAATCACTACTTACCATGCACAAATTAGTCCCATCAAAAGCGCCATTCTGTATTTTGCCCAGCGCCGGACAGTTCGACAGAAAGAGAGAGAAGCATGGCTTCCTGCTATCGCTGTCCTCGTTCCCCTTTCCTTGTACATTGCTGAAAGCTTTATCTTCTACCACCGCTAGCTTAGCCAAGTCGTTCACATACAAGTTCCTTATTGCTAGAATGTTCTTGAAGAATATGTGTTCCATGGGGTTGCCGTCTAGGCGTAATTCTTCTAAATTAGGCAGAACTTCGGAGCTTAAGTCTGCTGGCACTTCTGTCAAGTTGTTGTAAGAAAGGTCTAGACTGAATAGCTTTGGTAATTCTTTTTTGATGGTAAACTCTTTTAATCGGTTGCCAGCAACGTTTAGAATCTGTAAAAAAATATTGCATGTTCTAAATCTACCCTAATTTGTGAACAAAATCGTGTTTCGCATCTGTTTTTTTTATTGTGTCATTTTGTTTTATAGTAACAAATGTTAATTATTGGTAAAAATATTTAGGATAATTTCGTAAAAATAATGCCCCTGCCCCGCTCCAAACACGGGCTTGTTTAGGTACTATTTGTTTTTTTATTAATATCGAATGTTTCTAAGTAGAATTTTGGAAGTAGGTAAATTATGCGATCAAGTGAAATCTTAATACAAATATACATATTTAAATATTGGCCCCTCAAACTCCTTAAGACGTGTAGATTATGAGAATTTATGACCCTTGTTTATTGAAACAGCGCTTCTAGATAAAAGGAGTAGGAGGCATCACGTCATCTAATAAATATAAGATAGGGAAGTACCTAAAGACTTTTTCTTACAGAGACTATAGTCGCAACGTTTTGCTCAAATGTGTTTCTGTGCATGGGTTATAGTATCTGAAATTTGTTACCAAAATTATGGGCTAACTTTATTTATTAAATTTAGCAACGGCTTTGAAATTTATTGCTAGATTTTAGATTAAATCAAGATGTACCAATGATGGTAACCTAAAAAATAACTGAATTACCTCCAAGTTACTGAAGAACACAGACTTCTCATCATACAAATTGGACAATCTATTGTAGGACACATCGATGTAAGTGATTCCTTTAGGGAACTGCAACCAACTAAACATCGTGTTGACTTTCAGGATCACTATCTGTAGAGTAGGCGGTAGAGCGAAAGTGAACGTTATGTTATTTTGCGCAAGGTTCAACTCCCTTAGGTTTGTACATGCGAGGAATGCATCTTTTTCTATTGTCTCTATTATGTTGTTGGAGAGGTCTAACAGTTCCCTGAAAAAAACCGTTACGTTAAATATCAGAAAAATGGCAGAGGATTTATAAAATTCAACGAAAAACAATGTCCAGGGGAGACTTGCGTAATTGGATTCTAACTATTCCTGTAGTTTGGCGCACTTTGTATTGCATACAACATATTGACGAACAAGACAATGTATGAAGTTAAACTCCTATCTATGCCACTTATAATTTATAGTTATAATTCGTAATAAACTTACAGGCTGTTGTTAGCAGGGAAAGAATCCATTAAGACCGCTCGAATGCTGTTGCCGCTTAAATTCAACCTCTTCAGGCCCTGCATGACTTTACTCTCATTCTTCTTCAGCGACAGTTCATTAATTCTGTTCTTACTCAAATCCAGATCTTCCAACACCGTCATAGGACTAACAGCGTTCACTGGTATCTTCCTGATGCGATTACCTTGTAAATTCAACCTTCTGACGCGGTGTAAAGGCTTGAAATCCAATGGATTAAAATCTATCAGCCCATTGTACGATAGATCTAAATCTTCTAAGTTGTGAACATTTGTGAAGAGGTCGGGAGTTAGAATGGATAGCTCGTTTTGGGAAAATGACAGTCGTTTCAAGTTCGGGACATCAGCGAGTGGATCTGGCCAGTACGTTTTGATGAGATTGCCGGTAAACCTGAGAGTTTCTAGTTGGGAATTCGGAGGTAACCTAAAAATAAACCACAGATAAGTAAAATATGAATCATTTTCGTGCTTAGTCAGAAAACATAATGCTAGAAAAAACCCTTAGTAGGAACATAACTCTAACAAACCGCCAGTTTTAAATGCCATTTTTGAAGGATTTTATTAGATCTATTAAAAACTGTTACGTCTTTGTCAAAGCCAAAAAAATAGGTTAACAATTCGGCAAACATTTAATGTATGAAACACCAGAGCAAACTTTAAAAAATATCAGGTAATTGAGGACAATGTCTAGTTCTTGCAGATACTTTATTTATAGCGTATTATCGCTTCATTTCCTGCCACTAACAGCCACTAGGTATATACAATTACCTGACAAGATGATGGATAGTCATCTATCTGCAAATCTTAGCGTGTAGGCAGATGACCTTACTGAAGAATGAGGTGGAACTGATTTGTGTGCGTTTTAAAAGTAGAGAAAAATTGGGTCAATGGACCAAATACTTTAGATGTTTATTAAGGAGAAAATAATGTTTAAAAAGTTTTTTTTTAACTTTTTCAAATAAGTTTAAACTTTTGGGTAAGTAATTGAAGATATTAACCTGGATGACTAGAACGTACTTAACTACAATAGTTTTTAAATAAAATAAAATAAGTCCTTATTGAATACGGAAAAGTTGTTATACTTATACCCAAATCTCCCGCAAAATTACAATACACAGTAGTTTTTTTTATGTTCCTGTACAAAACAGTAGCATTACGAACCATTTCACAGTTGAGCGACTCCCCCGGGACTCGAATAGGTCGTCCACGTATCCATTACTTATTTAATGAGCCGCTTGACAATGAAAAACAAACGGGAATTGCCAACGATACTTATTCGCAAAGGTCGAGATATTACTCAAGTTTCTAACCAGGATTTAAGGTTTTATGCGAGACTTTGGCGATGGTTTAGACTTTACAGAGTGCATTTTTGATGTTGGGTATCTACATAGGTTTATTATATAAAAACTCAAAAAAAAAATGGGTTTATTTTTTTGTCCTTCGAGCCGGATTGTTGGTCTCTACTTCTTTGTTTACCTTGAAACGTGAATCATTAAAATAGTTCTTGAAAGTAATTTATGAAGCAAGAGATATCAGGGTATCAGTTCTCATGAGTATGTAGGTAGCGAACTGTCAATATGTTTCATTGATAAGAAATGGACTTAAACTCACTTTTGCTAGTTTTAAAGTGGGAGGGTAATTAGTTGATTATTACTTAGTATCAAGGAACAGCAATAATAATTAAATAAAAAATATCTTACTTACTTGCCTAAAGTCGAGATTCCCAGGCCTTCGAAAGTGGCAGCAATCTTTAATCCATTTCGATTTTCCGGCCACTCGATCTTATCCAGATCGGCAAGATCCTCGATCCGGTCTAACTCCGAGCACTGGATATTCAAAACCAAATGTGTTCCATCCACATCAGGTATTTCACTACATGTACACACTGAACACAATTTAACCAATTTCAACACCGTCTCAGTCACAACCTCTTCACCACAGCCAAAATTAAAATAAAAAAGTAAAAAAACAAAAAACACAATGGCGCGCATTTTTTTCTTTTTTTAAATCCGTGACATAGGCGCGTTTGTATCGTAATCGAAACCGAGTGATAATGATTTTATCGTTATCTTATCGCGGCATCGGTACTGTTTACATTGCTGAAAGAGCTAAGTGACGCACAGTTAAATAATTAAGGATCACTAATTATCCTTAGCACAGAAGATGATAAAAAATCACTTTGGTTATTTTGGAAACGATTTGTTACGGTCACGATTGAGTTGTAAAGGACTGTGTGTGATACAAGTCACAGTCAGATGCCTGCACTCACAGTGGGTACTTGTAACACAAGCCGCCGATTTGACCACAATGGCACGCCCGCCCGACTTATCACTCCCTATCTATATCTACCTACTATCTATAACTTTCATAAATATATATGCATTTTGCTGTTGAGTTTATAGAACACTCATTTTGAGGTGCATTTAGTCCTTGCGAATTGTGTGTCATAGAAGAAGTTGGCAGTCGACCATCTTAAGGCGAAAATCGTGTTTCATTGATCAAGCAGGGCTTTCCTCGTAGGTCAAAATAATGTAAAGATATTTCAATACATTTTTATATGATACCATATTTAATTTGACCCGCATATTTTATTAGGTCAACATTCAGATAAAAGGATGCAACAAATCTATATAAAAACACGTTTATTTTTGTATAACAATATATTTCAACGATTTCTCTTATACAGTATGTCGTAAAATGGAAGCACTTTGCCAGCTATGCCACACAATTTTATTACATACGCTTAATATTAAAGACTTTTTTAGTTTATATAAATATAAATAGGAATTCCAAAACAATAATATCTATAATAGCGTAACAGACTTTTTATATTTCTGTAACAGTACCAAAGTTTCTTGAGAGATACAAAAATCATATACGAGCATTTTCTATGTAAAACTCATTGTAATTGCAACCTTATATTCTTACAAACAGGATCATATGTTACTTTAAATCTTTGGTACAGTACCTACGCAAATTACTCACTACAGATATTATTATTTGTGGCAATAGGAATGTAAATTTCAAAATAGATATAAATATAAAATAACTTACGTCGTTTGACAAAAAAAAATGAAAGAGTTATAGTTATTAAGACAAATAAGTACTTTTTGTATAAATGCTAGTCAGTCTTAAAAGACTTTTTAAATTACGTTTTTGTATTAATTCGGTACATTCAGCATTCGTTTTACTTTCATCCATAACATTTTATATTTTTACGTGACATAAAACAAGTTTATTGTTAAAGAAAATTAAAATTAAGGCATAGTCGATGGTCATTTACAAATTATCTTGTATGGACTTATTAGTAAATAGTTACTGCGCAAATAAATCGTTAAATCCTCATTAATAGAAGATTAACTTTTGTTGAAAACTGTTACTTGTTAATTAGAGTTATTTATTAGGTACAAAACCATAACAAACATATTGGTGATTTAAATAACTGCATAGATAACAATGGTATACGAATAGCAAAATTTCGCGTAAACGACTTCTGTTTTTTAAATGCAGTTACAACGCTCTCGTGGAACTAACCGACACATATTTAGATAAGAATCGGCTAAGCCGTTTAGGAGTAACGAAGTTAAATTATGTGGGAGGCAAAAGACTTGTATGAAGAATGTTCATTTAAATTCAAAGTGTAAATAAATACTCTAGTCTAAAAACAATAGAGTCAATATTTATTTAGGAAACACATGTATGACAAAATATTGAATTTTAGTTTACTAATTTTGTTTTTTTTTACTTACATTTATTTAAATAAAATAAAGTTACTTTATTCAATATTAAATGATGGAAAACGTATCATTATCCATTTTGCGATTTAAAAGTAAGCGTAAAAACATACTAACGGACACAAATAGCGACTTTGCTTCGTACGATGTAAAGTAAAACATATTTTTATTTTGAGCTTTGCCTAGTTACATAAATACCTGTAATTAATAGTTTTATTTTTTCCATACATACAAAGTAGACCGAAACTTAAGCATGCAATTCTATTTGCAATATTTAACAAGTGTTTAATGTTTTTAGGATTCCGTACCCAATGGGTAAAACGGGACTCTATTACTATGCCTTCGCTGTCTGTCTGTCTCCAGGCTGTATCTCATAAACCGTGCTAGAAAGCTGAAATTTTCACAACTCATGTATTTGCGTTGCCGCTATAACAACAAATACTTGAGTCATCTAGTTTCAAAACCCGCTAAAACGATTTTTTCCTAAAACCAACCTTATGTTATTATTTGAAAGCGTTTTATTAGTACTTCAAGTTTAGCTATTCAGTTAGTGCCAAATCGCTCTAAAACACTAACAAAAATAGTTGTAAAGTTAACAATTGGGATCAGAAGCCACTAAAACATTGCATGTGGCTACAACATTTTATTGACAACGAGAAGTTTTTACTAATTTGTGGAAAATAAGCAAAACTTATTTTAGTGGCTTTTGAAACTAGATGACTCACTTACTAAAAATTAAAAAATAAATATTAATGGGCGTCCCCGTACAATAAACGTGTTTTTTTCGTATTTTTTTGCTCAATATTAAAAAAGGACACAGGTAAACCCTTCAAACAGGTCGAAAATCATAGTACGGAACCCTTCGTGCGTGAGTCCCACTCGCACTTGGCCGGTTTTTTAATAATAACATAACTAAATACATAATTTACAAACATCCATCACTGGGGCCATAAATTATTTACTCTTTAAACCATATAGGTTCGCCGATATTTTAAATGCCATATATTTATCGTAATACTAAGAAATATACAGGACAAAAACGACATTTTCAGACAAATTAATTTTAGTTTACGAATAATCCGATTGAATATAAAAGTCGATGTGTACACTTTTCACATACATTCTTACTTTAATCATAGACTATCGTAGTCGATTTTAAGTTTTTTTTAGGATTTAATAGAGCACTTTAATAATAATACCTTCAAACTTGAACACTTTATAAATAATCCTGTAAGTTGACTGTTCACACTGTATAGACTAGGAGTAAAATAATGTACTTTCAAAGTGCGTTATGTTCCTTTAGTAAATAGTGTCCGATTAGTCGTTTCTGTATGTCCGTGACTCCGCCGTAGATCTGTGTGCCTCGGGCGTCCCTGCGGACAAAGATAGTTAATTTAGGTTTCAATTTATAAAATAGATTAAGCACATATTAACATAGTGGAAATAAAATTACGGGATTCAAAATAGCCCCTGTTAAAGTAATGAAAGTTTTTAAAAATCGATTTACTATTAACCGAGATTACTGAGAACTAACCATGCGTTTTGTAATCATCTGATAAATGGTCACGACCATGGTAACATAACTACGTCGAAAATCACACAAACTAAGTGGTTTTGCTTTATAGCTATTTTGCTAGCTATTGGAGACTTGGATCATGATTTAAAATCTTTAAATCAGAGATGTAAAATCATTATAAATCGTAGAATTACCTGTAATGTCTCTCGGCGGAGTACCTTATGCTATCTAATAGAACATTACCTGTAATGTCTCTCGGCGGAGTACCTTATGCTATCTAATAGAACATTACCTGTAATGTCTCTCGGCGGAGTACCTTATGCTATCTAATAGAACATTACCTGTAATGTCTCTCGGCGGAGTACCTTATGCTATCTAATACAACATTACCTGTAATGTCTCTCGGCGGAGTACCTTATGCTATCTAATAGAACATTACCTGTAATGTCTCTCGGCGGAGTACCTTATGCTATCTAATACAACATTACCTGTAATGTCTCTCGGCGGAGTACCTTATGCTATCTAATAGAACATTACCTGTAATGTCTCTCGGCGGAGTACCTTATGCTATCTAATACAACATTACCTGTAATGTCTCTCGGCGGAGTACCTTATGCTATCTAATAGAACATTACCTGTAATGTCTCTCGGCGGAGTACCTTATGCTATCTAATACAACATTACCTGTAATGTCTCTCGGCGGAGTACCTTATGCTATCTAATAGAACATTACCTGTAATGTCTCTCGGCGGAGTACCTTATGCTATCTAATACAACATTACCTGTAATGTCTCTCGGCGGAGTACCTTATGCTATCTAATAGAACATTACCTGTAATGTCTCTCGGCGGAGTACCTTATGCTATCTAATACAACATTACCTGTAATGTCTCTCGGCGGAGTACCTTATGCTATCTAATAGAACATTACCTGTAATGTCTCTCGGCGGAGTACCTTATGCTATCTAATAGAACATTACCTGTAATGTCTCTCGGCGGAGTACCTTATGCTATCTAATAGAACATTACCTGTAATGTCTCTCGGCGGAGTACCTTATGCTATCTAATAGAACATTACCTGTAATGTCTCTCGGCGGAGTACCTTATGCTATCTAATAGAACATTATCTGTAATGTCTCTCGGCGGAGTACCTTATGCTATCTAATAGAACATTACCTGTAATGTCTCTCGGCGGAGTACCTTATGCTATCTAATACAACATTACCTGTAATGTCTCTCGGCGGAGTACCTTATGCTATCTAATAGAACATTACCTGTAATGTCTCTCGGCGGAGTACCTTATGCTATCTAATACAACATTACCTGTAATGTCTCTCGGCGGAGTACTTGGTGCTGAGCCCGCGCCCCCCCAGGATCTGAACACAGTGGTCCGTGGTTCTCACCGCGTTCCTGCCCGCAACGTATTTTGCCATGGCGCTGTTTTTAGTGCAAACTTGTGTTGCCGCGCGGTAGGTGAGCAGACGGGCGGTTTCTACCAGCATGCACATTTCTGTTAGACGGTCCTGGGGGGAGAGAAAAATATATGGAGTTTAAGCTATAGTAGGAAAAAAAGACACTAAATTTAGGAAGCGATTTGGAAAACAATGTCTAACCAAACTAAAATTGTCATCACTCTCTCAAACTTACAAGTAGTTCTGGAAAACGTGGGTAGGTGTGTATATCGGTCTTAATTTTAATAAGAAAAAAAAACATACCGGCCGAATTGAGAACCTCCTTTTGAGAGAATTGAGAAGTTTGAGGATAGCCGGGTTAAACTTATTTGCTAAGTCTTATACTATTGCTGAGGATGCGACTGCAATATTTATAGCTTTTTTAAGTACAAACGTACTGCTCATTTCATATTCTTCCAGAAGACTTTATACTTACTTTGACAGACGGTAGTCGTGTAAGTGGTTTGCCGAATGCCGTTCTGTTTCGTGCATAGTTTATGGCTGTGTCTAACGCTGATTGTGCGATTCCTACATACAAAAAAAAAACATAAAATCAATAAATTCTCTATGGCAGGGGAACGTGACGTATCAGAACATAATTCTGGGGTCTAGAGGTCGTTAAAGATGGGACGCGATGATTTTTATAGCAAAGATTCGTTTATAAAACCGCTTCTTCTACAAATGTGCACTGTTATTATATTTAAATATGTTTCATTACAAATAACGATTATGCATACAATCTTACGCTATCCCCAACTTTATTTTAAACTAAAGATAAAAAACCTTCGATATTAAATCATATCAGTGACTAGTGGCCGCCCGCGACTCCGTTCGCGTGGAAGTCGGTTTCCCGCAGGAATGAGAAGTTTTCCCGCGGTAAAAAGTACCCTTATGTTATTCTGATGTATAAGCTATATTACTGTAAAGTTCCATCAAAATCCGTCTAGTAGTTTTTACGTGAAAGAGTAACAAACATCCATCCATACATCCATACTCACAAACTTTCACGTTTATAATATTAGCAGGATTCACGCACCCACGGCATGCGCGGCGATGCCGATCCGCGCCTGGTCGAGTTGTTCCATCGCGATCGCGAACCCCTCCCCCGCCGCGCCCACCGCGCCCCCCGCCGGCACCCGCACGTCCTCGAACGTGACGTCACACGCCGTCGCCGCTCTGAACCATACAAATATTACTTTATAAGCTTTGACGACCTCTGTGGCGCAGCGATGACTACACCGAACTGTAAAGCGGATGGTCCCGGGTTCGATCCCCGGGTCGGGCCAATTTCGACAAAATGGTTTTTCGACATTGGCTCGTGTCTGGGTGTAACTAGGTTCTCCCCTAGTCCATTGTGCGGTACCTGTACCACAAGCGCTTAAAGCACTTACCATGGATGGAGCCACATAATTAGTGTGCAAGTCTGGAGATTTATTTATTATTATTATTTAGCTTTAGTGAGGAATGCGTATGTGTGTCTGCCCTCTTATTAGTAAACGCGAATTAAGTTTCAATCCATACGAAAGAATGCGAAAGTAACTCTGTTTCCTACTTTAATTACCTAAATTTAAAGTAGTTTTAGTATAACTATGTTTTGTCTCTGTCTGTTCTATGTGAGAACTTTCGAAACGGACGAAGAGAAAGACGATTTAACTAATAGAGGCTTAAACTGTGTTTATTGATAAGGAAGTGACGGTCTTTAACGCATAAACTATTGTTAATTTTAACACGCTTTTATTAGCTCGGAATGTATGGATGTGTGTATGTATGAATTTAAAACGTTCTGATATTCTCAATGCTTCGCCTGCCAGTGTGGGCAGAAGCGTGCAGCGCCCCTAAGCCCATAGCATCAGTATTAAGTTTGCGTTGTTTTGAGAAAGTGCAATTGGTTTTTGAGATCTTGAATCTTCTCGGAAATATTTTATAGCTTATCGGAAATGTTGAATGTTAAAACTGTTTAGTTTGATTAGAGCAGAGGTAAACAAGAGGTTGGGAAACGATATGGAAAGGTGACTAAATTTTGTATGACAGTTCAACATTATCGAACTAATACAAAATGTCTGAATCTTATTGAAGTTTAAATCATACCTGACGCCCATAATTGTTTCCTTTTTTCCCCTGAATACACCTTCTGCATCCAAAGGCACTAAAAAGCCTGCAATAAACGAATTACGTATATTTTATTAGGTGCAATCAAAGACTTCAATCAACATTTGTTAAATCGAATGACAACTTGTGGTTTGTGGTGCAGTAAACTAGTGGGGAAGAAACTAATAACTATGTCTTTCTGTAAAATTAAAACTAAATATGAATTTATTTTAACTAAAAATGTCTCATATTTTAAACAATCACTTTAATTTTTACAAGTTTAGTTGTATAGTTCATTTTTTGGAAAGTTGTTGGATTTTACGTGTGTCAGGTTATTTTAGTTTAATCACGAGTTAGATGCTGGTTCAAATTATGTTTAAGTTGAGATTTTGTAGTTGTTTCTCCATATTGTTTTATGCTTCTCCTTCAGGTTTAACTTACTAACTTACAACTATAGTCCGTTCGCGTTAAGAAAATAGTGACAACTACAGGATAAGGGTGTATTCACAGTGGAGTAAAAGTACAAAAGAAAAATAATAATTTTATAAACAGTATTTTCGGACAAACCGCATGTACTTGCTGTTTCTATGACTCTCCACAGTTGCATTTAAATCACACAATTTAAAGTACTTATAAACATTGTAAATTATGCGTATTCTTTGGAATTGGTGAAGTATTCATTTTCAAAATTTATTGTTGGACGAGTCACGCAAAATACACAAAAGTTTTGTTTGAAGGTCAGTTATTCAAACTGGTCACTGTGAACTCGACTTTTTAATTTCTAGCATTTTAATTGGCTGGGGGGCGTGGCCAGGCCGGCTGACAACGATGACTCACTATTTTCTTAAAGCGAATGGACTATAGTCAATTTACTCACAAATAAGCCCCTTATGCCTCAGCTCGGGGTCGCAGGTGGCGAACACGGCGGTGGCGGCGCCCTCGATGGCGTTGGTGACCCACGCCTTGCGCCCGCGCAGCACCCAGTGCGAGCCGCAGCGGGTCGCGCGCATCGTAATGTTGGCCACGTCTGACCCGGCTCCTGGGAGATAATCATCATTATCATCATCATTATCATTATCATTATCATTATCATTATCATTATCATTATCATTATCATTATCATTATCATTATCATTATCATTATCATTATCATTATCATTATCATTATCATTATCATTATCATTATCATTATCATTATCATTATCATTATCATTATCATTATCATTATCATTATCATTATCATTATCATCATTATCATCATCATTATCATTATCATCATTATCATTATCATCATCATTATCATTATCATCATCATAATTATCATTACATAGTATAAATCCAATTCGCTAATTCTGTCTGTATGTATGTTTGTCCGCTATCTCCTCCTAAACCAGTTGAGGGATTTTAATGCGGTTTTAACCATCTTTTAGGTATTTTTTTCATTAAAAATTGTAAATAAAGAACATTCAGAAAAGTTTTTTTAAGTTAGCCAAAATTCAATGTTTCGGGAACAAAGCGCCCAATATTTCACCATTGCGAAGCGTGGGCGGGTCACTAGTTATTAATAAGAACAAAAGACATAAACCCGAAGCTGGCCCTGATTCTGAAAGCAGTCTAAACTGAACTAAAATTAAAAACACTTTCTCATAGGTAAGGACTACTTTTCCTTATTGGAGATGTTAAATTAAGACCAAATCATAGTAAAAATTTGAGGAAAAAGTCGAGGTCAAACGTCTAACATTATACACGCAAAAGTAGGATAAGGCAGGCTAAATTTATAATCTAGCTCTGTCTTACATTATTGCTGAGTATGTGATAACAATGTTTATAGTTAATTTTGTGAGAGTTATGAATTGGTATCGACACCCTTAAGTATAGAGGATACCAAACAAAAATTATCCCTTCCTTTTGATACAATAGGATCTTTTTCCTCTATCGTTTTGTTTATCTTAACTTTGCTTGTAAAGAGATGAAGTTGTTATTCATTTTAACTTTATTTTTATCTTCTCAAAATAATAAAAAGTGAAGGTAACTACCATGTATGTTTGTATGTATTTCTCATGACTCTTTCCTTACCAATTAAGGGGAAAAGTTTTACGTAAATTAAAAATGTACTGTGCTTACTTTGTAAGTAATTACTCTTCACTGACGCTCACCTGGTTCACTCAAAGCGAAGCATCCGATACCGCCCTTATTAACATCGGACAAGAAAGCCTCCTTCTGTTCATGAGTCCCTTTCTCATTCACCAGATTTACGAACAGGAAGTTGTGTATGGACGCAATCAGCCCCGTGCTGGCGCAACCTCGGGACAACTCCTCAATGGTGACTGCAAGAGACAGGTAGTCCATACCGAGACCGCCGTAGGCTTCGTCGCCACAGACATTCATCAGACCTAACTCTGATAGCTTCTTTATCTGAAATAATCAGTAGGCTCATATAGTTAAGGGCGAATCTGGCACAAATGTGTTTGAGGCAACTTTTGCAGAGTGCAAAAAAATTTAGCAACACTGATTGAAACTTGAATAAAATTGTGCGTGTAGTCTGTTTTTATGTTTAAATATATTGTGCTAAAACCTAAACATATGCTTTTTGCTGATCAGCTATTTTTAGGAACCCCTCTTTTTGCATAATGTTGATGATCCTAAAATCATTTGTCATAATCATCAAAAAGCATAACACTCATAACGCATAATTTTCTTCCAAATGGCATGACAGTCTATTGGCATATTATTTTTAAGCATAACGATTGAAATCCCTAATTTCAATTGGCACAACATTAGATAGTCCTAAAATGCTTAAGCATAATTTCTTTTGCCATAACTATAGTAAAACCAAATTTTATTTGGCATATAAAAGGTCGATCGGGAGAGTAATAAGAAGTATAATTTTCACATTATTAAAATAAGACGACGACCGAAGCGAGGAAGAGTGTGAGGTTGAATGGCGACCATATAGTGCGAGCGAAGCGAGCGTGCCCCGGCAGCGGTCGGTGAAGCGCCAAAACCAAAATTATTTTTAACTAATGATTACTAACTTAAAAGTAATGAAGAAAAAAAATATGAGTTAAAAAAAAATGTTTTTTATAGACAAAAACTTTTTTCAAGTGATTTTAAATTGCTATTGGATAGTGTATTGGAGCTACAATAAATATTAAACACACTGCTTATTGATGAAAATAGCTTATTGTACAGAATTAAACTATTTTATCTATTGTTGATAGGTTCAAGATGGTTCACCATTGTTTTGTCCATTTAAAGTAAAACAATGAATATGAATCATAATGCAATCATTTGATCTGAATTTTAGAATAATACTTATAAAGATAAACTTCAAGATCAAGGCTTAAAAATGTTTATCTTTATATTTTTAAGATTACACTTGTCTTGATAAATGATAAAAATACCTAGATAAGTAGGAATAACTTAGTACAAAAAAATAAATGATTACCAACTTTGAATAAATCTAATAACTATTAATAGTACAATAATAGTTATTACAAGTAATAATAACATTTATTTATGTATTGTGAAGACTTGAATATATTTTGAGTCAGGTATTTCCACTCTAATGGCCAGGGTAAACTTCTTTCAGGAAATGTTTTATTCTGAAACTGCACAAGCAAACCTGCACAAAAGCAAATACTACCTAGGTAAGGTAAGCTTTCAGGAGAGATTTATATCCACTGAACTACACAGTCATTCTCATTTTCAGCCAGTGTAAGTAATACTTGCATACATACTTAAATACTGTAAAGTTTTTTTAAAAAGAAACAGAAACTTACCTGTTCACTAGGGAACCTGGCATCTCTGTCAAGTTGTCCTGCTAGAGGAGCCAGGTGGGTTTTAGAGAAATTACGAGCGGTCTCCTGCATGGCCCGCTGCTCTTCTGTCAACTTGGTGGTAAAACTCCGGCTGCTCAGAGCTACTTGGACACATCTTTGTGCTTGCACTAAAATTATAATGATTTTAAATTTAGATAATTTATATGTATAAAGACCCTTTGAAGAATGCTATTAAGTTAAAAACTTACAAGTTAATTTGGTGGTCTTCAAAAATGCAGTTGCCATGATCGCCGATTTCTAAATAACTGGCGATGATATTTACGTAAATGATAACGCAGACAAAAGTCTAAATGTATGACTATACGATAATAAAGAATGATAATGTTACAAGCCAAGGTCACAATGTATTTGTAATTCGTTAGTTCTGTTTTCTGGCAATAGTTTCAAAGTTTTTTTTTATGATCGTGTAGCTACAGAACTTTACACTTTCGAATTTGTTTTAGATGCACTATGGTTGTGGTTCACTCTGAACCAGAATAACTTGTTTTTTATGCAGCTTACTAAATTATTTAAATGATGTAGGTATTTGACCGGTTCATTCAATTCGTGTTCAACTGGAATTTGTTTATTTTGTATCGGTGACAATCAAACAAGTGACATTGACTTTATTTACACTTTATTCTGAGATGCCAATTGGTATACACATGTGCGCAACATCAGCTTTCGGTATTTAAGGAACGTAAATATCTATTGTAAGATGAACGAACGTAAATATCTATTTAAAATATGTTTAAAAGTCTACAATACAAGCACTACCGAATACTAATACTTCAAATAAGCACTATTTACTAATATATTTCCTGTAGAACAGACCGATAGTACTTATTAACTTAAAATGGAATACAGCCAAGAGTACGTTGACAGCTTGACATATGTCAATAATCTGTTGTCAAAGTCATTGACTGACAAATGAAATCAAATATTTTCATTTCTTAAAACTATAAACTTTTCGTGTTTTATACTGTGTGATCATGAATTTGGTATCTCATTAGTTATTAAATATTGAAATCAACGCATGTGGTCAGAAATTGAACATAGCCGCACAAACTTTACTACTAAATAGTTCAACATTATTATCAAACTACGGCAACAATGACTTCGGTTTTCGATCACCACGAGCCATCCTCCCAGCGGTCAGAGCTCGCTGCAGCCCCCATGACTTCCTCTGGTTACATCAACATGCAGATGGAAGATAACACTCCCATGTTTTCGAAGCAGAAGATGAATTTCAACCCATCAGATATTATAACTCATGTGGCAGTGGCTAGTGATTATCTGGTCCTTGCGATGGCCAATCGCAGACTGTTTAGAATGGATCTGAAGAACCCAGACAGCTATGATGGTATAGTAACTTTTTTTGATAATGAAACCTCAGCATGCACACGATTTATATTTTTAAAGCCCTATGTTTAAGTAACTCAAATTTTAGCAATTTAATACAAAAAAATTAAACTTTTTCTGATTCTTATCTGTTATACCTACCAAAACTCATTTTATGTTTTATAATTAGCTGTTAGTTTTAGTGAAACTTAACTATGTTAATATTATTTCAGAGATAACATATTCAAAATATGTGCTACCAAACTCAAAGCTGACAAATATTTTTCTGGATCCACTGGGCTACCATTTGTTGATGACTTTTTCTGTGAAAGATGGTAGCCCTGAACTAATATATTCACACAGAAGAAGTGCTAAGCTGAAGTCTGTAACTAAATCTAAGAATTCTGAGATAACAGAAGTAGGTTGGAATAATGAGAATGCTTCGGAGACTTCTACGGGTCCTATTTTACTGGGCACCTCTCAAGGTCACCTTTTAGAGATTGAATTGGAATCAGATAGTGACAAAATGTTTACAGGGAGTCAACAATATTGGCGACAGGTTTGTACAAATGATATATTTTAACATTTTTATTGGAATGTATGTTTATTTATTTTATGACTAATTCAAACCTTAATTTTAACACAAGCTGCCTAATTACTTGCCTCTGTATGGTGGGAAGGAAATTGAAGGATTGGTAAAGTATTTTCTTATTTTTCCTATTGCTCTACTAACACTATATTTTTTCTTATTGTGGTATTTGAAAAGCCTTTACAGTTCTCAGTATTTATTAGACATAAAATTTATATCCAACTTTTTTATTTATACTTTTATCTACACCTTATCACTGTATTTCATAAATATTTCCATATTAACAATAAATTGGCACAATTAAGGAACAGTTGACTTCCAATAATTTTTTTTTGTGTAAATATTGCAAGTCATGTGTTTCTTTTCAGGTCTTTGATCTTGGCAGTGATAATTACATAACCGGTATACAGTTCCACCGCATTAACAACACTACAAAGCAGTACATAGTGTTTGTCACCACACCAACAAGGCTTTACCAATTTATCGGACATGCAGTTTACACCGACAACAAGCCGTCACTACAATCAATATTCCATACATATTTGACACAACAAGAGACAGGTTTTCAGGATATATCGTCCAACTTAAAGTACTCAAAGTTACAGTTTTACTATGATAGAAACAATGAACCTAAGTCCTTTGGATGGTTGACGGAACCTGGAGTTTTCTATGCACAGGTAAGTTATGTCTTTTAATAGCATACATAAAGCAAATTCGCTTTTCATGTCCGTTTGTTTGTCTGCCGTCTAATTTCCCTCGATTACTTACCGATTTTTAATGGTGTCTTCATCAACTTTTTTTCGAATATGTTGTACTTACGTAAGTACATTCTGAAAAAGTCCATGAAAATTGAATAACAATATACTTCTTTTTATTTACAGTTGGACCCAATGTCACAACAGAACTCCAACTCTCTATTCACACAAGGAGAGCTCATAAACTATCCTCCAGAAAAAGATTCTAAAGAGAAGGCTCCACTGTCATTCGTTTTGACAGAATTCCACGCCCTGCTTATGTTCACAGACAAAGTCAAAGTTGTCTCTCTACTGAACCATGAACTAGTTCACGAAGACAGGTTTTCAGAAGCCCACGGCAAACTTAAAAACATCATAAAAGACCCTAACAAGAGGACAATATGGGCGGTTACAGAAAAAACTGTGTTCCGATACAAAATCGTGAGAGAAGAACGTAATGTCTGGGCCATTTATTCCGATAAGGAACAGTATGATCTAGCCAAAGCTTACTGTCACAACAATCCAGCTTATATCGATATAATAAACGTTAAACAAGCAGAGTTGTTGTTCACTAAAGGCGAGTATGAAAAAAGCGCTGAAATATTCGCTGACACGCAAAGCAGTTTTGAGACGGTCTGCTTAAAATTTCTTGAATCGGAACAGATTGATGCTCTTAAAATTTACCTCACTAGACGATTGCAAGCTCTCGACGATGACAAAAAGTCTTTAATATCCATGATAGTTATATGGATGACTGAGCTGTATCTATCGCAGTTGAGCCAGCTTCGGCGAAATGGTCTAGAAACATCTCCAGAATACGTCAAAACAGAAAACGACTTTAAATCATTATTACAGCTACCGAAAGTAACCTCATGCATGCCGCACATCAAAAACGTTATTTACGATCTAATGGCCTCGCACGGGGACAAACAGAACCTTATTAAATTGACCATCATGAATAATGATTATGAAAACGTCATCGAGAACTACATTGCTAATAAGGCTTATTTGGAAGCTCTGGCAACACTCCAAGCTTTAAAGAAGCCTGAGTTATTTTACCAGTTCTCTCCTACCTTAATGGAAGAAGTGCCTAAATATACTATTAATGTGTTAATATCGCAGGGTGCGAACCTTAGTCCCTCAAAACTACTGCCTGCTTTCCTGTCCTGCCAAAGAGATGAGCTACATCTATCTGAGATTATTCGATACTTAGAGTTCATGTTGCAGAACTTTAATGTGAAAGATCGGGCTATACACAACTACTTACTGACGTTGTATGTGGAAAATGATCAACCGTCGCTAATGAGGTACTTGGACAGACAAGGTCAGGATGTAACGATGGTTAACTACGACGTTCATTATGCTTTGAGGTAAGTGTTACCTCTGCATTCATTTTCCTTTAAATGTAAATTGTCTCTTCATGCTAAACAAAAACTGAACAATTTTTTTGTACGCATGATGTGTTATTTAAGCTTTCTTCGCTTATTAGAAAAAAAATTAGTCATATTTTAGACCTTGAAAAAAATAACAACCTAGGTAGCTTACTTAACATTCAGTCTTATTACAACAGATTATGCCGTGAAAAGAACCTATCTAAAGCGTGTGTAAAGCTATCGGCCCTTCTCGGTCTATGGCAGTCGGCCGTTGAACTAGCTTTACAAGAGGATCTGCAGCTAGCCAAGAGTATAGCCAATCTACCTGACGAGACCGAGACTCAGCGGCAACTGTGGCTTGATATAGGTAAGACTGTTAATAATTGAGATATTGTATGTTAGTGATAAAAAAAAAAAAATTGATGAAACAGTTACCATGCAAACTCATAAATTTATTATAGTTTAGAGTCGGCGTCAACATGAAACTTAACATAGTAAATTCACCCGTATCTCAATAACGCAATGCATATGTTTTTGTGATAAAAAACGACGCACGATTTCTCTGACCGCTACCACCGCTAATTGCTTAAGACATAACAATATTTTGAGTACTTTTTGCCGAGTTTTACAAGTGATAGGCGCCGCTGTCGTAGCTTTTTGCCAAATGTATGATATTGGTTTGAAAGTGTATTCATTATTTTAGCGGAGCACGTCATAACAAAGACTCAAGACCTAAAAGAAGCGATGAGTTTCTTAGAGGAGTGTCCTCTCATCAAAATTGAAGATCTGTTGCCATTCTTCAGTGACGTGGTCACCATCGATCATTTCAGAGAACCTATTTGTCAGTCATTGCAGGTAAATAAGCAAATTAATGTTATTATTGCATACAATTATTTGAATATCCGGTTCGAAGGACCGTTTTTATGTATGTTTTTAATTAAAAAACTTGAAACTTTTTTAAGCATGGAATTAAAGTTATCTTATTCGATTTATTACATAATTTGTTTTGCAGGAATATAACCATCAAATCGAAGAATTGAAGACAGAAATGGATGACGCGACGAAAGCTGCTGAATGTGTAAGTGTTTACGTTTGATTGGACGTTATATTTTCTCAATTTATTTTAAATCAATGATACAACTTAATAAAGCATTTTTTGTTGTTGTTTATCCTCTAATCTTGAAAAGTGAATCGACTGTTAGTTTCTATTTAGTTATCTTTTTCTAAACCACTTAAGTTCTAACATTTCTTCGAGTAGGTTATAAAGGACAATAAATTTGCAAATATCGCAATCAGTATATAACAGCGGTCGGCAACACGCGGCCCGCTGACGTCTTCTTTGCGGCCCGTGAATGTATCGAAAAAAAAAATTCACATGTTTATTAAATTTAAAATCATTGCATTTTGTGTAATATTATTATCAAAAGTGTCTTTGTGCCTTTGGTCGATTTTTTCACCATGTGGCCCTTGCCAGCTAAAAGGTTGCCGACCGCTGGTATACAAGATATCTCTTATTACAAATCTAAGATCACAAATTTTGACACAATTAATAAATTAAGGGCCGGTTTTTCAATAGTCAGATAAATTCTATCTGACAGAAAATCTGTATGTTTTCGTTGGCACGTCGTACATAAATTCTTGACATATGTATGAAGTGACAATGAAAACATACCTCTTATACTGATAACTAGTCAGATAACTGACTGCAGTTAGCATTTATCTGACTATTGAAAAATCTGCCCTTAGTCATTCTTCCCTTCATTCCTACCTTCCAGGTCCGCTCCGAGATCCAGTCGTTCCGCAACCGCTCAGTCCGCGTCCTAGTCTCGGACTCGTGCTGCGCGTGCGACCTCGCGTTGTTGCTGCGGCCGTTCTACCTGTTCCCGTGCGGACACAAGTTCCACAGCGACTGTCTTACCACGGAGATCATGCCGATATTGAGTGAGTTTTGATGGCATATAGAGGAATGCTAACATCGACGTCGAAATCTGTTTCATTTGTCGAAATTTGTTTCATACCGCGCAATTTAAGGGGCGTGGCTAAAGCAACCGCCGATAACAGACCGAATGAATAAATGACCGTTGAATAGAGACCCGCCAGTGTTAACAATTTAGCCTATGAAAACAGTTTTCGACGTCGAGTTCAAATCGACGCTAGTTACGCGGTAGCCCCCATGGTTATTGATGACGATTAAAGTAAGATATTTTATAGAGTATACTGGATTAGGATGGCTTTGGCGTGAAGACTGTATTCAAGCCTACTTACTTTTTATTTGATGATTCTGTTTATAAGTCTGGTTGAAGCACAGAAACAATAATATGTCAAATCTTTATTTTGACATTGTTAAATGTTTCGGCAAACTAATGAAACAAATGCCAGAATTAAGATATAACAAACATTCAAAGTTATGCGCTGTAATATTAACTTTTTATTAGGTAAATTAGCTCTTAGTCTAATCCGTTATCTAAATCTTTCACATCATAACAGTCGTATTTTTTTTCATTAAGCTCCCGCCCGAAGAAGCAAAGTGCAAGAGATCCAACGTCAGCTGTCAGTTCTGTCAAACATCGAACTGCAAACAGCGACATCTAGCGGCCTGCCCCTGCGGGAGGTGTTAAAGAATGAAATCGACGACATAGTCGCCAGCGAATGTATATTCTGTGGAGAGTACATGATCAATTGTATTGATAAACCGTTTATAAATGATGAGGATTGGGACAGAGTTATGAAAGAGTGGGAATAAAATCGTTACGTTATTTTACTGGAACTGCAATTAGCTATTTAACATTATAAGCCTATTTTTACTTAAAAAAAATGTCGCTCCGACGTCATAAATCTTAATAATTAAATTAAAAATGATAGGCCCTGAAATGTATATAAGAAGCTTAAAATTACGCACTCAATTAAACCTAGAAAGAATTAATTCCTTACTATCACTACATAGTTTTTTTTTTTTTTATGTAGTATAGGTAGCAAACGAGCATGCGGGTCACCTGATGGTGAGTGATCACCGCCGCCCATGACTACCCTCAACACTGTAGGTGTTGGGGGTGTGTTGCTGACCTTTAAGAAAATATATAAATAAATAAATAAAATTGGGCACCGGATACCGCACTCACCGAACGAAACGCAGGAACATCGTTCCTACTTCACGTCGGTTTCCTGTGCGACGGTGGTATTTCACCGGTCGAGTCAGCCCAGCAATCGCTGCAGACAGAGCCTACAGCTAGACTCTACCACTCAAAAAATATAATAGTATAAAACAAAGTCGCTTTCCGCCGTCAGTGTGTCTGTATGCTTAGATCTTTAAAAGTACCCAACAGACTTTAAAGGGTTTTTTAATAGATAGTGATTCAAGAGAAGATATTACTAGCTTTTACCCGCCCGGCTTCGCACGCGTTAAATTCGAACTCCTTTGCCTGTATGTACTATAAAAACCTTCCTCTTGAATCACTCTATTAAAAAACGCATCAAAATACATAGGGACAAAGAAAGCGACTTTATTTTATACTAAGTAGTGATAACATAGTATAGGGAGGGGAAGGATACTCCGAATGTAACGCGTGCGTATGTTATAAAAGTATATGTCAGTTGGTTTGTATTCCGCTTCCACTTCGAAACGGCTGGGCCGATTTTAATGAATTTGGAAATAGACATAGTTCAACATCCTGGGATGAAAATAGGTTGCTTTTTACCGCGGGAATAAGTCTCATTCCCACGGAAAAATTGCTTCTATCGCAGAAGGAATCGCGGTTACCCACTAGTTGGTACAAGATATAAAGTTTATCTAAGATCACAAGAGTAACAAGATCGTTAGAAGCAATTAGCGTTGTGCGACTTGATTTGGACTTTGTGTTGCAGCTAGAGTTGCTAATTATTTAAATGAGTAAGCAGAGTAATCCTTCTGTACACTAATTAAGTAAATACGCTTTAGATTTGTTCCGTGAAATATGCTATACACGTGTATTTATAATATTCTGTGATAATTATCTACGTATGTTGCGATCTTTATTTTAATTTGAAGAAAAATGTACTGATATAATATAATGTAACCAATCAAAGTGTAAATAAAATGATGAAATAATACACACTCTGTGGTTTCAATATTTATTGAGAAAATTGTGTTATCAATCGATGATAAACAATAAATTAATTAAATATTAGAATTTAAACAACAGGAGACCACTTTTAAAAGGACGATTCCTTACAATCATTTATTAATTAACATAACATGTACAAACAAACACTATACACATTAACTCTTGTTATAATTTTATGCACAAATCATTAATACAAGTAAGGCAAATGACGTATTTATAGGGCCGCGTGCGTAGAAATTCAGTGTATCTATATTAAGCTAACGCAAGCTAAACTATTGACTAGCAGCACCTTCTATTTCCATTGCTTGTGAGTCAGGCTTACAATCTCCCTTATTATCTACTTGCATTTCACTTTTCTGTTCACTATTGTCTACTGTGCTACTTTTGTCCTTGTCTTTGCTTTTGTCTCGTTTCTTGGCGCCCTTTTTGGGTTGGGCGTCGGCGTTTTCCTGCGGTTTGTTATCTGCTTGCGTATCTGGTGCGTCGTCTGGTCGCGTGTCGGGTTGCGGCGCCGGCGACTCCTCAGGTAGTGTCGCTTCGGCCGCTTGTTCTGCTGGTTTGTCTTCCTCTGGTTGCGCATCTTTGGCTTCCTGGCTGTCCCCGGCGGGCGCGGGCTGTCCTTCCTTCATGTCCACATCCTGGGTCTGGGCCGCGGCGCTGTTCTTGTCCGCCTTGGCCTCGAGCACGGCGATGCACTTCTGTATGCAGCGGATGGCCTCCTTCCTTGCGAGGCGGATGTTCTCCTTGCCGTCCGTCTCGATGTTGTCCAGCTTGATGAGGTTCCTCGTCAGCATCTCGTCGAGGAACAGGTAGCGCTTGTCGTTCTTCTGGCCGGTGAAGTTCTCCACGTCCGTCATCAGGTTGAGCACGTCGGTCTGGATGCTGAGGATCTGCGTGATGGGGTCGTTCGGGGACGGCTGCGGCTTCGGCTGCGGGGGCGGCGACGGCTGGTGGGGCGCCTGGGGCGGGGGCGGGTGCTGCTGGGGCTGATGTTGTTGCTGGGGCTGGTGCTGTTGTGGCTGCGGGCGCTCGTGGTGCACGGGCACCTTCACGAACTCGTCCGGCGGCGGGCGCGGGGACTGGGACCGCTGCGGCGACGCCCCGCGGGCGAACGCCGTCTGCGGATACGCCTTCTGCTGCACGAACGGCTGCGGCCCCTGCCGGTAGCCCTTGTTGAAGGGCGTCCCGAACGAGCGCGAGAAGTTGGGCGGCGGGTGGAAGCTGGGGCCGTCGTCGTAGAACTGCTCGCGCTCGGCGTGCGGCTGCGGCGGCGGCGCGAACTGCGGCTCCGGCTTGTTGATGACGGGCTCGTCGCGGCCCTCCACGAAGATGGGGATGTGCCGCACGTGCGACGACTCGGGGGGCGGGGGCGGGTCGCGGCTCATGGCTGCGGGGGCGGGGGCGGCGGCGGGCGGCGCGGACATGGACCGCTGGGCGCGCTCGCTCTCATCGACCAGGCTCGGGTCGGCCGGACTGCTCTGTCCGAGGTCTACGGTGTTCCGGAGCCCGTACTGCGGCAGGGTCTGCTCGGACGGGCCGGGCTTGTCCTCAGTCTGTGTGGCGGCGGTTTGCTGCGGGGGGCTCTGCGGGGGCGGCGGGGGGGGCTCCTCGCGCGAGTTGAACCGGCGGTTCCAGTGTGTGGGGAAGTGGTCGCGGAACTCCGGCGGGATGTCGTCGAAGGGGAATCTGTCGAAGCCGCCGAAGTCGTCCTCAAAATCTGCAAGAGCCAAACATTTCTTTTTTACAACGCCTGCAAGCAAAATAAGTTACAAGTTAGTTGTTAGTGTTAACAAAAACTATGCCACTTAAAATTTTAAACTACTTGTGACTCGCTCACGCTTCGCAGTGGTATAATTTGACTTGTTAACTAAACAATGAACTTGTTATTATTAAAAACAAATAAATATGATCTAAAAGATGGTGAAAATCCGTAAATTAATTAAGGAACAAATCTACGAACAGATGCGATAAGCGAATTATCTTTACATTATGTAATGATGATGATTATTGCAAATTATAACTTCGTATTGTGTAAATTAGTTGGGACAAAAGCAATTGGACACCATACATTGCAGGTTCACTCCATCCTTTTCGTAACAGCGTCTACGATAAGAAATCTTAAATCGAACAAACTACTTTTTATTTGACACAAGCGACCCGCCCACGCTTCGCAATGGTGTAATTTTGGCCGACTTGCTCACGAAATATTGAATTTTGGCTAAGTTAAACCAACCTTTTCTAATTGTTCTTTATTTACAAATTTAAATGAATAAATACCCTAAAATATGGAGAAAACCGCATTTAAATCCGATACGTACTTAAGGAAGAGTTAGCAGCCAAACATACAAACAGGCACAAATAGCGACTTGGATATACACTATGTAATGATGATACGTTGCCATCGACACTTACCGTCAGCGCCGTGCGCGTCGGGCCGCCGCTTCCTGCCCCAGCCGCTGGGCCGCTGGCGCAGGCGCGCCGCGATGTCCGGGTGCCGCGCCGCGAGCTCGCTCCACGCGCCGCTGCCGTCCTCCTCCGAGAATGGAAACCCGCGCTGTGGGGACACATACCTTTGAGATACGGTGGTCTAAAAGTGACTGTAGATATGTCTAGCCTAAGTAGGGAGATATACGTTGGTCTAAAAGTGACTGTAGATATGTCTAGCCTAAGTAAGGAGATATACGTTGGTCTAAAAGTGGCTGGAGATATGTCTAGCCTAAGTAGGGAGATATACGTTGGTCTAAAAGTGACTATAGATATGTCTAGCCTAAGTACGGAGATATACGTTGGTCTAAAAGTGACTATAGATATGTCTAGCCTAAGTAGGGAGACATACGTTTGAGATACGTTGCTCTAAAAGTGACTGTAGATATGTCTAGCCTAAATAGGGAGATATACGTTTGAGATACGTTGGTCTAAAAGGGACTATAGATATGTCTAGCCTAAGTAGGAAGATATACGTTTGAGATACGTTGGTCTGAAAGTGACTATAGATATGTCTAGCCTAAGTAGGGAGATATACGTTCGAGATACGTTGCTCTAAAAGTGACTATAGATATGTCTAGCCTAAGGAAAGGACCGTGGGATGCTAAGGCATGGTTAAAAATATGCGTAATAGTATATTAATACAAGAAAAACTTTATGATAGGCTCGACAACACAACAAATATTAAGTCAATTATTATTATTTGATCAAATGAAAATGTTTGATTTTACTACAAGCAAATTAAACATAGAGTTCTCTATACTTTTGCAACCAATAGTTAGTCTATTTACCATCGGCCTTTTAGTAATCTCTTGTAATTATTGATAAAGCGACCGATAACAAGTAAAGGAACAATAAAACTTCGTCATTTTTCTTTAAAAATACTCGAGACACGATCACGAGAGATTTGACCTTGCTAATATCAAATAAAAGATTTCTGACTCAAACTAAGACGATGAGAGAAATAACGTTTCTTCTTTCGATAAACTAGGAAGTAGCAACATATAAATTTCTTTACTACTTTTTTTTTAGCAAAAAATGATGGAGTAGAGTACTTCTTTCAAGACATTGTAAAAAAAGAACTTAACATAAGACGGAAGTAGTTTCATTCTTAAAACTATGTCGATTTTTTCACGAATTTCATTTACTAAGTTGTCGAATTAATGCCGATCGCAGGCAAAAGACGAGTGGGTCTCAACGATTACCTTATATGGCGAGGACACAAGCGGCCACGGCCGAGTAAGAAAAGTGCAAATACCTACATTGTTTGAACATCGATTTGAAAAAACAGAACTATCTGAGATTACGTACTTTTTGGCCATCTTCGTATAGTACGATCTTTTGAGTAAAGCTACAATACATTGAAAACTAGTGGCCGCCCGCGACTCCGTTCGCGTCGAAGTCGGTTTCCCGTGGGAATTATAAGTTTTCCCGCGGTAAAAAGTACCCTATGTGTTATTCTGATGTATAACCTATATTACTGCAAAGTTTCATCCAAATCCGTCCAATAGTTTTTACGTGAAAGAGTAACAAACATCCATACATCCTCACATACTCACAAACTTTCACATTTATAATATTAGTAAGATTAAAAACGAAACTTGACGTTTTTTAAACCACACATCTACTTTTACAATAGCAAGGTGTTGCGTGCTCTATTTAGCAAGTGACTTATCGCGATGTTATTTCAAAGGTGACGATTTTACATTGAACTGAAATAGGTACTCGGATAACAATAACGTCCCCTGACTCATAGCTTGGTTTAAATATTCATTTGATTAAAAGAAAATTAACGATTTCATGATCAACATCTTACAAGGCGTAACCCAAGTGTATTAAAACATTTGTATTGTTTAATACACACAACTCAACAAATGCATTACATTGTTCTGTCTCATTTACTTCCAATGATGCATGACTGATAAAATATTTAAATGACAAATATTAACTCTACCTGGGATTTTAAGAAGTTATTATTTTTGGTACTACCAAATTATTGAACATTTTATAAATTAAAATTTCTACAATAATAACTGATAACGATTTCATCGAAACAAAGGTTACACAATTAAAAATGGATTGATGATGTCATAATAATACATCGAAAGTTACACATAATAAAAATAATCTAAATAAACCATTTTCAGGTTAGTTGTGTATTGTGTACGTATTGAACGCGAAGGATGACTTCATCTCCATACAAATATAAAATAAAACACCAAACAAAAAACTAGAATGCCTTTCTTACGTCACTCATCGCTATTATGTGGGAGATTTGTTCGCAATAAACAAATGACACGTGAGCTACTAGAAACTACACGTGAAAATAATCATCGTTTTTTTACAATAGGTGTCGTTCAGGACGAAAATTATAGTATCGAGTATGTTAATTGCCAGTAGCAAAAAAAAAACATATTGCTTAGTACAAAAGAAAGTAATTTCAGAAGCTAATGGACTCGTATCCTATGGTAATAATAGTCGTTAAAAAACATCTAACAATGACGCAATCTGAGTCAGTGACCGCTGTATTTGGTAAATTATTGTGTTCAAAAAAAAGAAGAGAGTAATAGCGGGTAATTTTTAGCGGCCATATTTGAAAATGAGACATGGCAGTTTCTTTTTTCTTTTTTGGATAAGATGCACGACTGTTTCTTTAACTAGTTAGTTCAAAAATAAAATTCGGATACACCTCCACAATAAATCCATGTTGAACCGTAATATATCCGAATTCGATTACACGTTATGGCCTATATCCGTTATTTACATCTGCTATGAATCAAGATACTAAAAAGGTATGATCAACCAGACGCTACTGTTTCTAGAGTGGCCGATATGGGTAAGGCTGTATGACGACATAATCGAAACCGTTTTAATTTGGCTTTAATCAATTCATTCGATCAGGTGGGCGTTGTCGGTCTGCGTGACGCCTCAGACCACGTACATAATACGCGTTTAAAGGTGATTTTCTACAATCCCTACTAATGCAATTACAAATGCGAAAGTAACTCTGTCTGTCTGTCTGTCTGTCTGTTACGCTTTCACGCCTAAACCACTGAACCGATTTTGATGAAATTTGGGATGAAGAAAGAACTGAACTTGGGAAAGGACATAGGGTACTTTTTACCGCGGGAAAACTTCTCATTCCCACGGGAAACCGACTTCCACGCGAACGGAGTTGCGGGCGGCCACTAGTTCTAAATAAATATTACACCATGACATCATCATCCAACTTATTGTGGATGTTTACATGAATCGCGTATTTACAAACGGTCACACTCGGAGGATTAGTCCATTCTTGAACTTGACTTGAGCACTCTCAAAGTTACCGGCGTTTTTTGTCATTTGTCTCGAATTTTAAACCCAAAGTTTATCTTTAATTCAAAGAAGACTCACTCAATGTTTTTATTTAATATCTTTGACTTGACTAACAAGAGATTTAATATTAAGTTAAGTCTTTTAAAATTTCAATTCCTTTGTCGAAGACTGTTTTCCAAGAATCGTCGCTTTATTTACTAAAACCACCAATACCTTAATATGGCTTTGAAAGACGCTTCTCATGACTCACATCAATGACAATAATATTTTCTTTTACTTCTACAGACTGTTGTTCTTAGAATTTATAATACGGATATCACTATTTTTAAATAATCGTCCGGCGAAGTTAATAGCGTTTGTTTACAAATATTTTTTAGTGTTTATGATAGAAGAATTAGGTATGAAAATGAGTCAGTTTGTCACCTGCGCTGGCATTTCTCCAAGTGCGTACATGGATATTGTACAATTTGGTTCATTAACTGGTATTTGAAGGAAATAGCGCAAGGTTGGAGTAGAAAATTATTTGTTTACCGGTGTGAACGCGAATGGATATTGTTTGATAAACACCTAGGAATTGCCAGGTACAGTTAACAACAGGTGAATGGATTATTTTAAAGATGTTGCTATTTGAGTAAAAAAATATGTAAGCAGTTGAACTGACGGACATTTTTTTAGTGAACTAGGTTTAATTAAAATAAAACTTAAAGTAGAACTACTGCTATAAACTGTTACCAAATTTAGTTAAATAAGGTTTATTAAATATAATTAGATAAATTTAACAAAGTAAAGCAAGTTTGTCAAAAGAAACCAAAAGAATAAAAGAACAGATATCGATGGGTAAATTCAATTAAAATAAACTACAAAGTTAAAACAAGTTAATCCTTATTTGGTCTGAAATTAAAACCTACCTCACTATTTCCATGATATTCAGGTGGTTTATCAACCACTACCGGTGATTCCATTCTTAAAAAATATAATATTGTCCAACCGGAAATAAATTGTTTTGATAAATAAAGTCAATCTTTAATTCACTTAAATGTATGTATCACAGATTCACTTCACTCGCTAAAATCGCAATGAATACTGTCCGTAGTATAACGTTCTCTGTGCGTGTCACAATGTAAACTAAACGCACGCGAGCATTGGACTTGTATTTATACTTTAAATCGAGTAGGAGGCCGCGTTCGAGAACAGTCTGGATCATTCGAGACTTAGCCCCGAGCGTTGTTCGATGCGGTAGTATACAATGCCGCTTAGCGTCGCCAGTTATTTAGCACGAGAATGTTCCAGCAGTCGATGTATACACGCGTGGGTCAAAAAAGGCAGGACCGCTTTGTCGGTGGTAGAGGGGTCTAGTGCGACTGCGCGGAACCGTAGTTTGGGGTGTAGAAGTTTCGACGTTCTTCGCGAAGTTTCTACGCAGTCAGGGGTGCAAAAAGCTCAGAAAGATCAAATAGTAGTTTTTCTTTATTTATTGGTGTATTCATTGATATTATATATAAAGATTGAAAGGCACGATTTAGGTTTTAATACCACGTGCCGTGACGAGGTATTGAAAACAAACGTGGCGTCAACGCGACATGCATAAAATTAAATGACAAAAATAAGGAAACATTTATCCATGTCAGTTCTCAAGTTTTTAACACGATATTTTTTATTTTATCTCCATTTTATAGTACTACCTTCTTGATTTATTAACGAATGAAAGTTAATTGAATTTTAAAGCCAATAATCTTAACACAACTTACGGTATCTATACTCATTATTACCATAATTTATAAAAAAAAGAAACTACCTTGCATAACCCAGACGGATCTCAATATGGTAATCTTGCTAAAGGATCACGTTTTCGTAATGCAAACATTTTATAATGCTTCCCAATTTGCAGTGGCACCGTGTGTTTGGCAATATTCTCCTGAATGGAACAGCTAGTTATCAGTCGATTGGCATTTGGCTACTCTGGCAGAATGCCGGTGCAAGTCAATGCCCTGCATCCGAACATGAGATATTACAAAGCAATGTGGAAGCCTAGTCGACTGAGTAGGCTATAATAATAAAGGGAAATGTGTGCACATGCCTCTGGCTGTTTCAGTGTTGTTGTATAGTTTCAGAACAATAAATCAAGAATTTGAATTATTTGCGAAATTTGTTCAAATGGGGAATTAAATAGTAATAAATGAAGGGTAGAAAAATGAAACCATTAGCTTTGCATAAAAGTACTACGAAAAGTAAATTTAAAATTTGAAGCCTGATGATGAATAATGGATGCTCTAAATATCTCCATTACTTTACAATCACATTTGTGAGTGAGCAAGATTACTAACAGTGACTGCTACTTGTCGCTATATATCATTCAGTACGGAACACTTACGTTTTTTATTGATATACAAATCATAACAAAGTAATTTGATGTGTCGTTTATTTGCAAAGGAGCATGCTACCTCGTTTTTGGGTTAAGGCCAACTGTAAAAAGTTCTTAACACATTCCAGTTTCAAATATTAAGATAAAATTTAGTAAACGACGAATTTTCTGAAAATCCGAAATATTCGTGAATTAGAAAATAGAGTTTCCTATAGAAAATAGAGAGTCCTTTTACAGAATACATTACAACGTTATTTTACAGCAGACGTTTCGATGGAATGTTTCCTAAATTAAAATAATTCTGCCTTTCGAATGTAATAAATTATTAAGATTTGGGAGTCAATACAGAAAAAAAAGCAAAATAAGTGTCAGGGTTAATAATATAGAAACACAAACAAGAGAAGTGGGACGTCTGTATGTAGGTGGATGGCGACTGCTCTGAATTCTTACAAATCCAGTTTTTAGAATTGTGCAATAATACGCAGTAATATACTACGAATTAAAATTATATGGAAATTAGAAGAAAAATACTAATTAGCCCAAAAAAAATGAAGATCGCGTGATTATAATTTTCAAATAATGTGACAGCAAGAAGAAGACGTTAGAAAACTGCAAAGTAAACTATTTCACACTGCAGTGACAGACTGTAAACAAACCATAAACCATTGTTGGCACACAAAAATCGCCGAAACCAAAGAAATGCACTATGTAAACACTATTTATAGTCCAGAAGCTGCGTCAGTACACTGTACTCACATTTCGCTTCATGCTGCTATCATGGCCGTCCGAGACGATACTCGATTGTCTAATTGTCTGGCGTCACAGATTTTTCACAATTTAACTACAGTTTAATGACGTCTAGTTCCAAACTATACACGTTCAAGTTTGAGAGGCGTTTTGCATGTGTGGTAGAGGTGGGTGTCGGCGCGTCCAACCGAAATAGAACTTTTGGAATTACTAAATTATATTCAATGCGTCACTGTCTAGATGAAGATCAAGTGCGAACAGTACACGACAAATATACATTTTGTAATGTAAACAGTGAAAGTAACGGAAGTAGAGTTTTTAGCACTCGTCTGGGGTTAGCACGAGAGTCTGAGCTTTCGATTACTCAAATAGACTACAAAATGGTTCAACTAGATGTGTACTGTAAATCAGTTTTAAACATCTGATTAGAACTCTTATTTTTGTTTCTCAGCCTACCTCTTTTCTACAAATATCTACATTGTTATTGTAACTATAATAACTATTCATAACAATGTGGCAATAGGGAGAATCTTAATGCAATACGAATTCCCAGTTATAGTTACTTTTATATTGCTCTACTTTCGTATAAAGTATTTTACTAACTGAGTAAAAGATTCTGTAATATCAAACGTTATCTCTTTCTTCAAAACCAACTTAAAACGAGAATCATCTTTGGAAACAACAGATGATTTCACACCAGCGGACACGTGTGTCAGTTATACATTTTCCTCTATAGTTAGTATTAGTGCAGTAAAAGGGAAGTCCTTGATCCGCCTACAGATATTTGAATCATTAGCGCCCACGCGACATCACAATTACTGGGTGTTTGATGGCTTGGTGCAGTTGCAGGGTAACTATAATAACAATAACGTATAGCCCACTGGTTTAGAACAGGATTTATGACAGGATAGCGAAAGTTTACGCTGTAATTCACCATGCAGGCTTGGATTGCTGCATTTACATGATGGATAATCAACAAACCAAGTGGGTTCACGATGTTTGCCTTTCCATAATATCATGACACTCCCTACTAATATTATAAATGCGAAAGTAACTCTGTCTGTCTGTCTGTTACACTTTCACGCCTAAACCACTGAACCAATTTTGATGAAATTTGAAAAACTTGGGAAAGGACATACCAGACTGTTAAATACGAAAAAAGTGGTAAAAGGGTTGAAATAGGTGATTACAGTTTGTATGGAAGTTCCTTATTGATTGTCAAACATAAAATAAAAGTTTAAGCTGTAATTCACCAGGCAGGCTTGGATTGCAGCATTCACATTTACTGGTACCAAATCCGAAGTGGGATTGGAATCCGGAACCTACGGTATCCTAGCCATTACGCTATCACGCATTTCTTGTAGGGTATCTACGATAGTTATTCCACAATTGATAAAAGGGCCTCTCCAGACTGAGTCATAAGGCGAAATACTACACCGCAGGAGCAATGTTTCTGTTAGCTACGCAATGTTTTAGCCAGTACCTAACATTGGACAAAGGAAATGCTGTCAAAACTTGGCAATATAACAATCAATTTTCAGTAGCTGGAATGTGCGTGGCAATTTTCGATATGTTTACTATTAATTATGATCACGGCTTAATGTCTATGTTCGCATTGATAGTCTTCATAGGTCATTGTAATGTTAAATCGGTCAACATTCTATAGTCTGGTCATCAAAATGTGTATTAAATTTTCTATTGAGCATAACATCCAGTACATTACATAAAGTACACAGTATTTTTACGAGTGGCCCAATTTGAAGCAATATGATTTCTATTTCTGGCAAATTACGGACTTAAGAATGCGGTCTTGAACACGGAATAATATTTGTGATCCAACAAGTGGTCTTTCGGTATCTTCTTGACTACGTATAATATCAAGCTGAAGAGTTTGTTTGTTTGTTTGAACGCGCTAATTCAGGATTAGTTTTTTGGGTTGAATAGTCCATTGATTGCGGAAGGCTAAATAACATCACGCTAATAATAAAAGAAGCGGATCAGCTATGAAGAAGGTTGCAAAAACCGAGGGAGTATACAGGTAAATTTCCAGTCGTAATTTGTATTTTTACCCTAGAAAACAAGGCACAAATTACCCGAAAAAAATACCATAGATATTAAAGCATATTTCCAAGGGACTGATCAGAGTGAAAACATAAAAAAATAAAATTTTCTCGATAAAAAAAATCACGAAGTTAGCTCTAATTTTCAACTATTATTCATTTATTTCCAATATTATGCATACTATTGAGCCAATATTTTAATACATACTATCAAATTATATAACCCAGAGACCCTACTAGCGATTTTAGAAAATAATGTATACTTTACGAGTTATTACATTAAAACTTATTCGGCGCATACTACGTTTTTATTTCGCGCAGAACGCTTTCGTCTGTCGCACCTGTCCTGGGATCTAAGGCATGTTTTGTTTCATGGTTTAGTTGTGATCGCTTCGTTGAGACAAGAGGACTATGTTTCTGTGCTCAGGGGCCGAAAAAATCTTCGTTTTAATTTCTAATTCTTGTTTTACTATGAAAAAAAACTTTAAAATATGGCTAGCAAAAAAACGCAGCAAAAGAGTATTTTAGAAATTAAAAATTTATCTCATGGCTAATTTAAATAGATTTTAATGGCTTTTAAGACAAGTTACAATGAATAGATCATAAATCACAATATATAATATTATTGCAATTTCTTTCTGTCTGTGCTTTGCAGTACAGATACAAGACACCGCATTTTGAAAAAAAGGTCATTGTGTAAAGCACATAGTAAAAAAAACATTATTATAAATAAATTATTATATTACATACTTACCTTTGCGAATTATTTACCACCAGCAAAAAGTGCAGTACAATCAGCATCATATTCTTCGTGACGACTACTGTAGCCAAATAGTTGATAACACCCAGTCATCATTTTCATCGTATCAAAAAGTGTCATCACATTTAATCGGGACATTCACGTTGTACTAATGTATCGAAGCGTCCAGAAAGTCTTATAGAAAGTTGCATTCAATTACGCATCAACCAAAGCGCCATCGATATCGAAGCGCCCAGCGAAATATAAAAATACGCTTTCTTCTTCTAATCGTCAAAAAATAAACCAGGAACGCACAAGTGTGTAAGAACCTATGTTTTCAAACTTCAAAAACTTTCTAGCTTTTGTTTTCCGGTTCCAAGCTTTCAGGTAAAAGTCACAGTCGGCGCCGAACAATCAATTTTATGTACTAGCATTTCATGTTAAAACGTTTTAGCAAGTGAGCCTTGGAATAGTGAAATTAAACTAATTTTAACGGGTTTTTACGCGTTTTATTAAATTAATTTTGATTTTCCGACGTTTCGGCCTTTTTACAAATGCCGTGGTCAATGGTAGACTGAGATTGATGTCTTCATAGAGTATAGTAAAAAACGATTTTTAGAATTCATCGCCATCTGTTTCGTAATTTTCTCACATAGTTGTTCGGGTTCACGCAATAGACGCTGACAGTGTCTTGGTGTTTCTGCTTATTTGTCTGCTGGTTGTTCTTTTTTATTTTGCTAAGTATTGGATCCCACGTTGGTGATAGCATCCAACCATCTTCTCTATTGAAGTTAGGGTGTTTTATAATTTCAATAGTTTCTCTTACCAACCTAGGGATAAAATGTTTCTCTTTTGCTAGGATTTTAACGGTATCAAATCTGAGATAGTGGTTGGGCTTATCCATGGAATGCTCACAGACTGCAGGTTTTGTATAGCGACGCTTACAGTTTAATTTCAAGTAATAACATTCGCGTAAATCTAAGAAGTTACATAGAATAGTTAGTTCAGTTAACATTCTAACTTTTTGCTAGACACATTTTTATTCCTAAATTTTTAAATATTTTTTATTTTGTTTGAAATTTGAACCTTCTTCAAAGAAGTTTCATATTTTACACATCAGATACCTATCATTTCTTGACGTATAATTAAGCAAGAGCCAGATGCAACAACTTTCCTTAAAATAAATATTTGCCGCGCGTAAATAAGTCATAATTTCCGATCATAAAATTGTTATTAGGGTTATTGAATCCTACTATAAATTATTTTTCAGGTAGGTATTCTAACATTGGTATTCAAAATAAAATATAAATTCGTGGACAAGTAGGTAAATCATATATTGATACACGTATAATGAAACAAAATTAAAACTTTAACTTGTTCTTATTTTATTTACTTATGAACATCCAGCTCCTTAACTAGAATGTTCATGTGACATATTGATTTTTACAATAAGTATTTATCTACTTATTTTATTTCATGTCAGCCTATAAAAATAGTACTTTGATTTTAAAAATAAACTAGAGACCATTCCCGCGTTTGCATGATGCACTTTTAATGCTCTCCGTTAACAAAGAAAGATGCAAAAGGTTTATCAGAGGTATCGATGAACCGATTTGTGGAATATTTGAGAATGTTGTTTGTAAGGTTCCGTACCCAAAGAATAAAATCGGGACACAAATGCTAATTTTCTGCTGTCTGTGCGTTTGCACATCAGTCTGTATCTCATAGGCCGTGAGAGCTAGACAGTTGAAATTTTCACATAATATATTTTCGTTGCCGATAGAGCAACAAATATTTAAACCAATATAGATAATGATATGGAACGTTTCACCCGCGAGTCTGACTCAATTTAATAACTTAGAAAACAACATGGCAACTTCTTTATAAATGTTTAAGTTTCAACTGAGTAATTTCAGTAAATATTTATGACAACGAGGGTCAAAATTAATATAGTAATGAAATCAAATATTTACATGAAACAGATAAAAACTAAAATAATTTAAATATTTTTACTATATACATAAAAAAACGTACGCTGCATGTTCCTTCGGATCCTCATTTATTGCAACTACTGATACTCTTACTACCTCTTGACAATTTATGATATTCTAGTATGTGTTTATTATTTAAACGATTTAAAATGGTATCTTTGAATTGAAATGCAATTTGATCATCTTTCTGAATGGTCATGATAATTTAAATTGCTTGATGAAAATAAAATGTTTCAGTTTTCATAAAAAAATGATTTTTAATAATAAAATCATTGCAAGTCATCTTTTGGACCAGAAATGAAAAAAAAAGTAGGTCATTTCAATTCTCAAAAAGACTGCTTAAACTTGAAATGAAACCCATGCTCATGAATCGTCTATCGGATGCCACAGCCCTGACACCATCGCTGCTAGCTAGAAGTAAACAAACTAAGCTACATGCTTTACATTTTCACTAAAACTTAAAAAAGACTTCAATCTGTCAAACAGAATCTAAAATTAAATTCTCGTATCTTAGATCAGTGGATAATTTTGTTGACTCTTTCTTACTTATGAAAACCTAGTAACATATTTATTTAAACACATATGGATACCATTCAATTCAGACGTAGGTATTACGTATGTATTAAAGCATGCCTTTACAAACAAAATATCGTCTTTATAAAACTGGGAGCCCAGTAGTTAAGACCCCGTCTTATTCTATATCTCATAAATACATTTTTTTAATCAAATAAAGTTTTCTGTCATAACAGTTTCATCTAGACACGCTGCCTGTCAAGCAAAGTACACCTCTATTACATAAAGCATAAAGTTGTTTTCTTACTTTGTACCGAAGATTGTGAATACCCTGAGCGCTACGATACTGATGGCGCTTTGGTTGATACGGGATTGAATGCGACTTTCTATAAGGCTTCCTGCACGCCACGATAAATTAGAGCAACCTGAATGTTCTGATGAATGTGATGACACTGGCTGATTCGCTGAAAGAGAGGACTCTGGTTGTTTTCAAGTATTTGACTACATTGGATGTTACAAACTATATGGTGCTGACTGTACAGGTACAAATCAGTCAACGAATTCTGAACAAAAAAATATAAGTAAATGTAAATAAAGCACATTCTAAAAACAACATTACAAAAAAATATATTATACACTTACTTACCTTTGCGTATTATTTACTACAAGCAAAAAGTATTTTTAGCGTTTCAAACAACAGCTAGGTGATCCGGCACTCACTTAGCCGGTATTTATCTGATTATTTTAGGTATAATGTGCGCGATCGCTCTAAACACGCGGTAGCATCGGAGTCACCAGACGACGGGACGAGAGAGGGGCGCGTGCGGCGCGCGGGTGAAATTCGATTTTTTTCTAGGTTTATGCGCGCTTTTAAAAGCTTTCCTTGCGTGCGCGCTGCGATAGCGGGTTTTTCTTTAAGTATCGCGGGTGAAACCGCGAATCTTACTATAAAGATTCCAAAAAATATTTAGCTTTTATAAACGTCCCAAGCGTTTTGTGCTATAAACGCTAATGGCTTTGTAATTGGTGTATTATACTAAGTGATTTTTTAGTGTCTTTCAACCGAAAACATATGGTAGAGTCCGGTATTTACCTACTTTATCAAATATGTCTTTTTTTGTACACAATAATTACCTATAATTACAATTTATGTACTTTTACCTAACTACCCTGCATCTACCCAGAAAAATAATATATGAATGTTTGTAACGCATTAGATAAGAGGACAAATGGAGGAATTTGTATGAAATTCGGTTGGTTCATGATAAACTACCCCAGTGTAAAGAGGCGTTCTCACAGTGAGCAAAACCGCAAAGCTCACCCCACCACACACACATAGATTTTTAAAGACTCTTAAAATCCAAGACTTTACCGCATGAAATTACGAGATATTTTCCACGGGAAAACTTAGTCGCTAGTAAAACTGCGGTCCTGAGTTTTTTTTTCATACATAATGTTAATATACTCCTCTTCAACTTCAATCATCTATAATGTCCTTTGATTAAAGATACTCCATGCCTCATTAATCTCATTAAACTCATTAATTTGACCACAAATTGACCTTTACAAAAATCGATTCAACTATGAACTAAACCAGTTAAAATGAAGTTAAATTAATGTCACGTTGAACAAAAAAAAAACTTCGCAGTAGTTTCCTACTTTTTGTGACAATCTTCACAAAAACGAAATAAACTTTTAAACCAATGTTTTTTTCTCGTGTTTTTGCTCAGACAAGATTAACTGGACAAATCAACATGGAAGGCATTGTGTTGTCATTCATTATTGTAGATACTTGTAAGTACTGGGAAGTGGGTAAGGTAAGTATGCTATGCAATTCCTTTAAGGTAAAATGTTGTGATCGAAAGAAAACGTGAGTGGCTGACTGATTTATGATCATAGAAGATAATATATGCACCTGTGTTTCGTCGATACGAAATCGTGTCTTCGTCTCCTTATTTCCCTAATTCAACACAGAACATGTTTTTTTTTAAAGATGATTTTGTCAGTTTTATAAATCTGCCCCACTGCAGTTATCGCTTACGGGTGATTATTACTTAGGGCAGAATTTTTTTTTTTTTATTAAAAAACTATTCTTCCAAAAACTTTTGGGTCATAAACCCCTTTTGACAGCGTCGTTAGGATCTTACAATTCCAATCCTTAGTTTCTTAAGATCATACTATACGAGCGGTTTTCCCGCCGCGGGAATCCGTTTCTGAACCGCACTAGTCACGGGCGGTTTCCCGCTACGTTACGTCATTCGGCGCTTACTTTATTTTTTAATAATTCTTTTAATATAAGAGCTGCAAGCGCAGTTATCATTGGCGGGTCCATGTTCAAATGAACAGAAGACGGCGATAAACCGCGTCCCGTGTAGTTTGATGGTCTGCGGCAGCTTTGGCGAGCGGATTCCCGCGGCGGGAAAACCGCTCGTATAGTATGACCCTTAGGAAAAAAGTTGCATTATTTAACTTCTTTACAAATTTTATAAATGGGGTCTGTCTGTTTCGCTTTCCTATACTATTACTTTCCGATACTTTTTACCACGAGAATAAGCTTCATTCCCACGTTAAAGCCATTCGGCTGCGTGAGAAACCACAAGGCGGAAAGCTCTATACTTTTAGATTTATTTATTGATGATGATTAAATCAAAATGGTTGTCCATGCCTACAACTTTATTTTGTGTTGACAGGATTTGTAAAATTGTTTAACTGAACCAACATTTCTTAACTAAGGGTTTGTCTATTTTGTAGAAGGCAGGTATTTTTTAAATAATTTATACCTAACTGAAGGTGTTGTTTTGACAACAGAAAGAGGAAGAACTTGTAAATAAACTAAAATAAAAATAAAAATAAACTAAAATAAAAAATAAAAAAATGGAATAATAATTCTTTGCTCGTAATGGTGTGGCCAAAATGAAACAGAAACTACCAGCATAGGTTGAATTTAAAAATTATAAAATATTTTTTTTATTTAATTTTAGCCAGAGAATATACAGGGATAATTTATGGTAAGCAAAGTCGGATATGGAAACTAGTTACGTAGGTAATTGTTGTAATGCGATACGGACCAGACGACCCGCTTTATGGTTGAATGGAGACATACAGACATACAGACTGTATAATCGGTATAATGGTATTTTATTTAACTATCTATGTGCAGTTCCTATACTCTGAAACGAATCGATTTAGCTGGCAATTGGACTTTTTTAATTACCCATGACAAAAAGCCCAATGCAAGCAAATACTGATGAAAAATTTACTGATTGCTAGCTAGCAGGAAGGACGATAGGGAAACTATTTACTTAAGTTTTGTTAGCAGTATAAGTTTGTTAAATGCTTATTTATCTTTATGTCGATTAGTCTCAAATCACAATATTAAAACCAAATGTTAAATTACACCTTACAAACTTTAAAATTAGCAGAAACTAATTTCAAATTAATTATTTTTTTATAGTTCCTCTTAATTCAAGCTCATACTAAGTTTTATGTAAGTTATTATTAGTCTGAACTTTTATATCACCTATTTAGGATGAAAGAGATTGTAATGTATCTGAAGACATCAATAAATTGAATAAGTTTAGATCCACTAATGACAAATAACCAAAAAGATAGAGTTTTATGATCGACCATACCCATCATATTTTTATTAAGCAAGCAGTAAAGTAATATTTAGTCATTCATTCTTTTGATAAATTTACAAAAACAATACTTGGAAACTGGCAGACTCCAAAACAGTGATGCTACTTTACATAAACATAGTTTGCTAATGTCCAAATATAATCTACATTTTTTGTCTAGTGCATAATATTTTGGTATTGTCCATTTATGAATTTGGGAACAATTTATGACTTGTCAGTAAAATTTTTATCCACTAACTTTGCATGGGTATCATGACTTGATCCCTTTTATTTTTATATAAAAAGCATTTCAATTAAAGCAAAAAGAAACAATTTTATTACTCAATAGTTCAAGCAGATATAAAACAGACAAGAAAAGAAGTCCATACAGCTAAAATTAATAATTTTATTACTCTCTCAATATTCTATAGCACGCACATAATATCTACAGCTAGAATAATTCATAGATTTGCAACTTAACTTTTATAATAAAATTAAACCATTTCGAAGATTAAATATTACTCTCATTGGTTAGTTCTCGCAGTCAGTAAATCAATTTAAATTATTTACAAACTTAATTTTTATAAGCTACTTTTTGTACAGAAGCCACATAATTACATAGACATTATACAGTGTCTCAAAGATTAACGCTAACTGTTTGTTAAAACATTTGTTGTTTTTTGTGCTGCCTAATCTTTGACCTTGGAGAAACTGAAGATTGATTTGGGGACATAATTTTTGCATGACTTGAGAATTATTTGGTGTTGAAGTAGTTGTGTGTAACAAGCCAGCATTATTGTCAAATATATTCCACAAATAACAGTACTGTTGAGAAATGACTCCGGAATGATTTAACTTACCTAGAATACCACATGCATCTTAAAACTGCACATAAACAATAATTTCCTTAGCTGCTATTTTAATAGGACACTAATTTATACACTGACCTTGAAGCAGGCAGTTAACGGGCACTCGGGGCAGAAATTATGCAGGCATCCTGCAGAAAACCAACACATCAAACATCACTTTCACAATAATTAGCCAATTAAAGTTGCATTAGTTTCTTAACATCACAATACACACAGTCAAGGGTACTACAATTGGATCTACGCCAGAATCCACTGCAGATGAACCAAGCAAATATGAAAATCATGTGTGAACGCATTGTCTCTAATTGAACACATTTAGGTTAGACAGCAATCAATACAAACCGGCAATCAGGAGAGGGAAAACTCAAAAATTCACGTGCTCACGTTAAATGACAGTAAATATGAGTTAAAAGAAATGAATTAGATACTTACGAATTTACTTCCTCGAAGGGGCATGTCAATCTCACGAGAAATAACACTATTACACTCTCAAAACCAGTAGTACACTTAAATTTAACTTATGCAGGGGGGAAATAGTTTTAACTTAGCACAAACAAGAATGAATTCTCCGGAGAAACGAATTTAATTTCAGCAAAATCACCATTGAGTCACTCTAATGAAGTGAAGAAAAATTTGTTGAAAATCGTGAAATAATGACGTTCATCTCATGACAATGACAGTGACGTTTTAAATTATAAATTCTAGAACAATCATAGAGCTGAAATTCGGTTAGAGTTATATTTTTGGTTTTCTCAAGTTAAATATTCGTCATTAAATGTAGATGGTGCTTTTAAACATTGCTATGTAAACTTACAAGTTTACTTACGCTAAATTTATGCTACATTACAAGTCTTACTTAGTAAGGTATCATCATATAGTCATCCATCGCAGTAAAAGCTTCATGATATAATTTTAAAAACAAAACGCAAGGCCAATTGTTAAAACCCAGCACAAGGGCGGATTTAAGTTATATAATGTCTTGATTTAAAAAATGAACTTTGCTACGAAACAATGTTTTTCTACCTATCTTAAATTATAAAAGTAAATTCTTTATGATAATTACTCGATCACGCAAAATCGACTGATCGAATTTAAATGAAATATTATCTGAACGGAATAACATACAAATAAATTAAAATTATCAAGTTTAATGTTACTGGTTGGTTTTATCCCAGAAATCTGGGTAAAATTTTTATCTACAAAGATCGCTGCAAAGCCGAAGTACAAATCTCCAGAGACAAAACAATTAATATACTATCCAACCACCAGTACCTAGAGCTTATTATATGAAAATAAACTTCCTATTAATATCATCTCTAGACTGATAGCCTCTTACATCTTATAAGTAAATAGTCTGTGCCCTAACCTAATTTTCCTCTTCTGAGTATATTTGAACTATTTTTTAAATACAACTTATTGATCACAGCAAATATGAATAGCGTTAAGTTACTGCGATGCATCCGATTAAACCATTGGCGCTCATTTTCGCAAAGGTAACTTTTCCGTCTAGATATCTTTTTAGGTGTAACCCTAACCTCATAATATATTTTTTCATCTTGAAAATAACTTACTTTTCAGTTCGGTATTATGCCAAGAAATTACCCAAGCAAGCGCCCCAATGTCCATACCCGTGCCTGAGGGAGTTGACAAACCGGTGTCAGCCAAAATTGAGAAGTTGGTCACAGAGATTTCAAGTTTGAATCTTCTTGAGGTGTCTGAACTGAGTCAGGTGCTGAAAAAGCGTTTGAATCTCCCTGACGCACCTGTCATGCCGATGGGCGGGTTTGTAGCTGCTGCACCTGCTCAAGAGGAAGAAGATGCTGCCCCCAAGACTGTCAAAACCAACTTTACTGTAAGTCACTGCTGGTTAAACATGTAAATTATTGTTTTGGGTCAACTTCAACTTTATATCTATATCCGGTTTGTGTTAAAAAGGCAAATAAGACTACAACTGAGCAGTAGTATCTTATTTATTACCAACAAATTGCTTATGGCATATATTACTTATATAATTTGAATAAACAATCTTTTTTCTTTCTCATATAAAAACAAAATGCTTCTGAAATATTTGTTGTAACATGATATACTTACATGCTGGACCTTTATTCAATAATATGTATATCAATACACTCATTTTCAGGTTAAAATGACCAAGTTTGATGACAAACAGAAGGTTGCACTAATCAAAGAAGTAAAGAGCCTTCTCGAAGGATTCAATTTAGTGCAGGCTAAAAAGTTTGTAGAGAGTGTACCTACAGTTGTGAAGGCCGATATATCCAAGGATGAAGCTGAAAAACTCAAAGAAGCTTTATCTAAAGTTGGAGCCGTCATTGAAATAGAATAAATGTAGCTTATAGTTATTTAGTATTGTATTTAGCATTTAATAAAATTAAGTAAATGACTATGTTATTTTATTTGTTTATTTTACATTATCATACTCCTTTTTTCTGGTCAGGATTCTTGCTGCTGTATGTGCTATGTTGCCTCAACCATTGTGAACTGATTTTAATTTATCAACATTTTTATTTGTTTTGTATTTCCTGGGTGGAGAGCCTGATGATTTGAAGTTCAGGCCTAGGCTTGTACCAAATCCTTTCTTTCATTTGTACAAACAACATGAAACTATAAAAAAATCCGAGATTGTCTATAGAGAAATAATTTAAGTAAAACCATTATAAATCATGTGTTAAAAACATATATCCCTACTTCCCTACTAATATTATAAATGCGAAAGTAACTCTGTCTGTCTGTCTGTCTGTCTGTCTGTCTGTCTGTTACGCTTTCACGCATAAACCACTGAACCGATTTTGTTGAAATTTGGGATGAAGAAGGAACTGAACTTGGGAAAGGACATAGGGTACTTTTTACCGCGGGAAAACTTCTTATTCCCACGGGAAACCGACTTCCACGCGAACGGAGTCGCGGGCGGCCACTAGTTGAAAACATATGTATATTTGATTTCATAAAAGGAATAAAAGCATGGAGATAATTAAATGGAAATACATTTTTATAGTGCCTTATTATCATTTTTCATGCATCTGTTTTCACTGTCAGTATTATCCATTGTCAATGGTGAAATTGCATAACTACAAGTATAAAACAGCTATTCCATAAACAGTAAGGTACTTAAACAAACCATCAATTAATTAATTGAATCTGCCATGACCCTTACCAACCAAAGTTTAATACAAGAAATTTAACTTATTTTAACGGTTTTATACAAGTTTATTGTATAATTTTTGATTATCCGACGTTTCGACATTTTTACAAATGCCCCGTAGACTGAGATTGTTGACGCCTACATAAACTATAGAAAAAAAACGATTTTCGAATTCACCGCCAAATTTCCCTGGCAGCCCCGGATCTTCAATTTTTTTTAGGCGGGGCAAAATCTGAAAACGCCGCCCCCAACCACTAATATTTATTTTTACCTTTATCATCTTTATAATTTCATTTATCAGATGTCCACTAACAAATAGCCCTTCCGGAAATAATGCATCATTTGCTGTTCTGTCCGTGCTATGCCTGTTTATTTACAGATGTATAGATATGAACGCGTAAGATATACAGGGTGTTTGCTGGGTGAGTAGCCAAAAGAAAATGGTGTATAGGCGAGGCTATTAGCTATTTACTTCTTCTTATTAATTTGCATTTTGATTCAAGATAAAGAATTTACAATACTTTTAAGATTTTCCTATGGAAAACCCCGGTTTTTTCATGAAAAGTCAATTTTTTTTAATTTACTCTCGGACCAAACGAAAATAATTTTAATTGAGAGCCTAATACTGTCTTATTTCGATGCAATCATAAATTTATACCAATCATCTCACAAAAGGTTACAGTGGATTCACAAACTTCGTTGAACCAGTGGGAAAAAAATGTAATGTCAACTTTGCTATGAAAAAAATAAAAAAACACGAGTTGAAAATTTCATTTGCTTGTAAAAAGGTACGAATCCGTTCAACTACCTATGTAGATAAAAGCTTCTGTCTCATTCTAACAAATCTTAAACAATTATGCTATCTCATTTGACTCTCCCTTCACTTTCCAGCCTCGAATTAAGGACTCCTGCTATCTCACACGTTTGACTTCGGGCCGCGTAGATTTTCGGTGACCTACACTTTTCTACAGTTGGAGTAAGATGTTGCTTGAAAATAAGCGTATCAGCCAGTCATGACCAACGGTAGCGTGACTTTTACGCATGCTAGCAAATCTCATTTCACCAGCTGCAAGGCATGTAGAACCGGTTCACGGAGACTGAATCTAGGAGTTCCTTTTACTCCGTCCCTCACCACCCATCTGGTGGTGGAAGCCGCAGAATATTCTGCTATTTGCGACCTTCGCAAGAGGCGACCAAAAAATGAACTCGAACGTTAAAAGATTGCTGTCGGCAACAATCTGCTTCCTCCAGCCAGCGAGCGCGCGCTACTGAACCGATTGTGGTAACAGCCTTAAGTTTTCCCTATAAATACACCTCTCAAACCGGCAGGTGCGACATTCAACAAAATTGGTTTCATCGCTTATCAGATCCGACTCCCGTCGAGTTTCTTGCTAGGTCTTCTTAGGGAGAGGCTCCTAAAGGAAACAGTGTATTGACAATGATCACGACGCACTGAGGACCGTACCCAACTAGGTGGCCGTATTAGTTCGTATCGTTAGTCAGAAAACAAAATCATTATTTTATAAGTACATAAGAATAGCAAATAAGAGAAATGTTGCCTGGTCACAAAATAGATACAACAATAGGCATAGATTTGTTAGAATGAGACAAAACTCTTTACCTACATATGTAGTTGAAGGTGTTCGTACCTTCCTTACCAGGCGTCTTTGAGCACTAACTTACTATTTTAGTTGAGATTTCTAACTATTTAAGTTACATTTAGCATATCGATATAAAGTATATTAGCTGTAGAAGTTTCTAAAAGCAAATAAAGTTTTCAAACTCGTTAATGTTATTTTTTTTCATAGCAAAGTTGAGATAAAAAAAAAACCCCCACTGGTTCAACGAAGTTTATGAACCCACTGTAACTTTTTGTGAGATGATTGGTATAAATTTATGATTGCATCTGAACAAGACAGTATTGGACTTTAAATTAAAATTATTTTTGTTTGGTCAGACAGTAAATATAAAAATATTTGACTTTTCATGAAAAAATTGGGGATTTTCTTAGGAAAATCTTAAAAATGTTGTAAATTCTTAAACGTGAACCAAAATGCAATATAATAAGTGGAAGTAAATAGTTACTAGCACTCACCCACCAAACACCCTGTATATTTTAAACACTGCACAGGATAGGATTAAAAATAAAAAGTTATATAGTAAAAATAAAAATAAAATTGGTGTATTCAATTGCAATTATTATGAATTAAAATTTACTTTTCGAGCTTTTTGTTCATCAAATTAATCTATGACCTTGTCATAATTTCCGTTCCTGCGCGCGAACGGGTGCGCATTTTGAAATACGCCTAAAGAGGCGCCACACGAATTATACGTCACATCAATGCAAGCACAGAACTTTTAACGATCTTTGATATCGTTAATCTGACATTTGTTTCGTTACTTTGTATGAGCATTAACGATGGCAACTGTCAAAATAACGATATTAACGATTGTTAAAAGGTACATGCTTCTACTACATGTTCCATGTGCTGTCCCTGAGTATCGGTCTAGTTGATATGGCCACAGTAAAATAAGAGTGAAAGTTCTGTAATTGAACTTTTATTTATTCCGTGGTCAAAGTTAAATAGGTATTATTATGTTATTTTATTGTAAATAATGAATTTGGCCGCCCCCTGAGCTTGCCGCCCGGGGCATGGGCCCCGGCTTGCCCCCCCCTAGATCCGGCCCTGTTCCCTGGTAAATAGGGTCCCACGTTGGTGAACGTTTCTAACCATCTTCGCTATTGAAGTTTAGGGTGTTTTTAATTTCAATAGTTTCTCTTACCAACCTAGGAATAAAATGTTCCACTTTTTCTAGGATTTTAACGGTAACAAATCACAGAATGCAGATTTTGTATAGCGGAGGCTTTTGACATCGGCGATATGTTCTTTTATACGAGTAGACACGTTTCGTTTCGTTTGACCGATATATGAGAGCCCACAGTCACAGTTAATTTTATAAACGCCTATAGGTCTTGTAAGGGATGCTGCTTTTTACTGGACAAAAATGGTGGCTAATCTTGCTGTGTGGCGTGTATATGGTTTATATTGAAGCCTGCTTCAGAATGCCCTCAATTTTGTCAGAAAAAATGTCGTAACTAATGAAATAAACGCGTAAAAACCCGTTAAAATTAGTTTAATTTCAAGTAATAATGGTCGCATAAATCTAAGAAGTTATACCAAAGTTTATGTGTACGACATGACTCGCGACCTTCGCACGGCAGGTACCTGTCAGTTTACCTTCATAATTCGTGTTAATTTGTTGATGTTACTATAATGCGTGATAACCTAGTGGCTAGGAACCGGGTGACCACACCAATGGTCTCAGGTTCGTATTTACAAATTATTTACAATGTACATCCATTACTTCACCGCACTGACCCAGCATGGTAGTGACCGCTCTACGCTGTTACTATCCGAGAAAGGGAGTTGCCTGTGCCTAACTAAAATAACTTTTAGGGGTTGTGAGTTGCTAATAACCACAACTTAATACTAAGTTAAAATATGCCCTGATATGTGAGGCAGAGAAAGAGACCACAGAATCTTAACGTTAGAAAAATACTATTTAGCTATAGGTACCTACACATCGCAGCCGGTTTGATTAATTCGATCAAATATTGATTTATCGCAGATTCGTTGTAAAACATACCTCGCAAGTATGGTCGTTCGATAATATACAGGGTGTTTGGAGGTTGAGTAGCCAAATGAAAATGGTGGATAGGTGAGGCTATTAGCTATTTACTTTCACTTATTAAATTTCATTTTGGTTCAAGTTTTAGAATTTATTCGATTTTTAAGATTTTCTTAAGAAAATCCCCGATTTTGTCATTAAAAGTCCAATATAATTTTTATTTACTGTCGGAACCAAAGGAAAATAGTTTTAATTTAAAGCCTAATACTGTTTTATTCAAATGAAATCATAAATTAACACAAATCATGTCATATAAAGTTACAGTGGGTTCATAAACTTCGCGGAACCAGTGGGAAAAAAATGTTTAGTCAACTTTGCTACGAAAAAAAATTAAAAAATATGAGAGTTTGAAAATTTCATTTGCTTTTAAAAACTTCTACATTTAATACACTTTATAATGATATGCTACATGTAACATAAATAATTAGAAATCTCCACAGAAATAGTAAGTTAGTCCTCAAAGACGCCTGGTAAGGAAGGTACAAACCCGTTAAACTACGTATGTAGTTAAAAACTTCGGTCTCATTCTAACAAAGCTATGCCTATTGGGTTATCTATTTTGTCACTAGGCAACACTTATCTTGTTTGCGACCTCATGTATAAAAAAATGTTTTTATTTTCTGACTGAAGATTGTTGTTCAGTCAGAAAATAAAAACATTGGCCCATATGAAAACTTTATAGCTTCACCGAACTATGCGACCACTAAGGCCACCTAGTTGGATTCAGACCTCAGTTCAGGGCGTCTCGATCATTTCCACTACACTGTTTCCCTTAGGGGCCTCTCTCTGAGAAGACCCAGCCAGAAACTCAACGGGAGTCGGATCTGATTTAAAGCTATTACCACTATCGTGTTCACCGGGCCGGCGCGGCAGCGGGCGCGGGCTGGAGGAAGCAGATTGTTTCTTACGGTAATCTTTTGACGTTTGACGTTCGTTTGACGATTGTGATTGGTCGCCTCTTGCGAGGGTCGCAAAGAGCGGATGCTTGGGGTGGTGAGGGGCGGAGTAAAAGAAACTCCTAGATTCAGTCTCCGTGAACCGGTTCTACGTGACTTGGAGCTGGTGAAATGATATTTGCTTGCATGCAAAAAGACCACGCTACCGTTGGCTATGACTAGACAGACGAAAGTCAGATAGATAATAGCTTATTTTCAAGTGACATCTTTCACCAGCAAATTAAATAAAAACAAAAAAAACTTGTAAAATGAGATTTTCTTGCATGCGCAAAGGCCACGCTACCGTTGGTCATGACTTTTTTCAAGCAACATTTTACTCCGTCTGTAGAAAAATGTAGGTCACCGAGAATCTGCGCTGAGCGGAGTTAAACATGTGAAATAGTAGAATCCTCTTCTATTCGAGGCAAGAAAAGTGAAGAGGGAGTCGAATGAGATAACACAATAGGCATAGTTTTGTAAGAATGAGACAAAAGTTTTTAACTACATACGTAGTTTAACGGGTTTGTACCTTCCTTACCAGGCGTCTTTGAGGATTAACTTACTATTTCTGTTGAGATTTCTAATTATTTATGTTACATGTGGCATATCATTATAATGTGTATTAAATGTAGAAGTTTTTAAAAGCAAATGAAATCTTGAAACCCTCATATTTTTTTATTTTTTTTCATAGCAAAGTTGACTGAACATTTTTTTCCCACTGGTTCCGCGAAGTTTATGAACCCACTGTAACTTTATTGGAGATGATTTGTATTAATTTATGATTTCATCTGAATAAAACAGTACTAGGCTTTAAATTAAAACTATTTTCGTTTGGTTCCGACAGTAAATAAAAATTATATTGGACTTTTAATGACAAAATCGGAGATTTTCTTAAGAAAATCTTAAAAATCGAATAAATTCTAAAACTTGAACCAAAATGAAATTTAATAAGTGGAAGTAAATAGCTAATAGCCTCACCTATCCACCATTTTCATTTGGCTACTCAACCTCCAAACACCCTGTAGATCCTACACTGTGCCTCATATAACTTATATCTCAAAGTTCCTCAGCAAACCACGGAGAAGGTAGCGGACTCGGTATTTCTCTACGTGATCAAATCATAAATGAGAAGTGACTAATAGTCCAACGGATTAGTAAGCTGACGTGGCAAAAGGCAGGCCACATAGTTCAGTGAATTGACGGCCGTTGGGTCAAAAAAGTACACGTACAAGTACCGTGGAGATCGCGGGAGGGATGTCCCCCAGAAAAGTAGACCGTCGACCTGGTAAAGATCACTGAAAAGGCGAGCCCTATGTATGTATGTAGCTATCGCACGCTTGGGGCAGTTGCTGACGAACATTTGATAGGTTTAGTTTAATTCCAGACATCGTATTTACTAACAACCGAACTGTTTATGGGTTTATGGTATAAGTGGGTAGACGTAAATATACATAGATAAGCGACTAAAACCAACATAAGGCTAGTATAAAATTAAACAAATACACTATCGCAAAATCTGCTGGTATGATATGCCTCCAAGATACCTACCTACTTAAAACTACACGTTGAAATGTGAATAATGTAATCCTTAGAAACATTTAAATCCAGTTGCATTTAAAAATCCTTAAATAAAAATACTATGAATCCGATAAAGGGTTCGGAGTGGGTTCAAATAACAAATAGTGAGCCATATTTGGTTATTTTTTTATCAAATGAAAAAAAAACCACACAAACATTATACGTATTTTATTACACACTTAACTTTGTAAGTAAATTGTTGACCGTTTGATGTTAAATAACGTTTAACGAATTCCTAAATATGACATTAACGTAGTACGAAACTCGTATATGAATATATTAGGTAAAGATGTACGCAACTACCTTAATACGTAGATAGATATCATGGTTATTTGTCATGATGCTTACAATCATTTGTGCTTGTAGATACGAAATGAACGCTTGTTGTGTAATATTTTTTTTATCTGGTACATTTTTAGCTACTCCGATTATACCATGAGTATTCTCAAGTATAGGGATAAAATTCAAGTGCTTTTTCAGAAGATTTATGAAAGTGATTTTTTATTGGACACATATCATTCGGAAAGTTTGTTAAGAAATCTGGAATTGTGTGTTAAAAGTGAGTAGAGAAAAACCTACTTCTAATTATAACCTAAAGATAGGTAATTAAATTGATAAACTGTTAATTCATATAATTATGTAGGTAATTCATATATGTATGTAGAGTTGTAGATTATTTATTATGTCAATGATGTATGGCATGGCAGAAGTAGGTATATAATAATGATAATTTATTTTCAAATCCGTGGTAGGCAGGTACTTATAATTTTTATTGACTAACACAAAACTTGTAATGGTGATAAACGCTGCCATGCTGTATGTCTTTTAATTTTTAGCGAATTTCAATAGTATACAATGTGTCCCAAAAGGTGACGTAGCTGGGATGAGGGTGGTAGGGGTGGTCATGGCATTTTTAAAAAACTTAATATTTTACACAGTGGGCCTATTTTGCTAACTGCATCTAAATATAAATATTGCTGTCTTGAAAAAAAATCTGTTATGTAATCGGCAATAACCCTTTATCAAATTGAAATAAAAAAACAATACATATCTAACCAAGATTTTAAAGAAAATTAAGTTCTTGTTTAGTCAAGGACTTAGTTATTACGATTTGTGTACCTACTAAAAAAAAAAGTAGGTACTACGCAACTCCGGCAAGTAACTTAAAAAGATAGGTAATTTTATTAAAATATTAAAATAATGTAAAATTATATCTGTATTTCATAAAATTAATATGAACGTTATACTTGACGAATATCACAATAATAAAAGCGTGGTAAAAAAGTATAGACCCAAGCATTTGCGCAAAGTAAATTATACATCTACGAGGGAGCGTTTTTATGTTCGCGGAATGGAGGGTAAGGGGTGGAAATAAAAAAACCAAATTATTTTTCCTTTTCAGTATATTTACCTGCAAGACGGATACATTTTTCAGACCTTTCAATTAATTTATTTATACCCTCATAAAAAAATGATTTATCTTTGTCTTCAAAATACGCTGAAACTGCCTCCTTAACTTCATCATCGGTGGTAATTTTTTTACCCCGAAGCTCTTTTTTCATTTTTGGGAAGAGGTAATAATCACTCGGGGCTAGGTCTGGGCTGTAGGGTGGGTGGTTTAAAATATCGAAGCCCACCTTATGCAGGGCAGCCAACGCAACGCGACTCTTGTGGACGGGCGCATTGTCGTGCAAAAGCAGCACACCCTTCGTCAATTTTCCCCGTCTTTTCTCTTTAATGGCTTCTTTTAGTCGCTCTAATATTGAAGCGTAGTATTCTCCGGTTATAGAAACACCTTTATTTTTATAATCGATCAACAATATTCCTTCTGAGTCCCAAAAGACCGTTGCCATGAGTTTCCCAGCTGACTGTGACACCTTAAACTTCTTGGGGGGTGCTGTGCCCTTTTTATGCCACTGCATGGAGTCTTGTTTCGACTCAGGTTCATAATGATGAACCCTAGTTTCGTCTCCAGTAACAATTCGACTCAATACACCATCCTTGTCGTCACTGCAGAGGTCCAAAATGCACGTGAACACTCTACGCGTTGTTGTTTTTGCGGCGGCGTGACTTTTCACTCCCGATTTTGTTGCTTGGTTGACGATAGCTCAAAGACTAATTGTCTGATAACAATGAAACCTCGTATTTATACTAATTATGAGTCACTGAACGCGTTACGGTCCTAATGAGCCTAATCACCCCCCTCCAACCCTCTCATTCCGCGAACTTAAAAACGCACCCTCGTACATATACCTACATTACCTAAATATAACAACGAATATGGTAAAAGGACGTGGAAATACACGCTCCCTTATATATTAAATAAATTACCTAAGGAAATTATAGTAAAATTAACTAAAAATTATAAACTTTGTAAATATATGATAAAAAAACACTTTATGGAAAGAATATAATGTACCTAGGCGACGAACGCGCACTTATAAAAACCTTACAGGTTTCAAGTGCGAGTAAATGTAATTAATATGTATATTTCTTTGTATGTATTGAATAAAGTTAGTAAAAAAAAATTGCAATTCCAAAATGGTATAACACTTATTTACATGTACAAAAGCAAAGGTTAATAGATTTGATGGGCTTATCTTACTGGTCTCTAACCTAAAAGGGGCTTACTTATTAACCGCAGCTTAGTAAAAAAAGTAACGGTATTTAGGTTTATAATGCTTACAAGAAATGTGTTTCGTTATTCCAGGTGCAGTAAAAGACGCTGAAATTAATTTTCTCTCTGATTTGCTCCACTACGCCATCAGGCATGTCGAAGCAACTGTTGAATCTGTGTATTTATTCACACAGGAGTTTGTTAAATTGGCAATCGACAACAAACAGACAATCAATAAAGTTGAATTAACAGAATATTTAACACAATGTCTGCAGATACTAAAAAGAGAAAATTCTTCAATACCACTCCAATTATCAACTTTAAGACTTATGACCAGTCTTGTACCTCATCGATCAGGAATTAATTGGATAATAGATAACAAAGTGTGGCAATACTCGCTGCAAGAACACAGACACGGCCGAGCGAAAAAAGTTGATCAGGCTACCTACCATTTCATATCACTACTTGTGTTAACATTAGATCAGAATGAAGATGAAGCTAATCTAATGGAGGTTTTAAATTACATACTCAAACCTATCATGAACAACGGTTATTGCAATGTAAATACATTGGATGTAGACAATGGCGACGAACAAGTTATTATCGACACGTTACGACCATATTTAAACACACTGTGTACACTGCTCGCAGATATAGAAAATCAACCAACGATAAATAGGCTTAAATCGTTGTTTAAAAATTACTTTGTAATGGACTATCATATATACCTAATGGGTAATGTAACCAGAAATCAGGAAATGGCCAGCATCACGACTCAGGTGCTATTTTATGTATGGAAGCACGGCCAAGAGATTCAACGAAGCGACCCTGCTGAAAACAGTTTCGAACTGTTAACCGTTATATGCGGCCATCTTAGCCAAATCATGATCAAAGGATTTCAATATACACTGGCAAGCTTGATGGAAATGAATCTGCTGTGGATTAAAATGGAAAAAAGTAAACTGTCCAATTCATATGAAAGGAATGGAAAGACATTTGAAGTAGATATTCAGCTAATTGCTTTGCTTATGGTGCCGTTTTTAGTCTACGCAGAAACAGGATGTAATAAATATGAAGATATGTACATACGTTATAAATTGTACAATTTGTTAAATGAGCACACGGTCAAAGTAGCCTACATATACAGAGATTATGTACAATCACAAAGAAGTAATATGAAAAAAAATATCATTCTGAATTTAAAAGAGTGTTCCAGACTTTTAGATCTTATAAGCATATCACAAGCTGGTATTGTATACCAAGCTTTACACTACGTTCTCGAAACATATGGATGCACAGTCAATGATAAAATAGAATCTGAAAAAGAAATCACGCAAGTTAGTGCAGCGAAATCGATAGAAGATTTGCAAATTATTACTTTATCATTAGATTTAGTTAAATCTTTACTTACCAAGTATGATATTAATTGGTACGAGAATGTGGAAATTGTAAATTTACAGAACATTCTTTTAAATTTGATAACGATAAATGATCTCCCTACAAGGGTAAGTAATTAAAAAACTTTTGAATACATATTTGACAAACATGATAAACAAACATTAAAAATTTCAGCAAATAGTGCAGATATTAGAGGTTATAGAAATATGTGTGAAGAAATTTTTGAGTCCAGACTTATCGTTACTGATAGAGAGCAAGAATGGAAGTACTATGAAGGACATAGGCCAACTGCTGGCGACGTTGATCCATCATGAAGCTTGGGAGATCAGAGACTCGACACTTAGTGTGTTATTGATATGCATTAAAATATCTTTTGTTAGTAAGTAAAACTTACGTTAGTAGGTGACATAAAAGTTCAATAAAATACTAACTCAATAATCCTTTACAGAATATGCCCCAATGCAACAAATAATTATAGATAACAATTTAACAACGCCAATTGTGGCTTTGGCTTTGACGGATGATGAAGACTATGTGCAAGCAAACGCTTTACAATGTTTGGCGACTACAGCTATGACGGACAGCCTTTGGTGCAATATACTGGAAACTCATCCAGACTTACTCGTAAGAGCTCATTCCTTCAATATTGTCCCTATTTAAATCTTGTTACTTTCATGGTTAGATTTATTTCATAGTAGTTAGTGGGTCCCCATGACTTTGTCTGAGTTGACTCAATGTTTAATTTATTATTCACGCGGTAAAAAGTAGCCTATTACCTTCCTAGGGGGTCGAACTATATCAGTTTAGCTGTTTTGAAGTGAAAGTGGAACATAGGGACAGCCATACAGACATACACATTTGTAAAATTAGTAAGGAAGTAAGGATTGTAAAGATTAACTAAATTTATATTACAGGAACACGTCATAGAAATATTAAGCAGCAGTCACAATAGTTTGGTGAGAAAGGAAGCTGTTACTGTCCTTATAAGTGTCTACGTTAACCAACAATTATCTGACAGTGTAATTTCAAAATTATGTAGCCTAATGACGAAAGTGATTTTCAAAGAGACGCAATGGGAAGTTCAAATTTCAGTATTAGGTTTCTGGAAACATATAATACAAAACGAACTTAACTGCAGGGGAATGATCGATGGCAAGTTTCCGAGTGTAACATTCTCAAAAGAAAAGCGCAAAATTGTTGTTCTTAATGAAAAAGAAATACAAAAACAACTAACAGGCGTAATGGATAAACTTTCATCAAATGGATGCTTGGCTGCTTTAAATTACTGCCTAAACAAAGAATTTAATCTCCATTTAATACAAGAAGCGTATAATGTTGCAGATAATTTAGTAACTATACTTGAGAACTATAACTTTCAAGCTACTTGTACTCAAATACAAAGCACTGTAATAGATAAAGAATGTAGTGAAGAAATTGTAACAACAGTTGAACATCCCGATTTAAGTCACGAAAGAGATAGAGATGCAATTATAGATGAGATTCTTTCTACAGACATGAGAGAATTAGCAATCGAATTGTGCAACAAAAGTGAACCCAATACGGATACGGATAAATTAGAAGAAACAAACAGTCACGACTACTTAATTAGCGTCGAAAGTTTTATTAATAATTTTAAAAAGGTTGATCTCAAACATTTATTAGATAGTAAAAACAATTCATATTCTGAATTTGATAATTTTAGCCTTTTATTGGATAACATGCTTGATTTAAATTGTGAAACTGAACCTTTAGAATGCAGTTAGTGTAGTGAAGCGAGTTATTAAAAGGCAGCAGTTAACTAAGAACTGAATTTTATTTTACTACCCAGTTTCGGTGAGTTAGTTGATAAGCTAACAATTTGTGAATATAATTTAAAAAAAGACAACCTAGGCCTCACTGAAATGATAAACGTCAAGGTATTTGATAATTTACTGGCTTTTTAAATATTTTTCCAATTGGTTTTTATCGTTAAAGTAAAGGAAATTTAAAAATGCAATTGAGCCCTCAACAAATATTTAATTAGGAAGAACTAATCATGGATAATATAATGTACTTTGGTGGATTAGAAGGGTGAGCCTTATACTTATAAAAATTTAACATGCGATAGATTTATACTTACCAACTCGATTGGCATTTTAATGAAGAAAACCTTGTAAGATAACATTGCTAATTATTTGGCATTTGAAATAGTTATAGAGAATCTGATAGATACTGTGCTTGAATCAAAACAAAGATCGAAAGGGCCATCTTGACGTGACGACGAAAGTTCGACAAATTAACTGATTTCTTTAACAATAGTCTACTTTTAATAAAATTATAGTAAAATATCAATAGTAATTGCTTAACCCAGCGGAGCCACACACTCTAAACTAGTGATATGCGACCAGACCGGCGAAGTGGTCGGCGAGTCAGAGGGTCCGGGGACCAACCATTGGGTCCAGGGTATGGACCAATGTGTTACAACAATATTCAGCATGCTCAGAACGGCTAAGGAAGCTGCTGGTATACCAATGGACCGCCCCTTGGATTCTTTAGTAAGAAAAAGCTTAAGTAGCTAGTGTAGTTTTCGTAATTATTTGTTTTTCAGAGTAGAGTAAGAACCATTTTTGAAAGTTGCTTTCTGTATTCTTTAGATTAGCTCCATTTACTTTTTTTCACTTGTCGCACAAGTATTAACGAGTCAGAATAACGATATTAAAAATCGTTTAAAGTTCTGTGTTTCGACGACTAATTCGTTTAATCGTGTTTGCCTCCATCAATCATGACACAGATGCCCAAATTGTTAGTTCAAAATGCAAAGAAGAAGAAGTTAGAAGACCTTAATTACAACATAAGTATTAATCCACAGGCTCTGACACTATCAGGGTGCGAGCAAGATAGCACCAATGAGGAGTTATTAGCGAAAGTAAAAGAAAGAGATGAAAACTGCGCAAAAGCTATCTACGTTGATTCTGACATTGCTGGATCATTGTACACTGGTGCTGCTGATGGGGGGTTGGTTATTATATCAGGTGAATACATGCATAAAAAAAGTTATTAAAAATATATTACCCGCTCGATCACCGCACGGGTACCCATAAGATATGATGACATGGTCATCGTATTACTCTTCAAACTGCGCGAGTTTTCTATCACTTTACTCCGTGTTAGATCACGTGACGGCAATTAATATGAATACGTAAAGTTTACGGTTCTGCCCACTAGGAAACTTTACAAGTCTATAATAAATCGTGTCATAATATTGCTCTTCAAAACTGTATGCTTAATGCGAGTTCGAATTCCGTAAAAGTCTCGTAAGTAAATTTTCCTCTTAAAGTGCTTAATAAACAGGCACAGGATCAAACGCTATGTTACTGACGTCAGACGGGCAGTTGATTCGAAGCGGGGGGTGGGGGCATTTGCTGGCAGACGAAGGCAGTGGTAAGAAGCTTCTAAATTATACTTCATTTCTATGAAATATACTTTCAATTACTTAAAATAGTAAGAGGTAAAGTTGAGGACTCTTGTTGTTACGACTATTAATCTTTGGTAGTTACTACTGAACCGAAATGATAAGTCTTCTATTTACCAGTAGAAAGCTTCGATATCAGAGAGTGACAAAGGCTAATTCATGGATAAAGAAGATATAGTAGAAGATCCGAACCTTAATCGACCTTCACCGGGGTGATAATAGAACGAAACATATTTTATCATGAATTTAGTATATAAGAAAACATATTAAAAATGGGTTTGCTAAAAAAATCCTGGACAGACTATTTTTAATTATTTTTCAAAAAATGATTTTTAATTAAATGTTGCAACATCAGGATAATAAAAAAATTTTGTCCTGACTGAAAGTATAAAACGTATAGAATGTGCAGCCGTTGGGTTGTCTACTATTTGCCTGGGCGAACTACTGAGCATGCGCACTTTCTACTATTCAGGGTCCCATCACAAGCGACTGCGATGTTGGGTCCTTTATTATTACACAGTATACTTACCTCGGATCTCTCTGTCACACATTTCCACGCGCGTTGAAATTAAAATCTTTAAAATTCGCAAACCCCTAATAGGACCGGAATTTTCCCAGACAACCCTATATCAACGTGTTCGCAATAAAACAGCGCTTATGATGATATATTTTTTTTTTTATTATCCAATCCAGTGAAAGTAACTGGCATCGATATACCTGTTTATACCTGACAACCCAGTAGTTCGCCCAGGTAAATAGTAGAAACCCCAACGGCTGCACATTCTATACGTTTTATACTTTCAGTCAGGACAATTTTTTTTTATTATCCTGATGTTGCAACATTTAATTAAAAATCATTTTTTGAAAAATAATTAAAAATAGTCTGTCCAGGATTTTTTTAGCAAACCCATTTTTAATATGTTTTCTAATATACTAAATTCATGATAAAATATGTTTCGTTCTATTATCACCCCGGTGAAGGTCGATTTAGGTTCGGATCTTAGACTAATACGTTTCTTGACTTTTTATGACTTTGCAATAAAATTTGACTTAACTTGTATATTTTTTTTTTTTAGCATTTTGGATAGCTCTACGTGCTGTAAAAACGGTGTTCTATCATGAAGACGGTTTGCGTATGTCTGTGCACCCGATTGATCGAGTTTGGGAGACTCTTCGCAATCACTTTAACGCTAAAAGCAGGGCGGATATCATGCTCCACGCTTACAAGAATTTCGATAAACCTAAGTTTGCGGGTAGGTCAAAATTATATTTTTATTGATTCGATGGTTTGGTGCAAAGCCTGAATGCGTAATTTTTCATTTGTTGTGGTTTTTAACCGCTAAATAGTTTTACCGTGTTCCACTTGAATAAGCAGAGTACTTACTGGCACTGAGTTCAAACGTATAAAGTCGACAGCGAAGATGACGGTTCTTGAATTACAATGATAGAAGTAAATATGTTAATCAAACAAATTCCTTATCAATCCTCATCGCAATTTCAATTATGCTAATATGTATGTAGTTGGAAAATTATTTCTAATCAAGATAAGACTTGATAGTTTTACAAAAAGGTCAATTCAAGGTAACACCATTTATTTCTGTTAGGTTTTTGAAAGATATACTTCTAACTCTTTTTTCAAGATTTAGACACCTTGAGCTTCTCTATACCTTCTAACTAACTGTTTCTATTTCCAGGCGTCACGTCAAAACTGGCCGGGCTAGCGATATCTGGCGATGCACTCTCACGCCATCTATTTGCCGAGGCAGGAGCTAGTCTCGCTTCACTTATACTAAGTTTAGTTAGACACAGCACAGAGCAAGTAGTAAAGATAGTCTGTGTAGGCGTTGTGTGGCGGAGTTGGGAGTTTCTTAAGCCGGGGGTCTTGGCTGAATTTAGACGGACGGATGTAAGTAGCTTTTGTTTAAAGGAATTTAATAGTTAAGTATTTTTTTTTAATGTCAGACTAACACAAGAGATCTTTTTTCTGAGGATGGAAATAGTGATACTGTTTTAAAACAAAATGATAAGATGTAACTTTTGTAGTATTTGCACTAGCGCTACCAGTGGCGAAACTTGGAACTAAATTGGAGCACAGTGATAATTAGTGCTGAAACATTTAACAACATAATAAAATTGGCGGTTTTTCTTTGCCTAAGTCCGCGCTTTTCATAATCGTACTCGTACTTTAAACATACATTGGCTAAATTTTGTTGATCAATGTGTCAGTTACAAAAGCTGTCAAATAAAATTGTATCTACATAAAGCGTATCTATATGTATGAATGTATGGCAACTATCTTTAACCCACGCAACAGATTTAGATAAGATTGTCCCTTTTAGTTCCAAATTTGTCTTAAGAACCCAAAATTCAAAAAGATCAAAATCAATCTCGTATATTCCATGTCCAGATAACGCAGGACCTACAATTCGTCCGCCTGCGAGTTTCCTGTGCCATGGGGGCGGCGTGGCTCGCCGCCAAGCAAGTCGATTTTGATCTCCCGAGAGACCAGGCCTCGTACCGCGAGGTGTTCTACACGTACCGGCCGCGCGAGCACCACGGACCTCGGGATGAGATCGGGTGCGGCTGCGACGATGTCTCGTGGTGATCACGTGTGACGAATTATATTGATTTTGATGTATTACGTTGTTTTTATTGAGACTTATGATGTAGAATCTTTACCAGGAGTATAATTAACTTTCAATGGCCCCAATTATGGAACCACTTTCGTACCGCGAGGTGTTCTACACGTACCGGCCGCGCGAGCACCACGGACCTCGGGGCGAGATCGGGTGCGGCTGCGACGATGTCTCGTGGTGATGGATGACGTGTGACGAATTATATTGATTTTGATGTATTACGGTGTTTTTATTGAGACTTATTGTGTTAGTTGATGTAGATTCTTTACCAGGAGTATAATTAACTTGCATTGGCCCGAATTATGGAACCACTACCGGATGCGGCTGCGACGATGTATCGTGGTGATAGATCACGTGTGACGAATTATATTGATTTTGGTCTAACACGTTGTTTTTATAAATTGATCTTGATTTTAAACTAGGACTTAAAATTTGAGATTAAGCTTTCGTTTTACTAGATGGAAAGCAAATGCAAGGTCCCAAATTCTGAAAACATTAACTTAGCTTAAAATATTACCATGACGATTAGAACTGGTCGTTATTTTAGGCTTAGTTAAGAGAGTTTTAATTTATAATGAGATTCATTAAATTACGATTCGGAAGAAATTGTGTTTGGCTAATGGGTGCTATATGAACCGATTTTTTTCAATAGCAGAATTTTCCTTCAAAAGTAACATCGGCCTAACAAAATTAATTGCCAAACCAGAGATTAAAACCATCAGATTTAAACGTAGGAATATCAAGTTTATTTTGTTATTTTCTTTTTAAACAATAAACAACAATACAATTACTTACCTAATTAGTAACAATCAGGTGCATTCGCTGCGTTATTAATCTCATATATACCAAGTACATCGTCTAATAATGACGACACACTTCTTATCCCATCTTTCCACTGTTTCTTCTGATCCACAATCGCTTTATAATCTTTACTCGTAAAATTACTTACAAATAAGTACGGAGTCGCACACTTGTACTGTTTCACTTTAGGTATAGTTTGGGTATCGTTTTGTCGCAACTGCATACGTTTTTCGTATATATTCGCTAGTAGATTCAAATCGTCTACGTTTACGATACCTTCAATAACTTTTTCAGAGGTGACATTATCCTGTGTAACCTCCATATCGTCATTGACATTCGATTCATCCTCTTTCATATGGCCCAAGAGTTCTTCAACGCTGATTTCTATTTCGCTTGGTTTGATTACGTCTGGTAATTTATACCTAGTTAAAAGGTTGTAGAAATCATTACTGATGGTATAAGCTAGCTCCATTATTTCGGCTTCTGTTTCGTGGTTTAATAACGTGATGAGTACAGTCAGGCATCCTATAGAGGCTAGTTCGTCTAGTATTTTGAGTATTCGTTTTTGTATCGCTGCTTCGTTTAAATTTTCAATTTTTCGTGTTTCTTTTGAGAATGTGACAGCAGGGAAGGACCCGTCGAGCATGCCTTGATCTGTAAGTAGTGTGTCTATGACAGTTTTCCAGAATTTGAGAGCGCATAGTTGTACTTCCCAGTGGAAATCGCTAAGAGCGGCCGCGACCATATGCTCGTATAGAACCTTTTTGAATTCGTCGCTGAGTTTCAAGTGTTTGTACACGTCTATCAAAACGAGACAGGCCTCTTTCCTCACTATACCTTCGTGGTTTGCGCTGAGGACGTTGATCAGCTTATCCTGGAAACATAAATAGGTTTGATTAGTTGAGTACGGGTAATAACACGTAAGTCTGTCTATAACATTTTTACGACCTACGTAGGTCAGCGGTGTGTATAACGGGCTGTTAGGGTCTTAGTAACTAGGTCACGAGTTCGATCCCAGAATCAGGGCAAATTTTTTCAGTGTTTGAATATTTTCTAAATAGATAAGGTGTAACAAAGAGTTGACAAAGAGGTGTTAACAAAGAGAGTGCAAAAAAGAGTCAAATGCGAATAACCATAAATTTCGTTACTCAAGAATTTCTGTCTGCATTTAAAAGCTTGCTAAACGTTTCTGACACAGTGTGTGTCTAACATAACTTACCAGCACGCGCGGGTACTCGGCCAGCAGCGTGTCCCACAGCGCCTGTATCACTCACCAGCACGCGCGGGTACTCGGCCAGCAGCGTGTCCCACAGCGCCTGTATCACTCACCAGCACGCGCGGGTACTCGGCCCGCAGCGTGTCCCACAGCGCCTGTATCACTCACCAGCACGCGCGGGTACTCGGCAAGCAGCGTGTCCCACAGCGCCTGTATCACTCACCAGCACGCGCGGGTACTCGGCCCGCAGCGTGTCCCACAGCGCCTGTATCACTCACCAGCACGCGCGGGTACTCGGCCCGCAGCGTGTCCCACAGCGCCTGTATCACTCACCAGCACGCGCGGGTACTCGGCCCGCAGCGTGTCCCACAGCGCCTGTATCACTCACCAGCACGCGCGGGTACTCGGCACGCAGCGTGTCCCACAGCGCCTGTATCACTCACCAGCACGCGCGGGTACTCGGCCCGCAGCGTGTCCCACAGCGCCTGTATCACTCACCAGCACGCGCGGGTACTCGGCCCGCAGCGTGTCCCACAGCGCCTGTATCACTCACCAGCACGCGCGGGTACTCGGCCCGCAGCGTGTCCCACAGCGCCTGTATCACTCACCAGCACGCGCGGGTACTCGGCCCGCAGCGTGTCCCACAGCGCCTGTATCACTCACCAGCACGCGCGGGTACTCGGCCCGCAGCGTGTCCCACAGCGCCTGTATCACTCACCAGCACGCGCGGGTACTCGGCCCGCAGCGTGTCCCACAGCGCCTGTATCACTCACCAGCACGCGCGGGTACTCGGCCCGCAGCGTGTCCCACAGCGCCTGTATCACTCACCAGCACGCGCGGGTACTCGGCCCGCAGCGTGTCCCACAGCGCCTGTATCACTCACCAGCACGCGCGGGTACTCGGCCAGCAGCGTGTCCCACAGCGCCTGTATCACTCACCAGCACGCGCGGGTACTCGGCCAGCAGCGTGTCCCACAGCGCCTGTATCACTCACCAGCACGCGCGGGTACTCGGCCCGCAGCGTGTCCCACAGCGCCTGTATCACTCACCAGCACGCGCGGGTACTCGGCCCGCAGCGTGTCCCACAGCGCCTGTATCACTCACCAGCACGCGCGGGTACTCGGCCCGCAGCGTGTCCCACAGCGCCTGTATCACTCACCAGCACGCGCGGGTACTCGGCCCGCAGCGTGTCCCACAGCGCCTGTATCACTCACCAGCACGTGCGGGTACTCGGCCAGCAGCGTGTCCCACAGCGCCTGTATCACTCACCAGCACGCGCGGGTACTCGGCCCGCAGCGTGTCCCACAGCGCCTGTATCACTCACCAGCACGCGCGGGTACTCGGCCAGCAGCGTGTCCCACAGCGCCTGTATCACTCACCAGCACGCGCGGGTACTCGGCCAGCAGCGTGTCCCACAGCGCCTGTATCACTCACCAGCACGCGCGGGTACTCGGCCCGCAGCGTGTCCCACAGCGCCTGTATCACTCACCAGCACGCGCGGGTACTCGGCCAGCAGCGTGTCCCACAGCGCCGGCACGCGGCTGGCGGCGCCGAGGCAGCGCAGCGCGGACGCCTGCACGTAGTATTCGTCGTTGAAGGCGATGGCGGCCGCCACGTTTACTAGTTTGTTGCCGATGATTTGACACTTGAACGGCGGGAATTCTGAGGAAATTTATAGCTGTCAGTTTTGCGGTTTAAGACTTTTTTACATAGTGTTTTACACGTCTGTATGAATATTTGTTTACTAACTCCATATTAACCTTTTTATTTTACGGATTTTAATGCGTAATTTTTTTTCGTTTCAACAGAAGGTCAGCGCAAAAAGCTCTCTAAGATCGTTATGACGAATCAAAACTTCTCTGTTGTTAGCAAATAAAAATAGTCCGCAACACGCAGTAATGTGTAAGCGTTCTTCGTGACATGTCATGATTTTACATTAAAACGCCTTACCTACCTAAGTAGTTTTAATGGTGTAATACCTACGTCATGCTATATAAGTATCCGCTAATATGCCGTGCAAACATAAAACTCGCTTTGACAAATTTACCATATCTTAAGAAAACGACCTTTGTTTTATAACTTATGTGTTGGCGCTTGTCATAAAACTTGTTCTAGCTAAAATCTTAACTTTAGTACTCTAGTGCGACCTCTTAACCATTTTATTATCCGGACAAATTTTCTTCTTTCGCAACACCGCTTACCATGTTTTGTTTCTTTTATATTTAACGATATGTTTACCTATCCAAAAATAGTAATATAGTTTAAAATAAACAAACAATTTGCCGTATTAGGAAAATAAACAACTCGTATTTGCAACTCACTAGTATAAGTCATCTCCGTACACACTAGCAGAAGCTCGAGCGCCGAGTCCCTCACCTCCCAGTGCATATCATGTAGCCGCAGGTGTATCAACTTGCCGAGCTCGTGGATGTCGGAACCGGGCTTCGAAGCCACGAGGAGTGAAAGGCTCGGGGTGAGGAACTTTGTCACTATCACGCTGATCACGTTCAGTGCTGTTACTATGAACTGGAATAGTGGGGAAGAGAAAAGAGAAGTACAGTTTTGAACGCAATTTAATGAAAGATGGGAACATTTATGAATGTTCGCGAGAAAAAAATATTTTCGTTGTGTCTTTTTCCAAACTCATCAACATCTATGTTTTGTACTTTTCCTATAATATTGGACATAAACATCTTACTACATCATTTTCAGCTTTTATATTATATTCTATTCAGTTACGGACTTTCTTTTCGCCTATGTTCTATCTATAATATCTTTATATCAAGCGTGTGTTTATTATCAACTGCATATTTTTTCTTTTTTTTTTTTTTTTGACGCCACTGTCAACAAAGTAACATTGTTCCGTACGATTTCGTGCTTAAATAATTTAATAAAGCGTTAATTTTTTTAGTGAGTGTTAAAATACTGTTTACCTTAGTTTGTGCCCGAATGTAACGTTCGAAATAACTCCAAAGAAGTGCTAATTAGTGCCTTATAATACGATAATCTGCGTAACTCAACAACAAAACAGTTAACTGTCAACATTACGCTCGATATTTTATCAGTTAAGATCTTCAGCGGATTATCGTCGTTACGTGCGGTGCGGACGGGTCATTTTGGCATCTGTAATCCACCGTCCTATCCTACCTAACGTTTCGGTGGGCACTGCGGTTCGCAATTCGCATACAGTCATAGACTAGTGTACTCGCAGAGTTAACTGTTCGATTCACTGCGCGCTTATCAGTTTGTGTTTACAAATAACGAATATATCATGGGCGTTTGCAGCAGATGCGGTGATGAAGTTAATGATACGATTAAGTGTTCGGTTTGTTTCAAGCAATTCGACTTTCCATGCTCCGGTATAACGGAAACTGGATACCGTCGATTAGGAGACCGCCAAGCTTTGTGGAGATGCCCCGCCTGTAAAAGCTCATCTCATCTCAGCGCGTCGGCAAAAAACACACCTACGTCTTCTCCTGTATCATCGCCATCCGTTAGCCTGGAAACTATTATGCGTGAGCTAGCGAGCATTAATTTAAAACTAGCCCCTCTTTCAAGTCTCATTGATGACATGAAGCTGGTTAAGAGGGAGTTAAGCGAGCTCAAGTCATGCACCTCACAATTTACCTGCAAGATTTCTGCCTTGGAAAACAAGTTAGAAAGTATTGACAAAGTACAAAAATCCATCGAGCCTCTTAAATCAGTAGTTGTAAAACTGGAAGAAGAATCAAATGAAAGGGAGCAATGGCTCCGTTCTAACAACATTGAGATAAAGGGTGTTCCATTAAAGGATAAAGAAAATCTATTTGACATACTGGGTAAAATTGGTAGCAAAATCTCCTATCCAATCAGAAGAGAGCAGATTAATTATGTCCATCGTGTTCCGACCAGTTCAAACAACAAAAATATTATAGTGTCATTCCTGTGCCGTTATGTCAAATACGACTTTGTGGCGGCCGCTCGATCCTTGAAAAACCGTCTTACACCCCACGATGTGGGCCTTACAGGACCAGGGCTTATATTCATCAATGATCACCTAACCGTTAAAAACAAGGCATTACTTACAAAGGTCAAATCTGCCGCTGCTGAACGAAATTTTCAATTCGTGTGGGTAAAGCACTCCAAAATATTTGTACGTCGGGACCCAACAACAAAGACTTTTATTATCCGATCCAAACAAGATCTTCAAAAAATCCATTAACCATGTTGTACGATCGTTTTTTATGTCACCCATTGCCATTGAGCTCCACTATTAGCGCTAGTTGCACAATTTGTTATTCTTTTGTAACACAGCCAATCGATTGGTTGAATTTTTTAGGGTATCTTTTAAGTAATTTACATTTATTATTCTCGTTTAGTGTTCTTAACTTTTACAAGATTGGAATGACTCACCGAACCTTGTTTATTATTATTATTCTATTGAAAAGGGATGAATGGAATATGGTAGTTATAACTCAAGTACTATATCAATTAAAATGCTATTTTATTAATTTTAATATTTTTTTTGTTTACATTTTTATTGCTATAGCGTATCCGTGAATAACCTTAAAATTTATCATCAAAACGTCCGAGGACTACGTACTAAAACAAACATATTTTTTAAAAATATTTTAATTAGCGACTTTGATGTGATAACTTTAACTGAAACTTGGTTATTAGATGGAATTTTGGATTCTGAAATGTTTGACGATAGGTATATAGTGTGGCGACGGGATCGTGACTACTCTGCACAAACTCAAGTGAATGGAGGTGGCGTGTTAGTGGCAGTAAGACGTGACATCCCAGCAGTAGCAATTACCAATTGGCAATCCAGCGCCTAGGATATCTGGGTCTCACTTTCCATAAAGAACCAATGTACTGGAATCTTAAAAAACTTCATATTTGCACATTATATTTGTGTAAGCAAAAGGTTGGAAATAATTTTGCAACTCAGCTTCATAATTTTACTGAGAATTTAACCAACTTTACCCTCAGCCATCCTCAGGACAAGATAATAGTCGTGGGTGATTTCAATATGAGTCACATTGACTGGGTATTGTCTGCTGAGGGTCTGCAACCTATTGCGCCACCTCACGAGAATCACAGTATCTTAATTGACACTTTAAATTTCTGCAATCTGCAGCAATTTAATAGTAACAGGAATGTTTTCCATAAGATTCTAGATCTTGTTCTTAGCAACGACGTCTTAGATGTGATTACGTGCTTGGATCCTTTAGTACCAGAAGACCCTTTTCACAAAGCTTTAGAAGTTCACGTCCGGTTTGTTCAATATAGACCTTTATTATCAGCCAATCACATTGTTTTTAACTACCATCGAACAAACTATGATATTGTACGCACCGAACTAACTAACATTGACTGGGTGGAACATCTTAACAAGGGTTCTGTTAATGATGCTGTTCAGTACTTCTACTCAGTAATTTATGGCATTCGTGATCGAAACGTTCCCAAACGTATCACTTCGGGAAACAAACATCCACCCTGGTTTAGCCCAGCTTTAAAGCGCATAATTAAAGAAAAGTTTAAATACCAGCAAAAATTCAAAAAATACGGGAATATCTCGGACCTAAATACATTCAAACTGCTGCGTGATAGGGTTAAATTGGTTGAGCGTCAATGTCATGACACCTATATTGCTAATATCGAAAGTAATATCTCGAATAATCCAAAGGTTTTTTGGTCATTTGTGAAAAGTAAGCGTGGAACTGGTATCTTTCCCGCTCAAATGAGTTATAAAGATTCTACCAAAAGCACGGGTCCCGAGATTTGCGAACTCTTCTCAGAATATTTCCAATCAACTTTCCTTGATTCGGGTAAAAGAGCAACTTTCACTGGTGCTGAAGATACTCCGGGGACCAGCAGCATAAGTTCGATCGAAATTATTCCTGATCAAGTATGTAAACTTTTAAAAGGTCTTGATCAGCGTAAAGCGGCAGGACCTGACCAGTTACCTGCACAATTTTTATTTCAGTGCGCTAAGGAACTTACTTGTCCTGTCTCTATTCTCTACAGTAGGTCTATAAATGAGGGTGTTATGCCAGATTCTTGGAAGGCTGCCTTTATTTCTCCAATCCTTAAAAAAGGATCGAAGGAAATTGTTGAGAATTTCAGGCCTATCTCCAAACTCTGTCTGCTTGCTAAGGTATTTGAACGGATTGTTTATGACCAACTTTACGCCGGTCTCTCTTCTAGTTTTAGTTGTCAGCAACATGGTTTTTTAAAAGGTAAATCCACCGTTACCAATCTTCTGGTTTTTACTGACAGCTTGACTGAAGCTATGGAAAAAGGGCACCAATCTGACGCTATTTACACCGATTATAGCAAGGCTTTTGACAGGATTGACCATCAGATGCTGCTCAACAAATTGTTCAGTCTTGGCATTAGGGGTGATCTCTTCAGATGGGTCTCATCGTATGTGCTAAACCGAACTCAGGCAATTGTTATCAACGGCTATACCTCGGGCTGGTCGTCAATTCCATCAGGAGTTCCTCAAGGATCTCTCCTTGGCCCCCTGCTGTTTGTTTGCTTCATAAACGACATTGGCAAATGTTTTCTGAACTCGGATTATTTGCTGTTCGCTGACGACATGAAGGTTTACCGAGTGGTTGACAACGTTAATGATGCACTACTTCTTCAAGACGATATCGATAGACTCGCTCTTTACTGTAAAATAAACTTGTTAGAACTCAATATCTCCAAATGCCTCGTTTTAAGTTTTTCCCGTAAAAAACATACACTATTTTATAATTACACTATATTTAACAACACACTTTCTCGCGTGAATTTTACAAGGGATCTTGGTGTTATACTAGACAATTCTCTGACATTTGATTTACATATTGACAATATCATCAAAAATGCAGTAAAATCTTTGGGTTTTTTATTACGAATTAGCAAATCATTCAAAGAAATGAAAACTATAAAAATTATTTACTGTGCCTACGTTCGTAGCCAGTTAGAGTATGCTAGTCAGGTTTGGAACCCATTGTACAAGATTTACGCGGATAGAATTGAAAGAATCCAACGAAAATTCACCAAATATTTGTTTTATAAATTTCACATTCCTTCTGCCGTATATGATATCAGATGTAGTCGACTTCATTTGCTACCATTGTCTTTTCGTCGCCATGTCGCTGATGTTACGTTTTTAATGAAAATAGCACAATCCAAAGTCGATTGCCCTTATCTATTAGAGAAACTCGGACTGAATGTACCGTACCGTCACTCGCGAAAAAGACACTTGCTCCATATTCCATTCTCCCGCACTAATAGGCATGATGACTGTGAATAAAATACACAAAAATTATGCTACCATCTAATGAAACGTAAATAAAATATTAAAAAATAACAAGGTATTATTATAATTAAAGCGAGATTAATTAATATTTTTAAAAAATAAATCTACAAAATACAGTCCGCCATGATATTCTGAACGCCAATCAGAGCGAATGACGTCACTATTGAGCATGGTTCCCAACCTAGGGGTTTTCCCCCCAAATTTAGGGGGTAAATTAGTGGGATGGGATTTTTTTTTATTTTGTTTTTATTCTAAAAATTAACAATTTAGTTTTTTCTTATTGCTTTTTTAAAAATAGTCAGAAAAATAATTTATTTTTACTAAAATAATCGGTTATAGATATTATACGACCGTGCAGATTCCTTCTAAATCTTGAAAAAAAGAAGTTGGTAGATCTACCTACTTTTCGAATTGAGTTTGGTCAGAAACTACCAACTTTTAGAGTCGTACGGAAGGATTTATAAAAATTCGAGTTGGTAACACTGCTCAAGAGTGACGTCAAAATTGACGCCATGACACTTTGGAGCGTTTTGGTGGGAATTTTAAACATAAAATTTTAAATTGATTTTTTTCATATAAATCATGCTTTTTTTCCGAAATATGATATTTTTTACAATAAGTATATATTTCTGAATATGATACAACAGTTTTTCAAAATCTGTCATCATGCCTATTACAGAAGCAATTGTTATATGATTCGTGCTTTAAAATCATTTAATGAATTGGATTTTATCGATTTATTCAATTCCAACCCCTCAATGGTAAAAAGTGAATTAATTAATCACAAATTTTCTTGATACCATGTATATATCTTGATTTTGCTTGTATCTGTGTCCCTGCTTGTTGTTTTTGTTCTTGTTTACATATGGTTGGCTGCTCACTGCACTTTTATTGCAATTTGTGTTGTGTAAAGTTTGTTACTTTTGTATCGTCAAAATTTTGTAATTAATCAAATTTCTGTTTGTGGAGGCTTTTAAGTGGCCCTTTGATAATTTATATTTAACATGTATTTTTGGATTGTAGGCTGTTAGCCACCCCTTTAAATAAAATAAAATAAATAAAATATTATTTATCATCATTGCATGACGAATGTGGCCTTTCAAGGCTTACAAATCTAGACTCAGTAAAATGATCACTTGTCGCATAACATTACGTAAGTAACTATATTACTAAGCAAAACATCATGGAAGTTAGTTTTTCACTAAATTAAAACATATTATTATGCATATCAAAATGAAAAAGCAGTGTATCTCAGTCCCACGTGGTCATTATCCCCCTTACCCACTGATCCGCAATTTATTATTTGGCAAAAATTTATTTTAATAAATACTACCTTAGCCAATTTTTTTTACATGTAAAAAAAATTAGGGATGGTCTTTAAAAAATCATCAGTATGCTACTATGTGTCATTAATTTAAAACTCAGAAATAAATAAATCGTCAATAAGCTATCACCAAATCGGTTTAGTATTTGATAAGGTAATCGAAAATTTGCATGATTGAGTATGCATAACTAATGGTTTGATAAAAAATCTGTCTGTAATCTATACTTATAATAAATCTGTAGAGAAGTCAATTCTGTACATGAAATATATTTCCAAAATAACTATCAGGGGGTGATTAGGGATCGATACTGATGGCAAAAATGCAATCAGTAAAATTTTTGTCTGTCTGTCTGTCTGTCTGTTTGACCGTTATAGAAACAAAAAGTACTGGACGGATTTTAACGAAACTTGGTACAATTATTCTTCATACTCCTGGGCAGGTTATAGGATACTTTTCATCACGCTACAATCAATAGGAGCAGAGCAGGGAAGGGAAATGTTGGGAAAACGGGAAAAGTTACTCCATTTTTTAAGACTCCGTCGCGTGTGCAACCTTAATGGTTAAAGCTACATAGAAATCATGTATGATGGAAATGTCCTCCTTAAAATTATATAAAAAATATCCCACGACAGCATAGCTGTCCTATTATATTTTTCAATTCGGTTTTCTTATACAGTACTTCACTATTACGGCAGATAATTCAGTGGACTCAGCTTATTGAACCTAGCTTAACATCCTACTAATCCCTACTAATATTATAAATGCGAAAGTAACTCTGTCTGTCTGTCGGTCTGTCTGTCTGTCTGTCTGTCTGTCTGTCTGTTACGCTTTCACGCCTAAACCAATGAACCGATTTTGATGAAATTAGGTATGAAGTAAGAACTGAACTTGGGAAAGGACATAGGGTACTTTTTACCGCGGGAAAACTTCTTATTCCCACGGGAAACCGACTTCTACGCGAACGGAGTTGCGGGCGGTAACTAGTTCATTATAAATACGACCTCCAACCACAGATTCCACTCGTATAATAAATGTGAAAGTTTGTGAGTATGGATGTATGGATTGATTTTTGTTACGCTTTCACGTAAAAACTACTAGATGAATTTGAATGAAACTTTGCAGTAATATAGGTTATACGAGTACATCAGAATAACACATAGAGTAAGTATTACGTATTACGTCAGATAATTCAGTGGACTCAGCATATTTAAGATAGCTAAATATATTACATACTAGCTTTTGGCCGCAGCATCGCACACGTTAAATTCTATAAATTATTATTCTTTATTATTATGCGTTATTATTCTTATAACACTTCCTCTCCAATTACTCTATCTATTAAAAAAACCGTAGGCTCAGACAGAGAAAGTGACTTTGTAGGGATTATAAAGAACTTTCTTAAAATGCCTTTAGAAGATTATCCGCCGATTTGTGAATTAATAATGTTATGTCGAGTAACTTATGTACGATATCTGAGTTAATGATCATACAAAATACTCAAATATCAATAGGCTTAATAGGTACTAGACTAATCTTTAAATTCCTAATTCAGAAACCGGCGTTAAATGGCATGGATTTTTTTTTAAATCCTACAAATATAATAAACGCGAAAGATTGTGTATGGATGTTTGTTACTCTTTCACGTAAAAACTACTCAACGGGTATGGATAAAATTTTTATATAGGTTTTCCGTAATATAGGTTTATACATCAGAATAATACTTAAGGTACTTTTTACCGCGAAAAAACCTTTTATTCCCACGGGAGACCGACTTCCACGCGAACGGAGTCGCGGGCGGCCACTAGTAGATAAGATAACTATACATATAAATATAACCAGGTGGCCGACCTTTTCAATGAGATTAGTTTAGTTAGACACACCTTCAAGGATTTTCTATATTTTTCGTTGATTCCTTTTCACTAACTTTTCCATTTGTTATACCTAAGCATCAAAAAGTTAAATTCTACTACAATGACAACACAGAAGACCTTTCAAAGAACTATCCTACTAATGTATGTGAAAATAGTTGTATGAATGACTGTTGCTCTTAGTATATTAAACTTTGTATATGGGGGGAATAATTGGATAGGTAGGGAAGGGAAAATAAGAATCCCACGAAAGAAAAACAGTTTACAGGGTAGAAAGCCAACAAATTACAATACCGCTTCTAAATCGAACGCGTCGTTTAAAAGATCATAAAAACAACTTTTTACCCCTAAATAAAACTTGGGTAATAAACTGGGACTTCCATCATAAACTTTTTTATATCTTTCTTTGTACAAAAACGGACATACGAAACCTTTCCTGTATCAATATTTTGTTATTAAGGTAAATTAATATTTTTAGTCGTTATACCATAAGTTAAGATCGAGATTTTAAATTATGTATCTTACCTTGCATGACAGGTTGGGTCTCTTCAAAATGTTGTACACAACATTGTATAAACCGATGATTTCCAAACTCTCAGTCCAGTTTATATCGTAGTTCTTCACCAAACATAACACTATGTCCAACACATGTGTCATTACCAGGACTTTCTCCTCAGACACCTCAAAGTTTTCCTCAATTTTCATCTCTCCGTTGTCATCCACTGGGTCGTACTTTCTCAATATATAAAACAGAGTCTGGAATACAAGATTCGCCTGCTTATCCGTCAAATGATTCTTCAAACACGATATCCGTTTCACACTCTGTAGAGTTACATTGACAGTATCGAGTTCTAACGTCAGATCTCGCAAAGCGTAAGCCGCTCTTGATGTATGCTCGCAAGTCATATTTAAGAACTTGAGGATCAACTCGTTCACTCTTTCATCGGAGACTTCGCATTTCCTGGAGACACCCTCGCCGCACTTCACGTAGACCAGGCAAGGAACCAGACATATGAACAACAACTGCAGCTGTAAAGGAGGATCTCCCTTGTTCCAAGACTCACAGTTCGGTGATCGGTTCTTCCATATAGACGACCATACCGATATAGTATTGTTGCAATAGTCCAAGATCAGAATCGGCTGACGCCTTTGTATATACCGCTGTATCGTGTTAAAGTACATAACGGTCGTCTCCAAAAAGTCCTCGTTGCAGTATCCCTGCTGATCGTTCAGCGGTTTTGTCTGAAAGACCTTCGCTAAAGAAAAGTAAATCAGGAGTTTTGCCGCTAGAAGTGAAACTTCTTCTTGGCGTATTCTGTCGAATATGAGGCACATGTGGGAGTTGATACTGTAGTCTTTGATGAGAATATCAAGAAGCCTGCTTTGGCTTCCGATGCGGCCTTCTTTTGTAATCAGAGCCAGGAACATGCGCATTATGGGCAGTATTCTTCCAGCTATGACTTCTTCTTCCTCAGCGCTGATTGATTTGCTGGTGATCAGGTCAGCTTCTTGGATCGGCTGTAATATACATTCTATGATGTTTCTTATGCTCGTTTCATTGCGAAGGTCATTCAGGCTCCAAAGCAGGGTGGTGACGAATTTGTATGTTTGTCGAACGACGAATATGGTTTGTTTTTGGTAATTTAAGTTGAGTATATCTTTCCAGATACCGGTATCGATGACCCACGTTATACCAGTATTATGTTTGAGTGCTGCGAGCGCGATTTCCATGTAGGCTACCCTCAAACTAGGGTTCATACTTGGGGAGTTGATGTCTTTGAAACCAGCAGATACAATATCGCCTTTCTCTATGCATTTAAAGAGTTTCGCAAAGTGCAGTTCTTGTTGACAAGCTACACCGAGGAATCGATAGATGAACACTCTAACTGTGATGTGGGTTTGGCTGGAATTTCCCGGGTTATTGATGTGAAGCAGCCCCTCACGTAACAAATCGACCAGCAGTCGTATTTTGTTCAGGAAAGCGATCTCTGTAAAAACAAGTGTCAAAATTTGATTTACTTATAGCATGAACACTTCAAACTTATTTTAATACTTGAATTATAAATTACAAAAACCCAGTTGTTACTATAACTATTTTACGTTTCCGGTTCTCATGATTTTTATACAGGTTGCTTGGTATAATATAAGAAGAAGCTAAAAAATGTGGATCTTTATACCTATTGATCAATACTAAAAGTACTATAATATAGAGAACAGTCATTAAAGTGAATAAATGTTGAAAAATTTAATAGAGAAGATTCAGGTATATGTATTTTTTTAATGTTGGTAGCGACTTTCTACGTTATGTGATCAAGCCAACCTAAAAAGTTTTTGAAGCTTTTGAGCTACCTTTGAATAAAAAACTTCCCAAACATTCCAGTAACTCTTGAGTATTATATGTGGCAATGACTTTAGTGATCTATTTTTTATTTATCAACAGTGATTTATTTAAGAATATGTATTTGATAATTTACATTTAAGTGAGTACATAAAACAGTGCAGATTGATTTTTATTTCGTAGGTTTAATTGAATAAAAGTTTAGAGAACCAAACAAATTTAGTCGAAGAACTAATAAGAGTACAACTGTCAGAAGTCTCAAATAAAATGAGTAAAATTACAACACAAACTGATATTTTGTTCAGTATTTAGAAGATAAGTGAGTGAAATTCATACAGGTAACATTTTTAATCAGTGATAATATTGTAAGTTCACCAGTTAGACCACAGAGCCAGCGTAAATATCTCATATATAAAAAAAATTAACAGTGTCTGTTTATTCTGACTGTGATTTAACAAATTTGTGTGGTGTCTAAACTACTGTACTATACTAACTAAAACACAAGTGCTTACTGCCACTTTAAGGCCACACAGATGCAGAAGTTGTTTGGAGATTTGTTTATTTGTTAATATTTAAAAAATGTGAATAGTAATGAATTTGTAATAATTTACCCATCCATCAATTTATTAATATGTTTTTACTAGTTGAAAATCTTACAGAACAATATTATTTATTAAAAAGGATAAACATACCTGGATCATTGCTATTAGATAGTTTGTTGATCAAACTATCCACATAGTAATTATTCATAACATAGTTAGGTTCTAAAATCTTGGAAAATAATAGTTTCAGTTTGTTTTCTATTCGTAGTTGATCATTTTCCATGTTCGTCAACTTTTTCAAAACGTTTTTACTTGAATTATCACAGATTTTTACAAGAATATAACCAATGTTAACCTTTTGGCTCAATATAACAAAATTAACCACGCTTGCTACAAATTCTGAGATCAAGCTGTTAATATTCACTTGTCCTCGCTTCACTGTAAATTAAACAGTTTACACCACCGATTATATTATCTTCCGATAAACTTAAATAAACAAACAATAACACAGGGACCGGGCGACACTTGTCGTGGTCCTTTAATCGAATACGTGAAAACGTTGGTAAGCGTGCAAATGCGTGGACATAAAAAGATATCATTACTCACAAACGTTAGCACTGAAATCAATTTAGTCCACTTGTTGGTACGAACATATGCTTGAACGTTCTGTCAAAATGACAGGTGGTTTAATATGGGTCAGAATTATTGCATGTTGAGGTTTTCCCGATGAATCTGCTAAATATCTTTACATTAAACAATATTAGTTCAACAAAACTTGTCCGAAAGTTTAGATCTTACAAATTAAAGTATTCAGTTGTCAGTTTGACATTGCCTGACATTCATCTGACATTGCTGCACACAGTGCACTACCTATCTTTTGTTTGCATCGTTAGCACTGAACGATGACGTCACTAATGACGTCAGATCGCTCAGAGTGTGCAAACGTTCGGATTAAAGGACCGACCGTGTGCACGCAAATAGTGCAGAAAGCGCGCTGACAGCAATTTCGGACCAGTATAACGAAATTGAAATCGCGTTTTATTTAAGAGTAGGGTAGAGATGTTGAAAATAATAAATGTCTATATGGGAATCGATATGTTTACTTTATTATATTTTTTCATAATAATAGTCCGGAAAAAAAAAGAGATTGCAAATTTAATGAGAATCTAAAAAATTTTCTTTTTTTTTTTAAATGTATGTATTTACTTCATTTTCCATCAATCTTACTCTTTTTTTTTTCTTACTCACACGATTTTTCTCTACACACGTTTACATTTTATTTACTGGGCCCATAACCTTTGTTATGTAAAAGGTATAGAGAAAGAAATTTAATCAATTATCCATTTTTTATTTTTGACATTGTTTTAAGTACACACGATAAAAACCTGAATGACACATCAAAATATATTTCTTAAACATCAAAATACCAAAGAGATTCTAACATTAAATTATCTCTATTTCAAAATTCAAGGCAATCGGTTTAGCCATTTTTACGTGAAAGCGGAACAGACAGACAGACATACACATTTTCACTTTTATAATATTAAGTAAGGATAGTCCTACAAAAAACCCGCTACAGCATTTATCTGTAACGCTACCTAAAGGCCTGTGATTAGGGCGCTGCAATACTTAGTTACCGAATAAAATATGTCAAATATTAAGTCTGTGCGTAAACATTATTTAATTGTTTTGAACATCCCTATACTTTAACAAATCTGAAATTGACATTGACATTGACGTCACTTTCTGACACAAGCTAACCCTGCGTTTCGCAAATAGATAAAAGTGATTTTAACGCTCACCATCACATCACCGTTCCGTTGAAGCGAGAGCGCGTCCATGGTCGACGATGGGTGAGAACGATGACGTCATCAACATTGCGCTCAGAGAACCAACACTTTGGAGTATGGTCGGCGTAAGCGCTGTCAAAACTTAAATTGACGCAATAACTGTCAATATCGCGCTAAAAGAAATCGGAACGGTTGTAAGCAATTTGAGCGTTCACAGTTCTGTAAGCGATTTACGGAACGCAAGGTAAGATTCGGAGAGAGAGAATACAAACATACCTACAGCTGACTGCCTGCCTGCAGTCTTTTCTTGTTTTGGTTTTATTCGTGTTGGATTGTTTATAATTTGGTTGGTTACTGATTAGAAACTGTGTTGTGCGTTTGGCTTCGTTGGTTTAATCGTTAAAGATAAATCAAGACAAACTCTAAAGAAGTTCTTTCCTGATTTTTATGTAAGTGTTATATGTATATGATGTTAAAACGTAGTGATTAAATCCTCTTTGTATGATGTTTGAACAAAATGATGTGTTTGTTGACAAGGTTTACAACCTTGAATTTTATTTTCCTTCTCTCTTTCTCTTTAGATTTAGTCTAAAATATTTTACCTTTGAAGCGAAAATATTACAGATACTTTTCTTTTTAAACAGCTGTTTCTTCTTACTCACTTGTTACTTAATTTTTGATTTTCCTGAAGTGTACATAGCATTGTAAGTAAGCTACAATGTTATTTTACCAAACCATGTATGTAGTAGGTTTGCAAAACTTACTAACTACAATAAATACCTAAGTCATTGCACTTTTTATAACTGTAAAATAGGAATCAGCCATAAAGTCAGACTTAAATAATTCTTGTATCTTTAGTTACATAAAGAAAAATAATGTAAGTATAGCTAGTTAGTTACTTACAATCATATTGTTAATTGCATACTTCATTGTCATTCCTAGCTAACTGTAGGTATGTATAAAATGTTTGCAATCAACTATTTAATTGTAGGTTACCTACTGTAGGTAATCAGCATTTTGCTGACATAACTTTTTACCTTACTTGTATATAAATAAGTATAAAACAGCGGACTATATCAAAACATTTCATTAATTTTTTCTTTCCATTCTATTGATTGATACTATTTAATACCAATGGATTGAATTTAGGTATGTAATTATCTAACCTATAAATTTTGTTTGTGTTTGTTAACTAAAATGTTGTTGTTGTATAACTAAAATGTCTTTAAATACACCTGTTGCAAACACAACTTTCTAGAATGTTCTCTGCCCTTGTTTACTCGAAGCGTTTGCCCCCCTGAGGGTGGCAAGGGGTGGAGCAAAAGGGGAGGTTGGCACAATAATAACCAAACAGTCCTCATTGTCCTCATTACTTACTGAGTTTGTAGGGCTGCATACTACAATGTCGCTTTTCCTTCTACCCAGAAATGGTTTCTGAGTTTGCATTCTATTGTTATGCCAGGTACTAGCTAGTTAGTTACAAACCTTTGTATGTATAGCCCTGTCGTCAAGTGAAAGTACAGTAAGTATGTACCTTTTCCTGTTTAAAGAGATTGCATTCTATATTTTTTCTAAATTGCTTCTAGATGTTTTGTCTAAATGTCTGAAACACAGAAAAACTTTAAGCTGAATTTTAAAAGCATAAGTAATATTTAGCATAATGAAATGATCATGATTCAAAATCCTATTTGCTGTTATCAAGATTAATAATTTGTATTCGCATAAATTAGTCTACATTACAATGTATATTTGATGAAGTATTATTTTTTTTTGCCAAAATAAACAAAAACAAACTGTCCCAAATTTTATCACTCTTTTTTTTTCTTTATTACTTAGTACTTAGTTGGTAATCATAAGTTAAAAAAGAAATTCGGTTTTGGCGCTGTATGGTAACCATTCAACCTCACACTCCTCCTCGCTTCGCTCGTCGTCGTCTCTATTATTTTAATAATGTGAACAAACAGCGCAGCAACCCAAAATTGAAAATTATTTTTTTATAATTCTCTCGATCGACATATATTATAAGTTTAAATAAACACGCCAAATAAAATAAGGTTTTACTAAACTTATGGCAAAAGAAATGATGCTTAAGCATTTTAGGACTACCTAATGTTATGCTAACAAAAATTAGGAATTCAATTAATTACGCTTTATAATAATATGCCAATAAACTGTTTTGCCATTTGAAAGTTATGCGAAAGAAAAATTATGCAACATGAGTGCTTTTTGATGATTATGACAATCGATGTATGACAAACGATTTTAGGACAATCGACGTTATGCGAAAAAAGGGCTCCCGTTTACCTGACAGTCACCACCTATAGAATTTTATTACAAATGCATTTGAAGTACATGTATAAAACACCTATAGAATGTTATCACAAATGCATTTATAGTACATGAAAACCGATAATCACATAAGTTAACTACAAACACGTCTATGTTGTCAGCTAGGTACCTACAGTTTGCAATACTTTACGCTTTGTTTAAAACGTGAACGGTTCACTACTGCCGATTGAATGCTATATTGGGAAAGTTTTATTGACTGTCTTTTATTAGACTTGTCAGAAGTAAGATGTTTTCTGGGAAAAGTGTGTCTTATGATGGATTTGATTTTTATCAAAATTTTCTACATATACTCATTACTTTGTTATACGATGTAACGTATTTTTAAACTAGCTTTTGCCCACGGCTTCGCACGCGTTAAATTCGGAGTAAAACCCCTTTCCCTATACTATAAGGTAAATTGAGATCTTTCCCGAGTTACACTTTTCGCCAACTTTTGTCATGCAACGGCTCTCCTCCTTGCAGCGTAAAGTTTTGCACATCATGTATTAATTTCAAACATATTTGATTACCATAAAAAAGGTTCTAGTGTGTTAATCTTAAAAGATAGACATATACTGTCGCAGACATTTTTTTAGATCATTTCAAGAAGAAAATTTCTTTCATACATATATTTTTGGTATATTGAACCGTTTTCGCAGCGCACGCAACGGAAACCCTCAAGGATGACACATGATGATCACATTTTCCATTATTTCTTCGCTCCTAATAGTTGCAGCGTGATGATATATAGCTTAAAGCCTTCCTCGATAAGTGGTCTATTCAACACAAAAAGAATTTTTCAATTCGAACCAGTAGTTCCTGAGATTAGCGCGTTCAAACAAACAAACAAACTCTTCAGCTTTATAATATTAGTATAGATAACTGGCTTTCCGATCAGCGGTTTCACTCGCAGCTTCACGGTTTTTCCTGTGGGAATGAGGTACTTTCCCGTGGTAAAAAGAATCTCATGTGATATTCCAGCATATAGTCTATTCATACCAAGATTTATCTTAAGCCTTTAAGTAGTTTTTGCGTGAAAAGTAACCAGCATTTATAAATAATCACAAGCATTTATAATATGAGAAAGATCCGTAAGATTCCATTTAATGCTTCGCCCAAATAAGTATCATCTAAAATTTGTAGAATACATGTTTCGTTTTTCATTTTTACTATGTTCCTTTAAATAAATGACTATTTGTGCACCAAGTTACATGCTGCCAATATCATCTCGAACGGTAACTGTTCATGTACTTCCACAATTTACCCTGACAACCCGCTATTTCCATCGACAGCCGTGTAGCATTCCCTGCGTAATTGCATTTCTCTTCAGTCGGTGCTCGGCAGCCGGACAGTCAACATGTTGGGAGGGTCCGTCCACTGGTTCCGACACGGCCTGCGTCTTCACGACAACCCGGCTCTGGTGGAGGCTATAGTGGACAAGAGCGTGCCGTTCTTCCCTGTCTTCATATTCGATGGCGAAACTGCAGGTCAGTGTGGTTGAAATAAGATAGGTTCTATGGTTGCTTTAATTGTGTTTGAAGGGTGTAAATAAATAAATAAACGAAACATCGTTTAAACCTCAACCCGTGTTATTAAGATTGGAGCGGTTTTAGATGTTTACAAATATTTTGTTTGGATTTCAACTAACCGTAATCAATAAGCGTTCCAAAAATACAAATAGTTAAGTATGAAGGGATGTTTATATAGTATGAAAAATTGTATTGCGAATGTTTCCAAAACTTACTTTTTTACAAAGTGATTGAATTATCTCACCTAATGGCAGTCAGTAATCTACTCGAAAGACGCAATAATTATAGCTTGAAGTTGTAACTGTGCACGATAATAGTTTCGCGTACATAACTGCAGCACAGCACACAGATCGGCGATAGAAATAAGGCCTTTCGAAACTACTAAATAACTCAATCTGAAAAAATATGCTCTGACTCAGTCTTGAGGAAAAAAAGGATTTTTAACACACTTTTATTACTTGAAATTTAATCAAAACAGTGGTCTGCCCGTACTTTGATGTATAAATTTTGAAACGTCGGAAATCAAAAATGAATCAATAAACGCGTAATAATCCGTTAAAATGAGTTTAATTTCATGTACTAACAAGCGCGTATGTCTAAGACGTTTTTATTAGTTGCATGTAGTATGCGACGGAATCATTTAACATAATATTTACCTATATCACGGGAATTAATCAGCTTGAAAGTTTGCAGAAATAAATAACTAAAAAACTAAGGAATAAAAGTTAAATTTCATTGTAATACTACTTACTATACTTATAATACTTATGAAAAATAAATCAATTTATGGCGGTATAAAAATCACGCAAACTGAACAAAAAAAATTTTTAAAACTAAGATAAATTTTACAAAATAATTCAATTCTAGTTTAATACAAACTTTCCAAAAATAATTTTAAATTAAAAATAACGACCAAGTTCCCACGATTTTATCATTAGTAAATAATAATGTAGTAAGTAAATTATTTCGGTTTGCTATTTATTGTTGTTATGTACAAAACATAAACTGTCTATGTCTATATGTAAAATGTCTATGTCTATGTCTAAACCCTTCCCTTTTACAAACTGTCTATGTCTATATGTAAAATGTCTATGTCTATGTCTAAACCCTTCCCTTTACATCCAGGCACCAAGCTGGTGGGCTACAACCGCATGCGCTACCTGCTTGAAGCGCTTCATGACCTGGACTCCCAGTTCCGGAGGTACGGAGGGAGACTCATCATGCTGAAGGGACAGCCCAGCGTGGTCATCAGACGGCTCTGGGAGGAGTTTGGTAAGGGATATCTGGTGTTATGTCGAGGAGGGTGAAGTTGTAGTTTGCGTGTGGGGGTGTGAATGGTTATGATCTTTTTTAAGCACGGGATTTTTATTTTAATTTAGACGAGAAATATAAATTTGTAATTTAGACGAGAAATATAAATCCCTACTAATATTATAAATGCGAAAGTAACTCTGTCTGTCTGTCTGTCTGTCTGTCTGTCTGTCTGCCTGTCTGTCTGTTACGCTTTCACGCCTAAACCACAGAACCGATTTTGATGAAATTTGGTATGTAGAAAGAACTGAACCTGGGAAAGGACATAGGGTACTTTTTACCGCGGGAAAACTTCTTATTCCCACGGGAATCCGACTTCCACGCGAACGGTGTAATAAAAATACATTTACAAGGCTTGAACGGATTATTAATTGTTTGATATATCTTGTTTATTAATTATATTAAATTTAAATAAAAAGTTTTTCGCCATTAAATAGGAATTTATCATTTACACCTTAAAAATCGGTCGATTTTGGCACTACGAGTATAATCACAAAAAAGCCCTTGGTTCAACTCTCCGTGTCAAGAAAATTCCGTTATCTTCATTATACAAAACAACCGCTTTGCTTATACAGTCGATATTGTTATCATAAATCGTTTTTATTGTTTTGTAAAACGAGCCAGGAGAGAAAGATTGCAGCTGCACAATTGCATGAGGCTAAAAAATTGAAATTGATTGATGCACAATTTATCAATGTCCGGCGATCACTACTCTATGTTCTTACAGATTTCATCTTTAGAGTGCTAACTAAATTGAAAACGTCATCTTTATTCGTGAAGTTATTTTTATCATAAATACACGCGAAAATCGTTTCCATGTTGGTCGTTAAAAGCCAAAAATAAATCTTTGACTTCGCCAATTGTTCTTAAGAAATGAAATTACTTTATTGTATATAGGATTAAAACTTAACTCAACTTTCCCATATACCCTATCGCAATCCAAAACCAATAGTCAATTACCCCCCGTCACCAGGCATTCGCAAGTTGACATTCGAGCAAGACTGCGAGCCGGTGTGGCGCGCGCGGGACGAGGCCGTGACGTCAGCGTGTCGCGAGATCGGCGTCACGTGCAAGGAACACGTGTCGCATACCCTGTGGGCGCCCGACACGGTGATAAAGGCCAATGGGGGGATTCCGCCGCTGACCTACCAGATGTTCCTGGTGAGTGGGGTTTCAGGACTGTGAAATGATGGGATGGAGGTCTGTGTGGGTTGAGGACTATGTTCGGACAAAGGCCTGAGAAAATAAACAGCTCGGGTAGGCTTTTATGAAAGCCAATGGGGTTCGGAATCGCTTTTTTTAGATAATTTTGAAAAAGTAAAATTAATGAAGGTTTTTTAGGCTATTAGATGTCCGCTGACACATTATTTGTACAACCAATATCGTTTTCTTAAGTTTACAATGATCTATAAAAGCCGATTCCGATTCCGATTATCTTATTCCCATAATCACCCAGCGGGTTCGAGCCACACTAGAGTACGAAACATTCGATATTTTCCCTAAATTTGCTCACTTAATGTTGAGGGAATCATTGTGTAGAAACCATCAAGCTTCAATAGTTAATCATCATGTGAATCCACCAACCCATTATAAAATTATATTTATATTTTCAAGATTGTCAAACGAAGGGTTCGTTTGCTTTTAATTGTTTACAAAAAAGGGTTTCAATGAAATGAATCGGGTGTTTGGAAATATAACGGCTTTTTCAATTCTCAATGGAAATATATACAATACGGTTTACAGTACCAACTAGTGTTCCTATAAATAATTGATAGGTTTTTAGAAAAATGACAGTTGCTGTGACGAATGATGTTAGAAAACTTAGCAATCGACACTTCATTATAATTTTAAAGTCAATATGATGTATTTGCTGCATAATGTCATATGAGAAAGAGAAAATGCACATCGAGTGTCACGTTTCTGGCTTGCTATTACGAAAATGTTTCGAGCTTCGGACGGATCTCCTAAGATTGGTTTGTGTTCTTAAATTTAAATTACGCGCCATTATTTTTTTATTCACTCCGAAAGATTCTAATCGCTCACTTGAGCTATAAAAAAAACCCATTGACAATATTTCAAATCTGACTTTTCCCATCAAACGACCACTGTTTACTTATATTATAAAATGAAAAACGATTTATTCAAAGAATACACTTTTATTTAAATATGTTTCAATAATCTTTTGCACGATACTGAAGTTTGTCCTAGTTCTGTATCGTTCAACTATGGAAGAAGAAATGTTAGTGCCACAAACTGTTTGTTTCTATCTATCAATCTAGTGTTTACCTAATTAGATTGGATCCAGGGAAAGAATAAGTTACTCCTTTTTCCCCTTGTTAATCTTAATGATTGTCTAAAGGTATAATAAAAACAGGATAGGCCCTTGCATGAGCAAGTTCTATTTTCACATTTAAAGTATGGAAGTAAGGATTTATCACTAACTTACGATGAGTGAAACCCATGGTTTGATTATTTGTAACTCTAACCCGTACTGAGCCAGCCTAGTGGAGCGTACCTACTTTTAAACTACTGGACTGATTTTGGTTTGTCTTAGCATATGAAATACTAGTATTAAACATAACTTTACTTCAGATTAACGTATACTTTATTATAAAGGGCAAAGAAAGATTTAATTCTTATAAAAAACTGGACTGATTTTATATACCTACACAAAGAAAAAATACATTGGTTAGGATTATTTCTGTAATATCCATTTTTTTCTACCACAGAACCCATCCTACTCAGCTTTTAAATCCTGTCATTAACTCTCCAGCTAGTGTTTAGGTTACAACACACTTTTATAAAGGCGTGGTGGTGGAGATGCCAAGTATCAGCTGGGTAATTGCTTTACTACAGATTCAGAATAACATTTTTAAGCATGTTTCAGGAAGCTTAAGCGTAAAATCTGCACTGTGCTAAATATAGAGAAGGTCAAACTGAGAAATATGGGCCAGCAAACCGCCGATGAGCCTCTTTCGAAATTGGGTATGAAATGCGTGAAGGTGTAGAATGAATGCGTAAATAGGCAAATAGCCTATTCAAATATTTTAGGTATGTACTTTCAATATCAATTCACGTTTATATTTCACATAAACATTATCAAAGCGGGAGTATCTTTCCTCTCCTATGATGCTGAACAGATTTTATAAAACTTGTTAGGCATTTTAACTTAAGTTTTATGGGGTTTACAGTCCTTTATGGAATTTCCGTAGCACAAATTCATTGTAGTGTAATTCGTAGCTTTCCCACCAACATAAAGTTAAAAGATCAATAAATTTGTATTTTTTGTTATTAAATGTTGTACAAGTAAAACGCCCGCAGCTTCACATGCGTTGACAACTACAGGTGGCGCCTTATATTTCTATTTTGGGTTATAAACTAAGTTATCACAATCCAAATAGCTGTTTTTTGTCAAAAAATTGTAGTAGTGTAGTGTCTTTAACTTGAAAATTAAGAATTGTCATTCGCATAGGGACCGAAAATCATCGACATCGAAAGGTTTTCAGAGATCAACATGCTGAGGTGCGCATAAACCTGTCATGTATCAAGACTTACAGATTCTCAGTCGCTACAGCTGCCGCTTTTCAGTTGGTGTTCTGTGGGGAAGACCATCCATCAGAATGGCTTTTGGCTAATTGTTTAAATGGTAATATTACAGAATACTTTTGAAATATTTGGAGTTCCGCAGTCAAAAATAACAACTCATTTATTATTCTGTTGATCCATGTATCATCTGAACATATAAAATGTAACTTTTTGAAAATAAATATTATTAATTGAAATAAAATTAATATTAGAGGTATAAGAGTTTTATTTTGCAGTTAATATAGGTTAGGTTCCTTAGTTTTTTAGTTTAGTGTGAAGTTCGGAGAAAACGCTTACATCGTGCCGCTGTAATCTTAAAACGTGTCTCTGAAAAAGCAGTAGTAAAAGAAATTTTAAACTTAAATAAATTGATATTTACTTTAAGAAGAATTTTTAATTTCTATGAAAAAGTATAAGACTGTAGAAAGGTAATGAACATAGGTAAGTACCTACTTAAAAATCTATAGAAAATGAATAAAATAAAACGATATGGTCTCAACAACATTTAAAAATAATAAGGTACATATAGGTATAATATTTATATATGATCCTGTGTACTCCATCTCAATTGTCTTCAGAATACTTGATAATTCTGCTGTTTTGCACGGCCTCGTGTAGATTATAGGTTAATCCTTTGATGATACCAAACTAAAACAAATTAAAAATATATAGTTTTTTGTTAGTACCTACGTGTAATGCTAGATAGTCGTAAATATGGTCAATTAAACACAGATATAAATTCGCTAACGTTATTAAAAAAGCTTTGGAATAGTTTTCATAAGCAAATTATTTCACATTAACAAACTCATGATAATAAAACAATACGATACCTTTACCTTGTTGATGCCATCTTCAATTGCACGTTATAGCAACTGCCTCCTTTAGCTCACTAAATTAATTAAGACCATTCTTCTTCTCTATTGCCGGTATTTGAGTTATATCAGGAATAGGATAACTACTTCTCATTCTTTAGATAGAAGATAGTTAAGGAATAACATCTGAAATCCTAGTCCTTTTTGTTGTGTATAATTGATTTTGTAATATATTAGCAGGTAAGAAAAGTTGGTGAAATAAGAAATGAGAAATATGAAAAAAATTCAAAACTGTTTGTTTTGATTATGGTTTGACATTAAAAGTCATGTCAAATGAATAGTTGTTTTTTTTAAGTAATGGTGATGTGTGTATTGACAGTATTATTTTTACTGAATATTTCACATCATAATGATTATAGCGATAATTATCGCGATCAAGCGGGCACACTACGTTTTGTAAGTGTGCATCGATAGCGCAAAGGGATGTGATCCCTTTGCTATGCTTTTATATGCTACGATAAGGAATGGAGAGTAATGGAAGATGTATTGCGTTTTTAGAGAAATCTAGTGGAGCAATAATTATAATTGTCACGTTCATGGGCATTACCATTTTCAACAGTGTGACCCCAGCTCAAGGCATTAAAACTGTTTTAGAATATGGTAGGATGGCAATTAACAAAAATACACTATGGATTAGTGTCATTTTTTGAAGATGTATAGAGCTTATAGAGGTGTTGAATGTAAGTCTATGGGTTTCCGTCAGAATAACGGCTTTAAAAGTGATTTTTACACTGTGATGATGACGTCATTGCTTGACGGAGTACCCGTTCTTTCTCTAAACCTCTCCGTTTCCCGAAATTTCGAGTTTCGTAATAGCTCTGCTGATCATTATTATTTTGCAATTCTCTCTTAAAAAGAACCTTTTTCGGATTTCTAAAAGTAAAATTGGCCCATCCAACTCTTTTACAATATTAAAAAAGTTGGCTTTAAAACGGATACAACCTTCCTTATGAAATTAGATGAAAACTACAACTTGCTAATAATTCTTCTAAACTAGTGTAATCACTACCATCATCAAATACTCTAATTAAGAAAATTCTATCATGAAAATATCAAAGCCAACTTTAACTAGCAGTATAATGGTCTATCAATTTATATATACGTTTCAAAAGCAGAAAAGCCATACTAATTTGAGCACTAATTGCTAGTTAGTCAGAACAATCGTACGATTATGCGCTGTTGCTGTTAGGGATTTATTATTGTTACGAGTTCCAACGGTGCGCGAAACTACGTACGGTGTACCACACTCTAACACTTCGGCTCCGCTAACATTATAAAACAAAATAATGTGTACCCAAGTACATAATTTCCTTTTTATATAACTAGGAGCCATTTTAGCGCAAACAATTTATTAACTAATGTAGAACAGAGTATAACAAACCTTACCTTGTCACAGGTATTCAAAAGCTATAATAACTTGCAGTTTTACTCGTTAACAAGCTTACGGTATTTTTACGTCTCAGTAAGGTACGAGGCTGTTTAGGTCTTGCTATAATAGCTTGTAAACCTTCCGTTCCGAAACCTATTAACAAGATCTTTAACATATTTTATTTTAATTACACGTCAGTCAGTAAACAGTTGTATAAACCCAGCACACAGTGACAACAATCGGTGACCCGCCGCGCCCGGCCGCGGACCCCAATCTTCGCGGAGTCACGTTTGGAACTCTGCCGGAGTGCTTCTACCGGGAGTTCACTGTGTTTGATACGGTATGTAATGCATCTTGGAGTTGGTTAAATAGTGCTCTTTGGGGCAGGCTTTCGTCCAGTGGAAGACGGCAATAAGCTGTATGATTGAATAATACAAAGGCACTATCCATGTCTGTTGTGTGTATAGCCGCTGAATTCTAATCTACAGAACAAAAATTTCTTCGGTTTTTATTTTACTATCATTAGGATAATTTACCCAGAAAATTTGTATTCTTTTTTTTATGAATTTGCACCTTATAGTCTAACGTCATCCTATTTTTGTCGACCATTTATTTCTACCAACTACAATAAATTCAGACCCCAAAGCCCGAAGACCTGGGCGTGTTCCTCGAGAACGAAGACATCCGTATGATCCGCTGGGTGGGGGGCGAGACGGAGGCCCTGAAGAAAATGGAGCAGAGGCTGGAAGTCGAACACGAGACGTTCTGCAGGTAAGTGGCGAAAAAAGTTGAGAGGTTTGCAAGGGATAAATGTAGATGGCGCTGTACGTGTTTTAAATCGCGGTAACGGTTCTAAGTTTTGTCGATTTGAAATGAAACGGCTTTTAATATACCTTGGTTAATAACTTAATAGGTACACCCATTTCGAAAACACTACTTATTTATTAAAAAAGTTATTTAACTAGCTCGGCTCTAGAAAAATCATGAATGTTAACTTCTGTAAGTACATTATTAAAGTGGTTTCTGTATGAGAGATGAACATACTTCCACCCGTTTTATACAACAGTGGAATTGTAAATTGTTTTTTTTGAAATTCATGAAAATAACACGACAATAACACTGGAAACCATATCTTTCCAACAGGATGATTGCGTAACAAGATATTCTATTCAATAGCAGTTATTTACAGACGTTCAATAACAAACCTTAGAAGCAGTATGCAGACTGTTACGTAATTAAATAACATTTCAGTAAGGAGAAAACAAGGAACACTGTTTTGAAATTGTGTTACGTAAACCGCCTATAGGATTGCTAGATATAGACTTTGGTACCCTTGTTTCAACATTGAATTTAAGTATTCAAAGTTATACGTAAGCTACTTCTTTATATTTTTGTTGTATAATATAGGCTAGGTTTTACTTAAATATTTAACAGGGATTTGTACCTGTATGTAAATGAGTGCCACTACATCTAAACGTTTTTTTATGGTCCTATAATTAATCTACAAATAATATAAACTTTCTTGACATCGTTCAATTACCGATGTTTCAATGTATGTTTATGTAGTCAGAAAAATATGTTTATTAAAACAAAGCAAGCTTTATAACTTAACATTAAGGTGTAACAAAAGTTACCCTTATGTTTTTAACTTATTTTATCTAGTTGTGTGAAAGGAACTCACAGAGTAAAACAATTCGTATTTTTGTAATCAAACTTTTCCCAATTAAAAGGCAATTTATTTGTGTTACACTGCATACTCTATCAATCTTATTCCTGAAATTAGAAACTAAGAAAAAGCGCTGTTTCTATTATTCAGGGGTTCGTACCTACCCACCCATGGCAACCCGGATCTGCTGGGACCTCCTATCTCTTTGAGTCCAGCTTTGCGTTTTGGCTGCCTGTCTGTGCGCAAGTAAGTTACTAATTATTTACATTAGTTACTACATAATTATTTATATTAGAAATTTTTTGATAAATTAAGGGTAAGCATCATTTTCACATTCCTTAAGGGGAGTTAGGCGGTCAGCGAAAATTCAGATTTCGCTACGATTCTACGCCTTAGGCGGGGGGGTCGGGGAACGCGGTTCCTATAGAATCAACGGCCTCGAAACACATTTATCATCAAAAAGTTAATAAAATGTTCAATTTCTCAGTAATCTAAAACAGTCACGACATAGGAAAGGTAAAAATCTATCAGTTTGCGATTTTATAAGACTTATTATTGTAAAACACCGTCTTAATGTGCATTTATATGAAATTTTAGAGGTGACTTCAGGATTTTTTTCTATCGAGCAAAATTATTACAATCGTGTTTTTAAAACAGTCCTCCCATCACATTTACGTTCTTTATTATATATTTGAAATATCAGTGCGAAATATTATATATTTTGTAAGTAACAGCTAATAGAAAACGGCTAATTCTGCCGTTTTCAGTTACTAAGGGCCCTTAAAGAAAGTAATTTGTTTCAAAATACGGTTTTGAAATAAAAATCAGTCCGTGAATTCTGAATTCAAGCTTATCAATGTCAACAGAACATAACAATCTATCTGTCTAATAATTCAACTATTTGCCACTATTCATTTTATGAATCACGAATTTGTTGTTCATTTATATATAAACTAAATAGATGTCAGTATTACTATGGAGGTGAATTTATTATAGGTTCTACTGGGCTGTCCAAGATCTATTCCATCAAGTGCATCAAGGAATGCTGCCTTCCACGCACTTTATAACTGGTAATTACTTAAGTATTGAATGTACAGGAATCGGTCGTTCAATTAATTGTTAGGTAACAACTACGTGGAAATACAGCACATATTTTAGATTTTACAGAAAAAGTTTCCATGGTTCATGAATATATATTTTTTTCAATTTTACTACTATACATTATATTAGCCTTTCTTTACCAACCTTCTTAATCGTATTCAAATTAGGTAGCAGGCATCCAGTTTACAAACTTGATCAAATCTTTCAATTACAAGCAATAAAGTAGGTTTAACAATAATATTGTATTATCCATAGGCCAGTTAATTTGGCGCGAGTATTTCTACACGATGTCTGTGAACAATCCCAACTACGGTCAGATGGCGAATAACCCGATCTGTCTGGATATACCGTGGAAGCACCCGCAAGGGGATCATTTGCAGAGGTGAGTCTTAGGATGTTTTGCAATTTTAGACTTTATTGATGTAGTGATAAGGATTTTAAAAGTTGGTATTGTGAATCAATTGTTTATTTGAATGGAATTTGGTGTTTCGTTAGATAAGACGGTAGTTAGATATGAATTAAAGGTGCATTAGCAGAAGTCGTTTCCGACGAAAATGTTATAAGTATTTACACAGAAGATCGGAGATAATAATAATAAATAATTTATTTATTTATTTATTTATTTATTTATTTATTTATATGTATTAGGGAGTCTTACAGCTAAACTAGTTTACAAATATTTGAGTTAAATACATATGTGACAAAGCTAATAACAAGTCTCCACCAGTGAATAGTACAATTGAAAAAATATATAAAAAAGAAAGTTGCTTGGTAGTACAGAGTTAATGGTGTCTTATGAAAAGGTAATTGATAAAAATAAACAAAAGGGATAATGCATTTGAAAGGAACTGTGACACATCTACTTACAAGTTAAAAAGAAGTGTTGTGCTATACATTTCCTAACGGAGGCAGTACTTGAGCAAAACAAATCTATGTTATACGCGTTTCCATTATTATTAATACTAGAGGCCGCTCGGATATAAAATGCATTTTGTCTGTAATTAGTTGCGACAGTCGGGATATGTAATCTTACTTTTTGGCGCAAGCGTACATCACTACAACCGATTCCTATTAAGGAAAGCAGTTCTGGGCAATCGACGGACCCCTTAGCTACATTCAAGAGGTAGCAGATGTCAGCCGCTTCTCTTCGTATATGGAGTGGTAAAAAGTGATACCTCTTGCAACGATGCTCATAATCTATAGAGAATGACTTAGTTTTGTAATCGAGGAATCTTAAAAATTTTCGCTGTATTCCTTCCAGTCTGGTTTTGTAAGTTTCGTATTGGGGATTCCAGACTTGGGATGCGTATTCTAGAAGACTACGCACGAACGCACAGTAAAGGATTTTAATAGATTTTATATTGTTGAATACAGCTGCGGTTCTCATGATAAAACCTAGAGCTTTAGAAGCTTTATTAATAATATAATTAATGTGATCATCAAATAACAGTTTGCTATCATGAACTACACCTAGATCCTTTATATTGCTTATCCTACATAGTTTGTTATTGTATAAGCTATAGCCTTTGCTTAATATGCTTCTTTTCCGTGTGAAAGAAATATAAAAGCATTTATTGACGTTTAGATCCAACTTGTTAATGAGGCAGTATGTCTGAAATCTTTCTAGGTCCGACTGAAGAGCATCGATGTCAGAGATATCATTAATCTTTTTCAAAATTTTCATATCATCTGCATATAACAAAATTTTGGAGTTTTGGAAGCATTCGTTAATGTCATTTATGAATATAACAAATAGGAGAGGCCCTAATAGGGAGCCCTGTGGAACTCCAGATGGAACAGGCATCCAGCCAGATGTAAATCCGGTCAGAGCAACAGCAAAACTGCGGTTATTGATGTAAGAGCAAACCCATCTAAATAAGTCTCCATGTATGCCCGCTCTTGCAATCTTTTGGAGAAGTATTCCATGTGATAAACGATCAAAGCACTTGGAATAATCGGTGTAAATCACATCCACCTGACCGCCAGTCTCCATCCCCTTGGATATGTATTCGTTTGCCAGAATCAGGTTCGACACAGTAGAGCGTTTCTTGAGGAATCCATGTTGTTCAGTATTGAAGAAGGAGCTAAGCGCTATGTATATTTGTTCATGTACAATTTTTTCAAATATTTTAGCGAATAAACATAATTTCGATATAGGCCTATAATTTTCGACATCAGATTTATCTCCCTTCTTGTAGACGGGCGTGACGAATGCAGATTTCCAAATAGCCGGTACAGCTCCCTCTTTGATAGATTGCCTAAACAGAATACAGAGAGGCGTAACAAGGCTTGGAGCACATTTTAATATGAAAGTAGCAGGCAAACCATCAGGCCCTCCACCTTTGCTGATGTCAAGGTTTTTAAGGTGTTTAGACACTTCAGTTGGCTCTATATGTATGGTGTTGATGGAGTTTGTACTCATATGATGAGAAAAATCAATACTGTCATAAGAATTCGTATTCGATGGATCGAGTTGAAGAAAAGTAGAGCCAAAATATTGAGCAAAAAGGTGGCTGATTGATTCTCCTGTATTGGCGTTAATGTTACCATATCTCATACTGCTTGGCGTGCCGCTACTTTTCTTCTTACTTTTGACGTAAGTCCAAAAGGCTTTTGGATCTTTAACAATGGATTCTTCGATTTTTGAAATGTAAGAATCAAAGCAATCCTTCTCCAGTTTAATAGCTTTATCACGAAGAAAAGAGAAGGTATGATAATCTGAAATATTTCCGTAGATTTTGAATTTTTTATGGTATTTGTATTTTTCTTTAAGAGTTTTAATCAGTGCAGAGCTATACCAGAGTGGATGACGTGAGGAACGTATCGACTTGATGGGTACATACTGATCTCTACATTTATAGAGTATGTTGTAAAGCTCTGTAGTTGCAATCTGGATGTCGCCACCGCCAAGAACTGAGGACCAATCAAAGTCGTCTAAGCTTGCGCAGAGAGCGGTATAATCTCCACGGGTGTACTGGTATCGAGTGGTTGCCTTTACGTTCAAGTCTTTACAATTTAAGATTTCAGTTTGAATGCACAAAGATTTGTGAAATGGATCCTCGTAGACCAGGGGGCGATCGCACGCAGATACGAGGATTTGTGAGTTAGATAGTACTAAGTCGAGAACTCTATTCATATGATTTACACAGTGATTATATTGACTCAAGTAACAGGTATTCAAGGTGTCGATAAAGTCTTGGTATTCCTGACCTAGTATGTTTATAGGTAAGACTTCTGGTGAGCCGTGCATAGTAGTCCATGATACATTATGTCCAAAGTTAAAGTCGCCCATAATTATGAATTTGTCTAGTGGATTACCTAAGATAATTTCATTCAATTTCGTTTGAAAGTTGAGTAGTTGGGAAAAATAGGAGTTACCATTTTTTTCTTTCAAGAGATATAGGACACAAATATGAATTTTATTTACTATATCATTTCTTTTCTGTCTCGGTGAGATTGTGACCCAGAGGTCTTCTGCTGAGCTTCGCCAAGCTGAGTTTTCAGTTACAGCGAGATCACGTCGAGTTGCTATCAGTACACCTCCTCCCGCAGACTGTCCGGTTCTCTGGTAATCACGATCCCGCCTCCATAAGATATAGCGATTATCCACCAGCTCGGCATCTTCGATACCTTCCAAGAGCCAGGTTTCAGTTATCACAATAATATCATAGTTATTTAAGTATATATTTCTTAGAAACATGTTAGTCTTCGTACGCAGGCCTCTAGCATTTTGATAGTAAATGTTAAGATACACAATAAACAGTAACAAATCGCAAATAACATAGATTGATAATGGCAGTAGTTCCTGTTTCTTTAATGGCAGTAGGTAAAATATTTAAAGCATAATGACAAGACAAAACGAACAAATAAAAAGTTTGAGCGGTACTATCCTCCCCAAAATACAACATTATAAAAACACACGAACATCTAATTAAAAACAAAATACAAAATAAATAGCATACAAGAACTTTATGAAAAGTAGGACTTTGTGTGCCAAAGAAAAAATAGTTGTAAAAAGATAAACATTTAACACCAAAGTTATGCGCACAGTCTATACAGAACATTTTTCTTCCAGTTTGCAAAGATCCTTCTCTCCTTTTATATATATAATAGGTGAAGTATCGCTTTTCCTGATAAGTATTTTTGAATGCTTCACCCATAAATACCGAAAACCCAGATCAGAAAAATATAAGAAAGAAAAATATAATAATAATAAAATCGTTTATTTATCAAAAAATTACAAATCTCTACACTTTAGTCTAAAGCGTCATTATAATGAGTAAGAGTGCCTGTTGTTATTAGCATTGATTTCATTATATTGTGATTCAAAGTTTTTAGTTCCTAGTTTAGTTGTTTGCCTACTGATTTTGTATTCGAAAAGTGGTGCTAAGAGTTTTCTATGTTAAAAGCTGAAGTTCGAAACTTTACGACCGTACGACGAACGAAGTTAATGAACTTTACGTAACAAAACTACAGTACAGTGAAAATTAAATATATTTTAATAATTTTGTTTCTACAAAGATGGAATCAGACACTTTGCGACCATCATAAGCTTTAAGTTACACTCCTAAAGTAAAAAAAATCTTATTTCTTTCCACAAAGACAGGGTCTGATACTTTGCGACCATCATAAGTGTATTAAACACGGCTATATCTAAATGTTACAACAAAAAATAGCATACGGCTGTTAGTTTTACCGTAAAACTTCTATATCAGCGAGTCGCTTTTTTTTGTTTTAGCTAGCCGTGTCGATCCCATTCCTGGGCAAAGGCCTACCTCAACGTTTTCCGCAGATTTTGAGTAGCTTTTACAATAAAAAAAATTAAGAAAACCAATTTGACTTCGTTTCGAATATTTTAATAAAAGCGGACTGACTATTTACGCTACATCATTACACTAAGTTAACTTTTCTACGATGAATCGTTTTGTATTTATTAATGCCTGACGATATAGACCTATTCGTTACGGCACGATTTTCTTTGTACCCTGTGTATTTTAACGATTCTAATGCTACGATTCAAAACTTGTTTTCTCTCGCTCTCCATTTCGACCGTCATTCAGTATGTACCTATACCACACCATCCTATACCACATATCCCAAACCACCTATCCCACTAAGATGGACTTTTAGTAAAACAAAACGCAATCGAAACAGAAGTCAATACCCAACTCATATTGCCTATTATTTATAACACTATTCACGGCATAATTACCATGATCATTTTCTTTAGCTATTATTCGATAATTATACCGTGAATAGTGTTATAAATAATAAAAGTCATGATAGTTTTAAAACTTACATATTGCTTATTGATGAAGATGGAAGGAGGGCCGCACCGGGTTCCCGTTCATCGACGCGGCGATGCGCCAGCTGCGCGCGGAGGGCTGGCTGCACCACGCCGTGCGCAACACCGTCGCCAGCTTCCTCACGCGCGGCACGCTGTGGCTCAGCTGGGAGCACGGCCTGCAGCACTTCCTCAAGTACCTGCTGGACGCCGACTGGTGAGGATCCATAGAACAGAGTGCTGTATGTGTGGATGTACTTCCTCACGCGCGGCACGCTGTGGCTCAGCTGGGAGCACGGCCTGCAGCACTTCCTCAAGTACCTGCTGGACGCCGACTGGTGAGGATCCATAGAACAGAGTGCTGTATGTGTGGATGTACTTCCTCACGCGCGGCACGCTGTGGCTCAGCTGGGAGCACGGCCTGCAGCACTTCCTCAAGTACCTGCTGGACGCCGACTGGTGAGGATCCATAGAACAGAGTGCTGTATGTGTGGATGTACTTCCTCACGCGCGGCACGCTGTGGCTCAGCTGGGAGCACGGCCTGCAGCACTTCCTCAAGTACCTGCTGGACGCCGACTGGTGAGGATCCATAGAACAGAGTGCTGTATGTGTGGATGTACTTCCTCACGCGCGGCACGCTGTGGCTCAGCTGGGAGCACGGCCTGCAGCACTTCCTCAAGTACCTGCTGGACGCCGACTGGTGAGGATCCATAGAACAGAGTGCTGTATGTGTGGATGTACTTCCTCACGCGCGGCACGCTGTGGCTCAGCTGGGAGCACGGCCTGCAGCACTTCCTCAAGTACCTGCTGGACGCCGACTGGTGAGGATCCATAGAACAGAGTGCTGTATGTGTGGATGTACTTCCTCACGCGCGGCACGCTGTGGCTCAGCTGGGAGCACGGCCTGCAGCACTTCCTCAAGTACCTGCTGGACGCCGACTGGTGAGGATCCATAGAACAGAGTGCTGTATGTGTGGATGTACTTCCTCACGCGCGGCACGCTGTGGCTCAGCTGGGAGCACGGCCTGCAGCACTTCCTCAAGTACCTGCTGGACGCCGACTGGTGAGGATCCATAGAACAGAGTGCTGTATGTGTGGATGTACTTCCTCACGCGCGGCACGCTGTGGCTCAGCTGGGAGCACGGCCTGCAGCACTTCCTCAAGTACCTGCTGGACGCCGACTGGTGAGGATCCATAGAACAGAGTGCTGTATGTGTGGATGTACTTCCTCACGCGCGGCACGCTGTGGCTCAGCTGGGAGCACGGCCTGCAGCACTTCCTCAAGTACCTGCTGGACGCCGACTGGTGAGGATCCATAGAACAGAGTGCTGTATGTGTGGATGTACTTCCTCACGCGCGGCACGCTGTGGCTCAGCTGGGAGCACGGCCTGCAGCACTTCCTCAAGTACCTGCTGGACGCCGACTGGTGAGGATCCATAGAACAGAGTGCTGTATGTGTGGATGTACTTCCTCACGCGCGGCACGCTGTGGCTCAGCTGGGAGCACGGCCTGCAGCACTTCCTCAAGTACCTGCTGGACGCCGACTGGTGAGGATCCATAGAACAGAGTGCTGTATGTGTGGATGTACTTCCTCACGCGCGGCACGCTGTGGCTCAGCTGGGAGCACGGCCTGCAGCACTTCCTCAAGTACCTGCTGGACGCCGACTGGTGAGGATCCATAGAACAGAGTGCTGTATGTGTGGATGTACTTCCTCACGCGCGGCACGCTGTGGCTCAGCTGGGAGCACGGCCTGCAGCACTTCCTCAAGTACCTGCTGGACGCCGACTGGTGAGGATCCATAGAACAGAGTGCTGTATGTGTGGATGTACTTCCTCACGCGCGGCACGCTGTGGCTCAGCTGGGAGCACGGCCTGCAGCACTTCCTCAAGTACCTGCTGGACGCCGACTGGTGAGGATCCATAGAACAGAGTGCTGTATGTGTGGATGTACTTCCTCACGCGCGGCACGCTGTGGCTCAGCTGGGAGCACGGCCTGCAGCACTTCCTCAAGTACCTGCTGGACGCCGACTGGTGAGGATCCATAGAACAGAGTGCTGTATGTGTGGATGTACTTCCTCACGCGCGGCACGCTGTGGCTCAGCTGGGAGCACGGCCTGCAGCACTTCCTCAAGTACCTGCTGGACGCCGACTGGTGAGGATCCATAGAACAGAGTGCTGTATGTGTGGATGTACTTCCTCACGCGCGGCACGCTGTGGCTCAGCTGGGAGCACGGCCTGCAGCACTTCCTCAAGTACCTGCTGGACGCCGACTGGTGAGGATCCATAGAACAGAGTGCTGTATGTGTGGATGTACTTCCTCACGCGCGGCACGCTGTGGCTCAGCTGGGAGCACGGCCTGCAGCACTTCCTCAAGTACCTGCTGGACGCCGACTGGTGAGGATCCATAGAACAGAGTGCTGTATGTGTGGATGTACTTCCTCACGCGCGGCACGCTGTGGCTCAGCTGGGAGCACGGCCTGCAGCACTTCCTCAAGTACCTGCTGGACGCCGACTGGTGAGGATCCATAGAACAGAGTGCTGTATGTGTGGATGTACTTCCTCACGCGCGGCACGCTGTGGCTCAGCTGGGAGCACGGCCTGCAGCACTTCCTCAAGTACCTGCTGGACGCCGACTGGTGAGGATCCATAGAACAGAGTGCTGTATGTGTGGATGTACTTCCTCACGCGCGGCACGCTGTGGCTCAGCTGGGAGCACGGCCTGCAGCACTTCCTCAAGTACCTGCTGGACGCCGACTGGTGAGGATCCATAGAACAGAGTGCTGTATGTGTGGATGTACTTCCTCACGCGCGGCACGCTGTGGCTCAGCTGGGAGCACGGCCTGCAGCACTTCCTCAAGTACCTGCTGGACGCCGACTGGTGAGGATCCATAGAACAGAGTGCTGTATGTGTGGATGTACTTCCTCACGCGCGGCACGCTGTGGCTCAGCTGGGAGCACGGCCTGCAGCACTTCCTCAAGTACCTGCTGGACGCCGACTGGTGAGGATCCATAGAACAGAGTGCTGTATGTGTGGATGTACTTCCTCACGCGCGGCACGCTGTGGCTCAGCTGGGAGCACGGCCTGCAGCACTTCCTCAAGTACCTGCTGGACGCCGACTGGTGAGGATCCATAGAACAGAGTGCTGTATGTGTGGATGTACTTCCTCACGCGCGGCACGCTGTGGCTCAGCTGGGAGCACGGCCTGCAGCACTTCCTCAAGTACCTGCTGGACGCCGACTGGTGAGGATCCATAGAACAGAGTGCTGTATGTGTGGATGTACTTCCTCACGCGCGGCACGCTGTGGCTCAGCTGGGAGCACGGCCTGCAGCACTTCCTCAAGTACCTGCTGGACGCCGACTGGTGAGGATCCATAGAACAGAGTGCTGTATGTGTGGATGTACTTCCTCACGCGCGGCACGCTGTGGCTCAGCTGGGAGCACGGCCTGCAGCACTTCCTCAAGTACCTGCTGGACGCCGACTGGTGAGGATCCATAGAACAGAGTGCTGTATGTGTGGATGTACTTCCTCACGCGCGGCACGCTGTGGCTCAGCTGGGAGCACGGCCTGCAGCACTTCCTCAAGTACCTGCTGGACGCCGACTGGTGAGGATCCATAGAACAGAGTGCTGTATGTGTGGATGTACTTCCTCACGCGCGGCACGCTGTGGCTCAGCTGGGAGCACGGCCTGCAGCACTTCCTCAAGTACCTGCTGGACGCCGACTGGTGAGGATCCATAGAACAGAGTGCTGTATGTGTGGATGTACTTCCTCACGCGCGGCACGCTGTGGCTCAGCTGGGAGCACGGCCTGCAGCACTTCCTCAAGTACCTGCTGGACGCCGACTGGTGAGGATCCATAGAACAGAGTGCTGTATGTGTGGATGTACTTCCTCACGCGCGGCACGCTGTGGCTCAGCTGGGAGCACGGCCTGCAGCACTTCCTCAAGTACCTGCTGGACGCCGACTGGTGAGGATCCATAGAACAGAGTGCTGTATGTGTGGATGTACTTCCTCACGCGCGGCACGCTGTGGCTCAGCTGGGAGCACGGCCTGCAGCACTTCCTCAAGTACCTGCTGGACGCCGACTGGTGAGGATCCATAGAACAGAGTGCTGTATGTGTGGATGTACTTCCTCACGCGCGGCACGCTGTGGCTCAGCTGGGAGCACGGCCTGCAGCACTTCCTCAAGTACCTGCTGGACGCCGACTGGTGAGGATCCATAGAACAGAGTGCTGTATGTGTGGATGTACTTCCTCACGCGCGGCACGCTGTGGCTCAGCTGGGAGCACGGCCTGCAGCACTTCCTCAAGTACCTGCTGGACGCCGACTGGTGAGGATCCATAGAACAGAGTGCTGTATGTGTGGATGTACTTCCTCACGCGCGGCACGCTGTGGCTCAGCTGGGAGCACGGCCTGCAGCACTTCCTCAAGTACCTGCTGGACGCCGACTGGTGAGGATCCATAGAACAGAGTGCTGTATGTGTGGATGTACTTCCTCACGCGCGGCACGCTGTGGCTCAGCTGGGAGCACGGCCTGCAGCACTTCCTCAAGTACCTGCTGGACGCCGACTGGTGAGGATCCATAGAACAGAGTGCTGTATGTGTGGATGTACTTCCTCACGCGCGGCACGCTGTGGCTCAGCTGGGAGCACGGCCTGCAGCACTTCCTCAAGTACCTGCTGGACGCCGACTGGTGAGGATCCATAGAACAGAGTGCTGTATGTGTGGATGTACTTCCTCACGCGCGGCACGCTGTGGCTCAGCTGGGAGCACGGCCTGCAGCACTTCCTCAAGTACCTGCTGGACGCCGACTGGTGAGGATCCATAGAACAGAGTGCTGTATGTGTGGATGTACTTCCTCACGCGCGGCACGCTGTGGCTCAGCTGGGAGCACGGCCTGCAGCACTTCCTCAAGTACCTGCTGGACGCCGACTGGTGAGGATCCATAGAACAGAGTGCTGTATGTGTGGATGTACTTCCTCACGCGCGGCACGCTGTGGCTCAGCTGGGAGCACGGCCTGCAGCACTTCCTCAAGTACCTGCTGGACGCCGACTGGTGAGGATCCATAGAACAGAGTGCTGTATGTGTGGATGTACTTCCTCACGCGCGGCACGCTGTGGCTCAGCTGGGAGCACGGCCTGCAGCACTTCCTCAAGTACCTGCTGGACGCCGACTGGTGAGGATCCATAGAACAGAGTGCTGTATGTGTGGATGTACTTCCTCAGGAATCTGTCTGTATGATGGTACAGATAGTATTGTATATGTGTTAGTTTAGATGTTTGTTATACGACACGTGTGATGCTGACAGGTGACGGACATGGGATGCATTTGAATTTGAATATAGATAGGAAGAAGAAGTTACTGGTCTTTAGTTAGTGGGTTTACTCGTGTGGGAATACAGTTTGCCTAAAACAGAATGGTTTTGATGACGGACCTTTCAACTTTAACTTTCTTCTGTGATTACCGTAAATATCCTAATCAGAAACTATTCCTTTAAGATAAGTTCATCGTGTTTTGCCCAATATCAGTTTCGTTTCGATATTATTTACGATCACCATCTTTATATATTGATTCCCAGGTCGGTGTGCGCCGGCAACTGGATGTGGGTGTCCTCGTCCGCGTTCGAGGCGTTGTTGGACAGCAGCGAGTGCGCGTGCCCCGTGAGACTCGGACAGAGACTGGACCCGCGCGGACACTACGTGCGCAGATACGTGCCCGAGCTGGCCACGTGCGCCGACACTTACATGTACGTAGCACTTACATATACATACACTACTGGATGTGGTGTCCTCGTCCGCGTTCGAGGCGTTGTTGGACAGCAGCGAGTGCGCGTGCCCCGTGAGACTCGGACAGAGACTGGACCCGCGCGGACACTACGTGCGCAGATACGTGCCCGAGCTGGCCACGTGCGCCGACACTTACATGTACGTAGCACTTACATATACATACACTACTGGATGTGGTGTCCTCGTCCGCGTTCGAGGCGTTGTTGGACAGCAGCGAGTGCGCGTGCCCCGTGAGACTCGGACAGAGACTGGACCCGCGCGGACACTACGTGCGCAGATACGTGCCCGAGCTGGCCACGTGCGCCGACACTTACATGTACGTAGCACTTACATATACATACACTACTGGATGTGGTGTCCTCGTCCGCGTTCGAGGCGTTGTTGGACAGCAGCGAGTGCGCGTGCCCCGTGAGACTCGGACAGAGACTGGACCCGCGCGGACACTACGTGCGCAGATACGTGCCCGAGCTGGCCACGTGCGCCGACACTTACATGTACGTAGCACTTACATATACATACACTACTGGATGTGGTGTCCTCGTCCGCGTTCGAGGCGTTGTTGGACAGCAGCGAGTGCGCGTGCCCCGTGAGACTCGGACAGAGACTGGACCCGCGCGGACACTACGTGCGCAGATACGTGCCCGAGCTGGCCACGTGCGCCGACACTTACATGTACGTAGCACTTACATATACATACACTACTGGATGTGGTGTCCTCGTCCGCGTTCGAGGCGTTGTTGGACAGCAGCGAGTGCGCGTGCCCCGTGAGACTCGGACAGAGACTGGACCCGCGCGGACACTACGTGCGCAGATACGTGCCCGAGCTGGCCACGTGCGCCGACACTTACATGTACGTAGCACTTACATATACATACACTACTGGATGTGGTGTCCTCGTCCGCGTTCGAGGCGTTGTTGGACAGCAGCGAGTGCGCGTGCCCCGTGAGACTCGGACAGAGACTGGACCCGCGCGGACACTACGTGCGCAGATACGTGCCCGAGCTGGCCACGTGCGCCGACACTTACATGTACGTAGCACTTACATATACATACACTACTGGATGTGGTGTCCTCGTCCGCGTTCGAGGCGTTGTTGGACAGCAGCGAGTGCGCGTGCCCCGTGAGACTCGGACAGAGACTGGACCCGCGCGGACACTACGTGCGCAGATACGTGCCCGAGCTGGCCACGTGCGCCGACACTTACATGTACGTAGCACTTACATATACATACACTACTGGATGTGGTGTCCTCGTCCGCGTTCGAGGCGTTGTTGGACAGCAGCGAGTGCGCGTGCCCCGTGAGACTCGGACAGAGACTGGACCCGCGCGGACACTACGTGCGCAGATACGTGCCCGAGCTGGCCACGTGCGCCGACACTTACATGTACGTAGCACTTACATATACATACACTACTGGATGTGGTGTCCTCGTCCGCGTTCGAGGCGTTGTTGGACAGCAGCGAGTGCGCGTGCCCCGTGAGACTCGGACAGAGACTGGACCCGCGCGGACACTACGTGCGCAGATACGTGCCCGAGCTGGCCACGTGCGCCGACACTTACATGTACGTAGCACTTACATATACATACACTACTGGATGTGGTGTCCTCGTCCGCGTTCGAGGCGTTGTTGGACAGCAGCGAGTGCGCGTGCCCCGTGAGACTCGGACAGAGACTGGACCCGCGCGGACACTACGTGCGCAGATACGTGCCCGAGCTGGCCACGTGCGCCGACACTTACATGTACGTAGCACTTACATATACATACATTATTTCTGTATTTTTTACGCATATGGCATAAGCAAAACCAAGTGCTCTGTCCGAGATTCATAGGTTAGCGAGAAGCACAATAACGAATGCGTTACAGATAGTTGTCACATCATACGCAATCCGAGCGAGCGTGGAACGTCAGCACGTTTTGCTTGGTTCTTGAAAGTGAACTACGTAAATCCTTTGCATACTTAGATCTATCCATGTTTCCAAGCCTTTCTGTGTATCACAAAACCTTCATTTAAGTCAGCCTACTATTCCATTATTATACATCTGTATACGCCTTAGCAAGAGGGGCGCCGGATTAAATGCCAGCGCTTACGATTGTTTTTAAAAGCTTTTATTTAGTTTCACTTGTATGTTAACAAATCTTGCAAGTTTAATTCGACCCACTTCCCGGAATCCGATTGAGCTGAAATTTTGCATGCTGGTCCAGAACCGATGACAATGCATGTTAATCATAAACGGGACCTGATGCTGCTGCGAGGATCGGCTCCGTACGAAAAATCTCCTCAGCGGTAAATAACAGGGTCATGAAATTTTGTATACGCATTCGTTTATGATAGGCAGTTGGTAGGCCCACCATGAAATAGATGCCACATACAGGGTTGTCTTCGAACTATGGAACTCCTCAATATTCAACTGCTGGGACTTGAAATTTTGTATAGGTACGCATTCGTTTATGATAGGCAGTTGGTAGGCTCACTATGAAATAGATGCAACATGCAGGGTTGGTTTAATAAAAAAAAAAAATATACGTTTCTTCTAAGCATCGCGACAAGCTTTTATTGTAATTTCAATTCTGTAAAGTCATAAATGAATGTGGTTAATGTGATTTCAAATTTTATTTTGCAGCTTGTTTTAAAAGTTTTTTTATCATGATTTTATTTTTAATACAACACAGTTGAAAAAAAAATTGTTTAAACCGACTAAAAAAGCTAGGCGCTAGGTTTCGCACACAGCCGCTGCTTATGCTCGGCGTTCCCTCTGTGTATATTCAAATCAATCATGATTCCTTCAGCTACGAGCCCTGGAAGGCCCCGCTGGAGGAACAAGAGCGCGCGGGCTGCGTGATCGGACGGGACTACCCCGCGCCCGTCGTGGACCACCTGGAGGCCGCGCGCTGCAACCGACACGCCATGGACGTGAGTGCAACATAATATATATCAGCTAGCTATCATATTATCTAGCTACGAACCCTGGACAGCTCCATTAGATGAACAGGAGCGCGCGTCAACCACCTGGAGGCCGCGCGCTGCAACCGACACGCCATGGACGTGAGTGCAATGTTAACGTGGTTTCAACATATGCTGCACATGTATCTCTTTATAGGAACCTACACAACTAAAAAGAAACCAGCCATGTAGGTGTCGGCTACAGGTTCTCGAGTTTTGTGCTTAGCGACACATTTACCATTTTTTTATTTATAACGAGTGTAAAAAGACCACTTCCGAAGCCTGAAACCATGTATTCTTGAGCCTCAATAGTAACTAAATTCACTAACAGCATACCCAGAAAACTCAATTTAAAAAAGTTATTAAGGATAGAAAAGTCATATTCGCCACATGAAATCATCGCTCACACATCAACTGTCGGTTCTGGTGCAATTATTTACATTGCAAATTAAGTAAAAACATTATTTAATTTGAAATCATCGCAAAATCTGATAGTATAAATGCAATTTTGTAAAATTACGTAAAAAAATTTTTTTTTTGTCAATCATAAAAACATTTTTTTTTATTCAAAACGTCCAGCAATGCCTAGTTTTTGTTTTTGGAAGCAGTTCTTTTACAACCCGTATGTGTCACGTGTTTTTCTTTATAAGAACCTACCTCAAGCTTGGTTAAACACAACATAAAAAGAAACCAGCCACGTAGGTGTAGCCGTTCTCGAGTTTTGTGCTTTAACACATTTGACGATTTGCATAGATTATAAAAAATTTACACAATCTCGTTAATGATATTATGATGATGTTTTTTTTCATAAGTAATCACACTGAGTCCTATTATACAGAAACCAATAATAAATGTTTTAAGAAACTAATGCCCACTTTACGTAACATTAGGAACTCCGTAACCTGCTGCACAAGGCACCCCCTCACTGCTGCCCATCATCAGACGACGAGATCCGCCAGTTCATGTGGTTGCACGAGGACGCACTCCTCAACGCTTGCGAGAACTGAACGAAATCAACACCTGTATGTATCACCGTAAGGTACATATTGGAACGGAATGAAAGAATGCATATAAGCTTCAGCTGAAGAGAATAGAAGCTAAAAATGTTTGTCATCTGAGGACTAATAGTCAAGTAATGGGCTGTGAGATAAAGTACAGATTGATGTTGGTTTGATGTTTATTATGTGTATAGGTGTTTTATGTGATCAATGGTATTTTATTGTATAGATAGTTAAAAAGATTGGCAGCTATATTGATACGATATCTACGTACACTTACGACTAGAAAACTATAGAAATAGAACTAACCAGAAAACTATACAAATAGATTTTTCGTGTAGACCTTTTTTATGTAATGATGATGATAACGAAATGTTTATGCATTTAATGATTATTTTTATGAAAATTAATATACTGCCTGTATAATGTTTTTCGTTTTTAAAATAAAATGTCCAAAGTGACAAAGTCTTTTTAAAGTAAGAAAACAATGTTACATCCTTAACTCAAATTAGGATCTTTATGAGTAACACTTTTAAGACACCAATGAATGTAATGTTTATAGTATGTGATATATTATTCTTGTTAATAAGGGACCATAGAAAATGATACACCAATGACTGTGCCAAAATATTTACAGTTTTTATAAGTTATGCTCGAATTTATTTTTATAAAAAGATCTTTGAAAATACTTAAAAAAATATATGTTTATTGTAGTAATAAATTGTAGATTTGTAAGTGAGTGTATACAAAAAATATATTGTATGTCTAGTGTTAGAAATGAAATAAATGTTGTATTCCGAAAAAAACTTTTTATTTTATACCAATCATATCTATTTACATATGTTTATATAACAACAGGAATGATCACATTTTAGTCTTATGTTCTAATTCTTTGATTTTTAAATTACTATAAATGTACATAAAATATCAATAAATGCCTCTATGCTGCAATAAAATAAATAATGATGCTCTGTAAATTTTCTAAACTTTTTTTGATATTGAACAGGCCGGTGGACTGGCTTACTATTTTATTATAGTGTTGCCGTCATGCTAACAAAATTCAAGGTGTTTCATCCTAAAATACCTGTCTCTATCTTAAAATTCTGATTAGTAAGAAAAAGCAAAATTTATGTTTTGTTTTGAAACTTCGACTCAACACTAATACCTAAAACATAATCACAAACTACCAGATGACTTTGACAAGTTATTGACAAGCTCAGTAAAAACTTTGCTAGTTTTTGAGTCTGGTAACTCTGTGACAGCGGCTACTCCTTGCCCGGCCAGCTTACCCACTCTTGGGTCTATGGGCAGGCTGCCGAGGAACGGCAACTTAGCAATGTCAGCTAATGACTTACCACCACCACTGGAGAATATGTTAGTACACTCACTGCAGTTGGGGCATTCAAAACTGCAAATGAAAAATTTAAAATTTAAAAAGGTAATAGGTAAAGTGAGTATAGTTATTGTGTGATGGCATTGGACCCTGATTTCGAAGCTACAATTTACTAATCTAAACTTAAAATAATGATAAATATTATAAGGTTTTACATTTTAGGTTGCCTAAATTAACTGTTTTAGTGCATTCAAATAAGTCCTTTGTACTGTCAGTAACAGTTTAGTGACACAAATTTAGCCTCTTCCTATATTAAGGATGTGGAAATAATGGAATTATTTTTAGATTAGTTGAGTGTGATTGGGGTATTAGCCTTTCTATGATTTTGTTGGTTACATAGTTGTTCTTAAGAACGTGTTTGTCGTAATCATTTTGTTTTATGGTAAGGAGTGGCTAACAGCCTACAATCCAAAAATACAATTGTTTAAAATTAAATTATCAAATGGCCACTTAAAAGCCTCCATAAATAAAATTATGTTTAATTAACAAAATTTAGTCAGTGAAAGTCACTAAGACAATTTTTTCTGCATTCATATAGCTGTAATTCATTCTTATAACTTTGGAATTGACTTACCCGCTCATGTTTTCAATAATTCCTAAAATAGGTATTCCAGTTTTTTTACAGAATGTAATTTCTTTCCTAACATCATCAATGGCCACTTCTTGTGGTGTTGTTACTATTATGGCTGATGTGTTAGGTTTTTGACGGAGATTCTCCATTACAGTTATATGTTCATCTGATGTACCTGTGAAAATACAAAAGGTTTCTTTAGCAAGCTGTTTTAGTTTTTTTGTATTAACCAAACTTAAAGCCAGATTTAAGCTTTGGGTGTGCCATTTATTACTCTCAAAAAGAAAACAGTGAAACTTTTCAGGGATACAAATAGTTTTGCACAGTTACAACAAATTAAAATAAGGTAAATTTTAAGTGTTACATTCACTCAAATATTAAAGATAAAGGAAAATTACCAGGTGGTGTATCAATAACAAGATAATCCAGCTCCTCCCAACAAACATCTTCTAGAAACTGCTTGATCATTGACGTTTTCTTAGGTCCCCTCCATACCACTGCATCGTTGCGGGACTTCAATAAGAATCCTATTGACATAACGCCAAGTTTCTGCTCCTGGTCAACATACACTGGAATCCAGCCATCGGGGCCTTGATGTACGCTCTGATTTTCGAGATTTAGTATATACGGCACACTAGGCCCACAGAGATCTACATCCAGTAAACCTACCTGAAGAATAAATAATTCTTTAAATTTTACTAGACGGTACAGGCGTTAAATACGAGATAAGGGATTATAACTTACTTTGAATCCCTTTTCTTTAAGTGTTAGAGCCAACTGCGTGCTTACAGTAGATTTCCCAACGCCACCTTTACCGGATAATACAAGTAATATTTGTTTAACTTGGTCCAACATTCTTAAAATTTAGTTTTTCAAAGTTATCAAAATAAAAACAAACTATAACCTCAAATTTAGACGTGTGACGTTGACATTGACAAGTGACAACTTCGACAAGCCCTGCGTTCCGCAAATAGATAAAAGCGATTTCAACGCTCACATCACCGTTCCGTTGAAGCGAGAGCGCGTCCATTGTCGACCATGGGTGAAAACGATGACGTCATTGACATTGCGCTCAGAGAACCAACACTTTGGAGTATGGTCGGCGTAAGCGCTGACGAAACTTAAATTGACGCTATAACTGTCAATATCGCGCTAAAAGTAATCGGAACGGTTGTAAGCGATTTGAGCGTTAACAGTTCTGTCAGCGATTAACGGAACGCAAGGAAGCAATGCAAGGGATATTTTGGGTTGCTTATAACTTGAAAAATCTACCATTTATACTTGAAATTATGATCATTATTGGCATAGTGAGAGGACAATCTTCCTCCTAAAAAATCAGCATTCCAACTTAAACGAAATATAAAATTGAATATTTTTTTTTGCCTTCATAGGTAGTTTGTAGTAAATATTTGTCTTTTTCTAGAACATATACAAATTTCAATCTTCATATTCATTAGATAGAAACGAAGAGAAAATGTAGACAATGTAGTTGGTTAAAAACATTTGTTCAGAATTTTACTTCTACCATTTACTACTACAAACTACACAGAGCGCAAGCGCGAGTTCCAAGCTTTTTGCTCAGTAGCGCCGCCTGCGTGTATTTCTGGAAATGATTAGTTTTTGTGAAGTGCTTTGCAGTGGAGAACGTGCGTTGTGTTTTTTTTCTGAGATTATTGATATTTCATAAGAAATGTTAATTTTTTCTCATTTCAAATCTATACATTGGACGTCTATTACAATCGATTGTTCGTGATAAACTATCTGGTGCTATTTGGTTTTAGTTTTTCCTTTATACTGCTGTGTTAGTGATTTATTTTCTTTGGATTTGTTTTGTGTTGTGCAAGGATAAGTCCCGTGGTTCGTGGATTTATTGGATCTTACATGAGGTATTTATGTGTGATGTTATTATATTTGTCTAATAATTATGAATTTGTTGAGTTTTTAATTCAGAAATTTGAGTTTGAAGTCGGCATGTTCATGGTTGGTTTTCGTGTGATGTTAGATGGATGTTGTAATAAAGTCTATCCACCCTCGCGCTTTGCTAGAATCGTGACGTGGGGTGCCTATTGCCTATATTTCAAGTTGCGTGTTAAATATCTCAATCTACAGAGGGTGCTATGTTCTGAGTTAGAAAATGCATTATTGATCGGCGTTTTTGCTTCTTCGTGCGGTCAAAAGTAAAAGGACACAGTTGGCACCTGTTCACCGCTAAAGAATTTGTAACAGTTTTTATTTTATCATAAAGGTGTTATTTTATACTGGAGTAACCTTTAAAATATACCTACATTCTTAGGGAATGTGCTTAGGTAATAAACTTTATTACTGCTAAGGAATTATAATTACAATATAAAGAATAGCTGTATAAAATAATTAGGTACCTACTTAGAGACTATCATATAAAGTAGTAATTTACATAAATTTGATAATAAAGCTACCACCAGTTTCTTAATAAAATTCTTGAAGAATACATGTGAAACCTACAGGCTAGTTACCTTATGAGTTTAATAAATGACGTCTCTCAGACTACCTACTTAATTTCCTTTAAGAATTTTAAACAATTTCTACAAAACCTAAGTCATATAACCTAATATGAAGGTTGACAAGTTACTATAATAAGATAATTAAATTGATTCTTTAAACTCATTTTACATACATGAGCGGTAGAACTAGGGGCAGGGTTTCTCAACCCTCTTATTTCCACAAATTGCATCGAAAATTACATTTAACTACTGACGAAAATGATTTATAAGTACCTAACAATTACACACATTGTCTTGAAGTAGATAATAAGTGTACACATACCAAATAACTTACCACACTATACTAGATTTTCTCTGGTATATTTAAAATACTTTTGCTATTTTTATTAGATTGTGCATTTAACAGTGCAGCAGCAGACCATAAACTTCTTAAAGATCTTTAAACATCAATTTTTGCATCTAGCTATCAAACTTTTAAACAAAAGAAGTCGTATTTCTTAACGCTATGATAATGCAACTTTTGTTTCTTCTAGTACCTACACAAGTTTTTCACTCATAACTTGCCAAAGCGTTAAGTTTTTGGTCATCCTGCCTTCTTGTGCACATAAGGTTGTTAGTAATCAGACAAACTCCTTCCCGACTGATGACCATCAATTTCCAAATACCCTCACGCACGACATTTACCTCGCTTATGATCTCGCACCAAGGTCGCGACCACAGACCCCAGCTAAATAAATAAGGGTATACACCCCCCATACATACGCCCCATTCTAGGGATTAAATTGTCCCATATTTCACAGGCAAATGTTAATACGGTTTTATGGTATGTCATTATTCGAAATTGTATGAAAAGTAGTGTTTTATTTGTAAAAAATGTTTAACTACATACTGGCCTTTTATTCACCGTATCGCTTAAGATAATTTATCTTATTAATTGCCTAAATGAACAGTATGTGTATACGGAGGTAGGGTAGGTACCTACAACCATTCAATATTATATCAATGCCTACAACATACAAAAATTTACCTATTTACAAGACCTACACTCACACTTACGCCCGTTTTTAACCATTGCATCATGCAACGGCACCGCTTTACATATTTAATCCCAAAACAACTTAAAACTGCCACTTAAGCTTGGCGCTTACTCAGATGGAGCTCAGCATTGTGATCGTTGCGTAAAAACTAAATGCCACGCTGGTTATGAAGTAATCGTGATAACTCTGAAGAAGGACGTCATTTAATTTAAACAAGCAAATAGTCTCGTGCGTAGTTACCAATTTTTTTTAATGTTTTGCAATTCTACTTAAAAGATGACATTAAGTAGTGCGTATATAAAAGTGGAGTTTAACATTGGTTCAAAAAATACACCTTGTCATAGGCTTAAGGTTGGAATTCTGCTGGCCTGACTCCAAAGATATCAATCAATTTTCTAAATGAAAAGTTTTTAATTCTGAAATGACATTATTAGTAGAGTATCTGGCTGGATTTTATTCTCAAAGATATTAAAACGAAACACCAAGTTTTAAAGTAGTATTTCAAATTTGCATTTCACCACCAAGATCTCAGATAAGCGCAAAGATAAGTAAAAAGCGCTAACGAGCCGCCACAAATCCTGATAATGTGGTCAGATTTCTTGCACTTTGCAAACTTACGAGAGCTAAATCCGCCGAAATAACTCTCGACTGGAAAGATCTGAAAGATACACAAGTTTTTACTAAACTAATTTGTTGAACAAGACGCTTGCCAACTCAATCCGACGATTGAATGCTCAGGCATTCCAATGCTTTTGTATTACTTACGACATTGAGCATTTTTGAGTATTGCACATTCTCTTGCATGCATAATTGACGGCCCCCAATGTTTGTGTGTTCAATAAAGATGTCATTCATGGATTGTAATTAGTTTTCGGTGCTAGGAGTAATGACATTTACGTTTCGAATGCGCTAGGGAGGAAATCCAATCAACCTCCCCTCTGTTCAAACGATGTACTATTGGTTGAGCCGCGCGTTTGTGAAGCAAGCCGTGTGCGCCTCAATAGAAACGCGGTGACTACGTGTGCTCGAATGCGACTAATGCAAATGAGATGGATAAACAAAAGGTATCAGTCAACGGCATGGCAATTTAATTAATGTAGGCACTACACCTTGAAGATTAAGAAGAAATCTATTTTTCATTACTTTGACTACCAATATTTAACGTTTCTAATCAATAACAGAATATTTAAGCCGTTTTGCCTGTGGTAATTTCGATTAATTTTGCATTTTTTTGCGCCTGTCAGCCTAGCGACGCTTTCGAAGTAACCGGAAGAAACTGTCATCGACCTTCTTCCAGATTCGAATCGTGTTATCCCATGCAAATTGCCCTTATTGTTCGAAAACCGGTTTCTTACTCCGATCGACCAGAAGTGCGGGCTGTTTATCAAACTACTTACAATGTGCGGCCACAAATGCACTCAAACAGTATCCTGTGACCTCCAAGTGATAAGGTTACCTCTGTTGCCAACGGTTATGTAAATGTCGATAATAATACAGATTTAACGAGCAAATAAAGATTCCGTTGACGCTGGTTATCAGTTTTGTCGGTAGTGAACGGGTTAAGCAAAGTTTACGTTCGTATGTTTTTTAATGAGTGTAATGTATTTTAATGTTGATTCTCATAACACATTCAACAATAAAGTAACAATACTTCAAGGACATTGCTCTTTGCACTTCACACACATCGTTTAAAAAAAATATTTGGAGGCTATTTTATATTTGATGTCATGTCTAGGAGAGTCCTTAACAAGGAACACGTATTATATCTGATTTTGATCTAGAATCTCATTCAGATCAGAAGTCATTCATGTAATTGTATTATTTAATACCCTTCTAGAAACTAAACGATATCAAACAACGGACGTCATCTGCTGTATACTATACCAGTGATTAAAACAGCGATATACCACAACCATATCGTATTCTCATTTGCAGCTTCAATAGTTTAACTTGTCCGCTTAATTCCGCGAACGCAGCTGCATTGCAAATTGGCGAGTCGTATCAAACGCTATCATCTACTGCGATCGTGAGTGGCGTGGGCGATATCCTGGGTGCTCTTGATATAATGAAACATCACTGTACTCTCTTATCACAGGATTTAGCACTATTCCGGCTATGTATTCCTAGTATTCGAACGTTACTATCAAACAGAAAGTCCAGTTAAAAACGCCTACGACTAAAGCATTTAAATGTATGCTGGCTTCTTGTCCAATATTGACATTCCTTTTGTTTGAGCCCGACAGGAAGGTGCTGGAATATTTTATTACGTGTAAATTGACAGGAAGCCAAACAGTAATCGTAGAAATGGCATCGCCTTTGAACCAAGCACAGGATGTACAGGGCATTGAATCAAACGTTTCCGTAAGGGTTGTCCTAATATGACGAGCTGTTAGGCTATAGGAAGTATTGTATTGTTTATCGAGCTAAGACTTTTATGGAACCATTTTTTATCAATGCAGACTCTTAAGTATTATTTTGTTAGATCAATTGAAGAAGTCTTTGAAATAAAGTCGTCTAGAATTAACCAATAAACGTACTCTAACAAATCTATGTGCATTCTTGTGGTTTTCTAAAATCTACCACAAAAGTTAAATTGACCTTAAACATAATTAAAAAACCGGTTCTCACCACAAATATGTGATGCCAGATGCTATGAGGTTACGACGCGATTTTATCAAAACGACCTTCGAGTATCAATTGCTCACGCTGATGTCACTGTATGAATTCATCACTGGCGATTCAATCGATGACTTTATTTTAATGCGCAGTCACACAACAACAATCGTCGCAGGTAAAGAAGAAATATAACAATCGCAAACGTAATATATCGCTCACTTTTACAACTTTGTTATATTTTACTAATTGTTTGTTGGTTTTTACTAATTGTTCATTCTGAACAATATTATTTTTTAACCTTTGTTCAACACCATAAGCATCATGAGCCTGATCAACAAATCAATTAGTTTGTTGTTGTGTCTTAACTGATACCGTATAAGGAAGACTACCGCATTTTCTGAATAGAATCAAATACAGCCTAAAAGATTTTCAATATATTTTACGTGTCTGAGAAGTAGAAAAACATGTAAATGATTACTGGATCACCTGAAAAGTTTATGCAGCGAGACTCATTCATCATTCATGTTCGTATCGCAAATGCATTGACTTGTCTCTGTGACCAACTTACAAAGGAATATCTCAGAAGCTCCCGATAGTTCGGGTAATGGACTTTCTTGCCACACTCGGTAAATAGGTGGGACAGAGTTGGGAACTTTGTTTGAAATGTAATTGGAATTTTGTATCGACGAGAATTGAGAATATCAGAATTGGTAGAATAATGTAAAAATTACAAGAAGCTCTCAAAACGTTTTGCTACGTACAAAAACCATTTGAAGTCATGGCAAGGTAGGATAGTTAAGTTTTTCTAAAAAGCGTTGTAACAAAAGTTGCGCTGGTAGCAAGTCTGTAAAGTTTTCCACTTGAGTTCTTGCGGAAAGTTGACCAGTAAAAACTGCTCCTGCCAGCTTTCAAACTGTTGCAATATCGAAAATCCGTGCTCCAATTAAACGACTGCATTGAATTCAAATTAGTATAATTCTAAGATTAATGGAAAGGTTGTGAAAGATTTGTTGTTTACAAAGGTCTCGAATTAATTTTCACCGGAAATTGCTTAACCATCCCGATGACGGGAGTATCGCGAGGTTTCAGCACAGGCAAGTTTGTTGTGATGGATGCTTCCTCGAATGCCGCTCAAGTTTCCATGAAGGGAAGCTTGATAAATGATGATCGCAGTATTTTTTACATGCTCATGCTTTGAACATTACTGCCTCGTAACGTGTAGCTTGCGCGGTACAAAGATAAATAGTAGAGCAACGGTGTTCTCACGTGCAATGCATAGTTTGTTTGGTATTAGAATCTTATTAAAGTTCTCAACTTGTGGTTGTGTTAAAGGATATAGTTTAGCATAATCAGTTACCCTATAAAACCCCCTATAAAAAGATAACGACCATTATTTCCGCCGCTGCGTTAGTTCAATGGTCTTAAAAAGGTTATGTTTTTAATTTAGTCGCACGTGGTGTTTTATTGGTGAATGATCCACGTTGTCCCGGGTGCGGCCGTTCGATACCGCGGAGGCTGCGCGCTGAGCTCTAGCCCGGAACTGCCTCCTCAAACACCAACCTAACCGGGCCTCCCTCGCCTCCCTGTGTCAATATACACATCACTGGAACAGAGGCAGACGGATCATGATGCCGAGACCAAGATATACTGGCCGTCTCGGCGTCTAGCTGTTAGAAGAATAGGATACCTATGTTGCATATATTGAGATCTGGATCGGAATGTTCGGCATGAGTGTCTAATGTCGTTTGAAATTAGATGTTGATATTTGTTCTTGGTATCCTGTTATTAATTTGAATCCAAATTGTTCGTGTCATGTCAGACAGTAATTTATAATAGATTACCATAATTTGTACACAGCTTGTTGGCAATTAATAAAAGATGTTTATTCATCATTGTAACTGTACCTACATTTAATTATTTCAGCTAGATTCAGTATATTTTTAGTTCATTAAAATAAAATAGAGCGGCTTTATACAATAGAGTTTTTACCAGACTGCCGCCGTAGACCGTTTGTTTTATTTTTAGGTCGTCCGCACGTCGCGGAGGGAAGTGACGTTGACGCACCACACAGTTTTGTACAATTCAGAACTAGGATGATTTAAAAAATAATTTGTATATCTGACGAAAATAGAACATCAGTGGTAATATCAGATTAGATTCATTGCTCTTACTTTTGTTTAAGTCAGATACTATCTTCACTCCAAACACCGTTAAAACCAGTACACATAAAATAATTTCACGCTTAACGTAGCCTAGATCTTTTATCTAATCTGGACAAATATTGGCACACATTTGGCGTTCGCAATTCGATGCGCCTTTAATTCATGATTTTCATCTCACGCCAAATCCATTCGTAAGCCCTATTGCCGAGGTTATAGTATCCTTTGAAAATTCCGCTGTTCCTTATTCTATTACGTTACTTATGGGACGAAGGTAGGTGATTTAGGGGTGCGGAGGATTCTTGACCGTCGGGTTGAGTGAGAGAGAGGTCTAATTTTAAAATTGATCAAGAATAGAATAGCTATCTCGTTTTATCGCTTTCGGCAAAGGTTGCTGGGAAGTTTCGAGGTCGCGGGTCGGGGATGTGGATCCTTGATAGATAAAAGTGGGTGGAGAGATAATATAGGGCAACGACCTCCGGTCATTGGGCTTATTTTTCTGTTCTTATGTTGATTTGGTTCGGAGTTCGCTCCGTATTCAGCCATAATGGAATTGCTGAAGATTTCTTTCCAACGGCATTGTTTATTCGGAATTCTCTTATTACTTTACCGTTAGAGTTATGCAATGCTTTGTCCGTGCTTTTAAATCAATACTTGTGGAAATTCCGTAAGGTTCTGACGCTGTTTATAGTGATGGCAAAGCCTCGAAGTAAGTTTATAGTTCATCTATTAGAATGACACATAATTTTGTGAAATCGAGTCACCAACGATTTTAATTATAAACAAATATGTTGGCCAGTTATTTCGAGGTAAGCGTCTTTTCTTAGGTCAAGGTGTTGCATTCCCCATAAAGCCTTTTGCACGAGTTGGATTGACATCAGTATTCATCGTCGGCTTGGTCTTATTACAATGTGGGACAATAAAGCATCCTCTCTGATTAACTTGCCGCAATAATTGGTATGGTTAGTATCAAGTCTGAATGTGAGCAGAATTCCGAATTGTCGGGATCGATTATTGTATTGTTTCGGGACAAAGACGTTTAATAGTTGCAGGGTTTGTGCTTTTGTAATAACTGAGTGGTTATTACAATAGCACCTTTTTCACACACTGAAAGTTAACTTAAGCTTTGCAAGTTCTGCATACAACCATAATATTTATTTTCATGTTGTCATGACATTTGACATTGAAACAGAATTTATTTAACCTACCATTGCAAAATGTAAGCTGACATAACCCTGTCTAATAATTACGAATCGTGACCTGACTATCGTGCATTGTGCATTATCGTCGCCTAAAAACAGCCAGTCAACTTCTTACTGAAGAGGCGAACTTCGAAATGGCGTGACTATGACAATACGGCTGACAAAAAATACTGTGTAGGCTTGCACCCTAACCTGCCGTTATTCAAATTTGAACTTTAACACCTCAGGCCAAATGTCAAGTTTGGCCGCTGACGCGTGGATGAACTTTGACTCTTACGGTGACGCGTTTTTCAGCAGATTTAGACTGGCGTATAATTTTAGACCTTGCTGGTTTCTAATAAGAGTTATTTCGGTTTTACATTGCCGTTATCCTTTTGTTTCCAGCGATTCCGTAAAAGGTGCCCACTGAGGCCACGTGCACCATGCTTTTTGTACCAAGTATTGTTCGAATGTATGAAAAGGAATGTTACACGGTGTATACATTGGGGTTCCATACAGGGGGAGATTTTCTCGGTCGATTTGCCGTGGCAACATCAAATAAATTGTATGCTTATGACATTTACTGGTAAAGCTTAGTCCAATGGACCAAACATTTCCTTGGCCAAGACTGTGCAAATCGAAATATTTGTTTTTCTCCGAAGTATTTGTGGTTAATCAGTCGGTGAATTATGTTATGAAACCGTAAACTATAACAATAGGAGTTGGGCCTAAACTGAACGTTATTGTTAGCAGGACAATAGTAACGTACTCCCATAGTAAAGTACCTTAGTTGAGTGTCTTTACAAGTCACCCGCAACAAAAGTATGTAGGTCGCAACGTGGTATTGTTGGAGGCTTTGTGTTTTATGAACTGTTAAGTAGAATGTTCTGACAACATTGATTTTCTTCCTTTTACTTTTCCCTGTAGGAATATTGCTGGTTTTCAATCCTTACTCTAGCTACTGAAATATCTAGACACATTACAACCGTTCCCAATCTTATTTAGCTAGTATATAACTCAGAAGGTTTTTTTAAGATTAAGCCACCCCGCTGCGTCCCGTATGTGTCGTAAAAGACGTCTAAAGGAATTACCAACCAGAGCTTGCAACATACTACTGTGTATAAAACTAGACTGCGCTCTGGCGACCGCGTCTGGCGACACGCGTTCCAATCATGGCAAATATTGGCAAAATCCCGAGGGAAGCCCTACATTGATCACATTGTAACTACCATATAATGTTTCATCGATGAAGACTAATAGTCCGGTTATAAGGAACCTAAAAACAGATTTCTTATACCCTAGGGCCCAATTGCAGGGAACGTTTTAACCTCGGGTTAGCTAACTTAGATTTAAATGGCGCCACCATCGATTGTAATAAGAAGTAGTTACAATCGATGGTGGCGCCATTTAAACCTGAGATAGCTTACGCGAAGCTAACCCGAGGTTAAAACGTTCCCTGCAATTGGGCCTAAGTAAGTAATAATAATAATAACACACCAATATAAGTAATATAGTAAGTAAAAGGAGTAAAGGTTGTACTATCCAGCTGCGCGAAAGCAATTTTGCGTCGCGCGCCAAATCATATAATTGATTAGCTGGCTACCAACCAAGTGTCACTCCATTGTGTTTCAGTTTGTGCGTGTGACAATCTCGTTGGTGCAATATTAGGTAACAATAGACAACGCTGTGGAGTAGGTATCATGTCGGTGTTATTGTATTCATAGAGCCGATAATTTAACAAAACATAGCGTATGCGAAACGAGGTATAAAGTTAGAAGCAGAAATTCTATTTCAAATCAAAATTCGTTCCAAATCCCAATTGGATTCAACAATGTCATTTTTAATTGAACTCAATACATATATATTAAAAAAAAAGTTCATACGAAGCTTTCCACTTTCATTAACCGGAATAGTTTTAGTATTTAATTGCTCAGAAGGACGTAGGAGCGGCGACCGCGGCGCACGCGATGTTTCGTTACGGCATAATTGTCTCGGCCATCCGAGCTTGGGGGCGGCAAAATTAAACGGGGTCAACTTTTTAATTTGACGTTACAACTTTGTTGAGATTCTGCAATGTACATTAGGGTTGTTGAACAAATTCAAGATGCTATTTCGTTGTTAGAAAATGGGTTATTTAAAACATATAGGTGAAGAGAGATTATTATGGTCAAACGATTATGTTATTTTAAAAGGAGACATTAGGTAATGATAAAAATTCGTCATAGAAAACCATATTAATCTTCGTCTTGCACAAACGTTATAAATGGACGAAACACTGCCCATGACTGCACAACTATAAAGCTAAGCAGTTGCAAAATTAGGGACGCCCAAAAAAACTGTGCCAATGAGTCTACCGAAGTCGATTAGTCTGTCTTCCGATCTAGTGGTAATTTTAGCAGTACAAAGAAGACATGACAATAACATTCTGAAACAGAGGCCATTAAAGATTTCATGGTTCATTTGTGCCAAAAATACGTTCGCGGAACAAAACGAAGAAAACAATAAACTAACGGCTTTGTGTTAGACACGGTCGGCGGTTTTCAGGTCAATAGGTTTGGCTGGATTTAAAATGCAATGATCTATAAAATAATAAGTAACTGACAATGTCTGTAACTTGGAAGTCCCACAATTTACAGCGTTGCGGTAAATCAACATGCTAACTATGAGTACTACACTTGCAATTAGAATTTAAAATTTTGTATCTTATTGATAAAATAAGGTTAATTTGATAAAATATTTATCGTCAATATCGCCATTTTATGCATTGCCAGACAAGGCGACCGACCGCAGACACCGCAAATGTGGCTTCGTAATCGATACGGAATCGATTCTACTTGAATCGTTATTAAAAATTGATGTTCGGTCTCTGCTACTGACCAAGCTAATGAAATAGGTCGACACAATTTTGCTGTAGATTGGCAAGATTAATTGAAAATGTCAAAAGTGAAATTAAAAGCCAGTACTCTTTCTATCAAAAATAATTAAACTGATTTAGATTTATTTAATATAACTAGCGCAATAGACACAGAACTTGTAAGTGTAATGAACATTTGATACAATTACCAGATACAGAATATAAAATTTATTTCGCAATCATTCCTAACAATATGATAGCCGTAAGCTAAAATCAATAATTGTTCAAGTAATCTCGTTTACGTAGGAAGTTGTTATTTATTGAGTTGCCGCCAGTAAGCCTTTTATATTGGATTGGATTTTTTAATCAAACTTTTCCTCTCATATTAAAACTGCATTGTGTTCCCACGGTGTGTAAATTTTATTGATATTTTTCGTTTTTATTGCAGGTATGCCGGTCTTCCGTTTTGGGGTTGTGCTACATATAAGTTAAAGTTGAATCTCTTCTGTATTCGTATGTATTTTTTTCATCATTATCATTTTTTTCATTAACGTTTTTGCTAGTCGACCAATCTTAATAATATGTTAATTCGAAAGTAGCGTACTACTACTAATACTACAGAACTGTAGTTACCTATTGCTTTAGTTTTCGACCATGTACAAGGCCGAGCGTCCATTCACCCTTCCTCGAAATGTAGTGCCATATGGTCACAGCTGATCCATTGTTAGTCATGCATGTAAAGCTTCTAAAACTAATGGTCGCCTCGAATAACAACGTAGATTAGACGCCTCTAAATATTTCTGACTCCTGTCACTCATATAAGTAATAAATTTATAAAGTTTCGAGACAAACTCTTTTAAAATTGGATCATACATATTAATACGTATGTATGAATGCACTCAGACGACTCAGACAAATCTAAAAAAGCAAGTTTTTAAATTAGACTAGACTTGACTGCTGGGCTATAGTAACCTACTGGTCCAATTATAACTGACATAATAAAATTGACTAAAATATTTTAAAACAGGATTAGTGACCCGTCTCTAGTTATAAATATTAACTAAAGAACTTAATATCACACATAGCATAAAACAAAGTCGCTTTCTCTGTCCCTATGTATGCTTAAATCTTTAAAACTACGCAACGGATTTTGATGCATTTTTTTTAATAGATAGAGTGATCCAAGGGGAAGGATTACATGTATTATAACATAGTACAGAGAAAGGAGTTTTACTTCGAATTTAACGCGTGCGAAGCCGCGCGGGTTAAAGCTAGTTGTAGATAAAATCCTATTCCAAACACACAAGCTGTGTGGGGTAAGCAATAAAACAATAAAATGTCCAAAGTTACGCCTCTAAGAAACAATATTGACCATAACACGCCTATTGTTGGAGATAAATCTAAAGAATCAGAGATAAAACTTATCAGATCAATAATTTGGAATGATGCTTGAACTAAAAGGCATAACGTTGCAACACGAGCTAAAGCTAAATACATAAATAATGCCCCCACGCACGCCTACGGAGCTGCGCGTAAGCATCTCCTTAATGGTGAAAGCGGGAAACATTTAAGTTAAAGCAATACTCGTGATAACGATACTGTTCATAATGGATAAAATCATTAATCACTAATGGGACTGTTTTAAGGATATGAAGGAATTTCTTCAAAAATTAAATCGGAGATTTCTGACGAGATTCATTTATAATCCATATTTTTATTTGTTGTTCCACAATTAGGGTTCAAGATAAAATAACTCTTATTCAAATTAATTAAGTTTTGGTATTAAGGTCGAATTTCAGCTAGCTTGAAACAAATGCTATATTAAGTCAACATTTTATTATAGGCCTAAAAAGGCTTATTCTATGCTTAATCATTGCACGGAAGCGATGTTTATGGCATGTTATTGATAATCATATAGTTAAACAATTTACCGAACTTCCTGCATCACATATCCCAACTATTGTCCGGCCACCGAGAGAATGCGTTCCTGACACATTGTGTTTGACATAACGAGGTAACTTTGAAAGGCCGTCTACGAAAACAAACAAAAAAAAAGTCGTCTATTTTGACCCTACAAACAAATAATAAGCAATAAAATGATATTAAAAGACACTGATTTTAAATTTTATAACTGATGGCTTACTGTAAGGGTAATAATTACTGATAAAATATGTATTTTTAAAAATGTAAACAACTTCATATTTTCGTAGGGATGTGCTAAAAATATCAGTCAATTTTAAAGTTATCAATCAATTTCTAATAAAAAAGCAGAATAAGTAGCTTGGTTATAAAAACATGATATCGACGTAAATATGGATATGCTTGAAGCATATCTATTGCGGTTAGTGAAAGAAAATAAATCGGCAAATGTTCGATATGAAATAGATGAATTGGATTTTGTTTTTTATTATTTTACCTAGATTTTAACTCGTAACAACATAAAACTATTTTTATATTATAAATAAAATATAAATAAGATAAGCAAGTTTTTTTTCTGTTGATTGAAAAATGATTTATCAATGTTGTTTTTTACCCCAACACTAATGGCATGTGTCACAAGCGCAATCTCTCGGTGGCCAGACTATAATTGCCTTCGTCATTGACATGTACAGTTTTACGAACTTCGATGACAGAATCCATAATGGATCTGTCTTTCAATGTCAGTTGTCCTGTCACGTCAACCGCTGGGGAATTAATTATCATAAGATTAGAAAGTGTTGGTTGGTTATCTTGTTCGAAGGGAAGTGTGTATTGATTGTTATTGACATTGGCATCTGGAAGTGCGAACAGGATTTCAAGCGAATTGAGCAGTAAAACGGAGGCAGTTAGAAAGAATGATCTGATTTTCAGTGCAATAGAAATATAAAAATGGGTTAAACACGCTAAATATAAAAAATAGGTTTTTCAGAGTGTTTTTCTTGTCGGAGCCGCCATTTGTATAAAAATGACATATTCACTCTGGTTTAGCAAGCTTTTTTTATTAGCGTCCATTAGCTAATCATTAACTTACACAATTCATGCATCCTATCAACAATTTGCCCTCATTATGAATATATATTACTGCTGTCTTTTCCATTTTAATGCTTATCATAAAAGTTTCTATACTACCAATCTTATTAAATTTTTCACACCTGGAGCTCCAGCGATCATTATCTGCCTGCAGTGCTTCGTTAGGCGGACCTTGCAAAAGACTTAGACAAAGCAACCGCCAGATTTTAAGGGCTGCAAACCACTGCATCTGCTGAAGAGTTCATTCCGTTCTGAGTACGTAATTACCAAGGTGTATTTTAGACGGGCTACCTCCACATTTGCTAGTGCCTTTTCAACTAAAACAAATTTTGGAGCGTGCCTTTTAATGAATAATAAATCCAGTCACATCAAGTAAAGCCATAGTGTGGTGTTGACTCATAATTTAATGAGTCAGACATAAGTTGCATGCGAAACCACTCAACTTTATGATGCTGATGTCGTTACGAAATGTGGCCGATGTTGTTTTTTTATCCTTCGCAGGATAGTATAGCATAGTTGTTTTTATAGCATGTTAATTTGCAGTAAAACTACTCAATTCGCTGGGTATGTAAAGACTTCTTATTTTGATTTTAATAAACATTTGATTCGAACGATTTTTTTTTCAAAACAGTCTTTTATATTTGTGTATTCGAATATAGGATTTTCCGAGTTTTTCAAAATTTAAGAAACAAGAAACTTTTTCTAAATTGTAAAAAGACAAGTCTCGGTGGTGCTATTGTTTCCCACAAGTGTCTGAGGAGTGTACGAAGTTTTAAAACGTACCACTTTACTTTCAAAACAGAACGTGATCACGACAAAAATAAACGGTTTTCCGATTTAAATGGTAAAAATTCTATTGGCATCCTCTTCTAAATGCGTTCATACTATTTCATCGGACCTTTTCACCTGAAGCGTGGATTCTGGTTCTATAAAAATTGAAGATGAATTAGAATTCCAAGCTCAAACGGGTTCGGAGCGTGCTGGGTTCCGTTATTGATATCACGTTTGTGACTTTTATTATCTGTACGCGAAATAGCGGACCCATAACAATTGGAGCAAATGCCTGCGACGGCACGGGACGATATAGATTATGAATCTAGATCGCTTATGCTGATCTCTTCTCAATAAAGATTGCAGATACGAAATGCATTTCGATTCGTGCATGATTTACGAGATCAGATTTTACTGGCATTTACAACGTCGGAGCTTTTTCATTTCGCTTTTGTAAAAATGTGTTGGTAAATGTTTTTGTGTCAACCGTAAATAAGAACTTTATTGCTTACCTTGATGTTTCATTTCAGTTGTTGTAATATATAGTCGTGCTCACGTATTACTTGCTCTTTTTAGTATGATTGTAAACTCTCTAACTAAACAATAAACGTTTTATGGACTCCCTTATAAATAATGGGTTTGATGATAATTACAATAGATATTCTAGACCGTGCCGTCGTAATCTCCAGCGGTAAACTTGTTTATCTGTACTCAATAATCCCAAGCCATTATGTTAACTCCGTTATAGTAATAGTTAAATTTAGATAGACACATAGTGCCAAGCGTGTATTGATGAACTAAGTTATGATCGTAACCCAGAGGCGTCCAGTTAATACGGACCTTTCTACTCACGCAAAGACTGAAAACAGCCTATGGTTTCTGAGACCAAGATTATATGGTATCCAGAATAGCTGGATTTGAGTGCTTGTGTGACCAATAATTGATGACCTTTCCGCTGACGGGTCGGGTATAAGAGCATGGAATCAATTTACATTGGTCTATAGTACAATTCCGGGCATACCATTGCGCAGGGTCGGTTGTATCGAGCGGCCGCGCCCGGCCCCACGTGTTTCATTCACCGGTCTACTCCACGTGTGGCTATAGTAATGCTTAAATAGACTACGTAAAAATTACCAGTATCGTAACAGAATTAGCATCTGGATTATGTTGTTTTTACTCTGCTCTGGACGACTTTATTCGTAAAAGTGGTTTGATCATAGCGAATTAAATTTCTGTTTTGGTATTGCGGTAATTACTATGAGTCATGATATAGAAATGTTATATTTATATATGCTTACAATCATAGGTCAATAGAGTCTCGTTTGTATGCATGTTGAAAATCTTGCTTTACTTGGCACTTTCCCCGGCAATCGCAGCTTATTCTATATATAGCATTTATTTGTATTTGTGTACTTGTCGTTGCTGAGAAGTTGTTTAAGCAAACAACTCGTGATTGCATTCGACTCGATCTGAGTGCCAATTACTGGCAGTCTTTGAAATTGTTCGTCCGTGACTTCAAATACGATAAGCTTCGATTCTTCAATATTACGGAATTTCGGAAGCTAAATTTTAAGATGGAAAAAGATCTAAATTGGTAACGTGATGAGGTTTTCAATTTTTCGTTTTTATCCATTGAACCTTAAATTTAGCAATTCATTAACACTCGACCACCAAGATGGAAAACGGTGTTTAATAGACTTGAATTTTTATCGACACCAAGACTTTCCCTTTTTACGATGGGCATTAGCAAGTGAAGCGAGCCGAGTTGTAATTGTGCGGGAATAATTGGCACCAACGCTTTTGAGGGTCAAGTAAGGCATTTCTAATTTGCATCTCACTACTTTTCGAAGCTTTTCTTTTCTATTTTCTTTTCAATCAATGCACTATTTGATGGTACAAAAGATGAGTAAATGAGTACTTAGGATGTTTTTTATGTTATTAAAATACCTGAGAAGTAAGAACTTACTATATTGTGTCTGCATTTTAAATAATGTTATAGACACTTCTGATAATGTCTTGTCAAGGCCATTAATTAAACTTATCGAAATAATAATTATGCCTTCAAAATCTGTGAATTGACCTCCAAACGATGCTTAGAGCTGATAAACCATGACATTTCGTATCCATTTATTTCAGCCAGCGCTTGGTTATGCTCTTGAATAATTGAATAATCTAGCACAGAAACTGGAGCGTTCAATTAGCCTGGTGTTCTGGGCATGCTAATATTTATTGGTTATTTCCTTGAAGCAAAGTTTAAGTACCCGGCTACATACTTAAACCTTCTTTCTACTTGTTATCCAATATTGCCATTGCCATTGATGGTTATTAGATTTATACAGTACTAAGCTTTTGATTTCTCTATTTCCTCGACAGAGCCCGTTAGGTCTTTCTTTAACTCGTTTGATGATTTAAGGGTTTTTGATATAGAGTTTTATATGTATGTTTTTAGGAATAGGTTCTTGATTAAGAACAACATCAACATTATTTAACAGTGTAGACAACCCAACTGAAACATTAATCAGTGATATAATAAGCTTTCAGGCCGGGTCGTAGAATTATAAATTAATCCTAATGAAATTAGGTTGGTCTACTCGCGCGAGGTCGTCAGTCACTGAATTAATTAAAATCTACTCTATATGTTAAATTTTAAAAAGTTTTTGCTTTTGTATCTTTTGGCTTAAATTCATAGGTTTTTATTAAACCACTAGGGGTGTTTAAAGTAGTAGCTTGAAAGAATTAAATTTTTCTTCATGTTATGTTTTAAAAAATATTAATGGTGCTAGCCAATAATTCTTCATAAATCAACGGATTTTAATGTAACATTTAAAATATCAGTAGTACTCATGGTTTGATAATATTCTCGTTAATTCCAGTGAATAAGTGTTTAAACCGCAATACTTAATGTAATTTAACATTTTTATGAGCATCATTTTCCTGGACATATTTTCCCCCTATACCTAGTATGATTCTTTAAAGGGAAATTATTTTTTACCGTCACAATTTAAATAGAATTAGTATAAGAATGATGTAGGAACATGATTCAAATTTACTATGTTTGCGTTGCTATTAAATAATAAAAAGATGCTTTAGTACAATTTGTCTTTCATGCGGGTGGATTAATGTCTCTTATAACAACCCAATTAAGATATTAATCATTAGTAAAAGTATCTAGTATTATCTATATATTTTCATAAAGTTATACATCGTAATATAGCAACTTAGTTTGATAATCCTTAAAAAGTCGAACTGTTTATTTGTTAATGCGTGTTACCATACCATTGCCTTTAATTACGTTACCGATTAGAACCAAATAGGTCTCAAAGCCAGTTAATATCCTATCCTGCCTTTTAAACCAAAACAATATACTGGAGATATAAGATAGATTGTCGCATTTAGGTTTTGCACCCTCATTACTTGCAATATATCCAGCGATATTTATATTGGTATCGGTGACCCAGTAAAGCTGCAGTCCGGCAGCGTCAGGCCTTCCGGCCGCCTGCCGGATCCAGGAAGCAACGACCGGCACCCACTGACGACCTATCAAACTGCTGCACTATTTATAACATCACCTTAAATTTTAACTTCATTTCGATAAATGGGTCATTCTACGTTAAGAGGGACAACAGGTGGCAAGCTTAAATAATCATACATTATATGATTTTTTTAAGGAAATAACAAACATATATTATAATAAATAACGTATACTTTGATGCCACTAAATTACAATACTTAAATTTGTTTATTTTGGTAATTACAGCATGTTTACCTACAAAAAAGTATCTACCCTGGCCTGTCCCTCTACCATTCTGCAACAGAATCTTTAAAATTTAATTCATTGTTTATTCATTAAACATCAGAGCTTCATTTATTACAATGAATAGAGTAATAAACAATATCGAATATGTACATAAACATACAAATAACTTTTATTTTCTATTTAAAAAAAATATGCAAATTTTGTCCTCTGTATTTTAAGTCTCCTCCCCTGGATAATTTTCGTCCATAAAAAAATACCGTTTTAATACTATGGCGTCACAAATTTAAATCTTGAAGCATTTGTTTCAAAGTGAATTTAGCTATAAACGTCGCGCGGGCCACTCGGGTGCTCTTATTGACGAACAATTCGTACCCCGCCACTCAGTTCGCGCGGATGTTTTGGTCATTGCTGTCTCTCCCCTGGTAAGTTTTATTTCATTGTTATTCACAGTGAAAGTATGTTTTTGATTTATATCTATTTTAATTTGTGCCTAGTTTACCAAGTTAGTTGGTTTTTTCGTTCAAACACATACTTTTCTGATGGTTTCCATTTTTCAATGAAAATGTCTCTTCCCTGCCATCTTTCCCCTGCCTCATGATATGCCAGGGTAGAGACCTTACATCCAGGGTAAATACAAAAGTGTAATATGATTGTATTTTTCAGGCACCATGAAGTTACAGAAAGTACCCATATTTCTTCCTAATCGCTTAGCAATGAAGAGTTTAAGCTGTTTCTGTGATCTGGAGGTCTACAAACATTTTGTGCTTGGTACCATGTATTTTGCAACAAAGAATACGAGACTGCGCCTTAATTAATGTTAATAACGTGATGTGTCCGAGATAGATACTCTTCCTCTTTTCGTGTCAATGGTAGTGTCACACGATCAACCTTCAGTGACTGGCGACGTCAGCAGCCCGCTGGTTTGCCGCTATCAGGTCCTCCGTGGTCTTGGGCACGATAGCAGGTGGCTCATGGTTTGGGTAGCATGCAAATGCAAACGCATTTGTCGCTACCAGAAAAACCCTAAGCCCGCATACTCTCTCCGCTCCTTCCAACATTGACGACCTCTGTGGTGCAGCGGTATATATACCGGACTGCTAAGTGGATGGTTCCGGGTTCGATCCCCGGGTCGGGCCAATTTCGTTAAAATGGTTTTTCTAAATTGGCTCGTGTCTGAGTGCTACCAGGTTCTCCCCTAGTCTATTGTGTGGAACCTATAATACAAGCTTTTCTTAGTTTATGGCCACACAGTTGGTGTGTCAATCTGGAGATTTATTATTATTATTATAACACCTGTTCGGAGCTTATTTAGGGACTTCCAGGAAGCCCAGGGGAGGTGTTGTCCTAGGGGCAAATTCTCTGAAGGCGGAATTTGGTTTGCAAGAGGCGGATATTACTTTTCCTAATGTTCAAGCCTTGCCTTTGCTGGGTCTTTATTGGTTGGCAAGGGTTTTCCGTGGCCCATAAAACTCCTTCTACTCTTCAATCTAACTAGGGGAGGACTGTGATCAAAGAGTGGGTGTCTTCTATCGGCCCTTTGCTTCTGTCTTTCGAGTGATGAAGCAACAAAGCGGCGAACACTTGGTGTATCAATTCCGGCTAAAGGGTAAAGTTGGTTGTGTGGAGTTGACTTAAGAGTTCCAGTTATTAGTTGGTAAAACAGAAGGTGAGTTCACCAATGTGTGGTAGTTAGACGTCTTAGGATGTTGTTTCGTGTACTAACTTTTGTCTGTATCTTGAAGAAATTTAACTTGAAGGTAAGTGACCGATCCAAAGTGACTCCTGACGACGAACCACTAATAAAGTATTAAAAAAAACTCAAAGCAGCTACAAACATCTCCGCCTTGTGTCGCAGTTACTGAAAAGATACACCAGACACAACTTGAAGACGAACAACAACCCTCAACATCTGGGTTAAAAAATTAATTTAACAATAGCGATTTTGTCTTAGTGAGACTTTTGCATATAAAGACACCGAATATCGATATGTAGCTATGTGCACAGGGATTGAAGAAGATAATGAAGTTCAAGTAATTTTATGCAAAATATCTGACAAGACTGGCAAAAACTTTTATTTCAATTATAATGTGTTGATAGATACTAAAAAAATAGTTTTACGTCATAATAATTAAAGTTACGTTGAAAGACTGTATGTAAATTCATGTCTAATCTGATATTTGTAAGCTATGACAAGAAGTTTAATAATTACCTAAAGTTGATACTTATTAAAAAAAATAGTTTTTTTCTTTCAATGTATTTCCCCTGTAAGTAAAAGTATCCTACCCTGGCCATTAAGTCTCTACCCTGGACGCTGTATCTCCCCTGGTCCATAAAAACTCTTGTAAAAATAGATTAATTAACTGATCATCTTAAACAAGTCTACAAAATACCTGATTACATAAGTCCATATAGATAAAATATATTATTTTAAATATTTACATCGTGCCATCTTTCTTAACATCAGATGCCCTCTTAACGTAGAATGACCCAAATAACAACCTCTGTATGAGCACCAACTATACTGTGGGTTTGTGAAACAGCTTTTGTTCAGTTTCCTATGAATATTCCAACAACTTTTTGTTTATGTAAACGTCCATTCATTAAATTTATCGCAGGATTTCCGTATAGCTTTTTGATGTGAGAATTCCTGGGAGTTATTGGTCATATATTAGGGACTTTGCTCGGGATTTCTCGTAAATTATATTTTTCATGCGTTTGGTGATTTCATGAAATTTAATTTCGGACAGCACTATTATATTTGCAGCTTAACACCCTAGAGCTGACCAACAGATATGTCTGGGTCAAGATAGATTTAAATACTTGTGACAACGCCGTGATTTAACGTTCCTAATTCGTAGACGTTATTGAATTTTACTAACTTGTTTTTTACTGTTATCCTACAAGATTTCATAAATATTTTATGATACATTGTAGATGATCAAATTCAATCAGAAATAAGTTCTGCTTAACGGTAATCTTTGTAACAAAATAGTTTTCTCTTCATTAATTACTTTAACAGCATGCAGTCATAACATTTTATCTCTGTCATTAAAATTAAATTTAGGGTTCTGCACAAGATATAACTTCTACAAAAAATATAAAAAACTGATATCTTCATTGCTTATATGATCAAAACTTGATCCCGTTAAAATTCCACATCTCAACTAAAGTTTTTCGAGCAAATGTCAAATTTAAACATTGTGATTTAGAACCAACGTGATGTATCTATATTTGAGTGTGTTTGTGTCAGTAAACTCGGAAACTTGTACACTAGCTTCACACAGCACTGTTTAAGCAGCTGGTTGATCAACTCACGTATTGGACGTATGGTAACCAAATACGAAATCTGTGCCTATTTGAGTTTTATACAACTACTTTTTAAACAAATAACTGATAATTACTTGAACGTTGACGTATTTGATAATGGCAGAGGTCAGAGCGTAAAATAAAAAGGTCCAGGGTCGATTTACGAATGGCACTTTTTGTAATTAGTTTTGTATCTTAAAAATCGGTTTTAACTTATACTTGTACGCCTTAAATCTTTTTCATCTAAAAGTAGTTAAGTAAAATAGAATATTAATTTGTTTGTCTGGAACTTCGATAATTTTAATTAGATTTTTGAAATTAATATACGGAACCTATTTCTTGTCTCTCTACTTTTTTGAATCACCGGTCAAAGGTTTTTCACGAGCGCTCTTCTCAATCGAGCCATAACGAATAATTTAATTGTTTATTGTCTTCTGAATTTATTCGATTCATGTCCTCTTTCTTCATCATTGAATTAATCATCAGAATCGTTAATTTTGTTATTTGTAGTTGACTTGACGTTACGGTTATCGTAACCTTTATTAAAAATATTTTGTGATTTACATGTTTGATTGCGCACGTATCATTTGACCGTCAAATGAGTGATGTATCAGTGTTATTATCACAAATTTATCGCGTAGTAGTTAAAGTTCAGTTGCTTGGCATTTGTTTACACTATCGTCCGTTAGTTTACGATCAATTAAACTAGCTGTAAGTGCTATAAGTTCGGTGGTCGGTTTTAAGTGTAATGCAGCTATTAATGTAACAGTTTTATCGTTTTAGTGGAAGGTTAAAATTGCGGGTATGATGTTGAAGTTTATAAATACGGGCTTTTACACTTCTTCTTTAATAAAAGCCATGCCAGTGGTTGCCTTTTAAAGATAACATCGTAATTATTTATTTATACTATGTGGGTGCAAAAAAATATTCTTGATCCTCTGTCGAAGATAAGGTTAAGTTCAGTAATAAATGTGTAAGTATTTGCTTGCTTTGTTTACCGTTGCAACTTGTTAACACACCTTTCGTCATTGTTATAGCTTAAAGCTATAAATAGGCTACTAAAACAGTCTCGGCATCTCTTTAGTCACACTCTTGAAGTTTATGTTTAATCCGTCTCAAGATATTGCTGCTGCAGTTTCAAAAGCTTTGATTGACCATCGAATTACTAGTTTAACATTAAACATCTGTTCCTCTAGTTCATTGCACTTTGGTTGTACAATAGACGTCTTCGAGATCCAGTTACAATGTTGCGCAATGGGATGCTTCATCGTTTTTGGACCATCTTTGATCTATTGCATACTAATATTCATTTTATTGTGTTAAGTTTACTTGGCTTTCTACACTTGGTTTGATTTTATAAACGATGCTTATAACTAGTTTATTTATTTCAATGTAATTCCGTCTACATGTAACATTAACACTTATAATCTTGTTCGTGCCTAAGTTAGTTTTCTAACTAACATAACCTACATACTTTTATCCAGTTTTAAATCAGCCGACATAAAAATGGTATCCAATAATCAAGGCAACGTGAATTGCTAGCCATTTTGGTCGTAAACATGTAACTCTTTAATCAGCCTGTATTTTTTTATTTCTCTATTACCGTGTTTAGAAACAGTTAGTGGGTATTAAGGCTCTAGGCTACATGTGTGTACCTAAGTTTTTGTGCTATAAATAATTCTAAAACAAGACTAACCAGATCTTGAATTACGGTCTATATTTTCTTAAGTAGGTAGAATTTAATAGCTTCCTTTTCTGTTTGGTGTTGGTTAGGATTTCTAGAAGTTTCCTTAACACTTTTCATTTTTATACACTTTAACATGTATTGATTTATATTTATTTGCGATTTATATACAACGACTACCAATACAATGAAATACAACAGGAAGCCCGATAGCAATGATTGGTTGCCTTTGTCCTTCCGGTCATGTACATCTTAATTTAGCAACGTTGCATCTATCATTCATTGCATCAACTATAATGACGGTTATTGAATTTGATGATTTTATATTTTGATTTATTGAGCTAGATTATTACGATGCCAAAATCAATATTTAACTATAAACTAATATTTTAATGTAAGATGAGGGTTAAATTGAGCCTAGGTGATATTTTTTTTATTTAATTATAATTAATACTTTCTCTTTTTGTGACGAATAAAACCTTTCAGAAAAAACTCATTATGTTTCTAAGAACCATCGCTTAAAAAAATTCACCATATTGATGTAGGAAATGAATTCGTGAATCATATAAAATTAGTCAATCTTTGTTTTTGCAAAAATCTACGTTACAATTTTACCGTATTGAAGCCCATTCTTAATAGTGTAATCAATTTGTTAATAACAGATCATTAATATCTACTCTGACACCGATACAGAATGTATTTGTAAATTAATTGAACACCAGGGAACCTGACTAAAATGGATAGTTAATTAATTGTAGAAGCCAAGATTTCTTGATTCATATCCTGCGGGCACGCAAGCTGAATTCGTTATTTTACTGGTTCATTTACTGATATTGTTAATTGTACAAAATTGAGATGAAATTTGAAAAACTACAAAAAAATAAATATACGACAATGTTTTTGGTGTTACTTAAATTTTAGCAGCTGTTGATATAAACAATGCGATAAATATGAAACTAATAGTACTTGTAGATTGCAATAGAATATAGTAAAGAGCTTTAAGCAATAATACGACCTCGAACCAAAATAATAATGCAGATTTTTATAACAACTCTCTTAGACAATCACTAGTTGCTTCAAGTAGTGAGGGTTTCAAATGTGAGAGGTCAACCAGTCAATTTATTGAATAAATATTGCATAGACAAGCTTCTCTTTTTAAAATAAGCGTTATAGACATAGTCGATGCAAAAATAACTATTATAAAAGTCGATAAAATAAAATAAAAACTCGCACAGTATTTACCTACATCCTGTTGATAGTGTGACCTAGTTAATAGATTGTTGATAAAAATCTATTCATTTTATTAATAATATTACTTTTTAACCTTTGCACCATGTGGGTAGAAAAGTATTGTTTTTGCGCGGAACATCCTACTGAACTTGATAAATCTCTAACTATTTATGGCAAAATAATAGTAATAATTTTAAAATTATATTGTCTACCTACAATTAAGCCGGAATCTTAAATCCTTGTTTGTAAATAACAATAAAGAAGCGTTTAATCTCCGCAATGAAAATTCGTCGAGTTAGACTTACATCTCTAGTCCTTGTAATTGAGATTAAATTGAGTAGGATGATATGAAACTATTCTTGTACATCCTTGTCGGTCCCTACGGTCGTCTGCAATTTGTTAGACGGCATGTCAAATATAAACAGACGTAATTTTTCTTCCTTCTGCCATGCATCGTCATGATGTTCGTCCTATAGATAATTCTACGTATATTTGCGCACAGTGTTTAGAGCTTTGGGTTTGTTGTAATCGTCCAAGGAGCACGTGGCTTTGATTTGTACTTGTTTTGGACATCTTTACGGATTAATCATATCTGTTATAAGGACAAATCGCAAAAAACTCAACAACAATTTGGTCACGAATTTTCCATACACATACAGCTTGTGTAAGATCTAATTGATTGATATTGTGTGTCTTTTGTTTCAGATGTTGCGAAGGTGAACAAGGAAGGTGATCTACCACGACATGAGGTGGTAGGAGCACCAGTGTGCAGAAGTGCAGAGGGTGGTAAGTTTCATATTCTGATTTCCTATTAACAACCAACCATCGGCGACCGTGCATCATATATTTGCAATGAACTATTGAAATTGCTTAGCGAAAATGGATTTTCGCTTAACTAATTTTTTTTTTAAGTTTTAACACTTTCTTAGAGGTTAAGTTTAAATTTGCAGAATAAAAGCAAACGTCAGTTAAGCTCGTAACAAACGCCGTTTTATGTACTTAAATACAGAGGTATCGAAACAACAAAAGATATCAACTAATTTACGTCCCACTTATAAACATGGATCCTCTTGATATTTTTCTTAGACCTTTCTTCGTTTATTTACACCATGTACCCTATTCATTAAATCTATCCCCTTAATTTTACTGGATTAGTTTGACAATAGAGTTTAAAATACAATAACTGCGTTTTTTTCGAACTGTCACCAAAGTTTTTATCAGCCACGTGTGGCATTTGCGAACCCAAGGCAGATGTTCAACGATCGTCTTAACCCAACACATGCCAAAATTAGGACAACACATTTTTTTATTTGGATATTCATCTCAATCTTTTGTCATCTGTGAATTCTCTCTTTTCAACACATGATAGCCTTATAGCTGTTATGTCTTTTATCTAAGACGTCGTTGACAAATGGTTTTGGACTACTATTTGCATAATAACAGAGTTTGATTTATCGGTATATAAAGTATTGGTTCGCTCGCTCATATTTCATACTATTGGTAAGTATTTATGTATCGCGATTGTGTGAATATGAATTAGCATTCTGTATGTCAAATTGTACATTAAAGTTTATAGGTTTAAGTTTGTTATGTGTTCTGACAGTAATGTAATTGCTAAGATTTACGCGAAGATAACTATCATTGAAAATTGTTTGTCGTGTGGTGTGGTCCGAAAATTGGTGCGAGTAAATTAAGAAATGCAAGGTGATAGATAATGTCTCCAAAAATAGTGTGACAGTGTGGAGAGTTGTTTAATATATGCTTATTTTTTAAAGATATGACGTATTGAACGACAGTACTTTTTTATCGCCTAAAACTCTTAATACATCTGGCCGAAAATAATTTCGGTAATTCTTTTTTAAAAACCTCCTAAAGACTCTTTCACCGTCCTACAACTGGCCGAAAACAATCCTTCCAAATCTTCTTTTTTCCAGGTGGTCCAGCGTTAACTAGGTCGCGATGGGCGCGTCGGGCGTCTCCGAGGAGTACACTCCGCCGCGGCTGTCGAGGCTGCTGCACTCGTTGCCGCACATCAATGTCACGCTGCACCGGGTCAATGACTCCTTTGCGCCGCGATCTCCGGTATACCTTGAGGTATGATACTGATATTAAACCTTTAGTCTTATCTCTTGGCAAAAAAGATTATGCATAGTTTAGCTAATTGTCTTGTACCGAATGCGGTAAACTGTAATTCTAAACGACAGGCCTCTTTTTTGGGATTCGCTGATGACTATCTAGGTGTTTGTATACAAACAGCTATAAATAAGACAACACATTTACAAATCCTATTTTGATTTACATGCATTACCTTTTTTATCTTATGAAATGTGATAAACTTCTAAAAGCAAAGGATTTTCGCTTGGACATTTTGATCTCATAATAGTAATGAAACTGTCTTGAATTTCTATTAGATAATACGATACCGTTGCCATATTCTCACTCCTGTTCCTCACATTCCAGAGCCTCGGCATCCTGGGCTCGATCCCTGGCGCCTGGCTGATCCTGACGCTGACGGTGCTCCTCATCTACCTGCTCACGAGATGCTGCGATCGGAAGCAGCGCCCGCCGAAGAGCATCACCGCGCTCAAGGTCAGTGTGTGGGAGATGGATGTGGTGCTGTGTTTTCTAACACGAGGATTTTAAAGGCTATTTTAAGGCAGCTTTTGAATTTTTGGTTTGTAAAAAAAAGAGAAAGGAAATTTGAAATCAGTTACAATGGAGAGAACAGAATCTCAATGCTCAAACAATATAGATATACTCGTAAAAATGGAGTGAGAAATGAATAACTATTGCGACTGCATGTATTATAAGTGTGAATCAGCTAAAAAAAGTAATTTGCCGAATTTAACAATCTAATTCAACAAATATAGCTACCTCAATTTTTTTTGACAAATGTGTAATGTTAATGATTACAAATGGCGTGGTCTTGACAGTAGTTACATCATTCGACATTGCGCTATAATGACATCTGACATTAAATATCTACGTAGTCAAAAATATGTATTACCAAACACGTGAAATTTTTAAATAAACGACCTGTGCACAAAGTTGTTGAATGCCAAATTCAGGTTGTTAAAGTTGCCTCGGAAGCAACTTTTCGTCGGGGGGGCAGTTTGCAACAACTTGTTATGATTGGGGGTGTCACGCCCTAACGAGGCCACTGTGCCCCCTGGAGTTGTAGCGGGGGCCAAATGACAAAGAATTAATAGGCAATGTCGTGTGTTTGTTATAGAGGTTAGAATAATGTAGTGTGTAAAAAGATGGATTCAGGGAGTGATCAAAACTGGTTTACAGGCGGAATTTTACTAGATCAATCTAGCCACGATTAATTGTGTATAAGTTCCCGATATTTAATTAAAAACTCGTTGTTGAAAACTCAAGACGAAACGTCTTTTAGTCTGAACGCATCTTTAAAGTTGCATTTACGACGCTGCAGTGAAATGTTTCAGTAATTGAGATAACTACATTAGTTTTAACTGTGTCTTAATTGTGAGAAGCAATCTGTCGCATCAATTAAACCATTATGTTAATTCAATTGCCTGTAGTCTTATGGGGCTATTTCACTATCTGTTAATGTTATCAGAAACAGTAGTGGGAAGTGGGTTTATAAGAACCTGATTGGCTACTACGGTTATGCTTTTAATCTTATCAGTGTTTGAATTTAAAACTTAATTAGAGTTTTCGAAATGAGCGCGCTGTTTTTGAAGTTTGATGCTTAATTCGAAAGATTGGGCATCTTAATTGGCTGAAAGAGTAGTGCCATATTGATGGGTTTCGGGTCTGTAACTACAGTGTTGATGATAACATACTGTGCAAAAATTTCATACGATTGATACATTATCATATGAATTTAACATGTCTTGTTAACCATTCTGCTTGCCGTAATTTTATAGATTAAACCTTACAGAAATTATTACAGTTATCTATACTTATAATAAATCTGAAGAGAGGTCAATTCTGTACATGAAATATTTCCAAAATAACTATCAGGGGGTGATTAGGGATCGATACTGATGCCAAAAATGCAATCTGTCTGTTTGTCGGACCCTTATAGAAACAAAAACTACTGGACGGATTTTAACGGAACTGGGTACAATTATTCTTCATACTCCTGGGCAGGTTATAGGATAATTTTCATCACGCTACATTCAATAGGAGCAGAGCAGTGAAGGGAAATGTTGGGAAAACGGGAGAAGTTACTCCATTTTTAAAGACTGCGTCGCGTGTGCAACCTTGATGGTTAAAGCTACACAGAAATCATGTATGACGGAAATGTCCTCCTTAAAATTATATAAAAAATATCCCACGACAGCATATGTCCATATTTTATAGTTGACTCACAATAACACGTGTAACTCCCGATAGCAAGCAGTGCGAAGCTGTCTTATATCATATTTGGCTACTCTTTCGTTTCAAAGTTGTGTTTTCAATTCGGATTTTTTATACAGTACTTCACTATTACGGCAGATAATTCAGTGGACTCAGCTTATTGAACATAGCTAAACATATTACATACTAGCTTTTGCCCGTAGCTTCGCACGCCTTAAATTCGGATTAAAATCCCTTTCCCTATACAATGTTACATATGCAAAAAAAACATAGGCACAGACAGTGAAAGCGACTTTGTAGTGATTATAAAGGAACTTTCTTAAAATGGAAGTTTATCCGCCGATTTGTGAATTAATAATGTTATGTCGAGTAACTTTTGTAGGATATCTTAGTGATAGTGATTGCTCATACAAAATACTCAAATATCAATAGGCTCAATAGGTACCTACATGACAAATTTTTAAATTCCTAATTCAGAAACCGGCGGAAAATGCCTTGGCATTTTTTTTAATCCTACTAATATAATTAACGTGAATGTTTGTGATTACCTATGTATGGATGTATGGTAGTTTGTTACTCTTTCACGTAAAAACTACTGAACGGATTTGGATAAAACTTTGCAGTAATATAGGTTTATACATCAGAATAACACATAGGGTACTTTTTACCGCGTAAAAACCTTTCATTCCCACGGGGAACCGACTTCCACGCGAACGGAGTCGCGGGCGGCCACTATATAAAATAAAGCTTTGGAAATGGAACAAAATGATCATTGAGGCTTTAATGTTAGAAAATAGATGAGAAATTAGCTACCTGCAGCTTCATTTGTGTGGACATAAACCCAAATCAAAGAAGCCTATGTCACTCCTTCATAACGTAGCTCTCTACTGGTGAAAAAAAAATCATGTATTGGTTCTGTAGTTCCAGTGTGTGCACTAAATTAGTGTTTTGATACCGTTGCTGTTAGTTATTTTTGCAAATACGATGGCCAGATAATGAGTTGATGCATTATTTACGTTCCAAGTTCGATGATTGATATGACATTGTAATCAGGCGCACCTTTTGTATTGATACACCAAGCCCAGGTGGCATCAAGGTCTTTCATCATTGTTGTAGTAACGACCCTAATGTGGATTGTCATTTAGACCTTAATTTGTTTTCACTTTACTGTTACGATAGCTGTCACAAAAGATTGACGAAGACTAAACACATTAATTTAAGTTAAAATCGTGATAAAGTGTAATAGCATAGTAATCAATGAAACTGAACAATGGAGTGGGGATTTTTATGTAATATTTATAATTACTGATGATGCATTTCATTGATAGTTAATGGGAAGTCCAGGATATTTTCCGTCGGCGTTTTTTATGATCTTTTATGACTTATGGTTCTAAATAAACTTACTCAGTTTACCAATGAACTTTATGATTATGTATTTCTTAGTCATTCATAATGTACCTACTCAATAGTCAGAATAAAATCACAACAATTGAAATCTCTTAAAATTAGGTTTTTATTCATACTAATGTGTAAGATGTTTTTCTTGTTTCTATCGACTTGTTATCTTGCCCAAAAACAAAACTGATCACAACAAGTAAAACCTCAAATACCTACAACACCCAAAAAACCCACAACACTATTCTCGCAAATCCCCCCAGATAACCCTAGACACATATCGCAAATCCCCCCAGATAACCCTGATGATCCTGTCGGTGCTGTGCTGCGGGGCTATCGGCGTGGGGCTGTTCGGCAACGACGACCTGCACAACGCCATGCTGCAGAGCATCCAGGCCGGGAACCAGCTCGCTGGGCTCGTCAATACCGTTAAGAACCAGGTATGTTGGAGTTTATACCATGGAGACCAAAGTTAGCCCTTAATAAGGTCTAAATAATTTAGACTATCACGTATGATGACGTAGATTCTTAAGTGGTTTTTTTAATACGTTCAGAAGTTCTAATCTAAGAATAAAATTTCCATCTCTGTGTTTTATTAGTTTGAAATATTAATAACAAGCTTCGGATGTCAGTAATTATTGATTCACTAAACACATTATTAGTATTTTTGCCAAAATTAAAGTGTTTCTGAAACAAGTGGGAAATAGCAACCCTACCTTTAAAGATATAACGTATGAATTCTTCAAAGATAGCATCTAGGTTACAACTGTACCCACATAAATAAATTATCAAGATCAATATATTTGCAAAAAGTGGTATGGAACAGGTGGGTAATGTATACTCTTCATTTAATAGATATGTCTAATAAAACTGTTCATACTAGCATAACGTGTAATCTGTCAATTGTAGATGAATATGATGATAAAATTCACAGTACTAATAAGTAGGTTGTAGGTAAAATAGCAACACAGTGCAGTTGATAATAAATGTAACATTGTATCAATCTTTAATAGGAACTGTTCGATAAGTACTGGCGATACTCGGAGGTGATTTTATAGGTTTTTTAATGTAACCTTACATTATGTGTATATAGAATGTGTTTATAACATATAAGGAAAAAAAACTTAAGTTACTATGAGGAATATGACGCGTTTAGGTTTTACCTACGGGATGTCGTAAAATTGTGCTATTTTGCACTAATGTTGCTATCACCAGCTAATCAAAATGTTTACTATCTCTTATTGAAAAGTAACTCAATTGGTCTTAGATAGAAATTAAAAAGATTGGCAAGCCGCTAGTGGCATTATATCCCGACTTTCAAATTCTTTGAGTTCCTGGTCCTGGGTACTTTTCTATTGGTAAGCAGATTGCAGCATGATTATTAGGCGCATTTAAAATCCTGGCCACTTCGGTACAGGAACGTCTAAAGCCATAAAATTATGGTTTCCAAAATTCTAGTCACTAGATGAAGCTTTTAGATAAAAGCTTAAAAATACCCTCAATACAATCTTAACATAGTCCGTGAAAATATTATTAAAAATATGATACCGTATGTAATCATTAAAAATGTATTGCATCGTCATTTATTTTAAAGTTAATAAATATAAAGGTAATTTTAGTACCAATAAGTATAAAATAAATATAATATAAAGCCTTGTCATTATTGATAATATGTGTTACACTGATAGTACTTTATACCGGGTGTCCAGGAAACAATGGATAAGCTCTGAAGGGCTAATAGTAGAACTAAAGGCAAGCCTAAAAAATAATTGATAAAAAGTATAACCCTTACACTGCTAGAAATATGGCGCTTTAAAAAAAAAACTTCATATTTTTTTGACTGTGTTCATATTTTTACTCGTAACGAGGTCAAATCACTTAATAACATCATTATTTCTGTGCTAAAATAATTAATATTAACCGCATCAGTGAATTACTATCAAATAAAATAGCTAACTAAAGTATTTTTCTCAAAAAATAATGTTAAACTTTTGATTTGTGTAAAATTTCTGAAGAAATATTTTTGATGCGCAACTTTGAACAGCTCTGGTGTAAAAAAATTATATGAAAGTAACAGTGACCAATGATTTCAAAATATTCCTGGTTTAATAACGTTTTTAAAAAGATGTAATATGTCGTTATTGTAATGAAAAAATATTGAACTAATGGTATTAGTGTGTAAAATGGGATAATTATTTAGATCTAGCAAAATTAAAAAAATACAATAAAACTAAAGAAATTTGATTTTCAATTGACATTAATTGCAAACCCATTGGAATAATTTAGAGTAACTGTTCAAATTGTCTGTCCCCATCCTGATGCAGACCCTGCATCTACGAATAAAGGATCTTCAAAGAAATCAACTTAACAGGAGAAAGTGATCCAAATTTTCTTCATAATGACTTACCCAATTTATTGATAGACGTGTCCGAAGAGCTTCGCGACACATATTGGCTTCAAAATGAAGGCTGTCTAGCACACTATGCTGTTGCATTATGTGCATACTTGACGAAACCTACCCTAACAGGCCGCCTAAACCTAAACGATTTAGACTTTTTACTGGGGGTATTTTAAGGAAGAGTTTTACCGGCAACCAGTAACTTCATTAGAAGATCTACGAGCTCGTGTTCAGGCCACTGCAATCAATGATCGACGACACGCGCGTTTTTTTTGAAGATCCTTTATTCGTAGTTGTAGGGCCTGCATCAGGATGGGGACAGACAATTTGAACAGTTGCTCTCAATTATTCTAATGTTTTTGCAATTAATATCAGTTGAAAATCATATTTCTTTAGTTTTATTGTATTTTTATAATTTTGCTGGAACTAAATAATTATCCCATTTTACACACTAATACCATTAGTTCAATCTTTTTTCATTACAATAACGACATATTACATATTTTTAAAAACGTTATTAAACCAGGAATATTTTGAAATCATTGGTCACTGTTACTTTCATATAATTTTTTTACACCAGAGCTGTTCAAAGTTGCGCATCAAAAATATTTCTTCAGAAATTTTACACAAATCAAAAGTTTAACATTATTTTTTGAGAAAAATACTTTAGTTAGCTATTTTATTTGATAGTTATTCACTGATGCGGTTAATATTAATTATTTTAGCACAGAAATAATGATGTTATTAAGTGATTTGACCTCGTTACGAGTAAAAATATGAACACAGTCAAAAAAATATGAATTTTTTTTTTAAAGCGCCATATTTCTAGCAGTGTAAGGGTTATACTTTTTATCAATTATTTTTTAGGCTTGCCTTTAGTTCTACTATTAGCCCTTCAGAGCTTATCCATTGTTTCCTGGACACCCTGTATAATGAAGTCATTATTTTAGGTCATATTTATGCTAACGTTATTACTGCATATAATAACTTTTTACTAGACTGACTGATAATAGGCGCATGTTAAATGCGAACACAAAGTAAAAATATTTACAAATGCTTAGGGCAAAAATTTTAGGGATGATAATTATACTGTGTTTATTTGATTCCCATAAAATCGCTTAATATCCATGGTGGGTGCTCAACACACTCGGAAACCGATAGCTCTTACAGTCTCTCCTACTTGATTAACATCTATTGGTATTCAAATAAACATTTTGGTTTTTATAATTTAAATTAAAAAAAATACCTGAGTTCTAACGTGTGCTAACGAACGACAGTACTTGAATAAATTAGACGTATAATCTACAATTTCGTTTCGGATACAGAGATTCATTCGCATAACCTATATCAGGCGTTATCCCTACGTGTACGCTCACTTACTACATATGTAGGAAATAACACCACTAATTACTTAAGATAAGAAAGCGTATATTTCTGAACTAAACATAAATCGTTTTGACAAGTATAGGTCAAATAACATTGTGAACGTGTTAGCGCGGTTTTATTTTGCCTCAGCGCCATCTATCGGCAGAACGCGTAAACACTACGTCTTCTCCATACCTTCACGTATTATCTCCCCCAGTCGTCCATCCTGGAAGAGACGATGGGCGCCCGCGCGGCGTTATCCCTACGTCTTCTCCATAACCTCACGTATATTCTCCCGCCGCAGTCGTCCATCCTGGAAGAGACGATGGGCGCCCGCGCGGCGTTATCCCTACGTCTTCTCCATAACCTCACGTATATTCTCCCGCCGCAGTCGTCCATCCTCGAAGAGACGATGGGCGCCCGCGCGGCGTTATCCCTACGTCTTCTCCATAACCTCACGTATATTCTCCCGCCGCAGTCGTCCATCCTCGAAGAGACGATGGGCGCCCGCGCGGCGTTATCCCTACGTCTTCTCCATAACCTCACGTATATTCTCCCGCCGCAGTCGTCCATCCTCGAAGAGACGATGGGCGCCCGCGCGGCGTTATCCCTACGTCTTCTCCATAACCTCACGTATATTCTCCCGCCGCAGTCGTCCATCCTCGAAGAGACGATGGGCGCCCGCGCGGCGTTATCCCTACGTCTCCTGCATAACTTCACGTATAATCTCCCGCCGCAGTCTTCCATCCTGGAGGAGACGATGGGCGCGCGCGCACGGGTCCCGCTGGCCCGTCTAGCGGACGCGCTGGACGCGCCCATCGCCAACCAGACGGCGCTGGGGCTGCTGCTGCGCGCGCTGTCCTCGCTGCGGAACAACGCCAGCGCCGCCGCCGCCGCCGCCGACAACCTCAAGCGGCCGCTGGGCGCGCTGCATCTGGATGACTTTATGAAGGTAGCGAGTGGGCGGCCTTTGAGCCACATAACATTGGCTACAGCCATCTACAAGCAACGCAATAATTTTACTGGCTCTCACGATTTTATCTGTCATTTTCCAGGCCAATAATCATTAAAAACAATGATTTCGAATGCCTATAAAAGCAGCTTATTCCATTAAATCAATAAAAATAACCTGAAACTTATTCAAATACAATAGTAACTTTCGCTGATTCCCGCTAGAAATGGACTGACATTCTTTTTTAAATAAGACAAGTTTGATTTTGAATTTCGAATGTACATTTTTGGCATCGCGGGACATTGACAACCTGCCAGCAGTATACTCAGAAGACTTAAATCCTTTTTTGTACTACATATATTCTTTTCAGGAAAGAAAAAAATTAAGACTGCCCGTTTTTTTTGCAAAAGAGTGTATTTTGTAATGGAGAATGTTACTAAGTATGCCAAATCGCTTGAAATTTTGTCTCAGTAAAGCCTGTATGCATACAAATACACTACTTTTTGTTGTAATCAAAAATACCCAGTAGTATTGATTTTATAGGCATTCAAAGTTTCGAAAAATATCGAGTCCCGCTAACAGTCACGTGACCGCTTGTGACGTCTTACCACAACGCGCCAGCGGTGGCGCATATAGCTGGCACAGTATTTTATTTTATTTTTTTATTAATTTAACATTTAATGTATATTTTTTTGTGTTTTCGGTCGCGTATTAGTAAATATAAATATTATTCGTTATTATACGTTAATAGTAAATATTATTCTATTAATAAATTGGGTATAGGTTTCGAAAAAAGGTGATCGTGTAATCTATCTAAAATAGATGAATTAATGGCTGCGCATTATTTATCAAGAAATAGTGATTTTGTTGCCGCCGAAATGTTTGATATGTTCTAAACTGTTTTATCAAAACAAAATAGCCAATATAATTAAAATACTAATGGAAGAATGCAAGTCCAATAGTAGAAGTGTGTACCTACCTACCTATCATTATTTTTTTTACGTTAAAGACAACAAATCATGTATCATAGTTTTGTAGCTATAGGTAGGTACGTCCTTCTAATATTATAAATGTGAAAGTTTGTGAGTATGGATGTATGAATGTTTGTTACTCTTACACGTAAAAACTACTGCCCCCAAGTCAAGTGGCAAGTGATATTTGCGATAGCGAGTGAATAGAAAAAATATGTATGAAACTGTCAAATTGCAAGCTTGTCAAAAATTTATTCTATTCACTTGCTATCGCAAATATCACTTGCCACTTGACTTGGGGGGCTGGACGGATTTGGATGAAACTTTGCAGTAGGTTACACGTCAGAATGACACATAGGGTACTTTTTACCGCGGGAAAACTTCTCATTCCCACGGAAACCGACTTCCACGCGAACGGAGTCGCGGGCAGCCACTAGTATGTATACAAAAATACCGCTCTTCTAAGTAAATTTAAATAAATACATGCATTGATTTAGTACTAACTAGCTTTAGTTAGCAGCTTCGCCCGCGTTTCCCTCGGGAACTGTACATTTTCCCAGGATTAAAAGAAGCCTATGGATTATTTCAGTCTTCGTCCAGATCCGTTCAGTACTTTTTGTGTGAAAGATAACAAACACAAACACAATCTTCCTCGTTTATTATATTACTAGGAAGTAGGATACCTATACGATCTAGATGTAGGTAGTTGAACGTTACAGATGCGCTTTACCTTTACTATTTTATTTAAGTAATTTAATTTTTTTTTAATTGCAAATGTAGATGATATGAACTAAACCTCTTTTATTTATTTGTATTTTTACTAACAAATTGTTTAATGGTATCGGTTATGTTCAAGTTAAAAGATTTGGTGATGTATGTATGTATCCTTTGGAACTGTAAAAAACAAATTTTCCGGCGAATTGATAGTTGTATTTTTACATTTAGGCACAACACATGATTTCCTAGTAGTTGGATTAGACATTTTTAAAAGTATTTAGGTTTAACTTAGACGACAAGTGCGCGCGACCGCGAGCGTACTGAGTGAGCCAGACCGAGCGAGTTGTGGTGTGACGTCACACCGCCACCGGCAGCCCGTGTCGTGCGGTAGCAACTTATTTTACTTATAAATCGGAAACTAATTGACGCATCGAAATAATTCTTTCACCAGTATTTTTTATTTTTGACAGAGAATACGAAGAGATAATAATCAAAATTTGTTAACATTCTCCATTGTAGCGAGTGTGGATGTGGGAGGCGGCGCGCTGGGCGGGCGGCATGGCGGGCTGGTGCTGCGCCGGCGCCGTGTGCGTGGCGCTGCTGGCCGCCGCCGCCAGGAGGTCGCGCCGCGCGCTGCTGCTGCTGTGAGTAGACCGTGTAGTAGTTGCAGGGGGCGGGGGCCGGGGCGGGGGCGCCGTGTGCGTGGCGCTGCTGGCCGCCGCCGCCAGGAGGTCGCGCCGCGCGCTGCTGCTGCTGTGAGTAGACCGTGTAGTAGTTGCAGGGGGCGGGGGCCGGGGCGGGGGCGCCGTGTGCGTGGCGCTGCTGGCCGCCGCCGCCAGGAGGTCGCGCCGCGCGCTGCTGCTGCTGTGAGTAGACCGTGTAGTAGTTGCAGGGGGGGGGGGGCCGGGGGGGGGGCGCCGTGTGCGTGGCGCTGCTGGCCGCCGCCGCCAGGAGGTCGCGCCGCGCGCTGCTGCTGCTGTGAGTAGACCGTGTAGTAGTTGCAGGGGGCGGGGGCCGGGGCGGGGGCGCCGTGTGCGTGGCGCTGCTGGCCGCCGCCGCCAGGAGGTCGCGCCGCGCGCTGCTGCTGCTGTGAGTAGACCGTGTAGTAGTTGCAGGGGGCGGGGGCCGGGGCGGGGGCGCCGTGTGCGTGGCGCTGCTGGCCGCCGCCGCCAGGAGGTCGCGCCGCGCGCTGCTGCTGCTGTGAGTAGACCGTGTAGTAGTTGCAGGGGGGGGGGGGCGGGGGGGGGGGCGCCGTGTGCGTGGCGCTGCTGGCCGCCGCCGCCAGGAGGTCGCGCCGCGCGCTGCTGCTGCTGTGAGTAGACCGTGTAGTAGTTGCAGGGGGCGGGGGCCGTGGCGGGGGCGCCGTGTGCGTGGCGCTGCTGGCCGCCGCCGCCAGGAGGTCGCGCCGCGCGCTGCTGCTGCTGTGAGTAGACCGTGTAGTAGTTGCAGGGGGGGGGGGCCGGGGGGGGGGGCGCCGTGTGCGTGGCGCTGCTGGCCGCCGCCGCCAGGAGGTCGCGCCGCGCGCTGCTGCTGCTGTGAGTAGACCGTGTAGTAGTTGCAGGGGGCGGGGGCCGGGGCGGGGGCGCCGTGTGCGTGGCGCTGCTGGCCGCCGCCGCCAGGAGGTCGCGCCGCGCGCTGCTGCTGCTGTGAGTAGACCGTGTAGTAGTTGCAGGGGGCGGGGGCCGGGGCGGGGGCGCCGTGTGCGTGGCGCTGCTGGCCGCCGCCGCCAGGAGGTCGCGCCGCGCGCTGCTGCTGCTGTGAGTAGCCAGTGTTTTTTGGAGTGGTAGAGTCTAGCCGTAGGCTCTGTCTGCAGCGATTACTGGGCTGACTCGACCGGTGGAATACCACCGTCGCACAGAAAACCATAGTGAAGTAGGGACGATGTTCCTGCGTTTCGTTCGGTGAGTGCGGTATCCAGTGCCTAATTTTTGAAGGCTCAGCAATACATCCCCAACACCCACAGTGTTGCGGGTAGTCATGGGCGGCGGTGATCACTTACCATCGGTGCTCTGTTTGTTGCTACGCCCACTGACGTCACACGTGTTGCAGCTGCGTGTGCGCGCTGGGCGCGCTGGTGGCGTGCTGGGTGGCGGCGAGCGCGCTGCTGGCGGCCGCGGTGCTGGCGGCCGACGCGTGCCAGCGCCCCGCCGCCGCGCTCGCGCACCACGCGCCCGCCGCGCTGCCGCCCGACGTGAGTACACACATACACACACACTAACATAGGGTGCCCGCACACGGGCCACAGGCCACAACCACTAAACGCCGCCACTGGCATATTTTCATACATTTTATTAAGCCGCGTGTGGCCGCCACCGGCGCCAACCGTGTGCGGCGAGTCCATATAAAATGTATGAAAATAACAGGGAATATGCCAGTGGCGGCGTTTTGTAGCCCGTGTGCGGCAGCCCATAGATTACTTCACTTATTACACAAACACACAGGGTGACATTGAAGGCGTAGTTTTAGGAAGAAAAAGAATAAGTATGCGTAATAAATTTATTGTATTATGTAGTTGTTTTTCTGTAAGAAGCTAAAATTAAGATTTGATGAACTTCATTTTGAACGATCATTTGTTATTTATATATTTTTTAAATTATTTAATTCGGCATGGATATGTTCATCTTACCTACTTAATAAAGATCAACGGTGCTTCGAACTTCGGCTTTAACCTTTTGGTAGACCGAGAAGAATAAACACGAAATAAAAAAAAAACAGCATTCGTACACTGACATCAAACACATAATAAAAACTTCGCCGAATTGGGCACCGACTTCAAACCTATTTGTAAATAGCACATATAAATTACAGGCAGTATTTAATTAATATTAAACCTTTTTTAATTATAACTTTTTAGTTTTAAAGTCGGTTTTTTTAACGTAGTTGTTTTTATTTAATATTTTTAGTGTATTGATGTATTGTTAACTAGCTATGGGTAACCTAGTTAACAATGCATGAATACAAAAAGATATAATAAATTAACGGGAACGAATAAAAGTAGTGGTCTGCTGGTATGCTCTTCGAAACACAATTTCACGTTTTTGACAGACTATTAAAGATCGTGAAAAACGTTTCCTGGCCATGAAAGCATTTATGAAACACGTTTACGTGAAGAAACTCATAAAGTATAATTATTGATTTTTGAAATTACTGAGTTCGTTTGGCCACCTTCTGGTACCTTCATCACTCATCAATCACAAGCAAATCAATAGCAGGGATGCTATAGATATTAAATTTCGCATACGGATTGGATACGGATATTGGAATTATTATTATACCGAATATAGATACGGTTATGAAATAATATCGGATTATCCGTTAGTTTTGGATATTTTCGGTTACGTATATTAGATTTTTAAGGAAAAGGCGCGGCAAAACAACTTGTAACGTGTCTCAAATAGGCTCCGCCCCTATCCGATACTTTCCGAAACTTTTATTTCGGATTCGGATATGGCTACAGATATTTTTATATCGGATATCCGATAGTTTTGGATACGGTAACGGATCTCCATAACATCCCTGGCTCAACTTCTAGGGTACAAAACAATTTTGAGAAATACCCTGTTTAAAAGTCTAACTTGGTATCATTCAATTGCAAGTTTGAATCGATTTGTGACACATTCGGTGCCGAAATTTGAAAAAAGAATTTTTTTTTTATACACTTCGTTTTATCAACATTTAGACCACTATAAGTACAACATTTAAACACTATAAGGTAGCATTATTGACGTGGTCATAATTTGTTTTTTCTATTTATTTTAAAATTGATGATGTATCATCAGCAAACAACGCTATATCGTGATTATTATCTAGCATAAAAAGTAGATCATAAGTATGAACTAAAAATAATAATGGTCCCAATATTGATCCTTGAGGAATTAATCCCCTATGGTCACAACTGTCTCAGACGATCTTTTACCGTTCACATCAACTTTTTGAATTCGAGCACTTAAATATAATGTCAAAAGTTTAATATTAATATTTTTGTTCCGTAATTATTGAGTTTCCTTATCATAGTATTTCAACCAGCATTTTGCTGGACGCAATTAAATGTCTTAGATAAATCACAATATATACCGTAGGCGTCTTGTGTCCTAAATGATACCAATTATTGATATTTATATAGTCCATAACTTTTTCAGAAATATTCATAATAGACATCTTTTACTAAAATAACAATATAGATTAGTAGTCGTATCGCCACATCGGGCAAAATGAGTTCTAAGCCATTATATCCTGTAATAACCATCTGGAAGCTCTAGTTAGTATAAGTTCAGGAGCTCTTTTATTCGATAAAAAACATGTTTTAACGATAGCTAAAAACACTATTTCAAAAGTAATTGCTTACATCTTAACACCAATAAAATAAATCAATGTAAATTGTGAATCCAGATGGTGCAATACTACCTATCTTGCCGCGTGTCGCGCGAAAACGTGCTAACGGCGGAGCTGCGGGCCGCGCAACGAGCGGTCATCGCCGTGCGACAAGCGCTGGCGATTCTGACCAGAGGCGCGCCGCAGTTCTTCCCGGACCCCGGTATGTGAAGGATTGAATCTTTAGGCTAATTTAATGATAGTTCTAGCTTTATGTCCTGCAGGTGAACCTGCAGCAAAATTTATTTCCCGTGGGATTTTCTAAAAATGTTTTTTAGTGTTCACTTACATCATAAGACGAATGTGGTACTTTACTTTACTAGTTTACGCTTGCCGATGACGAATCAGTCAGTCAGTCAGGACTTGTTATTCTCAAGTATTGATAAGTCTACACTTCTGTCTTCAACTGTTCTTTGATTAGCTTCTACTTCTCCTTATTCAACTGTTTCTCCTCTATCATGCGTGTCTTGTCCTAGATTCCCTCTACACATTCCTAATGTCTTCGTCACTAGGCCTGCAGCCAGCCCTGCTCCTTGATTAGCTTCTACTTCTTCTTATTCAATTGTCTCTCCTCTATCATGCGTGTCTTGTCCTAGATTCTGTCTTCATATGTTTAATGTGTTTATTACTAGGCCTCCAGCCCGCCCTCGGCGCGCTGAACGCGGGCACGGGCGAGGCGGAGCGCGCGCTGGTGTCGCTGAGCTCGGTGCTGGAGTGCCGCGCCGCGCGCAGCCTGTTCGTGACCGCCGCCACCGCCGCCTGCGACGCCGGCCTGCAGGTACGTAGCATCTACGTCATCAGCACTGTCGCTATCAACGCGGGCGCGGGCGAGGCGGAGCGCGCGCTGGTGTCGCTGAGCTCGGTGCTGGAGTGCCGCGCCGCGCGCAGCCTGTTCGTGACCGCCGCCACCGCCGCCTGCGACGCCGGCCTGCAGGTACGTAGCATCTACGTCATCAGCACTGTCGCTATCAACGCGGGCGCGGGCGAGGCGGAGCGCGCGCTGGTGTCGCTGAGCTCGGTGCTGGAGTGCCGCGCCGCGCGCAGCCTGTTCGTGACCGCCGCCACCGCCGCCTGCGACGCCGGCCTGCAGGTACGTAGCATCTACGTCATCAGCACTGTCGCTATCAACGCGGGCGCGGGCGAGGCGGAGCGCGCGCTGGTGTCGCTGAGCTCGGTGCTGGAGTGCCGCGCCGCGCGCAGCCTGTTCGTGACCGCCGCCACCGCCGCCTGCGACGCCGGCCTGCAGGTACGTGGTGGTGTCTACGTCATCAGTGTCGCTATCAACATCATTACCATTATCTACTTCATCACCATTATTATTATCATCGCCATTATAATTATCATCACCATTATCATTATCATCACCATTATCATTATCATCACCATTATCATTATCATCACCATTATCTACATCATCACCATTACTATCATCTTCGTTACCTATGTAGTGACATCTTTGCGCCGTTGCTAACATTCTCTCCCGGCGGTAACAAGCAACTTACTCCGGTCCTAGATCGCAATTTCAAGGGGTAAACACTTGTACGACTTCGAAATCATCTCGGTGACTCTACTTAGCCTAGACCCGTGCTCTGTCTAGTACTGGATGATCTCCCCTTTTACCACCAACCAAACCATTATCATCATCGTTATCATCATCATCAACAACATTACTATCAATGTTATCATTATTATTATCATCATCATCATTACCGTTTATGTCATTTTAAAGTGATTTTCATCATCTTTAGATAAATGTTCTTCGCTGACCTGTTCGTCGTTTCCGTGAATACTTCGTCTTAAATTACAACATCGCGAAGCTTGGTTTGTCACTAGTTTCTCTAAACCACAGAAACTGTTTATGAAAGACATTATAACGACCAAAATGTCTTAACCCAATGATTTAGTATCATTTAACCTTTACAATATTTAATACAGTAATATTTACCTTCAAGTACAACAAGCAAGTCATTCCATCTCCCCTCAAACTTCACCCATATAAACCTACATCCACAATTGATGATATTTCCAGGCGCTATCGCTGCAGCTGGTGGCGGCCATCGCGGCGGGGTTCCTGTTTACCGCCATCGTGCTGGTAGACTCGCACGCCTGGATCTATATCACTACCAAGTAAGATATACATATAAGGATAAATGTAGTGTTTGGATCTAAGCGTATATAGATCCTTAGTTCAGCTGTTTACTAACAGATGGCATTACTAGTATTTTAAAGAGCGCAAATGAGTTTTGCATAGCTTTGTATAAATAGGAAATACTTTTTTGAATATACAGGGTGATTGGTAATGCGATACATTCCTTCTAAGAGGTTAAAGAAGAGCTTATTTGCAGTCAATTAAGTCATATCATACCACGTCCGAAAATTGATAATTTCTGAGATATGTAACATCTAAGATTTTTTATATAAAACCCCGTTTTCGAAGTTCAAATGAATCCTTTTAGTGAAAAATTTAAAATAAAGTTTAATGTTTAGTTATTTTATGGTAGCTTGATAACTAAAATTATATTTAAGATTCAAATTTGCTAAAAATAATCGTCCTTATTTTAGAAAAAGTCAAGAAACCAAGAACAACTTTAAAAAAAAGTTAAGTCTTATGACAATAAAAAGCGATTTTCTAAAAAAGAAAGTCCAGAATATGTTGCGTTCAAATTACATAAAAAAACTTCCCCAATTCATTAGCTATTCAAAAAGGTACATTTGTCATACTAAAACTAAGTATTTGATTAACAACTCTACTAATAAAAGAAGTAACCTCTCTCTTAGAACGCCTCTACTTTGTGGTTACAGCGCACCTTTGCAGTGTTTTCTTTGGTTGATGTCGCCGTTTTGCACAGGGATAATGCAATAACATTAAGGTCTGCCGTTAAATAAATCTATTGTGTAAAAAGCCAAAGCTTCAAGTGTGCAGTCAAATAGAAAAATAATGTGTTAAGCGCGGAAAAGGTGACCTCTATTAAAAGAGAACTAACTACATATTTTCATAAAGAACTCTTGAAATGGTATCATTTAGGATCCCTGCCTACGAAGACTTTTTGTAGCGATGCTGTCGCGTGTTAAGTAAAGGCATGTTAGTCGCATTTGCAACGCGCTACATTATCGCAACTGTATCGATGCAAAGACAATACTATCGCATCGCGACTGAATCGTGGCTATGAAGGCACACAGTCAGCGACTGCTAGTCTACGGTATCGATGCGAACGCCTGACAGCATCGCTACAAAAAGTTGCTGTGGGCAAGGGCCTTTTGTATGAAGAATACACAGACATTCTTCTTATTTACGGATTGTGTAAGCAACGCTGTTACAGCATAAAAAGTACTTGTTGCGTTTCCGTAATCGACGTGTGTCAAACGTTAGAGTGTTTTCGGGGACGTATCGACGTCTCAGGAAAATAAAGCTTGTATCTGCCCGAACAAGTGAATCTAGTAGACATCGAGTTTGGCGAAGTAGACGAAGAAATTATAGATGTTTTTCGCAGAAATCTAGCAACCACCACAAGAGCTGGCGACATCAACCAAATAAAAAACAACAAGTGATGTGTAGTGATTAATGAAAAAGATGTAGTTAGCTTTCTTTCTTTTAATAGAAGTAACTTTTTCCGCACTCAGCATACTCTTTTTTTCTAATTTACCACAAAAGCTTAAATAAATCTTAAATGTTGCATATCTCAGAAATTATCAATTTTCGGACGTGGTATGATATGACTTAATTGACTGCAAATAAGCTCTACTTTAACCTCTTAGAAGGAATGTATCGCATTACCAATCACCCTGTATGTCGGTCTTTAGTTTAATTTCAAATCCAACAAGTAGAGCTTTTAGGGATACCGTTCATATAGTTTGATATGAGTAGACTGCGATGTTAAAGATAATGGATAAGTAAATGTGTGATTTGATTACATTTTGGTATTTTCTTTGTACCCAGTCAAGGAAAGGCTGTGTACAATACTTTTTAAACAACTTCAAGAAAGGCGTTTATGTTTGTTCAGTACCTCAGTACCTTTGATTGGTTTCACTTGTGGCTGATGCTTCTCGTGCGGTCACAATGAGTTCACTATTTGAAGTGGCTTTTTTTGTTAAAATAAAAAAGAGTATACCTTTTAATTATAATTTTGATAAATTTCTCTATTGCCTACAAATATCTATTATAATAAATATCCTACTAATATTATAAACGTAAAACTTTGTGAGTATGTATGAGTGGATGTTACACTTTCACGCAAAAACTACTGGACAGATTTTAATGAAACTTTACAATTTTATACATTATACATCAGAATAATACATAGGGTACTTTTTACCGCGGGAAAACTGCTCATTCCCACGGGAAATCGACTTCCACGCGAACGCAGTCACTTGCCACTAGTACGATATAATATAAACTAGCGACCCGTCCACGCTTCGCAATGGTGTAATTTTGGCCGACTTGCTCACGAAATTTGAACTTAAAAAAACTTTTCTGAACGTGCTTTATTTACAAATTTTAATGAATAAATACCCTAAAATATGGAGAAAACCGCATTTAAATCCGTTACGTACTTAAGGAGGAGTTAGCGGCCAAACATACAAACAGACACAATTAGCGACTTGGATTTATACTATGTAATGATAATCATGATAATCATGATAATGATGATAATGATGATGTTCTCCGCAGACGGCCCGGCGGCACCGAAGAACAGGCCCCCTTCATCTCCAGCTCCACGAGTTCGGGCGCCTCGCGGACGCTGCCCCGCGGCACCACGTACAACAACGGCAAGCCGCCCAGCTACAGCGCCGCCGTGCAGCTGATGGACTTGCATGAACACGCCCCGCCCAGGTACTGTTTTTTAATATATTTTGTACTTCCAACGGTATGACCTCCATCACATCTATACTAATATTATAAAGCTGAAGAGTTTGTTTGTTTGAACGCGCTAATCTCAGGAAATACTGGTTCGAATTGAAAAAATCTTTTTGGGTTGAATAGACCATTTATCGAGGCAGGCTTTAGGCTATATAACATCACGATGCAACTATTAGGAGCGAAAAAATAATGGAAAATGTGAAAAAAAACGGGGAAAATTATTCATTCATCCTTAAGGGCTTCCGTTGCGTGCGCTGCGAAAACGGTTCTAGATACCAAAAATATATGAATGAAAGAATTAAGGGAACTTTTTACCGCGGGAAAACTTCGCATTCCCACGGGAAACCGAGTTCTACGCGAACGGAGTCGCGAGCGGCCACTAGTAAAAGATATGGAGATTTTGTATGACCGTAGTAAGCTTACGGCCGAAACCAATATTCTAATAACCTTTGACGCCTTGTCATTTGTGTAACTATGGTAACCATTATCCGAATTTTTGCGTCTCAATAAACTACGGTAGATAACTGTTGATATGGAAATGACATAAACACGTCACAAGAAACAAAACTAGCAGTTTACAATTACCAAGGTTTTAACTATAGAAGAATATTGGTTTCGGCCGTTAGTCAACAGTAGTTGATTTGTTTACTGTAGGGTTTTTATGATTATAACTATAGAGTCATAATCAGCCATGAGGAGAGGATAGGTAGGGGGTTTGTCTTTATTTTCATTATCATTATTATATATTTTTTTTCTTTCCATAAACGGAGAGATAGTCATTATTGAGCATAAATGTGAACACTTATGTACGTCACTATGTATAGTGAATTACTCTATATTTACAATTTATGATCTAACGTAACGTTACACCGTACATTACGAGGTCACTCCGCGAAGCCTGCGAACGTCCCAGGAGACTACTGAACTTCTGGACGGAGTTAGGCTGGCTTAATTCTTAGGCCCACTTGCCGGAAACGTTTTAACCTCGGGTTAGCTAACTCAGATTTAAATGGCGCCACCATCAATTGTAATGAGAAGTAGTTACAATCGATGGTGGCGCCATTTAAACCTGACTTAGACAAACCCCTACTTATCCTTTCCTCATGACTGATTATGACTATAGTTATGATCATAAAAACCCTACAGTAAACAAATCAACTACTGTTGACTAAGCTTACTACGGTCACACAAAATCTCCATATCTTTTATGTGATGGAGGTCATACCGTTGGAAGTATAAAAAAAAACCTGACTTAGTTAACCTGAGGTTAAAACGTTTCCTGCAAGTGGGCCTTAGTCGGCAAACCACGCACAGAGGACCAAACTTGAGTCCAGGTGCGGAAACAAGAGCCCACTAACCTAAACCGTACAGTAGGCGTGTGGAAAGATAGCAGCATACGACTTCCTATCTATGACATTGAAAATGATGACCGCTGTGGTGCAACGGTATATATGTTACGGCTAATACCCGAAGTGCGGCTACACCTAGTTTTAGCCGGTTAGAAGTGTTTTTTATATGGAAAACTGTAAAAATTTTTTTATACCTATGTATATAAAAACTGGCTTCAATCATGGGTCGACGGAGTCCCGCTACGCGGGACTCCTTTTTCTGGGTAGTATCAAAAAAGTAACCTAACTAACCTAACCTATTGATGTTCTAACCGGCTAAAACTAGGTGTAGCCGCACTTCGGGTATTAGCCGTAACATATATACAGGACTGCTAAGCGGATACTTCCGGGTTCGATCCCCAAGTCGGACAAATTTCGTCAAAATTGTTTTTTGAAATTGGCTTGTGTCTGAGTTTTCCCCTAGTCTATTGTGTGGTACCTATAGTACAAGCTTTGCTTAGTTTAGGGCCACACAGTTGGTGTGTCAGTCTGGAGTTTTATTTATTTATTATTTATTTATAATGTTAAAGTCAAAAAATGAATTAACAATACTCCAAAGAAACTGTGGATCAACACAGAACAAGGTTTTTAACTTAATCAAACTACGCTTTCTCTTTTATTGTCTTAAAAAAAACATGATTTTAATCTTCTTGGCTCCCTAAACTGATTTTGTTTTTGAACGCGAACTTCAGTTTATTTTTTAAAAGCTTTTATTTAGTTTCACTTGTATGTTAACAAATCTTGCAAGTTTAATTTGACCCACTTTCCGGTATAATATTTGTTATTTAAATCAGCGACTAGTTGTAAATACCATTTTCTAATACGAGTCTTAATCTTAAAAGGAATCTTAAATCTTTATTTGTCACCATATTTTTTCTTATATCCATGTCCACATTTCTATAAACACTTCCCTTTAAAGTTTAAACTATATTTTCGAACACGGCCCATTGTAAAATGGAGGTGACTTTCTACGTTTTACTTCCATCGAATTTCTTTCTTCTTCAACACAGACAAACAAAAATGGAAATGCCTCCAAATTTATATACGGGGTGTTTTAGAACTTCTTCCATAAACAAAAACTGAGCATTGCTGGAAGGGTACTGGTTACGTTTTGAGAAAAAAAATGATTAAATAAATATGTTTTTTTTACGTAATTTTCCAAAATTGCATTATTACATACTATCAGATTTGTCGATGATTTCAAATTGTGTAGGGTTTTAATTTAATTTGCAATGTAAATTATCGCACCTGAACCGACAGTTGATGTGTGAGCGATAATTTAAAGCGGCAAATATGACTTTTCAATACTTAATAACTTTTTTAAATTGAGTTTTCTGAGTATGCCGTTAGTGAATTCAGTTACTATTGAGGCTCAAGAATACGTGGTTTCAGGTTTCGGAAGTGGTCTTTTCACACCCGTTATTTTTTTTCCACTTATATATTTTGCCGCCCCCCAGATCCCGCATGTCGGGCTCGGCCACGCTGGGCCGGCCCGCCCCCGCCCCCGCGCCGGGCCGCCCCCCGCACAAGTACGCCACGCTCAGCAAGCAGTGCAAGACGCTGGAGAGCAACGACTTCTACTGAGACCGGCCCGGCGGCGGGGCCAGCAACGGAGGTGATTACATAAGATTTGCTTAATAATTACGTGATTATTTGATAAAAGAAATCATAAAAAATGCCGAATTGTAGCGAAGTCGTTACTTATAAGATTATAAATGTGAAAATGTTTGTTTGTATTTTTGGCTTTAAAATTAAAAGAGCTGAACCGATTTTAATTAAATTTGGAATGCATTTAGTTCGACACCTTGGAAAGAAAATAGGTTACTTTTGTCATTTATTGTCCGGCCACCGAGAGAATGCGTTCCTGACACATTGTGTTTGACATAACGAGGTAACTTTGACAGGCCGTCTACGAAAACAAACAAAAAAAAAGTCGTCTATTTTGACCCTACAAACAAATAATAAGCAATAAAATGATATTAAAACACACTGATTTTAAATTTTATAACTGATGGCTTACTGTAAGGGTAATAATTACTGATAAAATATGTATTTTTAAAAATGTAAACAACATCATATTTTCGTAGGGATGTGCTAAAAATATCAGTCAATTTTAAAGTTATCAATCAATTTCTAATAAAAAAGCAGAATAAGTAGCTTGGTTATAAAAACATGATATCGACGTAAATATGGATATGCTTGAAGCATAACTATTGCGGTTAGTGAAAGAAAATAAATCGGCAAATGTTCGATATGAAATAGATGAATTGGCTCAGCAGTACGGTCATCGGGTGCTGAGACTTATACCATATTATTGCCAATACAATGCTTTTGAGTTTCGTTTGTAAAAAGGCAGCAGTTGGATTTTCTTGCTAGTTCTTTTCGACCTTGGGCTTAGCTTCAAAATTAACGTTATACAAGTATCTATACTAATATTATAAAGCTGAAGAGTTTGTTTGTTTGTTTGTTTGAACGCACTAATCTCAGGAACTACTGGTTCGAATTTAAAAAATATTTTTGTGTTGGATAGACCATTTATCCAGGCAGGCTTTAGGCTATATAACATCACGCTGCAACTATTAGGAGCGAAGAAATAATGGAAAATGGGAAAAAAACGGGGAAAATTAGGGGTGCTGAGACTTCCACCATATCATTGCCAATACAATGCTATTGAATTAATTTGGGCTCAAATTAAGGGTTATGCAGCCCGTCGCAATACGTCCCCACCTTTTAGCACAAAAAGATGATGGCTCTATTAAAAGAAGCTTGCGAAAAAATCACGAAGGAAGACTGGGCGAAGGCGGTAGAAAAAACAAAAAATCTTATTACCAAAGACTTTGATCGAGATATTAGAATTGATTCGATCATTGATAATAACATAATTATAAATGTTGGAGAAGATGATGATAGCACCTCCTCAAGCGAATCGGAATCTGATTAAATTTATACCAGCGCGATATCTATTATTTTAAGTATTTATTACCTACTTTTAGTTTTAGTACTTATTGTATTGTAGACCTAAATATTTGTTTTGAAAAAAGGCAGCAGTTGGAGTTTCTTGCTATACAAGTAAAATAGATATAAGATAAACTAATTTATTTACTAATGTTGATTGAAAAAATATTTGTCAATATTATTTTTTACCCCAACACTACTGGCATGTGTCACAAACGCAATCTCTCGGTGGCCAGATTATAGGTCTTGGCAAACTTAAGTTACGTTCAATTTAACAATAATGCAGGCTAAATTTTGTAAAACCAATATACCTGCTTTTTATCCGACGACAGCTACCAAATAGAAGGTAATGTTTTTCATATTCATATACTAAGAATAGGAAAGTAGCGGTGATATTTCTTAATTTGGTTTAGAGAAAGTTATTAGAATCAGGGTAATTATCTATTCGACGAACATACAATTTCACAGTTATTATTAATCCCCCAGCAGGTGACGTGGGCGGTCTGAACCGGTTCGACCCGAAGTACGCGTCGTTCGGCCCCCGCGCCCGCCCCCGCGCGCCGCCGCTGCACAGCTTCACCCCCGCGCCGCCCCCCGCCCCCGCCGCCGCCGCCGCCCCCGCCAACCCTGCCGCCGCCCCCGCTAGACAACACTACAATACACAGGTATATACATAACTAAAGATATACATGTACAGGATGGATTTTGAAATAGTGGGAAGATATTGGCAAAAGGTTTCGAATGTAGTTTGGTGGTGAAATGTGTAGGTCAAAACATTTATATGAAAATTGTGTAATTCAATATTCTGTTTAATTTGAATGTATGCTCAACTGTCGAATACTTAGTGAGACGTTGACATTTAATTTGGCTTAGTTTAAATTGCATCAGTACACCAACACAATATGATACCATTACATTACTTTACATGCAAATTAACCCACAATCTACAACTTTAATCATTTTCCCGCCCCCAGCTGTCCGCGCAGGCGGTGCCGCCCCCGCGCGCGCCGGGCGACAAGTTCGCCACGGTCCGCCCCCCGCGCCGCGCCGCCGACCACCAGCCGCTGTCCGCCGCCGCGCTCGACTACCGCTCGCTGCAGCGCCCGCGCCGGAACAACAACAACGCGCACCGCCGCCGCCCGGACAGGCAGCCGGACACGAGGGATCTGTACGCGGTCACGGAGCTGTGAGGGAAGAAGAAGATATAGTGGGAAGTGTGAGGTCTTAGAGGTCAATGAACTGTGAATGGGAGATGGAAGATAGATATAGAAGTGGCAAGTGCGACGTTTTAGTGGTCAATGAACTGTAAATAAGAGTAAGGAGGATAAAAGTCATCATATAGTGGGAAGTGCGATGGCTAAGCGGTAACTAAGCTGTGAATGAAGTCAAGAAATAACCATACAAAAATAAGTGCGACATCTTAACGGTAACTGAGCTGAGAACATAAAATATAAGTTATCATACAGAAGTAGATATTGCGACATCTAAGTGGTCACTGAGCTAAGAACAGAAACAAAAGACACGCGGTGCCGAAAATGAGATCGCGTAGTGAAAAACAAATGTAAATCGCAAAAAGGTTTTGAAAGAAAACAAAAGAAAATCACTCATACGGGTGATGGAATGTGTAAGAACTCGCGCAGAAAAAAAAAATTGCTCACGCTTCGAAATTCGAACGAAATAGTGCCGCGGTCGAAAGTATAAAAACAGTAACGAATCGATAAGTGAACAGTTTCGAAAAATAAAAGACTAGAAAATAAAACGTAGTGCGAAATTATTTAGAGGTTTTAGTGAAATTGAATCTCGGTATGAGAAAATTGTAACGATTGCGATAAATACGCTCTGACGCTCACTATGCTTATCATAGTCGAGGAGGCTGAGTGAATGATTTGAACGAATGAACGAAAAGAACAAACGAGCTGTCAGTGTTAAGTTAGAGAAATGTATGGTGTTGCTCAAACGGTCTAATTACTTTTTCGAACTGTCAACTGACTGAAAAAAGACTCGGATTTTGTAAAGCTTTCATTTTTGATGCACAAACTTTTTGTATTGACTCTTTAGAGAAGTTTTGGAAGACTTTATCGGTGGAGGCCTATGAGTTTTTGATGCAATGTAACTTTTAATTTTCGTAAAGACAGTCACCTGAGTCTCTGTCTATGTTTGTTTAAGACGTAAATGGATTGATTAATTTGAAACAAAACGCATTTCATAATATAACCTGTACGGTCTAAAATGTCCATATTAATGGCTGTGTTTAAATAAAATTAAAATAATGAAAGAGCCAAGACCAAAATTAAATGGAATACGGACTATAAATAAACATTTAAACTGTTACTAATGAATTTTAGACTTGTTTAACGCTCAATGTAGAAATAGAAACGATTAAATAGAGCAGTGATGGAACAATGTAATAATGCAATATATCGATATCGATAAAATTTACACATTATTCCAAGGGTGTCACTAAGAAAAATAGAGATTGATGGTGGAAGCCAAAATAGATTTTCTGGCAATTTTAAATGATAAACTAATAGGCTTGGAGCCTTTTAATGTATTTTATGGTGTATTTAAAAATAACTTGTAAATATCTACTGTAGGTAATTATTTTTACTAAAAAGTTCTAGATGTGAAATGGTGAGGACAGATTCTTAATAATCGAATCTTATTACTCAGAAATTAGTAAATGATTTTTGATCTTTGTTTGGTAGCATAATTAGAACGGACCCATTGTAAATACGCAATACAAAAATACTAAAAATAACGCAGTAATAATTAAGAATATCCTCAAAATAATCGACTATTGTAAAAAATAACCACTTAAAATTAAGCATTCCATTTGTGTGCGTGTTGGTACTAATATTTAATAATAAAAATGTAGTTAGTGTGAGCTAATACACCAGTTTTTGTAAATACGGTCCAAAAGTTTAACTGCCAGTAAAACTACATAATAACCTCAGATACTAAAAGCTGAAATTACAACACCCCATTAATATATAAATTAAAATAATAATTACCATTTAGATTAGTCTATAAGCTGTATGAACTAATGTCCTTTGCCTTAACGTTACGAAGGCAAAACTTTTTTATGCTGTTGCAACGACGTGAGAATTACTTATCTGTCTATGCCTATCTTAATTCTAATCTCTTTCAACTTTCTAGTAGCTCTATTCTTTTGTAGATAAACCCTCACATTTGACATGTCGCTGCGACAGCATGGAAATAACTCCATAATTTGACAAGTGTCAAAATGAGTAGTTACAACACGACTGTCATTTACAGGTTGACAAGTAGGTAATGGAAGTGAGGTATATAGTTGTATAATATTAATTGCTAGTTGATTTTTTAGTAACGTGGTACCTATGTATCGTAAATTAAAACAATTTTGACAGTATTAGACATGGTTAAAGACACATTTGTGAGACAACAACGATAGCTTTTTTTTGATATCTGTGAAATTGTATAACGGTACATTATGGTAGTATGTATTCGCCAAAGATAAATGCATAATTATTAATCTTAAGTAACGGCTAGTTGTGTAAATTTAAGGTTATTATTATTAGATGCACCCGAATTTAATTTAAAACCGATTTCAGCAATATACCCCGAGTTGAGTAAAGAAAGGTTTTTCATTATAAAAGCGCTAATAAAATGTATAAAAGCACAGCTGAAACCAATTGTAATTATCGCACGCCGTTTATTATTATTGTAATAAAATACTTAACTAATTATAGCAATGGTATAGACATTGATCGTTTGTATTATAATCTCAATATATTTCGAACTTCATAAGGGCTTAATCTCAATTAGGGAAGAATATGTTTTTTTACCTCGAATTTGTAACTATGGTGCGTATATACCGATATGTTTTTTTTATAATAAAGTTACCAAGGAACGACACGTAACTCAGATTTTGCGTTTTTAAGTGCCATATCCATTTTTTATATTCCTATGTTTGATTGGTACAAATATTTGAACAAATGATTACAAAGTACTAATTAAAATAAGGCAAGTTTTTGTTTTTTTGATATATTTCGTTATAAGATTTTTTGGAAATGTGTTTGCTAATTACGAGTCAATTATATTTTTCGTCTTTGCATTGTAAGTGTCTGTAACAAGTTTTCGTTTTTTTATTTTCTATTTATGTTTATTTTCGATAAAAACAAAGCTCAAGGTTTTTAGAATCTTACAATGTAAGGATGGCTATTGAAAGGTTGTTTTTAGAAAGTCTAAAGTTCTTATCTAAAATTCTGAAGAAATCTAAACTTAACAGATTAATAGTGGAAATTCTGAAAACAATCACAAGTCATTTTTCGTGATTTATAAGGTGTTTAATTTATATATAATAATACGGTTGATGAATAGATCAAGTGTACGAGTTTACTATGAAAATAATAAATGGATTAAAAAGAATATGTTCGTTTCATTACGTTGATCCTTCGAACCGGATTAATGAATTTTATTCAATTTATAGCTATGTATTGGTGACGGTTTTACTCTTATTATTATATTCAAGTTAATTGGTATGTTGCAAAATTATAAAAGCAAGAAAAAACATATTTCTTAAAATAAGTATTTCTTATCCAAAATTTTAAAAAGATTTTGTTGTAAGGTTCTCTGTAGTTAGTAATTTTTGAATGACGTATTCAGTGAAAGCTATTACTTGTTGGACACAGTGAAGACAACGAAAAGTCAATTAAAAAGTTTTTATCGGACTATCAGGCGATTCACTGGGTTAATTACGACTTAGAACAATGGTCTGTCGGATCCTTTTTGTATTTGCACCAATTTCTTGGAGATGGCGAACCTATAGCGCTAACAGAGTTTGCGAGACTTAATTAAAGTGCTAATAGACTTAGAAAGTTGGCCGTAGCCACGGTTAAACGGACTAAGTTTCTTTATTTTACGAGATGAGTTCGGATTTTTTCATTGTACTGCTGCTGGGCTATCTTAATTAATCAGCTTAGGCAATTATAGCAAAACTGCTGTAAGACTTAAAAAAATAACGAATCCTTCCTTATGATATCATTTTGGTTGGTACGGTTTAGTTTGAATCATCTAATGCTACTTTGCTACTGGTGCCGGTTCCGAGTTAAAACTGCCTAAACCAAACTATAACTTTTGCTATACAAATCAATACCAATCATAGGTTCCTACAATTTTGCGTGAATTGTGACAAAGCGCAAGCAAGTTTAGACTAGCGCATATAGTAAAATTTTACAACGTCAGAACTTCAATATCTTATAACAGCTAAAGCTTCTGTCACACAGTTTGTTGCCATAGTAAAAAATGATAAGCACGATATTCCTTATAGTTTTAAAATATTTTTTTTCGTTGGCCGGCACTTTTCAATTTGGGCCCAAAATGAATGGTCTCCTTTAGTGAGACCAATGATTCTTTTTCATCGTTAACCTTATTCAATCATTGGAAATCACAGTGCAGAAAGCTCATCTTAAATATGAATCAGTAACTTGTGCTACATTGGGGGGAAATGATAAAGGCTATGAATTAAAGATTAGTGTAATACGTCTACTGGCATTTTTTACCGAAATATGGGTCGTCAGAAAGAGGGGTTTGCTATTTACGCCATTTAGGTACATAGGCATTTTTTTATCACTAGATTTTTTTTATTTTAACTTATTAGTATACTTATCACTTTATTTTTCTGTCAATAACAAAGAAATCTAGATATCGAGATAGAGCAAAGAGTTGGTTTTTTACTTTGTACCGTAGACTGTGACTACCCTGGGCGCTTCGTTACCGATGGCGCTTTGGTTGATACAGGATTAAGGCGCTTTGAATGTGACTGTCTAAAAGGCTTTCTGAACGTTACAATGTATTAGAGCGACGTCGCATTCACGTCGCTCTAATACATCAGAATATTCTGATGAATGTGATGACACTGGTTGATTCGAAAGTAAAATATAATACTTGAAATCACCATCACCCTGAGTGATTTCAAGTATTAGACTGCAGTGGATGTTATACACTATATGATGCTTACTGTACATGTTATTCATCAATGGGACAAAATTATTTTTATCATCATCATACTAACGTAGTATGAAGCAAAGATGCACATCCATTTAAAGGTATGTAGGTACCTACATACGCTTAGACCATGCGGGTTTTATAAGGATTTTTTTCTACATGGAATTCGTGAGTATACCTAAACGTAAACCTACCTTTAAAATATATAGGTAATACTTATAAAATAACAAGTCCTGACTGACGAGTTTTTCAAATAAGGCAAATAACCAAAGCTTTCTGACGCTTTTGTAACAGAAAATCTCCGCTCAAAGTGTGTGTGTAACTCATAAAATCAATTTCGTGTCAAATGATATCAATTTCGCCACATTTTGGTTAAATTCTATTAAGCACACCGGCATAATGCATATCCGAACAATAATAACGGTCCCGAATGGCCTTGTGATTGGAAATTGAATGTATTAGCATACCATCATGCGATACATACATACCTAATGTGAAGTGTATACTGTAGGCTCGTGTTACGTGCTAATTTCGAATTCAGATATCATGATGAGTAAATGTCCAATATGCCTGCCCTGGGAAATAACGCAATAAGCAGCACTAAAATAGTTCAAACTTCGTTTTAGATTGTAATTTTACGCTTGATAGTTATATGTAAGGTAGTGTGCCCGATGATAGCCCGTTTCCCAACATGGCCCACTTTAAAAAAATGATTGATAACATTATCCAAAGCATTTCAAATTTAGCGGGTATATGTGACAGTGACCATAGACAAAAATGCATGTGTTTTTTATTACATACGCGACGCCATTTTAAGAGAGGATGTCAGTTCATCGTGAGGTGGTAAGACTGTGTCGGTGATATAGGTAACCTTAAACAAGTAAACTTTTGTGAGAATTGGTAAAATTAGAGCAAATACGTATGTTTCAAGTGATGAGATTTCATATTAAACTCATGTAACATTAATCTACAGGTAAGTTTTATTAAATAAACGTTTTTTGTGTATTTTAGCTAGTTCTCACTGAACGCAGATGATTTTCCTATCATGGCCCACTACTTATTTCCTTAACATGGCCCGGGCCACCTTACGACTATAGAATAATATTTTTCTTGATAATAAATTTATATCGTTTCATTATTTATTTGTTTTTTCTTATATCAAATGCTAGAATACTAGTATAATTATTTATGTACTTACAATTTTGTTAATATTTTGATTGAAAAGTGTTGAAATAAAGCTTTTTACCATTTTTTTATGTAGTAAAGTATGAAATCTTTTAATTTAGGTTATTGTTATTTACTTTTGCTATGCTTGTTGATATAAGTACCTACTTGTTACAAAATGGAGCCACCAGCTAAAAAACAGCGAGGAAATTGGAGTGAATCTCAACTGAAAGCAACCCTTGAAGCAATAAAGAACAGAAAGATGTCACAGCGAAAAGCAGCTACCAAATATAGTATACCAAGGCGCACATTAAGAAATTACCTCAAGTCTGGATCCACACAAAAGATAACTGGTCGCCTCCCTATACTTACTAAAATACAGGAAAGTGAGTTACGTAAAAGAATAATTAGACTTGCACAGATAGGCATGCCATTGACACCTAAAATTGTACGGAAACAGGCTTACGAATTTTGTAAAGCCAATAATATACCGAATCCTTTTAATGATAAAAAGAGTATTGCGGGAAAAAAATGGCTTAGAAATTACATTAAACGCAACCCAGAAATATCTCAAAATAGCCATCTCCGAAAGGCTCAAGTGTTAAATCCAGCAAGAGCGCAAAAGCTCAACAAAATCATTGTGCTTAAACATTTTGAAGCCCTTAAAGAATTATATGATGAATTAAATATTTCTGCTCATCCGGAACGACTCTATAACATGGATGAAAAGGGATATCGGTTAACACTCCACCACCAACAGAAAGTGTTTGCAGCTAAGGGGGCTAAAAGAGTACATTTTGTAAGTCAAGAACATGCTGAGAATGTCACCATTGCTAAGTGTGTAAGTGCAACTGGTAATACTGTGCCTCCTATGATTCTATTTAAAGGGAAAAGGTTGAGGCCCGAATTTTGTGATAATTTACCGCCTGGTGCCTTAGTAAAGATGGCTCCGAAGGGCAGTATGACTACTGAGCTGTTTGTGTCTTTCATAAACCACTTGGGACAGAATAAATGTCCAGGAAAATGTTTATTAATTTTCGATGGGGCTTCTTCTCACTTAGATGCCAGAATTGTTGATGCAGCTGAGACCCATGACATTGTGCTATATTGTCTACCGTCCAACACCACTCATGAGCTTCAACCACTGGACAAGTCCGTGAATAAATCGTATGAACATTTCTGGGACGAAGAAGTTTTACTTTATTCTTATCAACACCCAGAACGGAAATTAACGAAAGCACGATTTACTAAAATATTTACAAAAGTTTGGTCTAAGTGCATGACCAAAGAAAACATAATCAGTGGCTTCAGAGCAACCGGCCTTTTCCTTATAATTCTAGTGCAATTCCTATTGAAGCATATGCGCCCTCAATACTTACGCAACTACCCGACCCGCTACTGCCCAATCCGCATCTGCCCGATCCGCAGCTACTAGATCCGCAGCTGCCCGACCTACCACTTCCAAGTGTCTCAAGAATACATCATTCACCTTCAGACATAAAACCCTCACGGAGACACAATCACTCAGACGAAGATTTTACAGATTGCCACCATCCATTTTTAATCAATTCGAAACCGGCCCAACAGTTGAAAATGATGTCAGGAACCCAAATCTTGAACGGGTAACCAGTCCGCAGTATACAACTTCTGTTACAAAATTAGTTGAGTATAGTTCCTCTTCTGAAAATTCTGATGAAGATTACTTGATTACTGACAGGAATGAAAGAAAAACTGAGGTTTGTTCACCTGTGCCTACTACTTCTGGAGTTAATATCCAGCGGTTTTCTTCCACACCCGAATTAACAGAAAAAGACTATGTTACTTGTCTAAAAAATATTTATAGTACCAAATTAAGTAATATTTATAATACGTCAGCTTCTGAATCAGATGAAGAAAACTTAGATGCGGACTCCAGAAAACTTTCATCCATATCTGAGCAAAATCAAGTTCAATCTGACGATTCCGAAGATAATGTACCGATGTCAACATTTAAAAAAGAAATCAGAAAATCATCGTTTCACGAACAAATCCCTACACCAAATTTTGCGGTTGTTAAAAATAAACCGAGACGTAAAGCCATAAATTATGTAGGTCAAAGAATTACCAAAGATTTGTTTGATGCTGTTAAGGATAAAGTCACAAAAAAACCAAAGAAAGCAGATACACGTATGAAGACTGCAGAAAGACCAAGTAACCCGGCTAAGACTAATAATTTAAAAAATAAAACGAAGAGTGTCGTCAAAAAACCACAAACAGACCACATAAATAAAAGTAAAAAAGGAAAAGAACTTACAAATGTACCTAAAAAACGGGTTTGAAGAAACCTAAAACGTCTACAAAGTCCGATTGGTATTGTCACGGATGCAATTTGGAGAATGTTGCTGACATGCGACAATGCCTCAAGTGGTATCATGAGGACTGCGTTGGCTTAACTGAAGATGACCAGGAATTATTTACATGCCCAGATTGCAATTAAAAACTTATTAAGGAAACAAAGTTTGATTAGATAAGTACACAAATCGTTTTCTAGTGTTGATTGTTGAAACTTTTAAATTTTATTGAACAAAAATCTTTGTATTTTGATTATTAGTGTAGTAGGTACAAATAATGAATGCATGAGACTGATTAATTACTTTATGTTATTTTAGTATCCCTAAGAGAGCCCACGTACAATAATGTTAAAAAAAATATGGCAAAGAAAAGAACTGATTTATTTTTACTTTGTTACAATTTCTTTCGCTTGATTTCTAGAATTGTGATTTTCTATAATATAGAGGTTTTTATTGCTTTTATAGCAATTTATAGTTTAGGTAGATTTAAGATGGCCCAAAGCTGAATTTTAAGTTAATTTTTTACTTTTTATTGGTAAAGTTTAATAAAAGACTGATTTTTATTTTAGATTCCAGAAAATTATTGTTTTCAGATATCGCTAAAGCAGATATTTTAATAAGTATGTTACGGGCCTCCTTGAGAGACCAACTCCTTAAGATGGCCCACTTCCAAAGTTTTTTTAAGTCGTTTTTTTTTAAATTAAAATGCTAGATGAGGCATATATTTGATATTATTTGGATTCCAAAAGAAATAAATAACACTTTTATCAATGGTGTTCTTTTATTTACCTGAACTGAATGATGTTAAATGTTTTTAAATATTAAGCGGGCCATCATCGGCGTCTGTACCTTATACCATTTTCAGCCTTATATAATACGATAAGTTGTTGTAGTTTAATGTTCTTACCTCGTTCAAAAACAAAATTTTATTTAAGTGAAATGCCACGATTGTTTCAAATATCATCTACGAGAGAGTGTGCCTCACAAAACAGCACGGAAAACCACGTTTTCATCCCAAACATCCTAATAAAATATTATTACCCGCCATCACACTTTATTTAGATATATTATGTCCCCTCAGAGATATGTATCTCCCCCGATTTATGTATCTTGAAAGACATTCAAAATAAGAAGAAAAAATAACCGTCATAACTTAGTCGAATCTCAAGGCGGCAGGATGAAATATGACGTCGAATGAATGCGTTTGCGTCCAGAGTTATTAAATTCTGGCGGGAAGAAGTCTATGGTATGCGTGGTGGAAAATATTCATCGTATTCTGTGGGATTTTCAAGATAAATTAAATTATATTCAATGAAGTTGTGAATGTAGGTGCTGAGTACCTACACACATTTATACAGATTGAGAGACGACAACGGTGTAACCAAGTAAATGTTGATAAGTGGATGAAAACATTATCACAAAATAATAAATTAATTAAAAAGACAAATAGTTCTTAAATGAAAAAATATTTGTGGAGTTTGCATTCGTGTTTTAAAATCAGGCTGGTCAGCTCACTCTGTCCGTGTCTGTACGTTAAGATACGTATCGGCAAATTAAATGACAGGTAATTACTATATTTTTTTAGTAATGAAATGAAATGAAATTTCGAATGTTTGAGTAACTTAAAGAAATTTGAAACTAGTTTCTCTAATTGAGATTCAGAATCTTTGCCTGGCACTACAAAACCAGTATAGTGTGTACTAAAACGCCGCCGTTCGAAGCTACATGCTCTCTTCGTGTAATTTCTCGCTGTTTGCATGCAAGCGAGCATTTGCAATTTATGTCAGCCGATTCGTTTACTAGACAATAGTACTTAGTATGGCTGTACGTTGCTAACTGCAGATCGTAGAGTAAAGTGTTACAATGAGTTCCATTAACGGAGACTGTAAGATGCAAACGAGGGAGTGTAAGAGTATAATTTTAATCCTAAAATTATCCTAGTAGGTAAGTCTTAGATATTATGCAAAAGTAGTTTATATTGGTATACTTGTTTCTTAAACATGCTAAAACGAGACAATAGAAGTATGGGTACCTACGGAAAACACATTATTTACAAAGCAAACTAATTAAGCTACGGAAAGGAAAGTTTGTAACGAAAATAAATAGGTATAAAATAAACGTAAACGAATATATCATCTAAAATAATAGGTATTCGGCATATATTGATAAATCTCCATATGATTGCCTCAATAAATACCAAAATTGATAGTTCGACGCAATTTTACTATAAACATTGCATAGTTTCACCAATACCAATAGGTGAAACTATGCCATTAGCACAAAATATTTTTTGTTACACACTGCATGGATTTTAAAATTAAAAAAAACATTTTTCAATATCGGAAATAGATTTGCCATCGCTACAGAGCATCCGACTCGTAACTAACAAATGATTGGGTGCAGTGGACGAATTCGTGGGTAGATAGAAATGTCCGGACATAGAGTATCTAACTGTACTTACATGAAGTGGTATACGTACTGTTAGTTATGGAGAAGGTTACGTTTACCACTCAGAGTAAGCTATCAAGGGTTTAGTTCTGAGAATAACTCGATATTGTCATGAAACGTTCTTTGTCGTTCGAGCTAAGAAGATCACGTGCTCTAGCAGCATGGTCAAGTCTTAGAAAGCTTAAACTGAGTCAGTGCGGTGCTTTTTAGCACGAAGGTACTAAGCCAGCCAAATTTTATATCGAAACTCTTAGTAAGTCACTTACTTTTTCAACGTACGTAATGACATGCATTACCATGAACTCAGACAATCAATTATAAGTAGTTATAGCATCAGCATGCAACCAAACTGACCTCTCTTCCCTCTATAAACACATACGTAGTAATAAAACAACTTCTCCACACAGATATACGCTCCATGAGTCCAACAGACGAAACAAATTAGCCAATCTGCAGCCCGGTAGATGCAGATTCAAATTTGAATTTAGAATGTTTGGTGGGGACTTGAAATTGCAACTTTTGTTTGTTGAAATTATATTTAACTCTATTACACCCGCGGTTTTGTTCCTGCACTGCAATTATTATCACCACAGTAATAATAGATTAATCTTCTTTAATTACTCGTAGATAGGAGGTTTCAAAGTTCTGCAAACGAATTAAAAGCAATAATTAATCCTTTACTTAGCCATGGCAATAATTAGGTATTATATCTCCCGAAATAATCTCAACTACCATTATAAATTTATTCTTAGAGAGTATGGTTTTTATTTAATATGATTTAAAAAAATATTTACCTACCTTCTGTTTATTGTAAATCTTTGTATTGTTCAAGAACAAGCTAGAAGTACAGATCTACCTCAGCAATTTGACCACAGTCATTAGTTTCTAAGACACATTAGAGCGAACTACAATTTGCTTACACAAGGTTCCTACTTGCGGCTTCAAACTGTAATTCGGTGAATTTGTACCAACATTTACAGTCACCAAGAACAAGCTTGCAAAATAAACAAATGAACTTTTACCGTAATATGTGGTAACGACTACCTAGTAAAAAAGTCTTTGTGTAGTCCAGTCTGGCTTAAAAGTCGTTTTTCCATGGCTTCGGGTGGAGTTTACCTTCAATGTAAAAGACGATGGTCAGCATTAATTAAGTTAATTAGTTTCTGAATACTGTTAAGTAATAAGTTGGAAACAGGCAGTTAGCTTTCTTAGTGAAAAGTGATTTCAATCCTAGGTGTTTAGTGTTTATTGTGAGTGCCTATTTCTCTGACATTTCTTTCTGTGTTTCTAGTCGGAATTCGGTTAACTGTTCAGCAGTACTTCTTGCACATTTTTACGTACCTAGGATTTAAAAGCAAATTCATGCATATACTGAGATAACCCCCCTTTATATCCCACAGTATTTTCTGATGGATTCATCAACGCTCCCCACAATAACAGCTTGACTAACAAAATATAATCAACAAATCCATTCTAATCTTTCATTGGAATATTTCACGAGGTGCCTACAAACATTCAATTTGTATTGTTTAGTGGGATAGGCATTGTGCTAATTAAAATGAATAAATTAGTTGGATTCATTCTAGTCGGCTAAATACTGGTATTATGGTGCTTAATTTTAGCAGTTTAGTTTAAATAATCGTATTATTCGAGATGTAGAGTTGGATGATTTTGCGATTTGGTTATTAATCTTACGCTTATTTGTTAGGGAAAACAACTTATATTGGTTGTCTTTATTTTGAACTGTTTTTGCTGCCTGATACGTTTTGTACTTAGTACAACGTTTTGTGACTGATTTTCTGACTTCTATTTATAGGTGCATACTTTCATTCCCTAATAGAAATTGAATCTCCTCAATAAAAGGTAACCAATGTCTTTTCCCGAAGGTCTAGTCTATCCCATTACCAAATATCATAAAAATTAGTTCAACGCTTCAGCGCTTAATCGTCACACACAGAGTGACTTCAGCATTTATAATAATAATAGGGAATAATTAAGTAAAATACGAAAAACTTAAGAGGGGGTATACAGGTAAATTTCCAGTCGTAATTTGTATTTTTACCCTAGAAAACAAAGCACAAATTACCCGAAAAAAATACCATAGATATTAAAGCATATTTCCAAGGGACTGATCAGAGTGAAAACATAAAAAAATAAAATTTTCTCGATAAAAAAAAATCACGAAGTTAGCTCTAATTTTCAACTATTATTCATTTATTTCCAATATTATGCATACTATTGAGCCAATATTTTAATACATACTACCAAATTATATTACCCAGCGACCCTACTAGCGATTTTAGAAAATAATGTATACTTTACGAGTTATTACATTAAAACTTATTCGGCGCTTACTACGTTTTTATTTCTCGCAGAACGCTTTCGTCTGTCGCACCTGTCCTGGGATCTAAGGCATGTTTTGTTTCATGGTTTAGTTGTGATCGCTCCGTTGAGACAAGAGGACTGTGTTTCTGTGCTCCAGGGCCGAAAAAATCTTCGTTTTAATTTCTAATTCTTGTTTGACTATGAAAAAAAACTTTAAAATATGGCTTGCAAAAAAACGCAGCAAAAGAGTATTTTAGAAATTAAAAATGTATCTCATGGCTAATTTAAATAGATTTTAATGGCTTTTAAGACAAGTTACAATGAATAGATCATAAATCACAATATATATATTATTGCAATTTCTTTCTGTCTGTGCTTTGCAGTACAGATACAAGACACCGCATTTTGAAAAAAAGGTCATTGTATAAAGCACATAGTAAAAAAAACATTATTATAAATAAATTATTATATTACATACTTACCTTTGCGAATTATTTACCACCAGCAAAAAGTGCAGTACAGTCAGCATCATATTCTTCGTGACGACTACTGTAGCCAAATAGTTGATAACACCCAGTCATCATTTTCATCGTATCAAAAAGTGTCATCACATTTAATCGGGACATTCACGTTGTACTAATTTATCGAAGCGTCCAGAAAGTCTTATAGAAAGTTGCATTCAATTACGCATCAACTAAAGCGCCATCGATATCGAAGCGCCCAGCGAAATATAAAAATACGCTTTCTCCTTCTAATCGTAAAAAAATAAACCAGGAACGCACAAGTGTGTAAGAACCTATGTTTTCAAACTTCAAAAACTTTCTAGCTTTTGTTTTCCGGTTCCAAGCTTTCAGGTAAAAGTCGCAGTCGGCGCCGAACAATCAATTTTATGTACTAGCATTTCATGTTAAAACGTTTTAGCAAGTGAGCCTTGGAATAGTGAAATTAAACTAATTTTAACGGGTTTTTACGCGTTTTATTAAATTAATTTTGATTTTCCGACGTTTCGGCCTTTTTACAAATGCCGTGGTCAATGGTAGACTGAGATTGATGTCTTCATAGAGTATAGTAAAAAACGATTTTTAGAATTCACCGCCATCTGTTTCGTAATTTTCTCGCATAGTTGTTCGGGTTTACGCAATAGACGCTGACAGTGTCTTGGTGTTTCTGCTTATTTGTCTGCTGGTTGTTCTTTTTTATTTTGCTAAGTATTGGATCCCACGTTGGTGATAGCATCCAACCATCTTCTCTATTGAAGTTAGGGTGTTTTATAATTTCAATAGTTTCTCTTACCAACCTAGGAAAAAATGTTTCTCTTTTGCTAGGATTTTAACGGTATCAAATCTTAGATAGTGGTTGGGCTTATCCATGGAATGCTCACAGACTGCAGGTTTTGTATAGCGACTATTACAGTTTAATTTTAAGTAATAACAATCGCGTAAATCTAAGAAGTTACATAGAATAGTTAGTTCAGTTAACATTCTAACTTTTTGCTAGACACATTTTTATTCCAAAATTTTTAAATATTTTTTATTTTGTTTGAAATTTGAACCTTCTTCAAAGAAGTTTCATATTTTACACATCAGATACCTATCATTTCTTGACGTATAATTAAGCAAGAGCCAGATGCAACAACTTTCCTTAAAATAAATATTTGCCGCGCGTAAATAAGTCATAATTTCCGATCATAAAATTGTTATTAGGGTTATTGAATCCTACTATAAATTATTTTTCAGGTAGGTATCCTTACATTGGTATTCAAAATAAAATATAAATTTATATTTGTCGTGGACAAGTAGGAACAGCAAGGACTAATAAATCATATATTGATACACGTATAATGAAACAGAATTAAAACTTTAACTTGTTCTTATTTATTTCCTTATGAACATCCGGCTCCTTAACTAGAATGTTCATAATGTGACATATTGATTTTTACAATAAGTATTTATCTACTTATTTTATTTCATGTTAGCCTATAAAAATAGTACTTTGATTTTAAAAATAAACTAGAGACCAGTCCCGCGTTTGCATGTTGCACTTTTAATGCTCTCCGTTAACAAAGAAAGATGCAAAAGGTTTATCAGAGGTATCGATGAACCGATTTGTGGAATATTTGAGAATGTTGTTTGTAAGGTTCCATACCCAAAGAATAAAATCGGGACACAAATACTAATTTTCCGCTGTCTGTGCGTTTGCACATCAGTCTGTATCTCATAGGCCGTGAGAGCTAGACAGTTGAAATTTTCACATAATATATTTTCGTTGCCGATAGAGCAACAAATATTTAAACCACTATAGATGATATGGAACGTTTCACCCGCGAGTCTGACTCAATTTAATAACTTAGAAAACAACATGGCAACTTCTTTATAAATGTTTAAGTTTCAACTGAGTAATTTCAGTAAATATTTATGACAACGAGGGTCAAAATGAATATAGTAATGAAATCAAATATTTACATGAAACAGATAAAAACTAAAATAATTTAAATATTTTTACTATATACATAAAAAAACGTACGTTGCATGTTCCTTCGGATCCTCATTTATTGCAACTACTGATACTCTTACTACCTCTTGACAATTTATGATATTCTAGTATGTGTTTATTATTTAAACGATTTAAAATGGTATCTTTGAATTGAAATGCAATTTGATCATCTTTCTGAATGATGATGATAATTTAAATTGCTTGATGAAAATAAAATGTTGTTTCAGTTTTCATAAAAAAAATGATTTTTAATAATAAAATCATTGCAAGTCATCTTTTGGACCAGAAATGAAAAAAGTAGGTCATTTAAATTCTCAAAAAGACTGCTTAAACTTGAAATGTAACCCATGCTCATGAATCGTCTATCGGACGCCACAGCCCTAACACCATCGCTGCTAGCTAGAAGTAAACAAACTAAGCAACATGCTTTACATTTTCAATAAAACTTAAAAAAGACTTCAATCTGTCAAACAGAATCTAAAATTAAATTCTCGTATCTTAGATCAGTGGATAATTTTGTTGACTCTTTCTTAATTATTAAAACCTAGTAACATATTTATTTAAACACATATGGATACCATTCATTCAAACGTAGGTATTACGTATGTATTAAAGCATGCCTTTACAAACAAAATATCTTCTTTATAAAACTGGGAGCCCAGTAGTTAAGACCCCGTCTTATTCTATATCTCATAAATACATTTTTTTAATCAAATAAAGTTTTCTGTCATAACAGTTTCATCTAGACACGCTGCCTGTCAAGCAAAGTACACCTCTATTACATGAAGCATAAAGTTGTTTTCTTACTTTGTACCGAAGATTGTGAATACCCTGAGCGCTACGTTACTGATGGCGCTTTGGTTGATCGGGATTGAATGCGACTTTCTATAAGGCTTCCTGCACGCTACGATAAATTAGAGCAACCTGAATGTTCTGATGAATGTGATGACACTGGCTGATTCGCTGAAAGTTGTTTTCAAGTTTTTGACTACATTGGATGTTACAAACTATATGGTGCTGACTGTACAGGTACAAATCAGTCAACGAATTCTGAACAAAAACATATAACTAAATGTAAATAAAGCACATTCTAAAAACAACATTACAAAAAAATATATTATACACTTACTTACCTTTGCGTATTATTTACTACAAGCAAAAAGTATTTTTAGCGTTTCAAACAACAGCTAGGTGATCCGGCACTTACTTAGCCGGTATTTATCTGATTATTATAGGTATAATGTGCGCGATCGCTCTAAACACGCGGGAGCATCGTCGTCACCGGACGACGGGACGAGAGAGGGGCGTGTGCGGCGCGCGGGTGAAATTCGATTTTTTTCTAGGTTTATGCGCGCTCTTAAGTCTGCTTTACTTCACCTTTTTATCCAGAACAGTTCTCATTACTTAACCCTCCCTTACTTAACTTTTTCTCCAGCTAGCACCCTAGTTATCTGCAGCATAATCTCTCAAGTCAAAACACCCCAACCTGTTAGCTACATTCGCCATCCCATCCCTCATTCGGGTCACGCGCCACACAAATCTTCAAGCCAAGCAGGTTATGAGGAGTATTTGCTATCTGTCAGGCGTCGTGCCACCCGCAGGATTAACTTGGAGATAAAAACGTGTTTTTGACGAACAGCGTTTGGTGTGACGTGGTGCGAATGGAGATGGGTTTGGGGTAACATTTGGGGTAAGATTTAGGGTAAGATTTGGGGTAAGTTGGGTGATGTTTATGCTGATGTACAAAAAAACCTGAGTGTGAACCTAAATTAAGTGAAAGGTTTTCTTTTATGGCCATTGCCTACATATACAAAAAGACTAGGAGAGAGCCTAGTTATACCCGGGCACGAGCCATGTTGGTTTTTTCATTTACTAGTTTACGCCCGCGACTCCGTTCGCGAGGAAGTCGGTTTCCCGTGGGAATGAGGAATTTTCCCGCGGTAAAAAGTACTCTATATGTTATTTTGATGTATAACCTATATTACATACAAACAAACTCACAAACTTTCACGTTAATAATATTAGTAGGATTCCGTTCTAATAACTATGATATAATGACAGAGCGAAAAGATAGCTTGTATATAAAAATAATATTGAAATTCGCGGTATCAAAACTATCTCCTTATTTAAGAAAAGAGTCAGATCGCACTTTTTATCCCTCTCTTATGATTAGTATATTACTAGTGGCCGCCCGCGACTCCGTTCGCGTTTAAGTCGGTTTCCCGTGGGAATGAGAAGTTTTCCCGCGGTAAAAAGTACCCTATGTCCTTTCCCAAGTTATGTTCTTTCTTCATACCAATTTTCATCAAAATCCGTTCAGTGGTTTAGGCGTGAAAGCGTAACAGACAGACAGACAGACAGACAGACAGACAGACAGAGTTACTTTCGCATTTATAATATTAGTAGGGATAATTATTAAGCTTTCTTATCTAATTATGCAATCTATCTATTTGGTATTTATATAACTGTATATAATATACGTATTATATTGTTATATTGTTGTATTTGTGTATAGTTTAAGTATCTTATTATCTGCTGATATACTTTTATATTGTAAATGTATGTATTATATAATATATACTTAATATTAATTAATTTAATTATGCTACACACAATATTGCATTCCTCACTATCTCTCCAACAACAGGTCTGCTGGAAGAGATTTCATACTGAAATAAGCAGTACCTTTGTGTTTACTCATGTTTGTCTGTTTCTATTATGTATTATCTTTTTTTTTGTGTAAATGCATAAATTATAAATAAATAAATAATATGTTAAGTAAAGTAATCGGATATCTATGAGGATTTCTAAGTACTTCTATACTCTCTTGGCAGACCGTTAAACTTCCATTACTAGATTAACAAACATTTCCATTCGCAAGCTGCATTCGCCTAACACGTGTTTTCTGCTAAGTATTTTACACTAGACTGGCTCGGACTATGCACGGCTGCTAAACAACTATCTAAAATTAAAAACTAAATTTCAGCGATTGAATTGAAGTTTTGTTAAAATAGTTGTATGTTATTGATAAAATCATTGAATATATAATTCTGTTGAAATTATAGGCTGAACTACTTCTTTTTAAGATCAGTTCCATGGTTTAGAAGGAGTTTGCAGATGTGGCGTATATGTTTACAAACAGGGAGAGATAACCTTTGCATAACCATGTAACCTACCTTCAATAGAGCCCAAACTACGCAAGCGAGTAATTACGGTATATATTTATTTTTATGTATTCTTCTTCTTCTTCTGTATTAATTCTTTATGTATTAAACTTTCTAAATTGTTTATACCAAATCAATTCCTGCTGCGTAGTTATGATTTAATATAAACTATTAAAAATTACGTGATTAAATCAAATACACACCAATCATTTTTGACAACAGCCTTTACACCCCTCAAAGTGCTTTATAATAAGTACATCAATATGAACCATCTAATAAAGGCGAACACCAGAGGCCTCCAGTCTATTAGAACGAGTTGTCAATCTCAACGTTCGTTTGTTTTCCACTTCAGAGGGTCCATTTATTTCGTGTCATTATCAGAGGCTGAACGTGGACCTACAAATGCTTAGAGAGGGACTCAGGGTTAATTCTAGGTCAGTTACAGCTTATAACTACACGATAAATGTAAGTAATGGCGATGTAAAGTAAGTCCTCCATACCCTTTTATCCACCAAGCCAGTTTGGGGCGTCGCAATGATAATTCGGCTAGGATTAGATAGGCGTATTTATTGCACAACACAAAACAGGTTATTAGCACTTGAAAACCGACAATTGGAGACGAACATAAAATATGAGTGAGTGATTCAATCAAGCGGGTTGAGTATTGACAGTGTTGCAATCACTAAAGGTTTGCCATACAAAATATATTACATTAGTGATGCGACTTTGGGTCGCCACACCAGCATGGCGCAATTACACTCGCTATTCGAGAAGAAACCCTAAGCCCATTTAGTGAGACGTGTATAGGCTTTTCTTGAATCTTTCAATAAGGAATTATTTGAAAGAAGTAAGCGGTAAAACAAAGAGCAAAACTATAACAAACTACATATTTTAAAGTTACTAACATATCTACATACATTTTAAATGCCTCTTTTACATATTTAAACCTGAACTGTTATATTTTAGAACGAATTCACGTCGAAGTGTTCTCCATTAGTTCATTACTCGTTGGTTCAGAACAATCGACGAGGAATTACATTTTTATTGATGACTTCTCCTACAACCGAGTGAAACGGTCCGCGTTCTGTTAATGACTTGTGTTGATGTATTGGTTATTGTTGTGATCCTTAGAAATATATGGATTTTGGCTCTATTAATTTCATATTCCATATTAATTTGTGTGTTGCGAGAATTATGAGAGGAAATGAAGTCAGATGAGTTTCATACGAATAATTTTTATTTTATTTTACATTTTTTTTAAAGCTTACAGCTAGTTATGTTATAACAAATAAAAAGTATATTAATAATATAAATAAGACGTATGAAATAAATTACCCGACTACTGAACCAACTGTGTGGCTTTAAAATAAGAATAGCAAACTTTAGGTTTTACTTTGTTAGTGTCGTGAGGAGACAATCATCTAACCATTAGGGTTGTTTTCTACTGTTTTCTTCTCCGATTAATATAATATGTAAAAATAATTTGAAAACACTGTATTTGTAATACAGCTATCTGAGGATCAAACACAGAACCTTCAGTATGATTGCCAACCTCCCCAACATCTAGCACATTATGCAGTTTAAACAGCTACCATCCAACACTCTGCTTCACAGGGCCCTCTCCCGACACTTTATAATATTTCACATATAAATCGTTGCTTCCGGGACTGGGTGTTGGTACGTGTTCTAAGTTCAAATGGAGTGATTACTCAGTTGTCCGGGGGAGGCGCTGCAGTCGCTTCCACGTTTAAATATAGCTTAGATGCATCTATGGAGTTTGAAATATCAGTTTCTGTGTATTAGGTTATATTGCCCTGTGTACTGAAAATGAGAAGTTACTGATAAAAATATGGTTATGTTTGTCGCAGCTACCAATCAGGTGAAACATTTTTTGTAAAATTAAATAAGGCTTATGAAAATCTTTTTAAATAAAATAACCTACAGTTACTCTAGGAAGGATTTTTTTTGAATTGTTGTTAGACTAGGAAGATAAGACTTATTTTCAAAAGTTAATAATTAAACAATAGTTTTGTGCATTTGTATACTTTTAACATAACAAACAGAATAACTGAGAATTGCTTGCTACAAGTAATTCTGTTTAATTTCCGACTGCAATTGTAAGATATTGTAGATTTCCTAGAAATTAATTAATAAAGAAATGCAAAACAGTACAAGCAAGCCAGCAAATTGTTGAGCTTTTGGTCCTAGATAGAAAATTCATTTCAAAACACAAGCAAAAGCGTTTATTTACATCATGATTTTCGCTTCAACAAACTGTAAAAAGGTAAAAGAACATTTATTTTATCACCGTAGCAAGAGAAAGCTTTCCTTGCTACGTCGTAGTGTGCTACGTAGCTACGATGCTACGAATATGTTAAAAAGATAATATTAAAAACTACTGACCAACCCGTTTAAGAAAGAATGAATTTAAGCTGAGATAAAAAACCTTTATTTAATGAAGTTATGTAATTTAATCAATACCTAAAAGATGCCAATACAAATAATCCTTACAAACCAAGGTTTTTACTAACGTAGGTATTGAGATCGGTGGTTAATAATAAAGTGATTTGTTAAACATAAAATTTAATTAAGGAATCAACCTAAGGTTATAACAACAAATCGTTTTTTTTGGTTGTTGTTGGTTTCTGAATTAAAAATTCTCTTTAAACTACACCACTTATTTTTTTGTATGTGACTCTTGTTAGGTACTTTAGGTCGTTTCTGTCTGATAGGTTTGCCTTTCATAGACATTTTTTCATTTCCATTTCATAACATCTACTCTCTACCTATATCTTCTACCACCTCTATCTTGCGCCACCAAATTTCGAGTCAAGCGCATTTCCTTGCCAATGGCTGGAAGTTATTTCATTAAACTACTGCCGACATAGTTAGAATAATTCCGCCTTTGTGTAATCAGCACCGATTTGTCGTTCCAACTATCTATGGTGATCGACAAACGAACGGAATTTGATATTCTTACACCAAACTTTGGGAACTGACGGAAAATGGAAGCAAAGGTAAGGTTACAGGAGTTTGCTTGAGAAAAAATTTAGGCGCTTTTTTTGGGCTATTTTAAGGATAATAAGTGCGGTGGGATATGGAAGTGAAATAATATTACTGGCAGTCCGATATTTTAGTTAATATGCTGAATACGTTTGTAAGTCTAAATACAATGAACCAATCAAAAGTAATCAAGAACTCCCAAGTATTGATTAAAATTTTTATAACAATTTGCTAAATGTTACTAAAATCACTAAGTATATTGGATAATTAATCTATTATTAAATCTATCCATAGTAAGGATACAAAAAAATATGACTACAAATATATGAAAGGAAGCGAAACCGAAAAAACATATTCTGTAGAACCGTCGACTCTCGTGAATTTAAGAAAGATTATGAGTCTTCTCAATAGATTTTTCTTAATATAGACTATCAATTAAATAACTTGCTTGAGAGTCGCTTTATTGTATAAATTATTATAATACCTAACTACACTTACGATGCAAAATTGGTTACAAAGTGCAGTTGTTTACCAGTGTTTTAGTCACAGAGTGGCCATTACCGGTATTTTCTAGATAGAAAACTGCATGCATCACGAGGGACTTGGTAGGGCTGCCACAACTATAAACAATTTTATTTAAGTTTGTTATGATTGAATAAAATTATGTTTTTACTAAAATTTCAAGTTTTGTGTCTTATTTACTTACTTATTTAGAAAGTATTTTAAACATGCTTTTATTTATGAAAAATTAAACGTAAGCAAGTGGTTAATGGATAATCAGGGTATAAATTAATATTGTTGCACCAGAGGACAAAACTAGAGAACAAAACATAACATTACAGCTGAGACTCAAAATATAACATTACAGCTTACAGCTCAAACTCAATGAGCGGGTTCAATTTTAATTTGGTGTTCCATATGCCTTAAAAATACATATATAAGCTATAACTTGGCCAAAATCCATAATTCCAGTTTTAATTTTGTCGATAATACGAAAACAATTGCTACTACTAATTCACCAAGGATTTTCAATAAAAATATAAATAAGTAAAAACTAATGGAACTAATACATTAACAAAATATTGCACAACCCTAACTAACGTAGGAAGTAAGATGCTTTTAGTGTTACCGAATACTTGACGAGTTTACTTTATACCAAAACTTTGTACTCGCTCTCTTAATTGTTTATTTTATATTTATACTCTTTATTAGTTATACCTTCATGCAGTTAGAAATACTAAACTATGATTATGAAGTTAAAGACATGTTTTTATTGGAATTACTCATAGATTGTGTACTACCTACTCACTTACTTACTTGTGCAAGTAATTAATTACTTAAATAATAATCATAAAAAGTTATATAGTTTTGTTGTTATTAATGCCTTGCATACAATATGTATTAATTTAGTCATTTTATGTCTTATTACATACTGCCTCTATTGTTCTTTACAAATCCATTCGTTTTTTAGGGTTTCGTATCCAAAGGGTAAAACGGGACCTTATTACTAAGCCTCCGCTGCTATCTGTCTGTCTGTCTATCTATCTAACCGTCTGTTTTATTGTTTACTCAGTGTACTGAAATGGTTCGCTCATCGTTATTGAAGAAAGTAAACAGCTGTTATGTAGACTGTAAACACCCAATTTATTTCTAAGAGTCCGTAATAAAAAGAGTTTCATTCAAAGAAACATAAAAAACAACCCCAAAGGAAGTCAGAGCGGAAGCGAATTCCACCAGCATTCATAAAGTATAACCATTTTAATAAATTAAAACAAGTGCTTTAATAAATAACATAATAAAATGTAAACAAAAATAAATTTAACTTTGTAAGGAGTGGAGGTAGTAAACGTCTAGAATAATGTTTTCAGTGATAAATGCGGGTAGCTCTGAGGTTAATTAAGAATCATGGCTCAGCCTTTTGTGGCATCGGAAAATAATGGCAACGAAATATAAATTAAAATGAAGGCACGTTTCGTTACACTGCGACAATCAACAAAGAGTGCGTATGTAATGGTAAAATATAATAAAAATCCGTTGAAAATTTAAAACGATTATCGATTTTATACGACAATGATACGATGCCCGTATTTATGGTAATTAGACTTAGAATTCAACTAATGTGGTCGCTAAGTAAGCAATCAATGTCGCGTCGTATCGCATAGCGAATCGAATCTATTGTTAGGTTGCTTAGTTTTATCATGATTTACTTTATATTTTGGCTTTAAAATAGATATTTGATTGCCTTTTGTAAAAATTAATTGTTTATTTCCGTATTAAAATCAAAAATATTATTTATTAAACATCCGGTTTTGACTAACGAAAAATTGGAGAAGAACGGATTTCCGGATTTGAATCGATGAGAATAAAAATGACATAGGAAGATGGGGGGAGATAAGAAAAATGGTGGGAACTAATTCTGGGCTGGACAAGGCAGTTAATTTCGAATGGTCAACCAGATTGGTACTTTTGTGTGTTACATAATCTTTTGTGTGTTACATAGTCTAAGTGAATTGAAATAAATAAGTGTGAAGTGATATTTATTGGAGTTGTTATTTGTGTCTAACAATTCAGAAGTGGGATCAACCAGTATTTATTCACGTAAGTACAAGTGACGTCCACAAGTTTTTGAAATTCCAACATAAAATATGAAATATTTTATTGCATGTGCTTTCTTCGCTCGTTCGTTAGAAAATTAAATTTCAAGTAATAGTGGTGATAAAAATAGGACGTTATGCATGGCTCATATACACACTGTAACCGAATTTGAAAAGTTCGTTAAATTTAAAAAAAAAAAAAAAAACATTTCAAACTCCATGACTGGTACCACATGCAGGAATCATCATTATCGATTGTAAAATACGTTTATGAAAAGAATTCAACCAAAATGCAAATAAAAGAAATTACATAAATAACAAAGAAAACGATGATGCCTCCTGCTTGACTTACTTGCCTATATATATATATAAATTTCTTTCAATTGCAAAATCGTTATAAAAAAAAAGGAAGATTGTTTTGTTTTTATAAATATAAAAGCTGAGCAGCAAAATAAGAAGGTAACCTTCATGCATGACTGATGTGTGTATATATATATATATTTTATTGAAATAAAAGAAAAATAGTAAAGTAGTTTAAAATAAAAAGAGGGATTTAGAGTAAAATTTTATTATTCAATTAGCAACAAGGAAATTAACTAGTACATAAATAAAATCATAGTATTTATTTATTTTTATTTATTTATTTAGTATATATATTTTTTTTTATTTAATTATTACAATACATGTTCCTGACAAAAGAATATTTCTGAGTTTCCAGGTGATGAGTGAACGAAAAGAACACCGGTTAGAGACACCTGAACCAGGGCTTAGCTGCCACGACTATGCCGACGAACAGCGCAATCTCAACGTGGGGCAGCAACGCGGTCGCAGCCACAGTCATGACAGCGGCCAGCCATGTCAGCGCAGCAGCAACCCTCACAGCAGCCCGCATCGGCAGCGCAGCTGCGGTCCTATCAGCGGCCAGCACCAGCATCGCGACAGCAGTCCCAACGATGACCTGCAACTACAGCGCACCGGTGGCCGCAATCCCGACGGTGGACAGCAGCGACAACGCCATCGCAGTCGTGACAGCGGCCAACCCCGACAGCGCAACAGCAAGCTTGACAACAGCGATCATCTGCAGCGCGTTTGCGGTATCATCGGCAGCCAGTACCAGCAACGCAACAGCAGATCTAACGACGGCCTGCAACTACAGCATAGCAACAACCATGACGGGGGCCAGCATCTGCAGCGTAGCCAGCAACAAGAATACATCAGCAATCCCAACAGCGACCGGCACCAACAGCGCAGCGCTAGCCACCAACGACAGCGAAGCCGCAGTCGTATTCTTGGACTGCAGCAACACAACAGCAGGCGCAATGGCGTTCAACATCAACACCGCAGCGCCGTCCGTCGCAACCATATGCAGAAGCGACAGCGCAGCGCCAGTTCCGACGACAGCCAACGACGATGCAACAGCCGTGGTCTTCGCATAAGTGGACAAAAGCGACAATGCAGACGCAGTCCTTACGGTAACCAGCTACGATACCGCAGTCCCAGCAGCCCGCCCAGTGACGACTACCAGCGGGGCCGCACCCGCAGTCGCAACAATAGTAGGAAACCGCAACGTGACAATAGCCATAAAGGTAAAGTGAGACAGGAGCGCCGCCCCCGTTCACCTACTGCTGCAAAATTGGACGATAAATGTTTTTCAAGTAACGATTTAGCGATAATTTTGAATTCCTTTAAAAATAATTTGTCCTCTCGGCCGTCCACATTGAATGCTCCTAGCGCACCAAGTAAACATTTAGATCATCAAAATATACTGCCTTGTTTCGATCCTTCTACTAAAAATCAACGCATTGATGCGTGGTTGAAAAAGGTTAACGAGTGTTCATGTGTGTACGGTTGGGACGATAAAACGACTGTGAGCGCCGTTTAAGGGAAGGAAAGTGAAAAGATAGGTACCTGGCAGAAGCAATCCCAATAATGGCGGCCACCATGCACATGCTATCCTTTAGCGTTAAAATGTCCTTCGAAATCTGGTTCAAACACTTCCTTCACACGGGCACAAGCAGTAGAGTTAATGAGTAAAGTTTTCACAGCACTCGCGACGATATTTCGGTAATTATAATATTTAATTGCGGTGAGTTTGAATGCGGCAGCGTGCTCGCAACTTGCTTCGGCGTAGGAGAGAGGAAGAGAGGGGTGCGGGGGCAGGAGCGAGACAGGAAGCGGAAGGATGTGCGTGTGATTGATTGAGTATAGTGTTGCTATTTTTTATTTAATTTTTTTATATATAAATTAGAGCTTGGCGTTAACAACTCCCCCGGCCTAGAGGTTTCCTCTACATAAAGCGTGAAATAAAATTAAGAATTAAATATAAATATTTATATAAATGTATATGATAGATAAGATATATATGAGTGAGCGAATAATATGAGAGAGTGAGTTAATATTACTGGCGAGGAAGAGGACAAACTCTAACTACTGGGCGAATAAAGCTACCAGTAGCGGTGCGTACTTTAAGAGTGCGAATGATGTTATCCTTTCCGGGGTAAATCTCTTCCACCACACCCAAAGGCCAACAAAGAGGATGAGCGTTATTATCTTTAACCACGACAACCGATCCTATCTCAATGGGATCCGAGGGGGTATTCCATTTTACTCTTTGTTGGAGAGAAGAGAGATATTCTTGGCTCCAGCGGCGCCAAAAATCATGAGTCAATTTAGATAAAAGTTGAAAGCGAGTTAACCGATTTTCGGGTGATTGAGTAAAATCCTCAGCGGGTAAATATTTAAGCGGAGTAACATTTAAAAAATGATTTGGAGTTAATGCGTTAATACCTGAAGGGTCAGAGCTAAGTTCGCATAATGGGCGACTGTTAAGTATTCCTTCTATCTGAACTAAAATAGTGTTGAGTTCTTCATAAGTAAGTATTTGATTGCCTATCACTTTATAAAGATGAGTTTTAACACTTCGAACATTAATTTCTGAAAGACCGTTAAAATGCGGACCGTACGGCGGACTATGTTTAAATTGAATTCGTTGTTCAGCTAATTGATTACCGAGATAATTATTATGTGCGTTAGAGTTGAGTAGATTATAAATTTCGTCTAGTTTGCGTTTAGCTCCAATGAAATTTGTGCCTCCATCGCTATAAATCATCGAGACAGGACCTCTTCTACTTATGAATCTTTTAAAAGCGTTGAGAAATAGATCTGAGCTTAAATCTGAAACTAATTCAATATGGAGAGCTTTAGTAGTGAGACATACAAAAATGCAAATATATGCCTTTTGGCTTTTAATACCTCTGCGTCTAATGTGAGTGATGAAAAAAGGGCCTGCGTAATCAACGGCTGTATAGACAAATGCTTTGGCTTGCGAAACTCGAAATGCCGGCAAATCTCCCATAAAAGGAGTCGGAGATTTGGGATTGAGCTTGAAGCAGATGTTGCAAAGGTGAACTCTCTGTCGCACTAGGTTCCTAGCACCGAGAATCCAGAATCTTTGTCTGAGAATAGAGAGTAAGAGAGCGGGACCTGTGTGCAGGTTTGAGTTATGACAATCATCAATAATCAATTGCGAAACACGATCTTTACCGGGTAATATTAACGGATGTTTTTGTCCATAGTTGAGATGCGAATGAGTGAGTCGTCCACCGACGCGTAGTAAATTATCGTCATCGATGAAAGGGTTGAGTTTTAAAAGCGATTTACTAGCGAGTTTGTTATGTTTTAAAGCGTTTATATCATTTGCGAAATGTTTATTTTGAGTGAAGCGTACGAGATAATTTTCAGCGTATTCATAATCTGCGGGCGTTATTATACCTGAGGTGCGTAAATTTTTTGCGAAGCGTAATACATAAACAATGGAGCGTAGTAATTTTTTATAAGAAGAAATGCGTTCAATTAAATTTTGAAGCGGATGTGCGCTTTCTGGAACTATATTTGCTACCAGCGTTACGGGTTTATTTTCTAAAACGTCGTCATTTTGAGTAAGAAATGGCTGAAAAGGTTTTACAGGCCAATCATTAAATGGTTGAGAAACCCAATGTGGTGCGTGAAACCACATTTCGTTACATGCGAGAGCGAGAGGAGTCACAGGTCGAGAAATTATATCAGCGGGATTTTCTGAGCTACTTACATGATACCAGTGATTTGCGGAGAGTTTAGAGTTAATTTCCGTTATTCTATTTGCGACGAACGTATGAAACTTAAAGGCGGGAGAATGAATCCATGTCAAAGCAACAGTGGAATCGGAGAAAGCGTAAACTGAACTTATTTTACATCTTTGAGCTAGCGTTTCATTTACGGCGGAGATTAAATTCGCGAGAAGTAACGCGGCGCAAAGTTCGAGGCGAGCGAGGGAAATCTTCTTCAAGGGAGTGAGTCTTGACTTGGATGCGAGGAGATGTACCGAGCCCTGAGAGTTCTCATCAGGACTTACACGGATGTAAACAGCGGCTCCATAACATTGCTCACTAGCATCCGCGAAACCTATAATAGATACGTGCGCCCCAGTCACAATACCTATATGTCGAGGAAAATGTAATTTTGAGAGATGTTGTAACTCATCATGAAATTGAGCGTATTTTTGTTGAATGTGATCAGGCACAACATCATCCCAATCGAGTGATAACTTCCAACACGTTTGCACTAAAAGCTTCATAAAAGCGACAACAGGTGAGATTAGACCTAGTGGGTCAAATAAGCGAGCGGTAGCGGAGAGAATTAAGCGTTTTGTGCACGAGTGTACATCACTATCTGCCGTAATTTTAAATGAAAAGATATCAGCGTCAGGCTGCCATTGCATGCCTACAATTTTAGTATTAGAGGGCGTATCATCAAAATTTACGAGTTGCGGATTTTTATTTGAGTTAGGAATTTTATCCAATAAGGAAGAGCTATTTGAGATCCATTTTACTAATTTAAAACCTCCGGCCATAAACAATTCGACCATTTCTTTATAAAGTTTCTCCGCGGTGTCTAACTCAGCTACGGAGGAGACGTAGTCGTCCATATACATATGGTGCTCAGCTTCATACGCGGCGAGCGGCCACTTTGAACGCTCATCTTCGGCCAGTTGACGTACGACGCGCATCGCGAGATATGGCGAACTGGATATGCCAAAAGAAACCCTATTAAACTCATATTCGACTATATCTGAGTGAGAATCGAATCTAAATAAAATGCGTTGAAAAGGTCGATGACCTGGAATGACCTTTACTTGAAAATACATTTTTTCTATATCTGCGGAAATAGCTATAGGAAACATGCGTAAATTAATTAATAAATCGAAAATATTTTGCTGTAAATTAGGACCCGTAAATAATAAGTCGTTAAGCGATTTACCTGAAGTCGTTTTAGCGCTTGCGTCTAAAACTACGCGAGTTTTTGAGGTACTTTTATCTGGACGATAAACAGCCCTATGCGGTATGTAATAAGAGTCACAATTTTGAGAAGAGGAGTTAACTTGCGATAGGTATTCTTTATCAATGTAATCTTGAATAGTGGCGTTGTAATCTTTGCGTAATTCAGCGTTACTGTCCAATTTCTTTTCTAAATTGAGTAGGCGTTTTTTAGCGGAATTATATGAGTTGCCGAGCAAAGTAGGTTCATATTTGAACGGGAGCGAAACGGTATAACGACCGGAATCGTCGCGGGAGTGCGTTGTTTGGAAGATGCGTTCACATGTCTCATCATCGGGGCTGATGTGAGTTTTGTTTGGGACATTCTCAAGTTCCCAGAAGCGTTGAGTTAAGTTTTCTAAACTTTGCGTTTGCGAGTTACAAAAAAATACTTTATTAGTAGTGTGCGTAAAAGAGTTATCACATTCGGCCCTACCCATAACAATATAACCGAGCGTGGTTTCCATAGCAACGACGGATGAGTGCGGAGAACATACCTTGTTACTACCGAGTAGGTGCGGGAACAACTCGTTACCTAGCAGACAGTCTATTCCCGACGGCATAAAGAAGTTTTCGTCAGCTATAGGTAGGTCGCGTAAATGCGTGAGTTGCGAGATTTCAATGCGAGCGTTAGGTAAGTAGTCAGTGATAGTATCTATCACTAAAGCTTTAATTTTGTATGAACAGCGCGAGTCATATCGAGACTGAATTTTAAATGTTACAAAACCATACGAGTTACTTTGAGACTGACCTATGCCCTTTATAGTGCACGGATTCTGAGAAATTGTTAATTTCAAGCGATCACAACAATCTTTTGTAATAAAGTGACTCATTGAACCTGAATCTAAGAATACGCGCAAGGTATGTTGTTTTCCTGAACTATTATAAGCATAAACAGACGCGGTAGGTAAAAGAACAGTCGTATTCGGCTGCCTATTATCTGATTTTAAAGTCGTAACTGATAAGGAAATATTATTGGAATTTTCAATATTCGAAATTGAACCTTGTGTATATGAAACTTTAGGTTGAGAATCGTAAGCGCGCGAGGTGACGTGATCGGCTGTTGCAGTTGCACCGATACTCTCGGGCGTTCGCGTTGCGTTAGTGTGTGCGTGAGCGTTGTTTATGTGTGTGTGCGAGTTGATAAAACTATCTTGTGTGCGAAAATTATTAATGTGTAACAGAGAATGATGTTTTCGATTGCAATTAGCACATCGATTTTGAGATTTGCAAATACTTGAGTGATGAAAACCTAAACAGTTAGAACAAAAATTGTGTTTGTTAACTATTTGTATGCGTGTTTCTGGGTTTTTATTTAAAAAATCAGGGCATTTAAAAAGTGCGTGAGCGGGATAGTTGTTACAAACTAAACAGTTTTGAGGTGCGTTTTGAGTATGAGTTTGATTAAGTTTAGCGAAAGATTGGTTTGGCAAGTGTGTATAGCTCGAAAACTTAGAAAAGTGTGTATGGTTAGTAGGCGGCTGCGAATGTTGGTTAGAGCGATTTGAGTGAGAGGTATTGACAACGAATGAATGCGTGTTTTTAACTTGTTTATTAGAGTAAGTTGAATGTTTGTTTACATTTGTGAGCGAGTGCGATTGTTTGTTGGAAGAAAGTGGGCGTAGCGTATGAATTTTATTCTGTTCTATGATAAATTGTTTGAGGTGACTGAAAGTAGGTATTTTAACTTGTCGGTATGATTGTTCGAATAAAATGAGTGTGTCTTTGTCTAGTTTTGATAGTGCGATGTGAGTGATAATAAAACCTGCGAGATCATCTACCTGCAAACGGCGTAATGCGGATTCTGCTGAACAGAATTGATCGATGAATGCGTCTGTTGATGAGTGTTTGTAGTGTAATATTTGATCTAGGTACATAGAAGCTTGAACTCTAATATCTTCGTACTTCTCAATGAGTGCGTTCCATATAATAGCGTAGTTTTCACCGGTAGGTGAAATACCTGAACAAACTAATAAGGCTTTTCCTAAGAGTTTACCTACAAGGTACTGAACCTTTTCGGCGGCGGATAGATGAGGGTTGTCGTGAATAAGAGTTTTGAAATTTTCATAAAAAACTGGCCACTTGGTAGGTGTACCATCGAACGATGCTAACTCGAGGGGAGGTAGCTTTGAGTTAATGTGAGGTTTATGTTCACTGTTAGCCTTTGAAAGAGGTAACGAAAGCGATTTTTCGACTGATTTAATACTACAGTACAAGTTGTCAAATGTTTTGATTTCCGAGTAGGTAGGTTTGACCTCCACGTCGCGTTCCATATTTAATAAATTTATATCATCAACTAACTTTATGAATTCAGAGCGAGTTTGATCAATTGACATAACACGAGTTAAAAATATTGTTTGCTTTTCGTAGGTAGAAACATCTAGGCTGAGTTGGTAAAGTTCTTGAGTAATTTGTAATAATACGTCCCTTTTGGATTCGTAAAGAGATATTTTTCGGTTGTGTTTAGTAGCCATTTTGAGTGTTATTGAGTTAAAATGAGTAGTAAAGCGAATTTGCGATTTATAAAATAGCGTGGATGCGGTGCGTATGAGTTGTATGCGTTGGTAATGGCGGCGGTGTCTGCGCGCCTAACCTAAAATGCGTGCGTGAAGTGCGTGTATGCGTTTTGCGAATAAAATATATAAATGTTGAGTATGTTTTGTGAGATCAGGATCGGAGGACCAACAGCTTGTGAGCGCCGTTTAAGGGAAGGAAAGTGAAAAGATAGGTACCTGGCAGAAGCAATCCCAATAATGGCGGCCACCATGCACATGCTATCCTTTAGCGTTAAAATGTCCTTCGAAATCTGGTTCAAACACTTCCTTCACACGGGCACAAGCAGTAGAGTTAATGAGTAAAGTTTTCACAGCACTCGCGACGATATTTCGGTAATTATAATATTTAATTGCGGTGAGTTTGAATGCGGCAGCGTGCTCGCAACTTGCTTCGGCGTAGGAGAGAGGAAGAGAGGGGTGCGGGGGCAGGAGCGAGACAGGAAGCGGAAGGATGTGCGTGTGATTGATTGAGTATAGTGTTGCTATTTTTTATTTAATTTTTTTATATATAAATTAGAGCTTGGCGTTAACAACGACTATTCACTTTGCTATGCAAAAACTACAGGGTTTGGCCAAAGTTTGGTACGAAAGCTTGGATACTATTCTATTTTCCTGGCAAGAGTGGCAAACAAAACTTTTAAATGCTTTTCCAAGTGAGTTCAACTATGGCCAAATTTTGGAGGAAATGCTGGGAAGGAAAAGTAAACCTAATGAACTAATAGAAGTGTATTACTATGAAAAACTTGCTCTTTTAAACCAATGCGAAATTCATGGTAAGAAAGCCGTAGACTGCATCATCCATGGTATTAGTGATAGAACAATGAAGTCCAGTGCTTTGGCTTTACGCTGTTCCGAGCCCGATCAACTTTTAAAATTTTTGATGAGCAATAAGGATTCCTCAATAGTTCATGATCGCGTTTTTACCAAAAACAGAATCTGGTCGGATCAGCCTAATAGTCAAAGGTCGAAATACCGAAGTCAAATTAATCAATCAACTGTTATTAGTTACTGCTTCAATTGCAAAGAAAAGAATCATCATTATTCACGCTGTCCAAAACCTTTATTAAAATGTGATAATTGCAGCAAAATTGGTCATAAAACCGAAAACTGTTTAAAGAGACCTGACACCAAAACCAACAAACCAGATGATATTAAAAAAACCATGTGCATTGAAAGTTCTAGTCAGAGTAATAAATTCATTAAATGCGCTAAAGTTAATGGTAAAAAAGTAGTAGCGTTTGTTGATTTTGGTAGTGAGGTCTCGCTGATAAAAAAGTCGCTATTATCAATTCTAGAGGTATCACATGATCACAAAACATCTTTCATGAAGGGCTTTGGGAACAGTATCGTTGAATCACTAGGTAGTGTACTGCTCGACATTGTAGTAGATGACGTTAAAGCGTCTGTACCCTGTAAAGTTGTTTCAGATGATTATTTAGACAACGACATGCTTATTGGCCAATCATTCACCGAACTACCTCATGTTATTGTTTTGAAAGATTTGGCTAAGTTACGTTTCTATGATATCGGTAAAGAAATGCCACAACCCGAATTAACGGGTACTAAACATACTAAAATCCTTCTTTCTAAAGATGTGGAATTATATGGGCCAGCGTCTATTAAAGCCCATACTGAAGATAGATTTAGCGGAGATATTTTGGTGAATGAAAGGTTAATAGGAAAACCCGGTCAACAGTTTATTATAGGTGGAGGATTTTATCATGTCAAACAAGGAGTTCTTTACATTACGGTAAGCCTGTGTTCTAACCCATGTTTGTTATTCGAAGGAATCGTACTTTCTCGTGCCGAGCTTATCAATTTTGTCAATAAAATTAACAATAGTCCAGTTGAGGTTTTAAATGCTAAAAAAGATATTCATGAAGGAGATTTGCGTATTGGTGAGACTGTCTCTAAGGTACATAAACATAGACTTTTAAATCTGGTAAATAAATTCAAACATTGTTTTGCTTCGGACTTAAACGAATTAGGATGTACCAATGTTGCCGAGATGACTATTGAGCTTATCGATAAACGACCTATAGTTAGTAGACCTTATAGACTGTCACACCACGAGAGAGAACAGGTACAAAGTATGGTAAATGATATGCTTCAAGCTGGAGTCATTCGAGAATCTTCGTCTGAATACGCTAGCCCTATTATTTTAGTAAGGAAACCCGACGGTAATCTTCGAATGTGTATCGACTACAGAAAGTTAAACTCCGTAACATCAAAAGAGAGGTATCCAATGCCTATTATAGATGAAGAAATTTCACGTTTGTCCGGACAATCATGCTTTATAACGCTTGACCTTGCGTCTGGGTACTATCAAGTACCTATTGCGGAGAATAGTAAGCCCGTTACTGCTTTTGTCACACCTGACGGACAGTTTGAATTTAACAGGATGCCGTTTGGTTTAGCGAATGCTCCTGCTGTCTTTCAAAGAATGATGAACAAGATATTAGGGTCTGCACGTTTTACTAAAGCTATGGTATATATAGATGATGTGTTGATTTTTGGTAAAAATCCAGACGAGTGCTTAGACAGGTTTGAAGAAATTTTACAATTAATCGAAAAATCTAATTTAACTCTAAATTTATTAAAATGTAATTTCCTTCAGTCTAGCGTTGATTACCTCGGTTATGAAATTGGAGCAAGTGGAGTGAGACCAGGTGAGAAGAAGATAAAATGTGTAAAAGATTTTCCTCGCCCCACGGATGTTCATAAGGTTAGACAGTTTCTCGGTTTAGTAGGTTTCTTTCGGAAATTTATTAAAAATTTTGCTCTAATAGCTAATCCCTTAACGAAGCTACTCAAAAAGAATATCCCTTGGGAATGGTCCTCATCACAAGAAAATGCTTTTATGGAACTTAAGTCACGGCTTATTGAAAGACCTATCCTAGCAATATACGATCATACAGCAGAATTCGAGTTGCACACTGACGCGAGCAAGTACGGAATTGGTGGAATCCTATTACAGAGACGGCATGATTCAAGTGACTTTAAACCGGTTATCTTCTACAGTCGACAAACATCACCCGAAGAAAGAAATTTTCATGCATACGAGTTAGAAACATTAGCCGTTGTCTGTTCTTTGAAGAAATTTCGAGTGTATTTGCTAGGTAAAGTATTTAAAATTTGTACCGATTGCAGCGCGCTGCGTTCTACGTTTGCAAAACGAGACCTTATTCCGCGTATTGCTAGATGGTGGCTTATGCTACAAGAGTTTGATTGTTCCGTAGAATACCGTGCGGGTACTAAAATGCAACATGTCGATGCCTTATCCCGTAATGCTGTGGAAGAGCCTGAATCGAACTTGGATTGTTTCCCTTCAATAATGTCTATCAATAACGAAGATTGGTTATTAACATTGCAACTCGGAGATTCGGAATTAAATAGGATTCGTGATGTTTTAGCAAGCAATGTTGACATAACGGGCTTGCAGTATATCAAGGATAATTACATTATTAAAGACAATAAGTTATTCAGGATTATTAATGATAAAAGGGATGAACTTCGATGGGTCGTGCCAAAGGGCGCAAGGTGGCAAGTGTGTAAGATGAACCATGATGACATTGGACATTTCGGTTATGAGAAAACACTAGATAGGATAAAAAGACACTACTGGTTTTCAAAAATGAGGCGCTTCGTAAAAAAGTATGTCACCTCCTGTTTAGAATGCGCATATTCTAAACTGAATACTAACAATCGCGAAGGGCTTTTGCATCCCATTGCTAAAGTAGACATACCGTTCCATACTCTGCATGCTGATCACCTTGGGCCCTTCATAAAATCGAAAAAGGGCAACTCGTACTTATTAGTGGTAGTCGATGGATTCACAAAGTTTGTGTTTGTTAAACCAGTAAGAAACACAAAAACAGTCAGCGTAATAAAGGTGCTTAATGAAATATTTTTTACTTTTAGAACACCTGTACGCTTAGTAACTGATCGGGGTAGTTGTTTTACATCATACTCATTCAAAAAATACTGTAATGATAAAGGTATTAAGCATATTTTGAATGCAGTAGCCAGCCCAAAATCAAATGGTCAAGTGGAGCGCTACAATAGGACTATACTTAACTCGTTGACTGCTCAAAATCTTAACCACAACGAGAAAGAATGGGACGAACAGGTAGGAGTTGTGCAGTGGGGCATTAATAACACAATAAATAAAACCACGGGTAGAATGCCATCGGAAGTAATGTTTGGAAGTAGATTTGTTAGTGAAAGCTCTCCTTGTCTCGAAGAGGTTACGCAAGAAACTCGTGAATCTGTAGGTGTTGAGTCCATAAGGCAAGAGGTGAAAGAGAGAATTGATAGAGAACAGGAAAAGCAAAAGGCTCATTATGATAAGGGTAGGCAACCAGCTCACATTTATTCAGAAGGAGACCTCGTTAAGATCACGCAGACTTCATTTAACAATGATGGCAAAAGTAAGAAGTTGCTCTCTTCATATGTCGGACCATTTAAGGTAATAAGCGTTTTAGGTAATGATCGGTACAAAATCTCGTCAATACCAGGCTTTAGTAACATGAAACACAGACGCGGAACGGTGGTTGCTGCCAAACGCATGAGGCCGTGGATACATGTCGCTGCATTAGAACTAAATAGTGACACCGATGAAGATTACAGCCAAAAGTAAGTGTCATACTTTGTAAGTTCTTTAGTACTAAAGTAAATTCTAACTTTGATTTTGTTTTTCTATTACTCGTGAGATGATATTAATACAATAAATGCTTATGATACCAATAACTATTGATTTTGTAAAAAGCGTACACTACTATAAGTTGTAAAAAGTAGTAAAAGTCCTTTGATGAATGTATACTTATTTAAGCTGAGTTAAATTAAATTTAGCTGTTAATTTTTTTTATTTATTTATGTTAATTACGTTGAGGAACACATTTTGTTTTTATTTTTTATTTAAATAGATGTCTAACAGCTGTACACAATCATTGCGGGATTCAGGTTTGCTCGGGGTTGTGTGCAGTGTTTTTGACAGTACATATATACTTTAATGAATATATAGATATTAATACTTATATATACAAGTCAGAGTATGGTATTCAACTGTGAATACAAGCTGTGTGGGACTGTAAGTGGGATTAAAGAATAATCCCTATGACCTGTACACAATCATTGCGGGATTCAGGTTTGCTCGGGGTTGTGTACAAGATTTCTTCGGTTCCGCACAGTTAAGAGAAAATATACCATTAGTACTATATGAAATTTTTTGTATTAATACGAAAATATGTACAGAATCATCACGAGACAGATTTGCTCGTGATTCTTTATATTCAACAGCCTTCATATGGCGATTATGTATGATTTTAATATAATATTAATTACAAACTTTATAAATAGATTTAAAACGAATAATGTATTAATGTTAAACTTGTCCGGCCCAGTGTTAGGTTTGAAACATATTCGTGCATGAGGGCAAGCACGTTATCAGGATGGACGAGTGTTAGGTTGCTTAGTTTTATCATGATTTACTTTATATTTTGGCTTTAAAATAGATATTTGATTGCCTTTTGTAAAAATTAATTGTTTATTTCCGTATTAAAATCAAAAATATTATTTATTAAACATCCGGTTTTGACTAACGAAAAATTGGAGAAGAACGGATTTCCGGATTTGAATCGATGAGAATAAAAATGACATAGGAAGATGGGGGGAGATAAGAAAAATGGTGGGAACTAATTCTGGGCTGGACAAGGCAGTTAATTTCGAATGGTCAACCAGATTGGTACTTTTGTGTGTTACATAATCTTTTGTGTGTTACATAGTCTAAGTGAATTGAAATAAATAAGTGTGAAGTGATATTTATTGGAGTTGTTATTTGTGTCTAACACTATAACATTAGGAAGCCGAAAGGTTTAGCGTTGACATTGACAATTGATAAATGTTATTACAATATATCGAATAAAGGTATTGATAGTTTTGTGTGTTTGTTTGTTTTTGTAGCGTGATTCAAGTAAGAAACTCAATTACTAATAGAACATAATAAATTAATTGACATTGAATCTCTGAAGAATCGCTGAAGTTGGTCGATAAAAACCTCGACACGACTAAATTATTCTTACTTGAATTTTTTTTATAACGACCGTGTAGCTATGTGAATAAGGCTTTATGATTGAAACACGTCAAAACATTTCCAACACGTTGGAGCTGCAATAATAATTGACAGCAATTTGTTAACATTCAATAAAACTGCATCAAACAAATACACTGGAAGCTTCAGCGCGGTATCGATATTCGTGGCGTGTTAGCTAGTTGTGTCGACTCACCAATACTGTATAAATAAGATTATTTCTACAATTGACATCTACAAAACTCGTTTCAGCGAAAAGAACCCTGTTCCTAAAACTAGGGAATCGAGTATTGGGATATGAGCGGAAATGAAGGAAAAAATCAAGGGTTTGTATCCCGTATCAACGTCACAAGAGAGTTGAGTGGGGACGTGGGGGCAGCACGAGATTATTTCGATAAACGAAACGTTTCGCAACGTATCCGAATAAATAATTGACTATTTAAGTGTTGAGATAGATGGTGATATTCAGAAAATTCATAAAAAAACAAAGAGAACAAAAAGAAACAGGCTGCAAAACGCAAGCACACTTTAAAAGTAGAGTGTGCAAAGTAAGAAGAAGCTGTAACGTAAACTATCTTGACAAAGTTGTCGTGTTTGTTTACCACTTTATTCGTAAACTTATATCTTGGCAAAAAATTGCGTAGAAAAATTATATTTAAACTAATTTAAGTTTGAATGCATTAAATAATTTGGGAGTTTACGTTTTTACAGTGTAAAACTCTATCCAGACATAATAACGTTCAAAGTAGCGAAAGCATTAGCATCTTTAGTATTCTAAACACTGGAGATTGCTATCGTAGATGAAATCACAAAGGTATTGTTGTAAAATTTACAAGTCTTAAGAAAATTTTAACTGACTTTTGCTCTGAGACTTTTTAATTAGAAAAAAGTGGGATATTAACTTTAATACTGTATTGTTTTTAAATCCATGTTATTCTTCGATTCTTTTATATCCTTAGGTATACCTATCAATTAGATTTTTTTCCTTATCACAAATTATTCATAAATGCAGACCAGACAAACTTAAACTTTTTTATAAGATTCGTTATACCTCACACGTGGACACAACATTGTGACAAAAAACCTACAAATTGCACGCATAATTAAAATAAAACATTTGGTAGTAACAAAAGTTAAAGATTTCGTTTACTACTAGTTTTCGTTTCGAGTAAGCGCTGGGGTAAACAGAATTTGACACCCGCTTAACTTTGCCAATATCATACCGCGGTGAGGGCGCGGTATCTATAAAATTAAATGTTGTCAAATGTCACGAAATATCCAAGAATTCCCCCGTGTGGGGAAAAATATCAAATTGTTGGAATAAGCGAATATACGGCGAAAGTTTCGAAAACATTTTTCGAGGCAAAGTCCCTGTCGTCTAGAAAATGTTAGGTAACTATCTTGTTGGTACCTTTTAAAAGGAACGCTAAGCATTTTTCTTGTCAAGCTCTTGTGTTCCTAATGAAAATATTTTATAAAGGACGTTTATTGATTTTTTAATAACTTGCTTTGGTGAAGTTCGTTCGACGATGATTTTGAATGAAAAATATAAAGTTTTATATTATAAACGTGAAAGTTTGTGAGTATGTATGGATGGATGTTAGTTACTCTTTCACGTGAAAACTACTGGACAGATTTTGATGAAACTTTACAGTATAAGTAATACATCAGAATAACACAAAGGGTACTTTTTACCGCGGGAAAACTTTCATTCCCACGGGAAACCGACTTCCACGCGAACGGAGTCGCGGGCGGCCACTAGTCATTTATATATTGGGCCAAAGTAAAGCTAAAGTTGCGTGCTTTGGTATGGCCAGACATGAGCCAGACGTATCAATACATTTACGTCTTATAATATCTGTGAGTGAGTTGTAACCAGACTTTGAATTAAGTAAAAATTATTCAAATTTATAATCGATACCAGAAGATCTTGAAACTGGATTAAAAACCAGTTATCCCAAAACGATTACGCCAAAATTTTGCAAACATGTAGGTATATATTATTTTCCCTGTGCGTAAATCATTTTTAAATTAAATCCCTACTAATATTAAAATTAAAAAAAAAGTTTTAAAATTTATCTGTACAAGTCTAGTTTATGAAATAGTGACATAAGCTAATTTTATTTATAAGAAAAATAAGTTAGAAGGCTAGTTTTATAAAAAATATTATCATCATTAATATTCAAATTGATTTTCGTTATTAATTTAAATAAATTATTTTATTTTATGAATGACTCCACCACTAACCACATTATAATGAGTACATTAACCATAAAATAATTAAACACATTACTCACATCATTTCCTTTTAGTAGTTCTTACCTATAGTATAAACCTACTTTTGTAAGGCTAAAAAAGGGAAAATAAACACGCTTACCTCTAGAACTGCTAGTCTGATTTAATACTCTGCTATTGATTAGATTATTCATCTTGAATTTACGAGGACAACTTTGTGATCTCGGTGGCTCGTTAGAACCTCGGGAACCTACTCGATAGTAGAGTTAAGGCAACGTCAACCCTGGTCAGGACTAAGATGGAAGACCGCTAGTATTATAGCTCGGGTTACTTCGTGCTTTGGAAGACACGTTAATCCCTTGGTCGCGGTTACTTTTCCTGTAAAAAGCACTGTGAAGTCTTTAAGCCAAGGAAGTTTCCCGTTTGGCGGATTAAAAATGCTAGGCAAAGTGGCAATGGCTTTCTTACTAGGAAACTACATCAAAGCCTTCTCAGGTGTCTTTTTAGAACTCTTGATACTAGAGATGTGGAATGGACATTCAGTATTAATCTTATGATTTGGAAACAAATAAAAGGTTATTTAAACTAAGCTTTAAGTGTTCTGTATATTCGTCGCTTTATAGCTTGCAATAAAAAAAACCTACGTTCATTAAAATTTCCTTACAATCTTTACCTGTTGCCATTCGCCAGGTAAGTGACCATAATTCGTTTATAATTTTTTCCTTATATTTAAAACAGAAAACCTGATATTCCTGTCGTAGTAATTACTTTACGCTTGGCATCCCTACAGAGTTTCCTATAAGGAAAATAAAGTATTTCGATAAGGAAATTCTTGAGCTTTTCCCTCTAGAGGTTGGTGTGGGAAGCCCGTCTTTATTAGATTGAGTTGTTTAATAATTTTAAGGATCATATTAGCTTGGGAGGAATAAAAATGTTTACTTAACTTGAGTCTCAGCTGTTGTGTGGCTGTGGTGTTTCTTAGGTTTCAATTTTAAACGTAAAAAAGTATGTAACACATACTTTAAAAGAAAGACCACTAGTTTTTACATGCTATGCCAATTAATATGTTCTATAGAGGTCGGTAATATGTGAAACTATGAGTATGAAAATACATATCATATTCAATTTTCTTTCCAACGGCTTTTACCTTGACATTAATAATTTATTTATATTCTACTAGCGACCCGCCCACGCTTCGCAATGGTGTAATTTTGGGCGACTTGTTCCCGAAACATCGAATTTTAGTTAACTTAAAAAAACCTTTTCTGAATGTTCTTTATTTACAAATTTAAATTCTAAAGGACGGTGAAAACCGCATTAAAATCCCTCAACCGGTTTAGGAGGAGTTAGCAGCCAAATATACAAACAGACAGAATTAGCGACTTGGATCTTTATACTATGTAATGATAATCGTTTACTACCCTGCAAATTTCACGTAATTGAGCAATTCAATTATAACCATACGTTACAATTTAATACAAAACAATGAAAGAAGCGAAGTAGTAGGTTCTTTTTACTTCATCGTAGTTTTAGCACCGGGCAAGAGTAATCACATTTTTGCGAAGATATTTTGTAATTACCAAAATTTAATCGAGAAAGCTAATTAAGTTCCTTAGCCTCGTCCTTTAAAAACTGCTATAGAAAATACAAGGAAGAAACATTATAAAAAAATAAATAAACTACGCTAGCTTTTATCTAATCAGACAAGGCAGCCTTAAAATTGCAAGGACCATTATTTTTAGTTCTCAATCATCACATAGTTTCCGACTTATTAATTAAGTATTGTCTCCGTGCCTGTTAGTCAAGGAGCCCACGCATCTTAAATGTTATGCTCGAGCGTCGTGGAAGCAAAATAAAATGAATAGCTACATTGCAGTGCTCAAGTACGCTTAATATTAAAAGGGCATGCTAAGTAAACCTCACTAAAGTAAACAGTCCTAAAAATTTACCATTGAAATATGACACTATGCTAACGACGGCTTTTAACTGTATTTTACGAATAAAAAATGCGCGGCCTCTGTGACTATATCCTTGCTATGAATACAGCTATTGACTTGATCATTAAAAAAAAATACAACTTTATTATAGTCTAATAAATTGTAAGTACTTGGTTAGCTGACTATTTGTCTGTTATGTTATCTTATTCTTCAGTATTGTAGTTGTTTTGATTGTAAAAACCAATTAAAATAACAAAATAAAATGTACTTATAACTGTAACAAAGTGTGATGATTTTTTATTGATATAAATTTTAATTAAACCTAAGTACATAAGCTTGATTTGTTTCTTGGTTTTTTAACAAGTTCTAGGCACCTTCAGGTAAAACTGAATTTTCCTTAGTTAATGTGATAATAATTATGAATATTATCTTTTTATTAAGGTATCTACTAGAAATAAGGTACAAGTTGCTCTATACGTGCATATATGCTCTATTATCATGTACAGTATTTTTTTTTAAGTGACAGCTTTTTTCTTGTAAACTTTTATTTAACTCGCAGAAGTATGGTTATTTTTGAGTACTTTATATAAAAAACAACATAATTCAGTATTTATTTTATTTTATTTATGTTCGACCAGTATTATCCTAACCTATTACTTAAAAACTAATTTAAATAAAAACCTCGATGACAAGAGATGACTTTAGCATTAAGTATGAGTCTTAAATCCTAATTTAAAAAAACTTTAAAAGCTTTTAGCTTGTTAAAGTAGTAGACATTTCGTGAAACAGACCAGTTTTGAAATTTCACTACTCTCTCATCATGGACAGCCTAAAGCTTTGCGATTAAAACAGTTTATTCCAATCAATTTAAATAACCCTCGGTTGAGAAGTAGTACACGCCGGTAGCGTTACAGGGGTTCCAATATCCAGCTATAGTACGATCATTCAAGGCACAGCCTCCGTGCTTAAACTCCTTGTATTTTTCACATTTCGTGGCCGGAAACCAGTCATGGTTCCTCACTGAGGCTGTGAACACATCTATACAAGCCCTATGGTTACACTTAGCTGCTTTAGAGGAGTCGAAGATGCCTGGGATCAGCGGGGTGCCACAGTCTGGTTGGGATCTACCTTTTTTGTTCACGAAGAAGTCTATATCCCCAAGAACCGAGGTGGTGCCAAGTCCACCAGCATTACAATGGTACACTTCCACATACTTGGCTACACCAGACCTAACCTGCTCTTGAACAAGACTCTTTGAGAAGCAAGGTCCAGCAGGATCCAAAGCAGTGATCCTCTTGATTTTGGCACCAGTATTCTTGGTGAAAATCTCTCCGGTTTGCCCAAGAATTTGACTACCAAGACTGTGTCCTATGCAGTGCATGTTGTTCTCTGATATTTTTCCCTTGTGAAGACTGCTAAGGAAGTCGGCAACTGCTTTGCCAATGTAGTAGACGTATTTGACTGAACGTTCGTAGCTCTTGATGCCTCCATCCTTATCATTTGTGTATGGCGAATGGTCGAAGATTATGAGATACGTATTTGGGAGGTCTTTGAAGGTTTCTCTGACCTGTTCTTCAGTTCTCTTCATGATATTAGATCGGAAACCAGCTACGAAGAAGACGAACGGTTTGTTCTTGTCCAGATCAGGGTAGTCGAGGATTCCTTTGGCGGCGTCTTTGATGTCGAACCTCAAGACCTTGGTTTTCGAGAAGTCATAGAAGTAGACACTGATTCCACTGACGTCCAAGTTTAGGGTCCGGTCGTGGTTACCTAAACAAAAATATTAATATCTTTAATATTTGTTTAAGAAAAAGTAAAAAACAAATACCTTAAAAAATCTTTAACTGCCGTAGACAGTTTTGAATCATCGATATGGACACACTCAATTGAGTCACCACTCAAGAAAATAATTATGATTCGAATAGTTTGTTTAGGCAGCTATATAAATACACAACAAAATCTAACACTTTAATCCGACTAAAAATGTGTACAACTTACATTTAATCAAGTTAGAGTTCAAAGCCAGTTGGAACGGCCCGTATTTCTCCCAGTCTCCTCTCCCAAATCCTTGCACATTCGCTGCGCCCACGCACAGCAAAGCGGCGATTGTAAACAAATGCATGTTGTTATTACAATTATGTCAACGCGCAACAACACCGTCCCGACGCGTGCGCAAGGAAACACTGATCGAATCTGCAGCCGCCGACTTTTACAAGTTTTACATTACAATGAGGAAAACCCTGTGTGGAGCTAACAAAACAATAGCGGTATTGTACACGAGTCGTATAGAGACTTATTTGTATATGAAATAATTAACCTCATTAGTAGTATTTTAACCTTAAAACAAATGTGAGTTACCAAGTGAGAATAGAAAAGTAGGTGTTATAATATTCTTGATACGGAGTTTGTTTACATTTAGATAAAACGGCGGTGAAGTACCGATTGCAATTTCAGGAAAGGAGAAGGTGTAGTCCCTTGAGGTCAGGGATTCCCAACCTTTCTATTGTTTTTCCCTCGATTTTTAGACTCGCTTTTATCTGAATTTTCATCTTAAAATTGTTACAATTGAAATTGGTTTATTATCACATATAAAAATTTAAATATCAAATTGGTTAATAACTTATTCAAATCTTTCTGGTACCAATGCCTTTTCTTTTACACATTATTCAGATTCATGTTACTTCTACACATTGGTAGGTCTATGAAAATGAGTCATTTTATGGCTTCACCATGTTTGTATGAGCGTAGGGACTTCTTGTGTTGATTTGTGTCGTCATGTCTCTTATCATTAGCACTATCTAAGATGATCTTATGATCTATTTTCAGTGCTTGAGGCAGTGAAAGTGAGTTATGAAGATAACTGTAAATAAAAAGACTTTAAAATGAGTTTTTCTGCTGTTTTTGTCGTAAAATAATAATTGAAATAGAAAAAAAATACACTCCCAAATAAGAAAACATTGAAACTTATATTATTTGCTACCTTATTCGCATGTGTTAACAATATATTATTACATTTTTATTGTTATAAAAAGGAAAACGACACAAATCAATTCTATAATCTATGACAAATTTAATAGTTGTAGAGAGTAGAAATAACTTAAAATTATAACATATCTTATATACAGTATATATATACCTACATTTGTGTTATGTGGTTCACATTGAAGTCAAGTTCAAATCAAGGTTGCGCATGCGTCGTTTAAATCGCTGATTTGATAATTGCAACTAATCATTAGTTAATTTGACAATTTTAACTGCAAACCAAGAATAGACGTGTTATTTTTAAACGAGTTTTTTTAATTCATGGATTAGTAAGTAGTTAACGTTTGTGTTAATCTTTTAAATAAAATTTAAATATGCATGCTTATGAATCATATTGGTACTATAGGTTTGGTTTTTCTATGCGGGTTTACTACCTCCTGCAATCGCCTTGAATGTGGTCTTTCATTTTACCTTATTCTTTCATTTACCTTAAGTATATGCATTTGTATAAAACCCATAATTTAATGAACAACATCGTATTAAGAATTCGTGGGCGAAAAATGTATATTTGTGTATTTTAATACATTCATTTTGGTGTTATGATATAAATAAGTTTAATTGCATTTTTATGTTAAAAAAAAGGTCTCAATAATTTTGTTTTATCAGCGATATAAACACTGCAAGAGCACAGTAATAGAGTTCCCTTTATTTAACTGTAAAAAAAAATAAGTTTTAATATAAGTGACTCGTAATGTGTGTTTCTTAAGGGGTCGTTAATGTTGAGGCCGAGACCCGAGTATATTTAAAACTAATTTGTTGTATTGTAGTGTGATTACATTCGTAGTGCAACATGTATTGTGTTAGGACATTTTTAACTCCGTCAAGGTTAGCAACCGAGCTCAGTGACTTACCAAGCTAAGTTATTATTAAAGCCTGTATTAGTAAAAGCTTATATTATATTTTATAAGTGGTAGAGCCTAGCTGTAGGTTTTGTCTGCAGCGATAACTGAGCTGACTCGACCGGTGAAATACCACCGTTGCACAGAAAACCATAGTGAAGTAGGGACGATGTTCCTGCGTTTCGTTTGGTGAGTGCGGTAACTGGTTCCCAATTTTCTCAATGGCTCAGCAACACACCCCCAACACCCACAGTGTTGCGGGGAGTCGTGCGGCGTTGATCACTTATCATCAGGTGACCTGCATGCTCGTTCGCTTCCTATATCATAAAAAAAAGACTTTTTTATCCCCGTCAATCCTATGTAACGACTTTCGTAACTGACAGAGATAGAACATGAAATAACTAACTATACGGCGGTCAGAGATGAGAAGAACTATCCAGGGTGGCAAGGCTGTAACTTTCGAAATGCCAAGTGGTAAACCGTACAAAATATTGCACAAACGTCACAATATGAGCCAATAAAAGGTCCGAAATTGTTAAAAAATACAGATTTGGGACCAATCTTTTTTTTTTTTTTGTTTTCGCGGTGAAATGCATTTACGCACCGTACCCCCCACCGGGGTGGCGGGGGGCGTGTGTGGGACTCCCGCCTGAGCAACTGACACGTCGCCCAGGGGACTACCCACTAAAACACCGCGGCGCTCCGTCTTCGCCTTTGTGGTGAAGCCGTGGGGCCCGGACCGTCGGCCCTACGCCACGACTTCACCGGCGATGGGCCCGTCTACTGCACGACGGGCCCATTTTGACCCCCCCGCGGTGAAGGGGGGCCTGTGGGAACGACCGGGAGCGCCCGATTGTTCCCACCCGTCGACGGTGGTGGACCGTGCAATGCGGGCAGGTGGATTCCCACGTCCCCCGCCCACTGGCCACCACCAAGCTGGACTTGGGCGCGATCGCGCCTCGTCCGGCCCCTTCGACGTCTGCGGTGCGGGGGCGCGAGAGGATCGTTCTCACGCACCCGCTCCGCAGCTTCCTTCTGCGACATGACGTCCTCGCAGAAAGAGGCCACCGCGATGCAGACCGCCTCGGAGCCCAGCATGGCGTACACCAAGCCGGGCAGCGAGAGGTCCGGGCCAGCGGACGCCTGGAGGCGACGACGTGGCACATCCCAGGCCGGACACTCGGCCAGGGTGTGCCACGCTGTGTCGTCCGGCGCGCCACAGTGGTGGCACGCCGTGGATTCCTCCCTTTTAATCTGGCACAGGAAATGTCCGAAGCTGCCATGCCCGGACAAGACCTGCACCAGACGGTAGGTGAGGAACCCATGCCTCCTGTCCATCCAGCCCTCAATGACTGGACCGACGGCGTCAAGGGTCCACCGCCCGTAGTCCGCGTTGGCCATCTCCGCCGTCCACCGGCGGAGCATGACCTCGCGGGCCTTTCGCCAGACGGCGACCCTCTCCTCTGGTGCTACGGGCTCCCCCTGAGCCCGCTTGTCCGCTGTCCAGTGATAGACGGCGGCCAGCACATCGGCCTCAAAGTACCATGGCGGAGTGCCCGCCATGGCACATGCCGCCCCGTGACCAACCGTGCCGTGCTGTGCGATGGCGCGCTGGGGCTTACGGAGCAGGGCACGGTTGGTTTCCGGCAAGTCGTGCGCCCACACGAACGCACCGTACAGCGCCATGCTGCGTAGCACGCCGGCATATAGGCGCCGGCATGCCGCAGCAGGCCCCCCGATGTTCGGGAGGAGCCAACTGAGGCTCCTCGCCGATTTGAGGAGGCGCTCACGGAGCAGGCGGAAGTGCTCCGCGAACTTCCATCGGCTGGATATGGTGAGGCCTAGATATTTGATCTGGGCCTGCACCACCACCCTCCTCTCGGCCACCACGACGTGGGCGTCCGGCGGCGGCTCCCCCCGAGGCCCATGAAAGTATATGGCCTCGGTTTTGTGGAGCGCCACCTCCAGTCCCAGCCGCCCGATACGACGGGCGACCAGGGTTCCCCCCACCGACGCCCGGTCGGCTGCCTCCCCGAAGTTGCGCCCCCGCGCCGTGACGAGGGTCCGCATAGCAGACGACACCAACGCCATCGGGGAGGACGCCCCGGAGGAGCCAGTCATAGCCAATATTCCACAGGAGTGGTCCTAGGACCGACCCCTGCGGAACGCCCGACTCCACCGGCCGCCGCCTCATGCGGCCGTCTCTGCCCACGAACAGTACCTCCCGGCCTTGGAGGTAGTCCGTCAGCAGGGCCCTCAGGTATGGAGGCACTCCGTGATACCGGAGCGCCTCCAATATTGTGGCGTGGGGGATGGAGTTGAAGGCATTTTTGATGTCGAATGACACCGCCATCACTCCTCCCCCCGCCCTCGCCCCCTCCTGGGTGATGCGCTTCACCTCCAGAAGCGCATCCACCGTGGACCGGCCCGCCCTAAACCCGTACTGGGCCTCGGACAAGTCGGGGCCGGTCCCCCCCAGGTGCTCTTTGAGGCGTGCCGCAATCACGCTCTCAAAGAGCTTGGCCGCATCGTCCAGGAGGACTATCGGCCGGTAGCCGGAGGGCGAATCCTCCGGCCGACCCACCTTTCGGAGGAGGCACAACACCCCCTCCTTCCACACCTTCGGGAACCTCCCCGACGCAAGGCAGCGGTCGAAGAGGTCCCGAAAACGTCGCTCCATTTGGGCGGTGGCTATCGCCACCACCCGTGCCGGCACGCCGTCTGGCCTCGGCGCCGTCTTCTTCCCCTGGAGGCGAGCCGCCGCCGAGGCAAACTCCGTCTCCGACACCGGGGGAATCCCGGCGTCGGCCGGAGGGCCCATTTGCGGGAGCGGGGCCATCCGGGGAGGGACGAAGTTTGGCGGAGGTCCGGGAAGAGACCCCGGACCACCTCCTCCAGCAAGGCCGGCTGAAGGGTCTCGACTACGGGGGGGCCGATCGGACGCAGCTGGTTGCGCGCCGCCCGATACGGCCTCCCCCAGGGGTCGGCATCCAACCCCGCCAGCATCTCCAGCCGCGCCGCCTTTTTGGCCTCCCGGATTGCCACCTTGAGGACACGCCGGGCCTCCACGTAGGAGGCATAGAGGCGGTCCTCGTTGGCGGCATCACGGTTGGCGCGGCGGCGGGCCCGCTGGAAGGCCCTCCTCGCGGCGCCGCAGTCGTCCCGGAGGCCGGCGAGTTCCGCCGACCACCAGTAGACCGCGCGCTTGGGCGGCGGCCGTCGCGACCGAGGCATGCTGGAGTCGCACACCTCGGTCATTGCCTCCCTCAGTTGGAGGGCGGCCTCGTCGACGTCCGGACTGGTTGACGGAGCAAACCAGTCCTGGACGAAAGCCGCCTCCGTGGCCGCGACGCGGTCCAGCCGCGACAGGGCCCACCGCGGGAAGGACCTTCTTCCTTCCCGCTCCCCCCCCACCACCGGTGGACACTGAGTGGAGAACTCTATCCGAATATATCTGTGATCGGATAGGTTCTCCCTCAGGTCCACCGGCGCACGAGCGCGGCCAGGGCTGCAGTGGCGAACGAGACGTCCGGCACCGAGCTCCCGTTGTGGCGCACGCACGTGCGCACCGCCCCCCTGTTGAGGAGCACCAACCCCGTCGAAGCTGCCCAGGCCGCTAGACAGCTGCCCAGGGGGCTGTCGACGTGGTCCCCCCAGATCACGGACCTGGCGTTCAGGTCGCCCAGGACCGCGACCTTGCTCCTCCCCAGTCGTGCAAGCGCCGCCGAGAGAGTCTGGAGATAATTCTCCAGCTCCACGACCGGACGCTTTGGGGGGAAGTATACGCCCACCAGGGCGGCATCCCCCCACGCGGCGGCCACGTATCCATGGCCCCTCTCTATGAGCGAGAGGGGCGGGGAGTCCGTGGAAGGCCGCGGCACGATGGCCACCGTACCATCCGTCTCCCGCAGCCAGGAGGCTGCGAACGAGAATGGCTCGGCGACCACGGCAAGGTCCCCCGATCACTCGGCTAGCACTTGGATCATTAGGTCCTGTGCCGCCTGACAGTGGTTGAGGTTAACCTGCATTATGGTTCGATGTCCGAGACTGGGCATTACTCGGACATCGTTCCATCAACGGTGACCGGGGGAACCTGGGCACCTGAAAGGGCGGGCCGTGCGGTGGCCTGCTCTTTTCCCCTCTTGACGGGAGGGCTACATTTAGCCCCCCCCCATTACGTGGCCTGTCGGCCTCCCACTGGCTGCACATACAGCGCAGTAGGGGCTCAGCGGCGACGGCGGGGCACTGAAGCCGGATGCGGCCCATGCCCCCGCTGCCCTGCCGGATTTCCCCGGCCTTCACGACCTCCGGGTCGCACCCTCCGGCCGCCGCCACGGCAGCGGCTACCTCGCCCTTAGTGACGGAGTCGTCCAGCTCCGACACTATGAGGGACGAGGTCTTGACAGGCCGCGCCACCTTGGCCACGTCTGCGATCGCCTCCGCCATTTTGACGGCGAAGGCATCTGCCTGCAGCTCGCGGTTTGCCCCCGGGAACTCGAAGATTCGAGCCCCCGTTTGGGTCCTCCGGCATGTCACCCTCTCTATTCCCATCTCCGAGGGGCGGACCGTCTGTCAGGCTCTGATGAGCGCCCTTCGAGACGGCCTCCGGTGAGAGGGTGACCACCACCGCTGCAGTTTTGGAGGCGGCACTCTTCTTCTTTTTCCGGCCCTTTTTGGGAGCCGGAGTAGGGGTAGCCTTTTTGGCAGGCCCCTTCTGCGTCGCTGAGGAAGAAGGCTGAGGCGCCTTCCTCTTCTTCCGGGCCACTGTGGCCCACCCCTCGTTGGCCTCTGTGGCCGAGGGCAGCATCGTGTCCTCCTGTGAGGACATTACCGCCGCCGACTGGGTGCCGGACGGGCCCGCGAACGGGGCCGCCGGGACAGGGGCCGGTGCGGCCGGAGCCGCCGCCTTTTTGGCCGCCCTCTTCTTTTTGGACGCCGACGCCGGAATTGAAACCGGCGCCGGGTCCGTCGCTGGGACCACCACCCCCGAGCGACCCTTGCTCGCCGCCAGTGGCGGCCGGACCACCTTGGCCGGCAGGAGACGGTCTTCGAAACCCGCCAGGCAGGAGCGCACGAAGGCACGCTCCTCCTGCATGACCCCTCTTATGGCCTCCACCATTTCCGGGGGCAAAGCACCTCCGGTGCCGGAAGCAGGAGCTACCGACCCCTTGCGGCGGAGTCCTTCTATCTCCTTTCGGAGCGCCGCGATTTCGAGGCTCTGGCTTTCCACCATCGCCTCTAATCGCTTAGCCTCCTCTGAGGCAACCCGGTTCATTGCCTCCGCGACAATCTCACCGAGAGATGCCGCCGAGGCCCTGAGAGCCGCCTGAGCCGGCTTCGTGAGCTTTGAGGAGTTGGCGGCTACCAAGATGGCTTCCACCTCCTCCTCCGCCTGCTTCTTAAGGATGCTCGCAAGCTTCCCCATGTCCTTTTTGGCGGCAGGAGTATTCCTAGTTACCTCGCCGCCAGGTACCTCGCGCGTGACACTTCGCTTGGCGCCACCTCTTTGTCGCTCTCGGACGGGGGCTCCACCCTCGGAGCACCCCGCGGAGTGCGGCCTCTGCCGCGGACACTGCGAGCCCGCTTGGCTTTTACGACCTTCGCGGAGGAGGTCCCAGAGGACCCGTCTGTTGCGCGCGTGCGCGACCGCAATCGCTTGCGCGTCCATTTGTCCGACGTATCGGTGGCCTGACATACTCCCATCTGACATATCACTCGGCCTGACGAACAGGTCCGAGGACGTCTGGGCTACTGGTGGCGTCTTCGCCGACCTCACTTGAGCCTGCACCTCGACAGGCTGGCCCTGAGAAGGGCCTTTTGGGGGACTCCCGGGGGTTACGGGATCCGCACTCTTAGACAAATCCATTGCGATTTCAGTCTCTTCCTTCTCAGTCTGGTTTTGGAGATTTAGTCTTCTACCGCTACTGGCCACTGCGTTACCGCGCACCAAGTAGGGAGAGTCCAGGGCAGACGACGGGGACGTACTCTCAAAACACTGTGGGGCCTGCCCCATTTGGGACCAATCTGGTCTTTTCATCCTCTCCTCTTGAATAAATAAGAATTTTACTAACTGAAATCAATGCAACCATTTAATTTCATAACCACAATCTCGACATAAGTCCAGCTCAGGAACTTGAAAGTTCCAAGCTGTATCTTAAACAGATAAAGTGTCTGTTTGAAGGCTTTTGTTAAAGTTTTAATGAAGATCGCGTTTCTGCAGTTTATGAAATAATTAACCTCATTAGTAGTATTTTTAACGTTTAAACAAATGAGAGTTAATAAGTGAGAATAGAAAAGTAGGTGTTATAATAATCGTTAAATGGAGTTTGTTTACATTTAGATAAAACGGCGGTGAAGTACCGATTGCAATTTCAGGAAAGTGGGAGGTCCCTTGAGGTCAGGGATTCCCAACCTTTCTATTGTTTTTCCTTCGATTTTTAGACTCGCTTTTATCTGAATTATTCATCTTAAAATTGTCACAATTGAAATTGGTATATTTGTTATAAGTTAAATCATATAAGAATTTCAATATCAAATTGAATATTTCAATAGGTATAATAACTTCAATATAATAACTTATTTAAATCTTTCTGGTACCAATGGCCTTTTCTTCTACACATTGGTAGGTCTATGAGAATGAGTCATTTTATGGCTTCAACATGTTTGTATGAGCGTAGGCAGGTACTTCGTGTGTTGATTTGTGACGTCATGTCTCTTATCATTAGCACTATCTAAGATGATCTTGTGATCTATTTTCAGTACTTGAGACAAAAGAAAGTGAGTTATGAAGATAACTGTAAATCAGTTTACTGATTTCAAATAAGAAGCCATTGAAACATTGTTACATATTATTTGCCACCTTATTAAAAATAGTTAAGTTTATAACATATTTTATATACAGTATACATATACCTACATTTGTGTTATGTGGTTCACATTGAAGTCAAGTTCAAATCAAGGTTGCGCCTGCGTCGTTTCAAATCGCTGATTTGGTAATTGCAACTGTTAATTTGTCAATTTTAACTGTAAATCAAGAATAGACTTGTTATTTTTAAACGAGTTTTCTTAAATTCATGGATTAGTAAGTAGTTTACGTTTGTGTTTAAAATAAAATTAAATTGGCATGCTAATGACGCATATTGATACCATTGGTGTGGTTTTTCTATGCGGGTTTACTACCTCCTGCAATCGTTTGTGGTCTTTCATTTTACCTTATTCTTTCATGTACCTTATATGCGTTTGTATCAGTTTGTATAAAAGAATGTAGAACCTATAATTTAATTAACAACATCGTATTAAGAATTTGTGGGCGAAAAATGTAGTTTTTCTTAATTGTATTCGATAGTTTTTTGTAATTATAAATGTTTTTGTGTATTTTATTACTTTTGTTTTTGGTGTTACGATATAAGTAAGTTTATTTGCATTTTCATCTAATAAACACAGATCTTAATAATTTAAAGTAAAATCAGCGATATAAACACTGCTAGAGCACAGCAATAGAGTACATGCAGTTGTAATGAAAACTTTTTTTCTTCCGTTAGCAAAGAGGCAATTGTAAAAAAAAATAGATTTAATATAAGAGACTCGTTATATGTGTTTATTAAGGGGTCGTTAATGTTGAGGCCGAGACCCGAGTATATTTAAAACAATTTTGTTGTATTGTTGTGTGATTACATTTGTAGTGCAACTTGTATTGTGTTAGGACATTTTTAAGGCCGTCAAGGTTAGCAACCGAGCTCAGTGACTTACCAAGCTAAGTTGGCAACTAGACAATAACCACCATATTATTAAAGCCTGTATTAGTAAAAGCTTATTTATCAATCCTATGTAACGACTTTCGTAAATGACAGAGATTCAGAAGTGGTAGAGTCTAGCTGTAGGCTCTGTCTGCAGCGATTACTGGGCTGACTCGACCGGTGAAATACCACCGTCGCACAAAAACCAACGTGAAGTAGGGACGATGTTCCTGCGTTTCGTTCGGTGAGTGCGGTATCCGGTGCCCAATTTTCTCAAAGGCTCAGCAACACACCCCCAACACCCACAGTATTGCGTAGTCATGGGCGGCGGTGATCACTTACCTACCATCAGGTGACCTGCATGTTCGTTTGCTCCATATATCATTAAAAAAAAAGCTTTTTCATCTCTTTCAATCCTATGTAACGACTTTCGTAACTGACAGAGATAGAACATGAAATAACTAACACTGGTTTAATCTGCGTTTATTGATACGGCGGTCAGAGATGAGAAGAACTATCCAGGGTGGCAAGCCTGTAGCTTTCGACATGCCAAGTGGTAAATCGTACAAAATATTGCACAAACGTCACAATATGAGCCAATAAAAGGTCCAAAGTTGTTAAAAAAATACAGATTTGGGACCATTCGGTCTTTCTATCCTCTCCTCTTGAATAAATAAGGATTATACTAACTGAAATCAATGCAACCATTTAATTTCATAACCACAATCTCGGCATAAGTCCAGCTCAGGAACTTGAAAGTTTCAAGCTGTATCTTAAACAGATAAAGTGTCAGTTTGAAGGCTTTTGTTAAAGTTTTAATGAAGATCGCGTTTCATTGTGTATTCTGAAGTTGTTCCGTAGATGTATTTAATATTATGCAGTTTAATTGAATATAAGTATTTGTACAACGTTGCTAAACTTGGAAGGCCTAAATCTTAATCACCCTTTAATAAAAAAAGATAGTAATTGCATATTTTTATGGTATTTCATTAAAGCTTTTTCGACCAGTCTCGCAAAAGTCTCGAAAACATCGTTCCATTTTCAATTTTTAATTGCTGTCAAAAAACAATCCACGTCATCGGCTAGCGAAACATTTGACAGCTTTCGAGCACGAGTGTTGCCATCCATTAAAATTTCAGACTACCCGCGCATCAATCAATTTTGTGCTGACAGCTGTGAGGATCGCTACAGAAAGGTTTAAATTTTAATTTAGTAGTGGCAGTAATAGGGGAGGCTGAGGTGTAACGGTTAGCTGATTTGTAGAGATAACTAATGACACAAGTGCTTAGAGATCATTAATCAAAACTAAGATGAATTAATATACAATGTTTCAGATTTCACGCGAGACTATTTACTGAGTAGTAAGCCAATGAGCACCAAATATAGTGCTTGTAGAGTCGAATTTAAATCTCAACTATTTTTGGTCCAACGTTGTTGATTTTATGATTAAATATTTTTTCTTGGCATTCTCGAGGGGTACAACCTTATTTAATAAAAATATTAAATCGCAAGACAAGACAAATAGTAATAGTAAAAATCTCGAAAAAGGAAAATTAATAGTCAAATGAATTATTATATAGTTCATGATTTATATAATTATTAAATAGCTCAATTACAGAAGATTAATTTTTTTTATATCAAGCTTTCGATGAAAACAAGTGAAATTAAAAAAAATTGAGGATTTTATTAATAATTTTGACAGTTCTTCTTAAAATAATCAGTGCATTAATTGGAAACAGAATTGGCATCCAACAATGAATTATTATTGGACAATTAGTCCACGCTGCGAGATTTGGCAACGTTTCAACTAGTGAGTACATAACTCGTTGATGGATTTTTGAATGCTTTATTTCGCAGACAGAGCAATGTGGCCTGCAGAGTAGTAACAAACATGGTGAGCCCTGAAAGGAATTAATTTTATACCATCTATAATAAAATTATTATTATAAGTTTTATAATAATATTTATTTATAAGTGAAATTTTGTGTGGAAATACTTTGACACGTTTGTTCTGTGGGTTTAATTCTGTATGCTTTAAACTAAGCTTAGTGTGGTCATAACTCACAGGTAAAAATATATTTTAAAGCTAATAAAGCAGATAATAAGTTAACTCATAACTAAAAAACACAAGTTTATTGTGCAATATTGTACTTTTAGCAGGTGCCAAATCCAAATTTGTCCATAGTCTTTCCGTCGATTAGCAAGATTTAGTTTCTTCCTACTTAGTAACAATATCTAGGTATATACTAGAACTGCGAAGTATGTTGTATTGGCGACCAAACCGAAAGACCAACCCCAATCATATGTTTTTTTATTAAAATGGAAAAATGCATATTTCATTTTGTATGCAACCGTGATTCACTACTCTGCACCATCGTCATTCGCGTTGTCACAATGTGTCGAACTGTCGAGTGCTTCGACAGCTCTTCCGCTCGTCGCCATTTTGAAGGGGGCACGATGGGGGGCACTAGGCCCGTAGTGGGGGCACTGGACCATAGAGGGGTAATATTGATGGGCCCATTGTCCCACCCGCTGTAACTACGTGTGCTTTGTTCCCGTCCTGACGAGTGATGTGTTCCAGTATGACCAGCTCCAATTGACCCGCGCTTCCTCTTTTTGCTGAGCTGACCGTCCACATAATTGCGGATCATCGTTTATTGGACGTATCAATGTAGTTTGCAACTTTACGGTTCGGCTATTATGTGACTTATATCCATATGATTAAGATTGATTTTAGTTTGTTTATGGGGTGAGTGGTGTTGTGATTAAAACATACAGTTGGAGATGAGGTGTCAATGGTGAGGTATTTAGGCTTTTCATCGGCTGCCTTCTATAAAGCTCGGTCTGTATCGGAATTCGGTTGTTGATAGACATTATTGCCTATGAATTCTGTTCAAACCTGATGATATCAAATTGGCAAAACAATATGTACCTACATATTTAATTTGGAGCTACATCTTAAATGTAAGTAGACTCGAGCGTGTACAAAAACTGATTCTGCTAAAAGACACTCTCATGCTCATGTATCGTCGTATAACTTTCTTGTCTATAGATATTAAAACAATGTCTAAGCTATTTCGGAATTTTCCTTCAACTTTGAGTAAACAACAAGATTGCGTGTCAGGTACTTAACAATTTGTAACACCCTTCGTTGTTAAAGAAAGGTACTTTACCATTTGACAGCCTAACCCCCTATCACTTCATTCGTGAAAAATTCCTCAAACGAAAATTCCGCCTAATTTGGTGTAAAGTAAACAAAAATCCGGTAAACCTTTTAAAGCTGAGTATAGAGCCTCCTAAAAGGGTAATTTTCTCCCTTTTTTATTGCTATTTGCTTTTAGGTTCCTTTTTATGGGATCTTCGTTATGTTTTCGCAATTATGTTTCTTGCAAGTTTCTTGTAGGCTCCTTCCTTATTGGGTAGGGCTTCGTCTTTATTTTCTGTTCGGTCATTTTATTTTTACTAGACACTGTGAAGGATTTACACACAATTATCATAAACTCAAAGGAAATTAAAGATTTCAGAAGTAGAAAGGAACAATTTATAATATTTAATAATTATGAAGATAGGTTAATTGCTGGTAAATTTCGACTAATTTGACGTTAAAATGTACTTTTTTTTTCATTTAAATATTTATACGTAGATGCTACTGACACACTTATACTTTGTCCAATTATAACTTTGCTTTACAAGAGTGCTTACTGCTTTTAATTTTAAAATACGGGATGAATTTCATCTTCAATTGTAGTTTGATTCCCCTTTAACTAAATATACCTATATTTATTCAAAAACCAACCAAGTTCACACTTAGTTCATTTCTTAAAAAATTACTCTACCCATTTGCAAAATCCAGAAAGATCTAGAAAGGTTGTGGTTAAACTCCATTACAGAAACCGTTTTATTTTTTCTCATGCACAGCCCTGCGAAGCCGATGTTGGTAAAATTTCGCAGGACCACGTTTCTGAGTCACGTTTCATTTAAATTACTTATACAAAGCGAAGACGTTGGAATCACTACCATTTCTTTTAATAAATAATGCTAAGATTGTAGGTCTTAAATAAATTATCTATAAATGAATAAACGTTCAGTGGATTACTGTATTTTGGAAACAGATAATAAGATACTGTATTCGTTAATCTTTGACATGATTATTTGGATTAATGAGGGGCTAATAATACATTTTCTTAAAAAAAAAGCTTGGGAAGTATCTAAGCTCTGGTGCTGAAATACTATCAAGATTTGATGATCGGCATAAGATTAAGGTGAAGAGAAATATTGCGAGTAAAAGAACGTAGTAAATTAATTAATCCACCATCTATAATGCATGTAAAACTAACAAAAACACAGTAAAGCCGCACTGAACCAGCGAGGTGATTACACCTTCTCGTATCTCGATATCTGAGGCGGATTGTGCACAACTTTTCAGACATATTACGCTATAGGCTGTTTTCATGTTATTACACCATTTCACACCAAAGCAACGACTCATTAGTCGTAAATATTATCATACCTTAAACCATATCGCTTCAAAAATTTTCAAATTCCTCAATGGTCAACTTTCCATTCGTTAAAAAACTTTGACCTCAAATCTGCCGTTTGCGTTGAATAAGCAAACCTTTATCTACCATTATCCCAAAGCAATTAATTAACAAGCGAATGGCCGCGTTTTCTCGCATATTTCTCATGCTTGGGATCTAATTTATAATTCATAATTAGTGCGGTTTTGTTTTTGCTCGTAAATCATTATTAGGGCTCATATTGTTAGGGACGAATTTCACAAATCGGGATTTACTTGTGGTGAGAGTTAAGCTGTGGGTGCTATGAAGGATTAAATTAGTATAGGGTGTCGGGAAAAGCTTGAGTTATGAGGGGGTGTTAACATTGATATGTGTTTATCTTTTTGTCTGTCGTAGTAAATTTTAAAATCGTAGATAAACTAAGGATAACAATAAAGAGAGTATAATACAAAAGTGTAATTAGGTAACGCTTAAGACTGTACAGAGTTAGTAATAGATGATAATAGGTACTATATTGTATATTTGACGTTTGTTTCTAACATTTGATGCTTTTGTATATAACACCATCATCAAGAAAGTCATATAGATTTGAGATAGAATACAATCAAAATGTTCTAGTTAAGATATTTCTTCTTACCTTATTTTGCAAAATGTGTTCCTCTTAACGATGATTAAGAAGTGCAGCTCGAATTGAGATGTTTAAAATAAAAATGTAATTATTTGGATCGAAACGGTTCTATAGATCGAAATAATTACATTTAGAGTGACCAAATCTTTAAAGGGGTCAGACTAAGGTCCCAATTAAAAAACTTTACTTACGGTCCCTAATTAGACGGCAAGGATATTCAGTGCCTACCTATTAAAAGTAATTGCTTCAGAATCGCAGAAATGAAAAATTCAAAATGGCGGACGTAGAAAAAAGTGATTACAGAACTTCCGGCTTTTGAAATTGGAAAAACGAGATTTCTCGTTCTTAATTAACAAATAACGTTAAAAGAAATCTTCTTTGATAGTCACTTTTAATTAATGATAAAGTAATGCTGTCTCTTATGTAACGAAGTCGTTTCGAGTGCCCTTAAAAAGATTTTTATAAATGGGATTTGAGATACTTGCTTTCCAAGTAATGGACTTTTCATTAAAATATAATTTGCTGTTAAAAGTTTGTTTCGAGCCTTAATGATGTTCGCAAAAATAAACATTTAATTTGGGCTAGAATTTCATAGTTAATAATTAGTTTTAAAGTATTTAATAACTAGGGATAGTGTTCATATAATTTACTAAGGTTATTGCAAATCTTAGAGGTACATCTTGCACTTATTTATATGAAAAAAAAGGGTTGTAAGAGTCTGTCATAAAACTACGCTAAAAATAAAACGATTGAAGTTTTATTAGTTTTGGTGATATCTAAACTTTCAACAATTAGGTATTCATTTTACGTTTTCTTTACTTATTTTACCAGTTCGATTTTTTTTCTGTAATACTCCGAATAAAAAATATGTACCATAAAAATATAAATGAACGAATTTATGTCACCTATTCGTGAATGAAAAAAGAAACTCGAAAAAAGGTTATGTTAATTAGCCTAAAAGGTTCTTTGAACCACCTTTGTTCTCCGTTGCACTACGGCCGAACAGGAGTCAACGTTGTTATGGAATTATTTTATTCATTTCTATGAATACCTGAGTATTAATACAGACCTGATTCTTCGAAAAATAGAACAAACTGCGTGGTTTGAACCAAGGATCAAACCCAACTATGGTGTATACCTATATACACCTAATTTGGTATTTTCCAACTCAAATGAGCTTTTTTACAGCTCAAATGACTATTGTTATCCAAGAGGCTTATGTCCAACAGTGGGACGTATATAGTCTACTTTTATTATTATTTGCTTTAAAATCACATGATCAAGAAAATCTTAATTCTTTTTTATTATTTTTATTTTATTTTCTTGGAAAACATACAGTTTTATATATCTAATTGGGTTACAAAACTTAGGAAAAACTATTAACCTTAAACATATTTTCAGATACGAATATCTACGTAGGAACACGCGGAACCTAAATATCTTCTACCACGAAAGCTACCTATTTCATTTCAAAAACCTAACAGCTACCTTTCCATACATACGTCTGTATATTTTCTTTCCATTAAGTTTGAAAGCCACGTTGTAACAAAGGACAGAATACTAACAGAATCAAGATTCTTTGTCCCTGTTCATTGTGTGGCTGGGGGTCTAATCGCGGAGAAAAGGAAATTACTGGGCCGCGAATGTGTTTTGTACAAGGTGGTGTGAGAAGAAAGCTATTTTAATTCGTGTTTTAGATTTATGAGTTGATAATCATCGCGTGGTTCTTTTTACAATGATAGAGTATACATTTAATTTATATTTATCACAACTGCAATAGTTATATAAATATTTGCAATAACTTCTACCGTATGCTTAATACGAAGGTTGAAGATGAAAGGCGCGTAGTTAATGTAGTTTAATGTTAAGAAATGAAAAAAGTTAGTTTCTTCAACGTCAGTCAAAGGGACTGTCGAAACATATTTTTTTGTACGACTACGCTTACGTTACGGGAGTAAAGCTTTCCCAATTCCAAGGTTGAACCTATATTTTAAAGTCTATCAGAGTCACGATTATTCAAGTAAAAATTCTTAAACATTAAAAGTTGTTCGGAACTCACGTGAATTGGTTTACATGAAACTAGTTCAACTTATGTAGAAGTATTTTTTAGAAAACCTTCAATCATCCTCGAAAAGTCTCTATACTCTGTCCGTAGTGGAAATATTTCAAAACCGGGGTATATTTAGTGCAATTGTCGCAAAGCGCTTCTCTTCAAGCGAGCGCAATTTTGAAATAACAGGGGAGCCGTCAGCCATTACGGAAAACTGCGGAGCGCATACCGAGTAGATGTCGGGACTCTATGACGCGAAGTATTGAATCGAAAGCCATACACGCCTTGAGAGAGAAGAATCTATTAAAGAAGAAGAAGTTATTAAAGAAATAGTGATGTCGATTTTAAATTAATAACTAACAAATATATTTAGGCACTACTTTGTAAACTAAATTTTAATTATTGCCATTTACAGGGCAATTGAATAACACATAGGTTTAGACCAGTAAGAAGCGCATATCGACAAATTTTACAATAATGTGTATATAGTGAGACCAATATTTTCAATTTGATTGTGAGAGCGTTTCCAAAATTAGTTCAGTATCCGTTTTTATGGCATAGTATCTCGTAAATGTAAAATCGATAATGTGACCTGTTCCGCTGTGTTATTACAAAGACAATTATTTAATTTAATCGGGAAGACAGATAGGCACTTGTGAGCTGAATTCCTTATAATGTTGAATCCGGATTAAGTGTTATCGGATGTGCTTTGTTTATTTAAACCTACTTTTTCTAGTCTAGGTTTGAACTTGAGCCAAATTAACATAGAAAATACCAAAAAGAGGTGAAGTTAAATACTTGAAGCTTTTATATTAGAGTAAAGTGTTGATTAAACGAATAGTTGAGGTATCTAGAGGTTATTCAATATAAGTAATTCAGCACTCTACGCCCGGATTACTCTTTTACTCTACAGAAATGTACAAAAAATATACCTTCTTTTGTACTTAGATGGAAAATAGTCATAAACCTTGAGTAACGGCCGCGGATTTGAATAAAGCGGTACATTTGATGAAATATGCGAAAAATGAAAAAAAAATTGTGCCGGAGTATTTTCTTTCGTCAAAAAATGAATGCTGAAGTAAGTAGTTGATAAATAAGAGCACTAAGTCAGAAGCTTCGTTAAATAAAGAGATACTGGTTGAAAGTAGCTTAATGTTAAAAACTATATAGATAGTGGTAGAAGAGTTGGAACATTATTGGTTCGCGACTTAAAGGAAAATTAAACTTAGTTGCAGATATATGTATGTACCTTAAATGCAATCTCCGTAACATCCTATCATTATCATTACACAGTATAAATCCAAATCGCTAATGCTTTCTGTTTGTATGTTTGTCCGCTATCTCCTCCTAAACTACATTACGGAATTAAATGCGGTTTTTGCCATCTTTCAAGGATTTTATTCATTACAATTTGTAAATGGTTTTATTTTTAAAAAAGTTTCTTTAATTTAGCCATAATTAAATGTTTCGTGAGCAAGTCGGCCATAATTACATCACTGCGAAGCGTGGGCGGGTCACTAGTTTGATATAAACCTATAAAAAATATTTATTTTTTTACATTAGGGTTTTTGTTTGAGTTTTTTTATTATTGCCCATAAGTAGAAAGACACTCAAAGAGAAAAAGACAGTGCCGACTCTTGGTGGATTTTTATAATGAAGCTGTTTTTAAATATTGGTCATTGCGGATGATTTTTCATGTTATTTTATGAAATAGGTTGTTTGAATGCATATTGTATTGGTGGTAATTTTTATACATATACAAAGGTATATTAACTAGGAAAAGATAATTATTAATATGCCATTGTTTTTGTAATGTATCCTTAGTTAAGAGATAAAAAAATATGTATACACAGAGATTCTTTATTAAAATATAAAATTAATGTAAATTCAGCCTAGTTGTCATTAGTGTCTAAATTGGCCAAAACTGACCATTCTTCAGTATCATTACTAACATTTGATATCTCTGAGGTAGTCGCCACCATTGTTGTTGTAAACATAGCTTTAGTAGAATTTGTCGGAAGAGTTTTCTTAACTACCTTCTGTCTTTCAGAAGACTCAGCACTCTCTTCGACCTTCACTGTAGTTATCTGATGTTCTTTTTTTTGATATCGCATTATCAGGTCAAGAATACTATGCTGCAACTGCACCTTGTCGTCTACAGTAAGGTTTCTCAAAGCGTTGCCGACGTACTGACCGAAAACGAAGTCCTCACTGACCTGCCTAGCAAGGAACTCTTTGCCTAGCTCAGTTAGGATATCAACTACAATACTGGTGCTGATCTTCGGGTGAGCGGGTACGTTGTGACTGGCTCCTGTGATGAACTGGACGGTGTTACTGGGACTGGTTTCGAAGGAGGGGAGCTTCTTGCGGACTCTGTCGTATCTGGGTTTGATGAGGGGAGGGCCGATGGCTACTGACACGGTCTCGTCGTTGTCGATGTCATCTTCTCGTAGAGGAGGGATCAGCGAGCCGACGGGCTGAAAAATGTAGGTGTATACTTAAAATTATCATCAAGTGTAATGTTATGGTTTCCAGAAGTCGTGAGTTCTTTTTTTCTACTTTATTGGAAAATGTCTGTATGAATTATAGAGTTAGATTTTTAAATTGGACGTTGTCTCATAAGTGTTCTTACTAACTTTAGTTTTGTTTTGGTAGATCACTTTAAAAAAAACCAACAAAACAAAAGCAAACCAAGAACTACCTTTTTCTTATATCTCGGTGGTTGTGACCTCTTCTTAACTTCTGAATCCCTGCTCATGGGGAGGTGTCTCTTGGAGTGGAAGTGCTTCCAGGAGCTATGGTCTTCATCGGATGAGTTTGGGTTCCATGAAGTCTGTTTTAAAATTAGAATTTTGATTTTATCAGAAAAATAGGATTAAAGCTTGAAAAAATATAAGAATCAAATATAGCATTGTAATTTTTTATGTAACTTAAATTACCTACTTAGAGGTATATAAAATTATGCAAGTAGGTAATAAACGTGTTTTTTAACACCTGAATTTAGTTTTACACATATATTTTTTATCTTATCATTATTGGTTATCAAAATTGAGATTAATGATTTCTAGCGAAAATTGATTCACTTTTACGATTTAAATATTTCTTAGAAAAAAAAAATGCAAAACAACTTTACTAATTGTTTTTATTGAGGATGAATCAAAACAGACTAGATATATCTAAGTACTTATCAATACTATCTATACTATTATATACTTATATATTATTATATATATAATATTATAAAGAGAAAAGATTTATTTTTTGTTTGTTTGTTTGTTTGAAATGAATAGGCTCCGAAACTACGAGACCGATTTAAAAAATTCTTTCACCATTCGAAAGCTACATTATCCACGAGTAACATAGGCTATATTTTATTTTAGAAAAAATAGGGTTCCGTAAGATATTGACACGGGAAAAACCATTTAGTTGCGGGTGAAACCACAGGGCGGAAAGCTAGTTATTTATACTTACAGTCAGAACAGGTATTACCAAGCACACAGAGTAAAATAGCACAGACTTCATCGTAACACGATCTCAATCCAATTGATCGCGGTCAGGACAAACCAGCACCTTATGAACATGATTTATGTTTTTCAATTTGACACGAGCCTCAAAAAAACAAACAGTTGCGGACAATAGCGAATTCCTGATTACTGGATTATGTAGACCTTATGTTGATCAACAATCTATCCATGTGACATCATTGTTAAGAGTTAAAAGGTTTATTTCTGAGCTAATTACGTGTCAATATTAATAAGTCACTTTTATGTTAAAACAATATATGACACCTCATTAAGACTTTTTTATAAATTGCCTAAATTTCAACAGACTTGCCGCAAAAGAATCCTCAATCCCTCAAACTTTTTCGGGAAAATTAAAGAAAAAAAAGAAATTTCAGATATTTTTTAATTTATTTTATTTGTAAGGTTATTTATAATGATGTCCTAAGCATTGTCTCGTATCCATAGAGAGGCTGAAGACACGCGGGCATTGACCCCAGGTTTGTTCGCTTGACCACACAGTCCACCAAATGAACATAATCCCACTACGACGCCCATATGGATCAATGGACCTCCAGAGTCCTAAGAAAATAAAAAGGATACATTATCAAAAATCTGTACGTTGCAGAATTTTGCTGCGAGTTTGACTAATTTTCCATGCTTGGGATGCAAGCCAAAGCTTTTTGTCTCGGTTCTTCAAGCCAAGCTAGATGCATAAATAATCCTGATGGTAAGGTGTCTAGAAACCATTTTCTAAGAAAGAGCCCTACGGTAGTTTGACCTCTGACATTAGCAGAATTTTTGCTTTCAAGTCCGAAGGAAATTTACCTTTGATACTTTCTTAGATTGTAAGTAGGTATGCAATGTTATAAATTGATGTTTATTTACCCCTTGGCACTGGTCCCGGCCACCGACATCCAGCCAGCCAGCACACAACATTTGGTCAGAAATGGTTCCATAGCGGGTCCGACACTCATCCTGGTTTACTGTCCACATTTGCACTTGACGAAGCTGCTCTGATGGAAGTCCGAAGCTCTGTAATGTATGTTACATTACATACCAGATACCATAGCTAGATCCAAGAGGTAATTGACTTTAAAAAACTTTAAACAAGTTTCAAAAGGCTTACTTCAGTTAGCCCCCATCCTATAGCCCAGACAACAGAATTATCTTGTAAATTGTAGTTAGGTCCAGCGATGTAGGCTGGTGCAACGTTTTCAGAATAGATGATGGTAGATGACAGTCTGAGGATTAGAAAGTCGTAGTCTAGGCTATCAGGGCTGAATTTTGGATGTGCTAGAGCTTGTTGCACACTGTATAGAGTCCCACCGCTTGAAGCAAATGAGGAGCCGAGTCGGACACGCCAATTTGCAGCAGTTGTCCATCTATGGCATAACAAAAAAACATTAATGTTAATGAGTTCAACCACTCATGAGTCTAATTATGAGCCATTTTTTTTACAGAATTTAATCAACGTTATTTAAATAATTTTAATAATAATTTAAACGTTATATGGATCACATCGTTCAGCAAGGTTCGATTCCTGCTAGTATTTTGAAGTTTAACAAAGGTATATTTAAAGGTATGTGTATGGTATATGTTTGTTTTTGATTTTGACTGAATTCAATATACTCAAGATGTCGGTCGGAGGAGTTTGAGAGAAGCCTTTGCCCAACAATGGGATCCAAATGGCCAAATAATAATAATAATAAAAATATATTTGTTTTGGCCTATAAGTTAAGTTCTATCTTTGTCTACGATTATGGAAAAATCCTTAAACTTACAAGAGACAATGAGCTGCTGTCAGAATAGAACGGTTGTTGATGATAGTTCCTCCACATTCCTGCTCATAGTAAGAGAAGTCATAGCTGCTTTGCAAAACTGCACCGTATGGGTATTGGTTTATGGTCGTTAGTGTTCCGCCTACTATGCGGTTTTGGTTTGAAGACGCTGTGAAAGGATATGGGAAATAAGGCTTAAATAGACGAGAAAAACATTGAAAAAGTAATAATAATGATTAAATATAACTTATAATGAGATTTATACACGATAGGCCTTATTAATAAACGCAAATTAAACTAGTAGGTATTAGTCATAATCTGTTTTTTCTTTGTCAATTAAGCAAGTAGTCACATAGGAGTGACAGAGACAAAATAAGGTTTAATTTATTGTTTAATAAACGTTACTTTTATCGTTATAAAAATCATTTTTTATTAAAAAAAATCTTACCTGCTGCAAGAGCAGCGCACAACACTAATAACAAAACACTTTTCATTTTGCACATCAATTGACAGAAATCATAGTTTATTGTATATAAAAAATAATCATGGCTAATTAGTATGTCAAAAAAATATCTAAATGTTCTTATGTAAATGTTCAGCAGTTGATTAGATTAAGATATTACTAGTGGCCGCCCGCGACTCCGTTCGCGTGGAAGTCGGTTTCCCGTGGGAATGAGAAGTTTTCCCGCGGTAAAAAGTACCCTATGTGTTATTCTGATGTATAACCTATATTAATGCAAATTTTCATCCAAATCCATCCAGTAGTTTTTACGTGAAAGAGTAACAAACATCCATACATACTCACAAACTTTTACATTAATAATATTAGTAATGTCACAGTAGGTAATTTCCAATATTTTCCTTCCATTGTATTAATTTTAAGTTAATGGCCAAAACACAGATAAAACTGTTCCTTATCATATCTAGATAGAGTCGGAAAAACCCTATGTTTCATAATTGTTTTAAATGTTCTAATTAGGTGAAATATTTAAAGCAATTATATTTTTGTTTCATGTAAAGCTAAAGCTAAAAGTATTAGGTGAACATTTTAGAATTGGTTCAGTTACTAGAGAATATTCCGAACTTGCGAACTCACAAAATTCTCTTCTCTATAAAGGATGAATTAGATCATAGTCTTGATTCTCATAATATGATATCATGGGTTTATTTTATCAATTTGAAGGTAAAATGTATACCTAGATTAGATAAGTTTGATTAAAAACTTATTTTATTACATATTTTAAATGTTGATCCACGGTATACATTTTCCAATCTATTGTAAGGTAGTATTACTTTTACAGTATTACTTTACAAAGCTTGTGATATTGCTTCTATTTAATTATCCGAGACTATTTAATTTATATAATGAATACAATGGAGAATGTTAACAATTTTTGATTATTATCTCTTCGTATTCTCTGTCAAAAATAAAAAATACTGGTGAAAGAATTATTTCGATGCGTCAATTAGTTTCCGATTTATAAGTAAAATAAGTTGCTACCGCACGACGCGGGCTGCCGGTGGCGGTGTGACGTCACACCACAACTCGCTCGGTCTGGCTCACTCAGTACGCTCGCGGTCGCGCGCACTTGTCGTCTAAATTAAACCTAAATACTTTTAAAAATGTCTAATCCAACTACTAGGAAATCATGTGTTGTGCCTATATGTAAAAATACAACTATCAATTGGCCGGAAAAGTTGTTTTTTACAGTTCCAAAGGATACATACATACATCACCAAATCTTTTAACTTGAACATAACCAATACCATTAAACAATTTGTTAGTAAAAATACAAATAAATAAAAGAGGTTTAGTTCATATCATCTACATTTGCAATAAAAAATAAATTAAATTACTTAAATAAAATAGTAAAGGTAAAGTGCATCTGTAACGTTCAACTACCTACATCTACATCGTATAGGTATTCTACTTCCTAGTAATATAATAAACGTGGAAGATTATGTTTGTGTTTGTTATCTTTCACACAAAAAGTACTGAACGGATCTGGACGAAGACTGAAATAATCCATAGGCTTCTTTTAGTCCTGGGAAAATGTACAGTTCCCGAGGGAAACGCGGGCGAAGCTGCTAACTAAAGCTAGTTAGTACTAAATCAATGCATGTATTTATTTAAATTTACTTAGAAGAGCGGTATCTTTGTATACATACTAGTGGCCGCCCGCGACTCCGTTCGCGTAGAAGTCGGTTTCCGTGGGAATGAGAAGTTTTCCCGCGGTAAAAAGTACCCTATGTGTCATTCTGAAGTGTAACCTACTGCAAAGTTTCATCCAAATCCATCCAGCCCCCCAAGTCAAGTGGCAAGTGATATTTGCGATAGCAAGTGAATAGAATAAATTTTTGACAAGCTTGCAATTTGACAGTTTCATACATATTTTTTCTATTCACTCGCTATCGCAAATATCACTTGCCACTTGACTTGGGGGGCAGTAGTTTTTAAGTGTAAGAGTAACAAACATTCATACATCCATACTCACAAACTTTCACATTTATAATATTAGAAGGACGTACCTTCCTATAGCTACAAAACTATGATACATGATTTGTTGTCTTTAACGTAAAAAAAATAATGATAGGTAGGTAGGTACATACTTCTACTATTGGACTTGCATTCTTCCATTAGTATTTTTATTATATTGGTTATTTTGTTTTGATAAAACAGTTTAGAACATATCAAACATTTCGGCGGCAACAAAATCACTATTTCTTGATAAATAATATGCGCAGCCATTAATTCATCTATTTTAGATAGATTACACGATTACCTTTTTTCGAAACCTATACCCAATTTATTAATAGATAAATACTATTCGTTATTATACGTTAATAGTAATATTTACTATTAACGTATAATAACGAATAATATTTATATTTACTAATACGCGACCGAAAACACAAAAAAATAAACATTAAATGTTAAATAAATAAAAAAAAAAAAAACTGTGCCAGCTATATGTGCCACCGCTGGCGCGTTGTGGTAAGACGTCACAAGCGGTCACGTGACTGTTAGCGGGACTCGATATTTTTCGAAACTTTGAATGCCTATAAAATCAAAACTACTGGGTATTTTTGATTACAACAGTGTATTTGTATGCATACAGGCTTTACTGAGACAAAATTTCAAGCGATTTGGCATACCTAGTAACATTCTCCATTGCAGCAAAATGTAAAACAAAACAAGGGGCTATTGGAATTTAGCTGAGAAGAAATGCATTCGTTGATCCTGCAGTCTAATTGTATCGTAGCTTGTTGAACTAAACATTTCCATCAAAATCAAACCATTAGAAATCAAGTTATCAAAGTCAGCCAACTTAGAAATATTTTTTGGGAATCCTAATAATGCTTGGCCTTGCCTTGCCATCTTTGATATAGAAACAGGAATTTTGGGTAAACATACTTTATTATGAAAATCAAACACTATCAAGTGAATATTTAAATGTTATCAAGTATTAGGCATTGGCTTGAATCCAGACTGATCCAGAAGAGACCTTGGCGTTAACTCCTGGTCTATAAGCATCGGCGCAAGGACCTCCCCATGAGCACACTCCAACAATAGTGCCCTGGTGGATCAGAGGGCCGCCAGAGTCCTGCAGGACCAAAAAATAACATTAAAGAGAGTGACAACTCAAAAGATCTAACTTAGGAGCTTTTGCTTCTTTAGACTGCGACCGTGTAACTTTTCAAATGTCCATGCAATCTTGATCAACATTGAGTTTATTTACCAAAAAATATTTTAGACTACTATTGAGCGAGGAAAAAAATGAATTTCCAGACCAACGTGGTGATTCTGTAACATTAGCGTGACATAAACTACGAGTAATATCAAAAAACGTCAAAATTGCATTATTTGTATGGAAAAATTTACATTTTGATGTTTTTTCTCATAGCAGCTATGACAATTTGAGTAACAGAATCACCCCGCAGTACGGCATATATTCCGATAGGGCCTAACCTACAGAAGTTTTCAAAGTAAAAGACGGTTGTAACTGTACCTGTTGGCACTGGTCGCGACCACCGACATCCAGCCAGCCCGCGCACAGCATCCTGTTGGTGATTTGTCCGCCTCCGTAGCGAGCGTCGCACACTTGCTGGTTCACAGTCCACATTTGTACCTGACGTAGCTGCTCCGATGGGAATCCACCGTTCTGTAACGATTTCTAATATTGAGACACATACAATAAAGGCTCTTTTTTTTCTACCGTTACTTTTTAGCACATATTCGTTTCGTGCGAGAGTTTCTAGGTGTTGATCACAGATATTGGGATCTATTTTATCATGGAAAGCTAAGAAAAAGAAGTTTCATCGTGAGACGCAGTGATGAGAATGTGATAATGATTTGTATTCTTTTAACATGGAGTGGGGGTTTCCTCCTAATTTAAACATGCGTTATTTAATTTTTAAAGTGCATGTAGAATCTTACCGCAGTCAGTCCCCATCCTATGGCCCAGACGGCTGCGCCATCAGGAACGACGTAGTTCGCGCCAGCGATACTAGCACGAGCAACAGTATTAGAGTAGACTAGTTTTGTAGACAGCTTGAAGAGAGCAAAGTCATAATCCAATGTATCAGAATTGTAGTTGGGATGTACCAAGGTTTGGCTTACGAAGTGCCGGCTTCCACCACTTGAAGCGAAAGAAGAGCCCACACGCACGGCCCAGTTACGATAGTTTGTGAAGCTGAAAATAAACAAGATATAAAAAAAAATAACCAAAAAAAAATTTTGTATTTAGGGACATAATAACAAAAAAGATATCAAAAACTTACTAAAGGCAATGCGCCGCAGTCAGAATTGTCAAGTCATTAAGGATAGTTCCACCACATGCTTGTTCGTAGTTGGAAAAATCAAAAGACTTCAGCAGAGCCGCTCCATATGGATACTGGTTGATGGTCGCCAGGGATCCACCCACAATGCGGCTGGAGTCTAAAGAAGCTGCAAATATTTTTTTATTTAAATAAAATTTGAGTCAATTTTTGTCTAAAATCATGTGAAACACTATAATTCGGCAGGTTTTAAAAAAATATGCAGCATTAATATGCAGGCGCATGGAATTGTTGAGACTTTATGTGTTTAGCCTAAATACTCCTTAAGAATTGCACTTTAAAACGAAACAAGGTGTAACTGTTCCGCAAGAGAAATATTCAGGAAGATGTTAAAAGTAGAATATTTAATAGTTTTACCTAAAACCACGTACTTTACCAAAAACAGATAGTTCAGCTCCATCACATTGAGATTACGGAGTTAAAAAATATTTCGTAAAGTATTCTTACCTGTTGCTATACCAGCAAATAACGCAAGCAGTAATACGTACTTCATTTTGTTTCTTTACTAATTTGAATCATTACAAACAGGTTTTATAGTTCTATCATATCTGTATCATAGATAGGTTTTTCTATTACGTAGGTCTGGTGATACTATTTGTTTGCCCACAGTTTTTTAACAACTTTAAATTAATGTGTTTCAGCATAATTTACGAGATGCAGGTTATTATTCTTTTACTTGTATTGTATTGTACTTGGTTCTCCATAAAAAATACATGCATAATAGTCATATTCAAAGTGAAATAATGTCATACTCACTGCCTCTCGCTCTAAAAAAAGTTCAATGTAATTTTGTAAAAAATATGAGAACTTGTACAAAGCGGGTGGAAAGATTTTATTTTGGTTGCTACTCGAATAAATTTAAAGGATTCATTTTTATTTTTGAATTTACCAATCCCAAAATAAGCTAATTAGTTTAAATTCACTTTTAGTTAACAAACAAACAATTTTTTTTTTTATCGAATTCATTAGTCATTATAGGTTTTTATGATAACGTTTATCAAATTGGAAATTACGAATATTATGAGATTTAAATACTTTTTTAGCAGACCTAAAAGTATTAGATTATTTTCAAGTTTCATCCTTAATTTAATTGGATCACTGCAGGTAAAAGGTGAAACGCCGTTATTGTAAATTTTCATAACCTCTCAATAATCTTATCTCTTAAATTGTAGAGATTAAAGGCGATTTTTAAAAATACAAGAAACTCAAATTCAAGAAGGCTCCAAAAATAAGTAAAAAAAATATGTTATTAATTTAGTTCTTACGCAGGTAAGAAAAAGTATAATATCATTGCTAGTTTGATAATATGTGAAAACGTATAGAACATTGCGTTTCTGACATGCTGAAACGATAGAAATCACTGCCTGCGATAACGCTGATTGTTGTTATTATTAAAAAAGTATAATGCCCTTATTAGTATTGCAAATAACAAAAAAGATAATTAATTAAATTCAACATACAATAACGAGATATTTTCAAAATTAATTAACCGATCAGGTTTTTTAATGATCCAGGAAAATGCCTACGCTTTCCCGCCCCTCCAGGGAAAGGAGACGGGTTATGTCGGACTTGCACCGACCTTGCACCTGAAGTTTTCCTACAGGCCGCCATAGTGGCGGGACACGGGATGGCCTAGAAGGCATGGACGCTGCGAACTCGCCGACGACTGGCCACTGGACCAGCCCCCTCAAGTTTGGACAAACCTCAGCGCGCCAACCCCATCACGTTCCCTTAGTTACCAATCCCTGTGTCAGCAGCCTGGAAACACCCTCACAACAAGCCCTGGATCTTCGGCCTCCGCCGCTGACCTGGACCTCACCGGCTGGAGTCACCGACGCGAAACTGCGGGGACAGTGGCGCGCCGCCGCGTCCGAAGAGAGGGGTTTCAACGTCAACGTCAACGTCAACGTCAACGTCAACGTCAACGTCAACGTCAACGTCAACGTCAACGTCAACGTCAACGTCAACGTCAACGTCAACGTCAACGTCAACGACAATCGCTGTCGCTGTCGCTGTCGCTGTCGCTGTCGCTGTCGCTGTCGCCGTCGCCGTCGCTGTCGCTGTCGCCGTCGAAATCGAAATCGAAATCGAAAGTCAAAACGTCAATATGTCAATATGTTGAATTGTCCCTTAACTTCCATCGCTGCGGTACCAACACCGCTCATGTTGGCCATCGCCTCCACCAATATGTCAATTTCGTTAAAATAGAATCAAAAAACAAGATTCTTTTATTTATTCATCATAGATATGTAACATATACTTAATAAACGTCAATGTTACAATCTTCGACTTTACCTAACCGTAGACCAAGAAAAAAAAGCCGGCGGAAAACGAGTACATTCAATGAACATATAAATTATTTCCTCGTACCTCAACTCAACACTATAAAAGTAAAAAAAATTAAAACTGCTACTACGAACTAATTAAGGACTTCTTCCCGCACCACAATTCGGAACCAGAGCAGACCGTTTCCCGAAGGCGGCACCTGATCACAAGTATGACGTATGCTCCAGCCATCGCCCTACTCAACCATATTAGAGGGAGTTGGGCGACCCGTTGACACAACGCTACCGCCCCAGTAACTTTCGAGGCGAGCATGATACTCAACTTTGAGTATCGACGGCAACAACGTATAACTCGACATCTGCAATTTTAGTAAAAATCTGTTTTTGACTCGTACATGGTTAAAAAATCGATACTTATATTGTACGAGTCAAAAACAGATTTTTACTAAAATTGCAGATGTCGAGTTATACGTTGTTGCCGTCGATACTCAAAGTTGAGTATCATGTCCTAGTCAAACTACTTACAGAGAAGTTAATAGGTACAAAACAATCTTGAATAGCAGTAGAAATAGCCTGTCTAGATATCAATCCCATGCTGTTTTATCATCTAAATAGTCTTTGATTTTATAGTAAGCTTTCTTGCACAATGCTTGCTTAATTGTAACTTTAAATTTATTAAATGGCAGGGATTGAATTGACTCCGGAATTTTATTAAAAATAAGTATCGACATACCGATAAACGACTTGCTGCTTTTCGCCAACCTACACTTTGGGAAAGCTAATCTATTTCCATTCCTAGTTTTTACCGAATTATTATCGACATGATTATCATTACACGTTACAAACTTATCAATATTTTTGTAAGTACACAATATATTTTCAAAAATGTATTGGGACGCGAAGGTTAAAATATCACTATCTTTAAATATTTCTCTCAAAGAATCTCTATTTGCAAGTTTGTAAATTCCACGAACAGCGCTTTTTTGCAGCGTAAAAATCGCATTAATGTCAGCAGCGTTTCCCCACAGTAGGATGCCGTAAGACATTAAGCTATGAAAGTAGCTAAAATATACTATCCTAGCTGTCTGTACATCAGTCAAAGAGCGAATTTTCTTGACCGCGAACGCTGCAGAGCCAAGCCTACTCGCCAGTTGTGAGATGTGGGCTCCCCATTGTAACTTACAGTCTACAGTCAAACCAAGAAAAACAGTAGAATCTACTAAGTCTAGTTTTTTACCGTTCATTTGCAAGCTTGAGTTGACTTGTTTTACATTAGGTGCTGAAAATTTTATACACTTGGTTTTCTTATCATGTAAAGCTAAATTATTAACATTAAACCACTGTAAAACATTAGAGAGCGCATTGTTTACGTCGTCATAATTAGATTGTTGTCTATTAATCTTAAAAATTAATGATGTATCATCAGCAAACAGCACTATAACGTGATTATTACCTACCATAAAGGGAAGATCATTTATATAAACCAAAAAAAAAAATGGGCCTAAAATTGATCCTTGTGGAACCCCCATGCTCACAACTGTCCCAGACGACCTGATTCCGTTAACGTCAACCTTTTGAGTTCTAGCACTTAAATATGAAATTAAAAGTTTAAGATTGGTATCTTTGATTCCGTAATGGTTGAGTTTCCTTATAAGGGTATCGTGGTGGACGCAATCAAATGCCTTAGATAGATCACAAAAAATACCTAGGGCGTCTTGTGACTTTTCCCATGCACTAACAATATTAACAAAAAGTTCAACACCTGCATCAGTAGTTGAACGACCCCTTGTGAAACCAAATTGTTTATTATGAAGTAATTTATTCTCAGTGAAATGTACTAAAAGTTGATTTAGAATAATTTTTTCGAAAACTTTACTACACGTAGGTAAAATTGATATTGGTCTGAAATTAGTGGGATCTGTAATACTACCCGATTTAAATAAAGGGATGACTTTACTGTGCTTCATCATGTCCGGAAACTCACCACTAACAATACAATTGTTAAATATTTTTGCAAGATAAGGGGCTATTATATCTATAATCGAATTAACAATTTTAACTGATATGCCCCACAAATCAGTTGTATTTTTGATATCTAATGTCTTAAATGTTTTGATAATGTCCCCGGTATCTATAGGTTGGAAACCAAAGCTTTTTCTGCACTCACTAACATTATTAATAAGTAACGACTCGGCCATCACAGGCGATGAATTTAATAATTTTGTGGTCGAAATAGGAATATCCGCAAAATACTTTTCAAACGCTGTAGCTACGTTTTCATCGAAACTAAAGACGTTATTATCAATGACGAGTTTAATTTGTTTATCGCGATTTTTAGTTTTCCCAGTTTCGGTATTAATTATGTTCCAAGTCATTTTACATTTGTTAGAACTATTTTTTATTTTGTTGCAAAGATACATAGACTTGGCCGCCACGCATACCTTTTTAAAAATTTTCGAGTAACTTCTAACGTACTGGTAAAAACTATCATTTTTATTATATAATTTTTCATCATAGAGATCATACAATTTTCTTCTACTAATATGAATACCAGGGGTTGCCCAGTTACAGAACGATTTACATGGATTCGAATTTATTTTTTTAGGAATAAATACTTTCTTATGATTTTTATTTATGCAACTACACAATGTATCATATTGTTGGTTAACATTTTTGGAATTTAAAATACTTGGCATATTATTCGAAATATTACATCTGAATATCTCTAAACGTTTTTCATTGACGGGGACAACCATTAATTTTCGCTTAATCTCTATTTCATTTTGGTATTTAAATGTTACTAACTGGCCAAAGTGATCAGAACTTAATTTACTTATAATCGATGAATTTACGGGTGTAACATTAGAATAAATATTATCAATGCAAGTTGAGCTACTTTTTCTATTCTAGTTGGTTCAAAGAACAGGTTAGTCAGATTATGGCATTTAAATATAATTAATAACTTTTTACTTAATGAAGAGTATTCTAATAAATCAATGTTAAAATCACCGCAAACAAATATATCCTTATTATTATTACATAATTTTATTAATACCTCTTCTAAAACTAACTCAAAACTGTCGTAGTTTGCCCTAGGTGGTCTATAAATACAAACAACTATACAGTGTGTCAGTTCTATACAGGCTATTTCTATAGTTTGCTCGATAGATAGGCTCACTATGTCTTTACGTTCTTTACATTGCAGGCATTTATTTGTAATAATTAATGAGTCTGAATTGCTGACTTTCTACAAAACGAGCTGGCAAGTTGATGCTGATCCAAATTAAACATACTTTTAGTTTGATAATCTCTTAAAAAATGTTCTGTAATACATAAAATATCAATCTGTTCACATTTCAAAAACAATTCAATTTCTAAAACTTTCTCTGTGATGCCTCTTATATTTTGATGAACTAGGCTTATACAATTCATGTCATTAGTTTTATTTGACAAAATACTTAATGTGCTAGAAGCTGAAACCTCTGTTGTCTGATTAATTAATTTAAACAATTAGGTACAATATCTGTACCTGTTAAATTAGTGGTACTGGAAGTATCACTGTTATGTAATGTAATAGCAGTAATGTAATGTTACTTTTATCAACTTTTTTTTCTTATATACAAAATTTTGATACAAAAATAACAGCATTATAAAATACTAGTGGCCGCTCGCGACTCCGTTCGCGTAGAAGTCGGTTTCCCGTGGGAATGCGAAGTTTTCCCGCAGTAAAAAGTTCCCTTAATTCTTTCATACATATATTTTTGGTTCCTAGAAACGCTTTCGCAGCGCACGCAACGGAAGCCCTCAAGGATGAATAATTTTCCCCGTTTTTTCCCCATTTTCTTTTATTACTTCGCTCCTAATAGTTGCAGCGTGATGTTACATAGCCTAAAGACTGCCTCGATAAATGGTCTATCCAACACAAAAATAATTTCTAAATTCGAACCAGTAGTTCCTGAGATTAGCGCGTTCAAACAAACAAACAAACAAACTCTTCAGCTTTATAATCTAATATATAAAAATAAGTCAGGTTTTCCTTCCTGACGCTATAACTCCAGAACGCACGAACCGATTTCCACGGTTTTGCATTCGTTGGAAAGGTCTCGGGCTCAGTGAGGTTTATAGCGAAGAAAATTTGGGAAAAGTTTGAAGAGAATAGCAGAAAAACAGGAAAAATCATTTTTCACAAACAGTGCCATCTCTGATATATAGCATGTACTTCCCTCACGATAATAAGTACGTTTCATTTTAAGTAGATGGCGCCGGTGCGTGATACATTGTTTGACAGCTACATGTAACATTTATGCGTGCTTTCAAACGCTAAATTAAAAGCTGTATTGTGCATTTGAGGGAAAATTCACCAGTCTGTCCATAGTTCAAAATGCCGAGAGTACGACGTGTGAACATCGGCCGCCGCACAAGACATGCAAGCCAGCAACAAGTTTATTCACAGAACTTAAGCGAAGAAAGGCAAAATATAATTAGAGAAAATGCCCGATTGAGACAACGCGTGAGCACACGAAGATCATTGGCATCATACAATCGCTTGGCATTCCAATATGATCCAACTGAGAACTACATTGATGATGAAAATTTAGATATTGGACCAATGACGACTGTATGCCAATATTGCAATGCAATAAAGTTTAAAAGAGAAACGGCTGGATTGTGCTGCGCAAGTGGAAAAGTTAAACTGGATCCATTACTTACACCACCACAGCCACTGAAACCATTGTTCGATGGAACTGATCCCGATTCCAACCATTTTCTTCAACGCATCCTTGAATATAATAACTGCTTTCGCATGACTTCCTTCGGAGCTAATATCATTCGGGAAGGCGGTTTCATGCCGACTTGCAAGGTAAAAGATATAACAAACACAACCAATCACTCACACTAATCAATCACACCAACACAATCAATTGCAACACATAACAACTACACATACACCACACACTTCACCATCACACGATCAGAAGTCACACCGTATTCTTCAACAAATGATATTGATATTCTTCACAGATACAAGGACAAATATATCATTTGCATGGTTCAATGGTGCCAACACCAAATGAACCGCATCAATTCCTGCAAATATATTTCATTTCGTCGATGGTGGATCAGCTGAATGTGCGGTGCAATATACAGGGAACGCAACAGTTAAAGAGACGAATTATTGAGCAGTTGCAGGCATTCTTTCACGCTAATAACGCCGTGGTTAATATGTTCAAAACAGCATTGGAACGAATGCCATCGGATACGCACAAATTTGTCATAAAAGCGGATCGTATCCCAAGAGGTGAACATGTGCGAAGATTCAATGCACCCACCGTTAATGATGTTGCTGCAATTATTGTTGGTGATCCAACTACATCACGAGACATTGTCGTTCAGCGAAGAAGCAATATCATGCATCGTGTAAACGAGACACATCGTTTGTACGATGCGTTACAGTATCCAATCATTTATTGGCAAGGGCAAGACGGATACGACATCACGTTGAAGATGGTTGATCCAATTACAGGTACAATATTCACACACTAATTATTGCTATTATTGGTTTCCATTATCAATCCTAAATGGATTTTGCATTTACAGGCGTATCAACGAACAAAAATCTAAGCGCAATGAATTACTATGCGTATCGTATGATGATTCGTACACATGAGGAGAATGTCATTCTGAAGTGCCGTCGGCTATTCCAGCAATTCGCTGTCGACATGTATGTCAAAGTCGAGACCGAACGTTTAGCGTTCATCCGATTCAATCAGGCACGGCTACGATCTGAGGACTATATACACTTGCGCGATGCTATTCATTCAGATGGTAATGTTCAGAATATTGGACGCCTGACGATTCTCCCATCATCTTATATCGGAAGCCCACGCCACATGCACGAATACGCTCAAGACGCCATGACGTACGTGCGAAATTATGGAACTCCGGATTTATTTATTACGTTCACATGCAATCCGAAGTGGACGGAAATTGAACGTGAGTTAGACCCGGGCCAAAAACCGCAAGATCGCCATGACATAATCGCCAGAGTATTTCAGCAAAAACTCAAGGTTATGATAGATGTGCTCACTAAGTATCGAGTTTTTGGCGACACACGTTGTTATATGTACTCAGTGGAATGGCAGAAGCGTGGATTACCGCATGCTCATATCCTAATTTGGTTGCTGAACAAATTACATTCAAATGAAGTGGATGACATCATATCAGCTGAAATTCCTGATCCAGTCACTGATCCCCATCTACACGACATTGTGACGACACAGATGGTGCATGGACCGTGCGGTGCATTTAATCCATTATCGCCTTGCATGGCTGATGGAAAGTGCACAAAACGATATCCGCGACCGTTAGTTGCTGAAACAGTCACAGGGAACGATGGATATCCAGTTTATCGTCGGCGTTCAAAAGAAGACAATGGTCGAACTATCAAAGTTAAAGTTCAAAATCAAGAGATTGAGATCGGAAATGAATTCATTGTACCATATTGCCCGCTGCTATCACGAATTTTCAAAACACATGCGAACGTTGAGAGTTGTCATTCGGCCAAATCAGTCAAATATTTGTGCAAGTACGTCACAAAAGGCAGTGACATGGCTGTGTTTGGTATTGCGTCGGAAAATGTGAATGACGAAATCAGCAACTTCCAAATGGGCAGATACGTCAGTACTAATGAAGCACTGTGGCGATTATTGTCATTTCAAATTCATGAAAGATATCCCACAGTTGTACATTTAGCAGTGCATTTGGAAAATGGACAAAGAGTTTACTTCACTGAGGCTAATGCGGCACAACGAGCTGAGAGACCACCATCGACAACATTGACTAGCTTCTTTGCAATGTGTGAAGCAGATCCATTCGCAGCGACGCTGATGTACGTTGAAATGCCCAAGTATTACACTTGGAATCAAGCAACAAAGAAATTCCAACGTCGTAAACAAGGAACCCCAGTTCCAGATTGGCCACAGGTGTTTTCCACTGATGCGCTAGGTCGCATGTATACTGTTCATCCTAGAAATGATGAATGTTTTTATTTGCGACTGCTGTTGGTAAATGTACGTGGACCAAAATCATTTGCGCATTTGAAAACTGTGAATGGCCACCAATGCCAAACATATCGAGAAGCATGTCAACTATTGGGTTTGCTGGAGAACGATTCTCATTGGGATTTAACACTTGCGGATTCAGTTCTTTCATCAAATGCGTATCAAATACGAACGCTGTTCGCAATTATCATTACCACATGTTTTCCTTCACAACCAATTCAATTATGGAACAAATACAAAGACGACATATGTGAAGATATATTGCATCGCTTACGCATTCGAACGAATAATCTCGAAATGCAAATAACCGATGAAATCTACAATGAAGGATTAATTCTGATTGAGGATCAATGCTTGACTATTGCAAACAAGCTACTGATTGAAGTAGGAATGATTGCGCCAAATCGATCGATGCACGATGCATTCAACCAAGAATTAAATCGAGAGCTGCAATACAATGTTGATATTTTGCAGGAATTCGTTCTAAATAATGTGCCGTTGCTGAATGAACAGCAAAAACAAGTTTACGAAACATTAATGCAAGCGGTGGACAATAATAATGGCGGTCTATTCTTCCTGGACGCACCTGGAGGAACAGGGAAAACGTTTGTCATTTCATTGATTTTGGCCACTATTCGATCAAGATGTGACATAGCTTTGGCGTTTGCATCATCTGGAATTGCGGCGACTCTTTTAGATGGCGGTCGTACTGCACATTCTGCGCTTAAGTTGCCACTCAATTTAAACACAATTGATACTCCAACATGCAATATTTCCCGATCCAGTGCAATGGGAAAATTGTTGATGCAATGCAAGCTCATTGTTTGGGATGAGTGCACAATGGCACATAAGAAATCACTTGAAGCACTTAACTTCACGCTGAAGGATCTTCGGCGAAATAACAACATCTTTGGCGGCTTGATGATATTGTTGGCAGGCGATTTCAGGCAGACGCTGCCAGTAATTCCCCGAGGGACGCCTGCAGATGAATTGAATGCTTGCCTGAAGGCATCACCTTTGTGGAATAACGTAAAAACATTATCGCTAACCACTAATATGAGAGTTCAACTTCAAAATGATCAAAGTGCTGCACAATTTTCCAAACAATTGTTAGCTGTTGGAAATGGAAAAGTCCCAGTTGATGCGACAACTGGATTAATTACTCTTACAAACAACTTTTGCCGATTTGTGGACTCTCAATTAGCTCTTATTGAAAATGTTTTCCCAAGCATTAGTGAGAATTATCAGAATTATGCTTGGTTAAGTCAACGAGCAATTCTTGCCGCAAAGAATAATGATGTACACGCACTGAATTTCACCATTCAATCAAAAATCGATGGCGATTTGGTGACATACAAATCCGTTGATTCCATAACAAATCCCGATGATGTAGTTAATTATCCAACGGAGTTTTTGAACTCTCTGGAGTTACCAGGATTTCCACCACATAACTTGCAACTCAAAGTTGGTTCAGTTATTATGATATTGCGTAATTTGAATCCACCGCGACTTTGCAACGGTACTCGACTTGCGGTGAAAAGACTTATGCCGAATTTGATGGAGGCAACCATTATTAGCGGAAAGTACGCAGGTGAAAATGTATGTATTCCTCGAATACCAATGATTCCGACTGATCTTCCGTTTGACTTCAAACGATTGCAATTTCCGGTTCGCCTTGCGTTCGCAATGACAATTAACAAGTCGCAAGGCCAATCGCTTAGTGTTTGCGGGATAAATTTAGAAAATCATTGTTTTTCACATGGGCAGCTATACGTTGCGTGTTCACGAGTTGGGAAACCGTCCGCTTTGTTTGTGTTAACGTCAGACCAGAAAACAAAAAATGTGGTTTACCACAGAGCACTTCAATGAAACGGATAATTTGCGGACACGTATAACGCTTCGATTCAGTACCTATTAACTTTGGATTCACTTTCATTTTTTTTCGAAGAGAAGTTCAACTAAATTACACTTCATTTTTGTAATCAAAATGAATTCATTACTGTTGTGAAATGAAAAAAAAACCTTTTCAAATATAAAACAAAAAAAAAATTCTTCATCTTTTTATCCCCAAACGAAATGTTACAAAAAACGAAGCCATCTGGTGGCGAAACGGAGTTCGCCGGGTTTGCTAGTATTAGTATAGATTTGTCAGAGATTGATTAGGATTGTTTTCAAACACATTGGTTGTGGACCGTATCGGCTTTCCATTGTCTTTTAATTTCGATTCCTAGATCCTGGTATTTGGCTAATTTATCATTATTATTATTATTTAATTAGCGCACAATAATCCGACAACATGAGTTTTGTTGATAGGAATGTATTAATAATTAAATATTAATGATATATTAATGGAGCTTAACTTTTCTTCACTATTTATAATAAATTCATCCTTACCTCGTAAAGGATGAGGCCACCTACTCATTGTCATAACGCCAAACTAGGGCAATCCATAATAGGACTAGCAGATTTAAAATAAAGTTCTTAGTAGGTAAACAGTAATTTAGAAAATTATAAAACAGAAGTTTTGAGTCTTAATAATTTATTATCGAAATCAGGCATCACTCGTTTTGTATTAATTAAAATTTAAGCATTGGCTTGGATCCAGGCCGAACCAGAAGAGACCTTGGCGTTAACTCCTGGTCTATAGGCGTCGGCGCAGTCACCTCCCCACGAGCACACTCCAACAATGGTGCCCTGGTGGATCAGAGGGCCGCCAGAGTCCTGGAGACAAAAAATACGCTGTTAAGATTTTAAGGTAGATCAAGTAAACCTAAATTCATTTATAGAAATGAGAAATGGCCACTGTGTTGTACCTTCTTAGGATTTTAACGTTTTACATTTTTATAAACCCTAAATTTAAACTAGATAACTAGATTTATTTTTACAACCCCGGAGGTATGGATAACATTATATTGATGCATTATAATAATATAATAATAAATCTCCAGACTAACACATCAATTATGTGGCCCTATGGTAAGCGCATTAAGCGCTTGTGTTACAGGTACCACACAATGGACTAGGGGAGAACCTAGTTACATTGACACGATTGTTAAAACATGCCAAAAACTGGCTAAGATCAACACCATAAGTCTCATAAATCACGTGTTAAAGGCCTTCAAAATTAGTAAAGTTGGATATGTCGGTCATGTGCTCAGCCATGAAAGATATCAACTGCTTCAATCAATAATGATCGGAAAGATCGAAGGCAAACGTCGCGCTGGTAGACGAAAGAAATCATGACATGGAAAATTGAATAACTGGTTATAACTTACTATTCATAACAGTCCGGCATACAAAGCTTCAAGTATAAATATTATAACAGAAAGTTGTAACCATACCTGTTGGCACTGGTCGCGACCACCAACATCCAGCCAGCCCGCGCACAGCATCCTGTTTGTGATGCGTCCGCCTCCGTAGCGAGCGTCGCACACTTGCTGGTTCACAGTCCAGATCTCTACCTGACGAAGCTGCTCCGATGGCTGTCCTTTATGCTGTAGGGGATAAGGATGAATTTATCATAAACAGTAGAAGAAAGTTTAGCTCCATTAATATACATTCATAGCTATCAGTGAATATCATTTTGTCAAATGTGAGGGTTAATTAAGTAAATATTAAATTTCTAGAAATGTTAAGTTTGAATTATTATACAACTTTTTCATTACAACTGTATTTTTTAGCAGAAAATATTTGCTACAGTCCTTTGTAAGAAAGCCCGTTTAAATAAAGCAAGGGGAATCATACCGTAGTCAGTCCCCATCCTATGGCCCAGACGGATGCGCCATCAGGAACGACGTAGTTTGAGCCAGCGATACTAGCACGAGCAACAGTATTAGAGTAGGCTAGTTTTGAAGACAGCTTGAAGAGAGAGAAGTCATAATCCAAGTTATTGCCATTGTAGTTGGGATGTACCAAGGTTTGGCTTACAAAGACCCGGGTTCCACCGCTTGAAGCGTAAGAAGAGCCCACACGCACGGCCCAGTTACGCTGGTTTGTGTACCTAAAAATAAACAAGATATGACATTTTTTTAATTAAAAAATATTGTTTTATTTGGGTACATAATCTGTACTTTCAATAAATCTGTAGAGAGGTCAATTCTGTACTTATTTTCAAAATAACTAAGTATCAGGGGGTGATTAGGGATCGATACTGATGCTAAAAATGCAATCAGTAATTTTTTTGTCTGTCAAAAATTATACGACGGATTTTGACGAACCTTGGTATAATTATTTTTCATACTCCTGAGCTGGTTATAGTATACTTTTCATCACGCTACAATCAATAGGAGCAGAGCAGTGAAGGGAAATGTTGGGAAAACGGGAGAAGTTACTCAATTTTTAAAGCTTCCGTCGCGTGTGCAACCATAATGGTTAAAGCTACACAGAAATCAAGTATGACGGAAATGTTCTCATTAAGTTATATAAAAAATATCCTATGACAGCATATGTCTATCTTTTATGGTTTACTGACAATAGCACGTGTAACTCCCAATAGCTTAGCAGTTCATAGCTTTCTGATTATATTTGTATACTCTTGCGTTTATAACACTCTCAGTCATCTCTAATTAAAAAAGTTAACATTATTAACTATGCCATAAAAAAGAATCATAGAAATCGGTATAGAACACCAAAGTTATATAGGGTACTTTTAACCGCGGGAAAACTTCTCATTCCCACTGGAAACCGACTTCACGGAGTCGCGGGCGGCCACTAGTAATAAATAAAGATATAAAAAACTTACAAAAGGCAATGAGCCGCAGTCAGAATTGTCCATTCATTGATGATAGTTCCACCACATGCTTGTTCGTAGTTGGAAAAATCAAAAGACCTCAGCAGAGCCGCTCCATATGGATACTGGTTGATGGTCGTCAGGGATCCACCCACAATGCGGCTGGAGTCTGAAGGAGCTGCAAATAAATAAAACATGGATCAAAATGCAAAAAAAGCAATGATTATTGGTTAAGAAACACTGAAAAATAATTAAGTTTCGTTTTGTGAAGAGGTGACAAACATGCAATTAATGGTAGTTTATCAACGCCTAGAAACTCATGCATCATTTTGATGCAACTTAAGAAGATGTTGTCTTTAAAAATGTAAGTGTTCAGCCTAGGTTATAAAAAATTTTTTGGTAGTCCAGCAATTTTAGCCGAAGCACGGTGAAACCTTGTATGAAAGAAAATGGACAGAAAAGTGGAATATTTACTAATGTCTAGCCAGAAATATACCAGCACCAGCTTCAGCTAAAAAATATATTTGAAAGATTTTACCTGCAGCTGCGATCCCAACGAATAACACTAACAGAACTAGGCTCTTCATTTTGCTTTTTTACAAGTTTTATCGATTGCAGCGATGTTTTTATAGTACTGTCATATCTATATGATGGGTAATTATAATTCTTACGGATTACAACTAGCTTGTCGCCCACTGGTTCGCTTGACGGAACTTGCTTGTAATTTCGATTTATAATTTTAAATATTATATGTATAAGTTGTCGTTTTTCATGGGTTTCCTTTTTTATTTTAATGAATAAGTTTGAGTGTAACAGCGCTTTATTCCTGATATGTTCTATCTACATAAATGATTTTTTCTTTTAAAATGGGTTAAATATTTATTTATGACTCTGACCTGTTCTTAGAAGATTTTATATTTTGAAAAAGTGTTATAAATACTAGTATCGTGGTTGTGCCAGAGTACCGAGGGTTCTAAAAAAGCTTTTTCTAAACAAATATAAAGATATCATTTCGGTTATGAAATTATAAATTCCAAAAACCTGTCAAGTAATTTGAGAGCAAACAGACATATATTATACATATTTTATATAACCTAATTAATTATAAATTAGTCATGATAGATTACAGGAAAAAGTTCCTGATTATAGATTAAAGAATCATATTGATAATGTTTGACTTAAGTAAAAAATATATATGATGTAATGTATTTTAATTCTATTCTAATCGCTTCATTCATAAAAGAATTTTCAACCTACATTAGACACATGCTGACACATGTTATGAAAGCTGCTTCGTAAGATTTAAAAAGGAGTCGAGATTTTTGCAACAGGTAAAAACATGGTCTGATGTAAACTAAACGCTTCCGACCCACAAAGTAGGTCTGTCTTCATCAGCCGTCCTGGCGTCTGCCGGTGTCATCGGTGGCACTGGAGAAGACACAGGCACTGTTCTTCCCTGCACCCCGGCAGCGCGTGCCACCCGACGTCCACATCATGGTGGGCAGTGCTCGGGTGGAGGTTAAGATACTTCATCTGGGCCTTATCCTGGACGGGAGGTGGTGGTTCAACGCACAATTCCGCCAATTGTTACCGTGCCTTCTGAAGACGGCCGATAGGGTAACTTGGCTCCTACCAAATCTTGGGGGGCCAGCGACTGCATGCTGGTAATTTAAAGGCACCAGCGTGTTGTGCATTATGGTGGCCCAATATGCATCAGCGTCGCGGGATTTTAGTGGGTCGGCAATCCAGCCACTCAGGAGCAGCGCCCTACACACGCCCTTCACTCCCCGGTTATGGGTACGGATGAGTAACGCATTACCCCGCGTCAATAAAAAAAAGTCTGTCTTCATCGATCTTAGGATCAGATTGAATTGGATACAGAACCTTGGTTAATCTGTTTCCAAAATAATTCATAATTTAGTTCTACAATTATAATTGGGGAACTAATTATTTCATAAACTGAAATGTGTTATTTTATGTGAATAAACCTAAAAAACATCTTAGTAGGTATATAATTTAATATCAAAAACTCATTTATTAATTAATTACAATAAATTAATTTTATCTCATATGATAGCGTCAAAATATTAAAAATGCATTATAATAAGATAATACCTATCAAAGATAATAAAGAATATAATGTTTACTTGTATTGTTATCTAGTCAAAGAATTTAGAGAAACTTCTAGATCCGCTTCATCGTACGCTGAGTGACTTTGGATTTGTAAGCCAAATACAACGGTGATAGTCCACGTAAATATGTTATTACGGATAGAACACATTAGATGAAGACTCTCTAGGTAATCGACGACTGGTTGTAGCCTAGGCCTAGGCGGAGGGCCGCGGAGTTTTAGTGGGTAGTTCCCTAAGCGACAAGTCAGTTGCCCAGGTGGGAGTTCCACACACGCCCCCCGCTACCCCGGTGGGGGGTACGGTGCGTAGAAGCATTTCCCCGCATGAACAAAAAAAGGAAAAATTCTAGCATCGCGTGCCAAGTGACTTCGGATTTGTTGGCCAGGATAATGGTGAGGGTTTACGTATGTCATTACAGATTGGACGCACTTTTAGAAGACTGTTGGCACTGAGGTGACGACGATAACGATAAACCAACTACCACACCATGAGGTTCGTTACTAAACAGTGGCGATGGAGAGTCCTGTGACATCCAGAACTGAGTCAATTTAAAAAGCCCATTTACTAAATTGACCCACATAACAGACCGATGTAAATGAGATCGTAAATGATTAGCCATTTTAGTTAGTTAGCAAATATTTTTCGACATTAAACATTAAAACCCCAACGTTATTCATTAGCAAAGTTGTGGTAATGCTATTTTATTCATATGTAAATTCGTTTATTTTTGTTAACATTATATGAGATTATTTTTATATGAGATTATCTTAGGTAACAGTAGGTATTGTGATACGTGCTGTGATAGGCTCCATTCAACTATCAATTTGTGTAAGATCATAAATGACTTGTTTTATTGCTACTTCGTCAACATAGCCCTTGCAGAACATATACCACCTCTGTAGAGAGCGCCTAGTTGGATTATCCCACAATTTTGAAAGATATAGTATGTTCCCGACTAGTATTATTAAAGTATACTAGAGTCTAATTAATTGTGTTACCTATTAATTAGGTAATTCAGATAGGAAATAGTAAAGGAGGTAGCAAAGCACCTTGTGGGATACTAGTTAGTTTTCCTTAATGATTCCACGTCTCTTGTTGGTCTACTTTATTATCCAATGTTTTAACGTTGTATCGTATAAATAGTTTGCAAAGTTTTCTATTCAAAAGAAAATGATAGATGTGTTTGAAATAAATACTTTATTATCGAATCGATATCATGCACTTTTAGTAAACCTAACTAACCTAAAAATCTATTTAGTAGATTTTTTAAAATATACCAAGACTTTAGACATTTGCTTGGATCCAGAGTGAAGCAGAGGATACTCGGGCAGAAACTCCTGGCTTATAGGGATCCCCGCATTCAGCACTCCATGAGAATACTCCAACTATAACCTTTTGGTGGATCAGAGGGGATCCAAGGTCCTGTAAAACCCATAGAAAGATAGGTTGATATTTTTTTTTTAATAGACAAGAATTCGGTAACCAATTGTATGCAAGAGCATCCTCAAGATATCGTCTGTTTGTCTATTAGCATTTGACTTTTAGCTAATACTAGTGGCCGCCCACGACTCCGTTCGTGTGGAAGTCAGTTTCTCTTGGGAATGAGAAGTTTTCCCGCGGTAAAAAGTACCTTATATATTATTCTGATGTATAACCTATATTACTGTAAAGTTTCATCAAAATCCATTCAGTAGTTTTTACGTGAAAGAGTAACAAACATCCATACATCCATACTTAAATCCATACTCACAAACTTTCACGTTTATAATATACTAGCGACCCGCCCACGCTTCGCAATGGTGTAATTTGGCGCGACTTGTTCCCGTTAAGTGGAATTTTAGCTAACTTAAAATAACTTTATGAGAATTTTCTTTATTTACAAATTTAAATGAGTAAATATCCTAAAAGATGGCGAAACCCGCATTAAAATCCATTACGTAGTTCAGAAGGAGATAGCAGCCAAACATACAAACAGACAGAATTAGCGACTTGGATTTATACTATGTAATGAAGTAGGAAGAAGGATAGTATGAGAAAAGATACTGGATTTAGCTGAATAACTGAAGGGGACATTTACGCTCAGACGTAAGCCACTTAGATGTGGTTGTCCTCATACCTGTAGGCACTGTCCACGACCGCCAGTATTCAAATAGCCTGCACACATCATGCTGGGCTTGACCCTTCCTGCCTCATAGCTAACTTCACACACTGCTTGATTGACAGTCCATATTTCAGCCTGACGAAGCTGCTCCGATGGTTGCCCATAATTCTGTAGGTTATAGTTTTCAGTTCAGATCAACTGCTAAATGTGTCAATAACATTGAGGATAATAGTGATTTGGTAAAAATGCTTCAGAAGTGCCTGTAGGAAAATTTACCTCTGTTTGTCCCCATCCTATAGCCGTGACGGCCGCAGCGTCCGGAACATTGTAGTAGGGACCAGCAATAGCGGCTCGTGCAATAGTCAGGGAGTAGACCAGATTCGAAGAAAGCCTATAGATAGCAAAGTCATATTCCAGTGTGGACGGGTCGTAATTCGGATGTTGTAAGAGCTGGTTTACATTGTACTCGAAACCACCAGTTGAAGCGAATGAAGAGCCAACACGCACACGCCAATTTGGAGCGTATGTATATCTGAATAAGAACACAGAAGGTTGAAGTTCCCTTGAATCAAGACATCAAATTGGTATTGATGGTCATGAAGCTGAAACTGATACCGAAACTTACAAAAGGCATTGTGCTGCAGTCAGTATAGAACGGATGTTAAGAATGGTTCCGCCACATGCTTGTTCATAGTTGGAATAATCGAACGACCTCAGCAAAACCGCTGCATATGGATGCACGTTTACAGTCGTCAATCCACCACCCACAATGCGGGTGTGTTCCGAAGACACTGCGAAATAACATATGTCTTAAAATGACAAATTTGTTGGGTCATATTATGGCAGTTTAAGTTAATGAATTTCCTGTAAATTCTTACCTGCTGCTATACCAGCAAATAACACCAGCAGCACTGAGCTCTTCATTTTGTTCTATACTAAATAAATTAATCGCAGTATAGGTTTATATAGGTCTATCATATTGATATGACAAGTTCTTCCCAAATGGCGCTTCCTAGTTTTTTGCCTACAATTTTGCTTGCCTTTTTTAATTTCTTTTCCAATTGGGAAACAAACGAGCCTAAAGACATTTTTTTTGTCTAAAAAAACGTGGTGCAATCCAAATGCAGTGTAAAAAGACTGAAGAAGACCATCATTGTATTCATCACATACAAATATACTGTAGAAGAATTATGCAATCATAAGGGTCGTAGTTGACGGTTGTTACTTACATCCTACGTCCATTAATCGGGGTTTTTTACAAGTTTAGTTGTTTGATAAGTTATTGATTGACAAACAAACAATTTATGGTCTCAATTATATTATTTTCTTTTATTTTAAATTAGTCATAGAATAATCTCAAAAATGTGATAAATAAAAATAAGGGGACATTACCTGCAGTTAATTTAATATGATAATCTAATCAAGTTGGTACCGTTTTAAGTGCTAATGTTACGATTGCCATCTTAAACATTTACCGATAAAGATCATAGGCATTAAGATTAAGCGCTGGTTATGCCTTTTCATTGTTTCAGTTACTGTAGTAATCGGACCTAACCTTTGAGCTAACATTTCCACGTTTTGGTTCTTATAACACCTTTTAAAAAGTGTGTTTGTAAAATATAAATAAATAATAAAATACTTACTCGTAATATAAATAACAAGTTAATTGCTATTTACTTAAAAATACTTAGTAATGAAGTTAATTTCAAATTTCGTGAATTCCAATATTTAATTTGATTGTGCTAATAGAGTTTAAAAATGCAGCAATCGGTGTCCATCGATAATCCCCATAATTTATGTTTGACGAAGACAATATGGAGCTGACGTTATATGAGGCAGCGTAAACAAAGTAAATACATATAACCCTTTCATTAAATAAATAAATAGAGGAAAACATAAAATTGTGACCTCGACAGTAAGTTTAAGAGAATGCTACTTTAACAGGAGAATATCACTGTGAAATGATTTGTTGAGTTATCTTTTAACTCAATTAATCATTTCACAATTAATAAGACAACTAGCTTTTACCCGAGGCTTCGTACGCGTTAAATTCGGAGTAAAACCCCTTTCTCTATACTATGTTTTTTACATATAAACCTCTCTCTTAAATTACTCTATCTATTTCAAAATCTGTTGCGACATTTCAAGGATCATACAGACACACGGACGGCGGCAAGCGACTTTGTTTTATACAATATCCAGACTTTGGTCTGAAGTGACCACACAATTTTCCTAGGTTGATGCCATAGGCCATTTGCATTATAGGTTTATGCGATTGCGCATTATGGTAACACTAGTGGCCGCCCGCGACTCCGTTCGTGTGGAAGTCGGTTTCCCGTGGAAATGAGAAGTTTTCCCGCGGTAAAAACTACCCTATGTATTATTCTGATGTATAAACTATATTACTGTTTCATCAAAATCCATCCAGTAGTTTTTACATAAAAAAGTAACAAAAATCCATAGGTGCATCCATACATCCATCCATACTCACAAACTTTCACGTTTATAATATTAGTAAGATTCTGTTGCTGCTTATACTTCTACACAAAATCATAGCCAATTGCTAAAATTAAAAGTGTGATAAAACATGTGGTTTTGGTGGGTGCGTACTAACGGTGCGTAATTTAATCATCTGAATTACTATCGGCACTGCCACTGCAACATGTTTACATAATAATTCACAGAATAGACTAAAAATCTATCCTTAGAAAGTTTCAATAAATATAGGAAGGTACTTTTCTTTCATTAAAAAACATAACTCACAGACAAAGCAACTTTCAGGCATCACGATCAGTTTATTTTCTAGTAGAATTGTTAGGTATAGTAAATATACAAGAGTTACGGCGTTACTAAGCGCTTTAGAAAATAATTACTAATACTTACAATTTGTATGCTAATTAACGTACAAATTACAAATCGACTGAAGATGAATAATCGCAGTTCCCAACTTGTTTGTTTCTACAAGTTACGAACAGTCAAAGATGTAGGAACTTCGAAATTTGTAATTTATGCTAAATGAATTAAAGTTCAAATGAAGTCATTTATATTCTCATACGTTTCATTACTTTAAACTCTCCAATAGTCTTCCTTGCATTTTGATTTCAACCTTAACGTCATCGGTATAAAGTGCATTTAAGTGTGAGTCCAATTTAATATATTAGCTGAGAAAACAAAATTCTGTAGAAAACAACTCCTCGAGTTTAATTAGAGTTTTCTTAATTGAAAATATGTTTGTTTTCATTTGCAGATGGGTATTTTGTTTATATGTGATTGAAAATTATTCTGATAGGTGTTTATATCTACGTTTATTATTTAATTTGGTCTTGTTATTTGTTTTTTTATGAATAGGTAACAAAACTAAAAAAAAAATGATTTAAATAAGAAGAAACTCAGGTAACTACTTAAAAAAATATCAATAATGCGTTAAGATAGCTATCCATTTAATAACTAGAAACAGCAATGAACAACGTGGTAGTTTGTAGTTTTGATTTTTTATCTCATTGAAATAATTTCCAGCTCTGTGCGAGAGAAATAATAGATTTAATTGAACGTGTTATACAAACTAGGATACGTCAAAGTTTATATTAAATTGAAATGATGAAAGTGTAGCTTTTGATAGAGGTTACATACTCTAATTAATGTACGAATAACAATGGGAAATAATTAAGTAAAGAAAGAATATTGACGTTTAAAACTTTATTATCAATGATGCAGTGTGATCGATATCTGTTCAAATAAATTGTATTAGAAAAATGTTGAAGAAAAAACTAATGTTAAGTTAAGGGGCGCTCGGTATTTAGTTACGTATTGGATGGGTATTAATTTTATAAGGTATGTTGCATTTCAATATTGTGTCGAAACAATAAAACTTTAATCTTATAAAACAATTGAGTGAAAGAATTGTTGAAACACTGAAACAGTGTACAACATTGACTGTATCCAAATGTAGGCTTCTATGTAGTTCCTTCCATATTTTCATTTTACTTTAATTCCTAATCTTATACACAAAACATTTCGCTTCACTAATTGCATTTAAAAGGAATCGTCTGAATTTCCTAACTGCTACTAAATTCGCTAAGCTCGGTGTAATCTAATCATCCCTTTAACTTGGTCTGTCAAATAGACAGACAGGCCCTAGTCAGGGGGCCCACTTAATCTATTTACGACTGCTACTCGGCCAATTCCTAAACTTTGACTTTAATATCCAGTTTGAGATGCTTTTATAATGGGGATTATTGGGGATATAAATACTTAAAGAACATGCTTTAGTTACAAACTAGTGGCCGCCCGCGACTCCGTTTGCGTGGAAGTCGGTTTCCCGTGGGAATGAGAAGTTTTCCCGCGGTAAAAAGTACCCTATATGTTATTCTGATGTACAATCTATATTACTACTGCTAAGTTTCATCAAAATCCGTCCAGTAGTTTTTACGTGAAAGAGTAACAAACATCCATACATCCATACATATATCCATACTCACAAACTTTCACGTTTATAATATTAGTACAATATTAGTAGGATAAGATTAAGCTGCAAATAATAACATGCTGTGCTTGAAACTCCTTGGAGCATTTTCTTGCGCTATGTCTGTACCCATAGGTCTCGTAGTGATGAAAGAACTTGAGGTTTTTAAGCTCTTTAACGGGGACTCGCCTCAAGTCATAAGGTTGACAACTCAATGAGTCTTTAAACCCTGAACCCTAAGCCTTATTTGAGTCAAAGTCTGAGTCGTTTTAAAATGACTCCAAATTTTAAACGACTCCAAGTCTTAACGAAAAGGTTTGAACCCTTTTAAAACGACTCGGTTCGTGGGAGTCCTTAGTCGTGTGGCGTTTTGTTTTAATTATCTATTTTAATAATCAAGAATTACGATAATCACCTTTAAATAGAAATACAAAAAATATTTAGTTTAACAAAATTAGAAAACTGTATAAAAAAAAGCACTGAAGTTTATTATTTTATAATCTCAAGTTAAACAGCTCACCTTATGTTAAACGACTCGAGTTCTTTGCTAAAAGACTTACGACTAAGTCGTTTTAACTGTTATTAAAAGACTCAAGTCTTTTTATTTCAGAGTTGAACTCTAACGACTGAAGTCATCTTACATTTTTATAAAGCCTCAAGCCGTATTTTTTGAGTCGAGTCGTAGAATTTGAGGCGAGTCTTGATTGAAAGGGTTTAAAAACCTCGAGTCCTTTTATCACCTCCGTTAAAATCGGTTTAGAATTTTATCGTAAATGTAATATACGAAAACAAATTTTTACAACCACATATTCTAACCTAACTGCAGTGATTTCTTTTACACATCAACATTTAGTGGGGGACAGGAAACAATATAAACCTTTAAAACTTGTGAGTTTTAACTTGGGAGTTCTCTCCTTAATTATTAAATCATTTTAGTCGTATTCTATGGTATTTATGAGTGAAGCGATTATACTATTAAAAAATCCGCCAGAAATCCCTTTTCAGCGCTCTCCGTTATTTTTGTGATATTCATTTAAATTTTCCAGTTTGGGAACACAATGTTTTGTCGACGGGAAAAATTGAATTTTCTGAACATGGTGGTTTGTACGAAAAAATACAGGGATCCTGTCATTTCGGGGTAGTTGTTATATGTATATTGGACGTAGTTTTGGTTCTTTTAATATAGCGCTGTTCTGTTGGTTCAAATATACATACAACCAGATACGTGGGATGTATAAGTAATAATATACTATTTATAAATTTAATTATAATATACTTATATTTTTATTAATAACTATTCCCACGGGGATTTCTCAAAATACTTAGCGCTCACTTAGATCATAAAAGGAATGTCCGTACAAAATTTGATGTCCCTTATCCCTACTATCCCTACTAATATTATAAATGCGAAAGTAACTCTGTCTGTCTGTCGGTCTGTCTGTCTGTTACGCTTTCACGCCTAAACCACTGAACCAATTTTGATGAAATTTGGTATGAAGAAAGAACTGAACTTGGAAAAGGACATAGGGTACTTTTTACCCCGGGAAAACTTCTCATTCCCACGGGAAACCGACTTCCACGCGAACGGAGTCGCGGGCGGCCACTAGTTTTTAATAGTTAACGCTCGGCGATTACAGAGACCAGCTGAACAAAACATTCAATGACTAATTTCATTACTTAATCTAAGTATAACATTAAGAAGGTCTTACGTTATGTCGTAAAAAGGTAAAAAAACCCTGATTTTGAAAAGCGAAGAGAAATTACGTTACTTGTAAATATCTATTCAAACCTTAACATTAGAATGTCGCATAAATCAACGTTAGGCCTTATTTTGTATGAGTTTCTTACTGAAATTTTATTTAGATTTACATGAATAAAATACAAAATTGTATGTGCTTTTTTTGCTTCTCCTTTTTTGTGTGACGAATATATACTTTTTCGGTTGAAAAAATTAAGAAAGCGAATTACTCTGCGCTTTTTATTTTAAAAAATATATAACTCATATATTGTGTCTAAAAATTTACCTTTTAATATAGGCAATATAAATGACTTTTATGGCTTTAATTCTCGTTCTAAATATAAAATCCTCTGCGCCAGATCTCGAATCTACTTACAATATACATATTAGCTTCTATAGAGGATATTGTCTGCGGAACCTTTTAATATTCCTTGTCTCTCCTCTATATATACTCTCTAAGCTGTATTAAATTTACAGGAAAGTTTTGGTACAAATATAAAAGTAAATTATGATGCTACACCTCCAAGATATACAACTTGAGGTGTCTTCTAATGCTGGCATCGTATCAATCTTAATGTAACTTACCTATAGTATACAAATTAGGATTTGATTATGTGTTTGTTTAAACTGAATAGGCTCCAAAACTACTAGACCTATTTAAGAAAATACTTCACCATTCCAATTTTTCATTTTTTTGAACATAGGCGATGAAAAAAATATGTGTACTTTTACCGGGGGAAAGAACCCCACTTCAACGGGAAAAGTCATTAACTGTGTCTAGCTGAGTCATATATAGTTATGTCATATAAAACGTCTCTATATGGTGTGTCTCCATATATCGTTTGAGACGAAAAAATATATTCTTTACTGCTTTTTAAACCCTAGTTTTGTATGTCCGATTGCTTACAGTATCTCTACATAACTTAACAGCCCATTTATATCCATTAACGTCAAAGCGCCACCGTCTACCAACTGTATTGTAAACATGATAAACTATCTCAAATGCAGCATTTAAGCCACAACTCTTCCGTTTCGTTCCAGCTTAAAGCGCTTAAAATTTAAATAACAGCATAATTTGGAGCCGTCCAAGGCACTTACAGCGCTGCTGGATCTAGCGCTGTTTTGATTTAGTTTACTGCTGTGATAAATCACGATTGTTTGAGTGTGGGAAACGCGGTGGTCGAATGATGGAGGTTGCGACGTGCGTGTTTTTTTTTTCGGTAGCGAATCGAACAAAATTTTCGACGTATCGCTCACTAGTGAGAGAACCTTAAATAAACCTGAGAACAATAAAGTAGAAAGTGATTAACGTCTCATTTAATACGTTTAGTACTTTTTATATACCTAACTCAGTAGCTATCGATTAACTGTAAATTGTAGTATAAAACTTTACTCTTCACTTTGCACCACAACTGAATTCGTACAAAAATAGCGAATGTTCAAACCATGAGTTCAAATTCATTAATTTTTATTCTTTTTTTAGATTCTACGCATTTCGCAAATTTATAATTAATTTTACTTAAAAATAATCAAATAGAAAAGTGAGAAAAAAAACTTAACTGTAAAGAAGTTTCAGTTCATCCAAGTTAATCCCAGACTTTTTTTAAATCAAGAAGTATCTAATCTCGAAAGGCCTTTATTACCAACTCTTGACCACTAAAGACGTGTTATTGGTTTTCGCCCGGAGCTCTCATTTAAGGCTTTTCAAAAGGAGTTCTTTTGTCTGAAAAAGGCACAATGGTCCTCGCGGGGTTTTGTCTCGAATGTGGGCTTTCTAACCGCTCGGTATTTCCGCGGTTTGACAATCGAGCTCCGTGATATGTTTCCACTTTTAACACAAAAGGTATTAGGGAAAAGAAAGTTTTGTTTGTTTGTTCTTTTACTGGGCTCTGACCTGTGCGCCCTTTTATGAACGGTTTTATTATTTATTTTAGCTCTTCTATAATAATCTTGTATTATATTCTGGATAAGTTGTAACCGCCTATATACGATAAGCTAGCTGGGCCAATTGTCAAGAAGCTTTTATTCACCAACCACGCTGGCATAGTGTAATTTGGTGTTTTGCATAATACATTGTTTTTGTGTCCAGATTTGATATGTGAATTGTATCTTTAACTTTACAGAGCTTAAAAACAAAACAAAGTTTTAAAAAACATAACTTGGTCGTTATTTTAGAATTTAAGCAATATTAATCTTTTCAACATTCATTTATATCTCGTGGTCTTGCAGCCAATACCATTCATTCATTCGTTCAACTGAACTATTTGGAAAAAACCACACATGACCCGCTGTTTCATTCCTTTCATTCACTGTAAAAATGTATTTAGGTAATTTATCTGTTTGTCGCTTTTTACTACAACAGAGTAACAGTATTGAGTAGGCCCAATCTAATATTGAGACAGGCAATTTTATATTAAATATTTTCTAATAATCACTATCACTACAAAATATAAAACAAAGTCGCTTTCTCTGTCCCTATGTCTGCTTAAATCTTTAAAATTGCGCAACGGATTTAAATGCAATTTTATAAATAGACAGAGTGATTCAAGAGGTAGATTTACATGTATAATAACTGTACTATACAGGGAAAGAAGTTTACTCCGAATTTAACGCGTGCGAAGCCGCGCGGGTAAAAGCTAATATTTTAATACAATTGTTAATGCTCTTTATGCCAATCTTGGCTCCGTCACAGGTAGCCAAACACTCTTTATACCTCTTGTTCATATATCAAGATGTTTGGTCTCAGTGCTAGTAGTTATTCTAATCTATACGAGAATTTTAACAACATTTTATATTCAAACGCGAAACAATTTGTTTTATTGCCAACTTTACGTTTATTTCACGGCGGGCTTACGACTCTAACAAATAGAGTTATTTGTTCAGGCATAAAACTACAATGTGATAGAAAGTAAGGTGTCTAAGATTAAGAGGTTTTGTAGGTGCATCAATGGATCGTTATATTATAAGCTGTTGAGGAAATTTGGTTCTGAATTTCTTTAGTTTTGAGGTTTTTGAAGTACAACAATGAAGTTATTAAAGAAGTTGAATATATAATTAGATAAGCATTTAGGAATCTTTAGATTTAGTATAAGGAGCTACAGAATGACAATAATCACTGACCAACCAAAGATTATTTTTTATATTTATAAGAATAATAAATTTTCATATTTTGTTCAAGATACAATTGCGTTGAATGGAACATATCTTTTAATTGAGCTTAGCTAGAAGTCGATTTTCAGCCTTCGAAGAATGGCTAACTGTAGTATAAGATATTTTTTTTAATTGTTTGGTTCGCAAATCATTGTAAACATATTTACAGATAAAAGTAAACAAAAACAATATTTAAAACTACTAACTAAATTTTTAATAATGCCATATCTAAGTCGAAAAAAAAGCAGTTTCACATTGCTCGTATTTTATAATGAAAACTGTAAAAGTATTTTTATTTCTTCATTCATATCAAAAATATGATCAAAAATATCCGTTTTTATTGCTGGACAACACAGCAAAAGTTACGAAATAAAAGGTCTCGTTGCTGAAAACTGGTGGAGTAAAAGTAAAAATAAACAGTTTCGACTAATTTTACGATGAAACTCGAAACAGTAACAGTTAAATTTATGTTACAACCATGAAGCCCAGTGAAAAAGGTTTTTTTTACAAAAAAGCACTTTTAAAAAAAATTTTTAGTGTGGTATGCATAAAACATGATTTTTGTTCTTGATTTTTTCGAAATCAAACCATTATGTGCTTAATTCTATACTGTTAAATTACTATGCATATTATTTTACAGGATTATTAGTGGGTAAGTTTCTAAGTTTCTATTTCAGTACTTTGAGAATTATCTAACCGTAGGTTTTGGGCTAAACGTACTAAACTAACAAAAATCACAAATTGATAATACCTAGGTACAATTATTTCTTAGTTTAGTACCTACTACCTATTACACTTAACACCGTACCTACTAGCTATACGGAGCTAACGAACCTCCAATACCCAGAGTTAATTTTAACCCGCACACCCATTAAACCCATTTTAATAAACCAGTTAAGCCCGTAACCTATAAACACGGAATATTACCTAGCAGAATGCACCTTACCCGCGGCCTATATCGCGGTATTAAAGTTTTATAAGCTCGGCGCGCCGTATACAATGAAAATTTCATGCTCGTTGAACTTTATGAAACAGTGTACGGTGGCCTTCCTTCGTAAGTTGAGCTGGTAAGTCGGTGATTTATTGTTGGGGAGGATTTTGTTTGTTTTTGTATGAAGTGTAGGTTAATAGTTCATTAATTTGTTAATATGGCGAGCAAAATTAGATTGATGAAATATAGTTTCCTTTAATGGATCGTTAAGGGAATTTCAATCGGGTAGCCTAGACCTTATTCTATACAAATATATTTAATTTATAACCCCTTTAAGTGCTAATTCATCTTTTTATAGTAAGTTTTTTGTCGTACCTAGAGATTCCTAGGTGATTTTAAAAATCATAGAGCTCATAACTTATGAAAAACATACACCATGGTGCCGCCGTTGGTGTAAGCTACCAGTTTCAGCCACTTAACGCTTTTTAAAGCTTCTGCATGACGTCACTCACTTTTTAATAATGGCGGCTGCCAACAGGCGACGATTCTTACCTCGCCCCCCGCCATAGCAGACCACTAATAACAAAAAAGCATAAACGCCCTCTCTATCGCTAACATACTCCACGGCTTAAAGTAATGATATCTTTAGAAAATAGTTCCGTACGTGACGTTGGTCTAATTTTAGCAATTTTTCTAGTCACTTCTTTGCAAGCGCTTCCATGTTAGTGGAGTCTGTAGTAATAAAATATTACTCAGGGGAGTCTAAAGTGAATTCGTGTTGTATTTGTTTTGTAACACTTTTATTTAGTTTTAGTGTAGAACAAGCTGTGAATCTAGAAGTCTCCGGGCGCTCTGCTATAATGATCACCTTTTACACAGAACACCTGCGAAGCCTTATTCTGTAGAGTTCGGAATGAAATACGTTTTACGTGACCGCTTGCAGGTAAGAAATAGCCAACTATTTTAATCGATAAATTGAGACTTTCACACAAATCGACAAGTGTCAATCATGTGACATTTTATACTTACAGCGATGAGTTTTGCAGCTACTTTCCTTAGAAAATAAGAATTAGACGATTACCGACTCACGTAGAATCTAAAAAAATACTCTTTATTCCGAACAATGGAATGACAACTGTTGGAATCATTGGTATTAGCATAATTAATCATCATAATCTAACAATATCGTTCCATTCATCTTAACATCCATCCATTTCCTCACTCAATTATGATATTTTTCATTTAAATTTATTAAAACCCACACCAGAATAATTTACTCGAAAACATAATTTTCCAGTGTTGACACCATTTCTATAAATAACATCAGCAATATTTTACAACGCAAACGATACAAAGTATAAGTTTTAATGAATTCCCAGAATAAGCCATCCTTTGAAACATTAAATGGAGATCCAGATATTTACGGCAACACAGATATCTTGCTCGGCTCGACTCGGCTAAATTCGGTACTCTCCGGCGTCTGAGTTAAGACCGAACTTTTATAGCTGACAAACCACGGAACCACTATTAGCAGGGGAGGTAATTTTGGCAACATTTTTCACAAATTAAGAAGCGAAAATGCATGAGAAAAAAGGTCAAGAGTTGTTGATTATGGTATAATTAGCTAGTGTTAAGTGAAACAAGTGTGTTATGAGACAACGCCATTCTGACAGAGCGGCGTTGTCTAGTCCTTGGCGTTAACACAGAGTAAACCATAAATAGCTTACTTACGGCAGCCGAGATCAATCCGTATGTTCAATCAATTATTTACATTACTCCATAACTCAGACACAAACTGAAGACTTCCCACGGTACGGCAGTAAACTACTGCTGAGGAGCGTGGGAGATAAATTTAAAATAATGTACACTTTACTTAAGTTTGTTTTGCGGTGTGCAAGTCGTTTTGATGTGAGTTCAAAGCTAGAAAGGTTGGTTGTAGACTACTCTAAAAGGTTGGTTCTGTGATGCTGACTTGTACTTAAATAGGTCAAGATAGATTGAGACTAAAGTTTGAGGAATTGACGGACTTTTAAAATTGGTAACAGAAAGGGCAGTTTCGAGGGCTGATAACTATATATTACCTGTCCGACTTGTGTATCAGTAACTTTTATCAATTTCAAAACTGTTACTGTTGATATTTTTAAATGGAAAAATTCCTGGTTTGACACCATACCTTTCCTAGTTTTATAATTTGAATGAATTTGTAAATGGATCATTTTAGTCTCCTAAAATAAATAACAATAATGTTCCCGTATACTTGCATACTTGCTCGGGTCGAAAGCTACTAAATAATTACGATGAATTTTGACTATAATGGGTAAGAATCTACAGTTTCCTAGTTAGGTGGACCTGCCTCCAATTTGGAATGAACAGCCAAATTTTGTATCGTTTCGTAACTAACTAAATTGTAATTTTTTGCCTCTATACAGTTAGGAACAATACAATTCCATTGTAGATGATACACCACAGTAACCGAATTATTCAATTAGTTCCGTGAAGCCACAACATTGTACAGGGGTATGGAATAAAGCGTTTGTTAGTAATGTCTGTGAAAATTGGGCTTTGGATGTCGCAAAGGTTTTTAGAGGTTACGCACGTGTTTACTTGGCTAACCTAAGGTTTCTAAATTGAAAATTTGAAGTAAAATCATACTGAATTATTAAAGAATATTTTTTGTATGGTCAAATGTTAAAGTAACGTACCATAAAAATAATAAGTAGTAATAAAAGTAAGTGCTGTAGCATTAGTGTTATAGGCACCACACGATGGACTAGAGAAGAGGGTAGTTAAGTTACAGATAGACACGAGCGAATTGAAACCATTTTTTAAAGGAATGGACCCCGAGACCTTCCTACTAACAGTCCGGTATACTTACCGCTGCACCACAGAGGTCTTCTGTTATTGAAATGTAACTTAACTTTAAAATATAAATGTAGAAACCGGGGGTAAGTTTAGCATCTATAATGTAGATACTTACTTACTTTATGAATATCTAGTGACCCGCCCAAGTTTCGCGGGAATACAATTTTTCACGACTTATTCCCAATATATAGAATGTTCGCTTATTGAATAAAATTACGGAATATTTTATACTTAAAAATCTTGAAATAAAATATTTGAATGTTTGTGAAAACTGTATAATATTTTATATAGGGGAAGGGGGGGCATAACGGGGAAGCGAGGCACAACGGGGCCCCCCACGCATACGAGTAACTACACTCACTAGCGGTCATTTGTTTTCGCTAATAAGCGGCCATTTTGAATCAGTCTTCAGTCCCTAAGTGTCCAGCGAGAAGGCTGCACGCGTTTGATTTTTAAAACAAAAAACTTTTTTCAACGTCTTCTGATCTAATTTTGTGTGATAAGAAAATGCATGTAAAAAGGTAAGTGTTTGTGATATTGCTTTCATTTTTGGTGGTGTTTATCTAGCGATATTATGAATGATAATGTTTTGATCAAAATCACTCTAACTATTGTTCTGTTTTATTTGTAGGTTATTTTAAACAATGTTAGACATGGGGGCATAATGGGGACAATATTGTGGGGCACGATGGGGTATGTATATACCATAATAATCAAAATAAAAACTAGTTAGAGGAACGGCAACAACTGAAACGGCCGAAGAAGTGTATAAATACAAATGACGAGTGGTTGAAGAAAAACCGGAAACAAAAAACTAAGAAACCTCGCTCTGACGTTGAAAATGTAGACGACGACGCATTAAGCATTTATTGCGCGGACTTGAATTACACTTATCTGAAGTCTTCGGAAGGTTGGGTGGCCTGTCACTCATGTGGACATTGGGCCCACACAGCCTGTGCAGGTGTTGATGACGAAAATATTGAAGAAATCCACAGCTACTCATTCTGTCAGACAAAATAATCGTATACCCCGTACTGCCCCTAATCGGGTACCCCATACTGTCCCTACCCTGGGGCACGATGGGGTTTTCGACAGGGTTTCGAAATTTAAAAATTAAAAACATTTGTTGATTCGTTATTTCGCCAAATTCTATGCCAAATGATAATTTTATAAGTAACCAAAGGGTTGTGATAAGTTTTAATTAATAAATATATGTTGTTCATTCTTTTATTGTTCATTTCCCTTAACGTCTGCGTTATGCCCCCCCTTCCCCTATGTTGTTTCAGTAATAAAGTTGTCAGTTTAGTAGTGCTCAATACATTTTCTGTTTAAACATCTTTAATTCAACTGACTTTACCCTGTGATGTCTACAACCTAAGACATCTTTGAAAATAACATTTGAAACGCATTTACAACATAATAATACTTGATGGAATATAATTTCGGTATTTTGAGGCGTTGTAAGTGATAATGCTACTCCAAAACAGAATTATTGTTTAATAACTAAGTAGTAGTAATATGCGAGAATAAAGATTGCCTTCAATACTTATAATAAATCTGTAGAGGGGTTAATTCTGTACATGAAATATATATCCAAAATAGCTATCAGGGGGTGATTAGGGATCGATACTGATGCCAAAAATGCAAGCAGTAAATTATTTGAAATTAAACTCATTTTAACGGGATTTACGCGTTTCTTTAATTATTTTTATTTATCGGACGTTTCGGCATTTTTAAAAATGCGTGGTTACGGGTAGACTGTCTACATTTTGTTTAATTATTAAATTTAATATTTAAAAATAAAAAATAAAAATAACATTTATTTTATCATTAAGTTATTTCAATACATTCGACGAATGTCAATTTATCTATCATAAGTTCATCAATCAGCCAGATAGAAACTCTCATCACTCAAAAGTGCAATAATTCGTGCTTACTAACACGCCTAAAAATAATCTTTACTTGCAATCCATACCAAATAAACACAAGTAAATTGAATTAAAATATCAATACAAAACCTTGAAAATGTACGTGAGTTTTCGTCGAAAATTGGGTAGTTCCAAATTCAGGCGTCCGATGGGAGCGCTGCGGGCGAGGGCTTATTCCGAATTCATTCTGCAAGATAACCAATTTACTTTACTGATTGAGCGATGAAACACTAGAAAAAATATCATGAATTCATTGATTTTTTTTTGTATAAAGGTTTATCATAGGGTTTATTAGCTAATTTGAAGCTACTGAGTTGGTATTCTAAATTGTTTTTATAGGTTGATGTTCTAATAAAAAATATATCTAAAAATTGCTTTCTTGGAAGTAGCCTTTGTGAAAGACTCCAGTGCGGATCTGTTGTCCTGGTACTTTTATCTGGAAGCCGCGATTGAAATGGAGGAATAAATGTTTGGTTTTCATTATAAAATGGTTTGTTTCGCCGGTTTTATTTACGAAAGCAAACACGGCTCACTTATTGCAGTGATATATATCTTCAATTCGTAAAAATTATTACGCAATTACTTTGTGTGGAAACTTACATAAAAGTGGAAGATCATTCGAAATTTCGGCACAATTTCTTTCGCCAATTATAGACAAACCTTAATCAACTAATATGTCATTTAAGACTACTTCCAAAAATTATCTCATTAGGTATAGCAAATACATATATAATTTCTACGGGATGACTTATAGAGTCGAGTTCTTAAACGCAGGTTTAAAAGCATAACTTAAAGTAAGAATAATAATAGAACTTTCCTTAGTACCTACATATAAAAACTCTATTGAATCTAAACCAGGTTTTTTTCTGTACAAAACATACGGTATTGTTAAATTCTCAATCTCTGCCTTCTTTATGGAAACAAAAACATCTGTAGGTAATAAATATTAGATGTCAAATCAGTGTAGATGCTGTTTTATTCATACTGTCCGTTGTTGATTTACATTTTTGTGTACACGGAAAATTGTACTTTTTATATGGATTTTTTGGGGTTCCGCAAGATTTGTGGTAGGTTTTTGCTTGAAGAATGAAATGTTGATGGATACAAGATAGGCTTATTAAGATGTTTCTATATGTTGATGAACATTCTGATAGAATAAGGATACTAGCAAAAATGAATGCAATATAAACGACACATTACAAACAAAATTTGTAATAACTATGGAACGTTAATTACGTAACGAAAATCTTGAAAGCTATATGCTTGTTACAGTATTTTTAATAACAACTTAGCTGACTTTATAATCATCGGAAGTCGGTTTCCCGTGAGAATGAAATGTTTTCTCGCGGTAAAAAGTACCCTATGTGTTATTCTGTATAACCTATATTACTGCAAAGTTTCATCCAAATCCGTCCAGTAGTTTTTACGTGAAAGAGTAACAAACATCCATCCTCACATAAATACATACTCACAAACTTTCACATTTATAATATTAGTAGGATTATCATTAATTAAGGGTCAATATAATAAATACCAAGGATACAAACTCTTTACTATTTCCAAAAAAGTTCGATCAGTAAGTTCTGCAACCTTCATGCTCCTGCCCGACTCTGTCTTGCCCTTGTTTTTATGCCGAGTGCTGATAACGAATTCAGGTTTTTTCGCGTAATCTTGCGCCGCCGGGTCAGTTTCATGGCATGTAAATATTTAGGGCAGAAAGTGTGTTTTGTAGCACGCGGCCGAATATGTAAAGAACTATTTTTGTCGGTTCGTTGTAAATAGGTTATGTATTAGTAAATAAATGAATTGACATCGGAAATAAGTCATTAATTCCGAAGACAGTCAGGAAATAAGAAATCATGTGTAATTTTATCTTGATTAGGTTTATGAATGACAGAATTCATTATTTCTCACCAATATAATAATTTGTGAGTCATTCGGTTTGTATGTCAGTTGCAATCATTGCCAATGACTATCAGCTACTTATTAACTTTAAGGAGTAAACACACTAAAGTTAAAGATAGGTAAAGTCGATTAAAACCCCTATAATACTAGACTTAATCCTAAATAAATAAATTACGTTTCAAATCGATTGCCCTCGACAAAACAAAGTTTATTAGATTAGCATAAACTTTTCATGAATTAATTTACATGTAATTTATTGTTTCTTCAAGACGGCTTATAGGTACACGATGATGTTTAGATTAAGGGAATATTATTATAAATTAATAAAGTATTCCAAACTTTGATTGGAATTCCAATTATTTGAATCTTTGCCTTATTTAAATAAGCAATTAAAAAGTTGAAAGCTGGAAGCGGTCGCTGTTCGAAATTCAAGTTTAAAAGAAAACAACCGAGACGGTGACTTCGAGAACTTGATAAATTAATAAGAAATAACTAATTTTAATTATATTTTGATAGAAAATGTAATAAATGGGTTTTAGTGGTCCACGTTAGGTCCAAACAAAAAAAAACACCCCCCAATTAAACATGTATATTTGCAAAAAGTTGTTTTTTATGTCATTAGTTTTAAAATGTACAAAATGAGACCCTTTATTAACCATTGCCCTAAGTTACGCATTATATTTCAAGAGTTTTTTGTTTCTTAAAATAATAAAAAATCATTACGTGTTTAAAATGCGTGGAACAAAACTCTCGTCATTTGTTTCTCCCCCCGTTTGCCCTCGCTTACTCTTCAAAAAGTTTGTATGTTTTTTAAAAAGAAAAAAGTTTTTTTCTCTTCGTAACTTATTTGACATTAACAGGTAATATATTACTGGCTGGAGCCCGCATCGGCGCGGGATTCTGCCTAAGTTTTCACGATGATTTTGCAAACTGAGCCTATTGCGGTGTGGTTTAAGTGATAAGATGGTTTGGAAATAATTATATTTAAAGTTCCAGTTTGATAGTGTGTAAGTAACAATCACACAGTGTTTTGCTTATTTTTCAAATTATGTAAAAAAAAGATGAAATCACCTGTTGGTATGGGTTCTGTTTTGGTACCTAACTCCATAAGAACAAAGTTACTTAGCGAGCCGTCTGCATTTAGTGTTTCCTCACGTAGGTACTTGAATCCTAAACCTAGAGATTTGTATAGAAGCTGAAGTGGCTCATATAGACCAGCAGATGAGCAAGCTAACATAGCAAAAAACCGGTCAAATAGCTTGAAGAAAAATAGGCTAATAATGTAGAAAACCCTACGATGGAGATCATACAAATTATTTTCATTCCAATAGGTCTCGATCGCACCTGGTAAACTTCACGGGAACCCCTATAGTTTACTGTAAGTATGTTCATGAAAAATCCTATTTATTAATATTATAAACGTGAAAGTTTGTGAGTATGTATGGATGTAGGGATTGGTGTTACTCTTTCACGTAAAAACTACTGGACGGATTTGGATGAAACTTTACAGTAATATAGGTTATACATCAGAATAACACATAGGGTACTTTTTACCGCGGGAAAACTTCTCATTCCCTCGGGAAACCGACTTCGACGCGAACGGAGTCGCGGGGGGCCACTAGTAAAATATAAAACATTTCATAACGCACGAACTTATAACTTGGGTCGCACTCTCCAAATATTTGCACCTGGAGTGATGGGGCAGCTATAAACCTTCTGTTTACTTCGTAGTTACCCACCCGTGAGTGTAGGCATGAAAAACTTTAGTGGAGACGGTAATTCTATTAACGGATCGGAAAACTTGGTCTATTAGTTACGTTTAGTGAGGGTTTTATGAAATAAGATATATGAACCAAGTATACGTAGAGGTGGATTAGTGTGAATTTAGCGTAAGGATGGTAAACACATCTAATATATCTCTTGACAATATTTATTACGTTAGGGTGTTGGACATCGATATTTGATATCGTATTGTCTTTAGATAATATTGTCCCAATTCTCGTTGGCTGTCAGCGAAAAGCCGTAAATTGCGTTAGTGCTGTGCTGGCAATCTTTAAAATCTATATTTTTCAAGATATTTTTTTAACAACCTATTTACGACCTAACCACTATCAAATAAAAATTAAAGTAATTAAGTAAATCACACATCCGCACTGATCGAGTATTGCAAAAATCTGTGTTATTAAATTGACCCTTATTTAATAGTATTCAAAAATAGTGTAAGTGCGATTTAAGATTGTTCTAGCGCCATTTATCGTAACACTAGTTTAAACTTAAGTACTTATGTAACTAGATAACTAAACAGTTAATGTCAAACAGTTAACATTAATCCGTTCTTTATTATACAGATTAATGAAATTAAGAAAAAAATCTTACAATGGTCGATTATTATTATAATCACATCCATGTTACATCTTTTATATCGTAAAACCAAATGTTGCTAATTTGGCTGTCGTTATTAAGTGACAAAAGTTGTAACTCATTGTCACTTAGCAATGAATAATCTCCTCCAACTGAATAAATCCTATATTAACGGAGTTTATTTAATCAGTCGTAAGCCTCTCCATACAGCATGACTTATTTAAATCACAATCATTATTCATCACATCAAAAGCCGATAATACGCCTTTGTTAGCCAAATTTCCGATATATTTTTAATTATTGCAGCCACTTAATGAAACCCACCCCCACCCTTAATACTCACCCCCCTAAAGGCAGCATCTGTTGGTAAAATGATACACCGGCGCACGAAATTTGTCTGTACATTAAGAAATTTGCTATCACCTTTGTTAAGTAATGCTGATTACTCGCTCGGTGCTAAAAACAACGTTTTATTATTTATAGAACTTAATTACGATTAAATGATGGGATTAATATTAAAGAGAAAAGGCGAATTTAATACTTCTTCCATGGCTCTATGTGAGGTTTCTTCTTAGGTTAATCTTGAGTCTTTGCAATTTTGTATAATTTCCGAAAAGAGTGCTGGGAGTTTTTTTCCGCCGGCTTTTTTCTCTCGGTCTACGGTTAGATAAAGTTGAAGTTTGTAACATTGACGTTCATTAAGTATATGAACATTAAGTTTACATATCTATGATGAATAAAAGAATTTTGATTTTAATTTCATTTCATTTCAGTGATTGATTTTGATTGGTGTATGTGATACGACGTTCAGAAAAAGGCACGTGTTAACATGAGTTGAACAGTTTTCAGGTTTCCATTGTTATATTAGATACAATTAAAAGTTGCATACTTTAGATAGGTAAATAATGCTATTAGTTACCCTACGTCACATTTGCAAGAATTTTTGGGCGCGGCAGTACGTTTTGATATTTTTTTACTAAGAAATGACTAAAAAATATTGAGAGAAACTAAAAAAACTATTTATAACAAAATTTATGCATTACGTTTTATTTTTATATAACTAATTGATATTAGTTATATAAAAATACAATTTAAAATGGTTATTTATAAAACCACGAGACATACGATAAGTAGAGACAAAAAACTGAAAATGTTGGCGACAAAATAATGTAAAATTCATCTCTTTTAATGTAGTATGTCCCTCAGGCTTTAAACTTTCGGTGCTCATGTTAAACGAGTTTGTATTGTGTCAAATTATGAAGTACTAGTGGCCGCCCGCGACTCTGTTCGCGTGGAAGTCAGTTTCCCGTGGGAATGAGAAGTTTTCCCGCGGTAAAAAGTACTCTATATGTTATTTTGGTGCATAACCTATATTACTGTAAAGTTTCATCAAAATCCGTCCAAAATTTTTTACGAGAAAAGAGTAACAATCGTCCATATTTTCACGTTTATAATATTAGTAGGATCAAGTTTTAAGTATTATTATTATTATTTAGAAGTTGATAGCCTTGAAACTTAGAACTAGATCTCGCTAAATATATCAGTTATTTTATTGATAGTTATTTTTAGTTGTGCTATGAAATTAACAAAATGGTTTGAACTCTTTTTATAATGCACCTTTTCAAATATCCACGACATTATAAAAAAGTTGTTTTGGTATAATTATGTAGCGAAATAAAAAAAATCAGTATATAAAGTCCAATAGTAAATTTCCTTGGAAAAAACTCTTCATACATTTTCAAACTCACATATTTTTACTTAAGTAAACAAAACAGTTTTTCATAACGTGGGTTTAATAAAACTCAGCTTTGAATGGCTGAAGTCGTGTTCATAGCTGTGGACAGATTATGTGCATTCAACATATTTTTGCGACACAAAATTGAAATGTATTTGCAGCTACATAGAGTTTAAATTAGAACTGAGATGGTGTTTTTGAAGTAGCAAAGTTGAGGGAGAGCTAACTTTCTTTTATAATAATAAGGTGTATGAAAAAAGGGTACCTATATTAATGAAGGATACGAAGAAAACAGGTAAAACGATCAATGAAACTTCCTTTTAACAAATACCCGTTTTGTATGAAAATATTTCATTTTCTGTTTGCGTTGTTACTAGATCAATGTTTTACCATACCTACAGTAGTCAATAACAAAAACATAATTTCCCTACTTGTCGACTGCGAACCGACTCCATTTGGCGAATAAACACAATTTAGCGAAAACCGAAATTCCTTTCAAATTCCTGTTTATACAGTCACAGACATTATTACTTGCGATTGGTACATTCGGAGTCAGAGCGGGTTTGCCAATGTTTGGGAATTATTTGTTACGCGAAAACGGCTACACAAATTATTGCGCTTCATACCTCCAGTCAGGTTTACAGGGACACATAGAGTAAGGCAGAGCGTGTTAGTAATGAAAATAATTCCTAAAAAAGCAATCTAGCAAGCAAATTACGTACAGGTGTTTCGGCTTTTACAAGACGGAACTATAATTATTTTGGACTAGTGAACCGTTTCAGCAAACTTTTCAATTTTAAACTAAGAACTGTACATAAATCTGGGATTCTAAAATAACATATGGTAAAACCGTAACAGGTATAGTAATAAGTTTTAATCTTAATGCCATAAAACAGAATGGTTGTAAAGGCAGCTAGAAGATTTAGATATTCTTGAAAACAAAATTAGCATCGACTTACATATTTAATGTAGATCATTATTAAACCCGCAACTTTTCGTTTAGAAATCCGGTAAACATAGCACTTTTTTACCTGCCAATTCAGCACAGTTAAAATAACCCACCTAATTACCGGTTAAATTAACCTAATAAAAAGTAGCTCCTATTCCCCCATTCTGCCCACACCCCGCAACATAAACCCAACAATTGAAACTCTCCATCAAGATAAATGGAAGCGTTCACAATTTAAACGTTTAATGCAAACTTTTCATTAAATTCCCCGAGTTCTGGCTGAACAAATATTCTAGTTTTAATTCCTATAGCAGTAAGACTGGGAATTGTTCGAGGGATATTTTTTTAGCTTCGTTTGGTAATTATAGAATAATGTTGATGTAAGATCTTCGAAATGGGGTGTTCTTAAATAGGATGTATCATTGTATTGACGGAAGTCTTATAACCAAAGATATAATTTGGAATGATTTGTATGATAAAATATTTTCAATGATTTTTATTAAATATAAAGACTTATATCATAAGATTCATCGGGTCTGGTTATGAGGACAGACACTTGTTTCGTTGTTTATGTAATAAAGTAACAAACAAGCAGTTTACTTGGATGGTGGATACTAACACCTGTAATGCTGATACAATAATAGGATGTAAGTATATATCGATTCAAACTCAAGAGTTTACAGTTCGCTTTTAACTCATGTGTCATCAGTTGTTTGGTCTCAGTGTCAGTAATTTTCCTCCCTGAAATGCCTTCAATACCGTGAAATTATTAAGCAGTAACATTAACTACAGAATATTAAGCTGTAATCAAACCTTGAAATATTAATATGAGTCATAGCGTCTCTCGAACATCGAAGTTTTGTTAACATTGCAAGCGAATATGAAATTAAGAACTGTCTCAAGACTTATTCCCTCGACCACGGTAACTTTTTGTAGCGAAGCTGTCTTGTGTTTGCATTGATACAGTTTAGAAGCAGTCGCTGGCTATGTGCTCTCGCCCTCATAGCCACGATTCAGTCGCGATGCAAACGCGCATTTAGTAAAGGAGCGACAGCATGGCTACAAAAGGAGCCGTAGGCGAGGGGCCTTAAGCAAGGTTTTTCGCAAGGGGTGAAAGTTACAGACTTTTGAGTGACATAAACTATTTTAAAAAACGTCAAAATTTTATTTTTGTATGGAAAAATGTACATTGTGACGTTTTGCCTCAGAGCAGACCATAACAAATTTGAGTAACAGAATCACTCTGCAGGACTATCGCTTATAAGTATGCGCGTGTAAAGCTGGTTCTTAAATCCGCCTCACTCCAGTCTGACGTTGTCACTTTAAATTCCTTAAGGAGGAAAAATGAAAAAGAGTCGAAGGAATTCATTCGGATTCCGTCTCCAAATGGTAAATAGTCGTGCAGGAATTCTTCCAACTTAAGCTTTATTAAATCTACTGCGGGTACCGCGGGCGAGCTTTTCACGGAGCTCGGGAGGTTTTAGCCTGATTTTATGAGATTTGTCAATGGACGTGACATTTTAAAGGACACAATCAAGGGATGGTAACTGATACAGATTTCTATTGCTTTAGTAAAATCGCCCTAAAGTTAAGAGGCATTGAATTGAATTCTCGCCTGTCAGTTTTATAAATGTTCATGTATTTCTTGTCGTTGTATTAACATTGTAAAATTTCAGTATATTTATAAGAAGCCATACATCAAACTGTCAACGGGCTGAACACACATTTGAACTCCTGTTGTATTTATGTGTTGAAGTATATTACAATATTATTTTAATGAAACTGTTTCTCGGAACTCTACACGCAAAAAAATATTTTTTTTAACATTGTAAGCTTTAATAAAGCTGAATGATATTGATGAGTTGTTTTTTTGGTAAAATATATTTTAAATTTAAAATAGGTAGGTAGTACGTAAATTATAAGTTAGTATTGGCCCCGATTCTGAGAACACTCTCTAAAACTAAATTTAAAATATCGCCGTCACTTTCTTATACTTAGTGTTAGATAAAGACAGGTATATTGGCCTCGCTAAATTCAGTCCATATCACCGTAAAATAAAACAAAATGCGCTAATGACTAGTCTAATTTTGCTTGCGCTGTACCATAACGCACGCAAACTTTAGTTTGACAGGACTAAAATGATAACCCGTCTCTGTCTTATACTACTGCGAAGTATGTGATAGCAATATTTAATTTAGAAATTTAAATGTAGAATCGGCACTAATGGTGATTGACATAGTAAAACCACATGCCACATTTATTTATTGTTTTATGTTATTGAAACATTTTAAGGAATGAATTAGGGCTGATTTCTTAATTGTCTGATGAATTCTATTCGCCTAATTTGTAGTTCGTTTTCATTGTCACTTCATACTCATGTCAAAAGTTTATAATCGACTTGCAACGGGAACATACTGCTTAACTTACCAACAGTATTCTTCTGATTATTAAAAAACCAGCAATAACTTAAAACAATTCGCAAATAAGTTAGTTAATAAGCTCTTAATCAAACAAATATCGTACTTGCAGCATATAAAAATAAACATAAAAAACCTTCCATTTTAAATATCAGCATTTTCCTTAGTAAAATAATAAACCCGTATAAAACACCAGATCAACATCAGAATTCAATTAAATCGTAATTACAAGAAAAAAACGCAATCACGGAAACAAAGGGTCCAATGGAAAGCAATTTACAAGCAGACGTTGTAATTGTAAGAAACAAAACATAAATAAAGCAGAACGAAAGCTGGAGTATTGGAAAATAATAATTCTTAGGAATCATGGCGGTTGTGAAAATTATTATGTCGCTTGCAGCGAGCGTCTCGGCCGATTGCTCGATTTATCAATATGGACTGCGGCATAGAGCAGGCATTGTGTATCGTAGATGGTGCAGGCTGTAGATAGAATTAGCAGGAAAATTGTGCCTAAAGTGGGGGAAATGATAATTGTTTAGGATGATAAGTAAAGTTGTTAATCATTATCATTACATAGTATAAATCCAAGTCGCTATATGCGTTTGTTTGTGTGTTTGTTCGCTTAATTCAAAATCACAATACGGATTTTAATGCGGTTTTCGCCATGTTTAAGGTTAATTTTTTCAATTAAATTTGTATATAAAAATATTCAGAAAAAGTTATTTTATGTTAGCCAAAATTCAACGTATCGTGAATAAGTCGGTCAAAACTAAACATTGGGAAGCGTGGGCGGGTCGCTACTGAAAGTATAATAAAGAAAATGAAGTACAATGGTTGGACTATAACTTTGAAATAGAAAAATTAAATTAAAGCAATAAATGTTTAAAATTTGACCAAAAACCACGAGATTTTTTGTACTAATTATTCCCGTAGGATTCAATTGAATATTATTTTTCTGTAATTGGCTTATACAATATGCAATGTAAAATAATTTTATATGAAAACAAGTCAATAATATAACCAATCTTTGATATCCAACAAAAGGGCATATATCGATATCTATCAAGATCTATAGATACATCACTACATGATATACCATCACTTCATGATATTCACAGTATATTGTAATAGATATGGACAGTGCACGTCTACAGTTCCCAATTTGTATCGTATATCAATTAGTGAAACTTATTACGTAACTGAAGCTCGTCGGTACAGCATCAATCGAACTTAAATATATGTACATTATAACATTTGATACCATTTTTCGGCTAAGAATGAGTTAGGAAAAAAATTGACTAAACTATATTGAATTGTCCAACAATCTAAGCCCACCTAAAAATACTACTGTTACATAAATAAAAGCACTGACAGGTATACTAGGAAATATACTTACTAAATATGGTCACAATAATTGTAACATTAGGCACTGAGGGCTAGTCCAATCTTACCGTAAGCTCGGATCATAGCACCTTACAATTTTAGGTTAACTATACATTCATTGTATGACTACTTGATATCATATATTAAATATATTATATTTGATATAAAAACACGGATAGAAACAAGCTTAAAAAGGCATAATCATCACATGATGCGAAAAAAAAGTGAAATGTGAAGATTGTTTTTGAGCTTGAGACGATTCTATTACGGTTATGGTCACGGATCTATTGGCCGATTTATTTCGATATTGGCCTAACTAAGAGCAATCTAATCTAAGCTCCATGCTATCTGATATTAGTTAGCTTGTGCATTTGAAGCTCTATATATATACGCGTCTATTGTTGGCTTTAATAATCCATATAGCTGTAATACTTTGTTAGTCAAACCGAGTATTTTCGCCTTAATAAAGACAGTGGAAAATTGCTTAAACAGCACAGAAACAAAACAAAACTCCCTTAAAAACCCAATGATACGAGTATCTTATCATTACAGAACTTTTTAATTCTACTTCTTTAGTATATTTTTTGTACATGTGTTCCCCATCGAGAAATAATACTTTCCTTTGTTTACATTCTTCATCCTTTGTTACCCCAATCTAATAGGAAAAGTAGAAATCATTATACCAAGAAACGAAGCCATCACATTATTCGATTCCCAAAATTAATGCTACGACATAAATCGGAAACCCTGAGGAAACCCAGCATCGGTCCGGAACATTGATTATTTATGTGTTTAGATGGATTGTCAAAATACAAAAGAGTTAAACCAACTTAGAGTGAAATCGTAATATTACGTTAGCATAATGAAAAGTTAAAAAGCGAGTTTACCCGGGGCGCAATTCAATTATTTACAATACAATAACAGCTCACATATGTATGCACGTCTTTTTACTTATCGTCACGTTGAGCCATAATCCACCAAGCTGGCTAGGCATACTCTAATCTATATAAATCTAAATCTAATCACAACTTATTTATAAAAAAAATGTAGGTCTGTAAGAACTCTACGACGAAACATGAACTTAAAACTGCCAGGCACCCAGTGGTACATTTCACCAGTCTCATACTCCATCTAAAATATCAACAGTCGAAGCTCCAGAATTATCTTTTCGCGTTCCCCCATGTACCAGTTGTTCGGAATAATTAATGGTAATGAAATAACGGTCCACAGCCCTAAGCCTCTGTCTTATTTATCATTATGTGGTCTGTGTCCACGGGATACAAGAATTAAACTGTTTGTGAGCGTAAGGTAGGAATTAGGAGGACTGATTTAGAATTAATGTAGTTAATGAGGTGCGTGTTAAAATGAAGCTTTCGGGTGTTTTCTGTTTATATTGGACTCGGAGAGGTTTAATGGTTAATTTGTTTGAATGTTTTTTTTTTATTTTGTATGTCGAGCTTTTTTTTTAACCACAGTAAATATAGTTTAATTATCTTGCAGTTTATGTTGTTTAACCAAAACGATCAGTTCTATATGTTATTTTTATACTTTCCAAAAAAAAGTTACTAAAAGGTTTCAGTTTTATACAGGGTGGCGCAATAGAACGTGCATATTGCGTCATCATTTTTCGCGGGGTCAACGGTGCGCGGGCGGGGGGAGCCTAGCGTGGTTAGATAGTGGCACTCGTGGAGTTTTAGTAGCCATGAGTCACTTCGACGGGAAGCGTCGCGCGTTTTGTGTTCGCACGTTTTACGAGAACGGTCGTTCATACATCTCTACAAGGCGACTGTATTGTTCTGAATATGGATTAACACACATTAATGAAGCTCCGAGTGCAAATTTAATTAAAATATGGATAAAGCGTTTTGAAGAGACCGGTTCCACGTTTAAACCACCAGCAAAAGGTCGTCCAAGAACGTCTAGGACCAGTGACAATATTGAGAGGGTGAAGGAGTCAGTACGAAAAAATCCGCAAGTGTCTACTCGGAAGCGATCTGCGGCTTTAAACTTGTCGCGACGAAGTTTACAGCGAATTTTGAAGTTGGATCTTAAACTGCATCCTTATAAGCTCCAGTTAACACAGGAATTAAAAGATTCCGACTTCGGAGCAAGGTTGGCATTTGCTGAAGAAATGCTTAGTCGATTTTCCACTTTTGACAACATCCTTTTTTCTGACGAGGCTCATTTCCATTTAAATGAGTTCGTAAACCGACAAAATTGTCGTTATTGGACGGACGAGAATCCAAAAATGAAACATCAAAAACCACTGCATAGTCCGAAAGTAACGGTATGGGCAGCAATCTCAAGCAAAGGAATTATTGGCCCTTTCTTCTTTGAAGATTCACGAGGACGAAACATCACCGTTAACACCGACCGCAATGTTGCGATGTTAGAGGGATATTTGACTCCAGAACTTGCGAGATCAAGAATAGCGAATACGAGGACTTGGTTTCAACAAGACGGAGCGACCTGTCACACATCAAATGACTCTATGGCGGTTGTGAGACAGATGTTCCCTGCAAGACTAATTTCCAAAAGAGGTGATATCCCTTGGCCCCCACGTAGCCCTGACTTGACGCCTCCAGACTTTTTTTTATGGGGATATCTCAAACATAAAGTCTACACGAACAATCCGAGGAACATCAGTCAGCTAAAGGAAAATATCCGTGGCGAAATGGCAGCAATCACCCCAGTTTTATTGACAAAAGTTTTCACAAATCTGCGTTCGCGTTTAGAGGAGTGCCGTCTTCGAGAGGGCCGTCATTTAGATGATGTTATTTTTAAAAAATAAACTACATTTAATTACCTAATCATCCTGTCTTTTATTTCAACTATACCTTTTGTATTTATTTTTTTAGCCTATACTTAATAAATGCACGTTCTATTGCGCCACCCTGTATAATGTTTTGAAGAGGGATTTAATAAACAAAATAAGACAAAACTTTAATGTATGTTGTCATGTTGAATTTTCAGTGGCATCCTTGTAGGCCACTGTAAAAAAATGATAAGTTGAAATGTTTAAAATAGAACGGAAATTGCATTCAGAGCCTTTACTTGTTCATGAAGTAAATTCTCGTGTACCAAAAGTATGCTATTACTAGTGGCCGCCCGCGACTCCGTTCGCGTGGAAACGGTTTCCCGTAGGAATGAGAAGTTTTCCCGCGGTAAAAAGAACCCTATATGTTATTCTGATGTATAACCTATATTACTGTAAAGTTTCATCAAAATCCGTCCAGTAGTTTTTACGTGAAAGAGTAACAAACATCTATACATCCATTCATCCATACATCCAAACTCACAAACTTTCACGTTTATAATATTAGTAGGATATGCTCTCTATGGCATAATGGAAAAGTAAAAGTATACCATGACTTGTGCTAACCTCATGTAAGTATGTGGCTATTTATCAGAGTTTTCTTTATGAAAATTGTGTCTGACATCGAATAAATCAGGCATTTCTTGTAAAAGTTTCCCCGATCCGGATACACTGCTTATGGCTGTGACTATAGTATGAGCAGAGCGGTAAGCGGTAAAACAATATTTCGGTTAGGTTTTTTATTAAGGTATTTTACAATATAACTTGACGTGAACAGTCGTTCAGTCTTAAATTTCCCCCATCTTATTCAACAAAAACGTTGAACGAAAGATGCTTTTCGTAATCCAATGAAACCATCCACATAGGTACAATAAACTAGAATATAATATTTTTATTTAAATTTTATCATTAAACTTTTGTGTATATGATATTATTTTTAAGCATATTTTCTTTATATTTCCATCCCCGCTGGCTTACTTTTGAAAAATCCGAAGCTGCTATCGGCACTAATTTGTTCCACGACTTCTATTTATGAAATAACAAAGTGCAACAAACAGTGTAACTTTCGCAGTAAATTTATTAGTGACCAGAGTTTGAAACTGTAACCTGCGGGGTCAGTCACCTTTGAAAATGGGTTCTAGGAAGTACGGAATAAAGTTGCTTATTACTTAATTGAAATGGAGTAGATATAGGAAGGCTTTGTTATAAATACTAATAGTTAATATTTAAAAGTTTAGTTTTAATAAAATACTTAGATGGAAATAGGCGAAAATAGGCTCTCAACACTTGTGTATAGAGATAATTATGTTGTTTATAATTTGGTAAGATAATTTGCCCTCACTCATAAATTTATTGAGAAAAACATAGGTACTTGTGTTCTGTTTTGACAATATTTAACACTAATAATAACATTGTAAACTATGGCAAAGATTTCACTATGTTTATAAATTAACACAAAATGACTATATTTTTTTTTTAAGTTTACACATAGTTATAAAGTTATCGAACAAGTGAAAAATGCTACTATAGCCCCATTGTTTCTCTGCCTCATTTCCCTTTGGTAATTATTTGTTATAATGCAAATAAATACATCCAAATTGCATCGATAATGGTCGGTAATAAATATTAATTAAACAATGGCATCTGTACCCGTATTTATTGTGTGACTATAAATACAAAGGCAATAAATTCACTCATTGCAATCATGCAACCGTTTATTTCACATTTAACTATATAAATTGCGAGTCTCTTGTGCTCTTTATGAAGGTACTGGCTTTTCGCCCGCAGATCTGCAATATCAACAAATAGAGGTACAGACACGGATAGAGTGTGTTGACCAGGCGGATTTAAGGAAGAAAATGTTTCTGTGCGAAGTTTGTATTCGTGTTTTAAAATCAGGCTGGTCAGCTCACTTTGACCGAGTCTGTACATGGGGCTCCTTCTACTTGAAATAAAAACTTGTTAGTTATTATAGACTTATGAATATTTTCACGAAATTGAACAAGCTGTGAGTTATAATAGGAAGTTCTCTACCTATGATGAAATTTCGTCCAATGATTTTGTGTGATTATTTTCAGAGATATAAAATTAGTATGATAAGCCTGCCAAATCACTCAAAGTGTAATTTGTGGTTATTTAGAATTATTGTTTTTGTCTCGAAAAAGTTCCACCGGTTACTTAATTAAGAGTTTAATTTAAATCATACTTTAATATAAAACGGATTCAATTACTTAAGTTTAGAATTTTGAATTCTGAATAACCTTATATTTAGTTTTTTTATTTCTATTACCAAAGCGTTTAAATTTCATTGTTCGGTATAACGACATCGTTAAAATCTATTTTATTGGCTGCCAGTTCATCAAAGACCGTCAATTTATTTGGAATAAACGTGTAATATTTTAAAATCCCTCTCCAATCAGATTTATTGTAAATATACTTAGCTTGACACGCCGCCGCGTGTCTAGATAATGTAGTATTTTATAGTGTTGTTTATCCATTTTATCGGGGCCCCACAGAAAATCCCAACTGTGCTTACCAGAGGTACCATTTCTAAGTACCTAGACACTTAAAGCAAATATTTACGTTTATTTGACGACCTCTGTAACGCAGTGGTATGTTTACAGGATTCAGAAGTCGTTGGTTCCAGGTTTGATTCCCGTGTAGGGCTAATTAAGTTAAAAGTCTTTTTTAAATTCGCTTGTGTCTGAGTGTAACTTAAAAGTTTGCGTTTATTTATTTACAAACTAAATATGATTATTGCGCACTATATTGTTTCAGTCTAGCAGTAAAAACTACTTTTGGGTCCGAACATTACTTTATAATATACGTAAACAGATATAATCTAATCCTAAACCCGTAACTTCATAATTAATTTACGTCAAACTTCGCTAATAGTACATTATGTGGCTATCTCACAGATAGGTTGGTTTCAAAGGGACCGTCCTTTACGTTAGTTTGTCTGAGTTTCATCTTGTAAGGGACCGTGAATGTTTAGAGTCCTTGCTTACTAAATTAAAGGGATACGGTATGTCCAAAGAGGTAAGGGAGTCGGCTTAGATCACCATTTCATATTTAATTTAAAGTGTTTAAAACTAAAGCTATTGTATCGGAAATACTATTTTTCCCAAGCTTTTAATGTGTGTTTACTAACGGTGATGGAAAACATCGTGAGGAAACGAAAATACTGGATGATTATCCATCATGTGATCCACCAACCCGCACCGAGCCAGCGTGGTGGATTACGGCTCAAACCCTCTCGCTATCCGAGAAAGAGGCCTGTGCTATTGGGACATCTATTGGCTATTATTATTATTTTTAATGTGTGACGCATGAAAACAAAAGCTGTTATAAGTTATTTTGTCACACGAATGTATTATTATAACAAAATTAAAAACCTTACGTAACAAGTTTTTTTTCTGGCTTACAATTGCGTTATTCAAATTCACCAAAACACAAAAAGCATAATTAAGAGGCGAATTACCGCTGATCTTCATTATTCCTGAAATTAACTGATTTATTGACTTAAAAACTTAGAGAGGAGACAATTTTCAACGCATACTCCAGATATTTAAGACAACGTTAAGAATTTTATCTTAGGACGGAATTTTCCCATTCCAAAAAGATTTTAATCAAGTACCCTGATCGAAGCGATGACCTGACAAATGTTAACCTTTTTCATGCGGAACTTTTATCACCGAATTTCACTTTACTGAAAAGTGTTCGCAATTTTTATATTGTATTTTTTTACATTTTTAAGCTGGCATTTAAAAAGCAGGCAGGCAAGCATATAAGCAGATTTTTTTGTTTATTTTTCAAGTGGATACCATCACCGCAGCCATGTACTCGTAGCTAAAGCCTTATTCAGAGCAAAAATAGCAATATATTTTTTACGTTTTACTGTTACGAAAAAAAACAAAAGGAAAATAACGGTAGCTAAAATTGCTTTCGAGAAAATGACATTCATTAAATAAATATTCATATTTAAGATGAGTTACCCTAACCAAAACCAAACCTTAACCTGACCCAAGCTGGACTTAGTCCTATAACATACTACCTACTCGTACCATTAACTAATCCTTATTACACCCCCCTTCATTGCCTAACTAAATAAACTACCCCCCAACCCCTAAAATTCATAATCCTATCAATAACCCAACTTTCCGTTATCTCCCGTTGCAGACCGTACTTTGTTTTACTCATTGGAAGTCATCACAAATGCAGCCTCGCTTATCTTTCTGACTCTACTCCCTCAACTTATAAATTTAACGTCCTAAAGGATTTACGACGGAATTATAACTTTACAACTTTGACTTGTCGCCCGTACGCGGGGAACTCGATCGGGGACGGCTCAATATTAATGATTTGGTTGGAATAAATAAGACTCGATTATATCTTTGATGCAGTTAATTATTTAAAGATCGTTCTAGTTTAAACAAAATGTTATATTCAGCAATTATTTTTTACACTATTTTACTAATATTTGTGATTTTTATATTGAGGTAAATAATAAGACCTTTGTCACTTTCGCAGTCAAGACAATAGATTAATTACCCGTATATAATAAAATAAATAATAGGTACCCTTTATTTGATTTAAACTAATACATAATAAAAACATACATGAAATTAAAATACTAATATATACATTTTGGTTTCCAACTATATCGTAAAATAGGATCGAGAACCATCATCCAGTTTCTGCCAAAGTATACATTATTGAAACCAATGGTAATCCTTTCCACTGACGTCTCTATGAAATATTGAGTTCGACTTGCCTCCTCACGCTTACCGTCGATACTTTCTTATTACATTCATCTTAAGGTTCAATTTCGTTTGTTTCTGACAAATGTTTATATTGTTTTCTAGGTGTAAGTTCTGTTTGCCTGTCAGATGTTTTGTTTTAGAATAGATGGAAGTTCGCTCTGTTTTTTGCAGTAGTTTGATAATTTCAGTTCTTGCCAGTATTAGGAGGCATTTGTATCTGTTTCTAAGTTAAATGCGATCTTGTGAACCAGTTTGTATGGTAATGAGTTTGGCGGTTACTGCTAGGGATAAGGGAGAAGGGTATAGGATTAAGTTATTTGTTAAAGTGTTAGTGTTAGATAAATGGAGATTATTTTGTAAAGAAAGGTGAGTTGTGGAACGTGGTTGACAAATGAAGGTTATTTGGCTGTTCTTTTGACTTTTAAATAAAAGTTTAGAAAATAGTATGTATCGTTAAAGGAGTTTAGGTTAAATGGATCTAAACCTAGGTAATTTTGCTTGGAGTGCTTGCTTTTCTAGCCTCTTAATACTGGTTGAAAAATAAATTGACTGTGTCGATTACGAAAAGCTTTCGTAGAGATTGACTAAGACAAAGCATTTTATTATTAATTCCTATTACAATAACATTCAAGAATATTTTTCATGGCAAATATTCATAATTATTTTAACCGTTTGACTTGCTATAAATGTTTATTAAAAGTTTACTCGATTGTTCGTAGCGGCTACGAACTACGCCGTAGTTCCTCTGTAGCTCTTTATTACAAGTATTTCTTTTATTGTAGTCCATTTATTATAATGTTTTACTTCAAAATAAGATCTAATAAGTGCAAAACACCAAGTCTTTATTTTGTCGTTCTATTATTTGACCCAAAATTCTCCTAGACTCTCGTGTCTGCGATATATTCAATAATATAATACATAATATATTCAAGGACACATTAACCAAGCTATTGTTTTATTAACTAAGCAATGTTTATAATTTTAAACCCTCTAAATAACTTTAGCTATAACCAACATTTATCCAGACGTACTTTACAAGTGTTAATTTCTGTTTCCCTACGCTTCGGCATGTAGGAATTAAACTGAGCCCGTTACAAGGGATCATAGCCCAGTAAAATGACACATAAACCGAGAATTTAGTACAGCAGACGACACACCTCAACAGGTTAAACAATGGGAGGTTTACGTGTGGAGACTACGTAAAACCGGGGCGCTTTCGTTGTAAGGAAGCGGGCAGACGGTACGACTTTTTTGTATATTATTACGACTTTTATTAAAGTCAACAGTAATTGTAGGTTTTTATTTAATTTTAGCTATTTATGTAATAACATATATCATATAATGCTGTTGTATATACTTCAAAATAAAATTTAAGTACAAGGGTATACGTTTGGTAATCATGTAGGAACTTTTTAATTAAAAAAGTGAATTAAATTATAATTATTTTATTTATTTTTTATGGTATACTATCAAAAGTAATGAGTGAATATGTAAGATTAAACATATTTTGCATTTTTGTTATTTAAATAGTAAAAGATATGAATTAAGATTGCAATTTTTAATAATTTCAAAGAATGTTTGTTCGATTTCTTCTTGAATGAGTATTTAATTTGGTATTGTCAGGTAAGCGAAAAACTTTTTAATAAAATCCATATAGAGGTTATGACTACTAGCCTGCTCCTAGTAAGCTAGCAGCGGTTTAATTGCTTTATCTATAATGGAAGATGGCTAACGCTTGTGTAAATCTATTCATTACTAAGAGAACCGGTGTAATTTTTTAATCTTTGCAAAATTATTCATGGATTTGGATGCAATGCAGCACCTATGACTTCGAATATTCAATCAAGTATTTTCCAGAATTTCGCTGTTAAAAACTCTAGGTAAAAAGCTGCACATATATTGGATATAGTCGCACCGTGTGCCAACACCTTTAGCGCCAACCCCGGCGTCGCTTTGGAAGCTCTATTACTTTCTGAGAATAAAATGTAAAAATTTCATCGCATACTAAATTTTACAGGATAACCCTTGATTTAAAGCCTGCGGGGTACGTGAGAGGGGCGCGAATCTTTCCACGGGATAAACGACTTTTATGACTAAAGGTGTGGGTGAAATTAAAATGAGAATCGTATGGCACGAAAGTGCTGAATTTGTATGTGTGCCTAATGTGTATTGTGTCTCTCTAGTTTTTTAAAGGATAAACAATTATTTGATCGATAAATTTTCAAAGTATTTTTATTATTCCAAATTAATATTAACCTTGAAACAACACACTCTAGCATGGATGGAAGCATCATAATAATTTGTCTGTCAGATACTTGATCATGAAAGAAAAGTATAATAGTATCAATTTTCACCAACGTTCCCTTAATTTTTCTTGTAAACGCAAACATGCACTAATAACAAGGTGAATTAAAAAAATATTATGACAACGCTATGTAAAATGAATTAATATGCCTTTGAAATATTTTAAGGGCCTTCTTAAATATAGGTAACGTTGGAAACAGGCTTAGACACTTTAATCTTTGCAAATTTGAAATAAAGACACTTTGAATAGCGGATTTTACGCCTAAATAAGCTTATGTTATTTCTTAATTAACTCATAACTATCGTTCTTCATTATTCTGTTTACACATAAAACGTTATTAATTTAATAAAGGCTCGGAGGATTAACTAAGCTCTATGTGTTTATGTTTGGCTGTACCTCGGCCTACGGTTTAATTAAGAAAGTACTATCGAGGAAAATGTGTATGTCACATTAGGAGGTTAGTATTTACTTTAATATTTACAGTAGTTTAACGTAGGAGTTGCTGTTATGGTAAACATATTCTTTAAACTATTTTAGTAAGTAAACAGTTTAAAAATAGCACTCGTTTTAAATAAATATATCCTAAAGTTAACCAATAATATCATCATTTAAACTAAGCAATCGTTTATAAAATAGATGAGTAGACATCACGAAATATGGTCCATTTATTTAAATATTTGCAAGCAAGTTTAAGTTCTCATCAACGCATTCTTTAGCAATAATTTGACTTAAATTAGCGATTGGTGGATTCTCTTTATTTTTATTAATATTAAATACTTAAACGTGATAAAAATATTTTAGTTTAGTTTAGAAAAAACTTAAGAATCAGCCCATTACTATACTCTTAGTAACATTTTTTGATACACCACCATTTATTTATTTTATTTAACTACAAATTAAACTACACTATTGTTATACCTACATACATTTGCGTCTATTATTATAAACCTAGTCAAGTTCCCAACATGTAACTAACTATGGTCGATTAACTTGAATCAAGTAAATACGCTCATTGTGCCACGATGTGTGCTTATAACTTAGAGGGTTTGTTCTGCAAATTAAGTTTATATGCAGAGGGGTTATTTACAAGAGCTTTTATAGAGAATTAACTTAGTAATTGTAAGGTAAGTAAGTGGAGTAACTGACTTTATAAAATGTTTTAGCGTAAGTAAGTTTTAAGAGAGACACTGCAGGAGTGTGTTTTTTTTAATTATTTTGTATGAAAGTTCCTTAAGCAAGACTAAATGTATCAGTGTGTTTTTGTCTTTCTTCTTAAGTTTTTTTTTTATAATACTAAGTGATGATTAGTTAAATATTGTTACATAAAATAATAAAATATCGGAAAAAAACATCACAATAATTCATAAATAAACTATTATTTGTTGAAATTAACCTCGAAGTTCCTATAACTACTTAATATTACCCACAATAATTTCTAATTTAAATTATTGATTTTGTCAGCATAAATAGTTTTAATGTACACGCCAGTAGTGCTAGGCAGAAAGGGTCCGCATTTTTTATATTTATTTAATTTCTTCATAAGTTTCAAAATAAAGTTTTTCTTATACTTAAAAAAACAATATTTGATTCAATGTAGTACGACGGTCACCGAGTCAGCTCCTTCTATAAATAAATAACAGATTTTCCAAAAAAATGTGTCAGGTTAAAATCATATTTTTTTTATTTACAACTAACGTCAGTAGGTACTTATAATCGTTTTAGCTATCAATTATTAAAAAAAACACAACAAAACCAAGATGCTCTCGCGAGTGCTAAAATTAATTAAAACTGTTGAGATTTGATTTATGATTCCATTATTTGTGTTAATTGTTTGTGAATATTTGAAGACTGGTGTGACATTTCTTTGATTATAGTTGAAACAAAATTGAAACAATGTGCTTAATGATGCGTATTTTGGAACGGTTCACGGTTTCATTATGTCTACGGAAAAATGAGGAATGACAAGTATCTATTGAAACAATGTACTTGGATACTTTTTATAAATAATAAAATACCATACAGGTATGTAGCTCTACCTTAATTACTTAAATATAGGAACAGCTAATTTTATTTAAGGTGCCATGTAAAGATACATATTTTTTACGGGTCGATGATTTTTCAGACACAAAAAACTCGGACACCTTGGTAAAAATAATACTAAAATTGAAAAACAATAATTTGGCCAAGGTGTCCGAGTTTTTTGTGTCCGAAAAGTCATCGACCCTTTTTTACATCAAAATTAAGAAGCTCTTCCGTAAGGTGGTTTCCCTACTAAGTTATCTAAGTTTTTTTAACACTAAAACCTAGTTAAGAGGAAACTGTTAATTAAACATTCTACATTTAATAAAATCTTTATTAAAGTTGTAACGCCGTTCTAGAATAAGGCCGTTATTAAAATTAATTATAAATATTCAAATTGAATTAAGACATCGGTAAACAAGGAGGTCGTCGTCCGTGTTTTGATCATTTATTTTGAAGTCGGTTGAATTTAACAATATTATTGTTTTACCTCAAATTAGGGGTTGGAGTGTTAACGACAATTTTATTTATTTTTATTTATTTACTAGCTTTAACCCGCGCGGCTTTTACCAGAATTCGGAGTAAAACTCCTTTCCCTGTACTATGTTATTATACATGTAAGCCTTCCTCTTGAATCACTCTATCTATTAAAAAAACGCATCAAAATCCGTTGCGTAGTTTTAAAGATTTAAGCATACATAGGGACAGAGAAAGCGACTTTGTTTAATACTATGTAGTGATTTCTCTAGACTTACACACCAAATGTGTGACCCTAACTAAACTAAGCAAAGCTTATACTATAGGAACCAAACAATGGACTAGGGGAGAACCTAGTTATACCCAGTTAAATTGCCGCGACCCAGGAATCGAACCTAACATTAGTTGAATTTCTTTGAACATATTTTTACATTCTTACAACGGTCATAGAGTCGGTAAAGTCGTTTGCTAACTTATCTACATTAATTTTGGTCATATTTGTATACATTGAATTACGACTGTTTGCTTGTTATACTTTTTTACCGTTAATCGATAGGAATTCATATTTCGGATTTGGATTTTTTCAGCTTCAGGGCATACAAGCCAAAAATTAAATATTGAAAATGCTTTAGCTGCGTGATATCATTTTTTATGAGTCAATGCCATCAGACAGAGAATGTAACTGACCAAGACAAAACAGAATTACGACTAAAAAGGGTTTCTTACTTTTATTTAAACACTAGTGGCCGCCCGCGACTCCGTTCGCGTGGAAGTCGGTTTCCCGTGGGAATGAGAAGTTTTCCCGCGGTAAAAAGTACCCTATGTGTTATTCTGATGTATAACCTATATTACTGTAAAGTTTCATCCAAATCCTTCCAGTACTTTTTACGTGAAAGGATAACAATCATCTATACATCCTTCCATACATTCTTACAAACTTTCACGTTTATAATATTAGTAGGATAAAAAGGTTTATTAAATACTTGCACGTTCCATATTTAACCTCTGCCAATTCACGTACACAACAACAACAACGAAACAATTAATCAACTAAATCATCCGATCATATAACAAATAATAAATAATCGATTTAGCTTATTATTTAACAAACAATATCATCGTACAATAACTCACGTTTTAAACACCGTTAATTATTAACCTGACAGCGAGATTCAATTAACTCTGCTTTAGTTGGAAAATAGTTAATTTATAACCGCTGCAGTGTTTTGTGTATTTATTTGGTAGTTCGTTGCGGTTTGACTGCGGGATGGCCTTTTTTGGGGATAGTCGGTTAAGCTGTATATAGCCTCTATAGTATACAATGGTGGGTGCCACATTGTCTATATAGATAGACAGATATGTTTAATGTTATACAGGGCGTCCCAAGACTACTGGACATCAAGGGAAAGTACCTTAAATATCGTAGATAGGATATTTTGCTAAAGGAAGACTTTATTTAATTTCTTAAAATTAGTAATTCTGCATTTAAAAAAAATCTAAATAATTTACAAAAAAATACTTAATTTACTTCGGCAGTTTTACATAGGTATTCTATGTTTTTAATTTGATTAAAATGATTGATTTCACGTTTTTCCTTTCTTTCGATTGGTATCATAAAAATAAGGGTGTTTTTTTTTTCATATTTAAGTGGGTTCGATTCCCAGACGAAGTATTTTTTAGAAATTCTTTAAATGCAGAATTACTTAATTTAAAAAATTAAATAAAGTCTTCTTTCAGAAAAATATCCTATCTACGATATTTAAGGTACTTTCCCTTGATGCCCCGTAGTCTTGGGACGCCCTGTAGAGCTGAAGTGTCTGTTTGTACGCGTTAATCTCGGAAACTATTAGTTCCAAATAAAAAAGTATATTTGTATTGTATAGTCGATTTATTCAGCAAGGCTATAGATTAGATAATGTCCCGCTACGACTAACAGGAGCAATGAAAATGATGTTAACACGGGATAAACTGCTATATTTCATGTTACTATTGTTAAGTTTATAAAAATGTTTTTACTTAATTTCTTTTTCTCCATTATTATTGTTAGATTGTCTCAGCTTCTATTGGAGAGAGGTAAAGATAAATTTGGAAGATCTAGGTAATTTCTGGAGCTACTGTAACTATTTAAAAAAAACAACAGTAGAAAACTGCTTAAGCATGCCTACTTTTATTTGTTAAGACGCATATAAAAGGTATCGAATAGTAACAAAATTTATAGATGTACAAATGTATACTTGTTTAAGTTAAGCATTACAGCTCTATTCGGATTAAAATCCCGTAAATTGATCCCGCGGGATTACTGTTATTAATCCTTGGGATGCTTTTGGATTTGGATACAAATTAAATAGAACAAACTTTTTGCCTCTCTTATTTTCGTAAAGTCGGTTCAATTAAAGTAGCAAAGTGGTTGCAACTGGAAACAAATTAGAAGATATTAAGATGTGGTAATTATTTTACTATTAATTTGAACAAACATTAATATTTTTGTAGATTACTTTGGTACGTGTTTGGTACAGTTACGGGCAGTTTAGGTATCAAATAATTAACCGGAAAACTATCATCGATTTCGATTACAGAAATTACAAATATCTAACTTTCTAATTACCAATTTCTTTCCTACTATCTGTTACTGTTATAGCTGGATAGTCATCAAACTCTTTAAACAATCGAGCATCACACACATTCTAAATTAAAAACTCAACACACAAAAAAAGAAATTTCTTCGTGATAGCTAGAGACGCACGCATCCATATCGCAATGGTATTGCCCATCAAAGTTGTTAAGCATCCTCCGAAATGACGTCATTTCGAGCTATTCGCGAATATGTAATAGCATTGATTTCGGGTTTTGGCACAAATTCAGATCGTTATAACATTCGTTTTGGTGTGTCCGATGGAGCGGGGAAAAAGGAAAATGTGTTGGCAACACTGACGGATATTTCCGCTCGTGTATTGGTGTGGATGTATGTTTGACGTATTGATTTGTAAATGGCATATTGGTAGACATATCATATAAGCACTAGCTTTTTGCTTTGCGGCTTCAACTATTATGAGCTTTTTCCATTGTCAATCAATACAATGTAAATTTGCCAAATTTTAAATATTTTCCATATTTACAAAACTTTTCTGAAAAAAATAATGTTTCTTTTATTCTTTGCTAATTATTATTAACCTCTCGTATGACAAATAAAATGATGATTTTTAATGGCTATGACATTAAGTTTAAAGTTGATAGATCGTTTTGCCTAAACTCTACATCGAAATTAAGCGCGTTCAACTTTCGTATATAAAACCGAGCCTCTTCAGTAGGTACTCGTATACATATATACAGTTTTCGTAAAACTGGTTTTAAATATCTGTGTCTCTTTTGTTTATAACGGGTGTAAAAATACCACTTCTGAAGCCTGAAACCATATATTCTTGAGTCTCATTAGTAAACAAATTCACTAACAGTAAAACCAGAAAACTTAATTTAAAAAAGTTATTAAGGATTGAAAAGTCATATTCGCCGCTTGAAATCATCGCTCACACAGCAACTGTTGGTTCAGGTGCGATTATTTACATTGTAAATTAAATTAAAACACTATTTAATTTGAAATCATTGCTAAATTTAATAGTATAAATGCAATTTTGTACAATTACTAAAAATATTTTTTAATAATTTTTTTTGTTTGCTCAAAATGTAATCAGTACCCCTCCAGCAATGGCCAGTTTTTGTTTTCGGAAGCATTCTTCTTACACCCCGTATTATCCTAGATTTTCACTTGCAGGTTCGCATAAGGTAACTTTATATTGATACTAGCTCCGACAGTTCTCACAAAGCCAAATACCAATCTTGTTTCAAATCCGTTCAATATTTTTACGTGAAACAGTAACAAACAATAACCACAAACATTTCCGAGTTTACTATACATATTAGTAGGGACAGGCATATACAATATCGAAGGCATTGTAAGACTTATTCAGTATCGCAACAATGGGGAGCAGAAATACAAAAAGCATGAAGACCATAGAATGGATTAGAGAAAATTCTAACTTTTATTGTTTTTTTTTACAATAAAGGAAGCAAACGAACATGCGCGGGTCACCTGATGGTGAGTGATCACCGCCGCCCATGACTTCCCGCAACACTGTGGGTGTTGGGGGTTTGTTGCTGAGCCTTTGAGAAAATTGGGCACCGGATACCGCACTCAACGAACGAAACGCAGGAACATCGTCCCTACTTCACGTCGGGTTTCTGTGCGACGGTGGTATTTCACCGGTCGAGTCAGCCTAGTAAACGCTGCAGGCAGAGCCTACAGCTAGACTCTACCACTCTCTATAACCATCTTTTCATTTTTCTTATTTAATGTCAGCACACTTAATTCAATTATCTGCATCATTCATAATTTACATCATCACCATAACAATAGCAGTAAAATACGGTAAAATTTCCATAAACTTTATTACATTTTTTTATTAAAATATTATGTCCAAAATATGTCGTGAAATGAATAAATTTCGGCTACGCCCCTCTAAATTACAATCACGCCCGAAATTTTAATAAAAAAATCCTCCCTCTTTTGTGCAAATTATATTTATTCGAAAAAGTACGATTCGTTTTTTTTTGTTCTATAAATATTGGGATTATTTTGGGCGTTTGAATGTAATTTACCGGTATTTAGGTTTGTGCGTTAAACCGTTAATTTGAAAACTTGGTTGAAGAGACTTTGAAGGTAAATTGGAATTGTTGTTCTAATTTTGAAATAATTAAGATTTTTTTTTCGTTTTATTTTAGAAAACAAATATGTTTATTTATAGGTAAATAATGGTTTCTCTTAATTTACATAATTATTTCTAATTTAAATTAAATTCAATAGATATACTTTAAAAAAAAATACAGGCATGATTGTCAGTCTGCCTAAACTTATGCCTTCAAAAAAAAAAACTAAAAACAAATGAATTCACCCGTCTATTAATGCAAATGGCAACCCATATTTCATTCGACTGAATTTAATTGATCCAGCAGGTGAACTGCGTAATTTATTCCACGTCAAAGTGTTTAGCAGGCTGCCGATCGCTGTTAAATAATGACGGTGTATTAACAAGTTTGAAAGCAGTAAATTTGTTTCGTCCTACAAAGCGGGGAACTAACAAATTGTGGCCATCATTGCCTGTCCGGGGTTAATATGGAGCGGGGGCCAGGGAACGGGCGGGTGATTATAAATATTTTTATAGTTGTTATATTGTTGACTACCTCTGTGGTACAGTGGTTTATACACCGGAAAACTAAGCGGATGGTTCCGGCTTCGATGCCCGGGTCGCGGTCGGGCCAATTTCGTCAAGATGGTTTTTCGAAATTGGCTCGCGTCTGGGTGTAACCAGTGGGGGGAAACTAAGAACAAAATATTTTTGTATGACCATCTGTGCAATGTTGCGGCAACATTATAGCACAATATTTGGAGATGCCATTAAAAAAAATATAGTAGAAAATGTTTAATGATAAAATTTGGTAATTCAAATTAAATTTGTATGCATTTAGTTTTTAAATTTAAATATCTATTTTATCTAACGAATGAAAACTTAATTTTTTATGTCAATGCCCATATATTTATGTTTTGAATGAAATAACGAAAGTATTGTAAGAAACCAAAAATTAGTATAGCAACACTGCACAAACATGTCCTCACTGTTTTTCCGGCGGGTCGTGTTTTTCTACATTTTTACAATTTTCTTGTGTAAAAGCTTTCCTAAGTGAGTTTACAGACGTTGAGTTGAGTATCTATTTATTCCTCCGTCTTACTCGTAACTTTTACATAATTTTTTTTTAGAATTGAGCTGTGATTTGAGATAGAGACTCCATTATTTTATGTTTGGTGTAAGTCCTACTGTGCTGTCGCTGTGATTTGAGAATTGAGATACATAGCTCGACTACCTACATTAAGTTTGGTGCACGTGCATTTTGTGAGCTGTACCTACCCCAGCTGAAATATGGCAAGTGTCAAAAAGAAGGGTGCTCGCCGGACTTGTGAAATATGTGGTATCAAAGAGGCACATTCTCCAGATACCATGTTTTTTGCCAATTTCCCATTGAACGAAAATCGGTAAGTATTTAACCCTTTGACCGTGGGCCAGCCTACTTTGTTGTTCATATACTAGATAGTCCATCACTTTCTTTGTGTGTCTTTCAATGTGGCCTGCTCAATCTCATTTTAGTCACAATGTATGTATAAGAGAACAGCATCTGTCAAGTTAATTTTTTTCTAATTTATTTTTTATGTTATGTTTTTTATGTTGTGCCTTCGTTATTTCAGCTGCCGAGAATGGGTTCGAGTTACAGGAAATGAAGACCTTTCTCATTTGCCTTTACAAAAATTAAACTCTGCAAAGTATATTTGCAGTCTTCATTTCAAGCCGAAAGATTTTGCTAAGTCGGGAAAACGGCTCAAGAAGCGTGCTCAACCTTCCCTTCATCTGACAGCACCTCCACTAAATGATTATCAATTAGCTCACTTTCCACTCCACCAAGGTGAGTTAGTTTATTAATAAGATATATATCTTTAAGGCATGGTAAAATGTAATTTAATGTAATGTATTGGCTGTTTCTGCATTGACATCTGTATACAAAGATTAAAAACATTTTTTAGCGCGAATGTAGCAGAATATAGTGGCTGCATCTGGCCCATTATCTAGCACCAGCGCTGTAAAAAATGTTCAAGTTGAGATTTATTTTCTTAGTCAGATACTACTAAAGATGTTTTCAATAGTATACTAGGAACAGTACATTATATCAGTCAGTAACAATGCAATATATTTTTTAGATTCTGTTGAGACACATATGCCCTCAACCAGCAGAGTAGAACAATGTGGCAGCACAGTGGTTGAAGCGGGCCCATTGTCTAGCACTAGCGCAGTAAAAAATGTTCAAGGTGAGATTTATTTTCTTAGTCAGATACTACTAAAGATGATTTTAATAGTATACTAGGAACAGTACATTATATCAGTCAGTAACAATGCAATATATTTTTTAGATTCTGTTGAGACACATAATATGCCCTCAACCAGCATAGTACAACAATGTAGCAGCACAGTGGCTGCAGCGGGCCCATTGTCTAGCACTAGCGCAGTAAAAAATTTTCAAGGTAAGATTTATTTTGTCAGTCAGATACTACTAAAGATTATTTTAATAGTATAGTAGAAAGAGTAGGTACACGTTTCTAAATTAGATGAATTATATCAGTCAATAAAAATGCCATATCTTTTTCAGGTTCTGTTGAGACATATTATATGCCCTCAACCAGTAAAGGAGATCAGTCTATCAGCACAGTAACTGTGCTTGGTCCAGCTTCTAGTACCTGCATAGTAAAAAATGTGCAAGGTTAGTTTTACTTCAGACAAACTACTAAAACCGCTATTTCTCAATGTGATCAGTTAATTTTAAAAATTATATATATACTTACATTTTGTACGGATCTTTGCCATCTAATAGATCCTGAACGACCGGATTATTTTGTTTGGTTCCATGAGATCACCATTTGAAAATAATAAAAAATTTGAATAAATAAATAAATCTATAATATAAAAATGAATCGCAAAATGTGTTGGTAAGCGCATAACTCAACAACGCCTCGACCAATTTGGCCAAATCTTTTTTTTAAATGTTGCAAAATGTTCCGGTGTTGTTACCCTACTCCTCCTAAAAGGCTGAACTGATTTTAATCATTTTTGTGTTGTTTAGTTCCATGCAGATTTTACATGGCAACATTGGAGGGTCAGCTGGTAGGTTAATAATATTCTAGTATAAATTTCAGATTCTGCTTGCTCGAGTTTACCCTCAACTAGCAGTGGAGATCCAATTAACACTGAAACTACAGCAACTTCAGTTGCGACGGGATCAAAAGGAGTCAAACGAAAGCTCGTAGAAAATGAAGGTAAAATTATTATTTGTTTATGGAGATTAAATAAGTTCCATTTAAAATCATCTAATAGTATTTTAAGAGTAATACATTAACGGAAACAAAAAAAATACAAAATCATAAAAAATCTCCGCACCAGCTGTTGGTTTTGTATGGAAAGTCAATTTATTTTTTCTTTTTTCTTTCTTCAAGAAAGATGCTCAGTATGATGGTCTGAGGCTTTGTTTTAAGATCTCATCGGTGATTAAGTTATGGCGACAAAAATAAAATTACAGACTTATAAAATCACACTAACACATTCTGTAGCCCAAACCACATTGGTTGCATTTTATAATTATTTTTAATTTTTCTTTTTTCAGAACTTACACCTAGGAAAAGGAAATTAGTTGAGAGGCTAACTAAAACTAAATGCACCTTAAATTCTTTAAAGAAAAGTGCTATGCTTATTGAAAAAATTAAGTCACCCGTTTTAAAAGAGATGGTGCTTAATGCTTGTAAAAATGAAAACAGAAAACCCAGAGGAAGGCGTTGGACCCTGCAAAAGAAAGTTATTTTTAGTAAGCGAAAAAAGTTTTCATAAACAATATGATTACTACCACGGAACCCTTCATGAGCGAGTCCGACTCGCACTTGGCCGCTTTTTTTTTGTTTCATGTTTAAGAAATTTAAGAGTTATTGCTTTCAATTTTAATAATTTTTAACTAGATGCCCTGTAAGTTTTAGTTTCGCAAACATTTGAAAAATGGGCCCTCAGTTCAGATGCACACCAATTCTTCAGCTAAAAATTAATTGAAAAATTTTATTGTGTATATTTCAAGTTATTTTTAGCGCAAGAAATTTAAATGTGTAAATAAAATAATACTTCAACTAACATTGTTTGTTTACTTTCAAATAAATTATTAAATCAAATAGCAAATCCTATTCCACCCAGTCAATTACCGATATCGATTTTGTCGATGTTATGACATCACTATGTCGATATTATTCCTACTATGAACAGCACAACACTAGTTGTATACGTCAGTTTGACAGCTGTTAACGCTAGGTTGGCTAAAGATTGCATCGATCAGCATACAAAACCTATGTTCTAGGTTCCGACTCTTAAAACGTAGTGATTAAATTCTCTTTGGGTGTAACTAGGTAGTACAAGCTTTTCTTAGTTTAGGGCCACACAGTTGGTGTGTTAGTCTGGAGATTTATTTAACGCAAATATAAAGTAGTAAACGCGAATATAAAGATATAAAGCAATATTTTAATATTTGCATATTATTATGAAATTTTAGTTATCATGATTGTAAATTATATTGCTGAGATAATTAAGGTATTTGCTATTTTATCTGCTTCCGATTTATAAAAAAAAAACAAACTGGTCTCAATGATCGTCAACAATGTTTTAGACACTCACATTCTATCTTTACATGCCTTTCGAGAATTATTTGTTACCGGCAAACTTAGGCTTTTAATTTTTTTTCTCAATAATTTATATTTCTTCTATTGGGTACCAATTTAACTCAAAAATATTTTGACAATAGGTTTTGGACATTTTTACTATTTTTATCTTCGTATAGAGTTACTATTTCTATGTTATCTCAAATTTATTCCCAGAAGAGCGTATTTAAGGAGCCTACTTCCCTAAATTGACTCCATAAGGAATTCTAGTTTATTTGCTTTCCTTCAGAATATTTTCGTGATGTGTTTGTTGTAAAAAAGTAAATATATTTTAAAGTAAAGTAAACTATATACTAAAGTAAATTGAAAAACTTTATACCATTTAAATAATGGGAAAGCTATTAAAAATTAATATAGGCTTATTTTATTTCTTTCGTAATATAAGAACATTCTAATATTTGAATATTATTTGCTAGCTATGTGCGATTGCTATATAGTTTTGTTAACGTATGTACCTACATAATATGTATTACGAGAACATTTATCTGTAAATCTACAATAAAATTTTGAAACTCGAATAAAGTTGGAAATTTGAAACAACAATATTCAGTTATCACATGGGTAGCTGCGTGTGAAAAGCGAGTAGATAATTAATATAAAATCACCCGCCTTTTCCCTGGCCCCAGCGAGTTTTGCAGAACTGATGTGCAAAGCGCCGGCGGGCTTGCTACTCGTACTTCCTAATTGTTTTACAAAACGGACCGTTGGCGAACTACCTACAGTTACACAAACTTGAACAGAAAAAGAAAAACCGTCTAATTCTGTTCTACGTTTGAATTTGACTTTTAAGACGAGACTCGCATTGTAGATGCGGAATAAAGTTTGAATTTCAAATACGGTATTATGTTTTTAAAGGAGAAAATAGGTAGCTTTAAAATAAGGTTTTTTGACAATGTGTTCGTTTATGTGCGTTTTTATACATGATGATTGTTTAGTGGTCGGTAAATCTACGTAATTGTCCTAGAATTTATTTTTATTTATGTTTTTACATAAAATATTATTTTTACATTAATTATGCTCCAAAGGGTATTGTTCAGGCCTACAATAGTTCCTTAGTAAACACATAGATGGCGCTAGCAGTAGATTAAATCGCGCTATAGTTTGTTTCTTAGGATTATATAAATGTACGTTGGTTTTTTATAATTAATATTCGCCTCAGATATCTAGTCGTTTTTGTTACTCAGACTTAAGATATATAGAGGGTTTTTGGGACTTGTACATGGTCCTTCGAGTTAGCCGGTGAGGCGACATCGTTAGCACTAGTTCAGGTCCAGGCCTTAAAATCTAGACACTAAGTATCAACTTCTCCGGACGAGAGCTGTACGCCAGTGATCGCGAAGTGAAGCAACTGAAGAGGAGGAGAGGATAGAATTGCAGCGGGGGGTGCTCCCCCTCAGACTCATGCGGTCTCCTTTACTCAACCTCCACTTCAGCTAGACAGAAGGACAGCTGTGAACTAGCGGGGAGGGCACCCCCTTAGACTTCCATGGTCTCTTTCACACTCGCTGGCAATTGCAACCATCTCCTACACTGCTGCCTGCGGCAGCGGGGGGAGCCGTCTTTGGACATCCACCAGCGAAGTGTGTGGAAGGGAACAACTGCAACCTACGCCTGATGAATGGATCATCGTCATCGTAGTGTTTTTATGTGTGATAGTGTGTGAGGACAATAATCGTGAGTAAATTGAACTTTAATAACTAGTAGATCGGAACTTTAACTTTTAGATTTGTAACCAGTATATTCTTTAAATTTCAACCTTATTGCTTAGTAAACTATAACTTGTAAATTTAATTTGTAACAAATTCAACTTGTAACGTTATTTGTAGTTAGGACTTAGAATAATTTTAACTAGCTGTAGCTACGGGGAATCCATACCCATTTGCAAACGGAATTGTCAAACACTTAGAAAAATTTCAACGCATTTTGACTTAGTTAAATTTTATTTCATTTAAAGATTTGTTAAAGGTAAATTGTAAACATGGCAGAAAATTATGTAAGACTACAAGAAGACATTGTACAAAAAATATATAAAAGTAAAATCAATTTTAAAAAATCATCTAAGGATAGGTTAACTCTTAGCTATTTAGAAACTAGATTGGAAACTTTAGAACATAATTGGACTACTTTTGTAAGTGGTCATCGCAAAATGGTTTACGAACTTAATCGTGATGAATTAGAAAAATGTGGATTTATTTCTAGTGATGTGTTTGACCAAACTGAGGAACTTTATATAGAATATAAGTAAATGTTAAAGGAAGGTTTAATTAAATTTAAATCAATTGCAACCAAAGATGAAGTTAATAAAAAGGGATCTGAGCAAACCAGCGTCAAGCTACCCAAAATATCAATACCAAAATTTTCTGGCACTTATATGGAGTGGGTAAGTTTTCGTGACATGTTCATATCTCTTATTCACAATAATAAAAGTATAGATGAAGTACAAAAACTTCACTACCTCAAAGGTTCACTCACAGGTGAAGCAGAAAACCTTGTGCGACACATCCCGGTCACTTCTGATAATTATGTACTTTGTTGGGAACAACTGCAAAGCAGGTATAACAATAAAAAATATTTAGCTAACGACTTACTTCAACGTATGACCAGCCAAAAGGTCATATTATCTGAATCCTCCAGTTCAATTAAACAGTTACTAGATACCACACAGGAATGTCTTCAAGGTTTGCGTAATTTAGGTTTGGATATAAGTTCGTGGGACATAGTAGTTAAGCCTCATTTACACGATACCATTTTCTTGCCTGTAGCGTACAATTATGTCGAAGCAATACTTGAATTGCAGCGTATAAACAACATGCCATATTCTTTCTCTACTAGGCAAGTTTTGCATTCAAGAATGTTCTCAGTTTAAACTGTACATACAATATTTTCTTGTGCAATACTTGTATTCAATAGGTTTGTCACTTGACTTTGATAGTCATTTTATCCGAAGACGTCCAAAACTTGAATGAAAATATTCGTCTGAGCAAATACGGTCAATTCTTGAAGCAACGTGCCAGTAAATGGAACAGGAACGTACAAGTCGATGTTTAGACAAGACAATTCTTGAAAGCGATAATCTCCTTACCATTATGGTATCAATGTAAACAAAACACCCTGGCAATTATTTCTTTTCAAGATTTGCATTCAATAATGGCGTTCAACTTTATAAATAATATCAACGTGTAAACAGTTGCTTACAATTATTGATTGCAAATATTGCGCTTCCACTATTGTATTCAATTATTGCTATTGAACGTGCAAGAAAATGGTATCGTGTAAATGAGCTCTTATATTTTTAATTTCAAGTAAACTAGATCCCGAATCCCGTAAACAATGGGAACAACTTATATCATCAACTCAAGATATTCCAACTTACTCTCAATTCAAAGAGTTTCTAGAAGGTCGCTTTCGATCTCTAGAATTCTTGAACTCCAAAGTTCCGAGACAATCTAGAACTAGTTTTTCTCACGTCGTTGCTAGTGCTGTTTCATGTATCTATTGTAATGAAAGTCATAAATTGTTCAACTGCAAAGAGTTTGCCAAGCAGTCCATAGATACAAGACGTTCTTTTGTTCAAACTCACCACTTATGTTTTAACTGTTTTAGCCCCGGTCACTCTGTCTATGAATGTAAAGTGTCAACAAGATGTCGTAAGTTTGTAAGAAAAAGCACCACTCTTTACTTCACTATAATCCCAAAACCCTAGATTCAACTCCCAATCAAGAAACGATTGAGGAGCCTGAAGACCATACAGTTGTCGCTACTATGGCAGCTTCATTGTCTCAGAAGCAAGGCGAATCCACCATCCCTGTTTTTGCGTCAAGTGAGTTCAATGTTCATAACCAAGTGCTTTTACCCACAGCATTGGTTAAGGCAAAAGCAAGGCATTCAAATTTAGTTACCTTGAGATCCTTGATTGATCAGGGCTCTCAAGCATCTTTCATCACGGAGTCTGCCGTGCAGCTACTGGGTCTCAAGAGGATCCCGGAGCATAGTTTTATTTCTGGAATCGGTGGGGACTCAAATTCGAAATTACAGTCGAAATACGTAGTGTCCATTGCCATCCAGTCTCGCCAAGATCCTAATTTCAAAATTATGGTTAAGTGTCACATTTTAAATAATTTGACAACTTTCTTGCCAACCACTCAAGTTCCTCCGGAACTCTTTACGGCACTCCCACCAACGGTTTTAGCAGATCCTTCCTTTGCCATCCCAGCAAAAATAGATCTGCTACTAGGCGCCGAGGTGTATAGCCAGATATTGCTAGAAGGTCTCATCAGGGGTCTACCGGGTTCTTTGATTGCACAACAAACGAAATTCGGTTGGATTCTCTCTGGCAACACACCAGGTGAAGGCATTAACCACGGACAATACAGTCATAATGTAATCATTAGTGCCCACATCAAACAGGACGAGAATGAATCGGAACCTTCTTGCCTTCAAACCAAACACCTGAATCTTTGAGAAGACGTACAACATTTAAGGCAAAAATGTGTTACGTTCAGCACATCCAGCGGACCTTATTTAGCCATTCCTTGTTTGCAACAAGTTGCATCTGATGGACGTGAAAGGTTTCCGTTAGTCATCAACCATTCTTCCGATCGTTTTCCGTTCACATCCTTTATCCCACCAGAATTTAACTTCAGAGACTCAAACGTTCTTTTTTTACGTCATTGGCAACACCCGCGAAGAACATTTAACCCAATTGCAACATCGTCACAATGGACAGACGTTGCAATAAACCTAATAAGTATAATGTTGACGATAGTTTCTCTTTTCCTTCAAGTATATGATTATTAGAACGCATCACTGGCACTCATACAGGATTAGACAGTTTATTAGGATAGTCACGTTAAGATACAAGAACAGCACAATCAATCGACCACTATCCAAACTTGTGTTTTTTTCTATTACTTCAATAATAGTAAGGTTTGCCTTGCATTTGAATTGTAGTTGTCCCCAACATAGACGTATCTTTAACTTAATTGAAGTTTTTTGTTCTTTTTCATTGGTTTGTTTTTTGAATATATTTAAAAAATATATATTTTATACATGTTATGTTACAATTTTAGCACTTAGTTGCATATGAGGTATATTGTAGTGATACTACTATAGAGTTATTAGTAGATTATAACTTATAATAGTACAATTTGTAAGAACATTGCTTAAGTTAGTACTAAAAAAAAAAACTTTGTTACATTATTTCTTGGTGCTTTAAAATTAAATTTTAAATTATCAAAATGGGAACGCGTTGCAGCGGTTGTGATTCTGCAATATACGACTTGCTTTTTATGGAGTGCTCGAGGCAGAACTGTAAGAAATTTTTTCACCTGAAGTGTCTGTCGATGACATCCGAGCAGTTTGCTTTACTCTCCCAGGAATTCAAGGACAAATGGGTATGCCCGGAATGTGTGTGCAGTGATCCAAGGCAGGATAACTCCAATACACCAGTAAGAGGACACTTGATAAACAAAACATTTACACCGAGCACCTTCATCAACACTGAGCGCGGTAACCGGGTAAGGACCGAACAGCTGTCCCCGAACAACAGTGAAAACGACGAGTCGGATATTTTGCGGGCGTTGCGCGAGTTCCGCGCCGAGATGAACACTAAACTAGATATACAAATCGAGGCGTATAAACAATTGGAACAAAGATTTCTCAAGGTCGAGACAGAGTTGTCAGAAATACAAAAAAATATGAAGGTAGTTGAAAATAAATATACGCAAAAAGATTTACTGCAAAATAAATCTAAATTACAGAATAATGACGCTGAGCATCTGTTAAAAACAAGCAATTTAGATACCAAAATAATTGTTTCTGAAAAAAAGTCCAAACCATCGCAGGCGCAGCAGGTATCATATGCACGGATTGCAAAAGAAAACACTGCACCGACCGAAAAATGTGTGGCCATGAAACCACAGATTATTCAATCGGCAGAAAAAAAAGAGCAATTTCGTACTAGTACAAAACCAATCACAGAAAGTGAAAATATAATAACAGAGGATATCGGCGAAAATTGGACATTAGTCAAAACAAAGAAAAATAGGTACCCTAACAGCGTGGTAAAAAAAGGTGGCAGTACAAATGTAACTGATTTGCAAGGAACAGAACGAAAGAAATATTTACATGTCTGGCGATTAAAGAAGGAAACAACGGTGGAAAACATAGAAGCTTACGTTGAAAGTATATGTGGGAAAGAAACTCCTAAGAAAATAGAGAAAATCAAACACAAGACAGACAGGGATTATGCTTCGTTTATTATAGGTATTCCAGAAAGAATGTATAATAAGTTGTGCCAGGTGGAGATCTGGCCGATTAACGTTGAATTTTGCGAGTGGGTGTGGTTTCGTAGATCAACCGACTCAAGAAAAAAAGTTTAATGGCACTTCAATAGATATTTATTATCAAAATGCTAGGGGTCTTCGTACAAAGTTGGATAAGTTTAACATAGGAATATTGTCTTCTGACATGGATCTGTTTGCAATTACAGAAACAGGTTGTTATGAATCAATTCAGGACGCAGAATTAATTACCCCGGGCTACAAAATCGTACGTTGTGACAGAACGGATGGACGTAAGCACGGGGGAGCACTTTTCGTGGCCACACCGCGCTTTGAACTACGAACAGTAAACATTCCAGATGACGTCATTATAGACAATCAGGTGTTTGAAATAGCTTGCGGCACAGTGCATTTAAACGACCGATTTTTATTTTTGCTATGTGTAATATATATACCTCCAAATAGTAGTGATATTGAATATTTTATATTATTTCGAATAATTGAATTTTTTTGCTCTAAATATAATAAGGTGTTAACAATAGGCGATTTTAATTTAAATTCTTCCTCAAAAGAGGTCACTAACTATTTTAAATATTTCCAAAACTATTGTGGATTTACTCAGAGTAACACGATAAGCAACTGTAATGGGAGGCAGTTAGATTTGGTTTTGAGTGCATTGGGCGATGGTGCGGTAATAAGTACCCAGCGCGCAGATCAGGCGCTGGTGCCGGTGGACGAGTACCACCCGCCTCTGGCCGTCACCGTCACGCTGCCCCCGCGCGCCGCCCGCTCGCCGCGCCCCCCGCACTCCCCGGATCCCCCGCGCTCCTGCTATAACTCCCCACAGCAAGGTCATGCGGAATGGAATTTTGCTAAGGCGAATTACCCTTTGCTTTATTCGTCACTCGCGGCGGTGGATTGGAGTCCGATTTATAGCATGAGCGGTGTCGAAGAATGTTTGGATTACTATTATGAGGTAATAAATAAAATTATAAACGAATGCGTACCAACCAAAACGCGTCGGTTTGGTGGGTGCAATCTGTATCCGGAATGGTTTAACTCAGAAATCATTAACAGTTTAAGACTCAAGTCTAAACTACATAAAAAATACAAGACCAATAAAAATAATTTGAATTATGAGGCATTTTCTAAACTTAGGGCTAAAGTTAAAAAAATGATTAAAAGTGCAGAAGAACAGTACAGAAATCAGGTACAAAGCAACTTAAAGGAGGATCCAAAATCTTTTTGGAAGTTCGTTAAGTCTAGAAGAGGTGATAGGCAAGCACATAGAATTTTGAAGGATGGAAAAACTTTAACCAATGAACAGTCTTCACAGGCATTTGCCGATTACTTCCACTCAGTTTACGGAACAGAGCGAGCCACACTTGATGTTCAGGCTGCGATTGTCAATTCGGGTGACAAAAATACAGGAGCACGTGTACACCTCGACAAATTAATGTTAATAGACGTACAGCAGGTGCTTGCAAAACTAAAACCTAAGAAGTCGGTGGGACCTGATGGCATACCGCCTTTTGTAGTAAGGGATTGTCGATTTGTTCTAGACAAACCGTTGCTACACATATTTAATATATGTTTGAAGGAGGCAGTTTTTCCTGAACGTTGGAAAACTACTCGTGTTGTGCCTATACCAAAAGGGAAACCGAGCTCTAGCGTGGATGGCTACAGACCCATAGCTATACTGTCAACTATGGCAAAAGTACTGGAATCAGCTATCCAAAGTAGTTTATATAAACAAATAAATGGGCAGCTATCAGAGTCACAACACGGATTTAGACCAGCTAGGAGCACCGCCAGCAACCTCCTTAACTATATGGCACAAATAATTCCGGCAGTAGACAGTGGGGGGCAGATCGACGCCGCTTACTTTGACTTCAGAAAGGCATTCGATCTAGTCGATAACGATATCTTGCTAAAGAAGTTAGCGCAAGTTGGCTGCACCCCCCTACTTCTTAAATTTTTTGCCAGTTACATGCAAAACCGGCGGCAGTTTGTGGAGTATGGTGGGTTTTACTTAAAACCGTATTTTACCCTCACTGGAGTCAGCCAAGGCAGTAACTTGGGTCCACTTGAGTTTGTTTTAATGATAAACGATTTACCGAACGTAATAAGGCACTCAGGTTGTTTGTTGTTTGCGGACGACCTTAAACTCTTTCGGCGAATTGAAACTCCATCTGACTGTAAGTTGTTGCAGGAGGATATCAACAAGGTTGTTGATTGGAGCAGAAGTGTAAGGTTGCCATTCAACAATCAAAAGTGTGTTACCATAACGTTTACTCGTCAACAGACTCCCATACAGCACCCGTACAGAGTGGATAGCATGGAAATGGCAAGGGTTGAGGAAGTTAAGGATCTGGGAGTTTTGTTTACATCGCAATTGCATTTCAGAAAACATATACTGAACATCTGTAAAAAGGCGTACAGAAATCTGGGTTTTATCCTTCGGTGTGTTCACGGATTCACTAACATAGCGGCAATCACTGCATTATATAATGCTCTCGTGCGGAGTCAATTAGAATTTAATTCTACAGTATGGGCACATGAGTAAAGAAACTGAACAGAGACAAAGCTACATACGAATGCGCTGTGACAGGTACATCACTACAAGTGCAACGCGTGTGTGTGCGTGACCACTGGCCGCTTGTCACGTATGAGCCGAAACCACTTCAAACTAGATCAGCCAGTGGTCAATCTCAGGGCGTGCAGGCGTGACGCGACGCTCGAACGTTGTGCGTGTTTTGTTTTTGTTTTCGAGTTTCTCACATAATACTTAGTAATACTTTTGTTTTAGTATTTAAAAAGTTTTGTAAATATGGTTGTACATTGTACTGTGTGCATGAATAATAATAGAAAGACTAAAAATATTTCTTATTTTAACTATCCCAAGGAGTCTACTAGGTAAGTTTGTACTTGAAACTTAATTTATATTAATAATTTTATAATGTGTTATGTAGATTGAAAGGTATACAACTCTATAATTAAAACTACTCAATACTCATTATTATATATTTTACGGAAAATTACCAGATATTTCGGTAAAATTGTGTAAGTAATTCTGAATATATTTCCCAAAAAAGTTATTGTAGATACATACCTACAATAAGTAACTACCTACAATAAAATCGGAGCGCAGGATTTCGCAAGTGGGAGAGGGGGGAGAGGGGGCTTCCCGGTATCATTCCGAAAGCGAGGAGACGCTTTTTTGACGCACCTGAGTTTTTCGTGTCAGGTCATTGTAATCTATCTTGGTTAATTTGTTTGTTAAAAATGTTAATATTGGTAATGACATATTAGCACGTTTGCAAGATTGTACATTTTATATGCCATGTGAGTGTTTCCCATTGGTTTATTTGAAAAAACTTTATATTAGATTTAGAATTTATCATTCGATTAAAAGACACAACAAATTATAAAAAACCAAAAGTAATAAAAAAAATATATTTAGAGTATGTAATTTGTAAAAAAAAACCTATTTTAATAAAAAAAATGAAAAAAAAGTACATTTATATTTTTAATCTTATTCAATTGTGCCAACCCTACCAAAATAGGTATAAATTTTGCTAGCTCTTTAGAAGCTTTGTCTCTGTTCAGTTTCTTTACTCATGTGGTATGGGCTCCGCATGAAGTCAAGTATAGCCAAATGTTAGAAAAAACCCAAAACAAGTTTGTAAGGTATCTGTACATGAGGCAATACGGCGTGTATCCCTTCTACTCTTTGATGTATCCCACATTATTTGTCCTGGGCATGGTAGGGTATAACACCCTGAAGGCGAGAAGAGACTTCGCATTAACGCTGTACATGTTTAGGGGTTCTCAGAGGCTAAATATCTAACTCTGAACTGCTATCCCGTATAAAGTTGTGCGTGTGCGACAACCACGGCGGCCGCCGGCGCCGGCCGCGGCTGCTGGCCGTGCCGCGCGCGCGCACCAACCTCCTCGCCGAGGCCCCGCTGACGCGCGCGCTACACACGCTGAATGACATATCGCGCCATGTCGACCTGTTCTCATGCACGAGACTACAGTTTGCTATCGTGGCACTCTGGGTGCTAACTTATAATTAATTAGGCTAAATTATGTAATACTCATTTTAACTTTAATTTTTATTTAAATTTAACTAATGGTATTGTTTTATAATTTTTGTTTTATAATTATTGCCTTTATTGTTTTTATAATTTTTGAATTTGTATTATTATTTTTTTTTTTTGTTATGTATAAAATTTACTTAAACCATCGCATAAGGTATCCTGTAATGATAGTTTAAGTTATGAATGAATAAATAAATAAATAAATAAATAAATAGTATTATGTAGCAGAAATTAGTTAAAAAAAATGGTAATCTGAATGTTTTTTTGTAGTTTGGTTCGTAGTAGTAGTTTACTTAGTAGTAGTATTAAGTAAATATATAATTTGTATTGCAATGGTGTGTCATTTGCAATTGTTCTTTATTGTTTTACAATGTTGGGTCTTCCTAACATCTGACTTGTATATTGTATGATATTTGCACATGTTAATTTTCAATCATTTGTCTTCAATGTTGAATCCTTCAACATCCTCGGTTGTTTCCAGAATTTGTATTTTTTTTGCTTTTCAACATTCAACTGGAACAACCTTGATAGTTTATAATCATGTAGTGAGTAAGTTTATTTACTGTTTGTTTCAATATTAAATCCTTCAACATCCATTGTTATTTCCAGAATTTGTGTTTTTGTCACCGGTTCTTTTAGAATCGAATATTAAACTGGAATAATTTTGTTGTATATTAACCAGGTGATAAGTTAATTTGTTTTAGTTTTGTGTAAATTTGTGCAGCTTGTCACTTAGATGGACGTTGTCCATAGGGGGCGGTATGTTCAGGCCTACAATAGTTCCTTAGTAAACACATAGATGGCGCTAGCAGTAGATTAAATCGCGCTATAGTTTGTTTCTTAGGATTATATAAATGTACGTTGGTTTTAATAAATATTCGCCTCAGATATCTAGTCGTTTTTGTTACTCAGACTTAAGATATATAGAGGGTTTTTGGGACTTGTACAGGTATAAAGGTTTTAAATCGACAATTACAAAAGCAATGTCAAGTACACGTATTATCAACAAGCAAGTTAAAATGTATTAAGCGCTTATATGTTGTAATAGTATATTATGATACAAGTGTGCAAAGTTGTTCATTGTGCACGAGCCTGAGGCTAAATCAGCCAAGTGTTTTTTATTTTATTTTATAATATAGGTAGCAAACGAGCATTCGGGTCACCTGATGATAAGTGATCACCGCCGCCCATGACTACCCGCAACACTGAGTGTTGGGAGTGTGTTGCTGAGCCTTTGAGAAAATTGGGCACCGGATACCGCACTCACCGAACGAAACGCAGGAAAATCGCCTCTACTTCACGTCGGTTTTCTGTGCGACGGTGGTATTTTACCGGTCGAGTCAGCCCAGTAATCGCTGTAGACAGAGCCTACAGCTAGACTCTACCACTCTCATGAGTCAATAATGAACATGTCGCTCACGAGTACCATACGCACTTTTTCAACACACTTGCGAGGAAAAACAATTAAATCTTGCATAAATAGTTTTTTACACAGCAACAAATGCAATGTAAACAAAACTTTGCACACTTGTATCATAATATCCCTACTAATTTTATAAATGTGAAAGTAACTCTGTCTGTCTGTCGGTCTGTCTGTCTGTCTGTCTGTCCGTTACGCTTTCACGCCTAAACCCCTGAACCGATTGTAATGAAATTTGGTATGGAGAAAGAACTGAACTTGGGAAAGGACATAGGGTACTTTTTACCGCGGGAAAACTTCTCATTCCCACGGGAAACCGACTTCAACGCGAACGGAGTCGCGGGCGGCCACTAGTACTAACTAATAAAGAACACTCTCAACCAATTCATTTTACAATAAAGGATAATCTTAGGCACTTCAATATCCCATAAAAACACCTCAAACTAAGTCCCTCCCAATATTTTTAGTCCTATTCTCTTCCAAAACTGAAACTATAAAGTTAGGCCTTCAAAACCGTATTGTTAATAATTTTACGAGTTCTTTGTTAGCCCCGAATAAAACAAATGACGGTGTGAGTAGTGGCTGCGAGTACCACTTGTGTACACCACTACATTTTAATGATGTCGCACAGAAAGAAACATAGATGTAGTGATATGTGGAAAGGACATAGTAAGATTGTGAAAAACGTTGACGTTCGTACAGGTTGAAGAAATTATCACCGAAAAAATAATTCTAAAAAGATAAAAGTACCATGTTTTCATTTTTAACAAGTCATAATATAATTTTATATAAAGAAAGCTTCTAAAATTTACTCGATACATACCTGAAGAAATATATCTAGATTTTAATAATTCTATCCATCCAATATTATTAATGCGAAAATTTGTGTGTTTACATGATTGTTACTCAATCACGCAGAAATGGATCTTGACTTGATGAAACCTACTATAATAAAACAGGTATTTTTAACCATTCCACAAAAAAACGTAAAAAAGGAAGTAAATTTTAATCCAGCTGTCTGTTTTTCTAAGAAATTAAGCATCTTGTAACGTCAATCTAAAACTTACCCTATCCATTCGAAACAATTTTTTATCCATTCAAAAATTATAAATTCAAATTTACCTACTTTCTTTTTTACGTTTTTAATGTGGGAATGGTCAAAAATAACTGTTTTATCACCGTAGGTTTCATCAAGATCCATTTCTGCGTGATTGAGTATCTATCATGTAAACATTGCGAGTTCTATTCCTTCATACATCTACTGTCTCCTGGTAGCCGCAAGTCCTGCCGGCGGACACTCAAGAAGGGCCCTCTACCTCGTGCTGACACATTTTAATGAAGACTACGCCTGGCTTATAATGACATTACATGACATGCGAACTTTTTGAGGAACTTCTGTCCTGTTCTATAAAGCCGATTACGAGGCCATCAACGCTAGAATAGCAGCTGTTAACTGGAATGTACTATTGGGTAGTGTTGATATTGATGAAGCCGTCGAGCGTTTCTATTTTGAAATTCATGGTATAATAAAGGACTTGGTACCCTCAGTTACTGTCAAAGATAATAATCGTCACCCTTGTTGGTACTCTAAGTCTCTAATAAAAATAATTTCAGAAAAACTTAAATTTCATAAAAAGTGGAAAAAATATAAGCGAACCTCTGACTATGATACATTTAAAATGCTGCGTGACCGTCAAAAGCGAGTTCAGTCTAATTGTTACGAAAAGTTTATTTTAAAATCAGAGACAAACATTAATATAAACAGCAAGTTTTTTTGGACCTTTATTAAATCTAAAAGAAAGTGCAGTGACATTCCGGATACAATTGAACTTGACGATCGTATAGCCAACAGTGGTCCTGACATCTGTGAACTGTTTAATGAATACTTTCATTCAGTCTTTGAACCTGCCACATCTGTTCCTTCATCATTTACAGATGCCTCGAACTCCTTTTCTTCCGTAGCTATCGGTTCGTTAAACTTGGACCCTGCTTTAGTCCTACGATATCTTGAAAAACTTGATATTTCAAAAGGCTCCGGACCTGATAACTTGCCTCCTATTTTTCTGAAGTCTTGCAGTTTTTCATTAGCCTTGCCCATTTCTTTACTATTTAGCAAATCCTTAAACTCTGGTATAATGCCTATCATTTGGAAGCGATCACTAGTTGTCCCTATTTTTAAATCAGGTGATCGGCATAAGGCCGCTAACTATAGACCAATTTCTAAACTGTCTTCAATTGCTAAACTTTTTGAAAAGATGGTGTATGATCAAATATATCCTATTCTAAGACCAACCATAATCCCTGAACAACATGGTTTTATGAGCAAGAAATCGACCGAGTCTAATCTTTGCGAGTTTGTACATAGGGTTGCTATTGCAATGGACAAAGGATATCAGGTGGATGTCATCTACACTGACTATTCCAAAGCTTTTGATAAGATTTCACATATTCTTTTAATTCGAAAATTGCAGGAGGCTGGCATACATGGTGATCTTCTTCGCTGGCTTACCTCATACTTAATGAATCGTAGCCAAGCAGTGGCAGTTAAGGGTTTTAGTTCTTCCTTTGTCCCGATTTCGTCCGGTGTCCCGCAAGGCTCACATCTGGGGCCCCTATTGTTCAATGTGTTTGTTAACGACATAGTTAAGGTATTTCCTAACTCATCAGTGCTTTTGTATGCTGATGATATGAAAATATTTAAAGTTGTTTCCAATCATGAAGACTGCGTTTTACTGCAGCATGATTTGGACAGTTACGACTCGTATTGCGACGGTAACTACTTGCATCTTAACCTTGAGAAATGCTTTGTTATGTCGTTTTCTCGTAAACGTCAACCAATAACATATATGTATAAACTAAAACAAGAAGTCCTTAAAAGAGAACATGAGACACGTGATCTAGGGGTTGTGGTTGATGACAAACTGTCTTTTAATTCCCATATAAAATATATAATTGCTAAATCCTTTCGTATGCTTGGATTCATTCTAAGAGTAAGCAGAGATTTTAAGTTGCCTTCTACTTTGATCTTACTTTATAATTCCTTTGTCAGGTCTTTGCTAGACTACGGGTCTGTTGTTTGGAACCCGCAATATAAACAATATGTCCATGAGCTAGAAAAAATACAAAACAAATTTTTAAAGAGCCTCAAATATAAATGTACTATTTCGAATGAGCCTGTTCCAGATATTCATTCACTTGAGAATAGAAGAATGGAGAGAGATATTGTGTTTCTTCTCAAGATTGTATCTAACAACATAGACTCAACTTACTTATTGCATAACATTAATTTCAGTTGTCCCCGTTTAAGCTCACGCCATCCTGTACCATTTCAAATACCAAGAACTAAAACTAACTATGCTAGCAATACTTTTCTGTACAGAACATGTGAAAATTGTAACAAATACTGTTGTAATGTTGATATTTTTTATAATTCCATTGAATACATTAAAAAAACCGTTAAAGATAGTATAATGAATTTGTAATTTTAGTTGGAAATAATTTTATAACAACTTAATAATTTTTCTGTTTTTTTTTTTATTGAGTTTAATTCGTTGCTTTATTTATATATTTTTTTTTTTTACTGTAGATTTTTATTTTATATACCTAATTTAGTTTTTTGTGTGTTCTTTTTCTTTTAAAGTTGATTTGTCTGCCTTAAATGTACTTACCTTATTGAGGAAACTTAACTGGTTTTGGCATTATTTACTGTATTTTGCTATAATTAATTATGTATACTGTATGTTTCCCAAATAAACAAATAAACAAATAAACTTTTTGGTAATAAAGATTGTATAGGAAATGAAAAAATGAAGGTAGGGAAAATTGGGGAAGATTTTAATGAAAGTTTTTATTTTATTTTTTGTTTCAAATGTTCTGTAGTTTATATAACTATCACTTTGAAAGTTCATACATACTTCTCTTGTGTGTATATATTTTTTTAAAAAGCCTACATCAATTTCACCGAGCTCTTACACTATAATGAAACAATACTTATATCTATATGAGCCTAAAAATTTAATCTCGCCCGAAAGGATTGGAATCTGGTTTGAGCCAGTTAAGGGTAGTTCCAACCGGCCCGGCGGGACCAATAAATTCTTCAGATACGTCGAATATTTTTTCAACCGCACAGAGTTAATAATACGCTTCATGAAAACCGTTAAATTTGTAATTTGGAAAAGGAATTCGTGAAAGACAAGGGTTTGAAGGCCCGCGTAATTTATACTGATATCTTGCTTCTGCAATTTAAAGTAAATTGGGGTACGCCTCGGGGTTTATTAAAAAGGAAAATCAATCTGGAAACAGAGATAACGTTGAGGGTCAATTAGGTAAAATAATGATGCAAATATACAAATTTGCTTGGACTGAAAATAAAGTGCGTAAGCAAACAAGAAAAAATCTTCTCTAAGCTGTTATATGAATAAGCGTGTTAAAATAGTCCAGTAGTATACTAGTTCTTAAAGTACCCGACTTCAAAACGACTATACCCTACAGTTACATAATAAAAACCAACATAAACCATGTTTACAAGTATTTTGGTTCATCAAATGAACCGTGTGAGAGTTCTCCAAGTGATTTCGAACACGTTGAAGGCAGGCTCATCCATCCAGAGTATCGTCGAAGTTAAATCACTTGGAAGCCATTACTCCTGCCTTTGCGCATGGTAAGTAAATTTTCACGCCCGTACATCCAATAGCGGGGTAGAAAAGCATTTTTTTAGCAATGGTTTTGTATATGTATTTTGTTCGAAGGTTTTTATAATGAAAAATCGTAAAGTGTGTAGATATAAGTAAATAGCTAGCTGAAATTAAGTTTCAAACCAAGTGCTTTTTGTTGTAATTTTTTTGGACTGTCAAAGTTTAAACTGCGACAAATTAAATCAATAAAAGTTGTGTTGCTAACCGATCGCAAAAAAATCCTACTAAGTAATATTATAAACGTGAAAGTTTCTGAGTATGGATGTGTGGATGTTTGTTACTCTTTCACGTAAAAACTACTGGACGGATTTAGATGAAATTTTGCAGTAAATCCATACACAATCACAAACTTACACGTTTATAATACATATTAGTAGGATAAGTAGTTACGAGTACTAGGTAAAAACAAACTCAAACATTTTTAACGATATTGACGTCGTTTTTTGCATACATTTATAGCCAACTAGTGGCCGCCCGCGACTCCGTTCGCGTGGAAGTCGTTTTCCCGTGGGAATGAGAAGTTTTCCCGCGGTAAAAAGTACCCTATGTCCTTTCCTAAGTGCAGTTCTTTCTTCATACCAAATTTCATCAAAATCGGTTCAGTGGTTTAGGCGTGAAAGCGTAACAGACAGACAGACAGACAGACAGACCGACAGACAGACAGACAGAGTTACTTTCGCATTTATAATATTACTTTCGCATTTATAATATTATAGTAGAGATACCTACATTGCAAATGGTAAAATATTTTTTAATTTACGAATATAAAATATCCATTATTACTCGTTAGAACAAGATTGATTTTCAATTGTATCCGTAATTTCCCACTGCAGTAGCCAGTGAAATGGAAGAATAATCTGAAGATTAATCAATTAGATTTCATTTTGATTCCATTCCACGATTTGCAGCTCTGTAGTATTGAATATTCAGTTTTTCTACGTATTACAAACTAAATTACGATCTACATGGATTTTATGTACTTAAAAACGGGTTAAATAGTAAATTTTATTTTATATTTATCGTCCACTTGCAGTGAGTAAAAACATCGTGAGGACACCCATATCGTTAGATGATTATCCATCATGTGTGATGCGCACTGAGCCAGAGTGGTGGATTACAGCTCAAACCTTCTCGCTATTCGAGAAAGTGGTCTTTGTCCAATTAGTGAATATGGGCTGTTATATCTATAATATTTATCCAGTCTACGATTAAAGAAATCTAAGGTTTAATAAAAAAATAACTTAAGTTACTCTGCCAAAAATTTGAATCACTGCACTATCATTTATAAATAGATTAAATTGATATGAAATAATATATTCACGTCATACCAAATATATGTATATACCTCCACATAAAAGCATTATAAATAATATTTTCTCTTGAAGTTATAGAATTAGCATACTAAATGCAAAACTGTAAGTAAAAATCTCAATATTTTCCCATTCATTTATGTTTATGTAACTCCTGTTCCTTTCTACTCATTACGTATAGTCTACGTTTGTTGGTTCGTATTCTGTGGGCGCGTAATTTGCCGGAGTCGCCGAGTGGAGTCAAAAGACTTCGCTGCGGGGACTTGTCGACAGGCTTAGTGGGTGGTACAAGGCAGAGGTGGAAGCGGGTGTATTTTTTTTACACAGTATGTTTTTAGGTGCTTATCAGACAAAAAAAATTGAGGTGCGCCAAAAGTCGAGTAGAAGTAGATGATGCAACTTTGAGTTGCGATGATTATTATCAAATGTTCAAAGGAAAATAAGAATACTGAGAGAAAAGTCTAGTTATGAAAGACAGCGTTTTAAAATGACCAAGATAAAAAAATAACAATAAAACTAAATAAAGTACTATTCTGTATTATGTGTGTGATTTTATATCTGAGTGGCGTTATTGTCACAATTAAAATGAAAAGCATTACTTGATCGTGTACGCAAACAAAATATCACACAAAATACTTATTTATTGCTTTGAACATGAAAAACATCCCAATGTAACTTTTTATTTGTTTGTTTAATACGAGGCAATGATGGTATAATTTGACATATTGTTTTGAACGATTTATTTACAATCGTAGATTAAATGTTTAACTGAAAGGTTTATAATAAACACTAGCTTTTACCCACGCGGCTTCACACGCCTTAAATTCGGAGTAAAACTCATTTCCCTGTACTATGTTATTATACATGTAAACCTTCCTCTTGAAACACTCTATCTATTAAATCACTCTATCGCATCAAAATCCGTTGCGTAGTTTCAAAGATTAAAACATACATAGGGACAGAGAAAGCGACTAATGGTCCATGGAATTATCGTTAGTAATTTTTTTTTTCTTTGAGTCGCTGCGTCTTATAGCTTGTACCGCCGGCTGTCATATTCTTCAGTAATACTTGAAATACAATGGCGAGGCTGCTTTGTGATGTGTAAGAGATCGCTGAAATTACAAACTTGTGTTTGTTTATACATAGAAATATATCGTACTTAGAATTTAAGTACTCATGTGAGATTATAATTGGATAATATCTAACTGGAGAGAAAATGAGTTTTCATTTTGTATGGACGAATTGTAACACAATGAAAAATGTTTCTAAGTGTAATTTGGCTGCAAGTACTTACAAAAAATCTTATTTCAAGCGCTAAGCAAAAGACTATTTTTTCCTGTCTGTATTTTTTCTTTTGTTAGAAATATAATACACCTTTGTTATATTTATTTAGTCTGTATTCTTAGTAGGTGTCATCTTTTTAGTGTCAGGGTATTTGGTATGGTCAAATAGATACTTAGGTACCTAAGCAGCACTTGCCAGGTCGATAGAAAGAAGTAATTATATAAAAGACTAGTGGCCGCCCGCGACTCCGTTCGCGTGAAAGTCAGTTTCTCGTGGGAATGAGAAGTATTCTCGCGGTAAAAAGTACCCTATGTGCTATTCATATATGTAAAGTTTCGTCTAAATCAGTCTAGTAGTTTTTACGTGAAAGAGTAACAATCATCCATACATCTATACATACATCCATACATACTCACAAACTTTCACGTTTATAAAATTAATAGGATTGTAAACATATAACTGCTGACAACTTTAGGGCTAATCACAATCTTTTTCGGTATTTTTTTTCATATTGCGTTTTTTTGCTACAATTAGAAATGGTAAGTTTGTTTTGGAATTGACATTTATCATCAATCACTGGTTTTTCCTGTGTTTTTCCTGTGAAGCATTTAACTTTTTTCTCCCATATAATCCAGAATACATTAAAATATCATCCTTACAATATCTACTATGCAAATCGAGCCGTTAACTTTACATCATCAAAGTTGTTATAGTTCTGCCAACTCGCAATATACGGAGCAAATTAGGTTGCCGCGATCTCAGCTCACCTGGGGATCGCTGGGAACACTATTTCAATAATTAAAACGAATAGGCCGGAATGAGGGAGATATTGAAACTCTTTTGTAAGACAAAGGTACTGGCAGACAAAAAAAAAAAAGTTATAAGATTTGAATTTTGCCACAACGTATTTGAATTTGGAGTTTGGGTGGACCTATCTTTTAACATTCCATCCTGGAATGAGTTAGATATTGAAACTATTTTGTTAGATAAAGGTACTGGCTGACAAAAAAAAAGTTATAAGATTTGAATTTTGCCACAACGTATTTGAATTTGGAGTTTTGGGTCGACCTTTCTTCTGTAGTTATAAAACTAATAAAAGTAAGGGCCAGCAATTTAGCTGTGGTTTCACCCGCAAGCCGGAAAGCTAGACATCTAGTCACAATCAATAAAAAAATACTTTTCTGTATTTTTAGTAGTTCATAAAAACGTTACAATGATTTTTTTAATAGATGTATAACAAACAAACAAACTTACCGAATGAAATAACTCTCTATTGTTAAAGACATTTTAACGGCGTTCGCTGAAGCATCTTCGCATAGATAAAAACATCTTACGAATATAAAATGCAGTTGCACAGACACTTTCATTTATTTTATATGAATAGTTGTAGTTCTCTGCTATAAACGCTGTGTTTCTAATTTCTTGAGTCAACAATAGTCATGTTTCTATTGTCTCGAATAAAACCTTTTGTTTAGTTTGCAAGTCGGCTAGACTGGACGTCTACTTCGTTTATTTGGCAGCCTTTTTATAAAGTTAATATAAGATACAAACCCAAAAGTAAATCGAAATGTTAAATTTCTTCAATTTGCTAATTAAAGGCGATTGCTTTTGCATAATGTGACGTAAAATATTAACTTATTATTGGGCGTCTTTCAGAGCTCAATTAAGAAGTCGTGCCCTCTTTTTTGGTGGTCCGTTTTCATATTTTGTAGAAACCAACCTAAATACAAATTACCCAAACATTCCACAATATTTTACTACTTTTAAGTATGCCACATATTCTCCAAAACTAAGAAAATACCCTCCTCGTGTCTGCTCCTTTGTAAAAGCGAAATAAATTCAAGATTATTGTGCACAACATAAATATTTTGCAAAAATGTCGCAGCAAATAGTTTGCGTTCGTTCCTATTTTCTGTAAGACGATGCATTTTCACTTGAGGTTAGAAAATAGGAAGATATTTTATGAAAGACCAACTTTCCGACTAGCTAAATGGCTTTTCCCGTGGGAATTTCTAGAAATCCTTTCTTAGTGTTCACTTCATTATCATTAAATAGAATGAATCCAAGTCGCTAATTATGTCTGTTTGTATGTTTGTCCGCTATCTCCTCCTAAATTTCTTAACGGATTTTAATGCGGATTTCGCTATATTTTAGGGATTTCATTCAGAAAAAATATTTTAAGTTAGCTAAAATTCAACGTGTCGGGAAAAAGTCGCAAAATAATCCAATTGCGATGCGTAGGCGGGTCACTAGTACATCATAAAAGAAACGCTTGTACTAAATTTCATAGTTCATTATAGTTTACGCTCGGCGATGGTGTCAGTTAGTCAGTCAGGACTTGTTATTGTATGAGTAAAGATAAGTTAGGTTTAAAATTCGTCAGTACTATTATCACTGGACTTTCACCTAACAAATACGTAATTACCTACTTGGAATCGTCGTAATCTTTGAATTTAATTGATAACATGAAAATGTGAAATTATATACGTAACGGAGACGGTAGGATACCTTCGTTATCAGTTCATCTTCACTGGCCGTCTAGTACTTTCAATTGTGGGCATACGTGGGGACGTGTTAGAATCAAATAAAACCAATTGCTTATGGTATAACCACGATGTAATTATACCCTGGATAGCAATCAGTAGGTCATTCCGTTAATTCACAGGAAGGCACGGATCGCGGACAGTTTCTACGCAGTACGTCTATTCTGTAAAACGAAACGTGAGCACTTTGCTTTCGTTTCGGGCCCGTAACGGACATTTGCTATTCTATTGGCTTACGTATCGTTTCATCAATCATAAGGTTTTTGACGTAAAGAATAGAAATTTAAGTCAAAACCCTTATTATTTCGTTAACTTTCGGATTACAAATACGTTAAACGATTTGCAAGCCAAATAGAATGGCCAATGTCAGTTCCGGGCCCGAAACGAAGGCAAGTGCATACGTTTCGTTTTACAGAATAGACCTACAGACACCAAGAATTACATTTCCAACCGTTCGTCGCCGTAGCTTGAGACAATCTTTATCAGTCGCTCGTGGACACGTAGACTCTGTCTAGTACCATATTTGGTACTGGCAATCCACACTCCTCATAATCAACCATAAGAATAGTCATACTCCGACATGTGTATTTAAATTGATATACCTAGCTAATTGCTGGATTTCCTAATTTTCAATTTATATTTTCCTAGCGACCCACCCATGCTTCGCAATGGTGTAATTTTGTCCGACTTGTTCCCGAAATAAAAAAAATTTGACGATTGTAAGAAATTTTTCTAAATGTTTTTATTAACAAATTTAAGTGAAAAATTACATAAAAGATTAAAACCCGTTACGTGGTGTAGGAGCAGATAGCGGACAAACATGCAAACAGATACAATTAGCGACTTTGATTTATCCTATGTTATGATGATAATGATAAGATTAGATAATATTTTGACCAAATCAAGGGTTATCATAATATACTAACAGCACTTTTAAGTCGGTGTTTAATTAATCCTTACTCTAAAATTATTTTTTCAATGGTAAGTTTCGGTCGAAGGCTGTCGCTAAATTGTATAAAAATACAATTCTAAAGTGGGAATAAGCCATAAGGTAGTTATTTAATTTGATTGATCGATGATAGTGCTACCTGAAAATAAAATACAAAATTTATTTTGTATGAAAATGGGCAAATACAGACTTTTTATCATGATCTGAGTTTTAAATCATAATAAAATGAACCTCAGATGGCTTATTAAGCAGTTGTTTTTTACTTTGCAAAGCAGTTCGTATTGGTCTAGTTAAGTCAAGTCTGCTTTAAGCACTTTAGAGGCCTTCTTAACTTAGTTCCCTTAACTCTCACAATACAATCGCTTTAAAATCATACATTTAAAATCATTAGGTAAAGAAACAAAACTTATAAACGTAATAGTACCAAGAAACATACAATACAGCTAATAAACTGAAATTATCAGAGTTTATCACTCCGTTCTTGAGTGATGCTGAATTAATTATATCACAAGGAGGTGGAGCGAACTAATCTAAAACTTGATGAATGCATGTATGACGCTGGAAACATGACGTGAGATTAGGAATATAGATTGTTTGCGAAGTGTATAAGATCATTTTAATTATACCTAATTAAATATATGCTTCTCCAGTGCTATAGTAATATTGATAAAACGATTCTTTTTAAAAATAGAATAATGGAGTCTCGAGTGAAATGCTACAGACAGTTTACAACGTTCGAAGATCAATATCTTAAACTGTGTTTTTAAAGGCACAATTAAAAACACAGCTAGATTAGCCTTTAAAAACACAGTTAAAATGAGTTTGCTTGATTTGAAGAGGCTCAGAAACTATGGGACTAATTTATAATAATAATAATAATAACCCCCCTGAGGGACCACCTTGCCGCGGTGGGGGGGCTTACGGGAAGCATGGTACAGGAATAAACTAATAACAACATGAAACCCTTCCCAAACTAACGGTTCCGATCCCAATCCTTTGTCAATTTTTCTTTTTCCTTCATCCTTTTTCCTTTTATTCTTTTCCTTCCCAATCTACTATCCTGTCCTGAAGCCAATCCAAGGTCTGCCGTGCCGAGGGATGCGTGGCCGGGGGCGTGTCCGGTCGTGAGCGCGCCACGCCTGGAGCCAGGGCGAACTCCAGGTGTAGCTTACAATGTAAGCCAGCCTTTGTTTCGGCATGCGGGGCTCTGCTGAAATCGACCATTTTATACCCTAGCTTCTCGTGGGAACAAAATGGAAAATAAAATTTTGAATAAAAAATATAATTTACGTAGGCGCCTTCCTAGAATTGTGCCAAATACAGAGGAAAGTCAGAAAACTTATTCTCAATCTTCATCACCAACTTCATCAAATCATAGTCTTTTTCAGTCACCCAGCTCATCACCCCATTCATTTGAATTTAGAGCTCAATCCAGATCTTCAACAAATAGTTTTACGTCAGCAAGTGCTATGTTGGAGGCAGACGCCAACAATCCGACACCCACTGCTGGTAATAATCGTACGCGACAAAGATGGTCTGAAGAGATCAATCGCTTCATCTGGCGTACTTACTTAATAGCTACAGCCTTAGAAACACAACCGAGAGGATATCTTGACACTCTTCATAAACAATTTATTGAAAAGTTCCCAAATTTTAAAACAACTCGTCAAAGACTAGGAGACCAGCGTAGGGCAATTATAAACAACAAACTTCTTTCACAAGCCATCCTAGATGAAATTCGGGCTGAAGTAAACATTGTCTTAATGACATCACGGAATCGAACTCAAGACAATCAGACACAATCACAATCACATTCTACTTTATTTAGTCAGACCACTCAAAGGATGCGATGGACAACAGAACATAACGAAGTTTTAATGCGATCTTATTACAAAATAACCCAACTTGAAACTAATTTAACAACTTACAGAGCTGCGCTACATCAAGATTTCATAAATAAATTTCCACATTTATCACATGTTACACAACAAACAATTGCAGTTTAAAGACGTCTCATAATACAGAACAAATACATAACTAACGACAGGTTAATAACGAAAATATGTTAACTACCACAGAATTTCATTCACTCGACACACAATCGTTACAAAGGATAGGCGACATTGAACAATATACACAAGAGATTGATACCACTATACAGGAGTCAGGAAACGATAAAACTGAAGAAATTGACAATACTTTCAGAGAGGCTCTGAGATTCTTTAAAGATACCTCACCAACCGGTCGCACTTACATACCAAAACAAACCTCCAAAAAATTTGCTCTTACAATCAATTATATAAATGAAGACCTTCTCCCAAAGTATGTCAATAGTGATACCGACTTTAATTCACTCCAAACAATACTGTACTGTGCTGCTTGGTCAGCAGCTAAACAAAATGGGTCAAAACTATCTTTACCTACAACACAATCACAACAAACATATAAACAACGACGAAAACCAAAATGGCAATTAAGAATAGAATCCAAAATTGATGATTTGAGAGTAAAAATAGGCCGACTCACACAATTTTTGCGCGGAAATAGATCACATAGATTAACAGCACACATACAACAAATTTTACAACGGTATAAAACTCACACTATACATGAAGATCCAAATACACACATCACACATTTCTTGGATACTTTGAAACAGAAACTGTCAGTTGCTTGCAGCCGTCTTAAAAGATACAAAACTTGCACTTTAAGAAAAAATCAAAATAGTACCTTTACAAATAATGAGAAAAAGTTTTACCAAAATTTAAAGTCAACAACTTCGAATGAAACAACAAACAGTACATCAACACCGCCATCATCAGATCAACTGCATTCTTTTTGGGCTGCCTTGTGGGGAAATGCTGTTGATCACAACGATGATGCCGCGTGGCTCACTTCTGACGATATCAATAACGCACATATCACTGACATGGAGTATGATGCTATCTCCATAGAGACATTTAAAACTGTAATAGATAAATTACATAACTGGACGACACCTGGACCAGATTACATACACAACTATTGGATAAAAAAGTTTACTTATATACACCCGTTTTTATATAATTATACTAATAGTTTCATAAAAGATCCATCTAGTATGCCAAAATTTTTAACTAGTGGTACAACATACATGTTGCCCAAAGACCCAGAAAATAGTAATAACCCTGCAAGTTATAGGCCAATCACATGCTTGCAATCCATTTATAAAATTATCACTTCTTGCATCAGTCATATTATACAGGGTGTTTGGAGGTTGAGTAGCCAAATGAAAATGGTGGATAGGTGAGGCTATTAGCTATTTACTTCCACTTATTAAATTGCATTTTGGTTCAAGTTTTAGAATTTATTCGATTTTTAAGATTTTCTTAAGAAAATCCCCGATTTTGTCATTAAAAGTCCAATAAAATTTTTATTTACTGTCGGAACCAAACGAAAATAGTTTTAATTTAAAGCCTAATACTGTTTTATTCAGATGAAATCATAAATTAATACAAATCATCTCAAATAAAGTTACAGTGGGTTCATAAACTTCGCGGAACCAGTGGGAAAAAAATGTTCAGTCAACTTTGCTATGAAAAAAAATAAAAAAATATGAGAGTTTCAAGATTTCATTTGCTTTTAAAAACTTCTACATTTAATACACATTATAATGATATGCCACATGTAACATAAATAATTAGAAATCTCAACAGAAATAGTAAGTTAATCCTCAAAGACGCCTGGTAAGGAAGGTACAAACCCGTTAAACTACGTATGTAGTTAAAAACTTTTGTCTCATTCTTACAAAGCTATGCCTATTGTGTTATCTCATTCAACCTCCTCTTTACTTTTCCTGCCTCGAATAGAAGAGGATTCTACTACGAGTATCCCACATGTTTAACTCCGCTCAGCGCAGATTCTCAGTGACCTACACTTTTCTACAGTCGTAGTAAAATGCTGCTTGAAAAAAGTCATGACCAACGGTAGCGTGGCCTTTGGGCATGCAAGAAAATCTCATTTTACAAGTTTTTTTGTTTTTTTTTAATTTGCTGGTGAAAGATGTCACTTGAAAATAAGCTATTATCTATCTGACTTTCGTCTGTCTAGTCATAGCCAACGGAAGCGTGGTCTTTTCGCATGCAAGCAAATATCATTTCACCAGCTGCAAGTCATGTAGAACCGGTTCACGGAGACTGAATCTAGGAGTTTCTTTTACTCCGCCCCTCACCACCCCAACCATCCGCTCTTTGCGACCCTCGCAAGAGGCGACCAATCACAATCGTCAAACGAACGTTAAACGTCAAAAGATTACCGTAAGAAACAATCTGCTTCCTCCAGCCCGTGCCCGCTGCCGCGCCGGCCCGGTGGACACGATAGTGGTAACAGCTTTAAATCTTCCCTATAAATACACCGCTCCAACCAGCAGGTGCGGCATTCAACATCCGGTTTCCTCGACTATCAGATCCGACCCCCGTTGAGTTTCTTGCTGGGTCTTCTCAGAGAGAGGCCCCTAAGGGAAACAGTGTAGTGGAAATGATCGAGACGCCCTGAACTGAGGTCTGCATCCAACTAGGTAGCCTTAGTGGTCGCATAGTTCGTTGAAGCTATAAAGTTTTCATATGGGCCAACAACTATTTTCAGTCAGAATTTTTTTATACATGAGGTCGCAAACAAGATAAGTGTTGCCTAGTGACAAAATAGATAACCCAATAGGCATAGCTTTGTTAGAATGAGACCGAAGTTTTTAACTACATACGTAGTTTAACGGGTTTGTACCTTCCTTACCAGGCGTCTTTGGGGACTAACTTACTATTTCTGTTGAGATTTCTAATTATTTATGTTATACATGTAGCATATCATTATAAAGTGTATTAAATGTAGAAGTTTTTAAAAGCAAATGAAATCTTGAAACTCTCATATTTTTTAATTTTTTTTCGTAGCAAAGTTGACTGATCATTTTTTTCCCACTGGTTCCGCGAAGTTTATGAACCCACTGTAACTTTATATGAGATGATTTGTGTTAATTTATGATTTCATCTGAATAAAACAGTATTAGGCTTTAAATTAAAACTATTTTCGTTTGGTTCCGACAGTAAATAAAAATTTTATTGGACTTTTAATGACAAAATCGGGGATTTTCTTAAGAAAATCTTAAAAATCGAATAAATTCTAAAACTTGAACCAAAATGAAATTTAATAAGTGGAAGTAAATAGCTAATAACCTCACCTATCCACCATTTTCATTTGGCTACTCAACCTCCAAACACCCTGTATATTCACATGTAGATCAAAATAAAATAATGGCAGATCAACAAAAAGGATGTCGCAAAAGCAGCCAAGGGTGTAAGGAGCAACTGATCATAGACTCAATAATACTTAAACAAGTTCAACAAAAAAAGACAGACCTATTTTCAATACATACAGACTACAAAAAAGCATACGATTCTATACCCCACTCATGGCTAATTAAAGTTTTAAAATTATATAAAATTAATCCAGTGATAATAAATTTTTTGAAAACTATAATGACTACTTGGAATACCAAACTAAAACTAAATGTTGGCAATGAAGCAATAGAAACCGATCAAATCCAAATTTCTCGTGGTATATTTCAGGGCGATACTTTAAGTCCCCTGTGGTTTTGTTTAGCCCTCAACCCCCTTAGTAATCTAATAAATAAAACGAATATAGGATATCCATTAGAATACAAAACAAACTCATCAAGACCCAAAGAAGAATACCGCCTTAGTCACTTACTGTACATGGACGATATCAAACTCTATGCAACATCTGAAGATAATCTTAACAAACTAGTGGAAATCACAGAACAGTTTTCTCAAGATGTTTGCTTGGAGTTTGGTATCGACAAATGTAAAATTATATAAATAAAGGGCAATACTCATAGGCATTGCTATACAACTAATAGTGGTGAGATAATAGAACCGCTGGATGAACAAGAAACATATAAATATCTAGGTTACATTCAATCAAAACTATTACATCATAAAGACATTAAAAATAATTTAAAGAAAAAATTCAAACATAGGTTAAACTGTATTTTAAAAACTCATTTGTATGCTAGAAATATCTTTAAAGCCATCAATAACTTTGCAATTCCTATTTTAACCTACTCATTCGGGATAATTCAATGGAGTAAATCGGATTTAAAAACTTTACAGCGACTTATAAATACCACTTTAACAAAAAATAGGAAACACCACCCGAGGTCGTGTTTGCAAAGGCTAACACTTCCGAGGCGAGAAGGGGGTAGGGGTCTCATCGACATATTAAACCTACATAATAAACAGATATCAAATCTACGATCTTATTTCTTTAATTCATTCTTCTTATTCGTGTGATGAGTATGCACTTTGCGGCACATATTCATCTAGTGTCAGAGTTTTTGGGAACCGCCTTGTTAGGGCCTCTGACGTGGTTCCCGTAGGGTAGTGGCCTTCATTGGCCCTTATACACAAAGCAATAATCCAAAACGACCGGAAATATACACCACTTAACCTTTTCGATAGCACTCCACAGAGAAATGAAATACAAACAGACAAACAGACGAAATTTAATGACTGGTCCCGAAAGTCTCTCCACGGTAGGCATTATCACGATTTGAGCCAAACTCACGTCGACAAACGCGCGTCAAACGACTGGCTCAACCGTGGCCAACTGTTCCCGGAGACTGAGGGCTTCATGGTAGCGATCCAAGACCAGATCATAGAGACACGTAATTTTAGAAAACACATAATGAAAATCCCGAATACCGTTGATACGTGCCGCCGATGCAACGGCGGCTCCGAAACAATACAACATATAACCGGTTCTTGCAAAGCAATAGTACAAACTGATTACAAACACCGTCATGACCAAGTTGCCAACATCATCCACCAGAAACTTGCATTAAAATACAAACTGATCACACCGCCATCTACACCATACTACAAATACACTGCAGCTACCTGTGCTTGAAAATACTACACACAAATTATACTTTGACCGTGCTATTTTGACTGATCGTACAGTTCACTTTAATCGACCAGATATCACTCTTTTAGATAAACTCAACAAAACAGCAATTATAATAGATATAGCAGTGCCAAATACACACAATTTGCAAACCACAATATCAGAAAAACTTAATAAATATATTGAACTTAAGGATGAGATTACACGAATGTGGAAACTGGAAAAGGTTATAATAGTCCCTATTGTTATTTCTACTACTGGTGTGATACCAAAATCTTTAAGTCTGTCGTTAAAAGCTTTAGACCTACCCGAATTAACGTATGTAAATCTACAGAAAGCTGTGATATTAAATACCTGTAGGATTGTTCGTAAGTTCTTACAAAATGAATCTTAGTCTTATAGAGGTTATGTCTACTTGGCTTAGGCTCGTGACACTAAACTAACCTCATCGGTAGCAATGCTTGAAGAAAAAATAGATAAACATGAAAAATAATAATAATAATGTATTTATTTCCTTTGTGTTAATCAAACTAACAAATTTAAAATAGTTTAGAAAAAAATATTTTTAACAATACAAAAATTGGGTAATTAAATAGTAACACAAAAAATTTATAATAATATCTGATTAACATACTCATTAATTTAAGGCTATCGGCACCTAAACTAGAAAAAATCTGTATTATAGATGCCGACACTTCCCTTTGTTCACAATTTTTACAATTTACAATTTACAACCATTTTGCGGGTAATTTACAAATTTAACAAGATCGGTCCTCATAGCAACTGTGTTCGATGTATTAAACAGTAAAGTAAAGTAGTAAAGTAAACAATGGAATTTGAGGATATTTACATCGTACGATAACGGTGGATAACTACAATGGTGATATTGAACGGAAGAATAAAATAATGAATAAATTAATGTTTTACAAACAGTAGCAAGCTATTAAAGAATAAATAAAACTATAAATTGATTCATTAGTTTACAATTAAATCAAGATTAAATTGAAATTAAAATAAACCTAAATTAAAGTTAAAATAAAAATTAAAAATCAACAATTTAATATAAAAAATAAAAATTAAAAAAAATTGGCATTAGTATTTAAAATATAAAAATAAATAATAATAAATAGTAAAATTAGGTTATTACGCAATTATTAATTGAATTCCAAAATATAAATGTTATTAAGAATAGTAATATGAATAAGAATATGTAAAATAAAATAAAATAATATAAATTGTGTTTTTTTTTTTGCTATTATGTTTGAATTAAGAGTTCAGTCTCATCATAGTTTAGTGAAATTAGCCAATCAACTAAAGCAGATTTAACCTCATATTTATTTAGCGTATTAATGTTCAACTTGCAATTTATTCTGTTGTAAACAAAAGGCCCTAAGTAAAAAAAGAAACAGGTAGTGTGAGTAAAGTGAACACGATTTATATGACATAGTAATTGTTGTCGTCGCCTAGGGTTTCTGTTTGTGGAAGGAGGTGTAACAGTGTGCTGCCTCAAAACTATATTTAAGACAAATAGCTGTCTCACTGTTAGTACTTTCCAACCCTGATATAATTCAGTTGTAGGAAAATAAAAAGGTCGAAACGTACTGAACTTAAGAACAGCTCTCTGCACTCGTTCTAGTTTTATTAAATTAGATTGATAAGAGCCACCCCATGTTCCGATACAGTAAGTCAAGACAGACTGGCAAAGTGCAAGATAAATGGTCTTTATGAGTTCAAAACTTGCGACATGTCTCAGATTTCTAAATATAAAAATTATCTTTCGAATTCGCTCTGTTACCTTGCTTATGTGTATCTTGAAAGATAACAAGTTATCCAGCCAAACTCCCAAGTATTTTACAACATTTGTATTCACTATAGTTGAGCAGGAACAGTTTTTAGCATTTTCGCAGGTATGAGTGTGAGCACAAATTTTAAAATGATTACATGCCGGAAGGCTGGACGTTCTGTGGCCAAAAGTCAAATAACAGGTTCTGTTGGTGTTTAGAGTCAGTAGGTTTTCTTTTAACCATTTACAGACAACATCAAAACCATTTTGAGCATTCTCAAATGCTTTACTCCAGTCACTACCAGTAAATAAGAGGACAGTATCGTCAGCGAAAGTAAATATTTTGCCATTTAGCAGATCAAGTTTGCATAAATCGTTGATGTAGGTTAAAAATAAAGTTGGGCCAAGAATCGAACCCTGTGGCACACCGTAAGAAATGGGTAACTCATTGCTGACGAAATCACCTATTCGGACCCTTTGAGTTCTGTTCCTTAAATAATCCTTGAAAACTTCAAGTGGTAGCCCCCGAATACCCAGACTCTCTAATTTGGTAATCAGAAGTGGAATGGAGACTGTATCAAACGCTTTAGCTAGATCAAGGAATATCCCGACACACTTTTGTCCGGAGTCCAGCGATCTGATTATTGCATCAGTCAAGTCATGTACAGCATCTGATGTTGATTTTTCGTTTCTAAAACCATATTGATTTATTGCTAATAGCTTATTGGATTCTAAAAAATTTACAAGTCTTTTGTTTAGTAATTTCTCTAATATTTTGGATAAAGACGGTAGGATAGATATTGGTCGGTAGTTATTGATACAATCTTCATCCCCTCCCTTATGTATAGGAATCGTTACAGACTTTTTTAGTGAATTAGGAAATATTCCTTTAGAAAAACATAAATTAAAGATGTATGTCAAGACCGGAACCAGCTTGTCACTAAACATTTTCAGTATACTAGTTGGAATACCATCATGACCAGGGCCACAATCATTGCGCAAAGTTTTAAGGATGTTTGAAATCTCTGTTGTGTCAGTTTCTAAAAGAACAAAAGAATTAATGTTTTTGGCTTAAACAAAACCAGGAGCCGCCCGACTAGTATTTTTTGGTCTAATACCTTCTGCTAAATCTTTAGCTATGTTAATAAAAAAACTATTGACCTCATCAACACTTTTTTCGGGTTGATCCGATTTCATTAATAAATTTTTTGCACATAATTGTTGTTTTTTTAGGTTTGTAATGGATTTTATTGTTTCCCATAACTTTTTATTATTATATTTAGATTTTTCAAGTTCTTCTCTTTCATAGGTTCTTTTCAGATTTTTTAAAAGTAAGTTGCAAAAGTTCCGGTATCGTTTATAAGTGGTTTCTACAATTAAGTTACCAGGCTGCTGCCTTACTTTTTTATGTAGCTGGTCCCGATTTTTCATACATCTAAGCAGTCCTTGAGTGATCCAGGGCTTTAATGTGCAATTCTTCGATTTAATTTTAACAGATGTTGAATTTTTGTTAATGGCAGTAGATAGTTCTTTTGTAAGATACTCCACGCAAAAATTTGGGTCTAGACAATCATAAACTATTTCAAAGTTTATTTGGCTAACTGTTTCACTCAAAGTCACATAATTTATTTTATTTTTCGTTTTTTTATAAGGTTTATTGCTGCATATAGACAAACAGCATAAAGTTGCTGCATGATCTGTAATAGCTGAGTTTATGACTAGTGAGATAGTACTTAATTTAGTTTTTAATAAGATATGATCTAAGCAACTTTGATTTCTAGTTGGAAGATTATATGCCGGAAGAATCCCAAAATGAGCAATTAAATTTAGGTAATCAGTTGAACCGTGATCTTCAAAATTATTATCACTGATGTCTAGGTTTATATCGCCACAAATAATTTTATTTTTGTACTCAGTTAAAGATGCTAGTAAGTCATGAAGTGACCTTAGAAAGATGGATATATTCTTGTAAGATGGAGAGCGATATATTCCAACTATTACTGTGTCAAGATTTACTCTAACTACCAAGCAAGTGCCCTCCATAAGCCCCGGGTCTGAAACTTGCACTTGAAGATGTTCTTTACAAAAAATCACAACCCCATCATTTTGATCTTACTGACGTGAGTTGAGTAACCATTTAAGAGTGTAATATTGAGATTTTTTGAGAGCCAGCATTCAGTAAGGACAATAACTTCGAGATCAAGATTCATACGAGTTAGCAACGTTAAGAAGCTAGAAAAATTTGCGTTGATACTTCGTATATTTTGAGCCAGCACTTTAAAACTTGAGCCCCGGTCTCTAAGAAGCAACTCGCAGTCTTCAGGGTCATATATTTGATGATCAGATATGGAAAGATTGTCTAAATTAAGAAGGTTATTGCACATTTCCCCAGTATTTTCAACCATCATTTATATCAGTTTTACTTTGGGTTTTATGATATGCCTTTTTGTATAATTGGTAAGGATAATCAACGCAAAAAACATTTAAGTTACGGATATAACTGTGCTTTGAGACTAGAAGTAATAATTTAAAATATGTTGCTATGAGGGCCGATGAGCTCCTAACATAATATAAATCTACAATAAAAATAAACATATATAATTTAAACATATTTTTTTGAAATAAGAGAATAAATAGTCATGCTGCAATTTTTAACAATTCGATTTGACTTTCAGTTTCTATTAAAATTTGGACAGCTCCTTCGGATTTTCTTACAAAAATATATTTGGGTATTGTCACCTTTTATACCAAGTATATTTGTTGAAAGTTTTTGATTTGTGGTTGTTGTATTGTATGTTTTTGCTGATCGGAGTATTACATGTTTATCCGTATTATGAGCCAATTCGAGAACAATTTGTGGATTTTTCTTCCCTTGGATCTGAGTACGATATATATTTTTTACAGATTTATTCAAGTGCTCAATTTTTAATAATTTAAATAAATTTTGCGCCAACTCAAGTAGATGTTCTTTTGATTCGTCAGATCGTACAGGCACATTTCTTATTTCGACACAGTGACTTTTCAACTGTCTTTTTATTCCTTCAATTTCTGAGTTCAAGGTTATGATTTAAATTTGAAAAAATCTTTCACAATTAAAACCTTATGTTACACCTGCTAAACATAAGCGTAAGCAATTTTTACTGCAGGAAAGTGACCCATTACCGCGGGAAAAGCCATTTAGCAGGTAGCCGTAGGTCGGAAAGCAGGTCGACTATAATGTTTCACAACCCAAAAATTTAAAATGCAAAGTTGAAATAACATTTATGGATAAGTGTTTTGTTTATCTATTTAAATATCTGCATATCTAATCATGACGCGAGATAACCGTGAACGATAAAACAAATTCATAAAGAGATTTCAATTTGCCTATCTATGTAAACGAGGCTTGAGAGAAACGTGGACTACAGTACAAGTATTTTTTTGTTGTAGGTTACATTACTTTTAATAACATTACAACATTTTTAACGGGAAATTTACCATGATTATTGTCTTTTGTTATTTTCAGTTATTTTGGCACAGTTTCATGTGCCATGGTCACGGAGTTACTCCGTAATGGTAAATATCCCGTTAAAATTGTTGTAAATCTTAAATATTATGGTTTAAATGATAACTGAGCAATATAATTAATATGTTATGAGTCTTCAGCTTCACAATCGTCGTGGCTCACAAAGGCTTAATTATTTCTGACGACTCGACCTAACTAAGAAATAAGAGCATTGCTTTTAAATCTTGCATTTTCCAATGACTTACCAAATGATGAAAATGCTTTCATATTTGCTGACAATGTCACCACGATAATAACTTTTCTGACTTGTAGGTAACATTATCATGTCATAGAGGAAACAACAACAATCTCAATACTCAGCTAATAATGTTTGATGACCTCTGTGGTGCAGCGGTATAAGTACCGGACTGCTAAGCGGATGGTTCCGGGTTCGATCCCTGGGTCGGGCCAATTTCGTCAAAATAGTTTTTCGAAATTGGCTCGTGTCTGGGTGTAACTAGGTTCTCCCCTAGTCCATCGTGTGGTACCTATAGTACAAGCTTTGCTTAGTTTAGGGCAACACAGTTAGTGAGTTAGTAAAAAAAAATGTTACAAAACAACCCGTTCGGTTCTAAAAAATCCAGCCTTAGTAAAGTCAAACCCGATTGCCCGATACTTTCAAACCAACAACGTGGTTTATACCCAACCTCTTTAATTAACATTTTCTAGTTGAACTACACGGGTCGTGGTTACCCTCATGTGCATTTACCTACTTCTTTCTACCTGGTCCTTTAGTAGACAGATAAAAAATGTTTAAAGAAAATAAAAAAATATTGTAGTCAAGTTTTTAATAGAATCTTTCACTTATTTAAGTTAAAGATTCTATTAAAATTAAGGTTCTAATATTGAGGAAAACATGTTTTTTTTTAAATTTAATATAATTTATCTCAAATAAATTATATTATTCGCCTCCTTTCCAATCAAATAACGCATAATGCAATTATTATTTGCTTCCATAAACTTATATTAAAATGCAGTAGTTCTCTACAACGCTCAAGCTAATACTCATTTAGCAATTTATGCTCCTTAACTATACTCTTAGCTTTTTAATAACGATTCAATCATCTAATGACCGTCCACTGCTTGACGAAAGCCTCCCCCAAAGTGTACAACTTGTTTTTTTTTGACGATTAAGTAACGATTTATGCTAGAAAAGAATTAGAGGACATTAACTATTCTCAGATATTTTATAGGTATTAAGGTTTTAAATCATGGCCGAATAAACCCCTAAAAATTTGACACTACAGCCAAAAATTTGAGAAAATCTTCAGTTTAGTACCTAGGAAGGTTATGTTAGTATTTCATATGTTGATCAATACTTTACATTATCTCAATTGAAAATAATTATGAAGGGCAATAAAACCGATACGATATTCATTGTCCTTCTGATATGCCCTTTGTAAACTGGTGCATAATTGTAAACATTTGTTATTAGTATAAGCGCACCGAATTATCATCATAAATTGCGCATTCGTACTAAGTAAATCGGTTCTTAAGCACTTGCATGAGATAAGACTTTACTCCCGAATGTACGTATAGTCTTTGAAGCAAGTGTTTGAAACTACCTTTTCTTCAAGTTTATTTCTTTGTTAATAATTGGTATATTTTACTCGTACCTATATTGTCTGTAGTTGTGCAAGTGCATTTGTACTAATGTTGAACGTATTGAAGCATAAATTACCTACTGATATCATTAGTGCAATGTTTTGTAAATATAACAACAAAGTTTAGTATGTCCTACTAATCGTACCTACTAATAATATAAATGTGAAAGTTTGTAAGTATGTATGGATGTTTGTTACTCTTTCACGTAAAAACTAATTAGACGGATTTTGATGAAACTTTACAGTAATATAGGTTATACATCAGAATAACACATAGGGTACTACTTACCGCGGGAAAACTTCTCATTCCCACGGGAAACCGACTTCCACGCGAACGGAGTCTCCACGCCACTAGTTTTTCATAAATTAGATGTTTACCTATCATTAGCTGTTTTGTATAGAATGACTCATGATAGCAAATAACTCCTTTCAAATCTTACTTTCATGATCTTCCTTTAAGGAGGTATGGTATCAATGGAGATTTGTTAAATTTGATTTATATTGGTGAACTTTGACTTGAACTTGCCTATACTAAGAAAATTATTAATCTTGTTTATAGAATTCCCGCATCGTCGTGGCAATAACATACCTAATGGCCTTTATAGAGCAGGAGCCTGTAAACCCCGGACCTTCGTTACTTAACTCTTTGACCGACCGATTTAAGCTACCTTACAAACGTGGCAAAAACGTCCTACTTCCTACTAATACTATAAATGTGAAAGTTTGTGAGGATGTATAGATGGATGGATGGATGGATGGATGGATGGATGTTTGTTACTCTTTCACGTAAAAACTACTGGACGGATTTTGATGAAACTTTACAGTAATATAGCTTATACATCAGATTAACATATAGGGTACTTTTTACCGCGGGAAAACTTTTCATTCCCACGGGAAACCGACCTCTACGCGAACGGAGTCGCGGGCGGCCACTAGGAATTATATCAAACATTATTATTGCGAGTCACTACTGCAGCTCAATTATCCTATCCTACTAATATTAAAAATGTGAAAGTTTGTGAGTATGTGAGGATGTAAAGATGTATGGATGTTTGTTTTTCTTTCACGTTAAAGCTACTGGACGGATTTTGATGAAACTTTTCAGTTATATAGGTTATACATCAGAATAACACATAGGGTACTATTTACCGCGGGAAAACTTCTCATCCCCACGGGAAACCAATTTCCACGTGAACGGAGTCGCGGGCGGCCACTAGTAACAAATATTTCTTTTAAAATCTAATAAGTGTCTTAAAATTTTAACATCGGGAAAGTTAACTGTAGAAGTAACACGTGGGTGATGGTGTAGAAAATTATCTACAACCATGAGAAGGTGCTTCTTTAGTATTCGATTTACAATAAACTACTAACGTTTGGGGAAAACGTGAGAGAGAAATCAAAGATTTTAATCTTTTTCAAAGCTTTGTATTTAAAGCATAAAAGTGATTTTAATGTTATGTGCCCACAGTCCGAGCACGAAAATATGACTGAGTCTGGAAGGATGCTGTCAATATCTCATTGTTTCTTCTTTAGAATCTATTTAAATAATATAAAACAATAGCTGCCAGTATTCCAGCCTACATAAGTTTCCTACAAAGTGCTTATGCACATTACATCCCACACATTCTGGGCACCGTCACCCCGCGAGTAAGTATGATTGAAGGAACCAGAGTTCCCTAATGTTTGTATCTTGACCGGCAACGCCAATTGTTTTGGTTGTAAATTCAAAATCTCGTCCTCTTGCAATGCTGCTTTTTTAAATGCAGTCAAGTCACTAAATACATGTGTTGCATATCGTGCTCTATTATTAAAAGTTAAAGATTTCAAAATTTGTTTTATTATCTTCTCATCTGATGTAATTCCAGCTTTTTTAGCCAACAATGACATTCGGTAGATGAAGTCTACTGTCTTTTCATCATGATTTTGCCGATTTGAATAAAATTGAGCGGCGTAATCCGGATCTGAGTTGAATTCTTGCTTCAAAGCCTCTACTATATCTTCAAAAGTTGAAGTATCATCACTGATGGTGTGAAAATAATTGAGGGCAGGCCCCGATAAATAATTTGAAATTAAAATGGCCTTGGTATTGTCATTCCAGGAATTTAAAGCTGCTAATGCATTGTACTGCTTAATAAAAACATCAATATGAGAAGAAACGCCGTCAAACGTTTCCATGTTGGAATGTGTACCTATAGTGTATTTGTAGGTACTTATCTGTATACTATGCTTCTTGAGTTCCAGTCAATATCCAATATTATTCCAATTTTTCGTAGCGTATATCAGCGTATAGTAATATTCTTGTATTAGTAGTTGCAGCTGCACTTGATTGGACACGTTACCATGTGTCTATCCCTGAAAAGCACTGATTTTACTCGCGACAGTACCCGCGGTACTCGATACGGCGCCTCCACCAACTAACGTTTGGGGAAAACGTGAGAGAGAAATCAAAGATTTTAATCTTTTTCAAAGCTTTGTATTTAAAGCATAAAAGTGATTTTAATGTTATGTGCCCACAGCACATGAGTAAAGAAACTGAACAGAGACAAAGCTACATACGAATGCGCTGTGACAGGTACATCACTACAAGTGCAACGCGTGTGTGTGCGTGACCACTGGCCGCTTGTCACGTATGAGCCGAAACCGCTTCAAACTAGATCAGCCAGTGGTCAATCTCAGGGCGTGCAGGCGTGACGCGACGCTCGAACGTTGTGCGTGTTTTGTTTTTGTTTTCGAGTTTCTCACATAATACGTAGTAATACTTTTGTTTTAGTATTTAAAAAGTTTTGTAAATATGGTTGTACCTACATTGTACTGTGTGCATGAATAATAAGTTTTTTGATAATACCTCCTGACAATTTTATTGAATTTGTTGAATTGCTTGAGCAAAAATTTCGCGAATATTTTGATCTTCATATTAAAAATGTTAATATTGGTAATGACATATTAGCACGTTTGCAAGATTGTACATTTCATATGCCATGTGAGTGTTTCCCATTGGTTTATTTGAAAAAACTTTATATTAGATTTAGAATTTATCATTCAATTAAAAGACACAACAAATTATCGGTGTGCTGCGTAACTTTTTCTTATCAGTGGACCAGCTTAATAATTAATTAATTTAACGCAATATGTCTGTGCAGCGGTCGCCTCCTGTTGATCAAACAACGCCCTTGAAGCAAAACAGTGTATCACCGACAACACCACGTTCGCAGTTTGTAAACAACACAGTCAGAAGCAAGCGTGCCCGCAGTGATTTCTCGCCTCAAAGCGAATTTGATAAGTTAAGGCTAGAAATGAAAGAAATGAAGGATATGATAAGTGCTTTGGTTGACGGTCAGCAACAAATTCTGGTGTCAATGGCTAATGATGTCAAGGAAATAAAAGTACAGAATGAACAACTACGATCTACAAATAAAAAGATAATGCAAAATATTGATACTGTTACCAAATGTCATGAAGAGATGATAATTCGATTAGATTCTCTAGAATTAAAAAATAAAAACTCTGAGGAAAACTTTATAATAACAAATAAAAAAGTGCAAGATTTGGAACATTTCTCCCGATCCTCAATAATCGAGATAAGAAATATCCCATTCAAGGAGAAGGAAAGTATGTCGGATATCATCACCTACATAGAACAATTAGGAAAGTCAATTGGCTGCATAACTACACCTGACGACATTCGAGATGTTTATCGACTACCAGGAAAAGAAAAAACAATGCGTCCAATTGTTTGTGAATTCAGCAAGATGTCCACGAAAATAAACTTTCTAAAATGTATTCGTAACTATAATAAAAATCGAGAAAAAAATGAAAAAGTGAATACCTCACATTGTGGTATTGTTGACAAAAAAGTGCCAGTTTTCGTTTCAGAGTTTGTTTGTGGGTCAGGTCGCTTATTATTTTTTAAATGTCGTGAATTTGCAAAACTTAATAATTATTTATTCTGTTGGTTTAAAAATGGTAATATTTTTATGCGTAAAGATAGTATTTCTCCAATAATTAAGATTGTTTCTGAAAAATTTTTTTAGTTTACAACTTACATATTATATTTATCTACTTAAAGTGAAAATAAACAATTATTTATAAGTATAATTATAAAATAAATCTTTATTATTTATATTTGGTGCCAATTTCATTTACCTTGAAATAAACAATAAGTATCTGGTTTACCTACTATTTATATTATTATTGAGAAATAGGTTTGACAAACTTTTATTTTACTTAAATAAACCTACTTTCCTTAATATTTACATTTATTGCTTTAAAATATATTTTTACCTTTTAATTTATTTACCATACTTAAATATGAGTAACAAGAATAAATATCTTACATTAGCCTTTCTTAATGCTGGTTCACTTAATACCAATCATACAAATATCTCAAATGTTCTTCAGAATTCTGCCGCTGATGTAGTGGCCATCAATGAGACATGGCTGCGAGCTGGTGAGTGCTGTCTTGCGCCGTCATTGCCGCACCACAAGTTCATACACGTACCGAGACCTAGGGAGGTTCGTCAGGGTAGGGGCGGCGGTGTCGGTTTTTACATAGGTGATAACATTAAGTACAAAAGAGTTAAAAATATTCCTTGTGATGTTGAACAAATGTGGTTATTGTTAAGAATTAATTCCACACGAGTACTAGTAGGCACAGCATACAGGCCCCAATGGTACGACGTGAACAAATTTTTTGATAATTTGACAGAGACTATTTCTGCGTTTCATGACTACGATAACATTGTTTTAATGGGTGATTTTAACATTGATTTGTTGTCTAGGCAATCGAAGCATTTAGGTATCATCTCCAGATTCCAATCTTTTATGGCTTGCTTTAATCTGACACAGTCAGTGAATTCACCTACTCATTTCACTGACCATAGCCAAACGCTCTTGGATATAATTTGCTCAGATATCTCGGTTAGACAATCTTTTGTTACTAGTTTCTCTGGCTCCGGACATGCCTTGGTTGGTATTAGCATTTATTTAAAAAAACCTAAGCTTGTTCCTCGATGGGCTGTTTATCGTCCTTTCTGTGACATTGACCCGCAGAGTTTCAATGAGTTCGTAAATAGATACAACTGGGATGATATAAAAAATGAATCAACAATTGATAAAATGGTGGCCTCATTGAACAATGTTATTTTAAGTATATTTGATGTGTTTGCTCCTGAAAAGAGAATTTTAGTTAGAGGTAAAAGCTGTCCATGGATTACAAGTAATTTACGTTACATTATGAGGTTGAGAGATAGGGCTTTGTCTAGGTATCGTCGAACAAGACTGAATGCCCATAAAGAATATTATTTGGAACTTAAAAAATTAGCAAAAACTACTTTAAAATTGGAAAAACAGGCTTATTTCAATCATAATATCAATAGACATTTGAATAATTCAAGGGTTCTCTGGAATAATCTCAAAACAAATGTGTTAAATAAGAATTCTAACTCGGACTTACCACCACACATAAATGATCCTGAGTTACTGAACGATCACTTTCTTTCTTTACCTGGTGAATGTACAACTGATATCTCACAGTTGACTTTTCTCACACAACATCGGTTTTGTGATAAACAATTTAGACTCCACACAGTAAATGAATTTTTTATTGCGAAAATATTAACAGATATAAAATCAAACGCTAAGGGACTTGATAACATTTCTAGAGATATGGTTCTTCTATTGTTGCCCCGCATACTAGACTTGATTACTTTTATCATCAATAAATCTATACTGGATGGTTGTGTGCCGTCTATATGGAAAACTGCTAAAGTTAAACCTCTTCCTAAAACAAATAGCCCTAGTGACTTAAAAGATGTAAGACCAATTAGCATTTTACCGTATTTGTCTAAAATTTTGGAAAAAGTGGTATACCTGCAGTTTTCTAAGTATCTGGAGGAAAACAAAGTCTTGCAAATGTTACAGTCAGGTTTTCGGAAAAACAGAGGTACTGCGACTGCTCTTCTCGATGTCATAGATAATATTTTATCATCTCAGGACAATGGTGAAGTTACATTATGTGTATTTTTAGATTATTCTCGCGCTTTTGATAGCATAAATGTCGATCTACTTGTAGCAAAACTTGCTTTTTATGGGGTTGATAGTTCTTCTTTGAAATGGTTTCACTCCTACCTTTCAAATAGATCTCAAAGTGTTGAAATTATTATGGAGGATGGATCTCAAGTATTTTCTGATAAAAAAATGGTTAGTCGGGGCGTCCCTCAGGGTTCAATTCTGGGACCCTTGTTATACATTTTATATAGCAATGACATTGCTAATGAAATACACCACAGTAAATTCCACATGTACGCAGATGATGTTCAAGTATACCATAGTTGTAAGCCAGACAAAATACATACAGCAGTCAACCAGCTTAATGAAGATTTAGACCGAATCAGTCGATGGTCACCAAAACAATCCCTTTCTCTCAATCCTGATAAAACGAAGTTTATGGTCATGGGTTCAAAGAATCAACTTGCTAAAGTGAATGCTGATGACACAAATATCTGTGTGAGTGGTGTTAAGGTGGATAGGGTTGAGGAAGTAAGAAACTTAGGCATTGTTTTTGATGAAAAGTTAAAATTTGAAAGACATATTTCAGGTATAGCCAATAATTGTTTCTTTAGGCTTAAAACATTATATAGTATTAGACACCTATTGAGTGTGACATTAAGACAAAGGCTCTGTGAAGCTTTAGTACTTTCTCGGCTTAACTATGGAGATGTTGTTTATGGTCCATGTCTATTGGCAAGAACACAACAACTGGTTCAACGTGTACAAAATGCATGCGCACGATTTTGTTTCACTGTGCCTCGGAGATCACACGTAACTCCTTTTCTTAATAGCGGGAACTTGCTTAAGATGAAAGGTAGACAGCAGCTTCATTTTGCTTGTCTTCTTTTTGATGTCATTAATTCTGGGCGTCCAGAATATCTTTATAGAAAAATAGTTTGGTTATCTTCTCAAAATCGTTACCACACCCGGGCATCTTTATATAGGCTAATGACTCCGTCACATAAGACTGTTGCTTTTCGGGGTAGTTTTCGTTACCAGGCAACCAAATGCTGGAATAATCTGCCACCACCTTTAAGATCACTTAAAAACCGTTTGACTTTTAAAAATCGATTAAAAGCTTTGTTACTTGAAAGGCAAAAAACTGGTTAGCGAAATTATCACGTCTGTATATTTATGTATATAAGATATAATAATACATTTATGTATGTATATGTGTATATATAATTATATTTTTATTTTATTCATAATGAAAAATCTCATTTATATATATAAACACATACAGAACACACTATACATAATACTAACACTTTTAGCCCGTACGTAACCCCTTAACGGTGCTGACTGAAAATCAACGTCGCCCAGCGACTTTATGTTGAGTCAGCAACCGATTCAGTTGTTAGTTTTAATATTTTCATGTTTTTTTTTATATTTTTCCATATGTAAGCACAACTGAATAAATATGTTTTCTTTCTTTCTTTCTTTTCTTTCTTCTTATTAAAAACCAAAAGTAATAAAAAAAAAATATTTAGAGTATGTAATTTGTAAAAAAAAACCTATTTTAATAAAAAATTTGAAAAAAAGTACATTTATATTTTTAATTTATTCAATTGTGCCAACCCTACCAAAATAGGTATAAATTTTGCTAGCTCTTTAGAAGCTTTGTCTCTGTTCAGTTTCTTTACTCATGTGCCCACAGTCCGAGCACGAAAATATGACTGAGTCTGGAAGGATGCTGTCAATATCTCATTGTTTCTTCTTTAGAATCTATTTAAATAATATAAAACAATAGCTGCCAGTATTCCAGCCTACATAAGTTTCCTACAAAGTGCTTATGCACATTACACAATTGGTTTACAATAGTTGATGTGGCGTATCCGACGGTTCGATGGCAAGTGAAGTTATACGAAGAAAACAAAAAACTAGACTGAATATGTAGTTGAGACGTATTGCTATAGAAAAGACGTAGGCGCGCCGACAAAATGCATACTCAATAAAAACATAAAACAGATAGGTACTTAAAAAACCAAAAAATGCTTATCTTAAACCAGAAACTTTTATTCGCAACCCCTAACAATATACAAAACAACAGCACAAAAACTACTTACACACAACAGAAAACTTTGTCCAAAACACTTTATTTAGCAATTGCATCGGTTTTCGGAACTTGCCGGAACGTTCCGAATCGTAAAACTGCATTTAGATATATTACCCGAAAAGGAAACTTGCTTTGGTAACGTTGCTTACAATGGGTGAAAAACGAAGTGTAACGAAATTAGTTTACAAGCGTGCTTTTAAATAAGTTTTAGTATTTTCAAGATATGTGATTCTGAATACAAAGATCCTAGTAACTAACGTAAAATAAACGTGAAAGTTTGTGAGTATGGATGTATGTATGGATGTTTGTTACTCTTTCACGTAAAAACTACTGAATGGATTTGAATAAAACTTTGCAGTGATAACGGTTATACATCAGAATAACAAATCGGGTACTTTTTACCGCGGGAAACATCTCATTCCCACGGGAAACTGACTTCCACGCGAACGGAGTCGCGGGCGGCCACTAGTTATTAAATAAATCCTAAAGCTAAATTAGCAATCATTTCTGCTAACACTTACTGCTGTTTGGGTAATTTGCCAAGCCTCGTTAATCGAGGTAACGGTTGTTATTGCAATAAGCTCTTTGCTTTTAAATTAATTGCATCCTAGGTGGATTTTATAATATTTTAGCGGGTCCCTAATTGCAGCGGTGCAGGTAGAGTGCACACCTGCTTAAAGACTAACTTGCTATTAGTAGCCTATGTCAATATATTGACAACTATTTAAAACCACGAAGATTATTAAATAAGTAGGTATATTCATGATATTCCTGAACTTAAACATTTGAGATATCTAAATATATATAACTCAAAGGTGACTGACTAACATAGTGATCTATCAACGCAGAGCCCAAACCACTGGACGGATCGGGCTGAAATTTGGCATTCAGGTAGATGTTATGACGTAGGCATCCGCTAAGAAAGGATTTTGATCAATTATACTCCCAATATAAAATAGGGGATGAAAGTTTGTATGAAACTAAAATTAGCTGCGGGTGAAACCGCAGGGCGGAAAGCTAGTGAAATATAAACAGAAATATTCGGCTTATGCAGTTTTTACAAAGTTTGGGTTTAAAAGTTTAAATATATCGTGTAGAAAAAAGGGGTTGGGTTGGAACAAGCTGCTTACAGAAAAGACTTTGTCGATCAAAATAAAATTTGTCACAAGTGAAGCGGCGGCATAAAGCTAGTTTGTTGGGCGGAGTGTCGTTTTTTTACTTTACAACGATATATTATTTTTATGCTTTTTAAATAAACACGATTTATCTAGGTATTCTTAATCTTTGCTTTTTGTGAAACAAAATAAATTTATTTTTTACGTTTATACGTGATCATTAGGCAAATTGTGTAAATAATAAGATAATGAATACTAACCTGTACAAATATTATATTTTTTATTCTCTTAAATATAAATAACAGTTGCCCAAGTAAACATGTTTAATTAGAACCATCTAAATAAGCAATTTTTCAATCATAAATCAAAAAAGGTGGACACCTTTTCTTCTTCTTTTTGTAGGTTCTTTGTATTAAAATATAAATAAAAAAATCTGACGTATTTGTTCCACTTATGATGTTTAATTAAAATAATGACGCTTGATAAAAAAATTACAAAATGTTAACTGGAACGATATGAGGGCATAGATGGAAACTTTCTTATTTAATTGACGATACGATCGACCAAACAGTATGAAACTTTCAGTCCATTGTATCTAATTAAACATCAGCTACTTTGACATGTTCGTTTAGGATTTTCTCCATTTATTAACCACATGGGCAATTAACTATGGTTGTGGTCAATTAACTATGGTTGACTTTAATATTGTTGCAGTCTAAGCGAGCTGCAGTTATTAAAACTGATTGATTTATTCAAGTAAAGTCTCTTAAAAAATAAAAAATAGTTAAAATGTTTTTGTTTATTTCATAATAATGATTCACCATCTACCGCTTCTGCTGCTACATCATTGCATTCACGTATTACTCATGGGAAGCTAATCTACAATCGTACATACCAAAGATTACTCATGACTCACAACGAACAGACATATTAACCAAACCCAAGTTCATTAATATTAGAACTAGTCTGATAATTCAAGCCATCAAACTCAAATGACTCACGAAGCAATTCATTACAACCTTTTAAGATAGTACTCCTTACCTAGTCGTAGATGCTTTAACAGTTAAATTCGCTAGCCAAATATTTTATCGTGCCATCATCGATACGTATCGATCGCTACTTTATCTACATGAACCCTAAGATTATAATAGTGATTAGATAAATACAGCTAAAACTGTTATTTTACGTTATATTTCGTGTAACATCTGTGAAGTGTGGGCGCGAAAGTTAACCTGTAAAAAACCAACTGTGAAAACAAAATGGCGCCTTGGTTGGAGCTACCTTATGACATCGAAAACGTTAGTGAAGAGGAAGACAAGCTCATAAAGAAATGCTTTCTAGGTTTGTTTGTCAGTATAATAGTGTTGTGTTAGTGATGTGCCTGCGAATGAATGATAGGATGGATTGCAGCGGTAAGATGATTCGAATGACGGTAATTAATGTTTATTGAAATAATGTTATCAGCGTACAGTGTTACTAGAGAATGACAGAATTGGGATTATTTTTGTATGAGGCTGCGTCCGCAATTTCTTTTTGTTTGCGATAGTTTTTCGTATTTACTATCCATTGTTGGTGTGTAAAGTCATTTAAAGTGCCTAATAGATTACTGATATAGTATGAAGATAAGCAAACGGAAATACTTGAAAGTTTTGCAATTTTTCATAGATGTGTAATGTTTACGCAGAAACATTAGTATTTTTGATTCCTGTATTTTTGCATCCGATATCGTTGGTTATTGTTTATGATTGCAGTTAGTCAGTCTTCTCAAGTTCAAATTTCAGTGTTAGCATCATCCAAGGTCTCAAGATCTGTTAACCACATAAAAAAAATGAAATATAATACTTGACGAAAAAATGTAACTTGTAATACAAATGTTAGTTGAAATGGTTGGATTAAAATATTACCTCCTGTAAACCACTTAAAACGTCCTGTTACGGAGAAGAATTGACACTTATGAAATTGCAGTGCATAGTTCTAGTAAACTTTTTTTAGGTGAAACTAACAATTGAACTAAAATGGTGCAGCCTTGTGATTAATCTCCTGCTATCTATATGACATAATAAAGTCATGTTTAACTATAGTTATCCACGACAATGTTGTTAAAACCTAGTTACTATTTAATTTCAGATTAAATGTTTTGGTCTGGTTTTTTAAGTTTCCTTTTATGACTATTTTGACTTCTAGAGCATTTATTTGAAAATGTATTATGATGTTCGTTCTTGCATGGTTTTTGGCGTCAGTAAATATCTATGAAACTTTGCCATAGAAACTTAAATACATTATGATCGTACATACTTTGAGAAAACGCTAGAATAAAATAAATATTTCCTATCAAGCACAAATTACGTTTTTGTTCGTACTTTTAAATCTCTTTTTTATATAGTTAAAATAATTATAGTTCATTGAAATAATTATAGAATACTTGTCCCTACAATAATATTATAAATGCAAAAGTAACTCTGTCTGTCTGTCTGTCTGTCTGTTACGCTTTGACGCCTAAACCACTGAACCAATTTTGATGAAATTTGGTATGAAGAAAGAACTGAACTTGGGAAAGGACATAGGGTACTTTTTACCGCGGGAAAACTTCTCATTCCCACGGGAAACCGACTTCCACGCGAACGGAGTCACGGGCGGCCACTAGTAGATCATAAAGAAACCTGGCCTTAAAGCACTTTCTTGGGGTACTCTATGGTGCAGCGGTATATACACCGGACTGCTAAGCGGATGGTTCCGGGTTCGATCCCCAGGTCGGGCCAAGTTCGTCAAAATGGTTTTTCAAAATTGCCTCGTGGCTGGGTGTAACTAAATTCTCCCCTAGTCCATTGTGTGGTACCTATAGTACAAGCTTTGCTTAGTTTAGGGCGAAACATTTGGTGTGTTAGTCTGGAGATTTATTTATCTCAAATATATCCTTTTATGTCGATGATTTCAGTTATTTCACTATATTAAAATCGATTAGTCAGGGAAGGTTACAAATTTCATACCTAGCAACGTATCTCCGTATCTCAAATCTATTAAATTGTCGTGTTGCACATAGTCAAAAGCATGAGTCATATCACAAATATACAGGGTGATTGGTAATGCGATACATTCCTTCGAAGGAGTTAAAGTAGAGCTTATTTGCAGTCAATTAAATCATATCATACCATGTCCGAAAATTGATAAATTCTGGGTTCTGCAACATTTAAGTTTTTTTATAATAAATCCCATTTTCGAAGTTCAAATGAATATTTTTAGTGAACATTTCAAAATTAAGTTTAATGTTTTGTTTTATTATGGTAGCTTGATAACTAAAATGATATTTTACAATAAAAATTGTTAAACAAAAATCGTCCTTTTTTTAGAAAAAGTCAAGAAACAAAGTACAACTTTAAAAAAAAGTTAAGTCTTATGACAATAAATTGCAATTTTCTAAAAAAAGTCCAAATAATGTTGCGTAAAAATTACATAAAAATCTTCCTCAATTCATAAGCTATTCAAAAAGCTAAATTTGTCATACTAAAACGAAGTATTTGATTGACAACTCTACTAATAAAAGAAGTAACCTCTCTCTTAGAACGCCTCTACATTGTGGTTACCGCGCACTTTTGCAGTGTTTTCTTTGGTTTATGTCGCCATCTTGCACAAGGATAATGCATTAACATTAAGGTCTGCCAAAAGAAAATTTACTACATATTTTACATCATTTAGTATCCTTGCCTACGAAGACTTTTTGTAGCGGGCTTTTAGTAATGAAGAATACAAAGACATTCTTCTTATTATTATATTATTCTTTATTCTTTTATGTAAAAGTTACAACACTGTTAATATTATACAAAAGAAACTCAATGGATTTGGATAAATTTGTGCCTATATATTTATAGAGGTAGAATATACGTATTTCACTTGGAGTACACATAGAGTTCCTTAATCAACCTATAAATAATTATTTCTTAACATTAACGTACAAAATATTATTCATGTTCGGGTTCCCCTTGTAAATTAAAAGTCAATAATGTCATTTTGTGTCTAGAGACCTTTCCCTTTTCCTTATGCTTTTGGTCTACAAAATGAAGCTGCCAATTTTCAAATGGGTATCACAATAAAAAAGTCATGACCTTTATTTAGCAGATCGTATCGAAAAATCTTTGTTTACAACTGCAATCAATATAAAAAGAAGATTGCATACTTACGTACTTCCTCATTTCAATTTACTTAATCTACTGTTGATAATAATGAGTTAGTACAACCTGATAAAGAAATACCTATTAAAATTTTGTCTTAGTCATCATGAAAATGAAATTATAAAATAAACTCCGTAGAACCCTTGATGCTTTGACGCGTTTTCATAAAAAAAACGTTGCATTAGTAAAAATTAAAAATTTATTTATGTATGTACATATTTATTATACGCTATAAGTTGTAGGTACCATTGGATTGAGTGGCTATAAGCAGAATGATTTTTGTTAAATATCCCATTATACGAGGGTGGATTGAAAAGTTCGCGGCCTGACATAGAAACAAGTATTTTTTTTACAATATTACCTTCACTAGATCTCTACATTCTTTGACTGTCATAGTATTAAAAATAGCGTCGCAGTGTTAGAGTTTTAGCGAAGTTATAACGTGCTAAGCGAGAGCCAGCGTGCAGTTTCTTTAAAAATGGACAAAAGTGAACAACGTGCGAAGATCAAATTGTTGTTTAAAAAGGGATTAACACCGATGCAGATACATATTTATATGACAACAACATTAGGGGAATATTGTCCATCGTATACGACTGTAAAAAAATGGGAAGCAAAATTTAAACGAGGACAAGAGCATTGAAGATGCCCTCGCTCTGGCCGGCCTACCCCGACTACCACCGCAGAAAACATCCACAAGGTGTGTGATCTCATATTGGAAATCCACAGATTGACTATTAGGGAGATTGAAAACACTATAGGAGTTTCATTTGAGCGAAAAAAAACATAATTAACAATAAATTCGGATTTTCTAAGGTATCCGCTGGGTGGGTTCGACAATTTTTCGTGACTGTTTTGAGATGTTTGACGCCACAGCTGCGGGACTTTATATGGCGTTTTGTTGCTATGGATAAAACCTGAGTTCTTGACTATACCCTGGAGTCCAAAAAACAATCCAAACAGTAGAAAAATACTGATGAACCGACTCTAAAGAAAGTAAAAGCAATTTTATCGGCCGGCAAGGTGATGGCGTCAGTTTTTTGGAATGATCGTGGAGTCATTATGGTGGACTATCTTTTAAAAGGTCAAACAATAAACTCGGCATACCATTGCAACCTCTTGGGTCGTTTGCGTAAAAAAAACAAAGTAACGACCGGGATTACTGAGAAAAAAAAGGATTGTTTCACAACGCACGATTTCACCCGTCTGTTGAAAGTATTGCTCAAATTCGTGATTGTGGTTTTGAACTTTCATCTGATTTAAATCAAGCTTAAAAACTTAAAAAAACAACTTAGTTGTCAGAAATTTTCATCAAATGTGTCGTTGTAGCCGCAGTTGACCAGTATTAAAACCGGCATAGAAGCATTGCAAAACAGTTGGACGAAATGCATTGATTTAGGTGGAGATTGTGTTGAAAAATAAAAATATTTTTGTACGTAATTTACTTTGTTTTCTTGTTGTCTGGCCGCGAACTTTTCAATCCACCCTTGTATTATATAGCATTGAAGTATTTTGCAGGACATTGATCGGGAACCGCATTACAATTCATTTCACTGTTTACGCTAAATGACATCAAGGAGCGCAAATTTCAAATCCCAGTATAGATTTGATTTATAATTTCATTTCAGGATACACAAAGCCGTTTGTAAAATGTGGTAGGAAGGGCTACGTGATGCCAGGAGCCTTCAGGAAACACGCTGAGGAAATCTACAACATGGAGGTCCGACCCGATGATATCTGGGTCATCACCTTCCCTCGATCAGGTAAAAATCTATTTATCATCTTATTTAGAGCAGCCGTTGTTGAGCTAGTATAAGATCACTCTATGTTCCGTTCGTCTGTCTATGTGTTTTTTTTTATATATTGAAGAGGTAGCAAACGAGCATGCGGGGCACCTGATGGTAAGTGATCACCGCCGCCCATGACTCCCCGCAACACTGTGGGTGTTGGGGGTGTGTTGCTGACCTGACCTTTAAAACTCTTTTTTCTTAGGAATCCTATTTGAAACATGATTACTTTTGTTGATTAATGGTAGTTGTTACATTAGATTGACAGACGCAAATGAGGGAAAAAATAACTTTGAAATTGTAACGTCAGAAATATGTGGTTGTAAAGCATTGTATCATTAATGGGTCACTTGTATCACCATAAGTTTCTGATTTAGGTAATTAAAGTGATATTTAAGCACCATACTCAAATAATAATGATCATTTACCAACCAAAAAAACATACATAGTAACTTAATTTAAGAATACTCACGTCTATACTTGAAATTATCAACTCTAATCCATCGGATGCTCTCTCGTTATCTTTAAATATGTCGAGACCATGACTGTACAATTGTATGGTATTTACAAAACAGTTTCATTGATACATTATATTTTTTTGGAAATCGTTGTTGCTTTTCAGGAATTCTTATCATGGAATTTATCGCGTTCGGTATGTGCGCTAATAAATGGTTCTATACCTACTGTTTGCACCACTCATGATACGAGTAATATCAATTGTAGGTATGATTTTCTAACTGAACTAGAAAAAGATAGATAAGGACAGCTGTCTGTTAGTCTTCATAAAAATAAGCTTTACAATTAGTGAACTAACAATGTCTTCTGTACAGAATTTTGTCAACTAAAATGAAAATTCAACATAATAAATGTCTTCTTGGGACTTTACCCGCATAAATACACACAACGACACGGAATGTTGGCCAAGTGATTTAAGTAAATGAGTAATAAAAGTTAAAAAAAAGAGATTTCAATGAAATTTTGTACCTTAATTGAAAATCAAAATTCATGTCCCGGACATGTTCTATAGGGTTTAAGTCTGAACTTCTAGTGACCCACTGCATTTTCAGAATGCCGACCTCCAAAAGATGATCAAAAACTCAATGAACTGTGTGTAGTCGGTATTCATTTGCCCTTAGGTACGTTTTTTGAAAAAAAAAAGATGTGGTTAATGTTTAGGTCTCACTAAACTCGGCTAGACTTAACTTGCTTACGTGGTATAGTGCACATTTTTTTTAGTTTTGTAGAACAATAAATGCTTATAACTGTCTTATTTTATTGCCATTTGTTTTCATTTATGACTGAAAAAGACCAATAATATCTAATAAAAACAACAAAATCGGTTAATCTGTTTAAGAGCTACACGCAACATATCTGGAAAAAATTGCAAACAACTTTAATGTTATTTTACGTTGTGTTTATTTGTCTGAAGGTTAGACAGAGGCTACAACTGATGAATAGATAAAGGATTACAATGCTTGCATATCCTACTAATATTATAAACTTGAAAGTTTGCAAGTATGGATGTATGGTTGTATTGATGGATGTTTGTTACTCTTTCACGTAAAAACTACTGGGAGGATTTTGATGAAACTTTACAGTTATATAAGTTATACATCAGAATAACACATAGGGTACTTTTTACCGCAGGAAAACTTCTCATTCCAGCAGGAAACCGACTTCCACGCGAACGGAGCCGCGGGCGGTATATTATATGTATACATACCTATACTTACTGTTAACAATAATTTTATTTTTCTTAAGGTACAACGTGGTCACAAGAGCTCGTCTGGCTTCTGCAAAATAACCTGGACTACAAAGCATCTATGGCAAAACCACTTTATGAACGGTTTCCTATGTTAGAGTAAGTACTTACAAGTGTGGCATTTTGTCAAAAATAACACCACTATACTTTGAATGTGTCTGGGCTAAAGATACTATATGAATTTATTTATTTATTTATTTAATAATTTAGGTATGTTCACTTTCCCACTTAACAACAAAAATAAAATAAAACGTTATTTCGAGAACAAACGTACATTGGCACGGATTATTTCAATATGAAATTTCTTCCAGCTAGCCAATTATTGGAGAGTATGATTTAAGAAGTAAAATATATAGTGTGAATTTAAATACATATAAAAGTAAGAATATTCACTAAATCTAAGACTAATATTCTAAATAATATATATACCCACACCAATTAAGACCATAAGAAAATATATAAACATTGATAAATACCATAAAATACCAATATTTATTGTTAAACAAAAAAAAAACAAATATATAAATACACTAAAATATCACTAAAGATATAAAAATAAATAATAATTGAATAAAATACTAATTTTGTGAGAGGTAGTGTTCTTTGACCCGTTTTTTGAGAGAAGAAATTGTTTTACAAATAACTAGTCAAGTCGTTATAATGAAATAGAATACACCTTCTTTAAACAATAACTAATGATGTGATATTTTTTTTGAAATATGTATCAATTTTCTTTAATTTACAAAGCATGAGATGCAAACTACAGACTCCACACATATCGTTTGTCAATCCTAGAAGATTGACAAAGTTTAGTGTATCAAAGTATTTTATTACTTCATAGGATCATAACTACGTTTTTTTTACAGAACTACGTCACAAATCCCAGAGATAGCGTTTGAGTTGATAAAGATAAACTTCATGAACCTCGGTGACTTCCAAGGTCTTCGTTCAGCTGCTCAGTGCCCCAGTTGGAAGACTATACAAAATGCACCGTCGCCAAGGTAATAATTTATTTAATATATGCGTTAATGTTAAGTATTCAGAGTTCTTCTTGAAGATAAAAACGAATAAGGTATGTTGAAACCATTTTAAATTATCGACAAAAAAAATCTGGTCAATAATTTTACGTGTGGTCGGAGAGCAAAATTAAGTGCCTATAGATAAAATCAAAAAGAAATTTAAGGTCCTGCCTATTTAGTTCGCCTACTAACATATCACAGTTCTTGATCTGTTTTGGAATCAGGCTTTGACATCAGCAAAAGAATTGACGTAAGTTTAATACTGATACCAAATGTAGGTAAACGATAATCGAGATTTCGATAAAATGTTATCTGATTATTTGGACAAACAAATACAATTTAAAAATTATGTTTGTTAAAAATATTGATAGGTCCGTTCTAAGTCCCTTTTTTACATTTTAATGCTATTAGTAATACTTTCACTAAATGATGTCGGAAACCTTCAAAGAGCCTAAAACATATGAAATCAATTAAAAATTTACTTTTTATCATTATACTAGCTTTCCGCCCTGCGGTTTCACCCGCAACTAAATAGTTTTTCCCGTGGGAATGAAGCTTTTTCCCGCAGTAAAATTATCGTATTTTCTTCATCCCTGGGTGTCGAACTAACATTATTCCAAAAGTAACTTTTCTGGTTGATTTTTTACACCTTGTGTCCGAAAAACCCAAAAATCTTACGGAACTCTTTTTTTTCTAAAATAAAATATAGGTAGCCTATGTTACTCGTGGATAATGTAGCTTTCGAATGGTGAAAGAATTTTTAAAATAGGTCCAGTAGTTCTTGAGCCTATTCGACACAACCAAACAAAGTTTTCCTCTTTATAATATTAGTATAGATATCATTGTTCTCATCTTAGTAAGAAGTCTGGAGAATAGTTTAATAAGAGGTATAAACTATTCTTTACTGACTCCTATTGATTTTAAAGATTATCTTAAATAAAATATTTGCCATCCTATTTTTATTTTTCTTACTTTCACTTGGGAAGTAGTGCAGTGAAAAATAAAATTAGAATACCAAAAAAAAACCCCTCGTAATTTTTCGTCCATAATTTTCAACCTTACTCCTCAGATTCATAAAGACACATCTGCCTCTTTCAATGCTGCCGCCAAACTTACTCAACACCGCAAAAGTGATCTATGTAGCCAGAGACCCGCGGGACGTAGCGGTCTCGAATTACTACCTTCACAAGATGATCATTAAGAATCTGATGAAAATCAACTTCCAAACATTCTGGGAGGCTTTTAGAAAGGATCTATGTAAGTTTAAAAACAATATTGAAATTTAATAGCAGATAGTATGTACATTAATTGATAGAGTTTACTAAAAATAAGTTATATGCCGACAAAATATGTGAAAGAATGTAACTTAGATTACATTGAAGTCACGAAGGCCAAAAGAAATTATAGACCACAAGTTAAGTAGGTAATTATTAAGTAACGTTAAATTTTCAAAGACATTATCTATAATAGAATCATTAATCTATTTTTAATTATTCTCATAAAAACATTGCTGATACTTTTATTGATTGTTGGCCAATACTATAAACTTATTTTTTACACACTCTAGGCGGTAACAGTTTTAAGGGACTATAAGAATAAAGATTAAAAAGGAAAGATAGGCAAAAACATGGCTAGTTCGTAAAATACTGCTTTAACCTGCTAAATTGTTATTTTCTAACGCCTCAAAGCTATTAAAAATACCCTTAAACGTCGCTATTTATATTTATTAGCATTATAATCCCGTAATCCGTCTTTCCAGTACCTTACACACCAATAGTAGCACACACCGAAGAAGCCTGGCTGCAGAGAAACCATCCAAACATTTATTTTACATTCTACGAAGATCTACATAAGGTTGGTTTTTCCTTGTGCTATACCTGCTTTCATCCGGGGCTCCATTTTCATGTAACAAAGCTTAAAACCATTAAGAGCGTGACGTTAAATGCAAAGCATCTCGAAAATAATTAATGACGTATTGAAGCAAAGGTTTTAACTTAGTCACATGTGTGGAGCGAAGTGACGCTGTTAAATATGCAAAATTTCGAAGTTTAGCATTATTCGCTGGGGTGTAAAACCTTTGTGATATTAGAGCTTGGTTCATTGGTGTGCTTTTTGGGTAAGGAATATTTGTTTAGCGATCACATGGTGATACATAAACAGTGTAGTTTTTTGTTTTTCCAAAAGTTAGTACAAATGCGGCCATAGTAAGCTAGACAGCCAACAGTAACGCCATCTTGGTTAGAGTAACGCAATTACAACGACATCCATCTAATACATAAATTCAATTGTATTGGCAGAAATTTATTGGTGCTTTGGTCAAGTGTCTGACTCCTTATATTTATAGGACAGATACTGTTTTAAATGACCTGGCTTCGAAATCTCATTTAACCTACGCATTAATGATAGTTAATGAAAAAATACCATTCATATTTTTTTTATCATTATAACATGCTTTATATGAAAAAATAAAGGTGACCAGAAAAAGATTTAAATATTTTAAAGAGTAACAATAAGGAACCAAAATCTTACTCAGGGTAACAATTTACATCCTTTTTGTTTTCTACAATAACTTTAATAAGTTAGAGGAATTTCAGGACTTCACAACATTTTTGGCCGTAGGTATTCGCTTGACTTCAAGCATTTTTCATCAGTAAATATTACTATTTAATTTTCACAGTCAAATTAAGTTTCCAATAGCAAACTTAACTCTGGTTTGGCAATGTTGATCAGTTAAAGCAAAGTTTAAGCTGGTTTGTAATTGTACATATCAGCAGCATTAAGATATCTTTGAACTGTTTTTTGTGAAACTCCATTCCTTTAAGTGCTTAATTGCGTAGTTGTAAACGGAGATATGAGCTTTTACGATTTTAAAAGAACTACGCTTTGATTCGTCTGTATAAGCTAAAGGACGTGGGCCTTTACAGAGGCTTTTCACATCACCCTTTTCCGAAAATATCGCCTTATCCTTAATCGAATCGTGTTTCCTAATAATAAAAAAAAATACTCTCATTGTTTTACTAGAAATAAAGAGTTCACAAAAAAAATATTCCACGGCTATATCCAGTTTACATCCAATTTCTGTTATGCACACATAATAAGATTCTGTTTCCAGAGAACTATGATTTTTGTTTTCGAATAACTATTTATTCGAACCATTTACACAAATATATTCAATAAATGCAATCCAAATTCAATACGACACGTTTAACTGAATGATTTCGCCGAACACAACAAAGAAATTTGGAATAAGCATGAAAAGCCGTTTGTTTTTACAACTACCCGCTTTTTAATATTTTTTTCATTTCATTCCATATTTGTAGGCATGACTGATGATGATTTTACCGATGAACAATATTTACAATTTCGTCAACTCGAGTAACAACTGCCGTGGCTATCGGTCAGTGGATGGAGTCACATTATTACTGTTCCGGGTTTGATCCTCAGAGCTGGCAACCCATTTTATGTGAAATAATTGTATAAGTTACTTACACTAAAACTACTACTAACTTCTAAAGACCAAGATTGAGATTGAAAACATAAATAGGGCATTGCAAAAAGTATCGCAAACTGGAGTGTATTAAAATATTTGTTCGGCAAAATTCGCACGGAAAAAAAATATTTTCGAAGTTTGCATTCTTATTTTAAAATAATATAATCGGGTGGTAAGCTTTCTCTGACCGTCTCTGTACATTAGGTACTTTAAATTTCAAACGCTAATACAAATCATACCAAGGGGTTTGCTATGTTTCGTGTTTTTATACCTAATAGCTCTCGGCTCTGTAATTTCGTTCACTCGCAGTTAAATCAGTTTTTTTTAATATTTTGCTTGATCGAGTTTGATTGTTATTATTACATAGTATAAAGTTTATACTCTATCTCGCACTAAACCACTAAACGAATTTAAATTAAAAATTAATAACAATTAGCACAAAGCTTTTCTTATGCTGAGGTACTCCATACCCATGAAAGACGCCTGTACCCAACAGTAGATTTTTTATTTATTTCCTTATTTTCTCGACCATGATATTATTTCCTAAATTTTCAGGACCTCTGTGCAGAGACTCACAAAATAAGCAGATTCCTTGGGAACAACTACTCAGATGAAGAGATATCACAGCTGGCCAGTTACCTCAGTTTTGACAGTTTAAAAAAAAACAAAAATGTTAATAACACCAATAGTAACGCAGAGAATATACAGTTCATCAGAAAAGGTAAGAAGAAAAATCATATGAGAAATTAAGCACGAATTTTGCTCAGAAATTATATAAATAGTCAATGATTGATAAAGTGAGTAAAGCAAGATATATAGTAGCTTACAGAGATTTTTAGTAAATCGCACATAGAAACAAATTATGATTATTCTTTTAAAGTGGCTATAATTTACGTCGCACGACTCGCACGATTGCTAATAAATGTAATTATTGATTTTTTAATTTCTTAACACAAAGTCTTCATAAAAAAATATTACCAACTTTATTAGTGGCCGCCCGCGACTTCGTTCGCGTGGAAGTCGTGGGAATGAGAAGTTTTCCCGCGGTAAAAGTAGCCTATGTGTTATTATAATGTATAACGTCCAGTAGTTTTTACGTGGAAGAGTAACAAACATCCATACATATTTACAAACTTTCACGTTTATAATATGAGGAGGATATTACTGGAAAGTTTCATGAAAATCCGTCCATTGGTACAGCAGAAATCGTAATATTTTAATTTTAACATAACTTCAAAACCAAACGTCCAATTTGAATCATACAAAGACCAAATTTTATCTACATAAACTGTGCTTAGCTTAGGTGCTTAGTGATGAAATAATTTATTTTGATAAGAATGAATAGAATGAAAATAAACGTGATTAAATGAAGTCAAGAACAATTCAAGATTTTTAAATAAAAAAATGGTTGCTGTGCCTCACTTGACATAGATAGGTATAGTACGAGTATTTCGCGGACTTTTTTGTAGATATTTATGAGATCTACTTACAATTGATAAGCACATTTTATGTTTCTATCTTTTATAGTTTAGGCAGCGTACGCTAAATAAGTAACTTTTCTGGTTGATTTTTTACACCTTGTAGCCGAAAAACCCAAATATCTTACGAAACCCAATATTCTCCAAAATATAATATAGCCTCTGTTGTCGTGAATAATGTGACTTTCGAATGGTGAAAGAATTTTTAAAATCTATCCATTAGTTTTTGAGCCTATTCATTACAACCAAACAAACACACAAAGTTTTCCTCTTTATCATATTAGTGTAGATAACCTTAAATAGAGTGAAATACATACCAAAATCTATTTTATGATTAATAAAGAAAATACCAAGTAGGCAAGATTGTTCTTAATTTAAAACTTTAAATGTTTTATTTATTATTATTAGGTGAGGTTGGCGGCTGGCAGACACATTTTGATGAAAAAATGACCGTTCAAGCTGAAGAATACTTAATTGACAGACTGATAAACTCGCCAGTAACTTATCCATCATTTCCACTAAGCGAAACAACGCATTTATAGTTTTAAAGTGATATTTAATATTTAAGATTACATTTTATTCTATATTTTAAGCTTCTATTTAATATTGTAAATAGTGTGACATTATGAATATCAATACGTTATTTTTATGTGTGTTTGTTAAATAAAATTGTAAGAAATATTTTTTTGTTTACTTTGGTTAATGTTGGTAAGAAATATCATTCAAATTTCGATAGAAGAGAAAACATATCATTATCATCATCATTACATAGTATAAATCGAAGTCGCTATTTCTGTCTGTTTGCATCTTTGTCCGCTATCTGCTACTAAACCGCATACCGGATTTGAAAGCAGTTTTTACCATCTTAAGGGTTTTTCTTTTTATTTGAAATTGTAGATAAAGAACGAATAGAAAAATATTTTTTAAGTTAGCAAAAATGCAAGGGTTCGCGAGCAAGTCGGCAAAATTACACCATTGCGAAACGTGGGGCGGGTCCCTCGTTGAATATAAGTTATATTTTTATTGTGTACTAGCTGGTGCCCGCGAACTTCGTTTCGCCAACTTAGAAGAAGAAAATAAGTCTATGCAAGTAATTGTGGCACCTTACACACTAAAATACAATAGGTACTTACCACAGAGCTGTCAAGTGCGGCGTAGTCGTTATTTAAATATATTGAGTGAACTTTTCTTCTAATTGCACATTTGTCTAGATCATCTAATTTATCTACTGTGGATAGTCGAGCTCTTTTTTTCTCGGGTGATTTTAATGTTTTAGTATCCCTTTGTTCTTTAATAATTTTATAAACATTATTTTTGGACACACCGCATGCACTTGCTGTTTTTATGACTATACTCTCCACAGTTGCATTTAAATCACACAATTTAAAGTTCTTATAAACATTGTAAATTATGCGTCTCTCTCCGCTATGGATTATTGATCCACTTTTATTCTTTCGAATTGGTGAAGTATTACTTTTAATAAAACATGCGTTTAATTGTTGTAAATATATTTTTGAGATGAGAGTTTATAAAACCAGACGTCAGAAACAGTCACTGTCAAGTCATCCTTACAAAAAGTATTTATTTAACAAAATACACAATGTTTGTGTGTATTATCATTATTTATCTTAGAAAATTATAGAATTTATATTATTATTAGATTAGATAAGATATTAGATAGATTAATATTATAATTATGTTGGTACTTTTTCAAATCTCGGTTTCAGTGTAGTTTGCACATCATACTACCACGCACCCCTATGAAATTCACGTGTAAACGTATTTCAAGTTTTTGCCAACCCTTTTAGGGGTTGTTTTTTTACCCTATAACCTGGTCCATAATTTTCTCTACATAATAGTAAAAGTTTCATCAAAATCCGTCCAGCCGTTTTCGCGTGATGCTCAGCCAAATAAACAGATAAACAGACAAACAGATAAACAGACAAAAATTCTAAAAACTATTGGAACGTGTTCTGTTATCAATTTTAAGTATCCCCAATAATTTTTTTTTCGAATATCTTTTATGTACAGACTTTCCATCCTCTTCAGCTTTATTATATGTATAGATGACTTATTATAGGTATGTTAAGTAACTTTTTTTGGATGTATCAGTACTCTAGACAGGGTACAGGCTTTTTAATTGTAGAAAGATGTTTCCCAAACAAATAATCCATTAAAAATATATCATGTACAATTTTTTGTTTACAATTTAACTCAAAAAATAACAAAAATAATCTCTATACTCTCTCTGAGTTTCCCTTGTTTGATCAAAAATAACTTTAACAAGCATAAACCTTTAATACGATACAAGATAACCAATATACATCGAATTCGAGCTAACAAAGTGGTTTGTCGAAACTAGAAACCTCTTGAAGTATGATCCGGCAGATAATAGATTTCACAAAGGCAGTGCGCGGCTGAAGTTAGGAGGTATACTTAACAAGAATTTTGCTTATTTTATCATGATACTGAAAATTGGTTAAAACACGTTTTTTTGCGAAAGAAATCGTTTTAGTAACTAAACTCAGAGAATTTAATTTTGAGGTACAGTTCTGTTTTTTTTTTAAGATTTGAGGTAAGTCGTATGGTAGTCGTAGGTATGTCTTTTTAAAATGTGTAATGTGCATATGCACTACGTAGGAAACTTATTGCTGGAATACTGGCAGCTAGTGTTTTATATTATTCAAATAGATTCTAAAGAAGAAACAATGAGATATTGACAGCTTCCTTCCAGACTCAGTCATATTTTCGTGCTTGGACTGTGAGCACATAACATTAAACTCAATCTTATGCTTTAAATATAAAGCTGAAAACAGTTTCAATTCTTTTATTCTCTTGTACGTTTTCCCCAAACGTTAGTAAATGTGTGCGTTAATAAACTTATTTATAATATATTTTTACCAAAATCAGGTCATATTCAACTACGTTTTATGTCAGTCAAAAATGATATAATATACAAACGTTACCGAAAATGTTGGTTACGCTATGAAGTTTTAGTATGAAAGCGTCCTCACTAGCATTCAAAATTCTCATCTCCGCTTATATTAAACAACTTGCAAACTTGACATAGATTCAGAAATTTCCAATTTTGCATTATTACATGCTCCACTGGAAATTTCAATGGGCACTCGGTTTTGATCGTAGAGTAGCGTATACAGCGTATACAAGATCGATGCAAAGCGCCTGATAAATATAATTAGCAAAGTTACTCCCGAGCGCAGTTGCTGCAGCGTGTGGGTAGGCGCTTGACGTATATGAGCGATGATAATGAAATTATGATTATGTTTAAAGTTTAGACAAACAAAAATATCAAATAGGTTTATGTATCATTTTTAAATAATAGTTGGTAAGTACTAATATTATTAAAATACTTAATGGTGAAAATGTTTTAATTTAAAACAAAAACTTGAATAGTGTAATTTACCGACAGTTTAGATAAGAACGTTTTTTGTATTAGCAAAAACCAATTAAATTTATTAACATAGTCTACAACTTCTGTAAAAATATCTTAAGAAAAACTTAAGCCTAGCTTATATTCATATCACAAAAACAACCTTCAATGTGAAATGGCAAAACTTCCATATTTAGTAGGCTATTATTGAATCTACAGGGTGTACGTAATGTTGTCAAGAGGTATGTATCTATTTAATATGCTCCCCGAACAAGGACAACTCATCAGTTACCAGTTATTACATTCTAGAATGTAGGTACTAGAACCTTCCAGAACCTTCGTCTGGGTATTACAATCTGTGCTCACGGTTGGAGGCACATAAATCATAAATACCTACTTTAACACCAGGCCCAAGCTTATGGACAGTCAGCCGAAAAAACTGAAGGATTTAAAAAATTATTAATTATTCAGAACGAAAAATTCACATTTTGTTGAATGAGGGAAATTGTAAAAAAATTAGTTATATACCTACTCTTATGTGTAACTGGATTCATAATTAAGATAAAATAAGATAGGAAAATGTTTTAACATTTGTTGAGTGCTTGACGACCAGCCCCCCAAGTCAAGTGGCGGGTGATATTTGCGTTGGCGAGAGCATTAAAAAAATATGTATGAAATTTTTGTCAAGCTCGCGATTTGACAGTTTCATGCATATTTTTTTCTATTCTTTCGCTAACGAAAACTTCACCTTCCACTTGACTTGGGGGGCTGGCAATCTGGTTGTCCCTATTTCGTAAATTACAGATGTAAAACGAAGTTTTCGATCCGAAAAAATACTTTTCGTTTTATTTCGAAGCAACTTTAGCAATCATTACTAACTTAGACAAAGGCCTTAACATAACTTTACGATTTTAGACTCAAAATTACTTGTCCTGTTATTGCAGCTAACTGTACCTAATAATCTTCACAATAAATCACGAAGTTCCCCAAACATATACGTAGCGCATGCTGCCTAAATATTTTATACGAGTAATGTGAAGGATTACAGCGCTGTGTGTACATGACAACACTTATGTATTGTAATCCTTGTCTACTAAGTGAGATTAAACTTATGAGTAATTACCATTTCAGATAGTAACAATTTGAATAGCTTTGGAATGAAACTGAAGAAAGCTTCATAATATTGTCGTTTTGTCGTTTTAATTTTATTTTAAGGTAAAGAGTATTATGGAAAACAACTGCATGGATGAGCTAAACACTGTGTTAGAATACTACAATAAATTACAATACACTGCGTCAATTTTTTTATTTTTATTGATCACGTTTATTACCTCGGTGAAATCAGTCATCAGTTATTATAATTTATTTATACACCAAATTACATACAAATCTGATGAGGCGTTTTTGCGTGATACGATATAGAACATCCTAAATTACATTTCTTTACCATTTTTGATTAGAAATAACTTTGTAATACCTTTTCACCTAGTTTTATTCACAGATAAATTCCTAATGAGCTCGTTTACACAGATTCATTAATTATTACATTAATCAAGCGATAAACCTGCGGGAGGTCTAACTTCCGCATCCGGTTCCTGTAGGGGTGCGTTCCTATTGTGTCTGTATATTAAATAAAAAAAAGTATCAAAAAAAATATTTAAAAAGTTTAAAGGAGTTGAGGATTTGAAGAAGAAACTTAGGTGTGGGTACTCCAAAAATGTTTTTTTTGTCCAATTCGAATGACAACATTAAATTACATGTAACATTGCCCTAACTGCTTTTAAAACCATATGATTGGTAAGTTTAAAAATGGGCTGTTTGTTTCAAGTTATAGATATTAAGAGTGTGCGGTGAGTTATAATATTAAAACTGTTGAGTATTTCACTTTTGACAGTAAAGTGCATAGTGGACGACGAAACCCGAAAACTGTCTTATAAAGAAATGTCTTGACGCACTTGCTGTTTTTTAGGCTGGGGACCAAACATTGGGATTATAAAATCTTTTAGTGGCAACTTGTTATTAGAACTAAAATTAAACCGTACTCTTTTATATGCATTTTTTTACCTTTAGTTTACATAAAAAAAATCACAAGTGACAACAAGTAACCCACTTGCTCGTTTGTTACCCTCTAGGACAAAAAAGGGTCTGCATTTTTTTCCTTTATATTATTACTAGTGGCCGCCCGCGACTCCGTTCGCGTGGAAGTCGGTTTCCCGTGGGAATGAGAAATTTTCCCGCGGTAAAAAGTACCCTATGTCCTTTCCCAAGTTCAGTTCTTTCTTCATACCAAATTTCAATAAAATCGGTTTAGTGGTTTAGGCGTGAAAGCGTAACAGACAGACAGACAGACAGACAGACAGACAGACAGACCGACAGACAGACAGAGTTACTTTCGCATTTATAATATTAGTAGGGATTAGTAGGGATAAGGGCAAAATAGAAAGCACCAGAGTCTAACCACCCGGAATGTGGTAACAACGAAGCCTACCTTTATTGTGTTCACACAATACCCCGCGCAGATAACAGCACAAAAAGCTAAATAAAATCATTTATTTTCATTTACACTAGCGCATTGTTCTAAATGCTAGGCTCGGTGTTGATTATGGAATGTGTGTTTGAGGATTATCGCAGGCTTTTGTTTGTAAAAAAGGGTCGAATTGTGTCATATTATGATAAAAATATTGAAATGTAGGTACTTACAGTAAATGATAACAGCCAAGTCAAATGGCATGTGTGCGTAGCGTAAGAGAGTACCTAAGTAGAATTAAAATGTGAACCTAACTGTTACTTTTGACAAGTTTGCAATTTTGGACCATTTCCGAAGCCTGAAACCACGTATTCTTGAGTCTAAAAAGTGACTAAGTTTACTAACATTATACCCAGAAAACACATTTTAAAAAAGTTATTAGGGATTGAATAGTGATATTATTTGATAGTTTATATGCAATTTGGCCCAGGCAGGGCAGGTAATTTTTTTTGTATCGAGATTTAGACTAAATTCTCCCGCTTAAAGTTCACGCTTAGCTCTTTTAAATTAAAGGTATTTTTAAACAGCTCAAATTATTAATAAACAAAAAAGTTAAGACATTCCCACGGAAAAACTAGTTTTTCACAGACGAAGTCGCGGTTAAGACTCGTTAAGTATACAAATAACTATCAATGTTATTTTTGCTGTTTGATGTAAAACAAGTATGAAATCGTAAAAAAGGGATCGACAAAATGATCGCTGGCAAAGAGCACATCGTAAAAATAGGCCATGACAATAAAATACAATGCATATCATAAACTTGACATGTTTTTGATCTGCTTACTTTACGCAAATGTTTTCAGTTGACTGTGTGTAATAAACTAGCAACTGTTTAGATTAAAATAAATAAATAAAGTAAGAAGATTTTTGGAAACTAGCGCTGTAACTATAGAAAAAGGAAAGAAAACAATATTATGTATACAGGGCGTCCCAAGACTACGGGGCATCAAGGGAAAGTACCTTAAATATCGTACATAGGATATTTTGCTAAAAGAAGACTTTATTTTATTTTTTAAACTTAGTAATTCTGCATTTAAATAATTTCTAAAAATTAATTGCTTCGTCTGGGAATCGACCCCACTTAAATATAAAAAAAAACACCCCTATTTTTATGATGCCAAAATTCAAAAACTTTATTGTTTATCTTGTAATTGTAACGTAGACCAGGTTTTGATAATCTTTCTAATGCCTTATTGATACAATACTACTAAAGAAGTAGGTTCTAAAAATACACGTATGGGTTGAATAAATACGATATTCTTCTTACTTAAACATTGAGAGCAAAGTAAAACAACAAATGTAAATAGTAAACAATTATCTTTTTGCTATAATAAAGAAAATAGCACATTAGTAATAAACTGGATTTAATTAACAATGAGTCGTTGGTTCCTATATCAGACTCTAGCTTTTACCCGCGCGGCTTCGCACGTTTAAAATCGTAGTAAAACTCCTATGTCTGTACTATGTAATTATACAAGTAAACCTTCCTCTTGAATCACTCTATCTATTAAAAAAAACGCATCCAAATCCGAATAGTTTTAAAGATTTAAGCATACATAGGGACAGAGAAAGCTATTTTTATTATCTATACTAATATTATAAAGCTGAAGAGTTTGTTTGTTTGTTTGTTTGTTTGTTTGAACGCTCTAATCTCAGGAACTACTGGTTTGATTTTAAAAATTCTTTTTGTGTTGAATAGGCCATTTATCGAGGCAGGCTTTAGGCTATATAACATCACGTTGCAAATATAAAGAGCGAAGACATTATGGAAAATGTGAAAAACGGGGAAAATTATTCATCCTTGAGAGCTTCCGTTGCGTGCGCTGCCAAAAACGGTTCTAGATACCAAAAATATATGTATGAAAGAATTAAGGGAACTTTTTACCGCGGGAAAACTTCGCATTCCCACGGGAAACCGACTTCTACGCGAACGGAGTCGCGCGCGGCCCCTAGTGTAGTAATAAGCATGCATTGGGAACTTATGAAATTAAATGCAATCGACTTCTTTAATTAGGATTTAAAGTTGAGTAATATTTTAGCACTGTACCTACTTTAGTATTTGACTACTTATTTCATATAACAATGTTAGATTAATACTCAAGTAAGACATTGTGTAGTATGATGTTTGATAAAGTAAGTATAAATGTTCATTCACATTTATTCCAGTAGGTAGGTTACTTTTTAAAATTCTTTTGATAATTCTGTGAAGATTACTTCTTCGTCCATAGATAAAGCATAAGACAATTGTGACAAACACATTTTGAAATCAAACAAGGCTTATGTTCTTAATCATTCTGATGATAACACTACGTGGTAAATATAGAAAGTGTTTAATAAATTTTGGAGCTCTGTTCAGTACCTTCGTATGGCAAAGTCATAAGTACGGAGAATAAAACGTATTTATCTTAAAAAAAGATGTTTCTTTAAGTTGAAAACTAGTAATTCATTTCATATGCTATCGTAAAACCAATGAGTTTAAAAATGTAACTGCTATAGTGTAAAACGCAGGTTGCAGACTCCAACGTGTGCTAACTTTTGGAGATCAAGAAACAACTAAAAGAACATCTCGACTCCTTTGAGTATTTCACTTTAAACTTCTAAACAGTGCATCCTTTAAAAATGTTATCTGAAACATTTTAAGAGTTTACAAAATTCGCTACTATTTTAACGTAAGTATAGCTCTGTTGCCTGTTGATAAAAAAAGATACACCACTGCAAACATCGGCTATTCTGTCGAGCTAAATGTTGGTGTTCGTTCTATTATTTTTAGGGGCACTACGGTACGTATGCGTAATAAACTTTACAAATAATACAATTATAAGACTAATTTCAACAGGTTTTACGGCGTTTTTTTTTAAATTTTTGATTTTCTGACGTTTCAGTCTTTTTACAAAAAACGCGTAGATACCTACCCGTTAAAATGAGTTTAATTTCAAGTAATAATCTATACTAATATTATAAAGCTGAAGAGTTTGTTTGTTTGTTTGTTTGTTTGTTTGTTTGTTTGTTTGTTTGTTTGTTTGAACGCTCTAATCTCAGGAACTACTGATTTGATTTTAAAAATTCTTTTTGTGTTGAATAGACCATTTATCGAGGCAGGCTTTAGGCTATACAACATCACGTTGCAACTATAAAGAGCGAAGAAATAATGGAAAATGTGAAAAAAAACGGGGAAAATTATTCATCCTTGAGAGCTTCCGTTGCGTGCGCTGCCAAAAACGGTTCTAGATACACATGTATGAAAGAGTTACGGGAAAATTTTACCGCGGGAAAACTTCGCATTCCCACGGGAAACCGACTTCTACGCGAACGGAGTCGCGCGCGGCCTCTAGTGATCTTATAAATCTAAGAAAAAGTTAACTGCAATATGAATTGTTTTTTGCATTAATAAATATTGACACTGATTAATAACGATTTAATGAAAGGTTAAGTCACTGCAACGTAAGTAATTAAAATTTTATAGACATTGATAGCAGTTACCAACGAATAAATTCACCACTATTGTAAAGTGCCTGCAATTAAACGGAACCAAAAGCACGCAGAGATGCCAACTAAAGGCGTCTTAAGAAAATATCTCTTTTAAAAGGAGAATGGTTTCTTTTATTAATAAAAATATTATTTATTAAATTAATAAATGAACCCAAGAAATATTGAACTATGAGTCATGACTATAATAATCAATAACTGATAAGTTAACTCAAGATAATAGGTATTTTTATTCTTAAATAAGTAAATAGATAGTAACTCCTGTAAAAATAATAAAAAATAATCGATGACAAAAACAACAGTCGTAAAGATTTTTTTCAAGTAAAAAAGATTTTCAAGAGAAAATCAAAGTTCAACGCAAACACGTTTCAAAAAGTTGATATAGGCATACGCACTTACACTCGAAATAGTTCGTAGATTGTACGCACGATTAAATAATATAAAACCAAACTATTTAAAACTCGTATCAGTCGCGCTGCGTCCGCGCTGAGATCGGTAGCGTCTAACGAAACAAAATGGCCGCGCGTTCCATATTCAAACCGAGAAGTGTGTTGGTGATAGCCCAGAGGAACTACAGTGCGAAAACAGACAAAAATGTAGCCTTCCTCGGACTTGGAAACATGGGGGGGTTCATGGCAGCTAATTTAGCTAAAAACGTAAGTCAAATTTTACATGTGGTCCGGCTTGTTTACGTAAAATGTACAAGCGATTTTTAACTCTAATTAAATGATTATAAGGTCGAGGTTGGGATGTTGAGTGTGGTAAATGATAAGACCGGTCCTCAATACGGTGACCGTGACTTTTGTAACGAATGAGTCTTTTCTATGTTAATGTGGTATTTGTGTGAATTCTGGAATAGAAACACGTACTGATAGTCTAATAATGTTTGCCTCCAATATCTATAGAAAATTTGCGTAATACTACTACTAATACTAATAAAACTATTAAATTATACTTACAAGGAAATGGCGATACATGTGTAAGGTTTAAAAATATGCAATATTTTAACGCGAATTCTATGTGAAAGAAATAATAACTAAGATTTTAAAAATAGCTTTACCTATGTAAATTTTTCTCATAAATCAAATAAAATTAACTTCACCTTAACATGAGTTTGAAAATAACTGCGTAGGTAGTGTCATATTTTAACACGTAGGTATTTACGTGGTTCCTAAAACTATATGATAAATACAATTGAACTAATTAAATACCTCTTAAATAGATCTAGTGTTTCGATTTCGTCATGAGTCCTCGTAAACTATTTGAATTTATATTCGTAAATGTTACACTTTTTTTGTAAATGAATATGTATAGTAAGTATTTATATAAAGTACCTATCATCGAAAATTAATAATATAAAAGCTAATAGTCAATTAATCTTCACTCAACCAAAATATTAATATTAAATTTTAAACTATTCGACTAACAAGCATCAATTGAAAACGATTGAATGTTTGAAGTATCTCATTTACATTAAACCAGTTGCGTAATATTGATAATAACACAAATGGGTGTGTCTGTGTTTTAAAACCGGTTTTTCGAGTATTTTGCCTTTATTACTGATTTTAAACTATTTAACGTATAAAAAAATCATACCGGCCGAATTGCGAGCCTCCTCCTTTTTTGGATGTCGGTTAATAAACCAATGATTGCAGGGTTTACGCAAAGCCTATACCGCAATTATTCATTAACTACACATATTTTTTCGGTATTGCAATATAGAAAGTATGATTTGCAAAGTAGTTACTAGTATTGGGATCAACATCTGATATCAGGAGTTGTAGTAAGCACTTTGATGTGGACCATCTTATATAACTTCTTAGATTTACGCGATTATTATTACTTGAAATTAAACTCATTTTAACGGGTTTTACGCGTTTATTTTATTATTTTTGATTTTCCGACGTTTCGGCATTTTTGCAAATGCCGTGGTCACGGGTAGACTGAGATGTTTGACGTCTTCATAGAGTTAAGTAAAAAACGATTTTTCGAATTCACCGCCATCTGTTTCGTAATTTTCTCGCATAGTCGCTCGGGTTCACGCAGTAGACGCTGACAGTGTCTTTATTTTTCTGCTTATTGGTCTGCTGGTTGTTCTTTTTTATTTTGCTAAGTATTGGATCCCACGTTGGTGACAGCTTCCAACCATCTTCTCTATTGAAGTTAGGGTGTTTTTTAATTTCAATAGTTTCTCTTACCAGCCTAGGAATAAAATGTTTCTCTTTTGCTAGGATTTTAACGGTATCAAATCTTAGATAGTGGTTGGGCTTATCCATGGAATGCTCACAGACTGCAGATTTTGTATAGCGACGGTTTTTTACATCGGCGATATGTTCTTTTATTCGAGTAGACACGTTCCGTTTCGTTTGACCGATATATGAGAGCCCACAGTCACAGTCAATCTTGTATACGCCTGGGTCTTGTAAAGGGATGCTGCTTTTTACTGGACGAAGATGGTGGCTAATCTTGTATATAGGAAACCCACTCATACTGACCGATATTTAAATGGTAAATCCCACCACCACCCGAGCCAATTATCTGCCGTAGGCTCCTCTTTGTTTCAGAGAGCACGTGGAATCTGCGACGCCCAGCACGTTGAAAAAGAACTCAACCACCTGAAACAAGTGCTTCGGGACAACGACTTAAAACCACCACGTCGTCGTCGCAGAAACCGCGTCAAACCACTCACAGTTGAACGTAGACCAGCTTACATGCCTTACATAAAGGGTGTTACTGACAAAATTGGGGGCATTCTGAAGCGGGCTTCAATAAAAACCATATACAAGCCACACAGCAAGATTAGCCACCATCTTCGTCCAGTAAAAAGCAGCATCCCTTTACAAGACCCAGGCGTATACAAGATTGACTGTGACTGTGGGCTCTCATATATCGGTCAAACGAAACGGAACGTGTCTACTCGAATAAAAGAACATATCGCCGATGTAAAAAACCGTCGCTATACAAAATCTGCAGTCTGTGAGCATTCCATGGATAAGCCCAACCACTATCTAAGATTTGATACCGTTAAAATCCTAGCAAAAGAGAAACATTTTATTCCTAGGCTGGTAAGAGAAACTATTGAAATTAAAAAACACCCTAACTTCAATAGAGAAGATGGTTGGAAGCTGTCACCAACGTGGGATCCAATACTTAGCAAAATAAAAAAGAACAACCAGCAGACCAATAAGCAGAAAAATAAAGACACTGTCAGCGTCTACTGCGTGAACCCGAGCGACTATGCGAGAAAATTACGAAACAGATGGCGGTGAATTCAAAAAATCGTTTTTTACTTAACTCTATGAAGACGTCAAACATCTCAGTCTACCCGTGACCACGGCATTTGCAAAAATGCCGAAACGTCGGAAAATCAAAAATAATAAAATAAACGCGTAAAACCCGTTAAAATGAGTTTAATTTCAAGTGGACCATCTTATAAATGCACTAGAGGCCGCTCGCGACTCCGTTCGCGTAGAAGTCGGTTTCCCGTGGGAATGCGAAGTTTTCCCGCGGTAAAAAGTTCCCTTAATTCTTTCATACATATATTTTTGGTTTCTAGAACTGTTTTCGCAGCGCACGCAACGGAAGCCCTCAAGGATGAATAATTTTCCCCGTCTTTTGCCCATTTTCCATTATTTCTTCGCTCCTTATAGTTGCAGCGTGATGTTATATAGCCTAAAGCCTGCCTCGATAAATGGTCTATCCAACACAAAAAGAATTTTTAAATTCGGACCAGTAGTTCCTGAGATTAGCGCGTTCAAACAAACAAACAAACAAACAAACAAACAAACTCTTCAGCTTTATAATATTAGTATAGATTTAAAAACGAACTTTAGGTATTGATCGACTAAGTTAATTTTCGCTCTATGAAGACGATATGTCCCAAAAAAAGTTATCTCCCTGCTTCTCTTTCCCCATAAGCCTATTCCATGCAACAGGTTGATAAAAGTCGGTTTAGGTATACCTACATTAAATATTTACATAAAATATTCATACCTAAGTTTTTGACCTGTTTTAATAATCAGATTGACAGCATAGGTCAAATAGCCACGTTCACCAACGTGTTCAAACAAATGGGTATTTTCTGGAACTTTCCATAGTTTTGCAAAAAATATCCTTTTGGAGCCCAAGGGAGCAAACTGAGGAGACATTTCATAAATTACATGTCAACCAAAAATAAATATAAGATGGTCTGGTGTTTTTCATAATAATATAATATTGACCACGGAGGCTCTTATGTTGTCAAATATTCTCAGAATTTGGTTAAACTTGGTTTTGCGTACGTAAAAATTGTTGTAGAGGTTACTAAGGTATACTGTTATGAAAAAACGTATAATATTTTTCATATTTTGTTCAGTTTAATCATTATGAAACTAAAGTTAAGTACGGTTATTGGCCAAATCATCATCATCCTATCAAATTTAAGGTGTTACTTAAAAATAACCACACAATCGGACAATAGTGTTAAAGCTAATGTGGATCTGTCTTGATTTTTTCCAATCATAAAGTAAAAAGCATGTTTCTTCCAAAAGGGTTTTGCCGTTCGTGGTTACGACCCCTCAAAAGCAGCCTTACAAGAGGCAGCTAAAAATGGCATCAAAGGAGCTAACTCCATTGCGGAGGCGGTAGAGGGCGCTGATGTGGTAGTCTCTATTCTGCCTAGCAACAAAGTTGTATTGGACGCATATCTTGGTAAAGATGGAGTTATTAAAAACGTAAGTTTTGATAAAGTTAAAATATGTGTAAGAGATAATGCAGTTGCAGTAGAGGTCGTTTGATAACAAAACATCATTGCTGATGAAAGGCTTCTTAATATTGCCCTTAACGAATAACGTAATAAGAAACCTAACATGAATTGATTCAATTAAATGTTGGAGCAATTTACCGAAACAATAAATAAAGGAGATTCACCATTATGATTGCAGGCACCTAAAGGATCTCTCCTAATTGACTCGAGTACCGTCGACCCAAATGTACCTAAAGAAATCTTTCCCGTAGCCAATGACAATGGAGTCCACTTCATTGACGCTCCTGTATCAGGAGGTAAGCATGTTTACCAATAAATTAAGAGACACAAATAATCATTTGAATAATTAATTTAACCTAGTTTAGTTAAGAAAGTTATATCACACAGTAAGTCAGAAAACTTTGAAGTGATAAAGATATTATATGAGATTTTTAAGAATAAAAGAAAGTGAAAGTTAGTAGAAAATAAAAAGTTTATTTCGAATAGAAACTACCTAGCTTCCGAAAAAAAAATGTTAGCAATCAAAACATGGGGCTTCAAATGTTTCAGGTGTTATGGGTGCCCAAAACGCAACCTTAGCTTTCATGTCTGGAGGTCGCCAAGAGGACTTCGACCGGTCTATCCCACTGCTGAAGGCTATGGGGGCCAAGCAGTTCTACTGCGGCAACATTGGCTCTGGTCAGGTCGCCAAGTTAGCTAATAACATGCTCATGGGCATAACTGGAATGGCCACTGCTGAGTGTATGAATATGGGCATCAAGTACGTTAAAACTTCTTAAAAATTTGAGCTATTTGAAGAGCCAAATTTGCTTAATTGGTGATGTTTTGCATAGGATGGGTCTGGAGCCAAAAGTGCTGTTGGATGTGCTAAACAACTCCTCAGCGAGGTCGTGGTCTACGGAGGTGTACTGCCCCGTGCCTGGCCTGGTCCCGACTGCTCCTTCCAGCAGGAACTATGATGGAGGATTCAAAAATGAACTTATGGTCAAGGTAAGGATTCAAAACGTTCGTTTCGTTGTTGGCATGAATTTTTGATTAAATGTTTTCCCATTAGTAGTAGAAAAATATGTGTTTAAAACAAATTGTATTATAAGCCAATTTAATAGTGTTTCAGCAAATTTTGATTACAAAATTAAATTGCCGACTTTGAGCGAGAATTGCCGTGTGTTGGCTACTGCCTTCTAAAAAAATTAGTAATTAGCTAGCGTCATTTTGAGGTGCCTTCGTTTTAAATAAGTGACACTCAGATAAACTTGAATGGTTTACTAAAGGATGATAATAGTAATAACATTCCATGGTTTTTATGTATTTTGAATGCGTTTTTCCAATCTATTTAAGATTGGAAAGTTCCAAAGTAAAGAAAACAGTTTTGTTTTTTTGCAAACTCATCTTACAACTTTGTTTTATGTTATCTATTTCAGGGTAGATATTTTTTTTGTTTTTTTTAATAACCAAAGCCCTTTTTGCTTCCAGGACTTGGAGCTAGCCAGTGGTATGGCCCTCGGCATCAGGTCGCCGATTCCTCTAGGCGCTGTGGCTACCCAGCTGTACAGAGTAGCCCAGTCCAGGGGATACGGACAGAAAGACTTCTCCTTCATATACCAGCTATTGAAGGAAGAAAAAGATAAGAAGTGAATAAATGATCATTAACTGTTGTCAGAGTTTTCTTGTTATATCTTGATTCGAAGAATTAAAGTAATCTCTATGTAGGTACCTTCATTAAGTACAATAATATCCAATGAACAGATGATCATGAAATCTGACTAAAGGAAGGATTTTTATAACCTATAAAGTTTTCTACGTCTCAAAAATATGTTGTGGTTCAAAATATTAAATTATTTGCTTTCTTGATGTAGACAGAAAATACGATATGACCTTGTGGCAAACTGTTAATAAAGTTGTTATCATTTTGTTGATATCGCGGAGAGCAAAGTAGGTAAATATAATAACTAATATCAAATATTGATACAAGTGGAGTGGCTTTATGTACTCATGGTGTGCAAAAATGTGGAAATAAGATAAGATTACATAAATTTTGCAATTAAACTCATTTTAACGGGTTTTACGCGTTTATTAAATTATTTTTATTCATCCGTCGTTTCGGCATTTTTACAAATGCCGTGGTCACGGGTAGACCGTCTAAGGCCCGTATTACAGAAGGCGACTCAAGTGTCGTTTGAACTTCAATCAGTCAAAATTCGTTTTAAACACAGATCACCACTCAAGAATCGATCTTATTATAGAACGCATTTTAAGTTCAGCTCAGGTGAAACTTGACTCGAGTGGCGATTTGAGCGAAGCTCATATTGTTTATGGTTCAAGTTGGTTTTCATTTACAAATTATTGTGTTTTAAAAAATATATAAATATTTTATAACACAAAGTTTAGAATACTGGATTTTTTCATAGTCTAAATTAAAGACTGATTAATATGTTAACAGTGTAAGCAAGTAATAAATAGTTTTTTTATGTTTTATTTAACTGTTTGTTGTTCTGTGTAGAATATCAAAAACCTTTTATACTGTGGCGACATAGATGGCGCTGATCGTCGCCAACATTCTTTCCCGTCGGTACGCATACAAATGACACCGAAATGTATGGCATATATTTCTGAATACTTCATGATGCTGCACTTCAGCAGTATTGACATTCTTTATATGTGTGCTTCAATTGCACCATCAATATTAGGCAATCCATGGTAGTTATTGTCGTCAAAAATATTTGTTGTTTACAATATTTACAGCTACAGACTTTTGACAGAATCTAGTTCAATCTACTCTCAAGAGTGGTGTTGACACGATTTACGTGATCATAGATATCCTCGCTTGAGTGGTGATTTCAACTTAAAAGTCAATTCAAAATATAAAAATACTCAATTGAACGTTGATCAACGAATTTCGTTTCAAGAGCGGTTCTAAAATAAAAGCTTTACTTAAAACTAGTTTTAAAACTAAATTCATTACTGAGTAACATTCTATAATACGGCCCTAATACGATAAAACGCGTAAAACTCGTTAAAATAAGTTTAATTTTAAATAATAATGATCGCGTAAATCTAGGAAGTTACATAAATTTTGCATTTAATTATATACATTTATGATATAATTATATACCTACTTATGTCATCCAAAGCATGATTAGAATGATTTGTCAGCGCGCCGTGTGTATTACCCGAACCATTTGAAGCCACTTTTGTCCCCCTCAATAAAGATGACAAATTATGTTACAAATTTCTTTTGCATAGGTACTTCAAACAGTTATTGAGATAATAACATCCCAAAATCGCAATTTTTCATACAGACTGACCTAAATATAACTATATCCCACTTCCAGATGAACTAGACCTAGAAGCTAGCATCTATTTAGATCTCAGTTATTTTGTTGTTAAAGTCAGCGTAGTACTCTGCAGCAGAGCCCACCACCTAAGAAATAGAGCATTTATATCTCAAAAGAATGTACGTCGAACGTACATAACGTACGTATGCCGTTGTCGGCTGTACGTGTCTTAGGTAATGATAAAATCGACTTTGATTGTAGCTCTACTGCGGAGTATACTCCCTGGCAGACCCTCAACGATAAATGCTACTGTTTTTTTATTAGTCCTGTTGTACGAGTAGTGATTATTGCGGACGTGATTAAAAATACCATTATTGCACATTATTGTTGTATTTATATTAACTTTAAGTGCTTTTCAAAAGCCTGCTAGCTCAATTGAAACAATTTCTGGAGAAGTGTAGAAAAACATTTGCTGACGAAAAGCAACAGGCGCGTTACATTTATGTTTTTGACGGAATGCTACTCTACCACAGAGGTCGTCAAAGTCGTCATGAATTCAATAAGGATGTAGGTAAAGACGTTTTTCTTTTTACTGTTGTAAATTCCGTACGAAAAATATTTAAAGTTAGTACAATATAACAACGAAGGTACCTACCTAATTTTTATCACTGTGTAAATAACAAGTTGTAAACATTATTCCCACTTGTTTACGATAAACATAAGTATCAAAAACCACAATCGAAATGTTAATATTTATTGTGAGTTCCTAACTAAGTATTTGTAGAATCATGTTATTTTTTAATAGGGATTGGCTTTGAAAAAATGCTTTCCTGTTTACTTGAGAAAAGAGATGAATTGTATGCTTAGCAATATTTTTTTTATGATCGCTACAATAAAACTTCACGTATGTTAATCAGCTCAAAGTGCATAAACTTTCTGCATATCGTCGGTCCATCGCGCAAATAATGAACCGTGTTCAAATATCCAGATAATTTGAATATTTAATTAGTTATGAAAGGTAACAAAGATTCACAAATTATTTCATTCTAAAGAAATGCATATTAAAAAAGCTTCCAGCTAAACTATCAACTGTTAGGAAAAATACTGGCAGTAACTTAAAAAAACGCCATTTTAACGTTAGATAACTTAAATTTACAATTGAAATGTGTTTCAATTCATGCAAAGATTATGTAAAATTATGCAGATGGTTGGTTAAACGTGAAACATTTTTAAGGTTCGCAGAAAATTGCATGAAAAATGGTCAAAGAATGTTTTTACCGTTGGGGTATTTGAAAACGCATTTAGCAAATTTGTGGGACTTTGTGCTTTATATAATCATATATTAGAGTCATTTTAAAATACTTGCTCATTCTTAAAATATCGTTGAACCATAAAAATACTCCCAAACCTCTCTTTTTGGTAAGAATAGTTTCACAATCAATCAAAATTGATAATAATAAAAAAAGGACGGATTTTGAAGATTATATTTATGTTCGACTAAAACTAGTATCGAACCTAAAAGATATTACGAAATTTTGACAAACAAAATAAATTTAAATCTACTTTAATCCATGCTATTTGTATTACAGGTATCACACAATAGATGCGAAAAGCTCCCATTGACAAACGGATCCCTGCAACATTACTTTAAATAAACAAACCACCAGTGGAAAATTTCATAATGAGATTCCGTCAAGTTAGGTATATTATTTGGCTGGGTCTTGTCTATAGTTTTTCCCCGGGCAACCATATGACTTGTGGACTCATATAACCTGCTCTACTTTAATGTTTCATAAACTAATTTAAAAATTATATTCTAGAGAACTCAGTTTGGATTTAAAAGCAATAAACAATATTACTCACTTTTCCATGAATAACACACACATAAAACATTTAAATGAATCCAAACAAAATCCTTCATTTATCCAACATGAATGTTTAGCGTTCAACAACAATAATAAATAAGTTAAATCAAAATTATTAATATTTAAAAGTGAAATGGAGTATAACTAACAGAAAGCACACACGAGGCTACTCTCCTGCCAATAGTACCTAAGCTATCTTATGATATTCACCACAATGATCGCGACGCGCATTTTCAGTGTGATATAATAAATGTGAAATGTTGTAATTTTGTAAGTACGAGTATGTATGGATATATGGATGTTTGTTACTCTTTCTCGTAAAAACTACCAGAAGGATTTGGATGAAACTTTACAGTAATATAGGTTATACATCAGAATAACACATAGGGTACTTTTTACCGCGGGAAAACTTCTCATTCCCACGGGAAACCGTCGCGGCCGGCCACTAGTATTCAATTAAACACGGTGATTCTTACATGTCTCCACACAAAAAAATTGCAACTAGGTTTATTACAAATGAAGTGAATATAATAATAACAATATACCTAATAATGTTCTATATTAAGACACCATGGCTAAAATCACCTCAATTTCCAGCCATTGTACTTTCAAAAATAAATAAGAACAACTTCATTGAAATCCAGTCATCCGGAAAGGTCCTTCCGGAATTTGAATTAAGTCGCTCACAGCCTGTGTCTAAACAGGAAATGGAAGGCCCTATCGAATTTATTCTGCAAATCGGATTTACGATGGAAAAACATCGTGTTTTGTTGCCATTTGTAAAATGTTAATGTACCGTTGCCCGTTGCCCGCAAAGGCCTTTATTGAAAGGGTTGCCAAATTAAAATTGTTTGTTGTATTCTTTACAATTTGGAGGTAGATGGCGAAATGTAATATGGACTTGTAAAAGTAAAGGTATGTTGAAGATTAAAGAGAATCATGAACTTTATATGAGATACGTAGTTGGATAACTTTAGGAGTGTTGGCTTTTCTGGGACTTGACGTTTACAAGCTTTGATATAGTTTCAAGCTTCAAAAGAGATGCATCAGAGCCATTTGTAAATTAAAACAAACAGACAGTTGTAAAAATGCATTTGAAAATTGGAAAATAATGACACTGCCATGTATTCATATTTTTGAAGCCGTATTATTCGTATGAAAAAATTTACATTTATTTGTTAATTTTAGAAGTTATCGTAACCGAAGAAAACGTTGTCCCTGTAATAAGACTGCATATCTAAATAAGAGTGTTTTCTGTATGTTGCCAATAATTTATAATCATCTGCCACAAAATATTTTAAAGATTGGTTGTATAGACATATTTAACTTGAACTAGACGCGAAACAAGTAGAATCAATGCAAACACAAAACCTATTTAGCAGTTTAGTCAGGAATTCCAGTCAATTAACACCCGTAACAACAAACTTACAAACAGTTACCATTGACTTGACTAGCGATGAATCTATGGAACTATCATCACATAGGCAAAGTTGTAGTAATAAAAGTCATAATAAGTTAAAAAAGTATTTTAGGTTACAGAAATTTATAAAGAAAACGAATAAAATTATTAGAAAAGATAATGTTATAAAAAATCATGTTAATTTATGTAAAAAGTACAAATTAATTTTCCAAAAGTGTAAAACATTTAGTCAGGAGGTGGATATCATTAGTAAAAATTATGAATGTGACATAAATTCCTTAAATACTAGAATAAGTGAGTTACACATTTCTTTGTACAACATGACACAGCAGTACAACAGTGCACAAAAGGAAATAGACCAGCATGTTATAGCCATGGATGAACTTTTGTTACTTTCTAAATACAATGAAGAGCGCTTTCAATCACTTACTAATAACACATATTGTAATATGCAAAGCTCTTCTACCACACACCCAGTGCTGACATGTAAAGTTAACTCCTCAGATCAGGAATTAAATGTTGATACAGTTTGTAATAATTTAGATTTTACACAAAGACCTATCAAAATGTATTGTGATGAAATAGGTAAAAATATAGCTTCTAAATTATGTAGCAGCTTTAGTAATATATGTAATTACTGCATGCCTGGAGCCACAGTAGGAAATATTATGGAAAAGGTACTGAATAGCAGTCACCTTCCTGAAACAACTATTATTTTATTTTTTGGGAGAAGGGGAAATGTAAACTTGAAACAGTTTTCAAACTTTTTACAAAAATTGCAAAGCCTTAGAGTATATAAAATCATTTTGTTTACATTACCTTATCTCAGGGATGCCACTCAAGAAAATATGATTAGATATAAGTTAAATATGTGTTTACATAACTTTGTAAGCTCAAATAATATAAACTTATGTTGTACATCGAGCATGTTGCTCAACATAATTGATGCAAATTGTATGTTTAAGTTTAATTTCTTTTTGACAAAAGATAGGTATATTCTATCTAATAGTTTATTAAGACAGGTAGCAAATATGCTATCACATTATTTATTTTTAAAATCAGCTAATTGTTTAGCTGTTGATTGTGCTGCTTCTATTGAGCAGTCACATAATTTGACATATTGCAGTGATACTTTTAGTACCACTTTATTAACAGGTACAGATATTGTACCTAATTCTTTAAATTAATTAATAAGACAATAGAGGTTTCAGCCTCTAGCTCAATTTTAAAAAGCCCCATGTCACACAATGTAAATAATATTAATTGTTTAAACTTAGTCCATCAGAATATCCGAGGCATTACAGAGAAAGTTTTAGAAATTGAATTGTTTTTGAAATGTGAGCAAATAGATATTTTATGTATTACAGAACATTTTTTAAGAGATTTTCAAATTGCAAGCATGTTTAATTTGGATCAGTATCAACTTGCTAGCTCGTTCTGTAGAAAATCAGCAATTCATGGTGGCTCATTAATAATTACTAATAAATGTCTTAAATGTAAAGAACGTAAAGACATAGTGAGTCTATCTATTGAGCAAACTATAGAAATAGCCTGTATAGAACTGACACATTGTATAGTTGTTAGTATTTATAGGCCACCTAGGTCAAACTACGATAGTTTTGAGTTAGTTTTAGAACAAGTTTTGATTAAATTATGTAATAATAATAACAAGGAAATATTTGTTTGTGGTGATTTTAACGTTGATTTGTTAGAAAACTCATCAATGAGTAAAAAGTTACTAAACATATTTAAATGTCATAACCTCACCAATCTGTTCTTGGAACCAACTAGAATAGACAAGAGTAGTGCAACTTGCATAGATAATATTTATTCTAATATAACACCCGTTAGTGCATCTATTATAAATAAATTAAGCTCGGATCACTGTGGCCAATTAGTTACTTTTAGATATCAGAGAGAAAAACAGATTAATAGGAAATTAATAGTTGTTCCCGTCAATGAGAAACGTTTAGAGACTTTTAGATCAAGCGTCGCTAGTAAGATGCCTAATGTTTTCAACTCTAAAAATGTTAATAAACAATATGAGAATTTGAGTACTTTTATAAATAAAAATCATAAGAAAATATTTATACCTAAAATAATTAATTTAAAACTATGTAAATCGTTTTGTGACTGGGCAACTACTGGTATATACATCAGTAGAAGAAAGTTGTACGATCTCTATGATCAAAAATCATATAACAAAAATGATAGTTTTTGCCAGTTCGTTAGAAATTACTCTAAAATATTTAAAAAAGTATGCACTGCAGCTAAGTCTATGTATCTGAGTAACAAAATAAAAAATAGCTCTAATAAATCAAAAATGACTTGGAACGTTATAAATTCTGAAACCGGAAAAAATAATAACAAACGCGAAAATCAAATTAAGCTCGTCATCGATAACACTGTCATAACTTCCGACGAAAATTTAGCGACAGCTTTTGAAAAGTACTTTGCTGATATTCCAGTTTCGACTACCAAATCACTTAACGCATCGCCCGTATTAGCTGCGTCGTTACTTAGAAATAATGTTAGTGAGTGTAAAGAAAGTTTTAGTTTTCAACCAATAGATAGCGGGGATATTTTAAAAACATTTAAGACAATATATATTAAAAAAACTACGGATCTATGGGGTATATCAGTAAAAATTATCAATTCCATTATAGATATAATAGCTCCTTACCTTGCAAAAATATTTAATATTATTAGTGGTGAGTTTCCAGACTTGATGAAGCACAGTAAAGTCATTCCTTTGTTTAAATCGGGTAGTACTACAGACCCCTCTAATTTTAGGCCAATTTCTATTTTACCTACATGTAGTAAAATTTATGAAAAAGTCATTTTAAGCCAACTTTTAGCTCATTTTAATAAAAATAATTTGCTTCATAATAAACAATTTGGATTTACAAAAGGTCGTTCAACCACTGATGCAGGTGTGGATCTTATTGTTAATATTGTTAGTGCGTGGGAAAAGTCGCAAGACGCTTTAGGTAGGTATATTTTGTGATTTGTCTAAGGCATTTGATTGCGTTCAGCACGATACATTGATAAGAAAACTCAATCATTACGGTATCAACGGTACTAATCTTAAACTTATGATTTCGTATTTGAATGATAGGACTCAAAAGGTTGACGTGAACGGTAAAAGGTCGTCAGGGTCGGTTGTGAGTATGGGGGTTCCTCAGGGATCGATTTTGGGCCCATTTCTATTTTTGGTTTATATTAATGATCTACCCTTTATGGTAGGAAACAATCATGATATAGTGTTATTTGCTGATGATACATCATAAATTTTTAAAATTAATAGACATAAAATCAATTATGACGACGTAAATAATGCTCTCTCTAATATTGTATACTGGTTTAATGTTAACAATCTAGCCTTTAACGATAAGAAAACTAAATGTATTAAATTTTCTGCACCCAATGTAAAACAAGTCGATTCAAATTTGAAACTTAATGGCAATAGATTAAACTTAGTAGACACTACTGTTTTTCTTGGAATAACTGTAGACTGTAAATTGCAGTGGGGAGCCCACATCTCACAACTAGCGAGTAGGCTTAGTTCAGCAGCGTTTGCGGTCAAGAAGATTCGCTCACTAACTGATGTTAATACAGCCAGGATTGTATATTTCAGTTATTTTCATAGTATAATGTCTTACGGCATCTTGCTATGGGGAAACGCTGCAGACATTGAGACGATCTTCGCACTTCAGAAAAGGGCTATTCGCGGCATTTATAAACTTGGAAATAGGGAATCTCTTAGGGAAATATTTAAAGATATTAATATACTAACTTTTGCGTCGCAATATATTTATGAAAATATATTGTATACTCATAAAAATATTGATAAATTTACAACGCGAAAAGCAAATCGTGTCGGAAATTGTTCTGTAAGAACTAGGCAAGAGAATAAATTAGCGGTCCCTAAACATAGATTGGCCAAGAGCAGTAAATCGTTTATTGGTATGTCGATACATATTTATAATAAAATCCCGGAGTCAGTTCAATCCTTACCTTTTAATAAATTTAAATTACATGTTAAGCATACACTATGTAAAAAGGCTTATTATAAAGTTAAAGATTATTTAGATGATAAAAAAGCGTGGGATTGATTTCTGGACAGGCTATTTCTTTAGATTGTATCTTATTGTAACTATTTGTGTCTTATTCTAACTATTAACTACTCTGTTAGCATCTGGACCAAGACAAGACACAAGAATTAGTATTTGTATTTTCTTACTTCAATTTAACCGTCTTGTGACCTTACGTTTTTATCTTGTCTTGGTGTAGTTGTATGCCTTGATTTTGTATATTTGGTGATGGACAAAAGAGTGCCGAGTTTTTTTCCGCCAGCTTTTTTCTCTCGGCCTACTGATGATAAGCTGATGATCGATATTTTGACTTTCATCGAATGTAATTAAGTTACTTAATGATGAAATAAATGATTTTTATTTTTTATTTTATTTTATTTAAGTATGAAGTTAAACTGTTCCTTTTAAATAAAGTATATTGTAGCATAACAGAATATTTAAATGATATAAGTCGAATAAGACTTGAAATAGAGCATAAGGTTATATATTCTAGTTATATGTATTAAAAAAACAGCATTTTTTTGTTTGACAAAAAACGGCGAAGGTATTCTTTTCTCATTTTTTTTCTCCGTCCTCATCCACCTATGTTATTTAGTTTAAGGACAAAGTTCAAAACATTTAGTCTTTTAATTTAATAAATAAGATTTTATTTCATATTATAAAGAACATTTTTAGACAAAAGCTTCGAGTACGACGAAGCTTCGAGACCCGTCCGTGTAAATCAACCCTAACCGTGATTATGGAGAGATTTTGTTAAAAATGGAAAAGTACAGCTTTTCCTCGTTTTTTTGAATAACTAACGGTATTTTATGTCGAATTTGTAAAGGTCTTACGGGACATTAACATTAATTAAGACGATCTTTTACCTTTTTGATGATTACATTTTAAATACAAAGAGTTTGCTTGGAGCTTTCATGTAAGTAGCTTTAAGTTACGTAAAAAAAATATATGATGATTTCAATATTACAAGAATTCTAGACTTTATTTTGAAACTTATAAGTAACATTTAAATTGCAAATAAAATATTTTTAGACATAACATTTTCATTGCTAAAAGTAGGCATTTGATGAGAGGATTTGACAAAAGATCGTGATTTTGCTTTTATTCTACACGCATGGCAATTTCAGTAAAGTACCTATACAGGGTGTAATCGTTAAGTGTGCACAGGCGATTATTCCGTAACTATTACAAATATCAAAAAACTTTAAACTGATATCAAAAGTACTTGACCTAATGAGTAAAATGACACTAATAACTTTTTTAAAATAAAACGAGAAATATCCAAAAACTTTACATGAAACTCTCCCATACATTTAGTTTGAGATAGTAGAGATTTTAGTTTCCTTATTTTAAGGGCAAATAGTATCAACTCATTTTACCCTTATCATTTTATAATTATGTGTGAAATGATATTGATTATTGATAATTGGGCCATATTTTTACAGTGGAACCTAAACTGGACTGAGATATCACATCTTTGTACAAAACGATATGCCAAGTCTCTTAGAACCAATTAAAGACGATGAAAGAAGATCGATAATTTTTCAACAAGATGGCAGGTGCTACATAATACAAATGTTGTAATGAATTTCTTACGACACAATTTTCTAATTGCTAAATCCATGTTGCTAATTGTGTCTGTTTGTATGTTTGTCCGCAAACTCTTCCCAAACCAAACAACGGATTTAAGTGCGGTTTTCGCTATCTTTTAGGGAATTTATTAATTTAAATTTGTAAATAAAGAACAATCAGAAAAAGTTTTTTTTAAGTTAGCTAAAATTCAATGTTTCACGAGCAAGTCGGTCAAAATTACACCATTGCGAAGCATGGGCGGGTCACTAGTAGCTAATAATAGTGCAACCCCTTGGCCTGCCAGATCATCGGATTTCACGCCTTGTAATTTCTTCCTATTGGGATTTGTCACAGACCACGCGTACCTAAGCTGAGTGAGTACATAGCCTAGAAGAATTACAGAATCGTGTACGGTTTAAGTTAAGTTCAATTAGAAACTGTAAATAGAGCTCAATGAGTATTGCACAACAAGCACGTCACTTCGAACATTTGCTTTGAATACAAAATTTTGTTACTAAGAAATGTATGGGAGAGTTTCATGTAAAGTTTTTGGATATTTCTCGTTTTATTTTTAAAAAGTTTTTAGTGTCATTTTACTCATTAGGTCAAGTTCTTTTATTACCAGTTTAAAGTTTTTTGATATCTGTAATAGTTACAGAATAATCGCCTGTGCACACTTAACGATTACACCCTGTATAGTTATTATCCTCTTTATCCTTTTATAATATTTTATTTCTTGTAAATATCAACATATCAACTACAATAACTCAAGCTACCATAAGAAAGCCGCGAAAATATATAATAAATGATACACTATAGCCTATAGGCTTTAGGCATGATTCAATAGCGACTTTTATTGGAATACTAGCTTTCTGCCCTGTGGTTTCACCCGCAGCTAATTTTAGTTTCATACAAACTTTCATCCCCTTGGGAGTATAATTAATCAAAATCCTTTCTTAACGGATGCCTACGTCATAACATTTAACTGAATGCCAAATTTTAGCCCGATTCAGTAGTTTGGGCTGTGCGTTGATAGATCACCATGCTTCTACCTTTGATTTAATATATTTAGATGTAAAGTAAGCTTGAATTTTGACGAATAAGACGCTACCAACGTCTCTGCCTACTTATAGATACTATAGTGACCGCGCTTCACAAAATTGTAGGTTATTAACTTTTATTAAGTGTTACAGTGGCTTTTATTTGTGGGATGATTCTTACTATTTCTTGAAATCAATGAAAGATCACAAGATGGCATATTTCAATGGAATCTATAGATCAAGCATTTAAGATTTTATAAGTCATAAATCATATCATCAAACACTATCATCACATTCCTAAAATCAAATTATGAACTAACTTACAAAATAACTCCATAAAGATACACTGCGGCCCCATTAATAAAAACCTTATAAAACCAAAGGCCGAATATTTTCACGCCCACTAGCGTCAGCAAAAAAGAATGGGCAAACACAAGCTGTAATATATTATATCTCGTCTGACTTTCATTTTTTCCACATTAACGAAGAGAACTTCTTTGTGTGGAGAAAAATATGATTATGGCTTGGAGCGGCCCTCCTATTGTCCTTTATTCGATTTTTTATCTCCAAAAGCGCCAATAGGAAGGGAAGTGTATGCTGTGCCTGTGCCTCGGAGCTGAATTAAAAAAAAAACAGAACGGCGCCTAAAGCGTGTTGTTTCGAAACAGAACACAGATGGACAGCGTACTTTTTGAATTTGGAGTTTGAATTTATAAGCCAGTAACATGTGCGATTCGAATGGACAAGGGATTTAAATGTGTAACTGTGTAAGGCAACAGTGGAGTTCTGTTTTTTTGTGTTCATTTTAAATTTAGAGACACTTTGAGGTTTTGAGAGGAGTTTTACCAACACTCACGCTTGGTAACATGTTGCGTATAGCTGATACTTTAGGCAGCAAGATTCCGGAGCCCATTCACAGAGTCCCCAAGACAATATGTCACATTTAATTATAAAACTCACTTTATAAGGTAAACTTAAAAACTCCAAAATCACGAGAGCAAAAACAAGTGAATAAGTTAAAATTCTGTCACAAAACCTGCCGTGACAATTTCACGAAACAGCAAATCTTTTAAAAGCGTAAACCTGAGTTATCTCCCACTGAAATAAAAATATAGCTAATCCTTGCTTTAGTGAACATCACATAAATCTCCTTTCACCTGAGCTTTAATCCGTTTTAAGTCGCTCGATTTTATCCGCTGCTTTTCTAGAATGTTCCACACCCTGCCTGTATAACATAAAGTCCTGCAAAAATTCAAATGACATTCTTGTCACGATCGCCCATTACTTGCCGACAGTGACTTCCAATTTCTAACTGCGGGCGACTGGCAACTAACTAACAAATGACATTCACACTAAAACGAACTTTATTTGCAAGTATGTAAGTTGGGTTTACAATGACGAGCCGAGGTAAGTAGGACGTTTGGGTTTGAGGGTTAAGACGTCGTAACGTGAAAATTTAAAATTTCGTGTTTAACTTAAATTTTATTGGGAATCCCTATATTTATTGGACGATGTCCAAATCGCTTTAAGTGAAACGTTAGCGTCAATATGTCCCGGACATAAAATATGATGCTTTTTGGATGGAAGGACATAAAACCCATTTATCTATGTGTCTTAAGATATAACATTGAACATATATCTTCTTCTTATATGTTGAACAGTTAAAGAAGAGACCCTTATCCATGAGCGTACGTTTAACCTATACAGGGTTATTTCTAATTAGCGCATCACCTTTTGAAGGCAGCTTTTCTACATAAATCCCAACAACATTTAACCAACGAATAATTAAAATTAATATTTAAAAAAAAAAGGTTTTTCCATACAAATTTATTAGGTGCATCTAAACGGTACAATACTATACGCGCACGCAACTGGCGTGGTGGGCGCGCGGGTGACGGGGGGGGGGGCGACCTGTTTAGGAACTTTTTACAAAATACAGAGTTATAAGTATTTTTTTGTTTTTGTGTTAATTATCAAGTTTTGCAAAAATTCGTAGAACAAAATGTTATTGGGATTGATGTAAGGAAGCCGCCTGCAAGAGGTGATGCGCTAATTACAAATAACCCTGTATAAACTTAACCAATCTTGTCACTTACGCTCTTGCCCTTAATTGACAGTTTACGTCGATTACGGACAAATAATTAAACCCGTAAAAAGCTATATAATACATGACCCTAATCAATTTGCCTGATTGTAGTTGGATTGAAAGGATTCGATTGAAGGACAGCGCTATTCACGTTTCAAGTAACAGAAAAGACAATCAACCTTTTTTCCGTAATCATGTGTAGGAAGTTAGGTACTTCTGTAAGAAAACAGCCTTCTAGTCCTTACAGTCATGTTAGGGTCAGGTGAGCTCTTAACATTAAGTATAATAAAAAAAACTCGTTATTAAACCACAACATAATGACGGATTTTCTGATTGTTTGCCTTTTTACTTTTATCAAAATTTATGGTTCAAGGTCTTAGGAAAGTTATTAAAAGGTATAGGTAGTTAGACTGAAAAAAAAAACGTAGTTACTTAAGTTTATTTTGAAAGTTAATAACCACACGTTTTAAAATGTTACCTACATTTTAGAGAAAAGAAGTTTTCTTCAAAGGAATATGAAATATTGAAAATATTAATAGTTTATTTGCCTACATCTCCACTGCAAATAGAATTTCAATGAAGCTTTAAATAGGTACTGCAAAACTGAAAAAGTATTTTCTCCTTTATTCATTGAGCAATTACATACTAAATATTCCGTTGCAAGGGTCGCTTGTATTTTAGGATTCAATATGCCAAATAAAGTAAAGAAAACCAATGGAAAACTCTTTGATAAAAATCCGATCGATTTAAAAAAAAGGTAGTAATAAAAATAACTTATTTTGAAGTTAGAAAAGCCTTGAAACCATGAAAACATCGGACCTCTATTTATGCAATTTAATGAATCTTTCTTGTTATATTTTTTATCAGAACTAAACTTTTCAGCATCTTTTCGTTGGCCTAAAACTTTAGAAATGTCCCAGTGTTCTATAAAAATATTTGCTTAAATGGTTTTAGGTGTGTAGAATTGGTCCGACTCGCCCTAGGCTGGTGTTCTAGTCTTAATAAAGTCTTTCTTTTTAAGTTCGCAACGCCCAATAGGTAACCGACCGAGCAACTAATGTAAATCAGAGTTTACTCCGTTACAGTTCATTAAGCATCAGAAGCTATGGGTTTGAGAATACACTCGTATTTATACCAGGTAGCTTACTTGCCTTGTAGAATAGCATTTAGGGTTTTTTTATTGATTTTATTGGTAGCGTAATCAGAAAGCACGTTTACAATATTTCTAACGGACTTTAATAAGAAGGTTCTCTGTTTGGTCGGTATATTTTTTCTATATTTAGAAGCGTTTTATGCTAAAAAGAGTCCGTTATAAAATATATTAAAAAGGTATAGCTTACTTTTAATTAAGTCTATGAATAAAGATTGATTGCTCTTGGATTAATAAAGTTAAGATAATCATAAAGTCAAAAAGTGTTAGTTAAGTGCAAACTTACGTCGAAATAAAAAAATCTTGAACGGTATTGTATAAAAAAAAATATTTTATGTAGGTATAGGTTTATATTTAATTTAAAAAAATTATTGTTCCATCATTCGAATTGAAATTTCATATCTCAGTGAAGCTTTATATTTAAAGCACAGAATGAACTGAGGCGCCGAATAGTAGAAAATAAAATTATTATAAAATTATGCTGGTGGTGAGTTAAAATGATATCCCGTCAGTTGAAAATATGAAAGTTATTTTTAAACCGAAAAATACACATTTGAGTGAAAACTTTTTAGCAAATAATGCAAAGACCCTTGTACGTTTGTTAAAGTTAATTTAATGCATAAGTATACTCACCAAGTATTTTAGATTAATAAATTTTATAAACCTTAAACATATACGAGTATAGAGTTTATCTTTGTAGTTTCATTTACTTTTTTTTATTATTTCATAAGTGTTCTATAACACTTTAAAAACATTTTTAAGATAGCAATTGATGGAGAGTTTTTATAAGTATTAATTTTGGTTGTTATTAGCCATAAGAAATACAAATAAATAAATAGTTTCGACGACCTCTGTGGTGCAGGGGTATGTATACCGGACTGCTAAGCGGATGGTTTCGGGTTCGATCCCCGGGTCGGGCCAATTTCGTAAAATGTTATTTTCGATATTGGCTCGTGCCTGGGTGTAACCAGGTTCTCCCCTAGTCCATTATGTGGTATCTATAACACAAGTGCTTAATGCAACTTACTTTAAGGCTTTTAATTGGTTTGTTAGTCTGGAGATTTATTTATCATTTAAGGGCCTATTGTCATTAACTAATTAGTTAGGGGGAACAGAACTTACTTACTTGTGATTTGAACCGTCATTGGCTAATTTCAATGCCCAATGCGTTTGAACACTGACCCGAAACACACGCTTTGCTGACTTATTTTGATTATCAAAGCCATCTGGCTAACACACAGACATACACATAAATTCATGCAATAGCATTCAATGCAAAAGCATTCGTATCGACCATGGTATCGACGTATATTAGAACTTTACTTTATAGCTTTACTTTGTGCTTGGGTAAGAACTTATAAAATTCTCACCAAAATATGAGGTAAATAAATTATAATTAATAAACAAGTTATATGTATTCAATTTTGTTAATGTCATGTCATGTTAAGTGATGTTAAAAATATTATCAGAACATAAATGATCACATTTCTAAAAACACTCGTACTAACTATTCAGTGAGCATTTATTTTTGTATGTAATCAACCAATTTGTTACGAAAAAAATATTTTAAAGAAATACCATCACTTCTTTATGTCATACCTAGGTTCACACTCATATTAATAAATCTGAACAACATGCTTTAACTCTTATGCCTCAAAATAAACATAAAACAATGGCACGCAAGTATAACATCAGCTTTTATCTCAACACTATACAAATATTATCATTTTACGACAAAAAATAACACTCGGAGTACCATCTGCTTGGAAATGAAAGGATAATGTTTTTGCTTCTGCCGAGTACCGGTTTGTGTTGTCACATAGAAATAATACCAAATAGCTTTCTAAAATAACATTGCTTCGTTTGCTTTGGCTGGAGAATTCTGTTTGAAGAGTTGGAGTCAATTTAATTTGTTACGGAGCTGTTGCGCGGGAAAATGCCACGCGATTTAAAGTACGCGTAGCGCCATCTGTAATTTTATGGTGCAACTAGAAGGTGTCAACTATCGGGTTACCAAATATAAAGCGGTTAAGTGGTTACCTTCTTAGTTTAAGTATATGTGTTAGGGATGCTGGGTGCCTGCTCCTACTCTGCCTGATATCCTTTTCTTTGTTAATTGTGGGTTTTTAATAATATAAGATGTTTGTACAGTTTTATGTGGTTTAATTAATAAAATCATTACACAATTTCGTTAAGTAACGTTCAGTCAGGTACTTCTCTCTTTTATGCGCGCACGCTTGCTGTCATCAAAGTTTTCCATCCGACTGCTAGATGGCGCGCACATACCGGCGGGCCTTGAGAGCACCCGGTCTCAACCTTTAATGATGTCGTCTTGAATTGTCGGGACCTGGGCTTGGCTCCTCGCGACCTCGGCTTGACTCGTCGCGACCTCGGCTTGATTCGTCGCGACCTCGGCTTGACTCGTTTCGACCTCGGCATGGATGGGAAGAGGACAGATTTTGGAAAATGCCCTCTTTATGATTCCTCCAGCAGTGCGTATACTCGCAACCCTGCTAATGTTGTCTCGACCTGGGAACAGAGCTATTATTCTCCCTAGGCGCCACTTCAGCGGCGGCAAGTTGTCGTCCTTGATGACCACGAGAGTCCCCGGATCGATAGTGGATTTTGATTTTTGCCACTTGGTGCGCTTCTGAAGCTCTGCAATGTACTCCGAGGACCAACGCTGCCAGAACTGCTGCCTCAGGTTGGCTAATCTCTTGTAGCGAGTAAGAGTGTGCGTAGGGCCCGTGGACTCCTCCTCGGCGATGGCTGTCAGGGGACGACCAATCAGGAAATGTCCTGGAGTGAGGGGGGTAAGGTCGTTAGGATCTGCTGACATGGGATAAAGTGGTCGGGAGTTGAGGACGGCTTCTATCTGTACTAAAACCGTGCTAAACTCCTCGTAAGTAAGGTTACAATTACCTATAACTCTAGTAATATGGTGTTTACACGACTTTACAGCGGCTTCCCATAACCCTCCAAAATGAGGTGCGTAAGGCGGTATAAATTTAAAGTTAATGTTATTGTCAGAAGCGTAATTAATGATCGACTGACTATTGTCCACCAAAGTTCTACCTAGCTCACTAGCCGCGCCTACAAAGTTCCTACCTTGGTCTGAAAATATTTGTAAAGGTTTACCTCTGCGAGCTATAAATCTTTTTAAGGCTGAAAGATAACTCTCCGTTGACGTGTAAAGCCCGTGTTGTGAAACAAACGAAAATACATAGGTAACCTTTCTCGAGTCTAGCGCCCCTACCCTTCTTATTTAATATTTGAAACGGACCTGCATAGTCAACTCCGCATCTGATGAATGGTAATGATGGTTTAAGTCGTTCACTAGGTAAGTTACCCATCACAGGTTCGACTACTGTGGGTTTCATGCGACAACATGTGACACACTGCCCTACCACTTTCCTGGCTAAGTTTCTGCCACCTAATGGCCAGTAGGTGTCTCTTATGTGAGCTAATAACAGCTGAGGACCAGCGTGTAACAAACGTATGTGTTCGCATCTGAATAACAATAATGTAAAATAATGTTTGCTTGATAACAAGATAGGATGCTTTTTATTGTAGCTAAACTCGTCTGAATATTCTAACCTACCACCCACTCTAATTACATTTTGCTTATCAATAAATATATTTAAACTAGATAGATTAGCCGGAAACTTAACTGATAATTTATTAATGAGAGAATTATATTCTAATGGGAATGATTGAACTTGCACCATTTTAATGAGACATATCAAAGCTTCATCTAACTCACTTACTAACAACGGCCCTAATTGTCTTTCATTGTTTGTTTTAATGCGTATGTTTTTTATAAAGCGTAATACATAAGCACAAGCCCGTTGAAGTCTTTTTAAGTTAGAAAATCTGCTAAAATCTAATAGGCTATTTACCGATTCTTGATGAGAAACAACACTTACACTTTGTGACTTAACTTCGGGAAGTAAATGTAAGTCTTGTGGTAAGTCGTAATTATAGTTCATGTTGTTATTTACAACGTTGTTTTTGCTTATCAACGATGGCCCATTCCACCATAGTTCCGAGTTGGTCAGTTCTTCCAATGCAACACCGCGCGACACCAAATCAGCTGGATTATTCTGTGAACTGACATGTTTCCATAAAGCATTAATTGTTAAGTCATTAATCTCTACGACACGATTTTGAACGAAAGTTTTTAGCTGTATTGGAGCCATTTTCAACCAACCTAGGACTATGGTAGAATCCGTCCACATTACTACTGAATTAAACTGTAAACGAAGCGACTTAATGATTTTATCTAATAACCTAGCACCTAATAGTGCACCGCACAATTCGAGTCTCGGTATACTGACCGGTTTGATGGGTGCTACTTTACTCTTTGAGCATAGAAGTCGACATGTGACGTCACCGTTATCACAGATAGCACAAACGTATGAGCACGCGCCGTACGCTAACTGACTGGCATCTGTAAATATATGTAACTGTAATTTAATGTACTTACTACTTATGACATGACGAGGGACACGAATAGAACTGAGATGTGTTAATGAATTTAGGAACTTATGATATTTAATTAAAACCTTGTTAGGTATTTCTTCGTCCCAATCCACTTTACAAATCCATAACTCTTGTAATAATAATTTTCCACAAATAATGAATGGGCTGAGTAAACCTAATGGATCTTAAATCTGAGATACTACTGAAAGAACAATACGTTTGGTTATAATATCACAATGATTTGTTATTTTTGAGGTAAAATGTAATTGATCACTTTGATTGTACCAACCTAATCCGAGAGTTTTGCTTGAACAATTTTCACCTAATGATAAGTACTTGGATGTTTCATCACTTTGGTCCGGTATAATATCTAATAAATTCGATACCCACTTTCTAAGGGTAAAACAACCTGAAAGACAAATGTTCTTAAGCCTTTTGCATAACAATGACAACTGTAACTTGCAATCACTTCCTGTTATAACGTCATCTACGAAAAAATCGTCTAAAATAACTTGTTTACTGTTAGGAACATCACTAGATGCTACGCACATCACTAGTTTAGGCCGCCATTGTAGCTCGCACTTTTTAATATAATGTCATGTCATGTAAGCTTCCTAATCTATTAATAAAAGTCTGCAAATCATTTAATAGTGTTATCATTATACTACATTATACTACATGGTGTCAGAAGTAAGTTCAACCAATGATGTCTGAATCAGATAAAAAACCAATGTTAGCACGTGCCACGTGCAGCCAGCCAATTAAGCAAACAGCAATGCTACAAAGTGGTATATTGCCTATGAGCATGACGGGCAACCTTGCTGTGAATTGGAAGAAATGGCATCAGTCATTTAAACTGTTTTTGAAAGCCTCATGCCTTGAAGATGAAGATGACGCAAGAAAAGTAGCCATGTGCCTACACCTCATTGGAGATAAAGGTTTGGAAATCTTTAATAGCTTTCAAAAAAATGAGGATAAATTGACATATAAAGAACTTATAACACTATTTGACAATTATTTCATTCCGAAACAAAACTTACTTAACATATGAGACATATAAATTTGTTACCTGCAAACAGCACGAGCAAGAGAGCTTAGAGGAATTTGCCTGTAGATTAAAGAATCTGAGTAAAAACTGTGATTTTGGAGACCTACAAGATCGTTTAGTTAAAATCATGTTTATATGCAATCTTAATTCTAAATTTGGATTTTTGCAACAAAAATTACTGCCGAAGGATGAACTTAAATTGGATGAGATCATTGAATTGTCTATCACTATTATGCAGTCAAGACTACAGGCAAATAGTCTTCAGTCAGAACTAATCACTGTTAATGCTATCAACAGCCAGTCAAGAAGCAGATCAATGTCAAGGTCACAGTCAAGAACACCCAGCAGAAGTCATTCATATAGTCAACGGGATCAGTCTACACACAGATTTACCAGGAGTCATCAAAGGAATCAAACAAAGTCATGTACAAGATGTGGTCAAATTCATAGGGTGAAGTGTCCAGCTATTGGTGCCAAGTGTAAAAAGTGTGGTCGTTTTAATCATTTCCAAGTGTGTTGTCGTTCTAAAACAGTTTCTTGTATTAACTCAGAAGAACAAGGACATTCAGAATCATTAGGGCATTCAGAATCATTCTTTGTCGGGTCAATAAGTCAATTTAAAAACAAAGAATGGGTTTTAAAATTAAATATTAAAGGTCAATATGTTGAATGTATGTTGGATACTGGAAGTGATGTTAATATTTTGCCTAAACATGTCTATGATAAATTTAATATTAAGGATCCTCTTCAAATCAGTAACATTAAAGTAAAGTCATACACAAATAACCCAATATTAGTTCTTGGATCTCAAAATGTTTTGTGCTCTTTTAAACTTAATGATAATACTGTTACAAAGAATATTAATTTTATAATTGCAAATGTAATGTCAAGGCCTGTCCTAGGAAAAGATACATGTACTGAATTATACTCGCGCTTCGTCCTCGAGATTAGTACCTGAAATAGAACTTTTTAGCAGTAATGTATACTTGTAGTATTGCGTTATGTGATACCACTCAGCACTTTTTTGAGATTTTAAATAAGTAAAATATACTTTTTTTTTTTTGTAAAGTAGTGTACCTCTTTATTTCTCCGTAGCTAGTTTGTTAGTTTGCTTCAGTTGCAATTTTGTGCTCGACCACTACAGTCGCTTCACTTATTCCGGGTCTCACTTCCCAAAGTGCCAAAAAGAAAGAAGTCAACTAGTGTTGAAGACGATTTAGCAACATTACTTCACAAAGTTTGCAAACTTGAAGAAAAAATTAGGAACAATGGTTCCAGTACTTCTGAACAAGAATCGTCGGAAAGGAGATCCTCGTTTGACCTGGACAACAATCAAGGTATTTACTAACCTTTATTTCTTAACTCGAAAATATCGAGTAAATCGAAATATTGTAAAAAATATTTCACAATATAAAAAAAAGGTGCTTTTCCGTTATAATCTCATAGTTTAAGTAACACAAAGAATTTTGGTTTAAGTACTTTAATTGTCATGGAAAAGCATGAAAGTCACATTCGGGATGTGCCAATGGGGCCTTACCACGTTGACTTAATTACAAAGGTCCTACATACTAGTACCTTTTAAACATAATTAACTCTTAAGGTGTGATTACACCAAAAACCAATACTTCTCGAGAAGTGTTAAAATGTTAACTACTAATAGGTACTACTTACCTAAAGTGAGACCAAGAGTTCGATTCATTCATATTGATTCAAATTGAAATAATTTTACCAAACATGGGAAGTTTAATTTGTGCATTAACAGCAAAGGTACCTACCTAGGTACATTTTATTAAAATATTTACTTTCTAAACACATATTCACTAGTCGTGTCATAAAAAGCACATTTTTTGTCAAAATAATAAAACTTACCCGAATTATTATCACAATGAAGTGGCAATCCCTTTGGATTTCAGCCATAACCGAGACTCCAGCCCAGACTCTTGAAGTAGAAGACTGGCCATTGGAAACCGGCGCATATGTGGATGTGTTCGAAGATATGCACCCCTTCCAACCAGAACTAGTCCCTCACGTGACTATGGAGACGGAACCACCGCTTCAGATAACCGTAGACACAGAACCATCTGTTGTCAACAAAACGCCTGGTACATCGACAGAACCACCAACTGTCAACGAAACTTCTAGTACATCGACAGACCACCAAGAGGACTCTCTTGGTACCGAAGTTCTGGAAATTTTGGGGGTCGATCCTTCAAGCTCAACAAAATTCTGTGCTGCAATCAGAGATGAGTTGGCAACTCGTCTTCAATACTGGGCCACGGCAGGCTTAAGTAAAGAGGCTCGTAAAGACTTACTCGATAAGTACCTATTGCCATCTAATGCCTTGCAGTTAGGTGCTCCACAAGTAAATGCTGAAATTAAGGCTGCTATTGCGTCAAATGCAGCGACAAGAGATAAAGGCATCGAGACCAAACAAAGACAGATGGCCTCTGCTTTATCATGCCTCGCAGATGTGATTAACACACAAATAACGTCCAAAGATATAAATAATAAGCAGCTGCAAAAACTTATGGATGTAGCTCGGTTGCTTTGTGACCTACAACACGCAGACTCTGTGACTAGGAGAAATTTCATCCTGACCTCGGTAAAAAGGGATCTGAAGGATCATTTATCTAAAACTAAAATAGATACCAGCTTATTCGGAACTGACCTTCCCGAAACATTGAAGACAGCCAAAACTGTTAATAAGGTAGGATGCGATCTAAAAACTGACGCCTCCTCGTTCAAGGGTAGCTATCGAAGAGTACCTCCAAAGCTAACCGCTCCCAAGCATTTAAACCGGAGAGCTGCCCCGGCGCGCAGGCCACCGGGGGCACAGACATTGGTCCAATACCGCCAGCCTGCTCCAGCATGGCCAGCAACATGGCCGCAACAGACGTTCATGCCACCACCACCGCCGCCACCACTTCAGTCGCATCCACCCTTATTGAGACCGTCATCTCGTCAGGCGCAGGGCCGTCGACGTCAGAACTAAATACAGTTAAGTATGCAGGGCGTTTGTCACTATTTTATGAACCCTGGTCCCTTTTAACAGATGACCAAAATATTCTATCCTGGATAAAGGGCTACAAAATAAAATTTAATGCACCGGTCGTACAGACATCTCCCCCAAAACCTCAGTCTTATTCTAAGGTTGAGCGACTCCAATTCATTGAAGAGATACAAAAACTATTACATATCGGCGCTATCACAAAATGTAGCTCTTGCCAGGGACAATTCATATCAAGTACATTCCTTATTGCGAAACCAAATGGTAAAAAGAGATTCATACTTAATCTTAAAAAATTAAATGAGTTTATAGATACATCTCATTTTAAATTAGAAGACCTCCGTACTGCAGTAAATTTAGTATCTAAAAATTGTCATATGGCCACTTTAGATCTTAAAGACGCCTATTTTTTAATAAAAATCGACAAAAAATCCAGAAAATATCTTAGATTTATGTTTGATAATCAACTGTTTGAATTTAACGTTTTACCATTCGGTCTCAATGTTGCACCATACATCTTCACAAAATTATTAAAACCTGTAATTAAGCTTTTAAGATCAGCTGGATTTTTATCAACTTTATATTTAGATGATTGGATTTTATTCGGACATTCTAAATTACAATGCCAAAATAACCTTAATATTACAAAACAACTATTAACATCTCTTGGTTTCCTTATCAATACTGATAAGAGTTCTCTCATACCTGCTAACACCTGCCGTTTCTTAGGTGTCATCATAAACTCTTCTGACATGGTTATTTATTTGCCTATAGAGAAAAAAGTACGCATTAAGACTGAAGTAAATAAATTTCTTAACATCAAAAGATGTAAAATACGGCAATTCGCACAATTAGTAGCGTTATTAGTCTCTTCCTGTCCTGCTGTAGAATACGGTTGGGCTTACACCAAAGAGTTAGAAAGGCAGAAGTTTTTAAACCTTAAAGATCATAATGACTATGACTTATATATGAACATTCCGGATTCCTTACATGAGGACTTGCTTTGGTGGCGTAATAACATAAATAAATCTTTTAGCCGCATTAAAAATTCTAATTATCAAATTGAAATATTCTCTGACGCCTCAACAACTGGGTGGGGCGCGGCCTGCAATGGTGAGTCAACGGGGGGTCAATGGTCGATAGAAGAAAAACAACAACATATTAACTATCTTGAACTACTTGCTGCCTTTTTAGCTCTTAAATGTTTTGCAAATAATTTGCACGACTGTCAGATACTTTTACGCATTGATAATACTACAGCATTGTCGTACATTAATCGAATGGGCGGCGTTCAATTCCCACATCTCACAAAAATATCTAGAAGTATCTGGAAGTGGTGTGAAGACAAAAATCTTTTCGTATATGCTTCATATATATCATCACGAGAAAATTCTCTAGCCGATGCTCAGTCGCGAAAGATTCACCCTGACATCGAATTAGAGCTATCGGCTTCAGCGTTTAGTAAACTTTCCCAGGAATTCGGACCACCCGTTGTAGATCTATTCGCGAGTAGACTTAACAATAAGTGCCAATATTACGTTTCATGGCAAAGAGACCCTGATGCTTGCGCGATAGATACGTTTACTTTAAACTGGTCATCTATTTATTTCTATGCGTTCCCTCCATTTTCACTTGTCTTAAAAGTTTTAAGAAAGATAATACTGGATAAAGCACAGGGTATTGTAGTAGTACCTCTATGGTCAGTTCAACCTTGGTACCCCCTGTATAAATCTCTCCTTATATCAAAAGAGATAATCTTCACACCACATGACGATGCAATTACTTTCCATTCCAGTACACGTCTTCGGTCATCGCTTACCCTGGTTGCCGGAGTCTTATCCGGAGCGCGCTGTCAGGACGGTGTGTACCCCCAACTTCCCTCGACATCATGATGGCGTCGCTGTCTGATAACTCATTTAAACAATACGACGTCTGTCTTAAAAAATGGTGGAGTTTTTGCCAAACAAAATCATTAGACGTTTTTAATGTATCAGTTCCGTCAGTCATTTCATTTCTAACAGACATGTATAATCAGGGTAGTCAATTTGGTTCTTTAAATTCATTTAGAGCTGCCATAGGACTCTTGTTAGGACCTTCCTTTAGTAAAGATGACAGGATACAGAGATTTTTCAAAGGTGTATTCCGCCTTCGTCCCCCTAGGCCTAAGTATAATACAACATGGGACGTTAACGTTGTACTTTCCTACTTGGACACATTATACCCCTTAGAATCTCTTACATTACAACAGTTGTCTTTTAAAACACTTACTTTACTCGCCCTTACGACTGCTCACCGTGTACAAACTATGTCTATGATAGATATACATAATATTGAAGTAACGACTGACCGCATTGTAATTAAAATCCCCGATATCATTAAAACCTCTCGGCCAGGCAATAACCAACCTATTCTCTTTTTACCGTTTTTCTCAGAGAAACTTACCATTTGCCCGGCATCTACTCTTGTCTTTTATCTTACCAAGACAAGACCAATCCGTCAAACAGATAGACTGTTCGTCGCAATCAAACAACCATACGCGGCTGTCGGTAGTCAAACTTTAAGCCGCTGGCTCAAAAACACTCTGAGATTAAGCGGGGTGGATGTAAACATGTTTAGTGCACACAGCACGAGGCATGCAGCCACGTCACATGCACGCACTCTCGGAGTGTCCGCCGATACAATCCGCAAAACTGGCTGGAGCGGTAACTCCACCACATTTGCAAAATTTTACGATAGGCCAATTATTAATAATAATAATAGCGAATTAGTAGCAAAAGCTGTGATTAATACAGAAATTATTAACAGTGATGAAAAAGAAGTTTCTTAGATTGTTTTTATTTAATTTTGAAGTAATGTCAATTAAAATTATTATTCTTTTAGTAAAGCTATGATTGATGCAGTAAGAGCAGTCTTAATGTCTGAGATTGTATTTTTTTGTGAATCTTAATATTTTTATTGATTTAATATACAGGGTGTCCCAAAACTCGACGTCAACCCGAAACCGGGTGACAAGGCAAGTCATGCTGGTTATCAGAAAAATGTTTAAAAAAATCTAAGTCACGTGTTCTCAAAATTATTGGCATTTTAAAAAAACACGCAAAATTTCACACCCTGTGACAGTGTTTTTGCTGCTGTTGCCACAAATGTTCACTTTTGGAAACTTTTTTTTTTGATATGTAACCCTGAATAATGCTTCTCTAAACTGTTATCAACATTTCAAATCTAGCTCCTCGAGATTGCATAAAAATAGGACTTATTTCCAAGAAAAAAATTAAAAATTAAAAATGGCTTAGTTTTAACTGTCTGCATTGAAAAAAAATTGTACTACGCGAGTTTGGCAAGTTGTGACAAAAGTTGGCGCATTTAGTAAGGATTCCAAAATGGTATGACACTTGGCAAATTGTAGCTGCTATCATGAACAAAAAAAAATATTTCCATGAAAACCCATTTTTAACTTTTTTTCTTACTTGGTTAAAATTGCAAAGCTTATCGTTGGTTACATTGGAGCCGCTTCCAATTTACACACTGATTAAATTTAACTGAATTGTACATTGTACTGATGTACTCGTCTATCTTTATTGAATGAACAGATTGTTCACTTTTAATTTTTTTTTTTTAGTGTGTGCATTGGAATAAGCATTTATTGTTAAAGGTTTCAATTTTAAATAAAACAAAATTTTAATACCAATGTTTATTAATAAAATTTACAATAATTCTTAAAATGTTATAATAAGTGTTCGAAATGCCTTCCTTCGGCGGCAATACAAGCGCGACATCTTTTTAAAAAAGATCGAGCTATCTTTCTAGCGTATCGTCCATTATTTACAAATTGAGCTGCTTCAGCTATTCTCTGCCGTAATTCATGTTCACTCCCAATGGGCTTCTCGTAAACTTTTTCTTTAACAGCTCCCCAGTAAAAAAAGTCTAAAGGATTCAAGTCCGGTGAACGGGCCGGCCACGAGATTGGTCCAGCCCGCCCGATCCATCTCCCAGGAAGCTCTTCATCGAGGTACTCTCTTACGGGGCGAGCAAAGTGCGCTGGGCACCCATCTTGTTGGAACCACATTTCTCTGTAAATGCTTAGCGGCACGTCTTCTAATAAATTTGGAAGATGGTTTTGAAGAAAGTCTAAGTAAACCTCGCCAGTTAATGCATCAGGCAACTCAAAAGGACCAATTATTTTGCCATTCAAAATTCCGGTCCACATGTTAACTTTGAATCGGTACTGGGACCGATCCTGTCTCGTTAAATGAGGGTTTTCATCACGCCATTCATGCAGGTTGTGCATGTTCACGTAGCCGTCCTTTTTAAAAGTTGATTCGTCCGACCATAAAATTTTTGTTAGAAAAAGTGGGTCATCTCTGTACCTCTCCAATATCGTCCGGCAAAAATTCACCCTATTTTGGTAGTCACCGGGTAATAATGTCTGTACTCGCTGTACGTGGTATGGGTGTAGGTCATTTCTTTTTAAAATACGGTGGGCTGAACTTTTGGGCACTCCGGTGTTCGTTTCAATAGCTCTTACTGAAGTACTTGGGTCTTCTTCGACAGCCTGTAGAACTTCTTCTTCCATAGGGTTGGTGGGTCTGCCTCCACCATGCGTTTGATTTGGGAGGCGGCCTTCTGAGAAGAGCAACCGATGCACATTCGTAAACACCCGATAATCGGGGTAACGAGCAGCGTTTGGGTACCTTTCGCGGTAAAGTCTGGCAGCAGCACTGGCATTACACCTGCACTCACCATAAATAAGGTGCATATTAGCGTATTCGCGAGTGGTATACGAAGACATCTCGGCACTTGTCACACACTCACACAATAGTCCAGAGGAAAGCAAAGGTCGTCGTTAAGAGAAAACAAACAGTCCGAATCTAAATCGCAAGCAATCACAAGTCCATAAACATAGCCAAAAGTAAACAGTACGAAATCAACACAAACGAATACGAAAACAAGCGCAGTAAACGAAGGAACGTAACGTACTGACTGGTTTGTAATGTGTATCTACAATAGCGAATACCTGGCGTCACTCTCTGTCTCTCTCGCACTTGGTAAAATGACTCTCTCCATCTCAGTCACTTTAGCGTCCATACCTGTCTCGCTCGCACTTGAGAAGGTGACTCTCTCCGTCTCACTCAATCACTTTAGCACAAATACTATCTCGCTTACACTTCCTAGAAAGACTCCTTTGTCACTACTTACAATTTACGACTCTTTGGAAAACCTTGGGCCCATTAGAATATTTTTTAACCAGGTAAGAAAAAATTGTTGAACACTGGATTTTTACGAATTTTTTTTTTTGTTCATGATAGCAACTACAATTTACCACGTGTCATACCATTTTGGGATCCTTACTAAATGCGCCAACTTTTGACACAACTTGCCAAACTCGCGTAATACAATTTTTTTTCAATGCAGACAGTTAAAACTAGGCCATTTTTAATTTTTAATTTTTTTCTTGGAAATAAGTCCTATTTTTATGCAATCTCGAGGAGCTAGATTTGAAATGTTGATAACAGTTTAGAGAAGCATTATTCAGGGTTACATATCAAAAAAAAAAGTTTCCAAAAGTGAACATTTGTGGCAACAGCAGCAAAAACACTGTCACAGGGTGTGAAATTTTGCGTGTTTTTTTAAAATGCCAATAATTTTGAGAACACGTGACTTAGATTTTTTTAAACATTTTTCTGATAACCAGCATGACTTGCCTTGTCACCCGGTTTCGGGTTGACGTCGAGTTTTGGGACACCCTGTATATATATTTTTTTATATTGAATAAAAACGTAATTTATAAGTTAATTGCAAAATAATTGTTTTATTACATAGATATATTATATTTCCTTTGTAACTCTCAAACTCTACAAGTATACATTACTGCTAAAAAGTTCTATTTCAGGTACTAATCTCGAGGACGAAGCGCGAGTATAATTAGTGATTAAACGAACTTACCTGGAAGTGAAGTTCTATCATAATTATACGAAGCGCTTCGTCCGAAGAGATTAGTACCGTATTCCCACCCACCCATGAAACCCTGGTTATTTACAAAGGAAATATACATTTAAGAAAGAACTCCTAACTAACTGAAGCAAACTAACAAACTAGCTACGGAGAAATAAAGAGGTACACTACTTACTAAAAAAAAAAGTATATTTTACTTATTTAAAATCTCAAAAAAGTGCTGAGTGGTATCACATAACGCAATACTACAAGTATACATTACTGCTAAAAAGTTCTATTTCAGGTACTAATCTCTTCGGACGAAGCGCTTCGTATAATTATGATAGAACTTCACTTCCAGGTAAGTTCGTTTAATCACTAATTAGGATTAATCAAACGTGTGTATTCTATTGAGTCAAGTCAGCTTTGTGAGCTTAGTAAACAAGATTGTCAGATTAGTCAAAACTGTAAGTCAAGTCAGTCACAACCAATAGAGTTAAACATACAACCTATTTTAACTAAATATGCAAATGTTTTTAATGGTTTAGGTTGCTTACCGGGTAAATGTCACATTTCTGTTAATCCACAGGTCAAACCAAAAGTTGATGCTCCACGAAAGATGCCCTTTGCTCTTCATGAAAAGTTAAAAGCTGAGCTTGAGAGGATGGTACAAATGGATGTCATAGAAAAAGTCACAGAGCCAACAGCATGGGTAAATAGTCTTATTTTAGTTGAAAAGAAGAATGGCCAGCTGAGAGTATGCCTGGATCCAAGGAATCTTAATATGGCAATTCAGCGCACTCATTACCCAATTCCATCTGTTGACATGGTACGTTCTAAAGTCTCAGGAGCTAAATACTATTCTACTTTAGATGCCAGTAGTGGATTCTGGATGATATGTTTAGATGAGGAGAGTTCTTATCTTACAACTTTTAATACGCCTTTTGGACGTTATAGATTTAAAAGGTTACCTTATGGTGTCAGCTGTGCACCAGAATATTTTCATCGTATTATGACTGAGATTTTTGCAGATATTCCGGGGGTTTGTGTCTATAGTGATGATATTTTGGTTACAGGTAGTACAATTGATGAACATAATAATCGTCTTTGTCAAGTCTTTGAGAGAGCAGTTCAAAATAATGTCAAATTTAATAAAGATAAATGTTCATTTGCAAAGTCACAAGTTAAATATCTAGGTCATGTCTTTACAGGACAAGGAATCACTACCGATCCAGACAAAATTCGTGCTATTCAAGAGATGCCATCTCCTACTTGTGCTAAAGATCTTCAAAGATTTTTAGGTATGCTCAATTATCTTAGTCCTTTTATTTGTAATTTGGCCAATGAAGTTGCCCCTCTGAGAGACCTTTTGAAGAAGAATGCTGTCTTTCAATGGAATGCTACATATGAAGCAGTTTTTAGTCGTCTTAAAAATCTTATTTGTTCAGCCCCTGTTCTTGCTCATTTCAAGGTTGATAAACCTATCAAGTTGTCAGTTGATGCAAGTAGTATTGCTGTAGGTGCTGTCTTACTACAAGATAATCATCCTGTCTATTACATTTCTAAAACATTGACTGAGTCACAACAGAAAATGGCACAAATTGAAAAAGAATTATATGCTATTGTTTTTGCATGTACGCGTTTCCATCAGTTTATATATGGTCAAGTAGTTAACATAGAGACTGATCATCGTCCTCTTATTACATTATTTAGAAAATCATTGCAGAAGTTCCTACTCGTTTGCAACGGATGATGATGAAAATTCAAAATTATAACCTTAAAGTAGAATATAAAAAAGGAACTGAACTATATATTGCTGATACTTTGTCAAGAGCTGCTTTGTCAGAAACTGAAGTTGATCAATTAGATGATGATGTAATTCTTCATGTTAATTTCTTAATTAAGTCTTTGCCAATATCACCTGAACGTTTGCAGTGGTTGAAAAATGCTACTGAGTCTGATAAAACATTACAATGTATAAAACACTACTGTAAAGAGGGCTGGCCGTCATCCAAAAACAAATTAACTGTTGATGTCAAACCATATTGGTCTTATAGGCATGATCTTCATACAGAACAGGACATTGTTTTTAAAAATCAGGCTATTGTTATTCCTGAAAGTATTCGTCATGAGATCATGAAGATAATCCATAGTGGACATTTAGGAGTTGAACGTTCCAAAAGCTTTGCTAGAGGTTATGTTTTTTGGCCATTTATGTCTAGTGACATAAAAAATGTTGTGGAGTCGTGTGAAACCTGTATTGCCCATCGTAATTCCAATCCAGCACAACCTTTGAAACCTCATAATATAACGTCTTTGCCATGGGAAAAGGTTGGTGTAGATTTTCTGGATTTTAAAGGTCATAAATACATAGTCATAGAAGACTATTATTCTAATTTCATTGAAATGATTTCTTTGTCTTCTACTAATGCTAAAACTGTCATAATTGCATTAAAATCTACTTTTAGTCGATATGGTATTCCAGTTGAACTATTTAGTGATAATGGTCCACCATTTAATTCTGCCGAATTTAAATCATTTATTTATGATTGGGGAATTCAACATACAACTTCGAGTCCTTACTTACCGCGTTCAAATGGTCTAGTTGAATCAGGTGTTAAAATTTGCAAAAATATTCTCAATAAATGACATGAGTCAGGTTCTGATCCGTATCTTGCATTGTTACAGTATAGAAATACAGCTCGTGGTAAATGCTCTTCTCCGGCACAGTTGTTGATGTCACGTTCTCTTAGAACTCAATTGCCTGTTGTACTAACCAAACTAAAACCTAAAGTAGTCAAGTTTCAGGATCATTTTAGTGCAAAGAAAGGAAATATTAAAAACATGGAAAAGTACTATAACAAGAAGACTAAACATTTAAATGAGCTGAAGGAAGGTGATAACATCTACTTCAAGAAAACACCTGATAGTAAATGGGTTCCTGGAAGAATACTTCAAAGATGTCCGGAGCCAAGGTCCTATATTATAGAGGGAAGGGATGGCTTTAGAGGAAGAAGAAATAGGCAACATATACTTGAAGCTCCAGAAGGAATGAGTACAATACCAGAAGATACTGTTCAGCCTAAGTGTATGTCCTCTTCACCATTTCTATTTCAGCCTTCCATACAAAAACAAAGCATTCAGAGACCTGAGCCACAGGAACAGCCTGTGAAAGTTTCTAGTTATGGTCGTGTTATTAAACCACCTAAAAGAATATGTTTATAGGCTACATTGGTTGTGGTAGACTTAACTTTTATTTTGATATGTTTAGTTAAGAAATATTTTTAAGTTCTAATTGTTAAAAAGGTTCTTATTATTAAAATAAGTTATTATTAGTTTGTTACATTGTTTGTGATGATTAAAAAGTCAATGTTGCTTAGTTTGTTGCATTGTTTATAATGATTAGAAAGGGTACTGTTTTGTATAAAAAGGGGGATGTTAGGAACATCACTAGATGCTACGCACATCACTAGTTTAGGCCGCCATTGTAGCTCGCACTTTTTAATATAATGTCATGTCATGTAAGCTTCCTAATCTATTAATAAAAGTCTGCAAATCATTTAATAGTGTTATCATTATACTACATTATACTACATTTACAATGTTCATCTTCGCAGTCTAATCCTAACTGACGCACACATCGATTACTTAGAAATGGCGCCGACGCCGTTCCGTAAGTTAAATTTTAATCGATAAACATTGAGCGATTCGGATGAATTATTTCGCCACAAAATTAACTGCAAGTCAAGTTGATCCTTATGAATTAATATCTGACGGAACATTTTTTCTATATCAGCACAAACAACATATTTATACAGACGAAATCTAAGTAATATAGAAAATAGATCATTTTGAAGTGGTTGGCCGATCATTTGAATATCGTTTAATGACATACTCGATGACGTTTTATGACTCGCATCGAAAACTACACGCAATTTCGTTGTTAAACTACCTTCTCTAAATACCCCGTGATGCGGTAAAAAATAATGAATGTTTGAGTAGTTCTCTATTCGTGTCATGTGTCCTAGGTTTATGTATTCTTGCATAAACTCGCTATACATCTGTTTATAATGGGGAGATTTATCAAGTTTGCGTTCAAGCGATAGGAATCGATTTTTTGCTGTAATGTAACTGTCACCTAAAACTTGTGGTGATTGTTTGAATGGGATGCGTACTAGAAATCGTCCACTCGGCAAACGTTCGTGTGTTTCTAAAAATAGATTTTCGCAAGCTAATTCCTCGGGTGACAATGATTTCTGTGAATTAGGAATTTCCTCAATTTCCCAAAACTTTTTTAACTGGTCATTTAAATCTGACTGAGAAAGATGACACTGACTAATGTTATTATTTTGTAAATATTTTTTATTATAATTATGTACAGGTCCAGAGACAATCTAACCAACCCTAGTGTTTTGTAAATATGTACCGGTGGGTAAACGTAACTTGTCTTCAAGCAATAAACTCCAAAATTGATCTGCACCGATCAATATGTCAATCTCTGATGGTACACTAAATGACGGATCAGCTAACTTAATGTTTTTGGGAATGTTAAATAATTGTTCATTAATACTGAATGTTGGCATTGTTGTAGTTATGTAAGGTAAAATTAGGCATGAAATGTGTGTACTGTAACTTTCTGTTAATGATTTTAAAGTGATATTACATGTGTTTGTTGAATGTGTGAGTGTGTGACCTATTCCTGCGATTTGATAAGAGGACTGTATTGGATTAATGTTTAGTTTATGACTTAATGATTCGGTAATAATGCAATGTTGACTACCACTATCTAACAATGCCCTAGCTCTGTAATAAGTGTTGTTAGGACCGGCAACTTCGACTAAAGCAGTTGACAGCAATACTGTATTTAATGTGTTTGAATGGTTTGAGCTATTTGTTTGATTGTTATTAATGTGTGATTGTGACAGTGTGTGTAAGGCGGCTGTACTTAATGACTGAGATTGCTGCAGTTCTTGACTTTGGCCTGCAACAGATATTAAATTGTTAGTTTCGGACTCAATGTGTAACAAACTATTATGTTTTTTGCTACATTGCCTACAGGGACCTAGGTGACATTCTACCGCAGCATGACCAGTTCGTTAACAGTTAGTGCAAATGTTTTTATTTTTAATGGCCTTGTATCTGTCAGTTATAGATAAATTAAGAAACTCATTGCAAGTATAAAGTGAGTGATTTTTATTACATAACGGACAAACCCTCATACGTTTAAGAGGCTTAGTAGATACAGCAAAACTTTGAACCTTGTGCACCTTTCTTATGATAGAATTGTTTGGACTGGAATGATTTGCTTTAACTATCTCTAAAGTATCTGCCTTGCTTCTCAAAAATGAAATCAGGTCATCTAAGCTGACACGAGGCTGTGGATGTGAAGAAACAGATTTAGATTGTTCCCAATCCTTTTCGATTGTAATGTCTAACTTAGATATAATTATGTAATTTAACAAAGTGTCCCATGATTCGGTTGGTTCTCCTAACGTTTTTAAAGCACGCAGGTTTTTAAGTACTGAATCAATTAATCTCCTAATCTGGAAAGGACATTCTTTATTGACAGGCTGTAATGTAAATAGAGCTTTAACGTGGTTATGTATAAGCAGCTTAGTTTTGTCAAATCTGTCGCAAATCAAACCCCAAGCAATTACATAGTTCTGAGCTGAAAACTCTAATGATTTAATGACCTGTAATGCGTTACCCACAAGTGCCGATCTAAGGTAATGAAATTTTTGAATACTATCTAAATGTGATGAGTTGTGTATCATGGAAAGGTAAGTATCTCTAAACTCGAGCCAGTTATCATATGAACCGTCGAATGTTGGTAAGGTTATAGCTGGCAACTTCACTAATTGATTGTTTACATTGTTTTGGCTACTAGCACAAGTCTGACCCGTCGGAGATTTAAGTAAGAGGTTAACACTCGTCAAAACATTGTAGTAAGAGTTTTCGAATGACTCCCGAACCTCAAGCTGGTCTGGTAACTCTGTGTCAGCCACTAGCTCCTCTATAGAACCCTGAACCGTGTCAAACTCATTTAGGTAAGATTTTGCTATATTGCAGCGTAAGGTTAGTTCTGTAACTTGCTTTTCGGTCAGTGGTTCGGTTAAGCCAGCTACATATTTTGTGAACAAAGTCAATCGACCTTTGACCGTGCCACGCCTTTTGATCAAGGTGCGAATATTATCGCCCTCAATCAGCACGGACAGGATGGGTGACTTGCTTCTAACAGATAAATTTTCGATACTCATTTTGGAGGTTATAATACGCACTAATAATGCACACTAATAATGTAGGTATTATAAAGTGAGTTTAGCACGTTTTTATGACAGAAAAGGATACATGAGTGGAAGACTGGCCGTCGACCCTGCTTCTGCCACTGGATGTTGAATTCAGGCTGGTTCCACGTGTTAAGATTCGGCTTCGAAGGTCCAATGTTAGGGATGCTGGGTGCCTGCTCCTACTCTGCCTGATATCCTTTTCTTTGTTGATTGTGGGTTTTTAATAATATAAGATGTTTGTACAGTTTTATGTGGTTTAATTAATAAAATCATTACACAATTTCGTTAAGTAACGTTCAGCCAGGTACTTCTCTCTTTTATGCGCGCACGCTTGCTGTCATCAAAGTTTTCCATCCGACCGCTAGATGGCGCGCACAATATGTATATATTATTATGTTGCAAATAATTAAAGCATGGTAGGTGCCTTAAATAAAAGCTCTGCCATATAGAACTAACATTTTCTTACAGGTTGCAGCTAAGCTTTAATAAAGTCGGATGTTAAAAGTATTTTCTACAGGCTATTAAAGACACTCAAAAGAAATTTACCTTTATTGCGTAGACTTTAAGGGCCTAATTTTAGTACAAAATAAAAAAATGAAACTACTGAACTACATGTGTATATCATACGTGGAAACAAATTCACTTATTTTACACCTTTTTAAAACTCTTACAAATCGACTTAAAAATCCATCCTTCAATTAGCACCATATCTAAATAACCTATCTACCAAAATATCTTAAATAACAAGTCAGTATGATAACACTGCACCTAGGTCTATCCCTGGTCGTCTTAACCATACCAGCTGACGTAGGTTTACACTTGCCCTAAGTAAAGTTATAAAGTTAGTTCCCGAATTATCGATTTGCATAACCAGTTACGAGCTGTGCAAATCCGGATATAACCGGCTAGTAAAGTTAGTGCTGAACCCAGCTCGGCCAAATTCTGATTAAGTTTGACTAACGGGTTCTTATGACTAAGTTATTTACTGTGGATGAACAGAGATCCCTTTGCAAGGAGCTTAATTTAAGTTTGTCAGCTCGATTTTGATGCAAGGTTTTGCTCTGGAATCTTAACTATGGATACTGGATTGGAGTGTCAACAAAGGTTATTTTTTTCGTTATAGCGACTGTGTAAACATCAAATGACTATGCAATGACCCTTTAAGTGATGCAAGGCTTTGAAAGATGATCATATTATGGTGATATTTGAAAATATAAACCTTAATTTTTATCCGCAAACTAACTTAACAAAATTTTGCATAAAACATTTTTTGCTCTTTTTATCTGTTCATAAAAATATTAGATTTACGTTACTATCGGAAAATCCTTTTGGTTAATGTCAGGTTTCCTTCAATTGAACGACTGAATTGTATTTTAATATGTGAGTTCACGAATAGAAATTTAATTATTCTTTATTATTATAATATTTACATTTAAGCCTTCCAGCCGACTTCATAGTATAATCATAGCTGAGCTACAATCGAAATAATAGTTTCGGATGGTTGAACACAGTCTTCATTTGACCATTCCGACACCGACCAACACAGTCGCAGATAATGACGTCATACGTTTCAGAAAGCGTAGATAGCGTATCTTGAAACTAACCGTGTCATTAACAATCATTGAAATAGTCTAACGTTGTAGTACAATTAGATTTTAAGACAGTAGACTTCTTACATTCTCGTTAAACACCAAAGGTTTTTTTCCAATAATATTTTTAAATATCGGAATACATCTAAAATCGTAAATCCCCGTACATTTCCTTAACAAAGCTTAATTCAAAACCACGTACAATTACCCCCACCCAATCAGTCCGACGACTCACCGCAAAATCTCACAAAAAATCCGACGAAATCGTCATAAATTGCGATTCTGAACATGAAACGATTCGTTTGTTCGCTCCCCCAGGCGTTCTGTCATAAAAATTCTGACAATAAGTCAATGAGATTCTTGTAGACAAAGCAAATGGTTCGGGCCTAGAATGACAATACTCGATTGATATTCACGGAGCAAGGCTGTCGTGAGGTAGGAGTAGGGGAGCGAGGGGCTTGTTGTAACAGTTTTCAGTAAAACTAGTATATCTTGAGATCTATTGATTCAATTTCTACTAAATAAAGATTAATGGATACTGTAACTCTTCCTCTACCATATCAAGTAAAAATAATATCATAACTATTGGTTATTATTTAACAATCAATTATTTTCTAAAAGAAGTGCGGTGTTACAACTTACCTCGTGCTTGGGGCAAGTTGTAACGTCTACCGGGGCAAGTAGTAACGACCATAAAAAACGACATTAATACCTCTAATCATTTATTCTATATTTATTTTTAACAAAATTGACATCTTTCCAAAGTAAGTATTATGTCATTCTTATCAAAAATGAACTCAAATACACTTTTTTGTAATCAACTCTTAAAAATTAAGTAATTAAGAGTTTTATTTAGTTAAACACTACTTATAATCATAATAGCACTTTTAAATCACAGTAAGTAATTAAATTATTTATTTCTAATACACTCTGTCCAATCTTTTTTGTTTGTATCTGTGTAAGCTTCACCACATACCAGACAATGCATGTTGTAACATGTTACAACAAGCCCCGGGATTTTGTTACAACTAACCCCATGGGATGATTTTTAACATTTATCAAGATAACTAATTAAACAATTTAGCAATCATAAAAACTGTTACACAATATCAGAGATAGATAAATTTGAATGGAAATAAGATGTAGAAAAATTGAAAATAGGCAATATTAAAAACACAAACCAAAATTTTACGACGGTACAATTTTATATCACCTGGCAGAAATGAAGGGAATGCTCACATTTGCTCACTGCGCCAACCGGCGGAACACTGGCTATGGCAATATGATGTGGTGCGGTTTATGAGTTAAATCGAGTCAAAGATATACGTTAATAGTGTTGAAGATCCTGGTGAAAAAAGCCTGTTACTACTTACCCCTGTAACAACAAGCCCCTCGCTCCCCTACATGCAATTGTGGGAATTAAAGCGTTTGTGTAAATTCGAATGAAAAGCTTTTGGGCAATTGTTTTTTTCGCAAAAAACAAATGACGAATTCACAAATAACACACGACAAACATGCAGTTGATTGGTCTTAAAGCGTAGAGTTTTTCAGTAGCGATCTTTTACTAAGAATACAATTAAAAGATTTGCAAGTTTGAATGTAAGAAATGACTGGTATAGCTGGCCTTGGAACGCTAATAAAAAATATATGTTGTATAAGCAACACTAGTACAGTCATCAGCTGATATTCAATTTATTGAGTGCAAACTTAAATACAAAGTTTTAGGAGAAACGTGAAAGCCTTTTTAAATATTTAACTTAAAGCTAAAACAAAGCACAATTATAAAAAAAATCTTTATTCACATAAAGTAAGTCAAATCCTATTTAAATAGGTATTATAAGAAAATGTCTTTTGTTGAATTCGAGGAATCATAATCGCAAACGTTTACAATTCTTAAACCCTATATAGTTTCTAACGTAAGTATCTATAAATAATCTCAAATTGAGTGCTCTGAAATGATATAACGTTAGTCGATACGCTACTCAGCAAAAAGGCTCCATTCCAAAAAAAGAGAACAAAACATGATTCAATTCGGAGATCATTCCATACTTAAGAGGTGATATCCCAGCCTACATGATTTTCCGCGAGGATTGCGGGTAATCTGATTTCGTCAGAGCGATTGCTCTTCCATCACGCCCGACTTGGTAGATCAATTTATTTTCAATTTTTTTCTTGGAGAGTAACGCAACCAAATTGGATGTCTGTCCCGATTTACGTGTGACACGGGTTCGCGAACTTTTTAATTTGGACGGCTTTAAGGATAAGCCCGAGGTGGTAGCGACTTCGGAGATTTGCCGCGTCTATTTTGAATCGAACCTTTTTTGCGGTTATACCTCGCTGATTTCGTAAATGGAATGTCAAGTCTGCATTGTAGATTTCTTCTCCAATAATTTTACTATTTTTGGGGCTGATTTTTCAATTGTCGGATAAAAAAGTAGGTTTTCATTTTCACTTCATATCTGTGTCAAATATTTATATTCGACGTGCAACGGAAACATACAAATTTGTCAAATAGAAAATTATCCGACTATTAAAAATCAGCACCTAAACGAATATCTGAAAACAAAAAAGAAATTTGGTATCTTACTAAAACGAGTTTCAGAAACTGAAATCTAATTCAGATTCAATATTTGAATGCGAAATTTCCAGCTAAAAGTTATTCAAGCTCATAAAAAGCTTTAAAACTTTAGTGTCGGCTATCACGAATGTTCTTTATAGATGCAGTTTTATAAAATGAGCTCGTAAAATAAAAATTAAAGGGAAAACCTTATCATAAACTTTAATTACCGCTGTCCGAATGTTCGGCTAAAAACGCAATAAAAATCGCAATAACCGACACGTGTGTGGCTCCCTTTTTAAAAAACAACCAATTAGACGTCACATGAAACAAACATGGCAAATGCAGATGACGCCTGATTGGTCGTATTTATAATTGCCGCGTATTTTTTTAACAATCTCTGTAATGGATCTGTATATTTGAATAAATTTGTTATATCTGTTAAATATGTGTCTTTAGAAGACTGTTAGCGGGGGTGGTTCTTGGTTCGTCTCCCGGATAGGATAGGGATTAGTTAAATGACTTTTCAAGTCTCGTCTGAATGTCCTAACTATGTTTCACCATACAGAATTTATGTGGTGCCAATAATACAAGGTTGCGCTTAGATTCCGCACTAGTTTAATGAAAACTGCAATTTTGGCCACCATCTCATCAGAATTCCGTTGCCTTGAAAAGATTTGTCTCATAAAGTTACAAACAGACCAAACTATGTAAGCTATATTCTTTCTACAGATTTCAAAGCAAGTAAAGTATCATTCGCGTGTACTCTATAATTGTAGTAACATTAATTGCAACTATATCCAGCTGCTGTATATTACAATATCGCACAACAGCTACGCCCCTGGCGGACAAAGTTCTAATTAATTTATGCATATAGTTTTGCACCAATTTCGTTCAGCGTGCGTTTTGGGACATTATTAGAGCTTGCTTTGAGTACGTAGTTTGTTTTAAATTAAACACGAATTGAGTTATGCACGAACAGTGTGCTTATTGTATGAGGGATATTAGCTTTTGATGCGGGAAATAAGTTTTGTGGAAACTGCTATGCAGAAATTTGTAATTGCAGTAATAAGGCAATAAGTGCGATGTTATTCTACTTAATATTATAAACGTGAAAGTTTATAAGTATGTATGAATGTTTGAATTTTTTTCACGTAAATACTACTAGACGGATTTGGATGAAACTTTACAGTAATATAGGTTATACATCAGAATAACACGTAGGGTACTTGTTAACGCGGGAAAGCTCCTCATTCCCAAACAACTACCTCGCGAACGAAGTCGCGGGCGGCCACTAGTGGCCACTAGTGGCGTAAATGGCTTAGTGCTGGTTACATTTTAGGGTACAATTAACCATGTACTATGCATATACATTCATTCATATTTAAATTGAATATTGATTATTTAACTACTGATAGTTCCATGATGGCATCTTTAAACTCTTTGCTATACCCGTTAAGTTCTATGAAAAATAATACATTTAGCAACTTTTAAAACCCACTAGTTGAGCGAGGGTAGCTTTACGGGGATAGAGCTCAATCAACACTGGTTTGTGCGGATTTATTTTGATTTACCCTCAAATTTTCCCTTATCGTAAGTGAATGAAAAATTTGTGTATTATTTTTGACAATATCTATTTTCTAGCATTAAGTTAACTTCGTTTCCAAATTAAACTGCTACAGAACATGAAATAGTTTACACGTTCTTTTTTAAGTTTCTTTTATCGGTTAATAACAGCCGTCTATAAAAATGACTAACAACGATATTAAGATACTCCTAAAAGAACGTCTCGAAAATCCATAGTATTTTTTATTGATAACAAAACCTTTGCGACATCATTTCGTTCGCAAACAAAGAAATAACAAACTAGAACTGACATCGTTAGTTGTTAGGAAGTAAAATAACAACGTCGATGTATACCTACCATTATTCTTTGTTGGTATATTTGTACTAGTGGCCGCCCGCAACTCCGTTCGCGTGGAGGTCGGTTTCCCGTGGGAACGAGAAGTTCTCCCGCGGTAAAAAATATCCTTTGTGATATTCTGCTGTATAACCTATATTACTGTAAAATTTCATCCAAATTTATCCTGTTGGTTTTGTATTGAAAGAGTAACAAACATCCATCCATACATCCATACTTACAAACTTTCACGTTTATAATATTAGTAGGAAGAAATCTATACATGACCCACTTGAGACATCAATACGTCTTTTTTGTAAGTTACGTTCTATTTGTGTTCAAAGAGGATTTTATACAAAGTTTTACATTGGTCATGTGACATTTGTTTCTTTTACTTGTTCTATCAGAAATTTCTTTTTGACAAAATTTGGATTATTCAACAGTATCTTTTAGGTTTTTGACTGTTTCTAAAGGCAAACAAAACTTGTATCAATATGTTTGCAACTGAAAGTAAACCTTATTTCAAAGTGAAATAAAGACTATTCCAGTTCATTGTCGTTGCATCCATCAACATTGCATTTCTCACTTTGAAGTTGATCGGTAAAACAAACTATTTGCTGCAACTCCGAGTCTTTGAGTCGTGCAACACAGAGACGCCAGATCTCTATAAATCTCACTCAAACACAAGGTGTCTGCGACTGCAAAACCTTTAGACTAGTTTAATTTGTTAACATACTCATATATTATATAGGCACATAATTTTTTTTGGTTTTAAATTTGCGGCTTGGAATGTAAGTAGTTCATTTTGTAAAAAGGTAAAGGGAAGCATAGTTATCGATTAGTTAAGAACTTATTTGATTTGTGATTGCTAAAATTAGATTACTTAATTATAAATCAACTTCAAGTTTCAATAACTAAGAGCGTACCTACAGTATTTTTCCCTATTTTAACTATCTTTATTTGTTTTACTTATTGTTATATCTTACTACTATTCAATATTAGATCCGTACGACTAACGTTTAAACACTGTTATTTTCATAATCATTAGTTTCATGTGGCATCTATCCACCATCCAGTCTCGTGCCTATTGTTAGCACTAACAGTCCCGTTGTAGGAAATGAAACTGCGATCGAACAACCGCCGCTCGCTGCTTCCTGTTCCACCTTCAAATATCGCAGCTAAAGTTTATAGAACAAGATGGCTTCCTAAACTAATCGGTGACATTTCAATTTATACCTCTATATCTGTAATATCTTCGTATATATGTTACGGCTAATACCCGAAGTGCGGCTACACCTAGTTTTAGCCGGTTAGAACATCAATAGGTTAGGTTAGTTACGTTACTTTTTTGATACCACCCACTCCATCGACTTATGATTGAAGCTATTTTTTATATACATGGGTATACATTTTTTTTTACAGTTTTCCATATTAAAAACACTTCTAACCGGCTAAAACTAGGTGTAGCCGCACTTCGGGTATTAGCCGTAACATATACATCAAAAGATTCAGAAAAAAAAACTGCATCGTTTAAAAAAACTGTTATGATTGTAATGAAACACGACCAGTGCTAGACAACAACTGCTCTTTATTCAGTACCCTCCTAATATTATCATATAACTACCCACAACATCTTCCCCTTTTAATAAACTCGTATATGTACTTAAAAGCTATTAAACATATAAACTATAACTATAATTATTTTTCCTTTTTTTTTTTTTTTTTTGTGAGTACAACTTAATTAAATCTATTGAATCATTTCTAAACGGTCCTGGGCTTTTTTAAGTTTAGCTTTACGTGTAAGCGGTGGGGATGCGGGTCTCATTGACACTTCACTGTTAGTACTCTCCTTATTTTGTTCATCTTTGAGTCTCGCATCCTCACAGGTGCCACTGCTCTCTTCTTTTTGTACATCTGCTTGGACACATTTAATTAAATGACGCCTATTGCGTCTATATTTTGTTCCTATGTTACTTTGTACAAAATATGACCTGGGTTCCTCCGCACGACCCACTACTTTGCATCTTTTTCTAGCTTTGCCGTCTACAACAACAACAGTGTCACCTTCATTAAGTGTTTGTAGTTCTTTACAATTTTTGTCATAGCCGAGCTTAGCTTTACATTGCATCTCTACCATTTTTTGATGTTCCGATGGGTCGATTTGAACCGGTTGTAAGTGAACAGGATGAACTGGTAAGCGACACCGCAGTCTACGACCCATTAACAGTTGAGCTGGAGAACTCAAACAACCCCTTGGAGAATTTCTATAGTTAAGTAGAGCTATATTAAAATCTTCATTGTCCTTCAAAGACTTTATTAGTAATTTTTTAACTGTCTGCACAGCGCGCTCACTTTTTCCATTTGCTTGGGGATAATTAGGTGATGACGTCACATGATCAAATCCCCAGTCACGAGCAAAATTTTTAAATTCGCGGCTGCTATATTGCGTGCCGTTATCACTAATAAATGTTTGTGGAATACCATGACGAGAAAATATTTCTTTAATATGCTCAATTACAGTGTTAGACGATATGTTGCTTAACTTACAAACTTCAATATAATTCGAATAGTAATCAACTAAAATAAGATAACTTTTACGTTTAAATTCAAACAAGTCGGATCCGACTTTATTCCATGGCAGCGTGGGGATCTCTATTGGCAACATGGGTTCTTTTTGGGGTGCATTTGAGAACTCCTGGCATGTATGACATTTTTTTATATGCATTTCAATATCTTTTGACATATTAGGCCAAAATATAACCTGTCTCGCCCGCCGCTTACACCGATCTATTCCAAGGTGACCTTCATGTACAATAGCTAGCATCACACTTTTAAGACTTTTAGGAATCACAACTGAATTATCTTTAAATATAACATCGTCAACCACTAACAATTCGTCTTTAAATGACCAATAAATTTTTACTTCTTTATCTACTTTGTACTTTTGATCAGGCCAACCATTTTTTACATAATTTAATAGTTTTGTTAACTCTACATCTTTTTTAGTTTCTTTTTTAATTAATGTAAGTTTCTCCTAAGATATAGGTAAATTATTAACTATCATCTGAACTTGATATAGAACATTTTTGTGTACTTCTTCACTATACAGATCCGGTAAGGGAGCGCGAGACAGCATATCAGGGATGTACATATATTTACCGGGTACATAATTCACAACCAAATCATAACCTTGAATACGCAGCATCATGCGCTGTAAGCGTGCTGGAACAGACATCAATGGCTTTTTAAATATACTCTCTAAAGGTTTGTGATCGGAGTCCACAACAATATTTGATTTTCCGTAAACGTATTGGTGAAACTTCTCGCATGCAAACACAATTGCTAGAAGTTCTTTTTCAACTTGCGCGTATCTCCGCTGCGCGTCGGTGAGCGTGCGCGACGCGAACTCGCCGGGCCGGCCCTCCTGCAGCAGCACGGCGCCGAGCGCGTCCCGCGACGCGTCCACGGCGAGCCGCACCGGTCGCGTCGCGTCGTACAATGCTAAAACCCCAGCCCCTACTACGCATTCTTTTAATTTTTCAAATGCCGCGTTTTCACTTTCGTCCCATCTCCACGCGTTTTCTTTCTTTAATAAATTAGTTAGCGGAATGGCAATCATAGAATGGTTCGGTATAAATTTTGACAAATAATTTATCGTACCTAGAAATCGTTCCAAATCTTTTTTATCTCGCGGAACAGTCATTTCTTTTATAGCTCGTACTTTATTATAATCTGGCCGCATACCGTTACAATCGAACACATGACCCAAGTAGGTAACTTCCTTTACACTAATCTTACACTTTTGCTTGTTGAATTTTAATTTGACTTCTCTAGCGCGTTCTAATAAAAGAATTAACCTATTGTCATGTTCCTCTTTCGACCTACCCCAGACTATGATGTCATCAATGTAACTTTCCACTCCTTCCAGGCCTTCCAGCAGTTGGCGTACTTTTGAGTGGAAAACTTCTGACGCGCAATTAATACCGAACGGTAACCTAAGGAATTGATATCGGCCAAATGGCGAATTGAATGTACAGAGGTCCGCGCTCGCGTCGTCCAACTGGACAGCCCAGAACCCTGAGTTAGCATCTAACACCGAGAAGTATTTAGCCCCTTGAAGTCTCACCGCAAGTTCAGATACCGTCGGCAATTGAAAGTGAGCTCGTCGTACGGCGCGATTTAATTCTCGCGGATCTAGACATATACGTATACCACCATTCTTTTTAGCTGCTAATACAAGTGGGTGGACCCACCGAGTGGGGTGAACGACCTTTCTTATAACTCCTAGTTGTTCCATATTTTTAAGTTCTTTTTCTAATCTGTCCCGTAAGCCGTGAGGTACTTTTCGTGACACACAGATTACCGGCGCCACCGTCTCATCAATAACTATGTGGTATTTACCTGGTAAACAACCTAAACCCTCAAATAAATCGTCGTATTTCGATAGTTCAATACTTTTGATTCTTTTCACAAGATCTAGCTCCTCACATGATTTCCGACCCAGCACGCTAGCACACTGCATCTCCGCGATAACAAATTTTATGTGGTAAGTTATACCTTTGTACCACCACGGTAGTATACAAACACCCCTGGTAGGTATTACATTGTGAGTGTATGATAACAGTGGTACATTTTTACGTACAATTAAACTATCGTCGTATCCTAGTTCTAAAAAACGACTGTACGATAAAACATTACAATCTGCTCCCGTATCTAATTTAAAATTTTCTTTTCCGTTTTTACAAGTTAATACCTGATACCAGTCGTTCGAATAGCTAACGTTTTCGTTAATCATCGAGATGTAAAATGAATCACATTCATCAGAATCGCTGTATGTATCACTCGCATACCGATCGACTTCGTATACGCGTTTCACTTTGTTATGACCACTGTCCCTATTATATTTAAAGTTCGAATTACATACCCTCGCAAAGTGTCCTTTATTACCACACTTAAAGCACGTAGTGTGCCGCGCCGGGCAGGCAGCGAACTCGCAGCGCGCGCGGCCGCAGCTCCGGCAGGGCCCCCCGCCGCCGCCCGCGCCGCCGCGGCCCGGGGCGCGCGCCGTGCGCCCGCGCTGCCCGCGGCCAGACATTCCCACTGCATCCACATGAACAACACTCTCACTTGTACTTGCAGAACACATTTGTTTGCCACTTTCTTGTGAAACTTCCTCGGCTTGACATATTTTAATAGCCCGATCCAGGTTGAGATCCTCGCAACGTAGCAGCCGGTCCCGGACCACTGCTTGTCGAAGGCCGCACACGATACGATCTCTGATTAAGTCATCCTCCAACGTTTTAAATTCGCAATGTTTACTAATAAGGCGCAACGCCGTAACGTATTGCTGAATCGATTCACCGTCCTCTTGGTTTCTTGTAAAAAATTTGTACCTTGTTAAAGTTATGTTTGGTTTCGTTCCGAAATAGGCATCAAACTTTTTAAGTAACACCGTGACGTCATCTCGCTCCTCTTCTTTCTCAAAAGTTAATGTTTGGTACACATCAAATCCGCCCGAACCAATTAGATTTACAAGTAAACTGGCTTGGACACTCGACGACTCCGTATGTACACCCGATGCTTTGAGAAATAACATGAATTGTTGCCTCCATTTGCGCCACGCATCGGCCCTGCCGACCGGCCCGCCGGCGGCGTCCATGTTCAATTCCGCTGGCGGTCGAGCGTGTTCCATTGCGACGTAACTTTGATTTTCACACTACACTTCTCTTCTTATTTGATTATTATCACACAACTTCACTTTATGTATCTAATAATCATAAACCGCTGCCACCATGTTATGATTGTAATGAAACACGACCAGTGCTAGACAACAACTGCTCTTTATTCAGTACCCTCCTAATATTATCATATAACTACCCACAACAGTCTTACTCCCATGCTTCTGTGACGACTTTTGATGTCGCTTAGATATTTCAATTTTTGGTATTTTTTTTGTGTTTTCGGCGACTAAACGACAACTTTTTGACCTTTTTGTGAAAAATGTTACTTAGACAATTTTTCAAAATAAGAATTTGTACTTAGTTAATTTCACTTGATTTTTATTTTTAGTACTTTGGCGTTTAGTAAATTTTATCCGGAGACAAAAAATAAAAAAAACGCAGTAAGATATTTTTACCAAACCCTGAGTTATTGCAATTTGGCGCTTAGTCAATAACTACCATTTCTCACTCAATGGAAAAAATGTCGTTTAGTATTTTTTCCTACAAGAAATTCAATATGGTAATATGTCGCTTGGTAAAACATGACCTAAACATGATAATTCATGATATTTGCTCATCATGTTAGATTATTTAATGTTTAGAGTCTGATTACGATAAAGCGAGTTTCTTTGTGTTCCTGAACGGTGTTCTTATTGTTTTTTTTATAAAATTTAATAAAGAGAAAAACATTAAAATTATGATATATTTCTTTAATTTAATAAAACATTTGTTATTGCCTTTTTTATAATACTATCGTTTTTTTATATCGTTTAATTTATTAAAAAAATGAGATTATTGCTAAAACAAGAGACGTAGAAGTATTTTATCCTGGAGTCAACAGTTTATTTGAATGCATTTAAGTAATTTTAGCCAGAACATAATTTCATTGAATTTTGGCTTATGACTTTTTTCCAGACTGAAAAAATACAATCAAATATATTTAAGACTTATTTCCTGCACTTGAGTATTAGTTGTGTGGTCGGTTAGTAATTTTTTACGGTTTGTAATTTTTGTTAAAATTTTACTAAGCGACATTAACTCGGTAATTACACAAAATTAGCTCTGACTATTGAAAGAAGATAATAAAAGGTATTAATAGCATGAATTTTTTTTTGGAATAAAGTAAATCGAATAAATAGTTATTTTTTTATCGTCGATTTCCCGAAATTACAAACTTCTTTTTGCTCTCCTGTAAAATTACCTCTATGTCGCTTAAGAAATATTGCCTTTCCACCGTCGATATACAATATGAAAATGACAACTATTTATTTGCTACGGATGTAGTTGCAGAAATTTTCGTAGCAGGAACAAGAAAACCGTAGCATTCTATTAAAATAAATTTATTATTTTATTGAATTAACTGAATGAACACTTTTTTTAAACATACAAAAGAATATGCGTTGAGACTTAGCTTTAAACTATGTAATTATAATTAACTGGCGAACCTACAATATATGTTTCCAGGTTAAAATTCATTAGTACTGATACAGGTAGTCAATTTAAATTAACATGCGATAAATTACTGTGCAAATTAACTGTTTTTTGTCAAATCAATCGGTGACATTGTTTTAATTAATTATGAAAAATGTTTGGTTAGTCATTTGTTTCAGAATAATTATGTTTGAGTATTGCACAGTATTAATACAATAGTAAGTGGAAAAAATACAATTTGTAATTAATTACGAAACGGGAAAATATGTTAAAGTTTTGGATGATGACTCTAAATTTTTCTACAACTTTTTGACAGAATAAAGTTATTCGTAAAATTCTTGACTGATTGATTCATCATCGCCGAGCGTAAGGGATTATAGTTAGGACCGTGAAATTTGGTACAGGCGTTCCTTTTTATATGTTGAGCACTAAGAAAGGATTCATAGAAATTACCACGGGAAAAGCCATTTACATGCGGGCGAAACCGCAAGATGGAAAGCTTTCTATAATGCCAAACGACGCGTGTATTCGAAAACTGTCACAAAGACTGCCAACGCTTCTTTCTGTGGCATTGTTAGCTTAAAACATTAAAATCAACAATCTTTACACGCCACACTGATTGGCATCCACCTTTGACTGATTACCAGGTATCCTACAAATATTATAAACGTGAAAGTTTGTGAGTATTTATGGATGGATATATGGATGTTTGTTACTCTTTCACGTAAAAACTTCTGGACGGATTTTGATGAAAATTTACAGTAATATAGGTTATACATCAGCATAACACATGGGTTACTATTTACCGCGGGAAAACTTCTTATTCCCACGGGAATGGAGTCACTAGTATGTAATATTTCCGTATTTTCAGTAATTTTCCATGCATTTCCCACCCAGTGGGACTATCCAGGCATTTGTTTGGCTGTCCTGCCGCCGGGTCGTTGACTTGTGCATAATTCGATCAGTTTCGCTGGCTGCGCGCTGACTTCCACTGTGCTACTCCGAGTGTAAACAATTGAACTCACTGAGTATTATGGCTTTTTGCTCGGATAAAGATATTTGGTCGGATCCACTTGAGATCGTGTAGGGTTGTGGGGAAGATGTTTTTAATGAGTTTATTGAAGATTTAATAGAGGAAATGGAATGTTTGAGTGGATTTTTTATATTTCGATACCTTATGCTAAATAGTTATTTACAATGACGACTGATATGACTATAACCAAATAATAACTCAAATATGTATGTCTATTTATGTGTAAGTTTGTCACACTAATTAGTAACATTGATCTGGACAAAATAGCTCTAAAGACGTGTTTCAAAGACACACGATAAGAAATAGACATAAATAGAAATAAGTTTGTATAATTTTATGTAGGAGTTAATAATTGAACTTTTTATCCTACTAATATAACGATATAATCCTTTAGAGTTATTATTATTCGTTATTAATAATTAAGAGAGACTTTAAAGTATATGAATATAATTTGAAATAAAAACCCAAATAACATACAATTTTACAAAGCAATACAATGAAATCTCTTATACTTACAATTATCTTAAAAGTACACACATATCAAAGTTATATAGTACCAATATAATCCAGTCTTAAGGGGAGAAAAGTTACGCTCCTAAACCTACCCTAGTATTTTACACCCCGTCACGTGTAATTTTATAAAAGGCCGATTAAATGTTCACACACGACGATTTTTCCAAACGGCTAGTCACTAATCATCGGGCCGCAGGAGGCAAAGCTAAAAATAACCAGTGTGCTTTCAGGGTAAACCTTTTGCATACATAATACGACGTTTGGGTTGGCACAAATTCACATGGGTAAATTATTAATGAAAGTGCGTAGCGAGGTAGGCAAAAATAAAATAAGAAATGTAGGTTAATAGAATGAAATGGTTAATAAAGATAGAGATTGTGGTTTAAATATTGAAGGAGACAACTTGTGGGGAATCAGTAAGTTTTGTTTTACTTTTGTATGCCTGAAGTCATAGGCAAAGTCTGCCTGAAGTCAAAAAAAACTAACTAATTACTCCTGAAAAAATAAAATTATTACGCACTAAGTGAGGGAAAGCTTCGTAAGGAAACACATATGGTTATATGATTTTCACCAACTTTATTATGGATTAAATCCAGCCAACAGTTAACTATAGCGGTAGAAATGGACAGCACACCGTACAAAACCCTGAAGTGGCGTTTGGAGGCAAACGAGGAGTTGGCCGATTTGTGCGTTTAGCAAATCAGTAGCCACAAGGCATCTAATAATTGAAGGGTTTTTCAACAAACTTATTGGAAATCAAATATGATAATAGGTTATCCAAATAGACACACTATTAATAACATACCATTTTATCAAAAAATAATTAAAAATCATTGATGTCAGAAGTATATTATGATTTAAAGGGGTAAAGCGAATATGTAGAAATTGATCTCTGTAACTTAAGATTAGATTCCTTTAATTTTTCACCATATGAAAGCAATGATACATTGTGATATAGGTACTTTATTTAACTCATTTTGTTTCTATGCAAATGAAACCGTGGGCGAAATTCTACTAAATCCTGTTTCTTCTTATTTTGTGACGTGTAGTTATATTATGTAGCTCGTATTCATCCGGTGTCAGGGTTCTGGGAACCGCCATTTGAGGCTTCTAACGCGATTTCCGTAGAAAGTAGCTATCTTTTGTGTCTAAATAATATGTATATTTACAGAAAAATATTTAAAAAAAAAACAAAAAACAAAAAACTTGGGAATGGTTACGCTACAAAACTATTATTTTAACTCACATAATTATAGTGTCCTTAAAACTCAAAATCCCTAACTCCTAGATACAACTCAAAGCAAAACTTCCACATAAAACTCCAAGATGTATTGAAACTTGCAAAACTAAAAGTTCCCAACAGATGCAACAAAGGAAATATTTCAATTTTTAAAACAAATTCTTCTTCTGCAAGTATTGTAGTGGTTGTCAGTTATTTGTGAATTGATGGTTCTCTTTGGCAGCAAATTATGCGAAAGTTAGTTTTGCATGTAAACCAGGGGAATATAATTGTATAAAAGTGAAACTGAGTCTGTGACTACTACTAGGCCTTCCAGGTAGAAATGAATCGGGAAGTTTCAAGTATACAGTGTTCGGCTTAGTCAGAGGCCAGTATACCCTTATTAAGGGTCCCTTAACACCGATGTGATATGGACGGCAGATTTACCATCATGTAACCAACATACTTATTTGCGCCTTTCTTTTAAAAAAAAATTGGTCTACTATTTCTCTTGAAACATTAATTGATGGGTTGCAGGCATAAAAATATAGAAATATATATAGATTAGATAATACGGTAGGTACTTGCAAATCAACCCAAGAATCAAGAGAGTAATGATGAACACTCCACTCACCTCCGAACACTCCCACGTCACCCGGGGGTGCTGCAGCAGCTTCCAAAGGTCCTGATCCTTGGTATGCCAAAGTTATGAACGTCACAGTCCTGGTAATTCACAAGTCCACAAATTGGATAACGTATGTTTTTTACACTGGGATTGAACGTCAACACACCAGCGGAGTCCCGAAACGCGCGTGGTATCCTTGATTCGACCACAGAAAATGGCGTCACGGCATCGAACAGAAAGACACAGATTGCCTTCGCAGCGTCCAATGAGCAACTGACAGCTGAACCGGCCCGAGCGCGGTTCGTGTCAAAGATGGTTAAAGAGAACATATACAAACTACCCTCATACTCCGTTAGAAATCATTGCAAGTACCGTACAGTAAATATTAAGTTACGAAACGGCATTTCTTTCTTTTGGGACCGTATTAGCGACCGTATTAACCAATATGCGTAATGTTGTTATAGCACAAAACTATGACAAAGATTTTTCTCTTAACATTACAACATTTTTTAAAAACATAATATGTTGGCTGACAACAAAAAATATTATGAAAAAATGTCTATGTAAGTATCACAAACAAAACGTCACAAAACGTAGCCTCCAGGGATAGAGGATTCTGGAAGTTTCCGCGTTTCATCTTATTCCAGAAAGTTCCTTTTTGAAGCTAGTTTCTTTTGTGGCTCATCCCACATCAAAGACTTCATTTGATTAGTAGAAGACGGGAAAAGTGTAATATCGTTTTAAGTAATGTTCTAAAACATATTGTTTGTCAACAAGAAATAATGTAAAAGGTTTTAATTAGATAAAGTTTTTTGTAACTCTTAAACAATTTCAACATCCAGTTGTGGAAAAGAGTAAGAACTCAAAAATTCGACGGTCAAAAATAAGCAACTCAGCTTTTTGGCATTAACTTAAAAAAAAAAGTGGTTATGTTTCGCAGCAGCGATCAATGAGCTGACTGGACCAGTGAACTACCACCAACATAGAAGAAGTAGAAATAAATCTAACCCTGTACATTTTTGATACACAAAAAGCATTTTACTCCAAGACAAATAACATACCTAACTTTTCTGTAACGTAATTTTTTATCAGAATAAGGCCCCGTTCAGACCCATTTTTCAAAGCGCGTGCGATCAAGACGGATGGACGGATTAGCGCGCTGCACGTGTGAACGAGGCCTAAGCTTGATACAGACTTACCCTGACATATTTGGGTTAAGCCAAATTATATTTTACAGTGTTCAGGTGAGATAAGTGAAGTAAAACGTGGTGTGTTAAGGAGTTCTCATGGGTATTATCGATTAGGGATTTGTAAATTTTTTTAAGTGTAAATAATCATATTATAAAATCTGAATTAAAATGCAAAATAAAAAAACAACTGAGTTAAGTTTATCGATCTCAGTTTTTTGCCATTTTAATAAAGTATATTATTTTTTTATCATAACAAAGTTAAACAAACGACACACCCGAGCGCAGTTAGATTCTTAAAACAAAAAAACGATTATAGCCTCTATTCCATTACACATAGGAGACACTTTTTTGCATATCTTTTATATGAAAACTTTTGTTTTATTTTTACGACCGTGATAGCTAAAGTTAAGGCAATAAAAAGAATTATTGTCGACACCTAAAGAGACTCTTAAGATATTGTAAAAAAATGGTATGTACCTACTGGAGTAAAAAGTTAGAGGTTGCGTCGCGTCGCGGCAATTTTTTAGATGTAGCAAACTGCGAATGAGATGTAGTTCTTATTAATTAGGACTTAAAGTTAAAATTTTAAAGGTTCTGGGCTAAATGCCCACTGAACATCACGACATAGAATTAAACAAAGTCGCTTTCTCAGTCCTTATGTCCCTATGTATGCTTGAATCTTTAAAACTACGAAACGGATTTTAATGCGGTTTATTTTAGTAGATAGAGTGATTCAAGAGAAAAGTTTAGGTACATGTGTAATTACATAGTACAAGGAAAGGAGTTTTACTCCGAATTTTAGCACTTACATAGGATAACCTTATATGGGATCAACCATGTAGTCCATAATTGTATCACCCGTGGATAGTATCAATCTACACCTCGATAGCTGACCTAGTTTTTGTTATGATTTTGTGACATTCGATTTATGTGTTTCTGTTTTATTCATACCAACAAATATAAATATTATGATAACCATTATTTGTAAGTGAATCTGCCAACCCGTACAAAAGCAGCATGGTGGATCGTAAGTATGGTGAAAAAAGGATATACTCGTATGTCCATATAAATATTATTGTTAAATTATAACACCATACGCAATTTACCGCGTGTAATTTTTATAACTAATAGAAAATGAAAATTATTTTAGCTAATGCCGTGTCCCCACAGTGCGTCATACGACGGTTCAAACTACTAAAAGTTTTTCTGAAAAGATTTCTAAATATCTTAGAGAAATTTGATTTTGCCTACCTCATATCAGGCATAAAACAACACTATAAAAATAAAGGGTGTTCTAAATTTTGACAATATCCGCCTTGAAATCGACACCCGCTGATAACCTTTACTAGACTATTAAACCGTGACATCGGTTATATCTCCGTCCTTATCTAACAACCAAGGAGGGAAAGAGAAAGCAGTATGTCGAAATGATGATTGGTTTTTGATGACGACATAGCATGCGTCTAATGAGTACTTAGAAAAAGTTCGTTCCGTATCAGATGTAGATATAATTATGTGAAATTATATGGAAATAATAAACTAATAAGTCATGGGGTTAAAGGCTATATTACCATCTATATTTATAAAATAACAAGTCCTGACGGACTGACCTTAAATCATCGCCAAGCGTTTACTTTTAAAGTTAGGGCCATGAAATTTGGTACAGGGGTTTCTTTTGGCACTAAGAAAGGATTTTTGGAAAATTTTTGCTGCGGGTGAAACCGCAGGGCGGAATGCTAGTGTACTGTGTATTCGTTTTTTTTATTACGTCGACATATTTTTTGTTATTCCTTAAACTATATGTTTGTAAATAAGTTATTATAATAAGTTTTTATTAACTTGATTCCCTTAATATAAAACACAAAAGTGGTAATAAGAAGACATATACCTTAGCTTATAATGAAACTCTCTGTCTATGAATAATATTGGGTTGCTATATAATTAATTATAAGTGTTTTTGTGAAATTATATTAAATTAACAAGAGTGACACAAACCTCAATTATTTTAATTCAAATAAGAGCATATGGTTTTCAAAAGCTTTTGACGGTATGGTTCAAGTTATAAGCGTTTTGAAACTTGTCTTCTCTCAGTTTCTGACCAAAAATGTTTTCTTAATTATATTATTTATTTAAAGCGATAAAAACTTAAAAACAAAAACTTAAAAAACGTATGAGATTATTATGATTAACCATAATACTAATAAGTTGGCCCAGGCCTGCCTAAATAATGCAAAAGACTAATGTAACCCTAAAGTAAGTTTTCGACACGGTTCTTGACAGTTCTTAACCTCAGAGTAAGTTTTCGAACGGACCCCGCGCACCTCACCCCCGCTCACCTAAGAAAGTTTTGTCGCGACGCCGCCATTGCGCGTTTGAGAATCCGCTCCGCCCGCCGCTAGCGCAAATATCTGTTTCTATTCTATACTTAAAGTGTCTAAAACTGTACTATTGTGTTAAAAAATATAATTAGTTGTGATCCTGATTCGTTGAACTTTATTTACTGAACCTTCGACGCCCTGAGATAGTTTTTATAGAGTGAATCCAAACCCATTCATCAAAGTGGCGCCCAACGTGGAGCCCCACTTTGATGGCCCCACGTTGGGCGCCATCAAACTAAGTTATACACCACACAGGTATCTATTTTAGTATTTAAAAAGAAAATTAAAAAAATATATATATATTGCCACCTAGTTGCCCCAGTCCGGGAAAAACACTTTAAAATCTCAAACTAACAACATCTACTTTGCAGTAATTAAATATCACTTTTAAAAGTCAACACTTATTGTATACTGTCACTTATGAACAACTCCCCACGCTGTATAAAAGTATTCAAGTGTACCTCGTTAATTAAAATTTGCGACAATTAATTACAAAGTCTAGTAGTAATTAGTATTTTGTTGGATAATTACAAGAACACACTCGTTTTTAACTCGTTCCGGCTCTAATTACACGCTTCGAGAACAATTTGGAAAATTATCATGTATACGGTATGGTGGTTCAGTTCACTTTATGAAACTGTTTTCAGGTTAGACGTTGAAAGGAAATTGAAATAAAAAGTTTACTTTGTAATTTTTTAGTGTTTTGGTGCAAAAGTTTAAATACGAATAAAATAATCGATAGTCCTTAATAAAATTTGAATCCGAAGTGAATATGCTGTTTTTTTAATGCGTCTTTATTTAACTTCATTGATATTCTAATAGTAAATAGGATAAAATATAAGAAAAAAAAACATATTCGTACTTAAAAAAAAACTATTTTTTAGGATTTTATTAATCATTTGGAATCTTAAATGAAAACTAGTATGAGTCAACATGTTCATACGAAAATATAAACTATTAATTAATTCAAGAAAATTGTACTTTTCTCAAAATTAATATTCTATAAAAATTTTAGGTCAAAAGCCAAAAAAACACGTTGTAAAAAATCTATAAAAATATTGAAAAAAGTTCTCTGTTCTTCGTCTCTTATTAAAATTCAATCACTTGTTTTTAGACGGAAATCTTATTCAATTTGAATTGGTTGTGGCATAAACAAAGTAATAAATATTTTGATAAAACTGCTTTCAAAGTTAGAAAAAGTGCGCAAAATAAAATAAAAAAAGATTGCGGATTACATTATTAGTTAGCATCTACTAACTCGATACGTGTTATGATTTGTTAAAAGGCAATAATTTATTTTTCGACTAAGAAAAGTTATTATTTTATGTTTTACTTTCATATTTCTTTTTCGTGTCTTCTAGGTTTGAAAAATAGGACATTTTTTTTCTGTAAATCGACTTTGGAAGTTACTTTCTTACAAGTTTTCAGTTCTCTAACACCAAGCAAATATGTTAATGAGCCAATTATTTTAAGACTCACTAATAACAAAAGTAGACTTACCTTCATAAGAGTTGATTATAAAGAAACTAAAGTAAATAATAATCACACAAAAATGGTTGCTATGACATTAATTTCGCATTGCATAAAGCACTGAAATCAATAAAATGATTGAATAGAGGTTTTAAAAGTACTTCCATACAATATGATAATAATTTCCAATAGTGACAGTTTAAATACGAGTTAATGCGATTTTTGTTGCAGTTATTATTGGAAATTTTCCTCAGAGAACTGAATAAATATTTATCAAATGACTTAATGGTTATTGATATTAATAGTCGTAATTCATGGCGACGTAAAATGCTAATCGTAAATCTTTCCATTAAAAATGTTTTTATTATTATTTTATATTTTTTCAGTTGATGAGTAAAATTTGTCAAAATATTACTGTTAGAGAAACCGATGTAATAAATAAAAATATTTAATTTTATAGCTTTTTGCCAATAGCTACAAAACTGTTAAAACACAATTATTTTATCATTATTTACTCTGGAATGAACTCAATTTAAGTAACAAAAAATCTAGTACTTACACATAGTCCAAGACGATACTGATAACTGCTATTCCCATCTCCCTCTAACCCTTGACAAAATCGGATCTTCCGTCTCGCTCTAGCCGCGCTTTCGCCCAATTAGTGGGGATTAATCCCGCGCAAGCTAAATCCTTGTAAATCCGGATATAACTAGAACACCATGCGAATACGCGAACACCCTGTACACAGATTAGCGTTCGCTTTAATTACGAGCAGATTGTATCGCGGTATACAGGGGGAGTTTTAAGGCTGGAAAACTAAGTATCATTTAGGCTGTTAGTACTAGGTTTGCGACACTCGCTTTTAACTGAGAATTAATGGGCTGGTATCTTGTTGGAAAGTGTTTTAACCTAGGTTTAACTAGCAAGTTAATAACTATACTAAATTTTTTACAGAGTAATTTATTAGGTATTTAGTGGAAACTTCTTAGTATTGAGAAAATAGAAAATTACACATGTCTACTTCCATTTCTGTGTAGGGGCAAAAATAAATTTTAACTTTCAGTCTCTCTAAATACTCATTGTATTTGCATAAAATTTAAAGTGAAATGTGAGCAATAAAGAATAAAACAAAACTATTATGATTTTAATAAAACTGGAGCAATAACTTCAAACTAACTTACCTTTATTAAGGTAAGGCCACGGTTGAGGTAAATGAAGATGCTTATCTTTACACGAAACTCAAGAAGCAGTTATTATAAGATGTATAATTGCACTTTTAATGACTCTTGTTTTATATTTATGTTAAACATAATTTCTAAATATTATTACATTATTAAAATAAAATTAAACAACGACAGTTATAGATTATTCGCTCAAAGATGAAACGTTTTTTTCCAACCACTGAAAATATATCCCACTAAATGGGTGCAGGCGTCCTTCTCGGAAAGCAGAGAATGAAAATATTTTCCTTGAATGTTTCTTTTAATAATGTAGTGCGTGGTAGCCTAGTAGCAACAGGATCGGTTTACTATACCGAAGGTTCCGGGTTCGACCCTCACTAGGGTGTACCACTAATTTGGTCTTTTTCAAATTATTTACATGTTTATCACGCACTGACGGTGAGGGAAAAACATCGTGAGGAAAACCACATGATTGGATGATAATTCATCATGATTGTGATCCACCAACCCGCACCAAGCCAGCGTGGTGGATTACGGCTCAAACCCTCTCGCTATCCGAGAAGGAGGCCTGTGCTCAACTATGGGACATTTTTTATTTTATTTTATTTTATTTATATACAAAATCCACAGCCCTTAATGTATATTGAGCAATGATATATATAAAAATATAAAAAATATATATAGGCTATTTATTTTATATTTGTAATGTTTACCACTCGAAAGTATCGGCCGAATTTTTTACAACTAATTAATTAAAGTTGCCACACTATACCTTAAAGAAACTTAAGATAGATGTGGTGCCACCTTTACAGATAGAGGATTTCATTAACTTCTGCTACCTGACTCAGAATTTGAAAGAGGAACTATAAACTTTTTTATTAGTTTCACTTTTTTCTTTGCTCAGTTGATCCCCGGCACTTGGGATATCGTTGAGGTGGGAAACTTTCGGAATTTATTCACATTTTATTAACATTTTTATATGTTCAGCAGCTTCCTTAAGTTTACTTTGTTATATTTCATATTCTTCAAGTGATAACTCTGTTTGAATCGCGAATGAGGTGACTGATATTCCTTTGTTTTTTTTCGGCGCTAACTTTTTAATTTTGTTTCGTGTTGGCGACTGATAACTGGAAAGCTGTGAATTTGTTTGTTTCTTTGTGGCCAGTTTTTAACTATAAACGAGTTTATGAAGCTTTAGATTTTATACGAGTCTACCCATATTTTGATAAAGCTTTTTCCGCACATATTTTTTCACATACGTTAAACTAGGCATTGGTATTGCTCAAATTCCTGTCAAAAAGGTTAGCTAAAATATACTACTTCGCCGCCTGCACTGGTAACGAGATATGTGCATTGTGTGACAGAGGTATAAAGGCTGTCTTTTTGTGAGTGTACGCCGGTGCAGCAAAACAATAAGGCTTTATCTTTTGTTTTGTTTTAAATCGCCATTATTTTAGGTTAAAAACATATCTTATGTTCCTTCTTGGTTATGGAAATGGGTCTGGAAATTTCGGAGTTTACTGGTCATATAAACCTATTCATTTTACAATAAGGGTAAACAAAGTTTATTTGCAGGTACTCTTTATCAAACCTTTACTATTACTAGGGACAAATCACACATTTCAATTTGAAATTGACGTTCGATTTAATTAAACCTAGAATGTATGTCATTCAAAGTGCATTATCCTGATTTATTGGAACGTTCCCATTTCAAATCCTTTTACAACTTTTATTAGTTCCTCGATTCAATATTAAACCACTCTTTCATTCTCTAAAAAGATCTATTCGTTCAATTTCTACAAAAAGTCCCTGTAGTCAGAGAGCTAATTTTTCCAACAATGAGCGAATGGGTGAATAGAAACGAATCTTTTGAATGAACAAAGAAATTAACATTCAAATTGGTTCTGTCTAACAATAGTTCTTATAGACCTACTGCTGCTTTGCTAGTTTGTTGCTGGACATTATATACCAAAATACTAAGAAGGTTTTTAAGCTTGAGAACGTGACATAGCAAAAGAAGATGGTGTTATCATCAGTTATGTAAGGATATTACGTTGTAAAATATATACAACAACTTTTTTTACGTGTTTAGCTTAAGTGATTCGTTTAATTTGTCTAAGAAGATATCCAGATAATGTTAACATCAAAATCTACCTATCTATCTATATAATCTAGGACCTACTTTAGATTAAGTCAACGATAACCTTTTAACTTAAATAAACAAACTACATATAAAAAAAACCTATACTTACTCGTTTTGCACGTAAGTAATTATCTTGGCGAGTTCCAATGTAAACCAATCGATACTGGCTAGCATCATTTTTGGCGCGCATCAGGAATGCGTTCGAAATTTTCAAATTCCGTGTTTGGATACACCGGCAGTATAATAAAACAGATAAATGGAAGCCCGTCAAAGGCAGGTGTGCCAATATTTACAAAATTCGGATACATGCTACCGTATGCCGCCGATATGTTATAGGCAAGCCGCTTATGTTATGAAAAATGGGGGGGGGGTATTACCGTTTTAATGGTTGTTCTAGGTAGGTAGATTTAAAATAAGAATAAAGATACTAATGTTGCGTTTTCAGCGCATTTTGTTGTGTTTTCAAAGATTTTCAAGGCTTAATTAGAAAAAAAACTTGTTGTTAGTAGAAACAAAGTGGTTCAGTGGACAGAAAAATATTTACAACTAGCTTTCCGCCTGCGAATTTACTCGCGTGGAACTAAAATTAATCTAAATACCTTTTCGGTTCGATTATTGTTACCTCAATTATACCGATGTCAAAGGGATCATCATCAAACATCGATGTACTTTAGTTTCTGGCTACAGTTTAATAAATTTCGCTACGGCGCGTCAATATCTAAAATGTATAATAAATTCGAATCGTTTTACTTTGACTACAAAGTGTGTCCTGTGACTACATAGTGTGATGGCATTAGTAAAAATGTCGAAACGTGTGAATGTCGAAATGTTTGATGACTTAATATAAGAACCGAAGTCATCAAAAAGTAATAAATAAAAAGCGCCAGAGTTTAAAAAATAACGCGTAAAACCCGTTTAAATGAGTTTAATTTCAAGTAATAATGACCGCGTAAATCTATGAAGTTACATACAAAGTGTGGATTTGTAATTTGAATTCTCTCTATGTTTTGACTTAATTGAGCGTAATTCATCTGACAACGAAACGTAAACTTTTATATTACAAACCTTGTAATATACAAGTTTAAGTTCAAGTTTAGTTTTTATATTTCAAAGCAAAGAGGCTTTAATATTTTACTTAATCACATCAAAGCAAGTTCTACCAATTTGTTGGGGTGGTTTTTTGGGGTGCATGAAAGGAGCCTCCCCGCGGCGCACCCTGGAAGCAGCTAGATCCGGTAACGCAGGGTCTAGGCTGACTAATCCTCTCCAACACAATGGTAGTTACCCAAATGAATCAACCAAGAGCCCCGAATGCTTCGCTATTAGATCCCGCCCTGACAGTGACATCTATCAATATAGAGGGCTTTTCTGACGAGAAAGCTGTACTCCTCTCAAAGTTATGTCAGGAGACAAAATGCCACATCCTTTGCGTGCAGGAAACGCATCGGGACCCCACAAGTACTCGCCCCCAAATCCCTGGGATGCAGCTCATAGCTGAAATACCGCATTTGCAGTATGGCAGCTCAATTTTCTCTCAAACCAACATCCTCATAAAGTCTTCCTCTACCCATGTAACCAGAAATAACACTGAAATAATAAGTATAGATACAGGTTCCTGTTCTGTCACCTCAGTTTATAGCCCACCAGGTCAGATATTTGACTTCTTTCAAACCCCCGAATTCCAAAAACATCGATCTAAGGTCATCATAGGCGACTTCAACAGCCACAGCATCAACTGGGGTTACTCCACTAACAACGAAAGTGGTGATGCCGTCGAAAGCTGGTCTGAACATCACGACCTAGCACTCGTCCATGATGCCAAGCTTCCAAGATCCTTTAACAGCAGACGATGGAGACGAGGATATAACCCTGATTTAATTTTTGTTAGCGCCAATATCAGCCTAAATTCTGTTAAACATGTATGCCAACCTGTCCCCAAAACTCAACACCGTCCTATTATGTGTACAGTCCAAGCCGTCACTAAACCCATTTCCACCCCATTTAGGCGTCGTTTTAATTTCGAGAAGGCCGATTGGGAGAGGTATGCGAAAGAAGTGGATGCAAAGGTGCATGGGTTGGAGCCTACTTCAGATAATTACGACAAATTTGTCGAAGTTGTAAAGAGTATATCCTGCAAGTGTATCCCCCGTGGCTGCCGCACCTCTTACATACCAGGCTTATCTAAGGAAGCATCTAACATGCTATCTACGTACGAAAGCCTATTCGCCGAAGACCCCTTTTCGGAAGCAACTATTGCAGCTGGGGAAGAGCTCACGGTAGCAATTGGCGAAAGCAGACAAACCAGGTGGATCAAGTTAGTTGAGAACATAGACATGACTCACAACAGCAAGAAAGCTTGGAATGCACTTCGTAAACTGACCAACGACCCTCCTGCGGCCGCTCAACCTGGGCCAGTCACCGCTAACCAAGTCGCACACCAACTGCTATTGAATGGAAAATCCCCCATGAAGCCGCCTAAACTTCCTATTCTACCACCTAGCAATAGCGAAGGGGTACGGGATATCAGCAAAGAGTTTACTGCCACAGATATAGCTACAGCAATCAGAAAACTCAAGAGTGGGAAAGCTGCTGGAACCGAGGATATTACCGTAGATCAAATAAAACATCTGGGCCCGGTAGCAGTGTCATGGCTTCTCCAGTTTTTTAACTACTGTGTCGAACACGCAAGGATCCCTAAAATATGGAGAAAATCAAAAGTAGTGGCACTCTTAAAACCTGGAAAGTCCCCAAACGACCCCAAAAGCTTCCGTCCTATCTCACTTCTATGCCACACGTACAAACTCCTGGAACGTTTCCTACTCGAACGGCTTACAAGGTGCGTTGACCCAAAGCTCATACCGGAACAGGCAGGATTCCGTCCGGGAAAATCATGCTGCAGTCAAGTCCTTAATTTAACACAGCATATCGAGGATGGATTCGAACAGGGCCTCGTAACCGGTGCAGTCTTTGTGGACCTGACTGCGGCCTATGACACTGTCAATATAAAGCAACTCCTACGGAAAGTTAAAACATTCACCAGTGACCACCAGTTCGTCGGCATATTGAGCGAGATGCTGAGAAATCGAAGATTCCAAGTAAGCCTTAACGCTGAAAACAGTAGATGGCGCATTCAGAAAAACGGCCTGCCTCAGGGAAGCGTTTTGGCTCCGTTATTATTCAATATTTACACTGACGACCAGCCCATTCTACAAAATACGAAGCGATTTCTATATGCTGACGACCTTGCATTAACATGTCAAGCTAAAGAATTTTCCGATGTAGAGCTCTTCCTAACTAACTCATTACACAAGCTGTCTCAATACTACGACGCTAACTCCCTGCGACCGAATCCAACAAAAACCGAGTCATGTGTGTTTCATCTCAGAAACAGAGAAGCGAAAAGGAAACTCCAGATCAAATGGCGAGGCGTGGCTATCACTCATAATGATACGCCAAAATATCTTGGAGTCACTTTGGATCGGTCACTTACCTTCAGGGTGAATTGCTACAAAACAAAGGCAAAAGTTAGTACGCGAAACAACATCCTAAGACGTCTAACTACCACACATTGGGGAGCTTCACCTTCTGTTTTACGAACGAGTGGACTTGCCCTTTGCTACTCTGCAGGCGAATACGCGTGCCCAGTGTGGTCGCGATCTGCTCACGCTAAAGAGGTAGATACAGCCCTTAATGAGACATGCCGCATAATTACTGGTACTCTTAAGCCAACTCCACTCAACCAACTTTACCCTTTAGCCGGAATTGCGCCACCAAGTGTTCGCCGCTATGTTGCTTCATCACTTGAGAGACAGAAGCAAGGGGCCGATAGAAGACACCCACTCTTTGATCACAGTCCTCCTCCAGTTAGATTGAAGAGTAGAAGGAGTTTTATGGGCCACAGTAAACCCTTGCCAACCTATAAAGACCCAGCAAAGGCAAGGCTTGAACAGTGGGAAAAGAAATATCCGCCTCTTGCAAACCAAATTCCGCCTTCAGAGAATCTGCCCCCAGGACAACACCTCCCCTGGGCCACCTGGAAGTCCCTAAATAGGCTCCGAACAGGTGTTGGAAGGTGCGGAGAGAGTATGCGGGCTTGGGGATTTTCTGGTAGCGACAAATGCGTTTGCGGGACTACCCAAACCATGAGCCACCTGCTATCGTGCCCAAGTCTCCCCGCACCGTGTACAACGGAGGACCTGATAGCGGCAAACCAGCGGGCTGTTGACGTCGCCAGTCACTGGAGGTTGATCGTGTGACACTACCATTGACACGAAAAGAAGAAGAAGAACCAATTTTTTATGTAAGGTTCTAGTTTTAATCTTTTCTCTGTGAAATTTGATACCTAGTATTAAATTATTTATAGGGATCACGTAATAATACTCAAAACCCAGTTTTGTACAAAATATATTACTTTTTAACATTTCAGATAGTCAACTTAACTAATTAACTTACTACTACGACAATTGCGTGTATTTATTTATTTATTGTGGTGATTTGGGGCGTAGAATGGAATGCTTGCATTTTATGATTGTCTGGTACATTTTGAGCAATTTAACTAATTAATACTTTTTGATACGAATCTGCTATAATAAAAAAACTATTACTGAATACATAGTTAATAAATTATGTTTAATGTCAGCAAAACTTAATTTCAACTATTCATAATTAAAAAAGGTAATAGTCATAATACTTTTATGAAACAGTAAGTTTCACCGAATTATGAAATACTATTGAAAATAACAATCTAAAAGAAATGCTTTAGTAATCCTCGCACACGTAAGTAGCTTTACATTTAGGAAAGATTTCAAGTCGTGATTTCAAGTAATGTGCGTTTAATACTAATTTAACTGTGACTTTTTACAAAATTACTGCTAACCTTACAATATCACTTAACATTTTGGCTATTATCACCACTCGCGTAACTTCGGTAACTTTGAAGCTTTGCTTAAATCTATTACTATTTATACGTTTTAATTAAACACTTGAGCGCCGTAGTTACTTATCTGTCTAATAACACTCAACAGGAATTTCGACTTCGTTGTCCATGGCAACGACTGTGCTATATTCATTAGAGTCTTGTCAATATGTTTATTTCGAAGTCGACAAACATTCAAAGAACAACAGGTAGCGGTAATGCTAGTTATTGTACCTAGGGTATCTGTGCAGAACAATGAACACCTTTTCGAACTAGTAGTCAACAAAAGAAGGTTCCGGCGCTCAGTACAACGTCTGTCAATGAGGGCTCCAGTCCACTGGCAGGTCCATGAGGGTGTGTCGGGAGTGGAGCGACGGCGGCGCGTGGGGGGCACCGCGGGCCGCATGTCAGTAGTCCAGCGACTCCTCGTCGGGAGACCGCTTTCGGCAGCACAGCCTCCAGGCAGCGGCTAACACAGCCACTCCTAGTATCACACCTAAACCGATCCCTAAAGCCAGAGCTGTCATATCATTGCCAACTGAATTCCTCGCACCAGCACATAACTCTGGGGCCTCGTCATCAAACTGACCTAAAGTACCCTCACTTAATACATCCAGGTAACCTAAGCGGCGAAGACTATCTTCCATGTACACTTCTTTTGCGCGTTTATCATCCGCTCCAAACAGCTTTCTGTCGTTCTTTGTCACGTTTGGACAGTTTACCACTCCGTTGCAGATCAGCCTTGCCGGAATACATAGAGATTCTTGCCCAGGACATATAAAATCACAACCTTGACCCGAGTCTTTGGCACTTCCACCTTCAGTTAAACGTGAAGTCATCAAGCTACCGTCTGAATTCTTAGGTAAATGGAACAACCCGGTCCATGCTATTTTGAAAGCGGCACGAGCGGGTGACGCGCTTCCTATGAACACTATTCTGATTGATCTTGTTTTGTCTTGTTCCATAATTAGTGGATCGTCCAAAGATCCAAAGCCTAACTCTCCTGCTGATAAAATTGGCAACTCCTTAGCCTCAGAAACATTTTCACCACAAATAGAGAGAAATGGTTCGACTCTCCCTGGAAGGAAGATCTGAATGTTACCATCATCGCAATGTCGTGATGCAAACTTTATGCTGTCAAAATGAAGCCAAATGTCTCTTTTCTCTTCAATTTCTAGATCCCAGATGCACTGTATTCGTTTAGGTGGCTCTGTATACCCTAAGGCTTCCAAGTAAGGATATACAATTTCTCCATCAGAAGCAGCGGCTAAGACTGCTGGTCCGCAGAGAGGTCCGTGTACAAATTCATACCTAGCTTCGAACAGCGGAGATGGATTTTTGAAGTATGATGCCGCAGCGTGAGCGTTATCTACAATCAACTGAAGATTAAGAGTTTCCCCAGACGAAACGATTCTGTAAGGTCTGGATCTTGAAACTGAATTTGCGTGTTTTGCACAGAGACAGGAGCCAATAGATCTCTGGACTGCAAGATGAAGTGGTAGTGGCGTTGTTGATACACCAAGTGTTGTATTCAAACCTTTGCTTCCGGCACTCGGTTCCCAAATAATCAATTTGTCCGCTCGATCTTCGTAACAATTTTGACAAGACACCGGCGTGTAGGGATGTTCCTGCAAAACATAGACCTATCAGTATTCATTATCAATATGTATATTGTGGTGTTTGGTAACGCGATATATTTGAAATGAAATGAAATTACTTTATTGTACGTATGATTAAAAACTAATCTCTTATACATTGTCAAAAGCATAAAATAAAAAAAAAAAGATGTCACAGGACACCCCTACATTCATCAGCAATGGCCGTAGTAGACCGAGAGAAAAAGCTGGCGGAAAAAACTCTCGGCACTCTTTTCTTCTAAGGGGTTAAAGTAGAGCTTATTTGCAGTCAATTAAGTCAAATCATAATTATTTTAATGTAAAATATCTTTAAGTTATCAAGAACAGAACATTAAACTTAATTTTGAAATGTTTTCACCAAAATGATTCGTTTGAACTTCGAAAATGGGGTTTTTTATAAAAAACTTAAATGTTGCATAACTCGGGAAATTATCAATTTTCGGACATGGTATGACTTAATTTACTGTAATTAACTGTACTTTAACCCCTTAAAAGGAATGTATCGCATTACCAATCACCCTGTATAGTTAGAAAGCTGCAATCACATTTATTTTTCTGTAAAGTGACAATCATAAAATTTATGCAATTCAAAAAAGAAGGAGAAAGATATAAATAAAGATAAATATGATAAAAAATTACCTTAAAATTTACGCTTAGTATGGTGAGAATAACCCTCGCATAGATCCTCTTATCAGTGACGAATCTGTACAGACAGTGAACATCTTCTCCAGGAGGAGCCTGTTTATAGACGAGGGTGTTCAACGGAGATCGAAGTCTACCAGCTCTCTGTTTCCAGGAAGCTATGACTTCATCACAAGCGGTGTTTGGTACTGGCTCTCCAAAACGGGTGTTGTTGAAGAAGTCGTAGTGAGCCCAATAGTAAAGGGAGGACCTGGAATATTCAGCTAATTAAAATTTGAGTTTTTTTTAACTAAGTGATAAAAAGCCAAAGAATCTGAACTGCTATTTTATTTTAATAGCTTAATACTAACCCGCTGTAGCTTCCAGTTTTGCTTTCAAACCTCACAAACATGGCATTACCAGTGGACACAAAGTCATGTTTCTCCATTGGCCTGCTAAAAGTATCGCAGAAAGTTTTGATAATCTTTGCATCATCAGGTCTCGCAGCGTCATACAGAGTCAAGGATTCTCCGCAGTCTCCTGACCATGGAACTATAGGAGACTCTATTCTATTGATGCGGAAGCTGTTAAAGGAAATTTTAAGGAAATGAACACTTTACACTAAACATATCAATGGACAAGCTATTAAAGACTACTTCAACATATATGACATCTCAACAGAAAGTAAAATTACCTTGGGAAGTACAATCGGACCACTTGTCCAGGCAGACCTTGCATCAGATAAGTGCATGACGTATGTGGAGGATACCAATGAGCGACGGACAGAAATATGCCTTCAGTGTCACCAGACTTCTTCAAAGACTCAGCCGTCAGCACCCAGTCACAAGTACCAACTTTAGACCCTGGCGCTTCCACGTGGCCAGGCCAGTTGCCAACGTTAAAGTGGAAACCGGTATTTAGTAAAGGACCTGTATGGCAAAACTTAAGTTAGGGTTTTTGAAGTTTGGATTTCTTCTACGATGGTACTATTCCTTGTAAGAACTCTGTTAGGCATAACCTAGTATTTTGTACTCGAGCTCAGATTCATAAAAAAAAACTTCGAAAGTGGGATATCGTTACTCTCTTATCAGCATTTCACTTAACTATACTTATAATAGGTTTATTCAATATATAAAACTGTTATGTACCAGCCGGCGAGCTGACAAACTCCACGAACAAGTCCTGCGAAGTCCCTATGATGGAGTACGGGAACTTGCCCATTCCGCAGAAGGTTCCGATCACCGCCGCCGACTCGTCCTTGCCGTCGTATATGCGGATGTAATCATACGGACAGTTCTCCGCACCTGTGGACCGATGATTGATTTGTGGGGTTTACGGATTGGTTCGCAGGTTTACGGATAGGGTGGGGAAATTGCGGACCGAAAATGTTTGGTGAAAGTGAAGTTAATTCGTTTAGAGAAAGGTTGTTTTTATTGTGCGTAGATTGGTTGAAGACAATTTGATTAGTAATTAATAAATGTTGCCCATCATAATCAGCGACTCATATATTTTTGGAAAGGGTTTTTAGAAATATTTTTAATAGTGTATAAGAAGGTTTTTTTTATTGTTCAACCAAATAAAATGCTATAGATAAGTGTAGCCCGTATTAAAAACAGTAGCTAGAACAATATTTTACAACTAAATAGCTATTTCTTTTCGTTATTATTAATTATCGTTAAATATTTATAGGTTTCATTTATAGGTTTAAATATCACCTCGAAACCTTACAAAAGAAGCCTTAAACAAAATTGAAAAATAATATCAGCTCTCAAAAACAAGCTCCAATTAATAATTGCGGAAAACTTTGATATTTTAATTAAAACTGCCAATAAATAAGGGTATATTAAAAATAACTTTTTCCAAGTTGCAGCTTTTTTCCTCTTGGGAAAGAGGGAAACAACTTTGACGGCTGAAGCGTGTAACAATATTATAATAAGCTATAGGAAAATGAAATCTTTTTTGATGTAGTGCCCGTTATAGAGTTCTTTTTATTCATGGGCAGCGTGATAAATAATGATTGTATGCAGGTTTTGTGATAATATCTTTTATGATAAAGGTTCGGGATTCGCATTGTAATATATGGATGTTATAGTGGTTTCGTTTGGACAAAAGGGGATTAATGAGGACGGCTTCCATTTTAAAAGCTTGTGGCTTTTCTGTTTTACGTTGTTTGAAATGGAATAAATGAACATTGCCTCTGCTCACAATAGTAAAGTTAATTAATTACCTTTCTAGTAAGTGATATTTGTTTATTAGAATACACACGTACATTGTACACACCATAGGTACATTTTTGCAGTAGATAACTCTTTTTGTACACCAATCAATACATATTAGTTTATTGGCATACTTTATATAAGATTTATTATTAGTTTACACCAAAGGAAGTCTTTACGACTACACTACAAGGTAAACATTTTTTATTAACAATATTTAAGCAAATACATGTTTTCATACATTAACCTTATTTATTAATATAAAATATCTAATAATTATATCTTACCTGAGGTGATGGGTCTCATTGGACAAGTCATGATGTTTTCGCATCGCTGTCCGTCAATATTAAACTCTTCGTTTTCAATGTACAGCTTGATGTACGGTAGACGAGTGTTTAGATGGTATCTGGACAAATAATTTTAATATATCAATACTGTTTGAAAAATAAACAGACTATCACAACAACTGTGTGGCCTTAAAATTTGAAAATATTGTATTAAAGGTATAACACAATGGACTAGGGTTGAACCAATGTAGTGACAATAAAAGTTATACTACTTAGTACTTTATATTAAGTGCAGCTGAAAAAATCCACGTTTTTAATAATGCATCTCTATAAGAGGGGGTTGAACGAGACAAAATACATTTGTTATGTTCTGTCTCAGTCTTACCAACTGAATGCTCACAAACAATGCAAGGGTTTTGCTCCGTAAGAAAGCGAAACCTTAAAAAACCTTCGTCTGAGAAGAAAGTAAGGAATACAAGTTGAACAATTTATAAGTATTTGTAGGGCTACGCTTACAATAAGAATAATAACCCTTCTGAGTATTTATAGAGATTCACGTTAATGCAATTTTAACATTCTTATTCGAACACATTTATTTCGTTGAGATATTTTTTCAGAGCCAAAGTGATTCGAAAAGTACATAAATCGAAAAAATATGATAAATGTTACATACATGTGTAGTGCTTTTATTCTCTAAACATAAATAAAACTATTCAGAATAAACTTATACAAAAACCATTCATTATTATTGATAGAACCTCAATACTAAATACATTTGCTACATAAAAATAAACCATCAAACTAAGACACCTCATTAGAAACCACGCCACTCAATAATAAATCTTGTTTTTAAAGGTCTAAAGTTTAATATCACTATAAGACACTGCCTTATGACTCAACACACAAAACCAAACTCTACACCTGTATCATTAAAGTTCAATATCTTTTTTAGAAACTGCCCACCGATGCAATATACAAAACCACACCTTACACCTATAGTTTTAAAGTCTAATATTACCTGCAGTGTAAATTCCGAGGGTACACGCCAGGGTAAGCTGCTGATTGTACGTAGCACGTCTGAAGTCGACAATCTCGAAACACGCGCTCGCAGTACGAACTGGGGAAGTTAAATACATCTAAATTAGGGGAGAAATGAAAGAGTAAGGAGTTATGATGCTGTAGGCGTTAACAAAAAAATATTTTTTTAATTATTTTTTTATTGGTGTGGTGTTAGTGGTTAACGGCCGGTCTCAATATTCCTACTATGGTTAAATCTTTAGTAACTTAAAACTGCTTGTTTTGTCTTTGTGGCTTGCTACTTTCATTTTCATATATAAACAGCTACCTACCATAGCTGATTGGGGTGTTTCGTCGTTTGACCCCGGTCCTGAAAGCACCGCGGTGTCAAACGCACAACGACGATTTTTGAATGGGTCGATTGGCCCCGCGGGGTCAATCGGTGAACAACTTTTCTGGACTTCGTCGTTTGACACCGCTGTTTTATTAACCAATAATTATGTACCGTTAAATACAAAAGTGCATCATTTGTGTAAGCGGGAGGTAGGGCTAAGCCCATCTCGCTCACACCATATTTCTTATACTATATTATTACAAGTCATTGCCTACAAAAATTAAGGAAATGATTTATTTGCTTTTTATTATATTACATTATTTATATGATTGTGATTATAACTTAGTTCAATATTATTATATAAGACGTGATTATTGATTTAAAATAACAAGCCAAATCAATCTGTGATTTAATTGTAAATCTTTTTTGTAAGTACTCTGACTGTGATTGTAAAAAATGTTAATTTTTGTTACTATTTTTTATCATATAGTTTTGATTAAAAAGGTGTATTCTTGTTTGATATTATAATTATGATTATACTTCAATTAGTTCAATAATATAAGACGTGATATTCGATTTAAAATAACAAGCCAAATCAATCTGTGATTTAATTTTAAATCTTTTTAGTAAGTTGTCTTTACTCTGACTGTGATTGTAAAGAAATGTTTATAAATGTTACTTTTTTTATCATATAGCCTTGATTAATAAGGTTTATTCTTTTTAGATATTATTAGTATGATTATACCTAAATTAGTTCATTAATATAAGACATGATATTCGATTTAAAATAACAAGCCAAATCAATCTGTGATATAATTGTAAATCTTTTTTGAAAGTAGTCTATACTCTGTGATTGTAAAGAAATGTTTATAAATGTTACTATTATTTTTATCATATAGCTTTGATTAAAAAGGTTTATTCTAGTTAGATATTATTAATACGATTATAACTTAGTTCAATATTATTATATAGACGTGAAATTCGATTTAAATTAACAAACCAAATCAAACTGTGCGTATATACCTTTAATCATTCTGCAATTTGTAATTCATTGTATGATCTCGTTTTTGTACTCATCAAAATAAATATTTTTATTAACATTCTGTTTGTTTCATTATTATTAAATTGACGAATAAAAATTTCATTTACCAGTTGGTAAGGAGCTATTGTATTACATAGATGTGACATCATAAATATCACTCGCGCTTTGCAATCCCGCTACTACTTTTAATAATCTATTCACTAAATGATGGCTTTTACCTTACCTTCCTACTTAATCTACAACTTACTTGTGTACTCAACTGTACAAAAATCAAAAATAAGATTTTTGGTAGTGGTGCCAACTGACGAAGTCGAAAAATGTTATTCCCGTTTGACACCGTTGTTATTATTAACTAGCACCGCGGGGCCAATCGACCCATTCAAAAATCGTCGTTGTGCGTTTGACACCGCGGTGCTTTCAGGACCGGGGTCAAACGACGAAACACCCAGCTGATTGGGATGCAAAAACATAGTTAAGGTAAATAAAGTATTTACCAAGGTTTCAATATTTCACATAAGTACAAGAAAAATGGTTATTAGCTTAGAGTTAATCCAATAACAGGTAAACTTTACTTGCTATTATAAAAGCTAACTAGTTTATAATGTATTAAGTATGGAGACTAATAAAAATACTGAGCTTGTTTTTTTTAAAAGAAACACAACACAAGAAAATAACAAAAGCTACATTATTGAGATAAGCCATTAGTTATGAATTTCTATCCCATTTAAAAAAATCAAAGCATTTTGAGGATGGTATTAAATAACACAACTAATAACCTAAGTACCCATTTTTTATTACAATGGACAATAATTCGTTACACAGAGTTCAATAGCAAGTAATAATCGGTTAAATCTTAGAAGATATGCGTAGTTTCGCCCATCATGGGAACTTACCACTAACAGCCAAACTCTATATTCTACTAACCTTTGACGCCTTGTTATTTGTGTAACTGTAGTAACCATTTTCCATATTTTTTGCGTCGCAATAACAAAGGTAGATAGCTGTTGATAGAAACACGTCACAAAAACAAAACTAGCAGTTTCCAATTACCAAGGTTAGTAGAATATTGAGATCGGCTCGAAATATGCTTGTTTAAAATCCCGGCCGCACACAATATTGATTTTATTGTATTACGTATTTAATATTGCTACCGAACGTTTTCCGATATTTAGTCAGACTAAACCTTTGTCCAAAATCTCTGCTTTAAACCTTTTACATAGTTCAATTGAAGTATGCTAGTCTCAAAGGCCGGCTTTGAAAATTTTACTTAGAATATCCTTTGCTGTAAACTTGAAGCTATGAATCTCAAACTTAAGAGTATGTACTGAGAAACATGATTTCATAAACTTGGACTCGTATCTTGGTAAGTATTTCTCTAAGAGGGGATACCTATTTAATTGTCATATAAATTTTTTTCGGCACTTAGTATAATTATGTATGAAAAAAATATGAAAGTGTACTTCTTATCAGTCGACTTGTGAAAGTGAAAAGTCATTCTTAAAACAAATAATTATTATGTTTATGTTTTCTTATCTGAAAGTTTAGCGAAACCATGTTTTGAAACGAGATATGTATGCTTGTTTATAAACAACGCGGTATTTAGGCCGACCCTTGTTTATTTAAATTAAATAGAATTAAAACGAAGTTAAGTTATCACTCGGTTCATATTTGAGATTTTGCTGAATATAAGACCGCTATCTGGTCACTCTGAAATTCTGTTTGACTATTACATTAAACTTAGTTAACAAAAACATAAAGAGCGTTTAACATTATTTTGTTCGTAAAACAACTTCGTCGTTCAAGCAATAAGTAACGGGCTATCATCATAAAAATAATTCATGTAACTGACTAACGTCACGGATATACACTATTTAATACCACATTTTTCAAGTCTGTCTCGTCCATTTATATATACTTTATCTATTTTAGTTTGGTTTAGACAGAGTTTTCAGAATCGGGGCCATTGTAGACTACATTAGCTTTACATAAATCCCAGCACTTGGCCCAACCTAGTGCATTCACACCACTAACTACCTCGATTTGATTACTTGGCATAAATCTACCGACACCATAACACTTCGGCTGCTGCACCAGCGATTCAAAGAGATTTATACACCATTTAGGTCACGTCGTGGCCCCGGAGTGCCCCAAAATGTGCCCCAAAGTGTGCCCTAGAACTCGTAGAATACGTTGCGACATTTCAACGATAAACCTTTAAGTAATTGGCAAGTTGGGCACCGTTTATTGGACGATGATTTGCGGGCATTTTTATTGCTTCGAGGTTGGAGTGGTCACTTTACAAATAAATTTTATTATTTATTGCTTAAGGGAGAGCGTACCTATAATCTTTAAACAAGATAACTACACAAAATTAATAAAGTTAAAGTTTTATAATCCTAATCTTATGGTTGGTTATAAACAAAAAAACTTTTTAACTCCATACCGATGATAGAGTTTTGTACCTAATTTTTGCTTCTGTTAATGAATAATGCTGTGTACGAATGTAATTTGCAATATATACAGAGCTATGGCACCGAGGAAAGACATCAGAAGCCTGTAGAGTCAGTACTCCTTCTTAATGCTGTAGAAGTTTATAGACGTTGGATACTCCCAGGATATCTTATAGCTAATTTGTCGGGCTATTACATAAAAACAAGCTATATAATTATCAAACGAACACAATAAATACGCTGAAAGCTACACAATGTGTTATTACTCGGGGTTTAAAAACTTCATTTAATAAGATTCATCGCTTTGGCAACCAACTTTATGGCGGATTGCACGTCTACTATATTTAATTTATATGCTGCAATATTCTTAATGGTTACTTTTAGGCGAAACATTAAAATATACTAAATTGGTGCAAGTTATGACGCAGTAAAAACTGTGTTCTCAATTTATTTAAAATGTTATTTGTTCAGTTTAAAAATTGCGTTCCCAAACGTAATCGAATTTCACAAAATTAAAATAGTCATGGATTATTCACGACTAGTTTTTACTTTATAAATGATGGATTGATTACTTTATAAATGATGGATAGTTTACAACCTAAAAATATGTCAGTACGACCTAACCATATTTATTTAGTAAAAGCGTAAAAGTCTTGTTGAGTCTTGTTGCTTTTTTAAATCCTACTAATATTATAAACGTGAAAGTTTGTGAGTATGGATTCACGTAAAAACTACTGGACGGATTTGGATGAAACTTTACAGTAATAAAGGTATACATCAGAATAACACATACTTTTTACTACGGGAAAACTTCTCATTCCCACGGGAAACCGACTTCCACGCGAACAGAGTCGCGGGCGGCCACTAGTCCTTTATAAACCGTAACTCGTTGAAAGAAGCCAACGCACGTTTCTCTCCTTCATTCTTATTTCTCATTTTTTTATCTTTTAAACTAGTACCTACTCACCTTTTTTTACAATTTATATATATTTACACTAGCGTATCAATACCACACAATAACGCTTATGCAAGTAAAATTTGTAAACGCCGATTCGTTCGATCGGAGCATGTATATCACCCTGAATCAATATTTCATTTGAATTTACAAGTTTGTGATCAGGCTTTGTCTGTACGCTTAAATTGGTAATCCGATTTGTAACAAACTGTTGAACTTTAGCTTCGAAATGGCCAGTTACAAAAGCTTATGAAAAAAACTCACCGGTGTAGCAAAAATAAGTTTTCATGCCACTGTTATTGTAACAAAGAAGGTCAGAATCTTCAGTGTTATATGTGAATTAGAAGCGTTAAAAAAAAGTACGTACATGCAGAAAACTGCGTAGTATCTAAATAATCTAGAAATCTACATCTAGAAATCTAGACAATCTTCAAAAGTGATTTCTTTTAAATAGTAACTTTTTAATCTAAAATTTGCTTAGGTAATTCTTACCTAATACTACCTCTACATAAGTGACATCTACCTACAAATCAACGCCTTCCGATGCTCGGCAGTTGTATGCTTACTTTGATACATCGCACATCCTCAGTCACACTATCAATATTTCAGCTAGGCCACAAAATCTTATAACTTCTATGATTTCTTTCCCTACCAACTAGTTAGGTTTTTGAGGTTAGTTAGGTTTTATAGTGATAATTTTTTTATTTAAATAAAACCCCACTATTACCACAGCCCTTAAGTACTTACCTCTGGTACAGACTGTTATCTAACAATATAGCTACGCGTGAAACCACGAGTGAAACCACAACAATCCTCTAGTCTATTGATACGCCACAGATTCAATATAATCACCCTTTCCGATTGATATGCAGAATTTCCAAATGAATTGCGCCAAAACGTTCACACAACGCGGATTGCGAACGCTTTGAAGTGTTCCACATTTGAATAAAGGTTCTATCTCGTCTATGAAATGTCGAACCGTAATGAAATCGATTTTAGATTTTAATAATTCGACGTTTGAATTCGGTAATCGGACGTCAAAGGGTTGCCAGTTTTGAGTAGTTTATTATTCCGTTTGAAAGGAGTTATTAATTTTGTGATTTGAATATTTAGTAGCGGAGCATGAATTGTTATGTTTCATTTGTGAATTCCGTTTTCGTTGGATTAAGTGTTTAATAGGCTTTAAACTTTCATGTGTTTTTATTGTTAAGCTATAAAGATTTGCAAAATTAAATTTTATGGAAAAATCATATTAAGAAGGTTTACAATTTTCCTGCCATTTTTTTTTACTATACAGGGTGTGACATAATTTTGTAAGTAAATAACATTTTACTGCCATATTTTTTTTGACTATACAGGGTGTTACAAAATTTTAAAATTGTTTAACTTTTTACTATGTACAGGGTGTAACATAATTTTAAAATGTAATTAAATAGAATTGCTCACCCGGCCACAACTTCGCCTCTCCTGTTCGGGTACAGCTCCGGATGCTGGCCGTAGCGCAGATAAACTTCAAACTGCTGCTCGGCGCTGAAACAAAATACTAGTTTTAACCAGATAAAAGTGCAAAGTCTACGTTTTTAAATTAAACTCTTTGTTTTAATTGTATTAAACTTCAGAAAAGTATTGAAAATTTTAATTAAATTTTACTTAAGTTATATCAACTGTTAGTTTACAAATGTCACTTTAGCCTTTTTAACGATTTGGTTAACCACATTTATTGTAAGAGGCTTAAAAGTGTAGGGGTTACAGTAGGTAAAAAAAAACTTAACATTTGAAACCAATTAAAATTTAAAGCCTACTTCTTTACCTTTGCCTTTACCAAAGTCAAGTACTATCTCCTAAATCCTTTTCAAAATGTCACTTTAGCTTTTTTAACGATTTGGTTAACCATAATTATTGTTATAGGCTTAGAAGTGTAGGGGGTACTCAAGTAGATCAATAAAAAAAATCTTAACATTTGAATAAAACCATTTAAAATTTAAAGCCTACTTCTATATCTTTGTCTTTACCAAAGTCAAGTACTAACTCCTAAATCCTTTTCAAACTGAAACCCCCCGCTTTCTTCATCCCAGCGCTCATTATCAATGTCTGTACCCGCAAACGCCAAAGCCCCGGATCTCACGAACTTCACTCAGCGAAAACACTTACCGCGAGTCAAAGCTGAAGTACGTCTGATCCGTGAAGTTGTCCGCGTGAAAGACTATCTTCACGAAGTTAGTCTCGGATATGAACGTTTGCGGCTGTTCGATCTCCCCGCAGAAGAGCCCGGGCTCTTTGCGATTGGAAACGTCCGTCTTGGCGTTGCCGTCGACGATCTGGTGGGAAATTGGGGTTTAGAGCAAATGTTAGGTGGAATAGTAATGAGATTTTACTTTTAGTTTTGCATTTAAAAATGCTAATTTATTTATTTTGAGCAAACGCAACTAGGAATCGAACCCAGGACCTTAAATTACCGGTCTAATGCTCTGACCACTGATTCTCAGAGCATTCCCAGTCGCGTTATGCTCGGAGACCCGCGTTCCTTTTACCAGTATCTATAACTTAACTTCAAAAAGGAATAGTTATGTTTGTAATGTAAAGGGGGATTTTTGAGTCAGTGTGGATCTTAAAGCTACGTTATGAATTCCCATTAAGGCATTATTTTGCAGGACTTATATCTCATACATTTCATTTGTAATTAAAAACACAACAATAACACTTGTTCTTTCGATGTAATAACAAATATAAGTACGAGTATCTTATTCTAATGTGAATATTAATCCTGGCCAATGTTAAAGGTACGCGTATGTTCGTCTTAAATAAAAATGATTGATGAAGCACCCTGTATATATCATACTGGCGTTTGTACGTAGATTATAAGCCTGTGTTTATTTTTAGTATCTAAAGATTCTCTTAGATTATTTATTGCATAGGATAAACAACTTCTTTAATAAAGGAATGCAGAAAACAGTCTATAGATAAGTTAATATTAGTTTTCAGTTAATAAAGGAAAAGAAAAATTTAACACTAATTAATTAATTTAATAATGTATTCGGTTGGGCATTGTCTGTGTATTTTTTTTATATGACAGAATGTGTGTGTTTGGGTCGGTGACATTTCGGACCAAAAAAACTCGGACACCTTCGCCAATGTATGGATTTTCAATTTTAATATTATTTTTTTCCATACATTGGCGAAGGTGTCCGAGTTTTTTTGGTCCGAAATGTCACCGACCCGTTTGTATGTATTTCTTTCTGAAAATGTACTTATATGTTTGTAAGATGGTGACAACTAGTTCAATTATAAAAACACTATATTTAAGGTTTTATACCAAATATTAATAATCAGTTAAAATAACCCATACCTATACAAATCACTAATAAAATGTTGATTTTCGTATTTTCAAAAGTACCTACATTAATTAACCAATAGAATACAAAACTACTCTTAACTTACAATCTAATTGATTTATCTCAGACTCTCTAATTCGATATTTCAAAGTTATTCAAAGTCACGTCGGCAAAAATTGCATTAGACGAGTGTGCCAACGTAATGCTGTCGGAATTTTCCTCTCCAAGTGTTTTTAATGCGAATAATCCAATATCAGAGCTTTCAAATAGGATCTCGCTGGAACAACTCCACTAAGTTCTTTTACTTCCACGGGCAAAGTTCAAAAATTAATTAGTTCAAATTGGAAAAGCGAATTCCTACTCAATTACGGGATCTTGGCTAAGGCGATTTCCAACTTGCAGAATTTATAGGTTTTGTTTCGGTATATTTATTGTTATTTTAGTTTGTAGTTATTAAATGGGATGGGTTTACGCGGCGTTTTCAGATCAGAGTTATAAATCAAGAGTTTTTTGTTTTTTTGTGGAAATATTTGCTACAGACTACGTCAGCATTGTGTTAATAAAAAAAACAGTTCACTGGGATATATTCAACTATTTATGTGTTTAATTATATTTTTTAAGACCACAGTCATATTAGGTTATAGTTATATCAAAACCCATTAATTATCACCAGCAGGTGAAACCTTATGAACTACAGGTACTTCTAAAATTGTCAAGACATTTGTCTGTTATGTACGGTCAGTTGCAAAAGTCCATACTGAGTGTAAGGTCTATAACTGCTTGCATGCAAATTACACACACATAGACATTAAATGTTACAAATTATTTTCAACCATAACATAAAAGGCACTAAACACATTTAAAAAAAAAATATTAGTCGAATTGCGAGTAAAATTAGAAAACATTTGAACATTTCTTACAAATGTCACAATTTTAGGGTAAAACGAAAATATCCAAAATCATACAGTGATTGAATTATTTGCTAAACGCTTTGTCGTTGCTGGTTCGCTAGCGAAGGTGCCAGTGTTGTGTTTGATAAAGATGATTTCCAAGTTCTATAACATGCAAGTTAATATGTATTAGTATGCAGGACAGAATGCGTATTATCGAAAAGCATACATTTATATGATATAATACTTATAATATTTACCGTAAGTATGAAAATAGTGTTTTTTTATCCATTATTTTTATTTGATTGGGTATTGTTATAACAAATTTAGCGTGTGTTGCATAACTATCTATTTTAACTTGTGTTTGTTATATTTATTCATATTTTGTTTTTGTTTCAGTAGATAACGGTAAAACGGTGGAACCTAAATGTATGGGGACTGATGGCCTCGAAAGAGTAACAGTTCCATGTTAATGGCGCAGAGATGGGGAATGCGAAATGAAAGGACTACAGAGGCCTTTTCTACCAATGGAAATGTCTGGAAGTGTGGAAATTAAAGTGGAACTGTGTATTGTTCGAATATAGTGAAATCAATGTGACGGTGCGCATTAGCTTATGCTTATTGAAAACAGGGGAGGGTATATTAAATACCAATAGTATTTCATTAAAGTAGTAATTAAATATAAGTTCGTAAGTAAAACATTTTTCAATTACAATGTACTTTTTTATGGTTAGCTAGCTTCAATTTTCTTTTCTTTACGAAAACGATTACTTAAGCTACAACTTACCTTAAAAAGTAAAACAAGTGTAAAAATACATTAATGTTTGTTGTTGGAAGTTTGAAATATAGACTGTAATTATTATTATCTTTTGAAATCAGTATCAATTATTTTAATTAAGTATCAAGCATTACCTAAATATATTTGTGAACAAGTTATAATAAATTACTGTTTTTATCTACTGTTTTCTTACTACCTTACCTTCTATATTTATTTACCCTCATTTAATTAGTATTTCTTACAACTTAAAAAGTAAAATAAATAAAATTGAACCTGAACCTTAAGCTCTCAGATTAAGGTTGAGAATTATCGCAACAAGTAGTATCAATGTTGTCGGTTAGAGTGTAGGTTGATCCGAAAAAAACATCGTCGTATGCGAAAATGTTTTAACAACCACAATAGTTTACAAAAATATATTGAGCTTTAAAACTGATGCGTTAAGGTTGATATTAGGAAGTAGTAGTAAAATATTAGTTTATTTATGTCAGTGTGTGTGTAGAAGCGACCACTGGATGCTATAATTTTAATCAACTCGGTATGGACTTTTGCAACTTACCGTACGTTTCACCTTTGTGTATTACCGAAGTGCAAATCTATTACTGTTATTATTTTTATTTTTAAATTACATTCACTATTTAAATAGCAAATTCCAGATCAATTCAGACATGTTTTAGTTGATGAAGAAGAAACAAAAATCAAGCTTGTCTTCAGTTTTAGTAGCATAGGCTACATATTGTCTTCTCCTAAGCAGTTAGGTATAAGCAGTGCTGGATTTTCACTAGACTTTGTAGGCTGGAGCCTAGGGCGGCAGATTTTAGGGGCGGCAGATTTTAGGGGCGACAGATTTGCATGTATATATTTTTTTTTAATCTTACATAGAGAAAAATTGACATTAATTAATTATTGTACAGTATGTAATATCAGTTCCTTATCACTTAACTATGTGAACGGTGGTAAGACTCACTCGCACCGGAAAAAAAATTTGACAGGTTCAAAGGGGCGGCAAAACCCCTACAGGCGGCAAGTCTGTAAATCCGCCACTGGGTATAAGGGTAATGAACTCACCTGCATATATCCCTTGTGGCAGGTGGTCCCGTTGATCAAGTTGCCGACTTTGAACTTCTTGAAGCGGATCCGCAGAATCCAGTCCTTGGGAGAGCCGCGGAACGCACGGAACCTGGTAGACAAATAAATAAATAGTTTTAAAGAAAGAAAAAAGATTGGTTAGCAATATAAGATCTTACTGTATAGAAATAAAAACACAATTTCATTAATTTGTATCTGTATTTTTATTGATTAAGTTTATCTAAAGCATAAAATGTGATAATGGCTACTAGAAGTCAAGATATTCAGTTTTATTAAATTTTGGGATAGCTAAAGGCTTCTCTAAATTGTAAAAAACCTAGGACCGTGTGTTTATTTTTCAGTTAAGGAGTAAAGCAAGCCTGCAGCTGCTATATCAGGAGATAGTTTGATTTTATTAATCCTAGGACTGATTTTTCAATCTATACTAATATAATAAAGCTGAAGAGTTTGTTTGTTTGTTTGTTTGTTTGAACGCGCTAATCTCAGGAACTACTGGTTCGAATTTAAAAATTCTTTTTGTGTTGGATAGACCATTTATCGAGGCAGGCTTTAGGCTATATAACATCACGCTGCAACTATTAGGAGCGAAGAAATAATGAAAAATGGGAAAAAAACGGGGAAAATTATTCATCCTTGAGGGCTTCCGTTGCGTGCGCTGCGAAAACGGTTCTAGAAACCAAAAATATATGTATGAAAGAATTAAGGGAACTTTTTACCGTGGGAAAACTTCGCATTCCCACGGGAAACCGACTTCTACGCGAACGGAGTCGCGAGCTGCCACTAGTTGTCAGCTAAACGCTATCCGACTGATAATAGGTATGTTTTCATTGTCACTTCATACACATGTCAAATATTTATATTCGATGTGCAACGAAAACATGCTGATTTTCTGTCTGATAGAATTTAACTGACTATTGAAAAATCGGCCCTCAAACAACATTTATTCTTAATACTTCAAAATAATTAAAAAAAAATATATATATATATATATATATATATATTTCCTCACCTGTATGTACAAGTGAGTGGTTGTCCGAAGTTCTCCGGAGTCACTGGAGGGGATGACACATCTTCATAGATCTCCACCGTTTTATTGCAGTGGTCCCTTTTAGGATCTGTTGACAAAGAAAACCATGATATAGACGTTTTATCACAGGTAGCGATCGCTTTAAGTGACATGATCATCACTTGTTTTTAAGCTAATTCCCTTTGTTGACTTGCCATATAGCATGATTTAATGGTTATAATCTATACGAACAAGAAGCCTGTGGTCAGCCAGTGGAACGAATATACTATAAAGGTATGTACTGTTATTGTTTTAATAATATATAAGTAACAGTTAATAGCTATTTAATGAACTAACTATCTACACGTTGCAAACGTTTGCAAGCGTTTCTCGTTGAAGTGAAAAGTTAAAATAAATATACAAAACATTATAGTAAGCCGAACACATAGCTCGTATAATGTAAACAAAACTAAAATATGTACAAAAATGTACAATATATTTAATTAATTGATATCCTATCCTACTAATATTATAAACGTGAAAGTTTGTGAGTATGGATGTTTGTTACTCTTTCACGTAAAAACTACTGGACGGATTTTGATGAAACTTTACAATAATGTAGGCTATACATCAGAATAACTTAAAGGGTACTTTTTACTGCGGGAAAATTTTTCATTCCCACAGAAAAACGACTTCCACGCGAACGGAGTCGCGGGCGGCCATTATATAAGATATTTGTCGAAGCCCGACTTGCAAAAACTTTGTTCAATTTTATAAAATTTCTTCTGAAATCATTATCCCGTAAGCAATCTTCATCTACCAAGTACCTACACGAAATCAGCCGAACTCTCAAGCCAGACTAACAAGGCATGCTTCTTCGTCGAGGACTCTTGACTTGGTGTCTCCCCCTACTAATTGGAGTGGGATGATATAAGGATGTTTCCGAGGGTAGTGTTGAAAGGTTGCTTGGACTTTGAAGAGTAAAAGACTGCCTTTTGTTTGATGGGGAAAAATATTGTGTGGAATAGGCTTATAGGTTTCTAGCTTTGCATCTCGCAGTTTCACCGGCAACTAAATGGCTTTTCCCTTGAGAATGGGGTAATCTTGCGCCTATGTTTATTAAGAATAATGTAGAATTCTAATGGTGAAAGATTTTTTAAAGTTTTAGTAGTTTCGAAATCAATTCAAACCAAACAAAAAATCAAATTTTTCCTCCTTATAATATTAGCACCGACTGGGAGTCCAAGTTTTACAGTTTGACTACAAAGTCTCTTACCGTGACATTAAAACTACCTTGTTTTGCTTTGATTTGTAAGCTATGAGAAAGCGTTGTTTTAGAGAAAAAATTGAAGAACTTGTAATGGATTTTAAAAGCTTGTGTGTGGCTGCTCTGGGAAAGTAGACAAAATAAAGTATCTTTATAATTTTTTTCAATAATGTTAATAAACCAGGAGAGGCTTAAATGCACATTCTCGTATATATTATTATTTATACTCAAATAATATTGCTCATTTTATGTACAATCCTACTAATATTATAAATGTGAAAGTTTGTGAGGATGTATGGATGGATGGATGTTTGTTACTCTTTCACGTAAAAACTACTGGATGGATTTGGATGAAACTGTGCAATAATATAGGTTATACATCAGAATAACACATAGGGTACTTTATACCGCGGGAAAACATCTCATTCCCACGGGAAACCGACTTCCATGCGAACGGAGTCTTTAACTAGTACTTCAAATAACGAATGGCCCATGCCTATTCGTAATCTCTTACATTAAAGAACAAACGCATCGCGACTGAAACACTTATGCAAACCCAGCTAATGTTCCCTGATGTGAGGTTACCTTATCTATTCCACTTTAGAGGAAGGAAGCCATATGTTACACTACACTATTATGCAGTTAAGGCCACTTTACATAAGCTGACTTTACAGCGTTTTATCATGACTTTTTTAAAGGAAAACTTGCGTACTAATACAACAATGTAGAGTGAAAAAGAACAGAAAATTTATGTTAAAGTTTAAAGAAAACTAGGTAATTTTATTATTACTATTTTTCTCCATAATTTACATTTATTTTACTTTATGAACCTATTATATTATTTTTTACTCTGTTTTATTGTTTTGAATAAAATTCCAATTGTAGCTGTATAAATAAATCAACTAATCAAAATTGGCTACGGTTGCTACCTTTTCGGCGACATTTTTTTAAATTCTAAAACCACAAAAACTATACCTCTCTCTTTCCATTGTCTTGCTCTCTTTCTAACTCTCCAGGTTATGCTTCTTCTCATGATAAAATTTAAGGAGCTTAGAAACAAATCAGTAGACATAATATTTTTTTGAATTAATTGGCTGAATATTCACAACATAATATCGCAGCATACATTAACAAATGTTAATAGTAACATATAAAAATGACTTAAATACATATTTTGTATGAGAACATTATAAAAGCAGACATATTTCCATATTCATAAGACTCAAAACAGTTTTCTGCTTGAGAGTCGCTAAAGAATCACATTATAGAAGTTATTTCATTTCACGTCAATAGGTACAAAGTTTTATATAGAAGCACACATAGCTTCAATACGAGTTTAGAAGCGAAATTGCGTTAATATATGGATTTCTAAAGGTTATATTAAAATGGATGTCACATACTTGGCAAGAGTTTGAAATATGGCACTTATTGCAAAAGGGATAAGTTAATTTCTATAGAGGACGATGAAACGAGGGTCGAAATTCGATAGGGCTATGTTTTCATTGTTGGGGTCATAGAGTATTGCTCATTTTAATGGTTTAATAAAACTATAGTAATGTTTTGATCTCATAACCGTTTTATAAAATAAACACAGTTTAGCTAAATTGTAATCTAAACATTATTTAATTATTAGTCAATAATAAACGTAGTGCAACATAATTAACATCGTAAAACTATATTCCAAATTTTCTAAGCCTGTTATTATTTCACTTTAAAAAACGTAGCTAGAGCAAAGTCTTAATTAACTTATTGTTATTATGGAACCAATAATAGAAATCTATGTAATACACCAACAATATTATTTTTGTTTTTAACATTTTGTTACACCTTTTTCCACATCTACCACCAACCGTACCGCGACATTCTTCCTCGAGACATGAAACAAAACACCGTCGCCCGGGACGATCGTCTTTTATCTTCTTTTTTCGTCCACCGCCGAGAGTCTTCAAGAGTTTGAAGTTCCACTCCCCGAGGCTGTTTGGCAACTACACTGTAAATTCTAAGATACGTGGCACGAAAAGGATTTTGTTTTTATTTTTTACAGGCTGCCAGTAACGTTTGTTTGCGGCCTGGGTAATAACGAGTTTAGAGTTTCATGTAAATGAACCTCCTTGTACATATGAAAGTTTAATTCATTAATAATATGGAATATGTAATTCAATATTACGGCACTCAAAATCTGGCACCAAACCACGGAAATTAGAGCTTGAAATAAGGTTTCTTTTATACATTGTGTCGCACAAGGACCCTACTGTGATAAGGCCATGAAATTTGGTACAGGCGTTTTTGTATGATGCAAGTTAGTAAGAAAGGATGTTTTAGAAATTTATATGGGAAAAGCATTTTAGCTACGGGTGAAACCGCAGGGCGGAAAGTTATCAAAAAATAAACTATTTCATTTGGCAAAATAGGGCGACGCCTTTTATTATTCTAATTTGTTTTAAAGTCGTATACTAACCCACCTATTACCTGACATTTCATGTTGTTCCTCATTCAATTATTTGCATCGTAGCACATAATTTAATTATTTGAAATTGTATTTGATTAAATAATATATTCGTAATGTTAAAAGCGTAATATAATTATGCATGCTCACTTTATACATTAGCTAACAGGCAGCCCCGGATCTTCAATTTTTTTTAGGCGGGGCAAAATCTGAAAACGCCGCCCCCAACCACTAATATTTATTTTTACCTTTATCATCTTTATAATTTCAGTTATCAGATGTCCACTAACAAATAGCCCTTCCGGAAATAATGCATCATTTGCTGTTCTTTCCGTGCTATGCCTGTTTATTTACAGATGTATAGATATGAACGCGTAAGATATACAGGGTGTTTGCTGGGTGAGTAGCCAAAAGAAAATGGTGTATAGGCGAGGCTCATCAATTTTTTTTAATTTACTCTCGGACCAAACGAAAATAATTTTATTGAGAGCCTAATACTGTCTTATTTCGATGCAATCATAAATTTATACCAATCATCTCACAAAAGGTTACAGTGGATTCACAAACTTCGTTGAACCAGTGGGAAAAAAATGTAATGTCAACTTTGCTATGAAAAAAAAATAAAAAACACGAGTTGAAAATTTCATTTGCTTTTAAAAACTTCTTCAGTTAATACCTACACTTTATATTGAGTGCTACAAATGTAACATTAATAATTAGAAATAGTAAGTCGACTAAAATAGTAAGTTAGTCCTCAAAGACGGCTGATAAGGAAGGTACGAATCCGTTCAACTACCTATGTAGATAAAAACTTCTGTCTCATTCTAACAAATCTTAAACAATCTCATTTGACTCTCCCTTCACTTTCCTGCCTCGAATTAAGGACTCCTGCTATCACACGTTTGACTTCGGGCCGCGTAGATTTTCGGTGACCTACACTTTTCTACAGTTGGAGTAAGATGTTGCTTGAAAATAAGCGTATCAGCCAGTCAAGACCAACGGTAGCGTGACTTTTACGCATGCTAGCAAATCTCATTTCACCAGCTGCAAGTCATGTAGAACCGGTTCACGGAGACTGAATCTAGGAGTTCCTTTTACTTCGTCCCTCACCACCCATCTGGTGGTGGAAGCCGCAGGATATTCTGCTATTTGCGACCTTCGCAAGAGGCGACGAAAAAATGAACTCAAACGTTAAAAGATTACTGTCGGGAACAATCTGCTTCCTCCAGCCCGCGCTCGCTACCGAACCCGTGGTCACGATTGTGGTAACAGCCTTAAGTTTTCCCTATAAATACACCTCTCAAACCGGCAGGTGCGACATTCAACAAAATTGGTTTCATCGCTTATCAGATCCGACTCCCGTCGAGTTTCTTGCTAGGTCTTCTTAGAGAGAGGCTCCTAAAGGAAACAGTGTATTGAAAATGATCACGACGCACTGAGGACCGTACCCAACTAGGTGGCCGTATTAGTTCGTATCGTTAGTCAGAAAATAAAATCATTATTTTATAAGTACATAAGAATAGCAAATAAGAGAAATGTTGCCTGCTCACAAAATAGATACAACAATAGGCATAGATTTGTTAGAATGAGACAAAACTCTTTACCTACATATGTAGTTGAAGGTGTTCGTACCTTCCTTACCAGGCGTCTTTGAGGACTAACTTACTATTTTAGTTGAGATTTCTAACTATTTAAGTTACATTTAGCATATCGATATAAAGTATATTAGCTGTAGAAGTTTCTAAAAGCAAATAAAGTTTTCAAACTCGTTAATGTTTTTATTTTTTTTCATAGCAAAGTTGAGATAAAAAAAGAAACCCACTGGTTCAACGAAGTTTATGAACCCACTGTAACTTTTTGTGAGATGATTGGTATAAATTTATGATTGCATCTGAACAAGACAGTTTGGCGGTAAAAGGGGAGATCTCCCAGTGCTTGACAGAACACAGGTCTAGGGCCAAGCGGGGCCACTAACATGATTTCAGAAGTCGTATATATAGTAACTGCGTTTGAAATGTTGATAGCGCGATATAGGATTTGTTTGCGTACCGCCGGGAAGGAATGTTGGCGACGGTCAGCGCCATCTATGTCGCCACAACAGTATTGGACTTTAAATTAAAATTATTTTTGTTTGGTCAGACAGTAAATATAAAAATATTTGACTTTTCATGAAAAAAATTGGGATTTTCTTAGGAAAATCTTAAAAATGTTGTAAATTCTTAAACGTGAACCAAAATGCAATATAATAAGTGGAAGTAAATAGTTACTAGCACTCACCCACCAAACACCCTGTATATTTTATACACAGCACAGGATAGGATTTAAATTAAAAAGTTATATAGTAAAAATAAAAATAAAATTGGTGTATTCAATTGCAATTATTATGAACTAGCTGTGCCCACGACTTCGTCCGCGTGGAATAGTATTTTGGACATTATTTTAGATCTTTTCAAGAGGGATAATTCTTTCATACATATATTTTGAGTATCTTTTAAACCGTTTTTGCAGCGCACGCAACGGAAGCTCTCAAGGATGAAAAATTTTCCCCGTTTTTTTCTCATTTTCCATTATTTCTTCGCTCGTTATAGTTGCAGCGTGATGTTATATAGTCTAAAGCCTTCCTGGATAAATGGTCTATTCAACACAAAAAGATTTTTTTAATTCGAACCAGTAGTTCCTGAGATTAGCGCGTTCAAACAAACAAACAAACAAACTCTTCAGCTTTATAATATTAGTATAGATTAAAATTTACTTTTCGAGCTTTTTGTTCAGCAAATTAATCTATGACCTTGTCATATTTTCCGTTCCTGCGCGCGAACGGGTGCGCATTTTGAAATACGCCTAAAGAGGCGCCACACGAATAATACGTCACAAGTTCCATGTGCTGTCCCTGAGTATCGGTCTAGTTGATATGGCCACAGTAAAATAAGAGTGAAAGTTCTGTAATAGAACTTTTATTTATTCCGTGGTCAAAGTTATGTAGGTATTATTATGTTATTTTTTTGTAAATAATGAATTTGGCCGCCCCCTGAGCTTGCCGCCCGGGGCATGGGCCCCGGCTTGCCCCCCCTTAGATCCGGCCCTGCTAACAGGTACAGAGTGCGTTAATTAATAAAATTACTTAAATATAATTATTTGTATTAGATAATTGAATAACGAGTTATGTTATGATGATAAGTAATAAGATCCCTAAATATGGTTATCATCAATTAAAAAAGTCAGAAATCAGTCAGAAAATCTAGTGCAACATTTTGTTTGCAAAAAATAACTCGTATTTTATTGTAAAATTATAAGTTTATAAAAACAGGATAAATATTTATGCTATCCGATGACATTTTTTTTGTAATCAAGAAGATAAACATCAAACTCACAACGTTTAAAAAGAAATGATTTTAACGGCACTCTCACTGACTTATATTCATTAAATCTTGTCAGCATTAATCTTAATGGTGACAATACACAAAAAAAAAGCGGCCCCCTTATTCTTTACAACATTTTAGACATACAACAGTAAACATAAAAATTGTCCCAGTAAACTAGGTTAAGAAATGTTTATGAATAAGCTTGTATCTCTTTAAACCAACACTACTTATACTCAACACAAACTTATACAAACTACTACCAAAACACGCGAAACAGCAACCATATAAAAAGTTCTAAAGAGCCATAAAAGTATGGAAGCTATAGTAACATTGTACTGATACGTTCCTTTTTACGTAATTCAGGAAGTTTCCTCCCCTGGCAGTGATAAAAGTAAGTAACTACAACGGAAAACCAGCTTTTGTAATCATGGGTTATAGTTGTGTGAAATGGAACGTTTGAAAAATTGTATGGGGGGGAAAACAAGGTGATTTTAAAGTTGTAGGAATTGGTTTGAAATGAGGTTTTTTAATGGTCATATTATAACATTGTTGAGTATGACGAATACTTATTTAGTGAGATTGTTATAGCCAGTTTTAAGGATTAAGTTGTATTATATCTTTGATTATGTTTTTTTAAATGATATTCAATGAATAACATATAAATACAAAGGACTCGATAGCGTCAAAATAGTAAAGTGGTAATTCATGGCATTACCCTAGTTATCAAGAGCAACTAAATTCAATAAAATTTAAAAACAAAAAAAAATATTTTTAGCGCAGAAACAGTTAACCCTCAATCACAAATCCGTACACAGTGTTGGACTACAAACGCATTTAAACCGCTCTTTCAATTCTCAAAAGCCTTCAGCCAAAGCCTTTTGAAAATGCTTTGGTTACAGTGGCGGTCGCGAGTCCTCTTGTTGGGTAAATTGGATCTGTCACCGAGTGACTGGACAGCGGATTAGATAAAACTGTGGCTAGACTTTGTGGGGTTAAATGGAGTATTTTTAGTAATAAACAAATAAGAAATGGAAGTACCTAAGTATAGCATACATATTTGGTATTATATGTTCATGTTCATGTTCATCGTTTAATAAACTGGCAGATATGCAATATTCATGAAATTGCATTGTTGTTTATGTCTACCAATAGTTAAAAACTGCATTAAATAATATTTATAAGTGGATTAAATTAATAATTGGACTTAACTGAACTAAACAAATCATTTTGTTACAATTTTAATGACATAGGGATGACTTTTGTGTAAATTCGTTTAGTTACTATTTTCACAAATCCATATTTTTTTTCTTTTTTTATCGTATCCCTAACTCTTCTCCTACCCAGCTTAAAAACCATAACCGCAACACCATTAATTCTACAAAACTGGTCCTTACCGCCCATAAAATAAGACTCCAATTTAATCCTTCTTAGTTTTGCGGTCGGCTATTTATCTAATTGATTTACAGTGAAAGGCGGAAAGACGTTCCGAATTGAAACGGGAACGACTGGTTAAGCTTGTGCATTTTAACCAAATTAAAATGGTAGTAGATCAAATTGATTTGCAAGCGATGTCGAATTCTCACCAACAAATTGCTAAGTGAATTAAGAATTTAACCCACTTTTTAAATTCGCAGCATCACTAGGGATCTAATGGTACCTAAATCTTTTAGGATGTCTGTCCAATATTAACTTAAAAAATAAGTTTAAATCTTCTAAACCGTAACTATAAACGTAACCGTAATCAATGTTTATACCATTTATTCCATTAAAAAAAAAAATTCGAGTTATACTTCTGTTCTGAGGTTTAACTCGTTTGAAATAACTTTCCCATGGGATTTGGGAACTTTCCTGCGGCAAAAAGTACCACACGTGTCTTTCTAGGCTATATTTTGAATTAAAATTAAAATATCTATTTGCCAAGTTTAATTCATATCAGTTCAGGTAACCAATACACATACAAACATTCTGATTTTTATATTAGTAAGAAGTAAGACTATAAACATTTATATTTTCAGTCTTCGTTTGAAAATACCATTTAAATGTTTAAAACCTTTCTTCAAATTCTTAACAGAATAAAATTCCAAACGCTTGATCACCCTTCATCGCTCTAAAGAGATAGAACAAAAACCACTCAGTTCCCACTGTGGCCTAGACTTTGAAAAAGAAAAGGTGTAAAAAGAGCAAATACTTACTTACACATCGGTGAACGAAGAACTTAGTTAGGAATACCTTGGGAGTAGAGGTTAGTTAGTAATAAAAAACTATTTTAAAACGTTAAGAACGTACTGATTATTTAAAGTTTTTATCGGCCCAATTAAGAGGGAGGTTACAAAAATTGAAACACTACTGAAGCATTAAAAAAAATTATCAGTCATTAAAGTAACTTTGTGACCCTAAAACTACGTACACGCTTGTAATATTTGTTCATAGGAACCACACAATATACTAAAAAAGAACTTAGAACTTTGACATAACAGTCCGGTATTCATATAGCTGCTTTACACAAAGGTCAAATATGTGTAAAGAACAATTTTCTAACTATTTTAGCAATGGATAGCTGTATCTTTTTAATTTATTTTCATTCGACGCTCTTTCAAATACGCAGTTTAATAATATTTAAATACCAAAAAAAACTAACAGCTAGCAACTTAATAAAAAGAACAAAGAACGAACGAATTCAATTACGTTCATTCTTTTTTAAGTAAAAGAAAGTATATCTCTAATTGTGATCCAATTTAGAGAACGGAAAGATTCACGACGACACTAAAATTTAACATAGCAGATGTTACCAAAAACTGGGCAAAGGATATTAAACCTTGTGCCGTGTTCTTAGAACTCTTATTGCAACGGTTGTTAAATTTTAATCAGCTGATTGTGATCAAGTTTTATTTGATACTGAAGACTACAAGTTGGTTCAGTCGTGAATTATAGAGCCAAGGAAATGAATTAAATGTTGAAATATTTGTTTTGACTCTCTAGTAATGGTATTACATATGTATTTTGGAGGCATTGTACTTATGTAATGAAGGAATGTATTTAATGTTATCAATGCTTGCCAACATTTACAGTGCGAAGATAAAAAATTAATACGCTACATTACAACTTCGTTTATCTAGCTAATAAATTTCTTTCGTTTAAAAAAAACTGCGAATTTATTTAAAGATAGACCTAAGTCAATTATATCTACCATATGTTAAAGTTAAATGAAAAAGCCTTTAAAAAACAATCAAGAGAGAAACAAATTTGAAGTAATGGTCTTTATTATTTAAGTCTGCGAATAAAAAGAGGATTTCAAATCTTCAAGACAAAACTCATCCTTTTTTCATTCCATAAAAATCTTTTGAAGGCAGATTGTTAATTGTACTCGCGACAAATGAAACTGTGCCCCTTTTTTATGTCTTTTTATTTTAATTAAGTTCGGATTTAATTAAATTAAATGACACCTTATCTGGGATAGCGTTTTAGGCCAACGCTTTGTTTAGAACAATTTGTTGTTTTGTTTTAATTTCCGTAAATTAAAAACGAATGATCTATGTGTTAGTGTGAAACTAGTCTTAATAAAGATGATGATTGTGTGTTAACGGGCTGTTACTTTAGTGACCAAATATATTGGTTTTGTTAATATGGTTTCTGTTGTAAAACTTCAAAAGGTATTTGCAATTTCCAATTTCCTTACCTACGGACATAAGCTATCCTAAAACAAACCAGAAAATGATTTTTTGTTTACCATAGGAATAAGCAATTCATCACTCACGTCACGACACTTTTACACTACCCGACACTTCAGTTACGGTAATCCGTGAAAAATATTCTGACGTCATAAACGATCCATCATTTCATACGGGGACCAATTTCACTTTCGAGTTTAGAATACTTTTGATTTGAATTTAACGGTTGTGTTTTGGAAATATGGTAGGCTATGGTGAAGAAACTTACTTCTTTTGCTGATTTCTTTTGATAATAAGCAAATGATAGATTCCTAAATTCAAGTTATGGCGGACGGCACAGTAAATTAATGCATTAATAAGCACGTTTATAGAAAATAGTGAGAGAAGAGTTAATTCCTAATGGATCTTAAGTCATGCCATTATTTGTATAAAATCGGTTACTTTCTACTCAAACAAGCAAGCATGTCTCGCTTAGCGGTAAGTGATCACCACCACCAATATAAACCCACAATTACATCGGTATTGAAGATGCGTTGCTGTTCTTTGAAGAATTGGGAACCGGATAATCGCATAGGTACTTTACAATAAGTTACGAAATTAAAAATGATTATTACATTGTACTCATAAACAGTTAAACATCACATCACAAACACCTTACTTCACCCACACTTGTATTAAATAACAGAATAATTCATCCAAACTTTATGTCCACATAACTGTGGGGGTTTTACTGTTATTCGGTTCACGTAATAGGGCTGACAGACGTTTTGTCGTGTCAAGGGGCGGGCGGTGCGATCGTGTGTGCATGTTTTGTTTAATGTGGCAACCCTATTTAACTTTGGTTTATGGCTGAGTTAACTGTGAGTGGTATGTGATAGTTGTTACAGCGTTGGCAGAGACAACTTTGGAATCGGCTTCTGTTGCTGTAAATGGGAGTAATAGGTACTTTAGATACAATTTTCGGGGTTAACACAAAATTAAGGGATAGATTTTAGACCTTATATTTTTTGGACTAAGGCCTTGCAAATAATGAATAAACGTCGACAAATAAAAAAAACAAATGCTCTTAATATTAGTAAATAATGGTAATATTTTTAAATTAGTGCAAATCTATCCCGAATATTGTAAGTGTTGTTTTTGTTCTAATAGTTGTGACCGGTTGGTGTTTTTTATATTTTCATTGGTTTTTAAAGCAAAACTTACTACATTTTCTTTAAATGCCGCTTCATTAATTTCGAGCCATGTTACAAATTTCTGTAACAATTTTTAAAACATAACTTTACCGCTGCCAATGATACGGCTTAAAACTTACAGAAAAGGGTTCCCAATTCCAAACCGTCAAACTTCCCAAAAGCCAGTGTTCCCAACCCACTTTATCGCAATCATTATTCATCAGCAACATTACAAGAACGTTCTGGAAAATGCTGATTCATTTCTCAGGCTCCGCGCGCAGATCAGAAGTCAATTTCCGTGAGTGCATTACTTGGCCACAAATAAAATATAGCCCCCTAACTTACCCAGTATGAATAGCCCCCGACTGGTATTTTATGCTTTTCGCCAGAAATATGGCGAAGGTTTTATTCTGGCAAAAAATTGGGAACACGATATGTGTGTCCGTTATTCGAATTTCGAATTGGACCGGCCGGGGATTTATAGTCGCGGAGCTGGCCGCTGTTTTTTGGAGGCTTTTTGCGAGTAGACGAGAGTTTGAGGAGGAATGGTTGAATAAAAAGGTAATATGTGTATTCGTTTATTTTTGCAGTTAAAGGCAGTTTCAGTTAGTCTATATGTATAGTATAAAAGAGTATGCAAGTTTTTAATTCTTTTTCCGTTAAACAAAATAAATATACATAACAGTAAAATATGTAGATGTATGTATAAATTATCTTAAGTTATTTTTCTCAAATATAAACTCAAAAACGTATACTATCTAAACTATCCACTTTAATATTACTAATACATGTAGCATAATTACACATCCTTCTAAAATTAACGGTGACAAACACGAACGTTTACGCTAGTAATAAATACAATTGTCCTGACAACAGTATCTAGCACTTCGGTGTATATCGCTACTGAATTCAAACAATATTATTATAGCTATATCTCAAATACTGGTTTAGGAATGGATAATTCTAAAGAAGAGACCATGGGTCGGTTCTGCGAACTACGTAAGTCGTTCTCCTATATGTGAAGGGAGAGGTTGCAACCTTTGAACTTTTAACATACTCGTACATTAATGAAAACGTTTCTAGTCTCTGTGAGAAATTGAAGCTAACTAAATGTAGGTTTAACTGCGTTTATAAATCACCATGATGCCCTATGATCTGAAATGATCTAATGACTGAACAGTTGTTTATTAAGTTATACCAACAGCAAACATATTAAAATTATACAATAAAAACTAACTGTTAAGGCCTCAACTTGTATTGTTAGTTTTGTTCTGCTATTGGCCGATAGATGGCGTTAGTAGTCTTTTAAATCGCGCTTATCATATGGTTCGGTCGATAACCTTCATAGTGAATCTTTAAGTAAATGCTCCTATTACCGCCCCTTTAAGCTGTCTTAGAAATAACTTTGAGTAAATAGATAGATACTGATAGGTTAGTTAAGGTGTTTTAATTTAATATCAATCTTTGTTAAGTATTCTGTTGGATTCCATACTTCAATTTAGTATTTTATTACACAGAAATTATTAAATAATTGTTTAATCCGAAAGAGCAATTGATTCTATTACCGACCTAAAGATGTAGTTTGATTCTATTACCGTTTTTTCTGATTCTATTACCGACCCCTAAAAATTGCCCCTTCATCTAAACGAAAAATAAAAAAAATGCAGTTTAAAGTATATTAAGACATTATTACAGTTTTGAAATCAACATCTTAATATTGCAATCCTCCTAATATTATAAACGTGAAAGTTTGTGATTATGTATGGATGTATGTGAGCATGTGAGGATACTTTTTCACGTTACAACTACTGGACGGGATGAAACTTAACAGTAATATAGGTTATACATTAGAATAACACATAGGGTACTTTTTACCGCGGGAAAACTTCTCATTCCCACAGGAAACCGACTTCCACGCCAACGAAGTCGCGGGCGGCCACTAGTCGTACATAATATAATTCCTTGCTGCCCTTTCGGACGAAAACCTGTTTTTCTTTGGGACATAAAAAGAATCCCGTCTCATCGCAATTAAAAATCGGCTTGTAGGCTAATTCAATTCGCCTTGAAATGTTAGGATGCCTAGACATAGCCTTAAGAAACAGCTGGACACCATCATTGAAAGGATAAGGGCGCTCCAAGTTTTCCACCAATTTTGCAACTGTTTCTAACAGTTGGTCTTTTGTTACAGGAAAACCTGACTTTCCGACATAGAAAATCCAGTCCAAAAGTCTTTTTTCTTCGTCCTTCGTTGAACAATATTGTTTTCCACAATGTTCATTTTTGTATTTATTATTTGTCTTGTCACGGTAGTTTTTCTCGGTATGCCATAGGTCTTCAAGCTTGGTATATCCTGCTTCCTTCATTTACAGCTATCAGCTAAGCTTTTAGTTGAGCAGAGGTATACCTACTGCTTGCGCCTATGCAAGCAGTATACCTCTGGTTACATGTTTCTATAAAAATTGTTCTTGCTATTTCTTTTCAACTGTGAGTCGGTAATAGAATCAAATATGAAAATTACAAACTTCTAATAACGCCATGGATCGTTAATAGAGTCAAGTTATGAAATTTGGATCCTATTACCGCCCTTAATTAAGATATGATTTTATGTCATAAAAACCAATAAAAATGATTAAATTCAATGTAACTTCGAAAACGAATATATGTATTATCGTTGTTATGTGATAGCAAGCCGATAAATCAACTTTAAGTTTGTTGTTTACCTTAAGTAATATTTCGGTGTGCTTACGAGGCTGGAGACGCGACACTATGGAAAGTGCGTCGGTATCGAGCGGCACTCACTCAATAACAAATTATTGCTAACACTGGCTATTTAGACAAGACAAATTTACTCTGTTTGTTGACTAACTAATCTACCTATCTAATTTTTAAGTTAATTTTTTTATAGAATCTATATTAAGTCTAATATGACTGATTGAAAAAATAGATCGTTAATAGAGTACAAATTTTAGTAGGTCGTTAATAGGAGCATTTACGTTAAACAGCCTAGGTATTCCATGTGATTTATTACTAGCAGGATACTGTTTACTAATATTAACTTTACGAAATGCGCTTTTGTATCGATTAGTTACCTATATAATACGAGTATAAACAGACTCTATTGGCTTCGAAACTTAGTTCAGATTACGTTAACCTATAAAGGGATTGGTTCCGATTCTATTGAAATTGATACGTAATATCCTCTGTAGCATTAGGCCGTAGGCTCACTGAATTATTGAATTGCCTAAAGCTGTATTAGTATACATGAAACTATTGTACATAGTCACATAATCTTGAGTAGGTATACAAGTAAACATTATAGTGGAATAAATTAAAAGTAGCTGTTAGTTTATTTTTAGTTATTTTTGTTAATCGAAATAGTGTGGATGGAATTTTATTTAGAAAGATGTAGGCGATTGAGGTATCTTATGTAAAACGTGTTTTTTTTATCTGTGCTATAAAATAAAGAACGGGTGTATTCCTGTAGACAGAAATCTAAGTTAAATCTGCTACTGTCGCTTAGGAACGATTACAATAAAAAAATCTTTAACTAACTTTTTAACACATATATTCCTAATAGATAACAAGATAAACCATACAAAATAACGAAATCAAAATCGGTATATTTATAAGAAGCTATGGTGTCCTAGATCAATAGGTAGATAGAGAAACAAAAGACAAACTTTTTGTATCCTTTTTTTTCTGCGGAACTGCCAATTTACAAACTGCTATCAAAAAATGTCGTTTTGGCCATACAATTAATGTTATTTTGTCGTAAGAATTTCATATCAATTGTTGGAAACCAAGCTATAGAATTGTTCCACTGGTCGGAAGAATAAAACTGCAGTCAATTCAACAGGCCATTTCTCTCTAACCCAATAACATTCAAGACGCCTCGAGTTCAATAACCCGTTGCCATGGCAACGACTCCACAACCCGATAATTCCAATCCTAAGATTAATCGATTCACATCTGCGAAAGGCAGATGAAGTACTCTTAGATTAGTCATTTGGGATTAACCAAGCAACCTTCACCAACCTAAAATCAACCATGTCACCTGCACTTAAGGTTCAATTTCGACTAGCAAAAGCAACTCGCACAGAAGTAAAGTTGTTTATTTACGCTTAATTTGTACTGAGTAGGTATGTATTGCAAGAAATGCTGGTGATGTAAGAAGGATTGTCGATAGGCTGAGTCTAATTTATGGGTGTTTTTGTGTGATTGGTATTGGATTTCTGTTTGGGGGAAAGGGGGATAAATCACACGGTAAGTGTTTTCGTATTGTATTTTATTGCGTAGATTGAAAGATATTTGCGGATTTGGTTAATGTTGGTATGGTAATTTTTTGTATAGTATAACAATTGTTTTTTCAGACTATGTGAATTTATTTAGTACTTAGGCTTAGACTAGGTTACCTCTTTGGTCGCACAGATACCGTAAAATGTGAATGTTTAACCAGAGGACGGGCTACAGTGTCATAATGCGTATAACAGTCTGTCCTTGCCAACATGTCAGACAAGCGACAGTATTGTCTAATCGAGGGTTTACTACGATAATCTTTCAACAGTGAGTTTCCAAAACAAGCGACGCACAAAATACCAAACTTTGAGTTTGCGACCTAAAATAGTATTTATTACAAACTGTACATATCTGTGTGTGGTTTGCCTATAAGTCTGTACAAAAAATCTTTGTCTATTTGTTATTGGTCCAAATTTACATACATGTAAGTATGTGCGTCTTAAAGCTAGCCACTTCCTTATACCTACTTGGTTTTTTGGACAAAAAAAATTCAGTGTTCCCAAGGTTCAGTGTATCTTCTTCAATTTCATTGAAATCCGTTTTGTTGCTTTTGAAAACACACAACTATTCGCATCTTATTAACCGAATAGTTTTTTGTGAATGGCAACTTCGTTCCAATCTATTTACAGTCATAATCACAAACACGATCATAATTCCTTATCAAACAAGTCGATGATCCCTGTTTGTGTGTCGCCATGATTGTTGTTTTGCGCGCGGTCTCACATTCGAGTCCCGCGGGTAATGGAATACATCCGGCAGCGGGGATATCGTGTACAGTGCTATAGACTTTGCTAGTGATGGTGGAAAATTAGTAGATGTTTTTGTGCTGTGTTTTTGTAGTTTCATAGATATGAACTTCAATTAAAGACCGCATACTTGGTAACAGAGTATCTGTACATTTTTTAAAAAATTCCAAATATAATTGGTCGTTGTATTTCTGTATCTAATTTAATGACAGGTCCTCATTTTTTTACTGAAAACTACTTCTCTTTCGTTCTTTCTTTCTTGTTTAACGTCAGGATAAAAATACCTTGTTCTCGAAAATTTTAATAATAACATACAATTTAATAAAAACTGTATTCGGGCGTTTGTTACGATGACGTAACAATCGAAATGATAATTTTGTACAGGACGGTTATTTAGAATTAGAGCTCATAAAAAAAATCATATTTTTTTAATAAATATTATTCCCAATACCATTAAGTACGATGCTAGGTTCTAATATAACTTTTTTTTGAAATCCCATTATTGTATTAATGAATCCGAATAATATTATAAACGTGAAAGTTTGTGAGTATGTACTGATGTATGAATGTTTGTTACTCTTTCAGGTAAAAACTACCGAAAGGATTTGCATAAAACTTTACAGTTGTATAGGTTATACATCAGAATAACACATACTTTTTACCGCGGAAAAACTTCTCATTCCCACGGAAAACCGACTTCCATGCGGCAGAGTCGCGGGCGGCCACTAGTCACTGTCTATATCCCACTAGATAAGTTAACTCTGTACCACTGTACCCACGTTATTTGCTCGCAGCGTCGCTGTCCCGATGTTTACACTTGCGATGTGATATGTTTGTCTTTACTGATGCTGTACAAAAACTGCTTTATTACAAAAATAGGTAAGTATTGTAAGAATTTATTTTTGGGTGCCATACGTGTGTTGAAAGAAAACAAAAAGGAATGTTTTATTACATGAGGTAATGGTGCCAATTCCAAAAAAAATAAATATGAAAACATCATGATACAAGAATCTTAACTATTTTCAAAACAAAGAGGTAAAAGTCTACGAAATTATTGTAATACTTACTACTAGAGTTTGTTTTTTGTTTCTCTAAAAACTAAGAAAACCCCAAACTCTACTTAAACTTAATGCATTTTTTATCTCCAAAACTCTGGATATTTGCCATAACAATAAAGAAAAAAAACCAAGCCTACACTTTCTGTCAAAACAAACCAAGCAATTTTGAGTCTTATTACGTAGGTGATAGGGTCTTGTGCTCCTTCATCTGATTTCATTCCGGGTGTGTGGAGAGATTTTGTTTGCCCGGATCATTGGAAGATCTTATATTGCGTGTGGGATGGGGGATAAGAGTAGGCGGATTAAGAAAAGGTGAAAGAATCTTGGCTTGAACGTATTTTCGCCGAAATATCTTGGTTTCTACCCGACTGCTGGGACAGGTATTAAAAAACATATTTTTGACTAACTTTTGCTCCGGACTTAACTTGAGTAAGAATAAAATTAACCAAATTTAATATAACGTAGCTTTCTATCATTGTTGAAAGAAAAATTATCATCCCGAATACTCAAACACACGCAAACCTCTATAAGATTGAAGTTGCATGAGATTAGTAGTTTTTATGTAAAATATCAAAAATCTTAATAGAGCAGGAACGTTTATTACTTTAAAGCAATACAAATAGACTGGCTAACAAAAGAATGGTATTAGGCTTACGCTGTGCTTTACACGGATTTGCTAAAAATCAAACTCTATTAAGATATATCATCACTATAATATCCTAAGAACCAATAGCTTTTACTTCAAAATCGCCGTATTTCACTCCCCACACCACATCTCAATTGCAATTTCGCCCTGGCCCGACCAAACAGCATTGTTTGCCGGAGCCGCGCCGCCAGCGCTGCGCCTACACGGCTTATGAGACGTCACGGCACGGCGACGGTATCGGGGTTTAGCTGGTTATATGAGACTAGTAGTCGCCCGCGACTCCGTTCGCGTGAACGTCGGTTTCCCGAGGGAATGAGATGTTTTCCCGTGGTAAGAAGTACCCTGTGTGTTATTCTGATGTATAACTATATTACTGTAAAGTTTCATCCAAATCCGTCCAGTAGTTTTTACGTGAAAGAGTAACAAACATCCATACATCCATACTCACAAACTTTCACGTTTATAATATTAGTAGGATTGAAAGGAAAGTAGTAGTGAAAAATAAAATATCATAAACAAACAAATTAAACATTATATTTGTATGATTATATTCTACATGATTGGGGAAATGTATTTGCTATTTAAGTATATTAAAACATCTGTGCTATTATTTCAATCAATGAGATGTGTCTCAAAAACACCTGCCTATACGACGAGTAGTTTCATCAATGATTTAATATTTATTATGATAGAAATAGTCTTATTTATTAAGTTAACGACCATTAAAAATCCGCCTTATCAACCGAGTCAAGCATTTTCCTTCACAGCTAAAAGCTTGGAACACTTCATTGATGCGAAACCGAAAACCATCATTATTAATAAATCATGACAGATGCTATCTACTACTTAATTAGAGAAATATCGACGTTCTATATTTATTGGTCCAGTCTAGACGACAAATAATAATGTCTGGTCGAATCTAATATATTAAATGTATAAGATCTGGCAGAGAAAAGTTTCGGGTAGCCAATCACTTGGGTAATGGTCAATACGGTTGGTGAAATTCGCAAACGTCTGCCGAAAAGAAAGTGTAAATAAAAATATACGTATTTTTTTATCCAAATATGTATAGATAAATATCATTGTGACTGCCTTAAGTTTATGGAAAAAAAATATCGTTATCTACATTGAAAGTAAAATTAAATGAAAGGAACATTTTAGTTTGGTTTAGGGAACTTGGTTTCGAAGCGGCACCTATTACCAACACTTTTTTCTTTAAAAAAATGTTTTTGAAAAACTTCTACACTCTTTACAACCTCTGAAAATAACGAACAATCATTATTAAATCTCCGGACAAAAGCAAGGTCAACTAATCAACTAAGTTCACAACTATACTAAGCTAGTAATAACACGAGTTGATGGAAAGTTCAACATATTTTTTATACGTTGACCAGATTTTCATAAACTGGGGTCAGCCTTTCAATTGGTTTTCCAAAATCGGGGACCAATGGTAAAGTTTTGGAGCCTTTTCAGTTAGTAAAGTTGAGTAATTATAAATAAATAAATAAATCTCCAGACTAACACACCAACTGTGTGGCCCTAAACTAAGCAAAGCTTGTACTATAGGTACCACACAATGGACTAGGGGAGAACCTAGTTACACCCAGACACGAGCCAATATCGAAAAACCATTTTTACGAAATTGGCCCGACCCGGGGATCGAACCCGGAACCATCCGCTTAGCAGTCCGGTATATATACCGCTGCACCACAGAGGTCGTCGCAATTGATTGGCTGACGTTGGTAACTTAGCATATTATACAAACTTCATTGAACTGAACTAACCTATTACTAAAGTTAGTAGGTGCTTATTGAAATCTATTCTAAATTTAATAGGTATTTTGTTGGTGTTTAAATAATCACATAGTTGAACCAGCTTTACAATTTGGTGGTTTTATTGGTATTTATAAATTAAATTGTCAAATTTTTACATACCATAAAGTCTGCATAATTGACGACATAATTAAATTTTGAAAACGTAAGCTAACATATTTTTCTAAATGGAATATTATTTTTATGAGTTGGCGACACATATGGACTTAAAATAAGCTTTAAAATGTTTTTTTGCCAAACGCAAACTCAAAGAAAACTAGTTTAAATATGTATGTATACTGAGCCTCTACTTTCAACAACTTTTTAAATCGCCCAACAAACAAAACAAACCCCGAAATCTTAACTCGCCTGCTATTTACAAACAGTTATTTACCGAAAAACTTATCCCAAACTACCCACAACAAACAAACTGCAATAAACTACCGGTATCTTACCGAAAAAACCCAAATAAAAACAAATTCAACCCAGAGAATCGGGAACACTGCGAAACTTTTGAAATTTTCACCTCGCGAACTCGCGCCTGGCTGCAAAAACTTACCAACGATAGTTTAGAGTTCCGACCGGTGAGCTGTAAACTGTATGAAAGCTAGACTCTTAAAGAATAAGTTTTATCCTACAGGGAAGGTATGAGAGATCCACTTATTTGAATATCAACAAAACTTAATAAAACGATGATAAGTAGTTTGTAGATGAATTTCGAGAGCGTCTGAATAGTTTTAGTACAAAGTTTTAGATATTAGAAACATAATATAATACTCACTTATCGAGCTTGGCAGCAGTTATATTAACGGCCGAAACCAATATTCTACTATACTTAAAACCTTGGTAATTGGAAACTGCTAATTTTGTTTTTTGCGACGTGTTTCTGTCATTTCCATATCAACAGCTATCCATAGCCATAGTTTATTGCGACGCAAAAACATAGATAATAGTTACCATAGTTACACAAATAACTAGGTGTCAAAGGTTAGTAGAATATTGGTTTCGGCCGTAAGTCGCTGAAATTGACGACGCCTTAACGATTAAAACGCCTTATGACTTTTTCGGACTCCTATTTCGGTGGTCATTGGTTTAAAATAGAAGTATATAAAATGTTGTTCTCTTTTTAAGAGTGAATTGTCAAATCAGTAACATAAATAATTTTAGTACTATTAAGTAACTCTTAAATTCAATAAATGGGTTGTAAATAAGATTCTTAAGTAATGAATCATCCAAACTATTACTTAAATTAATTTAAATCAGCTTCGAAAATGCCTAGTTATGTTAATATTACGTAAAGTTGCGAGCTCTAAGTTTACATTTTAGAAGTTTTGCAATATCCGGGGGCGCTGTTACTGAAATAGGGTAGCACGTCAGTTAATTGTAAGGGTGTGCTATGTTAGTGTATTTATTAAATGTTAAGAAAACGAATACATATACATAAATGGGGATATTAAAAAACAACTTATTTGTACTAACTGAAATGTAAATGAAAAACAAGATAATGCTGAAAGCCATAAATCACGTTAAAGTCTTAACTTTATTGTTTTAGGTCCGAGCTTTTAATCACGAAACAAAATCATATGTAAATGGAACGGCACTTACGGACCGCTGTATTTTTTGTCGCAATAAAGAACAGACCAAACAAAGACCAGGCTGTAAAATATTCGCAACAAAAACACGATACAAAACTTCGTACCACTCCACAAATCAAAACAGCAATGAACCATCAGATTCCGAAAATCGAAAACCATTCGGTCAATTCCTTTTTTGCATTCGAACAACCCTTCTCACAGTTGATTAACTGCCGCCAATCACTCACTGTCAACCGGCATTAACCATTCGTTCATTCGTTCATTCGCTCGCGGCTTGTTTACTTATCTACTCATTCGCCGGAGCATTTAGTTACCTCGTTAGCTACACCTTTGTACATTTTTCACTGGTTGTAAACGTACACTTTTTTTGCACATTTACTCAGAGTTCATTTGTTAAAAGAATGAGTGTGTTTAGATGAATGTAACATCGTTAAAAACAAGCATTTCAGTTTGTTACCGTTGAAATTTACTGCTACACCTTTTGGTGTTTATTTTGTGAATTATGAAGGTGATTACTGTAATTACGTTTAGAATTTCATGGTTTAAGTACTTGGGGTATTTAATTAAGGTCATCAGTTGTTTAGTGTTTGAGAGAGCGGTAAAGCTACGCTTTAATCGGTTTTTGCGTTTTTATTACAGTAGAGGCTTTATTAATACTTTACCTCATGACGAATTGACGCAATTATAATAAAAGCAGCTTAAACACATATGTCTCATTTAGTAAATGTATATTTATTGTGTTTAAAGTCACTGTAAACCTATAAAAAATGCTAATAATTGAATTCATGATGTACCCTCAACTTCCGTCTTTGTTGAGACTTGAATCCAATAACTGCATTCTAATAGCCTTACCAGATGACTGACGTACCCAATTAGCTTCTGAATGAGTCAGATAATGGAAAGACCGACTGAATGGATCTACCAAAAGACCGCAAGACTTTGAAATGACATGGCAGTTTAATTTGGGCTACAAACTAGCAACAGTAATGTAATAAAGAAATATTAAAATTTTTGTAGATTTATTCGTCTGGAGGGGTATTGGTTAAGTTAAAAGCAAAAAAACATTTCTTATGATTAACACAAAAAATATATTTTTACGTAATTGTACAAAATTGCATTTTTACTATCAGATTTTGCAATTATCTCAAATTAAATAGTGTTTTATGTAAAAAATCGCACCTGAACCAACAGTTGACATGTGAGCGATGACCTCAAGCGGCGAATGTCACTTTTCAATCCCTAATAACTTTTTTAAATTGAGTTTCTGGGTATACTGTTAGTGAGTTTAGTTACTGTTGAGGCTCAAGAATACATGGTTTCAGGCTTCGGAAGTGGTCTTTTTACACCCGTTATACTTTGTACCTTTGATGTCATCTTCACAAAGAAGACAACCATATTAATATTCATCAATAATTCAATAAATTCCTTTTCAAAACGCTCTAAGCTTACTGACTCTAATTGGTACGTACAAATATCAAACAACAAGCTTCATTATTGAAATTGCTCGTTCAAGAACGAATGGTTAGTCAAGAGTGAATGAGTGAGCGGAATTCGTCAAGTTCAAAGAAAATGGTTTTATGTTTCGTACATTGGTGCCTCTCTTCAGATGCTTCAAAGCACTTTACTACGTACTTAGTACAAAGCTCTTACTTAAGTCTGAAACATCCTTCGGTTTATGCTCAAGAAGTAAGAAAAAGGTGCGTCTATTTATAGACTGTTTTATTATTACAACGAGAGTAAAAAAAATGAGACGGTTTTGATGAAACTTTACAGTAATATAGGTTATATATCAGAATAACACATAAAGTACTTTTTACCGCGAGAAAACTTTTCATTCCCACGCGAAACCGACTTCCACGCAAACGCAGTCGCGGGTGGCCACTAGTTACCTATACATCAACTATAGAAAAAAAAAACTTGCACTCATAGGTAATAGAAAATGTATTGTGCATTAAGACAGTAAAAAGAAACAAAGTGAAAAGCAACAATGATCGTTAAACCAGAGCCCTTTTCAAAAACCGATCGTCTCATCAAATGCAAATCTATTTAAATAAACCCGCATCGTATAACAGGCCCAATTTACCACCCCAAACTAAATAACAGTCATTTTCACTCTACTGTGGATTCATCATTGTCGAAGCAAAATTGATGAAATCGTCCCCTTCTCATGGGATATTAGAGAGACCCACGGGGGGTAGGGATGGGACATTATCGATAGTTTGGATATCGATAGGTTCGGAAGTTTGCAAAATGTTGGTGTCGATAGAGACGAAGTAGATTGAGCTTGTGGACGCAAACTTGACAATAGGGAGTTACAAAATAAATATTTATTCGTTCGTTTAAATATAATAAAACTCATGTTTTGTTATTCTTAATTTAAATTGTCAATCAGTTCTACTAACGAGACTTAAAATCTTTAATTTCGACATTTATCTAAGAAAATCACACAATATCGACAATTTCGACAACACTAGAGGATGTAGATATTAATACTGCTGTCTAAGGGATCTCTAACGATGTGCCCTTATCCTTATCTAAGTAAGGGCCTCTATGTATTTATGTTTATTATGTTATGTAAAATTTAAGAAGGGTAAGATGTCTTAAAGACAAAAGAAGGTACGTGTGGAGGTAGCCAAAAAAACTTGCACTAAGCCTAACGTCTCACTAGTTACTTATTTGAATAGCATTTTTAAATAAATATTAGCACTACATCATATTTAATAATAAAACCTATATGTATTATTCTGGAGCATATTTTGTGCAAACTTAAAAAAAGAGTAAAAATTTTTCACTAAACAACATTTTGTTTAAAATTCTAACCAAAATGTACAATATGTATGATTTTTTACAAATTTCTCTTTTAGGATTTTTTTTGTTTCTACCACGCCTTTGGCTTCATTTGAAACTTTTACATGTTTAAATAGTTTGAGAACCGTTTAAACCACTTAAATGTAAAATAAGGGTTTAAGAATTAATTAAAAGCCTTAAGCTTAAATAAAAAGCATGTACTCTTATTAAAAACAGTTAAACAATATTTTTAGTGCAACTTACTTTAAGAATATTCTATAACAAATATTTGCAAAGCCATATAGCGTCGGCAACAAACAAATGTCTAGTTCATACCAATAAGACCTCAATGTTAGTTTGTTAAATGTATTCCGTTGACATCGGCCCTTCAATGTGTACCTTTGTCTCCTCCCTTTTGCTGTTCGCCTGGTACCTAAGGGCCCAATTTCGTACATGTTTAATGGATGAAAGGAAGGCTTGTTTGTCTGCACAAACGTTGCAAAATTGAATTTTGTATTTTTAAGAAGGTCCCTATCTATATTCACAAATAAATTATTCAAGGGTTTTTTTTGCTTACGTAAATATTTTATACAAAAAAGATTTTGTAGCATCAAATAAGTAATTGCTTTATGAAACTTGATCGAAAACCGATAACGCATTTCCCTTGATAAATTAAACTGGTTTTATTATTCTTGGCGGAACTCTGTTTTCTTGGGGAAATAGCTTTTTTGTAAAGGTTCAGGGTCATTCTAGAAAATGTCCCCGTTAACAAGGGTATTGGACTTCAGTACATCTCAATTATCGATTCCCCGATGTCCTGTCTCTGTATTTTAGGCGGTAACTGAGCGGGATAAAAGACGTGTAGACAGATTGGGAAATCACCCCGCCGAGACCGTAATTGTTAGTTACGATGTCTCAGAACACATACACTCCTTCAATAAAATATTTCAACAATGTTTCCGGTGTCGGTAAATTTGCTAACAAAATAAAAGGTAGGTTAATTGTCATCAAAAAGTTAAAACAATCGGTTCAATACATAAACACAAGGTTATTTTTCGATACGCCTATTTTCCTTTATTCCTCCTCATTTATAAATCTACTTATAATATAAGTAAGAAATTAAGCACATATAAGTAACGCAACAAATGCAGTAGCATAGCTACTGGTTATCACTTGTTCTCTACGGCGTTAGAGTCAATTTAGTTCACCATCCACCACCGATAATCCCCTATATTAAACATTCCTAAGTAACTCCAGGCGTCCACCACCCACACACTCCGTGGTATCTTCCCATCGCAACAAATGAATGGCGCGGTCACCGGTCAGTCTCGACGCGGAGTCTTGTAATGTCACCGAACAGAGCTTCATTAGTCAAAGACTGGGGGATTGTAGGCAGATGTTTAACTGGTTCACACTGGATGAAGTAACTAAGAGGTTATTTTTTACATGGCGAGATTATTTACTGGTTCCCACTAGTCCGGTTATTAAGGTTTTTTTAGATGACATAGGTAGGTAGCTATATTATTTACTGGTTAACACTGGTTGTCGACGGTCTTGTAGCATATTATGTAGGTCACCATCCACCACGTATAATCTCTTATATAAGACATTCCTAAATAACCCCAGACGTCTACTGCCCACACACTCCGTGGTATCTTCCTATCGCAACAAATGAATGACGCGGTCAATCGCGCCGCAGAGTACGGGGGACAGTCTCGTAATGTCACCGAACACAGCTTGATTAGTCGGAGACTGGGAGATTGTAGGCAGATCGTTAACTGGTTCACACTGGATGAGGTAATTAAGAGGTATTTTTGGCGAAATTAAATAGTGGTTAAGGATAATAAAAAAATATTTGTTTAGAATACGTAAATGGCGATAGTATTTACTGGTTTATACAGGTTGTCAGAAATAATCTAATAGTTCACAAGTTTCACAACATACAGGCTGTCAACGGTGTTTTTGTTAATGTGGTTAATTGCGAGAGAAATAAGGAATCAATGCATGGTATATTTATATGTTTTTGTCGTAGATTTTTATAGCTTGTATAAATATTAATGTTAATACTTTTGCTGGAAATAGCAGTATATCGATAATAATTTTACAAACAAGGCCACAAATTGATGACAATAAGCTTATAACAAAGTACCCAAATATATCATGTTAATCTATATTAGTTTAACAAACTAACAGATTTATGATATTACAACACCAATTTACAATAAAACAATAAAACGGTACAATGGAAAATGTTAAGACCCCTACAGATTAGCAATTAGATTAAAAAAACAATGTTTAATGTAGGCAAAACTGTAGGCGACGTAATTTATTGAAACTTACTCGTAAAAAAATTGTTTGGTTATCATGTGGCGTACATTTCATCAAAAGCTCATTTGAATCTATAGCAACAACTTCGTAAAAGTGATATAATATATAATAATAAGAGCCTATATATGTCCCAATTAGGGATGTTACGGATATGGAATTTCGGTTTCGGTTTCGGATACGGATATTGAATTTTTTTTATATCGGTTTCGGTTTCGGATACGGATATGAAATTATTACGGATTATCCGGTAGTTTCGGATAGTTTCGGTTACGGATATTAGATTCTAGGAATTTCAAAAGTAATACAAAAAAATAGATAATAAAATGGTTTTATTTATATAGAGGAGGACGATGGGTGAGAACGATGACGTCATAAACACCGCTACATTGAGCTCAGAGTGAGAACCAACACTTTGGTCACAGTTCTGTAAGCGGTTTACAAAACGCAGCCAAAAACAACTTGTCGCAACGTGTTTCATTTAGATTTTTAGATTCCGCCACTATCCGAAATTATCCGAAACATTAATTTTGGTTTCGGTTACGGATACGGATATTTTTTTATTTCGGATATCCGGTAGTTTCGGTTACGGATATGGATATCCTTAACATCCCTAGTCCCAATATGTGAGCACAGGCCTCCTTCTCGGATAGCGGGTTGGTGGATGCACTTGATGGATAATCATCCAATCATTTGGGTTTCCTCACTATGTTTTCCCTCACCGTTAGTGCGTGATAAACATGTACACAATTAGGAACATACCAAATTAGTGGTACACTCTAGCGGGGATCGAACCCGGGACCTTCGATTTTTTTTTTTTTTTTTTTTTTTTTTTTTTTATATTAATAGGGGGCAAACGAGCATGCGGGTCACCTGGTGGTAAATGATCACCGCCGCCCATGACTACCCGCAACACTGTGGGTGTTGGGGGTGTGTTGCCGACCTTTGTAGTGGGAATATGCTCTCGACTTGAAGAGCCCCATGTTGTATGTAGCCGGGAATACCGCTGCAGGTAGTTCATTCCACATCTGCGTAGTGCGTGGCAGAAAATTCCGCCCGAAACGGACGGTGGTGGAGCGCCAGCTATCCAGGTGGTGGGGATGGAATTTCAATCTGTGGCGGGAGGTGCGGTGGTGGAATTGTGCAGCTGGTATGAGGTCGAATAATTCTTCAGAACACTCCCCATTGTATAGACGATACAGAACGCAAAGAGATGATATATCTCTTCGCAGGGCCAACGAATCGAGGCGATCAGAAAGAGCTCGGTTGCCGGCGATTCGAGCCGCTCTCATAGATATAGTACTCCCGTTCCTGTTGCCACTAGGCTGCCACGAACATCTAAAGTTGAAACATAAAATTATTTGCAAAAACTGTACTGCTATAACTAACTCTTTGTATATCAACTGTGTAAAACCAGTCAAATAAACGCGTCGTTTAACACGTAATTAATTTAATCAATTTCATGTATATCAGGTTTGTTTAGGGACTTCAAATGTAAATATTAAATAGACATTACCTTGATTAGTTCTGCCACTCGGTAAACAGTGTATGCGTTAATTAAATGTAGCTGGGAATTATTATAGTCATTGTTATTGCAATAATTGTACTATGCCAAATGCATTTATAGTATTTAATTAATTACTTGATTTGGATGCAAAAGTATTAAGTTACTTGGATTTTAGATGAAATAAAAAAAATTTTTTTGAGAAGAAACAATTTACTCTATACAAATAAAAAAATATTGTTAAAAAGCTATACTGGAAATTGTCTGTTACACAAATCTTTGTATAATGACAAACACAAATAAAAAAATATATATTTAAACATTTTGAAGTAATTCGCATATTGGCGATTCATTTTTATTTTTTCGATATTGACGTACAGTCAAATGCAATAACTCATCAATTAAAGCTCAGTTAAAACCACAGTACCTATTAGTTAGTAATTTGAACGCCCCGTTCATTTTATATGCCAATTTGTTTTATGAGCACTTTCAAACGAACTGATAAAAATCTAAAATCGGTAAAACTGTGACACGAAATAAAACGAATGTAGTCAAGCAATAAATGAATTATAAACAGACTAGTGGCCGCCCGCGACTCCGTTCGCGTGGAAGTCGGTTTCCCGTGGGAATGAGAAGTTTTCCCGCGGTAAAAAGTACCGTATGTGTTATCTCGATGTAAAATTTTGTCCAAATCTGTCCAGTAGTTTTTACGTGAAAGAGTAACAACTTTCACGTTTATATTAGTAGGATTGGACTTAAACAGTTTTCATTGCTTACGTCAAAATAATTAAGTAACTCCTGCATAAAATCTACTCTCCATATTGGTACAAACAACACGATGATTATTTAGTAGTTTTCTTTCGAGTATGGTGATTTGCCAATAAATATGTGTTTATTGTGAGGCTATTGTATAGTATCACGGTATAAAGCTCCCGGTCGATCTCTTTTGTCAAGAATCACTAGCACGTCGATTGAGCAAGTCTATTGAAATTTCGGATTCACCCTCCCCCTATTTGAAGTTTGATACAAGAATATCAGCCCGACTATATACATATTTTACGCCAGTTCCACGTTATGTAGGCTCCGACAAAAAATATAAAAAATATAAATAAATAATTAAACTGAAAGAGTATTTTGGATCATTCGCATTTAATATTTATTTAACAATCTTCAAATATACGTAGATCGTTGATAATTACCTGTTACTTGTAACTGTTATTCCCACCGTCGGAACTGTTATTTTCAGTTGGAACAGATACCTTATCAATTAACTAACGAACTACACCGGGCTTGGCTCGTGGCCAAACTTGTTACCTAGCACTAGTATTTAACTAAATATACTACCACTGGTCTGATTAGAATAGAATAATGGAATGGGTAGAATAATCTACTTTATGATTTATTGAATCTTTGGGTCAGTTAAGTTCTATTTGAGACTTAAATCAAATCTTTATTACATGCAATTTTGAACCTAATTCCATTTAAATGAAATGGGCAAGTTATACACTTAAAGTACTTTTTTTAAATCTAGCATAAAGTAATCTAACATGGCTTGATACCTTAAAAAGGTATATTAATACTTTATATACCTTTTTAAGTTGAGTGAGTTTTGTTACACACAAAAAGGTGCATTTACTTATTTCAGAAGTAAAATATAGCTCATAATAAATGAAGACCAAAATCTTAATTATTCCTACACACAGCTTTAAATTTCCATAAACAAAGAACATTCTCTTATTTACGAGTTATACCAATAGTAGGGGATTCAAATTATAAACCGATCCATTTACATTGTTATACTGTAGTTATGTAATTGTATACAAAGTGCTTCTTGCACCAAATTTACGCCAGCCCGTCTGAATTTTACTGTTTAGTTTAATGTCCTATGAAAATAGTATTTACAACAACGGGGTTCATGGCTTAAATTATTATTCTTGCTTTAATTTGAAACTTGGGTACGATTAATTTACTAGCGTATTTGGGGTATACCTATTTACTTTAATAGTAAGTTCGGGATTACGATTGTTTATTTTAATTTGACGAACTCTGTGGTGCAGCGGTATATACTGGACTGCTAAGCGGATGGTTCCGGGTTCGATCCCCGGTCGGGCCAATTTCATCAAAATGTATTTTTCGAAATTTGCTCTTGTCTGGGTGTAACTAGGTTCTCCCCTAGTCCATTGTGTGGTACCTATGTTACAAGCTCTGCTTTGGTTAGGGCCACACAGTTAGTGAGTTATTATTTATTGATTATTTAAGTAATTAAGATAGTTTTTTTTTAATTCTGTTTCTTTATTTAAGTATTATAAAGAAAAGTAAGTCAGTAAACCCTTATCATTTCATAACGCATACTAGAGTAAAGCAATCATAAAGAATTAAATAACTTTTTAGGTACCTATGGAACATATTCCCTTTATAAAAAATAAAACAATAGGAGTACATATTTAAAAGTTTAAACTTACCTATGTGAACTACGTAACCGTCTCATAAGTTTTAAAATTTTTCACATATATTTTTTGCACACAGTCTAAAAATATCACCTATACAAATATATAAACTCATATCTCAGTGCCACACCGCCACTCCACCAGAGTGTACATTATTAGCAGCTTAACACAAAATGCACTTTTTAATAAAATATCGTAAAAAGCCTCTCTTGAAGTAATTGGTTGGCTCAGATCCAACGTCTGAAGTTCTGAGATGTCAGCATAACTCAAACTTTGGACTAAAACACTGAGTCGGTTTTATCACTAACTTTCTTATGGAAATCTCAATTGAATATGAGAGTATGATAACGACATCAGTTTTAGTAGTACATGCATATTTGTGTTAGTTTATTTTATGTAAAACTAGGGGCCGCGCGCTCCATTCGCGTGGAAGTCGGTTTCCCGTGGGAATGAGAAGTTTTCCCGCGGTAAAAAGTACCCAGTTTAAAAAGAAAACGTTACAGTTACATTAGTCAGTTTCTGGAAACTATTTCAATAAAACGGACATTGAACGAGTGAGGGACGAGCTATCAGTTGTTTGTTGTGCGTGGTTACCAACACAATCATCAGTTGTCGACTCTACACACTTTACATGTTCAGTCTCAGTGACAATCATTACTCTGCCCTTCTTACTGAAACACAGTCAACTGTTTGACAGTATTAATAAACAAGACGTCAATACCGTTGGGGTTTTACACAAGAAACCTACTTAAAATTTGTTTTTATTCCTAACAGCGTCAGCATTTTAATAGAAAACCAAGAAGCGCGCCATAAAAAAACACATTAGTCACATAAACAGCATAAAAGGTGGAATTCTGAATACCACAACTCTCCATGTTACGGTTAAACTGTCCCCAGGGCCCACTAGCGCCGCCATTGTCTCTTGTGATAGATTGTTTACGCCATTTCACTGCGGTTACAGTGCAAGCGTGGACGTCAGGCAATCCCCGAAATACCCAGTTTTAACGACCGAACTTACGACCCCAGGAACAGTTTAAAAACCAACGTAGACGGTTGGATAGATAGTTGGGAAGATAGCGTCGAGTTAATGGCGAGAAAGTTGGGATTTGGTGTCTTCGAGTATGTAAATGTGGGAGTTTTATAGGTTTTCGTTGATGGCCTTGCAAAGAATAGGTTTCAATAAGTAGTTAAAGTTTACTTCTGAATCCTACAATAGGTTTAGACGTTTAGTTTGTGACATTATTATTATATATTAAACAATGCAACAGATAAAAAAATTAAGAAAGAACATTTCAAAGCGTTTTCGTATATTCCATCGGAGAAATTCTAACAAAAAAATATTTGTTCAATTGCTTCACATAACTCAGTACATTTTTGTATAATTAATTAATACCAACTCGACTTATACCAAAGTGCCTGATTTCCTTTATTACCGTGACAATGCAAGTGGCACACAAAACGTTTGTATTGTAAAGCACACGCGACATACAGACAACAACGATATTTCTAACAAACCCACGTTTTAGTACCAATCGTAGTTTCTATAATGTTGTGGGGTGTAACTTTGTGATTGCTTGCGTCTAGACAAACAGTGACAAAAACATAGAAAAAAGCATAATAATTTATAAGTTTTACAGTGGAGTTGGATTGACGCCAAATTAGACTAGCGTAATAGATACTTTTATTGTCACGAAAAATAGTTGAAATTATTTTGGGTTCTGAAAATCCCTAAAAAAGAGGCAAGTGAAATGAAGAAAATTTTTTTTTTATAAAAAAATATGTATCTTCATCACAGATCTTCATTCATAATAGACGGTCAATTACAAATGTTAACTTCAACTGAAAGCTAAAATCGTTGAAGGAACTAATTTCCTAGGTATTTTATTAGACGAAATCGATATAAAAATTATTAGATAGCTGTACTAAATAAAACACAGAGTTATCTTAGGCATCTACATCCTTATAAAATGAAACCCTCCCTATTCTAAGGTTCAAATTTAAGCTAAATCGAAATTTTGGTGTAAAATTTATTAGTTTAAATAATTAATATTAAAAAAAAATACTGATAGACATCTTTTAGATATTTTTACAGTGTGAAAATATTTTTAAATTATTGAATTATAAAGTTATTTATGTACCTAACTAATCAGCAGTTTTTTTTAAATTATAGGTAAAATATATTTTCGAAGTTAGCCCTGATAGTGATAGATTAGTTTCTCTGCTTAAAGCTTATGAAGGGAACGATTTCCAAGAGATAATTCACATTATTTTACACCCCATTCTGTACCTACACAAACTGACCACTTTCCCCAAGCCCCACGATGCTCTTTCTTACCTTCGGCTAAACCCCACTTTAACTTTACCTCAGTTCCTTACTGTTTGTCTTGCGTTCGTGTAATTCCAAAATCAACAGCCGGGGAATCCCGCGGGTACATCGTGAGTTTCATACTAAGATTGCACACACACAGAGCAGAGAGGAGCGGGCGGCGGAGCGGGGAAAACACACACGTGAACAGTGTAAGTTTATCATGTGGTAACTTGGATTTGAGGAAGTTGTTTTAAAAAGGCTTACCATATATTTGAAAAGTAGTTTCATAACTCACAACTAGTTGTGAGCCTTTTAAAGTTTTAAAAACCACAAACATTATCGATATTTATAAATATACGATTAGGAATTACAAAGTCACGCACACAACATTATAAATTATTCTCTTTTAGGTTACTAAATCGCGTAGAATAAATTCTTCTCATTTTTATTTTATTTTGTTCAAGTCATTATTTTTACATAACAACTAAATCAACAATATTTTCTGTAAAACTATTATAGAAACTACGGGCACATGAAACATTAAAATATGCTCTAAACCCTATCAATATAAAGTGACGGTAAATATCCTTTCTGCACAACATATACTAGGTACCCTAGTTTTCTCCTCCCCCTTAATCCTTAATGCCATTACTTAATGGTAAAAAAATACACTACAAAAACCCTTATAGTAAACAATCCACAGCAAACACCCACGACATCAAACTCGGACCTTATATTTTATTTTCCTATTTTTCCCCAAGTTAGTCCAACATCGATGAAAATATAGGAAAAACGATCCAAACAAGTGAAAGTTGTTACAAAGATTATTTCCTGGTACAAATAATGTTATGATCGACGGAATTAGTGAAGCTCTTGACTTGATTAAAATATGGCGATTTCGTAAGAGGAGAAAAGTTTTGGGTTGTTAGTGATAAGATGAACGTTTATGATGTACCTACTAGTGGCCGCCCGCGACTCCGTTCGCGTGGGAGTCGATTTCCCGTGGGAATGAGAAGTTGTCCCGCGGTAAAAAGTACCCTATGTGTTATTCTGACGTATAACCTACATTACTGTATAGTTTCACCCAAACCTGTCCAGTAGTTTTGCGTGAAAGAGTAACAAACATCCATACATACTTACAAACTTTCATGTTTATACTCGTAATATTAGTAGGATTTATTAATAATCTTTTTGTTAACATAATGTGTATGTACCTAATACTATATGTTGATAAGTGTAGGTCAATTAAAGACTTAAACATTCTCTTCAAAAATGTAATTTGAAGTACATAGTGGACTAGTCATATATGTATTGTTTTATCACTCAATATTTGGACTTGGCTTGACGATTACTAAATACTATCTAATGGAAAAGTACCCAGGACCAACGGCCTTATCAATCAATCATCGTCGTGGCTGTAGTTTAGATGGACACACACTAGATATACACACATTTAAAACAATTATTTAATGCTTCCTTTTAAGGATGCGTTTTAAAAAACATAATAGATACAATATAAAATTCATCGTCCGAAACTTAAAACATTTTAGATGAACCCAAAACTACACCCACCGGAGTCATTGAACCGCGAACGTTAATTATGAATGAAATAATTAAAACGAGAAGCAACCTTTGTATATTTCAGCTTAATTTAAATCGACTAACTTGAGAACGAGATATTACCGTCGCTTCATACGGAAATTTCCTTAAACTCAAATTCTGACGTGGGTAACAATATGGAGCAACAATGGGGCAATTTGAATAAAATATTGCTAGAATTTTGACTTGAAATGTGTCGCGTATCATTTCTCATAATATTATTCTTGGTGTAAAAGGTTTTCCACGTGTGAAATTTTGCAAGGTGTGATTTGATGTTATTGCGTTTTCTAGTAAGTAATAGATTGGAATGGTTTCTGTTAAAGAAAATATTTTTTGTTGACGTTGCAAAGAAAAAATTTTTTTGCGTTAATTTTGGTATTCTCAATATATTGAGGCTCACTGACGACCTTAAGAGTAGACGTTCTTGAAGAAAATATTTTTACACTGAAAGATAATTACTTCGTAAAAATATTAAGAGGACAGTTTGCACATCTTTTAATATGACATCCAACAAAGAAATACTTGTATTTAAAACATACAAAGTCACGCTAAAGATATTCTAATATAGTTTTAACAGTACCTTCTAGAAGTTTTTTTAATACTGTTTCTGGCAAGAGTTCCTGCAAACCTACTTGCATACGTAATGTAGTAAGTGCCGGCCTATCTGGTGTTGCTATCAGCCTGTATTAAGCTGGTTCGTGGTGAAATACTGCCTTTACTAGTCGCTTGAGGCTGTAACATACAGTTATGTAAGAGTTAATGGAAGTAGTCTTTAAATCTCACATTAGTTAAGGTTTGTCTATGATTAGCGAAAGGAATTGTGCCAAAATTTTGAATGATCTTCCACTTATGTGTAAGTTTTCACACAAAGTAATTGCGTAATAACTTTAACGAATTTAAGATATACAGCACTGCAATGAGTGAGCGGTGTTTGCTTTCGTAAATAAAACCGGCGAAACAAACCATTTCATAATGAAAACCAAACATTATTCCTCCATTTCAATCGCGGCTTCCAGTTAAAAGTACCAGGACAACAGATCCGCACTAGAGTCTTTCACAAAGGCTACTTCCAAGAAAGCAATTTTTTCAAACAAAATATCGTGTCACGGCAATATTGCTTATAAATCCTTTTCCGTGACTAAACCCGTTTTGAAACTTAAAGTTATAACTTTTAATACTTTGTTCATTGCACGTTGGTAACACAAATGTTTCCTTTTCGCGTTCGAGGCTGTTTATTACGTCCGTTTGATTTATGTTGCAGCCTCGCGAGTTTTATTGTTCTAATTGCAACGGTTTAATTAATGGGAGATATATTACAGTTATTAATACTGTAATCTCGAAGCGGTTGGAAGTTTTGCTCGTGTAAGGTTAGTCATTTGATATGGAATTTGATTTTGTCACGCCATTTTTAAAGAGTTTAGCGGAAGGTTGATTTTAAGTACGAATAAAGTTTGGTGTTAAAATTCTGTAAGTTTAGTGGGACCAGTCGCCTGTATAGATTGATTAACAAAGGACCAGTGATAGAGTAAATTCAATACTAGATAATGAAGATCAATTCTTCTAAATTGAAAATTACCGTGGGAGTACTATTGATGTGAGCAACCTTTAGTAGGGTTATGTGCAAAACCGGTATATATTACTACCATATTTTTATATCACAACAGACTATAAAAATTAAGACTATGAAACAAGAAAATCATAACCATTGGAGAGTTCGTTTAGGTCTCTATCTGCGTTTTATTGAATTCTAGATATCTAGATGAAAATAAATTGTTAAATAAATTCTACTCGAGTCTACGCCAGTAATAGCAATTTGTTTTTATAAATAAAAAAAACAGTAGGTACCATCGTTTCATAGAATGCTTCTTTGCTAGTTTAAAAATAATTAATTACAATATATCTGATAAATTCATATTTCATATTCACAAAAATTTAACTTCAAAAGTAAATACTCATTTGTTTATCAATGCATTTGATAAAGTCAAAAAGTCCAAATAAGGTTTCACACGATATTTATACTTTATTCTTTCAATGTTCGTAAATATAGTATACTATAGGCCGCCCATGTTTTCCATGGGAATGAGAAGTTTTCCCGTGTTAAAAAGTACCCTATGTGTTAATCTGATGTATAACCTATATAACTGTAAAGTTTCATCCAATTCCGTCCAGTATTTTTTACGTGAAAGAGTAACAAACATCCATCCATACTCACAAACTTTCACGTTTATAATATCAGTAGGGTTTTTCACGGTTTGGTTCAATATTTATCTTTAAAATACTGATTACACAGTCCCTTCAAAAGAACATATTTACCAAGAATGAAAAACAATTTCATATCCGACATTATACTTAAATAAAACTTTAATTAGGTTTTTGATTGACTAAACTTGATACTTGCGGGTTGTTGGTCTAAAACCTTGTGCAAAATCTCTGAAACTGGCAACTTACAACTTTTAAATTACTTTACTTTATGTACGGATGGAATATAAAAGATGATTTTATTACTGGATATTTGTTTTTGGGTTGGCAAGTTTGGAAACATAAATCCAAATAATAGAATACTATGTATAATTTCTGCGGAAAATTATAACGGATGTAAAAATACCATTTCCGAAGCCTGAAACCACAAATTCTTGAGCCTCAGTAGTTGCAAAAATTTGCAATAAAAAAATAAAATTTGAAAAAATAATTATTCAACTAATAACAATACCTTAGTTCTATTATTATTATTTTAATTTTTTTAGAATGATATTAATAAGGCTGCACATATCAATAGGGGGTACATCAATATTATGTACGTTAGAATAAAAGTTATGTTACTGTGAGAATAGATCATTAACATTTTTTGTAAAACGCTAATAATAAAAATAACCCTAATGAGAAAAATGTACGCTTTTCTTTGTTCTTCCTCGATAAATCAAACTATTACAATTCAACAGTAAAAATATTTACTTACACTACATATAATAACAATCATTTACAAGCCAAAAATACAAAATATTAAAACCCGCATCAAAACCAATATATGCACGTCGAATCTATTCAAGCGAAATCAAAATTATTTATTAATGTACTGACCCATTTTAGCTGGATTGCCGGCGGCGGAGCACACGAGGGCGACAACCACAAACACTACCCCAATCCCTTGCATTTTTACATTAAAATCATTCATCACTTAATCACAGATTATTATTTAAAACACAGTAAAATAAATCACATGATTTGCTCGTCCGTAGTATGACGCGACTACGGCGTAGCGTCGTAGCGGCATAGACGACCGCTCGGTGCTACGAGCTATCGCCGACTGGCTGCTAGACCCCGCTATTGATTCCTTAACCGTTATTTTCGGATATTTCTTAAAACACGTTTTTTACAAAATAACAGTCTATTTATTATTATTAGGTTGTAGGTGAAGCGTTAATCGTTGATTTTAATCAATTAATAATTTTGTTTTAACAAAGGTTAGTCAGACCATGGTTACGGTTAATTAAACATCGTAAATTTAAAGCATGTCTTTATTAAGGGGAAATAGATAATAATGAAACTGATTTTAATGAAGTTAAAAGTGGAGGGTGAATTATTTACGGGTATATTGATTTTGATTATATTGATATTTAGTTCATAAACGTTTTTATTCAGTTTTATTAAAGAAGCGTATCAATCAATATATTGTATAGTATATGTATGTGTACATTATTTGTATTGTATATGTATATTATTATGCTACACACAATTATTGCATTCCTCATTATCTCTCCAACAACAGGTCTGCTGGAAGAGATTTCATATTGAAATAAGCAGGACCTTTGGATTTACTCTTGTTTATCTGTTTTTCTTTTAACTTTTTCTTGTAAATGCATAAATTATAAATAAATAATCCAAATTTAATTTATCTTTTTAATACTTAAATATTTGGTTCATAAAAACATGATTATTGTATTTACATGCTTTCACATATATTTTAGATTTGCTTAATATGCTATAGTTAAAATTTAGGAAAACCTTAAAAAATTGCATCTTAACAAAATTATTTGTTCTTTTAACTCATAAAAAATCTTGTAAGTGTTATTCAGGTAATAATAATCCATTCAACTTATAAAGTTAACACATTTTTTTATTTTGAATTAAAAAATACTTATAAAAATATATGACCATTCTTAACCTTGCGCTATTTATCAACTCATCCCTACATTTCTTTACCACCACTAAAGTATCTGTATTCATTTATTTCCAAGTGTTTCTTTTCTACCCTTTCATATATACCATCGCAAACAGAAAGCAATGACTTGTTGTTCCGAAGTGGCGGCCTAATGGCAGTGACTTGCTGTTAACTTTGGCAACAGCGATCATGCCGTTTTACAGGCATGTTTAAAAAAGTAACGGTATTTGAAAAAATAACGATATTTTTTCCTTTTTTGAAATAAAAAAAACTAATTTTATTTTAAAATGCGAAGATTTAAAAAAAGAGTTGTTAATGAGCGGTTAAAAAAAACAAAAATATAGTTCATACAAATTCGCTAGATGGCGCTGAACAAACTAAGTACGCAGGTGTGCCTTAAAAAAAGTAAAAGGATTGAATATAAATAATAATAGACGAGTCCAAAGTAATCAAAAATAACCAAAGAAATCTACGAATAAAGAAGTACATAACATAGACAGCCTGTACGCGTCAGCCTACAAACAAAACAAACACATATATATATACCGTTGCACCACAGACGATATATATACAACGGTATATATACCGGAATGCTAAGCGGATGGTTCCGGGTTCAATCCCCGGGCCGGGCCAATTTCGTCAAAATAGTTTTTCGAAATTTGCTCGTGTCTGGGTGTAACTGGGTTCCCTAGTCCATTGTGTGGTACCTATAGTACCAGCTTTGCTTAGCTTAGGGCTATACAGTTGGTGTGTCAGTCTGAATATTTATTACTAGTGGCCGCTCGCGACTCCGTTCGCGTATAACTCGGTTTCCCGCGGTATAGTTCCCTTAATTCTTTCATGCATATGTTTTTGGTTTCTAGAACCGTTTTCGCAGCGCACGCAACGAAAGACCTCAAGGATGAATAATTTCCCCAGTTTTTTCCCCATTTTCCATTATTTCTTCGCTCCTTATAGTTGCAGCGTGATGTTATATAACCTTTAGCCTGCCTCGATAAATGGTCTATCCAACACAAAAAGAATTTTTCAAATCGAACCAGTAGTTCCTGAGATTAGCGTGTTCAAACAAACAAATAAACAAACAAACAAACTCTTCAGCTTTATAATATTAGTATAGATTATTATATATAATATTATATATTTTTTGTTGAATTCCACAAACAAAAAGATTTATTTACCCTTTATTCAAATTCAAATCAAATCAAAACCGACATTGGTATTGCAAGAGAAATAAAAATAACTAAGGTTAAATATAATTTAAATATTGCCTACTCTTTATACGTGCTATTTACTCAAACCATCTAGTTACTCTAGTTCGCAAGTATGTTTCTGTAGGTATATATACGTATATATGTTACTCTTTCACGCAAAAGTAGATAGAATACATGCTGAAATTGAAGTATTTTTGTGCGTAAGAAAAAACAAAATTTTAAAGATTTTAACTGCGTGTGAAAGCAAGTTTATAATAAACGAGTGGCGGCCCGCGACTCCGTTCGCGTGAAAGTCGGTTTATGAGAAGTTTTCCCGCGGTAAAAAGTACCCTATATCCTTTCCCAAGTTCAGTTCTTTCTTCATACTAAATGTCATCAAAATCGGTTCAGTAGTTTAGGCGTGAAAGCGTAACTAAGCTAAACTAAGCTACTTTCGCATTTATAATATTACTAGTGGCCGCCCGCGACTCCGTTCGCGTGGAAGTCGATTCCCGTGGGAATGAGAAGTTTTCCCGCGGTAAAAAGTACCCTATGTCCTTTCCCAAGTTCAGTTCTTTCATCATACCAAATTTCATCAAAATCGGTTCAGTGGTTTAGGCGTGAAAGCGTAACAGACAGACAGACAGACAGACAGACAGACAGACCGACAGACAGACAGAGTTACTTTCGCATTTATAATATTAGTAGGGAAGTAGGGATAGTAGGGATAAACATACATACATGAATAACGTTCGCATTGAAATAAAAAAAATAATTTGGCGAATGATTAATTAATAAAATAGTTTTCTATGAACAAAATACGCTTCGCTTCAGTTCTAAGATATTTTTTCTAGTTCAGTAAACCTTTTGACAAAATCGAACAATAAAGACCTGTCTACGTATTTCTTTCTAAAACTTATATTATTTACGAGTATTTTCCTTTGATCAGAATAAATGATTACTTTGATTTAGGTAAAAGCTTTTTTTCATTTACAATGAAAAAATAAAATAATAATATAAAAAATAATTGTCCTGCGTTAATCTATTTCTGACTAGTGGACGCCCGCGACTCCGTCCGCGTGAAAGTCGGTTTCCCGTGGGAATCAGAAGTTTTCCCGAGGTAAAAAGTACCTTATGTGTTATTCTGATGTTGTAACGTTATATTTTATATGTATATTTATTTATAAATATATTTCATTAATTAATATAATACCTTCTTTTATTAGAGATCATTTTAAAATTAAATTAAATATTTAACCTATTTGCTAACCTACATTGCAATTTATTACATAAAAAAAAAAACTAGCCAGCTATGAAATTCGTCGCAATATTAGCGCTCCGACTGCAACATTTTAGCTTCCCCTTTTGTTCTCGGCAATGTTCGGAAACCGAACCGAAGGCCGCGCCCGCGCTCGTCGCCCGCGCCAGTCTGCGTCAGATGCCCGCGCAGAGCACTCCCGTACTTACCGAAAACAGCTCATTTAGCTCGTCTCGTTTTCGTGTGCGCATTGATTGCAAAAATTATTAATATCGTATTCCCAAAATTAACTTCGTACGCAAGTTCATTAATTGTTTAGGAGTGTTAAAACCCCGAATTTGGTTCGGAGCTCCACTGTACAACCTTGTCCAACCGGACACGTCAGCCGCGGCAAAACAACAAGGCAGCTCACCCGAAGGTGGATCAAGTTCCTGGCCCAACATCAACCTGGCCCAACATCAACCTGGCCCAACATCAACCTGGCCCTGAGCGCTGGATGCCTGACAAGGGAAGTGCCGCTCCTGCCACCATTGCATTGCGGGTTTCAATCGCACAACCAAAACATTATTTCTTTTACTTATTAAAAGAAATAACGGCTCCCGAGCCCCTCCTATAGTAAATCTTAATTGTTCCTGTTTTTTTATTCTCTTTTTTTAATAAAATTATTTTGTTGACTAGTTGTTGCCTACTTATTTTAGTACTGAAAGTAGTTAGGATAGGTAGGTAGCCACCCATCGTCACAGTGGCGCCTAAACGTGGTTATTTTTTGGTTGCGATTGAAGCCCTATTTCCGTGGTGTAGTTGCTTGTTTGTGTGCTTTTGTTTTTTTATTTTTTGTTTTGTGAAACGTTCATTTTTTTTATTTTTGCTGGCAACTAGCGTTTGAATATTAGTTTCATCGTTTTATTATTATTTTATTTGTGTAAAAGATTTTTTTTTATAAATTAATTTTATTTAAATTTGTAAAAAAAAAAAAAAAAATTTTTGCAGACAGTACTTCATTTTTTAGGTTTTTTTTTCTCAAAATTACCGGTTCGCAATTCACCCACTAGTTGCTTGCAATTTTATTTTTTTATTTTTTTGTTTTGTCACGTTTGTTTGCTTTGTTTTTTTTGTTGCCTATTTTAGTTGTTTTGTTTTTGTATTTTGTGCTTATTTGTTTTTTTTGTTACTGCATACATTTTTTAATTATTCTTATCATCATTATCGCTTTAAAAGCCTGAACGTTATTCATGTAAATTCGTTTTTTTTTTGTAAAGAACAGAGCTTTTCTTTTTTTTTCTTTCTTTCTTATTGTATTTGCCCTACGCCACTTACACAACTTCGTGATTAAACTATGGCCTTTCCTATTAAATTTCTATCGCTCCAAAAAGCAGAGTTGGAATATGAAGTTGCTATACGAGGTGAGACTCCCTGTACTACTGTGCAGGATCTGCGCAAGCAAATTGCTAAGTTAGGGCCGTTATTCCCATCTGAAGATATTTTAGATTCACCTTTTGATATAACAGAAGATCTAAAAGGAGTTGTTGAAGTCTTGACTAAGATCAAATCCAACCTAGATGGCGAACTTGAACGCAATAGCCTGCTGCGAATTCAGAACTGGCTAAATCATCTTTATCATCGTCTTAATAGGTTATGTCGCGACGAAACAAATGCAAACCTGAACTCTTGCATAGAAAAATATAAAAAATATTTAAATATGGTAACAGCCCTCAATGATAAAAATATACCTGATCCGTTACTTCCATCTTCTAACAGCGATACATTGCCCTCCCCTCAACCATTTAATATCTCAGTTACATGTGACCGTGGCTCTTCAGACATTGGTAAATTAAGGTACGATGGCAAGACTTGTGTTAGGTCTTTTATTGAGAGAGCATATGAATTTAAAAACGCTAGGAATATACCAAGTAGCAAATTGTTTTCATACGCCACGGAAATATTTACTGGTGATGCACTCCATTGGTTTCGAAGTAAACGTGAACTGATTACGGATTGGGACCGCCTTTTAGTACAATTGAGGGAAGATTTCGATAAATCTGATTTTGATTATAAACTTTTGTCTGAGATTCGCAGTAGAACTCAAGGCGAGACGGAGAATATAGTAGTTTACTTATCGATTATGTCGGGATTATTTGCACGCCTTTCGAAAACTCTTTCTGAGGATAGCCAGTTGGAGATTATTCTACACAACATTCGTCCTTGCTACTCCAACGTTCTAGCATCCGTGCCGGAAGTCAAATCGCTGGAACAATTGACGTCCCTTTGCTCAAATTATGAAAGAGTTCAAGCACGACTCTCAACTTTTCGTGAACCACCGGGACCTTCTTCAGACACTCTAGCACCCGAATTTGCATACACTCGTGGTAGTTCTTCTAAAACATACGGTTACAGCAAAAACAATCATAATAATTTTAATAATAACAGGCAATATGATAAATTTAATAAATATAATAATAGTAATAATTTTAATAGAAGTAAGTCTACCCAGATTCAGCCTAATGTACATTCCATCGATATTTCTAAGCGTCGCTACTGCCCGAGGTGTCGTACTGACTCTCATAACCTTAGGCAATGCACAGCGGATAAGGGCGATATTCTTTGTTTCGTTTGTGGTGAAAAAAATGTTAAGACACCACAATGTCCGAACTGTAGTAAGGCTAAAAATAACAACAGCTTTCCAAAAAACTAACTTACCAGAACTGCGGCAGTAATTCCAATTTCGACAAAGAAGATTGGGAAAATTGGTTACACACCTTAGCCATTTTTTTCAAAATTCATGATATAGCCTCAGTTCTGTCACATAATCACTCAAATGACTCCAGACCATTCGTAACGGTTAACCTGAACGACCTTAGCGTTGTTGGACTTTTAGATTCCGGATCAGCTGTTACTATTGTAGGTAATAATGCCCATAAACTGCTAGAACAGAGAGGACTAGTGCTTAACAATAAATCACCTAGCCCGCTTACTCTAGTTGCTGCAGGAGGACATAGATTGAACAGTATTGGTTCTATGAATCTTCCCATTCACTTTGAGAACCAATTCCATGTCATAGAAGCAGTCGTTGTCCCAGAAATCGAAACTAACCTCATTTTAGGTATAGATTTCTGGCGCAGGTTCGAAATCTGTCCTAAATACTTACACTCTATTAATTTTGACAGTAATAATGACAACAGAAATATTCCGGTAGACTCGACCTTTCTTCGTAGTTATTCCAGACTATCGGAAACCGAGAAAACAGTGGCTGACAATATTGTCCGTCAGTTTGAAGAGATCTCGTTTAAAGTCAAAGGCTTAGGCGTTACAGACATGATCTCACATCGGATAGACACTGGGGACGTTGCCCCTGTTCGGCAGCGCTATTATCGTCTCTCGCCCGAAAAACAGCGCATCCTAATAGAACAAGTTGATGAAATGCTGCAACTTGACGTAGTGGAGCCATGTGAAAGTGCATGGTCTTCCCCAGCCTTGATCGTTACCAAAAAGAATGGTGAGCCCCGCTTTTGTTTGGATAGCCAAAAACTCAACTCGGTTACAAAAAAAGACGCGTATAATTTACCTTACGTATCAGAGATTCTCGACAACCTTCGCGATGCACGGTATATGACCAGCATCGACTTGTCAAAGGCGTTTTGGCAGATCCCTATCCATGCGGACGATCGTGATAAAACAGCATTCTACGTTCCAGGTAGGGGCACATTTAGATTCAAGCGAACAGCTTTTGGGTTGACAAATGCACCCGCCACTCAACAACGACTAGTGGACCTTCTTTTTGGTGAATTTGATCAAAATGTTTTCGCGTACTTAGACGACATCGTTATTGTAAGCAAAGATTTCAACAGTCACGCGTCACTACTACTGCGCGTCCTCAATAAGCTGAAACAAGCAAATCTAACTATCAATTTAGAAAAATGCAATTTTTTCAGAGATGAACTCAAGTACCTCGGCTACGTTGTTGACAGCGGCGGCCTTAGAACGGATCCAGACAAGGTCAAGGCTATTCTCCAATTCCCAACACCTTCAACTAAGAAGGATATAAAGCGTTTCTTAGGCACTGCCACTTGGTACCGTCGCTTTGTACCAAATTTTAGCACCATTGCTGCACCCCTTAATAAGCTGACGTCAACAAAGAAAAATGCGCCCCCCTTTAAATGGAATCCTGAGGCTGAGGCAGCTTTCCTCAAATTAAAGGAATGCCTGATCTCGTCTCCCGTTCTCGCTTGTCCTGACTATAGTTTACCCTTCGAAGTCCATACAGACGCTAGCAATTACGGTATTGGAGCTATGCTAACCCAAACTATTAATGGCAAAGAGCACCCAGTCGCTTACATGAGCAGGTCCCTCACAGCGCAAGAGCGTAACTACAGCGTGACCGAACGCGAGACACTAGCTGTCATAACTGCATTAGAGCACTGGAGATGTTACGTAGAAAATGGCAGGCCATTTACTGTCTACACCGATCACAGTGCACTAAAATGGTTTTTAACGATAAATAACCCGACCGGTCGTTTAGCTCGTTGGGGTGTAAGGTTGTCGTCTTTTAACTTTGAAATCAAGCATCGTCGTGGTGTTGACAACGTCATACCCGACGCTCTTTCGCGCTCGATTCCAGTAGGTGCGATTAGTTCTTCCGACATTGCGGACACTAAAGACGAGTGGTTCACAACTATTTACAATGGTTGCCTTAATAAACCGCAGGACTATCCAAACTTCGTAATTAAAGACAATATTTTATATAGACTTTCTAAAACAATATGTAGCTTGAATAACGAATTCGCTTGGAAGATCGTAGTTCCTTCAGAACTGCGTGAACAAATAATTTCAGAAAATCATTCACAGCCAACCGCAGCACATTTAGGAATATTTAAAACTTATCACCGTCTTATGCTGCGATACTTTTGGCCTGGTATGCATGGGGATGTTGTTAAATTTGTAAGTGCTTGTCAAAAATGTTTAGAGCATAAAACGTTAAACCACCAAACTTTAGGTGTTATGGGTCGTCCTAAGCAGTGCTCTAGACCTTTTCAAATGTTATCAATTGACCTTATGGGCCCTTTGCCTACTACACGTAAACAAAATAGTTATATTTTGGTTGTGACGTGTTGTTTTTCAAAATTTTGTTTAATTTATCCTATTCGGAAAGCCACATCAGATGTAATTATTAAACTTTTAGAGGACACTGTGTTTCTTGTCCATGGTGTTCCTCAAACAATTTTCATGGACAATGGAACTCAATTCATTAGCCATAGTATGTCCGAGCTATTTAAAAGATATAATGTTCCAAATGTGTACTTTACACCAAAATACACACCCCAAATTAATACAGTTGAGCGATATAATAGGACCATCATAACTTGCTTGTCAACTTTTGTGGATGATGACCACAGGACTTGGGACGTCTTTATTCCAAAAGTCCAATTCGCCATTAATAATTCTGTAAATGAAGCTACTGGTTTCTCGCCATCATTTTTAGTTTATGGTCGGGAACTTGTCACCTGTGGCACTCACTACTTGGACCCTGAGTTAGGCAACGAGGTCTTATTCTTACCTAGGGACATTTATGCTGAAAACCTCGGTTGTCTTGCCGGTATATTTAATGACGTACAGTTAAAGCTTTATCAAGCTCATGCAAAAAATACTGCACATTATAATCTTCGCCGCAAACCGGCAGAGTTCAATGTTGGCGATATTGTCATGAAACGTGCTTACGTTTTAAGCGATAAAGATAAGTACTTTAGCAAGAAGTTGGCTCCTAAATATATTAAATGTCGCATAACTAATAAAAAATCGTCACTTGTATATGTACTAGAAGACATGTCAGGTAGGGATCTCGGTACATGGCATATTAAAGATTTAAAATTAACTGGTCTTAACAAATAATTTAACTATTAGTATATTGGAAAAAAAAAAAAAAAACAATATTTTATTAAGTTAGTGCATTACTGTTACTTTGCGTATTAACATCTAGCGTTATTTAGTTTGTACGAGTTAGCAGTTTCATATAACAGTTTACTCCAGTATGATAGGGTGCGTCAATATTCCTTATAATGATAATTGATATATTTATGAGTGATGAAGTATGGAAGAGAGGTATGATATTTTATGAATGTGCTTAACAAACTTAATTCTGATTTAATGCGGGTTTTATTTGAAAGTAATAAAACCCTTGGTTGCGTGAGGGGGTAATGTAACGTTATATTTTATATGTATATTTATTTATAAATATATTTCATTAATTAATATAATACCTTCTTTTATTAGAGATCATTTTAAAATTAAATTAAATATTTAACCTATTTGCTAACCTACATTGCAATTTATTACATAAAAAAAAAAAACTAGCCAGCTATGAAATTCGTCGCAATATTAGCGCTCCGACTGCAACATTTTAGCTTCCCCTTTTGTTCTCGGCAATGTTCGGAAACCGAACCGAAGGCCGCGCCCGCGCTCGTCGCCCGCGCCAGTCTGCGTCAGATGCCCGCGCAGAGCACTCCCGTACTTACCGAAAACAGCTCATTTAGCTCGTCTCGTTTTCGTGTGCGCATTGATTGCAAAAATTATTAATATCGTATTCCCAAAATTAACTTCGTACGCAAGTTCATTAATTGTTTAGGAGTGTTAAAACCCCGAATTTGGTTCGGAGCTCCACTGTACAACCTTGTCCAACCGGACACGTCAGCCGCGGCAAAACAACAAGGCAGCTCACCCGAAGGTGGATCAAGTTCCTGGCCCAACATCAACCTGGCCCAACATCAACCTGGCCCTGAGCGCTGGATGCCTGACAAGGGAAGTGCCGCTCCTGCCACCATTGCATTGCGGGTTTCAATCGCACAACCAAAACATTATTTCTTTTACTTATTAAAAGAAATAACGGCTCCCGAGCCCCTCCTATAGTAAATCTTAATTGTTCCTGTTTTTTTATTCTCTTTTTTTAATAAAATTATTTTGTTGACTAGTTGTTGCCTACTTATTTTAGTACTGAAAGTAGTTAGGATAGGTAGGTAGCCACCCATCGTCACAATGTATAACCTATATTACTGTAAAGTTTCATCAAAATCTGGCCAGGAGCTTTTACGTGAAAGAGTAACAAACACTCATCCATACATCCATACTTACAAACTTTTCCGTTTATAAAATTAGTAGGATAGTAGGATATTAATAATTACTTCGAAAAAGTATTCTCAGGAACTGATTGTAGCTGTTGGTTAATGATAAACAAATAATACTTTTATAAAAGCTACTTACAATTTACATAGCCTCAAAGGTTTGATTGAAATAAGACTTACTGTATGTAGCATGGCGTGTTCACCCGTTCAGTCAGATTTTTACAAAAATGTACGTGTATAACGTAGCTTTTAGAGACATATTCGTAACTAGACTATACAATCCAATCACCAAAATGCCTATTTCAAATCCGGATATGAAACGATGTTGTGTCCTTTCATATAAAGAAAAGATGCGAAAGACAAATATCAAGAAATCAGAAGAATAATGCCTACTTTTCCTTATACCGCAAAAAATGACTGACGGCGATCCTAGTAACGCAAAACCCATATGAAAATCCAAGATTTGTATAAAAACTAGAAATTCGTTTAGTCCTTTCTTTCATCTCTATGTGTTTTGACTTATTTTTTCGTTTAGTTTTCTTTATGGTTCTGTATTACAAAACTAAATTAGGATTCATTAGAAACACCACTTATTTATTTGTCTGTCTATCAGTTTATCACGAAATGATAGTGATTAAACTGTCAAATAGAAATTCATCTAACTATGAAAAATCTAACTAATCTCATTCGACAATATAAAAAAAACTAGTTAAAGTCATTGAATTTACTATTAGAATCCTACCCTACCCAATTTCCCTTCCCCAAAACCAGACAAACCTCCCCACTGCATATACCTCCCCGTACCTATCGTAGAACCTTGCAATCTACCTGAGGAAGCCTCCCTAAGTAACATCATGAACCAGCCATAACTTTTACTTACATCCGTCCTTCACATTCAATAATATGATATTCTTAGCACGTGCCTTCAAAAGATTATACCTCATTTAACTCAATCCGAGGAGACTGGAGTGCTCGTATAAAATTTGAGGATCAACTGGCGTGCTTTGCGCGAATTTTCCTGTTTTTAACGGATTGGAGAAGATTTGCTTTAGTTGCTGAGTTTTCGTAGGATAAAAAAAGTTTTTATTGTTGAAATATTAAAATATTGGGTTTAAAATTCATTGTTGGCCCGGTCACAGCCTTTATTGCTTCTTAATTAATACATTTTGAAAAAGCTGAACCTTTTTAGATAGTTTGTTCCTTCTTAATTAATACATTTTGAAAAAGCTGAACCTTTTAGATGTGTATAGATATCGATAAAAAAATGCACATCAAAAATAAAAGTGTGTTCATCACTATTTACCCCTGAGTTGAAACACGGCTGTTATATGTTATGTTTCTGTCAGAGGCGCTTCTATCGTAAGATAACTACTAGTTAACAATCTTATTCATCAATTAAAGTCATTTAATCAGAGTTTTTATTATATAATACAATTTTGTAGGACCAACAGACCCAACTTAACAAAAAATCACGCAACATTTCTCGAAAAATGCTCAGTTACAAGTAAAAGGGTTTTAGTATTCGCTGGTGTGTGGCCATAAAACGGGCAGGGTGTAGTCGTCGTGGGGCCATGAAAGCGGCGTTTATACATCACGCGCCAACATAAGCGATATTACATTATCTGACACTAGTGAGACATTGAGGGGGGCGGCTAAATCGGGGGGAGGGTTTCCACTGTCATACGATATCTTTGATTAGTGTTTCGTACATTAGATAAACGAAAATTACGAAATAAATCGTTATATTCGCGCAAATTACTTTATTTTATTTTTGTGTCTTCTATAATTTCAATAAAAAACAGCATTTCCTATAGCAATCTAGAATTTCCAATTTTAATGACCCTAGTCAAAGATGAGCCCTATAGCGTCAGGGAATCATGAGTTTAAGGCTAGTATAAAGGTTCGTTATATATATATATAGGTTTTTTGGTTTTAAATAATATTAAGCTCTACGTGTAACTTACTGTTGAATAATAGGTTTCCATCATAAGGAGAAATTTGGTTCTATTTGCTGCGTTTAGCATTCTTGTTAAAGGGTGGCACACGAACGTTGCGTTGCGTTGCTGCAACGCAGTGATGTCAACGGACTAGTCATAATTTAAAACGGGTTCCACACTCTATTGTTTACTATCTTATACATGACGGGGAATTCGTTATCACTGGGTTCGATCATGGCGGGAACTTCGTAATAAAACGTGTAACTTGATGTATGAGCGTGTATTAATCACAACGTTAAGCAACTTTACAATAATCATCACATTGGTCAGGATGTAAATGGATATAGGAAGCGCGGTGAATTCGGCGTGTGGCCATCACTGATTTATTCACTCCACGACTGCACTGCCCCACGAACCAAATAACAATGATCCGTCCAACAAGATAGATGGGCCATATAGACTCAATGGAAAATGACTATTCAGTCCTTCACTCATAAAGCCTCGCACCGACTACACCCAAGTTAAGACAACTTGCCGCAACCAATATCTCATTTAGTCGCTGACATTGATATTGACATTTCAAAACATAGACAAGGTAGATAATAAAGTAGTTCTTCAACTGGCCAAGTCCATCGAATCTGTGTTATTTCCGACATATACGTAAAAAAACATAAAATAGTGAGATTAATATAATCGTGCAGACGTGTAGTGAATTAATCAGTGACAGCCACACGCCGAATTCACCGCGCTTCCTATATCCATTTACATCCTGACGAATCTTCATGATTATTGTAAAGTTGCTTAACGTTGTGATTAATACACGCCCATACATAAAGTTCCACGTTTTATTTCGAAGTTTCCACCATGATCGAACCCAGTGATAACGAATTCCCCGTCATATATTTATCGTGGTATAACGAACACATTGCTAATGCGTGACCTGCATTACACACCAAGTTATGAACGCGCTTTATGAGGTCGGCGTTCCACGATCGAGGTTACGGCGGCCGGATCAACATGTGGCATTACGGGAACCACTCAGAGCTGTCGATTTCTATTAGACGCTCCTTATGACTTCTGCTGCCCTGGTACTTTGGCGGAAGAAGGGGAAACGGGTGAAGTCACGTGCGATTTTTAGTATATTTAGGTGTTAATTAGTTAGTTTTTATTGTGAATAGTATGTAAATTGATTAATATAAGAGACAAACTTACTATATTTTTAGCATTAAATTTATTTATATGAATTATATGTATATTGATACAAATACCTACAAGATTTTTTTATTAATTTATGATCTAAGATATAGCAGTGGTAAAGGCTGTGTTTTCTTATACGTAGTAATAATAGCTCAATGCCTAGATATAAGATTTTCTTAAGTACTAGCTTTAAGTCTGTGCCTAACTAAGCAATGCACCAAAGGAAGGCTACATTTTCAAATCCTTAATTACCTTGATATTTTTTCATTTTCCCTCAAATTAACCATTCCACCGTGCCTCGTCTAGACCGGAAATCCCCGGAACCGTGTAAAAATAAAACAAACCGGATGTGGGTAATCGTATCAACGTTTTATTGAACGATTTCCGGCGGAAATGCGAATCAGCTCCGTTGTTGGTTCGTTTCATGCAAGAGCTTGTTATTATATGAAACCATATTTCGATAAAATAATGTTATTAAACACGCAAGAAATTAAAGTAAATATGTATTTTAAACGTTGATCTTAATGTATTTAGATGGTGCAATGCAAATAATACAAGGTGTGATTAAATTACGTAGCAAAAATCCTACTAATATAACGTGAAAGTTTGTGAGTATGTATGGATGTAGGTATAGATGTATGGTATGGATGGATGTATGGATGGATGTTTGTTACTCTTTCACGCAAAAACTACTGGACGGATTTGGATGAAACTTTGCAGTAATACCTATAGGTTATACATCAGAATAACACATAGCTTTTTACTGCGGGAAAAAATCGCATTCCCACGGGAAAACGACTTCCACGCGAACGGAGTCACTAGTTATAAATAAAAAACTGGACTGCTAAGCGGATGGTCCCGGGTTCGATCCCCTGGTCGGGCAAATTTCGTAAAAATGGTTTTTTGATATTGGCTCGTGTCTGGGTGTAGCAAGGTTCTCCCCTAGACCATTATGTGGTGCCTATAACTCAAGTGCATACTGCACTTTCTTTAGGGCCACATAATTAGTGTGTCAGTCTGGAGATTTATTTATTTATATTATTGTCGTTATTTATCTGTGATTGAAGATTTTATAGAATAGAAACATATTATTTTTCTTCCATATGTAGTTAGGGTATCTAAATCTTTAGAATACTTATCTTGTACTTCTCTTGTAAATAACATAACTATGAAAGAAAGTGAAAATATAATCATTGCTTTATAAAATAAAAGGAAAACTTAATAACAATGACGTTGACTATTAGAAACGGAGCCCTCGGTGCGTACAAAACAAACAGAAATCTCTGCGTGTATTATTCAATAATTATAGATAATAAAAAAAAAACGCAATTATCCTGCCTGTATTGTTATCAAGTTTAAATGTAAAAGCACATTGAAGTTACATTTTGGACGATATTACTCAAAGTTAAGTACAATATTGCGACAACTTTTAATTTCAAACTTGATTGCTTGATTTAACATAAAAAATAATATCAACTTCGAATATAAACCCCGTTCAAAATGGAAACAATTGGGTACTCGATAAAACTTTACCCTCTTTTCACTTGCCATTTAATTTGCAACTTTATTACTTAAAAAATAAGGTGGATATTAGTGTGAGTTGATAAAGTAAAGATCTAGCCACACCAGCCGACTGTGATTCAATTAGTTCAGTTAACGAGGTGAAATGTCACCCCCTGAGTCTAGGGGTGTAATGTTGGGAATTCGATATCCGAAAGTTTAAGTTCGCAGTTGAAGTATTTTTGGGTGATGTGGTTTTTTGAGTTCGTTCTAATAGTTTGAGGTTATTTTGTGGAGGTGATTTTGGAAGAAGTGAAAGTTCTACATCATAACGTAATATGGTTGATACTGATGATAGTTTTATGTATTTGTGTTGTTTAAATTAATTATTTACCAATAAAGGTGTCATGTTTTATGACATTAAAAATACAATTTTAGATAATTGTGTAGTGTCTATTGTTTTTGTGTGTTTAAACGATACCAAATGATTACACGCTGTTTTAGTTACTTTATACCCAAAGTGAGTTTGCTTGCTGTTAAAAAAAAAAATTTTTTTTGAAAACATATTTTTAAACAATATTCAGTTTTAATAAAAAAACAGGTCAAGCCTAGAAGAAGATATTTTTACTATGTAGATAATCTCGCAGTTATAATAAACGTTTGCTTTACAAGTTAGTTTTGCGCGTCGAGACCTCTTCAAATCAGGGTTTATACACTATTTTAATAATAAAAGTGCCTACAGGAATAACTCTAGATCTAGAATAACCCCCTGTCGCAGCAATGTGGTTGTTTCAATTTAAAAATAACGAAACTTTGAGTTAAGATTGCGATTGCGCCATTTCATATTTCTATTATTCTTATCGAATGACTTTTAAATTTTATCTCAGTTTAAAGCTATTTTTGTTTTCTAAAAGAAAAAAAGATAATTTTGAATTTTAATAAACAAAACTGACGGATATTAACAGTGGAGGATGATTATTGTCTAACCAATCTTAATTATACCAATTTTATTTACGAACATCAAACTAAATCGTTGATAAAAAAAGTTTAATAAGTCACAGTTTTCCGTTTATATATTTTTTTAACTTACTAATTTTTTATATTTAAAACTTTAGTATAAGTTCTATCAGCCATCAATCAAAATAAAATAAGAATCATTCAATCTATACATCCCCAATCACTCTCTTTCATGTTTCGAGCAAACCTAGTGACCTCTCAATCGAGGCTCGAGTTTATTTCCTTTTTGAAACTACCTTCAAATAGCCACTTTATAAAAAAGGATTTCTCCACCAATACAGGGATACATCAAAGAAAATAATAAACCTTCAAACGGAAATCCGCCGGCCGTAATAACTGGGGCCTGTCTGTCTTGGGTGTTAGGGTGGGGCCAGGCTAACTACTGTGATATAAAATTACTAGCTTTCTGCCCTGCGGTTTCATCCGCAACTAAATGGTTTTTCCCGTGGCAATATCTTACGGAACCCTATTTTTTCCAAAATAAAATATAGCCTATGTTACAGTGGATAATGTAGCTTTCGAATGGTTAAAGATTTTTTAATCGGTCCAGTAGTTTCGGAGCCTATTCATTTCAAACAATATGTTTTAATAATATGTTTTAGTAATGTTATGTTTTTTAATGAACACAACACGACTGCCTATAAATTCTGCACATGATTGCTACAATCTCACGGTGAATGAAAGTATTGCAAGAAAATGCATTGAATTATTTTTGACTTCCACTTAGTGACAGTAGGTTCTAATCAATAGTTCAATCCTTCTCGATAGTTTTGGTGGCTCTAGGAGAGCTGCTCTCTTTTCTCCCAATTTAATCTTTCCTCAGTAAAATCTATACTAATAAAAAGAACTGTCAGTTTGTCAGTTTGCACGTTCGTGGTAAACTTCGGGACTACGGAGTAATTTAAAAAAACACTTGTATTATTGATAAGGAAGATGTACTTAACAAATTTTAAATTCCCTTAAGTGACGCCGCGAAAAGGCTCGTTTCAAACAAGGAGTTATGGCTAAACCCTTAAGTTCCTATCTTGTAGGTGACTGTAAAGCCTTTTTTGGGAGCACTTTGATGTAAGGCTCTGACTGTAAAATTCGGGTTTACTTAACTTGAGAAGCAAATGGGTAGCTTTGATTACCTTCTCAAATCGATGATAATGTTGAAGAGCATGTAAGAATAGTTTATACTGGAATGAAGCCTATCAAGAGATTTCCCTACTAAAAGAGACTATATTTCAATGTTCTGCCAAGCGAGTTTGTATCTTATTGTCGCATACATTCTAGTGTCAGAGTTCTAGGAACTCCGTTTGAGGTATCACTGTCAGAAATTCAAGCTGCTCAATAGCCTGTGTCGCGCTGTCGTGTTCCAGGAATTCTTAGAGTAAAGTTTCTGCGGTAACATGTGTAGTTGTTGTTATAGTACGTCAAAGGTTGCTTATGTTATACAAACATTCGTTCTAAAGATTTTGAACAGGATTTACTATAGATCCTTCTTTCTATGTATATAAACTTACTTATTGTTATTGATCGAATTGCCCTTCGATAAAATTTCAATTCTGTACCATTTAATTGAACTTTGATTAATTCTACTAATATTATAAACGTGAAAGTTTGTGATTATGTATGGATGTATGGATGGATGTTTGTTACTCTTACACGTAAAAACTACCGGACGGATTTTCATGAAACTTAACAGTTATATAGGTTATACATTAGAATAACACTTAGGGTACTTTTTACCGCGGGAAAACTTCTCATTCCCACGGGAAACCGACTTCCACGCGAACGGAGTCGCTGGCGGCCACTAGTACTCAAAAACTTTAGCCAACAGTCACATATAACAATAACACCAACAATTGACAGCTAACTTCGGCTCATTTTTCCCTTCCCCGTCTTGAAAACTAAAGTAAACAAAAACGTTGAAGCATTATTCGAAACTGGACAAGACCGGTTAGACAAAAAAAACTCGAACAATGCAACAAAATAAAACAGTAGGGTGTTTGGAGCTATAACTCATCACGGAACTGGAAAAGAGCCAAGGGACCTATTACGTAGCGGGGATGAAACGTAATGTTAGAAGTCGTTGTAGATGGCAGCACTTATATATTTATATAAATAAAAATAAATATATACGCGATGATAAACTATATTATACGCACACGAGTGTCTGTCTGCAGCGGTTAACTGGTAAAATGTGGTATTCAGTCATCAAATCACAGAACTGACGTGAAAGGGAGAGACAATGTTCCTGTGTTTTGTTCAGTGAGTGCGATATTCGGTGCCTAATATGTAAGCGGTCAGCAATGCACCCTCAATATCGATTTTATGTTGGTGTATTATGTTATACAGATACAGAGTGATCACAGACCACATTATAAAAAAATTGTGAAATTTACTAAACAAACGACTGTAGAAATTTTATCTTCCTGTAATAATTTTAAATAATTAGAATTATAAATTAAATATTTATTATATTAAAATATGCGTGCTATGTAATATTATTACGTTAAAATTAAATGTTTACGGTCAAGTACAGGACTTCTCCATTAGTCACAGCAAATGCTTTTCCAGTTAAAGCATAATTGTAACTATGGTAAAAAATATAAATTTTCAAAAAGCATTAACATAAAAGTTGCACAACTAGTTATGTAATAGCCCCCCACTGGAAACAAGCCAGAGTTGGTACAAAAAGTCAATTTTGTACTCCAGAGGTCATTCGTACATTTGTACTGGTTTCGCAGTTTGAACCTGTTTAAAATATAGAGATTATTAAGGTAAAATTTCCAATTACCGAGTCCAAAAACCTTTCACTATCAAGAAAGAAGGTTATTGCAAAACCTTACGATAAAATATCCAATAGAAAGTCGAGATGAAGGTAGTGATGTAAAGAAGTAAATGTGGAAACTTGTTACTGGGCGTTTTTTTATTTTTTGCTAATAGATTTTTAAAAAGAAGAAAAAATGTTTAAACTGTATTAAGTAGCTAATTGGTGACTGTGCTTGGACTCCGATTTGGAAGAGATCAAACATCGAATCAGCTGTTGTTTACACCACCTAGATAGGGCTCTGTATCGTTAACTAAGTATTAACTTTCCTATAATAATTCAAATAATTTTATACTAGTGGCCGCCCGCGACTCCGTTCGCGTGGAAGTCGGTTTCCCGTGGGAATGCAAAGTTTTCCCGCGGTAAAAAGTACCCTATATGTTATTCTGATGTATCTATACTAATATTATAAAGCTGAAGAGTTTGTTTGTTTGTTTGTTTGTTTGTTTGAACGCGCTAATCTCAGGAACTATTGGTTCGATTTGAAAAAATATTTTTGTGTTGGATAGACCATTTATTGAGGCAGGCTTTAGGCTATATAACATCACGCTGCAACTATTAGGAGCGAAGAAATAATGGAAAATGGGGAAAAAACGGGGGAAATTATTGATCCTTGAGGTCTTCCGTTGCGTGCGCTGCGAAAACGGTCCTAGAAACCAAAAATATATGCATTAAAGAATTAAGGAACTTTACCGCGGGAAAACTTCGCATTCCCACGGGAAACCGAGTTATTCGCGAACGGAGTCGCGAGCGGCCTCTATTACCTATAAGTTCCTATCAAGTTTCATCAAAATCCATCCCGTAGTTTTACGTGAAAGAGTAACAAACATCCATACATACTCACAAACTTTCACGTTTATAATATTAGTAGGATTTAAGACTTATGAATGAAAATAAATATAAGTTACTATATCTAGATTTTATTTTATCAACTATTTTCCATTTCATTACATATAACAAGTACCGTACATTATTAATCGTTTACATTATAATCATTAAATATATTGTTATAATTATAAGTGGAAGATATTTCCTCAGCGGTTTTCGCTTCTCGATTGTTCCAGAGATGCTCAAACTTCGACTTGGTTGATGGCGATCGTATGAAGGGTATGACGACCATTGGCTTGTTTGATTCCGTTGTCGAGTCATCGTAGATTGTCACTGTCAAATTGACGTAAGAAGATTTTTTGTACAGGGTAAGGGTAAGGTAAGGAGAAGGCGATAACTTGACAGGGGGGGAATTCAGTAACTTCCAACGTGCCCAGTGGTGACGTGCGTGTGACGTCAGTAGTTTTTGTATGATAATTTGTACAAATATTTTAAAAACGTCACCATTATCGGCCGATATCGATTTGTATCAAAAGTTACAGAATTGAGACCCTGTTTGTTTGTTGCACATAAATCAAAATGCAGTTTTTAACATTTATTTTGAGAGATTTTTCCAAAATAAAATTGAGCACATGCAGAATCAGTTATTTTAGCCAACATTCAAGGTTTTGCGAACTAGTTGATGAAATTAACATCTGAACAAATTGCGTCACTAGTTTGAAACGCTTTTCTGGTGTTCTTGAAAACTATGTGCCCTGATTATTTTGTGAAACTAGCTCCGTAGGTCCTAGGGCGCTCTAGAGAAATTCAAAAGGGGAGAAAGTGGGGGCGCCACTTGTTTTAACTAAAAACAAGAAAGTTCTTTAACTCAATAAAAAAAAAAACAAATAAAAATGACACTTTAACAAGTTTATTGTTTGTGAGACCATGACCAAAAGTTCATTACATCTAACCTTAATTAGGGTTAATTAATTCTAGGAGTACAGTAATAGTTTTTTCTTATCTTAGTAAAAGATGTCACCGTGGATGAACCGCGAAATTGTTAAATAAACTAATACAAAAAAGGCACATCAAGCCAAATGGCCTGAAAGTCAACTAACAATTGAAAATTGAAAACAAAAGAAAAGTTTGGGCTACCGAAGCCACAAGTTCGTTATGAAACTATAAAGTAAAATAGCTTGAGCTATCAGAGCCGGTTGATAATAAAAGATACAGATTACCTTGAACCGTCTACTAACTAGCATAAAGGGAGCTCACTACACTCTGCATAAACTCCGAGATTAATTTTTCCAGTATAAGCAAAGCTCCGGCACAAATGGTCCAGCAAAACACAAGCAGTCCGACGTAAGCAGGGCGTCTTGCCTGAAAGGATACACCAAGCAAAATATTACAGCAGATGCAAAGAATAGATGGTGCGCACAAAGTCATCATTTTCACATATAATTAATTTATCTGCTTTCTGACAGATAATTTAAAAGTAATATTTATCAGCAAAAAGAAAAAACAAATTTCATGAACTCAGGCTCAAGAGATTGCAACCAAAAGAAAATTATTAGGTTATAGTAACGTGCATGCTTACCCAAAGAAAAGCCAAGCAGAGGCTTGAATTAAATGAAATACACGCAGCACCCAAAAGAAAAGCACAGCGCCAATAATGTCCAGCAATCAATAGTGTCCAGCCCAAGAAAGAGTCAAGAAAGTTACGTCCTGAAATAGAGGAAATGCGACAATGGTTTAAGCGGCATGGCACGAGGCTCGTAGCATACGTCGCGGCCAACTCAATTCAATACTCACCAGAAAATCACACAACGGCCAGCTCGTAGAGTAAACAGGGTCTACAAAACCAGCCTGTAAAGGGGCTTCACAAGTTTTTATCAAAAAAATAAATGTAAAAAAAAAATGGCATCCACGGCAATAGCTGCGGTGCAAAAAGATAACCTCGAGAACCAAAGACAAGAAAATGGCGGCTCCACCTCCATCCTTGAGACATACCAAAAATTTCCATAAAAAAAAAAATCCACAGGAACCATAATAATGAAGTGAAATAAATAAGATAAAGTGCTAATTATACTTTCTACTACCTTTTTAAAAATCTATTATTGTTTATCTATTTTCTTCTTTTAAATTAAACGAGGAAACTGAATTATTTTTGACATACTAATTCTTAAATGACAACACCAGCAACAGTATTGAAATAACATGTAAAGTTTTAGTTCAGATTAGCTAGATGGCGTTAGTAGTGTCAAAATTAGATTAAAGTTAACGTGAACAAACCAAAATGCTAATATTATGGAACGAACCGTTACAATACCTTCTCACTACAAAAAAAAAAAACAAAAAAAAAAAGGATTTTTTCCTCCGAGGAATCAAGAGGATGGATGAGCTTTCAATATATCTTTGACATGCCAAATCCCAAGACACTTCTTGGATGAAAAATCCACAAGCTCATAAACTAAAGAAGAAACTTTCTTGTTAACCAAACACTTACGAAACTTCGGTGCAAGTTTCTGAGCAAAGAACTTACTAGCATCAGAGAGTGGATATTCTCTCTTCCAAACAGTCTGACCAACCTGGTAATCAACATGACGACGAGTCCTATTGTAAAATTCTCTATTACGATCATAAGACTTCTGCAAGCAAGTTTGAACTTTATCAAATATGGTTTTTAATTCACCAGTTAAAGAAGCATAAAAAGTGCGATCAGCAAAGTCTAGAGTAAAATCTTCATCTCCCCTGGGTGAGAACCAGTCCCCAGAGAGAACAGCCTCCCTACCATGAGTCAAAAAGAAAGGACTATAACCTGTTACCTCATGAACAGAAGTATTAATTGCAAACTCGATCTTGTTAATATCATCAGCCCACGTGCGATGATTCTTGCCCACATAAGATGATATAGCAGTTACCAAAACTCTATTAACACGTTCAGCTGGGTTGTTCTGCGGAGTAAATCTGCAATTATAGAAAAAATTTGGAATTTTATATCTAGTTTTCAAATTTTGCATTTCTTTGGAAATATATTGTGGACCATTGTCCATAATGATGCATTGAGGTATTCCATGCTTCATGAAAAAGTTATTTTCTATGTTCTTAACGACAGTTTTTGCCAACGAATTTCTAAGAGGAAACAAACTAACATACTTAGTGAAGTAATCTGAAACAACAAGAATAAATTTATAGCCACTAAAGGACCGGGGAAGTGGACCGACTAAATCCGTAGAGATAACCTGAAAAGGTCGCTGAACCTGTTTAGGATTTTTCATCAAACCAGGCAGTGGAAGATTTGTACTTTTATGAGCCAAACAAACTTCACAGTTTTTGACATAAGACTTGATGTCCTTGACCATTTTTGGCCAAAAATACGTCTGTGTTATTCTTTTGATGGTTTTAAAAGTTCCAAAATGTGCCGCTTCAGCACGATCATGACATTGTTGGATTATACCCAACCTTTCCTCCGCAGGAATAACCTTTTTCCACTCAAACTCCAACGCCAAAGGATTAGACGAGCGAACACGCTTAAAAAGCTTCTTCTCGACAATCATCCAATCAGGATGCTTGACAGGGAATTGTTTGACCTTTGACATCGTATCAAGATACCACGGATCCCCAATAGAAGAAACACCGTCACCTGACAAAACATTAATTAAAGGAGCGCGAGACAGAGCGTCAGCCACTTTATTTTCGCTGCCCTTCCTGTATTCAATCGAGAAATTAAATTGAGATATTCTTAGAGACCAACGAGCCAACCGCCCTGAGGGAGACTTCAAACTTGCCAACCATTTGAAGCTGCTGTGGTCGGTAAAGACCTTTGTTTGATAAGGTGACCCTTCAATGTAGCCTCTGAATTTTTCAAGAGCAAACATGAGGGCATTTAACTCCTTCTCAGTGGTCGAATGATTTCTTTCCGTGCGAGTCAGCATTCTGCTAGCAAAAGCCACAGGATGTTCCGCTCCATCATCATCAAGTTGAGATAACGAGCAACCAAGACCAACATCAGATGCATCCGAGCTGATTATGAAAGGACGATCAAACCTGGGAACACTTAGGATCGGCGCAGATATCAAAAGAGTTTTCACGGTATTAAATGCATGAAGTGCATCCGCATCAAAAAGAAAAGCCTCACCTTTAGATGTCTTACGTGTTAGCCTGCTCAAAGGTGCAACAATCGTAGAAAAGTCAGGAATAAATCTTCTGTACCAGGAGACCATGCCTAGAAATCTGCGAACCTCCTTTTGAGAAGTGGGCTGCGGGTAGTCCACAATCGAGTTAACCTTATCACTATCAGTTCGAAGACCTTGCCTATCAACAACAAAGCCTAAGAATTTTAGAGAAGAACGACAGAACACCGACTTTTCAAAGTTGATGGTGAGTCCTGCATCCTTTAGCCTGAGGAAAACTTTCTCGAGCATGGCGATATGTTCTTCAAAACTTTCACTGATAATGATGATGTCATCAACGTAATAAAATACCTTACCAGCAAATTCGGGTCCAAACACCTTGTCCATCAGTCTCATCATGCGAGCAGTAGCGTTCACGAGACCAAAAGGCATCCTTCGAAATTGAAATGAACCTAAACCTGGAATTGAGAAACAAGTTTTCTCCCTTGAAGTATTCTCCAGATTGAGCTGAAAAAAGGCAGACTTTAAATCTATTGATGACATGAATTTAGCATTATTAAGAGAGTCCAATATTTCCTGTACCAGCGGCATTGGATAGGAATCTACTTTAGTGATACTGTTCAATTTACGACTATCAAGGCACATCCTTAGCTCTCCGTTAGACTTAGGGACAATTACGATTGGGCTATTCCATGCAGAACTAGATCTCTCAATGACACCAATTTTTAGCATATTGTTAATTTCCTTTTTGACATATTCCCTCTGATGATATGGAATTGGATAGTACCTTTGTTTTATAGGTGGATGATCACCAGTGTCAATAAAGTGTTCCTCCAGGGTGGTGAAACCCAGACTATCATCTGAAGCTGCAATGGTTTTGAAAGAATTAACCGTTCTGTTCAGAGTATCCTGCTGTACCTTGGATAAATCATCCAAGTGATGGAGGTGCACGGTATCATCCTTCAGCAGATTCATTTTCCTACCATTATTCTTGACGTTTCTATCAAAAATCTCCCTACATAAATTGAAAGACCGGAGAAAATCAACTCCTAAAATAATAGGAACATTAACATCCTCACAAACATAAAAGACTAAAAAATTAACTTTCCCATCATAGGAAAGCGGAAGAGAAATCTTACCAACAACATCAAGTTGTTCTCCATTTCCCACAGACAAATTGTTGTTACAACCTAAAATATTAAAACTTAAACCTAGTGTAGAAAGAGTGGAGAGTGCATCTTGGCTAATAACAGAGACAGACGCTCCACTATCCGCCAGAGCATTACACGAAACACCTAAAATATCTATATTTATGAAAGGTCTTAAACCATCAGAGAAATCTTCAAATAAAGAATTAAGAGGTAAGTTGCCATTTTCAAAAAACTGTTTTAAAAAATTAAGATGGTTTTTCCATTCCTGGTCAGTAGTAAAGAGACAATTAGAAGAGCGAGAGCTGGATTTCTTCACTCCTGACCTGAAAGCATGTTTTTTGAACAGGTGCAATCCTTAGTAAAAACACCGGGCTTCTTACACTTGAAACAATGCAAACCTACAAAAACATCACAATTTCTATAATGGTGCTGCCCATCACATTTCAAACACTTAAAAGAAATTGAATTTAACACCCTACCCTTGACAGAGGCAGTAGAGGGTTTTAAAAAATCAGAAATAATGGTATGCGGTCCAGGGTTAAGATAGCCTCGGTATTCGCATCTATGCTTAGCGACTTCTAATCTCACGCATAGTTCCTTCAGATGATCTATAGAAGTAACATCCGTCAAACTTAACCGAGAAATGTAAAATGGACTAAGGTTAGTCATAATAATGTCAAGCTGTTCAAATTCAGAAACAGGCGATGAAAGTCTAGTAAATGAATATCTCATAAGATTGATGTAAGTCCTTACGTTTTCATTAGGAAGTTGAAGTCTTGATTTTATCTGATTTAATAATGAACGTTCAGACTCAACTGACTGAAATTCAGATGTTAAAAGTTCTATGAATTGATCACAAGTATTGATTTGGCTTTCTACCGTTCTGTACCAAAATAAGGCCTCACCGAATAGAATGTAAATAATATTTTGTAGAAAATCAGAATTTGAAACTTTAAAAGCTCTAATAAAATCATTAAGTCTAACCACAAAGTCATGCACTGGAGTTTTACCATCGAATGTTAAATTTAACTTTAAAATCTGATTTGCAAAACTTTTAACAGAAGAAATAGTATTAATGTCTTGTTGAACTACATCAGAAGAAGCTACCGGCACTGCAGGTTGACCGCACTTTATGTTTTGACTCAGCTGTGAAGCGGATGATAACAAAGATATTCTCATTTTACGCTGTTCATCGTTGGTGACATTAACACGTTCAAGTCTTAAAATTATATGTGTAATTGTAGCCAAACATTTACGCTTACAACTAACATGGTCAGCTTTGTTGTTAACAAAATTAAGTTTTTGTTCACAGGTTTTAAGTTCAGTATTAGGATCTAAACTATTTAAAAACTTAGTGCTAAGAGATTCATCGGTGACATCTTTTAAGGATCGTAAATGTTTTCTTAAGTCATCAACAGAAGTATCTTCCTTTACATCAAAGCCTTTGATGCGTAACTCATACAAAAGCTCATCTTTACGGAGACAATCTATATCAAAAGTGGTCATTGTAAAAGTTTACTAAACGGAAAAATAAATAATAAATGAAAAAGACACAGTCTCCCAATTGAAATCTCGTTTGAAGAGGCCCACCCGTTGAGGCGCCAATGAAACGCTTTTCTGGTGTTCTTGAAAACTATGTGCCCTGATTATTTTGTGAAACTAGCTCCGTAGGTCCTAGGGCGCTCTAGAGAAATTCAAAAGGGGAGAAAGTGGGGGCGCCACTTGTTTTAACTAAAAACAAGAAAGTTCTTTAACTCAATAAAAAAAAAAACAAATAAAAATGACACTTTAACAAGTTTATTGTTTGTGAGACCATGACCAAAAGTTCATTACATCTAACCTTAATTAGGGTTAATTAATTCTAGGAGTACAGTAATAGTTTTTTCTTATCTTAGTAAAAGATGTCACCGTGGATGAACCGCGAAATTGTTAAATAAACTAATACAAAAAAGGCACATCAAGCCAAATGGCCTGAAAGTCAACTAACAATTGAAAATTGAAAACAAAAGAAAAGTTTGGGCTACCGAAGCCACAAGTTCGTTATGAAACTATAAAGTAAAATAGCTTGAGCTATCAGAGCCGGTTGATAATAAAAGATACAGATTACCTTGAACCGTCTACTAACTAGCATAAAGGGAGCTCACTACACTCTGCATAAACTCCGAGATTAATTTTTCCAGTATAAGCAAAGCTCCGGCACAAATGGTCCAGCAAAACACAAGCAGTCCGACGTAAGCAGGGCGTCTTGCCTGAAAGGATACACCAAGCAAAATATTACAGCAGATGCAAAGAATAGATGGTGCGCACAAAGTCATCATTTTCACATATAATTAATTTATCTGCTTTCTGACAGATAATTTAAAAGTAATATTTATCAGCAAAAAGAAAAAACAAATTTCATGAACTCAGGCTCAAGAGATTGCAACCAAAAGAAAATTATTAGGTTATAGTAACGTGCATGCTTACCCAAAGAAAAGCCAAGCAGAGGCTTGAATTAAATGAAATACACGCAGCACCCAAAAGAAAAGCACAGCGCCAATAATGTCCAGCAATCAATAGTGTCCAGCCCAAGAAAGAGTCAAGAAAGTTACGTCCTGAAATAGAGGAAATGCGACAATGGTTTAAGCGGCATGGCACGAGGCTCGTAGCATACGTCGCGGCCAACTCAATTCAATACTCACCAGAAAATCACACAACGGCCAGCTCGTAGAGTAAACAGGGTCTACAAAACCAGCCTGTAAAGGGGCTTCACAAGTTTTTATCAAAAAAATAAATGTAAAAAAAAAATGGCATCCACGGCAATAGCTGCGGTGCAAAAAGATAACCTCGAGAACCAAAGACAAGAAAATGGCGGCTCCACCTCCATCCTTGAGACATACCAAAAATTTCCATAAAAAAAAAAATCCACAGGAACCATAATAATGAAGTGAAATAAATAAGATAAAGTGCTAATTATACTTTCTACTACCTTTTTAAAAATCTATTATTGTTTATCTATTTTCTTCTTTTAAATTAAACGAGGAAACTGAATTATTTTTGACATACTAATTCTTAAATGACAACACCAGCAACAGTATTGAAATAACATGTAAAGTTTTAGTTCAGATTAGCTAGATGGCGTTAGTAGTGTCAAAATTAGATTAAAGTTAACGTGAACAAACCAAAATGCTAATATTATGGAACGAACCGTTACAAGTTTAGGCATAATTAATATATTTTTATCATAAGCTACTAAACAACCGCAAAAGTGGTGACAGTCTTTATGGCAGCCCCCTAATACACGCGGGTTAAATTGAGTGTGAATAAGTTCATTGCACATTTTCAATCACTTTCCCACACCAGAGCATAAAGACTAGTACCTATACTTTAAGAGGACGTGAAAACAAATAGAAAATCAACTTCAGAAATTTTCATAGCAGAAAAGTTTACAGGCAAATAAAAAATATCAATACGCCGTAAGCCCCAATGTAGCAGTTGAAATTTAATGATGATTTATTGTGACATGAATAGAAATAAATGCATAATATGATATCAGCCTCTGAGTTTTAAACAGGCTGATTTACTTAAAAGTTGAATGAACTCAAATTTACCTTGCGCATATCATCTTCAGGAATTATTAGATCCCTAAGCTGGGAATAACAATAATTAACAAAATTTTGAGAATTATTATATTTTAAAAAATCGGCCAATAAAAATAGAAATACCTACGGTGTTAGTCCTAGTAGCCTTATTTGTCTTTAGTCAAACTAAAGTGTTGAAAAGCGTGAATTATCTTATAATATACCTGTATCTCTCGATTTATACTGGCCCCAACTTTGACTATCGCCTTCTTTTTCTAATGTTTTTTCTTTCATCATATAAACTCTTCTACTCAATGTTTCTGTACTAATCTCCACGTCAGGGGGTATTTGGTCTGAAGTGCTTTTAGTGATATTTTTTGGAAGTTTACGCTCAATTTCGTATCTATATTTTTCTACTGTGCCGTTGTTGTCTGTAAGAAATTTATGTAAATGTTATTAATAAATAGAAGTTAATAAAATATGAAAGCTTGAGCATATAGCAAAAGAAAGCAAAGCTTTTGGCGTATACCTACAGCTCTTAAGCTAGATGGTTTATAGCTTCGCTATTATAAATAAGATATTTCAAATCGAATTCAAAACAAATATAATGTATGGAAAAGACAAGATTTACTTATATTTTAATTTAAAATAACTTACATAAATACCTATGGGTTAAACTTGGTTTTGACTTATAATTAAGTTTTTTAATATTCCGGTACGTTACGTCTACTATGATATTCCAAGCTTTTTTAAAGTCACCCTGAAATTTATTTTAATATATATTTTTAATATTAATATTATGTTTTATATTAAATTCTTAATTTTTTTTGACTCATATAAAATATCTCTTACCTCAAAATCAGGTAATATTGCATTTATTAATAAAACATTAAACATAATTGCAATTAAAACACCCCGCACAAATATTATTTTAAACATAACACAATACTTAACTCTGACACACTAGGAATATCTTTATTTACTGAAGATAATGAATTAAATTAGCAAAATAATTCCTAAGATATGTTATTTATAAAAAAAATGCAATATAAATGAAAAAACAATAAACAAAGACTGTACAGGGTGATCTGTTTTACCCCCCCAAGGGATCGCGCCTTGCCGCGGCGGGGGGGCTTAGTACCCCGTAGCAAGCCAGCTACTGGGGGAAGCTAAGCGGTCCCACATGGGGCCGGTCGTGAGGTAGACCGGCCCACGAGAGGACGGCTGCTCCAGCTGGGCGGGAGCCCGGCGTGCTGATGCGCCCGGAGGGGAGGCTCTGGCCGGGCTCGGCCCGGTCAGTTGCACCCTAGGAGGGGAGGCTCCAGCAGGGCCTTTGGCCCTCGTTCTGTTGAGCGCCCAGGGGGGTAATCGTGGGGGGTCGGGTGGTGCGGCGTGGCGGCCGCGGCATCCGATCCTCCGCGATTCGGATTGGAGGTGGTGGGCTGAGGAAGGGGTGGTGGGAAAACCCCTCTCCTAGGCCCAGGGCGGATTCGGCGGCGCGCCACTGCGGGGACAGTGGCGCGCCGGCGACTCCAGCCGGTGAGGCCCCAGGTCGGCAGACGGCCGAAGACCCTGGGGAGGTTCCCAAGCTGCCGACACAGGGCAAGGTCGGTAGCCAATCAAGGGAACAAGAGGGGGTAGGCGCGCCGCGGTTGTTCCAGCGCGCCTCCAAACTTGAGGGGGCTGCCTCGGTGGCCAGCCGTCGGTGGGTTCGCGGCGAGCAGACCTTTACAGGACATTCCCGCGTCCCCGCCATTATACGACGGCCAGTAGGACAACTCCAGGTTTTTAGTCGGTGCGAGCCCGACATAACCCGTCTCCTTTCCCTGGAGGGGACGGGTATGCGTAGGCATTTTCCTGGACAAACAAAAAAAAAAAAAAAAAGGGTGATCTGTTTTACGGAAATAGACTTTTCTTGATAACTTCTGAGGTTTACTCCTTTTTTATACCGGGTGTCCAGGAAACAATGGATAAACTTTGAAGGGCTGATAGTAGAACTAAAGGCAAGCCTAAAAAATATTTTTTAAAAAGTATAACCCTTACACTGCTAGAAATATGGCGCTTTAAAAAAAACTTCATCTTTTTTTGAGTGTGTTCATATTTTTACTCGTAACGAACTTTGGACTTTGTGGAACTTTCATATTACTTTTTTACACCAGAGCTGTTCAAAGTTACACATCAAAAATATTTCTTTAGAAATTTTACACAAATCAAAAGTTTAACATTATTTTTTGAGAAAAATACTTTAGTTAGCTATATTATTTGGTAATTATTCACTGATACGGTTAATATTAATTATTTTAGCACAGAAATAATGATGGTATTAAGTGATTTGACCTCGTTACGAGTAAAAATATGAACACAGTCAAAAGAATATGAAGTATTTTTTTAAAGCTCCATATTTCTAGCAGTGTAAGGGTTATACTTGTTATCAATTATTTTTTAGGCTTGACTTTAGTTCTACTTGTAGCCCTTCAGAGCTTATCCATTGTTTCCTGGACACCCGGTATTTTATACATCCTAACTCAAACCTGAATTAGAAATTTAAAAAAACTTTATTTATGTGTTTCTACTTCGTAAATGATAGAAATACAACAATTAATATTTCAGTCGTAATTTTAGACTCAAACAAATTTTTTGGCGGAGAAGTATAAACAAAATTAATAAAAATATATTTCGTCTCTGACAGACATGAAGATAACTTATTTAATTTATGAAGGTTTCAAATAATTTGTATAAAGAATAAGTGTATATTTAAAATATTTTTTTATGAAACATTTACAATAGTGTTACACGTTGTATTTCAATATTATGAATAAATGGATCACTGCAGTGTAGGGACACAATCAGCGAGAATTTTAAACAATAGATGGAATATGGTTTTATTATCTTAATTGAACGGTATTTTAATTATGGTTTTTAATTATTTTCCGTTCCGGTTTCACTTCTATTAGTAGGGGACAGTTCTAATTTTTAACAAAAAACCCGAACTTCAAACAGTAAATTGTTTGTCAATTTTTGGCGTACATACTAAGTTCCCTTGGATGCCACTGTCAAAACTTGAAATGGGACCACATTAAAAAAAAGAATTGAAAATCAGTGCACTAAGTCGAAAGTTCTAAGGTAAAAAAGGACAAATCTCCATTTAATTGATTTGTGGATTATACATACAATATCGAAGCTTATGTTTCATAAATTTAACATCTAAATAAGCATTTTGAATAAGGTTACACTTTAAGGCTGATTACAAATGTTAAGTCGGATTTTCCGTCATATATTTGTGTTAATAAAGCATAAATCTTTAAGCTTTAATTGCAACTCAGCAAATTTAAGCAATGCTGGGGACTAATATAATACCTGTTGTTGAAGTGTAATAATAGTATTTCTCCAAAAAAGTCTCAATATTCAACTCTTTAGAATCATTTAAAAACGAGAAATTACTTATCAGTTTATTCTCGTCAAAAGGATAGGCTTTTGTTTGCTCTTTATCTGAAATTAAAATAAGTTAATTATTTTCAATTGGTAATTAAGGGGTAAATTGACACAGAAAAAATACGAATCCTCACTACCTAATATTCCAAAGGCAGTTGAATAAAACACAAACTAAAATAAGTCGGTAGTAATTTAAGTTCAAATTTTTTATAAATTAATAACTACCTAATAATATTAACATTGGCGACCAAAAAAGTGCTACCTACTAGATTTTTTCATCATATAACTACAGCCTGCATTTATGGAAGCTGTCCCTGAGATTGTCAACACTTTTGATGGTTTTTTTAGCATATTTAGTAAAACAAATAAACTTTTATACCAATCAAAAATATGATATAAATAGAACTTGTAAACCTTGGGCTTTTTCCTAGCGTAACTACGTTAAAACTAGGTTGGTACTTGATATTTTCACCCCTCATTAAATAACACAGCCAAAAAACTTTAAAAAAGAAATTTTTCATTGCGATTGTTAGTCATTAAATAAAAAGCAATCATTCAGAATCACATTATTTTTAAATTGCTTGAAGAATCACGGTGCCTAAAAACTCAGGTCCCATAATAAATTAATATATTTAACTTAATTATCTAAACTCACTTTTGTTTGTCCGACGAGTGTGTATATTAGCGTTAGGAGCTATGTAAAACCCTTGCTTAAACTTTTGCCAGGTCCCAGTTATTTGTTCCTGTTAATAAATTGACATTGTATGTAATTTATTTTAATTAAGTAGCATAAACATAAAAATAACGTGAAATGAAGGTATTAATATGAGAACGTAACAGAAACACTTTTAAACCATTAACAGTGTAGTCAAATACAAAACACGTGAAGTCAAACAGGTGAAAATTCATTATCTATAAACCATTTTAATATTACATGTTAAATACGTAAAGAAAAAACATTAATAAATAGTTCTTACGAATAAATTACAATACATAAACGTTTCAGTATTCATGGATATAGAAACTATTATAAAATTTGCTCATAAAAGCAATTTAAATTCTATGTTTGGTCTCTTTTGAACCTTTTACAACTGACAGAGGCAAACATATTATACCTAACTCATAAATTTATAGTGTGTTTATAACCAAGGCTCCGTAATGGAAATAATATCCGTACAAATTGCATTATAAAAATAGAATGCCTACTAAAATTGTATTACAAAAAACAATAGATTAAAAAAATAATAGTTTTTTTAAACAAATTCAAATTGACGCTAACGGTGAAGGAACAACTGTTTTATATATCTGCACAAGAGAAGAAACGAGAAAAATAGTGTAAAAAAATGTCTTTATATCTATGCAAACCTTAAGAGGTTCGAATATATTTTTTTTATTTCCCAAAAATATTTAGGACCGGTTTTTCAATAGTCAGATAAATTCTATCTGACAGAAAATCAGTATGTTTTTGTTGCACGTCGAACATAAATACTTGACAAATGTATGAAGCGACAATGAAAACATACCTCTTATCAGTCAGTTAGCATTTATCTGACTATTGAAAAATCTGCCCTAAAACAAGAAAATATAAAAGACAAGGAAGATGTGCAGACGATGTGCAACGGAAAGTTTAATAATAACCAACAATGTTACACTTTTCTATTTGCAAAATTAATAACACCGTAAAAGAGGAAAAAAAGTATTACAAACTCAAATATAGATCAAGACAAATGTTTTAACAAAATCTGGTTTAATATGATTAATATCACTTTCGAACAGTTTATTTATGATATGCATAGTGTTAAACACACTAATTAGTATTATACGAGCAAAATTCTGAATCACTTCTTTAAAATTTACGGTTTATTACATAGATCATGTTACGACATAATTATTATTATCATTACATTGTATAAAGTCAAGATGCTAATCGTGTCTGTTTGTGTTTCTGTCTGTTTCCGCTATCTTCTAAACCACATAACGGATTTTAATGCACTTAAATTTTTAAATAGAGAAAGTTCAGAAAAAGTTTTTTAGTTAACAATTTTTTTTTGATATTGTTTTGTGAAGTCGGTCAAAATGATACCATTGCGAACTGACCCAGTAGTAACTGAATTTCAAAGACCCGTATCCTTAAAAACTACGTTAATTTTTACGTCTTTGATACCGTTTTACTACATTTTCTTACATTTTTAAGAAGATTTTTAACTAATAGGGAAGATTGGGTACGGTTGTGACTTATTTATTTGTATTTGATCCCCCATAATTTTGTTAATTTACCAGTTCTCTGGAAGAAAAATATGTTATAGTATTTGTCTCCATATACGAGATCACTTCTATTTTATAACAAAATAAGTAGAAATAATCTTACAATATAGTAACAGGATCAACGAACTCAATAAAAACAACGCATTAAGACAGAATTGCTGCTATTTATCCCATGGTTGTTTTCCCTGTATAGCGTGCAGTTTCGCTTATACAAGTCATTAAGAATTCTTAAATCAATGATAAAAATGTAAAGGGTTTTTTTTTGCAAATTTCTTGTTTTTTTTTGTACAACTCTTTTTTTTGTAAATGTCTTTTTTTTACATGTTTTTTTTTTGTAATAATATATAAACCCAGTCTACTCTACTTTCAGTTTTTCTTACAAAAGCTTAAATTATATACGGGTTGTAAAAGAACTGCTGCCGAAAACAAAAACTGGGCATTGCTGGAGAGGTACTGGTAACAATTTGAGCAAAAAAAATTGTATTATAAAAAAAAAAAAATTTTTACGTAATTTTCCAAAATTGCACTAATACTAACAGATTTTGCGATGATTTCAAATTAAATCGGGTTTTAATTTAATTTGCAATGTAAATAATCGCACCTGAACCGACAGTTGATGTGTGAGCGATGATTTCAAGCGGCGAATATGACTATTCAAGGTTAAATAACTTTTTTAAATTGAGTTTTCTGAGTATGCTGTTAGTGAATTTAGTTTCTATTGAGGCTCAAGAATACATGGTTTCAGGCTTCGGAAGTGGTCTTTTTACGCCCGTTATTTGTGATCAAGTTGATAAATAGGTAATTTATTAATAATGTAGAAAATAAATAAACGTGCGAAGAAAAGGTAAAACTGTAAGGTCTTATTCAGTTAAAACAATATATTGTCACTACATACACATTGGTGCTTACAAACAAACATGGTAGATGAGACGTTAACTAGCGAAGTAAAAAAATAAATAATAGTTACCCACATTGTTACCCCTTTGTACATTTGACACTATATCTCTACTTCCCAATAAAGTCCACGATAAATATTTAGAAAAATAATTATTTTACCATTTTAAAAGTTAGGACAAATAAACTTAATATAAAATACATAGTGTTCCATAAGTGAGTGCAAGAGAAATTATGTAATGTTCCCCCGTGCTCGTAAAAATACTCACTGGCTTCTTTTCTGTACTTTTAAATAAATCTGACCAATACAACCGCACGAGGTATACGGGGTTGCTGTCATACGTCTGGTAATAGAATAGTTACGAAATAATTAACTACCGAATGAAAATGTGAACTCTTTGCATAGATTTGTGAAATAATGACAATTGAAATTAAAAAATCTCATTTCGTAAACAGTTACATAAAAATATTGTATTGTACAAACTAATGTGTATATTGTATACTTGATAGGCAATTAATATACAAGTTGCCGATATATAATTTTGTTTAGAATGGATTAGTGGGCATTTGTTTGCGCGCGTTTCTATGTTTGCGTAAGCTGAACCGCTCTACTTACTCACACATAAAGCTATGCGCACAGATAAAAAGATTGCTAAGCAGAGTGGGAATTATAACTAATTTCATAGAATCATATTTAATGTTTATTAAGCGTTAAACTTCAAAAAGTTTCTGTGTTGGAGACATTGCTCACTGCATTGAATTGATATATATTTTTAAAAAGGTTCTTATATATCGAATTTACAATAAGGAAAAACATTGTGAGGAAACTCGATATATTTCATATAATTTTATGTTTCTGTATCATACTAATCGTAAGTCCAAACTGCATATATATTTTTTAAATTAAACTCTAGCTTATCAAAGAATTTTCACATATGTATACTGTTTATTTTAATAATAATTTGACACTTACATTGAGATCATTCGTTATAGTTTTCCAAAATGAGTTGAAATCCCCTAAACCGTTATGGTTTAGACTGCACAAAACTATAATAATTAATTTTACACGATCAACTTTCATTTTCTAAACTGAACTTCATTAACTTTAATAATTAAATGAAGAAACCCCGTTAGTAATGATCCGTTCGTATGATTAACTGTCAACTGACTAACGCAATTACAAACTTTTACTTATGATCATCATTTATTATAAAATTATTCATATGGTATCTAGTGATGTCTTATTAACGTGTTACACTATGAAGTGTCGATAAATTTAGTTTCACTTTGAAATATCTACCACAGCCATCAGCTAATATTTGGTTAAAACATGTTTAAAGGCATCTAACTAATGTAATATTTCAATTGCAATTGTTAAATCCTTGGTAACTGCAAATTTGTTTTGTACATGTTACTGACATTTTCATATTTAAAGTCATCTACCAAAGTTGATATGCAAAAACATGAAGAAGGTTTACCATAGTTACACAAATAACAAGGCGTCAAAGGTTAGTAGATAATTGAGTTTGGCCATAGGAAGTCAATATCGATGTCGATGCAAAATTACAGCCATCACCAGCATAACAATATTATGATTATGCTACGCAATGTGTACAGTTAGAGGCCTATTGTATAACTTAGTAGATGTATGAGAAAAAATATGAGACCTAGTGCGATATAATATAATTAGTAGAAGATCTTATCGACTTTAGTTATCTTATTTCATTTCATTTCATTGGTACAACATGGCATTTTGACTTTCCCTGAATTACTAATGCATCCAATGTCCTATATTGACCCAATTATTCTTAAACTAAACATTCTTTTCGTTGAATGATACCTTCGTTCATTAAAATATGTTTCAATTTGTCCCTGTTATGAAAGCAGTCACATGTGGTAAAAACAAAATAAAAATTAGTTATATGAAACTCTTTAAATTCTATTATCAATTGGATAGTAAATTGTTACAAATGTAGTCATTTTTTTCTAAATTTGCTAGTGTCTGGATTAGTATAAAATAACCTATGATGCATTCGTTTACTGAGTGTTCGTTTCATTATTATTACATAGTATAAATCCAAGTCGCTAATTGTGTCTCTTTGTGTGTTTGTCTGCTAACTCCTCCTAAACCACTAAACAGATTTTAATGCGGTTATCACCATGTTAAAGGTAATTATGTCATTTAAATTTGTAAATTAAACCATCCAGGGAAATTACCTAAAATTCAACGTATCGTGAACAAGTCGCGAAAAATTAAACAATTGCGAAGCGTGGGCGGGTCGCTAAATATGCATAAGTTTGGGCTTAAGTTAAGGGCCCACAGTCTGTGTGTTAGTTAACACATTTATTACTATCTAATGTTTTTTATCAGACGTACAAAGTAAACGCAGATTTAATTGACAAAGAGCGGGATTTGGTCAATTTCGTTATAAAAAAGTTATGGCAAGAGCAAAAGTTGATTTTTATAATTCAAAACGAAACGAGAGTTGTTGATGATTTTAATATAATATTTGATTTAAAACAAGCCATTGTATGTCTCAAAGGATATGTGTCATATATTATAATGGAGGCAACGTTCTCTTAGTGTGGCGATAAATTTTGTTGTTAAAATTTTCATCACCGCATCCGTTTTCTTTTTCAAAATACAATATCTCCGTTTCTTAGATTTGTTAGAAGTTTAAAGATTTCACTTTTCTATGTTATACTTTATATTTTTTTAATGTTAATACTATTGTATTAACAAAGATTTTTTAAATTTATTGTATTTTACCATACCGTAAAGTAAAGGAGCGCCTAGCTACACCCAGACTCGAGTCAAAGTTAAAAATACGTTTGACAAAATTGATTCAATAATTATTATTATTATAATATTCATATGATTACAATCCAAACAGGAAATTTCCGGTCGATAGTCCGGTTTATACCGCTTCATACCGCTTATACCACCGAGGTCATCATCTCATGTATGACACGCATAAAACTGGGTGGAATGCGAAAACAGTTATTGTATTACACTGATCTGTTATATGAAGGCTACTTAAGTTATGTAAAGTAAGCCGGGAAAATTATAACACGCGTGAAAACAATAGCTGATAGATAACACTTATGCGTAATTATTTTTGTTTACTCTTTTCCAGAAATACATTGCAAAGTATTACAATAAAGTATTTGTTGCGGACAATGAACACAATTGACCTATAGTTTATAAGTTTAGAGTTTTGATTAGTTAAATTATCAAATGTTTGCTCCGCGCATTAGGCGCTATGTGAAAGCCATCATATTGTATATAGTAAGGACCATTTGTAAGAATTTTAGTCAGTCTGAACTTGAGCTTCGATGAAACAAGAAATAAAGAAAAATACAGTCCACTACCAGATCGCGAGTTTTATTGAAGAAACGGAAGACAAAGATAGGTACCCCACAAGTTTGTGGTCCTTCGAGCCGGATCAAGAACAACAGCTCAGTTCGACTCGAGGCGCTAACAAGCTGCATGCAAGACCGGTACCTCGTCGAACTAAGAGGGACCGTGAGCCACGTCAAGCTTACGCCATTGGAACAAGGGACCAGCAGAACCGGTGCCTTATTGATCACGAAAGGGGCCGTATACGTGAACTACGATCGACGCGTGACGTTGTCAAGACCTACGCCAGAGCACGGGGTGCTTGAGGATCACCCAACGGTGCGACGAGCGACGTTGTCAAGACCTGCGCAAGAGCACGGGGTGCTTGAAGATCACCCAACGGTGCGCCGTGTCTTCGTGTCAAGAAACACCTACGCGGTCAAGTCGCGGCTTATGTTCTCGAGCTGCCCTACGGTGACAAAGGGCTCGAAGCATAAGTAACGCCGCAAGGCGGTGTGGTGTGTTTGTGCAGCACCACCAGTCGGTCTTAGACTGAAATCGCACTTTCACGCCAGTAAGGGACTCGTGTTACGGGGGCCGGACTGTAGGCACTGCCGACGCAATCGGACATTCCAGCCGATTGCTGAGCACCTCGTACTGCGTACTCCCCTCTGCTGGGTGAATCCACCCCTTCCTATCCTGCAACATCCATCCCTGAAGGAGCATATACTGGGGTCAAACCTAGTCCCTCCTGACGGACTGCTAGGGCCGATTAGGTAGGTAGGGAATTAGGGGCTTGCAAGTGCCGAAGATGACCGCGCGAAGCCCACCAATCACCAGGAAGAAGGCAGCCATGCAGGCGCAGATCTATGAAGACCCGCCAGCATCTCCATCCGAGACCGCACCCGACCGAACCGCACCCGACCATACCGCGCCCGAACATCAACGAACCGCGACCGAACGTACCGCGCCCGACCATACCGCGCCCGAACATCAACGAACCGCGCCCGAACATCAACGAACCGCGCCCGAACATCAACGAACCGCACCCGAACGTCAACACCTACGAACCACGACCGACCATGCCGCGCCCGAACGCCAACGAACCGCGACCGCGGCAATGGAAGGAAGAGAACGCGAGCCACGAGCGCCATCTGTCTGTTCCGGACGATCAACATTATCAACGACTCTGCGTTTGCGCCAAGCAGAAACACAAGCGGCTATACGACTAGCAGAGATACATCGCCAAGAACTACAGATAGAGGCAGAACTAATCAAAAAGAACTTAGCTTTGGAAGTTGCAATGATTCAAGAGGATACCGACCAGGAAATAGATTATGGGAACAAAAACCTAGCCAACGAGGAACGCGTGAATGAATGGTTTGACCATCAACAGACACGGGGGGAGTTGAGAGAACCTGATGTAACTCCTCATCCGTCGACAAGTTATCCTGTGATGAATACGCCAAAACAAGTAACAATCCAGCAAACGCCCAGAGCTAGATCGCCTACACCGCAAAGATCGCGAGATCGAGGAATTGATCGCTTAGCTGAGGCACTGGAAAAGATGACTCGACATCGCGCGCCACCAAGACAAACGCAGGATTTGCCCATATTTAGCGGTGCCTCAAGAGAATGGCTACCTTTTAAAATAGCAATGAAAGAGACGACCGCTCTTCATAAGTTCTCACCGTCAGAAAACTTAGCTAGACTGCGAGCATGTTTGCGAGGAGAAGCCCGGCAAGCAGTATCGGGACTTCTTTGCATGGCATCAGACCCAGCAGTCATTATGCGAACATTAGAGCAAAGCTACGGACGGCCTGAGATGATAGTCGATCAAGCTTTAGAGGATATTAAGAAACTACCTCGACTTGGAACGAGCGCTAACGAATTGAACACGTTTGCTATCAAACTTCAGAACATAGTTATGATAATAACTGGAATCGACGAACATGGCTATTTACAGAACCCTATGTTAGCTCGCTTCGTGACCGAGAAGCTAAGCCCACATGTCAGATCAAGATGGTGTGACTACGCCGATCAGTTTGGAAATAATCATGAGGCAGAAATAGTCACACTGTCAAAGTTTTTAATGCAAGAAGCAGACAGAGCGATGCGACATCTGTATTCTACCCGAACAATGACAATCGCACCTGTGCAGAATACAAAACCAGCGGATCATCAGCCACGAACGAGTCGCCGAGCAGTATTTGCAACCATCGAGGAGGCAAAGAAAAGTAATAAAACTGAATGTTTCTGCTGTGGAGCCGAGCACAAAACTACCGACTGCAGAAAGCTCGCCGACATGCCACTACAAAAGCGATGGGAGTGGGCCAAAGAAGCAAGAATATGTTTTCGCTGTTTGAACAGTAAACACAGGCGATTCCTATGCAAGGGCAAACGATGTGGAATTAATGAGTGTAGGCACCCACATCACCCACTACTGCATTCAGAGGTCAAGAACGTCGACCAGGAACCGAAACAGAACGAGGATTCAGAAATAACTGCATCAACACGTATACCAACAGAAACAATGAAAATACTGTTGAAAGTATGCCCTGTCAGGATAAAAGGAAGAAATAATAAAGAAATCGATACGTTTGCGCTATTAGACGAAGGATCAACGATCACACTTGTCGATGAGGAAATCGCATCGATGATAGGAGAAAAGGAGTCAAAACAACCACTGAACATCATCGGTGCAACATCGAGTCAACGCGAACCGAACAGTCGAGTAGTGAATATTTCCATACAAGGGCATAATCAACATGAATACAACTCAATCAAGGCAAGAACAGTAAAGAACTTGACTTTAGGAAGTCAAACGATCAAGCCACAGTTGGTTTGAAACGCTTTTCTGGTGTTCTTGAAAACTATGTGCCCTGATTATTTTGTGAAACTAGCTCCGTAGGTCCTAGGGCGCTCTAGAGAAATTCAAAAGGGGAGAAAGTGGGGGCGCCACTTGTTTTAACTAAAAACAAGAAAGTTCTTTAACTCAATAAAAAAAAAACAAATAAAAATGACACTTTAACAAGTTTATTGTTTGTGAGACCATGACCAAAAGTTCATTACATCTAACCTTAATTAGGGTTAATTAATTCTAGGAGTACAGTAATAGTTTTTCTTATCTTAGTAAAAGATGTCACCGTGGATGAACCGCGAAATTGTTAAATAAACTAATACAAAAAAGGCACATCAAGCCAAATGGCCCGAAAGTCAACTTTAAACAATTGAAAATTTAAAACAAAAGAAAAGTTTGGGCTACCGAAGCCACAAGTTCGTTATAAAACTATAAAGTAAAATAGCTTGAGCTATCAGAGCCGGTTGATAATAAAAGATACAGATTACCTTGAACCGTCTACTAACTAGCATAAAGGGAGCTCACTACACTCTGCATAAACTCCGAGATTAATTTTTCCAGTATAAGCAAAGCTCCGGCACAAATGGTCCAGCAAAACACAAGCAGTCCGACGTAAGCAGGGCGTCTTGCCTGAAAGGATACACCAAGCAAAATATTACAGCAGATGCAAAGAATAGATGGTGCGCACAAAGTCATCATTTTCACATATAATTAATTTATCTGCTTTCTGACAGATAATTTAAAAGTAATATTTATCAGCAAAAAGAAAAAAAAACTAATTTCATGAACTCAGGCTCAAGAGATTGCAACCAAAAGAAAATTATTAGGTTATAGTAACGTGCATGCTTACCCAAAGAAAAGCCAAGCAGAGGCTTGAATTAAATGAAATACACGCAGCACCCAAAAGAAAAGCACAGCGCCAATAATGTCCAGCAATCAATAGTGTCCAGCCCAAGAAAGAGTCAAGAAAGTTACGTCCTGAAATAGAGGAAATGCGACAATGGTTTAAGCGGCATGGCACGAGGCTCGTAGCATACGTCGCGGCCAACTCAATTCAATACTCACCAGAAAATCACACAACGGCCAGCTCGTAGAGTAAACAAGGTCTACAAAACCAGCCTGTAAAGGGGCTTCACAAGATTTTATCAAAAAAAAATGATATGTAAAAAAATGGCATCCACGGCAATAGCTGCGGTGCAAAAAGATAACCTCGAGAACCAAAGACAAGAAAATGGCGGCTCCACCTCCATCCTTGAGACATACCAAAAATTTCCATAAAAAAAAAATCCACAGGAACCATAATAATGAAGTGAAATAAATAAGATAAAATGCTAATTATACTTTTTACTACTTTTTTTAAAAATCTATTATTGTTTATCTATTTTCTTCTTTTAAATTAAACGAGGAAACTGAATTATTTTTGACATACTAATTCTTAAATGACAACACCAGCAACAATATTGAAATAACATGTAAAGTTTTAGTTCAGATTAGCTAGATGGCGTTAGTAGTATCAAAATTAGATTAAAGTTAACGTGAACAAACCAAAATGCTAATATTATGGAACGAACCGTTACAATACCTTCTCACTACAAAAAAAAAACAAAAAAAAAGGATTTTTTCCTCCGAGGAATCAAGAGGATGGATGAGCTTTCAATATATCTTTGACATGCCAAGTCCCAAGACACTTCTTGGATGAAAAATCCACAAGCTCATAAACTAAAGAAGAAACTTTCTTGTTAACCAAACACTTACGAAACTTCGGTGCAAGTTTCTGAGCAAAGAACTTACTAGCATCAGAGAGTGGATATTCTCTCTTCCAAACAGTCTGACCAACCTGGTAATCAACATGACGACGAGTCCTATTGTAAAATTCTCTATTACGATCATAAGACTTCTGCAAGCAAGTTTGAACTTTATCAAATATGGTTTTTAATTCACCAGTTAAAGAAGCATAAAAAGTGCGATCAGCAAAGTCTAGAGTAAAATCTTCATCTCCCCTGGGTGAGAACCAGTCCCCAGAGAGAACAGCCTCCCTACCATGAGTCAAAAAGAAAGGACTATAACCTGTTACCTCATGAACAGAAGTATTAATTGCAAACTCGATCTTGTTAATATCATCAGCCCACGTGCGATGATTCTTGCCCACATAAGATGATATGGCAGTTACCAAAACTCTATTAACACGTTCAGCTGGGTTGTTCTGCGGAGTAAATCTGCAATTATAGAAAAAATTTGGAATTTTATATCTAGTTTTCAAATTTTGCATTTCTTTGGAAATATATTGTGGACCATTGTCCATAATGATGCATTGAGGTATTCCATGCTTCATGAAAAAGTTATTTTCTATGTTCTTAACGACAGTTTTTGCCAACGAATTTCTAAGAGGAAACAAACTAACATACTTAGTGAAGTAATCTGAAACAACAAGAATAAATTTATAGCCACTAAAGGACCGGGGAAGTGGACCGACTAAATCCGTAGAGATAACCTGAAAAGGTCGCTGAACCTGTTTAGGATTTTTCATCAAACCAGGCAGTGGAAGATTTGTACTTTTATGAGCCAAACAAACTTCACAGTTTTTGACATAAGACTTGATGTCCTTGACCATTTTTGGCCAAAAATACGTCTGTGTTATTCTTTTGATGGTTTTAAAAGTTCCAAAATGTGCCGCTTCAGCACGATCATGACATTGTTGGATTATACCCAACCTTTCCTCCGCAGGAATAACCTTTTTCCACTCAAACTCCAACGCCAAAGGATTAGACGAGCGAACACGCTTAAAAAGCTTCTTCTCGACAATCATCCAATCAGGATGCTTGACAGGGAATTGTTTGACCTTTGACATCGTATCAAGATACCACGGATCCCCAATAGAAGAAACACCGTCACCTGACAAAACATTAATTAAAGGAGCGCGAGACAGAGCGTCAGCCACTTTATTTTCGCTGCCCTTCCTGTATTCAATCGAGAAATTAAATTGAGATATTCTTAGAGACCAACGAGCCAACCGCCCTGAGGGAGACTTCAAACTTGCCAACCATTTCAAGCTGCTGTGGTCGGTAAAGACCTTTGTTTGATAAGGTGACCCTTCAATGTAGCCTCTGAATTTTTCAAGAGCAAACATGAGGGCATTTAACTCCTTCTCAGTGGTCGAATGATTTCTTTCCGTGCGAGTCAGCATTCTGCTAGCAAAAGCCACAGGATGTTCCGCTCCATCATCATCAAGTTGAGATAACGAGCAACCAAGACCAACATCAGATGCATCCGAGCTGATTATGAAAGGACGATCAAACCTGGGAACACTTAGGATCGGCGCAGATATCAAAAGAGTTTTCACGGTATTAAATGCATGAAGTGCATCCGCATCAAAAAGAAAAGCCTCACCTTTAGATGTCTTACGTGTTAGCCTGCTCAAAGGTGCAACAATCGTAGAAAAGTCAGGAATAAATCTTCTGTACCAGGAGACCATGCCTAGAAATCTGCGAACCTCCTTTTGAGAAGTGGGCTGCGGGTAGTCCACAATCGAGTTAACCTTATCACTATCAGTTCGAAGACCTTGCCTATCAACAACAAAGCCTAAGAATTTTAGAGAAGAACGACAGAACACCGACTTTTCAAAGTTGATGGTGAGTCCTGCATCCTTTAGCCTGAGGAAAACTTTCTCGAGCATGGCGATATGTTCTTCAAAACTTTCACTGATAATGATGATGTCATCAACGTAATAAAATACCTTACCAGCAAATTCGGGTCCAAACACCTTGTCCATCAGTCTCATCATGCGAGCAGTAGCGTTCACGAGACCAAAAGGCATCCTTCGAAATTGAAATGAACCTAAACCTGGAATTGAGAAACAAGTTTTCTCCCTTGAAGTATTCTCCAGATTGAGCTGAAAAAAGGCAGACTTTAAATCTATTGATGACATGAATTTAGCATTATTAAGAGAGTCCAATATTTCCTGTACCAGCGGCATTGGATAGGAATCTACTTTAGTGATACTGTTCAATTTACGACTATCAAGGCACATCCTTAGCTCTCCGTTAGACTTAGGGACAATTACAATTGGGCTATTCCATGCAGAACTAGATCTCTCAATGACACCAATTTTTAGCATATTGTTAATTTCCTTTTTGACATATTCCCTCTGATGATATGGAATTGGATAGTACCTTTGTTTTATAGGTGGATGATCACCAGTGTCAATAAAGTGTTCCTCCAGGGTGGTGAAACCCAGACTATCATCTGAAGCTGCAATGGTTTTGAAAGAATTAACCGTTCTGTTCAGAGTATCCTGCTGTACCTTGGATAAATCATCCAAGTGATGGAGGTGCACGGTATCATCCTTCAGCAGATTCATTTTCCTACCATTATTCTTGACGTTTCTATCAAAAATCTCCCTACATAAATTGAAAGACCGGAGAAAATCAACTCCTAAAATAATAGGAACATTAACATCCTCACAAACATAAAAGACTAAAAAATTAACTTTCCCATCATAGGAAAGCGGAAGAGAAATCTTACCAACAACATCAAGTTGTTCTCCATTTCCCACAGACAAATTGTTGTTACAACCTAAAATATTAAAACTTAAACCTAGTGTAGAAAGAGTGGAGAGTGCATCTTGGCTAATAACAGAGACAGACGCTCCACTATCCGCCAGAGCATTACACGAAACACCTAAAATATCTATATTTATGAAAGGTCTTAAACCATCAGAGAAATCTTCAAATAAAGAATTAAGAGGTAAGTTGCCATTTTCAAAAAACTGTTTTAAAAAAATAAGATGGTTTTTCCATTCCTGGTCAGTAGTAAAGAGACAATTAGAAGAGCGAGAGCTGGATTTCTTCACTCCTGACCTGAAAGCAAGTTTTTTGAACAGGTGCAATCCTTAGTAAAAACACCGGGCTTCTTACACTTGAAGCAATGCAAACCTACAAAAACATCACAATTTCTATAATGGTGCTGCCCATCACATTTCAAACACTTAAAAGAAATTGAATTTAACACCCTACCCTTGACAGAGGCAGTAGAGGGTTTTAAAAAATCAGAAATAATGGTATGCGGTCCAGGGTTAAGATAGCCTCGGTATTCGCATCTATGCTTAGCAACTTCTAATCTCACGCATAGTTCCTTCAGATGATCTATAGAAGTAACATCCGTCAAACTTAACCGAGAAATGTAAAATGGACTAAGGTTAGTCATAATAATGTCAAGCTGTTCAAATTCAGAAACAGGCGATGAAAGTCTAGTAAATGAATATCTCATAAGATTGATGTAAGTCCTTACGTTTTCATTAGGAAGTTGAAGTCTTGATTTTATCTGATTTAATAATGAACGTTCAGACTCAACTGACTGAAATTCAGATGTTAAAAGTTCTATGAATTGATCACAAGTATTGATTTGGCTTTCTACCGTTCTGTACCAAAATAAGGCCTCACCGAATAGAATGTAAATAATATTTTGTAGAAAATCAGAATTTGAAACTTTAAAAGCTCTAATAAAATCATTAAGTCTAACCACAAAGTCATGCACTGGAGTTTTACCATCGAATGTTAAATTTAACTTTAAAATCTGATTTGCAAAACTTTTAACAGAAGAAATAGTTTTAATGTCTTGTTGAACTACATCAGAAGAAGCTACCGGCACTGCAGGTTGACCGCACTTTATGTTTTGACTCAGCTGTGAAGCGGATGATAACAAAGATATTCTCATTTTACGCTGTTCATCGTTGGTGACATTAACACGTTCAAGTCTTAAAATTATATGTGTAATTGTAGCCAAACATTTACGCTTACAACTAACATGATCAGCTTTGTTGTTAACAAAATTAAGTTTTTGTTCACAGGTTTTAAGTTCAGTATTAGGATCTAAACTATTTAAAAACTTAGTGCTAAGAGATTCATCGGTGACATCTTTTAAGGATCGTAAATGTTTTCTTAAGTCATCAACAGAAGTATCTTCCTTTACATCAAAGCCTTTGATGCGTAACTCATACAAAAGCTCATCTTTACGGAGACAATCTATATCAAAAGTGGTCATTGTAAAAGTTTACTAAACGGAAAAATAAATAATAAATGAAAAAGACACAGTCTCCCAATTGAAATCTCGTTTGAAGAGGCCCACCCGTTGAGGCGCCAATGAAACGCTTTTCTGGTGTTCTTGAAAACTATGTGCCCTGATTATTTTGTGAAACTAGCTCCGTAGGTCCTAGGGCGCTCTAGAGAAATTCAAAAGGGGAGAAAGTGGGGGCGCCACTTGTTTTAACTAAAAACAAGAAAGTTCTTTAACTCAATAAAAAAAAAACAAATAAAAATGACACTTTAACAAGTTTATTGTTTGTGAGACCATGACCAAAAGTTCATTACATCTAACCTTAATTAGGGTTAATTAATTCTAGGAGTACAGTAATAGTTTTTCTTATCTTAGTAAAAGATGTCACCGTGGATGAACCGCGAAATTGTTAAATAAACTAATACAAAAAAGGCACATCAAGCCAAATGGCCCGAAAGTCAACTTTAAACAATTGAAAATTGAAAACAAAAGAAAAGTTTGGGCTACCGAAGCCACAAGTTCGTTATAAAACTATAAAGTAAAATAGCTTGAGCTATCAGAGCCGGTTGATAATAAAAGATACAGATTACCTTGAACCGTCTACTAACTAGCATAAAGGGAGCTCACTACACTCTGCATAAACTCCGAGATTAATTTTTCCAGTATAAGCAAAGCTCCGGCACAAATGGTCCAGCAAAACACAAGCAGTCCGACGTAAGCAGGGCGTCTTGCCTGAAAGGATACACCAAGCAAAATATTACAGCAGATGCAAAGAATAGATGGTGCGCACAAAGTCATCATTTTCACATATAATTAATTTATCTGCTTTCTGACAGATAATTTAAAAGTAATATTTATCAGCAAAAAGAAAAAAAAACTAATTTCATGAACTCAGGCTCAAGAGATTGCAACCAAAAGAAAATTATTAGGTTATAGTAACGTGCATGCTTACCCAAAGAAAAGCCAAGCAGAGGCTTGAATTAAATGAAATACACGCAGCACCCAAAAGAAAAGCACAGCGCCAATAATGTCCAGCAATCAATAGTGTCCAGCCCAAGAAAGAGTCAAGAAAGTTACGTCCTGAAATAGAGGAAATGCGACAATGGTTTAAGCGGCATGGCACGAGGCTCGTAGCATACGTCGCGGCCAACTCAATTCAATACTCACCAGAAAATCACACAACGGCCAGCTCGTAGAGTAAACAAGGTCTACAAAACCAGCCTGTAAAGGGGCTTCACAAGATTTTATCAAAAAAAAATGATATGTAAAAAAATGGCATCCACGGCAATAGCTGCGGTGCAAAAAGATAACCTCGAGAACCAAAGACAAGAAAATGGCGGCTCCACCTCCATCCTTGAGACATACCAAAAATTTCCATAAAAAAAAAATCCACAGGAACCATAATAATGAAGTGAAATAAATAAGATAAAATGCTAATTATACTTTTTACTACTTTTTTTAAAAATCTATTATTGTTTATCTATTTTCTTCTTTTAAATTAAACGAGGAAACTGAATTATTTTTGACATACTAATTCTTAAATGACAACACCAGCAACAATATTGAAATAACATGTAAAGTTTTAGTTCAGATTAGCTAGATGGCGTTAGTAGTATCAAAATTAGATTAAAGTTAACGTGAACAAACCAAAATGCTAATATTATGGAACGAACCGTTACAGGTTGAATTGCCACATTTGAAAGAACTAACGCCAGAAGCTGTATGCTACTCGAACGCAAGGCCCCGCATACTCATTGGCGCTGATAACTGGCATTTGATAGTTACGCGTAAACTGTTAACCGGACACAGGAAACAACCGGCCGCCTCCCTAACACGATTAGGATGGATCATACACGGATCGGTCCCACAGAGCATTGTGAGCGAAGGCGAGACAGTTTTACACATACGTACGTCGCAACATATCGAACTAGAACAAGCAACATGTGAACGAGATGACAGCTTATCCGATCTGGTCAAGGCACACTTTAGCTTGGACGCGTTAGGTGTCTCTATGAAACAGAAACCCAGACCTACAGATGAACGCGCCGTTCAAATGTTCAACAGTACTGCTAAGCGAGTAGACGGTCGATTTGAAGTCGGACTTCCATGGAAAACGGAAGACGTCACCATGCCACCGAGCTATGACATGGCACTCACTCGTCTTCGCGGAATAGAACGGAAAATGGATAAGTCACTGGAGTTCAAAAAGGCATATACAGCGGAAGTAAATAAGCTTCTCGATAAGGGATACGCAAAGAGAAGTGCAGACGATCACTCTGACAACAAACGTCTTTGGTATCTACCACACTTCGCCGTGACAAACCCAAATAAGCCCGGGAAAGTTCGCATGGTCTTTGACGCAGCAGCTCGAACGAACGGCATGTGCATGAACGACGCACTGTTAGATGGACCCGACCTACTGCAATCCCTACAAGGCGTCTTGTTTAGATTCCGAATGCGACCAGTTGCGATTACAGCCGACATACGGGAAATGTTTCTCAGAGTGAGGATCAGACCAGAAGATCAAGTGGCCCAACACTTTCTGTGGAGAGGCGACAACCGCGATGAACCTCCTCAGAAATATGTCATGCAGTCCATGATATTTGGAGCACGGAGTTCACCATTCCTAGCACACAGTGTGAGAGATCGCAACGCAACAGAGTACGCACAATCTCACCCCCTCGCATTCAAAGCTATCACGCAAAACCACTACATGGACGACTGGGTCGACAGTTTTGATACCGAAGAACTAGCTGCACATACTATAGCTGAAGTGCGAGAAGTGCATTCACAAGCAGGGTTCGAGCTAGCCAGCTGGAGTTCCAACCGCGAACATCTACTGAACCACATTCCAGAACAAGATAGAGCACACGCGCCAAAAGAACTTGCCGTAAACGCGCACTTATATGAAAAAGCTCTAGGAATACTGTGGATCCCAACTACAGATCAACTCGGTTTTAACACAGCCATGCATAGAGTACCGATAGACGTCAAGGAAGCTAGCCGCACACCAACCAAACGTGAAGCACTTGGGGCTGTGATGTCATTATTCGATCCATTAGGCGTACTAAGCCCCTATACGATTACGGCAAAAATTATTCTGCAAGAGTTGTGGAAAAAGAAGATTGGGTGGGACGAACCATTACCCCCAGAAGAAGCAGTCTCCTTTGGCGAATGGCAATCTGATCTTGAATACATAGAAAAACTGCGACTGCCACGATGTTACGACATCAGAACGAGTGGAGTCACGCGCCAACTTCATGTATTCTGTGATGCCAGCGAACAAGCATACACCGCTGTTGCGTATTGGCGTATTGAAGGTGACAACGGCGTGAATGTATCGATAATAGCAGGAAAAAGCAAAGTCGCGCCGCTGAAGGCACAAAGCATTCCCAGAATGGAACTCCAATCCAGCCTTATTGGCGCTCGTTTAGCCACCGACATTATAAGTGCACACAAATGGGAAGCGAACGTAGTGTATTGGACCGATTCAAAAACCGTACTTCACTGGATAAGAAACGACGCGGTTAGATACACCCCATACGTAGCGCACCGGCTAAGCGAAATAGCAGAACTAACACGAATCAATCAATGGCGATGGGTGCCTACCGCTCACAACGTTGCCGATGACGCCACACGAGCAGGAAACACTAGATTAAAAAGTGACGATCGTTGGTTCAACGGACCTGCATTTCTCTACGAAAACGAGGAAAACTGGCCACAAGAAGCGTCAATAAACCAGCCACAGTCCGAATGTATAGTAACGCATATAAGACAAAGCGATCCGATGATTGACATGAAGAGATTTTCTTCATATGAACGCTTGATTCGATCATTGGCGTACGTATATGCGTTTATTGATAAGTGTAAGAAAAGAACAAATGCACTGGAATTGAAACACATTAAAAAGGCGGAGCTTCAACTTGTAAAAGATTCACAAAAGGAAAGTTTTGCAAAGGAATACGATCAGTTGAAGAAACAAAAGAGAGTCGACGTTTCGAGCCGTCTGTATAAACTGGATCCTATCAGCGGTAATGACGAAGTGATACGACTAAATGGACGAATCAACGCCGCCACAGTTCCAGAAGATATGAAGCATCCACCAATACTAGACGGTGATCATCATCTGACTCGTCTAATCATACGAGAAGAACATGAACGCAACAGTCACGTAGGACGAGAACAAATTGTAAATAACTTGAGACAACGTTATTGGATACTACGCCTATGGCCTACTGTAAAGAAAGTTCTGCGAGATTGCGTTGTATGCAAAATAAGAAAAGCCAGTCCGTTAAAGCCAGTGAAAGGCAACTTGCCAAAGGTACGTTTAAATACACATACCAGACCTTTCTCTTATAGCGGAATCGACTGCTTTGGCCCTGTGTGGGTGACAATAGGAAGGAGAAGAGAGAAACGATGGGGAATGCTATTTACCTGTCTTGTCACCAGAGCGATTCACATAGAGCTCATCGCCAGTCTGAGTACGGATTCGGCTATAATGGCCATAAGACGAATGGCTGCACGAAGAGGAACTCCAAAGTGTATCATGTCAGATAACGGAACTAACTTTCACGGAGCGAACACGGAACTCAACAAGGCGTACACGGAATGGCTCCCAGAAATGGAAAAATATGCTTTAAAACAGCGTATAGAATGGCGATATATCGACCCTGGAGCACCCAATCAAGGAGGAGCCTGGGAAAGAATGATAAGGACGGTGAAAAGCTCTCTTTCTGGCATACTCACCGACCGAGCACCAAAAGAAGAAACGCTGACTACGTTGCAAGCGCTCGCTAATATGTTCTGGAATCGCTGGGTAAATGAATACTTACCTACACTAACTCCACGCGGCGATGCAAGAAAACAAGTGAACAATGTAAAACCGGGCGACATAGTAGTTATAGCGGACGGGCTGCTACCTAGAAACGTTTGGCCGCGAGGTATGGTTGAGCGTGCGTATGAGGGTCCCGACGGCGTTGTGCGGAGTGCAGATGTCAGGACACAAGGGGGAATCTTCAGAAGACCAGTCAGAAGGCTCATCGTCCTCCCGCTGCAGATGAGGGGCTCCGAAGATCTTCGCCGGGGGGAGAATGTTGCGGACAATGAACACAATTGACCTATAGTTTATAAGTTTAGAGTTTTGATTAGTTAAATTATCAAATGTTTGCTCCGCGCATTAGGCGCTATGTGAAAGCCATCATATTGTATATAGTAAGGACCATTTGTAAGAATTTTAGTCAGTCTGAACTTGAGCTTCGATGAAACAAGAAATAAAGAAAAATACAGTCCACTACCAGATCGCGAGTTTTATTGAAGAAACGGAAGACAAAGATAGGTACCCCACAGTATTCATTAATACTCCTGTTTATCTCGGTCTCCACAGTATAAAATCTAATTAGAAATCTGACATTGAAAAGCCTAAGTCATGTTTTAAATAGAACTCTTAATATATCTACGTCCAATTCAAAAGGCAATATCTATTCCAAAACTACTTCCCGATATATTCACGTCCAAATTTCTTGACAAAAACTTATATAAGTAGGGTAAAATGGGGTTCAAACTTACCTTTTGAGACCCTTTCACCAGAAGTGATGGAATGCTTGATTTTTGCCAACACGTTAAAAAGTACTCACTTTTCTATACACGAAGAAAACCTTTTGAAAAAGTTATAGCGAAGTTTCGAGTGAAAAACATGTCGGGAACCTTTCCTTGGGATCGGATTTCATGGGAAAGTTTCGACACATACAAAGATAAGGTAGGTATTGTGTGAAAGGGTTTTACCGTGGAGTATTGAAATTTTGGAGAGCTAAGGGAGTATAGAAATATTATTATTACTTCAGTGAAATTAGAAAGGCTTATTTCTTGAATGTTGAAGCTGTATAATATTATTATTTCTAAGAGTCGTGGTAATTTCTAAATCTAAGTACCTACCGTCATATTTTTTTTAAATGGAAGGGGATTCTGTTTTTTTTTCTCTACGATTTACAAATACCTAATCGTGTAAGTGTACTTGACAATAATTTTAAATTAAAAGCATTTCAATCAATCAAATTTCAAAAAACAATTCGATTCTTATTCCGACTCCCGCCAACAAATACAATTATTTGCTCTTTCCAGCTATTTTTATACTCAATGGTTTTAACCGAAGTCTTTTAATGTTTGTCAAACATAACGTGGATGGTGTTTTGTGCTTTATTTATGAGGATGAGGGGATCGATTGTCAATTTTACATGGTTTGGAGTTTGTTATGGATATTTTACTGAATAGAAATTTAGCACGCTTAGTAGGTACTCATAAGGGTGGAATATATGGTATCTCATTTTAACCGTTTTTTTATTTTAATACCTTGATTGTGTTTATATTTTTTTGATTTATAAATAGCTTAAACTATGTTGAGATTATCTATGTACGTGATATCTTAGTTTACTTCACGGCTTAAAATACAACAGTTCTTACTTAAAACCGTTCTATCACTTAAATAAAAACTCATAACTCATCCACTTCCTTTAACTTCGCAAACCGACTTATTAAAAACTTCCTACCTTTATTACAGCGATAATAAAGCATCAATTTTCATTAACAATTTAAAAGCATTTGCGACCATTTCCCTTCTAAACTGGGACTTGAGTCTGACAACTACAGGACAACGCTTTTACCCAGCTTCTAGTGGTGAATATTTTATACGTCGCCCTTGTCTTGTTAGTGCGATAGACAGCTACCGATAAAATTGCATGTTTTAAATTGGCAGCTAAGTGAATGACGGTTTTGAGATGTAGTAGTCTTTTTGTGCAGGGTTTTTAGGATTCTGTGACCAAAAGGTAAATACGGGAGTATTTAACTATGGCTGCGTTGTCCGGCCGTCTGTCTATCTGTCACCAAGCTGTATCCTATAAAACGTGGTAGCTAGACAGTTGAATTTAGGTGGTGATGTATTTCTGTTGCCGCTGTTACAATAAGTACTAAGAAAAAGTGAAATAAATATTATAAAGGGGGCTCCAATACGGTTTTTAGTTATTATAATGTACGTTCGAATTTTAAAATTAAGGTTATGTAAAAGTGTGTTTGCTGTTATTAGTAACTTGTGCACTAAATTAATCACAGGGGTCACTTCGAATATCAAAACTTAACCTATTATAAATATCAGCATTGATTGCAAATCTTCCGTAACCTAAAATATTTGTTTTCAAGGTCCAAGCGTACCTTCAACTGTTTTTCATCCCATTTTTACTAAAGGCCCTATATTCATGCGGTAATGGGGAAAAGGGCCCTTAGGACGGAAGGGCCCCCAGTTGTCAGCGACACCTGTCCCTGATTTATTTGTCGCAAAGAATGCCAGTTTCAAAAACATCCGCCGCGGCGCGTTTGTATTAATTTCGTTATTTATTGTACGAAAATATTTAGAAGAACTGAAGTGATAAATGGTTCGGCGAATTTGAGCGTGGGTTGAGAAATTAATGTAGGTAATTTTCTTTGAGTTCTTTTTAATAATAATATTGCTTAATAAGCTCAGGCTGGGAAATGGTAGTTCATTACATTTAATATCATTTTGATCCCGACTAGTAATTGTAATAAACGAGTGTTTTTTTAGTGACTCACAATTGCGCGTGTTATATTTTTGACAACATCACCCCAAAACATTGAATTTTATTTATAATGTTCGCGAAATTCATATACAAATAAATTTTAGATTAAGTAGTTAGTAACAAGTAACTAAATAGGTACAAACGGCTTTGCAAAATTTTTAAAAGGAAATAAGTAACCTATTTACCATTTGCGATAATAAGCGGCTGAATCCTTAATTCCACTAAAATCCCAATATAATTCGCCTTTAAACTATCTGTAACTGGCAAATGTCCTCATTTATAATTTACATCGGAAGAGCAGACAGCCATTGCTCTGTACAGGAATAGGAATCCGTTTTTAGACGAAATTATCAATCGAACTACTTGTTGTTTGGGTAGGTGGAACTATTTGTTGTAACAATGATATTTTATACTAAAATTGTGTTACATGCTAACAAAACTACAGACAATTTTTAATTTTAACAAGAAAATTTTGGATTTGAAGTTATTCATCGGCAAGAAAGTTACGTATTAATATTATTTTAAGTATTATTTACCTACATAACAAATCATTCAGTAAAAAGAACTCCATGACCAACAAAATTCATTTTTTACCATAGTAAGGAATGCAATTTAAATCGTCTACAGTGTGCCGTGTCGTAGAACACATATGTCACATTAGATGCGCATCGAACACAGCGATGTGCATTCCGAATGTGATACTGATCTGTGATGCCAAGTGAAGGATATCGGGGTCGTTGGGCCAGGGAAAAATTAAACAATAAGCGATTTGATAGTTATCAGCTAGCTAAACTAAAAAAATAACGCGATTTTCTAAGATTCGCAAAATTATAAGATTTCTTTGAGTTAAGTTAAAAATTGAACCATTGCAATCAATGATTTTGACAAAACTTTTTATTTCCACCTACTTTCACTTCAACGTCTGTTCCACTATTGAAGCAAAAAATATACACTCTTTGACTTTTTTTCAGAAACGCTGTGTTCATGGCCACACGTGTCAATCACAGCTGTAACTCCATAATCGCATTACTCCTCATCAATCGGACTGACGGCATCTAGATTTATGTTATCTTGGAAGATGCGCTGACTATTCAGTATCTCTATAGGTATGTAAATATACGTATATTAGTAGGAAGTGTTTTTTCTTTTAAACATGTTCTATGGCAAAACATATTATGTGCCAATTGCCCATACTAATTAAATATCGCTAAATTGTTTCATTTTTTTTGGTTGAAATTAACCAATCAGCGCTTGATGCAGGGTTGTGATTAGTCAATTTGTCGACAGTACCTAATTAAACAGGGTTTAAAAAAAACAGATTTTAATAAGTCTAACAACTCCTACATTTGCGCGTCTTGCAACCGAGTCTTTGGGACAAAGTTTGGTGTCGCTAGCCACATCAGAGCCCATCGCAATAGAGACCCTAACTAGATAACTAGCAGGAGTCGCCGTCACCGAGCACAGTGTGGTCGACATGATGAAAGGGAGCTTTTAAATGTGCAACATCTTAAACTTTAATAAATTATTCATTTCTCTTTAAATTCCTACAGCTATTAAAGTTATAACAATCGTGTCATAAACAAAAAACGGGAACGCGATATAACCACGTGTAGATACGCAAAATCAAAAAGTTCTGCCCTGAAAAATACTGAAATTGTACTGCTTCAATTAAAACGATAAAAAAGCTTAAAATCTCCCAAGGATATAGCGGCAAGTCTCCGTTCCACGAATCGATATCATTCTCTCGATTCCACAATAACAAGTACATTATTCCAGCTAATGGTATTATTATTTGAATCCAGTCCCCTTCGCCTCACTCTTCACATTTGTCAACATTCGTAGGAAATCGTTTCGGACGGACTTTGAACATAGAAATGCTTTTAAAGACACCCAACTTGACTTGGTAACAGATTAATGAGACTGCAAGATATTTTATAAAATTCGAGCTTGAAGACTTTATTTATTACTTTTAACTTTATGATTTGACTGACGGAATAAATGTAATAAATTGTTCTAATCTGTATAATTTTAGCGTATTTAGTTAAGAAATATATTTAGCGTCAATAATTTTGTGCGATGATACCTGTAATATAAGTTTTCTTATTAAGCCCTTAACTTATAATATATTAGTAAAGGGTCACATGTTTCCTTATGTTTTTTATTGTATGATTTTAATATTTTTTCTGTTTCTGTAACTAAGTAAATAAATAAAGAATTGGTGAGGTAGTTGAAATAAATTCTAAATTCTGAAATAAAATCTGGTAAAAAAAGAGAAAAATTGAGACTCACAGCTTTTCTCCAATTATCGTTTCTTCGAATAATTATACTGTTTAAATAATGTAATTAAAACTTTATGTTATGATTAAATTCACAACTTAAGTAAATTAAGACTCGAAGTTTGATACTAATTCAATTATTTTTTGAGAAAATATACTTATTATCTGTAGGGTTTGATTGATCATAAAAAAATATTAAGAAAATCACCTATTTTCCACAAAATAAAAAGACAACCATATCTTCGTATACATCATATCGGACCGAAGTCGAACTACATTCAAGAATCAATGATAATGTAAAATAAAATCATTAACAACGATACTTTTTGTAGAGGTAGGTATATACGTTCCGTTATATAATATCGTTACAATTGTAAATTAGGTAATATCTACAGGTAATTGCATTTCTAAGGACAAATTTTCAAGTGATTCTTAGTTAATTGTTTAAACCGTGAACAAGTCTTATATAATTAAATATTATAGAAAGTGACGTATCTCTTCTCTTAATTCAACAGTTAGCTCAATGAAAATGTTAGCCTTTGAATAAAAATTGTTTCTTACCTATTCCATAACTAAAATTAGGTTTATAGTTTTTGACACAGTACCAAAATCAGTCCAATTTTCTTGCATAAATTAAAATGTTTTGAGCTTACACAAGATTTGCCACCTTATTCATTAACACATTTTTAACCTACATTTTAGAATTGATTCACAAATATGATGCATCCTTTCTATCGGGACAGATGTCTGAAGTTTGTTTCCAATTCAAAAACTATACCAAAATATATGCAAAAGTAACTTGGTGCGATCAACTCCACGTGTACATATTTTAATCCAACTGTAATCAGTTGGATATTAATATTCAATTAATATTCAATCTAAAAACACAATGTACAGTTTTGCTGAGAATTAACATAATTACATTACTTTAAATCCTAATAATATTATAAAAGTGAGTTTGTGAGTATGTATGGATGTTTATTACTCTTGCACGTTAAAACTACTGGACGGATTTTGATAAAACTTAACAGTAATATAGGTTTTACATCAGAATATCATATAGGTTACTTTTTACCGCGGGAAAACTTCTCATTCCCACGCGAACGAAGTCACGGGCGGCTACTAGTTAAGAATATTATTTCAATGTTAATGCTTCTACAGACAGACATAGTGGACGTTAGGTTAAACACTTATTTTACCTATCTCAACATAAATAAGGATCATAATTTAGAAGCAAACCAAAACCAAAATCCTAAGTATAATTTTAAAACAGGTAAATTTTATCAATTAATTAATTCTAATTACCAATAACATGGTAAATTAATTTAAATTACCCATTTAACATCAAACGACACGCACGTGTAAATGTTAACGCGATTTGAAAATTAACTGCCTCATTATATTTTATTATAGTCTATAACAATTTTATTCAAATTGTGTGGTTATTGTTTTATCAAGTTTTATATTGGAATATTAATAAGCTTACAATATTAATAACGACAAACGATTGATAACTTGAAAGCTTTTATTTTTAAACTAAGAAGATGATGTGAAAATTACCATTGAAACTTTACTAATAAATGCAGTTTCGATATCTATACTTATAATAAATCTGTAGAGAGTAACAAAAACTACTCGACGGATTTTAACGAAACTTGGTACAATTATTTTTCATACTCCTGGGCTGGTTATAGTATACTTTTGCATCACGCTACAATCAATAGAAGCAGAGCAGTGAAGGGAAATGTTTGGAAAACGGGAGAAATTACTCTATTTTTTATGCTTCCGTCGCGTGTGCAACCTTAATGGTTAAAGCTACACAGAAATCATGTATGACGGAAATGTTCTCCTTAAAATTATATAAAAAACACTCCACAACACCATACGTCTATCGTTGACTGACAAAAACACGTGTAACTCCCGATAGCTTAGCAATTCGAAGCTTTCTGATTATATTTGTCTACTCTTACGTTTATAACACTCTCAGTCATCCCTCATTAAAAAAGTTAAAATTATTAACTATTCCATAAAAAAGAATCATAGAAATCGGTATAGAAACATCAAAGTTATATAGGGTACTTTTTACCGCGAGAGAAGTTCTCATTCCCACGGGAAACCGACTTTCACCCGAGCGGAGTCGCGGGCGGCCACTAGTACTTACATAAATATATAAACTATGAAGTTTCTTAAGAAAATATAAAAGGTTAGGTACTTCCACGCCATCTTTTGTAAACAAAATGTCCATGCTGCGATTTTTTTGAAGCTTGCTTACTGAATTAAGATCGTATGTCACTAGTGTACATATGGATCCAATAAAATATTTTTTTTGTATATCTTAAGTACTTTTTTAAATAACAGTTACGATCTATGGTTAAACTCACTACATTCTAATGTGATGTAAAGTATGTAAAATATTTACAAGATAACAAAAAAAAATACAAACACTTTTATTTTTCGTCAAAATAACTTAATAACAATTCACATAATAGCAACACCACACACGGGATTGTGAAAACGTTTGAAACATAAACAAAATTGAATTTTAATTTTACGATTCATAGCAATTTTCCATAGAAACAGATAAATATCGGGTCGCCTCGTAAAATGTCCATAAACAGAATGGAATACGATTTTATGTTGGCTCGTAACAATTTTAGAAACTGCTGATAAATGTGCGAAATTAGATATACTGAAGAATGTTTTACAAAATAACAGTTTTTGTTTTTGGTAAATACTTATGCAGTTAACTTTATGTTTTGACACTAGGCACTTTGATAAAAAAATAAAAATAAAACCATTCATGCATTATATTTTAACGTTTATATTGAAACGATTTTTTTGTTTTTAGCATCTTTAATCTACTCGTGCACGTGCAACGACAAATCAATCCTCCAAATATACGAACTCAAAGACATTCCCAAATACAAAATCAAGGTTGGCAACACCGACTCTTATCTCACCGAGAAGGACCTTCAGAAACCTCTGCTTTACTTCGCCAATATGAAGACCACAGAAAGACCCACCAGCTACACATTAAGACCTGGAGAACCTATCTTTGACCTCGACATGATAAAAGCTCTAGAACAATCCATTGAAGCTAACCAAGCCAAGCAAGACAGGGAGAAGATAGTGATCAAGCCAGATTACAAGTCATTTGAAAATGATTTGAGAGACAATAGGGCATTTAAACCGTGGAGCTTCAAATCTGATAGCAAGAAAGCCCTGACGCATGATCTAGTTGATAAATTAACTGAGTTGCTGGAAAAAGAAACGGGGCATAGTGATAACCATATTCATGAGTAAGTTCTTTAAAGTTACGTTCACTGGATTGTTCAAATAATGACCACTGTAGCTGACCAATCTGTGGAACTGCTTATCCCTTTTAAACCATTGGCATTTTTTCTATCATTTGACCTAGATGTAATAGTCTAGCCTAGAGATTACTTAGCTAATTCCAGAGAGAGAGAACTTACGTATCCACTAATATAATAAGAAATATTAACCTTCCAGCCATCCATCTGAAGACATAGAAGTAATGCCAATCAAGATACGGAATCAGATTTCATTGTAATGTACCTTTTTTATTATAATACTACTAGTATATATTGTTATTACTAAGATTTGATTATTGCAAATTTACTAAGTCATGTGACTCAGAATTTACAAAGAAGATGCTTAAGGTGTGTTGGTATTAATACCTGCTTATAATTAGTTGATTGACGGTTTAAAGGGCAGGCTAGGCAGAGTAATGACTGTCACCGAGACCGAACATGTAAAGTGTGTAGAGTCAACGACGGGGGCGTATCTTTACTAAGTCTAACTGTTTGGTTATGATGACATGAACATGAACATAGACAAATCTAAATAAATAAATAAAAATAGTTTATGCAGTATATTTTCAAATATAATTAATGTTGTAATATAATAATTATAATTAAATATTATTATTTTTTGCTTTCAGAAGTAAATTATAGAAAAGACCACCGGATTAACAATTTCATATACAAAACAACAACCTACATTTTATAATAAATAAAAATCAAAGGCTCTTGTTTTTTTCCTCCAACACAATTTGCTTTCAACCAATATTCTTGAGGCCTTTTATTATAACAGACAAGTGGCCGCCCGCGACTCCGTTCGCGTGGAAGTCGGTTTCCCGTAGGAATGAGAAATTTCCCCGCTGTAAAAAGTTCCCTATGTGTTATTCTGATGTATACCTTATATCACTGTAAAGTTTCATCCAAATCCGTCCAGGAGTTTTTACGTGAAATAGTAACAAACATCTATCCATACATCCATACTCACAAACTTTCACGTTTATAATATTAGTAGGATATTGTTTGCTGTGTTTCTTTATCCTGTTTATTAATTAACTTTGTCGCTAGTACTGAGTCCAATAAACAAGCATTGGACTAAGACCCAAAGCTTTTGTGATCCTACAGGTAACTAATAAGATTTCATCTCAGAGTTTATGGCTTTAGAAGCCGTCTCTGACAAATATTCGAACAATATTCAATATGACGGGCGTAAACTATTTTGATCAAAATATCAAGCTGCATGTGAAAGATAATAAAACAAACCTGATTTAACTCTGCAATTAAAATATATAACATCAAAATATAAAATGTATATCTTAACTTATTAAACTGAAAACCAATCATATAAATAACCAATATTTATTACTCGGAAACCATATACCAAATAGTCAAATTAATTATCAGTATCTTCCAAATTATTCACAAGTTAAGCTATTTCTATATTTTAAAGTTTTTACTCCTACAGTGTTGGTTATAGTTTTTAATTAATAAATGACATGCCCACAATACCTTGATTTAAATTGTAAAAAAAAACTACTCACTAACGTCATCATCATAATATTGTTGCTTACGAAAAGATTTGTAAATGAAGTTGGTACGTCCAGAACTTTTTTTTATTAGCAAATATTTAATTTTGGAAGTCGTTTAAAAGTTTACAAAAAAACTCAATTGCGAAGCGTTGGAGCTTGTTTTTTGGGTAAAATAATGATGTAATATCCTGAATTTGTAAAAAAAACACAAATAATATTCTCGAGTTAGCACCCAAGTTAAAAGTTTCAAAACCCCTTCAAAATAGTACTACATTTGTCACCGACTACCCCGACACATAAAATAAAACTCGAAACACGGGCGTCCACTGAATCTCGAATCCCGGAGTCCGGAACACACTAACAATGGTCGAGCCCGGGATTTCATTGAATTAGCCCGCGCCGACCGACTCGCTATTGGCTGGCTTAATTGTGACGTCACACAGATTCGTTACACTGACGTGGATCATGGGAAGCCGATATTTTTATTATTTGTTATGTCAATTTACTTTAGAGATCTTACAAATATATTATTAATAGGAAAATTTATTAAATATGTTTGGGTGTTCGTAGCTTAATGACACGAAAATGGCTGGGCAGATATGGATGAAACATAAAAAAAATAATGGCATTTATAAATATCTTAATTTGCTAATTAATTCTGTCCTGCCAACTCCTGCTGCTTTTCACCTTACAACCCTTCACCTTACAATCCCTTACAACCTAAAATATTTGTCCATCATGTACACATCTGGCTGTACATCCCGAATGTAAAACCATCGTGCGACACAGTTCGTTAGTTCGAGTAATGAAATCGGATACGTGATCCCAGCCAGAGCGCCCATTGTGTGCCCACGCCGCTTTTTGCTTTTTTTGTTTTTTTTTTATATCATGAATTCGTCTCGGCACGGACTGTGAATTTTAAAAAGAGGTTTGCGAGTTATTCAAAGGGGGTTACTTTATTTTTAACTAGTGGCCGCCCGCTACTCCGTGTGCGTGGAAGTCGGTATCCCGAGGGAATGAGAAGTTTTCCCGCGGTAAAAAGTACCAGTAATTAAAGTTATATACTTTGGTGTTTCTAAACCGATTTCGTGAGAGTATTATAAACGCAAGAGTAGACAAATAACTATAATCCAAAAGTTACAAACGGCTAAGCTATCTGGAGTTACACGTGTTATTGTGAGTCAACCATATAAGATAGACGTATGCTGTCGTGGGATATTTTTTATATAGTTTTAAGGAGAACATTTCCGTCATACATGATTTCTGTGTGGCTTTAACCATTAAGGTTGCACACGCGACGGAAGCTTAAAAAATGGATCACGAATGCATCTTGCCTGCTAAAATGATAATTTTATAACCTCTTATGCCAATAATTGCGCTCGACACACCGTCGAAGATCGTTTTTGATCGCAAACTCTTTTTTAAAACCTAAGGGAATATTCCGCTGCGTTCTCTATCTCCTTAAATAGGTAACAACGTTTTTGTGCGTAAAATTTTGTTGCAATAAACAACTTACAAAATAAACCACATGAGCTACGAGCAACGATGCATTGATCTATCTATAAAAGTCCACCACACCTTCTTTCCTCGCTGTAGTCGAGTAACGAGTCTCAAAGAAGTCTTCAAGTATACATCGATTTCAGTAGAACAAACTCCACAGTGGAATTAATCGAAAACGTATATACGTCGCCGCTACGTCGCGTACACGTGATGGCGTATTTGTAGAGACGTTCACGTAAATGATACGAGGTAACGAACTGAAATGTGGGAGTGGGGCCAGGGAACTCGCGATTGATATTGAAGGAACTTTTAGATTTACGCTGTTTTTAGGTTTAGGTTTATGACAAATTATGGACTTGAATCTTGTGTGATCCAAACATTAAATCGGGTTTAACTCGACTCCATTTAAAAGAAAATGTTCACTAAAACTTATGTCGTACGGGGTATGTTTTGCAAAGTGTTTTGATGAGATTTCGTCAAACAAAGCGCTTTTTCAATTTACCTCAAAGCTACGATTCCAGTTATTTATTAAGCTCCTGGCAGGTCATGGAAGGACGTTCAATTAAAATCACTTCCAAGTAATCGAAGTGACTTCAAGTAATAAAATTCGAGAATGATTAATTTTATTAATGAAATGATTTATAATATGGTCATAGCTGTAAACCCAGACTTCAATCAGCTTTATCTCAAAAGTCGCCTACCCTTGAGAATACACGATGCAGCATATAATGCACTTTCTAATGAACATAACTAATAAGGATTAGTAAAACATTAACAAAGAAACCTCCAAAGTTTCCGAATTCAATTTACGTTTGATATTCTTACGTTATATAGGTATAAGCACAGATACTTAATTTAAGTTCGCATTTTTTATATCACACATTATGATCCTACATTCCCTGGCCCCAACAAATAATACTTTCCGCGTGGGTCTCAGTGACCCTATCAATTAGATTCGGACAGTAAATAGAGGTCGCTGATTGTCGTTGTATTCTTTCTACTTTTCTGCAGGCGACGTGTCCCCTGGTTATTTATTATTGTCTTTCGGAGGTCAATATTTGGGAGTTTTATACGTTTAAGGTTTGACCCTTTTTGTCGTAGTATCAGGATTATTCCTAGGAATTAGTCCCTTGTTAAACAAGCTCTCTAGTAATATAATTTCAATTTGAAATAAGTTTTGTTCGCTAGTTTGGATAATTTTGCATTCATTAATAGTTTATTAACCTGACTTTTATAACTTTAATTGTAAGCCCTTAAGGTAAACTAATTTAATTATACTATGCTACCTCCAAAGGTACCTTCACAAATAGATTTAATTTACTATTCGAGATACGGGGAATCTCCCGTCGAATCTACTAACCACTTACCTCGACTTACCATTTCCTGTACCAAAACCGAATCAGTGAAAGCATCAATTTCATTCCTTTAAAAGCAATTTACCAAAATAATCTAAATTGGATCTCGATGTCGAACATCTGCGTTATCTAAATAGAAAATTTAGGATCCAATATTAGACTGAAACCGCATACAGTGCGCGGCGAGAGATGCTTCCGCGTTGTCATTGTAATAGTTTAGTAGTGATGACAGACGTTGTACACCGTACAATTAGGGATGTATTTACCTAATGGTGCGCAGGTAACACCGAAATAGTAACAATTGAAATTGTGTCGATGTATTGTTTTTATGGCAGAATTGGTGGCGATGGTAGCTTCAAACAAAAATTGACAGTTTTGGTATGGCCGTTTGATGAAAGATGGACAGCACTGAGTATATGTATTTAAATTCTCAAGCGCTTTTCAAAATAAGCGTTTTCATGTTAAAACCAGCCTAGCTGTATTGAAATTTTTGTAAGTATTTTTTAGACTAAAGTAGTGCCAACCTCAAATGTACACTAGTTGACTAGTTTAATACCATTGGTATTATTAGACACCAATCCTACTGATATTATAAACGTGAAAGTTTGTGTGTATGGATGTATGTATGGATGTTTGTTACTCTTTCACTAAAAAACTACTGAATGGATTTTGCTGAAACTTTACAGTAATATAGGTTATACATCAAAATAACATATAGAGTACTTTTTACCGCGGGAAAACTTCTAATTCCCACTTCCACGCGAACGGAGTCGCGGGCGGCCACTAGTACGTAATAAATCAACAAAATGTTGCTACACGTTCATTATACAGCTTATATCGGGTGTTATAGTAAACACTCCGCAAGTAAGATATCTTGCCTAAGTTGCCCCAAGTTTGACACAAAGACAGTTACTTCATCTAAGTTAAAGTTTCGAGGCCCGTAGTCGAAATCTATTGAAATTACAACGACTAAGTTGTGTTCGACTTGGAAATGTTGAAGATGCAGCCTTCTAAATGTATATAGTGTGTCTGGATATCTTGGCCCTGATGTATCGGCGATCGTTATATAAACAGACTTATACTGCCACTTTCAGAATAGAAAATTTTTATTTGAGTAACATTTAATTACAATGCTTGAGTATATGTTTATGGCTAAATACACTATACATAAATACTAATGAATAATACTTAAGTAACTGACCTACAAATTCTCATTTTGGAAATCAGCGGTTAAAATTACTTCTTAATTGAAAAGTAAAAACTGGTGTGTCATTAGGTTCATTTTAAGGTTACAATGAATAGTAATTAATAAAGTAAAATCAATACTTTTTTTCAATCATTAGTATAATGTCATCGCAGAAAATAAGCATCTTCAAATTGGTTTAATTTAACAAGACGATTTTCATGCAAACTTTGCCAAAGCCCGAACTTGGTTTAGCTGCAGTATTTGATTTCATGAACTATATAATAATATATTTTTACTATGGATTGACATTCTTAAAAATAGTCACAATAAACTTAAAAAAGAAATAAACTTCCAAAAGAGGACTATCATATAATGTTAAAATCTGTTTTAACCGCAGTAGCGAAGCTAGCGTGAAATTTGAACTGGATTCGCTTTATAATCTCACACCACTTTGAGTTTAAAAATGCCCTTAGAAATAAAGCTTACAATGTAGAAATATTTTATCTAGAAAATTCCTTTTCCCCCGAACCAAAACTTAATCAACTCGTTCCCAAACTAAGATAGAGTAGAAACAATTACTTCAGAAACCCCACACCGTCGATAAGCCCGATGAAATATCACTTATACTTGCTGGAGAAATATCCTATCATTCTTTTAAAATGGCTGCAATTTCATATGGATAGTGTAAAGACACGCACCACCTCCACCACCGACCGAAAACCAACCTTAAATACTTCACATAGAGTTGCAATTTGAATGTGATTTTTCGGAAATTGGTTTAGAACTGCCTATACTCGAATAGTACCCAGTGGGTGGCTGAAAACTGTTATCAATCTTAGATACGGAACCCGTTTCCACGTTTATTTATGTCTGGTCAACGGTATCCTAAAATGAAAAAGACCCCACCCCGGGGAGCATCAGATATAAGAGATACTCACTATTTATAAGGGTAGGTAGGTATTGATAACATCTCAGTAAAGGTTGAATTACCCAATTAGGTAAAGGTTTTTAATTCTGAGAAAAGAGCTTTTTAGTAATAAATTGAACTGATAAGAACTCCTTGATCTCTTTTACGCGGAGACCAAAAGCTTCAAACAGGCTTTTGTAAAGGTAAATAGGATTTTTAAGAATCTATTCATAGAAATTCTAAGAAATATATATAATCGTTAAATTTTCCATGAGTTTTCGAGAGTTCAAAAAAAAACAAGGTTTTATTATTAAGCCTCATAAAGTACAACCTTTTCCCTTGTGGTTTTCCATCGCCTTTGACTTTACCCGAAGGAAAAACGCTCTTATAATATATTCTTCTTGATTGGAGATCTATATTAACACATAACATTTAGCTCATTCCGTTTTACTGTTTTGACGTGATTTGATCACAAATATTTAATATTACAATCTAACACATTTATATTAATACTAAGGACGATGTATCACTTTACCTAATAATAAAGAGCCTGTAAACAACGTATTCCTTACATTCCCAAATTGGCATTGTAAATTTAATCTGCTTTAGGCATAGTTCCAATTTTTGGTTCTAAACACCCAAAAAACATTTTAACAGGTACTCTATCCGTTGAATCATATGTGATACATAGGAAAAATATCCTAATTTTTTAACGTCAATGAATAACATATGATTCAAGTTAGAGGTAACTTTGCAGGCTTTTTTTGGGGCGTGGCTTATCTAAATTAATAATTACCCTCTAAAAATACAAATACGATAACACGATAAATAATAGAAAAAACGCCAGGACGTAGGCATATAAAAAAAATCTTTGTATAAGGAAAGGGAACCTGTTAAGTAGACCCAAACTCAAGTCTACAAAATCCCACATAAAACAGCTACGCGAATTTGAGTCGTAACTATACATATATAAAGAATATTCCGCAAATATTATAAATCTAAGAAACGCCTCGGTTAAATCACTTGTAAGGCTTGCAAATGTTGGGGGTATGTGCGAGGATGAAGTGCAGTTGTTGAGTATAGAAACTATTGAAAACTTGTGGAGGTTTCTTTTATTTATTTACTAGTGGCCGCCCGCAATTCCGTTCGCGAGGAAGTCAGTTTCCAGTGGGAATGAGAAGTTTTCCCGCGGTAAAAAGTACCCTATGTGTTATTCTGATGTATAACCTATATTACTGCAAAGTTTCATCCAAATCCGTCCAATAGTTTTTACGTGAAAGAGTAACAAACATCCATACATCCTCATACTTATACTCACAAACTTTCACATTTATAATATTAGTAGGATGACAAGACTTGACTGTAACTTCTTAGATTTACGCGATTATTATTACTTGAAATTAAACTCATTTTAACGGGTTTTACGCGTTTATTTTATTATTTTTGATTTTCCGACGTTTCGGCATCTTTGCAAATGCCGTGGTCACGGGTAGACTGAGATGTTTGACGTCTTCATAGAGTTAAGTAAAAAACGATTTTTCGAATTCACCGCCATCTGTTTCGTAATTTTCTCGCATAGTCGCTCGGGTTCACGCAGTATACGCTGACAGTGTCTTTATTTTTCTGCTTATTGGTCTGCTGGTTGTTCTTTTTTATTTTGCTAAGTATTGGATCCCACGTTGGTGACAGCTTCCAACCATCTTCTCTATTGAGCTACAAACTGGCTAAACATCTTGCTAAAGTACTCTCACCACTTAGAGGAAAAACCAGTGCATATGTCAAGGATTCTTATAACTTTGTCGAGAACCTCAAAGACCTCCAACTCCCCGACAATGACACAATGGTGAGTTTTGATGTTCAGTCTTTATTCACATCAATACCTGTGAAAGTGTCACCTCTCATAGCTGACATCTTCATGGAGGAGTTTGAGGAGCAAGCGCTCCGACTGGCACCTATCATGCCGAAGATGTACAAAAGGTATGTTGACGACACCTACACCATACTTCCTAAACATGAGGTTACTGCTTTCCTTAACCATCTTAATTCAATTAATTCTAAAATTCAATTTACTGTAGAATTAGAGCAAGACAATAAATTAGCTTTCTTAGATATATTAATAATAAGAAATCCTAATGTTACACTTAGTCATACTGTATATAGGAAACCCACTCATACTGACCGATATTTAAATGGTAAATCCCACCACCACCCGAGCCAATTATCTGCCGTAGGCTCCTCTTTGTTTCAGAGAGCACGTGGAATCTGCGACGCCCAGCACGTTGAAAAAGAACTCAACCACCTAAAACAAGTGCTTCGGGACAACGACTTGAAACCACCACGTCGTCGTCGCAGAAACCGCGTCAAACCACTCACAGTTGAACGTAGACCAGCTTACATGCCTTACATAAAGGGTGTTACTGACAAAATTGGGGGCATTCTGAAGCGGGCTTCAATAAAAACCATATACAAGCCACACAGCAAGATTAGCCACCATCTTCGTCCAGTAAAAAGCAGCATCCCTTTACAAGACCCAGGCGTATACAAGATTGACTGTGACTGTGGGCTCTCATATATCGGTCAAACGAAACGGAACGTGTCTACTCGAATAAAAGAACATATCGCCGATGTAAAAAACCGTCGCTATACAAAATCTGCAGTCTGTGAGCATTCCATGGATAAGCCCAACCACTATCTAAGATTTGATACCGTTAAAATCCTAGCAAAAGAGAAACAATTTATTCCTAGGCTGGTAAGAGAAACTATTGAAATTAAAAAACACCCTAACTTCAATAGAGAAGATGGTTGGAAGCTGTCACCAACGTGGGATCCAATACTTAGCAAAATAAAAAAGAACAACCAGCAGACCAATAAGCAGAAAAATAAAGACACTGTGAGCGTATACTGCGTGAACCCGAGCGACTATGCGAGAAAATTACGAAACAGATGGCGGTGAATTCGAAAAATCGTTTTTTACTTAACTCTATTAAGACGTCAAACATCTCAGTCTACCCGTGACCACGGCATTTGCAAAGATGCCGAAACGTCGGAAAATCAAAAATAATAAAATAAACGCGTAAAACCTGTTAAAATGAGTTTAATTTCAAGTAAGACTTGACTGACAAGCAGGTAAGGAGTGGCTAGGATCAGAGCTTATTCAAATCAAACTAAAACTATTAAACTTTATATTAATAGTAAACAATCTCAGAAATAAGAATTTTTACTATAGCTCAGACTTAATTTTGTCAGCGCGATATACCTGCCTCATTCGTAGGCCTTACAAAAAATTAAGAAAATATACATATATTTCAAAATAAGTTTTAGTCACTGAATCTATTATGATCGAAGCCAATAAATATTTGTATTTATAAGTGATGCGGTCTCTTCAAAACCAAAAATGTACCAACTACATATAATAAAATTATAATAAACGCAAGGAGTCTTACCACTCCCCCGCCAAACATTTCATACTAGTGGCCGCCCACGACTCCGTTCGCGTAGAAGTCGGTTTCCCGTGGGAATGAGAAGTTTTCCCGCGGTAAAAAGTACCCTATATGTTATTCTGATGTATAACCTATATGACTGTAAAGTTTCATCAAAATCCATCCAGTAGTTTTTAAGTGAAAGAGTAACAAACATCGATACATCCATACTCACAAACTTTCACGTTTAAAATATTAGTTAGATAACTGTCATCTCTATTGTTTACACACTCGGTAAGTGCAGTGAAGTAAAGGATGTTCGGGTGGTAGGCAAGTGGGACGGCGGTATGCAAGACTGCGTCGGAAAGAATTTGGGAAACCGACTTTGACGAGCAAATACGGATTCACTTTGCCGAAATACGGGTTTTGAGTTGTTAGTGATAAAAAGTGGATGTTAGCTTGGGTGTAGTTTATATTTAAAAGGGATATCCAAACTAATTGACTAACATTATTCTATTTCAAGCACTTAAACACTACTTTCAATAATATTTATGATAGAAATACGTTACTAGCCAGCAAAACAAACGACAAACGTGTCTAGTCACAATGACAGAACTTGTTCACTTATACTTCGAAAAAAACCCAAACCCTTTGTATGTGTATTAATATACATTTTCTAAGTATAAACCCATTTAAATTAAGGACCTGAAGTTATCTGTTCCAAACCATGATCAAATTCCCAAACTTGAGCGAAAGTTAGTTAAAACCGGCTAATACAGCCTATTGCGGCAATTTTAAATGTAGCATATAAAGAATGGTTGGCTACCATAAAGCATGTGTTACTTACCATAAACTCTTGCAGACATAATGGCTTCCAAGTGATTTAGCATTCTACGCCCAGAGTGAATAATAGACTGAAATAACCATACGTTAATGCAACACTAGTATTTTGAGGTTATTTTACATATACTAGCTTGAAGCTAGATATCGTAAGTAGCTTTATATTTTAGTCAATATTTTAAGCCTTGTAGTTGTAGACTATATATAACATTTGATGATAAATGTTGAATTTAACCGATTATGACACTTTTAAGCATAGCTAAGAAATCGTTCGATAAAACCTAACTAACTTATTCACTAATAGAAATTTAACTAAACCGAATGTTAAATAGGTGGTTTCCGGGTCAGGCTCATTTGATAATGACTTTTATTTTGAAATTAGTAAAGTACATTTTATGTAAATCAAAGTAGATATTACGAAATCCATTGATAGTAAACATATACAACTTTTGGAAATTTTACTAACAGAGCCAAACCACTTTACTATCATATCCCTTTTCCCATGACTGTAGCCTTTTGACGTTTCATTCGTTCAATTACGTAATTTCATTCCGTCGTTGATCCTTCGTTCAGTAATCAACTGACATAATTAACGTCATCGATAATGAACTACGCAGTTGTCATTTGTTTGTCAGTCCTCACTGTAATTGATGCAAGAGTTTAATTTCAGTATTTCTGGATTAATTAACAGGCAACCCTGATTTTATGTTGTTTCCAATTAAGTGATGTGTCTTATATATCTTAATAAATATATAATATGTTGAGTATGCTATGAATAGGGCTATGTATATAAGATAAGATTAACGCTTAAATGTGTTTGAATTGTACCTTCCAAGTTTTTCATAAATTTTTATTTGATATCGTTTATCCATTCTAAACCAGTTTTTCTTTCCAATTTATTCAATACTTACTTCTTTCGAATATATTGTATAGTAATTTTATCAAAATCAAAAAACCAAAATTCTTTAATTCATCATAGATATGTAACATATACTTAATGAACGTCAATTACAAACTTCGACTTTACCTAACCGTAGAATTGACAACTTTGACGAGTGTTAACAAGCACAACACGTCCAAGCACGTCAAGAATTCTGTAGTAGTCCAGGAGTTAGTTGCTAAGACTATAAACAGTTTACAAAGACCGCCCGAGATGTCCCTGCATAGAACAGTTGTTGAGTTTAAAGTCGATAGTCCGAGAGCTAGATGTCAAATTAAACTGTAAATTTTTATTATTTTATACTTAATTATTTGATTCAGCAACTTATAAAAAATACAATTATATCGTTTACTATTACAGTGATCATTTTAAAAGTGGTTGTTCCGAAAATGTATTTTTTGTTGCCTTAAAATGTTATCAGAACCTTCGTACAAAAATGATAAAGGTAAGAACCAAAATCAAAAAATAATGCTACATTTTTCCATTATATTCGGTGTGAGCCCGTTTGACAGCTGCGTGCGTGGAGCATTAGTCACGTTGTGACGTCATAGATAACAGAACATTAGTGACGTCATCCATCTACAAGATTGACGACAAATCTTTTTGTTGCCGAGGGAACAAATTCTTTTATTACCAGTCGGTGGGATGCTGAGTTCATTAATTTTCGTTAGAGAATTAGTAGAGCAATTTCTGTGGGGAAAAATATGGTTTTGTGTTATTGATCAAGTTTATATTGCTATTCTTAGAATCTGAGCTTAAACATGTTGTTGTTAGCTTCATGTTAAACTGCTTTGTTTTATACCATTTAAAATCGCATCAAGCAACCATTTTTTTTTAAATAAAATAGGTACTTACCAAATTTGAACAATGCTGTTGAATTTATTAATACTTATTAACCTATCTTTTTCATCAAACGAATTTTTTTACTCTTTTTAATAAACAACTAAAGTTTAATCAACAATTTACACTATACTCGTCCCCCGGCTCTCGGCCTAGTATTAATTCCGCTGTTCGTGGTGAAGTTGTCTCAGAGTCCACCGTGTGGCGGACAATTGACGAACTTCACACTACACCCGAGCGGGTGGTGAGTCTGTAATGTATTACACGATTACATAGTAAATGGGAAAATTTAAACGACCTAATCAAATTTGGGTGATTAAATAATGGAAATTGAAAGAAGTACGTTTTCTTTAAAATTTTAAAATTCTAGTTTAAATACATTTCTTATCTTCTCTGTCTTATTATGTTTTCAAAACCGTCGCATAGCTTAAGTTTAAATGCGTTTATCAATCAAGGAGAACAAAGGGTTTTAATATGAAGAAACAAATTTTGAGAGTCATAACTGTTTGGCATATTTTTTTTAAGTATTTATCGTTTTATTAAAAATACATGAAATACAACCGATTAGTAAACATTTAACCGACTCCTGTCCCGTGACGCGCCTAGCGCGTCATGAAGAAACCTTCAGGGAGGCCCATGACGCGAGAGATGCGTCATTAGAAAATAGTTGCAATTCAAATTTTTATTTGATTTAATCAATAAAATATCTTATTTTATATAAAAAATAACTCATTAGGAACACCAATATCAAGGGCCACTATTTTTTTTTGGAAAATTAAATTGCCAGCGGTTGTCAACCATAGGGTGCCTACCTACAGGTAACTGTTTATCCTACTAATTATTGAAAAGTGTTATTATTAAAGCCAGGATTCGAACTTAGCAAATCTATAAAAATAATCACTATGTTTTGGTCACCAATGAATAGTTTAGATGTAAAAACGGAACATTTTTGATTTGCGATAAAATACTTCCCACAGGTTGACAACCAATGGTGGACATCTATAACTTACCTTCTATCTCGTATAAAACAAGCAGATCGACACTTTTAAATACACTAAACTAATAAATGAAACATAAAAAACAATAACAGGTCTCACTTTGTATTATTTTAGTTAAAACTGCCTAAAATAGCGCAATAACATCACCAGTGGCCCACGACGCGTCAGGTGCGTCATCATTTAGGAGGGCCCGTGACGCGACTAGCGCGTCATTGAGTTTTGTATGGGGCCACGCAGGAAAGGCTCGAAAAATGATGGTGGCAAGGAGTCGGTTAAGTAAACGCAGGCATTTGGTGATAGATCTCGGTTTCGATTCCTGGGCCCAACCCAGTCCTAGCCATTTTTTATTTTTTTAATTAGGTGTTTCAAGCTCTATTCATTATATGGTCATACCTAAGCCTAGACTTAGGGCGGGTTGTGTCACAACTACTTAACGTGTCTGTCAACGTTAAAAATGGCGTTAACCAACTGTCAAGCTAGAAAACGGGTTGTTTTTGACGTACAATGTCAACAACGCTTTGTATTTGACGTACGTTAAACATCTGATGTAAACGTCAAAAAGTTACGTACGTTAATACGTAAACCAACTGTTTGATACAACCCGCCCTAAGTGTGTAGGATCTCATATTTTTTGTCGTAGTCTACATCTGTGTAAACTAATCTTAAACCTATATACTACGCCGTAGCCACGTAGCACCACCGTAGCACAATAACAGCAATAGTCATTTCCTTGTAAAATATGCTTTACCCAGTTCATTCGTACAACTGACCGAGTTGACATCTTGCAGTTCAGTCAGGTAGTTCACAACTGTTACAGTGGACGTGGCACTCCGTAAATACTTACTGAGCTATGTTGCGATGGTTAAATATTTACGGGGGCTGGATGAAGTTTGGAATAAGTTTTAATTAGGGTGTTATGTCTATAAAAGTAGTAAAGTGTCAGATTCATTTAAATTTTGGGCTTTAAGTAACTTGTGAGACTGCTCTTAGAAGTAAAGTCTTTACAAATTTAGCATTGATGTAAATTTTACTGAAATAAAAAAATACTAAAATTGTTTGTATTGGCTGGCTTACGTACTTTGACCTACCTATCAATACTTCCAACGTTGATTTTTAAAAACCAAAAACGGTTATTACCGCAAATATCTATTCCATTCTATTCCAAAACAGTAGTAACTTTACCTTTCTCCTACACTGAAAACTTCAAATGTTTATTTTACACCCATTCCAGTAGTATCTCCAGGTGTTATACTAAACCTTATATATTATACCACCTTATATATATATATGCAACAAAGCGATATATTCAGAAAGTTTGATCCATAACTCGGTGGCACGCGGAAGGTGCAATTTCGTTATTCGCGCCGACTACAATGAAACTTTGCATTCCAAAGCTGTTGCATACAAAACAGATGCAGTCACACCGATATGTGCGAGTTTACAGTAGGTGGATATGAGAAAATGTTAAAAAATGTATATATTTTTCCTTAAATAAGTCTTATATTTAGCTCAATTGCCATTTACGCGATTATAACTTGAAATTTTACAAATTTTAACGGATTTAAACGAAGAAATTAGACGTGAGCATTGAAGAAATTAAACGCGTTAATATTTTCTTTTACTATAGGTAGACCGAGAGGCAAAAGACACGCGCAAAAAATTGCGATTCATAAATGGTATCCGACACACAGAAAATACACCTGAATCGATGAGCGAATAGATTTTAAATGATGAATTTTACAGTTGTGTTTTTTCTTTTTTTCTAAAAGAAACCAGACTTTCTTTTCTCGCAGTTAACAAGCGTAGATGGGTGATTTTAGTCTTGTAGAAGATATTGTTACGGAAATCTTCATGGATTTCGAAAAAGTCGACATACTTATCTTGTTTATTAAACAAATGATTTAATAACTAATTACAAAGTCAAGGAGGTATTTCTGCTTCTTGCATTTAAGTATGTTATTTTTCCAATGTGACTAAACTTTTCCACTTCCAATCTGTACCTACTTTTTACAACCAAAAAAAATCAAAATATTCTATGAGTAATATTTTTCATATGTTTTGAATTTACAAAAGTTATAGGCGTTTATCGATTCGTCACACCAATGGAGAATTCCATTTACTTAGCCTTTATTTCCTTCTATTTTTTCAGCTTCAAAACCTGAAAACTCCATTGATATTCGGTGTAAGTTTAGGACGGCGTCTTCGAATATTGGAAGCATCTTTGAACGGCGCCGCTGGGGCCGACAGCCCGCTTTTTGTAAAAAACATAATAAAACATTTCTATCTGTTCGCTTACGAACGTGCGCGCCGAAATAGGAACGTATCGTTTCCTGGTTCTACATAGATTGATGCGGTTGGTGGTACTCTACTTTTTAAAGCTTTCCGCCCGCGGTTTCGCCCGCTTGGAATTCGGTTATATCGCGCGACATGGTAAGGAGTAGTCTATAGTCTTTCCCATCTAGACTATTTTTCAAAATTGGTTAAATGGTGTGAAAGTGTAAACAGACCGAGTTACTTTCGCGTTTACAATATCTGGGTATGACTGGTGCCTGCGACGTCGTCTGTGGAATTCCCTCCTACCGCCCGATATGGGCCCCCCTTCCCCCCTCAACTCATCTCTTTATTTATTCGATACATGAATTTGTCTTAGCCAATTGAACAATCTTACATGATGTTATTTTTGACATTAAGGAACTTCCATGCAAACTTTCATCTTCACTTTTTTCGCGATAAAAAGTATCCCATGTTTTTTCCCAAGTTCAGTTCTATCTTCATACCAAATTTCATCTTAATCGGTTCAGTGGTTTCAGCGTGTAAGCGTAACAGACAGACAGAGTTACTTTCGCATTTATAATATTAGTAGGGATTAGCTAAGTAATACTGCATATAATAATAGGCATGACCGCCCAAAGATACACTTCTTCACGTGATTCTTCAGTGGCTTCCGACCTGTAAGAAATGGTATAAGTAATTGTATATTTTAATAGTTTGATATTTTTGTGTGTGCAATAAAGAATTCTTCTATCTATCTAATTCACCTATAAGTTGTCATAAAGTAAACGGGAGAGAAGATGTTTCTTTTCTATTTTGCAAAAATAAATGAGTGTTTTTCGTTGAATTGTAGATGATAATAATTATCCATCTGTACTTGTATACTGTCAGATTTCCAAGCTCGTAAAGGTTATACTTCTAATAAAAATTTTGGGACTAAATGTGTACCGATAAATAGAATATCAATAATGTTCTAACATTAAATTCACTTGTAATTTCTTAACATTTTTTTTTAATTATTATTATTAAAAGGCATTTTTGTCCAATGTTAAAAGATTGGATAAAGTGTTTGAAATTTGGATCACCTTTTGCAAACTTACCCGGTTCGGGGTTCTTCGGAAGTCGGTTTCCCGTGGGAATGAGAAGTTTTCCCGCGGTAAAAAGTACCCTATGTGTTATTCTGATGTATTACCTATATTACTGTAAAGTTTCACCCAAATCCGTCCAGGAAATTTTACGTGAAAGAGTAACTAACATCCAAACATACTTACAACATTTCACATTTTTAATATTTGTAGGCTATTTTTATACCCTAACAATAAATTTCATATTAGAGTAAATCGTATTACTTTCTCTCGCAAAAAAATAATTAAATAATTACTTATTCAAATTGAACTACGAAATATTCTGCATCACTAGCTCTTTAGTCTTTAACTTCAAAGAAAGCAATCAATTAAATAACCAACGAAGTTTAATTAAAGATTGACATTGTCACCCAAAATTATACATCAGAGTGGTGGAATTAACAAGGAACCTTTGATCATGTATAATTACATTAGGTATAATTCACGTACGTACGTGTATTATATTGTATAATGAATTCATTATCACTACCTAGTATAAATAAAACAAAGTCACTTTCTCTGTCCCTATGTATGCTTAAATCTTTGAAACTACGCAACGGATTTTAATAGATAGAGTATGTATAATAACATAGTATAGGGAAAGCGGTTTTACTCCGAATTTAACGCGTGTGATGCCGCGGGCAAAAGCTAGTTATAATATAAATAAATAATTCATAACTTATGTAACGGATGGTGGTTTTTATTTTCCTTTATGTTATGTAATGGTACTGATATCTGTCGGTATGGTATAGATTTGAGAGTCAGGTCGAAATTTCAAGAGTGTAATATAACTTTAATATGAAAAATCTTAAAAAAGTTTAACTTCATTATCTTTAAACAAAACAAAAATTTACAGACAAACGAACACTTATTTTTTTTACTGAAAATGGGTTATTGTTTTTTAAAAAAACGGATTTTGTATTTAAAAAACAAACATATACTTTGTACATATCAGTCGTATATCATGGTTTTAGTTCAAAAGCCAGATTTCGTTAACAAATAGGTCAACATTCTAAAACATGAGAAACTTCTCGAAAGATTTCTCAAGGAAACACACAAGACTCATACAATAACTGGAATAGCTCTCCACCGCAAAAATTCGTCGCCGTAGCTGCCTCCAGTAACAATACGCTGGAACGACGTAGCGTAGGTAGCGTAGGTACATTTGTATAGAACTGAGGGTAAAAACGTACGCTGACGAATGTAGCTTAGAGCTAAGAGAAGGTGGTGTTCAGATACGACTATGTGGTGAAATAAGTAACAGGCTGTTAAAAAAAAAAATGTCAGTTAAAGTTTTTTGGATGAGAGAAAAAAAACTGCTACAGAGAGAAAAGGAGACGGTAATACGCAATATACGTTTCTTAATTTAATTTAAACACAATGAAGTATTATGTAAAGGGTGTTTTTTCCTGTTTTCCTACTTAAATATAACATTTTTAACACTGTAGGTACCTAACTTTCTTCTTCATCTTTATTATAAATCCATACATGTAAAGAATTATTAGTAATTAAGTACAATGACTTCACTTTTATTGTCCTAAAATTGATGATAACCCTAAACAACAAGAAACAACCAGACAATTCTTCGTTCAGTATGTAAATGTAGGCATAATTTCGCGTCGCAGCGCCCCGAGTGTCGTTTGCGCGATCTCTTACACATCACAGAGCAGCGTCGCCATTGTATTTCAAGTATTACTGAAGAATATGACAACGAGTGGGGCAAGGCGTGAGATGTAGCGGGTTTGGATGCGTGCTGTTGCAGTTGGAATTATTCCTACTAATATAAATGTGAAAGTTTGTGAGTATGGATGTATGTATGGATGTTAATTTGTTACTCTTTCACGAAGAAACTATTGGACGGATTTTGATGAAACTTTACAGTAATATCCTACTAATATTATAAATGTGAAAGTTTGTGAGGATGCGAGGATGTATGGATGTTTGTTACTCTTTCACGTAAAAACTACTAGACGGATTTGGATGAAACTTTGCAGTAATATAGGTTATACATCTGAATAACATATAGGGTACTTTTTACCGCGGGAAAACTTCTCATTCCCACAGGAAACCGAAATAGTAAATAATAAATCTCCAGACTAAACACACCAATTATGTGGACCTTAAGTAAGTGCAGTAAGGAAGAGTGGGTAAAACTGGTAACGAGAGCATCTAAAGTCTGTAGAGTCGACAATGCGAACTAAATAACTCCCGCTTATAAATGAAACTGTAAAACTAAGTAATTCAAAACAAATACATACGAATATACGAATAATTTTGCCTACTATTTCACTCCATTAGCTGAGTGTATTAGATTACAATAAATCATGAACAATATGGTACGCGACGGTTAGAATGCGTTAAATTTAAAAGACAGTTTTTTTTTCATAAAACTCTTAATAATAAATGTCAAAAAATTCAATACAGCACAAAACCTTCTGGCATCGGTATTTGTTTTTTTTATTGAAAATTACCTTTGCTAGTTCCTTTACCTTGTACCAGACCCTCATCTGGTCGTGGAGTCCCTCAGCCAAGTCTTCGCCTCCAGTCTGTGGCTCCAGCAAATTACCACAGACTACACTGGGTGCACTGTTTAGTTATACTGTGCCTTTGCCATGATTTCTACACCAATTAGCTTGAAAGGTATCGCAGTTTCAATGCGGTCGCTTGTATGGTAATGGCGAGTGGATCGTTTGTTGTAAAAGGCTTTTGTATAAAGCGACTGTTTTAGTTGCAAACTATGTGTTAAAGGTTGATAAAGAAAAAGTAATAACCTAATTAATAAAAAGGAATAAAATATACTTTGCTCATATGTTTTTTTATGAGCAAAGTATTTTTTACTAATCCAGGAAGCTAAGTAAAAACTACTTTGAAATGATATCTTGTTTAGATTATTTTTGGTAAGGGGAGTTCCTATAATTCTATGTTTCTATAATCAACGAAAGTCGCTGGTCAATACGACTATCCGTTATAAACAAATAATAACGTATTGGTAAGGTATCAGTTCGTATTTGTTTAATTGTTTATTTACGAACGGTTATATTTATCCTCATTTCTCCCTAAGCCTTTTCACTATGTAACTTTCTTAGATTTACGCGATCATCATTACCTGAAATTAAACTTATTTTAACGGGTATTTATGCGTTTATTATATTATTTTTAAAAATGCCGTGGTCACGAGAGACTTATGTTTTTTACGTCTACATAGAGTAGGTATAGTAAAAAACGATTTTCAAATTCACGGCCATCTGTTCCGTAATTTTCAAAATAATATAATAAACGCGTAAAAACCAGTTAAAATAAGTTTAATTTCAACCTTTTCTATTTTTTTATAGAAATACTTCTCGACACGCTTCTGAAGTGAAAATAAAACTGGTAGTTAGTTGATCCGGTTCGTTTGGCTCTATAGAAACCGGCTATAAAACGACATAACGTGACCAGCACTTAACATTAATGTGCTGAAGACAGTACACTAGTTATTAGGGTAAAAGCTAATCTCAGTGAGTAGTTTTCTATATAAATGTATCAACATTAAATGTCTATTGGAAGTAAATTGGGCGTGGAACTGACGGTCTCGTGTAGGGAAGATTGGGGTTTCAGAAAATAATAAAATTATTTGTAATAATTGGCTTTTTTTTTCTTTTTTTTACATCATTGAACGTCACTCTGCTGGGATGAAAGAATGCATTGTTTAGGTTAAAGACATTTTATTTCTCACTTAAAAATAATTGTACCTACCTAATAACAAAAAAAAAATTGTAGGTATAAGATTGTTTTATTTAGGTACCAACTTAATTTTTGCCTTTTCTTTGGAGTTATTTTTAAAAAATGTTTCTATTTTGTGTTAAACTTCAATAAAACAAAAGAAGCCAAGCATCTTTAAAACCATTTTTTATAACACACAATCGATTTTGTCATTTTTTTATTTATTGCCGATAATCTTGACGATGCCATTACGTTCCAATGAAATATACACCACATTATTAAATTGCATCCGCCCGAAGTTCGTACAGGTCACCGGCTAATAATAAAAACTCTATATAAATATATACACCGGCAATATAACGACGAATCGATTGCTAAATTCAGTATGCGAAGTTCATACCCGTGCTGGTAGAGAAACGTAAAGTTTCGACAATTAACTATGTTCTCTATTGGGAAAATAAACTTTGAAACAAGCGTACACTGAAATTGTTTTAAATAACTGGGTTCTACTGTTTTTGTTTAATTTAGGGGTACAATTGAGGTTAAAGCTCATAATGAAATAATCAAACATCATATTGAACGCACACATTTGTTAAATTTCATATCAACTATAAAGTTTTAAACCAAGAAAAAAGGTTTCATTTGACGCTTCATTGTGTCCGCGAAGACAACTAGTTTTTTAACAAAGCTAATAAAAAGTTTCCGTGTATGACTTACTATATTTTTTTAATTATAACATGACACATCATATTCCAAAACAGAACAAAACTTAGAATATCACAAATATACTTTTCCAGGGAAAAATAAGCCACTCGTAAAACCGCAGGATTCGTTCAGCTAGACATGTATAAAAATAAAATTGTCCCAGCAGGTACCATTTGATTACTTAATGAAGGTTTTATTTACCAACTGCAAGGAACCCTAACCCGTGGCACATTGCCAACTGTCTCGCTGCAGCGGATTAATTGAATTTGTAGACAAAAAGTTTAAATTTCCCCTTTTATTGCTAAAACTGGGTTTCTCACTTTTAAATAGATAAAACACAGTAGATTTAGTGAAGCACTGAAAAGTTTGGGGAGATTTATAAATGGTTGTCTGGAGATTTATTAACGATTTAATTGAAGGTTATATATATACGCTCTCTGTAGTGTAGCAGAATAAAACTATACCGGAATGTTAGTTGGAGGGTTCAATTCCCGGTTAGAGCTAATTTAGTTAGGTCGTTTTTTAATTCGTTTGTGAATTAGCAGGTACAACTACATTCTCCCCTAGTCCATAGTGTGATGCTAGTTTGTGCATGGTTTAGATCCAATAGTCTTTGCTTTTACATTTGGGAGTTTTAAAAGTTCGCTTACTTGAACCGAATTTGTTATATATATGACAGACTATAAACTAAAATAATACGAAAATCTTAAAACTCCAGGATTATATTCTTAATCCCACGGGAAAACTTCAGAAATTTATGTTTCAAACAGTTGGAAAGCTTCTATGTTACAGGGTCTATATTACAGCCAGTAGTTATATTAAAACTAGCTTTTACCCGCGCGGCTTCGCACGCGTTCAATTCGGAGTCAAACTCCTTTCCCTGTATTATGTAATTATACAAGTAAACCTTTCTCTTGAATCACTTTATCTATTAAAAACAACCGCATCAAAATCCGTTGCGTAGTTTTAAAGATTTAAGCATACATAGGGACAGACAAAGCTACTTTGTTTTATACTTTGTAGTGATAATACTCGGTAAAACCAGAATATTTTAATTTTGTGAATTCCTAGTACTCTGTTTGTAATTCTACCACTGGTTATTATTTCCTGGTATCGTGTAAATTGGGAATCCTTTGGGAACTATGGTTTTGATTTATGTTTGATGTGGTTTTCTGATGGACCAGTGGTTTAGGCTTTTAATCGAGTTATGTTTTGCGTTTTGACGACCTCTGTGGCGCAGCGGTTTTTATACCGGAATGTAAGTGGAAGGTTCCGGGTTCGGATCGAGCCAATTTTGTCAATTTTTTTTGTAAATTGGCTTGTGTTTGGATGTAACTAGATTACTCCCCTAGTCTTTTGTGAGGAACCTATAATGCAAGAACTTTCTTTGCTTACTTTAGGGACACTTAATGGGTGTGTTGGCCTGGATATTTTATTTTATTCTACTTCCTAATCTGACGGTACCACTACTGTTTGCATATTATATATAAAAAAAACAAAATCGCCTTTTTAATTAAGAAAATATTATATTAGAGACACATAAATAATAAGTAAGTCTTTAGACAATAAACAAAACCCCTACGTTGGCAAAAAAGTCTGGTCTTTGCAATTATGTAAGAAGTTTTCTAAGGGCCGGTTTTTCAATAGTCGGATAAATTCTATCTGACAGAAAATCAGTTTGTTTTTGTTGCAACTCGAATATAAATACTTGACAAATGTATGAAGTGACATTGAAAACATACCTCTTATCAGTCGGTTAGCATTTATCTGACTATTGAAAAATCAGCCCTAAAGATACAAAAGCGTGAACAAATTTCTAAGCCAACTAAAGTCCAATATAGATTAAGTCTCTAATTATTTATCAAGATTATTGAAGTACCATTAAAATTCCGACGTTTCTTTTTCCTTAATAAAGCACAAGCTTTTAATTTCAATACCAGCCAATAAATAACAAAATATTTTGTTTAACAATTTTCAGGGAAGCCTGGAATACCGAAATACCGGGAATCCGGTATTAAATTTCTCAATATCCAAAACCTATACCAGTATTCAAAAAAATCTTTTCGGAATTGGACATTAACACATTCGCTTCGGGTGTACAGTCACTAAAGAATGTATGTGTATTATCATAACATGGTAAAAAGCAAAGTCGCTGATCGTGACTTTTTGCAAGATTGTCCACTTTCTTCTCCTTAACCACTAGATGGGTTTTATGAAGTTTTCCAGTTCTTTTTTTTTACGTAAATTTGTAAAAAAAGACATTTAGCTATAAAAGAAATTGCCAAAAATCAATGTTTCGAGGTCAAATTGGCCAAAATTACACCATAACAAAGAGTGTAATTGTGTCTCAGTACATTAGTCTTCGAACTTTTTTCTTCGTTGAACCATTTCCCACCATCGTAAACCATAGCTACAATTCGATACCCGAAGGAATTCCTCCAAGGGGATTACTCTGCGACGTGTCCTAATAAAATGGCCGCTTCGACACAATGAAAACTTTTATTGTTCTAATTCCGCAGTTGCTTGAGATCGTGTTGAAATGGAAGTAATCAGCCGGGAGTCGAACCCGGGTCGCTCTGTATGCAAAATAGCTGCCGAGGCAACGCGGGCCGACTAATTTGCGGAAAACAACGATTCAGGGCAAAGAGTAGATAAGTAATGTAGATGTGACACAACGTGCATAATAATATACTTCATCTGACTATTTTTAAGTTCCTTTTTAGATTGCCATCCCTTTACCAACGACTTCTGTGGTGCAGCGGTATACTCGTATATACCAGACTGCTAAGCCGATGGTTCCGGGTTCGATCCCCGGGACGGGCCACATTCGTTAAAATGTTTTTTCGATATTGGCTCGTGTCTGGGTGTAACTAAGTTCTCCCCTAGTCCATTATGTGGTACCTATAACACAAGTGGTTGCCGTTGATTCATGCTACTTTCCATTGACTAACTTCTTGGTTTCATCGGAAACTACTTTGAACTAGTCAAGCATATTCAACTATTGAGCAGCAAGAACAATCCTGACAGTAAGTCTGATGGGTCACTCTGACACTTGACAAATATGTGCAACTGCAACTATAGAATATGTGTCTCTTCTACTCTGTCTCTACTCTATGCCCCTGCGCTGCTCCGTTTCTTCTACGACTTCCAATCCCTGGAGGTGAGGGCACATAATCTGATTATGTCTGTTGCAATAAAATGTTCCTCACTCCTTCCGTAATAACTGCGGCATTACGGATATAAGCGACGGTAGTTTGAGAAAACGAGTATTTTGTAATCATGAGAAGAAAATGGCAAGAAAACTCCTCTTATTATGTTCCCTTGAAGATAAAGTTCAACTATAATATGCTGAATCATACATTTGTTACATAAAAAACGTACAACAACCATAAAACCCAATGCTTATTTTATATTATACCCGAATGCACGCAAAATTTCGAATGTATTTTTTTCCGAGTTTTTTCTGACTTTCAATTGACTCTCCCGCACCGCAAACAGTGTTGCCCGTACAAAAACAATTGCCATCACCCGTGAAATGGATAAAATAAATTGTCCCATTAAAACTGGCAAACCTAACTCGGATTACGCCATATTGTGTCGCCGTGAACGCCATCTAGCCGTTAAAATTACAACAGTTTTTCTCTAGCATTTGAAATTGATATTTCATTTGTAACCTTATTCCAGGGGTGTATGATTGAAATCTAAATTGACTGAAGTCGCTATGTTTTTTTATGTAGGTATAATTCGTCGTAGAGTAGTAAAACTAAAAAAGGCATATCTACCGTCCTCTCACAGGTCATTTTTTATTTCTGTAAGGATACATTGTTTATAGGTTTTTTCATGAAAAAAATCATAAAATTAATAAATTGTGGTGGCAAACGACCAAATGAAAAATCTTCGTTAAACCAAAGTTTATCAAAATGGCACATTCTTTACGATTAAAACCATAAATAACAGCGTTCTTATTTAATTTTAAAATATACATATTTTTATGAAGATGAACTGCTTCAAGTCTCTACTCTGTGGGATAACGTTTGCGTATGCTGTCTCTATCATTTTCGAATTTGTCTCAACCGTCCAATAAAAAGAGGGTCTTTGAAGTGAAATACAATGGCTCCTCATTTTATATGTCAAAGTCTCGAGGATCACATTACAAAAAGTTGGTGAAATAATGGTATACACTAACCGCTTTATTTGTTTAATATTAGTAAAAATATGTTTTCTTACCGTCAGTAATAAAATCTATGACATTAGATATTATTATACATTGCAAAGGGTTTGGAACTCCTGATCAAAGAGATTTTCAAGATTGGTTTGTTTTTCTTTAATCCATGTTTTAAATGGGCCTACCCATCTTTACGCGTAGAATAAAAAATAATTTCTGATTCAACTGAATAATGACAGTAAACAAAAAGTTTTTGTTAAAAATCTCGTCTTAGTAATATAGTAAAAAGTTTCAATTAAATTGTAAAAGTCAAGTGGAAAAATATTCATTGAACATTTCCATACCAAGGAGAATGATAATTCGTTTCTGTATTCTTAAACGTATCCACAAATTTAACTTTAGGTATTTTTTTATTTTGTCAGTTTATATTAAAATGTATTTTTCGTTATGAAGGACTTCAATGAATAATTAATTGTAACCAAAAAAATGGCAAACACGAGATACACCAGCATGGATAAAAATAATACTAACTTCAGGATCCGTTCTATAATAAGTCTCATTAAATCAGATCATGGATTAGTCCCAGATGTAACTGAGTAAAACGTCTTGATTGAAAAACTTGTTAACTTTCTTTTTGTTCTTTTCTTTTTTAGCTAAAAAGTGCCTGTCGACCCCTGGAACAATCAATTAAGGTCTTGGTCCCTCGATTTGTAAATGCGTTTTATTTTTCTTTCTTCCTTATTTTTTTTAAACGTAATTACACTGGAGCCTCACTCACTGTGTTAGGGTGTAAGTAAATTATACCAATTTATGGGAAGACAGCAGAAGTTTGTCATAACCTGATTTGTTTTGACAGAAATAGATCTCAGCAAGGTAAGTAAGGTATCTTTAGGCCTCTATATTTTTTTATTTCGCGTTGGTTTCTCCTTCTTTTAAGGTGAAGTAAAAAATTAAAAATCTTTAAGTTACATTTCTGGCGGTAGAAGATATAGTGACGGTGACGTAACATTTTAATTATCTTACCATTTTCGCCAAATTTTCACATGGGTATTTTTTATCTGTTTGTGATTCGCCTATCAAAGATTCAACCAATCTCTTTGGAAGCACTCAAAAATTGCAGGTCATGCCAACGATTTCTGATGGTGACAGAATTAATGATTGAAAAAAAAACTGTAGAACAGCTTATTCTAGATCTAGATCATAAAATTTGCACGCGGATAAAACAGGATACTAACATTGGTCGCAATATTCGCAAATCTATGAAACGTTTGGTAGATTTTGAGCTTTCAGATTTGAAGTACGATTTAAGCTCACTTCAAAGAGAAACGATTTATTGAAATGTCCTTTTATAGTTACTTTCTTCTTCCAAAGCAAGTATATCACAAATCTACCCCTAAACTTTTACAACCTACCCTATACTTATTTTTCATTCAGCTCGAAAATTGTACCAAAAATATAAAATTGCTATTACTAAAGCAATTTATGAAGCTTATTTAATACTGTTTCCTCATTGAAATCGCTAAAACAACCGCAGCGAAGAAATAAATTACCGTAGAATTACCAGGACCGCAGCGGAATGACAGAGGAAGCTCATACATAACAATACTTCCCGCTGTCGGTTAAATTATCGCTATTTACAGATATTGTCTTCCGGACTTTATTAATTACTGCTTTCTGGAAGAGAATTGGAGGTTATTTCTGGAGGCGAGTTTTTGTAAAGAGGTATTATTGTATTATAAATTTTATTTATCGGTTGAGAAATGCAAAATGAAAATGACTAGTTGAAAGAAAATTGTACCTGCAGATCCCCTAGGATAACCAAATTTGTTTTTAGATATTGAATAATTTTCATTTCCATCCTATTGATTGTGTACCTCTAAAGACAGGTGTTTGTTGTAACTGGGTTAACTCAGTAAAAAATGTTTTAAATAAAGGCAGCAAACTTTAAATTAAAACTAAACTAAAACTTAAACTAACTATTGACTGGTGGTTGAGAGTAACGCATAAACCACCGATATTACACTTTAATATTTTGTTCATCCAAATTCTCTCCCTTCCTCTCAATCCACATTTATAGGACTTAAAAAACTGTAGCTTAAGAATCGAAATATTCATGAGAAAAGTTTGATTGTGCCAACCGAAACAGTAGTGTCTTTCCAACTTTCCGTCAGCCACTCCTGCCTGATTGATGGCTATAGACATTAGCAGTGAATGACAATCGATTTCCTGCCATTCTCTGATACCCTGGTACACAGCTGAAGAATAATGGGGTTCCGAGCTCTGTTTTAGTGTTGCCAACGCTATCAACAGCTTGCTGTAAATAGGCTTTTTATTACTTGCTTACGATGTGGTTTAGTTTACCTTAAAAACATAATTGTGTGCTAGTGTAATAAAACCTACATTTATTTTCTCACTACTTGTATCAAGATTATTTGATCTATTTCAATCAATTTTAAGGTAAAAGCTTTTGATTCTTCCTTCAAACCATGTATTGACCGAGTTTCTGTATCTTTTTTGTAATTGCATACGTACCTGATTTTTAGTCAACAAGCGTTCCTCTTTAATCTTTTTAAAAATCTGCGGTTTTGATTTCGCCGACGGCACGAAACGCCTGCGGAAATTCAAATCGCGTCTGGGACGTGATCACGACAAAAAAGAATAAAGCCTTCTTAATTGGCTTAGATCTGGGTCCCTTTTGAAAAAACCCCGCGACAATCCTCGGAAAGAAATGCCAATTTGAATTCGTGTGATGGAACACGGTGATACATGAATGTCCCAATTACAGGATTATGTTGTACTCGCGAATTCCTTTTATGGATGTTCTAATTTTCGGTTCGTTTTGTGGGCATTCATCCAGTCAAGAGTTCGACGGTTCCATTTTATTCACAGTTGGGGTAAGTCAAGGCAGGTATTTTTATATTCAAGCCAATTTGATGACGTCTTTTTTGTTTTATGCACAACGTTTTTGGAATTGTATAAGTAAATTATAAGCAGGTTTTTTGAATTTGTAAGTAACTGAATTGATATGCCAATAATTACATATTTTATATTCGAATTAGCCAAATACCTTATTCATTAATAACTAATCTGACCTAAGTCATAGTAGAACATACAACAGAAAAGTTATGTTTCTTGCCAGTTTGCAGAACTTAATGCACTTGTTCTTGTGTTACATTCAGTTTGTCCGGATAAATAATTACTTTAAAATAAAAATCTGAATTTACCTCAAAACTGTGCCTTAAAATTAACCATGTCTTATTAATTTCTTACTTACGCCTACTGTGACTTCGATACACCTAACGCCATCTAGTTGTAACGGCTGAACTTATAAAAATAAAAGTTACATACATTTACTTGGATTCATTCTGTTCACAATACATTTTTATAGGTGGCATTCTAGTGCTTTGGAAAAAGCGAAATTACATCCTAATTCAATATTGATTGAGTCCAGTTTTATAATTTGATTGCGAATCGCTTATTATTTTAAAACTACAACCAATCTCTTACCTATATTTTTTCCATCATCTTAAAGAAAGCCCTAAATATTTTTGCAGTGTTTCTCCACCACAATGACTTTAATTTAAAATTAAAATTAACTTTTTATGTAAAATTCCCTGCAAAAAGAAAAATATGAATGTCGATAATCATATCGACAGTTATATTTTCAGTCAGCGACTTTACATAAACGATAAAAGGTATTTTAGTTCTTTAGGTTTCAAATGAGTTCGTAAACCACTTATTAAGCTATTGCTAAAGAAGCGATCCCAAGGTGCCCAAAGCCGCTATAATAAACTAATTTTAGCTTGCAAACACAAAACTTAATTTACTTTGTGCGTAGAATCGAGCACTGTGGGAACGTCTCTTAATAGTGCAGCGAACATACCACTACCTAGCTGAAGGGCAAGGTACAATCGACTACTCACTGAATCGATACTTGCCTTGAATAAATCTAGAACATTGTTATAGACACTTAATCAATTACTTTTTTAACCTACATACCACGATTGCACGTTTAAAGTTCGTTCCAATTCGTAACCTTAAGTTTAAGATTGTTTATTTCCCAAAACATCAGCAATGGCCGTAGTAGACCGAGAAAAAAGCTGGCGGAAAAAATTATCTTTCCGGAAATCATCCAAAATATTATAAAAGGTTATAAATAATCACTTAAAAGAGAAATTAACAAAACAATTTAAAGCAATTAATATGTGTATGTAGATGTAAGTAAACAATATACGTTCTTACAATAATATTTCACAAGGCAAATTTAAAAAAATACAAAACAAATGCAAGAAGAATGATTTTTCATTGATAATTACGAGTATGTCTCAAACTGATTTAAAGTTAAGCTCCATTTACATGCGTTTTAATTATTTTTTTATTTAAAGAAGTAGCCAAGTTTTTGGACTGCTGAAAAAAACTTAAAGTTTAAAAATGTAAACTGAATAAAATTACTAAGGCCCAATTGCAGGGAACGTTTTAACCTCGGGTTAGATAACTCAGATTTAAATGGCGCCACCATCGATTGTAATAAGAAGTAGTAACAATCGATGGTGGCGCCATTTAAACCCGAGGTTAAAAAGTTCCCTGCAATTGGGCCTAAATGATATAAAAAACCTTCCTATACAAAGTTTGTCTGGCCTACATATAATATCGTACTAAAATTAACAAACCAGTGTAAAATAATCTTGCTTATTTAAGTATCAGTTACTATCGATTTTAACAATAATTCAATGTGGGAATAAAAACACTTCGGCAGTTGTAGGTAGTTTGAGTTAACTCAGTTGTTAAAGAACCGTTCAGTTGTTTCAGGTGCATTGCTTGAAAATGCAGAAACAAATCTGTGTTTCAAGAATACCTCGGTATTATAATAAGTCGGAGATGTTTACGAAAAATATAGTGTCTTCAATAAGTGATGAGAATTGAAACAAATCGTTGAGAACTCAGTGCATCAAACTGCTTACTGCAAACGATTGAAAGAATAATGTGCTTTAGACTGAAACAGCGATGGAAACGCTTAGCTTTACTATCATTCGGGTTGTCAATTCTCACAGCATACTATATTATTAACCACGAAACCATCCAGCGCTTTAGTGTTAAAAGTATTTTTTTCAGTAAAGAACAAGCTAAGTGTATCTACAACGTTATCAGTAATAAACACGGAGACCTCAAGCTTTACGAGTACTCTATATTTTTCCACGAGACCTCGTGCAAAGGCTACCTAGATCGGAGACAAGCGTGTTCAGTAGAGTCCGCAGCCAGGGCCCACCCTGGCTGGCAGGTCAACGTGTTCTTTACCAGAGAAATACAGAAGAAGTTCAAAATCCGAAGCAGAAAATTCTTCCAAGGACTCAACGTTGAACTAAGAACAATTTCGTTCAGACAATATATTAAAGGCACTCCAGCACAGACAATTTTGGATGATGGACGGCTAAATAACTCGTTTTACAAAATATCACACACATCTGACATTTTAAGATACACCAGTTTGTACAAATATGGAGGCATTTATTTAGATTTGGATATCATAGTTGCTAAGCCCCTGGATGATCTGGGTTGGAACTGGGCTGTGAAGGAGTCAGTAACTGACGTAGCATCGGGATCCCTGCGTTTCTCAAACGACAAAGTCGGGAGACTATTTGCCAACGTTACGATGAAGTAAGAATTTGACTGGACACTAACTGCTTTTATTTTTTTTGTCGAAACCGGGCATCAAAAACCAAAATATAATAATTTATTATGAGTACTAAAAAAAAATTACAGCCACAAATACAGTAATCATAGTACCTAAGTGGTGGCGTATGTTAAAGATAAATTCAAATCTACAATATATCACCTCATCAATAACACCTGATTGATCTTTAAAACTTATTATATGTCTCCGAATTAAATCTATTCATCTCAAGATCTCAAGCTTTATCTACTCATTCTCTTCCAAAATATGATTCAATTCTAATCACCAATTTTGTTGAAACACAACAAGTAGGATTCACTTAGGTACTGCTTAAATTAAGGAGAGTTTGTTTATTTGAACGCGTTAATATTTAAGAACTGGTTCGAATTAATAAAATTAAGAAGCTACAGTAAACTACTAAGTTTGTATTGGGTTTGGGTTATGTACCATATAAACTATACAGCCCATTTACTGAGAAATAGCCTTTCTCCCGCTACGACTAAATAGGAGCGGAACAGTAATTAGAAAATTTACGCTGCGTAAATGATGACATTTACGCAAAAATCAGAAGAGTTTGTTTCTGAAATAAAACGCGTAGGGTACAGTACTTTTATAACAGTTTAAATAAGTGTTTGTTTCACAGTGAGCTGTCTAAAAACTTCTCCGGTGAAGTCTGGGGGTTCAATGGTCCCGGAGTCATCACTCGGGTGCTCAAGAACTTGTGTGCCACTCGACACGTTAACAGAATGAACGCCAATACTTGCTTAGGTAAATGATTGTCTTATTGCAGGGTGGAATAACCCTCTTTCCCATGGAAAAAACAACTTAGCGCGGGCAAAGTTGCGGAAAAGAATACGCGATCACGTCAAAATTGCTGAACCGATTTTAATGAATTTTAAAAAGATTTGAGGGTTTAATTAGACTTTTGTACTATTTACTATAAACATTTGAGCCATTTTTATGCATCAATGTTTTGATCTCGCAATAAGTTTTTTCAATACAACGACACAATGCCAACCAAATATGGTTACACATTTTATCACCCTACACCAAATTGGAGCCCACGCAGTCGATGTCGCGGGTATTAGCTAGTTATAAATCATCATATGTACTACCTTTGTGATCTCCCTTGAAGACTGATAAATTAGTTTATTTTTATTTTCAGGTTTCCAAGTACTTGATAAAAGGACCGTTCATCCAATACCATGGCAAAACGCAAACCAATATTTCGAAGCAAATAGCACTTACCCCGAAACTTACGCTTATCATGTTTGGAATAAATTATCCCATACCATGGTTATACAAAAGAACTCGCCATACGATCGACTTGCAAAGAAATACTGTCCAAATGTTTATAAAAATGGAATATGGTGACCTCATAAATTCATAGACAAACCGTTTTAAATTGAAGGATAGAAAATAAAGAAATATATCAAAAAACTTAGCACTTGTTTTTAAATACAGCAACTATATGCAGCTAAGCAGATTAATACATTTCTCATTCATATCAAAATATTATTTATCCTGATTTACCAGATCATGCTGTGAGTGATCATTATGGCATATACAGGGTGTCCCACTTCAACGAACAGCAGAAACCCAGCGATAGACTACGGCCTAATTCATTAATTTTATTTTACGGTAAAATGAATATTTACAGCTATAAATAAAAAATAGTTAAATATTTGAATTTAAAAAAAGGTCACTAAAAAATTTTCTAATTATGTTACAAAAGAACTCGCCTATTTATAGAAAATAAAGATACTGAAGAGATATAAATCTTTACCTAAGCCAACTTGTTATCTAATTTTTTTTAGTAGGGAATTAATAAAAAAAAACCAAACGATTCAGCTATATTTATATTAAATATACATTCTTTTAAAAACAGATGTAAGTATAGTGAAATTTATGTTGTTTAAAGCTAGACTTCATGCTTATACTACTTATAAAATATTAAAACTGTATACAGATTCAAAACCTTTACTATATTTCATACTTTTATCCTCATTTGGACTATTTATGGCTTGAATATATAAATACTACGTCAATACTGCCACGTACTATCATGAAAGGTTTTAATATATTTTTTTATGCAATTCTTCTTGTAAATATTTTCAAATTTCCTATTGAAATTCTTCTTCAAGTTTAAACTCTGAGGTAGACCGGGGTTCGATTCCCGCGTTGGCAATACTTCTTACTCTAGCTGTTTCACACAAGGATTTTAACTTATCAATAGGAATCGTACAATTTGTATAGATCCATTCATCAACGGTTCTTTTATCTGTTATATCTTTTAGGTGTATTTCAATATTCTGCTTTAACGTCTCAGCGTAGCGAGTGAGTCTGGAATATAAAAATGACATATGATTGTTTAAGATATGAAGTTAAAATAAGGAAATGAGCAATTTCGTAAGTTTAATAAAAAATACAAGGTTTTAATCCCTAGTGTTGGCAATATTTTGGGAACATTAGAAGAATTGCGGTGAAACAAGGAGGTGACGGCGCGGCGGAGAATTTGTTTTTCGAACAGAAAAACAAATGACTCGGAAAAAGAATAATTTGAAAAAAAGAATTTGAGTTATGTCTATAAAAAATTATACATTGATTTCAAAAATAGGTTTTGTTAACGTAATTGTTGGTTTGTATCCAAAGTGTATATTCAAAGGTGAGAAATAAACAGTGTTTGCGAGGCATTGTGTAAAACTAATGATTCTATTGTAAAACAGTTAAATATATAAATGTATTTGAAGTTATCAGATGTCAAGTCATTGCTTATCTTTAACCTTACTTAGGTTATACAGTAAATGTAAAGTGCAATCTATATCAGGAAAGTATCTAAATGATGTCAGATATAGTATATTAACTATTATCTTACACTAGTTACATATAGGATACCTACAGAAGCATCATATAGTAGGTAGAGAATCCGAATTCTCAATTCGGCTGTTTTTTTTACAAATGTATCTTTATACAAAACTTACTCGTTGGCCGCCCTGTATATTCCTTCAACCTGCACCGGGTTCGTGTAGTTACACCGCACTTGCCACGGATTGAGCCAAGTGGATACGCTAAAAAGTAAATAATCAAATTTTGATTTTCAAAATGAAACTACTGCTTTTTTTTCTAACGACCTAAAATCGATCTAGCGTGGTTAGCACATGAAATCGTAAATGGTAACAAAATTGTAAGAATGTATACGGGGTGTGAAAAGATTGCTTCCGAAAACAAAACTGATGGAAGAGTGCTAGCTTCGTCTAGAGCAAAAATATATGTTTCATTTTTGCATAAAAACTAATGGATTTTGATTTTATTTGAACGTGATTGAATGTTATCTTTATCTGTAGCTAACTGATAGTTGATAGCTAAAACAATACAAAAAATATAACAATAGCCTACGAACAATAAAAACAAATACTTACTGGTCATCATTCAACATGTTGACCATTTTGTCTTTCACTTGAGCGTATGTTTCTATCAAATTGGCAAGCTCGAACCCGGGCCATTCCGATGTATTCAATGAAGATATATCACCACTCACCTCTGTGGTATCTGAAGGTATTAATAATATATTGTAGTATTACTGTCAAAATAAAATGTAACTAAGGGCCGTAGTTTAGGTTATTTGTAGGGCATCCTTGGTTACAGGTAGGAATACATTTTTGTCTTGTTTTTATTTGTTATTTTAATCTCACTATTTCCATTTTTCTCAGGATTAATACTGCTTGATCGGCAAGCTACCTTTTATACGAATGTCATTTTTTAAAGTGAGGCATTGAGCCACAATGTTACCACACAGCACGAAGGAGTAAATTCCTTCATGCCACACAGATAAGGACTATATCAAAAGTGAAATTTGATACACAAGAATCACAATCCCGTTCAAAATTGATTGCTTTGCGCCAAAAACTAAGTAGAAACAGGTAATTACTTTCTAATATTGACCCTCATCTTAAAAGAAAATTGGGCTCATTTTGTCTCAACAAAAGCATAGCGTCAAACAACGTTTTTAAAGATTTTATCAAAGAAACTAGCAGATAAAGATGTTACTTAGTTCTATAATACATGTTATAATGACAAAACTTACCGCAAAATCGTTTAACTAACAGTAAGCAATTGGCAAGAGATGACAAAGATACCGGCATCAACTCACACAAGGTTGCATAATGGTCGAATCTGAAATAAAAGGGTGAATAAAAGTTCCATTAAAAATTGCGTCAAATGTCATATTCGAACACGTCAAATTTCATGTGTATCCCATAGTTTTGTTTTACTTAAAAAATTGAATTGAAAAATGACTTGAGGACATTCTTCAAAGTTATGGTAAATTATAATAAAGCATTATAAAGCTAATAATAAAACAACACTTTTAGTTTTTAGTGTATTTACCTCGACCAACCTGTCAAAATAATGCCACTGAATTTGACATCTGGTTTGTTTTTTATGGTATTCAGCCAAGCAACGTGGTTGCTGTAGTAGCGACGCACGTCACAAGTCATCTAAAAATTATAATTAAATGATAGATTTTTTGACATAAGTCATATTTATGATTTTTTAATAATTCTGGTATTTTATAGTATGCCGAGTCAATCAATAGAAGACCGGTATAATTTCAGTCAATGTTTCGACGGGTCCCAAGAACAAAGTCGTATCTACCAAATGTTCAGTTTTCAGTACGCAGCTTTTTAGTTGCGAGCAAAGTAAAATGTCGTTTACTCCGTTACAAAAAATATTTGAGTATGGAATTTATTCAAAGCTGATTTGTTTTATTTAATTACATTATTTTCACGTTCTTATATTTATTAATAAATATTATTTCTGTAAAACTCGGTTCCTATAGTGAAATCGGATTTTGTTTTATGGAATGAACTAAGCACTAACTGCACATACGACTTTGTTTAATGAAACCGCAGATGTCTTAAGTATTTTTGCGATGTTTTACCACATGAGTAAAGAAACTGAACAGAGACAAAGCTTCTAAAGAGCTAGCAAAATTTATACCTATTTTGGTAGGGTTGGCACAATTGAATAAATTAAAATTATAAATGTACTTTTTTTTCAAATTTTTTATTAAAATAGGTTTTTTTTTACAAATTACATACTCTAAATATTTTTTTTTTATTACTTTTGGTTTTTAATAATTTGTTGTGTCTTTTAATCGAATGATAAATTCTAAATCTAATATAAAGTTTTTTCAAATAAACCAATGGGAAACACTCACATGGCATATGAAATGTACAATCTTGCAAACGTGCTAATATTTCATTACCAATATTAACATTTTTAATATGAAGATCAAAATATTCGCGAAATTTTTGCTCAAGCAATTCAACAAATTCAATAAAATTGTCAGGAGGTATTATCAAAAAACCTGATTTCACACTACCTTCATTAAAGTCCTTATAATGGCAAAAAAATAATCTTTTCCTATATTTTTAAATACTTTTTAAAAACTAAAACAAAAGTATTACTACGTATTATGTGAGAAACTCGAAAACAAAAACAAAACACGCACAACGTTCGAGCGTCGCGTCACGCCTGCACGCCCTGAGATTGACCACTGGCTGATCTAGTTTGAAGCGGTTTCGGCTCATACGTGACAAGCGGCCAGTGGTCACGCACACACACGCGTTGCACTTGTAGTGATGTACCTGTCACAGCGCATTCGTATGTAGCTTTGTCTCTGTTCAGTTTCTTTACTCATGTGGTTTTACTTCGTAATTGTTCCATATAATTACGTCGTATGTTGGCTTTGCCTATAAATTATATAGTAATTGAATGTCAAAAACTCTACTAAAAACATTAATTTTTGTTTATATTGTCATTAACATAAAACAAAATAAAACTAGCAACTTAATAATATACTTTCTTGTTGTGGTATTACTATATATTATAATAAATAATCAGCACGGATTTTTAAATCAAATGTAATATTTTTTTATGATATTCAAAAGGTAAATCATAAACTGTGTTTTAAGTATCTTTCTCATCGCAAAACTACTTTACATTTTTGAGTAACATTATTAACCAGTTCCTATTTGTTCACCCCAACATTGTCTTCTTCATGATGATTATCTTCTGAATCATAGAGTAAGACTTTAAAATATAAACCATTGAGTAAATTAACCTTATAACACCAATATCACACATGCTTACAAAATTTTTATATTTTACTTTCGTTAATGTCAAGTCAAAACTTTTTCAATGTTTTAACTGGTTTTTACTGCGGTAGCAATAGATTCACTAGATTCTATTGCCTCATGTTCAAGTTTTTGTTTCAAACCCCGTGCCATTTTCTTGGCTTTTTTACATGGCTCTCAAAGTTCTGTATTTGATCATTGGTGAGCTTAGAGATACTGCGATGAGCACGGCATATTTCACATTGATGTTTTGAATATATTTTGCAATATTACTCCACTGCTATTCTCGACTTCCAAGCTTTCAAAACTTCGTCAAACATTCCAATAACTTCATCATCAATAAGTTTTCTTATTTTTGAAACAGCTCTTATCCAAATTTTCAGTTTTCATCCCTTTTCGTCAGACTTATTATCCAACACTTAACATTTCCTAGTCTTTTTTTCCGAGTTGGTGATCTTGGACTTTATGATCTAGAGATGAACAATGAATGGGACAAAGATCATTAGATTTTTTTTTGTGTGCATTTAGTAGAGAAGGCATGGGCGTAGCTAAAACCATATGAGAAGGGATGGAGTGGAAGCTAGAGTTCCTTTAAATTCTTCCAAGTGCATCTGGTGAGTTATCAAAACTGGAGGGTATAAAAATAGGATATAATAAAGGTATAATCCTACTAATTTCATATACGTGAATGTTTGTTAGTATGGATGGAATGGATGGATGTTTGTTACTCTTTCACGTAAAAACCACTGGACGGATTTGGATGAAAGTCTACAATAATATAGGTTATACATCAGAATAAACCATAGGGTACTTTTTACCGCGGGAAAACATCTCATTCCCACGGGAAACCGACTTCCACGCGAACAGAGCCGCAGGCGGCCACTAGTAACATCATAATTTGTGAGTTGATGAAGTAAAGGAATAGGCAAAGAGGAGGAGTACTGTTATATGTTACTTTTGTTTGCTGCTGTGATATTTTGATACTATCATCACACATTTTATCAATTTTTTAAGCCTAAAGCGATACTGGGGAGTTCAAGGCAGCGTTATAAGAATCTTCGGGTTCTGTCATGAACCAATAAAAATTAATAATGAAATATTCAACAAACAAAATACCATACTTATAAGGAAATTATCGATGTGACTTTTGTTAAAAAAAGTTTTATATTTATTAAGTTAATAGTAGAACAAAATCGTATAATAAAATTAATGCCAAGGAACAAAAACTTAAAATTAGGTATATGCGTCATTTTTTTTCAATAAGTTTTCCATAGTACAATGTCGGATCGGCGCAAGCGATAGTAAATTTTGAATGCATTTTAGGACAAAAAAGACGTATGTGCAAATATTTTTTTAAAAATTAAATATTTAGTATCTAAGTTGGAATTCATATTTAAAATAACTTAATTATATTTAACTTCAAAATAATAATAAAAAAATTGTTATATGATTATTTTAGATTTTCTTAGAAAAACATCTTATAATCACAAACGACAGTAATTTACAGTTATTGGTACTTTCCAAGTAAATAATGTATTGAGTTGTACAAAAATATTTTAACGAATAAGTATTAATTTAATGTGAATGTTTATATCATTACTCATCTAAATTTAAGTTTTCTTCATCTGTTTTCTCACTTAGAGTTGAACGAAGGTGTTTTCTTTTCTGGATTAAGGGCTAAATTCAAAACTCTTCGGTTCGTTGATAAGGCCGTCATTGTATAAAATGCAATGAACAATGATTTATCATAACTTTTGATTGACATCAATTGGAATTGTTAGAGAAACAGCCGCGCCCTGTCAAAAAAGACCCCGCCCCGAGAACAAACCCGCGTCTGACGATACACTGCTGCGCGCGAGTTGCGAACTCAGAGGAACAAGCTTGTACATGTTCATACTGTATTGTTCTTTGAAGTAAAATTCAAATAGGATGATGTTCGTTTGGGTATCTACTAAAGTATAAGTTTTATAAAAAAAAAAAAAACATATTTATATAGCTAATATGATGCCAAATACAAATAAATAATAAAACTAATTTTGTTGTATATTAGTATAAGATTTTGTTCTAGGGACCCGTCGGTTTGAAGGTGTAGATTTGACTGTAAAAAGATCGTTTAAAATTCTTTAACATTATTTTATGTTTTGGATAAAGATCATGTTTAAACAGCACGAAATCGCACTTTATAATTATTAAAATATCCTTAATTTTTCATAATTATTAACACCGAGCGCTAAAAAAATCTATTAATTGCAGTGTATTAAAAAAGTTACCTTACAACTGCCGTTGGCACCTTTATAAGCCGAGCCAGCCCAAATAGTAGGAAACACTTGGGAATATTTGTCAAACAAGTTGTTATCGATAGCAAAATGTTCTATGGGATTGTAATACCATAATACAGGCTGGACTAACTCTGCCAATCTTGATGCTGGAAATATTAATAATATAGTTTTACAAGATTAACCACCAAATTAAAACAGTTTTTAATATGAGTTTACAAAATGCAAGTGTCAACCCTTGCGACAACTTTAGGCTTAGATCCAAATTCGAAACTTCAGTTAGCCGACTGTTAATTGGATAAAATGTATAATGGGTGTAAAAAGAACACTTATTATTAAAAAAGAAAAAGAAAGAAAAGAAAACCATGTATTATTGTATACCCAGTAAACTCAATTTAAAAAAGTTATCAAGTATTAAAATTCGCCGCTTGAAATCATCGCCCACACATCAACTGTTGGTTTAGGTACGATTATTTACAATGCAAATTAAATTAAAACACTATATTATTTAAAATCAACGCAAAATAGGATAGTATTAATTCAATTTTGAACAATTATGTAAAAAAAAAATTGACGTACGTAATTTTTTTTTTAACGTAATGAGTTACCCTCCTGCAATGCCCAGTTTTTGTTTTCGGAAGCAGTCTTTTTACACCCCGTATAGTATCAAATTTAGAATGTAAAAAATATATCTATTAGAGACATCTTATAAAAAAGTATAAGTTAGGTATATACATATTTATTAAATATTTAAAATTAATCTTATTATTAATACTTACTTACATTTCAATGTTTGCACGTCAATAGACCTTAGCATATCATCCCATATTAGAATGGTAGTGTCTTTATGTATGTTTGCTTTAATACATAAAACTAAATCCTTGATATAATCCATGAATATAGTTTTGTTGCCCCCTCCGTCACACACTTGACGACATTTATTGCAAGTGCCATAATGAAATACCTGAAACCAATTGTTATTATTATAATCTTAAGTAGGTACCTAATTAAATATCCTACTATCCTACTAATATTATAAATGTGAAAGTTTGTGAGGATGTATGGATGGATGGATAGATGTTTGTTACTCTTTCACGTAAAAACTACTGGATGGATTTGGATGAAACTTACAGTAATATAGGTTATACACCAGAATGCCACATAGGATACTTTTTACCGCGGGAAAACATCTCATTCAAACGGGAAACCGACTTCCACGCGAACGGAGTCGCGGGCGGCCACTAGTAATATTATAAACGTAAAAGTTGCTGAGTATGGATGTATGTTACTCTTTCACGTAAAAAGTACTGCATGGATTTGATGAAACTTTACAGTAATATAGGTTATACATCAGAATAACATATCTTTTTACGGCGGGAAAACCAGTGGCGTAACAATAGGGTGGCATTGCTGGCAAAATGCCACGGGCCCCCGACCCAAGGGGGCCCCCGCCCAAGAGTTCAAAAATATTTTTTTACATTGTGTCTGATTTAATTTAATTTAATTTGGAAAGTATATTTTAAAAAAAAAGTTCAAAATCCAAAGTGAGACAACTAAAGACCATAATACAAAAAGATATAGATTTATTTTTAGAGATGTACACGTCCGTGACGAGTAATTTTAAGAATTTATGACCATCCAATAACCGTCTCAATCAAAATACCGGTAATTGCACATCTCTATTCATTGAACATATTTTATCCAGTATCGAACATCATTTTTAAACCAACTGAAATCGCGTGTCATTCCAGCGAACGAAATTAAAAAAAATTGACAACTTAAATTTTTTTTAATGACACTAATCTATTTAAAAAGCTGACATATCTAAATCATTTGCCAGAGAAATTCTCAGTTTTCGATCCACTTTCAGACGAAACTGAGAAATCTTCGTGTATTAGAGATCATCATTACATAGTATAAATCCAAGTCGCTAATGATGTCTGTTTGTATGTTTGGCCGCTAACTCCTCCTAAACCAGTTGAGGGATTTTAATGCAGTTTTCACCATTCTTTAGGTTTTTTTTTCATTTAAATTTGTAAGTTAACTAAATTTCAATGTTTCGGGAACAAGTTGCCCAAAATTACACAATGCGAAGCGTGGGCGGGTCACTAGTTAATAATAAAAAAACATTTTTCTACACACTTGTTGGGAAAGCTCGCATTATTACAACGTTTTAGGGCCATAAACCGAGCTATTACACACTCGTGCATAATAGGTAATATTACACATTAGTGCGTACTAGAATGATTACTACTAAGTTAAGGTAGTACATTTCTGCAAGTTATATGCTAGTAAACAGAGCATTTTCAATTTGGTGGGGTTTTTTTTTCCAACAACAAAGATCTTTTCTTTCACGAAGGAGGCCTATGCCTATGGCCATTAGTGGGACATATACCTACAACATATAATTGAGTACCCTAAAAAGCTGGAAGTTTATTAAAATGGAACTGAGTACCTACAACGTGACTTTTTTACTGATGATACCATCTGGGCCACATCATAAAAATTGCCACGGGCCCCAGATGGTATAGTTACGCCACTGGGGAAAACTTCTCATTCCCACGCGAAACCGACTTCCACGCGAACGGAGTCGCGGGCGGCCACTAGTTATAATATAAACTAGATGTTTAATTGAACTTTTAATTGAACACTAACCAAACTAGTTTTTTTTTTTTAACTTTACTATAGTTTTGTAAATAAATCTTACATCTTACTACAGCTCTAAATATAACCAAAACGCCTCATAAATAAATCAAAATCCACTTAACCTTCCTAGCATATTATTGTGAATCCCTATGTTTATTGTTTGAAGTATTTAGGTTAGAAAAGTGATAATATCTCTATAAAAAACAAGTAATTTACCTCATCACCGCCGATGTGTATGTATTTACAGTCAGGTTGAACGTCTATAATTTGGTGGATCATTTCAAGTATCGTCCTTCTTCCAATCGGGTTCATAGGACAAAGAGACCCAGGTGATCTAGGTACAAAATCATAATACCATCAATATTTAACATAAATATCAAATGTCTTAAGTAAGTTTTGATTATATTTTCTAATTAATTTTCTGTAAATAAAGAAACTAACCTTGGATCTTCCCTAAGTCCCTGAAAACAGGGGTGCTTCAGCAAAAACTCCAAGTGCCCAATGCTCTGTACCAATTGTATCTGGAATTTATAAAAAATAACATTTTATCATTCTTTCTGATAATACATTCATTAAAGCAGTCTTGACAAACATGTGTATTGATCTTATTAAAGTTAATTAAAAAGTAGAAATGGATACAGTATGCAATTAATAAATAAATAATAATAAAATAAATCTACAGACAAACACTCCAATTATGTGGCCCTAAAGTAAGTTCAGTAAGCATTTGTTTTATAGGCAGGCACCACTTAATGGACTAGGGGCGAACATAGTTACACAATGGAGAATGTTAACAAATTTTGATTATTATCTCTTCGTATTCTGTGTCAAAAATAAAAAATACTGGTGAAAGAATGATTTCGATGCGTCAATTAGTTTCCGATTAATAAGTAAAATAAGTTGCTACCGCACGACGCGGGCTGCCGGTGGCGGTGTGACGTCACACCACAACTCGCTCGGTCTGGCTCACTCAGTACGCTCGCGGTCGCGCGCACTTGTCGTCTAAATTAAACCTAAATACTTTTAAAAATGTCTAATCCAACTACTAGGAAATCATGTGTTGTGCCTAAATGTAAAAATACAACTATCAATTCGCCGGAAAAGTTGTTTTTTACAGTTCCAAAGGATACATACATACATCACCAAATCTTTTAACTTGAACATAACAAATACCATTAAACAATTTGTTAGTAAAAATACAAATAAATAAAAGAGGTTTAGTTCATATCATCTACATTTGCAATAAAAAATAAATTAAATTACTTAAATAAAATAGTAAAGGTAAAGTGCATCTGTAACGTTCAACTACCTACATCTAGATCGTATAGGTATCCTACTTCCTAGTAATATAATAAACGCGGAAGATTGTGTTTGTGTTTGTTATCTTTCACACAAAAAGTACTGAACGGATCTGGACGAAGACTGAAATAATCCATAGGCTTCTTTTAATCCTGGGAAAATGTACAGTTCCCGAGGGAAACGCGGGCGAAGCTGCTAACTAAAGCTAGTTAGTACTAAATCAATGCATGTATTTATTTAAATTTACTTAGAAGAGCGGTATCTTTGTATAAATACTAGTGGCCGCCCGCGACTCCGTTCGCGTAGAAGTCGGTTTCCGTGGGAATGAGAAGTTTTCCCGCGGTAAAAAGTACCCTATGTGTCATTCTGATGTGTAACCTACTGCAAAGTTTCATCCAAATCCGTCCAGCCCCCCAAGTCAAGTGGCAAGTGATATTTGCGATAGCAAGTGAATAGAATAAATTTTTGACAAGCTTGCAATTTGACAGTTTCATACATATTTTTTCTATTCAGTCGCTATCGCAAATATCACTTGCCACTTGACTTGGGGGGCAGTAGTTTTTACGTGTAAGAGTAACAAACATTCATACATCCATACTCACAAACTTTCACATTTATAATATTAGAAGGACGTACCTATCTATAGCTACAAAACCATGATACATGATTTGTTGTCTTTAACGTAAAAAAAATAATGATAGGTAGGGTACATACTTCTACTATTGGACTTGCATTCTTCCATTAGTATTTTTATTATATTGGTTATTTTGTTTTGATAAAACAGTTTAGAACATATCAAACATTTCGGCGGCAACAAAATCACTATTTCTTGATAAATAATGCGCAGCCATTAATTCATCTATTTTAGATAGATTACACGATTACCTTTTTTCGAAACCTATACCCAATTTATTAATAGAATAATATTTACTATTAACGTATAATAACGAATATTATTTATATTTACTAATACGCGACCGAAAACAAAAAAAATATATACATTAAATGTTAAATAAATAAAAAAATAAAATAAAATACTGCGCCAGCTATATGCGCCACCGCTGGCGCGTTGTGGTAAGACGTCACAAGCGGTCACGTGACTGTTAGCGGGACTCGATATTTTTCGAAACTTTGAATGCCTATAAAATCAAAACTACTGGGTATTTTTGATTACAACAAAAACTAGTGTATTTGTATGCATACAGGCTTTACTGAGACAAAATTTCAAGCGATTTGGCATACCTAGTAACATTCTCCATTAATGTTAAGGTTTACTTTATTAATATTAATATTAATTAGAGTTTGTCCAAGTATGAATGTTTTTCTCTTTTTAATACTTGTTGTTTATAGATATTAACAAATGTATTCTTGAATATCACATGAAATTCAACAGACATATTCAACAGAATTTTTAAAAGGCTGAGAAATATACTAAAATATCGATTGAAATATGCTAATTACCGGTTCAAGACCATTCATCCGTGTGAATCGCAATATATGTTTAACTTCTTCCATTGTGTACATTCTTTCGCCTCCATATCGGTTGGCGCTACCAATTACTTCATATTCAAATTGGTATGGGAAGGTATCTTCCCACTCAATCAAAACTCCCGTAGCTCCCCATGACTTTATGCATAGAATTACCTGGAAAATATAGAATTCAAAATAGTTTGACTCAATCATGATATTCGAGCCATAACATAAGTAACAGTTTCATTTAAAACCCAAATTTTGTAGAAGAAAAATAAGCTTTATTATCAGTAACATAGTCTTATAACGCTAAACAATAATAAATGAGTTTTAGACTGAGATGTATAAGATAAAAAAATATAAAGTTTGACAATAAAACTAAACGAAATACCTTTTCTAAATATGGAACTTTCAATGGTGCACCTTTTAAATCCAAGTGGACAATTCTGCAATAAAAATATAGGGTCTTTTAAATAAAACATAGAAGTACAAACATGGACCACTTATTGTAAATCAAGGAAACAACAAAGTACCAAAGTAAGTAAAAAATGTGAGTAATAAGCGAGCAAGAAAGTAAAGAATACCTATGCATTGTTTTAAGTTGTTGAACGATTCTTATAAAAGCTAAATATCCAATGAAAATTGTGAGCTGCTGTGTATGTTTGTGGGTTATTAATATTGATTATATTTTGTTTGTTTGTAAACAAATCAATGTCAATGTCAACAGCATGCTGACATCTTAGGGTACGTTTCACGTATCGACCGGAACGCAATGGCCGTTTTTCGTTCCACTTTCGATGTCGTTGTGGTCACGCTTGAAATTAATGGCGCCGCATTGGGTTCAATACGTCTCAGATAGCGGCATCTATTTTAAGCATTGGAGGTCTTGGTGTTGTTGTGGATGATTTCTTTAATTTTAGGGAACACATTGATAACATTGTTAAAAGCGTCGCGTCTCTCAAGCTTCATAACGAGACAAATTAAGATATTTAAGGATATAAAAGTGGTTATTTCTCTGTACTACGATATAGTTCGAAGTATCCTTAAAATTAATATATTTATTTGGTCTCCCGGATATGCCGTTCATTCTAAAAGATTAAAAAACATACAAAAAAGGTCACTAACAATTTTATAAAGTACTAGTGGCCGCCCGCGACTCCGTTCGCGTGAAAGTCGGTTTCCCGTGGGAATGAGAAGTTTTCCCGGGGTAAAAAGTACCCTATGTCCTTTCCCAAGTTCAGTTCTTTCTTCATACCAAATTTCATCAAAATTGGTTCAGTGGTTTAGTCGTGAAAGCGTAACAGACAGACAGACAGACAGACAGACCGACAGACAGACAGAGTTACTTTCGCATTTATAATATTAATATAAATATAGTAGGGACGGTCTTATAGAGCTCGATGCAAAATATCAGTTGTGCTATTTCATTTTAAGTTAATAAATAATTTTGTTCACTCCGCATTATCTAGAGTGTGTTAGTATTGCCTCGACCAGGTAGCCGACTCCTAAATAGACTGACGTTCAATTTACCCAGAAAATACGTAGGTCAGCACTCATTATTGTACAGGATGCTATCGTCTTACAAAGCGTTGAAAATTCCGAAAGAAACAAATTGTTTTTTTCGGCGAAAGAAACGTTTTTTCGTTTTTTACCGTTTTATTCGTTTGTTACACTGAAATATATCAGATAAAAATTTTAGGAAAAAAACAGGTTTTATTGAAATTTTCGCCGTTTGTTTCGAAAAATTGAAAAAAACGTTTGAAAAAAACAAGTTTTTAAGCTATTGCATAGCTTCTCAGGGGATAACTCCTAAATGGAGCGTCGGAGGTCAATTCTGACACCATTTTTGACCCCCTCTAAGACTTCCCGTACCAACCCAGGACCAACACCAGGGACAACTCTTCGATAAAGAACCCCTCATATCTCTAAAACGGTGAGTCGGAGACCAGATCTGACTTCGGTTACAGTAGCTCCTTGGAGGTCCCCTTCCACCTCGCGACCCAGTTTCCACCAGATCACCCTCCAAAACATAATAAAAATATTCTGCGAAAAAAACATGAATACTTTTCCGTTTTTTTCATATTTTTCACGTTTTTATCGTTTTATTCATAAAAAACATGAAATATTTCATATTTATTTTTCTTGAAACTTTCGAATGAAACTTTGATAAAAACGAAGGAATTTGAAAAAAACCGGAAAAATTCCCGCTTTTTTCAACGCTAGAATCAGATTTAAACTAGATATATTTTCAAGTTCTTTGGCCTCATTTACCTAAGTGTGTCTTAAGAATACATGCTTTTTAAAAATGCTTTGTATTACTTAAATTTTTATTGTGTATTATTTTTTAATTTTTATTTAAGCAGTTTTATTTTTTATTTTATTTTAACTACTGTTCAACTGTTCACACGATGCATGCTATGTTCGCTGCTGTTGAAAGTGACACCGTGTTAGCAGTTTTAAGTATTATTTTGTTAGATTTGCGAACAAAACAATAAAAAAAAACAATTCAAATAGTTCCATTTAAGATCATGGACAAAAATACAATGAAAGTGGCTGAATTATGAGAAAAAATGCCGTTCGGGCGCAATATATAATTTTCCTATTTAACGTAATTATGTATTACTTTGAATTTTGTATTTATTATAACAGTGTTTGTCCAAAAATATTTAATAAAAAAAAAAATTGCCGTCGCCTACAGACCATTCCACTTATAGTTTCGATCACTATGGTTTCGGTTTACTGAACAGAAATAAAGTGGACGTGGTCGCGGTCGATTTGGACCTTTAGTGGAACGTACTTAGTTTAGTTTTACCAATGAACCGCGTTCTGAGGTTGCATGAGAGCGCGCTTTATTAAGTGATAAAACGCTCTGATCGGACAAATCGTAAATTCATCTTAAGTACTTTTATGAAAACAAGAGTAAGAAATGGTTTTAAAATTTTCGTTTTTTTATTTTTAACGGTTAGAGGTTACGGCTCTAAATAGCGCTGGAAACTTGATGCACAAAATAAAATAGCGGTAGAAAAGATTTTAATGAATTTTGTAATACCTACAGAAAGTTCGTCATCCTAGGAAGAAAATTGGCTAATTTTTACCACGGGAATGTCTCATTCCCTTAGAAAAATCACTTATAAATCACTTATATCTACTCTACACATTTGAAGTCTACTGAGACGAAGTGGGTACCAGCGGATTTTAAATAGTACACTTACTTACCACAATTAATGTTTTATCATCTTACCTACTAATTTATTTGGTTTTAAATTTTCATTTACCTACTTACTTACCTGTTTATATTTCATGATTCACGTTCAAGGGCAAGAACTTTTCAACACACTTGCTTGGAAAGTAGGTAAGCGTTATAACATCGTTTTTAGGGCCATTAACCGAGCTATAACACACACGTGCATAATAATATTACACACTAGTGCGTAATAGAATTAATCTTACAAAGATAAGTAAATAGTAAACAGAGCATTTTCAATTTGATCGGGCAATAGTACCTACAGTTTCTTCAACAAAGAGGTTTTATGCCATTGAAAAAAAAACATATAAGTATTTTTTGAAATAGGCTGTATGGCGACTGCTTGGCGATTTATGCAAAATATGATAGCTTTACCTCGCAAGTGTGTTGAAAAAGAGCGTATGAAACTCGTGAGCAACATGGTCATTAGACACTCGGCTGCTTTGCACACTTGTATCATAATATACCTACTATTATTATATTATTACAAAAGTAAGGGTCATTAAAATGATCAAAAGATACTTGAAAATTTCATTTATTATACTCTTAACAAAAAATTAAGTAGATTAAAGACTAATATATAAGCAGTTATATATTTAGATACATAAATAAACTTTGATACCTATAAGTGAACGAAGTTAGTAGGTACATTTTATATTTTGTAAATGATAGAACCATTTTACACAATATAAAACGTACGTCGTTTGTAGAGACTTTATTTAACATAAACAGATTTCAACGTAGGTACAACTTACTCAGGTCAATTTAATTACTTATGTATGGATCCTATTATATATTTTACCAGTAAGAGAAAAATATTATATTTTTCTCAATAAAGGTCTTATTGCAAAGCATTTTATAATCGTAGGTATACATTGGTAAAAAAATGATTTCAAAATGTTATGACTATCCGTTTTGGTATCTGAAACGTGTTTTAATAAATAAATAACACTTCATTGTCTGATGATAAGTACAAGGTAATTTATTGACTATGATATAGATATCGTTACGCCTGTCTAAATTTCAATCTGTACCTAACTAAACCTACACTAGGTACTTAAATTAGCAACACCACACAAGAAATACCTCACACCTGATCACAATTTTGTTTAGCCTACTATAATTAATCCATTCTTACAAACTACACATAAAATACACTGGCAGGCTAAAAAGCCCAATAAGTAATCAATCTTGGACAATGAATAAGTCTATTGTCAAGATTAATGGGCGATGATGATTTTGATGCCAGGGTCTGGTTCCCCGGCGGCATCTTTAGCCAAGGGAGCATCGCCACAGATTCGGAAGTTCTTCGTGTAAGGAATGACGCCCACGAGAAACCCAGAGACGACCACCCAAACGCCAGCCATGTAGAAGGCAGCATCCCAGTAATCTGTTTTGTCCTTCAGTGCACCTAGAAACAACATACATTGTTATTAAGTGTTTTGAATACTAATGATGTAATTTTAACATGGAATGCTATAACTGATGAGAACACATAAATTCAAATTCCGCTTCTGACACAATCGTTACTTAAAAATCGTTTTTCTGTTGTCGTACTTAAAGAGCGTGGAACTAGCAAACGCGCATTGAAAGAGTTCGTTGAATGCTTCACATGGTAATTGCTGTCATACAGAAACTCTAGACAGCAATTTGAGAGACGTGCCCGTGTGTGGTCTTCATAAGTTTTATAACTCCATTGTTTAGCAAAACAGACTTACCAGCCATAGGTGGTCCAATAAGATGACCAATTCCTTGACTCATCAGCACAAGCCCGTAAGCCATTGTGAACCGCTCCAGAGCGATCAATTCTACTAATATACTTGGAGTATAAGAGTATGAACTTGAAAATGTAAGTCCAAATACCAATGCATTCAATCCTAAAATGTAGAAGCTGTACGGACCGGTAGGATCCATACATCTGATCAAAATTGGAAAGAATGCAATGGAAGATCCACATATTATTAAACATAATGCATACGTCTTCGTAACATTTACCCACGGTAAATCACCCATCCATCCAAGTCCGACCTGAAAATTAAAAAAAAAAACATTTTTATATTTGTCAATTGAATAATTCTTGGAATTGTGCTCGATCCTAAAAATAGACAATACTTACAATTCCAATAATAGTAGCGACGCCAAAAACACTGAGCATGATAGAACCTTCTAGTTCGGAGTAACCGCTGGATACCATGAAGTAAGAGATATAGAAATACGGCACAATGAACCAGATGAAGAGAATCAATGTGGACAGATTCATCATTAAGAAGTGGAACTCCGTAAACATGTTAAAGTCAAAGGTCTTATTTAGAGTATTGAGAACACGTCTCGCATACGACTGCAACAAAAAGACTTAGTTAACCATCACTAATTTTGATTTAATAAGAATAGAATATGAGTGTTGTAAAATTCTTACCATTTCTTCAGAATCATCTTCAACGGACCACATAGAATTTTTGTAAATATTTGGGCACGATGACGCTCTCAATTTGTATTTTGCAATATTCATCATAGCGCCTCGAGTCATAATAGAATTTCTATGGACTCTGATATCCCTCAAATAGTGATTGTCAGTAACAAAAGGTCTTGTCCACCAGTCCTGGGTCCTTGGGCGTATTATCGCAGGTTTGTTTTCAGGAATAGGCTGAAGGAGCTTCTCCCGTACAACGTCGAGCTTAGATTCAAATTCTTTCTTCTCCTTTTTGCTAAGTTTCAACTTCATAGACATAGTAATAGGCTTCTTCTTAGTAACCTCTGGCGGTTCCACCGGGAGTTTCTGTTCGGAATTACTCCTTAAAGCCAACAGAGATGGATAATTTTGCAAGATAATGTTGTAGAGACGCTTGTTGCTAGCCAATTGATCCAACACTTCAACTGGAACCTATAAAAAACAATTTTAATGAAGGCAACATTTAAATTAAATTTACTTAATAAAATTATGTTCAGAAAATGTTTTCCCCTTACCTTTTCGTTTTGTCGTAAGAAAGTCGGAAGATGAATAACAGAGTTATTTTTATGCATTATAGTCATATTTTCATTAAGTTTTGTAGCAGCCTCTAAGTTTTCGGCGGCAGCAATTGAAGCGACCAGGGTTTTTAAGATATATTCGGGGGTTTCGCCACTTTTCATTAATGATTTTAGTTCATCTGCACCAGGATATACTGATTCTCCACCACCAGACTTAAACGATTTTGCTGAAATAGACATTTGACTTGATGCCCTTTTGGATTTACTCAATCTCCTTGCTTTCTTTTGTTCAAGTTTCAACCATTCCGGATCCCTCATGACAGCACCACATATGCAAACATTAAGGACTGTGCCGGCCAGCAACAGAAAGGTTCCTCTCCAGCCATATTCATCCAAAAAATAGCTAGTCAACGGTGAGTAAATAAATGTTCCAAATCCTACACCACAGGAACCTAAACCGACTGCAAGATTTCTTCGTTTTTCAAACCAATATGCAATTGATACTACAGCTGTCACATACAATAATCCCATTCCAAGACCTGCCATTAAACCATAAGTAACATACAAGACCTCAACACTGTTACTAAAAGCTGCTGCCACAAACCCAACTGTTGAGGCAATAGATCCAACTATAGTCATTTTTCTACATCCATATCTATCGACTAACGCGCTCATAATAGGTCCTAATATCAACGGGACTGCTATAAAGAGACTTCCGATGACAGACGTTTTAGCTTCACTAGCTCTGAAGTGTTCAATAAACTTTGCGTGCATTAGTCCATATGAAAAGGCAGTTCCATCAGCAACAGTTGCTATCAAGAAAGAGGCTGCAACAACTACCCAACCCCAACCGCCATCAGGTATTTTGGGTTCCGATTCAGGTGCTCTGCTAGAGCAAATACTATCAGCATCTCCAAGACCCAAAAATTTAACACCTTCGTTAGTTGATATCGCATCTTCATCATTTTTGTAATAAGACACGCTAAGGTTATCATTTTTAAGATTGTTGTCATCCGTTTTCATAGAATTCACTGTATTCAGATCGTTTTTCTTTGTAGCTACATCTCCATCGTGAAACTCATCAATGTACTTGATGTCCTCCGTCAACAGAGGAGACGTAGTCTTCTCCTCTTTAGACGGTAACTTTTGATCCTGATTATGCGCATCTTTTCCAGGTATTCCATTTGCATAGATTGTTTGAGTGGCCATTAGATTTTTGGCGTTCTCTTTCGAAGTACGTGCTGAGTGCGTACTTTTCTATGTCAATCCTATACAGGAGTTTATGTTCAATTGGATTAAAAATCCAAGTTTTGGAAGTTTACTTCCAGCAGACGGCTAGTTCTCTTGACCAGTGTCTTAATCTTGGATCTCTAGCTGAATATCTACAGGGACTCTTCGCAATAATAAGAGTTAGGGCACAAGGGTTGTAAGTTGTAGGGTTCATCAAGGACAGGCTAGTCCTCGATTCCAGTTTGTATAAAAACACACTTTTATATTTTTTCCGCGCTTCGTTACTGCACCGGCTACTTCCTCTTGACATGAAATTTAAAGTTTTTCTCGAACCAACATTTCAATGTTATCCAAACACGGGTTTAACCTGAAACAAAATAATCGTGAATTTAATTAAAGAAATTAAAAACTTAAAAGAAGTCAGAAGACCGAGACAAATTTGCTGACGAAAATCTATAAAGTAGACTAATGAGGTAGGGACTGGTACTGTTGAGGTAAAGGGCAACATTTATCATTTTGTCGTTACATATCCCATTATATTAATAACAGAGTCTTTAAGACAAAGTTTGTTTTCGCTAGCCACATCAGAGCCCATCGCAATAGAGACCTTAATTAAATAACTTGCAGGAGTCACCGAAATGATGATGATGATATTATCAATTTTTAAAGGCTACATTTTTATGCGATTGCACAAAATTACCTTTATCAATAACGTAATGTTTACGTTTAATAAGGTTCTCTTAAAACATATTAGATCCCTGCGTAACTGACCAAGTGATATCAGTAATATGTTTAAGCAATAAAGATGTTATGCTAATAAGAAAAGTCTACACGTGACTCAATTAAAGTTTAATGAAATATTATGATATAACTAAAGTTCAAAGAAAATAATCTTATGATATATCTACCTCTATGGTTCAAAGTAAACTAAAGGTTTATTTTTATTTTGTTAATTGTCAAACTATAACCCTACATCATGCTGCAGTACTAACACAAAAGTACAAACTGAGTTAATAAGATGAAAATAAGTGAGAAAAGAAACAATTTGTTCGTTCCGCATATATACAAGGACAGCAGGCGACACGTTTCCTGATTGTTCAGTGTTTCAAATTAAAATCTACATAGTTTCGGTTTTAACTGCTAACATAATAATCTCATGAGAGTATGAGGTTGGGAGTTATATAATTGTGTCAAGTGTGAATTGTACTTATCTTAGTTAAATCATGTTTATGAGCATTTTATAGATATTAAGAAAAAAGGCATTGCAATGGCTGCGTAAAACATAGGAATAAAATCTTGTTCCTATGGAAAGGGAAACTCATGTGTATGACTCGGAACTCAAAAATAACGGCAATGTGTTGGAATGCGACTTTAAGGGTTTTTTATATCTTGGTTAAATGTTTAATTCATATTCCTAGACTTAGATGTCTATGTAGGTATGATAATCTCTTTTAATTAATTTTAACGCTCTACTTTAGCTTTCGAGCAGTATGCATTTTATATTTTTGTAAATAAATATGCTTAACTTCCTAAAAGATTTTTCCAGACTCCTCACATTTATGTAAATTCGCGACGCCAATATTGGCATTATTCCATGTTTTCTTGTCCTTTGGTTCAAATTCATGGACGGCAGACGAAAACATACATAAATCTCGTGATTTATTTACGTAACTGAAGTTTGTAAATAAAACCCTAAGACAAAAAAACCATTTTATTTAAATCCTCAATAAAATTGCATTATGCCTTTAAAGCAGTCAGCCAATTAAGGAAATAAATAGATACTTAGCGAAAATGCTAATGCAAAGAGGAAGGAAAAAACTCAAGGCTGAGCGTTGAATATAGGTACTTGACCAATAAAAATAATTTATTAGTAACAACAACAACCAATTAAAAGTATTTCTTTAATATATTGGTTTGATTTTAAATCGATCTGTGTTGTAAATACCTAAATGTTACTTTGTAAATACTACAGCAAATAATCTAAATTTAAATTTAGTTCGATACTCGTATCTTCCTATGTCTGAAACGTTTTAGTAACCTGATGAGCCGTGTCGGTACCTAATGGACGGCGCGTTAACGAACGTACAGAAACTTACATGAGCTAAAACAATATGTGCTTCATCCTTTTAGGATAGATCAGATTTTGAGCCATCAATTTTGACATAATTATCTCAGAAATTACGTTCTCTCTGTTAGTTGAAAGGCATTAGTCTCCGTCCAACAAAAGTATGTTGCAGAAAACAAATTTTGCTTATACGAACCCGCACACGCTCAAACGCTTTAGTTGAATCAATAAACGGAATGCATCTATTGTTAAGATGTGGCTTGTACCTACCGGCGGACATGACGTCACTGACATTCAACAAACACACGCATTTGCATTGACTGCATTGTCATCGCTGGTAGGTAGGCAATCTGAGCATTAAACACTAAAGGGTCTTTTTAGTTGTAACCATGCTGAAATTAAGCAGGTATAGCCGGTTTATATGATGAGGTTCTAAAGGTGTTTAAGGAATAAGATTCCATCACTTAAGATGTAAACTGTTCATTATTTTACACTTTTAATGGAATTAATGTAATCTAAAAGTAGATGCGATGTCCTCGAATTTTAATCAGTTTAATTGGCCAGCTAAAATCGCCTTCAAGGGCTACGGATTTATGAATGGCCGCGATAACTTAGAAGGGCGCTGTTTAAACGCGTATTTTATACTTATAAATTACAAGTGACCCGTCCACGCTTCGCAATGGTGTAGTTTTGGCCGACTTGTTCACAAAACATCCCATTTGGGCTAACTAAATAAAACTTTTTCTGAATGCTTTTTATTTACAAATTTAACTGAATAAATTCTCTAAAATATGGCGAAAACCGCATTCAAATCCGTTCCGTAGTTTAGGAGGAGTTAGCGGACAAACATACTAACAGACACAATTAGCGACATGGATTTATACTGATGACATTTTCTGCGTGAACGGCGTCGATACCCTTTTAGACAAGTAGCAAAAGCTGTGGACGCTAACGCTAATAGGATAGAATAAAACATTAAAATGACATCATTATTATGACATTGGAATAGACACGTTGCAGTTGCCTCTATAAAATGGCCAACTTAAAAGTTTTATGCTGTTACTAGTGGCCGCCCGCGACTCCGTTTGCGTGGAAGTCGGTTTCCTGTGGGAATTCGAAGTTTTCCCGCGGTAAAAAATACCCTATGTGTTATTCTGATTTATAACCTATATTACTGTAAAGTTTCATCAAAATCCAATCAGTAGTTTTTACGTGAAAGAGTAACAAACATCCATACTCACAAACTTTCACGATTATAATATTAGTAGGATTTAGGTAGCTTATGTACTTATTTAAAGTTAGGTAGCTTATGTATTTATAGAAGTATTTAATTTATGTCAACAAAAATAACCCAGTAAGTGCTCGAGTTTAGTAGTCAAGAATCAACCTAATTATGTGGTAGGTAAATAGGATGTCCATTGAGGGTATCATTGACATACATCGTGGTAATCGGCAGCACTAAGTGAATATACTAGCGGCATCCAGTTTCAATTAGTCGGGAAATCGATACAGCTTAGAGATAGCATTGTGTATCGAAGAAAGGAACATTATAGCGTAACAAGGTGTGTAACACAAAAAAGTTAAGTTTTAACGAAGGTTTTCTTGGTAGAGTCTTGGAAATTTGAATACTTTGTAAAAAAATGTTTCAAATTAAGCTAGGCCCTAAGTCTATTTAAAACACAAACACTTAAAAATTGCTTACCGGCCAATACCTATATGGCGCCAGCCTAATTTGTATGACAATATTCATATGGAAAAGTAGTAAGTTATTCATTCAAAGCGATTGTTTCTAATTAGGCAACTACCTACTTACTTAATAGACACTTGACAGATTAATATTTTTATTTTTTCAAAGTTAGTTAACCATGGCCTATTTCACTCAAGTGTGCACTAAACTGCCAAAATGTTGCGATCATTATACAAAAAATCGAAGAAACTACAGTACACATCTTCCGAAATATTAATTGTATGCATATTAATGCATACGAGTACCTAACACAAGTCAGTCAGTGTCACATTGACAGTAGGTACCATCAATTACAAATTCACCTTGAATGACGTTTGTTATTAATGTGGAAAGTACTAAAACAATGTATGAAGAGGTTTACAACCTAATTTCTGTATGATAAATAACACGTTCATTATCTTCCGCAGTTTTTTTTTTTTAATAAAACTTTGATGATGACAAAAGTAAAGTTTTTAGGCAAAGGTAAAATTTTACGCAAACACTTTTCCTTTGTTTCTTGTCGGTCTGGTGACTGATCTTTATGAAAATCCGGTGGTAAGTCAAACAGATCTCGGGTTGCGTCAAGATGTAGTCGATTGCGTGCTGCTCGGCCGGATAGTGCCAAATGACGTCAAACACGCAACTGTCCCGTTTCCCGCTATTTTCGAATTTGACACTCAAAACAGGACGTCGCCGCGCCGTTGGTACTCTGAGTATGTTTGTATTCTGTGTTTTGTTTTTTTTTTTTACGTGGCAACAATAGCAATGGTGTTTGTTATAAATATTCACACGAACTCTCGCTTTAGAATTGTTTTAAATTTAGCTTATAAGTCAGAAATCTACAAATATAGGTATAGTAAACTTATAAAGAATGCCGTATTAATATTAAGAATTGAAGGTGGACTATGGAAGTAAAATATACCAAAGATTACATTGTATTGTATACTAAATGATCGTTAAAACCAATTGACGTATAAATAGTTTCAATTAAGATACCTAGATCTATGTCTAAGGAATAGAAGCTTATTATAATTAACATAGGAACATCGCTCTTTGCCTGGTTGCAACCTATCTATAGTTTCAATCTATTTCTGTATGACCACAATATCCATTATTAGAAGCTCCAATTGTTTCAATTAAGTCGCACACTCGATGGAACACTACACTTAAATTGATATAAATTACTTTCATGAAAATATTCCAGACCTTTCGATATTAATTTGTAAAGTTCGAGACACACGCAATTTTGTATAAACACTCGTACCTTCGTATAAAAAGAGGTAGGCAGCTAGGTACCTACATTGTAAATATTTAAATGTCATTTTGTATGAAAAGCGACTAAGCTACCGAACTGCTAAGGTTAGATTTTGCAGATATTAGCAGCTCTATATGATAAAAATATGTAAGTAAGTGTAAGTGTTTCAGTACGGTTTTCCCAGCTGAATGTAGAATTATATCTTAAACAGACGCGTTCCTTCATATGTTTATAGTTATTTATAGAATGAATAACTGTAACTAAGTACCTAAGTGTGAATTCACTCGGTAACTAAGTAAGTGTGACGTATTCCTTTGTCATATAATCACTATATTCATCTTCTGCCTTAGAACTAATAACTTTCATAAGAGTTTCTTTCTCAACAAAGTTTCCTACGTCTAGACAAAGGTATTTACTTACCTAATTTTTTTTTCTTCGTCACAGAGTACAAAACAAATAGTACAAGTACTTTATGCTTTTAGAACCAACTAATCCCACTATAATATTAAAAAAGTAAAAGTTTGTAAGTATGTATTGATGTATGGATGTTTTTTACTCTTTCACGTAAAAACTACTTGACGGATTTTGACAAAACTTAACAGTAATATAGGTTATACATCAAAATAACACAATAGAGTCTTTTTACCGCGGGAAAACTTCTCATTCCCACGGGAAACCGACTTCCACGCGAACGGAGTCGCGGGCGGCCACTAGTATAGTATAAAAACCTAAGTCGAACTATTATAAGCCACGTTTATATATAGATAGTCTATTTAGGTAGAAGTATGGTATGAACGGTACCGAAAAAAAATCAAAATGGCCTATTCATGTCAAGGGTAACACTCCCTGTGGGACGGACCGTTTTCACCCGAAACTATGCTACAGAAGCTTATATTAAAGTGAATAGCAGTAACCACAGTTAACTTGATTTTAGAGTACTTTGTTGAATTCAAATACAAAATCTTTCTAGTAAAATTATGCAGAGAGAAAGTGTTATCATTTTTAATTAAGAGTGAAGGTGTGGTAAATAACTTTTATATAATTATCACGTTATTGACTGCAAGACGCTTGCTTAGCGTTAAAAAAAGCGGGAATTTTTCCGGTTTTTTTCAAATTCCTTCGTTTTTATCTAAGTTTCATCCGAAAGTTTCAAGAAAAATAAATATGAAAAATTTCATGTTTTTTATTAATAAAACTATAAAAATGTGAAAAATATGAAAGAAACGGAAAAGTATTCATGTTTTTTAGCAGAATATTTTTATTATGTTTTGGAGGGAAGAATGTTTTTTTTCTTGTTTTGTTTTGCGTCTGTTATTGATTTTTATCTAATTAGTGAGAAATATAGAACTATAATATGCATTGATATTTTAGAATGTTGTAAAAAAACTTGTTTTTTTCAAAGTTTTTTTTTCAATTTTTCGAAACAAACGGCGAAAATTTCAATAAAACCGTATTTTTCCTAAATTTTTTATCTGATATATTTCAGTGTAACAAACGAATAAAACGGTAATAAACGAAAAAACGTTTCTTTCGCCGAAAAAAACAATTTGTTTCTTTCGGAATTTTCAACGCTACGCTTGCTTAACCAAATTAGATGTACCTAGGTATACCAACACTGTACTGTAACGGAGGAGTAGTAGCCACTGATTCGGACTTTATCCCGATTTTGTTATTTTTGTAAGAAAATATCAGGATAGTATTTATAGTGATATGAATCTATACTTAAAAATGTATATGCTCTAGAATCGTGAGAGAGAGCTTATAGTGGCGCCAACTAGTGATGTACTTAAGTATTACGCAGAAGAGGAAGTAAATTCCGAATGATCGAGACTTTATTATGAACATTGTTGCAGTTTAGAATATAATGGCTATTTAAAATAAAATGTGTTTCATTGTGTCGAGTAGTAAATGGCAAACAATGTTAACTCAGTACCTACTAAGAAAACTACAATGAAACTGACATTCAAGTTTAAATATCAAGGGAGAAGCCATTGTAATGGGAAATGGGTACCGATAGCTAAAAATAGTTACAAAACACACCTAAGTACCTACAAAGTATATCGTAGACAAGTAAGTCGCAAAAATGTCGTTTTAGCGCGAATAAAAATAAATAAATTTATATTAAAAGGCAAATTAACAATTTCTGATGTTCTTCGATTTTAATTCCTAAATCAGATATTGGAAATTGAAATATTAATGTGAGATCTGTTGGTTCATATAATACTTTTCACAGTGCAAGTACAGCAGCAGAGAATCACAGTAAATCGATATAAGATTAGATTACACGGCTCAAACAAATATCAGCACCTAGGTATCATTTAACCAACAGATAATATACAGAACTCTACCCACTTTGTGTAAAGCAAATTTACGTATTTTTTTCTCGAAGATCCGTTCATCTTTCGGTTTGTAACACTACATCAACGCCTGAAAGCAATAACGATCAATGATGATAGATTTAATAAAGGTTAACGGTTGTTACGCGATTGAAGATTCCAACATTCGACAGAGACTGGTCTACTTATCCCGTTTTAGTGTCTAATTTTTGAATCGTTAGCAAACAAATTCAGTTCTCTTACATCTTTATTTTTAAGGGTGCCAAGGTTTCAACAAAGTTTATTTTCTTTCCTTGAATTCCCAAAACACCAACCAACTGAAACTTCTTAATGTAGGTAAGTATAGTCAAACTAGTTACAAAGGGACGACTTCAACAAAGTAGATTTATGTTAAAAAGAAAATGTACTCACGATTCTGCAATAAAACTTCAACGCATAGCTACCTACGTCCTTACTGCATAGCTCGGTAAGTGATAACTTAGCGAATGCTATGCGAATACCTGTTTACGATAGGGTTCGTTAACCTCTGCATGTTGAGGTCGACTCAACAAGCTGTATTCACAGAGAATTTGAATTCATATTTTGAATTTCTGCATTATGTAAGTTTTCATTTAATTAAGATGAGTGTGCAAACCTATAATCTCATAATATACTTCAGTAGGTGTGCCAACGTTCCGTCTTTGTTTTCATGATATCAGCGGTTATATTAATTGTTTACATTACAGTTACTGCAATCTATTCTCTGTAATTGACTTGAGTTTTATGTCCGCAACTTTGCATTAACATTTTAATAACTTTTATTATTCATCCTACCGAATATAAAGAGAACCCCTGATGTTTTTGTGGCTTGTTCATAAAATAAAGAATTACCGCTCACGGTAATTTTAAAGTTTTATAACACATACTATCTATTGTGATTCAATATTTACTGACTGTTACCAAATTGTTAGAAGCATTTCGAAATTGGTCCATTAGATCTTTGGTTACAACACAACAATCAATCATACTTTTCTCTTAATAATACTCGAGTAGACATGTAGATAAGTCCTACTGTTGCCATCCAAAATTGAAGCATCCAAACACGAAACAAAACAACTCAGCAAAACGCGCAACAGCTGAGCTGACTGCTATTTTTACGCGCGATCGCAGTTTTTTTACTCTTTTAAATTATGGCGCCAAGCCAGTTTACCTTCGCAGGCCTTGAGAAAAAAACGTCTAGGCGGCGGCGGCGGCGCGGCGGCTGGATTATTCTGCCTTGAGCTGGTTTTTTTTTATTTGTTAAAGGAAAAATCCTTTGCCACCAGTATTACATTTCTGTATGTTATAGGGAAAGTACTAAAAGAACCTATTGCAAATAAATTCTCTTTGTTATAATATTCTTATCACCCCCTATAACCCTACCCATCCCCCTTTAATAATTGAAGGGAGTAGAGTAAAGTAAACTTCTGTGATTTTGTGAGAAATTGCGAATCAATGTCTTTATTTGTAATAATAAATCTGAAGTTTTGATGTAATAATAAAACTGATTTTATATTAATGATAAGTAACTTTAAAATTCAGTGATTGTAATAGTTTGTAATGATAACTTTATATTTATTCAAATGTATTCGCGATTTTGGAACCTTTTCTTCATATCCCCATCATGAGAATCAATGAGGATTTGCGAATAACCCCAAATTTAATCTCAGAATCCCTACAAGTGCTCTAACGTTAGAAACTATGCTACTATTCGTAACTTGAACCTTAAAGAAAAGTTTACAGAATAACGAAAAAAATAATCTTATGTTCGTTCGTTCCCGTACTCCTCCGAAACGGCTTGACCGATTCTCATGAAATTTTGTGGGCATAATGAGTAGGTCTGAGAATCGGCCAACATCTATTTTTCATATCCCTAAGTGATAAGGGTTGGCCACCCCTAACATTTTATATGGCAAAACAACGTCTGCGGGGTCCAAGTCTAGCGACCCGTCCACGCTTCGCAATGGTGTAATGACTTGTTCCCGAAACCCGGAATTTTGGCTAATTTAAAAAACTTTTTTTGCATGTTCTTTATTTAAAAATTTAAATGAAAAAGAAACCAAAAAAATTGCGAAAACCGCATTAAAATCTGTCAACTGGTTTAGAAGGAGATAGCGGACAAATATACAAACAGACAGAATTAGCGATTAGGATTTATACTATGTAATGAAGATGAATATTTAAATCATAACTGTTCTAAGTTTATCGTATATAGGTACTCTTTAACGATTTAGTTTTTTTAATCAAACAAAACATAATACCTATAAATAAACAATATCTACATACTTAATGCAGTTATTTAAACAGACACAAAAGGACAATACGATTTTGTTTGTATTAGGGTTTCGTTATAAAATGGTGAAAAACTTTGACGTAAACACCAAATTGTATATACACATATTATAATGTTATAATCAATTTTATATTTTTGTATTTATTTATATAATAATTATTCAAGAAAAAAAAACCTAAGCATCTAGTCAATATGATTTTTATTTTCGAAAGAAGACGGAAGTAGTTCTTACTCAGTAATTTAGTTATGTAAACTAAATTAGAGAAATAGTTATTACCAGCTTTAGGTATTATAGCATACCTTCATATTGCCTACATCATACGAAACACCTACTTAAACAAAGCTTTAAAAAGCTTTAATTTCATTTTTCTATTTCTTTTTTGTAAAAACAAGGTACGCTATTTCTTTTCTAACTCTACATTTTAAGTTTTGATCAACAAGTGAACGTATTTTATACGCGCGATTTTTTTATTTATTTTTTATTTATAAAAAGTTTCTTTTTGGTGAGAAACAATATTAAAGTAATTATTATCTAGACTACGTAATATTTTATATTCGATAGATCCTACTAATCTTATAAATGTGAAAGTTTGTGAGTATGTAAGAATGTATGGATGTTTGTTACTCTTTCACGTAAAAACTTTTAGACGGATTCGGATGAAACTTTGCAGTAATAAAGGTTATACATCAGAATAACACATAGGGTACTTTTTACCGCGGGAAAACTTCTCATTCCCACGGGAAACCGACTTCCACGCGAACGGAGTTGCAGGCGGCCACTAGTATTTTATATTTGATAGATAGATTTATAAATGAATTACAACACCCATTGTTATACGGCTCATGTTTATTAAAAACGGAATTCTCGCTGTCCTCACTCTTGTCTGTTTATTTTTTACCACACTACACCCTGACCACAATGTTCAGATTAAAAAAAAACAAAAAAAACCATGTCTGGCTCTGGAAATTTCCACTGGCTGTATCAGATTAAAGTGCTTTGATCTTGTCATTTGAGATAGAAAAAAAAACGAGATTTGAGTAACTGATGGTGAGTCGGTGCAAGCAGATGATAAGTTATCGTTTAAAATATCCATGAAACACTATTAACTTTATCTTTGTCTTAAAAATAATATATCTAATATTATGTACTTATCTACGGTGCCCAGCTAAATGTAACAATGATCAATGTCTATGCATTAGGATAGCTACAGATAAAAACATTTATCGTACAAGTAACTTTCTACTTCTATAATTGCCATTAGATAAATAAATGCTTGCTATAAAAAAGTACTTTGTGATACTTGCTAATAATGTTTATGTATCGCCCATGTTTTTAATCCAAAGTTATAAGACCATTAGGTATTTTACGATATTTATCGATAAATAAAGCAGATAAATTGCACTTACCTACTCTAGTTTGACCATAAAAAACAATGCTAAGTATAAGGATGAGTGCCCAGTTAACGATCACTAGGCATAAGTAATGATTCACAATTATATTTGTACTTTTCACGCTTATGACGTAATTGCACCGACCCGTTGTAAATCAACAAACTAATTCCAAAGTTTCCGTTAAAATCTAAGTTAAACCAAGAATATTTGAAACTTTTTTTTTCATACACAGGTTGGAAATTCCTAACATTCCGTATCTAATCGTGTGTTTTATTTAGCAATCAGACAGCACCTATAACATTTTATAATGCAATGTACCTATAGCTAATATTATCAAAAGGTAAACAGATGTATGATCTAAGTAGTTATTCAGATTGTAGAGCTAAACTAGAAGTCCTTTAGAATAATTTTATATGCATCGTCTGCTCACATCTGGTTTTGAATTTAGAATTCTTAGTAAAGATACAGTTAATCTCCTTACAAATTCTTATAGACAGTTTTATGTAAATTTTTATAAAAGAACTGTAAGCCGATAAAACAAACTTCGTTTAGGTATGGTACAGGAAAACGATAAAACATAACGAGTCCAGTGTTTTATCATAAATGCAATATTGTGTTGGTAGCTACATAGGTATCATGTAGGTAAAATAATGCATTTATTTATTGTATTTACCATAGACATAAAACAATAAAACCGTCTAATCTTCTATCACATTATCCAGTTTAAACACTGAAGTTTGCATCACATTAAGTTGACATTGGAACTCTTAGCTAAAGTTAAATAACGTCAACCCGTTATCATAGTATTATGCATGACAATATCATTACAGTTAGATAATTTTAACAGAAACTAACTAATAATAAAAATACGATTGCACGCGGCGTTATTTCACTGAAAACGTAAAAACTAATCACGATTTACATGGTATCATGAATGATTCATAAAACGTCGAGTCGTATTCAACAAACACGTCTCCGAATATAAACAGTAAGCGGAACTGTGTCGGTTTGTGGTATGTCGTTAGCCTAAATCCAAAACATCAACTAGACATGATAAGTGGTACTCACCGGCGACACTACCCTGCAGTGGTCACAACAGTTGGTATAGTCCACAACACAATCAGCTGGTCACTGCCACGGTAACGGAACAGTTAAATGAACACGTGCGTCGGTCACGACGGGCGAATCACATCTGGCGAAGCACGCGGAGAAAGACACCAGAGGCGGGACGACTAGCGTCGCGCCTCTCACAGTAAAACCGCATTTTTGCTCTCAATTTCATTCACAAAACACAAAAATAACACAAAGCACCAATACACGACCGCACAAAACAGAGGAGAAGCTGGGAATGCTATTATCACTAATGATAATAATTGTTTACTCAACGAGATGGTTTAAAAACTTTACAACTGCAGCAAAGCCCAGATAGGTACGGCAAATGGAATTTTACATTAAACTCTCCGTCTGTGCTAATTTAAATCGAAACGCGTTTAGTTGAAAATTCATTTTCCCTTGATGCCGGGAAAGCGTTTATGTAGATTTTTCGAGTTCAATAACTTTTGTAAACCTTTTGTTATCACCTGAGCCTTTAGGCTATCACGGTCTTTGATAACCTAATAAAATGACAGTCTGTCTGTCCCAAGGTTATGTCAAAACTGAATAAATATTGCATTAAAAGGAGTTTTGTTACAAACGATTAAATAATTCCGTGTATAATTACGCAATTGTTTACTGACATTGTTCAAAGTTTAATGTTCGGTGCTCGGTATTGACCTTAATTCGCGAGAAATATTTCCGATACAGTAGAAAATACATTGGAAAGAAGCTCTACTTGTTATGTTCTTCAATTTTTTTAATCTTGAAATCTCTTTAATACATTAACTATTTCTGAAAGAGCTGATGTCAGAGATTTCCATACATACTTTTAGATCCTATTCAGCAAGAAATATTTTTCATTGTATTTAAAGCCGTCACAATATCTAACATCTTTACTTACAATACACTTCCTGACAATGAACTACCAGGGCGCCATATGATCCTGATAGTAGGTCAAATACCACCACGCCTACAAAAAGATAAAAGCATTGATTGAGCACAAAGAACGCATATTTACCATTTAGCTTATCACGTGTTTAGTTATGTCACGTTTCCTAGATTTTACTTAAGTACCTACCAAGCTGTTTTGTGATAAGCATAGTTTGATAGCACTTCCTCGTAGAATTGCTATGAAAATGCATGATAGATAGCTATTTGACTCCGAATACCTTGACGCTTGGTTTCAGGACCAGAACTGAAGAGTAAGATGAACCATCTTAATTCTAATTATAGGTATATTCTCATATTTCTCTCTTAAAACTGTTTTAAATGAAATATCCTATGGATAGACCACCTAAAAAGGTTAAGACAAGAACAAAATACTTTAGTGAGAGAAAGTTATTACACTGCATAATATTCAAACTAATGTTGTTAGTAAAATGGGAAACATTCTGTGTATTGAGAAATAAGACTCTATATATGAGAGTTCTGCCATTCAGCTTCTGAGATTACAGCTGGTTGTTTAAAATTAATAATATGATTACATAATTATTGTTATAATTAAACAAAGTTAAATTAAGTTTATCCGGTGTATACCGCATTCGGGTTTCCCAGATCATTGCATAAATGCATTAACAAATCCTTTTCCATAAAACCCACTCCACTTAAGAAAATACCTTATCCACGTTTTCAATTCCTTTATATAGCCAAATACCCATCGTATATCGTATCGTATATATCATACTTCTTTTACAAGTCTTTCAAAGTAGAGTAGAGTCCAAAGTAGAAAAACCTGTAAAAGTAGAGTCGCTTAAAATATCAAGTACACAAGAATTTCGTAGGTAGGACTCACGAGCTTTCCGTTAGTGAATAGCGATGTAGATCTTATATTAATGACATAAAGTTAATGCAGAAAATTCAAAAGTATCTAAAAAATCGATGGCCTTAATTCTCAATCTTGGGAATTTTCCAGTGTAGGTTTTTCAGGTAATACATTTCTTAAGATAAGGAAGATCTAATTTCATAGGACGAGACCAACTTATTGAATCCTAATCCTCTAAACTTTAGAGTCTAAAAGGTATCAAATTTAAAGAAAGTTTATTTTAATATTGATGAAAAGGGTTAAGAAAAAAAGGCCTTTATATGGAATAATAGTCGTGTATATTTTCATAACGTTAATTTCATCTAACATTTTACAATTAGTTAGTGCAGGTGTAACTAGTTTTAATATAACATAGTCTAACAATAAATAGGTATTCAATAATTTAAAATAGTTACTTACCGATAAAATGTAAAGGCAGGGTCGTTCGTATAAGTCTTGATTGAGTATGTTTATAGAAAGATTAAAATACTGAAAAAGTTAATTGAATAATATAACTACTTATAAAGAATTGATACAATTTGACTACAACATTGGTTATTTGTGCTCTACAATTATATTTTACCTTAATGGAGTATTTAATACATTTCTATATATTCCTTAATCATTTTTAAAATAATTTAGTCTATCATTCATTTTGTCTGGCCTTCCCCTACACAGTAACAGCTTAACAATTCACGTGTCTTAACTAGTTATATAGTTAGTATCTATATCAATGGTAGAACTGTCTTCTCAATTAATTAAGTAACATTTTAGGACTTTAAACCATATTCGGAAGAAATACTCGATCCAAGCAGATGTAATACAAGATTTTTGTGACAACATTATGGATAAACCGAATGATCCAAGTTAGTCAAATCCATTTAAGCTTGTTCAGCAGTATCATCGGAACACAAGCTGCTGTGATAGTCGTCATCTTCATCGTGTTCCTGGCTGTGGTACTTCTTGATGGGGTGGATTAAAGAGATCAGGACTCCTGACACCATGATCCAGCCACCAGCGAGGTAGAACGATGGCTCCCAAGATAAAGTCAGATCGTAGATCAATCCTAGAAGGAGAGGTCTTTAATCGCTTTGAATTATTACCTAAAACTATAAAGTTGCTTCCTCGTTTCAAAGCTATTGTAAGCTAGCTAATGCTGATTAGTTCCCAAACTTATATATAACCCAATTTTACCACCCTTTGACAAGAATAACGTGTGTACGTACAGTATGTTTGTGTTTCACTTTCAAACAGATAAACCATTTTTTTATTCAAATCGCAATCGCAATAATTTTGTGGAAAATCTTTTGGTTGTCAATCTTGGGATTGAAAATTAATCCTAGATACATGACAAATACCGATAAGATGTTAAGATGTCCTAGATAAGCTATAAACAGTAATCGATGTTATCTACTTCCAAAAATAACAACAGAAAATATGTTCTTTATAATACCTGCCTACTATTTTTAGTGTTGTAATCAGTTTTTTTTTGTAAAAATTGATAAGTAAAATATTTAACCGTCTTTCTTTACCAAAATTAATTTAGCAATAGTAGATAATTTCTGTTGTAAGACCCATTATTCTTAGATACCAGAAGGTCAAATTTATCTCTTAGCATTTGCTCAAAAAGAAAGTTTATCAGCCTATAGATTTAATAACTCTTAGAAAATAAGCCATACATACCTGACAAAGGTGGTCCAACCAGATGTCCAATACCTTGGGCCAATAACACCAACCCATATGCTGGTGTGAACTCCTCTAATGATACCAACTGAACCAACAAACTAGGTGTAAATGTAAACGATGCCGCGAAAAACCACCCGAATAAAGCTGCAGTAACAGCTAGAAGTGACACATTTGAAGCCACAAGAGGTATCGCAGCTACTGTAGCGCCACATAGTACCAGGCAAATGGAGTACAATATGCCGATAGACACCCAGGGCAAGTCGCCGATGTAGCCAAGAAAGATCTGGAAGAAAGAGAGTCGATAAAACAGAGTTTTTTTTTCGGATTTTGTCGGATAGGATTTGACTAATCAAAAATTACAGAGGCCTCCTTCTCGGATTTTTTTAATTTCTCTTGATTTCCTACTTTAAATTCAGTTTTCCATTGAATTCATAACCATAATGTCGGATAGGATTTGACTAATCAATAATTTAAAAACGACTGTATTTTTTCATGTATAGCAAAATTTATGGCAAAAATAATAATATCTGATTTGTTTTGTCATTTGTAATCAAACAAATATAAGCGACAAAAATTATTGCACAGAACCTGTTGACAGTTTCACCGTCAACCCTGGTAAATATAGATTTAGTGGAATTTTGGCACAATTGCAATTTACGCCGCCAGACACTATTTTGAATACTGGAGACACAGTATTTGGCAGCACCAAAATTACATTATTCAAAACAATTTATATAATATTAATGTCGGTAACAAAGTTAGATATTTATTATTCTAGCTTTCCACCCTGTGAGTAAATGGTTTTTCCTGGTTATTCGAGGTTAAAGTTTATCTATAAACCAAGTTTCATCTCAATCAGTCTCAAATTTTGCGGTATCAAGATGCTAGTTCTTAGTTGATTTACTTAATTTAAAAGAAATAAAACTTACCATTCCCAAAGTGTTACATATTCCAATCAAGACTAACACCCAAGCACCATCGGAGTCAGTGTAACCAACATGCACCATATACTCCGCAAGATAGAAGTACGGGACGATAAACCATGTAAAAAGTAATATGGTGCCGAGACAGAGCAGGTTAAAAGTGGCCTTCTTGAAAAGTTTGATGTTGAACATATCCGACAGGCAGATTAGGCAGTCGTCGTACCAGTTCTGAAAAACAAAATATGTAATGAAAAGAAGGAGAAACTTAGATTTAAAAAAGCTTTTAAAACAGCCTAATGATTAAATTAAGTAGTCTTAAAGTGATATTTAGTTTTAAAATAATCTTAACTCACCTCTTCATCCTCAACAATAGTAATCATCGAGTTTTTATAAATATCAGGGCAAGATGAAGCCTTTAACCTGTACCCCTTTACATTCAATATAGCATTACGATGACTGATAGAATTTAAGGGCATTTTTAGATCCTTCATATAGTGGTGATTCACCGACAATTGCTTCTTTAACCAATCTCTTTTGTTTTCTTTACTGTCTTGTTTGACAAGCTCTTTGTCCTCTTTTGTTTCAGATTTACACTTTCGTAAAACTCTACCTTGACGAGGATTTTTCAACTGATAATCGTCGAGATCTTTTTCCGCTAGCAAAACATGCTTTTCGGAATTCGTTCTCTGAAGCTGGTTCTTAGGGTAAGCGACGACGGGCGGATTATTGTCTTCATGGTCCGGATTTTGTACGATTTCTTTAGGAGACTTATATCTATTAATGGCAAAAGCAGGATATTTAATTTCCATTTCGTAATCTTTGCTCGTTGATTTCACCAGGAAGTCCAACATCGTCAGTGACACCTAGAAATAGTAAATTGCATATTAATAAACAAATAAATTAATATCAACTTATTGACTTTTTCTTCTATTGATGCTTCTTACCTTATCAGTGTAAGTGAGATAAGTAGGCATATCACCCAACGACCCAGACTTTGGCCTTTCTTTTTTACCCGAATCACAATTGTGTTCTTGCTTTTTAATTAAAGCTGCCTCTTTTTCGACAACTTTTTCTGGTGTTAAACCCTTTTCAATGAGCTCCTTCATATTCTTACCCCGCTTGAGTTGTTCTGATTCTCCATGGTTGTTTGATAATGACACAGAATAGGAATCATCTTTATTTCTTTGCTTCTGTTCTAATATCCACCAGTCGGGATCTTTCATCACACATCCACAGACGCAAAGATTTAACAACGTTCCCGATAAAATCAATATAGTTCCTCTCCATCCATATTCCTCAATTAAAAACTGTGTCAAAGGTGCGTAAACAATAGTTCCAAAACCTGTTCCACAAGCGCCTAATCCAACAGCTAAGTTTCTATATTTATCGAACCAATAAGCTATCGAAACCACAGCTGTAACATAGACCAACCCGAGACCCAAGCCAGCTAGAACTCCAAACGTTAACATCATTATTTCGATATTACCAGCAAATGTTGCCAAAAAGAAGCCCAAAAAGGAGATGAGGCCCCCCAAAATTGTCATCTTCCTGCATCCGTAGCGATCTACTAATGCGCTCATTATGGGGCCTGATAGTAAAGGAACCGCGATGAATAAGCTACCGATCCATGCCGTTGTGGACTTGCTAGCTTTAAACTCATCTAGAAACTCTATGTAAAGTAGCCCAAAGGTAAAGCTTATTCCATCAGCAATCATTGATATTATAAACGATGAGAATACAACAACCCAACCCCAGCCACCATCTGGTATCTTTGCTTTCTGTTTACGTTTCGGTTTAGAGATATCATCAGGTTTACTATCATTATTCACCTCAGTGATCATTTCCTCTACCGTTACCTTCAGCTCCTTTGTTTCTGTATTAACACATTTAGCTCTCTTTCCGTCGTCACCTACATTGTTATTCATACACTCAGTATGACTTTCGTCAATCTCGGATATCGAGAACGAGTCTTCCATGCTTGTATTAGATCCAACATCTTCATCTTTAACGATTCCCGACGTTGAGTCAGACAGAAGGGACACTCTTACTGGTGTATCCTCAGCATTATCACTACGTTTCGGTGTTCTGTTGTTTCTAACAATAACTGTACTTTCATTTTTGTTAACTTCAAAAGTATCAGACATTTTGATCCTATATTAATAATACTGACAGGTTTTAATAGTTTCTTCCTTTACGTTCTTAACCGAGGGTCTCGGGCTGCGTACCGACTTGATTGTCTAGCAGCGCTGTTTAATTTGAGGGTGTTAGGTTTGTTTTGAGTAGTGACCATCAAATTGGTGGTAATGACAGGCTCTGTGACGTCACCCATACACGCTGGCTGGAGACAGGTGGCGCGAAGTATGCGCCACGACTACTTAATTAGTAACCAACTAATAATTAGTTTAGGATGACACAATTATTAAGGCAGAGAATCTGAAACAGAAAATAATATAATGAACCAAACTCTATAATTACTTATACCTACAGTTTCATTTTCACACATTTATGCCATACCTAATGCACACATGGTCTCTAACTTTTTTACTTGTTAGGAAAAGACGTCACCAATAAAATACGCTATGATTTGAACACAATGAACTAAATAAGTAGGTACCTAATTAAGTTGTAAGAAAACAAGTTAAGGTGTTAATTCAAGTTATAAGACGTTATGTAAAACGTATGTACTAATAACTTTAATCGTATTATAACAATAATAAAAATCTGTGAGAGAAAATATTGTAACTCACGTGAACTAAATAAATCCTTTGTAGAATCCTTAATTTTACTGAAACACAAAAAAACGACCATCCAGGTCGGTCTCGGCACGGATTATATCAGACAAATCGATAAAGGCAGGCGCCACACGAGCCAAATCATGTTGACCTACCCTTCGAACCATCTATCTAAGTAAATAGATAATGCAAACTTTTGGAGTGAGGAGCTCAACGTAAAGTGGACGTAAGGAAGGCCTGTGACGTAGTTATGACGTAAAATCAAGGCTGCAGGTACACTATTCATGACATTTTGTTGAGATTTTAATATCGGTAAAGCCTTGATGACGTATTTTTTTTACGCTAGGGTGAATATAACTCTAGTGATATTTGCTTATGTTTTTTTTCAGGCGCTATATAGGACGCTTGATTCGGACTTGCGAATTTAAAATGGTTAGTGATTAAGGTAATAATTAAGTATGTGTAGCTCAGTTATTTTGCATGTAAGTAATTATAAAATAATCCATGAAACAGTATAATTCGTTGGACTTAAGTGCTAATCAGTCTGTGTGTTTGTTTATAGTACGTCGGAAGTACGTTAATATGTATAAACAAGGAAAAAACTAAATTAATTTGTAAATATTTTCAATACAAAAATGTTTAATACTTCAACGATTACTTCTTAATAAAAAAGCAATGATCAAATTTTGCCTAAGAATTTTGCATCAACGAAGCAGTATAGCTTAATTTTTTGCCTCTAAAAAAAATAACTGTCAATGTCAGTTGGGTCCCTATAATGTACGACACAGTAATGCACGACATGATAATGCACGACACGTATTGCACGGCCAGTAATCCGCGACCAAGGCGTGTCGCCAATTACGGGTCGTACAATACGTGTTGCGCAATATCGGTACGGGCTGATATTGCACGGCCCAGGAAAGCCCGACATGATAATGTACGACCCGTATTTGGAGACACAAGAATTGACACGGTTTATCGTGTTGAGAATTATCATGTTGTGTTTTATCATGTCGTACATTCCGGAGCGTGAGTCGTTGAGTACAGGGTGGAATGCACGGCATGATAATTGGTGTACAGTCGCCTGCTATTGGCTGATAAACCTTCTTCTCATTGGTCGGTGATACATAGATTTTTTTTTTATTGTCAATTTCATGCTTCGTTTGAACGAAATCATCCTAAAAAAAAATGGCTACGTTAAGAAGTTACGCTCGAGCACGTTTGGCTGATGCCTTAACGACCGGCAAATTTACACTATTCCTTAATTATAAATTGTTTGTAATAAATAAATAAAATCAATCGTGGATAACCCTTTACGAAACCTACTTTTTTAGAGTCTTAAATATCTACGCAATGGAGATAACATTAATAAAGTTGCGCGAAGGTCAAGAATTTATTTTTTCAGGAGGACAAGGCACTTAAGTTTTTAGAGATAAGACAAAATGATTTTATTTAAAATAAAATGTGTATTTGAATTTCTATACTCTGAATGAGTAGTTTCTTATCGTTTATCCCCAAAAAATGCTTAAGTTTAAAAATCTAGGTTGCCTCTAGTTGAAATGTCTAAACTCTCGAGCATATTTATGTCAGGAGGAGCGACAATAAGAATCACACACAAAAATACTTTTAAATCGAATTAAATAATGTTTTTATAAATGTGCCATTTATAACTGATATAAGTACTTACTTATATTTTTTTCATTTATTTAAGTAAGTATTTTTATCTATACCTACAGAATTATATACACACAAGGACAAACTAATTACAAAATAAAACGTAAATACTGAGGTTCATCATTTTGTCTTTCTAAAATCTACATTACCTACTCACATAATAACTAAGGTTCTGTTCTCGATATTCCTACTATAATTAAAACCTCGGTATCTGGCTTCTGTTACTTTCATATTAACAACTATTTATCATAGTTTATTGAGATTGAACATATAGATAAAGGTGACCAGAGTAATACAAATAATACGGCGTCAAAGGTTAGTAGATAATTGAGATTAGCCGTTAGTAAGACTAGTACCGATTCTACATTAAAACTCTCGCAATTAAACAATAAATATTGCTATAACTTAATTCGCAGTAGTATACGATAGAGATGGGTAGTCATTTGCGTGCATTATGATACGGCGCGGCGGCGTCGCAAGCAAGCTTAGACTAGTTATCAGCGTATTTCTTCTAATTTTACAGTGATATGGACTGACTTTAGTGAGGCCAATACACCCCTCTTTAAATGACACTAAGAATAAGAAAGTGACGGCAATATTCTTAATTTGGTTTAGAGAGTGTTCTCAGAATTGGGACCATCAACACGCATCAGAATACTTCTTTCTTTCTCAGCGACTCATGAATTTTCCAGATAGGCAGGCATTACTAAATAGGTGTGTACAAGTATCTTGTCCTTAGAATAAAAGTTTTAACCAAATGCGACTGACCAACTAATAATAAATCATCTGGTGCAGACAACGTTAAAATAATCAAGCGTATCGTGGAAAGGTACACACTAACGAATGGTAAAAATTTTGAAATCGGTCGCCTTTTTGAGGTATTTTGGGGTGTGGGAGGGAGAAGGGGGGAGGGGTCTGAACCCCCCCTGACCATTTTCAGCCGCCGGAAAAACTTGGTTTCCTTAGAAGAAAAAAAATATATTTCCAATTCATAACGAGAACCCATTTCCCGTAATATGGCGAACTGTAACAAAAATATATATATACAAAAACTTGCTTCAATTATGTGTCGACGGAGTCCCGCTACGAGGGACTCCTTTTTCTGGGCGGTTTAAAAAAAGTTACCTAACTAACCTAACCCATTGATGTCGGATTGTGCCAACTCGGAATAAGACATTGCTACCTAAGAATTGACAATATCATTCATCAAGATGGCGGTTGCGTTCCGATTCACGTTTTTCACATAAAACCGTTCGGTTACGTTCCGTTTGGCATAATTGTGACAGTATTTAAGATTTTTTGGAAATTGTTTAAAAATATTTAAACTCCGGCAACCAAAATTATTTCTAGGGGATTAAGACTAACTCCCTTAGGCCCCCTACACCACCAATACCCTCAAATTCGGGCAACCGATTTCAAAATCCAACCCCAAATAAAGTGTTGAAAATTCTTTTGTCTTTGTCTCAATTATAACAATATTTAAAAAGATTATCAAAGACACAACAGTAAAAAAAAGAGAATGTAAACGAGGCATAAATTTTTTTAAGAATTACTCAACTCTCGCTTGTCTATGGTGGTACATCAATTATCAGGTCGTGCAATACGTGTCGTACATTATTTGTACGACCTGTATTTCCCGGCACAATAAAGCCCAGCCCGTATTGTACGACCCTGTAATTGGTGGCATGTGTCACCAATTATCAGGTCGGGCAATACGTGCCGTACATTACTGACACGGCCCTGTAATTCGCGACACAATATTGCACGGCACAGTATTGTACGACCCTGTAATTGGTGACACATGCCATCAATTATCAGGTTGTAAAAAAGGGAAACCGTATTGTACGACACGATAAAGCACGACATGATAAAACGCGACACAGTTTTGTACAACCTGATAATTGATGGCATGTGTCACCAATTACAGGGTCGTACAATACTGTGCCGTGCAATACTGTGTCGCGAATTACAGGGCCGTGTCAGTAATGTACGGCACGTATTGCCCGACCTGATAATTGGTGACACATGCCACCAATTACAGGTTCGTACAATACGGGCTGGGCTTTATTGTGCCGGGAAATACAGGTCGTACAAATAATGTACGACACGTATTGCTCGACCTGATAATTGATGTACCACCATAGACAAGCGAGAGTTGAGTAATTCTTAAAAAATCTTATGCCTCGTTTACATTCTCTTTTTTTTACTGTTGTGTCTTTGATAGTCTTTTTAAATATTGTTATAATTGAGACAAAGACAAAATAATTGTCAACACTTTATTTGGGGTTGGATTTTGAAATCGGTTGCCCGAATTTGAGGGTATTGGTGGTGTAGGGGGCCTAAGGGAGTTAGTCTTAATCCCCTAGAAGTAATTTTGGCTGCCGGAGTTACGTCTAAATATTTTTAAACAATTTCCAAAAATTCTTAAATACTGTCACAATTATGCCAAACGGAAAGTAACCGAACGGTTTTATGTGAAAAACGTGAATCGGAACGCAACCGCCATCTTGATGAATGATATTGTCAATTCTTAGGTAGCAATGTCTTATTCCGAGTTGGCACAATCCGACATCAATGGGTTAGGTTAGTTAGGTTACTTTTTTTAAACCGCCCAGAAAAAGGAGTCCCGCGTAGCGCGACTCCGTTGACACATAATTGAAGCAAGTTTTTGTATATATATATTTTTGTTACAGTTGCGAGAGTTTTAATGTAGAATCGGTACTAGTCTTACTAACGGCTAATCTCAATAATCTACTAACCTTTGACGCCGTGTTATTTGTATTACTCTGGTCACCTTTATCTATATGTTCAATCTCAATAAACTATGATAAATAGTTGTTAATATGAAAGTAACAGAAGCCAGATACCGAGGTTTTAATTATAGTAGGAATATCGAGAACAGAACCTTAGTTATTATGTGAGTAGGTAATGTAGATTTTAGAAAGACAAAATGATGAACCTCAGTATTTACGTTTTATTTTGTAATTAGTTTGTCCTTGTGTGTATATAATTCTGTAGGTATAGATAAAAATACTTACTTAAATAAATGAAAAAAATATAAGTAAGTACTTATATCAGTTATAAATTGCACATTTATAAAAACATTTTTTAATTCGATTTAAAAGTATTTTTGTGTGTGATTCTTATTGTCGCTCCTCCTGACATAAATATGCTCGAGAGTTTAGACATTTCAACTAGAGGCAACCTAGATTTTTAAACTTAAGCATTTTTTGGGGATAAACGATAAGAAACTACTCATTCAGAGTATAGAAATTCAAACACACATTTTATTTCAAATAAAAACATTTTGTCTTATCTTTAGAAACTTAAGTGCCCTGTCCTCCTGAAAAATTAATTCTTGACCTTCGCGCAACTTTATTAATGTTATCTCCATTGCGTAGATATTTAAGACTCTAAAAAAGTAGGTTTCGTAAGGGTTATCCACGATTGATTTTATTTATTTATTACAAACAATTTATAATTAAGGAATAGTGTAAATTTGCCGGTCGTTAAGGCATATGCCAAACGTGCTCGAGCGTAACTTCTTAACGTAGCCATTTTTTTTTAGGATGATTTCGTTCAAACGAAGCATGAAATTGACAATAAAAAAAAATCTATGTATCACCGACCAATGAGAAGAAGGTTTATCAGCCAATAGCAGGCGACTGTACACCAATTATCATGCCGTGCATTCCACCCTGTACTCAACGACTCACGCTCCGGAATGTACGACATGATAAAACACAACATGATAATTCTCAACACGATAAACCGTGTCAATTCTTGTGTCTCCAAATACGGGTCGTACATTATCATGTCGGGCTTTCCTGGGCCGTGCAATATCAGCCCGTACCGATATTGCGCAACACGTATTGTACGACCCGTAATTGGCGACACGCCTTGGTCGCGGATTACTGGCCGTGCAATACGTGTCGTGCATTATCATGTCGTGCAATACTGTGTCGTACATTATAGGGACCCGTAAAAAACTGTGTCGCGTTTTATCATGTCGTGCTTTATCGTGTCGTACAATACGGTTTCCCTGTCAGTTAATAATGACATCGTGAAGTATAGGGCTACCAGTAAAAATAAATGATTGCGACTTTAGTGAAATATAATAATTTAAATATTAACGTAAATAAGTGTAAAAAATAAAAATATAGACGTTAAATTGATAAATATATATGTGTTTATAGTTTAAGTAAAGATATACTTAATTAAACTTGCAAATAAAAAACATTCCAATTTTTATGGGAATTAAATATTTTTCTAATCAAATTCTAGCAACACCAACACGTTCTTTTTCTCCGTAAGTTTAGGGGGCACGTGCGTCGTTTACGCCGAAAATCCTAAAATAAGCCAAAATGACTGAAGGAACTGCGACTATTCGCACTCGTAAATTCATGACCAACAGGTAAAATATAGTGTAAACCGTTTTTCTCCCGAGAAATGGGAGAATCCAAGTGATGTGTGATAGGTAGTGACAGGTTATGTTCACAAGCGTTTCTTATTTTCAGGTTGTTGGCTCGCAAACAGATGGTTTGCGATGTCTTGCACCCCGGCAAACCCACCGTCAGCAAGACGGAAGTCCGGGAGAAGCTTGCGAAGATGTACAAAGTGACACCTGATGTTGTCTTCGTGTTTGGCTTCAAGACAAACTTTGGTGGCGGCAAGTCAACCGGATTCGGCTTGATCTACGACACCTTGGACTTGGCAAAGAAGTTCGAGCCTAAACACAGGTTAGCCCGCCACGGTCTTTATGAAAAGAAGCGACCAACCCGCAAACAACGTAAGGAACGCAAGAACAGGATGAAGAAGGTGCGTGGTACCAAGAAATCTAAAGTAGGCGCGGCCGCCAAGAAGTGATGTGGTTAGGACTATAAGCAAATAAACACAAAAAAACCGAAGTGCACTGTTTTCTTTCGATTTCCTTGATATTTCTATGTTGACATGATTCTAACCTCAATGTGTGTAATTTCATACTGTTATTTTATCATGCAGTGCTGTGATAAAAGTTAGCAAGTCATTATTAATAATTTAAAGTGTGAAAACTAGATTTACAGAAATATATCCAACTTAGTGCAAATAGGTTTTCCAAAAGAGTCTTTCAATGTTTGTTTCTAAATTAAAAATCAAAGTGAGTTAAGGTCATTTATTTCAACTGAATCAATTAGATCTGCTGCTGTCTACTTAGCGGAGTTATTCTTGCTCTCAAGTGTGGTCGGTTGTGAACTCTTCTTTCATGGCGACGTAATACCTTCCTGCGGACAGAAGAATAAAGAGTTCAGCAAATAGTTAAGTATTATCTAAAAACAGATGATTCCTAGGTCCTTTCATTGTATCCTTAGCATAGTTCAGAAATTACTTAATACTTTAACTATTTTTCCAGTTTTTATTAGTAGCAGCTTTGCTACACTCATGAGTATAAATTCAAGATCAATTTGCAAATTTTAGCAGGTAGGTTAGTCTTTGACAGTTGTTACAATCTCACATTCTGTTGTAGCAATTGAATGAGATTACAATTATAATACAACAATCAAGTATACTTACTGCGTAGAAAATGCTTTGCCACAAGCATCGCAGTTGAAAGCTTTTGCATCACTGTGTTGTGTGGCAATGTGATCGCGTATACCCTAGAAGAAAATATTATGATAGTATGTCTTAGAATGCAACCAAAGGGAAACTAATTTTCTTTAAAACATTGTCAGGATTGAGCGTCTGATGAGATAATCTCTACCATGAGAGCAAGACAAGACAACTATTATGAATTTAACATAATATTAGGCAAGTAAGTCAGAAGTGTAAGTAGACTATTATTATTCCACACTACAAAAAAACCACCCCACAACTGCACAACACAATTAAAAACTACAGGTGCTTAGTAATAATTAAGCTAAATATGTATTAAATGGGTAGGTACTGTCAGCAATTGATGAGTGGTTATACTGAACTAGGACATGGTCATTTCATGCACCTCAAAAGTAGGCAGATATTTGGGAAGAATGGTGTAACATACAACTGTTATTTAGTGAGGTGGAAGGCTGGTTAATCTATCATTTCATATTTTGGTCAAGTACACAGTATGGGATAGTTAACTGACTATTTAACCACTGGTTAATCTTATATATTAAATTCTCGCGTCACAATTTTAGTTACCGTACTCCTCTGAAACAGCTTTACCGATTTGCACCAAATTTTATATGCATATGCAGTAGTTTTATCTTGTTTTCATACCCCATAAGGGTTGTCTACCCCATTTTTTTAATACTTATAGCAAAACAACATTTGCTGGGTTCTATATAAATGAACCTATATAAATCCTACCTCTCTGAAGCGGAACTTCTTATCGCACTTGTCGCAGGAGAACCGCGGTGGCTGGTGGCGGCGCCGGTGCGCGGACAGATTGGCAGAGTTCGCGAAGCTAGCCGGACACACGTCGCACACCTGGGTAGTGATGGTTGAGATTGGGAAGGGAGTAGTTTGAAAAATTTATTAGGATTGGAGGGAGAAAAACCAGTAAGTAATTATGTGTCCGTTCTTACCATCAATATTTTATGAGGGAATGAAAATGTTACTGGTCTTGGTCTACTGGTTATTGACTCTCCCCTCCCATCCCAGTTCTCATAGGAAAAACATTGGATTGATTTAATTTCGGATAAGAACAAATATGAAGTACGAAGACATTATTTTTTAAGGAAGGAAATCTGCATCATGTTCTTATGGATATTGTGTAGATTGAGTAGTAATACAATAGTATATAGTGCTTAGTTTATAGGTATTTCTTTTATTATAATTCGCGGAATTCAACAGTTTGGATTGTATAGCTGATAGGTCTGTTAAATATGTTTGTGTGAATAGTGTACACAGTTGGATAAACCAATTTAACAACTATTTCACAAGCAACAATTTCTGCATCTTACATGTAAACATACGTTCTATAAAGAAACATTTCAGTGAATTTTTAGTGTCTTTAAACAGTAATATAAACCTATTTGATATTATAGTAATAACGGAGCCTAATATTAATTTCTCATTATTGTCACTTTACAAAATCCATGGGTATAACATAAATGCATTTCTTCGCAAAGAAAGAAGCGGCGGAGGTGTACTTGTTTACTCGCGCATCGCACTCGGCGCGCGAGTGAGCGAGACAACTGCGCTCGCCACTACTATGAGTTCTGCGGAGTGTGTTTCTATTGCACTTGAACATAATAGTGAACAAATTTATATTATATCAATCTATAGACCGCCAAGGTATAATAATCAGGATAGGAAACAGTTATTTTTGATTGAGTTGCGAAAACTTTTAGAAAGTATACCAAAATATACTAAAATCATTTTATGTGGTGACATAAATATAGACCTGCTAGATTATCAAGAAACAAATGTAATAAATTACGAAGTCTTGTTGTCAGAATTTGGTTTCACTAAGTGCATTAATGATGTAACACGTAGGGAAATTTTGAAAGGTAAAGTTGTACAATCTTGTATTGATCATATTTATGTTAGATCGCCGTCGGCCCTAATTCATTCGGCAGTAATTACACATAAAACATCTGATCACTATTATGTTTCTGCTGCGGTGCAGTGGAGGTGCGCTCCGCGGTCACATAGTTTGTATGCCGACAAGTCGATGTCGTGCGCTGTGGGGGCCGCCGCGGCGCACACGGCGAGCACCTCGCGCGCCGCCCCCTCGCCCCGACCCCTGCAGCGTGCTACTCGACGTGTCCTTGACAATCGACTAGTTAGAATGGAGTTGTTAGCTGTTAGTTTTGACGAATTGATGAATATAGAATGTCCGGTTAAACTATATAACATGTTTACTTCAATATTTAAAAATATTTATGATAAATGTTTTAAAAATATAAATATTCAAAAAAATGTAAAATGTAGAAATAATAAAAGCTGGATTAGTGAAAATTTAAAGAAAATGACACTAGAGAGAGATAGGTTATTTGGAATATGGGTAAACGATCCAAACAATATGTTAAAACGACTCACGTATACAAAATATAGAAATAAGTGTAATAAAGCGATAACCAAATGTAACAATGAACACGACAGACAAACCATTTTGAATTGTAATAAAAACATTAAAAAAATCTGGGACAGAATTAATAGCTTACTGGGTAATGAGACGCAATCATTAGATAGTTTAATTTTGGGTAATATAAACAATCAAGGAGATATTAAAAATATATGTGATAAATTTGCATCTAATTTTACACATGAGATTAATCAAATAAAACATATATGTACCGAAAACTTTTTACCCAGAAATTATGTAACAGAGCCGGGGGTAAGTATGAGATGGAAACCTGTGTGTAGTAAGGATATATCGAGAATCATCAATAAAATGGATAAAAATAAATCGCCAGGGAATGATCTCATACGTATGTCCGACTTGAAGCTCGTTGAACAAAAGGTTAGCCCTGTGTTAGCTAAGCTAATTAATTTATCTGTAAGTAAACATATTTTGCCGCATCAACTAAAAGAAGCCATAGTTCGTCCAATCCATAAAAAAGGAGACCGTAAAAATTATTCTAACTATAGACCAATATCTATTTTATCTAGTATTGACAAAATAATTGAAAAATCCATTGTTACACAGTTAGGAAATTTTCTGCAAAAGAACGAAATACTTAGTAAGTGTCAACACGGTTTTCAAATGGGTAGAAGCACAAATACATTATTGTCAAAATTTACAGATGAGATAAACACACATTTAGATAATAAAAAAATTGTTGTAGCAGTATTTTACGATTACAAAAAAGCATTTGATACATTAGAAACGGAAACACTTTTAAATGGCATGGACGAATGTGGTGTTAGGCATCCTATCAAAGATTGGTTCCGCGACTATTTAACTTCACGCTCGTATCGGGTGAAGGTCGGCGACACGTTCAGCGACGAGGTGCCGGTGCGGTGCGGCGTCCCGCAGGGGGCGGGGTGCGGACCTGCTTGCTTTCTGATGCACATCAACAGCTTACCTGGAGTCCTTCAGCACTGTTCAGCGTACATGTTCGCAGATGACCTATGCACTCTCCGGGCCGGCGTCGACGTCGCTGAAACGTGTCGCCGGGTTCAACTAGACATAGACGCGGTAGTGAAATGGTCACACGATAACGGTAATATATTAAACTCTGATAAAACCAAATTCATCCTGATTCACTCTCCCTATTTAACAGACATTGGTCAGCCGCCTCATATGTATACCCATAGCTACGAATGTTTTCATAATAATATAGCGGACTGCAAGTGTTTACCCATAGAGCAAGTAGACTGTGTAACTTACCTAGGAGTAAAAGTAGATGTAAGCTTTTCTTGGTCTCAACATATAGATTACATAAGTTCTAAGTTAAGAATTTTACTTGGTAAATTTTATCATTTAAGTAATAAGGTGCCATTAGGTACATTAAAATGTATATACTTCTCGCTGGTTGATTCCATACTGGGATATGCTCTCGATTGTTACGGCCTTACGTTTAAATCGTACATAGATAAACTAGAAACACTTCAAATACGATTTCTTAAACTACTTGTTAATAAAAAAACGAAAAACTCTTGTAAAGGTGACTATCGCAAACTGTTTCATATACTTAAAATTTTACCTGTAAGTTTAAAACATAAATATCTCTTAGCAATACATAACCGCAGTAGTCGGGAGCATATCTTTCAGCTGATAACACATGATTGTGGCACGAGGGCGGTATCAGCCGGTAAGCTGGTTGTACCCAGAGTGACTAACTACTTTGGAGACAGGACTCTTAAGAAACGATTACCATATCTTTTAAACGGGTTACCGGATGATATACGACTAGAGCCTAACGATCTCAAATTTAAGCGTAGATTATATAAATATATTTTTAGTACATTAATGTAATTCAACCATATATTATAAAATTGTATAACTGTAATAGAGACTTTTCCCTGCAGACAAACTGTCAGAACAGTTTTGCAGGCCATGTACAGCAACCATCTTAAATATATGTATTAATAATAATAAATAAATAAATAAATAAATAATGATTGTTATACCAGAGGTCTGATTCCAGTATGCAAGCGTTCATGCACTATGAGTGCGTACTTCGTGCTGGCTCGGTAGTCGCAGTAGGAACATGGCAAATGCAACTCTGCCGTGTGGATCACCCTGAATAAATACAAATAATTTAATTGCCGGCAATTTGTATTCGGCATTTCACAAACGGTGTCGTCAGCCAGTGTTAAGAAAAACAAAGCAAAGCCATTAACCTAAAACCTACTATTTCTAGACTATGAGTTAATTTAATAGTGGTATACCCAAGAAGTCCCCATTTTGTCATCAGTTACTTACTTATGCCGCTTCAATCGCGCCAAATTAGTGAGTTCTTTACCACAAACTTCACATACATATAATCGTTGAGTCTTGCATGTCGGAAGGTTTCTGTGTTCTGTGAATAACTCCTGTAAAATAATGAAATTGATGCTATAAGAGTTAAGTACTGCAAGTTCTAAAACTTTAAGCTATAGGCGTAGCAGTAGTTAAAACAAATGGTTTCTTTTGTCTGTGGGAATGTTACCTATACCTGTGGTAAAAACAGGTAAAAAGCAGCCTATTTTTCATCCCAGGCTGTTAAACTATGTCTATTCCAAAATTCATTAAAATTGGTTTAGCTGTTTTGACGTGAAAGCAGAACAGACAGACACACACAATTTTACATTTATAATATTTGTAAAAAAAGCCATTCATCTTTACCTTCGAATTAAATGTGGTTTGACATTTAGGGCAGTTCCATTCTCTAGTGACAATTTGTTTATGTGTTAGAAAGTGTCCTTGGTAAACATTGTTTTGGTCTTCTACTCTGTCCCAATCGGGCTCTGTATTTTCTGTAACTAATAATAAAATCCTCCGTACTCAAATGAAGACCTAGAGTGGGAAGTAGAAACACAGGAAGACCACCAGTCAGACGGTCCTATGACATATGATCACACGCCGGGACAGCGTGGACAAGAAAAGCCGGTGATAGGACTGAGTGGAGAATTATTGGAGAGGCATATACCCTGCAGTGGGTTAAGACATGCTGTTGAAGAAGAAGAAGAATAATAATAATAATAATAAAAATGTACTTAAGTTTTTTATTAAATTAATTAAAGAAAGGTAACAAAATGAATGTTGACTGTAAAAAGAAAGTTAATAATTTCTTCCTTACTGGGTCTTAATTAGGAGTCTGTGGCACATACTAAAAAAATCTTTAAAAAAATAAGTTTGCCAAAACCACTTACTCATTTCAATTTCCTGCTCTAACCGCCACTGTGTATTTTCAGCAACCTGCTTGAGCTGAGCTGCAGCATTAACTGTTGCCTCACATGATTCACAAATATACTGTGGTTTGCCATCATTCTTGTACACCTAAAGACATTGTGACAAAATCTGCCTTATCAATCAGTAACTTAGTAAAATAGACTACCCAGAATAGTAACATAATTTGCAGAAAGCAGGGACTTCAGTAAGATGTTAAGACTCTGTGCTATCAGTTACTTGGAATGCCCTTAAGCTCATAAACTACACTGTTTAGCTGTAGAAATAGGTACGGTGGTGGTAGGTACTATATTGTTACCTAATATATTAATTACCCTACATGCGACTAGAAGAAAAACTATAATTTATAAAAATGCAAACAAACCTCTATTCCCAGTATACTAGTAATGCTTGTGTGTAAACTGTCTTCTGTCAATGTATCGAAAATATAAGTATGTCCTTTTTTCAAGCAAATTCTGCAAGCCTTCCCTTCTGCCTGTTTGTTCAGCATTTGTTTTAAGGAACTGAGGGATGTTGATATTATTAATTAATTGTTAAATTAGTTCATGTTATAGCGGATTTTGATAAAAGTATTTAAACCAAACATTTACCTTGCTACAGAATGTTTCTTCTTCGTTATTTTACTACACCTCCATTTAATTTGATCAAATTCTGTTTTGTCCAATTTGGTCGTTAAAAGCTTCTTCGCCAATATAACAGTAGTCATTGGTTAATAAATATTTAGCAAGTTAGTTCACTTAAAAGTTTAATTCAAGTTTATTTCGCTTTTTTTTTTTTTTTTTTTTGTTAGATTCTTCCGTCATGCGGAAAGGCAAAGAGACTATGCCCATACAGCCATGTCATCAATAATTTGGTTTTCTTCTTTCTTGTTGACTTAGTTTTGTTTAGTTTTCAATAAGAAGTAACATTGACGATATTTTATTTCCTCATAAACAAACATAATAAGGACCAAGTCCATGTCTTTAATAATAAAATGCTAATATATATTTGTTATGAGTATACATAAACATTTTCATCAGATATTACACACTGTAAATTTTATGAATTTATACATAGGTAAGTAGCATTCAGTTGTTTTTAAAAGTTCTTGAGTATTACGCGGGATATTTTCTAATGTTTTATAAATTTCTAATAGCTCATCAATGAAAATTAACCTGTCAATATGAAATTGAGGACATTCAAAAAATATATGATCCAATGACTGTACTGACTCATTACAATATGAACAACAAGGGGAAGTTATCATATTCATGCGATATAAGTGTTCATTAAAAGCAGCATGACCTATACGAAGACGACAAATTGTTGTATAAAAATTTCTATTTTTGAAAGAGCCCTTGGTAAACCAAGGAGACGAAATTTTTTGGTTACATACGGAATACCACTTGCCCTTTTCTTTAAGAGAATCTTGCCAAAATTGAAACCAATTATTAATCATTTGATTTTTTATTTCAGGAAGAAACTCTGAAATGGGAATTGCTATGTTTTTTAATTTGCAAATGTTGTTATCAGTATTTGTAATGATACTAGCTAATGTATCAGCTAATTCATTACCACTAACACCAATGTGTGCTGGTGTCCAGAAAATGACAATTTCTTTATGTTTCAATGATAATTTATAAATCTTTTCCCGGATCTCATATATAAAAGGATGAATTTTACTAGAAAGACGGGGATTATTAATAGCTTGAAGAACACTCATACTATCAGAAATAATAATCCATTTACCAGAAGAATCTACAGAACTAATCAAATCTAAAGCAAACAGAATAGCAGCAGCTTCTGCCGTAAAAATACTGCAAATATTGGACAGCTTATAACCATGTGCAATTTTCAAAATAATATCATAAGCCGCTATCGACACAGACTGAGATGTTTTTGAAGCATCTGTGTAAATTTGACGGTAATTATCATAGTATGATAACTTTTCATATACTTCATATTTATTTTTTAAATTTGTGTCTATAATGACATCAAATTTAAAAAACTTACCTTCATATGTTCCACTATAACAAGGTAAAATATCATACTGAGCAATATTTTCATTTTTCAAATAATTAATGAAATCAAAATTTTTACATAAATAAGAGTAATTAGATATCAAAATCTTTTTGTACAACGCATTATTAGAAGTTTTCATCAAATCAATTATGAACCTTCTTTTCAAATAATCAAACCTAAATTTAATGGGACAAGTGTTAGTTTCAACTTGCATTGAATTAATCGGAGAAGTACTCATGGCTCCTAGAATTATCCTGAGATTTTTATTTTGTACTTTATCTATTTTATTTATAAAATTATTGTCAGAAGCAAAGCAAAAAAAAGCATATTCAAAGTGACTTCTAACTAATGATTTAAACAGCATCAATAATATTTTAGGATCTGCACCAAAACGACAACCAGTAAGGCATTTTAAAATATTTGTAGCTTTTACAGCTCTATCTATCAATATTTGCACATATTTTTTAAAACTTAAATTTTGTTGAAATACTACACCTAAGAATTTTATTTCTGTACAGTTAGGAATAAGGTTACCATTATATACACATTCTAATTTACAATCTTTATCTCTAGAGAAAACAAGAGATTTACTCTTTTCTGTATTTACAGTTAAACCTAAGAAAGAAAAATAGACTTCAAGCCTTTTACAGGCATTATTTAAATTCGTTTGCACATCTTTAAGTTTTTTGCCAGAACAATAAACAACAAGATCATCAGCAAACTGCAGATTAGAAACATTTGCGCCTAATATCTCATTCAATTTATGAATATAAATTATATACAGTAGAGGGCTCAAGATGCCGCCTTGATTGACGCCTTTATAGGAATTACGTGGACCATAAAAGTTGTTACCCAATTTAACATAGACCATTCTTTCATTTAGAAAGTTATATATCCAAAGAACCATTTTTTTTGGAATTCTGAGTGATAGCAAGATATTAGCAAGCGTTTCTAAACCTACATTGTTAAAGGCTCCTGTTATATCGAAAAAATTACAAGCAAGATAATTCCGCTCCTTTATGGATTTATTTGCATCTAATAACAAATGTGCAATGCTTTCCCTAGCCGAGCGTCCACGCCGAAAACCAAACTGATTACTAGGAAGAATACAATTTGATTCGATGTAATATTCCAGACGTTGTTTGAGCAGCTGCTCAAAAATTTTACCAACACAAGAGGACAACGCTATAGGTCGATAAGAATCTGGACTATCAAGATCCTTCCCTGGCTTCAGTACAGGGACCAGACAATCAGTTTTCCATTGATTTGGTATTAAGTCATTTTCAAACAAAATATTTAAAATTATCAAGAATTTACATAGATTTTTATGACTGAGAAGACGAAACATTTTATAGGAAATACCATCTAAACCACAAGTTGTATCTTTTCTTGATTTTATGGCAGCAGTAAGTTCAGAAATTGTGAACGGATCAAGCAACGAAAGATTTTGTCTATGAAATTTGTTATCTGCAAAAGTAAAAGGTTTCGAGACATAGTCTGGAGTGTATTTTTTTAAAAAACTATTTACCCAATGATCATTTTCACTTCTAGAAACAAAAGTTTTGTTAAATCTGCGTATTTTATTCCAGACATGAGAAATTGGAGTAAGACGATTTATAGAATTGCAATAATCTTGCCAAGATTTCTGTTTTTCAAAGTTTATAGTCAATTTCTTAGAAGCCTGATTTTTTTTAAAAAGCAAATATTTTTCTACAGAAGGATCATTTTTGAAAGCAACAAAAGCATCTTTACATTTTTTAACAGCATCTGCACATTTGCTATTCCACCAAGGAACGGAATGTCTTGCCCTTTTTGCCCTAAAACCTGAAACGGAACGTGAGCATAAATGACAAAGATTTTGACATTGACAACAAGACTTTGTTTTCGTTTTTTGTTGTGACATAGATTTTTCAACTGATGCCAATAAAATATCACAAAACTGCAAATAACTTTCTAGTGAACATTCAGAATTAATCATAAAACTATTCAACGAAGTATTAACAATATTTACATACAAATCCCAATTAACTAAATTCAAGTTTAATTTCTTACTGACATTTTGAGAGTGAACACAATGTTCTGAAGATATAACTGGAGTTTGAGACAACAGAAGTTTAGTAATTGTAGGCAAATGATAACTTCCAAAGGAATCATCATGAACAGACCATTCACAATCCCATGATAAAGCTGGACTAACCAAAGAAAGATCTAAGCCATTTGGTCTCCAGGACGAAGTTCCTACAGTCGTGACTTCTCCTGAATTTAACAGAACAAGGTTATTTTCATCAAAAGAATCTAGTACTTCTTCACCTCTTTTATCCACTTTTTGACAACCCCAAGAAGTATGGTATGCATTGAAATCTCCAGCAATAAAGACTGGAGTTGGAAGACTATCAATTAATTTTGAAAATTTTAATTTTGAATAATGACACCTAGAAGGACAATAAACACTAACAAATGAAATATATTTACCACCTATTTTTATCTGTACAGCAACATTTTGTAAGGAATCATCAAAATAAGTATCAATTTTTAAGAATTGTAATTTGTTATGAATTATTATTGCAACTCCATTATGTGTATTACCAGTGTCATTTCTAACTATTGTGTATCCCTTTATGTTAAAGGTATGATGTGGTCTAAGCCAAGTTTCACTTATTAAAGCGATATCAACATCATTACTATAAAGAAAATATGTAAATTCAGATTTATTACTTTTAATGCTTTGAGCATTCCACTGAACTATTTTTAAATGAGCCATTAGGATGGATTATTAGCAGATGACTTTTCATAAATATCACTTAATATTTGTAAAATATTTTTAGTACTAATGGAAGTTTCCTTTGTTTTATTTAATGTAATTATTTTAACAATAGCCTCAACCAATAAATTCAAAGATTTATTATCTTTTTTCAAGTGACTGAGCAGGTCAAACTTTTGTCCTAAGGCTGGAAAACTCTCTGTATTTGCAACTGAAGCATAAGACAAAGAGGATAAACCAATTTTAATATCATTAATTTTTTTCTTTTTAATAGGACACTCAGCAGATATACTAATGTGATTTCCTCTACAGTGACAGCATGTAGCCTTTTCCCTAGGTACTGTACATTCTTTAAAAGAATGTGCATCTCCACATATTGAACATCTAACATTATTTTTACAGTACTTAGCCAAATGTCCATACCGTAGGCATTTAAAGCATTGTTTTACAGGTGGAATGTACATCTTAACTGGAAACCTCCAGCCTTGTAAATCAATATGATCAGGAAGATAAATGGCAGCAAAAGTTATGATTACTGTTTTAGTCGGTTGTAATTCAAAGTTTTGTTCATTTTTAACCTTCCTTTGAATTCTCCGAACAGAAATAATTTTTTTATTACTATTAATCACTCCAAAAATTTTTTGATTGGACCATTTAATGGGCACATTAGTAATAACACCAGTAATTTCAGTAGTTTTTGCAGGAATAGTTGCTTTGAGTTTATATTCTGATAACAAAGTCTTATTGTTAAGAAAACTATTTGCCAAATTTGCACGGTCAAAATGAACTGTAACTTTGTATTTATTAAGATTTTGCATATATTTTATGCCTTTTATATATTTCTTTAATGTTGATGATAAAGAAATCATATCTCTTGTTGAAATAGGTTTGGACTCATCGTTTGATTCCAAGAAGACAACGAAATCTGTAGCTGAAGAATCCTCAGGATACCGACGTGTATAATCGGGAACGAAATAAGTTTTATATGGATCGGACTTAGCTGAATTGCAGTCACTGTGCATGGAGTCGGAGTCCGAAAGCAGCGAGTCTTCCCCTGATATTACTGCCTCCTCCTTCTTTTTCTTGCGTTTCGCCCGAGACGTCATTTTAATAAAAATTAAGCTTCTATACTATAGTTATTAAAAATATATACAAAATGTACACTATTTAACAAAATTGAAAGAATTAAATGAATTTTTAAGTTCACGAAAAAATTTTTCACTTCCAATTTTCCCGCGCGCAAACCGGAAGTCTTCGTTTATTTCGCTACATAAAAATAAACAAACCAAAGACGAACATTGATATCTAGTGTTGCCACATAATCAATCGAGAATCGATCATAATCGATTGTTAGATGAACCCAAATCACCCGTACTATCTTGGGCATTTACGGCTAACTAATCTAAATCATACCATTGATGCTTTGTTAAATCTAAAAAAGGTGAAAAATACGTAAATAGATAAAACAAACATCACAAAAAAAAAACAGTTTTCGAAACCAAAGTATTAACTAAAGTAGGAATATTGTAAACCGATATTACTAAAATCGATTCTATCAATAATAGGCTTAGATAGGTGATATTGGATGTACAGAACCAATAGGGTATATTCATGTTTTTTTTTCTTGTCTTAAATTAATAGCTTACAACTTTATAACATAGAAAAAGATAATAATATATCTCCTAAATCTTGTTCATACTGTTGTGACGATCATTTTAACGTAAGTATACTTTATTTATATACAGCTTATTGTAAATTAGTAAAAAATAAGTTTTGCATTAGCTATTGAGCATTACAAAATTAACCTACTCTATAAGAAAATGACAGTAGCTATAACTTTCTATAAAAACTTTTTTCCTTTTGTGGTTTTACGATTTGTTTTATGGTTGTTGATTTATTCCAGGCTAAGAAGATACAGAAAATTATTATTGAATACAATTGAAAGAGCAAGGAGAAAAATGTACCTACTCTACGGTTGAAGAAAGGAGTTTTACCTCATATATTTTTGTGTCAATATCAAAATGTTTTGTTGTATAATAAGTAAACTGCTGGGTGCATTTATGAATAAAAATCTATATTATGGTCTTAAATATATTATGAAACATAATAATTAGCTTTCACTCCTCTGATCTCTGCGCTCTTAAAATCGGGTTTTGATGCAAAAATTAAATATGCTGTCATCATAAATGCATCTGTTCTCGATAGATCGTCCTATTGTGCTATGACAGAACCAGCTTTAGTCATCGTTTAAGATTCACTACCAATCCAAACAAAACTTCATTACAATCAGCACAAGAATATAGATTAAAATTATTATTTTTTTTCACAAAAACTTGTAAAACAGTATGAGTTACGACGCTGATGAATGCAATGTCGTGTCAGATGACGTCACATTACGTTCGACCAATGGTGGCGCGTTTTGGAAGTTTGAATTTCGCTCCCTTATTTTGCACTTTTTGAATATTGTTTTAGGGGTTTAAATAAAAAATAAATTAAAAAAAACCTTTTCATTAGGATAATAAAATATTTTAAAATTTTATGCATATTCCCTATTAATCGATAGCCTACTATAATAGATATTATTTTACAACACTACAGTACAGTCCCTGATGGTATACGGGTGCGTTCCGTGCATCAGTCAGACAGAATATGACTTAAAATAACGCACAAATTAATAAAAGACTAACAACCAAACCAAATCGTAATTTTAAACACTTATTACACTTGTATTAAAGATTATTCTTGAATTGTAAAATTTCATTTAAAGTCCGTAACAACCGTGACCACAACCTCCGTTATTAATTTGCGTTTCATTTGTCCAAAAGCACGTACTTATCTCCATCCATGTTGTACTTTTTGTATTTTATTATATTTTCATAGTCATAGTTGTCATTTAAGTTGAATGTCCGCACTATCTACTTAGTTATTTTGCTTACTACACTGTTTGAAGCCTGTAACGGATACGTCATAAATTTATGCTCTGTTCACACATAGGCACCGTATAACGTTCAACGGATCCGTCTTTACTGGAAATATGTGTGAACTGTATACCGCCGCTATTCTACAAGGATGGACGCTGTCGTGTTGTATTGGTACGCACACAGTATCAATCCGTTAAATTTTTACGTATCCGTATATTTTTACTGTTCCGTCGTCCAGTATTCGATGACAAAACGGAATGTAATTTTTTTACGGAACGATATTTTTTAATGTATACAGAATACTGTGCCATGTATGAAGTCGCTCATACAACTACATACGCCATCGATGAAAAAAAAACGTACACGATAAAACGGAGACATGTGTGAACGGGCCGTTACCAGACATTTTGGTTTTTGGCGGTAAAAGGGAATATAGCGTGTCATAAAATTAAAAAGCGGGAAAAAAACCTAGTGAAAATTTTAACACATTTTCTCTACTACTCCTTTAAGGTTTAAAAAAATATAAACGACATAATCATTAACATTGCATAATTTATTTATCATATTAATATTACTTACATTACATTACAGCATTGACAAACGCTGTTTACAAGTCTTTTCAGTGATTTTATTTAGCTTACATAGAGTCGAAAATGGCGAGATTTAATTCAATTTACATTAATATGAAAATTCTGAGCTGACATATTTTATTGGCTCTAATAAAAACATGGAATTAAAACTAAAATCTAAAGGTACGCTCAATTTTGTACCATGATTATTTAAATTGCATCTTTGATAGGAAAAATAAGAACATAAAATTTGGTTACAAAGGTAATTAATAATTTATATGTTCCCTTTATACAAGTGTCCGAAGTATAATTCAATTTAAAAAAATGATATGATCAATTTAAAAATGTTGGCATAAACCAGTATTACTTTATAACTTTTTACGCGTTAAGTAGTCTTTAGCCCCCTTATTCTTTAACACATTTTAAAATTATAGTCTGTTCGCGTTAAGAAAATAGTGACAATTACAGGATAAGGGTGTATTCACAGTGGAGTAAAGGTACAAAAGAAAAATAATAATTTTATGAACAGTATTTTCGGATAAACCGCATGCACTTGCTGTTTCTATGACTATTCTCTCCACATTTGCATTTAAATTACACAATTTAAAGTACTTTTAAACATTGTAAATTATGCGTCTCTCTCCACTATGGATTATTAATCCACTTTTATTCTTTGGAATTGGTGAAGTATTCATTTTCAAAATTTATTGTTGGACGAGTTACGCAAAATACACAACCGTTTTTTTCGAAGGTCAGACTTCAACTGGTCACTGTGAACTCGACTTTTTAATTTCTAGCATTTTAATTGGCTGGGGGGCGTGGCCTGGCCGGCGGACAATGACGACTCACTATTTTCTTAACGCGAATCGACTATAGTAAAAATATGATATGTCTCTGTCAATCTTTTGTGACAGCTTTCGTAAATGACAGAAACTAACATATTTTTACCAACGAAGATGCAGTGTAAGGGGTAAAACTTAGGAAAAACGCAAAACAATTCGTTTAAAAGGTCGCAATTTACTTCACCGTCAATCACTGGCCTTGAAAGAACAAAATACGCTTAAAATACTAACTAAGATTTGTGCTAAACGCCTACATTTATTTTAATAAAACAATAAAATTGCACTTGGCACCAATTTCCTAGGTATGCTAAACTTGCTGCATTGTGTTTTATAATATATTGGTTTTACTCCCGACTTCTTAAATTGACTTAATGAATTACTACTATGTTATGATTTCAAATTGTATTATAATTTAAATGAAAATACGCGAATTTTATAAATAAATCCTTAATTCTATATGAATAATATAATTTATTTTGGTGTAAATTTATTCCTGAGGAATGTTATAAGGAAAAAAAACTGCTTTGAAAGAAAAAACTATCGATTTTTTTTCGTTTCTTTTTTTTCTAGTGATGTGGCTTTTGACTTTATAATTAAGTGGCAGCTTTTTGCAGTGTTATTAATACTTAATAGATAAGATTCAATTTTTAAATCTATTAGCACTCATTGTTTTAAAGGTTATTATAATATTTAATACCTTTACCTACTTAAGTTTAAGTATGGTTTTTTTCAAATACGCATAGTTGCCAATTATTTATACTAAATTTAATTAAACAGGTAAGTATCTTACAAATATATATCACTTCATATTTTTAGATTTTCATATATTATTACTTATTTATACACCAATGTGATACAGTTTTGTGTTATTTTATAGGTGAACACATAGAAATGAAATACTTGGAAACTATGACAGTTCACTTGACAAAGATCAAACTTTTAAAAGTTTCTCAAAAGAATATCATAATAATCTACCTCTTTCGCACGCATCCAATTATTGCCATCTCACTCAGTTGTTTCGACTATTAATTCACATAAAATGTATGAAGGAACTCGTCAGAAGATTACATTTTTGGTCAAAATTGAACTGTATTCCATTAAAATAAGGTCGATTACATTTGGCTTACGAAGTTTGCGTGGGCTGTGATTGCCTTGAAGGGGAATGCGCCCTCGCCGTTTCAGAGTCCTTTTTCTTTTGAACAATTCTGAAATTACAAGAAATCATACCATCAGTAAATATGTCATACCATCAAAATTTTATATTTTTTTGCAATATTAGCACATTTTTGTTAAGCGTTACTCTAAGTGTCATTTAGAATAATTAAGTGATCTTCAGGGAAATTTTTGTTGGAAAAATAATGAAAGTAAACTACCAAATTGCACGTTGTATGCTGACAGGATCTCCGAAATAATGTGCTCATAGTCACAGTGTAGATCTTAAAATGAACCAAATCGGGGTCTACCTAGTTATAACTAGGTACTTACGTGGTAATGCTCTTCTTACTTTCTGTTCTCCTGGTACCTCGTTACAGCTACTTACGTGGTCTCTATTTTTCTTTTTAAATACTTTGCAAACCTTCTAGTTACCTGGTATCTCGTTGTAGCTACTTAAGCCCGGTTTCCACCGCGATGGAACGGACCCATTGATGATTGATGATACTTGGTTTCCCACCAACAAATAGTCACATACAATACATCAAGTATGCAGTTTGCGCTTGCGAGTTTAACGTAGTCATCAATGCGTCCGTTCCACTTGCTTTGGAGACCTGTGGGGGTGTCGCAATCGCGTAAAATTTTGAATGAAATTGCTGAATTTTAAACTCAGCAACATTATTCAGTAATTTTATTCAAAATTTTACGCGATTGCGACTCGAAAACCGATTTCGTTCAAGAGTCCCGACACCGATACCTTTCAAAGGTATTGATATTCGAGTTAGAGGACACCCCCACGGGTTTTACGTGAAAACACTCGTCCGACTCTCTGCTCTCCTGGTACTGTATCTCGTCCCACTCTCTGCTCCCCTGGTGCTACTGTCTACAACACGCACGTGTAGAGGTCGCGCGTGGTCTGCAGCGTGCCGTGGCCCAGCTGCAGGCGGCGGCCGGCGGCGGGCGCGGGCTGCCCCCCCCCACCAGCCCACCACGCGGCCCACCACGGACACTCGTCCCACTCTCTGCTCCCCTGGTGCTACTGTCTACAACACGCACGTGTAGAGGTCGCGCGTGGTCTGCAGCGTGCCGTGGCCCAGCTGCAGGCGGCGGCCGGCGGCGGGCGCGGGCTGCCCCCCCCACCAGCCCACCACGCGGCCCACCACGGACACTCGTCCCACTCTCTGCTCCCCTGGTGCTACTGTCTACAACACGCACGTGTAGAGGTCGCGCGTGGTCTGCAGCGTGCCGTGGCCCAGCTGCAGGCGGCGGCCGGCGGCGGGCGCGGGCTGCCCCCCCCCACCAGCCCACCACGCGGCCCACCACGGACACTCGTCCCACTCTCTGCTCCCCTGGTGCTACTGTCTACAACACGCACGTGTAGAGGTCGCGCGTGGTCTGCAGCGTGCCGTGGCCCAGCTGCAGGCGGCGGCCGGCGGCGGGCGCGGGCTGCCCCCCCCCACCAGCCCACCACGCGGCCCACCACGGACACTCGTCCCACTCTCTGCTCCCCTGGTGCTACTGTCTACAACACGCACGTGTAGAGGTCGCGCGTGGTCTGCAGCGTGCCGTGGCCCAGCTGCAGGCGGCGGCCGGCGGCGGGCGCGGGCTGCCCCCCCCCCCAGCCCACCACGCGGCCCACCACGGACACTCGTCCCACTCTCTGCTCCCCTGGTGCTACTGTCTACAACACGCACGTGTAGAGGTCGCGCGTGGTCTGCAGCGTGCCGTGGCCCAGCTGCAGGCGGCGGCCGGCGGCGGGCGCGGGCTGCCCCCCCCACCAGCCCACCACGCGGCCCACCACGGACACTCGTCCCACTCTCTGCTCCCCTGGTGCTACTGTCTACAACACGCACGTGTAGAGGTCGCGCGTGGTCTGCAGCGTGCCGTGGCCCAGCTGCAGGCGGCGGCCGGCGGCGGGCGCGGGCTGCCCCCCCCCACCAGCCCACCACGCGGCCCACCACGGACACTCGTCCCACTCTCTGCTCCCCTGGTGCTACTGTCTACAACACGCACGTGTAGAGGTCGCGCGTGGTCTGCAGCGTGCCGTGGCCCAGCTGCAGGCGGCGGCCGGCGGCGGGCGCGGGCTGCCCCCCCCACCAGCCCACCACGCGGCCCACCACGGACACTCGTCCCACTCTCTGCTCCCCTGGTGCTACTGTCTACAACACGCACGTGTAGAGGTCGCGCGTGGTCTGCAGCGTGCCGTGGCCCAGCTGCAGGCGGCGGCCGGCGGCGGGCGCGGGCTGCCCCCCCCACCAGCCCACCACGCGGCCCACCACGGACACTCGTCCCACTCTCTGCTCCCCTGGTGCTACTGTCTACAACACGCACGTGTAGAGGTCGCGCGTGGTCTGCAGCGTGCCGTGGCCCAGCTGCAGGCGGCGGCCGGCGGCGGGCGCGGGCTGCCCCCCCCCACCAGCCCACCACGCGGCCCACCACGGACACTCGTCCCACTCTCTGCTCCCCTGGTGCTACTGTCTACAACACGCACGTGTAGAGGTCGCGCGTGGTCTGCAGCGTGCCGTGGCCCAGCTGCAGGCGGCGGCCGGCGGCGGGCGCGGGCTGCCCCCCCCACCAGCCCACCACGCGGCCCACCACGGACACTCGTCCCACTCTCTGCTCCCCTGGTGCTACTGTCTACAACACGCACGTGTAGAGGTCGCGCGTGGTCTGCAGCGTGCCGTGGCCCAGCTGCAGGCGGCGGCCGGCGGCGGGCGCGGGCTGCCCCCCCCCACCAGCCCACCACGCGGCCCACCACGGACACTCGTCCCACTCTCTGCTCCCCTGGTGCTACTGTCTACAACACGCACGTGTAGAGGTCGCGCGTGGTCTGCAGCGTGCCGTGGCCCAGCTGCAGGCGGCGGCCGGCGGCGGGCGCGGGCTGCCCCCCCCCACCAGCCCACCACGCGGCCCACCACCGGCACGCGGCGGAGCACCCCCTCCTGCCAGAGACGCTCGGCTTGCTCGCGCTCCAACTCTTCTTGGGCCGCTTCGATGCCTGAAAGGTTTTTAATCGTTGGCATATCAAACGCATCGAGACATGAGGTAAAGGTTGGGAACATTGTACAATTCGATATCCTAAGGTGGGCTGCCAAAATTCGTGACCATTGTGAAGTCAATAAAAATGAAAAAAAAATCAGTAAAATTATGAAAACGAAAACATTTCGTAGTTGCTATACGCGAATGAAGAAAAACATCTAAACAACATACCAACTTTAACTTTTATAGTTTCTATCTCCAAAGCTTCGCAATTATATAATTACTAGCTTTTGCCAGCGGCTACGCACGCGTTAAACTCGGAGTATAAACCCTTTCCCTATACTATGTTATTATGTACATATAAACCTTTACTCTATCTCTTAAAAACACCCATCAAAATCTGTTACGTAATTTTAAACATATAAGCATACAGACACCCGGACGGCGGAAAGCGACTTTGTTTTGAGTATACTATGTGATTGACGCCTTGTTCAAAAACTATTACTTCACTTCAATCATATCGAACAAATAAACGTAGTTATGATAAAAACTTCATTAAAATCCGTCCAAGAGGAATGACGGGCTAATAGACAAGAATAGTTATTTTTTCTTTATAATAAAAAAGAAACGACTTAATAGCAACAAATTTAGATTTTCGTTTTTAAGCAACCAATCAAATCTTGTTCTTATAAGTGTCGCAAGTTTCTTTCTTAAGAAAATGTACCAGGAATTCATAAGTGTATTGGAGATTCAAACGAAGTTAAAGTTTTTAATTATTAGTTTTTTGCCTGAAATTCTAACCATAGCAGCATTCATCAACACAAAAGTTAAGTTTAAGACATGGAAACGAAGAAAGTCTCGATTTGTAACCACATTTTTCTACACAACATTTAAACATACGAATTTAATATTTTCTAACGAAACACTAAATTACCTTTTTTCAGTACTTCCGCCATATCTGTGAACGCCTTCGAGTTCTCCTCGACCTCCTTGCCGGCGGATATCACGAGGTCCAACAACTCGTCGACATCTGTGTCCGCTGTCACCATGCCGAACCTGAAACAATTACATTACTTGACATTGGCACAATGTGCAATTGCACCATGGCCATAAAAAAAAACAATTACATTTTTTTTTCTTCAAGTTTGGCGTTGGCACAACAATTACATTACTCTGTGATCGTTAGATATGCGGATTTCTAAAGGTAGATGGCGCTGCGTGTATTTTAAATCACGCTTACATTTGCATAATTTACATGCGGATATAAATATATAAATGAAATACCTTTTGATCTTACTTATAATTAAATGTGAACTTGACCATGGTTTAAGAAAAACATGTTTCAAAAACAGAATAGTGAACTTCTTGAAAATGCAGATTACTGCCGTGCCGTTCCAAAAAGAGACTGATCGATATTCGATAAGCGAAAACAGGCAGTCAGTGTAACTTGATAGCATTCAAAATCAAATCATTGCAAACAAACACAAATCACAATTAAATAAGTATTTAAATGGAATAATATTACCAAACCACACAAATATATTTGACACTTTAATTTTGTTACTTCAATGAAACTGAACTTAATTTCTTATAGGCCCCGATTCTCAAAACAATCTCTATAACTAAATTAAAAATATCGCTGTCACTTTCTCATGCTTAGAATTAGAACAAGACAGGTACATTGGTCTCACTAAATTTAGTTAGTCCACATATCTATTATCTTACCTAACACAAGACAGTCCCTCTTCGCTCTCGCCGCAGGAAAACGCTCCGTCCGTGGCCCGCAGTGTGTCCACTAGCTTCTTATTTAGCGAGTTCAGTTCCTCAACGTCCACGTCGTCCCAGCCTGGAGGCACGTAGCGAACGCCTCCCAAACCTAGGAATAGTATAAACCTTCGAGTATAAACATCTATTAAGGGCCCTTAGCTGAAAGCGGCAGAATTAGCCGTTTTCTATTAGCTGTTACTTACAAAATATATGATATTTCGCACTGATATTTCAAATATATAATAAAGAATGTACATGTGATGGGAAAACTGTTTAAAAAACACGATTGGAATAATTTTGCTCGATAGAAAAAAATCCTGAAGTCACCCCTTAAATTTCATATAAATGCACATTAAGACGGTGTTTTACAATAATAAGTCTTATAAAATCGCAAACTGATAGATTTTTACCTTTTCTATTCCGTGACTGTTTTATATTTCTGAGAAATTAAACATTCTATTAACATTTTGATAATAAATGTGTTTGGCGCCTACGCCACTTAATTTCGCGGCCGTTGATTCTATAGGAACCGCGTTCCCCGACCCCCCCGCCTCAGGCGTAGAATCGTAGCGGAAGCTGAATTTTCGCTAACCGCCTAACCCCCCTTAATACTTGAATATTGTATTGGAATGTGGCTTAAAAAGAACGCCTTGTAAATATGAAATTTTGGGGAAAATAATCCTTTGACATTGTAACTTTTTAGGTAATATAGATAAAATTGTCATTTACTCGACTAGATAATAAAGTAAGCAAGAAAATTTTCGGGAAGTTTTTTTTTAATGGTTTATGATTTCAATCTCCAAAAATCTCCCATCCTTTATTATCTGCCGTTTTTCTGTTTTTTTATTCGTTTTAAAAAACTTTTAAGCCATTATAAATGCAGAGACTTTAAAGTATTCACTAATATTAACTTTTTTTAAATTAATTTCTAAAAGTACTAGGACATCATAACTCCTTAGGAACTCACCCGCCCACCCCGGCATTCACAAATCTTAACTTTTTTTTTAATTAATTTCAAAAAAGTACTAGGACATCTTAACTCCCAAGGAACTCACCCGCCCACCCCGGCACGTGTATAAGCCTCAAGCACTGGTGCTCCTTCACTCTCTGTTGAAAAGGCTCTCTCAAAGTGACAGTGGCGTGTAATACGTGTAATTGCGACTCCAATATCGTGGCCCACGACTCGATTTTATCATCCTCTAGCAAGGAACCTTCCAGAGGACAATATCGGAGGACGACACCGTGCGATTCTGTTTCGCAGACTTCTATGCTAATCTGCGAAGAAATGTAGAAAAACGACTTATTGAATTGATAGAAAACATTGATATTATTTTACAGTTCTAGTCTGCCATTTACTTGATATGAATTTTTAAAGTAATTAGTTATGTATCTAAATTATTCTTATTTTGACACAAATAAAATCCAATGAGAGACTAGAATAAATTAGCGTATACAAACATATGTAAACATATGTGTTATGTGTGATGTCTTGTCTACCTCTGTTTCTATTTTTCAAAATTCTAGAAACATCCATTAGATAACTCTGGCATAGTTCATGTAGTTTAAATATAACTCTTACCAACGAAGGAATAAGGTATACAATTCTTACCATATCAGCCTCTCGCTGTAGAACTTGCCCGAGCCACGAGTTGAGTTTGTCATAGTACGGAGGCGGCTTGTCCACGTCCGGCGGACAGAACTGAAACACGACGCACGACGACGCCGAGCTTATGGCGTCCTGGTACATCGAGGGAAAAATAGTTTGAAAAATATGTTTTTTTAGATGTTTTTATTTATTTATTTATTAACAATTTATGTATTTACACATTGGAACAGGAAGCAGAATTAAAAGGCTTAGAAAATATATAAATACAGTGGTACTGCTTATTCCTCAAAAGAAATCTCTTCCAGCAGACCGAAAGTAGAAGAATTAATAGAGATAGCAATTTAGTGTGCACACATGAAATACATAAAAATAGCTTAAAAACAAATAACAATACTAAATACATGAATAAATTAAAATAGTATAAAATATACATTAATACATACATAAAATATTACATCACTACTTAAACATAAATATATAAATATGAAATATAAATCACCATAATAAATAAATGTTTTTGTTAATTTGAATAAATGATTTTAGTGTGTGTTGTTACTTACCACTATATCTACATTTGGCAGTTCATCACCGCCAGGGCGGTCACTCTGTGAATAAAAAAATAGTCTTGGTAAATTTCTGTCACAAAATTAGAATTAGTTAATGTAAAAAGGTATTTTATAGCACCGACGGTAAAAAAAGAAAAAAACAGGAGATTTGATTGTTTATACGTTATTTCCGCCACAACCATAAAGACAACAGAAATATACGAATGGGATAATATGCTAGGCGTATGAAAGGGAAAGCTTTTTCAGTCGTCACCCACTGCAACTTTAATAACGTCCCCGCTCAACGTACAAGAAAATAATTAATATGTTACTGTATGTACACTAAATGAATAAAAATCTAAATTATGATTGTATAATTTCAAAAAGAGTGCCGAGAGTTTTTTCCGCCAGCTTTGTCTCTCGGTCCACTACGGCCATTGCTGATGAATGGGTGTCCCGTGACATCTTTTTTTATTTTTGATTTTATGCTTTTGACAATGTATAAGAGATTAGTTTTTAATCCTACATACAATAAAGATATTTCATTTCATTTCAATTAAATCTGATATTGAAACAAATAAGTAGCTTTTTTTTGAAATATTCCTTCGCTACGTATTAACATGAATCATAAAAACTTCTTTTTTTTTTTTAGTAAAAACTTCATGGTTGGTTTTTCTTTTAAAAAGACACTTTGACAGTTGAGAAAGAGAACGCTAGAGTGCGGGTGTGTGTAATAGCCCACATCCCGAACGCTATACGTCCCTGCAATACGCCACTTTTTGAGCAACTGTATTAAATAGTATATTTCAATACAAGTGTGGAAAGGCTGTCATTACAACGAGTTCCGACAAATGTCTACCCGAGCCGAGGCACAGCCGAAGGCGAGGGTTGACAGGCGGGACGAGTTGCAATGACGGTTCCGCACGTGTACTGAACGACTATTTTTATTACAGTTGCGAAAAAATAAAGCAATTTAATAAAATATAAAATTAGGATCGTAAATGTCGAAATAACTCATTTTGAAAATGGCGCCATTTTTTCTTCACCCATTTGGTAGGCAAAGGTTAGGTAGGTACTATGCCCATACAGCCAAGTCTTCAGTAGAATTTTTTTATTGATATGAAATGAACATGAAATTTAATGAGATAAAATGAAATGAAACCAACCACACTAATTCAATCAAATCATTAAATCTGATATCGAAACAAACTAGTAGCTTTTGTGAAATATACCTACGCTACGTAAGTATTAACATGAATCATAAAAACTTCTTTGTTTTTTTTTAAGTAAAAACTTCATGGTTGGTTAATTTTTCTTTTTAATAGACATTATTTTGACAGTTGGGAAAGAGAACGCACGAGTGCGGGAAAGGTAAAAAAAAAGCACGCGTGTGTAATAGCCCACATCCCGAACGCTATACGTCCCTGCAATACGCGACTTTTTCAGCAACTGTATTAAAATAGTATATTTCAATACAAGTGTGGAAAGGCTGTCATTACAACGAGTACCGACCAATGTCTACCCGAGCCGAGGCACAGCCGAAGGCGAGGGTTGACAGGCGGGACGAGTTGCAATGACGGTTCCGCACGTGTAATGAACGACTATTTTTAATACAGTTGCGAAAAAATAAAGCAATTTAATAAAATATAAAATTAGGATCGTAAATGTCGAAATAATTCATTTTGAAAATGGCGTCATTTTTTCTTCACCCATTTGGTAGGCAAAGGTTACTATGCCCATACAGCCAAGTCTTCAGGAGAATTTTTTTATTGATATGAAATGAAAATGAAATTTAATGAGATAAAATGAAATAAAACCAACCACACTAATTCAATCAAATCATTAAATCTGATATCGAAACAAACTAGTAGCTTTTTTTAGAAATATACCTACGCTACGTTAGTATTAACATGAATCATAAAAACTTCTTTGTTTTTTTTTTTTTTAATAAAAACTTCATGGTTGGTTATTTTTCTTTTTAATAGACATTATTTTGACAGTTGGGAAAGAGAACGCACGAGTGCGGGAAAGGTAAAAAAAAGCACGCGTGTGTAATAGCCCACATCCCGAACGCTATACGTCCCTGCAATACGCCACTTTTTGAGCAACTGTATTAAAAAAAGCTTTTTTAATACAGTTGCTCAAATGACGCCATTTTCAAAATGAATTATTTCGACATTTACGATCCTAATTTTATATTTTATTAAATTGCTTTATTTTTTCGCAACTGTATTAAAAATAGTCGTTCATTACACGTGCGGAACCGTCATTGCAACTCGTCCCGCCTGTCAACCCTCGCCTTCGGCTGTGCCTCGGCTCGGGTAGACATTGGTCGGAACTCGTTGTAATGACAGCCTTTCCACACTTGTATTGAAATATACTATTCCAGTCGTCCCCGCTGCACTCACAATGATCTTCAGCGCGGCCCCCTCCACCACGCCCCCCGCCGCCCGCGCCGACCTGTACGCGGCCGCCAGTCGCTGCGTCAGTCTGCCGGCGCCGGCCGCCCGCAGCGCCGCCCACAGGGGAAGCGCGGGGAGACGAGCGGCGCCGCCAGTCAGCCCGGCGAGCGCCGCCACCGCCGTCTCTCTGCTGCCCGCCTGGTACATGCGATGGAAATATACTTAAACAAATACGAAATGGGTTGGGTAGTCAGACAGAATAGCAACCGCCGTCTCTCTGCTGCCCGCCTGGTACATGGGATGGGAATGTACTTGAAGGAATGAGTTTGGTAGTCAGGCCGGATAGCAACCGCTGCCTGTTTGCTGCCCGCCTGGTACAAGTGGTGGAAATTTCATAGTTTACTTTAAAGAATATGGAATGTGGTTGGTGTGTTTAATACGGTAGAGCGGCCACCGCCGTCTATTTGCTGCCCGCCTGGTACGTGTGGAGGAAACGCGTCAATTTATATACTTGAAAGTCTGGCAAAGCGGCAACAGCTTTCAATCTGCTGTCTGCTGCTTGCTAGTACAAACGGTATTTAACTTTAAAAAAAATTATATGACTGTCAATTCCGAATTAAAAAACACTATGAACTTATATTTAACCAAAAATCCATATGTCATCATACAGATATTGAATGAAATGATAACATAGAAGTTCTACGCATTGGTAAAAGGATTTTTTATTTTTTGTCAAAATACAAACATATTTTCTCTTCACATTTTGACAGTAATTATGACTTAAAATAAGCACAAAAATTAAGATTAAAAAAAAATATATACCCATCCAAGGAAAAAGCAATATTCTTAAATGTCCAGTAAATACATATAAAGCAAATACCCATTATAAAGCGTCGCTATTTGTGTCTGTCTACTTGCTCCTCCCAAACGGGCTACGAAAAGTAATTTATAATAATGCATACATACGTAGAGCCGTTCGTTAGTTATTGTTCATAAATAGTATTCAACCACCAACCACTAAGTAAATAAACTGTTCACACCAATAAAATATTTACAACGATAAATAGCTGTATAACAGCGCTGTAAAATAACTACGTTACTAACGCCATCCATGCCATGCTTTCCTAGTATATTCCATGGATATTGATTGATTTCAGTTTGTACCACCGCCTCTGTGCTATCCGCCTGGTAATTTAAATAAGCTTGTAAGAAGAGTGAATAAGAAGTAAGAAATTAGGTAAAGAAAAAAGGGGAAAAAACTTACCGCATTTACACCTTTGGAATGGTCATTAGCTGTGATGGGCTCTGGTATTTTGAAAAACGTCTGAATATTTGCTTTAAGAATGATTATTGACAAAATAAAGTATTAATCCATTATACATAAACGCAATTCAAACCTACTTTAGCGTATATGTTTTGTCTGTCAATCTGATGTAAAAAGCTAAACTGTCAGAGATTGCTAGTATTTTGTAAAACGATGTTTTTATTTGTAAAGGATACAACAGTGGGCAGTCCGGGCACTCCAAACCAAGGGCCTGGAGTTAATGTGAGGGAGTCTGCTATGCTGTAACTCTGGAAGAAAATGCAAAGTTAAATTGAGACAACCTGTAAAAAAAGTTTTAATGTTCAGTAAATAACAAAGCGATTCAAAATTGTAGTTGTAAATTACTTCCGTTAATTGGCGTGTAAATTCTACACACAAGTGCGAAATTAATACCGCAGAAAATAAGGTACAATCATAATTGCTATTTTTATCATTTGCAATTGAATTAGGTAATTTTAGTGCATTTGACCCTAATACAACCCATGCTTGACCTTGGTATAGGAGCCTGCTTATTTTCCAAATTATAGACTTCAATAAAAAACAATATTTTTTATTAGTTTGCAGCCATACTTATGGTACTAACTATTATTATCGAACATTTCTTTAATGTGATAACATACAACAAATTATTTTTTCAAAAATAAAATATTTCCAGTATTTCTTACCTGATCCCGCTCCAAAGCAGCAGGCAAGGCCAGCGAGTGCCCCCTGACATGCAGATGCAGGTTCCTGCCGCGACACAGCTGATGCAGCGCCTGCAACGAGCTGCCGAGTCCCAGTGGGGGAGCCCCAACTTCACCGAGCACCAGGAGTGGTATCCGGTTGGTCTTGTTGTCTTCCTCGCAGAGACGCTCCAGGGATTCTATGTCCATGCCTCGACCTGGGGTGTAGGTTTCTTGGTTAAGTATGGCTGGATAGAAAGACTATTTTGTTAAGGGAAATTTTAAACACTTAAAAATATTTGCTGCTTATTTACCAATGAGGAATGAATAGTAAGTGTTCCTTTTTTTCTTAATACTTGCTCACATGCAGAGGACTTTTAAATATTTATTTGTACAAAATTCTATGAAGACGTAGAGTAGTGGACAAAAATTGGAGAAAGTTTAAAATATTTGAAATTTTGTATAAGAAAAAAAATTTAGTTAAAGAAAATACCAAGATAGAGACAACATAAGCCTATATCGTATTATTACATTTTACCCTAGTCCAATATGGAGTCTTTAGAACTACCTAGCACTTAGTTTACTGCTTACACTAAGCGTCACTCTAGAAATAAATTAATTTACCAGTAGCATCAACCGGTACAGGCCTCACACAAGCCAGCGGCAGGCCGAGTTGTCGACACAAATGCTGGACGATGCTCAGCGGGCTTGCCACACAACTGTAGATACTTGGCAGACGGTTGGTGAACGCTAGGGCTGAAACAGGTAACAAATATGGTTAAGGGTTTATATGAAAGTATTAATGTATGTCTTTGATTAAAGTAATACATCGATTTAGCAATAGTTTTTGATAGAAATTTGTTTTCATTATTTTTTTATTTTTTTAATAGAATAGAAAATATTGTTAGCACTACAAATTTTGGTTGGAAATGTTCGATAAAAGGCATGGCTGTTTAAAATTCCGTTGACATAGCATGGCTACACAAGGCTCGCGACAATAAATAGGCAAAATAATATCTGCTAAATAACGATTTATTACCTACCTATTTCATTAAAGCACTTGTAACCTTTTACATATATAACTGGTAATGACACTCATAAATTGGTGAAGGAACATAGTGTAGAGTCCACTCATGAGAGTCATGTGACTTAAAAAATATTCTTGGTTCCTGAGTCTTTTAAATAGGAACTGATTATAGTTCATTGATCTAATACAGTTGTTTCATTTATAATTATTTCACAGTTACATATATTTGTCGGAGTCGGTGGACATTAAATGAAACTAAAGAACGCCATCTATCTTATTTTCATGAGAAGCTTTGTAAAATGCAAAGGTGCCAAGCCTAACCAAGAAACATGACGTCCGACGCGTGCGCGGAGGGAATCCTGTCGAAGGAGAATAGCGCGGGAATCGGAAAGAAGCAGTTGTCTTGTCCACATTCAATTTGCTGTTTGATTTTATATCGAGTCATTGCCTAAGTTTAACAGTTTGTATTCTAATGCTGTATCGGAAGTCTTCAATACGAAAGCTAAGTATCTTTGTATCCGTTAATCATGTAAACTAGTTGCTAGATTTCTGTGAGTAATGTAATAGCGAGTTTTATAACGTTCCTTTGTATTTGAATAATGATAATGGCAGAGTGGAGTTTATTCACCGGGTTCTTCTCCACCCAATATGTCAGACAGATTGTACCTGTCTTTATGAATCCGGTAAATTAAAAGAAAGTTAAAGGATAAACTGTTTCTTTATTATTCCAAATACCCTTGTAGTTCATTATGGTAGTGAGGCAGGTCATTTCAATACAGTTGCATTAGTTTTATCAGATCATTGAGCTAAAATAGTTAACAGATTGTTCCTATATTCTTTCATAATGCTTTAAGTTCTTGTTTGCTGCCTTCTACGCCCACTAAAACGTGATCTTAGCATTCTACCATTAACAAAAGACACCCTCGCGCCGACATATTTAATGTTTAATTAAATACCTCCATCTTCAAGATATCTAGGATATCTGTGGTGCAGCAGCATCCGGGTGACGCGGACCAGGCCATCTAGCTGTTCTTGATGGTAGTAGGCGTTGTAGTCTGGTAGTCTGAAAATATATTAATTGAATTTATTTAAATAAAAAAATTTAACACATGCCTAAACTAAAACCTATTGGTATCTATCTCTTATCAAAAAAGCACAATAATGCCTTATATACTCCTTTTTACGATAAGAAAATGGTTTCTTAGGATGGAATGGGGAGGACAGACAAAACTATGTCATTGTATAAAATTCTATTGGTCAATTCTAAATGCTATGTTGATGGATACTGCTATGCATTCATGATAAAGATAAGAAACAATAAAAGTTTTTAAAATTAGTTTTGATGATATAAAAGGGTCATTCTACGTTAAGAGGGCATCTGATGTTTAGAAAGATGGCATGATGATTTTTTTTTAAATAATATCTTTTACCTATATGGAATTATGTAATCAGGTATTTTGTGGACTTGTTTAAGATGATCAATTAATTCATCAATTTTTACAAGAGTTTTATCGTCCAGGGGAGATACAGCGTCCAGGGTAGAGACTTAATGTCCAGGGTAGGATACTTTTACTTACAGGGGAAATACATTGAAAGAAAAAATCTATTTTTTTTCATAAGAATCAACTTTAATTATTAAACTTTTTGTAATAGTTTACAAATATCAGATAAGACTTAAATTAACGTATAGTTTTTCAACGTAACTTTAATTATTATGACATAAAAAACTTAATTTCTTAGTATCAATCAACACATAAATAAAATATAACAAGTATTTACTTAAAAGAAACTAAATTAATTAATGGCACATAGCTTGCATTCAAACCTGTTCAAAGACATTTATTCTTTGGTTAAAGGCATAATAAATACGCTGTCCTTCTATTTTTAAGTTGGGAGCTGGTAAGCCTTCCATGATCTTATACCACGAGATGAAAGAAATGTCGTGGTCATCAATTTTGAAGTTTTTGCCAGTCTTGTCAGAGATTTTCAGAACTTCATTATCTTCTTTAATCCCTGTGCACATAGCTACTATCGTTATTCGGTGTCTATGCAAAAGTATCACTAAGACAAAATCACCATTGTTAAATTTATTTTTTAACACAGGTTGTTCGTCTTCAAGTTTTGTCTGGTGTGCCTTTTCAGAAACTGCGTCACAAGGTGGAGATGTTTGTAGCTGCTTTTAGTTTATATACTTTATTAGTGGTTCGTCGTCAGGAGTCACTTTTGATCGGTCACTTACCTGCAGGGTGAATTGCTACAAGACAAAGGCAAAAGTTGAAGGAAACAACATCCTAAGACGTCTAACTACCACACATTGGGGAGCTTCACCTTCTGTTTTACGAACGAGTGGACTTGTCCCATACTAAAGAGGTAGACACAGCCCTTAATGAGATGCAAGATTACTGCCGCATAATTACTGGAACTCTTAAGCCAACTCCACACAACCAACTTTACCCTTGAGCCGCTTTGTTGCTTCATCACTCGAAAGACAGAAGCAAAGGGCCGATAGAAGACACCCACTCTTTGATCACAGTCCTCCCCTAGTTAGATTGAAGAATAGAAGGAGTTTTATGGGCCACGGAAAACCCTTGCCAACCAATAAAGACCCAGCAAAGGCAAGGCTTGAACATTAGGAAAAGTAATATCCGCCTCTTGCAAACCAAATTCCGCCTTCAGAGAATTTGCCCCTAGGACAACACCTCCCCTGGGCTTCCTGGAAGTCCCTAAATAGGCTCCGAACAGGTGTTATAATAATAATAAATCTCCAGACTGACACACCAACTGTGTGACCCTAAACTAAGCAAAGCTTGTATTATAGGTACAGTCAGCACCAATAGTCGATGAACAGAATCAACTCAACAAAACACCTGTTCACAATTAAATGCCATAAGTTATAGTCACAACTAGGAAACAAAACAGCCTGTACACCAGAAATTTTACAAAAGTCGCTAAACACGAGTATCAAAAGTATCTGTGCACTAGTATTTTAAAAGTCGCTGTACACCATCAATCCAAATGTCACAAATGAACATCAAAAGTCACTAAACAGCAACAAAGACAAAATTAGGTTAACGAAGTATATTTTAATGTTGCCGTGTGTTAATATTCTTTTGTCGCTTATGTTGTTCAGCTACTTTTGGGACAGTTCTTGCTTAACCTTAATAATGTATGCTAACACGTTAGTATCTATTTCAATACTTATTTACAAAACAATTATATTTTATTATCAGTTATCATACTAATCTATAATATAAAAAATAACATAAACATTACTCTGATGATCTACGAAGCAATTATAGTGACGGTACCTACTTGTAATTTACTTTGCGTGAATCTTACAAAACCTAGGTTCCTTTAATTTTTAATGTTAATATGACTTATGATCATTTTAGTCTAGCGTATTTTTGAAAGAAAGAAGAAGAAAGAAAAAATATTTATTCAGTTGTGCTTACATAAGGAAAAATATAAAAAACATGAAAATATTACAACTAACAACTGAATCGGTTGCTGACTCAACATAAAGTCGCTGGGCGGCGTTGATTTTCAGTCAGCACCGTTAAGGGGGTACGTACGGGCTAAAAGTGTTAGTATTATGTATAGTGTGTTCTGTATGTGTTTATATTTATGAATGAGATTTATATATTATGATTTATATTATGAATAAAATTAAAATATAATTATATATACTCATATACATACATAAATGTATTATTATATCTTATATCCTACTAATATTATAAATGTGAAAGTTTGTGAGGATGTATGGATGGATGGATGGATGGATGTTTGTTACTCTTTCACGTAAAAACGACTGGATGGATTTGGATGAAACTTTGCAGTAATATAGGTTATACATCAGAATATCATATAGGATACTTTTTACCGCGGGAAAACATCTCATTCCCAAAGGAAACCGACTTCCACGCGAACGGAGTCGCGGGCGGCCACTAGTACATAAATATAACAAACGTGATAATTTCGCTAACCAGTTTTTTGCCTTTCAAGTAACAAATTTTTTAGTCTATTTTTAAAAATCAAACGGTTTTTAAGTGATCTGAAAGGTGGTGGCAAATTATTCCAACATTTGGTTGCCTGGTAACGAAAACTACCCCGAAAAGCAACAGTCTTATGTGACGGAGTCATTAGGCTATATAATGATGCCCGGGTCTGGTAACGATTTTGGGAAGATAACCATACTATTTTACTATAAAGATATTCTGGACGCCCAGAATTAATGACATCAAAAAGAAGACAAGCAAAATGAAGCTGCTGTCTAGCTTTCATCTTAAGCATGTTCCCGCTATTAAGAAAAAAATTGTCGTAGTCTGTGAGGAAAACCCGTGAATAAATATAAGGCATTATTGAGCAAAAACTAGTGATGACAGACAGGTGTCATAAATCTATCACAGTCTGAAGTAACTAAATTTGAATTGATGGTGTACAGCGACTTTAGGAATACTAGTGCACAGATACTTTTGATACTCGTGTTTAGCGACTTTTGTTAAATTTCTGGTGTACAGGCTGTTTTGTTTCCTAGTTGTGATTATAACTTATGGCATTTAATTGTGAACAGGTGTTTTGTTGAGTTGATTCTGTTCATCGACTTTTGGTGCTGACTGTACCACACAATGGTCTAGGGGTGAACCTGGTTACACCCAGACACGTGCCAATTTAGCTTGCACAAAATGTTTGCAGACCTCCAAATCACAGAAACAGCTTAAACTCTTCATTGCTAAGCGATTAGGAACAAATATGGGTACTTTCTGTAACTTGATGGAACTTCATCGTGCCTGAAAAATACAATCATATTACACTTTTGTATTTACCCTGGATGTAAGGTCTCTACCCTGGCATATCATGAGGCAGGGGAAAGATGGCAGGGTAGAGACATTTTCATTGAAAAACGGAAACTATCAGAAAAGTATGTGTTTGAACGAAAAAACCAACTAACTTGGTAAACTAGGCACAAATTAAAATAAATATAAATCAAAAACATACTTTTATTGTGAATAACAATGAAATAAAACTTACCAGGGGAGAGACAGCAATGACCAAAACATCCGCGCGAACTGAGTGGCGGAGTACGAATTGTTCGTCAATAAGAGCACCCGAGTGGCCCGCGCGACGTTAATAGCTAAATTCACTTTGAAACAAATGCTTCAAGATTTAAATTTGTGACGCCATAGTATGAAAACGGTATTTTTTTATGGACGAAAATTATCCAGGGGAGGAGACTTAAAATACAGAGGACAAAATTTGCATAATTTTTTTAAATAGAAAATAAAAGTTATTTGTAAGTTTATGTACATATTCGATATTGTTTATTACTCTATTTATTGTAATAAATGAAGCTCTGATGTTTAATGAATAAACAATGAATTAAATTTTAAAGATTCTGTTGCAGAATGGTAGAGGGACAGGCCAGGGTAGATACTTTTTTGTAGGTAAACATGCTGTAATTACCAAAATAAACAAATTTAGGTATTGTAATTTAGTGGCATCAAAGTATACGTTATTTATTATAATATTTGTTTGTTATTTCCTTAAAAATTTCATATAATGTATGATTATTTAAGCTTGCCACCTGTTGTCCCTCTTAACGTAGAATGACCCAAAAACAAAATTTCCGAAAATAACAGCAAAAAGCCTAACATAACAGCAAAGCAGCAAATGTCAAAACAAGAAAACTATTCTGTTATTTCCTACAAATAGAAAGAAAATCTAGTCTTGTTATGTAAATTATTTATATCACATTATCATGCTAAGTTTTCTAGAACTAACATGTAATAGTTAATTTATTCCCCTGAATTAAATGGCTTGTTGTAACTCAAGTGTGTTATGTAAACTAAAGGAAGTATTATACCTGAAGAAACAATAATGTTATACTCTGAGACATATCAAAAATTATTCATACAATATTGTATTATCAATTATCAATCAATACAATTATCAAGTGTCTGTATGGTGAGATTTCCAACAACAAGTTTATAATCTGCTAACTGTAATAAATAGCAATGTTCTCAAAAGGTGTAAAGATTGTAAGGTAATAAACCTTTTCTTTGTAGTAAAAATTAATGACTAGCCTAAACAATTCTTAGACAAATCTGTTTGATACTTTTACAGGGACTATTGTGTGAAACTAATTTCAATATTAGCACAGTGGTATATGGAATAGGATTTTAAATTAAATAAATGTTTAACCAGCTGGTAACATTAACAAAATTCAGTTTTAATTCTGTTACATATTGAATAATATTGATAATAGGTAGGTCAATGGGAAAAGTTTGAACTAACTAATATTCATCGAATTTTTATTATCACACTAAAGCCATACAGATAACACATTATGATAAGGTTTGCTATTCATTAGAAGTTATTTTGACTAGAAATATTCTACAGCAGCATTTGAATGATTACCTGAACATGTGAGACATCCAGCGTGTTGTTTCGCTGGCTATATGAGCACCCAGACGAGCCGAATGACTTCGCTCCAGACGCCCAAACAAGGCCGAAATACTGTGTGATAGAATAGCCGCACGCGTCACAGCGTCCGTAGGCAGTAACGGAGGCTCCATACTTTCGCAGCTTGGGTCGGTCTTCAGTACCAAGTTCTCCAGAACCTTCAAAATCTCATTCATAGGCATCTCTTCAGGTTCGAAGAAGCCGGCACTGATTTTACGCGATTCTCGACGCTTTTCCTCTTCGCCTGTATCTTGGCCATTGACACCAGCTTCTAAACGGCCTACTACTTCGGAAACTTGGAACTCAAGCCCTCCAAAAGGTCGCCGGCCCTAGTGACAAGCGAAGGGTTATCAACTTTGTAAAGTAGGAGAAATTATACAATTTTATACTCGGATATCATACCAGTTCGGGTGCCATTGCAGCCTGTGCAGTTGGCTGGCTGGACTCAGCTTCGGTGGCCGGTGCATCACCCATGCTGCGTGGCGTATTTTATCAAAATTTACAACACAACATAAAATGTTGTAAACGTCACTTCACTATTTTGAGACAAACAACTGACTGACAGACTAACAGACACAGGCAGACTGACTGACATTATTCAATCAAGACTCTCGCGCTCGTTCCAATTTGAACGAACAACGCAAAGACATGAGAACATACCCAGTCACTCTATAATAATCCTCACTAAATAATAGCTGTAACGCTGAAACTATAATACCTACGCCATTTTTTCTCATGTATCACTATTTAGAATTATTTATGACATTTTCAAAATTAGTTTTCATTTATACAGGGTGTTTGGAGGTTGAGTAGCCAAATGAAAATGGTGGATAGGTGAGGCTATTAGCTATTTACTTCCACTTATTAAATTGCATTTTGGTTCAAGTTTTCGAATTTATTAGATTTTTAAGATTTTCTTAAGAAAATCCCAGATTTTGTCATTAAAAGTCCAATATAATTTTAATTTACTGTCGGAACCAAACGAAAATAGTTTTAATTTAAAGCCTAATACTATTTTATTCAGATGAAATCATAAATTAATACAAATCATCTCATAAAAAGTTACAGTGGGTTCATAAACTTCGCGGAACCAGTGGGAAAAAATGTTCAGTCAACTTTACTACGAAAAAAAATTAAAAAATATGAGAGTTTGAAAATTTCATTTGCTTTTAAACACTTCTACATTTAATACACTTTATAATGATATGCTAAATGTAACATAAATAATTAGAAATCTCAACAGAAATAGTAAGTTAGTCCTCAAAGACGCCTGGAAAGGAAGGTACAAATCCGTCAAACTACGTATGTAGTTAAAAACTTCGGTCTCATTCTAACAAAGCTATGCCTATTGGGTTATCTATTTTGTCACTAGGCAACACTTATCTTGTTTGCTAGCCTCATGTATAAAAAAATGTTTTTATTTTCTGACTGAAGATTGTTGTTGGCCCATATGAAAACTTTATAGCTTCACCGAACTATGCGACCACTAAGGCCACCTAGTTTGATGCAGACCTCAGTTCAGGGCGTCTCGATCATTTCCACTACACTGTTTTCCTTAGGGGCCTCTCTCTGAGAAGACCCAGCAAGAAACTCAACGGGGGTCGATTCTGATAGTCGAGGAAACCGCATGTTGAATGCCGCACCTGCTGATTGGAGCGGTGTATTTATAGGGAAGATTTAAAGCTGTTACCACTATCGTGTCCACCGGGCCGGCGCGGCAGCGGGCGCGGGTTGGAGGAAGCAGATTGTTTCTTACGGTAATCTTTTGACGTTTGACGTTCGTTTGACGATTGTGTTTAGTCGCCTCTTGCGAGGGTCGCAAAGAGCGGATGGTTGGGGTGGTTTGGGGCGGAGTAAAAGAAACTCCTAGATTCAGTCTCCGTGAACCGGTTCTACATGACTGCAAGTCATGCAAGGCTGGTGAAATGATATTTGCTTGCATGCGAAATGACCACGCTACCGTTGGCTATGACTAGACGGACGAAAGTCAGATAGATAATAGCTTATTTTCAAGTGACATCTTTCACCAGCAAATTAAAAAAAAAACAAAAAAAAACTTGTGAAATGAGATTTTCTTGCATGCGCAAAGGCCGTTTAGGCACGCTACCGTTGGTCATGACTTTTTTCAAGCAACATTTTACTCCTACTGTAGAAAAGTGTAGGTCACCGAGAATCTGCGCTGAGCGGAGTTAAACATGTGAAATAGTAGAATCCTCTTCTATTCGAGGCAAGAAAAGTGAAGAGGGAGTCGAATGAGATAACACAATAGGCATAGTTTTGTAAGAATGAGACAAAAGTTTTTAACTACATACGTAGTTTAACGGGTTTGTACCTTCCTTACCAGGCGTCTTTGAGGATTAACTTACTATTTCTGTTGAGATTTCTAATTATTTATGTTACATGTGGCATATCATTATAATGTGTATTAAATGTAGAAGTTTTTAAAAGCAAATGAAATTTTGAAACTCTTATCTTTTTTTATTTTTTTTCATAGCAAAGTTGGCTGAACATTTTTTTCCCACTGGTTTCGCGAAGTTTATGAACCCACTGTAACTTTATTTGAGATGATTTGTATTAATTTATGATTTCATCTGAATAAAACAGTATTAGGGTTTAAATTAAAACTATTTTCGTTTGGTTCCGACAGTAAATAAAAATTATATTGGACTTTTAATGACAAAATCGGGGATTTTCTTAAGAAAATCTTAAAAATCGAATAAATTCTAAAACTTGAACCAAAATGCAATTTAATAAGTGGAAGTAAATAGCTAATAGCCTCACCTATCCACCATTTTCATTTGGCTACTCAACCTCCAAACACCCTGTATTTTTAAATGAGAGGATTACAGCTCGAGCACACCTTTAGGGTGCGTTTCACTAAAGGTCCATAGGATCCCGGCCACGACCGCTTTATTTCTGTTCCACTAAACCGAAAGCATGATGATCGAAAAGATAAGTGGAATGGATTGTAGGCGACGTATTTGCACGCTTACCAACGTTTTTACTGTATTCTATTAACGGTCCACAACATTAGAGCACTCATTGCATAATTTGACATTGACACACACACTCGCCTCGCATCGCAATCGCATCTAACTGATTGACAATGACATTTTATTGATTGTGTCTTGTTTTTAGTTTACGAATATAATTTACTCGAAAAATACGAAAATGTCGTTAGCTAAAATATATTCATTAACGAGCAGAGGTAATATTTTCATCAAGATAACATGTGGCAAACCTAATAGTTTTACAGTCAATAAACATTAGTTACGCAATATTTATAACCTTATTTTTCGGCTGTTTTGTGACTCTATTTTGAAGTATATAATTTGCTTCAGCCTAGTTAGTAAACATTACTATGAGAAGGCCCTGTTTATCTTGTGTAGATTTCCTTACTTTTATTTCAGTTCGTGCTTCGGGTGCTGGAGGTTTTCTAGTCCGTTACCAACAATACAGTTCGCCGTCTCAAGACTCTAAAGACGTTAAAACTGTGTATCCTCAAGAGATGTCCGGGTACAAATATGTGAATGCTGAAGATCAGGATATGACATTCAAAGGAATGACGGACAAAGCTGCACAGATTATGTTTTGGACGGAATTGGCAAGAGGATTTGCCGTTACTTTAGCTCATATTTTTAAGGCAAGTTATTGTTAGACTTTCATTAGGAAAGATATTTTTTAATGAGGTGGTAATCACCTGTATGATTTTTTAAATATTTTGTATTGTTTTAGGAACCTGCAACTATCAACTATCCTTTTGAGAAAGGGCCCTTGTCTCCCAGGTTCAGAGGAGAGCATGCTCTGCGCCGCTATCCATCAGGAGAGGAAAGATGTATTGCTTGCAAGTTATGTGAGGCTATCTGCCCAGCCCAGGTAATAAAAATGAATAAATAGATTATAAGAAACACTGAAGCTAATTAACTGATTATTGTACCTGAACATCAAATAAAAAAAACTTAACAAAGAAAATAATAATTAAATGAAAATGAGTTTTGTTGATGAGCAATAGCTTCCATTTATTGTTCTATTATTTTAACAAATAAAGACATTTTTCTAACAGGCTATCACAATTGAGGCTGAGGAGAGAAAAGATGGCTCAAGGCGTACAACCCGTTATGACATTGATATGACCAAATGCATCTATTGTGGATTCTGTCAGGTAAACCCATCTTGCTAGATGCTCTTTTTTTAACTTTCATCAACAAAAAATAACTCTTTTAACCAGTTTTTTAAGTGTATAATGAGTAGAGGGACTTGAAGCAAAATTTGAATTTAGTAAAGTTCATATCATTAGATTGCTGAAGCAAGCACTCACATTTAACAAATTATTTTACAGGAGGCATGCCCTGTAGACGCAATTGTAGAGGGACCCAACTTTGAGTTCTCCACAGAAACTCATGAAGAACTACTGTACAACAAAGAAAAACTTCTCAACAACGGGGACAAATGGGAGAGTGAGATTGCGGCTAACATCCGTGCTGATCACCTCTACCGCTAAAAATATATTTTATTTCAATGTAAATAGAAGGACATGTTTTGTAACATTTAACTGAGATTTGTAATGCAGGATCAAAGCTTCGGCTTTAGGTGAGAAGGAAAAGAAATGTTACAAAATAAGCCCTAAGTTAGGAGCAATGTTAGTAAATTATTGTTTAATAAATAAATCAATCATCTCAACTATTATATTTATTTCCATCATATTTATGATAGTCAATTAATTAAATTTCATAATTTAATCAGTCAATATAAAATAAACCTAATTACCTTAAAGTTGAATGGCCAGCCATTTGTTTATTTGCCATAATAATTTAACTCTGTATGAGTAGGTAAAAAAATTTACCTAACTTATTAAAATCCAGCTACATACATTGCAAATAATCTACACATTTTGATTATCTTATTATCATCCTTTCTGTGTGGATATGGTGAAAGACAATTATTACACTAAAACTATTCATTTTGGCTCTATTTGCTACAGTTTCCTTTGGCTTCAGTTAGTATGATTTCCACCTAAGATTTTGTATGTGTATCTCTGTAGATCTTGTATAACTATATCAAGATCTCTGTCAGCATCAATAGTTAGAACTTCACAATTTAATTCAGATGATGAAATCCACTTCTCGTAAGAGTCATGAACCTGTGGAAAAAAAGTAAACATTATTTATTTACCTTCTTAAAAATAAAAAATATTTTTTCTCATCTTTTTTACAATACACATACTTGTTGTAAGTACTCCAATGGAATTTCAGACTCTTCGGCACGACCTCGCTTCATCATTCTCTCCCACACAATTTGTGGAGTTGTTTTAAGATAAACTGGAATTAATAGTGAAACTGTTACAATTTATACATTTATTGACAACATTCAGGTACTTTGAATCTTATAAGATTGTTATATCATTTATGGAATACCCATTGCGGCTTACAAGGATAACAATTAGGTCGGAGATGGAGGCCTATACTCAGGAGGTATATAGGTTGTTCTTATTATAATTTATTTTATCAAAGGAGTATTTTAAAAATTTACCAATCAAGTCCAGTGAAATGTCAATGTTCTTCTCAGTTAAGTCATACCATTTCAAAAGCACATTATATTCTGGTTCTAGTAAGAAGTTTTGTTTCTTAGCATTCTCCACAAAACAGTATCTGCTGTTTTGTACTGATCTAGAATGATAAAAATTTCTTTAACCATATGATTATGCTGTAGAAAGATTCAACTTCATAACTCTATAGATGGATAACTGAAAGTAACTATAGCATAGCATTACATTAGTAAATTTCTTATGAGTAATAAAGTGCAAGGTTTAGATGATATTATTGGTCACATAGTTGATAAATGCGTCTTTCCTCAATAACATTATGAAGGATGATGTAGCTAACTTTAAATAACCTTTCAAACATTTTGACAGTAATATCAGGACTAGAAGGTGGGCTACTCTGAATTTTGAGTCTACTTAGATGCACATAGTGTTGGAAAGAAAATGTCCATTTATTTAAATCACTGTAGAGGAGTCCAAGCAGGTTGTGCCCTTGAACGTTGCGCCATTCTTGAATTGGTTCCTGAAATTTTAACATAAGTTTGGAATTGCAAAAAACTTGCATGTAAATTTAAAATAAGTATAAAGTAAAACTTGCCGCATGTTTTTCGACGTTTTTAAACTTGTCGAAAAATTTTATGCAAGTCGATTTGCCAGAGCCAATGTTTCCTTCAATAGAGACACGAAAAGGTCTGTTTTTTGAAGCCACGCGAGCAGCATTGGTCATGTTTTTAATATTTGACATTATATCGCAGCAGTACACTATCAACAAGAAAAAGATAAGAACAACTTTTAATTTGGTGATCTATCCCTATTGTTAACTAGATTTTTAGTTTGTTTTTGCTATCTTATTCTTATTTCCAAATTCTTCACACTTTACGCGCGAAAAACTGGCGCATTAGATTAGATTGTTTACGCTTTTTTGTTGTGACATCTGTCAATGACATGATAATGACAGTGACGTGCAGTGTTGCCAACTCGGATTTTGAAAAAGACGTAGGCCAGATAAAAAAATACGTAGAAATAGTACTATTTCCATATGAGAAATACGTAGATCTACGTACTATTTAGGTAAAAGCAAATAAAACGTCAATTTATAAGATCCTATAAGTTGCAGACAGACAGGAGATAGATAAAACTGGTCAGAAAGATATCCCCGCGAACAAAAATAATAATAATAATAAATAAATATTCCAGTAGCCGGTTAGTTTTTACATTATCTTTATGACTACATACCACATATGAAACCACCACTTACAGATAATTTAAAAAGTTTGCTACTTCCAGGGTCATCGATTTATTTTAAAAATAAGATAAGGCGATATAAATAAATATTAAATTAGAACGTTTATTCACTTTTTTCTCGAAAGTAACGGAACTAATGCCTATTCAGTCTTACAAGATATGTTATTGTGCAATTGAATCATTTTGATAGAAAATACGTAGATTCTGGGACTTAAGTTCGTAGATTTGTGTGATAGGCTTAAAATACGTAGATCTACGTAAAAAGACGTAGAGTTGGCAACGCTGGTGACGTGTGAAAAGATTATGTTTGTGTTCCGATCGACGCAAATTATAGTAGTGCTATGAAAAATAATGTCATGGCAAAATATTTTACAATCGATGAATAATATAATAATAAATCTCCAGACTGATACACCAATTATGTGACCCTAAAGTAAGCGCAGTAAGCGCTTGTGTTATAGATCGAGCTAAGAGATCGAGCCCGGAACCATCCGCTTTACAGTCTATATTTACCGCTGCGCCACAGAGGTCGTCATTTGGTTATTTATCAAAATAGTTTATTCTTTATAGTAGAAGATCCGAACCTAAATCGACCTTCACCGGGGTGATAATAGAACGAAACATATTTTATCATGAATTTAGTATATTAGAAAACATATTAAAAATGGGTTTGCAAAAAAAACCCTGGACAGACTATTTTTAATTATTTTTCAAAAAATGATTTTTAATTAAATGTTGCAAAATCAGGATAATAAAAATTTTTTGTCCTGACTGAAAGTATAAAACGTATAGAATGTGCAGCCGTTGGGTTGTCTACTATTTACCTGGGCGAACTACTGGGTTGTCAGGTATAAACAGGTATATCGATGCCAGTTACTTTCACTGGATTGGATAATTAAAAAATAGTATATTTCAATACAAGTGTGGAAAGGCTGTCATTACAACGAGTCCCGACAAATGTCTACCCGAGCCGAGGCACAGCCGAAGGCGAGGGTTGACAGGCGGGACGAGTTGCAATGACGGTTCCGCACGTGTAATGAACGACTATTTTTAATACAGTTGCGAAAAAATAAAGCAATTTAATAAAATATAAAATTAGGATCGTAAATGTCGAAATAACTCATTTTGAAAATAGCGCCATTTTTTCTTCACCCATTTGGTAGGCAAAGGTTGCTATGCCCATACAGCCAAGTCTTCAGTAGATTTTTTTTATTGATATGAAATGAAAATGAAATTTAATGAGATAAAATGAAATGAAACCAACCACACTACTTCAATCAAATCATTAAATCTGATTTCGAAACAAACTAGTAGCTTTTTTTAGAAATTTACCTACGCTACGTAAGTATTAACATGAATCATAAAAACTTCTTTGTTTTTTTTTAGTAAGAACTTCATGGTTGGTTAATTTTTCTTTTTAATAGACATTATTTTGACAGTTGGGAAAGAGAACGCACGAGTGCGGGAAAGGTAAAAAAAAAGCACGCGTGTGTAATAGCCGACATCCCGAACGCTATACGTCCCTGCAATACGCCACTTTTTGAGCAACTGTATTAAAAAAAATATATCATCATAAGCGCTGTTTTATTGCGAACACGGCGATATAGGGTTGTCTGCGAAAATTCCGGTCCTATTAGGAGTTTGCGAATTTTAAAGATTTTAATTTCACCGCGCGTGGAAATGTGTGACAGAGAGATCCGAGGTAAGTATACTGTGTTATAATAAAGGACCCAACATCGCAGTCGCTTGTGATGGGACCCTGAATATATAAAGTGCGCATGCTCAGTGTGTTAACTATGGAGGGTAGAAGTACCTCTACTACCCTTCATATAGTAAACAATGCGTTTTATTTTGGAGCAACTGATATTTCAGTTGAAAAAAAATAATTAATTAATTGCATACCTAATAATTAAATATATTTAATATAAAACAATATAATATCAATATATTAAGTTATAACCATAGATTTAGGTTCGGATCTTAGACTTATTAGTTTATTATTTTACTATTATAGTTTACTAGGGGCTGCGCGCGACTGCGTTCGCGTAGAAGTCCGTTTCCCGTGGGAAGGCGAAGTTTTCCCGCGGTAAAAAGTTCCCTTAATTCTTTCATACATATATTTTTGGTATCTAGAACCGTTTTTGGCAGCGCACGCAACGGAAGCTCTCAAGGATGAATAATTTCCCCCGTTTTTTTTACATTTTCCATTATTTCTTCGCTCTTTATAGTTGCAACGTGATGTTATACAGGGTGTCCCAAAACTCGACGTCAACCCGAAACCGGGTGACAAGGCAAGTCATGCTGGTTATCAGAAAAATGTTTAAAAAAATCTAAGTCACGTGTTCTCAAAATTATTGGCATTTTAAAAAAACACGCAAAATTTCACACCCTGTGACAGTGTTTTTGCTGCTGTTGCCACAAATGTTCACTTTTGGAAACTTTTTTTTTTGATATGTAACCCTGAATAATGCTTCTCTAAACTGTTATCAACATTTCAAATCTAGCTCCTCGAGATTGCATAAAAATAGGACTTATTTCCAAGAAAAAAAATTAAAAATTAAAAATGGCCTAGTTTTAACTGTCTGCATTGAAAAAAAATTGTATTACGCGAGTTTGGCAAGTTGTGTCAAAAGTTGGCGCATTTAGTAAGGATCCCAAAATGGTATGACACGTGGTAAATTGTAGTTGCTATCATGAACAAAAAAAAAAATTCGTAAAAATCCAGTGTTCAACAATTTTTTCTTACCTGGTTAAAAAATATTCTAATGGGCCCAAGGTTTTCCAAAGAGTCGTAAATTGTAAGTAGTGACAAAGGAGTCTTTCTAGGAAGTGTAAGCGAGATAGTATTTGTGCTAAAGTTATTGAGTGAGACGGAGAGAGTCACCTTCTCAAGTGCGAGCGAGACAGGTATGGACGCTAAAGTGACTGAGATGGAGAGAGTCATTTTACCAAGTGCGAGAGAGACAGAGAGTGACGCCAGGTATTCGCTATTGTAGATACACATTACAAACCAGTCAGTACGTTACGTTCCTTCGTTTACTGCGCTTGTTTTCGTATTCGTTTGTGTTGATTTCGTACTGTTTACTTTTGGCTATGTTTATGGACTTGTGATTGCTTGCGATTTAGATTCGGACTGTTTGTTTTCTCTTAACGACGACCTTTGCTTTCCTCTGGACTATTGTGTGAGTGTGTGACAAGTGCCGAGATGTCTTCGTATACCACTCGCGAATACGCTAATATGCACCTTATTTATGGTGAGTGCAGGTGTAATGCCAGTGCTGCTGCCAGACTTTACCGCGAAAGGTACCCAAACGCTGCTCGTTACCCCGATTATCGGGTGTTTACGAATGTGCATCGGTTGCTCTTCTCAGAAGGCCGCCTCCCAAATCAAACGCATGGTGGAGGCAGACCCACCAACCCTATGGAAGAAGAAGTTCTACAGGCTGTCGAAGAAGACCCAAGTACTTCAGTAAGAGCTATTGAAACGAACACCGGAGTGCCCAAAAGTTCAGCCCACCGTATTTTAAAAAGAAATGACCTACACCCATACCACGTACAGCGAGTACAGACATTATTACCCGGTGACTACCAAAATAGGGTGAATTTTTGCCGGACGATATTGGAGAGGTACAGAGATGACCCACTTTTTCTAACAAAAATTTTATGGTCGGACGAATCAACTTTTAAAAAGGACGGCTACGTGAACATGCACAACCTGCATGAATGGCGTGTTGAAAACCCTCATTTAACGAGACAGGATCGGTCCCAGTACCGATTCAAAGTTAACATGTGGACCGGAATTTTGAATGGCAAAATAATTGGTCCTTTTGAGTTGCCTGATGCATTAACTGGCGAGGTTTACTTAGACTTTCTTCAAAACCATCTTCCAAATTTATTAGAAGACGTGCCGCTAAGCATTTACAGAGAAATGTGGTTCCAACAAGATGGGTGCCCAGCGCACTTTGCTCGCCCCGTAAGAGAGTACCTCGATGAAGAGCTTCCTGGGAGATGGATCGGGCGGGCTGGACCAATCTCGTGGCCGGTCCGTTCACCGGACTTGAATCCTTTAGACTTTTTTTACTGGGGAGCTGTTAAAGAAAAAGTTTACGAGAAGCCCATTGGGAGTGAACATGAATTACGGCAGAGAATAGCTGAAGCAGCTCAATTTGTAAATAATGGACGATACGCTAGAAAGATAGCTCGATCTTTTTTAAAAAGATGTCGCGCTTGTATTGCCGCCGAAGGAAGGCATTTCGAACACTTATTATAACATTTTAAGAATTATTGTAAATTTTATTAATAAACATTGGTATTAAAATTTTGTTTTATTTAAAATTGAAACCTTTAACAATAAATGCTTATTCCAATGCACACACTAAAAAAAATAAATTAAAAGTGAACAATCTGTTCATTCAATAAAGATAGACGAGTACATCAGTACAATGTACAATTCAGTTAAATTTAATCAGTGTGTAAATTGGAAGCGGCTCCAATGTAACCAACGATAAGCTTTGCAATTTTAACCAAGTAAGAAAAAAAGTTAAAAATGGGTTTTCATGGAAATATTTTTTTTTGTTCATGATAGCAGCTACAATTTGCCAAGTGTCATACCATTTTGGAATCCTTACTAAATGCGCCAACTTTTGTCACAACTTGCCAAACTCGCGTAGTACAATTTTTTTTCAATGCAGACAGTTAAAACTAGGCCATTTTTAATTTTTAATTTTTTTCTTGGAAATAAGTCCTATTTTTATGCAATCTCGAGGAGCTAGATTTGAAATGTTGATAACAGTTTAGAGAAGCATTATTCAGGGTTACATATCAAAAAAAAAGTTTCCAAAAGTGAACATTTGTGGCAACAGCAGCAAAAACACTGTCACAGGGTGTGAAATTTTGCGTGTTTTTTTAAAATGCCAATAATTTTGAGAACACGTGACTTAGATTTTTTTAAACATTTTTCTGATAACCAGCATGACTTGCCTTGTCACCCGGTTTCGGGTTGACGTCGAGTTTTGGGACACCCTGTATAGCCTAAAGCCTGCCTCGATAAATGGTCTATTCAACACAAAAAGAAATTTTAAAATCAAACCAGTAGTTCCTGAGATTAGAGCGTTCAAACAAACAAACAAACAAACAAACAAACAAACAAACAAACAAACAAACAAACTCTTCAGCTTTATAATATTAGTATAGATAATTCTTAGCGTGCCTTCGGATACCAAATTACTTTGGTACCTATCGATATATTCCACGTCTTAGATGTGTGTCTTTTAAGTAAGAAGTCATAAATGCAGAATAAGTACTTTAAGTAAATGTTGTTCCATCATTTTTATTTGGAAGGTAAGCTGCTTTCCTTTTATTAATAAACACGGTTAAAGCCCCTATTTGTTAAACCATGTTTCATCTCTGTCATTTACGAAAGATGTCCTATAGGAACAACCGAAAAAAATGATTTCACTAATAGGTACTGGTTTAAGATGCATTTATATTAATAACTAATTATTATTTATTTATAACTCCTCAAGGGTTTAATGCTCATACGTTGTTATACTTATTTAAATATAATATTGGTTCTTAATTAATAGCCAAGGTCAGAAAACCGTTTTTAATTGTTGAAGATAAACCTTTACTATGGCTCAAATTCAAATAACACACTTACTTAATAATTCTTAAATTTTAGGTAACCTAAATTCTATCTAACTCACTAGGTATATAAGTTGTCTCATAACCTTTTTAACTGGCGTTTTAAATAAGTCGGTTTAAGTATACATATTACTTATTAAACCACTTGACCGTTATTAGAAGCTTATTAATATTGAGATAGGCACATCCGTTTTCCGTCGTATCTTACCTTCCTTTCTACCTTTAGCTTACGTTATATATATCCTTCTCCCTCACTCATTTGTTCGTTAGTTCGTTTTGAATCAGGCAGGGGGCTCAGGCGAGCCTGAATAGGTCTTCATTGGCGTAAAATTTTCCGTCGTGAACGGTCACTTGTGCTCACTAACATAGTCGAACATAAATCTTTTACATATTTCAGTTATACCTAAGACTAGAGGCCGCTCGCGACTTCGTTCGCGTAGAAGTCGGTTTCCCGTGGGAATGCGAAGTTTTCCCGCGGTAAAAAGTTCCCTTAATTCTTTCATACATATATTTTAGGTTTCTAGAACCGTTTTCGCAGCGCACGCAACGGAAGCCCTCAAGGATGAAAAAAATTCCCCGTTTTTTTCCCATTTTCCATTATTTCTTCGCCCCTAATAGTTGCAGCGTAATGATATATAGCCTAAAGCCTGCCTCGATAAATGGTCTATCCAACACAAAAAGAATTTTTAAATTCGAACCAGTAGTTCCTGAGATTAGCGCGTTCAAACAAACAAACAAACAAACAAACAAACAAACAAACTCTTTAGCTTTATAATATTAGTATAGATTTATAACATTTTAAAGAATTGCACAAGTTGTATATTCTAACGGTATTACCGTTCGTTAAAAGTGTATAGTGAAATAAAGGTGATTCCTGGTAAGTCATCTTAGTTTTGTATTTTCTCTTTCTACCTACAATTTTTTTAATATTCGTTCATATTGTAAGAAATTGAAATATTTTAGGCATAAAACTAATTGACTTAGTTTTGATTATGGATAATGACGAAAATTATGATTTGGCCACTGCTGGGCCTTCTGGTGTCGGTGTAATTTCACAAAATAATTAACCGCAATCGCGCAAACGTAATCGTATGAGAAGTACTAGTAGCAGCAGTTCGACCTCAAGTACATCTACTTCGTCGGAATCTTCGCGAGATTCTAGAAAGAAAAAGAAGCGATCGCATCGCCGTAAATCTAAAAAGTATAAACGTAACGATGTTTTAGAAAAATTGTCAAAGGAGGTGTCAGAATTAAGGAAAAATATTCAATATCAACCTACCTACGATAACGATAATGAATCAGGTGTGTTAGACATTAACTCAGAGTGTTACGATAATAACTTTTGTGCCTCGCAGACATCATCTTATCACTCGAATGCCGAGATTCCTACTCAGTTATCGTTCGATATTGTCACGAAATTAAAAGACCCGGCAGTGCCTCGTACCCCTCCTGAGTATCTTAAAAAGTTGGATGAAGTTCAACGGTTTGATAGTAATGATTGGTCAAGTGTGCGTTATTACGATACTCAAAAACTTTACAATCTTTCACCTGGTTTTTCTGATCTTGAAACCAATGAAGAGATAAAAGCGTATGACAATGTTCGTCATCTAACCCATTCTGATAAATCATATGCCGCAATAACGTATTGTATATTAAAACAAAAGGAAGCTTTCCTTACTAGTTTGAATCAATTAGCTTCATGGTCTCGTTCCTCTGACGCAAGGATGGTTGACCTAGGTGTTAAGATTGATGAAATTTTTAGTAAAGGCGAATTTCAAAAAGTGTCAGCTGACCTTATTCAGCTGGTTTGCGGCCACAGATCAGAAGTTATTGAGATGAGGAGAGATGGTGTTCTAAAGATGACTCGCGACCCACTTATTAGAACAACCCTTAATAAAATACCTCCATCCAATACCCATATTTTTAACCCAGAAGCCTTCACAGTCGCGCTGGAAAAGGCTGGTGGTATAAGAAAATCATTCTGGCCACTAAATAATATAAATACGAGCCAAAAAGTCTCTCACTTACCACGGCAGCCCTCGCGGGGTAATAGCCGCCAAGTTGGACCATCGCGTGGTCAGTTTCATGACAGTGGATTTCATCATCACACATCTGCTGCTTACAATCAAAGCCAGCATAATAATTTTGTACCCTCGCGGGGTAATTATCAATCTCGAAGGCCTATTGCTCCTAGACAAGAAACTCGCACTCAAAATAATAACAGAGGCAGTAATTTCTTTCGATCTCGTGGATCAAGGTCAAGATACCCTACAAGACAAGGCCGTTCTTACTCGCCATCTGGCCAAACACGACATAGGCAATGACTACAATCATTTCCAAGCGGGGGGTTTGAAGTACTATGTCAAACAATGGGAAGAACTAAATGCCCCCACATTTCTTTTAAAAGTAATAAACGGGTATCGCATACCATTCGTACGCAAACCCCCACTAAAACTTCCGACTCCAGAAACCACTCATCAAACCCCTGTGTCCCCAGAAATGTCAAAGATAATACGCCAAATGATACACCAAGGCGTGTTAAAAAGAGTAAAGAGATCACCAAGCTTTATATCGCCACTGTTTCTGATCCCAAAGTCAGACGGGAGCTAAAGGCCCATCTTCAACCTGAGGCATCTAAACGAATTTGTCCAGATAGACCACTTTCGACTCATAAACATGTTTCGTATCCCGGACTTCCTCCAACCTCAAGACTGGATGTGCAAGGTGGACCTATCACAGGCCTACTTCAACGTACCTATTGCCCAGGCGCACCGGCGCTTCTTACGACTAATGTACAAAGAAAACATTTACGAAATGACTTGTCTGCCATTCTGTTTTGCCTGTCTGACAAACTGGATAGCGCAATACTTACGCGAACACGGAGTAAGATTGATAGTGTACCTCGACGATTTTCTTGTTGCACATCAAGACCCGAAGTTGCTGCAAGATCACGTAAAAATGTTGTTAGAGACGTTGGAAAACTTGGGCTTCCTCATAAATTACGAGAAGTCAATTATTCTTCCTCAAAAAAGGATAAGTTACCTAGGGATTGTTTGGGATCCTTGGTTGAATCTGAAACTGCTGCCCATAGAAAAGTCGGCATTGATAGTCACAAAGGTCTCTCGAATATTGAAAGAAGGTCGATCCTCACTAAAAGAGATGCAAAGTCTGGTGGGCCTCCTGAATTTTGCCAGTTACGTAATTCCACGGGGCCGATTATACCATCGGCATACCTTGAGTTCCCTGAACACCTTACCAGATCATGCCACAGCGAAATGGCCTCTTCCGGACACTGTACAAGAGGAAATGAAGTGGTGCCTCCAAAATTGCCATGAAATGAAACCATTGCATCTGCCATCACCAACCCACTATCTAGCCACCGATGCCTCGGACACAGCGTGGGGTGCGTTACTGAACAACGAAATGATTTCTGGCCGATGGAGCAGCGAAGAAAAATATTCACACAGCAATGTAAAGGAGCTGCTAACAATTTACAAGGTTCTCGAATTATATGCTCCAACCCTAGCTCAAGCAACCATGATCATTCAGTCAGACAATCGGTCTGCTGTGGCATATCTTCGCAACGAAGGGGGAACAAAATCTCAGGTTCTTCTGGCTTTGACGACTCAGATTCTACAAATGATGGATCAGTTTCAGATACAGTTCAAAGTATACCACCTCCCGGGGAGGTTCAACAGTCACGCAGATTCCCTCTCGAGACTTCGACTTCCTCCGGAATGGCATTTACTTCCAGAATGCACGGAAATGATATTTGCGAAGATGGGGACCCCGGTGATCGACTTATTCGCCTCCAAAACAGCACGGGTAGTAGCCAATTATGCGACAATAGATCCCAACGATCGAGACGCGATGATTCACGATGCATTCAGTCAAGTTTGGAACCCTCATCTGGGATGGATATTTCCACCACCATTCCTCATTCCCCGTGTTCTGACACATCTCAACCAATCATCAGGAGTGTATCTAGTCGTAGTCCCTCGATGGGAGAAGGTATTTTGGAGGGCGGATCTCAAGTCGCGGGCCATCAGACCCCCCTTCACACTGATGAATCTGAATCGATTCCTGATAGACACCACGACCGGACGTCCACCGCCCAAAGTTCAGGACATGATTCTAGAAATTTGGAAATGTGGGGGTGGTCGCAGAAATTAACTTCATGGAACCCCAATCAACTGTCTTTACTCAAATCATCCTGGAGACCTTCAACATTGAAAACTTATAAATCAGCCTGGAACAGATGGTTAGAATGGACGAAACAACATAACATCGATCCCTGTAAGCCTCAAGGGGCAGACCTAGCACAATTTCTAGCCGATTTGTTTTTGGTAATGAAAATGTCTTACAGTACAGTGTTACTACACAAGTCAGTTGTTTCCACGCTCTGTAATGTAGAGTTGTCTGGTAAGCTAAGTGAAGATGTTTTGGTTAAACATGTACTAAAATCTATTTCGGTTAAAAATCCAAAGCCTACTAAACCACCAGTTTGGGACACTTCCATCTTAACATCTTTTATTAGGGATTATACGGTCGATCTTAATAATAAATTTCAAACGCTACGCCATACTGCAACACTCCTCGCTCTTTGTTCGGGCCGCAGGATCCATGATCTGACACTCCTATGTGTTGATAACAAACATCTTATTGTTAACGATGATAGTATAGTTCTTTGGCCTAAATATGGATCGAAAACCGACTCCTCGGCATACAGACAATCAGGTTGGAAACTTTCCCGCAACCATCAAAACCAGAACCTGGATCCCGTATTTTGGATCCAGAGAACCATAACGCTCCTGAATGATCGTCGCACTAATTCAAACTCCTCTAATTTATTCATAACCCTGCGGGGTTCTCCGGTACCAGCTTCCCGCACAATAATTGCGGGTTGGATAAAGTCTCTCATGAAGGACGCTGGTATAGCGGCGACTCCTGGAAGTGTACGCTCTGCCGTGGCTTCCAGAAACTGGATAGACAATGTCCCACTCGATGATATATTGGCCAGGGGTAATTGGCAATCTGCTGAGACCTTCCATAAATTTTATAACCGCGAGGTAATTAATCCATCAGCAAATGAAACTTCGGTTGTTACTTTCTTTAATCCAGTATGATTCGAACTTTTGATGTTAAGCTAATTTAATTTGTTGATTACCTAATGCCTAACATTACCTGATTTATTATGATTACTTACTAACCTACATTTTTATGTAGGTTCATTTAACTCTTACAATAGATTCAAAAACATAAAATTTTTGTTATCCAAACATATTGGGAATAAAAAGTACCTATCTGAAAACATTTGTACCATCTTAATAACATGTACCTTTTGAATGTAATTTAACCTGACTACATAAAATGAAGACTAAATGATTGTTTGTTTTGATAAAACAATTAAATATGTACCTACTGTTTTTGTTGTATCTAATGTTATTTCATGAAATAAGGATCAGTATCTAATAGGTATGTAAATACTTTTACATTTGTGGTTAGATACAGAGGGGTACCTACCCTATTTTCTAATAAAACTATCTTGATCAGTGAGATACCTAGATTTTTATTTGTAATTTAATTATGAAGATTGATTTAATCATGTTTTCAATTTTGGTTACATATCCTTCGTTCCATTTAGAATAATTTTAAATCAATGAACTTCGTATGTAAGTAGATATCTTCTTGTCTACCTACTTCTATGATAAAGGTATTAATATCACATTGGCGTTTAAGTTTTATCACCAGGCGATAACAAACAGGTCTCAATATTAATAAGCTTCTAAGGTCAAGTAGTTTAATAGACGCGTTTTACCTGAAATAAAACGCATATTAAACATACTGACCTTATTAGAAGCTCAGGTTTTAAACCCTGCCTGGTTCATATTTCGACGCAATGAAGACCTATTCAGGCTCGCCTGAGCCTCCTGCCTGATTCAAAACGAACTAACGAACAAATGAGTGAGGGAGAAGGATATATATGTATAACGTAAGCTAAAGGTAGAAAGGGAGGTAAGATACGACGGGAAACGGATGTGCCTATCTCAATATTAATAAGCTTCTAATAAGGTAAGTATGTTTAATATGCGTTTTATTTCAGGTAAAACGCGTCTATTTAAATTTTATTTTGCAATGGCATGCCCTCAATTTTAACTACCTACACGGATGTCCAACGTTATGCTCACGGTCTGCCACTGGGATCCCTGTATCTGACAGCTTCGTTAAATTCGAAAAGAGAACTCCGCGCTGTCAATCGTGCGGTTTGAAATCTCGGACGACGTGGACGTGTACCGTTTTCAGTTTTAATTTTCGAATACAAACTTTTTCATTTGTGTGGTTTTTACGAAATAGATGGCAACAGAGATGCCTACGTTATTCAATCTATTTTATTTATTATTTAAAAAACTATGTTTTGTTAAATAGAATTTTATATTTTTACTTCCAACAAAGCGATAGTTGATGTGTGTTAATTTTATCAGAATAACTGAATGCTTTTTAAATAGGATATTAGGCTCAAATTGAGCGCCATCATACTTAACAACTATTTTTTATTAGATTTTTCTAAATGTCTTGACAGAGTAGGTTACTACCTAGCTAAAGTTTAAGTAGCTAATATAAACTTTATTTATTGTATGCGAAGTTAGTTTGTGTGTCGTAGGTACTATAGGTACAAAATACCTTCTATTTAGCGTTTTTTTTTTGTAATGCAATTTCAACGCATGTGACGCACCGCAACGTGGTGGTTTACAGCTCAATGGTTCAATCCCTCGTGAGACGTCATTACTTTTACTTATAAGGAGCTAGTAAGAGCAATAAATGTTATAGACAATTCCTTACCTCAAATTATTATATTATAAAGGCCCCGTCAATCAAAAACTTGATCAGCCATTATCACCATCTTTACTTACGTATGTTTTTTAATCAAATTAAATATTTTATTTGATAGTTCAGTACCTTGCGGTAAAGGTCTTCAAACCACTCTGACTTGGTTAATCAAATATTCCTTTTGGAGAGCCGTCGAACGGACATTGTTATTAGGTCCCTGCTGCAAGTCTTCAGTGCAATTCATTTGGGTAACAAGAACTACTTAATGCTAAATAGCACAATCAATACTTACCAAAATTTTAACATTCTAAGGTAATCTACGGGTAAACTTTTCATATTAGTTCCTATCATGAAAAACGTAGGTAATAAGTTAATATTGCACATTAATTTGTGCAATTGTTTATTCATAGATTTATTATTGGTCTTCGCTCTCGAGTGTTTATTATATATGATATACTAATAGTACAATATCCACTAGATATAGATAACTATACACCTACCTTACTAATCTCACTATAGGTATAGTACTTCCCATTGATACCTATTGTGTAGGTACGTTAAGTTCTAACATAAATCAAAATCACATGATGCTCAACCGATGATTGCAATGCTGCCTATTCAATCTCTTATAGACCCGAATACAATGAGTTGAAACTTTTTCTACCTACTCTGTGTTTCATCTCATTATAAGCTCCGTAAATAGGCTCGCTTTATTCATCCTTTTATTCTACTACAAAACCGCACCTGACAGCAAACACCGGAAAATTTTAATTTGCCAAATCCTATTTATGAAAAAAAAAAACTGCGTGAAAAAAGAACAAAATGGCGACCTCAATACCATTAGCGGGAGATGGCGGGAACCCCGTGGCGTTATGGGATTTATTTCTCGTTTTATTAAAATTTTAAGCGGCGACGACTACGTCAGGTTCATTAAATAATGGAATAATGAATTCATTGTGCCAGTGTGCATCTACTAACAAACTTCCTAAGAGCCGTTGCAAACAGAGACATGTATAATGTAAACAAGGTTAAGCTTTTTGTAAACAGTCTTGAACTAAATGATTTGTTACTATTGTAACTAACAATTCTATGTTACGTTTTTGTGAATCGCCTCATGAAGATAATCTTTATGTGATAAAGGCTGAATGATGTAAAGGTGTGGGTAACAAAGTCAATTAATGACAAAATAAGTTATTTTCATCTTAGGTATATCAAAAATATTACAAGAAGATAAATCAAAGTCTAAAATGTTTTTTCTTTTACATGATTTTCACAGTTTTTTATGATCGGAATGGCGTCTTGCGCCTTATTGTCTACGGTTGAATATTCCACAGTGGGTAGTATCTGCTACTGTAATCTGTAAGGGGTTTAGCAGGGTACCGTGAATTAAAGTACGGGCACTGGTTATCGGATCAGGATTCATGTTTATCTCATTTATCGTCCTTTGGGGGAGGGCCTTTGTGATTTAATCTGTCTGAGACAGATGTTTGGGTACGTAGTCTTATGTCTTAGACGTGTTTTGACGCTTCGATTTCAATTAACATATAAATGGCAGTTGGAAACTAATGGAACGTTTGGCAGTGGCTAGATAGATATTAGAGGAGGAATACAGCCATTGCGACCAGTTGTCAAAAATGTGCTTCAGATAGCTACGTAATATGCACACAAAGTCGTAGAAAAAAGAATAAACAGTTTGAGTTATAGCGTCCTCATGATACGCAGACAGCAATTTAGATAAACTTCAACTTGCTATAGATACATTTTTGAGTCTTACTTTTTGACGCAAATTATTAACGTGCATAAGCTTACGTGCTTACTTAAATATTTTTAATTACTAATAGCTGACCTTTATTTTCATTAAAACCTACTTCAACCTAGGTCTGACAATATGCCTATCACATTGTGACAGACCGAGCGTACCTCCTTTGACGTAAGTGGCGGGAATAGTATATTTCAATACAAGTGTGGAAAGGCTGTCATTACAACGAGTCCCGACAAATGTCTACCCGAGCCGAGGCACAGCCGAAGGCGAGGGTTGACATGCGGGACGAGTTGCAATGACGGTTCCGCACGTGTATTGAACGACTATTTTTAATACAGTTGCGAAAAAATAAAGCAATTTAATAAAATAAAAAAATAGGATCGTAAATGTCGAAATTACTCATTTTGAAAATGGCGCCATTTTTTCTTCACCCATTTGGTAGGCAAAGGTTACTATGCCCATACAGCCAAGTCTTCAGTAGATTTTTTTTATTGATATGAAATGAAAATGAAATTTAATAAGATAAAATGAAATGAAACCAACCACACTACTTCAATCAAATCATTAAATCTGATATCGAAACAAACTAGTCGCTTTTTTTGAAATTTACCTACGCTACGTAATAATTAACATGAATCATAAAAACTTCTTTGTTTTTTTTTTTAGTAAAAACTTCATGGTTGGTTATTTTTTCTTTTTAATAGACATTATTTTGACAGTTGGGAAAGAGAACGCACGAGTGCGGGAAAGGGAAAAAAAAAGCACGCGTGTGTAATAGCCCACATCCCGAACGCTATACGTCCCTGCAATACGCCACTTTTTGAGCAACTGTATTAAAAAGACAATAACCTCAGGTTTACACAGACCACCATTCCATTTAGAAGATGAGAAGAGGCTCAAAGCTTGATCCCAAAGGGGTGATACAAGAGCCATCTGTCGTGATGTGCACTGAGTTATGTGTTAGATTCTAAGTGGATTAACAAGTCTTAGGTAAGGTTTTCTCGGATGCAATGTGCAGTTGAGTATAAAGGGTTTATTTGTGCTTTGACGTCTTTTGTGATTGAGATCAAATTCTTTATACAAATCTACTCGGCAAACTCTATCTCTCCTAATAATATTGTGAAAATTTGAATCTAAGATTGCATAGAAAAGGTTGTCCAAAAAAATAACGAAGTTAAAATACAAGTTAAAATAAAAGACATATTGTAAGTTTATATTTTTTACCGTTTGGGAAGCATCGGAAAAAGCTTTCACATTCACATTAAAAAATTTGGATCGGTATCATGACGTTGTGCAATAAACCTTTTTCTTCCTTCATAAAACATTTTTCCGAGAACATAATTTTATACAAACGACTTGATGAGCCATGCAGTAGGTGACTCATATTTTTCCCCAAAAATATCGCCAATCGTAAAACTGAAGGCGATATCCTTTTTTATTGCAAACAGACAGAAGCTTATTTCAAATGCATGTCCATGCCAATAAAATTTTACATTCTTATCTTTTTACACGATATTTACTGAAATAGCAAGACAGTTTATTTCTAAACAAGCGGTTCCATTTTATTTTATGCTGGCAATACCATTGGAGTTGTTGTTTTTATTTCTTCATTCGGTTATGTGAAGAAAGGTTAATGCTCCGACACTTTTGTATTGCACTTCAGGGTATTGAACTTAGAATTTTCAGCATTTTAGTTGAATGCAATTGTAACATTCTTGCAATGCAACTTACATTTTTCTTATTTTTCTTTATCTTTGATATCAAGTTATGCAGAAATAAGCTTGAAACAATAATTAAAATACAAGCCCAAAATAATTTACGTTATACCTACTTTATTGTTGAACAGAACAGTTTTGACCATCTTTTAGATATTTCTGGGAAAAGGTACGTTAATAAAATATTATTAAAAAACATTATTAATCACCTACAAGAAATTTATTATTTAGATTTAAATTAACAAAATTGCACTGATACGAGTTACACGTAGTATTGCAAAAAAAAAGCTTTTGTGTGCGTCTTCGCAGCACGAAAATACAATAGCAACTAGACGGGAACTATTCTAAGAACGTAATTATGGTAGATAAACGCTAAGCAATGCTAAAACTAAAACTCTTTTAAAATGAGTTGATCTTAAATCAACAAATTTTCAACAAACATATATCTAGGTACCTAATTTGTGGTGGCACAATATATTATTTAGGAATAAACCTAGAATTTTGTGTTAAACCTAGTATCATTCTATACCTGCGATATAAATATTCTAACTAATTCGAAACTCCGGATTTGCAACGTGCAAAACTCTCTAATTTCGATACTGCACATTTTACTAACTTAACCTACAAAAAAAAACATTTTACATTCTGCAACACTGAGGCAGTACAAAACTTTCGAGCACGCGAGCGCTGCTACATTATATTGCCAAGTTAAATTGGCGGAATAAAAATAAAACTTTATCACTATGGGGAAAAACAAAGATGAGATGTATGCAAAAAGGGAATATAACTTTGATTTGCTTTAATGTTCGTGTCTACTTCGGTATTTTTTACATAGTGTAAGTTATGTATCTGTTTGTTTGTTGGTATGTCATCCGGCTTCTAAACTAAGTACATAATGCATTTTACATTTTACATGGGGAAATTCCCATCATATAGATTACAAGAACGTAAAAACTAGAAAGTCCAATAATAATTGTATTTTTTCCATTAAAAATTCAATATTTTCTCATCACATCGTCGAAACTACATCAACTATCCAATTATTTTCTCTTGCCGCCGTACTATTCTATTAAAAAATACTAAAATAAACAGAATGCAATTAAAAATATAGAAAAAAAACTAAACAACAGTCCGTGCCAAGTCCATTTTCTGCTGTTGACGTGTAGCAGCGCAAATGACGCGGCATTTTTTCTGCCGAACCCTCGCGCGCGCGGGAAAACTCGCAAAAAATGGCGGATTCCCGCGCAAACCTAGTTTTTCGGATGAATAGCTGTTGACATTCCATTGTGAGCGAGACAATGGGGACGTGCGAAATAATTTCCATGTTTGTTTCAATGCCAATTCTGCTGGATGCTGTTAGGAATTTTGTATTCGCTATTCGTAATTATAGTGATTTAGTGGAAGCGCTATTTTGTGTTGCAAAGCTAGTCTTTTGTTAATTGCTTTAATAGTTTCGCCCTATTTCACCATTATTGTATAGATGATATCGTAACAATGTATTTTATATATACCTAGCTATGAATTTAGTGCATGCTAGGAAGTTTTACTATAAACAAATTTTATATTGTGTAGTAAACGAAGTTATGGATCCAAGTTATAAAGTTCGGACAGGAAAATATGTAGGTACTTAGGTACTCGTAGTTTGTTAAAGTATGGAATAAGTTATAAAGCTTGTATGGCTTGTTACATCAATAGAAGGTACTGACATTCTACTTCTATCAGCATGTTTCAAAATAAATTTATTTAGATTACTTTCGATAAAAGAAAATATTGTTTTATATTCCAACCTCCTTCGGCTATCCAATTATACTAATGGCATGTTGAATAAATGAATTTTATGAAGTTTTATATTAACGAACATAAAATAAAAACTTCACCAGTTTTTTATTGAAATCCCATTAATCAGTATACAAATTCAATGAATCACACCACTTGGAACTAGGTTTTTATTTTATTTATTTAACATTAATTGTGCAATCAAAAAGAATCATTCAAGCGAATGAAATAATTTTACTTAAGTTTTATCAGAGGTTTTTTAATAAAACATGACTATGGGCCTCGTTTCAGCTTTTGAATCAACCTTCGTTAGGTTACAATAAAAAAACGTCTTATACTAATGTTATGTACACTAGGAAAAAAAGTCAAGCTCATTAAAAAATTAAAAGCTCATAAAAAAAACTAATGTTAAAAGTTTTCCTTACATTAAATTCTGCTGCACTAACTCAAACGACCCTAGTGTAACACGTCGACAAAACCATTAGAAATTCCATAAAACTTAACACGAACTAATACCGAGTCATTTCGCTTCATTAGCCGCTAACATTATAACGAAACGGTTAGTTTATTTGCTGTTAAACTTATTCAAAATGGCAGACATAAATCCCTATTACGTTGTCTCCAGCTCTGCTTTGTTTTGCTCTAGACTTATTGCTGGCAAGACGTAAGGGTGCGGCTGTAACTGATGGGAATTGAAATAATAAATAAATAATAATACATAAATAAATCTCCAGACTGACACACCAACTGTGTGGCCCTAAACTAAGCAAAGCTTGTACTATAGGTACTACACAATGGAATGGGGAGAACCTAGTAACACCCAGACACGAGCCAATTTCGAAAACCATTTTGACGAAATTGGCCCGACCCGGGGGTCGAAGCCGGAACCATCCGCTTAGCAGTCCGGTATATATACCGCTGCACCACAGAGGTCGTCGAATCTACAGACGACAACTTAATGATGAGATTGAATGTTGTTTAGTGGGATTTTGTGCAGAGATTGGAAACCACTATCATGTCTATCTACCGTTTTATAATGATGTGTTCCGATTAAAATAACAGAATAGGTAGATCATGGTAGCAGAAAAGGAATCTTGTTACTTTTTAAGACATAATTTTAAACATTAAATTGAACTATAAAATATTATTACGTTTAACCCATAAACTAAATAATGGATTTTAATTAAAGTTTACAAGGTTTCAGTTTTAACAGCTAAATATCGCATAGGCTATTAGTTTATTAATAAAATTAACATATTACTCAGAGTTTCGCTGAGGCGTAACCACACGTGTTAGTTAGTTAGAAAACATAAATTGAAAAGTGTGTTATAGTTCGTTGCTCGCAAAAAGGACCTTTTTTACAGACTAGAGTTTTTTAGGCTTTCCTTGATTGCATTGATTGAAAATTAGCTTTTTAACCTTTATAGTAAAAAAACTGTCAAGTATTTTGTCGTTTATGTAATTATGGTTTCCGACAGGGATTTTTTGTAACCACAAAAAAAATATGGAAGCTTCTATTTTTAAGCTTCCACTATAATTCAACAAAACTTTTTAAGTCATTATTTTAAAAGGAGATGTAATAAAAATCTCTCCATATTAAATTCAACATCTTCAATTAAAACAGTTGTGGCCACACCTTTACAAAAATGGTTAATGTTACTTAATTAAATATGTTTATGACGTAGAAGTACATAAATGAATATGCATTCAGAGCTGCACTCACGTACTTAACATTCATAAACTACGCTATTTAATTTCTAGTGACTTTATTTTAAAAACTTTTGTCTTTAGAAGGAATGTTTAAATTTTTGATATTTAAATTAAGGCTGTTTTTCAGAATAAAAATAAAAAGCAACTTCCCCTTAATTTAAGGATAAAAAAGGTTAAGAACAAAAACTGTGAGATCGTATTTACCTACTTACATGAACAAGCGAATCAGTTAATTTTTTCTATTCGGTCGTTGGGCTCTACTTCGATGATTTCGGAAATTGTAGTTAAAATGAATGACGACAATTCGTACATCACCATTTATTTACATAACATCCGAGCAGTATTTTGATCCACTTGTATAAACCTCTTGCAGCATTATAATTAGTCTAGTCGTTGGTTCTATTGATTTTATTAATTTGGTCTCAGTAAATTATTAGACTTAAAAATTAACTGCACTAATTGTGTCAGCTGTTTTAAGCTTTGAGTATAATAGTTTTGATGTTGATTCCGATAATGAGAAGAAACAAAACTACAATTTAACAAAATCTCTTAGTTCAAGAAAATCTCTACGTTTGGAAATCACTGCTGAAAGCGTACGGAACAAAAAAAGATAGAGTAGATCACACTATCACCAAATTATTAATTAGTACCACATAGCTGAGTATAAATTATTTATGTATGGGATCAGGTTAGTATCGAAAAGTGTTTTCATTGTTATAAATGGTGGCAAACAATAGGTATATCTATTATATATCTTAATTGGAGAATAAAGAGTTTTCAAGGAAATTAGTTTTGTTATTCAGTAGTAAATTAGCTACTGTTTTAAGGCAATAAAACTTAAAAACAGTCAGTCTTAGTTAATTCTACTACGGATTTGCTACGAACATTGCTACGGAGACTACGCCGTAGCATGTAGATTTATACTTACGACTGTCCTAATGACCGTACAATTTAAATTAAACACAAGTTAAAATGAGTTAGTATTTATTTATCAATACAACGATATTACATACTTTCTTACATTAATCACATCTTAAGTATTATTAAACTTAACATTTAACTAAACCTCTTTTTATATCCAAAGACTAAAAAAAGGTTTATTTTAACAACTTTTTATCTACGACTTTCATTCAAATTCCATCCATCAACATACCCTAAACGCTACTTTCTGTACCTTATTATATGGTTTAGTTAAAAGCGTTTTCGCGTTAAAATGCGCGAGACTAAATCTAAGGTGCGGAGGCTCCGTGTCTTAAACCAATCTTATTGATATACGGATAATGGCTTGAGTAAGTTTTGTGTGTATGGAACGCGATAATATACAGGTTTATGCTACAAAATATTTTACTTATTTGATGCATTCTGAAATTATGTGCGTTCATCGATGAATAACCATACAAAAGTGAGGCTAAGTCCAGTTTCAAAATACTTCAACAATATCGCAGCGTTAATTTATGTTATTTCACTAAAAGTTAAACTGATTTTATAAATGTAACTGGACATAAGTTAATTCAATGGTGTATTTTTTGTGTGTGCCTACAAACAATCGTATGTATCCATCTGTATCTTAAAGCACCCTTTTTAAAAATGAACCAATTCTTTACTTACAATACTAGTTAATAGCATATCTTGTAATACAGCAGCAGCTCTATTTAATACGTGAATTGACGTGAGAATGAGAGGAACTCCTGGAGTGAGGGAGGGAAAGTAAAAAACTCCATATGTGTTTATGGGTGGTAGAAGTAAAATGGTTTTTAAATTTTAAAATGATTTATGTTATTTATTTGTATATATTTTTTTCTTTTATATATGTTTTTAAATAAAAAAACATTGTAAATACTGTGCTTCATTGTAGATAATATTTTTGATCACATATATTTTCATCACGTTAAATTAAAATTAATTTGTAATATTGGAATTTCAACGGCATTTTTTCAAGGAAAATGTCAGTAAAGCAGAAATGAAATCAAATCTCATAACCTGGTTGGATAAGCTTCGTTTTTGTGAAATATGGCTCAACGAACAAAGCGCGATATGTATATGTGCCTAATTAGCTAAAAAAGTTGGATGTTGTCTACGTTTTGACTATAAAACAAATGTTTTGCTGTAAAGTTGGTGCAACCAAATTGTCATTAACGATTTTAAGTCTTTAATTTTTTTAACATAGTCGAAATTTCTACGTCAAATTACTATTATTTCCAATTGAACTTATTTTTTTAGTTAATTATTCACTCAATATACAGAAGCTATATTACTATTAAATGAAGAATATTCCTTTGTTTATTCACTGTCTTTAACACCTAACAGTTTTTGCTCCGAAAATCAATTCCACTAAAAAGAACAACACGGTTTCCATTTTCGATTCTTCTCAAATCCCATATACTCGTAAAATAATGTCAAAAAAAAAACGCCTACCTCACACGCTACTCTTTCACGTTAAGAGTCAAAAATTGGATTTATCCAACGCGTTTCAGCCAATTACTCGGCTAAAAGTGTAATTACCGCGCGCGGGGATAAATTCACACTGACAGATCGTTGTGTCAAATTGACATTGACATTTGTCGACCAATCGGAGCACAGCGCGATTTATAGGCGCTCGGATTGTTTTTAATGGCGTCGTAATGGACCTTAACTGACTTTAATTTGTTAGGTTTTAATTTTAAAAGTGTGTTTAGGAAGCCGATGTTTTTGGAAGCTGTTCAGTTTAAAAAGAGTTTAATGGTGCTTTAACAATTGATACTGGTTGTATTCAATTAGGGAAGCAATAAAGAAAAGCTTGCTTGTGTTGTTACAAACTTACGATGAAATCAAGTTATGTAAATTATATTTCTGCAATTGCCTGTTTTTTTGTTTTATCTTATTAAACGGTATTCATTAAGTTTTTTTTATAATTTTGACAGCTATGTTTATTTACGAGGTCCATAAGTTAAATTAATTAATTCAAAGTATTTCTAACATGCTGTAGTCGTTCAAAAAAATTAACCTTAAAACACTGAATAAATAAACACCGGAAGTTATTAATATCGCAAGAACCCTACAATACTAGACCTAACCTAATCTTGTACCGACAGGCAATCAGCCAGCCGTATTATTAGATATATTAAACCATTGCATTGTAATTGAGTTATTGACAAGGTAACTGATTGCTCTCTTTGTCTCTCACTGTTCCAAACTGTAAACAACAATTTTCATTTGATATTTATGCTTTTAAAACTATAATTATGTTCTCTTTAATTTATTTTCTGTTTGATGACCAAAGAATATCAGATAAAGTACAAGGACTTCTTCAATTAATTACACAATTCATATGTGCGGTTGCTGTTTCAGCTGTCTTGATTAAAAACCATACAATGACATCGTTAAAACTCTCTATGAATTTTATATAGGTTTTATAGGAGCAAATGAGCAAGCGGGTTACGTGATGGTAAGATATCTCTGCTAGCCATAAAAATAAAATAAAAGTTTTGTGAAATGAAGGCGTCTTTTTCATCAAATTAAGAAGGCAATTGTCCTAAATCACATCTCACTCTCAAACCCAGTAATTACCACAATATTATAGTTATTAGTGATTCAAAACTCATCCAATCACCTTGTTAACCTAACACCAACACGATGTCCTAATTAATAGTCAATTAACCATAGATATAGGATACAATATGACCTCATTCCCTAGTCATTGTGGTTAGCTATTGAGCTGTAAGACGGATGAGCCATGCTTGACTAGGAGCGCATAAGTTGTGTGCCGGTAAATTTAGGGAAGTGATCTAGAATAGCACGGTGCAGTGAGTTTTGATATATTGGGTTGAAGGTACTTATGGTCTTATGGGGTCCTGGTAGATTGAGCGTAACTTTTACTGCTTTTGGAAGGTCGAATTTATTCATAGGTGCTTCTCTGGAGTAGTTAGTGCGTTTAAAAATAAACCCTGTTCCCTCTCCTATTAAGAAATTTTAAATAAATAAACACAGAATGTGAAAAGTCAAACACCTGTAATTGTTTATTTATAAAACCAAAGAGTAGTTAATTATTTTACTAACTAATATATGTTTCCTTTGTATTTAATTTGACTTATGTGTACGACAGTTTTGTTCTATAAATACCTATTTCCCCTTTCCTGCTCCTATTACCTCGTAGAGGCCGAGATAAAACTGCCTGAAACAGGTTAACACCGCCTTATTTCGGATTTGTGTGACAGATAAGTGGTCCGTAGTGTTGTTTCTGTGTAATTTACATTAACAGCTTTTATGATTAACCAAGTTTAAGGAGAAACAAAATAATTTGGATTATGAATTCGTTTGTTTTATACTTAATGTCGTTTGATTATGCTCTTGGTAATGCTCTAGACACTTATTTCCCTGGGAAGAGTGACGTCTGTGGGATTCCCCAATCAGGTATTCATAAAGCAAAGGCAAGGGCATTCAAAGAATTAATTGCATTGTGTTTATTATTTTTAGATGAAGCATAAGCATAAATAGAATAATATCTAGTACAAGCAAAAAATACTTTAAAGAAATTCATATTATTTTTTTCTCTAGACTAACACACCAACTGTGTGGTCCTAAATTAAGCAAAGCTTTTGTATAATAGGTGCCACACAATGAACTAGAGGAAAACTTAGTTATAGTGTGAAAATAGTCATTGAAAATCTACGTAATTTTAATTCATAATACCAGGCAAGCAGAACCATTATGAAAGGAGGACGAGTAAGCATAGCCTTTTTTTCTAGCAACAAAGAAGACTAGACTCACAGCGAATCCTTTTACATAAAAAGAGAAAATGAAAAAAATAAGGATGCCTTTAGTTGGGTGGGATTACTACTAAATACCTCGTAATAAAAGGATGAAAGATAATCTTAAGGATAAGATCTAAGTTCCTAGATATACGCTTTTGTATAAGATTACTAAGGAAGTGTAGGGTGGCTATAATTTGAGAAAAATCTTAAAACAATGTTTTGAGTATTTACTTTTTTAATGACACTTGAAAGTAAGTTCTGTTAGCGTCGTCGAAGCTTGGGATTTTAGATATCAACCTCGCTTATTGTACTAATCAATATTTACAATTCAGTATGCAGTGAAAATTTTAGCCGTTGAATTAGGAAAGACGCTGGAACAAATTAAAAAATGCAGAAATCCCCGCCGGTAAATAGTGAGCCAAAAACTAATTGTATATAAGTATATGAATAAGAGGTGAAAGCACTTAACTACTAGTACCTATGTAAAATTCGTAACGTTAAATTCTTTGCCTTCTACTATTAATTAAATGTTTGCCTGGTAGATATTGCTCAGAGCAATAAGGCCACTTTTTGCTTTATTTTATTAATTTCCTGTACATTTATGTTATTTTGCGATAAAGAGTTTTAATTACTATTATTAGGTATACCCATATCCCGTTATGACTATAGAAAGACAATGTTGTTTATTATTTAAGGTCACCCTACCGTTACCTGGAAGCCTTATATAATATTTACAGAGGTTTCACCTGATCGCAGGCTCCGGGTTTTTCTCGCCGTTGCTATTAAATTGTGTCGGTCAGACAATCATGTTATGTTATTTATGTATTATATTATTAGCATGTTTAATGTACAGCCAGGACGGCCTTAATGTACATTATGAGGTGGGATTAGTAAATATGAGGCGAGTGTTGCCAGGTTTAATAAAATTAGGAGGTAAAATTTTCGTTGTTTCTGGAAGTGACGAAACGGAGTTAATGTGCGCGTACCTACAGTCCCCAGCACTCATTATGTATGAAATTGAAATTTTTTGAGTGGTAGAGTCTAGCTGTAGGCTCTGTCTGCAGCGATTGCTGGGCTGACTCGACCGGTGAAATACCACCGTCGCACAGGAAACCGACGTGAAGTAGGAACGATGCTCCTGCGTTTCGTTCGGTGAGTGCGGTATCCGGTGCCCAATTTTATTTATTTATTTATATATTTTCTTAAAGGTCAGCAACACACCCCCAACACCTACAGTGTTGAGGGTAGTCATGGGCGGCGGTGATCACTTACCATCAGGTGACCCGCATGCTCGTTTGCTACCTATATTACAAAAAAAAAAAAAAAAAAAAAAAAAAAAAGAAATCATAAAAAAGCGATAAAAAAATATGTATGCTTATAAATTAAAAAAAACTTTATAATGCAAATGAATAAAATAAAATATGTACTTTGGCAAGTAAGCGAAGAAGAAAATTTGGTTCAGTTCATATTTTTTATTTATCTTAACCATACATAATTAAAACCACCCACCCCTAGTATTCTCCCGTCTCCAGCTCTGCAAGCAAATACCTCCTAATTTAGAGTAAACGCAATAATTTTAAATCACCCTCAAAATAAATGCGAAACCCGAGATTATTACCCTCCCCGTCTTATTTTCGGACCGCCTATCGCTATGCTTGATTGCCGAAAAAAATATATTTTGAAATAAATTTTTCATTTTCCATTATAAAACATAAAAGCGAGTCTCTCTTCAGCTATTTATTACAATAACGTGATAGCAGTAATGCGTTTAGTACTGAATTCTTTATTAAAAATATAAAGTGTACGGCGGAGTCGGACTTACTTACTTATTATTATGGCCAAATGTTTTAGTTTATACAGTATAATGTAGTGTATGTTTCCTTTATTCATATGATGTAATATATATAGCCTTTGCAATAGATACTTATCTAGTAATATATTTTTTTTACTATGCATTGATCCCATTACATGGATCCCATTGAATCCCATATTAAGTGCCGCCCATTGGTCATAGTTACGTTCGTCGTATGAATGTATGATCCATATTGTGACTAGACATGAGAGTGATAGTCACTTGCAATAACAGTTAAGGTAGAGTGTGGTCTTAATATTACAGATGAGTACTGTTATAAAAGCCAAGGATTCACCGTACATATATTATCTTATGTATAAAATTCTCGTGTCAAAATGTTAGTTACCTTACTCTTTCGAAACGGATTTTATGATTTTAAAAAAATATAAAAATACATATTCAGTAGGTCTGAGAATCGGCTACTATCTATTTTACATACCCCTAAGTGGTAAGGGTAGTCCACCCCTATTTTTATTTTTCAAAAATGGCAAAACTACGTTTGCGTGGTCAGCTAGTATTTATATACTACACACATTAGTCGAAGTATAAGACCTAAACTTGATGAATATGAAGGTGGCTTCTCTACTTAGTACAAATAAAAATACATTACTAATTAGGTGAATATTATTTTTTGTGTCCCATTAAGGAAACATAAGTATGTTACATAAACTGGCACTAATTTATATAAATAAAACCACCACATTAAGTTACTATCCTCAGCAGAACTTTCCTCGACTGTTCTCATATGAAATAGAAGTCAAGGACTTAATTTGGTGTCAAGACCTTCAAATCAGATTGTGTTTTGCAATTCATAGGTTTTAGGTAGATACATTTTAATAACATTTAAGAGTTAAAATAGTGTTACAGACTTTTTATAATGTAATAGCATAATTTATAAATTGTTTTAATGTACGTACCGGAGGGTGCTTACTGCTTAATTATAAGTATTTTATCATCCATTTTTATTTTCAAGACAAAAAATAGATTAATGTTTAAAGCAAAACGTAGATATCATACCATTAGAAACATTTTGTAAATAATAAAATATTGACCCAAGCCACACTTTCCTGCCCCCGTGCCGTTCTAAAATAAAAGCAATGGACCGTCGACTTACTTTGATGTGAACTTTAAGGAAAAAAGCTGAATTTATGAAAATTCAACGACATGAAGCGATTCACGAAACTCTCGAGTTTTTCGCTCGTAAATTAATTTTGCAGAATTGTTTTTGGATCTGTGATTCTTGTTTATTTAATTCACATCAAAAGGCATGGAGACATTTTTGAGTAATATTTTAAAGCAGTAAAATTAAAATGGATTTTCCAATGGCACACACAACACGAAGTCAGATAATATTTTTCCTTTCGATTTATATTATTAATGTAGTATGAACTTATAGTCTTATAAAGTTTCCGAACAGTTTCCTGAAGGACTAAACAAAAGTTAGGGCTAATGGTAAAGTTTATGATATAAAGTTACACGAAAGTTAAAAAAGCGGTGAAGTGTGAGTAAAACTGTACTCCTCGAGATATGTGGAAATAATTTGAAACAATCAATCTAGACCTTATTAGAATCCAATAGAGTTCAATTTATAAATGTAATTTTATTTTTGAAATGGATATAGGTATAATATTGATTGATATGTTTTTTTTCTTGGTATTAATTTTTATGTATATGCTTTGAAACCCCACAGATATTTGCAAGGACTTGAACTATAGATATGAACACTAAAAACAACTAATAAAGTAGTCCCTAAGTACTCGTAACAAAGCACTAACTAAAATGTACCTACCTTTAAAACCTCAAAAAAATGTCCCCTCCACACAAAAGCTTATAATGATGTCACAACGACATCTTAAAAAAAAAAAAAAAAAAAATCAAAATTATTTTATTCATCATAGATATGTAACATATACTTAATGAACGTCAATGTTACAAACTTCGACTTTACCTAACCGTAGACCAAGAGAAAAAAGCCGGCGGAAAAAAACTCCCAGCACTCTTTTTGAAAATTATAACGTGTACATCTAATCTAATGGTGTTCATTGTACAGAGTCCTCCGTACTAAAATATATTTAATGTAGATGGACAATCCTTCGTCACAACGGTATTGTAACGACACATTAAACTAATGTCGTTCATTGTACGGAGTCCTCCGTACTAAAATATATTTAATGTAGGCGGATAATCCTTGTATTTGTGGGTGTAATGGCGGATGGGTAACGAACCGTACTCTGATGCTTCGGAATCTAGATCTTGTGACGTGGATGATGGAAGTAAGGATGTGGCTTTGGCGTTGTTGGACAATAGTAAGATCGATTTTGTTGATCATAATAGAATCGATTTATTCAAGCCAAAAATATAGCGAACTATAAAAGAACTACCTACAGGTATTTTATGGTCATAATACGTTTTTATACAACGCGACACTGGTCTTTTGAAAAAAAATAGTACCTATTCTAGAAGCTCTGGAAAATAGCTCCATAGAGAAAAGTTTGAAATTCCTAAATTTATAAGTTATATAACAGCAATAAAAGTCCAAATAAAGTACTATGCACTTATTAGACACTCAAGCCTAGCAAGTTATTAATTGTGACGCTTTGAACACGTAAGGTTTTCTCGACTTCCAACAAAAAATGATAATATTTATTAAGTAGTTTTCTTAAAAAATACCCGAATGATAATGTAAACCGCGTTTAAATCAAGAATCTATACGATAAATGCATTAAATGTTTGACGAGGAGATACAAAACAAACCAATTTCCATTATCGCTTTTACAAAAAGCCACATCCACATTTCCACACTCTCATTAACCAAGATGACGTTTTCTTTAAGAAATGCGAGAATTTTTCACTTTGCTTAAGCGTCCATGTAATGTCGCTGCAGTCTCTAGATGTTTAAATTTCATTAATGCCCTTTGTAGCCGGGACAGAGCTTCTGAATGGATAAGATAAAGCTGAGTTATGCGAATATTTAGGTATACAACGTGGTGCTTTAGTGAATTTCTACCCGAAAAGTATAACTAGTAACAGGTTCCCATACAAAGTTTTTTTTTTAATGGCTACGTCCCGACGATTTTTCTATATTGCGTTCGTATTCGTATATATCGTATAAAAAGTACATTCTTTGGTCAATTGTGAAAAATTATGAAGTCAATATATAATAAAAATAAAAGAGTTTTACAAATAAGTTCGAATAACATTACAATATAAAAAAACTCGTATCCTTTAAATAATCAAATGTCAATCACACTTAAGGGTTAAATAAAATTATATCACCGTCGACCAGTACGGCTTGCCGGACTTACGTTGTAAAATATATTTTCAGTAACCCAATTGTTCTTCCAACATTGAATTTTGTGCTGTTCGTGTAAAATAAAGCGGTTTTTTTTAAATAGGTATTATAAATTTCAGGTTAAAAATGCTGATTTTTTTACTAGACAGATGGTATTATGTTGTTTTCGTAGTTCCGAAAAGATGGACATAGCTTTGTAGAAATGCTTGTTTTATTTTTGGCTTTAATTTCTGTACATTGTACAAGTACATTTTTCATTATATATTTTTTAATTATTTTAAAAAGTTTTACATCTTCTCTTTCTCATCAGTCCCATTAACATAAGAAACTTAACCGAAAACATTAACATACGATCATAACACCCCTTTTTTGTATAGTAGGGTTAAAACCAGTACTTTCCACACCCCAACCCAAGTGGGAATTGGCGGTGTCGTTAGAAAACGTCGTCTGGGGAAATATGCAATCGGATCAGTGTATTATCCTGTAGCGGGACAACTGGGAACGAAGTGGAACAATCGGGAACCGCCGGTCCTTTAACGAGAACTCTCAACCGGATGTCTTTATTGTACAGTTTTTATAGTCGGTTCGGGAATAAAGTGAAAATGACTTGATTGTCGGTTTTTTAAGAGTCTATCTAGTTTTATGTTTATTAACAATTTGACAAAAATGTTAACACATAAATATGTAATTAACAAGTAAATCTTAAGGCTTAATAAACATATTAACTTAATCTTACCTAAAGTGTCAAGTTTGGATAAAAATCGACCAAGTGATCTGCCAAGTATACTGCACTTTTACTATTTAATTAATAATAATAAAAAACTCATTTCCATAGCTATTAGATAACTTAAAAAAATTCGCACTAAAATTAGTTTATAAATATGAGTAAAGTTATCCCACAATTTAATTAAGTATTTTAATTCATCCCTACTTAGTTCCTAATTCCACCACCAGTGGCGCTACCACCTTACTCAGTAAAATCTCGAAGTCCGACTTCATCTTTCATAATAAAACCTAGTTCCAATCTCATTTTAATTCTTCAACACTACTCCAAACTCGCAACTTATCAAATTACGAACTCAACATAATTTTAACTAACTTTAATCTTTGAAACTCAAAACCTTAGTGAGTTGCCGACAAAGGGGAATTCGCGTTTGTCGGTATTTCTAGTTCATTACTTAAGAAGCGTAAGTTTTAGCTTGAGTTACCTAATAGCTTGGATCGGAGTAAGTTTTGCTGCTCTTTTGTGAAAGCGGCCATTGTCAAAGATTGTACATCAGTGGAATTAGACTAGCTTTTCGCTCGCGGCTTCGCTTTCAACCTGAGATTGAATTAAAAAATTGCTCGGATAAAGTCTACTACCTACTTTTACCAACTCAGATCCGTAACAACAAACAAATTTTGTTGAGGTATTATCTTTATGTAGATTTTTGCGATTTTTGGCTTATTGATAAGATGTTGGTATAGTGTTAGTGTACGGACTTTTTATAGATCAACTAAAGGCTGTTTGTAGTCTTTTTTCACAAATATATTTTGCTTGTAAACATATCTCATAATCACCAGCTCATTTGTCTTCCCGATATAATTGTAATAATTGAGGACTTTAGAGAAAATTAGTTTATTTGCGGTATTGTTAAATATTCTTGATATAATCGATCGTTAACAAGATTGATTATATTGCTGTAACTTTCTAATAATCAATGTAATTTCATTATTATATTATTTAAAATTGATCTTTCACTCTTAAAACTCAAAACAATTTCCTTCCCTAACGACATTACCCAACATAAAAAACCGCTCGATTCCCTAACTAGTCACGTGTCTCCACACGACCCATTCGTTCTTTCCATTCGTTCAACGACCGAACGAATTATCCAAAAATCCGTGCGGAAGTTTCTGGAACTAATCAACATTACAGCGCCCCCTATTCGTTCGCTTTGCATCCTTGACCTGCGAACTGTCATTTCTGGTGAGAACCTCCGAATCGCCTTGAGCCCTCGAAGATAAAACAAACTCCGATGTGATCCTTGAAACGGGTATAATGGCGCAGTAGGCTGGATAGAAATACTTTGTAATTTTAATATTTAAAAAGTTTGTGAGTTTGTACATGAGAAGTAATTCCTTGAACGACTGAATCGATTTGTAAATTTAAATCACCAGACCAAAGGCTTCATTATCAGGATGGAAGGCTAGTAAAACCATATTTAAACATATTTTTGTATTTTGCATTATTTGGGCAACCCAAGTACCAGTGCTTACACATAAACTGGTAGATAAAAAAGATTGATTTTTTGTTTAAAAACAAACCTACTTAAAAGTGACCTACTGTGTAAATCTTACTACACAACAGCCTGATCCCCTAGTAAAGTCGAGAGCCATCAGGAACGCGTCAAAAATTTACGAAATTCCCAAAGCAATCCTTCGAACAATAAAAATGCCTTTCGGGATCTATTCTTTTTGAACTTTGATGATACTCCATCACGTTATGGTGTCTTGGTACTTTTGGAAAGATTCGTAGCAATATATTTATTATTGGAAACTATGTTTCTTTATGTTATTATTAAATTCATGCTATACATTTGAGGGTTTATTTATATCTATTTTGTTTCTGTTGAAAATGATGTTTGGATATCAATGAACTTAATAAAATATTAATAATGTCTTTAACAGTTTGTCTATGGTAACATGTATCATTAGCATCTTTATCATCCTATTTATTAATTTTAATATAGGTCTCAGTAAATCGCTGGCTGTGTGGTAAGATGAAGTTGTTGCATAAATGTTTCTTGATGGCCTCCCTCCGAATTATAAAGTAAATAAGGATAAAATGACCACAAAATATTCACTACACTGCTTCCTCATAAATGATTAAACATTTGGCGAAGTTAGGGGCACTTTTTGAATAATTATACTACTTTAAAACTTTATAACACTTTAAGACCTTTGGAGAGTGAGAAAATCGATATGTTACGGCTAATACCCGAAGTGCGGCTACGCCTAGTTTTAGCCGGTTAGAACATCAATAGGTTAGGTTAGTTATGTTACTTTTTTGATACCACCCAGAAAAAGGAGACTCCGTCGACTCATGATTGAAGCCAGTTTTTAAATACATAGGTATATTTTTTTTTTACAGTTTTCCATATAAAAAACACTTCTAACCGGCTAAAACTATACTTCGGATATTAGCCGTAACAGATATATTAAAGACACGTGGGTAGTAAATATAAAAAAACTTCCTTTACGCAATAAATGTTTGTTATGAGGTGTAACAAGTGTGACATTAAGTAATCTCCTTAACATATAACCCGATTCCAATTTTTTTTTTCTAAAAACCTAACTTTCGACAAAGAAAGTGACCAATGATCTCAAGGCAGTTTCTCTTCATATAAACAAACTCGAGTAAACATCAAAAATTGGTATGAAAAAACAATGATATCAAACTAATAAAGCTTAACCATCGAAACTCATACATAGAAACACCCAATTACATGTATATTATATCAAGTAGGTTCTACCGTCGCTCGCACTTATAAGGTAACCTAAAGATTCCTCCGTTGTCTCTTATTAAATAACTTTCCAGGAATTTCCAAATAGTCATGTGTAGGGAGTGAGCGAGTAGTAATAGTTCAACTATCTCGCTTAGATTTCTTAGTCGCTCAAATTGTTTGGCATGTAGAAAATATTGTTTATATTATTTAAGTTGGAAAAAATAATTATAAAATCTTATACCCTAAAAAGTTTTTTTTACATATAAAATATCTACTAAGTACTTTAAGCTCGGGGTCTGCTTATAACTTAAACATCTAAGGCCAGTAACTCCCTAATATTTTATATAACATACTTTTATCAGTTTGGCAAGAAATTTAAGGCTTCGAGAGCCAAAAACTCGACTTTGAGTTTTTTACAAAATGAGCGACACATGAAAATCTGAGCGACCTCTACCCCTCGAGTTTAACTTGCTGAAATCTCGCAGGCACCCAAAAATAATTACATCTCTGTCTCAGAATCGTTTCGGCAACTTTTAATTGAAGTTATACAAGTAATATGACAAGTTCTGTGAGTTTCGGTGAGGTTGGTTTTTATGAAGTCGTAATATGTAAGCCACGAGCGGGCTCAGTTTGCTAGTTTCAAGTGAGCTAGTTATGAATTTGTGTAGGAATACTTTAGAGTAAACTGAACTCACTTTTTTATGTAAAGGTATATAAAAAACTGTTTTCTAAGAGATAGCTGCAGGTGGGAGTTATGATGCAGTTGTAAAATGTCAAAATCATGTTTTTTATTCCTCATTTCCCTAAATCAATATAAATAAATATTTGTAAGAGGAAAAAACTGCTTTAGGTATTTTGATATTAGGTAAGCGACAATTCATAAAAAATAAGCTATTTTAATAAGAAAAGAAGGCAAAAGAATTTAAACCTTATATAATATGCTCCTTACTTAACTAATCGATATGCAATTTGATCTCCAACAAATCCGTTGTTCAAATTGTATATTGTAAATAGCCGCAATATTCGGCGAATACTTCAGCATCGCATTCCAGATTTTGATCACACCCCGTATAAAACGTTTCTATTCAAATTCCAACACAACAATATACAGGGCGTTCCAGAAAGTATTTGAAGAGAATACAAGCAATCGAGTATAAAGAATATTTCGATATGAACGGAATGTGTTTAGCTCCGAACAAGCTTGCCAATGTCGATATGAATATGAAATGTCGCTTAGCTCCCATTTTGTACGGGGTGGCAATGGTTTGGACAGTTTTAAAACAAAGATTGGGAATGGACGTTGTTGTTTTTTTAATTCTTGGCTCGGCAAAGTTGCTTATGTTGCTTAGGTTATCTATACCATAATGATTAAAAACACTATGTTATATTCCTTTTTTTTACTTCGTGAATTTTCAAAAATCTTTTTGGTAATGTTTATTAGTCTTTCCGATTTTTTGTTTTTAAACTCCCTTTATAAAATAAACAACACATTATAAGGTTATACGAATATGAAACATGATTACCTGATGAGGATAATTTGGTCTACAAAAGCTAATGCAATAACTTAGGTACTAGGATCATGGTCACCCTACCTCGAGTACAATGCCCTATGCAGTAGTTTGAATTATTAATGTTAACGATCTCCCGAATGCGTTCCCTTCAGACCTGATGCTGGAGTTTAGTAAACAATTTTAACATTTATAATAAAATATCGCGAGTTTCTGAACAGAACGTGTCTAAGGGATATGTTTGGGCAGGGTCTGATAGTTTAATACATATAGAGGGGTGCTCGGTTACGAATTTAAACGAAAATTTTAGAAACCATTATAGTAATTGCAGGCATAAGGTCGGTTATATAATTAAATAACATAAAAAAATAAAATAATAAATAAAATTTGCCATTAAAAACGTAAATAGGCAGCATAAATAGGGCTTTGAGAGAACGCAATACTATGCCTTTAACGTATCCACGGATAGCTATAAAACTAACTTTTTTTTAAAAGGCTAGGCATTCCATACCATTGGCAGACTGAAAAGTGCCTCAAAACCGTATTTTTGCTTTAACGTATTAAAATGTATTTTTTTATAAGTACTTGTACCTTTTTATATTTTAACCCATGGCTACATAAATAATGTGGTAGTCCGGCGATTTATTAATTTATATTATAATATATACATATTCATAAAAAGTTAACCTGACATAAGTATATCAACGCACAGACGAAACTATTGAATGAATACCTAGAAACTTGAAATTTAGAACAGCCGTTCCTTTTATGATGTAGACAAGGATTTTTAGAAATTTCACAAAGAAGCTATTGTTATTCTTGAAGCTATGTTTTCTCACTTTTTTGACTAGGAGAGAATGCCCTTGGGACGCCATTGTACAGTACTACAAGTTTTAAATGAATAAAAGCAATTTAGCTGGTGAAACCGCAGGGCGGAAAGATTACTTAATATATTTTGTTTCTAAATTGTCACAATAAAACCTCCATTGCGAACTGCGTCCATAAATCTGCGGTTTTGGCAATTACTTCGCCGCGTCAACTAAACGTCAGCTGTCAGCTGTGAAATTGGGCGCCATCTTGATTTGGCGGGAAAACCACGCGTGCCGGTGACTGGCCACTTTCACGGATGCTTACACAAACACATAATGGAACGAGAGAATAATTTGAATTTCAAAGTTAAAAACGTGACGTCAGCTAGAAAAGGGTTGGTTTGTTCAGTCTGTCTTCTGTGGCGTGGTAATCAGTATACTGGACTGTGAAATACTTATTCTGTCCCTTGCTATTCTCTACACTTCTTTCTCTAGGATCTAGCTGGCGTATTTATCATATACATGCGAGATCGAGCTATTTATTAATTGTAAATCAAAACACTTATTAAATTACCTAATAATTGCTGTCCGTCTGTCGCAGAAAATAATTGATGGATTGAGAACCTTTCCGCTTAGGACTTCTGTACTGAAAACACACTTCTAACGGTTCTGAAAATACAAGGTTTCTAGGGAAGAAACAGGATTTTCCACCTGTAAACAGCCTTGCGAAAAGTTAGTGTGTCGATTAACTTATCAATTAGTAGTTATCCTATATCCTATATACATTATAAATACTAAATATTACATATATTATTTACTCAGTTAATAGTTTATGTGTCTGAATTAGGTAGATAGTAATTAATAACTCAGTTCCAGACTGAACAAAAGCTATAGATTGAAACTATAATCGGCACATTATGTAGTATAATACCTACAGGCTGATTCTTAAGTGGTCATTGACCCGAAGCGAATATGATCCAAACAATGGCAGTATCAATTTTAAATTGTAAAAAGAAAAACAAAAAAAACCGAAACGACAAAAAATAGGCAAAATATCTCCGTATGACATAGGTATTTGTTGCAAAAAAGGCAGATGGTATAGTAATTCAGCCTTCCACAACAAAAAAATATGGGCAAACAATTGTCACATGATATTATTATATCGGGCACACGCTACAGCTTTTAGATCGAAAGTAACTACAACATTACATTATTATTAAGCCGAAACTTACCAACCTTCAGTAATGACCTGAAAAACAATAGCCTCGGGATTATAAATGTTAGTTAATACCTCTTACGGCTAGGAGTAAATACTTCCCCGAGGACTCTTAAATTCATTGCAGTAGAGGGCGTCCCTTAGGGCTCGCTGCTCGGGCGTTGTGGATGTCGCGGTACAATGGAACGATAAAGGATTTATTTCAATAACTGGGTTGTTTTATATAAAATATTTGAAGAGGTGCTGGGGTTGCCTTTTTTAATATTCATTTATTAGGTTTTCTGTGGGTTTATGACGAACATTTTCAACGTAGTTTTCACCTAATTAAAGATTTTTGATTAGCTTGACAATACGATTACAATAAATTTAACAAAAATGTTATTAAAAAAAGAACTACCAATATAAAGTTGGACTTTTTTATCATTTTTTTATGTCGGTTCTCGTCCTGTCATATTTTTTGGCAATATGGGCTACATTCGCATCGACGACTGCACAGATTTGCATGTTTGATCTCAGTGACAGTCATTTCCCTTAATATCTTGTCCTGCCTCGCGATTCTGTAACTTTCGAATGACAAACTGATATCAAGAAACGTATTAATCCCATTATTTGTAATGCCAAATGTTGACGTTTATTCTCATAGCAGTCGGGATATTTTGAGTTACAGAATCACTCCGCTGGCCCCCTAACTGAAAAACAGTATATTTGTTACAAAAGTAGGACGGTGGTACCAACGCAATCAGGCATTACACAAAAGCCTGGTTAAGGGGTAGAAATAAGGAATATGTTAGCATTATATTGTAATCATAATGCTTTTCAATTCATGCAGTCTTATAATAAATATTTTGAGGAAGCTAAGAGTTAAAATTAATAAGCTAAAATCAAAACACTAACTTTAACATTATTAATATTGTATGTGATTAAGTCTGTAACACAAGGGTTATGATGGTAGTTTAATTAATAAGTAAGTGACTTGTGAATTTGTAGTTCGCACGAAGTATAGACAACACGAGCATATTTAATTAGTTTAATACATAGTTTGATAAATAAAAGCCAACTTATGACAAAGCGTAATAGTTGTAAAATGTGTTTAAATATTAGTTAAAATATTATGCAGTAAAAGTGTAAGTTTATTCAACCGTAAGAACAGAAAATATTTTTCTCGTACTTAACCCATTCACAGGCAATAACCCCAGACGCGCACGGATAACCCCATTCACCCGGGTTCCATTAATTTTGCGCGCGCAAGCTGCCGCCGCAGCCGCGGTTACAATGATATTATCATCTCAAATACTAGGATAGCATACGCCTGTCAATTTACCAGCTGACTGCGTCTGTACCGGACGGTATACAGCAAATATTGCGGAGATACAAGCTTGCAGCCCTGCGGTTTTACTGGGGTGAGGTTTCCAAGTGTTTGTTTTTTTTTGCGTTTATTTTTGATAATATTCTATTTATATAACAAAGAGTATCCAATTCTATTTATTATGTTTTAAACATTTTTACATGTATAATAATGGGTTCTACCTTGCAATTTCACTCACAGTTTAGGTATATGGTTTTCCCGCAGAAATTATTAACTTCCCGCAAAAAAATATTTGTTGGGTTATTCTAGGTTATAATATAATAATAAGTATATATTATAATAAGTATATATTTTTTTACCAAGTATAATTCAAATCCGTTGAACCGTTTTTGCATGATTAACCAACAAACATACATACTAACAAATTAATAATTACAGTAGCATGTCACGTACGTATTGTTTACTAGAAAATTGTATAACACCAACTAATGCGGAAATTGAGTGTCGAGTTATTAAACAAGGTAGTTGTAGTCGGGTTAATAATTAATAATATTGAACTGTTTACGTGAAGAGGCGGTCCCACGGCACTTAAAATAAAGTCTCTTTTAGATTGCAATACAAACTTTTGTTTTTTGAACATTGAATAGGGCACCACACTATAACAATATATTTTTTATCAATATTCATTATCAATTTATATTTAACTAAAAAATAACCCACCTCCGCTTTGCAATGATGTAATGATGGCTGATTTTTTTTCCCATCAGACAAATTTTTGACGTTTACTACTACAAAACTTATTTCCAAGATTAAAAAAAATAATCGTCAATTACTTAATGTAAAAACATAAAAGCTAGAAAAACAATGGCCAGAATAAATCAGACAAGAAAAACAGGAATTAATTTCACCGCAATAACAAAATCCCCTGCTCATATTCCAGTTTAACCTTTCGAAGGCTTAACTTAAAACTGTTACGAATCCCTTATTAGTCCGGGTATTTTATACCCGTCTCTATATGACTATGCTAATTTTGTTGAAAACCTATGTCGGTTTTAGGGTTAAAGGGTTGATTTACGAGTTTCGGTGTAACTGGTAACATATGGATTATGAATTCCGGTCCTTTTGTACCCATGGTCCATATGTTATCGCAAATTCTAGGGTAGCGTTTGTGAATAAAAAATGTGTACGAAACATAAAATGGAAATGATGGCGACGGTGTTATACGATTCGGATTAATCGTTGTTTGAAGGATTAGACAGTATTATTGCGTGCTAAATGATGGGGAATTATAAATAAGCAATAACTTAATGAATAGAATGTAAGGATACTTTAAAGCTTAAAACGTAGGATCATCTTTAAGCAGAACTATAGTGTCACACCATGGATCTCTAGTACAGACAGTTTCCTATTTGTAATATTAATTAAGTTGTTTAATATTACAAATAGGAAAACCCTTTCTCTATACTATGTTATTATACTTACAAACCTTCCACTTGAATCACTCTATCTATTAAAAAAACCGCATCAAAATCCGTTGCGTAGTTTCAACGATTTAAACATACAGACAGAGAAAGTGACTTTGTTTTATACTACGTAGTGGTTATTGTAAAATAAAATCCTACTAATATTATAAACGTGAAAGTTTGTGAGTATGTATGGTTTGTTTGTTACTCTTTCACGTAAAACTACTGAACGGATTTGGATAAAACTTTACAGTAATATACATCCATCAAAATAACACATAGAGTACTTTTTACCGCGGAAAAACTTCTCGACCCACGGGAAACCGACTTCCACGCGAACTGAGTCGCGGGCGGCTACTAATATACAATAAATAGAACTAAGGTAAAAGAAATTACCAATGACTTTATCGAAACGTTTGTCCAAAAATGCTGCGTATTAAACGAAATTTCTGCAAATATAGAATTTGCGAGTCTTCCAAATTTAAATGAATAACATATGACTATCTCACCATCTCTGTTAAACACCGTTGTTTTTGGCGCGTAAATCAAAGGCACCAGAGTGCTACCACCGCGGTGTAATTTTATTTATGATTTCATCACGCGAATGAAATAAAAAGGACTATGTTTTATAGCAGAATCCTACACTCGTGCGCATTTTACGATGTGTTCTCACGTTGAGGAGTTTATGTTCTCCATTTCATTAAAGAAGATATCAAAAACATCTAGTAAAAGGATAGTAAAAAATCTTATAGTGATAGCCCTCAGTGGGAATAATTTTCAGTCTCGAATTTATTTGTACGCGTTCAATTTTAAATCGTTTTCGGAGCAGTAAAGCGAATGTGCTTCTAACAGCTTCTTCTTTTAATAAATAGTTAAGCAATATAATAATAAAAATGTTAACCAGATTTTTCCAAGATTATTTAAAAAATCAAAACTGGCCGTACTCGTACACTAGAAATAAATAAGTTAGTTTATCAAATGTTATAAAAAAAAATCATTTTTTTTACTAAATGCGCAACCTACCAGATTTACAGCTTAATCATTATCTTTGTCGTCGTTTATAAGTACTAAATGTGGTGTCGGAGAATCAAATTCATAACTCTGAGAATAAAGGGGTGAGCTTATGTTCCGGTTAACCGACTTTTTCATCATCACAAACTCTACATCGATGAGGTTAGTTTGACAGAATTATGTGGCTATGATAAAAATATTCTTCAGTCTATCTGAACGGAACGGGTAAAAATTTAAATCGGTAAAAAGCTATTATGCTATTATAATCATAATGTTTGTTGTATATTGGCAACTTTTGAAGTTTTTGATGACATGATCACAAATCCTAAACATTTGACTAAAGGATAATAAAAGTAAAATAAAAATATAATTGTTTTAATCTAATTCTACTTACGTACCTCTTTTTCAATACAAACATATTCGTTATTTTTAAACTGTGTAAAATACAGTTAAATTATAAATACTTTTAAAATAATGAAATAAGAAACATTGAAAATTTCACTTCTTTTTCATAAATCAAATCCTTAAAATCGAGCAAATGTCAATAATTTCCTAAATTATTGAAAAAGGACTCTAAAGGTAAGGTAAACCGCAAACTGAAATGAATTCAATAAGGATTTACCGCCAACGCAACTTTCAATCATTGGAAAAAAAGTAAAAATAAAACTGAAATTCTACTCGGCCTGTGATGGAGAGGATAAAAATGTGACTGAAAGCTATTAGTGCGAAATTTAATTAAAAATCCCAGCTCGAAAATGTACCTGAAACTTTTTTACATGACAACCGAGTCTAAGTAGCGGCGGCGGACATATTTTTTGTTTGGCGCGTAAATTTGCGTTTGGAGTATGACAGATCGAGCAACAACGTAGCCGTTTTTAGAATGTCTACTAGAAATATTTTGATATTTTAGCTACTACCACTACATCATACTTATAAACTTTAAATCCTAAATAAAAAAACACTTCCTGTTAGTTATGAAAGCCTGTCAGATAAGATTGACAAAGACTTTAAAATATTTAAGTTATACTCCGTGGTGTATAAGCGTTTATGAATATGATAGATATCCTTTTATCGAAAACTAGCTTTCCGCCCTGCGATTTCACCCGCAACTAAATGCTTTTTCCCATGGCAATATCTTACGGAACCCTATTTTTTCCAAAAAATGTAGCCTATGTTACTAGCTTTCGAATAGTGAAAGAATTTTTTAAATTGGTCCAGTAGTTTTGGAGCCTATTCATATCAAACAAACAAACAAAAAATCAAATCTTTCCTCTTTATAATATTAGTATACATTGATTTCTGTATTACTTTTAACGACTGTGTTAAATAACTTTTTATAATAAGATTTGTTTTCTAAAATAACCAAGTTTGTACCAGGCTCTCATAATTACGCTGGAGACCTCCCCGCACCACGCTATTTCAAAGCGGACCATAGATATAAAATACGCTTTGCCTGCACCAGAGGCTCTGTTTAAAAGACAATGTTATATAATTTACAAGCTGGCAGCCAGCTTTGGACTTACGCCAGGATTTTACATAATAAAGCCTTTAATACAGTTCTGGTTTGATTTTAAACGTGGAATAAATCTGTGTTAATGCTGTATGACATTGAGTGATGGTTGTCGGTTATTGCAGTTGAGTTTTGGCGCCATTTTTGCTGGTGCGCGCTATGTGAGCCCAAAATGTTGCTGATGTGAGGGAATGAGCGTTAAATGTTGTGAGTGAACTGAAACATGGTAAGGTTACTGTCGGGCCGTTTATTGACTGCGACAGGGTTAATGGGTAGGTAATGAGTGGTTAATGTTAAATTATGAAGTTGGAATTAAATGTTGTAAGTTAAAAATGGTCTAAGTTTTTTTAATGTAGTAAGTAAAAAATGGTCTGAGGATTTATTCAGAAACATGATGAACACACGATTAGGTTTCTCTATAGGGGGAAAAATCTTGACAATAGCCATCTAGACTTTACATCTGAAAATTTTCAATCAGTTAACGCGGACATATTTTTAGCATTGGCTAGTTTAATTAATTTTTGCTTTCTATTATGAAGCAAAACCGATAGGCCTCTATTCTATTCACATTGATACCTATATCATGTTTTCTATTGATTGTTCCCTCATCCATTATATGCTGATATGGCTAACTACAAAGGCTACGTAAACCCAATCCGGAATCAACCAGATTTAGCTGAGCGAATGAAATTTAAATTTTCCACGTATAGCCGCCAATGAACGTGATAGTATTAAACTGATGCACTCAATTTCGCCACACATAAAATAAGATTAAAATTTCTTTTATAATTATAATTACTAAAATATCGTTAATTATGTTTTTTTATTTATTTATGCTATACGCTCTTTATATGTAATACTCGATACAAAAATAATGTGTTTTTGTATGTTTTGTTTTTCTACTGTGGCGTAGCGGCGGTTTATTATATTTTAGGAAACCTGCAAAATTTTTTGGTCAAAAGAAGTTTTTATAAAAAGAAAATAGTGTTTTATAACGTTTTATTTATAATTTTAAACTAAGTTTTATACTTTTAAATAAGGCGGACGCTTTGCGACAGAATCAAGAAAAAAAAACAGATAAATCTAAAAAACGTAAAATAAATTAAATCTAAAGTACCTACATACACTCAAGCCGATGATTTAACTCTTTATTTTTTGCCTTGTCCCAATTACCCGCTTTAGATACAAAACTAATTAAAACATTTAACAGCTGTCAGCAATCAAAGGGCACCCTAAAGGCTGAGCCCTCTTATGGACGTTCATGCTCGAATGCCTTCTGTAAAGTTGAATGAGAAATCGTAATGACATCAATACTAAACGTATTAGAGTAGTTAACAAGGCCCTTAGGTGGCGCCGATTCACAATCCATCGAGCTTTCTTATTATCGATGGTAATGATCATATTTTATCATTTTGAATTTATTTGAATTAATAAAAGAAAATGGTTGTGAATTTCTTAATGTCTACAGTAGAAACAAATAGATTTTATAAAACTCTATGCTATAGAGTTGCAGTTACAAATTGCACATGTAATGCCACAGGCAAAAAAAAAGTAACAAATAAAAACTAAAATTTGAACATTCGAGATAATATAATTTAACCACGTGAACACTTATTTACAAATTCGGTTCAAAACCGTACTGCAAATCGTTTTACCTATCTTCCAAACTTAAACATCTCATTAATACTTCAATACCCGACTGTCAGATTACCTCGGATTACAATAAACGAGTGAACGGCTGAGCGAGTGAGTGAGTGAACGTGAATCAAGTGATGTCCCCCGAGATTCAGTAGTAAATCGGATAGCGCGACACTGAGTTTACTCGGATTAATTAGTGCGACACCGAGCTTGTAGGGATGGCGACAACGCGAATTTAAATCGATACGATAATGCGATTATTAGGATTAGTAATTCGATATTCTATGACCTAATGAAGATTGGTCAAAGGTTCTGATAATCAAGGAGGTAATCAAGCTGGAAAGTTTTATTTGATTGTTAGTTTTCAATCCTAGTGCGTCGCAAATGAGTGTTTTCTGAGTTTTAATTATTTCACGCTACAGCAACGAAAATATAAGCATAAAATAAGTGCCCGAAAATAGCTAAGAGTATCCGAGATATTTTAGTATTATCCCACTGCAAAATCGCTTGCAATATATATATTTGGAAAATTCCGTAGAATGAAAACACGGAAAAAGCATACAAATAATCAAAAGTTAACAGAAAACTTAAGCATTTCAAAATTGGAAAACAAAAGCTACGAAGCAAAAGTCAATATTATGTGATTCCTTGTTTCGTTAAAATGTTTTTTTTTGTAAATATTTATTTATTTGGCAGCCCTATTCGTTATGTTCTGTTTGAATTTTGAATTGAATGGAATCTAGTATGAGCATTTCGTTAGTGTTTAGCAAATTTTCAAAATGGAAAATCGTTAATTGAAGTGTTACCTGTACCTATTACAATTATTGCTTGTTAGTTCTACTAGGAATCAATATTGTATGATGTGAATTATATTGTACAACTACTGGATGGATTTTGATGAAACTTTACAGTAATATAGGTTATACATCAGAATAATATATATAGAACTTTTTACCGCGGTTAAACTTCTCATTCCCACGGGAAACCGACTTCCACGCGAACGGAGTCGCGGGCGGCCACTACTTTATATTATTAGTAGGATTTAGATATACGAGTAAGATAAATATACTCTTTTTAATTATTTGTAAAACTTCAAATACTAATAGATATTATAATGGTTGGATAATGTAAAAATGATTAGATTCGTCCGATGTCCAGCTACCGATTACTATTGTTTTATAGCTAATAGTACTCTCATACACACCCACACAATAAAACCACCGTCTCCAATGCACCTATAGAATTAATTTTAGTACATGTGCAATTCTATTACCTATAATAATTAACGTAAGGCGGTAGGGGTCCGCTACATAGTTTCGAATGCCGTTGTTTCGACATACGTTTATGCGAAGTTTTTCTCCGCTGCCTCATAGGTTCGAAAGCTATAAACTCGAATGATGCAGGCGCGAAAGACACTGTTACGAAACATATTTTGACTGATGTTATAAATACTGGAAAAAGGAACGCGGGCCTCCGAGCATTACGCGACTGGGACTCGAACCCAGGACCTTTGGATTGCCGGTCCAATGATCTTCCAACTGAGCTACCGCGCCGCTACGTTGACCCAGCGGTTGACTACTTTTTCCAGTATTTATAACTTCAAAATTAATAAATTAGCATTTATAATGCAAAATTAAAAGTAAAATCTCAATATTTTGACTGTCTCATAAGGAACAATGCTTGTGATTTCGATTAATAAAAGCTTAATGTTTTTAAAAAAAAAATTGAAATGGTAAATGAAAACAAATTCAATGTCATCAATAAGTATTACTTTTAACAAATAAAATATTAAAATCCAAGTATTAAAAAAAATACTTAAACACACAAAATCTTTAAAGTTACTTCTGTCTCGCTACAGCCCGCCCCCGCCCCCGCCTCGGCTACTCTACACCCGCCGCCGCACAGTAAATAAGTTGGTAATTTATGCAGCAAGTTGTAGAACAAGCAAGATTGGTGGACACACGCTCAGTGGTAGACATTTCAAGTTTCTAGACAAGTAGACACGTCAAACTCAGACCAACTTGAAACGGCCAGACTACAGTATTAAGCTTATTGCGAGTCGTATATCATAACTAGCTTTAACTGGTAACTTTATATTGGTTTCTGGTGAATCCCGTCTTTTTTAAACCCGGTTTTACCTATTTGTTAATTACAAGCAATTTTTTGGCGCCAATGGTAAAATAGTTGAAATTTTCCAAGTCCGAGGGTTTTTAAGTTCAAAGATTCAGCTGCTAAAGTATAACCGACAGACAAAGAGTTTATTTTGCGTTTTTATATAATCAGGTCAACTTATGAAATAGAAGCGTTTGAACAATTTATGGAAGTTAAGTTAAGTATAAAAAGCCTTTCCATATAAAAAATCAGGAATGATTAATAAATTGCTTGTGTTGTATGTATGTAAACTAGACATATAGGGGAGAACCTAATTACATCTAGACATGAATAAATTACTTAATCCGAGCCGGAAATCCTATCCAGGATATTCCGCTTAAGCCACTGAGGTTGCCAATAATGGTTTATACAAGATTTCAACTTATAACGTGTCTGACAGAAATATAGACAACTAATGGCAGCCCTCGACTCCGTTCGCGGAGTCAGTTTTCCGTGGGAATGATAAGTTTTCTCTATAACCTATATTACTATAAAGTTTCATCAAAATCCGTCCAGTAGTTTTTGCGTGAAAGAGTAACAAACATCCATACATCCATCCATACATCCACACAAACTCATAAACTTTCACGTTTATAATATTAGTAGGATCTAACACCTAAATCCTTTTAAAAATCCTACTACAAAGCTCCTACTGGCCTCTCTTATAGATTTCCTAAGTGATTTCTAAGTGGAAGCCTTTTCTACAGAGTAACTAAAATAATAGTCGGTTCTTTTGCAGACAAATGCATGATGTAAACGTTGAAATTAACTTTTGCGTTCTAGCTTGAATCGATATAACTATTATAAATGTAAAGTTTTAGATATATGTTATTCAAACATGTAGAGACGCTCAAACAGATAATGGATGAAACTAAGTAGACTTTAACCTAGAATGACAAAAATAATGTCATTTACGTCTAGAAATCAATCACTACGGAACAACTAAAATGTGGGCCAAAGAGGTTTTGTGTTAATTATGTTGTCATTCATAGGTACTTTAACTAACCGCTTCAACAATAAAATAAAACTACTCAGAAACCATATCAATTACTTACTAATTTAAAACCTAACATCTATCCCAATAATTCAATTTAGATATCGAATCCTTTCCACCGCAAAAGCCTTTCTCGCAAAAAAGTCGGAGCGGTCACTCCGCCCGTTTAGTCTCTTTGGCGACCACTCAGCTGTGAAGGTGCAGTGCACTGAAGCGCTTGCGTCGTTTTCATTTCTATAATGGAGACCAGAGAAATTATTGTGTACATTGTTATTGATACAACGGAAATGGCTCCCGGAAGGTTTTATTGGTGTATCCGTTTGTAGGAACAAAAGCGTTTCGTTTTATGTTGCTCAGGGGCAAGCGTTAAGGGATGTGTGGAATGGAGGCACGTCATGTAGGGATGTTGATTAGGTAGTAGGTAACGTGGATGTGACCGATGAGTTGTTAGCTTACGGTTTTATAAAATAGTGCAATGGTCAATATATTTTATTATCTATAGTTAAATCAAATCAAATCAAATCAAAATTGTTTATTGCTTCAATGTGGGTAATTACAGATGTCAAATTAAATTTAATTATGGGAACACCATATTCAACCTATACAGGTCATGCAATATGTCAGTTAAATTAAAATAATTAGGTATGTCAAATAAAATCAATTAGAAAAAAATAAAAATATCAAGTCTTATAGAATATAGGTAAGTATGATTATGATGAAACCTATTTCTGTAAATCAGTTGGAAATTCTGACACGCTGTAGTAGCATTTTTGCAACAAGAAGTCTTTCAATTCTTTTTTGAATGCAGCTGTTAATTGTATACCCCGAATATCACTAGGTAACGCATTGTATATTACCGGACACATACCTAAAACGTTATTGTTGAAAAATGTTGTCTTTCGAGGAGGAACGCATATTCTATCTTGATGCCGGTGACTTTTTGGTTTTATAAAGAGGGCACCATTTCTTTTTACAAATACAGAAATTTCATATATATATACAGCGTGTCCCAAAAGGTTACGTAGCTGGGAAGGGGGGTGGTAGGGATGGTCACAAGGGTCACCAGAAAAATAATAAAAAAATTCCCCTCTGGATATTTCAATAAAAAAAAACCATTTTTTAAAAATCTAAAAATTTTACACCTTGTTACCCTATTTTGCTTACTGTACCTACAGATATTGCTGTATTTGAAAAAAAAAACCTGTTATTTAATCGTCAATAACCCTTTATCAAATTGAAATAAAAAAAACTATACATATCTAACCAAGTTTTAAAGAAAATTAAGTTCTTGTCCAGACAAGGACTTAGTAATTACGACTTCACTCCACTTCCTCCAACCGTAGTGAAAAAAAAACGTACTACGCATCTCCGGCGAGTAAGTTAAAAAAATAGGTAATTTTATTGCAATTCCAAAATGGTATAACACTTATTTGAAAAATTCATACTAGGACATTTAAAAATATTTTTCAGGAACAATACTCCTGCAAAAATAAAATATCAAAAAACAATAGTCTCAAATTCGTACGCAAATACATTTTTAAATGTCTGTTCTGTTGCTTTGATGTTACTGCCCGGTATAATTCTCAAGATTGGAGTACAGACATACCTCAAACATTCGAATAAGGCTAGATTAAGTTTTTCCATATGCCAGGGAAAATATTTTTTACTGCATTTACTCAAGTAAACGAAAGATGTAGGTAAAGGATCAAGCTTCTCCTTGTCTGGTCTGTACAAAAGCAAAGGTTGATAGATTTGATTAGCTTATCTAACTGGTCTCTTACCTAAAAGTGGCTTATTAACTAATACTTTCAGCTCATCCCTAAAATAGTTTTGGTAATATTCATCATAATTTCAGTATAGGCCATAGACATCTATTACCCTGTAGGTACAGTCTAAGACTAGGTAAGCTGGGATAACAAATAAAAATAAATCCTATTTCCATACAAAAAAAGTTCGGTTAGTTAGTTTAAAACGGCCACAGCTTACTCGACATTACAGTTGCGATTTTAAATGATACTCGAAAGAAAACAAAATTATAATTTATTATTTTAATAAAATGCTCGAAATGTCTACCACCAACATAAATACATGCCCTGCGTCGTTTTAAAAATGAGCATCATAAATGAACTCAAGTCAACTAAGTCCGTGATGGGTTTTTCATAAACTTTTTTTTTTTTATTAAACGAGCAAACGAGCATGCGAGGCACCTGATGGTAAGTGATCACCGTCGCCCATAACTACCCGCAACACTGTGGGTGTTGGGGGTGTGTTGCTGACCTTTAAGGTGGGAATACACTCTCGACTTGAAGAGCCCCATGTTGTAGGTAGCCAGGAATACCGCTGCAGGAAGTTCATTCCACATCTGCGTTGTGCGCGGCAAAAAAACCCGCGTGACACGCACGGTGGTACGCACAAATGATGCGCAGATCAAGCTCCATATTTTTACAACTTACGCGTTGATCTAGCCTAGACTGTACTTGAATGTTTGAAGTATGTTTGTACTCCAATCTTGAGAATTATACCGGGCAGTAACATCAAAGCAACAGAATAGACATTTAAAAATGTATTTGCGTACGAATTTGAGACTATTGTTTTTTGATATTTTTATTTTTGCAGGAGTATTGTTCCCGAAAAATATTTTTAAATGTCCTAGTATGAATTTTTCAAATAAGTGTTATACCATTTTGGAATTGCAATAAAATTACCTATTTTTTTAACTTACTCGCCGGAGTTGCGTAGTACGTTTTTATTTCAGTACGCTTGGAGGAAGTTGAGTGAAATCGTAATTACTAAGTCCTTGTCTGGACAAGAACTTAATTTTCTTTAAAACTTGGTTAGATATGTATAGTTTTTTTTATTTCAATTTGATAAAGGGTTATTGACGATTACATAACAGGTTTTTTTTTTCAAATACAGCAATATCTGTAGGTACAGTAAGCAAAATAGGGTAACAAGGTGTAAAATTTTTAGTTTTTAAAAAAAAATTTTTTTTTTATTGAAATATCCAGAGGGGAATTTTTTTATTATTTTTCTGGTGACCCTTGTGACCACCCCTACCACCCCCCTTCCCAGCTACGTAACCTTTTGGGACACCCTGTATATATGCATGGCAAAGTCATAATATTGTACTGCTTGAAAAACGGTTGGCAACTGTTTGGGATTTGAACACCAAACAAAGCTCTAATACAATTTTTCTGAGCTCTAAATGCAACGTTAGAGTCAGTGCTATTGCCCCAAAATATAACGCCGTATCGCAATATCGACGCTATATGTGCGTGGTAGGACAATAGTGCGGTCTTCGTATCGACGATTTTTGAAAGCCTATACAACGCATATGAAAACTGAAAAATTCTTTTCGTTAAATTTTCAATGTGTGTTTTCCAATTTAAATTTTTATCTATGTACAGCCCTAAAAATTTTATTGAAGGAACTTCTTCAATTTTTTCATTTTCGTGATAAATGTCAAGAGTTAATTTTGCGTCATGTCTATTTTGGAATTGAATTAATTTTGTTTTTGGAATATTAATAATTAAATTTATTTGATTAAGATATTGGATTAAATTTGTCATAGATTTATTAATGTCAGATTCATAATTATAATTTCTATTATTTTTAGGAAATATTATTGTGCTATCGTCTGCATAGAGCACCATTTGTTTATCAACTACATTGGGTAGTTCATTGATGTACAAAATAAACAATAATGGACCTAGGACACTACCCTGAGGAACACCGTATTTTACGATCGCGTACGATGATCTATTCGTTATTTCCGTGCGAGTATGTTCACAGAACGTAGTTATTTCGGTGGCTTGTTTCCTACTTGTTAAGTAGGATTTTAATAGTTTTAAAACATTTCATCTAACGCCGTAGCTTTGAATCCTTTTTAACAGTATTTCGTGGTCAACACAATCGAATGCTTTACTTAAATCCATAAAAATGCCAGTTACTGGTGTTTTATTGTCAACAGTGGTTAAAACTGTTTGTATGAATTTAAAAATGGCTAAGTCAATATTTTTATTTTTTCGAAAACCTAATTGTTCATCTTTAATGATTTTAAATTTTTCAAAAAAGGGATACATTTTGCTGTGTAGAATTCGTTCAAAGAGCTTAGCAAATATTGGAATTAAAGCTATGGGCCTGTAATTAGTCATATCTTTTTGTCAATTAGTTAGTTATAAAATAACAAGTCCTGACTGACTGACGAGCGTAAACTTTTCAAGTTAGGGCCACGGAATTAAGTACAGGCGTTCGTTTTACTGTTTATATAGAGAACCTTTACTTTTGACTGGAAATGTAGCTTCTAAATATGTTTCCATTTTGTTTGAAGAAAGCTTTTGTATAATCCTAAAATAAATTCATCTTACAAATAAATCCAAGTTTCATATGGAAATGACGTCATCATATGATGATGTGCTCTTGCACACTGTTAAAAATATACCAAAATATTAGAAATCATGTATGTACTCTTAAACTAACTCGAATCGGCTCGACCTAATCTTGGAAAGTAGGTACTTCACAATTCCCAATAATCCGCGACTTAGATATCTAGATAAAAAATATTCCTAAATGAAAGCATAACGTAGCTTTCTACTGGTGAAGAACTTAAGAATCTTAATTCAGAATCAGCACCAAAAAATTCAATTAAAGTTTACTTTTAATTTCCAAACCAATCACTCCGTTATCACGCCGACCAACTATCGCCGGTAATTGCTCCTATAACACCATCGGCCGTAATCTCGACTTAACCCCTACATTTAACTCAGGGTCTCCGAGACCCCGACTTAAATTTTAACCCGATTCACTCGGCAAAATCAATTTTCACCACAAAGGATGCCCCGAGACCGTCCGCCAACGTAATTTAGCGACGGTATAAAGTAGAGCAAGTGGCCAGCACTCGCTATTGAATTTATTAATTGGAGGAAAATGATAGAAGCCGTTTGCAGGGTTAAATATAGAAATTACTACGAGTCTGACGAACGTTTTTTAATTATTTGTACGCTGTGATTGCGTGCAGTTTTCAATCAATCCTCTTTAAAATAGTTAACCACGAGTTTTTTTCTGGGTTTGAACCACATTAGTGTTTTTACTGTTATAATAATTGTGTTTGACTTGTTTTCAATCAATCGAAAATTCGTAATTGTTCTAAGTAATTATTTTGCCTAAAGCTCGTTTAATAATTCCAGTAAATTCAATTTCATTAAATATTTCGTTTATCGTTTAATATTATGTGCATGAAGTTCATAATTGCTGTTTTTTTTGATAAAGTTGCTGTGTTTTTTTAATAAAAATATAATTTCAACACTGTGTAATGCAAAATAACCATTTGCTATTTTCTTACTCACAAACCATATGCGATATTCGCTGAAAATCTTAAAATATCACAAGAAACCTTAGTAAAGGCATCGAGCCTCCGATAATCATCTTTCTATTCGAATATTATTAACTAATAGCTTTAGAATTTAAGCCTTTAAGATCATACAAGTTACATGCCACATCCTTGAGCTTATTCTCCACATTTTCATTTTCAACCTTATGTACATATTCCTAGAGTACATTTTTGAAAGGATGTCAGCGTAAGATGCTAGTTTTAAATGAAAGTAACTTTGTATGTTTGGCAGAGTGGAGTAAACGGTTTAGATTGTAATGACTGGGTCTGTTTTGGGAGACTGTTATGTTCTGAGCTTAAGATAGGAAAATGGAACAAAGGTAGCAGAACGGAACGTATTGGAAGTGTTCGTTCCGGTTTTACTTGCCGGTACTTACTCGGGTAAGTTTGACAGTGGAACTGTTTCCTGGAGAAACTACACTTCGTGTTCATTTAGGGCATGTACAAAACATAATTCAAATATTTTTATTAGTTTTAGCGGGATGTGCTAATACTGTATTGGTTCCCTAATGTAGTTTTTAGGTTCATTTTTTAAAAGCAGTAATAATACTTTAAAACAAAACATAACTCTTAACTTATTAATGTTGTAGGTAGTAATTCCATTAACGCGTCGCTTAACTCCACGTCGCTTAACTTCTATTTTACAAAATCCCTAACGCTAACTCACTGCCTCATCTTTTTTCTGTGTGATACATCTTTAACACCACACTCAAAACATTAAAAGGCTTCCAAAACCTACACAAAAAGACACCTTCCATTTTCAAACTCTTTCTAAATCCCCAATTACATATAACTAGTAACTACAACCCAACACCAGCTAATCATTTCTCCGTTCACTTCTTTCCCGTCTGCAGTTCTAAATTAAATCAGAGTCGATCAGAGCCGGCTCGGAGGATCGATCTCCGTGTGATTGAGTTCGTCTTCACGAGGTCGCCGGCTTAATAATGCTGCTGGAGGGGGATGGCAGAGGGTGGCGGAGCGGGGAACAGATTTCAAGTATCATCATTACATAGATTAAATCCAAGTCGCTAAGTCTGTCTGTTTGTATGTTTTTACGCTATCTCCTCGTAACCGCTTAACGGATTTAATTCGGTTTTTGCCATTTTAAAGGTATTTTTTTGAAAATAAAGAAAGTTTAGATTTTTTTTTAAAGTTAGCAAAAATGCAAGTGTTTGTTAGCAAGTCGGCAAATTTACACTATTTCGAAGCGTGGGTTGTTCACTAGTATTTAATATTAGACTTTTTTTATATGATGTAAGATGAAATAAAACCTATGTTGGTATCTGATAATGCATCTTTTTGGTAATGAAAGAATATTTAGCAGTACCAGAGCTTACTCCAAACAAATAAACTTACAAAGTTAACCTCTTATAATATTACTAGTAATTTTATAAATTATAACAATAATTTATAAAACTATAGTAGCCGCCCGCGACTCCGTTCGCGTGGAAGTCGGTTTCCCGTGGGAATGAGATGTTTTTCCGCGGTAAAAGTACCTTTCTTAGAATCTCCTTCTAAAATAGAAACATGGATAAACAAATTAAAAATCTTCTGTTTCTAGATACCTATACCTATTTCACCGAAACTATAGCTTTATGATAAAAATTAAGTTAATAGTCTTTGTGCTTATAAAATCAATGGTAAGGTAAATATATCGACAATACCTTCATCTGCATTTGCAAAGCTCGGCTAGTATCGGCTAGTATCAAACCCTTCTAATATTATTCGAGACGAGTTGATATACTTAACAATAATTTACAAAATTACTAGTGGCCGCCCGCGACTCCGTTCGCGTGGAAGTCGGTTTCCCGTGGGTATGAGAAGTTTTCCCGCGGTAAAAAGTACCTTATGTGTTATTCCGATGTATAATATATTACTGCAAACTGTTTACTGTTTCATCTAAATCCGTCCAGTAGTTTTTACGTGAAAGAGTAATAAACATCCATACATACTCACAAACTTTCACGTTTATAATATTAGTAGGATAAGGCCTCTAATATAATTCGCCACCGTTCTTATTTTAAGCGTCCCAATAAGCACCTGATTTAACTTGACAAGTGCAATAACCATTTTTATCAGCAAAGTTTCAAGACGAATAAGTAAAACGCTCCTATACTTTCAGCGCAGGTCTGTGTGTTTGAAACTTAATCCGCTTCTTTGAAGAACACACCGACACTTGGCGATTTATTGGCACCCGGCTTCGAACCTGAGACTGCAGATTATAAATGTCGCCAAATTGTAAAGCCGTAGAATTTTGTGATAAACCGTAAATCTGAGTTTTTCCGCTCAATTTACTTACAAAGAGAAAGGTTTTACAGAAAAAAGTTTATGCGGTTTTACGAATTACGAATAAAGAATCATGTAATTATACAGTTTGTGCAAGTTTGTGAGTATATGTGTTTGTTAATCTTTCAGGAAAAAACTATTGCACTTTTTTGCCACGGGAAAAACCATTTAGTTGCGGGTCAAATCACATGTCGGAAATCTAATAAAAAAGCCAAAAAGATGTTTTACAGGCGTACATCTACAAATAATAAAAACAGTCTTCCCAAAATCACCAGTAGTTAAATATTCGTTCCCTAATAATCTTTAAGATTCAAACCTTGTGACAAGTTTGTTTTTAATCGCGACAGTAAATATTTGTACCCAAGTTTACGAAAACGGACAAAATATTTGATGTCGGTGAAATATAAACTGGCCGTGATTAGAATAACATTGAGCTGGGTTCAATATTTAACCTAGTTTTTACTGAAGGAAAATATTGTGCCTTCTAGTTGATTGAGATTTTGTCGTAGACGAAAATGCATCTGCTAAAAATACTAATGCGGAGGAGACAATAGCAAGTAGATTAATTGTGAATTAAAAGAGATTAATGATGTTTTTTTAAATAAATATGAATTTGCTGTTTTTAACCGACTTCCAAAAACGGAGGAGGTTCCCAATTCGGCCGGTATGTTTTTTTGCACTACATTTTTGGTCCTGCTTCGCTCCTATAAGCGTGATCTATAAAACCAATGTCAAACTATAAGCGCGGTCATACAAACATACTCTACTTTATATTACTGGTATAGATAAACCCATGTACCTAACAATGAACCATAAAAACGTAAATATGCTAACATACCTTCACGTACAATAACTTAACTGATATAGCTTCATAATAGTCCAAATTTTAATAGTTCATAATAGACAAATGACCCATCAACCGTAATTAAAATCCAAACTCAACAAAGTAACTTCATCTAATCTATTCAAAGGAAAACAAGCTTAACGTCAACCGCAAAACATATCAATATCGCTTATCGGCCTATCCTTCCAAATTTAAATTTTCAATCATTCTGTTTGAAGCCCTAATCATTTCAGATGAAGATCCTCGGCCCTTTACAAAGGTGTTTCAATTACTAAGGTAAAAGTTGGCAACCCTTTTCAGTATAAGGATTAGTGTGGATATGTTCTGAAGCCGTAGTTGTTATATGGATGAGGGTTTGGCGACAGAATGAATGTTGCCAAATTAAGGGTTCGGTCTACATTTAATAAAGGGTTTACTGAAATATGCTGGCAGGTACCTTGGCAAAGATAGATCAAAGATTTAGAAAGCGTTTAGTTTCCTGTTTAAATTAATGGAAAAATATTTTTAATTTGACAGATTGTTTTTATAAATCTACAACCAACCATATCAACTGAGTAACCCTTAGCTTCGTGTAAACTGATATTATAGGCACGGCCATAGACCAGGTAAAACTTAGTTACTCTAGAATTTAAGTTAATTTCGAAAATAAATGCGTCCCAAATGTAAATCAAACCAGAGATAGAGATAGTTTAAATTACTATTAATATAATTTTTAATAGTCCATATAGTTTAGATGATAACAAAACTTAAGTATTACCCTTTTACCATATTCATATCTTCGTCATTTGGCTCCCGGCTAAGAATTCGCAATAATATCTGTCAATACAAGCTACAAATCAATTCTATACAAAACATAGGAAACGCAACGAACCGTAAAATTGTTCGCTCCGAAACAATGAAACAAACAAAACATTTTTCTCTATTTTGCAAGGGAAAGTAAGCATGTATCATTTTGTTGTGCCTCGTTTGAACGCGGGAACTACTTGATTAATTAGAAATTAAAAGTAACTAATTGATCGAAATATGGGAGGGTAAATATGACTAATGATGATACAAATTACTTTTATTAGTTAATGATGTGTTAAGATTTGATTAAATGGTTAGAGTTTAGATAAGGGTGTGCATAAGGAGCCTGGGGCTTAACTCATTTTTTTTATTAAATCATCGGATAGAATAGGAGATGGTCCGTCAAGCAATTTATGTCAGATAAACTTTATCCGCCGACCTACCCCCGCATAGTTATAGGATGATGTATTTTTCCATTCGTGACTGATTCCACACTTAGCTAATGGATAAAAACCATAAATGAAATTAAATTTAGGTAAGCGAGGAGCGTGTTAGGTCGATGATGAAACGTCATGCGCGAGCCGCGGCAGCACCCGGCGAGGAGACAAAAATCAACTTACTGCCGCTAAAAAGTCCTTTTTACTTTCTTACCTTTTTGGAAGTGGTAGAGTCTAGCTGTAGGCTCTGTCTGCAGCGATTACTGGGCTGACTCGACCGGTGAAATACCACCGTCGCACAGAAACCCGACGTGAAGTAGGGACGATGTTCCTGCGTTTCGTTCGGTGAGTGCGGTATCCGGTGCGCAATTTTCTTAAAGGCTTAGCAACACACCCCCAACACCCACAGTGTTGCGGGTAGTCAAAGGCGGCGGTGATCACTTACCATCAGGTGACCCGCATGCTCGTTTGCTCCCTATAACATAAAATAAAATAAAAATACGATTTATTATTTTGGACCCTTTTTTTACTTTTTGTTTTTTTTTGTTATTATTTTTTATGAAGCATGCTAATAAATAAACAATTAAAGAATAAAAAAACATATTATTACTAGCGACCCGACCACACTTTGCAATGGTGTAATTTGGCGCGACTCGTACACAAAACTTAGAATTTTAGCCATTATTAAATAACTTTTTTCGACCGTTTATGAATATTTACATATTTAGGTGTAAAAATTACTTTTAAGATGGCGAAAATCGCATTTAAATCCGTTAAGTGGTTTAGGATGAGATAGCGGACAAACAGACAGAATTAGCGGATTTATACTATGTAATGATGATAAGAATGATGATCTTGCACACCTTTATCTACACTTTGACCGATTAAATCTTCTCCTCAGCATAGACGTAATTTTGTGGTATAAAATGATAGCACGAAACGTAGATTTTCATTCTTGCAAAAGCCATATCACTTTTTTATTTCAATTACTGACCGCAAATTAAACCTGTACCAAAAATTTACAATCCACGTCGTTATGTATCCCCAATGACTTTATTCGAACTGCCACGAATCGAAAACTGAGGCCTTTATTGCCAACATTGTAAAATATCGCGATGACCGTACAACCGGGGTTGCCATTTCATTATATTGTTTTATGCCGTGCTTACACGCTCGACGGTCGAGTAGATGGCGCCACTAACTTGATTGAGTGTGAACGAGGCATGAGCTTTCGCTCACTGAAAATAAATACTGCGTGAAATTGAAGGGGTATCGATCTGATTTCTAAGACAAGTTCCGCTTACAAACTACGGATAGAACCTTCTTTATTGTCTTGCTGATTGAGCAACATTGTACGAGAGTTGTAAGGGGAAATATAAATCAATCAAAAGTGGTTTTCTAATGACAGTTCTTAGGAAATTCGATTGCGAGATGCTTTCTTTATTAGTGTTTCTACGTCGTTCTTATTTTGAACGTAGATGTAAGACAATTAGATAATCAATTTCGAGAATTTCTAATAAATACATATTTGATTATGGAAGTTTATAATTTGTTATACGAACAAGCCCTAGGATCCAGGTCATGTGAAAATAACATCAATCACGAGTCCTTTCATTCTGATTGATAGCAAATGGAACACAACATTTACAGACTAAGGAAAAAGCTATTTTAGACATTTTTTTAGTACATCGTTTCTATTGGATTCTGGTTTCAATGATTATTACTACATATTATTTTTGTTACATCATATAAAGAAAAAGCATTATTGTCTGTTTGTGTGTTTGTCTATTTTCCCCTAAGCATCGCGACGGAGTTTAATACGGTTTTCAGGTATTATTTTCACTTATTTTTGTAAATAAAAGTTTTGAATAATAATTTTAAGTTACCCAGTTTTGTGAGCAAGTCGGCTAAAAATACACCATTGCGAAGCGTGGGCGGGTCACTAGTATCTATCATTACTACATAGTATAAAACAAAGTCGCTTTCTCTGTCCCTATGTCCCTAAGTATATTTAAATCTTTCAAACTACGCAACGGATTTGATGCGGTTTTTTTAATAGATAGAGTGATACAAGAGAAAGTTTTATATGTAACATAGTACCTATTGCGAAAGGGGTTTTACTCCGAATTAAAAGTGTGCGAAGCCGCGGGCATAAGCTAGTAATACAATAGATTAAGAATTAAAAAGATTACTATAGTTCATTCAATAATAAAAAAAAATATTTAATTCATTCAATAATATTTTTAACAATAAATAGAAAACAACATTTGTTTCAATATTTTTTTCTAGGGAATAATCGGTATATTATGTGATACTAGTGGCCGCCCGCGACTCCGTTCGCGTGGAAGTCGGTTTCCCGTGGGAATGAGAATATAAAGGAAGTCATATACAGCATGTATCCGGAAAGCCCTTCAAACAGGCTATCAGAGTAGAGTACACAACATTCATTACACTTCATCAACTGGCGTTGATATTGTGATGTTCACTAAAATGGTATATAGTCATTATTTAATTAAATTATGTGCGGGTATTTAATAAGCTAACTAAAATATTGGTTAATTTCAAATGGTTTTAGTTAAAAGGTTCTTAAATTAATCACTATTATAATTTTATAATAAAGCTGGCTTTATAGCTATTTATACCGGACGTATCTGCGTGTAAGCAATGCAACCTCGAATCAGCTATACCCAAAGTGTGCTCCCCAAAAGAATCAACGAAAATTATAAAGTAACTTTGCAATCAAATCAGCTCTATCAGACAAATAATAATCAAGCGAAGTAAGTGAGATATTTTCATTGAAATAAATAACCCACATTAATTAGTTTTATAGGGCTCCGCTAATAAAAGGGTTCCAACTCAAAAAACAACTGAGAACTGCTAAACGATTGTTCTTAGCTGTGTTTAAAATGGTAGAACGTCGCCAAAAATCAATCTTTGCCCATTAAAAATTAAGTTACAGATAAACATATAAACTACAACAAATTAAACTTCAAAACTTAAAAGTCGAAGCCATTACCAGGAACACATAAACATGTAAGAGGTTGCAATACTTTAAATACTCTCAGCTAGCAATATATAACTCTGTGTCGACAGGTTCTTGAAAACATGACTCACTCCCGCCGGTACACTGTTTAAAGAAATGAAATATTTAAAAACTTTCTCTCAACTAAAATAAATCCTTCTGATGTGTGTTTTTAACTCTTTCAGTTAAAGTTAACCGAGTTGGTACGTTTTATTGACTATTTTTCAGGAAAGTTCCAACATTTTTATTGGGTTATTCATGACTGGCCATTAATTAGGGTGCAGAAGTAGGGGCAGTATTTGAGTAGATTGCTGGCGTGTATATTTTCATTATTACTTGCTTCATTATGTTTCCTTCTTTAAATAATATTGCTACATTAAAGCGAATTAATTAAGTAAGAAAAGGTTTTTTTTTGTTGATTGATGAATAAAAATATACTTTCCTACAATTGATAATATAAACGATTTTCGCACAGCAGCGGATTTACATACAAGAAAATCTTCATTCAGAAACATATTGACACATTCGGTGTGTTACTTAGCCCCCTGATTATTTATTTAAACTCTACACAGTATAAAATATATTATGATTCAAACAAAAAAACCTTTATCAATAGAAATGACCCTGTCTTCATTAGACTGTTCCGTCACCAAGCTAGCCATGCACAGAGCTCCAACTTTGAGAATATATTATTAAGTGAACCTCTTTGGTCATTTAGAGTTTTTAAAAAGTTGTATGCCTGTGACGTACCGATTTTCTTTTGTTTTTCATTGGTTGTCAGACACACGTCCTGTGGCAACTCTGTGTCACGCGAGCCATTTTGTTTAATTATTTTGAACAATTACTTCTTTGATTTATTTGTATTTCTGTTAATAATATTTGAATAAGTAAACCGATGTTATTTAACTTGCTTCCTATATCTTCTCTAAAAATATTATTACTAGCGACCCGCCCACGCTTCGCAATGGTGTATATTTGGCCGACTTTATCAGGAAACATGAATGTTGACTAATTAAAAGAAACTTTTTTCAAATGTCCTTCTTTAACAAATTTTAATGAATAAATGCCCTGAAACATGGCGAAAACCGCATTAAAATTAGTTACGTAGTTTAGGAGGATATAACGGACAAACATAAAAACAGACAGAATTAGCGACTTAGATTCATACTATGTAATGATAATGAAGTGAACCTCTTTGGCCACTCCGAGTTTTTATAAAAGCTGTGACGTACCACTCTCTTTTGTTTGTTTGTCGTCGGTTGTCAAAGACACACGTCTTGCGGCAACTCTTGTGTGTCGGGGGTCGCGCGAGCCATTTCGTTTTGTGAACAATTACTTCATTGATTTATTTGTATTTCTATTATATTTTTTGAATAAGCAAACCGTTGTTATTTTCTCCCGTTGTTATTTATTAAACTTGCTTCCTCTATCTTCGCTAACAATATATTTCGATCAATTTCAGAGTCTAATTCCTTTTTTCAGAAGGGCTAATGGTGTAACTTTCAGTGCCTTAATTTATACGTCCCTTTTAGTTCTCTCGGCTATGGTATGATAACATTGTATTCGTTCTTGCCTTTGGTAGTCCAGATATTTTATAAACATCGCCAAAAATATGTCTTACAATCTTTTAAGTTAGTCATAGATTTCACATCAAATCTAAATGACTATATGTAACAAAATTCCATAACGTACTTTAAAAAATCCTAATTAAATTAAATTCAGAAATAAACTTTGCCAAACTAAATAAACTCGTACGTGCCTTCAAGTTACACTAACTATATCGCTAACTTTTTATCCAGAATTTTAAACCGATTTTGCACTAAACAAATAACTTTTGAAATTATCCGCGGAAAGTAAACTCGATGCGGCGACCTGAAGTTGCAGACGAAAGTTTTTGATATACAGCAGTTCCGTATTTTTATGTTTTTAGAGATCCGTGGTATATAATAATTTTGTTTAAACAAAAACAAAAAAATATTCGGAAAGATGAAATTACTCGTAAAATGTTCCCTGCAATTGGGCCTTATGCAAAAATAAACACACCGATTTTATCTTATTATTACGAAAATTTAATTTAATTGCCTTATCATAAATAGCTTACTCAGATTTAAATGGCGACACCATCGATTGTAATAAGAAGTAGTTACAATCGATGGTGGCGCCATTTAAACCTGAGTTAGCTAACCCTTTTTTTTTTTTTTTTTGGTTACGCGGGGAAATGCATTAGGCACCATACCCTTCACCGGGGGAGTGAAGGGCGTGTGTGGGACTCCCGGCGCCCTGAAAAGGGCGCTGCTCCTGGGCGACTGGCTTGCCGACCAGGGGTATACCCACTAAAACCACCGCGGTGTTCACACTACGCCACCCATAAAGACGACTCACGGGTACGCCTGCGCAATCCTCCGTGAGCCGCGGGTGCATCCGCCTGAGCGGAACCTCCAGGGGGGTAGGGCGGCAAAAGTCGCCACCCTACACTCCGTGGTTCACGTGGTCAACCCGAACACTAGGAAGACCACGTCCGTCGTGACCCCATGCACTCAGGTGGAGGAGCCCCCGCTTCCACCACCCAAAGGGTCACCGCCTAGACGGCAGCCATTGTGGCTGCGTAAGCCCGTCGTCGCCGCCCAAGCCTCCTCCGGCGAATCGGATCCGAGAGGGGGTCGTACTCCCGCAACCGTTCCGCGGCCTCCTTTTGGGTCATCACCGACTCGCAAAAGGCCACCATTTCCTCCCACGATCTCTCGTCACCGACCATGGCCTTAACCACGGCCGGCAAGGAGAGATCCCTCCCAACAACGGCGACAAGAGTCGCCCGCTCCGTTGCCCACGCCGAGCACGCCCCCAGCGTGTGATCGGCAGTATCCTCAATGCAGCCACAGTGATGGCACACCGCCAAAGGCTCTCTACGGGCCGTGTGGCACAGATACCTGCCAAAGCTTCCATGCCCCGACAGGATCTGCACCAGCCTGTAAGTGAGCGAGCCATGCCGCCTGTTCACCCAGGCTTTGAGCACCGGGCGGACAGCCGCCACGGTCCAACCACCAGCAGACGGCTCTTGCAGCCGTTCCTCCCACTTACGAAGCAGCCGAGCCTGTGCTCGTCGCCTCCATCGAGTTCCGTTCATCTGGTCCTCGCCCTCTTTCCTTCGGTAATATGCCTCCGCCAGGAACTCGGCGTCCAGGACCCAGGGAGGCATACCAGCGATAACGCACGCCGCCCCGTGCGACACCGTGCGGTAACCTCGGATTGCCCTGATGGCCATGACCCGCTGTGCCTGGCACAGCTTGGCCTTATTCGGGCCAGTCAAGGCCCCAACCCACACGGGTGCACCATATAGCGCCATTGACCTGACGACGCCTGCGTACAGACGCCGACAGGCCTTACTAGGCCCTCCAATGTTCGGTAGGAGCCTACTCAAAGCCCCTGCGGCTTTCATGAGCCTCGGAGCCAGTCGGGAAAAGTGTTCCCTAAATGTCCACCGTGGGTCAAGGTGAAGTCCGAGATATTTTATCTGAGACTTCACCTCAACCGTTTCCCCGCCAATCACTATGTTGACACCTGCAGGAGGCCCCCTCCGAGGACCGTGGAAGTACAGTGCCTCGGTTTTATTGAGGGCCACCCTTAGGCCCAACATCGTTATGCGTCCTATAACCTCCTCAGCACCGAAGGTTGCAAGCGAAGACGCCTCCTCAAAGTCTTCTCCCGGGGCTGTGATCAGTGTATCATCAGCATAACACACGATCTCCACGCTAGGAGGAAGATCCGCCCGCAGGACCCAGTCGAATCCTATATTCCACAGGAGTGGTCCTAAGACCGACCCCTGCGGAACCCCGCACCGAACTGGCTTTCGATGTACCCGACCATCCCGCCCCGTATACAGGACCCACCTATCCCGCAGATATGCCCCAATCAATCGCCGCAGGTACAGAGGCAGCCGATGGTACCTGAGCGCCTCCTCAATGCAGCCGAATGGTAAAGAGTTGAAGGCATTTGCAATGTCCAGAGACACTGCCATCAACCCGCCACCCTCCGCAATCGCTTCGTCCGAAAGGGCCTTGACGCACAATATAGCATCAATGGTTGACCGGCCCTCCCGGAACCCAAACTGGCAGTCCGACAAGTCTGGACCTCTCCCACTTAGGTGTTCGATGACACGGGACGCTATAATGCGCTCAAAGAGCTTTCCCGTGTCATCTAATAGCACAATCGGGCGGTAGGCAGAAGGAGACTCTGCCGGGCGCCCATCCTTCTTCAGGAGCACAAGTCTCCCTTCCTTCCAGCAGGACGGGAACTGGCAAGACGACAAGCACGAGTTCAGAAGCCCGGTAAGGTGGGCCTCCAACTCGCCCAGCGCTGTCGCCAGAACCCGTCCTGGAACTCCATCTGGCCCTGGGGCAGTATTTTTAGCCCGAAGCTTCTGCACCGCTATGGCCACCTCGGACTGCCTGATGGCAGGGACCTCCCCGACATCGCCGTCTTCGTCGACTGTGCCCTCCACCATCGTCGGAAGAACATGAGTCGGCCCGTCCGGAAACAACGCCGCCAAAACGTCCCCTAGCAGCTGAGGCTGCATAGTTTCCGTGACCGGGGGCGCACGCGCGCGCAGTTTATTACGCGCCGCGAGATATGGGCGCCCCCACGGATCTCCATCCAGTGCCTGGAGCATTTCCAATCGTTTGGAGACCTTAGACCTGCTGATGGCCAGTTTGAGCTGTTTTTTGGCCTCAAGGTAGGTGTTATGCAGCAGTTCCTCGGTCTCTTCGCTCCGAATGCGACGCCTCCGGTGTCTGGTGTACTCGCGACGAGCCGCAATGCAGCCCTGCCTCAGTTCGGCTATCTCGCAAGTCCACCAGTACACCTCCCTTTTCGGTGCTCCCTTCCTGGCCCGTGGCATAGACGCATCACAAATACGCGTCAGTGCCCTCCGGAACCGTAGCGCCCCATCATCCACCTCGACTGAATCGAGTGGCTGCATGGTCCAGGCTTGAACAATTGCGGCCTCAACCAGTACCTCCCCGTCGAGACGTGACAGGGCCCATCTCGGGAAGGTAGTCCGATCCTCCACTCTTCGACGGGATATACCGTCACTGAAAGAGGTGGAGACCTCGAACCTGATATATCGGTGGTCCGATAAGGTCTCCACGTCGTCCAGAACCCGCCAGTTCAACACGCGTGATGCGAGAGCGGGGTTAGCAAACGTTAAGTCTACTATGGACCCACCCCACTGTCGCACGTACGTGTTGATGGAGCCGCGGTTGAGAGGAATCAAGCCGCAAGATGCCGCCCACGTCTCCACCGCTTCTCCGCGATCGTCGGTCGCCGGAGATCCCCACATCATGCTATGGGCATTAAAATCGCCGAGAACAATGATGTTGCGCAAAGACGCCCGCCGCACAGCCGCCGCAACTCTGTCGAGCCACGACAGGTACTCGTCAATCGGTTTGTTGGGGGAGAAGTACACCCCTACAACCAAGGTGTCGCCCCATTCCGCCGAAACCAACCCAGGCTCCCGGTCCCTAACATTAAGAGGCAGAGAATCCGGACCTGTAGCCGCCACAATACATACGGTGTCCCCAATGTCCCCCACCCAGTTTGACTGGGAAGACACGTAGTACGGGTCCGCAATAACCGCCATACTGACTGACCACTGCAGCATGGATTGCAGGAGCAAGTCTTGGGCACCAAGGCAGTGGTTCAGATTTGTCTGAAGGAAGCGACGCCGAGCAGTGAGTTAGCTAACCCTAAGCTAACCCGAGGTTAAAACGTTTTCTGCAAGTGGGCCTTATAGAGTCATTGCCACCGTTTTGAGACTTCACTCATACTTAAAAAAATGCATAATATTACATTCAATATTATTTTCATTATATCTAACGTAAACTTAGACATAATGTTACTTAATGGAATCCTTTTCACACCTTCTTAGAACTACCAGGAGTTCATAACGTCTACGGAGCCCTCATCTTAACTTCCATTCCTACTTCCAGTGGTTCGTTTTAAAAACAAGCTGCGTCACGAACCATCTGTTACGTCTCGTTGTTTATTGTGCTTTACGAGTCGTAGTTTATCGTCACTAAATGATATACGGACCGTAACCCGATTGAAACAATGTATTGGCCGATTATTTCGCAATTATGTTTAATGGGATTGCTGGATGATTGGATTAATGATTTTTTGTGATTAAATAAATTATATGAAACGTTTTATATTTAGTGTTTTTTTTATAGCAGCAAACGAGTATCCTAATCATCAGCAAGATATTGAAACAAAGGTTAAACAAATTTCAAAGCCCTTAAAGTAAAGTTAAAAGAAAATAAATCGAATTTAGGTTTTGAAAATAAATCGCTCTTTGGTATTAGAATCTCGTAAACTTTTGCTATGCTTTATTATAAGACTCGCATTCAAATATTTCAAAACTATGTTTTTTTTATTAAATACCATTATTAACTCTATTTATTTGTACGTTACTTCTTTTAGGTTCAATTTATCTCTACTATAGTTAAATTTGCTAACGTCTGTTTGTTTGTTTCATATTCGCTTACTCATTTGAACAACAAAAAGATTAAGATTTTAAACAATAAAAAAAGTTAACCTTTTATTTTCCACTATAAAAAAATGCATTTCCTGCTATCTTCATATTAACATCTTTCGACCTCCCCCATACAACTGCGCTCCTAGTACCTTGTGTTAACCGCTCGAGCGCCGCGCGGCTCTGTCGTCCTTGCGTCCGGTAGCCCGCAGTAGATACCACATCTCCCGCGGTACCCGTTTGTCCCGCAATAACCCCCCCCCCCCCTGCCCCGCGCCTGCGTCCAACCGGCCGCTTCCCAGTTCATGCCAGGTTGCTTCAACGGGGAAATTTGACATCCGGATTCTAGAAACTACTACCGATTGGCAGGAGTGCTGTTTGTGATAGTTGTCGGGTTTTAGTAGTGTTTACTGATAGTTCGTTGTTTTGTCTCTTGACGGTACGCGAGCGGCAAATAATCAATATTTATTGAACCGTTCGGTGTCGTAATAAAAATATAACTAGTTAATGTTGATTTGTAGATTATATAATAATTAGCGACTGGACCTTGAGCTTAACAGTCCGGTATACATACTGTTGCGCCACAGAGGTCGTCAATCATACTAAAGATTATGTTATAATGAATAACAATAGTACAATTTCTGATTGTTTGTTGGTTTGGTTTGGAAAAAACATACCTTATAAAGATTTGATGATCTGTTTCCTGAAAGTTTAGTTGGTAACGACCCTTGTATTCTCAGAAGTAACTTAAATTTCATCTGAAAGTTTAAACATTTTGCATGGGAATTGCCATTTTATTTGATTTTACACCATCTCTACCGCGTGAATATGAGATTGTGTAAAAATGATTTTAAAAAGCCACCCAGTTTTTATATTTTAACTTAAAAATAAAAAGGATTGGCCGCTCGCAGCGCGTTCGCCTTAATGAGTCTTACTCGGAATGGTCTGAGCTTACTGCGGGTGTGCCTCAGGGCGGTGTCCTCTCTCCCTTACTGTTTTCCATTTTCATAAACTCTGTGTCCCATGTCATTAATTCCAAATTCCACCTTTATGCGGACGATCTGCAAATTTACCGTCATTGCCTTGTTTCCGATTTACCTGCCGCCATAGCATCTATTAATGATGACTTGGAACGCATCCGTAACTGGGCTCTATCCTTTGGTCTAGTTCTTAACCCCAAAAAAACGCAAGCCTTACTCATTGGAAGCAGGTCCATGCGCAGTCGTATCGATCCATCTTCTTTACCTACCGTCACTATTAATGGTACACCGACCGCCTTCGCTGAATCTGCTAAGAACCTAGGCGTTACATTAGATTCTCATCTTAACTGGGGTCTGCATGTCAGCGAGGTCAGTCGAAGGGTCCACTACTCCTTCCATTCGCTGAAGTGTCTTCAAACGTATTTGCCGCGCGCGACTAAAATCTCCCTTTCCTTAACTCTAATCCAACCCATTATCGATTATGCGGATGCTTGTTACCTTGATGCCACAGAGGAGCTCTTAAACAAACTGGAACGCTTGCAAAATCTCTGTATCAGATTTATTTTTGATCTTAAAAAGTATGATCATGTATCACCTCTTCGCAAGCAACTCCAGTGGCTCCCAATCCGATTTCGTAGGAACACTCGTATACTATGTCTCCTCCATAACGTACTCCATAATTCTTCCTACCCATCCTACCTACGCGATCGCTTCACGTATAACAACCCACCTAATGCGATCTGCAGACCACTCAAAATGTATCTACTGTCTGTTCCTCCCCATTCCACTGATTTCTATTCCTATTCCTTTACAGTCCATGCTGTCAGGCTCTGGAACTCATTGCCTCACGATATTCGAGCGGTGAAAACCATTTCGTTGTTCAAGAAACGTGTCAAAAGTTTTTATCTTGCTATGTAGTATATGTGTAACATTGTTTTTATATTTATTTATGTATCGATAGTTGTAAATATGTTTAAATATTTATATAGGTATGTATTTATTTAAGTAATAATATGTAACTATTTGCATGTAGTTTATATTAGTAAATATGTATAAACTGTATGTAGACACGCAAAATTTGCTTTCATTACCATCGCTCCAACTACAGGTCTGCTGGAAGAGATTTCGTGTTTGGAATAAGCAGAACCTATGTATTTACGTTATATTTTGTAATCACTTTATCCTTCTATGTGTTAAATTGTGTATATACATGAATTTGTAAATAAATAAATAAATAAGGATTATTTTTAGCTTAGTTTTATAAATTAAGCTTTAATTTATATCTAAGATAGTTATTTTATCTATGCAGTTAAGTTATAATTAAGCCCTCGTAGGATTCAAGTCTTATCTAATCTAAGTACACATTAATACTAAGCTGTGTTAAACTAATTTGCACAATGCGGTAGATCGCATCTGTTTGTCTTAATACAATATACTGAAGAACTTATAATATAGATATAACTATTTCATAATTAATTATTTCTTAGCGTCTTGTCTTAATTATATGTGCCTACCGTAAGCTTGAGATATTTAAAATGCTTCGGAAACAAACATTTGTTTATTCCTATTAATATTTTATTCCATAAAAAATATAAATAATACCGTGCCAGCGACTAAATGAAAAAAAAAACTTTCAAAACTTCGTCACAATGCTTTTTTATAAAAATAGTCATTTTAAAATTGAAAAAGTATAAAATATGTAAAATATTTGACTCCTCCAAAATCCTTTTAAAATCTACACCAAAAACCATACTTAACCTTACCACGTATGAAATCTCAGTCTTACCCATTACCGAACTCACAAAGCACTATCCCGGTGTTTTAACCCGTGACGTCGCGCCCGCATCTTCCGTGCTGCTCCCGGGAGACTCCCGGTAATGGCATAACCCGATAAAGATTTCCCACCGCCCCAATACCTCATGCTTCGTGTTAGTCATTTTAACCCTGTTTAGAAAGCCAAGTTGTGTTTACGCTGAGTTTTTGATAGCGGTGCGGAATTACATGTTCGTATTGAAAGGTATTTGATGGGTGATGGAGAGCTGGCTTAGGGAGTTCTGTGTTGGGAGTAGAAAGTAGAAATATTTTTAAAAACATAAACGTATGAAGGGTGTCTTTGGAAAGAATTTAGTAACTTGGTTTTGAAATATAATCTATTAAAAATACAGTATACAACACAAAATCCACTAGTGATTTTTTAATTAAAAAATATGATTAAAAACATATACAATATTCACATTGTCATCAGTATGTTATTCGTATTTAACAATAATTTAACAAAAAAAATGAATGAAAAAATGATCTAATGTATCTAAATATCATCAAGGTTTCATAGTTTTTTTTTATAAAATTGAGTTGTAAGGACAATAATAAAAAAAAAATGTTCAAAAACGTATTTATCAAGTTAAATAAAAACAAATGAATCCTGTAACATACCTCCTAAAACTTTCATAATCTGCACGATACATCGTATCTCGCCGGCCGATCGCTCCATATCTCACTCACTACGTTATTGGCCCTTTGTTTTGCAGAATTGCTTCCTTAGTGGCCTTATGGGCGAGATAAAACTGTTTTCGGGCATTTTCGGCCATTGTCGGCCATTCTCGACCGGATCAAATTAGCCTCCACCTGATTATCGCCATTGGCCGGGATGTTTGTGGCGGACCCGGGTACGGGTAAATAATAGTAAACACACGGACGCAATGGAGGGTTAAGAATGTGTGTTACTTTTTATCTTCGATATAATTTTGTTGTACATGTTTATTAGGTTATTTTACCTGCTAGTTGCGAAAAGTTATACAGTTGGCGATTTTTATAAAATAAACTGTTGGCCAAAATACAATGTACCTATATTAGGTTTTCAAAATTATGCTTAGTTATTAAAAATAGAGTATGTTGAGTTGACTGATTTATTATTTTATCATAGTGTTTATGTTTATAGTCTAGTAGTTAATTAATCTAATTAATTATTTAGGTACGAAAGCATATTTGATTATGTTTCGCGCACCAGACTGAAAATATACAGATGTAAAAATAGTTACAACAATTATTTTCTCGTGACTCTAAAATCGTTTTGGAATAACACATTTAATTCTAATCATAAGGATTTTTTCAGGCTTAATATAGTTTTCTAGTAAGAAAAATTTTTGATTAGAACTAAATGTGTTATCCCAAAACGATTTTAGAGTAACGAGAAAATAATTGTAGATCCTTTAACTTATTTATACCAGGTTCAGTTAAAAGAGATCCAATACTCTTATTATTTCTCAAACAATTTCAAAGTGATTTCCTATAACCTCATTTATCTGCTGTCCATAATTTATATCTCGATGCCAGAGTGAGATAGCACGACAAATGCCTTCACTAATAGTGGTCGTTCGTCCTTTGGCCAATTTTTCATGAGATACCGTCAAAATAACTCTTTATAATTGCCCCTTGAGGATATCCCAGCCGTTCTGGTTGCCTGGTACTTCATTTTATAATAAACTGCATTTATAAGAAAATAATTTATTTAACGGTTAGAAATGTGTAAAAATTAACGATGATACCTATTAAACTGTTTTTTTTTGTTATTGTTTCGACATTCTTTTCCGCTATCCGATTATCTCAACTTATTTGACGTTTTAAATTGTTACTAAGATCCCGGCAACTGGTAGTTTTCAGAAGAATAAATTCCTCAATATCGAGTACAGTTAGTTATTAAAACGAATAATTCAAATATTAATACTGAGAAATAAAAAAATACCAAGAACTTACGTTAAGTTTCTCTGGCAAATAATAATAGAGTGCTTTTCAGGGATTATCCATCGAAATCTGATTCATATTACGTAATTCTTCGAAAATTTGATATATTTTTCTTTTATTGATAATAAAGCCAGTTCATGCATATAATACTTCCCAGAAGTATAAGAAAACGTCAAATTTTAAGTTATCATCGCGTTAATCTGAGAAGTTACAAGCTTTAATATTAACCTAACAATTTATCTTTCCAAAGCTTGATTATAAATGACATGTAGAGATTTACACAAGAAAAAACACTGATTTAAATAAAATGTCTTTAATCAGCCTAATATTTGTATGACTTGTTCAGCAATTTGTTGTACGAGTCATAGATATTGCATAGTTTGTCCTACAGCCAGTAGGGCAACCAGGCGTTCATCATCATACTCAATTTCCTATGAGTCTTACCTTAACCCCTGAACATCCTTTATATTTATGCAGTCCTGGTAATTCATCGTACTTTATCTTAAAACAAGGAACCGGATGACTTACCCTCCTTCCCTAAAACGAAGGAGTTTTGTTTACAATGTCGTGCATTTTTTATGAATTCTGAAAGTTTGCACCTGATGCTCGGCATTTAGAAGTTGCTATTACGTAATTTGAACGCGATGAAAAGTTGGTAAAAATTGTATTACAAGAAGGAAATAATTTTAAGACCTTAAAATTTTAAGTAGCCTAATTTGGTGATTAATCCTAGCGTTATTCAAAAAACTAAAAAGACATCGTCCGTTCATTACAAGTATATCTTATCTAATTATTATTACAGAGATCTAAAGTTTTAACATTACATATATCTTATCTAATTATTACTGAGATCTAAAGTTTAATCCTGGGATAATCTCTGGGACTACTAAGCTGTTTTTTTTATTCTTGATCCATCAGAAAGCTTGTTTTCTAAGTACCACACAATGGACCTAGAAATAAAAAGAAATGGAAAAAAACTAAATGAACTCACTCGAACCCAGAACGTACCGCTTTACAATCTTATATATAAAATTCTCGTGTCACAATGTTAGTTACCTTACTCCTCCAAAACGATCTATTAAATATCTTTAGATACAACCTACATAGGTCGTAAAACACTTATTTCTTTTATTTTACTACTATCTTCCTCCAGTTCAAACATAATTAAATAATGTACGAGTAAGTCTTGTAAACTGTGTTTCTGAGTAAAAAGCCCGATTCCCAACGGATACTCCACGGTCTCATCTATATAATGGAAGTTAAACAATTCAGTTTTTAATAGCTCTTATTTTGAAGTTATTTTCTTAGAAACAACCATGAGGAACGGTGGAATGTGAAAACTTGAACAAAGGACAGAATTTGTCTTTATTCTTCGACGCACGAGGTGAAATAGACGGACGTTTATTATGCGTGTGTTTTAATAGTCTAGCAGTGAAATTAGTTGTTTAAATACAAAAGCTAAATACTATTAAAGTTTAGGTATTTAGAAAAATCTCACTGACAGTAAAATTATCATGAAATGACCAAGTAACAGATAATATAAGAAACTTAACAAATCTATTTTACTAATTCGTTAAGGATTTCACTGCTTTACTTACTGTATTTGTCTATAATATGGTAATACATGGTCATTAAGTTATTCGGAACTTAAGTCAAAAAATATTTTCCAATTTATCATTCAGTTTTTACCCGTTCTTCTTTGTTTTTTTATTATTTACAAGACAGTCACACCCACACAGCGTGAGTACGAAAAAACCATAGTGCGTACAAAGTGTTCACGAATTAAAAAGCGCCTTTGCCCATAAAATTAGTTAAATTAAAAAGACAAGAGTGTTCCTTTGACGTTGAATCTTATTCTGCTGTTTGTGATCAAAGTGTTCTTGTTTTGAGTTGGTTTAATACGTTCATATAAATGTTGAAGGTCGTTCACTAGCTTGTTGCTATGCGGATTTATTCAGGGGTGAAGAAAATAGAGTTTTCCGCGGTGAAAAAGTAACCATTTACGATTTTAATATCCAGTTTATAATGAAAATGTGAAAGTTAATCAAATTCGATATAAACAGTTTATTTCCACAGGAAAAGGTGATTTAATTCTATATTTATTAAAAATATTTTATTGATTATTTTCTTTACCTTTGTTTAGGAGAGTTTAATACTACAATTCATAAAAAAAACTTATCTCAAAAAAAATACGTTAATAGTACTTTGGAGTACTCATTAAAGGTTCGATATCATACATAACTACCTAATTGCCAAAATCATAAACAATAGGAAGATAGGATCTTAACTAATAAACAGATTTGTAATCACACTGGAATCGTGCGCCGTGCAGCTAAATTTAATTAATATCAAATGAAACCACCGACCGAGCAATAGAGATGAGCAAGAACATTATAAAATATCGATATAATTTAAAGTAAAGAAAAATATTTAACGTTTTAAAGCCTTGCAAAATGATGTCGCAGTACATATAAACATATTGAATAATAATTCCATTTTTTTTAAATTAGATAAATACTTAGTTAGTTTTTGTCTATGTTTCTGAGAACTATAAGAATTCTACAATTTAGGTATTTTATTAGACATAATACTTTCTTTAAAGGTACGGGAAACCAAATACTGTAAAAAAATGCATTCATAACATAAATAAAAATACTAATTCTTTTTTGAACAATGTCTGTTGACATAATATATAATATAAAACATCGAAATATCGATAATGTTTTAGTCTTCCCTAAGCGATGTTAGTACCCGGTGTCGCTTTAGACACTGACATTGTAATTTGTGTTCCATTATTGGAATTAAGTTTAAGAGTTCGTTAAGTTTACTTTTTAATGATCTAGCTCTTTTCTAGTCAGATGGATAATTCTTAATTCTTTTAAAACTTAATTTATACTTTTTTTCCACAAATCCAACTTATTGGATTGGTGGCTAAGCCGTAATCCACCACGATTTATCAATGTGGGTTCGTGGAGTGCATTTCTATGATGGACAATCATTCTACCATGTGGGTTTCCTTCCAATGCCTCTCTCACAGCTAGTGAGTCCTATCTATGTTCATAATTTAAAAATACAAAGTGATTGCTATTCTCAGCCGATAAAAAACTCAGAACTTTCAGTATTGTAAGCAGTTCCTAGCCACTAGGACCATATTAAAGATATTGAAATCTAAAGATTTAAGCATTTTTTTCCTAATTCCGAGCTATTCGCATCATTAAAATATATACGTTAGAAAAAATAACCTTAAAAAATCTTTGTAAAACCTCTCATCTATTGTGATCCATTTCGTGTTGGAACACCATTTGCAAAACCGTAAAGGAATATTTATGTGTCTGTCTGGTTGCGTATGAAATCATTTATCTTTATCATTTCGTCACCCTTTTGCATGAAAAAAACATAAAATACTGTCGAAAGTGAATGGTTCCGTATATCATTATTAATATAAAATATGTTGCTGGCACAAACTATATAATTTAGTATATAAATAGAAATGTTAATGGTGAGGAATGAAATGTTTAAAAAAAGTTCTATTTTTATACTAAATTACATTTATACTCGCAGCCCATTATGCATTGTTTTTTTTTTTTACATAATCCTTCTAGTTAGTCAGACAAAAAAAATCTACAACCCATCCTTTTCTTATATCATTGCTTAGTCAGTAAAAGCATTAGTTTAGTTTAGAGAAGTTTGAATCCGAAAAGAAATTTAATAAAGAAATCAAACTTTTGTACATCCTACATCTATGAAAGTTTTTTTTCAAAACATAAAAATAATACGTAAAATGGTAAAGAGGATCCCTAAAAAGGGTAAAAGTGTTCATATTTAAGAAATATATTCATTTTCATGTCGAGGTAAAGGAGATTTAAGGGAAAAGTTTGTCATTTTAAGAGAACACACAAGTGACGGCGGTAAGTTACGTTGTTTTATTAGGGTGAGTCGACAGGGTACCAAACTCATACCTAACGTAATAGACGTAATATGCTATGAGGAATAACGTAAATATTACTTTCTATGTTCATAATTCGAATTAATTCTTTTAATTGACGATTAAGTTAAATTATTAATAACATTATTTTATTAATAACAGCAAAACAAAAAAAACTTTTACTTTTAAAAGAACTTTGCTTATAAAATTAAGTAAGTACTTTCGATAGTTCTAAGAAGTTTGAACTATTGTGACTTCACTTATGAGAAAGCCGTTTTGCAGGCCCGGTATAGTAAAAGCAGATTTTTATTCCCTGGCAATAAAATGCACTCTGGGTGTCAAAGTTTACTATCGCAGCCTGGCAACTCACAGCATTTAGAATTATGATATATCTCATTTATTATGGCATTTAAACTGAAATTGGCAACATATGTTTTATCTGTAAAAGCAATCGGTAAAATGACTTGCAAATAATTACAGTAATAAGGCTTTATTTTAAACAAAAAACGCTTCGTTAAAGTAGTTATTAAGTGGCTACTGAACTTTGAACCATTCTGCAAATATTTAATAAAATCTATTAAACTTATATTTCTCAAAAATCTATTCGTACTTTTGTCTTAATCTTAAGAAGTTTTAATAAAAAAGGGCCTGAATTTGCAGGAACATTTGATACACCGCTACCTTGCATTTCACTTTCTTTCGCATTAAGGCCTTACCAAATATTCAAAGACCATTTATATCCCGTTGTATAGACCAACCCTTTTCCACCCGATGTCCAGTTGACTAATCGTTGGGGTATCAGATTTCGTAGGCAGTTAGTCATTGGATCCTGGACAATTAATTCTCGTGACGTATCCATCGGCGATTCATCTTTGTAACCATATCTTCAGATGCGGATTGGTATGCGTTGTATATTTAAAGTATTTGTTTTGAGTGTAGAGGCATTTTGTAATGAAATATACTTTAGATTTAACTATATAACAACCTATATACACCCCACTTGTCACGCACAGTCTTCCTGCAGCGCTATTCTTTAACTGTCCAACCGAGCGGTAGGATAACGAGTCATAGAAATTGCATCGCTAGACCTACTGGTAGGTCAAACAGTAGGGACACGAGTCATACACCTAATAAGATAAATATGAAATCTTGTATGGCCAAGCCAGCGTTTTGTCGTTTTTTTTATAAATATAAGTAACTTGGCAGCTACACAATATCTCCACTGATCGGTTATGGTACGGAAGTACTCAGATTAGCTACATTTGTTTTTCTTTATATTATAGTTTAAAACGTAGTAAAAAATAATATTAACACTTTTTTAACAAACATGCATAACAGTATTAAGTTATTTTACCTCCTTCCTTCTAAAAAAGATCTCAGGTAAAAGAAAAGATTTCATTTTTTAAGAAATAATGTTAAAAATTCCATTAAACAATATATCATCTTCACGATGTTTATACATCCAGTCGAAAAGCCAGCGAGGCAGAATTAAAAGCCTTTTCTTGTTAGTTGCTAAGCAATATTCTGTCTTATCAGATTATTTATTTGACTTTTAAATTGCTAACCAAAAAGCCTTCACTTGAACGTTATATTTACTTACAGTTCAAATTTTTTGGCGACCTCCGTTGTGCAGCGGTATATAGGTATATTTACCGGACTGCTAAGCGGATGAATCCGGGTTCGATCCCGGTCGGGGAAATTTTACCAAAAAGGTTTTTCGAAATTGGCTCGTGTCTGGATGTAACTAGGTTCTCCCCTAGTCCATTGTGTGGTACCTATAGTACAAGCTTTGCTTAGTTTAGGGCCGCACAGATGGTGTGTTGGTCTGGAGAGTCTTTTTTTTTAATACATTTAATGGCTTAAATATAATGACAATCGGAAAGTCACAATACAAGTATCTTCTTTATCACCATTTCTTACACCAATCAAAAGTAATATACAAAATTATTTTGTTACATACGATCTACTAATGCTCATAAATAACAAGAAATATCTATACAATACGAACTTTATTAACACCAAAGTAAATTATTATCATAAAAGTCAAAGCTTTTCTATTATAAAGCAAAATGTATGTTGGCGATCGCGGTAATCATTATCTCATTGTATGGGAGCAAATTGCGTGGGGAAATTAAAATACATAAATTCTACTCTTGCACATGTGCAGTGATAATAACAAAATTGAACAGTGTTTTTATTCATAGGTTAGGGTATTTTTTATAAGGTAAAACTTAATTTATTTTTATCTTAGTAAAACTTTAGAAATGTTTGTATAGATTCAAAACGAATATTAAACATATCTTGGAGTAACGTTTAATTATATTTACATATGCAAGTGATACAGTCAATACCTATAATTCAAATTAAATCCATTGCGTGTATCATAAGGTTGTAATAAATTGAAAATTTCAACCATAAATTTAAAAATAAATTGATAATTAATTATAAGCTAAGATTAATATTATTCTCCTTTTATCGCTTGTCGATATTATTCTTAAAAATAAAGACATAAGAAAATCTCAATTTTTCTGTTTGTTGTCGAAAATATTGCGAATAAGAAAAAACTTACCAAAAAACTTCCACTGCAGTTTACCATTATGCGATGGTTATTTTAACACAGAACACTATACTTAAATTTCAATTTGGAATGCAGGTACAGATTTTTATTAATACCTACTAACCAACACAACATGAAATGAAATGACGACCTCTGTGGTGCAGCGGTATATATACCGGACTGCTAAGCGGATGGTTCCGGGTTCGATCCCCGGGTCGAGCCAATTTCGTAAAAATGGTTTTTTCGATATTGGCTCGTGTCTGGGTGAAACTAGTTTCTCCCCTAGTCCATTATGTGGAACCTATAACACAAGTGCATACTGCAACTTAATGTAGGGCCACATAATTGATGTTAGTCGGGAGATTTAAAAAAATAAATAAAATAAATAGCTAAAACATAGCACGATTATATTGTTTTACCCCAACGCAACCCTTTTATCCCCAGTTTCCTGATATCAAAGAAAACAACAGAAAAACGTATAAAACTTGTCAGATTACACGCAAAGACAGCCAACGAGGGTACCTATCTTGTAAAGGAGCATTTCTTGAAGGAAAGTTGACTTGAGATTTCCTAATTAAAATACTGGGTAAATTTAATAAAACTAGCTCTTCAACTTTGCAAATAAAGTTAAGTAGTTATGAAGAACTTAATAAACAATTTAAGGTATTGCAATAAGACATTGTGTATAGTTTGTAATGCAGCAAAAAATTACTAATATTTATAAGATTCAATAATGATTGATAGACTGTTTAATTATTTGCTTTCGACGCAGTAGTATCTAATATAAATTTCTAAAAGAGAAACAAGATGTCTTTGAAAACAAAACCCAAAATCCTGTATAGAAGTTTTTTAATTGTTAACTTACGTTATTTTCCGACAACAATACCACAACAAATTACTTTGTTTACATTGCAAGGAGAAATTATTTGATACAAACCCTTATAGAATTACTAAGGTTTCTTCGATCAATCATAAAGTTATCTTATATTATAAGGAACACGGTAAGGAAGTGGATTTTCTTGTTCTTCATATATCGACGAACAGGAATATAGGCTTGTGTGTTGAGTTTTGGATATGATTCTTGCCGCCGGCGAATTTACAGACAAATGGAAAAAATGAGATAAAAAAACCGGCAAATGTGAGTCGGACTCGCGCACAAAGGGTTCCGTACTATCATTTTCTACCTGTTTATTAAGATCGAGTAAAAATTGCTTAAAAATTACATTTATTGTATGGGAGCCCCCTTAATATTTTGTTTTTTTAATTTTTAGTATTTGTTGTTACAGCGGCAACGGAAATACATCTATACAAATACAAAATTTCAGCTTTCTAGCTATCACGGTTTATGAGATACAGCCTGGAGTGGAGACAGACCGACAGACAGACAGACAGCGTAGGCTTAGTAATAGGGTCCTGTTTTACCCTTTGGGTACGGAACCCTAAAAATGATATATTAAGAGTAGCACGCCAGAAAATTCAGGTTGGTGCAAACAAATTTAAGGTGATTTAAATTTCTTATAAGCGTTACCCCAGCCAGATTTTGTCGAAAATCACATTTTTTTTTAAGTAGATAATTAGAAGTCCAACTTCTTCAATTGTTGTGCTGATTTTTAAATTTGTTTTGCTTATGTTTTTTTAGTTATTTGACAAAAACAGATCTGGCTGGCGTAACGTCACCCCAGCCAGATGTTTTGTTAATTAAAGGGTTTATTGAAATAAACTTTAGGTACATAATTAGTATTCTGAACGAGGTAAATGTTGCCACAAAATTTGAATTTGTATCGTTTATGGTTTCGGAGATATTCAAAATCCTGCTGGGGTAACGTTTACGTGTTCGCTGAATCTCCGAAACGGCTAAGCGAATATGTATAATTTTTTGTACACAGCTTCTATGAATTTGTTATAATTTGTTTGCCAATAAAGAAAAACAAAATAATGCACCGTTTAGAAGTATTTTAATTAATAAAAAAACTCAAAAATAGCTCCTAGCTCTTCAAAAAAGAGCTCTAAAGCCTTATTTGAAACGTCATTTTGTAGCTTACAACTGCCTTCAAATGTTTGTAAATTTTCATTAGAATCCTGTAGGTATTTATTAAGTTACAACGATATTTAATTCAGTTCTCGTAACGATGCGCTCCGGAGATTTTAAGCCTCCGATTTACTGAGTTCCTTGTGGATTTAAAAGTTGAATAAGATATCATTAATTAGTATTTTAGTTCAATTTTCTACCTGTAAAATTTCAGCGTAATACGATTTGTAATTACCGAGATAATTAAAAGAAAGACATTAGGTAGTGCATGATCATGGCAACCCGACCAAGTATAGATGGTTACGAAAAAGCGGCCGCGTAGTACTTTATACTAACTTTTGAAATTAATAGGATAGTTTTAAACGTAAAGTACAGTTACGTACAGAAGTGTAAAACGAAAACAATATCATCTTAATTTGAGTATTTTTATTTACAAATCATGTCTTATAAACTTACAAAGAAAAATGCGAAGTACCTAAACACTTTAATTTAGTTATATATTTTCTTATAGCAGCATAATAAATGTTCATTGGCTCAACATAATTATAAATTAACTTCAAAAAGATTAACATTGATTTTCAAATCATGAACTAACAATCACATAATAAATTATTGACTCTGACATTATTATTTTAAGAGCACATTACGATGACTGGCTGGCTAGTATTCTTATAAAAATAGTTTTATTATTAAAATCACAGATCATTATTAAAACTAAATTAAATCACATTGTACTTAGTAAAATGTTCGATTTTAAATATCAAAATAAACTTTCGGACATAGATACAGCTCTAATATAGTTATATTGTTTTAAAATCACAGATCGATAATTTTAAAAACAAAGAAAATATTTACAATATGTACCAACTTTTTAACACCCTAAAAATCACAGATCATATAAAACTATACAAAATCACAGTGCGTTTCATAAAATATTTACAGTAGGAAATGGTTTGATTTCAAATATGTACTACAATAATCTTTCGTACATATATACCTCTATAGTTCTAAAGTAAAAACTAAATATAGTTATATTGTTTTAAAATCACAGATCAATAATTTTCAAATCAAATAAAATTCTTAAAATAGATATCTACTTTTTAACACTAGTTAATAGCTCTAGTGACAGTTGAACGACAGTGAACTTTTTACAGTCATAGTGCTTTTATTTTCACGTTACAGCTAGACCTCCAAGGATGTTTTGTTCCTCTAAGCTCAGGAGGAATTGTCAGAATAAGCATTTAAATCACATCAACATTTAAAAAATTAGATACAAATACGTCACAACAGGTTAAATAAGATAGGTAATGAATGGTACAGTATTTTAAGTAGGTAACATAAATAAGTAGACACAAATTAAAAATATATAATTTAATTCATTTCAAGATATATACTATGCTATAGGCTGAATAGTTTAATTCTGTACGCGACTGTATTGAGCATGTAGCGTTATTATACTATACGTTTTAAAAGGTAGGCATAAAGTACTACGCGGCCGCTTTTTCGTAACCATCTATACTTGGTCGGGTTGCCATGATCATGCACTACCTAATGTCTTTCTTTTAATTATCTCGGTAATTACAAATCGTATTACGCTGAAATTTTACAGGTAGAAAATTGAACTAAAATACTAATTAATGATATCTTATTCAACTTTTAAATCCACAAGGAACTCAGTAAATCGGAGGCTTAAAATCTCCGGAGCGCATCGTTACGAGAACTGAATTAAATATCGTTGTAACTTAATAAATACCTACAGGATTCTAATGAAAATTTACAAACATTTGAAGGCAGTTGTAAGCTACAAAATGACGTTTCAAATAAGGCTTTAGAGCTCTTTTTTGAAGAGCTAGGAGCTATTTTTGAGTTTTTTTATTAATTAAAATACTTCTAAACGGTGCATTATTTTGTTTTTCTTTATTGGCAAACAAATTATAACAAATTCATAGAAGCTGTGTACAAAAAATTATACATATTCGCTTAGCCGTTTCGGAGATTCAGCGAACACGTAAACGTTACCCCAGCAGGATTTTGAATATCTCCGAAACCATAAACGATACAAATTCAAATTTTGTGGCAACATTTACCTCGTTCAGAATACTAATTATGTACCTAAAGTTTATTTCAATAAACCCTTTAATTAACAAAACATCTGGCTGGGGTGACGTTACGCCAGCCAGATCTGTTTTTGTCAAATAACTAAAAAACCATAAGCAAAACAAATTTAAAAATCAGCACAACAATTGAAGAAGTTGGACTTCTAATTATCTACTTAAAAAAAAATGTGATTTTCGACAAAATCTGGCTGGGGTAACGCTTATAAATTTCTTGACAATATTAGGTTTTTTTTTAAACTTTGAACATTTTCATTATAATTATGAACTTAATACTATACATTATAAACAAAGGTATGAAACAAAAGTTGTATTACTTTAGACGAAAAACTGTAATGAAGAGAATTTGCCACTAACACTTTACTTTCTAATATTTATGTAAAAACACTTAAAACAGTACATCACATATAAAACAAATTCATTCGAGAGAATGCTGATTCGAACGATGTTATAATCACTATTTTAACCTTTTTGCAATAAATTGAAAATCTTAAGAATATTTAACTAAGTAACTTAACTCTATTTCCAGTTTAACCCGATCAGAATTAGCTGGCATTATACAGAGTGTTCACAAAGTAAGGCAAACAGGCACAGCTGCCGACAGACAACACAAGTTTGACTGAAGCGGCCCCTCTTATACAGCGGGATTCAAAACTGCATTCGTAATGCCGTATATACATGGAAAGCTAGAACAGTTATAAGTAAAGATGTGCAGGTAGACAATTTACGAAATAGTTCCAAACACAGGCATACTTAAAGTAGTTAAAAATTAGGCATTAATTACAAATAAGGGCCACATAATAATATATTCATAGTCTTTATCTTGGTTTGTTGACAAATTTGACACAAAACATTAACGTTTATAATTTCTCATTAAACATATTTTGTTAAAAAATACCAATGTTTATATTTAATTTTGCCAATTTAAAGACCATCTAGATTTATCAAAATCTAAAACACTACGGCAGTGGCGGATTTACAGGTTTGCCGCCCATACGCTTTTTGCCGCACCGCCGATCCTTCACTGCACTACGGTTAAACTTCCAAAAACTGACCCTTCTGTAAACTTTTACAGATTCTTATATAGAACAATCGTATAATCAACGCTATTGAAATACAAGCACAAAATATTTATGTTAAACCGCCCCACCCTGTATTAAGTTTCTGTGTTTATGTGTCCGGCGTACAAACGTCAGCGTAACACAGAATGTCGGCTGGGATCAAACCCGGGACCTTTGCGGGTCAAACGTAGCCGAGCATGATCTAGTAGTTACTGCCGAATGTAAAAGTTTACCGATTTGGGTACCTATACTAGGTTAACGTGGTTAGTAACGTATTGAAAATACAATTGTCAAGTGTTTATTTTCGTGCAATGAGAACATTTATCTGTCGTAATAATTTAATTAAATGAAATATATACACCTACTTATATATTAAGTTTTTTCAAGCTTGCAAAAACTCGAATGTATGAGAATTCAAGTGCAATGTAAATAAAGTCATCCATAATAAACAGTTCTCTATAATTATTGTTTTACTAGAGCTCAAATACCCGATCTTCAGCGAAGGTTTACATTTTTGATGCAACGATTGCAAATAACAGTTCTTTTTAAGGCTACATTGTCCAGAGTATCCAAAAAAGTGACGACAGTAAAAGAACCCGTAATGGACGCGAGCTAAGTTTTATTTTCTTTGTAAAACACTATGTTTGGCACAAACTAAGGTAAAACCGTGGTTCTCACTTTTTAACTGTCAATACCTATTAACTTTCTAGTCCTAACTAAGGTTTGCTTTCAAACGAAATTCCCAGTTATTTTTACCTATTCGACCGTTGGTTTATTTAAAATGCGCTCTGGGCTCTCATTGGCTAAACAAACTCACTAGACGATCTATATTTGAATGTTTCGACGAAGTTGGTTGGTTCTCTGTGGCGTTATTGAATTGGACCTTAAAGCTCTTGAAAACAGCATTAAAGTTCGTATCATGGTTTAGGTGGTGTGATTAATATTTAGAAACCCTAAGATTATAGACCTGCAATTGTTTACTTAATTTTGTCAAAATCATTACAATAAATAGGAAAAAATACATTGAAAAACTTAGTGATCCAATTCTAATCAGCTGCTTTTCGATTTCCATACTAACACGCAGGGAAATAATTCCCATAATTATCTCCTAATTAGGCAAGGTTCTCCCCCAGTCTATTGTGGGATGCTATCCGCTTGCGCTAGTTATAAACTTACCCAGCGCGTTGTCAGCAACTTCAGATGCAACTTACATCAAACTGCACATCGTTATTATCTTCCACGCCATAATCACCTAACTTCACTCGTATCAAATATACCTATACAACTCTCACACACATATAAATATACACACATATACATATACACAAATATACATGTTTACACACACATATACCATAAACTTCTAAGCAGCACAACACCTAGCTCGCGGCTTCGTTCGCCAACTTCGAAGCATTGGAGCAAAGATACAAGTGAGATTTATAGTAATTATATGCGTTGGTAGTTTGAAATACAGCGTGTGGCGGGAAAAGTTGAAATATGGCGGGAACGGCGGATGGAGAGTTATTATGTAAAAGCAGAATTGAGGAAGCCATTCGTTTTACTCGCCGAGATGGCGCTTTGTTTCGTGTTTGAATGGTGATGTTCAATTTATTTGGAGCAGAAATAATTATTAAAAAATAAAAAGTGCGCAAAAATCTTACTTATTGTAAGCTATTACGTAGGTAAATGTTAATTTAGATTAATTTAATTTACCTTTAAAATGTTTATGATCACCAAGTGTTTAATGCTATTACAATAGTTTTTTTTTATTACGACATGTTGGTAGTCGTTCATCAAGGTTGTATTTTTAACCTTAAAACTTAGCTTTTATGTCCTAGTTGTTAGTAGTAGTAGTAGCGCAGCTCTCCTTCTCTGAAAGCATAACATTCATTTTTTTATAACGACGTAAAAATTATTTGTTTTTTTTTATTCAGTTGAATGTGTGTTTTCAGCAGGCCATTGTTCCAGAAGCCCACAGTATTTACCAACATTAAAGTCCAAATCTAATTCCTGCAGCCCCACAGTAATCAGATTCCCACTTGCACTGCAACATGTAAATGCATTCAGTTTAACTGTTACGTATATAAACATGCGGTTGTATTTAACTGTAACTTTGACTACGGATTGGAACCGGAGTTTGTAACTTTAATATTATATTCAAATACGGACTGATTTTGTCATACTATGGAGCGAGAGTATTTAAAATGGGATTATGTATGAGTTGAATGATAATATTTTTGTCGAAATTGCATAAGTAAGTCCGTAATAGGCTATTACACACTTTTTTGAAAACTGGTTTAAATCAATCTTGAAGTTGGACTGATCCTGTAGAATATTAATTTTAAATTACTAAGAAATGTTATAAATCCTACTTTTAAATTATGAGTTTGAAATTGCGCGCGGAAACAGTAGCCGCCATGCTGTTTCGACTGGTGACGACACTCCGATAGTAAACAATACGATTTTGTTAGAGAGCAAGTGAAAATATTTTTGGAAATACTTATGAGATTTAACTCATATCATTGAATAAAACAATGGCTAAACGTTCAAAAACTTAATAACCTGACAAATTCAATAAATCTTCTCAAAGCACGACAGTGTGTTACTATCGGAGTGACGTCACGTCGGAACCCAATATGGCGAACAGCGTTTTTGACATTTCAAAAACAGATTATAAAAGTAGATTTTAAAATTGGATATATAAAATTTATAATGCATTTCTATGAATGAATATCAACGTTTCTCTTTCATATTATACGAAATCTATAATAATCATTCACTTTTATATATTTTTTTCTTGCATTGTGTAAAATACCGTATTATCTTTTGGCAGACCGCAATAGTCTACTAGAGTTTAAACGTTACTGGTAGAGTTTTGTTTTGTTTTTGTAAAGTTTGATCTATCTGTTACTGTTTTGTTCATAGCAAAAGGATTTCTGACAATTTGCAATAACATAGATTCGGATATCTAACAAAACGTAAGATGCATTATTTTAAACAACAAATTATAAATAATTTTCATAAATAATTGCATGATGCTTTAAACCAAAAAGACACACATGTCAAACTATATAAATATTCCATAAAAGAAAATAAAAGGTATGTTTTTTTAAAACAATGTTTTTCTTAAGCCATGTGCATGATTAAAAATTCTCGTCTTAAAAAAGGACACTACTCAACAAAAGTTGTCTTAATCTTACAAATAACGTCCATAAATACAATTTTGTATCATAATTATATTTCGAGTTGATGCGACCAATATCTTTACAAAACGTTTTATTCATATTGGGGGTCCATTATTCACGTATCCATACTCGCAGTGTTCGCGAGAGACAATTTCTCACTTGTCAGAAAACATTGGATACTTCCAGATATAATTTGACAGGTCTTACTAGAATATTCCAGACAAATAGGTGCAATATGTCAAAAATATGCAAGCTTTTTCAATGTTTTAGTCAGAGTTTATATTTTGTTTTTCACTAGAGAGTTCAAAATGTAAGCAGTATGTCTTTCAAAAGTGAAATAAGTTTTAAATTAGTTTATTTTTATGTTTGGGAAATATATATTTTCGAAACCGCGACTCCGTTGGCGTGAAAATTGGTTTCCCGTACGAATGAGAAATTTTCCCGCGGTAAAAAGTACTCTGTGTGTTATTCTGATGTATAGCCTTTATTACTGTAAAGTTTCATCCAAATCCGTCCAGTAGTTTTTACGTGAAATAGTAACAAACATCCATGCATCCTCACATCCTTACATACTCACAAACTTTCACATTTATAATATTAGTAGGATTTATATTTTTATTAAATAACTTTAACAATGACTCGAAATTTTGGTATCTATCCTGCGATCGGTGTATTTGACGTTGAATATCTGCAGTAGACAAAAAAAATAGCAATCTATAACAAGTTAACTGGAACAGTTTTATAGTATAACTTACAAATTCACTGACTAAAAATTGCTTTATGAACCGGATCGCAGCAGACGAGCGGTTTAAATGATAATTATTCTGTTTTTTTTTTTTTTTAACTAGCCATGGCGATCCCACTGCTGGGCAAAGGCCTCCCTCAACGTTTTCCACTGATTTCGGTTTTTCGCCTGAATAGGCCAATCTTTTGCAAAAGAATCCAGGTCGTCTCTCCATCTCCGTCTTGGTCTGCCACGTCGCCGCTGTCCGTTCGGCACCCAGTCAGTAACGGCAGCTGCCCATCTGTCCGGGTGCATGCGAGTAACATGGCCGGCCCAATCCCACTTTAGGTTAGAAGCTTTCTCAGCTACGTCAACGATTTGAGTTTTAGAACGTATTATGGTATTCCTGATCCTGTCTTGGAGCTTAACGTTCAGCATACTGCGTTCCATGGCTCTTTGGCATACTTTGAGTCTGCTTTTTTGGGCCTCGGTCAATGACCATGATTGGGCACCGTAAGTTAGGACGGGCAAGATACACATGTCGAAGAGTTTTCTTTTTAACGACATCGGGAGATCCCCTTTGAAGTGCGTTTTTAGTGACCAGTAGGCCTTCCAGGCATTATCGATTCTCCGCTCGATTTCCTTATCCTGCCTGTTATCGAAGGCAACTACTTGTCCCAAATAAATAGACTCATCGACATATTGTATATCTTGTCCGTCTACCCGTACCTCACGCTTTGTGCTATTTGTCATGATCTTCGTTTTCAGCCAATTCATTCTTAATCCAGATTCAAAGCCCGCCTTATCGAGATCTCGTAGCATTTGCTCTATTTCCTGTGATGATGAAGAGAATAGGACAATGTCGTCAGCAAACCTTAGATTAGTTAACCTTTTATTGCCAATGACAATGCCAACCTTCTCCCAGGAAATTGCTAATTTTTTGAAAATTTCTTCCAACACGCTCGTGAATAGTTTAGGGGAAAGAGGATCTCCCTGTTTTACGCCTCGTTCGAATTTAAAAGATGGTCCAGTTATGTCTGTGGTAATTGAAGCGGAGCTATTATTGTAAATATTGTTCAAGAGCTGTATGTAAGTGGGATGAATATTCTGGTTGGATAACGCTGTGAAAATAGATTTATGATTAACACTATCGAAAGCCTTAGCAAAGTCAACAAAAGCTTTTTGTAATTATGCAAATTCTTTACCTTAAGTTTTATGTTTATATTTTTTCCTTTATTGTAAAAAAATACTTTCTATAATTAAAAAAACAAAAATATTTTTTAGGAACTTTTTTACAAGTAGTAGTAGTTAGTAATAAATCAGTAATTTCTAAGAAGACCATTACTCTGAATTTAATTTCAAGTATGGAAGTTAATAAACAGTGTAACTCTAGTAATTAATAGAAATCGTTAGTAACAATAATAATCTTACGACATAAAGTAAATTTTACACAAATTTGTATACAAAATAAATCCATTTCACAGTTTTTTATTTTGGTCAACGCCGTCACCGAGCACGAGTCAGCGTTAAAAAAACGCTAGTGTATCGCGCTCCTCATAGACTGTCGACGGTTTATAACCGAGCATTTGGAAACCAGCCAGTGGAGTGTAGCCTTTATTTCAAGACGAAGACTGATGCATCCCGAAAACTATCTTAAAAGGCTTCTTGTGTAAAACTACCCTTATTTTCTTTGACAAATTATTGCGGCTTCATTTAACAATCTGCTTTAGCAAAAGATATATTTTTGCATAAATGAAAATTTTTCTTTGTGTTGTTTCCCATCTAAATCCCATTTTTTAGAAGTTTTATCATGTAAATTAACACGACGCTTAAGCAACCTGTCAACTTGACTGTCTACGCTAATGACATAAAAATTAACGCTAGTTAAACTAGTGTTAATAGTATGTAGTAATTTAATAACTATGAAGAAAAAATGTTAATAAACCACACCAAACTTTAAAGGAATAATTCTATTGAGAATGACTCAGAATAAGAAAAATGAGAAACAAGAGAAAATACATTTTAAATTTTATAGTTAATAAAAAAATCCTTTAAAGACAAAGGCAAAGGCAGAGGCCAACACCAACCCTGACACCGATTAGAGTTGTACTGACGATATAGTAGGTAAGACACCCACAGATCATTTCATGATATTAATCAAATCAAATCAAATCAAAATTCTTTTATTCATCATAGATATGTAACATATACTTAATGAACGTCAAACTTCGTTTTTTTTTTTAAAAAGCTGGTGGAAAAAAACTCCCAGCACTCTTTTCGGAAATACAATCTAATTACAAATTAAAGATAGTAATCACATGTTCGATCTAGTTATCACATTTTAATTTCATTTTCATTTAATTTTTCATTTTGTATCACATAAAGAAGATGAATGACATTTCGTATAATATTACTATTTCTTTATCATACCTTTTTTTTTGACTGATTTGACTAATAAAGTCGAATATGAAGATCATGCTTATTTTATTTCTTTGACATTTTTATTGCATGTAATACAAGCAGCGAATAGCTGGCTCCTATAGAGTAGTCCACCCAAACTTTGTAATATATAAAATAAGTTCTACTAATCAATAAATATATATATATATTTAACGCATACGAAGCTGCGGGCAAAAATCTAGTAAATAATAAAATCAATACCTACTATTACGAAGACAAAAAATATACAGGGTGTTTGGAGAGTGAGTAGCCAAATGTAAATGGTGGATAGGTGAGACTATTAGCTATTTACTTCCACTTATTAAATGGCATTTTGGTTCGATTTTATTAATTTATTATATTTTTTAAATTTTCTTAAGAAAATCCCAGATTTTGTCATTAAAAGTCCAAATTTTTTTTTATTTACTATCGGAACCAAACGAAAATAATTTTTATTTAAAGCCCAATACTGTTTTATTCAGATGCAATCATAAATTATTACAATAATCTCATATAAAGTTACAGTGGGTTCATAAACTTCGCGGAACCAGTGGGAAAAAAATGGTTCAGTTGCTATGCAAAAAAAAAAAAAACTTAAGAGTTTGAAAATTTCATTTGCTTTTAAAATCTTCTACGTTTAATACACTTTATAATGATATGCAACATGTAACATAAATAATTAGAAATCTCAACAGAAATAGTAAGTTAGTCCTCAAAGACGCCTGGTAAGGAAGGTTCAAACCCGTTAAACTACGTATGTAGTTAAAAACTTCTGTCACATTCTAACAAAGCTATGCATATTGTGTTATCTATTTTGTCACTAGGCAGGCAAAACTTTTTTTGTTTGCTAGCCTCATGTATAAAGAAATGTTTTTATTTTCCGCCTGAAGATTGTTGTTGGCCCATATGAAAACTTTATAACGTCACCAAACCATGCGACTACTAAGGCCACCTAGTTGGATGCGGACCTCAGTTCAGGGCGTCGCGATCATTTCCACTACACTGTTTCACTCTGAGAAGACCCAGCAAGAAACTCAACGGGGGGGGTCGGATCTGATTGTCGAGGAAACCGGATGTTGAATGCCGCACCTGCCGGTTGGAGCAGTGTATTTATAGTGAAGACTTAAGGCTGTTACCACTATCATGTCCACGGGGTCGGTAGCGGGCGCGAGCTGGAGGAAGCAGATTGTTTCTTACGGTAATCTTTTGACGTTCGACGTTCGTTGGACGATTGTTTTTTGGTCGCCTCTTGCGAGGGTCGCAAATAGCAGAAGGAGGGTTAGGGAGGGGCGGACTAAAAGCAACTCCTAGATCCAGTCTCCGTGAATCGGTTCTACATGAATTGCAGCTTGTGAAATGATATTTGCTTGCATGCGAAAAGACCACGCTACCGTTGGCTATGACTAGACAAATAAAAGTAAGATAGATAAAAGCTTATTTTCAAGTGTCATCTTTTACCATTAAATTAAAAAAAAACAAAAAAAAACTTGTGAAATGAGATTTTATTGCATGCGCAAAGGCCACGCTACGTTGGTCATGATTTTTTTCAAGCAGCATCTTACTCCGACTGTAGAAAAGTGTAGGTCACCGAGAATCTGCGCTGAGCGGAATTAAACATGTGAGATAGTAGAATCCTCTTCTATTCGAAGCAGGAAAAGTAAAGAGGAGGTCGAATGAGATAACACAATAGGCATAGCTTTGTGAGAATGAGACAGAAGTTTTGAACTACATATGTAATTGAACGGGTTTGTATCTTCGTTACCAGGCGTCTTTAAGGACTAACTTACTATTTTTGTTGAGATTTCTAATTATTGATGTTACATGTAGCATATCATTATAAAGTGTATTAACTGTAGAAGTTTATAAAAGCAAATGAAATTTTCAAACTCTTAAATTTTTTAATTTTTATGCATAGGAAAGTTGACTGAACATTTTTTTCCCACTGGTTCCGCGAAGTTTATGAACCCACTGTAACTTTATATGAGATGATTTGTATTAATTTATGATTGCATCTGAATAAAACAGTATTAGGCTTTAAATTAAAATTATTTTCGTTTGGTTCCGACGGTAAATAAAAAAGATATTGGACTTTAATGACAAAATCGGGGATTTTCTTAGGAAAATCTTAAAAATCGAATAAATTCTAAAACTTGAACCAAAATGCAATTTAATAAGTGGAAGTAAATAGCTAATAGCCTCACTTATCCACCATTTTCATTTGGCTACTCACCCTCCAAACACCCTGTATTCAGATACACAAACAAAAAAGGTATTATTGTCTATTTTCACAGAAATATATATTAAGGATCTAACTTAGAAACATCCTGTTGGCTTCGTATCCTCATTTGATTCCGGTCCAATAATTCTTAGTATCCTACTAATATTATAAACGTGAAAGTTTGTGAGTATGGATGTATGGATGTTTGTTACTCTTTCGCGTAAAAACTACTGGACGAATTTTGATGAAACTTTACAGTAATATAGGTTTTACATCCGAATAACATATAGGGTACTTTTTACCACGGGAAACCAAATTCAACGCGAACGGAGTCGCGGGTGGCCACTAGTTTACTATAACATCCATGCACAGCGCCATCTGCCGCGTCACTCGCCGCCTATCTGCAGGTTCACGCGTCGCCGCGCGCGCGATTGATGGCCGTCAACTTGACGTAAACAACGAGAGTGCCAATGACTAAGGAGGATATAGACTTGGCATACTTATATGATAGTCTAGAGAAGGTGACTCAGAAAAAAATATGGCGACCAAAGTTTTTAATTTTCACGATAATTGACCGATACCTAAAATATTTATAGCTTGAGCTCAATGAAATATCCTCAATTTGTACACGAGAAAATGATATAGTGATAACCTATTTTAGTACAGTTATTCCTTTCATGTACATAAAATCACTTAGTAATTGAAAGGTGTTAGGTAAGATGCTATTTCAATAAGCAAACGATGATGTGATGATGTTATAAATTAGCAATAAACCTTAAGATACCTTATAATTCAACTGAACATTATACGTCTCACTCTTTAATTTCTTAAAATAGAATATCCAAACAATTCTTATTAAATCTTCAAACTACTAATACCAATCACATTGTCCTTGAATACCACAAGTCCATATTATAAAACTACAAATATGTAAGGTGAAATATTTCTACACCAAGACTTGAGACAATTTCGAAAACACATTCAACCAAATAGACGTGACCCAAGAATTGAACCCGGCATCTTCCGCTTTGCGTTATACATACTGTGTTACGAAGGTTATCATAAACGTGTTATATTTAAATTTTATACAAATTTACTTGTACGAAACTGAACCTTACTGCCATTTGAATACGTGTTATTTTGCTACAAAACCGACTTGACCCGTATATTTGAACACAAGCTCTCAGCATGAAAGCTTCCTTACACGATGTTCTTTTGTTGTTAATCTGCTGTTCACTTGATAAATGCTAACATCATACTCATTAATTTTCTGTTTGAAGTTATACATAGTTAATATAAAGAAGGGAAATAACTAAAGATTTAAATCGAGGGATTGGTTCTTAGAAATGCAATTAAGAAGAGGAAATATAGCTTAATAACTTTTAAAGCTTCGAGTAAACGGAGGAAAAATAAGCATAACGACCCTGTGTCGTGATCGGCTGGCATAGTGTTAAGAATTGTTAATAAAATATTTGAAGTATATTGTTTAAAAAGTCTTTATTTCTTCTATCTTTTAAGTCTGGATTAATTTAATATGATGGACATCGTTTAAATTCACTTCAGTAGAGTCAGTGAAGTTTAAGTACCAAAGAGGTTATGAATTTCTTAGTAATGTAATAAAATTTTAAGTTGGTTATATTTCATAGAGATTTTAGAGATTTTAACTAAGATATACCTTAGTACGGGACGAATAGGAAAGAAAAGCACAGTTTAAAAAGTTAACAGAACACCTTCAACTACAAACCTACAAAAGTACGCTTAATTTTATAAAGACATTTAATACATATCTTTTATCTTTAAATAAATAAATAAATCTCCAGACTAAACACACTAATTATGTGGCCCTTAAGTAAGTGCAGTAAGCTCTTGTGTTTAAAGTACCACACAATGGACTAGGGAGAACCTAGTTACACACAGACACGAGCCAATGTCGAAAAACATTTTTACGATAATGGCCCGACCCGGGGATCGAATCTGTAACATCCGCTTTACAGTCCGGTAAAGTTACCGCTGAGCCACAGAGGTCGTCGAAAGAGGGGTTAAATGCTATTTCAAATACCTTGTTCTAAGCTGACTTGTATCCCCATGACAGACTACAAGCGTCCTCTAAGTAGTCCGGCTTTATTTCCACTGTTCTATCAAATCTATTCAAGACCGGACTGTATTGAGCTGCTGGTAACCACGGCACCAGGGGTAATCTATTAACGTAGGAAATGGTGAGGCAGTATAGTTAACACAAGGGGAGCAAGAACGTACGTATAATAAGGCTTCAATGGATAGAATGTAATTTTGATATATTTTGTAATCGTTAATAGGTTATAAATTTTTTTATTTTTAGTTTTGATTGGCAAGCTATAAATGTTCGAGGAATTTCTATTTTTCAAAATTTATAAATGTTCGAGTTCGTAATTTGTAAAAAAAATATACATCGAAAGTTTTGCTATCATATCATAGTCTGAACAACCTCAAAGTTTTTTCCAGGAATAAACCCTGTAAAATGTCTATAATAAGAAGAAAATATTGTTTTATGACCAATGATAAAAAATAAAGATTTTCACATCAACAAGGCTTTAAAAGAAAGTATAACTTACAAAAGTTTGAGTATATATTTCAGAAATCACCTTTTAATTTTAATGCCATAATGAATGCCTGTTGATTTAATAGAGACCATATCAGCAAGAACGTTTATTTAATTATCTACCATATTTAAGATTATCTTATACGAAAATTTGATCACATAACCGTTTTATGAGCATTAATTGGCATCAACCAGCATAGAGTAAGCCATTTAAAGTCTACATTCTCTTTTAGTTATATAGTACTCCATGTTACCCCTATATGTATAGGCTTAGGGCTGTATACATGTTTTTGTGTAGGTAGGTATATGTAAAGCAATACAACGCTTCATATAACAGTCTAAATGCTTGTGTTGCTGAATAGCAGAGGCTGTGGATGAGCCACAGAGCAGAAGAGATGCAGTGAGTAAAGATTTATAGAAAAAAAATTAGTTTTACTTGAAAATAAAATAAAACTATTGCTACTGGTAGTTTTTGAGAATTGTTAGAAACAAGTTAGGCAATGAATTATTTTTTAATGTATTGCTAATGTACCTAATTAATTTAATAAATATCTCTAAAGTAATTGCAGTCTGAAAGAGTTGCTTAAATCGATCCGATTAACTTAAAATTGGGCTCCATTTTTAAGTCATTTTTATTTAAGTCATTCTTCATTAGAAGAAAACAAATAAGTTAATTTAGACTTAATAAAGTACCTTAATCATGGAAATTTTATTTTGTACTAGTGGCCGCCCGCGACTCCGTTCCCGTGGAAGTCGGTTTCCTGTTTTCCCGCGGTAAAAAGTACCCTATGTGTTATTCTGATGTATAACCTATATTACTGTAAAGTTTCATCAAAATCCGTTCAGTAGTTCTTACGTGAAAGAGTAACAAACATCCATCCATACATCCATACATACTCACAAACTTTCACGTTTATAATATTAGTAGGATTAGGAAATAAAATAATACTTAACCATCTGTCCCATTGCTCTATGTCCGGAACACTGGCCAATTCAATTAGTACTAGTATTAACAGCGCGAGATTATCGTGTCGGACGACTCCACCACGACACGACACCACATGAGTAAAGAAACTGAACAGAGACAAAGCTTCTAAAGAGCTAGCAAAATTTATACCTATTTTGGTAGGGTTGGCACAATTGAATAAATTAAAAATATAAATGTACTTTTTTTCAATTTTTTTATTAAAATAGGTTTTTTTTTTACAAATTACATACTCTAAATATTTTTTTTTTATTACTTTTGGTTTTAAATAATTTGTTGTGTCTTTTAATCGAATGATAAATTCTAAATCTAATATAAAGTTTTTTCAAATAAACCAATGGGAAACACTCACATGGCATATGAAATGTACAATCTTGCAAACGTGCTAATATGTCATTACCAATATTAACATTTTTAATATGAAGATCAAAATATTCGCGAAATTTTTGCTCAAGCAATTCAACAAATTCAATAAAATTGTCAGGAGGTATTATCAAAAAACCTGATTTCACACTTTTTAAATACTAAAACAAAAGTATTACTACGTATTATGTGAGAAACTCGAAAACAAAAACAAAACACGCACAACGTTCGAGCGTCGCGTCACGCCTGCACGCCCTGAGATTGACCACTGGCTGATCTAGTTTGAAGCGGTTTCGGCTCATACGTGACAAGCGGCCAGTGGTCACGCACACACACGCGTTGCACTTGTAGTGATGTACCTGTCACAGCGCATTCGTATGTAGCTTTGTCTCTGTTCAGTTTCTTTACTCATGTGACGACACGGCACGGAACGGCACGGCACGGACAATGTTTATCGTACGCAGATTTCATTGATAGCGAAGTACAAAGTTACGCTTTATAGCGGGAATTTGTATACGCAGATAATGAGATTTAGTCTTTATACTAGGAAATAGCACGAATTTGGATCCAGATTATGCTTTGTGTTTGTATATCACGCAGGCGGTGAGGGAAAATATCGTTAGCAAATCAGTATATCGACGGCTAACTGCCAATAACTCCTATCTGTTGAATTCAATATATGCATAGGAGAATTTAAACAAATATCGGAATTAGGCCTTTTAAATTAAATACGTTTAAAAAGTGAATTTCTCAAAAAATAGGAGAGTAAGATAGGAGGTATTGGTACTTCGCCGTCGATATGTAGTTTGATAATTATAATTTTGTAAGCTGAGCCATCGTGGTGGAAAACAAAATGCAGGTAACTAAAAAGCGTATATAGGCTGTTTTTTATTAAGACGCAAGAGATCAACTTTACTACTCGGAACTAATTCTATGAAGAGTAATAATTGTCTTTTAATACTCTTTAGACAAATTCTTATTGCAATAATGTCGCCTTTACTTTACGTGTTTTTGTTTTATTACATACCTTACCTTAGTCGTTACGAAACTTTTGTTATAATTTAGTTCTTTAGTTATAATTTTATCTGCTACTTTTCCACAACAAAAAAACTACTTTCTATTACAATCAAAACCACATATTGTACTCCAATGTAACCTTTAAAATACTTGCACCACATTTCGCTATTTTCAGTGAAAAACACAATAATGAAACCAGTGTTATCATGTTACATCTCAATTTATACTGTTCCATGCCATTGTATTCTAAAAGAGGCTATATATCTAGGTCACTAAGGTTCGAATTTGAAGCGTATTGTGTAGTTTTGCAGTGTGACAGTGGTGTATGGACTCATGTTTAAATTTAAATAAATTGTTGTTGATAAAAAAGTGCAGGGGCGGGATTCGAGGAGCCAGTTTCCTGGTTTTGGTCTTACATGCTTTTAATTGACAGAAGTGTGAGTAACTTTTAGGTTACATGTAGCTATGCTTTACATTTTTGTATTTTTTAGCGGGTTCAACTGTTTTAAAGGTACAGTTCAGTTCATAAAACTATTTAAAAAGAAGCTTCATCTTTTTTAAAACTTATATTAGAATATTTGAAATAAAAAAAAAATTCTCTCTATTGTTTAGGTACAGTTATTTCGCTTTAGGTCGAAAGACAGTAAAGAAACATGGTATATGAACTGGAATTTATTTATTATTTATTCTATTTAGCTACTGACAATTTATTTTTAAAGAAGAAAAACCATATCTTCAGAGATATAGACTTTTGATCGCAAAGTTTCCTACAAGTTGTGTGTTGTTTCAAAGTAAACCTAAAAACATAAGATCATGTACGAGTATGTAACAGCGTTCAGTGGTAGCAAACAGCAATATTGCATTCATACAAAATCGATGTTTCGATAACAGATATTCTTAATAAAGATCAATTTAGTCTTGGATGAGAGCAATAAAAATACTAATATTATTATTATACAGTCGTGTTATGTACAAATAAACGATGTGCAGTTGTCTCTCTTACGTGAATATAATAAAAATGTATGAAACTGTCAAATTGAAAGCTTGTCGAAAATGACATTTTCATACATCTTAATTATATTTGGCGGAAAGTGATATCAATAGATTTTTAAATGCTCATATGCTCATATTGTTCAGTCGTGTAGGTGCGGTTTTCTCTTGACTAAGTTTGATTTTGTTTCACTAAAATAGGTTTCTTTATTCTTCTAAGTTATAAAATTAAAGTAAATGAAACGTGAAAGAAAGTCTAACGGCCTTATTCACAAACGTTTTGTGTTTGTCAAACTTAAGTGACAGGTTTCATAACTGAGAAAGACAACATTTATTTTTGTTTTATATAATTGTTAAGAATACCTGTATGAATAAAGCCGCTAAAATAACGATATAAAAAAGAAATGAAAAACAATATTTAACTCTTAAAATCTTTACTACATTCTGAAATAAGAATCTTTCTCACTATTCGAAAAATAGGCCAGTGTTTAACTAGCGCGACGTATACATGCAGTTACTATTATAGTAACTAATTTTCGTTAGAAAATTTCATTCTTTGAATTTTTTTACTTATTTCACATACCTTCAACAAAATTCTAATTACAATCAAATACATTTCTCGCCAGTTTAAATCCTTTTCAAACTTCATTACCCCGTTATCTATTGAAATGTATATAATCTCCCGTTTCCAGTTAACCGGTCGGATCGGCATCAACTATTCAGTTACTTTAACTAGAAGCTGCTCGAACTGACCTAACACGTTCCTACTTACATGTTTAATTTATTGCTGGGCGAGTATTACGGAGTTTTCAAAATAAATATTATACACTTTACGGGGTGTAAAAGAACTGCTTCAGAAAACAAAAACTGGGCATTGCTGGAGTATTACTGGTTACGTTTTGAGCAAAAAATAATTTTTTATGATTAAAAAAAAATTGGAAGTGAACTTTTTACACCCGTTATACCTAAATAAATACATGTAGACAGACTTAATTTAGGAAGAAAATTCTGTTTCTTAACAAACACCTATAAAATGAACATTATTTTATGTTTTAAATGTTTACGTTTATTAAATACCTACTAGCTTCTACCCGCGCGGCACACGCGTTAAATTCGGAGTAAAACTCCTTTCCCTGTCCTATGTTTTTATACATGAAAAACCTTCATATTTTATCACTCATCTATTAAAAAACCGCATCAAAATTTGTTTCGTAGTTAAGTAAAGATTTAAGTATACATAGGGACAGAGAAAGCGACTTTGTTTTATACTATGTAGTGATATTTTTGGATATTTGGGTACCGATATTCGAATATCTAATTTAACTAAAAAGTCATGGTATTTGTTAAATCCAATTTAACTTAACTTTAATTTAACCAAAACTTTTTAGAGTTATTTTTTATTCTGTATTAATTAAATACACACAATTAACTACGAAAATACTAATTGTTTCTCAACTTTCTCTTATCAATAACTTTAAAAAACATATTCTTTAAAAATAATTTGTTTTCCCATTCAAAGTCGGGATTAATTAATGCTTGTAAGTAGTTTGACCTAGTTGAAAATACTTCAATTTTACTTAAGTGTTCTTAACAATATAATTATGTTGTATCAGCCTTTGATTTTCAGAGCTTGTTAATTCTTCTATCCTACTAATATTATAAACGTGGAAGTTTGTGAGTATGTATGTATGGATGTTTGTTACTATTTCACGTAAAAAGTACTGGACGGATTTGGACGAAACTTTACAGTAATATAGGTTAAACATCAGAACAACACATAGGGTACTTTTTACCGCGGGAAAATTTCTCATTCCCACGGGAAACCTACTTCCACGCGAACGGAGTCACGGGCGGCCACTAGTTTAATAATATTGCGCGTTTTATTATAAAGAGTTGAATTCAAATGCTGAGTTGATTGAAGGGTATTTGTTCCGTACACATACGGTTCAAAAAAGCTTAGAATAGCGTTTGACATAGTACCAACCTTGTTTTAACCCATTAGAAATACAAAGTCTAATAATAAATTAACTATGTGATATTAGCGATTTTCTCAAAGTTTTTGAAGTATTTTGTCAAGAATTGGGTAAGTAGTAGATCTTATGAACAAAATAAAAGTAATACTCAATATCTAGCAAAATATCTATAAGAAAATTGCACGTTTTAAAACAAAGTAAATTTTGAATTAAAGTTTCAAACAAGTATGATCGATTCGTTTTCAACAGAAATAGTCTCTACAACACTATGGTAGGATCATTTTACTATAAGTTTATTAAAATAACTTTATTTAATTTCGAAACATTCAGAATAATCCCTCAACACATACTGCGGAGAAAGACGGGCAGTAATTCCAAGTACCTACGTTAAAAATTCATATTAAAGATCTTTATAAATTTTATATCAGGAATATATTCGCCGAACTATAAACACGGTTCCGAAGTGACGAGATTCAATATTTAAACCGGGATATCGTGTTATATAACTTTATTATGCGACTTCGGGTAAGCCAAAAGGAAGGGTTATGATTTTGACGGCAATATAGAGTTATATTTAGAGCTCTGTCTAGATTATTCTATATATTGTTAAATTTCATAAATTAAATATTTAAAACCTTTTACAAGCTTTCAACACTAACACAAAAGTTTTATTCAGTTTCAATCCTGTTTCGTAAATCATTTATACATTTCCTACTAAAATAAATGTTCCGTAGTTGTGTGTGTATTTCCATTCGTTTATATTTGATAGATTCTATTTCTGGCGTCAATAAAGATATTGAGTGACCGCTCGACCCTACAGATTTCTTAAAGGGCAACCGCAGATGTACCAGTATATACGAGTCGCTATTTGTGATACATTCGTAAGGTATTTTCGGTCTTGTACGTTGAAATAAATGTATTTTTCTTTCTCATATTATTGTAAGATGAAGACAGCGTATTTTAAATCAGTTATACAACCAGGCTATCATTTAAAAGGCAGATTTTTAAAATGTCAAAGCTGAAAAGAATTATATTCTCATTGCCTTAATGTCAAATTCGATGTGCAACAAGAACAAACTATTTGTTTGTCGATTAGGATTTATCTGAAAATTGAGAAAACAGCCCAAAGCAAGTTGAAAAGGTATCATTTAAATAGTACTAGATGTTAACGGCAAACGTTGCCTAGCCTATCGAATCGATAGGTACGGTATATTTTACCAAAATAATAAAACAATGTGATTGGTACACTTTTATGAAAATAAACGAAAAATAGTATTACATTGGTAACGATAAAACGAATAAACTATTTTTTTATAATCTATTTGTGTATCCAAAAGACAGTTTCAGTTTCTCTATGTTCGAAAAAAATGATTCAACGAAGTAAACCAAAACAGGGCTAATGTCATTTAAAATTAAAATTATTCGGGCGCTTTACACAGTGTTATTTCAGAGCAACCTTTTCACCACAGGCTTTTGAGCGCGTGTGGTCCGGGTGGTCTTTTGAGGTCAAATAATATCACGTGTTACATTTCTGGTTGCAAACCAATCTCCAGCCTATTTCTGTCGTCCTGGTACTTTTGTAATAAATAGGCAATGTTTAATTTTTACTAAGCTATTTTTTACCATGCAAGGTAATGTGAGATTTTACTTTGAAAGCCTTATTTATCACTACCAAAATCGTGATAGATTCGAAAATTATTTAAAACGCTAAAAATACAGATGACTGATTTTGAAAGGCTGAAGAAAAAGTTTTGAAGAGTTAATTGAAACTTTAAAGAATACAAAATGTTGGAGCGCAACTTTAGTATTATTGTATATTTAATAGAATCAATAAAATACAAAAATACTTTTAACAGACTTAAAAAAAATAAGGAAGTTCTCAATTCGGCCGTTTTGTTTTTATGTATGTACTAGTGGCTACCCGCGACTTCGTCTGCGAAAAAATGATTTTCCCGTGGGAATGAGACTTATTCCCGCAGTATCCTATGTCCGTCTCCTGGATCTAAGCTACCCCTCCACAAATTTTCAGCCAACTCGGTTCATCCGTTCTTGAGTTATAAATAGTGTAACTAACACCACTTTCTTTTATATATGTTACGGCTGATACCCGAAGTGCGGCTACACCTAGTTTTAGCCGGTTAGAACATCAATAGGTTAGGTTAGTTAGGTTACTTTTTTGATACCACCCAGAAAAAGAACTCCGTCGACTCATGATTGAAGCAAGTTTTTATATACATAGGTGTATATTTTTTTTTATAGTTTCCCATATTAAAAACACTTCTAACCGGCTAAAACTAGGTGTAGCCGCACTTCGGGTATTAGCCGTAACATATTATATAGATAGAAGATGTTACCGGTATTATGTATAATCCGGTATTCTGTACAATAACGAATGCGCGGCCGGTAATGTATGTAATGTAAATAAGATTATAATAGATAGTATTTAATTACATTAAATCTGTAGGGATCCTACATCAACACACATATTTTATTATTTTTAACTTTTTAGTATTTGAAGTCGGTTTTTTTGACCTAGTTATTTTCATGTGTATTTATTTACAAGAATCAATAAAGTCTTCTTCTTTCATGTTTGTATGGTAAAATAAAATACTTTTTGTTCACAGAAATTTATACCAGATACATAAGCTACTGTAATACCACGTCAAAGATCATCATAATCAAACGTTTTTCCTCGTAAAACAATAAACACATTTCATCTTTTATCCTGTTTTTCCTTAAAAATATTGTTTTTACCAATTACTTATTTTCATTCTTCCTATAAATAGCCCGTGTTGACTTTCATGTAACTGCTGTTTTGTCGTCGTCACAAAATGTTTATTGACAAAACGGAACATTTTACTTTATTAGTATATAGAAAAGTACCAGGCGAACATAATATGAGTGGAGTGGTGCACGTCGAAAGCTTTCCGTATTCGTGTTCTTTGGACCGCGAATTGTAGCCTGCGAACTTTGTATGAGAGTCTTTTGTGTATTCTTATTTTGTTATGGTATCCGGATATTTATTGTGTTTTAATGTTTTGAGTTTTCTTTGTAATTTCTTCAAAAGCATTTCAAGTTAATTTATTATTTGTATTTGTCCTTAGAATTTCTTATTTACTACTTGATTATGCAGATTCTTAGTATATACTTAAATAACTTCATCTATTTCCCAGCATTATGTTTTTAATTAACTTCTTTTACACCACCTTGAACTATGTTATAATTCACTCTTTAAAATTTTATATCTGCATACTAATTAACCAAAATACTTACATAAATTGAAGCATGGAAAAGAACAAAAATAAAATCACTCCTTGGTCCCCAAGACACAAAATCGTAAGCCTTTAATATCACCGACTCGTTTGCCAAGTTTTTCCACACCAAAACATCTTTGTTTCTCTTTCATTTAAACCTTGTACAACAGACAACAATAATCGCCCCTCACTAACAAACTAACCTTAAGATGGGTTGATTAGTCGTTGGAGGCTGTACTAAGAGTAAATGTAAAACGAAATGGCTTGACTTTTGCTTTTTTACGGTAAAGTAGGTAGATCTGAAAACATTTAGGCTTGTGGGGAAAAGGGAACCTATTGGTGGGCCTTGTAATAGGGAATTGCTTTTTTAATAATATTAAGTCAAAAATTTAAGCCGATATTTATGCTTTTTGTATGGTTAATAACACATTTTTCACTTGCGATATACCTCCAACGTTTATTATATATTATAGGTTTCGTATAGTTTATTTTTAAAGTTACATAGGGGGTTAAACGTAGGTTGGTGGTTGCAACGATAATTCTTGTGGTCACGATTATTGTCTCAGAACCATACTGGCTTACGTCGTCGTCGAGGTGAGTAGTAAGTACTCTCAAGATGATAGTTAATTTCGTCAAATTATCCAATAGAGTTCCGGCGGTGAAGTTTAAGTAGGCCTCCCGTTTCTTAATAACATCACAGTGCTCACTGTTGTATAGGTTTCTAAAGCATAAAAAATCAATCGTATTTGAAAATTAAGACTAAATTCGTCTTTAAAATACTTACTTTACTATTTGTAAGTACTCAAAGTTTAAGTCCTTTCATGTGTACCAAGTTTTAGATTAGATTATAGATAGAGTTCTGTTCTGATGTTAAATATGAAGGCTTTATACCTCACGTATTTTATGAGCAGCTTTTCAAGTTATAATCATAAAGTAAAAAAAAAACACATAAAAAGATTAATTTTAAGAAATTTTTGTTACACAAATTGTGTTGCACAAACGTACAAAATTTAACAATTTATGATATTCTACGGAAAACCTATGATCGTATTTTACCATTTCTTTAACTTTTTTTACTAAAGCATACAAACTACCCTCCTATTTAATTTTCTTCTATACTAATATTAGATACATACTAGTGGCCGCCCGCGACTCCGTTCGCGTGGAAGTCGGTTTCCCGTGGGAATGAGATGTTTCCCCGCGGTAAAAAGTATCCTATGTGTTATTCTGATGTATAACCTATATTACTGCAAAGTTTCATCCAAATCCATCCAGTAGTTTTTACGTGAAAGAGTAACAAACATCCATCCATCCATCCATCCATCCATCCATACATCGTCACAAACTTTCACATTTATAATATTAGTAGGATTTTATGAAGTACCTACAAAATTCAATTCAAATTATTAATTTCCTTGCTCCTTCTCTATACTCAGCTTTTGAGCATCGTGAAATATGGAAATTATTAAAATGTAATTATATACGTATTGTTATGTTTCGGAATGTTTCTGTGTTGAGCATAATTGGGAACGTGTATTAATTTTACTATGTGTAATAAATAATACGCTGAATAAGGTGATATTATTAAAATCCTTTGTTAATTTTCGTGTCTGCTTTTTTAATATGACTAAAAGCTTACTAGAAAGAGAGTTGTTTTATGTTAGATGTATGTTTCTAGTTTGCCTGTGTTAGACAGCTTGAATTAATAAACGGATTTAAAATGTATTTTTGTGACAATAACTGAGGTAAAATTTTGCGGTCATTAAACATAATTATATAAGAATTAAATACATATTTTGGAATAAGTGTGTCGAGCAGTAGACGTCGAATGGTTATTGTTGAAAATGATTTTTTTTAAATACTGTTGGACATATCAAAACACAACATTGAAATCATCTTAATTTCGGCTCTTCCAAATAAAATTGTGAATATTTTGTGTTTTACTTGAAACATACAAATTCATTATCTGCTTCTCCTATCATTCAGCATCCTGAAGCCTCTACCGCACCTTCACTCCAAATTTAAAGTAATTTTTCCTATTTTCTACCCATCTCGTTATGAAACCCTAGCACTAGAACCTTCCCTACATCTCAATAAGTCGCCGTCACCCGACAAGACAAGCCTCCGCTTGTTTCTTTACTTGTCTGGTTAGACGTAACCCAGTTACGACACCGGCTTCCACAATGACATTTACTTAAACACTTTGTACTGACCCTGTTTATTTGGATAAAAGACGTATTACGGAGATCAGAATTATCTTTCTTTGGGAAAGTAGATGATGGTGTAAAACTGTTGGCGATTTTGGTTTTTAATGGAAAAAATTTTAATGGAAAAAAAACTAGAATTGACGTCGCGCTTCATTGTAGCTCTTTATAAAAGTACCTACATGTATTCCTCGCGATGGTAAAAAATATGTGCTTTTGCGTTATACAAAAGTATTAGCCATCAAATTTCTCTAGTTTATATGTGTTTTATGTACACACAACAAGTTTTGTTCCTGATAGGCACCAAAAACCAAAACGAAAACCTTAATACTCCTAATTTTAAACTACTAAACTTGTAAGTAGTATTGCTGGAGGGGTACTGGTTACGATAAAAGCGAAATTGCATTTATACTATCAGACTACGCGATAATTTCAAATTAAATCGTGTTTTATTTGAAATCATCGCACCATCAGCTGTTGTGTGAACGTTGATCTCTCTTTGGTTTCAGGCTTCGGAAATTGTCTTTTTACACCTAGTATTTAATTTCCTATATCCCCACCTATAATTTTTCCTCCATGCCATCCGTCAACATTTCCGGAATACGCCCTCTTTCGCGCGCCCCCAATTTGATTCTCAACTTGCTCGGAATTTAAACAGTGGCAAACGTAATTTCTCGCAAAAGAGTCTATCTTACCCTTTACTTGCTGGGCCGGAGTTCGCTTCTTGTTTGTGAGTCAAGCTTCAGTTTGTGTGCTCATTAGAGTGTAGCCCGGTTAGAGTTTAGGTAATTAGTAAAAGGGGGTTTCGCCTTAATTTTAAAGGGAAAGGGAAAGGGTTTTTGATCGGAATTTTTCATATTGAAGTGTATAACTTTAAATTAAGGAATTATCAAGGGTCATAATTTGCAATTCAAGCCTTAAAAGTAGTTTTATAGGATCGGTCTATCTGTTCGTCTGTGTGTTGTTTTATCAAGATCCCTTTTTCTTGGAAAAATATACACTGGAATTTAATAAATTAAACAATCTAGTTTCCAATCTCTTCTTCTCCAAAATTTTAACTTAATACCGTATTTCTACAATGAATGAAACTAACTCCAATGTACCTTAAGTTAGACTTTAAAGACACCTTATTTTAATACCGAATTGTGTACGTAAGTGTATTCTTGTGCATATGAAGTTGCAAAACTCGGAAGCTCAGCATAAGTCAATACCCTTAATGATAAGCCTTTTTAGGCTTGTTGCGACAATCTTTGTATTTAGGCATACGCAAAGTTATCAAAACCTATTGATTTCTCCGGACCATTAATCATCAGAATTAGCAACAAGTAAAAAAAATACAAATGAAGGGAGAAAATACTAAAACTTATTGAAAAGTTATCTCCCTCTAAAAGTGTCGTATCAACAAAAAAGCTGAGTAGCGTTAACAATAATACCAACGTTAAACTTAGAAAGTGTCAAAGTATGAAAGTAGGAACACTTGTATGCGACCTTGAAACTTTAACCAGATACTTTTATCCTACGTGGTTTATAAACGGTACGAAAATATGCCTACAGAGTAAGTAGAAATTTGTGCTAAGATATCACATTTTGAAAGAAGTTGTGATAATGTACAGTATAAAACTGTAGTTTGTGTTAAAATTTTAGAAACGAAAAATTAAATATTGTTCAGCTGTAATTTTAACTTCTGAACCAAAATGTAATTTAATTTTAAATCAATATTATTCACAAAACACATATATTTAAAAAAAAATGTAACACAACATAAACGCCTGTGTATAAAATGAAAGTTCTCTTTTTCTCGGTTTTGTTCACACTGAATGAGCTAACATGTCATTTATTCTCGTTCATTCGCGAGTGAGTGAGTGAATGGAAAGTGCTTGCGAAAACTTGGTCTAGTTTAAGGTCAAGGCTATGCTGGCAGAAGTTTGAAATACGAGCTTTTAGCTGTAAGCATACTTTGCTAACTATGCATAGTTCTTATACTTGGGTCAAAATAAACAGTCGAGGTTACAATTATTCGCATAGAGCTGAAAATTGACGACCTCTGTGGTGCAGTGGTATATATACCGGACTGCTAAGCGGATGGTTCCGGGTTAGATCCCGGGTCGGGCCAATTTCATAAAAAAGTTATTTCGACATTGGCTCGTGTCTGGGTGTAACTAGGTTCTCCCCTAGTCCATTATATGGTACCTACAACACAAGTGCTTACTGCAACTTACTTTAGGGCCGCATAATAGGTGTGTGATTCTGGAGATTTAATTATTATTATTATTTAAAAACATTGAAATAGCTATCACACATTTTTTTAAGATAGCCGACCATCTGCGAGTCAGAAGTTAATTTAAAAAATATATTATCAACGCTTAAAGTTACTCGTAATCAGTTCTCAAAAAAACTTGACATAAAACATATCAAACAAAGATTTATTATTCTAGATTAAAATATACGATACTTGTGACCAGCCCACGCTTCGCAGTGATGTAATTTTGGTCCACTGTTTACAAAACTACGAACTATGTCAATCTTTAAAGAATATTTTTCTTAGGCGAAAGTTGCATTAAAGTCTGTTAATTGGTTTAGGAGGAGTAAGCGGACAAACAGACACGATTAGCGACTTGGATTCATACTATGTAATCATATTGTTATTTTTGAAACGCCGCAGAAATTTTTTGTATGCTCGAGCGTATGGCCATGAAAATAATATGCCTATTGACCTATGTGTTCATATGCCTTAAAGCTCTATTTAATAAGGCTATTTTTATCCCTGTAAGCAACGAATAAGCTTTAAATTGTAGCCGTTTGCTTCCCCAAAGCTAGTAAGCTGCCGTGTTTTACAGAGTCGACTTGCTAAGGCAACATTTTCGAAATCACTATAAAGTGCAGTAGTTTACAGGCACGGGGGTAAGAAGCGGGGGTAGTAGGGGGGTGGGGGTGGAAGCATTCTTCGTAAAATTGTTAGTTTGTATCCGATGGCCTGGACACGTGGTGCTGTGTTTAGGTATTGGTTTAAGGAACGTTGATAAACGTTTTGCTTTGAGGAATATAGGTACTGTGTGTTGGAATATTCTCTCAATCTTGATTATAATCCTACTAATATTATAAACGTGAAAGTTTGTGAGTATGGATGTATGCATGTATGGATGGATGTATGGATGGATGTTTGTTACTCTTTTACGTAAAAACTACTGGATGGATTTGGATGAAACTTTGCAGTAATATAGGTTATACATCAGAATAACACATAGGATACTTTTTACCGCGGGAAAACATCTCATTCCCACGGGAAACTGACTTCCACGCGAACGGAGTCGCGGGCGGCCTCTAGTCATACTAATATTATAAACGTGAAAGTTTGTGAGTATGGATGTATGGATGTTTGTTACTCTTTCACATAAAAACCCTGGACGGATTTGGATGAAACTTTACAGTAATATAGGTTACACATCAGAATAACACATACGGTTTTTTTTGCCGCGGGAAAACTTCTCATTCCCACGGGAAACCGACTCCCACGCGAATGGAGTCGCGGGCGGTCACTCGTTATAAAAAAAGGTGTATTTTAAACCTTGGAAGGAACCTTTGCTTAAAATTAAAAAGGTGTATGTATTTTTTTGATTATCTCTGATTAGTTAGTCTAAGGTTCAAAGTAATTTTTTTTTTAAACTTTTTTCATAAATAATTTTATAGCGGATATACCTACATACAGACAGACACTTTAGTACACACTCAGAGTAATTTGCATTTTAGTAGTTAAAGATTTTAACGGGGAAAAGAATTATTTAACTTATTTGTAAAAATAATGATTAAAATAATTTAGGATTTTGTATTATCTTTGAAACAAAAAAGTTATTAAAGATATAAAACTATTAAAGATACAAAAATCATCGAAATACAATCACCCTGTATAGACATTAAAATATACGGACACATGCAATCTAGATATACAGCAGGTGCTTTTTCCTCGAGAAAATACAACATTCTCCTGGGAAAAAGCATTTAACCGCAGGCATGGCCGCGGGCGGAAACTTGCTTGATTAACAAAAAACCAAAAAAAAAATTACAGCGGCCAAAACGCCTTTTGTATCCCGCTAACCCCTTTATTACCTAACAAAATAACTTTAATCTAATCCTTGTCAAATGAAACTTTTCGCCCATCAAAAGGTCAAAACTTTCTTCATAATTACTTAAAAATACCGAGTAATATCTTTTGAAAATCGGGCTGAAACACGCCTTTCGGCTTTCATTAAAACTTTATCAACATTGCTACAGCTTTTATCGGAGGAGAGTTCCGAATTCAAAAAGTGGTTAAGTGCGAGCTAACATGGTTGATTAAGGTTCCGTAGGTCCGTTTTGAAAAAAGAATTGATAATTATCTGAGAACAAACAACCAAGCTTAGTATTGTTTCAACTAAGTAAATTGACGTTTTATAAATGCACTATTTTTGTTAGCTTTACATTACACAATTTGAGTCATAACATAGAGACTTTTCTTAAGTCTCTAATGCAAGAATAGAAACAATATCCATACCAAATATGGCGGACGGATTTTAGGAACCGAACAAATATTTCCAAGAACAATTCACCCGCAATCCTAAAAAGGCCGGAAGTTCGCCCGGTGTAAATTAAAATCTACCGGCAATTTGGTAAAATGTGTATTCTCATTACCGAGGGCTACTCTTGTTGTGTAAATGGGGTGTTTTGAGAAATTGGCCGTCCGCGGTCTGCAGTTACAAAACTTTCTCTTTCTTTGAGTTTTTTTTTGTGGGTGAGGGTAATTGTAAATTGGCGTACGGCTTCTTAAGGTTCGTTACGTTTTGCAAGAAGGGCGTGATATTATTGTTATTTGTTAAAGTTATTATATGTAATAAGGAATTATTGGTTCATAAAAATCTCTTAAATAATAAAGGCCGCTCAGTAGATATAAATTTAATATCTTCAGACTACCACGGCAACTGCTCACTGAACTAAAACGCCTAATTACACCTATATCCAGGAGCCAATTTATCAAATACCATTATATGTACAATGAAATTCGACCTCGAAATCCAACCCTGGGCTCATAACAGTCTTGTATAGCTATGTTGTTAATCATCACGAAAGAGGGTTTAAAAAATAAATAAAAATAAGTAGGTACAATAACACACAACACAACCCAGAACCATTGCAGTTAATTAATATTTGAATCCGCACACGAGTCGGTCAAAAACTGAACAACGTACGTTCAAAAACAAATAATGAACAAAAACCAGTTAATTTCAATTTCACCCCCGCTCGCCCCCTTTTCGCCCCGATCAGCCTTTTTCAACCCCGACCCTACCTGTTGCTAATAGCCTCCTAATGGCTCTTGTTAAACAATAAAACATAAAATACGTTTTAAAAATCGTAAAAATATGCTTTATCGTCGGACGGTGTTCAATGAATTATTGAGTGGGAATGGCGGAGTTTCATGCGGGTTTATATGATGTTAGAAGTTTGATTGTAATGTAAAGGCTTTTTTTTTGTTTGTTTTTAATTTTTTGGTTACCTGTGATTGCGATAATTATGAAAGCTAGAGATGGTAGATTTGATAGAGTTGTGTGTTGTGTAAATTAATAACAGAGTATGATAATTAGATAAATAGTTGAAAGAAAGAAATTACCTTAAAAATAATAAAATATTATTGAAATAATTAAAAATAGGTATTTAAGACGGAAATTCAATGACGATTCTTTCTAAGTTTTTCACCTGCAAACGTTTTCAAGAGAGTTAAAAAAAGCCTGCGGAATAAGAAAGAAGAAAGTTTTATCGAAAAGGATACGAAAAAAACAAGTAGAATGCAGCTATCATGAATGTTACTGCCATGTCCCAGCCAAGCTCTTACAAGTAATGATTACATTAATATGTAACAAACTGCCTGTATACATATTAATCTTACGCCTCTTTATCGTCCATGTGGTTATTGATTCTGTTATGACTAAAAAAATCTAAATTATGATTGTATAATTTCCGAAAAGAGTGCCGAGAATTTTTTCCGCCAGCTTTTGCTCTCGGTCTACTACGGCCATTGCTGATGTAGGGGTGTCCCGTGACATCTTTTTTATTTTTGATTTTGAGCTTTTGACAATGTATAAGAGATTAGTTTTTAATGCTACATACAATAAAGTTATTTCATTTCATTTCATGATCTTTTCGAAATAATGCTTAATAGGTTTATGAGAACCCGATGATAATAATATAATGACCCTACAATAAAACAAAATAATAAATTTGAAACGTACAGTAACCAACATTAAAGAACGTTACGACCCGACCATATTTCAATTCCACAACATTGATCGAATTGCCCACATTACCCTCACGTATTTTACTGCCTAAATAATAATAAAAATAAAACGGCCAATAATACTATCAACGTTTTTACAAAATGGATATCATAAAGTTCATGTCGTATCCTACTAATATTATCAACGTGGAAGTTTGTGTGTATATATGGATGTATGGATGTTTGTTACTCTTTCACGTAAAAACTACTGGACGGATTTGGATTGAACTTAACAGTAATATAGGTTATACTTCAGAATAACACATAGGGTACTTTTTACCGCGGAAAAACTTATCGTTCCCACGGGAAACCGACTTTCACGCGAACGGAGTCGCAGGCGGCCACTAGTTACAGGATAAATGTAAAAATGTAAAAATATAACTGGTTTTATTTTCTAAGGCAGGTGACCGAAGTGAGGGAATTTATGGCAATTTTTATGAGGCTATATAACAAGTTTTGGATGTTGTAAAACGGAATGCATGACTGTAAATTTTAAGGGTCATTCTTAGAAATAATTTTTGTATCTTAAGCTGGGACATTGTTGTCAATACGAAAAATTGCGAAACGCTTTGATATAGATAATTCAACAAAAAAACGGTTGGTAAGCAAAAAATACATTAAGCTAATATGTAGTTTAAATAACTTATACAAAGGCAGCTAAGATCGGAGTAATAAAATGTTCACACAAAAGTAAGTTAAAAATCTTACAAATATTAAAAATGTGTAAGTTTGTTTGTGACATATAAAAACCGCTCAATACATTTTAATATAATTTGGTTTACGGTTAGAATAATATGTAGGGTAATACGGCGTCATTTTACTGAAAGAAATATTCCTGCAGGTAAAACAATTTTATCACGAGTAAAACCACAATGCAGAAAACTAGGTTGTAAATAATCATATGTAAAATAAAATATAATAAAAAATACGTACGATTTTTATTTGCAAGTATATATATTTTTATTTAGAGCAAAATATGCTTCGCCTCCATATTTAATTCTAGCCTACAGAATGCAAATCTAATCCGACAGTAAGTAATGTTTTTATACAATTATGTAGATTCCTTCTCTATAAGAAGTGCTTTCGTATAAATAAATAAATAGCACTACGTCGTAGATGGTAATGCTACGACGTAGTTTGTGTATTACTACGGCGTAGCTTAGATCAAGGTTTAAGTGGTTCTTCATGACTTGGAGTGAAAGATACTCGTAATATTCAGATAAAAAATATTATATTAAAACAATATTATTCTTATGATTTTAAAAATAGTTTGACTTTCTATGGTTTCCTATGTTACTATACAGGGTGTAAAAAGAAGGCTTCCTAAAGCGAAGACTAGGTGTTGCAAGTGGGCTACTCATTTAGGGCAAAAACATATATTTTTATAACATAGTTTTTTCTACTATATTTTATACAGTTTCTAGTTAACAAACTCTTCCGGGATTATATTAATTAAAATTGTGTTTTTATTTAATATGCAATGTAAATCATCGTTCCTCTGCCATCTTTGACCTTAAGCGGCAAAAATTAAATTGCAAATATTTTTTGTTTTATTAACATACCACGCTTCGCTATGGTGTAATTTTGCTCGATTTGTTCACGATTAATTAAATTTTGGCTTATTTTAGAATACTTTTTCTTTTTTAGAATCTTTATTCACAAATTTAAATGAAAAAATACTTTAAAGATGGCGAAAGCCGCATTAAAATCCGTTTCGTAGTTTAGTAGGTGATAGCGGACAAACATACAAACAGACAAAATAAGCGACTTTGATTTATACTATGTAATGATAATGATGATTTTGGTGAATTTAGCATTGTTTTTCTGCTTTGGATTGGAAATGATCTTCTTACAACCTGTATAACTTTAAATTACAAATCCCCTCTAAAAATAAAACGAGATAAAAAAAAACTAGCGACAAAAGAACCAGGCGTACATAAAACAAAAGACGTTCGTCGCCAGTAAACACAGAGGTATTGTTAAAAATTAAGAACACTAAACCGTAGTGCATCAGTTACGAAATGGTTCGGTTACCAGGAGAGCATGAGCAAGCAGGAGTTAATATTTCAAAAGTCAGGTCCTCGGGCGCGGACGTGAGGCTGCTGCGGGATAAGGCTGAGTCGCCATTACGCGACAGATAAAGGCTTTTGTACAATCAAATTAGTTAAAAACAGGCCTTGAGCCACGAAAATTCTGTGTTCAGTAATGTTTTGTTTCTAAAAATCATATTATATTCACTTAAAATTATCACAAACTCTTTACAGTCTGAATTTTAATGAATTTGTTGTCAGGTCAAGTATATTTGTTGAAAGTGTGTTTTTTATAAAATTGCGGTTTCTTAGACAGTGTGAAACTATCTCAAAACTGCAGTAACTGTTAGAATATTTCCTATTCAATCTTGCAAGAACGTATCTAACATACTTCAAGACAGTTATGTTGTCCTAGTGTCAAGGGAACGTATTAGATTTAATATGAAAATGAGTATTTTCATTTTGTTTTTTTTGCATTAACCAATGTTAGGGACAGTTTGATATTAACGGGTAAGTTTTTTGCACCAACCCCTTATTTTCCCTTAAGGAATTGTACTGGTCATACCTAATCCTGCATTAAAATACGATTGTAGGCTATGTTTTATAACACAGAACACTTAGTTACAGATAATTAAAATAAACAATTAAAATTTCTAAATAACGTTTTTAACAGACTCGATCTTAATTAAGTTGACAGAGTTTTCGTAGAATTCTCACTCAATTTATTTTATTTTTAGGACAAAGAGCGAGATTCTTACAGGATTTACGTCAATAATTGAAAAAGCGATAATTATCTTGTTTCGTAGATAAAATTAAATAGAAGCATAAGTTTAGTTCTTTTCTTAGGAACAAAAATGACGAATTACCAAAAATAAACACAAAATTATTTTTCACGTACAGAATAAAAAGAAGCATGGAATAAAAAAACCTAAAATAAACAATACACCAAAAACCCAGTTATGTATTGTTTATTCTTTGGGTTTCAACTGATCATATTGATGTTTCAGATCATTATGATCAAATATCGCCACTCAAAACACTTTCGTAATTGTGTTCGTCGTTATATTTCTTAATACAACAAACGGAGCGAATAATTCAAATCTTAAGAGGGGGTATACAGGTAAATTTCCAGTCGTAATTTGTATTTTTACCCTAGAAAACAAACCACAAATTACCCGAAAAAAATACCATAGATATAAAAGCATATTTCCAAGGGACTGATCAGAGTGAAAACATAAAAAAATAAAATTTTCTCGATAAAAAAAAATCACGAAGTTAGCTCTAATTTTCAACTATTATTCATTTATTTCCAATATTATGCATACTATTGAGCCAATATTTTAATACATACTATCAAATTATATTACCCAGCGACCCTACTAGCGATTTTAGAAAATAATGTATACTTTACGAGTTATTACATTAAAACTTATTCGGCGCTTACTACGTTTTTATTTCGCGCAGAACGCTTTCGTCTGTCGCACCTGTCCTGGGATCTAAGGCATGTTTTGTTTCATGGTTTAGTTGTGATCGCTCCGTTGAGACAAGAGGACTGTGTATCTGTGCTCCGGGGCCGAAAAAATCTTCGTTTTAATTTCTAATTCTTGTTTGACTATGAAAAAAAACTTTAAAATATGGCTAGCAAAAAAACGCAGCTAAAGAGTATTTTAGAAATTAAAAATTTATCTCATGGCTAATTTAAATAGATTTTAATGGCTTTTAAGACAAGTTACAATGAATAGATCATAAATCATAATATATATATTGTGATTTATGTATATATATATATATATTATTGCAATTTCTTTCTGTCTGTGCTTTGCAGTACAGATACAAATCACTGCATTTTGAAAAAAAGGTCATTGTATAAAGCACATAGTAAAAAAAACATTATTATAAATAAATTATTATATTACATACTTACCTTTGCGAATTAACTATTTACCACCAGCAAAAAGTGCAGTACAGTCAGCATCATATTCTTCGTGACGACTACTGTAGCCAAATAGTTGATTACACCCAGTCATCATTTTCATCGTATCAAAAAGTGTCATCACATTTAATCGGGACATTCACGTTGTACTTATTTATCGAAGCGTCCAGAAAGTCTTATAGAAAGTTGCATTCAATTACGCATCAACCAAAGCGCCATCGATATCGAAGCGCCCAGCGAAATATAAAAATACGCTTTCTTGTTCTAATCGTCAAAAAATAAACCAGGAACGCACAAGTGTGTAAGAACCTATGTTTTCAAAGTTCAAAAACTTTCTAGCTTTTGTTTTCCGGTTCCAAGCTTTCAGGTAAAAGTCACAGTCGGCGCCGAACAATCAATTTTATGTACTAGCATTTTATGTTAAAACGTTTTAGCAAGTGAGCCTTGGAATAGTGAAATTAAACTAATTTTAACGGGTTTTTACGCGTTTTATTAAATTAATTTTGATTTTCCGACGTTTCGGCCTTTTTACAAATGCCGTGGTCAATGGTAGACTGAGATTGATGTCTTCATAGAGTATAGTAAAAAACGATTTTTAGAATTCACCGCCATCTGTTTCGTAATTTTCTCGCATAGTTGTTCGGGTTCACGCAATAGACGCTGACAGTGTCTTGGTGTTTCTGCTTATTTGTCTGCTGGTTGTTCTTTTTTATTTTACTAAGTATTGGATCCCACGTTGGTGATAGCATCCAACCATCTTCTCTATTGAAGTTAGGGTGTTTTATAATTTCAATCGTTTCTCTTACCAACCTAGGAATAAAATGTTTCTCTTTTGCTAGAATTTTAACGGTATCAAATCTTAGATAGTGGTTGGGCTTATCCATGGAATGCTCACAGACTGCAGGTTTTGAATAGCGACGCTTACAGTTTAATTTCAAGTAATAACAATCGCGTAAATCTAAGAAGTTACATAGAATAGTTAGTTCAGTTAACATTCTGCCTTTTTGCTAGACACATTTTTATTCCTAAATTTTTAAATATTTTTTATTTTGTTTGAAATTTAAACCTTCTTCAAAGAAGTATTATATTTTACACATCAGATACCTATCATTTCTTGACGTATAATTAAGCAAGAGCCAGATGCAACAACTTTCCTTAAAATAAATATTTGCCACGCGTAAATAAGTCATAATTTCCGATCATAAAATTGTTATTAGGGTTATTGAATCCTACTATAAATTATTTTTCAGGTAGGTATCCTAACATTGGTATTCAAAATAAAATATAAATTCGTGGACAAGTAGGAACAGCAAGGACTAATAAATCATATATTGATACACGTATAATGAAACAGAATTAAAACTTTAACTTGTTCTTATTTTATTTACTTATGAACATCCGGCTCCTTAACTAGAATGTTCATGTGACATATTTATTTTTACAATAGGTATTTATCTATTTATTTTATTTCATGTTAGCCTATAAAAATAGTACTTTGATTTTAAAAATAAACTAGAGACCAGTCCCGCGTTTGCATGTTGCACTTTTAATGCTCTCCGTTAACAAAGAAAGATGCAAAAGGTTTATCAGAGGTATCGATGAACCGATTTGTGGAATATTTGAGAATGTTGTTTGTAAGGTTCCGTACCCAAAGAACAAAATCGGGACACAAATACTAATTTTCCGCTGTATGTGCGTTTGCACATCAGTCAGTCATAGGCCGTGGGAGCTAGACAGTTGAAATTTTCACATAATATATTTTCGTTGCCGATAGAGCAACAAATATTTATTTATTTATTTTATTTAAAACAATATAGTCTAAGATCCGACCGCGTGATTTATACGTTCATATGTTTGATTAATAAAATATAATTTTTATCGATATTTATAACTAAACCAATGCAGATCCGCAAAGGTGGCCATCCAAATTTGGCCGCAATTAATTTTAATTAAAATGTAATTAATTATTTATTTTTTAACAATTACGTTCACCTGTAATTGTTAAAAAATATATTTCATTAGAAAGAAATATGGCTGAGATACCGAAAAAGTTCAAGGTGCCATCCCTCACTTGGTCGCAACCTAATGTCAGCCAGGTGTAAACAGGTATAATTTCGTTAAATATATACGTTCATAATGTATTATCATGTTATACATACCAAATTGAAGATTAATTTTTTCCCTACATGATGAGATATGGGTGCCTATGCAGAAATGCCCGCAAATAGTGATTGCCAACGATTAAAGATAAATAAAAGCGAGAGAAATTTAAGATAAACACCGTTTGTCGAATAAAGATAGAGCATGCCAGCTGCTTGTCGTTTTCATGCTACTGCGCATTCGTCCATAGATAAGGTGCTCAACTAGTAGCTCGGGTATTTGTTTGGAGTTTAAAATACTCCAAAAATTGAGCAGTAAAAATAATATGTCATAACAATTAATCTACAAAACTAGTGTTTTCAATATTTTTTTAATTATATTCAACTCAAACAATAACTTTTAACTGTAAGACGTTAATTTGAATCTATATTAAAATTTATCTTTATACAATTTTTTTTTTTATTATTATTTTCATCAATATAAATTTTCGTTTATTTTCCTTGAATATCTATATAATAAACAATATCATTAAAAAACACTTTTTAAATGATACATCACTAAAGTTAAGCACTTCTTGCTTTTCATTACACAACAAAAAACACTTCTTCATTTTATTCTTACATTTTAATAACGTTAAGAATGAAATATATCAATATTAATAATAACAAAGTTTTATAATTTTGGACTTGAAAAAAAAACAACGTGGCGCATAAGACTCTCAAAAACATATGATTGCAATATTCAGTACGGTATTTAGTTGAGCACCTTATCTATGGACGCATGCGCAGTAGCATGAAAACGACAAGCAGCTGGCATGCTCTATCTTTATTCGACAAACGATGTTTATCTTAAATTTCTCTCGCTTTTATTTATCTTTAATCGTTGGCAATCACTATTTGCGGGCATTTCTGCATAGGCACCCATATCTCATCATGTAGGGAAAAAATTAATCTTCAATTTGGTATGTATAACATGATAATACATTATGAACGTATATATTTAACGAAATTATACCTGTTTACACCTGGCTGACATTAGGTTGCGACCAAGTGAGGGATGGCACCTTGAACTTTTTCGGTATCTCAGGTATATTTCTTTCTAATGAAATATATTTTTTAACAATTACAGGTGAACGTAATTTTAAAAAATAAATAATTAATTACATTTTAATTAAAATTAATTGCGGCCAAATTTGGATGGCCACCTTTGCGGATCTGCATTGGTTTAGTTATAAATATCGATAAAAATTATATTTTTTTAATCAAACATATGAACGTATAAATCACGCGGTCGGATCTCGTACTAATATAGATAATCATATGGAACGTTTCACCCGCGAGTCTGACTCAATTTAATAACTTAGAAAACAACATGGCAACTTCTTTATAAATGTTTAAGTTTCAACTGAGTAATTTCAGTAAATATTTATGACAACGAGGGTCAAAATTAATATAGTAATGAAATCAAATATTTACATGAAACAGATAAAAACTAAAATAATTTAAATATTTTTACTATATACATAAAAAAACGTACGTTGCATGTTCCTTCGGATCCTCATTTATTGCAATTACTGATACTCTTACAACCTCTTGACAATTTATGATATTCTAGTATGTGTTTATTATTTAAACGATTTAAAATGGTATCTTTGAATTGAAATGCAATTTGATCAGCTTTCTGATTGGTGATGATAATTTAAATTGCTTGATGAAAATGAAATGTTTCAGTTTTCATAAAAAAATGATTTTTAATAATAAAATCATTGCAAGTCATCTTTAGGACTAGAAATGAAAAAAAAGTATGTCATTTCAATTCTCAAAAAGACTGCTTAAACTTGAAATGAAACCCATGCTCATGAATCGTCTATCGGATGCCACAGCCCTGACACCATCGCTGCTAGCTAGAAGTAAACAAACTAAGCTACATGCTTTACATTTTCACTAAAACTTAAAAAAGACTTCAATCTGTCAAACAGAATCTAAAATTAAATTCTCGTATCTTAGATCAGTAGATAATTTTGTTGACTCTTTCTTCCTTATGAAAACCTAGTAACATATTTATTTAAACACATATGGATACCATTCAATTCAGACGTAGGTATTACGTATGTATAAAAGCATGCCTTTACAAACAAAATATCTTCTTTATAAAACTGGGAGCCCAGTAGTTAAGACCCCGTCTTATTCTATATCTCATAAATACATTTTTTTTTCAATTAAAGTTTTCTGTCATAACAGTTTCATCTAGACACGCTGCCTCTCAAGCAAAGTACACCTCTATTACATGAAGCATAAAGTTGTTTTCTTACTTTGTACCGAAGATTGGGAATACCCTGAGCGCTACGTTACTGATGGCGCTTTGGTTGATACGGGATTGAATGCGACTCTCTATAAGGCATCCTGCTCGCTACGATAAATTAGAGCAACCTGAATGTTCTGATGAATGTGATGACACTGGCTGATTCGCTGAAAGTGAGGACTCTGGTTGTTTTCAAGTATTTGACTACATTGGATGTTACAAACTATATGGTGCTGACTGTACAGGTACAAATCAGTCAACGAATTCTGAACAAAAAAAAATAAGTAAATGTAAATAAAGCACATTCTAAAAACAACATTACAAAAAATATATTATACACTTACTTACCTTTGCGTATTATTTACTACAAGCAAAAAGTATTTTTAGCGTTTCAAACAACGCTAGGTGATCCGGCACTCACTTAGCCGGTATTTATCTGATTATTTTAGGTATAATGTGCGCGATCGCTCTAAACACGCGGTAGCATCGGAGTCACCGGACGACGGGACGAGAGAGGGGCGCGTGCGGCGCGCGGGTGAAATTCGATTTTTTTCTAGGTTTATGCGCGCTCTTAACGAGCCGCTCAGACCAACTTACCTGCTATTAAATTTCGCTGCAATTTTCAACAGCTTAAGTATAATGCTCTGTTATATATTGTTCAACAATAATAGAAGGGGTTGCTTGTAAATGGGGGTATATTTCACCCTGTGGGCACTCTCCTGGCTTTATATGTCCGGACGACCCTTACAAGAACGTAGTTTTAAATTCGCGGGGTTTTGAGTGCTGAGATATGTTAAAAATAAATTTATGCTGTTCGTAGGTTGTTGTTAAAACAAAATGTGTACTCTAAAAAGAACTATGACTTTTTTTGTGTGACGCATACAGCTTAAAAAATACGTATACCTATATTTTTTTTGTTTTTTTTTAGGAAAAGTCAGCTTACTTTTCAGTAAACTTATCTATATAAACATTTAGAATTTTATTTCGCGTAAAAAGTGTCCGACGCAAAACTTGGCAACGCGCCCAAACCGACTTGTAACAGATGGTGTGATCTTGAGAGGCGGTGTCAATTATTGAAGGTGTAGTGTTAGATCCAATTTATTAAAGCTAAATAAATAAAAAAAAACATCGTTTGAACGAACTTTAAAAAATGGAGAAGTAATTAATGAATACTCTTAAATATTATAGAGACATTGGTATACAAATCTTTTTTTTTAAACTTAGAATGTTTTGTTTATTTTATTTTCCACAAATGTGTAAGCATTAATGAGCCGCAGGTACCAGGATCGCATAACGCGGACGGAGCTAAGTGCTGCAGTAATGCACATGTGGTAGCAGAACGGACATTTCCGTGTTTATTTTATTTTTTCGCAAGCTTTTTAACGAAGGTTCTAGATGTTTTCACGGTTGGGAATTTTGCAAGTGTTACCGGCTTTTAAGCGGAGGCTATGTTAAAAGGTGAAACGTTGGTTCGTACTATTTATGGCAAATAAAGGTAGATTAAACAACAATGGTCGGGATTTAAAGTGCACGGAGGTTTAACTAAATATAAAGAGTGAATATATTGAATGGTATTCAGCTATTTTCTCTGAAATCGAATCAAATAATATAATCAGTGCGATGAAGAAGCTCATAAAGAACAGTTATTAAATGATAGCTTGATCAATTTTTTTTTATAAATACATATCTATTAGCCAACTTTAACATTCCTTAAGAATTATCACATTTCTTAAAAAAACGCTAAACAAACAACGCCTTTACAATCGTATAATTCTTATTAATCATCTAGATCTTTCAATACCACCTTACCCCCTTTCTCTCAACTTCTGAAATCTTGAATCGCTCCTGATAAAGTACACTGTACATTAGCAGATTCAGCCTTTGATGCTTCCTCAACTCCCAGAAGTAGAAACCACCGGCTGAATGGAGCAATCCTATCACAATACACCATCACGTACACGAAAATTAACCCTTTCAACAAGATTTAGGGTGCAAAATTGTACGGCGATAAATTTGGAAATCTGATCGTTGGTGGATGTGATATTAAGTCGTATGGTAGACGAGTAAGGTTGGTTTTGGAATGAACTGTTGGAAAAGCTACATACGAGCACCAATAATAATATTTTTGTATGGTTCAAAATAAATTGACAAATATTATTCGCGGGGCAAAAATGACTGTATTATTGGTAAATATTAAATCCAGTGATCGTTATTTAATTATGATTAACGATCACTAATGATCTAATTCTTTCGTAGCAACTCATATGGCATCTGAAAACTTTTATATTTTTTTGCTGGTTAAATTGACACGTTTATTAAATAATAAAATTTGGTTAAATAGCCAAGAAAACTTGCTTTGCTTATCTGCCAAAGTAAAAAGGTTCAAACTCTCAATCATTTCTTACCCTAACTTTCGAGTCAAAAAACCGTATTTACTCCCTGAATTCACCCCGTTTTATCTCCTAAATACAATAAAATAAATAAAATCAAAATCTTTTTTTTTTATTCATTATAGATATGTAACATATACTTAATAAACCTCAATGTTACAAACTTCGACTTAACCTAACCGTAGACCGAGAGAAAAAAGCCGGCGGAAAAAAACTCCCAGCACTCTTTTCGGAAATTATACAATCATAACGTGCACATTCAGTGAACATATAAATTATTTTCTCGTACCTCAACTCAACACTATAAAAGTAAATAAATACCTTTTAATACTCCGAGTTGCTCACCGAACTGCCCACCACTATGCCCCAAGCTGCGGCTTCCACCAAGTTGTGTTCTGGCTGTCTTGTACCGCCAATAACTCCCGTCGCCGAGACAGACGTCGTTAACTATCTAACGTTGTATCAAAACTGTTGTCGCAGTTAACAGGTTCTAATGATGCGATCGAGGGTTTTCTTAGGTTTGTGGTTTGTGGTGACGTGGATTTTTATGAAGAAATATGTAAATATTTTAAAAGGACTTTCTTCGGCGGTTTGTATCTTTCGTATAAAATAATAAACAAATAATGCCTTCATTGTATAAAATATCTTTTTTATTTGCACATTTGTACATTCACGATTTTTCTCATCCCTACTAATATTATAAATGCGAAAGTAACTCTGTCTGTCTGTCGGTCTGTCTGTCTGTTACGCTTTCTTTTTGTGATGAAATTTGGTATGGAGAAGGAACTGAACTTGGGAAAGTACATAGGGTACTTTTACCGCGGGAAAACTTCTCATTCCCACGGGAAACCGACTTCCACGCGAACAGAGTCGCGGGCGGCCACTAGTTCAAAATAAAAGAAAGCTCTTAAAAAAACTTGTCGAATTCAATAAAATTTATACAAGAAACCTTACCATAATTTAACTGAACAAATTACTTTAAAGGCTAATTAAGTGAGACATTCCCAATTATCATTATAAATACATTCGCAAAAAGCCCCTCAACGCCCCCTCCATTTAACAAGGGGGTGTTCTAGGGTGGGGGCGCGAAAATTATGTCATAATAATTAGCTACCACCTGTAACTCACCTTAACAGGCGACGATTAATTAAGAGCAAGATATACCGCGTTTATTAATTATTGCGTGAAATTGTAATCATTTCTTTGAGTTGTATTTTTATAATGACTAGGGTAATATTTTATGAATAATATTATACCGACTTAGCTATGGTTCACGAGGGTTTTCGAAAGTAAATTGCATATTAATATTTAAATAAATTTCGTGATGTTACTAACATATTGAAATTTATTTTATGTTTAGCCTTATTATTTTCCGGCTTTGCACAAGTATTGAAATTAAACTCATTTTAACGGGTTTTTACGCGTTTATTATTTTATTTTTGCTTTTTCGACGTTTCGACATTTTAACTAATGCCGTGGTTAAAATAATATTAAAATTGAAAATCCACAATTTGGCCTAGGTGTCCGAGTTTTTAGTGTCCGAAAAGTCATCGACCCGATCTAAGAAGTTACATTTACACAAGTAATATTCTCGATATTTTTTTTGTTTTTTGTTTTAACATTTTAGCATTAGTATGATTTTTGATGATTTTGCAATACTAAAGAACTTTTTACAAACTTTCTTTAAATAAACCTAATTGAAAAGAAGAAACCTATTTATTCCTTGAAAGAGTAGAACGGGTATACAGAAAAACAGACAGGATATTTTTAGGACTTTGGTTTTCACTATATAAATATATAGCTTAATGTTTACACATTTACGTATCCGTATTGGAACAGCCTTCATCCGTTTCTTTTTTCTGTTTCTACAAAGAACTTATTTGAAATAAAAAATTACAATTTTCTCAAGTATTCGTAAATGAAATATGGTTTTATTTTGTCTTCGCGTTATTTTCAGGAATTTTCTCTTTAGTGGAAAGTTCTTTAACAGCATTCTTCAACTGTTGTTTGATAAAAAGTAAACAATTTTAATGATAGGATTTTTTACTTGAAAGCGCTTTTTACATGGACGAGGGCTTTTGATGAGAGAGTGAATCTTGTAAATTTGAAATTTGAAATATAAAGTAAGATAGTCTTTGAGTTAATATTAATTTGATTAGTTTGAAAGTTAGCGATGAGAGTGAAGAGGTCAAGTATGAATAAACGTTGAATCAAACCTTGAGTTACTGGGGGTAAGTAGAGGTTTTTTATTAAACGTACTAGTTTATTAGATCTTAAGAGAATCACATGAAATATATTTGTAGGAATGCACAATTAACTGTATCTTACGAAAACTATTAACGTATGATTTGTTGTTGTAAAGGGAGATTTTTTCCTCCTTGAAATTTAATTTAACTTCTATACAATTCTGAAAAGGAGAACCATAAAAGATTTTTAACATACTTTATTCATCGTCAATGTTTATGTTGTTTTTCTCTCAAGTAGTTCTGTATACTTACAATTTATGCGTAGGTTTTAAGTTTTTTTTTTCTTTTTCAAAGTACGAGCTACCTAAAGAAAAATACCCATTTTTTTAAAGGACCTACAAAATGGCGAGTCACGTTGTTATTCCAAAATGTCACAGTTTCATTCTAAAGTACCACTTGATAGGTTGTTTGTGTAAACGTTATGTCACAATCAAATTAATTAATCGTGATATTTATGAAATAATGAATCAGTCAGTATTACGATCAATAAATAAATAAAGCTCCAGACTGACACACCAACTGTGTGGCCCTAAACTAAGCAAAGCTTGTACTAAAGGTACCACACTATGGACTAGGGGAGAACCTAGTTACACCCAGACACGAGCCAAAATCGAAAAACCATTTTTAAGAAATTGACCCAACTCGCGGATCGAACCCGGAACCATCCGCTTAGCAATCGGGTATAAATACCGCTAGGGAGACATAGAGGTCGTCGTTTTAAAGTACTTTCTTGGGTCAAATAACATTCTTTAGCTGGTATTGTGACGTTGAGGACATTCTGAAAAAAATCTTGAAACATCTCTCATTAAAAATTCTTTTGAATCCTGGTTTTACAAGAAAATTAAACAAATATTTTTTTGTTTGATCTTTCATGGTTTATTTTCTTCAATATTAGGAACACCTTACCGACACACACACCTTACAGGTTCCTCAAAATTTACTCTCTAGCTCAACGAAAATGCAACATGTATAAAATACATTAACACACAACAAAAAAAACTAACTTCACTTAGTCCCGTCCGCACCTAAACCCATTAATATCAGTTCACCTTAAAATATTGTGCACCTCATTAAGTTAAATTAAATTTCTCAGAACGCATCTGAATTAGATGCCGCTATTTATCACAGAGACTGCATCTAGAGTGTAGTCGACTGCGGTGTCTAAATAGTCAAATGATTTATACTACAGACCGGCTGCGTCTAGAAATGTACTGGCTAAAGACCGGTTTCATTAAGACGACTTTAAGAATTTTAATAAATAAAAATATTCATTTGACAGTTGAAATAACTTTATTATGTTTAGGTAGTTTTTTGTGCGAGTTAATACAAGTGAGTGCAAATAATTAGTTACTGAAAAAAGTTCCGATTTGATATGGAAGAAGGCCTCAGGCTGTGAAAAAAGATGTAAACTCCCTTATTAACGGTAAAAAAGGAACTATTTTACAGACAGTTTTTAATAATTCTATCAAGCCAAGCCAACCTATGAACTTAATTATACTCACTTTTTATTTTTACTTTCAAAAATGCTAGATCGTAGTCGTGAGCATGGAAACCGTATTTAACCAAGTGACGTAATGCTGACGTCACTCCCAGTTTGAATGCTTGTCTCGTGCAGCTCACAACAAGCTCTCAAACAAGACGCAGTGAATACGCTCCTTTATAAAATATTACGCTACCAAGAAATTGTTACCAGCCAGTGCGATAATTGAAGCTCTTGTGGAAATATGGAATCCTGGTACTTTTACTTTGGATTTGACGGTATTGAAAGTTAAAAACCTGTTATTGTTACGGTTCTAATATGTATATTATTTATTCTTTATTAAAATAAGCGTGTACAGTATAAACTGCTATAGGTGACTTTTTGTTGGCAACCCCATTAGATTTCATTTAGTAGTTTAAAACACTACGATTACGTTTCAGCTTCAAAATTTTAATAAGAAAACGTCATGTAAATTTTAAATCAAAGTTAAATAAATAGATTTTGAATGTATGAAATATTTGAATGCTCTCAATTTAAAAATATATTTTTGGTAACCTATAAAATATTATTATTTTATACTAATGTATGCAATATCTAATAAGCTAATAAAAATATATATTTGCCAAATTAAAGGTAACGTTACCATTTACACATTATTTATTTTAAAATAAATATTTTCTTTACCAACACAAACTAATCTAAAAACATTTTTCCATTTTCCCCCGTCCTTTACTCGTTTAGTATTTTCCCGTTCGTCGTTCGCAGTCTATTATCAACTGGTGACGTGGAGGTATCTGACGGAAGGCTCATCCATCTTCGTAGGGCGCGTCAAGGTCGGATACATAATTGACGGGATACCAGCAAAAGGGATTCAAGGACACGCAAAAAGACGCGTTGGTGAACCGTGCCTAATAATGTTGTGGACATGATGACATATACCTACTGAAGAGTAGCGGCTTCATTATCATTATCATTACATAGTAAAAATCTAAGTCGCTAATTCTGTCTGTTTGTATGTTTGGCCGCTAACTCCTCCTTAAGTGCGTAACGGATTTAAATGCGGATTTCTCCATATTTTAGGGTATTTATTCATTTAAATTTGTGAATAAAGAACGTTTAGAAAAAGTTTTATTAAGTTAGCAAAAATGCAAGGGTTTGCGAGCAAGTTGACAAAATTACACCATTGCGAAGCGTGGGCGGGTCGCTCATTATTAATAAATACATTTTTATTGGAATGACTTTCAATAAACAGATCACACCCTCTTATAGTTTCCGCTTAGAGGCAGCGACTTGTCAACGCACATGCGATTTAAAACTCATCTAAAACCTACGTCTACATTATTTTCTTTATCTCGACCAAGTTTCGCTACAAGCATGTCATATCCAAAACTTTCGTAACTCATTAGTTAATGCTTTTCAGTTTTTACAAGTAATTCTGAAAATCTTATTTAGTCTGATAATATATTATTATGCTTATATGTTAGGACTATCAATATAATTTATATTTGTTTTTAATTCTTATATCTACTTATGGTGCTGACGAGATATGCATGGGTCTGATTATATTCATACACGAATATTATTTGATTTTATTCTTTTTGGCGGTAGTTATTTTAAATTTATAACAAGCCATTTGTTTCTGGGGCTCAATTTAAACTTAGTTTTTTAGGTACCGTGCCAAAAAGTGTAAAAACGGGATCCTGTTACTACGACCTCTGTCCATCCATCCATCCATCCGTCTGTGGGGTATCTCACAAACCTTGATAACTAGACCGTTGAATTTTGAAAGATGATGTATTAATGTTGCTGCTATAACAACAAATCAAGCTAAATATTAAAGGGTTATAAATAAAACAAACGTCTTTTTTGCCAATTTTTAATAGATAACTAGTGGCCGCCCGCGACGCCGTTCGCGTGGAAGTCGGTTTCCCGTAGGAATGAGAAGTTTTCCCGCGGTAAAAAGTACCCTATGTGCTATTCTGATGTATAACCTATATTATTGTAAAGTTTCATCAAAATCCGTCGCGTAGTTTTTACGTGAAAGAGTATCAAGCATCCATACATACTCACAAACTTACACGTTTATAATATTAGTAGAATGGTACAGAACCCACCGTCGGCCGGAACCCTTGTCCTTTTTTTAGATAATGGTACGGAACCCATCGTGCGCAAGTCCGACTCGCACTTGGCTGGTTTTTATTCTTCTTGGCAACGCTTCTAAGTTGCACTTTCTAGAAATGTATGAACTTAGTAATGACTCTATTTTTTATGCAGCTCTTTAGAATACTGTGCTTGAAAGCTTCTCATTTCATTCGAATTACTTGAATAATACTTAGCCCGCTATTTCTTATTTGCGCTGACTTCGTGAAAATAACGTTATTTTCCTTGAAACTAAACTAGAATTTTTTTTTGAAGAAAAATCAAGGATATTCGAGATACAGCGTAAATATTAGCTATGTTTTGGATATTTACAATTGGAATGCACTTTGCAATTTTTAAACCTAGTCAAGCTTCTAGAAAAGCCTAACAAGAAGGTGGCTACTTCTCTATAGGAATTACGTCAGTTGCCTAAAACAGTAGGTACGTCGGTTTCTAAGAACACTTGACTTACTTCAGATAAGTATGTGCTGCAAAGTTATTTTGAATACACAATACGTATTAAACCTTTTTTTAAAGACAAACTTTTTTACTACTAGGGTACAAGAAATTGCCTATTGTCATGGACACATAATGGAGAATGTTAACAAATTTTAATTATTATCTCTTCATATTCTCTGTCAAAAATAAAAAATACTGGTGAAAGAATTATTTCAATGCGTCAATTAGTTTCCGATTTATAAGTAAAATAAGTTGCTACCGCACGACGCGGGCTGCCGGTGGCGGTGTGACGTCATACCACAACTCGCTCGGTCTGGCTCACTCAGTACGCTCGCGGTCGCGCGCACTTTTCGTCTAAATTAAACCTAAATACTTTTAAAAATGTCTAATCCAACTACTAGGAAATCATGTGTTGTGCCTAAATGAAAAATACAACCTATCAATTCGCCGGAAAAGTTGTTTTTTACAGTTCCAAAGGATACATACATCACCAAATCTTTTAACTTGAACATAACCAATACCATTAAACAATTTGTTAGTAAAAATACAAATAAATAAAAAAGGTTTAGTTCATATCATCTACATTTGCAATAAAAAATAAATTAAATTACTTAAATAAAATAGTAAAGGTAAAGTGCATCTGTAACGTTCAACTACATCTAGATCGTATAGGTATCCTACTTCCTAGTAATATAATAAACGCGGAAGATTGTGTTTGTGTTTGTTATCTTTCACACAAAAAGTACTGAACGGATCTGGACGAAGACTGAAATAATCCATAGGCTTCTTTAATCCTGGGAAAATGTACAGTTCCCGAGGGAAACGCGGGCGAAGCTGCTAACTAAAGCTAGCTAGTACTAAATCAATGCATGTATTTATTTAAATTTACTTAGAAGAGCGGTATCTTTGTATACATACTAGTGGCCGCCCGCGACTCCGTTCGCGTAGAAGTCGGTTAACTATAATGGGACTAAATGTCCGTGGGAATGAGAAGTTTTCCCGCGGTAAAAAGTACCCTATGTGTTATTCTGATGTGTAACCTACTGCAAAGTTTCATCCAAATCCGTCCAGCCCCCCAAGTCAACATACTTTTTCTATTCACTCGCTATCGCAAATATCACTTGCCACTTGACTTGGGGGGGCAGTAGTTTTTACGTGTAAGAGTAACAAACATTCATACATCCATACTCACAAACTTTCACATTTATAATATTAGAAGGACGTACCTACCTATAGCTACAAAACTATGATACATGATTTGTTGTCTTTATCGTAAAAAAAATAATGATAGGTAGGTAGGTACCTACTTCTACTATTGGACTTGCATTCTTCCATTAGTATTTTTATTATATTGGTTATTTTGTTTTGATAAAACAGTTAATAACATATCAAACATTTCGGCGGCAACAAAATCACTATTTCTTGATAAATAATGCGCAGCCATTAATTCATCTATTTTAGATAGATTACACGATTACCTTTTTTCGAATCCTATATCCAATTTATTAATAGAATAATATTTACTATTAACGTGTAATAAATTATTACTAATAATTACTATTAACGTATAATAACGAATAATATTTATATTTACTAATACGCGACCGAAAACACAAAAAAATAATACATTAAATGTTAAATAAATAAAAAAATAAAATAAAATACAGCGCCAGCTATATGCGCCACCGCGGGCGTGTTGTTGTATGACGTCACAAGCGGTCACGTGACTGTTAGCGGGACTCGATATTTTTCGAAACTTTGAATGCCTATAAAATCAAAACTACTGGGTATTTTTGATTACAACAAAAACTAGTGTATTTGTATGCATACAGGCTTTACTGAGACAAAATTTCAAGCGATTTGGCATACCTAGTAACATTCTCCATTGCGGAAAGAAATTAAGAAGACTTTTGCACAGAAGAGGATAGTCATACATTAATTTAAAAAAACAGTTACAGAACCAAAAAGACACAGGTGTTTCTCCACCAATATCTAAGTAGAGTGTGTACAATACAATGATGGGAACCGACATTGTACCTTTTAGTTAAAAAGTTGTCTTACAAGTTCTATAGGCGCCACCTACGGGCGAGTGCCTGTCATTTTGAGTTCTAGTCCAAGCTATGTACTGTAGCGAATAAATATTTGAGAATAACTAATTCTAATATATTATTTGAGTACGCCTAGTAAAAATGGACCATAATTAGATAGATAATATTAAGATACTGTCAGTTGAGAAATCGTGCAATCAAAAATCGCTTTATCAATTAATTAAACTACAAATTTATGAAAATATACAATAATTTGAAATAAATAAGTAAGGCCAATTAGAGTAATGTCGGCTCCGTACCGAAAACCGAAAGGAAGAAATGAATCGACTGACCTGGCTTCAGGAACCTCCACCACTAATATCGTCTTCAATATACATTTTCCACTTCACACACACATTCTTGATTAAAAAGTTTTAAAAGGATTGTTTGTATTAACACGGACGCAACGGCGCCATTTCTCACACGTAAAAAGTTACTGACGTTTGACAGTGACAGCTCACTGACAATTTAGGCAGGTGATTGAGGCACAGGAACCGTCCCGCTATTCAGCCTATCAACCTCACTCAATCAGAAAGCAAATACTGATACCAAACAATCTATACCTACCTAAGGTAAAAATCAATTAAGTAATATCTTAATTTAATAAAAAGCTAAAAAAACTTTGGAATTTGAAATGCATGCAATGCAAAACTTTATAAACTGCCCCTAAATTGCGCCATAGTAACTAAGTCACGAACTTTCTGATGGCATTACTTGGAACCCGCTTCATAATATAAGTGAGGTTACACAAACTTGCTCTCACCGCCGCTTGTACTCAACATTTACACTTTTTACTTACCGGCTACTTACGTAGGGTAGGTACAAATTGTACTAGAACGTTCTTGAATAAAAATGAGTTGATATTTGCAAATCATTTACCTGAAATTATTGATATACTTACTATATAAAATTTTGTGAATTTTCATATTTCATATTTTTTATTTTATCTTTATTATAATCAAAACATCGAATAATGTTTGAGAAATGTTTTTCAACAACATTCAAAATTTTAAATAAAATCATTAGTAGCTGATGTGAATAAATGAGGTACCTAATTAATGAATGTTAGTAATAACAGCCTATGAGCGCTGCCACGGGCGTTGCCGCTCTGACGAAAAAGCGATAACGCTCCGTTGTTTTTTTTACATATGAATTTTAACCTAAGCCACACGTGCGTTAAAACAGCGCGCGGCATCGGAACGCACGTAAAGCGAACGCCCGTGTGGCAGAGTTCTTAGGCTGTTATTTTTTAAGTTATACTTGTGAAAATTGTAATAAATAATGAATATTGTAGTACAAATAAATGTGTCGCTGGATTTAACGGACTTCATTATAATTCTATTAATGACAAAAGAAAAGATATTTAATTTTTGAGCGGGCACTCTGTTGACTCTGCTAAAAAATATGGAGTAATTACGCCCGCTTTAGAGGCTGCAGCCAATATTTGCAGAAATATATTGTTTACTTGGACCGCGCTATGAGGCACACTTTCTTCAGTGCCCAAAAAACTTAATATATTATTTGACCTAAGATTATTTCGCTGTATAGATTATTTTATTAAAAAATTGATATGAAATTTCATTTTAATATTTAAAAATTATGAATATTACCAGCCAATAGAAGCGTATTCCAAATATAGATTATATCCAAAACGAGGGTACTAACAAAAGATCATAAGTTATGATTGACTACCGATTTAAAATAATTAATATTTAAAATACTTTTAGTGTATTTTACAATTTGATTCGTGTTATAATACTTTACCTTCAGCGTAACCTTGACAAAACACTTGCAAGAACTCTTCAAGAACCTGTTACACAAAGAAACCGACTAATCCCTTTAATTAAAACGATCTTCAAACACGCTAAAGAATAAACGCCGAAACACCTCGTAATCAGTAGAAATCCACGTTTTGACCAGAAACTAAACACACAATTATCATCCCTTTGTGCTTAAGTGAAAAAGGGAACTCACCATCTGTTAATAGGGCCAAATTAGCTCTTATTATCATGGGGAGAGGAGCGAAGTTAGATTCGCATTATGTTCCGCTAACGAGGTGCCATTTCGAGTGGTAAGTGTCCTGATTACTCCTAAGGGATAGGCGGAAGCGGTGAATTAATGAGCGGGGGAAAACTTTCGCAATAAATCTTAGTAAGTGTATTGTGTAAGTAATGCCACTGGACCGTTTCATGGGACGTCCTTGCTTAATGCTTTAAAAACTTCATACTTTTCACTTTATAAAAAAATCTTTGTCGTTTTTTCTATACCTTTTTTTACCTTTAGAGTAAAAATGTAGTTTGGAAATCATTTAATTTTGTTACGTTCAATGCTCGCTAAAGAAGTTTTTACTTTTCACAATTTTTTTTGTTCAATGCTCGCTTTCTTCGAAAATAGTTTCCTTCTCTTTCGATAACGAGCAATAGCTGACAGCATATAACTTTAAACTGTTTAATTTGTCACAAATTGTATAGGTATGACTAGCTAAAGCTAAAATATATATAGGAAGAAGACGTAAATATTCCTTGAATAAATGCTATACTGTGTTTGACATAGACTTGCTTTAAAGATTTTCAAAGAAACCTGTTGGAAGCAGACGGTTTGCATTCATTCTGTTATATGTCATAATTCTATCTGTACTATGCAAAGGTTCTATGTATTTAGGTTACGTAAATATACGAGTTAAATATACGTGTAGTTGGTATTTTTCATACCATATATTATCTTGAAAAATGATACAGCAATCTAAATGTAAAAAAAATCTGGCTCGAATGTAAGTTTTATTTTAGTCTTTTACAGCATAAAATATATTTATCAACTGTTTTTTTATAACAAGCGTCCAAGGAATTAAACAATAATGTTATTTTTTAACGGCTGATTTACGAAAGCAACTTTTCTTTTCGGATAGCGAGAAGTACTAAGACTTCACGCTGCCTCAGTACATGTTTGTGGATTACGTGATAAATAGGAAGATAATATTGAATGTGTGTGAAAGATATGTTGGTAACACCGCTTTGGTTTATTCTAAATTATATTTAGAATAAACCAAAGCGGTGTTACTTAATGAAAACTGTCCACGTAACCTTCGGTATGGGAGCCCACTTCCTAACAACAAGGCTATATCGCACTAAATAACAATAATAATCTCCAAACTGTCACAACTGTGCAGCCAAATGATAAGCAAGCTTGTATTCTATGCACCACCGGTACACGAGACACGAGCCAATTTCAAAAATACATTAAAACCATATTGTCTCGACCCGGAACCTACTGCATAACAGTAAGATTTGCATACAGCCCCAGAGTTCATCATATATCGTTCATCTTAAACTACTTTAAAATATTAAAGTACTTTACTTGCACCAAGCAAAAAAGCGAAAAACCAAGCGTGGTACGTGGATCAGTGGCGGTAATTTGGTAGATATAACGATAACTGACGTCCTTAGTTTTTACTGTTGGGCGTGATCGGTGGGTAATACGGGTTTCATTGCTAACGATAGGAGAGAGGCATGGCTGAATCACTTTAAAGCAGGTTGTATATGGAGGTTTTTGGAAGTTAAGAACAAACGAGCAAACTGAATTTAGAAAAAATATATGTAATTTTGTGCGGGTCAAATTATGAAGTCGAAAAATCTACAAAATTGTTTCTTTGTATTCCTCATTTGACTCCAAATCTTGACTAACCGAAAAACTAAGAGATTAAAATAAAAAATATAAATAATTGCCGCTCGCGACTCCGTTCGCGTAGAAGTCGGTTTCCCGTGGGAATGCAAAGTTTTCCCGCGGTAAAAAATTCCCTTAATTCTTTCATACATATATTTTTGGTATATCTAGAACCGTTTTCGCAGCGCTTGCGTGAAGCCCTCAAGGATGATTAATTTTCCCCGTTTTTTTCATATTCATTTCATATTCCATTATTTCTTCGCTCCTTATAGTTGCAGCGTGATGTTATATAGCCTAAAGCCTGCCTCAATAAATGGTCTATTCAACACAAAAAGAATGTTTAAATTCGAATCAGTAGTTCCTGAGATTAGCGCGTTCAAACAAACAAACAAACAAACTCTTCAGCTTTATAATATAAGTATAGATTTTCTCTTGAGTTACCTTTTTATGGTAACATTTAAAGAACTAGGTTAATTTGTAACGTTCTAAAAGGTTTATAAACTTCCTCCCGATTCAAAGCAAGTCAGTATAACTGCATTTCTTTTAGATCTTAATAAATATGTTCTCTAAAAACTCACATTTATTTTTCAGTTTCCGAATTCGTAATAACCGTGAAACACTCTTTGACGGTCTCCGGTTAAAAGGCAGCAACTTTCATATCTTCAGCTTTTCAAATATCTAGACGCTGGTATTGAAAACTTTTCAAGTTATACCAATAATGGCAGCTGATACCTAGCATAGAGCTCTTTTAGTATATAATTTAATAAATTGGTATAAGTTTAAAATAACATGGAAGAAGCTTAATTATAAAATTCACTTAAGTTTTCAAAAACGCAAGATATTCAAGTTTAAATGTAGGTCAATAACTATTTATATATAAAACCAGTAGTTAACATAAATGTAGGTTACTTTGAAAAATATTTTTGTAGATAGTGTTTACCAATTTCTGAATTAGTTTGCACTCACATTTTTCCTAGTAGGCAATCCACTCTAACCAATAAAATTCGTCAAATATTGTTTCAAACACAAAAAATAAAACTTTGTAACAAACTGTTGTTAAATAAAATAAAACTCAGCTGAAAGCATTAATTTTCGTCCCAACACTTTAAGAGAAACAGAAACTTTCGTCAAACTAATTCTTTTATCAGAAAACAAGATAAGTTCGGAACTTCCCCTTCTACTGGCGGTGAGAAATAAGGTGACTTATTTAAGAAATAAAACTTTAAAATCCTTTATATCTTTCTTTACTTATTTATTAATATTATAAATGTTAAAATATGTATATTTCTCGGCTTTTCTGCGTGGTTTGCTTTTACGTCACAACACCTGAATCGATTTTACTGAATTTCGGAATAGAGATAGTTTGACTAAATGGGAAGAAAATAGGCCCACGGGAAAATAACTTGTCTAGGTACCTGAAGTGTAAAAAATATTGTGGTTTTATGCTGTGAATTATTTGCATCTCAATAAAAAATGACTTATCTGTCTCATAGAATTATATCTGCAATGAAAATCAGCCAATAGTATCTAAAAGACAAACTCAATTTAGCGAACCGATACAAATAAATAAGCCTTTATACGCACACAAAAATCCTCGATTCAATAAACGTCTGACCCAAATTGTCACAAAGCTTACAATAGAACTATGTCTTCTAACAAAAGTTTGTATTTAATAATATCCGATTAGTATGCGGATCAACAATGCCAATATATTGCTATCCGTTGCTACACCAATCAGATGGAAACTGACTTATCCAATAACACGATTGCGGACTATTCCGGGATAAGAATTGTTTTGTTCTATGTATTTTGTTAATAAATAAAAAAAACGAATTCAATGCAGCTGATTATACCAAATGTATGTATTTGATATTTTTTATACAAACTTTATGCTAACTAAATAAAAATCTTGCTAAATTAGGTTACTTTTTCCCGGCTTAATGTCGACATTTATTTTATTTATTATTTTACTATTAAAAATAAATAGATTAAAAAAAATGAGGGAAAGTAGCAGTTAATGGAAGTTTTCAATTATAAGTTCCATACAATATGACCTCTAACAATTAAGCTGTTGGAATCTAGATACCTTTTTATGCATTACTTTATTTCCTTAAAGTCCTTATTAATTAAGTATGTTATTTCCTTAAAGTTTAAGTCCAGAAGACCGATTATAATACATCAGATTGTTTAATATGTTAGAATTATTAGCTATTTAAATTTGATACAAAACAAAAAAAAACAGACTAGCGTCTTCTCAAACTATTATTTTTTAATAATGAGGTCCATAATACGCCCGCGCCACACTCGTCGCATTGACATGCCGCTACGTTATGCGGATCACGCGGTCCCCGATACAAACCATATCTTATGTTATTAATATCGCCCCTTATTTTTTCATTAAAACCCTAGTGTTATTGCTGCCAGATTTCCAATTGTGCTCTATCTCATGTGCGAGACATAATTTTCCTGTGAGCAGACCTTTGTAATGTATATCTTCTTTGCAAATTGACGATATCAAATATGTGCTAGTATAAGGCGGAAGCAAGTTACGAAAAACTTATTTCTCAGATTCAAAACAGGATCAAAGTAAAAATAAAACCGCAATTGCCACAAACAAAATCCACTCAACCAATAAGACGTCTTGAACAGTCCAAACACGTATATCAATCCTAAATCAACAATGCTGACGGTATCACATTTTTACATCAAAACCTTAACAAAATGGACCATAAGTACCAGGAGATAAGAGTTGGGTAGAAGGCCAATGTTTCTGGTACAAACGGGTTTCCGAGTCCATCTTTTCGCTTCGTTACAGATCAAAACCGAAGCAAGATGGATTTTTTTCTCAATTTGTCGGGAGTTTTACGGTTGGCGGGTGTTTTTATTTTAGCAACATGATTCAAGATGACATGAAAGTTGCGATTTGAAAAGTTTCAGCTTCTTGCTGTTTGGGAGTAAGATCCCTTTTAGTTTGTTGAGCTGTTTTGTACTTAACATATTTAAGTAATGGAAAAATAAAACATCATGTTCCTATTTCATATCTTATAATTTGTTTTTTTTTTTATTTATTTATTTAAGACATACAAAACAGATAACAATCAAGGTCAACCTCTTATGGATAAAATTATATTTTTGTATATAATTCAACGGAAGTTTTTGAAGCTTTAAATTACTAAGTAAAAGTAGTTTTTAGTGATAACACAAAAAAGTTTTTCTTCTTTGGCAAAACGTTATAAATTAAGGTTTTGCTAAATCATAGCAAGATTGTTTCTGGCTGTTTCGAGTTAACTTCACATAAATCTGTTAACTCAGAAGTGTTCAAGTCACAATATAGTATACCTTTATAAAAAATGCTGATAATATAGATAATATAGATAAAGGTCATTCAAGGTTTAATCTGTGACAGTAAGTGCCAATGTCTGCACGTAACGCAACCTCTCAGTGAATCGTAAGCAAATTACTCTCGACAATTCTTTACCTCTCCCCGCGCAAAATGTGGTAATTTATTTTTAAAATACGCTGATGAGCTCTACATAGCACGTTAATATACATTTTACTGTTTTCAACCCCATTTCTAAATACAATAAGTATGAAAATGCTAAACTGTCTTATTTAAATAAACACATAATCCGACAAAAATAACATTCATTTACTTCCATAATTTTCTTACAAAATACAAATAAAACCTCTTTTCACTCTTCCAAAATCCGCCGACGCGTTAATTGCTTTTTATATATTTATTTTCGGCTCGTTTCATAAATCACTTTTTTCTATAGATTGCTGAATTCAATGTCGGTTCTAAGTATCGACGGATTAATTACTGGGCAATGGCGTCCAATAAGAGTGGGAGAAAAGGGCATTAAAAGATTAATTCGCCGTCGAATCTTGGGGAGGTCTTGTGTAGAAAAGGTTATTTATTCCGTGCAAGCTCGTGGTGCAAGGAAAGGATTTTGGTTGGAAATTGGTTTTTATTGTCTTTGTTTTAAGAACCTTTTTATAATGACTTTTGAGCGTTTTGTTTTGAGTTGAGAAAAGATGTTTGGTGGTGATCGAAATAGTTTTTTTATTCGCCATTGTTTTTTAATGATCATTACTTTTTGAGACGTGAGCTCGAGTGAGTCGTTCTATATACTCGTAAGTGTAAGAACCAAAAAAATAATAAAAAAATACATATCATAATTATGGACTCCTTTTTAGGTAAAATTACATATTCAAGTACTCAGTCAAAGCCATTTCATTAATGTAAATGAGAAGATTCTGTTGACCATTAATTTTAAGATTTTTTTAATATTATACTTTGACAAAACGATCGTGGGCGCAGCGACAGTTAGTTGCTTCTTCTTCAAGGCTCATAATGATGCGGGTGGATGCTCATGTAGTAAAATAACGACTTTACGTGCTAAAGTGGTTCTAAAATCGTTTTTAGGTGTATTTCAAACTTCAAAGTAACAACGCGCAAACACGATAATTTAATTATATGAACTTGACAGATTAGAGATTGAAAAAAAGTGAATACTAAATATGTCACAGAATCAAATTCAAAAATGCACACAGACTACAAAACGTCTCCAACCTGTCCACGAGATGCAACACTAGCGCCACCACTCACCGGTCACAATTTTTTTTCATTGTTTTTACATATTGCAATCAACTAATCAAAAAAGATATTGTATGTTTGCAATTACAAAGATAATAACTGTTTACATTAATTATCGCTAAAAACACTAACGACGACATACCTATTAAACATTCACCAGAAATCAATATCTTCAGTAAAATATCGAAAAACAAAATAGTAATGTTCCACCATGCTCTTATTACGTGGGTGGTAAAGAAATATTTTGATACAATAAAATCGCTAGAACTTTCCAACTTGGGATTTATTTGTGAAAGCATCGGGTTCAACCACATTTAAGTTCACAAAACCACAATGAAAACATCAAAAGTATTAGTTGATTCCTTCTATGCTCGTTACTTGTTTTGGAAAATATCTTCTAAAGATAAAATATTGTAACTACCTTTTTAAAAATGCTGCTTGTGTATACATTAAGGCTCCCGTCTTAATGAAGCAAAAAAAATTAAACCTCTGCTAACTGTTTCAATAGTTATTTTATAGTAATACCCTTTACAGACGCTATCTTCATATATAATAGAAATTATTACTCCTAAGTGATTTGTGTATTTGAGAAAAGGTTTTCCATTTCTGCAACATTTTTCATTGAAGCTCCGCTCTTATTAGTCGTAGCGTGCTGTAATAAAGCCTCGAGCATTCCTCAATAAAATATATTTTTAACACAAAAATATTTGTTCAATTCGACCGATGATGGAAACCCATACGATATGATTAAGCATCATGAGAATCCACAAACCTGTGCTTAAACTAGTGTGGTGGACGTCTGTGTCCCTCCCATTTTTTTTTTAAATATAATAAACCAAAGCAAACTAGCATGCGGGTCACCTGATGGCAAGTGAGCACCGCCGCCCATGACTCCCCGCAACTCTGTGGGTGTTGGAGGTGTGTTGCTGAGCCTTTGACAAAATTGGGCACCGGATACCGCACTCACCGAACGAAACGCAGGAACATCGTCCCTACTTCACGTCGGTTTTCTGTGCGACGGTGGTATTTCACCGGTCGAGTCAGCCCAGTAATCGCTGCAGACAGAGCCTACAGCTAGACTCTACCACTCCCATTATCTGAAAAAAAAACCTTTGACCCTACGAGTGAAGCGTATAAAACATATTTTACTTAAATATTATCATACTATCCTTACTCTAATGTTATAAATATGAAAATGTTTATATCTCACTCCCACGGGAAAAGAAAGAAGAAAAGACTTTCACCATTCCGAAATTAATTATAATAGATTCTGCAGTTTTTACGTGAATGCGGTACATACAGTCAGGCAGATAGACATACACATTTTCATATTTATGACATTAGAGTAACGATGGTAAAATAATATTTAAATAAAATATGGTGAAACCGCATGGCGGGAAGCTCGTGTGATCATATCTACAAAAAAAAAACTCGTACAAAGTTCAGATGGGTCTCTAGTCTCATGAATAAAAGTCTTTACCTAACAATAAGGGGAAGGTCATTCCATTTTCCCATTTTTCCTCATTATTTTAACTTAATAACAAGAACTCCTAAACTTCAAATGAAGTCTCAAGCATTAGGCAATTAAATTACGAAAATTGAATACGACTTTTTACATTACGAACACAAATGCTTTTTATATTCTGTTTCTTTTTTCTCCGATGTTTCTTGAATTGACTTTCAGGTTATTGAATTACAGAAAAGGTCAAGATTTTTGTTTTTTTACGCTAAGTGTGAAATTTAAGTATAAGTAGATTATGTTAAGATGGATTCTTTAAAGAACTTATGTATATAGTTAAATTATGGTGAGGTTAAGGGGCACCGGTAGTAACAATAAACATATTTTAATATTTTTGTTAGTTGAATAAATATATGTTTAGAAAGCACATATTTTCGTGAAAACAACAATGAGGATTACCTACAAAACAATGGCAAATCAACATAATTTTACCGCAGCTACAAATCAGAAAAGCTCAATGAGTTTGGGATTATTTTTTCCTAAATATTTGATAAAAAAGCGCCGAATGTTTTCTTCTAGCTAAAACGGTTGCATATATTCCAATCGTTTGATTTTTATATAAATTTTGCGACCCGCCTACGCTACGCAATGGTGCATTTTTGGCCGACTTGGTCACGAAACATTAAGTTTAGTCAAAATTTACCTAACCTAAAGAAACTTTTTTTAAATGTTTACAAATTTAAATGAATGAATTCCCTCAAAGATGGCGAAAACCATTTTAAAATCCGTTAAGCAGTTTAGGAGGAGATAACGGAGAAACATACAAACAGACAGAAATAGTGACTTGGATTTATACTATACTAGTGACCCGCCCCGCAATGGTGTAATTTTCGCCGACTTTTTCCCGAAATATTGGTTTTTAGCTAACTTAAAACAACTTTTTCTAAATATTATTTATTTACAAATTTTAATGAATAAATAACATCTCAGATAGCGAAAACCGCATTTAAATCCCTAGCACGGTTTAGAAGTTAGCGGACAAACATACAAATAGACAGAATTAGCGACTTGGATTTATACTATGTAATGATAATACTATTTTTTGTCTCGCCCTATATCCCTTATCACAACTACTAAACCAATGCAATGCCGGATTCAGCCTTAAAAATAATAACGAACAGTTTAAACTTACTCATCTTATGTATATGGATGATATATAACTTTATGCCAGTTTTAAAACCGAACTTGACAAACTCGCTGGAATCACTCAGGATTTTTCCAAAGACTTATGGCTTTTGGTGTCGAAAAATGTAAACGGTTATCTATTAACCGTGGAGAAATATTCAGTAACACTTTCACTTTAGACAACAACGATGTGATCGAACCATTAACGGAAAATGAAACGTATAGTATTTAGGTTTTCAACAGGCAAAACAACTTAACCAAAAAACTACAATTAGTCAGTAAATTTAAATATATAGGTATTATGCCTAATATTAACTCTTTTGCAATACCCATCCTTACTTATTCATTTGGTATAATTTTCTGGTCTAAAACCGATCTCATTAATTTGTAACAAATTATTATTACACGGATGACAAAATTCAGGAAACATCACCCAAAAACTTGTATACAACGAATATCATTTATTATTTATTTATTTATATTATATTTACTTAAAAAATTAATGACGTAAAAAAATCAAACAAATCACAACACTTCAACAATATTTATATGAAAAATCCCAAAAATCATTACTTCACAAACTGGCAACAGACTAAGATCATAAACTCACTCCACTTAATTTAAATGCTACTCAATCTCAACCTAACGAACAAATTATAACGAATTATGAAAAGGTAACGCAATGATCCCAAAAAGTTCTTCACGGAAGACATTTAGCCGATTTAAGTCAGAACCATGTCAATATACAGGAATCGAACGCATGGCTTAAACGTGGCGAACTCTTCCCTGAAACCGAAGCCTTTATTATGGCGATACAGGACCAGGCTACTAGGAATTATAGAAAACATATAACTAAAGGTTTACCATCCAATTGCACCGATATCTGTAGACACTGTCAAAGAGCTCCAGAAACTATACAGCACATAACTGGAGCATGCAGTAGACTTGTTCAAATGGACTATAAACATAGACGACCAAACAGCTGGTATCGTACATCAAAATATAGCTTTTAAATTTAAACTACTGCCAAATAAAATAGCTTACTATAAATACAAACCACAGACAATTCTTGAAAATCAATAATATAAACTATACTGGGACCGAACCATCATTACCGATAGGACAGTACACTGCAATAGACCGGATATCACACTTCACAACAAAATAGATATAATTACATACCTCATTGACATCGCAGTACCCAACACCCATAATTTACAAGCCACAATATCTGAGAAATCGACAAAATATCAAGCTCTAGCCATTGAATGAGAGCCATTGATCAGTGGCGATCAGAGAGGGTCCACATTATACCCATCGTGCTCTCTACAACAGGAGCCATTCCTAAGTCGCTGAAACAAAGTCTTAACGCCTTAGATATCCCAAGTAAAACCACTACCTATCTTTTACAAAAAGCGGCAATTCTAAACACTTGCCGAATCACAAGAAAATTTCTATCATCATCTGTAACATCCACTTTTACGTCCAGTTAGATTTGCTTGGTTCCAAAAAAAAATATAACTTTTCATTTTGAAGAGGAATAAACAAATATAAAACGAAAAATAACAATATTAATGATAATGATGATTATTAACTTTATTCTGACTATGCTTGACAAACCTCCATTCAAACTTTACCACAAAAGAAAACCTCCCTGTATAAAAGCACCATGACCCATCGCACGGTGTCAATGTATTTCCGTATTTTCAACTAAAACAGTAAAATGTCCTCAGAGGAAGATAACGCAGAAAGCTGTGCGAAGTTGTCGACATTACCGGGCCTAATGTCAGAGTGGGGACGTATTTAGACGAACTGCGTTATACAGGGGGGCGCAAACATCCGCCAATACCCTAAAGAGCTCCCAGTTGACACATCGCAAGAAATGTCGATGATTTTTTTCTTTTTTTTGTGATCGTTAACTTTATAAGTAATAATTTAATTTTATGAAAAAAATGACAATTAGATAATGCCAAATAGATAAAACTCTTTGAATTTGCATAAAATCAATATTTATATGTGTAAACTTACAAAACTTCAAGACATGTGAAGTTTATTAAATGACTCTATTCGGGGCTTTCCTCATATATTATACATATATAAAATATGTCACAATTCGATACCATCATTAGATTGTTTCCTTGATTTACGCAAAAAAGAAACTAATTGTGCATACAAACGTGAAATCGCAAGAAAACGTTTTATTTGAGGAAATGGTACAGTTCATTTGAAATCCGTTTTACAAGCAATTTCATGGTTTGTAAACATCGAGCCGTTATCTTTGCACTAGAATTAGCTCCTTGATTTTGCCAATTGATTATACTCGTACTTACAGTTATTCGTAATAAAAAAGGCAAATTAATGATTAGTAAAACAAAAGATGTAAAATGTTTTAAATCCCTTGCATTCTTTCAGTCTAATTTTTTGGCAAAAATAACTGTAAAGATTTGTTACGAACAGATTATACTTTCTACCCCTTTTTTTATACAAGATTTAACACAAAATTGCAAAGTCAACTGTAATGTACAGTTCTACGAAATTATACGTTATTGAAAATTAGTTATTGTTCAAATAATAATATGTTTTATTGTGGGAATTTTGTTTCGAGTTATATAAAAATTATTTTACTTGGTAAGTTAGTATATACAGTAAGGAAGGCCAAATCTTGCAATGCATGGTTAAAATTAAATTGTAACAAAAAAAACGTAGCTCAGAGTATCTTTTTAGGTACATGTGTACTTATACCTCTATGTGTACGCGTTTTTCCGTTAATACACAGAGTGTAAATATTCAACTGCAAAAACAATTCACTTAAAACAAATGTATATTTCAACAAAAAGAAGGTTTTAATGTAGGGTATAGTCGCCGATAGTTGGCAATCTCTCGAAACCTATACTATTTTTTTTATTTAAATAATACTACTTCAGCTAATTAGCTAGTTTTTCATCTCATAAAAAAAAACCTCAAGCCAAAGGAATAAGTTAACTGTGTCCACAATTTCTTTCAGTACTCATTATCGCTTCATTTTGCGAGGCCAATGTAGAATCCCATCCGTACTTCATTAATCCCTTCCATTACGAGTTGAGCCACAAGTTCAAGAAGCCCTGGCCGCAGAGATGGGCCGAAGGGACGGCCAATTTCTTTGAAGGGTTCGGAAAACTGTTAAAAACTTCTGTGTAAGTACATTGCAACATTTTGGATGAATGAGCTTTGCACTAGTGCAGGTCTGGACAATATTAGATATCGCATTTTTTTAAATACGATTTTATATGTTTTGTATTTTTATGTGAAAACTTAGTTTATGTTTCTGTCTTCCACATGTGATAGCTATAAATCAAACAATAATGTTATTAGGTTTTTCAAAAAAAAATATTTTAATTTTGTAGTTGTCGATTTTTTTTAAAAAATTGCAAATTTGGCCTTTCTATAACACTATTATTGTTATATTAATGTTGTTTATAAAAAGATATATATTTATTTCAGTATTACTGGTTAATTCATTCGCTTCCGGACTGCCGTGGTTAAACCCCAAACCAAACAATATGTAAGAATAAATAAATATATCCTAAAAATGTTTTAATTATGAATTAATAAAATATTTTAACCCATTTATGAATTATAATTTTATGTCATAATTATTTTTAATTTATACAGTAAAAACATTTAATCTGTTAAATAATATTTTGTTTGTTAACGACTATGCAAGTGAAAATTTTCAACACCTTCCTCTTATATTTAGGCTCAGTAAACTAAATAACGATATAGAAACTACTACTAAAACTCCAGTCACTAAAGGAATATGGAAAGACTACTCACCTACTCCAGTACTTATACCTAAAACAGAAATACCAAAAAACCTTCCGAACAACATATCAAAAAACATTCAATCAATGATTAATAATAGCATTGAAAACAAACCTAAAGGTTTAAGGGCAACTCCTAAACAGGAACAAGCAGAAAATGACAAAATATCGTACCACAATCCATATGACCCATTATCGAGGTTAGATAAATGGGGTAATTACAAGCTGAAGAAGAAACCTTTAAAGAAATGGTATAAGAAGTGGGGAGATGCAACTAAACAGTTCTTTACACACATGGGGAGATCTATCAAACAAGCCTTCCAGTGAGTAATAAATATAAGTCTAATTCTAAATTGCAAAAATGTAAGAATCACAATGCTAATGCATAATAACAAATTCTGACGAAAACATGTTAAGTAACACAGATTACAACAGAAAAACACAAAAGCAGACATGGTTATGGAAGGTATGGAAAAACATGAAATTAAAGGTCAACCAGTCATGTATCGAATCTGAAAGAAGAGTTCGAAATTAGACATTTTAACTATTTAAAGTTTATTTTCGCTTTCATTGTAAAGTAATGTTTTATAACATACAATCTTTTATCTCAACTATTACGTACAATTGCTTAACTATTGTGCAACTCTTTAGTTCAGTTACGTACTATTAAATAATCGCCTTGTAACGGCCAAAACCTACTTAAAGAACTAACACAAGGAAAATTACTCAATCGGCTCAGTGTTCATAAAAAACAGGCATATTTCGAACGTAATAGTTTTAAATCGAAACAGAAATTCATGCTAAAACATCAAAACAGGAAAGGGGGACAGCAGGAATTGTATTGGAAATACTAAAGAAGATTTGAAATGTGCGGTACCAATATAGTTTTGCCTGGTATGTTTTATATATATTTTTTGGTAATAAAATAAAAATAAATTTCCTTTTGCCATTAATCTCTTTATTTTTTTATTCGAATACAAAAACGTTCTTTTAGGGTACTGGCATATAAAGCTTCGCTAGTTTGACTGTCAGATTTGTATTTTTCTATGTTAACATCTAATGTTATATTTACGAGTACTTTCATAACACAGTTTCATAAACATGGGAAGCAATTTTCAATGTCTTCTCAGCAACTTGTCATTTCATTTATAAAAATAATTCATGAATAAATAAAGTGATATAAAACGCTATATTGTAGTGTGTAAACAGAATCAGAACACGTTTTTTTCAACTGCCAATTAATTACAGCAATAATATTGACATCGGTGCTTAAAATTGATGACGTCAGAGCATACCACGGAATGACAGGGTATGTAGATATGCCTCTAGATTACGCTATGATCAATAGCAATGATAGAAGACATTACGGTATGAGCCAAAGTCGTCGAGCCGATGATGATAGAAACGTTGAAGAGAAAAAACCATTAAAACCTAGCAAGGATCCATGGTATAGACGATGGGGGAGCAGTATCAAAAGCTTTTTCGATGGCATGGGCCGATCTATTAAGAAAACTTTTAGGTAAGTTAGCGCAAGTGATTCTTACATTTTTGCATTTAATGTGTTGACTAAGGGCTGCGTTCCGATTCACGCAAGTAACAGCTTTTTGCGCTAAAGAATCTCAATCGTTCCGAATTACACAAACATTATCACAAATGTGAGTGTGTTATGTCATCATTCAAGTTTTTAAATAACGGAGGCCACTAGAGCAATGTCAATGCTATCAGCAATCCGGAACAGGGCACGTATATTATGCCTGAGCGTTGTTTATGCTATTCAGAACGAATCCTTATTTAGAGACATTTTATTTATACATTTATATTTATTTATAGGTGCCTCCTTGTTTTTATGTAAATTTATTATTTGCAGCAAAAAGAAGACCCAGTAAATTATACGAACAAAAGAAAACATTTTTTTATGATTGACCATTGTTTTTTTATTTAAGTCATAATAAGTATTTTCCAATAAAAATATTTATAAAAGTATTTCTTTTTTTGTATTGCAAGAACTGTGAAATGACTGAATAAAAATCTAAAAAATAAAATACTTTTTGCTTTTTTACAATATTTAACATGAAATTGAAATTGCCAATGTTATGTAAGTAAAAGAGTTGAATATTTTTTTAAGTTTTTGTCAAAAAAGAAGAATACGTTTGCACTTGTATTTTTGAAATAGGTAACAATTCTGTCTAGAAATAATCATGGTTTTTCACACACAATTAAAATTAAGAACTTTTTTAATTTATCAGAGTGATACAAGAGTCAATGGCGTGACTATTTACTTGTATGTGTTTTGTTTAAGAGATCAATATCTGCCTCATTAGTGCAAACACGTAGGCACTTAATCCCGTATAAATAAACATCTCTCAAAATCAAAAACATCTCTAATTGTGCACTTAAGTAGCAAAAACGTATTAGCAAAAATATATAACAAGAACGATTAATTACTACGGAACTTAAATAACAAGTAACTAAATCATCTCATATTTACAGTTTTTACTTTAAGTTTCGTTTCCAAATTCATTGAAGTACACAGTGACAACGAAACTGAAGATATACCTAAAACGTTGTACAAAATCAAATACTTCACAAGAAACCCGGTACCGAATACTGAAACTACTACTGAATTTAACTTCTCGAAATATGTGAAAGAGATCAATGATAGGAGAAATGCTGCTGAAGTAACGTCGACGGCGCCGGCGCAGGGAGTAAAGTATAATCTGTGGTACTGGAGGTGGGGGCGGCATATTAAAGGATTTTTTGATAATCTTCGACTGAAAGTTAAACGCGCATTTTATTAAATAGAGTTTGAAAGTTATCAAGAATCATATCAAACGATTTAAGTGGATTTTTTCTGCCTGGTTTATAAATGAATTTGAGATAAAGTAAAACTTTTGTCTCAATTACAAAGTTGACAAGAGAGATGATAAAGTATATTTAGTCAGAGACAAGAATATGGTAAATAACACTACGACATTAAGTTTAAAAGGCTATTATGAATAAGGCTATAATATAATGTTCGTCTTCTTTAAAAGATGTATCATATTTTTTTTAAATAAATAATGTTTTAAAGAACTTTCATTTAATCGTTTCAAAATCAGGAATAGAAATATAATAAAACAACAATAAAAACCTGTTGCAGTAAAAATTAGTACCGTTTTACAACAGAAACTCTTGCATACATTTTTGCGTAATCAAAACCTACTTTTTATTGAAGTTACGTACGTCGGTTTCATTTAGGTTTGAAGCTTGTACCTATAAATAGTCAAAACAGAATATGATTTGTGTTTCATTGACTTACAATTTTCTACTTGCTATATATTAATAATCAAATCATGAAAACATATCATAATAGATCATGAACCTATGATTTCGAAATCTACAACAAATTTTAAATAAAGTCATAATGTAGCTAAACATAATGCGGTATTCCTTTAGATGTGCGCATTTCTGGTGCATATTTATAGTTTTGTGTGGTGAGTTTTTTATTTTAACAATTACGAAAGAACAAAAAAGATATTTAATTCATTTTTTTATTTGAGCCATCTTAATTATTAAAATATTGAAAATCATACAAAATCAATATTATATTTAACATGCAAACCCTATTTAAATTCTAACCTAAAAATCTTCCCTATACATATTTCCAATATTTTTGCAGTTAACACTATAGCCGTGGTCAAGGGCGATGCGTCTGAACCTCAGGACTCCGTAGAAGACTTCGGCGCGGGCGCATCGCTAGTGCAGCGGTACAGCGACCTGCCGAGCTCGCCGCCGTGGTACCAGAAAATAGGAGTGGCGACGAGGAAGATATTGAAAGGCATTAGGAGGTCCATTACAAATGCCTTTCTTAACTGATTTATTGTAAATATTTTGTGATTTTAACTAAATAGTTATCATAACACGTTGCGTGTAAAAGAAGTTTTCAATCTATGGTCAAATTTTTATCGTATAGGTATTGCAACTTGCAGAAATTTAAGAAAAAAAAGTAAATAAAAAAAATCTTTTTATACTTATTTATAGAGTTACTGATAAGGAATTGTAAAGTAGAAAAATGGGACTTTATATGTGCATATTTTATTGGTGCACATTCGTGTTGATTTATGGTTAGTTATTTTATAAATTATTAGCCGTCAAATTTTATTACCCGTTTTTTATTATAATTATTAATCAAACTTTACAGTTCCTTTTTTCAATAAAATTAAAAATATTAAACGAGATTACTTTTTTTTTCTTTTCCAGTATTCTGTTTATCATTTGCCAATATCCAGGAGCCTACCAGGCCCTATGTCGACATTAACCCTCTGAAACCTCCTTGGTACAGACAGATCAGTGTCGTAACAAGGAAATTATTCGAAAGCATAGGACAATCTATAAAAAAGGCAATTCAAATGCAAAGTAAAGTTAAAGTACTTGCAATAACATGATGAACAAAGGGGAGGTTTGATTGATGGCTATAGAGATATTTTTGAAAATGGTTTATTTAATAAAACTATCAGAGTTTTAAGTTTAGTTAGTACTGCTGCATGGTTTTAAAATGGTTGCTGTTGCCATGCAGAATTACACGGTATTTTAAATTGAAGATTGGAATTATGTCATCATAGCATTAATGGATTGTGGGTCTAATTATTTAGTCATAATTTCAACTTTATAACCTTCATGCATTTCTGAAAGAATAGGTAGACGGGCAAAAATGCGATCTTAAAGGGGTTCACTTTTTTATTTTGAGTTACATGATTCTACAAATTATAAAATATAAATTAAAAGAGATCGATACAGATATACTATGACGGATACGTATATACAAGTATAAAAGGTTTTCATTTAACACGTTACGCTTTAGAAATCAATTGTATGTATTTACTCATTGCACAATAACACAATGTATAAATTAACTTCGTTTTCACATACATTAGATTCAGCATATTTTTTTTCGATGCATGACTCGTGTCCCTACCGCGGTTGTCCTACCATTCCTGTTAGTCCTACTACCCGTCTTAAACCATGACTCGTGTCCCTACCGCGCGGTAGGTCTACCAGGCATGGTCTAAAAGTATGACTCGTAGCCCTACCGTGTTACTTTTTTAAATTTGAATTAACAAAGTTTAGTAAGAATTTAATTGAACATGTAAAATTTCTACTATAGTGTGTTTATTTACGGGTCAATTTCAAGTTTAGTTTTGGGCTACACAATGTTTTTTTAAACATTATTTGACATTGTTTGCCAAGTATGTATTTTTTAATGAAATATGTAATTGCTTGAAAATAAATGAAATCCGATAATGGAATCTGAGACAAACTGCCAACATAGGAACATGCATTTGATATTAAACGTGTTTCTATGTAATAATTGTAACAAGATGAACATACTACAAATAAAATGAGGAAATTAAGTAATATTTATTACCGCAACATATTCTTATTTTTATATGGTGAGTAACAAAAATATCAGTTTACTTGTTTTTCTTAGCTTATTAATTAAAGTAAATATTAATTTTCCATTTTACTTGAATTTGCGTTTATGTAATCTTTATTTGTGTGAAAAAATCGATCAGCATACACAATGATATATAAAAAACAAAAGAGGTAATAGCGCTGATCATTGGCGTACACCCGTTATATCTTTGAAAGGAGCATTTTAACCTAGTGGGATTTTTGTTTGTTGGATTAGTGTTTTTTTTTCGAATCGAATTCAAATTGTGCGTCCCTATTTGTACGTAAATAATCCGGTGCTGCATTGATCAGTAGGTGAGGCACTTTGTCAATGGTTTTTGATTGATCTTTAAAGCCCAGATGTTTCTTGTTACATTTTTTTTACAAAATTTAAATGGTTTTATGTAGTAAACATTAAGGTCTACCTGCCTTTATTTTCCAAGGACTATATCTTTTTGTGGAATTTTTTAACTAATGATTCGATGTCAAGATATCTTGTAGAAGATCCTAAATTAGAACAACCTTGACCGATATTCTTATTTAATCGTCAATGCTTCATTTAAGCCAGGTTCCTCTAACAAAAAGTTACGCTTTGCCAATGTTAGCTAATGCAGAATAAAGAGATCTACGAGTATTTTTTCTAACCAAAACCAAATGAATTGTATTTTTTCACAATTAAGACTTATTTTAACCTAGGTGTAATCCTTATAATCTCCTTTTAGTTATTTTATCAGTCAACAGCCAGGAATATGAAGATCATGATGAAATGGAGAACCTTCCAGATTATGAGGAACCCAATTATAATAATCCTCAACATGTCGTGCCACCACAGACTTCCAAAGGCCAAAGTTGGTTTCGTAAACTGTTTGGCAAAATAAAAGGCTCTATTCAGAGAGTTGTGCTGACCCTTAAACAACAAATTAAAAAGAATGTTTTTAAAATATATAAGACTCCTTTTTTATTTATCATCATTACATAGTATCAATCCAAGTCGCTAATTCCTAAACCAGTTGAGGGATTTAATTGCGGTTTTCGCCGTCCTTTAGGTATTTTTTCATTTAAATTTGTGAATAAAGAACATTCAGAAAAAGTTTTTTTAAGTTAACTAAAATTCAATGTTTCGGGAACAAGTCGCCCCAAATTACACCATTGCGAAGCGTGGGCGGGTCACTAGTAACTATTAATACTAATAACAATCTCTAAACAGTTGGTTAAACTATAGGATTTTATCTGAAAAAAAGAAGAAGAAGTGAGTTATTATAATTTAAATAAGATAACTAACAGCTTTATTCATAAGATGCTTATACGTTTCATATACCTACAACTAATTAAGTAGTAGTTCATAATTAATGTTTGAAAGGGTTCAATGACCGGACGAACGATTTGACCAGTCTTTTAGTTTTTAATTTCAATCTGGTGAACCAAGGAGTTTCGGTTATCTCTTCAGCAGCTTCATCTATAAGAAAAAGGCATTTATTTCTTTAGCAATACGAAGTAGAAATAGAATAAATTAAATATAATTAATTTGTAAGATATTGTTGAACAAATAAAATTTCAATAAAGAAGTGCCCGACTTTATTTCTAAAGGTTCTTTTAGTTTCCACTATAATAATGACGACCTCTGTGACCTAGGAACTAGGTTCAATTACCGAGTCGAACCAATTTTGTGTATTATCTTATTAAAATTTATTCATGTCTAAGTGGAACTAAGTTCTACCCTTGTACCTTTAATGGTGCCTATAATGCAAGCTTTCGCTTACTTTAAAGCCATTTAAAAATCTATCACACCATCCACGTAGCCCTAAACTTAATCTGGAGGTTTATTCATATAGTTTATGATATTCGTACCTAAAATCTGTCCAAGCGTGTAGTACCTGACGTAATTGTGGTCCTCAGTAGTGGTACTAGGAGAAGTGGGGATATCAATTGCATCTTGAGGTAGCACCCAAATGTATGGGCGAAATGTTGATGTAAATTTGTAGTGGTTCCTACCGTTGTTCAGAAAGGAATACACTAATATTTGGAGAAAACAAATATTTATTAGACATGTTTTATTTGCCTGTCTTAAAGAAAATTTGAGTGGTACGTGTCCTTTATGAAGAAAACTTTGTTTATTGTCGTCGGTTTTTGGTATTCAAAATCGATGTTCAACATATGTAACTACTTTAAGAGATGTATATATTCGTTAAACAATAACATCGCCAATATTTATACAACTCTCAATATATATTATAGTTGTATATTAAGAAAGAAGAAATCCAACTAATATTATAAACATGAAAGTTTGTGAGTATGTATGAATGTATGGATGTTTATTACTCTTTCACGTAAAAACTACTGATCGGATTTTGATGAAACTTTACAGTAATATAGGTTATATATCAGAATAACATATAGAGTACTTTTTAACGCGGGAAAACTTCGCATTCCCACGGGAAACTAACTTCTACGCGAACGGAGTGGCGGGCGGCCACTAGTAAGCTATAAATTAAGCTCCAACGCAAGGCACAAGGTATACGACTAGGATCATTCCTATAAAAGTTGAATTTACACTTTACCAACGTAAACTGTACTTACTTGAGAAAAATGAAAGAAAACATAAATAAAACACACAATACTGAACTGAGAAATCCATTTCTTTAAATACAACTTTGAAATATAAAAATAATTACAAATGCGATATCGAATACCAGCGGGGTTTTGATTAATAGTTATAAACCAACTAACAATTAGCGTATAACGTATGTTACATTCAACAATAAATTTGACCATCTCTTGTTTTTTAAACTCAGTCGATTTCTTAGTATGTTCCAACCTAAAGTTACTTAAACCCATAATATGTTATATTAATACACATGGTTTAGTTTTTTATATTTTATATATTTTGGAAAACGACCTTCCTTTAAAATAAAAACAAATGTCTTCATTGGCGTGATAGATATTTTTTTTAATTTCCACGTATATTTTTTATGAGTTTACATGCAATTGTGTATAGTTAAGAAGAAAAATTCTAAAAAATATCAAAAATATGTTATATTCATTAACGTATATTAATATTTGGTTCCGTTTCTGGAAGCAGTCTAATAACATCCGGTGTATACGTAGGGTAATATAAAACTATCTTCCACGAAAATGTTTTTTATATCTATCCTCCTTTTTTCTGCTGTAACAAAATAATTCTGTTATAAATAAAGGGTAAAACTGGTTTATCTTATGAAAAAAAAATTTTGGGCTGTCCAATTCAGATTTTTAAAAAACTGAGCGCTTTTTTCTAAAAAAGTATAATTTTAATAGAAGAAAGATTTTTTATTCAAAATATTGCACGCACGAAAACTTATTTCTTACTTAAATGTTAAATGTATACATAACGGGTGTCAAAAGACCACTTTCGAAGCCTGAAACCATGTATTCTGGAGCCTCAATAGTAACTTAATTCACTAACAGTATATCCAGAAAACCCAATTTAAAAAAGTTATTTAACTAGGATTAGAAAGTCATATTCGGCGCTTGAAATCATCGCTAACATATCAACTATTGGTTCAGATGCGATAATTTACATTGCAAATTAAAATAACACCCTATTTAATTTGAAATCATCGCAAAATCTGATATTATAAATGCAATGTTGCACAATTACGTAAAAATTGTTTTTTCTGTTTATAAAAACAATTTGTTTTGCTCAAAACGTTGCGGAAGCAGTTTTTTTAAACCCCGTATACTTGATATAAAAAGCGATTGGTCGTTTATGGATCAAAATACATAAAACGTCTGTTTTTCAGGAAATAAAACATTTTCTTACAATCCATACCTATCTTTTGGGTCTTTAACGACCATCATTCACTATACAGTTCACAAAATTTAGCTACCCAAACTCCGTCCTTAATTAAAATGTACTTACTTCGAAGTAAAAGCCTTCCTAATCTTCTGTCCCACATTATTAAAGAAATCATCCGTCGCTCGTTGCCATCGCTTATACCAGGGGGCCTTCGACGGCGTTGGCGCTAGTCGCGGAGTGCTGATCGTCATTTGTTGGTATTTAGAGAACACGGAATAGAACTTGAACACCTTCCATTGCTGGTATTCTTCGGTGTCGCGATTTTCGGATGCTTCACAACAGCGATGGATGTGGTGGTAAGTATAGTATACTGAAGAATGAAAAAAAAAATGCCTTGGGTTAAATAATTCTACATAATATTGGACTCTTGAGGAATTTGAAAGTGTATAGTATTTTTTTAAGAACTTAATGCCTCATATCTATAGAGACATTATATCTTTTAATGGCATTTTAATTAATAAACAAAGTTATTTATTTTTGACCAAATACTATTGGCTATTGCAATTAACAAATGATTTGCTCATTGACAAAATGTAACTTACTCAATAAAATAATAAAACTTGCTTTAAAGTAATAAAAAAAATACTTACAAGTGAGAAGTACAAAACTTAAAAACGAGTATCGATATCCGCACATGCCTACTTATCGAAGTCATGGTTACAAATGCAACATCTTATCGATATTTTTTTTATTCCGCTTTTGTATTGTTTCAACTCTTAACTGTTACAACTCATTTTATGTTTATGTTCTTACTGCAAGAATTTTGTTATTTTTTTTGTTATCAAAGTAACAAATAACAATTGATTTTTCGAGATTTTGTTATTCATTTAACTTTGGCTTATACAACAAATGGAAAAGAAGAATGATAATGCTTTTTAGATTGATAGACTTTTAGAATACTACAGAAATGTCTCACTAGAGACTCTGGATGTTCGGTCTTGGTGCCAGTAAATATGTCATCACAGGCAATACTCTGTCTATTATGCTTTTTTACCTGAACCCAGTATTAAAGAATACTACCGCCGATATACTGTAAACTGCTTTAATTTACAAAATCAAGTCTAAATAAAATTACCATACAAAAACTTAAACCAAATCTGTAGATATCATACAATTCTTTAAGACTTAAATAGTCCAATAAATCTCTGCCACCACTTCTTCTTTTTCGGCTTCGGCGTCGTTTTCCTTGATGCAAAATACTTCAAGCCTTCCCTTATTAAATATTCCTTATACCTCCGACCCTCCAGCATGACAGGGAAACCCTTAGCCCTATCGCGTCTATAACGCGCTACAACTCTCTCAAATGGGTCTTCAGGTACTTTCTTCACGCTTGCTGCATCATCAACCTTTTTAGGGATAAGTATAGTGACGGAAGAAATGCCTCTAGTAGTAAATGCTTGATCTGGACGAGTTGTGACGTCGTGGAAATGACCGTATTGTGGTGTTGCTGTGGATATTGAGGTTATTAGGATAAAATAGGTAGACGAAGAAATCTCAAGTCTACCTCACCAAGTATGAATAAACTCAAGTAGTATTGTGGAAACAAAATAGACAATGGGAGAGAGAACCTAGCAAGACCATTAAGACATAAGAGTGACACTTGGGACCACATTACTTGCCAGTCTGGTATACACGACTACGTCATTGAAGTTCTCAATCCTACTATAATATAATAAACGTGAAAGTTTGTGAGTATGAATGTATGTATGGATGTTTGTTACTCTTTCACGTAAAAACTACTGGACGGATTTGGATGAAAGTTTACAGTAATATAGGTTATAAATTAGAATAACACATAGGATACTTATTACCGCGGGAAACTACTCATTCCTACGGGAAACCGACTTCAACGCGAACGGAGTCGCGGGCGGCCACTAGTAAATCATAATAATGATTTGTTTTTGTTATTAAAGGTCTATTAGTTATGTATTGTCACCCTCTAGGTGTTAGCGTGGTGTAAACTTACACTAACAACACTAGTCTTTGACCCCGCGGTTCCACTAGTGGTTAGTAGTTTCGTCTTTTCCTATGGGAATAAGGTTTTGCACGCGGTAAAAAGCACTTGTTGTTTTAGATGAAAATCTTTCTTTATACCATAGTATTTGAGCCAATTTTGCGTGATGACGTAACAAACAGAAAGTATCTACTGTGGTTCAAATAGATGAAGGTAAAAATAAATAAAAAATACTTACAAGAAACAATAACTCCAAAAATCCAATAAAAAAAGAAAATTTTGTAGTACATAATGTAATGAAATAAATGTTTAGCCTTTTTTGTATCAAACACGTAAAATTATCTTTTATTTATTAAATTTCTACAGAAAGAGAATAGAATTCGAATAGAAATGTTCAATAAAATAATGAAGTTATAGAACTTCTACCTCATAATAAGTTAAATAATCTTATTTTTGTTATTGGATCATATAAACGTTAAGCCATATAAAAATAAATGTAAAACAGAAAAATATAATATAATTCCTATTGGATTTCTGTGTGAAATATTTACTAAAATGGTTTTTCACACTTTTATCAGCTTATTTTTAAGATTTTTTACTATTTATGCAACCTGTAAGTACTCTTTCATTTATTTTGTGACTTGATCGAATTTTTTGATGTTCAAAAGTCATACTTAGTTTCACAAAAAAATATTACATAGCATATCTGCGCAAAGCATAAAGCTAGGGAACCTCTAAACTTACTAATGTAAAAAGTTCTAAAGTCATTCTCACGTATCAATCAATTAATTAACGTAAGGCATCATCTTTAGTCCTGCTTTTATCAATATTTCAACTGCAATGTTTATCCATTTGTGGTTGCCTCTTTCATTTGTTGTCCTATTTCAAAGTATTTTGTACCCAATTATCTAACTTTAAAATATATAAAGTAAAGAATATATAAGTACAAGCTATATTGACAAGTTTGCGCTTAGTTAGGAGCCGCCCATGTTGTGAAAGACTAATGGCCAGTCTCAATATTCTTACTTTAGTAAAAACCTTGGTAGCTGGAAACTACTTGTTTTTTTATTGTAAAATGTCGGAAAACACAGAAAAGGGTTACGATAGATTGACAAGGCATCAATGGTTAGATTATTGAAATTGGCCCTTGAAGTTTAAGGACATAGTTTTATTTATCAAAATTTTCATCGCTTCACATTATTCTTTAAATCTTATCTTTTCAGGCTTAATTCTAGCAAATGTAGACATAATCCAGGCACAGAACACTACTACTACCACTGACAGTATTCCTACTGAAAACATTAGTACTGTCAATGTCACAAACTCGAAGGATTTCCAACTGCGATCAGTTTATCAGAGAAGTGAAGAGCCGTGGTACTTGCAATGGGGGAAGGCGACGAGGGAGTTCTTTGGCACAATTGGACAAAAAATCAAGGAAACCTTTAATAAGTATAACTTTTAATATGCTATTCACAATGCGGGTTATTACCATGACCTATAGTATATATTATTCATACAATATTTTAGAACAGTTACATACGTTATTTTCGGGTATAACATTTTAATAAGTATGTATAAGATATTCACTGAAGTTTAGAAAGTAATTGTACATAGTTCACATGTTGTTATCATCATAGTGATGTTAGTTTTCACTCTTTGGGAAAGTTTTTACATCAGAAAGATTTTTTCAAAGTATAAAAAAAAATCTTACCATGAATAAAATTAAAACCAGCGTTTAGTAACCTAAGGTGGTTAATTTGGTGTCCGTCTGTCACGTGATTGTATCAAGTTGTAATAATGACAAATATTCAGGTCTGTAACTCCGTAATGCTATCATTCAAACAGACATCCCATTACATCTACGCTATTTAGGTTGCATATTCCATTATATTTCATAGAAAAATTAAAAAACCTTTTCATGGTCTTAGAACCACGAAATTTGGCGTAAAATATTTAAAGCAAAAATAACGGGGGATTAAAATTCGTTAATTTATTCTTTTACAAAACGATAATTATTCCAGCTTCTAATACTTACTTCATAGATGTACTATTGTCATCCCACTGAATGTTTAGTAGAAAACTAGAAACCCTCGGTGTCTTTGTACTTTATCAGTTTTATAAATTGGCAGACATTTTATTGTTTTTTTTCCCATTTGAAGAACAGAGTAGTATTGTAAATTAAACTTAATATATTTTCAGACCAGATAAGAAGAAAGGCAGATCACGTAAGCTTATTTTGGTTTTTCACGTTTATTTATGAACATTTGATAATAATAGCCTATATAAGTCCTGTTAGTTGAACACAGGCCACATTCTAGAATAGCGACCGAGAGATTGAGCCTTAATCCACCTCGCTGGCTCAGTGCTGGTTGATGGATCTAACCATTTGAGTTTCCTCACGATGTTTTCCTCACCATTAGTGCACGATAAATAGTTACCTTATTTGGAAAATAATACCTTTGTGAGGATCGACCCAGGAACCTTCGCTATCTCCTTCGGTAGCTCACTTGTATAAAAAATACGAGTTCATCTTCTGATTAACTTTTAAATTTAAGATTTTTGAGTAATATTTTAGTGGTATTCCAAACGCTATGCTATTTAGAGTTTGTTATTTAGGATAATATTTAGATACTGTAAGATAATATAGATAATATATTATAGATTTGTAATATTAATAATAAAAAATTAATTTCAAGTTCAAACATATTGGCTTAAACTGCCAAAAAGTCATGTAGAACCAAGTTTCTAAACGCCAAAACTCCACAGACTCTACACCTTTATTTACAAATAAATCATCACAAAATTATATGAGTCTAGTAAACTTTATTTGAAATAATTATTTGTGTTTCAGGATATCGAGCGAGGGCATCAAATGATACAGCATCAAAGGAGCAGGATTGATAAATATTTTAGCACTCTATTACAGAAATTTAGTGTATAAAAAAAAGATAAATGTCTACAATTATTTTTATTTTATAATAAATTCTGACACCATTATTCATAACCGCACTTTCTACTGCCACTGCGATAAAAGTGATTTTTCCCAGGAATGACACTTATACCTGCGGAAATAAAAAAAATGTTTGTACCAGGCAGTTAAACTAAGTCTACCAAAATTCATTAAAATCGGATACACCGTTTCCACGTGAAAGCAAAACATACATTTCTAAAATATTAGTCTTTCAATACTTATTTGAAAGACATTAGATTTGTATTTTGTACCTGGTATTCATATATTATATTTATTAATGATAGTTACGGTAAAATAAATCTGAAAATGAAAAAAAAAAACATAAAACTCAAAACAGTTAAAATTATTATGATCAGTTTAAATCTGTTCTAAAAGCATTAAATTCTTTAAATGGCTTATTTATAGGGATAGTTAATGAAAAGAAAAACAAGCATAATGCAGCAGCACCGGGTAAAACGCCTTTTTTATGATAAATAGCCATTATTTGAATACTTTACAAGGTCACGCTACGGCGTGAATTGTAAAAATAAGAAAAATAGTTCGGGCTACATTTACTTTAACTGATCATAGAATGCATGATAATCCTTAAATATAATTTTCTCTAATAAATGCGGGTGAACTCCTCGCACAGGTAGCGAATACATATAACAAGTGTGAGAGTACTACAAAAATATATTTTCTTTGTGTAGGTAAATAAAATTGTGATATTTTCAAAGTGCTGTTGCCAAATATAGAAAAATGCCAATAAAATAAATAAATATCACAAATATTGAAGGAGCATACTACAATTGTTCATTGGAATTAAATGTTGGTGAAATGATTCATTATATAAAATTAGGCTTAATTTGTACTTGGGCACGTAAGTATCAGTTATACGATTTTAGAAAAATAGTTTTAATTTCATTTCTTACATATAGCACTAAGCTCGCTTTAAAAATAGGAGGTCTGGCTGGGAGTCTGTTTATACTCGTAAACTACGAGCAACCCGCCCACGCTTCGCAATGGTGTAATTTTGGCCGACTTGCTCACGAAACATTGAATTTCGGCTAATTTTAAAACTCTATTCCCGAATTTTCTTTATTCACAAATTTTAATGAAAATCCCTACTAATATTATAAATGCGAAAGTAACTCTGTCTGTCTGTCTGTCTGTCTGTTACGCTTTCACGCCTAAACCATTGAACCGATTTTGATGAAATTTGGTATGAAGAAAGAACTGAACTTGGGAAAGGACAAAGGGTACTTTTTACCGCGGGAAAACTTTTCATTCCCACGGGAAAACGACTTCCACGCGAACGGAGTCGCGGGCGGCCACTAGTAATAGCTAAAAGATGGTGAAAATCGCATTAAAATCCGTTACGAGATTTAAAAGAAGATAGCGGACAAACTTTCAAACAGACAGAATTAGTGACTAATGGTAATGATTATGATGATGATGTTCCATTGTTTTAAAAAAGTAGCATGTATGTACATTTCTTCTATCTACACACACATTGACAAAGTTTTTTGCGTACCAAAAGTGTTAGGTACTTAGAATAGACCCTTTTTATATAAAAAAATATTGATAAAGTTAAAGTTAAATAAATAATATAAATAAATAAATAAAGTGTTAAAGTTAATTGATCAAGTTATTTAAACCATCATTGATTTTTCTTGCAGTTTTGACTTTCATTTATCAAGAAAATGTAAATAACTCCATTGGACATCACGTGTTTTCGGACATGATTAGTTTTATACATAATTTACTGCCGTAAAGAGTTAAGATTATAAAAATATGTGTACCTATATTAATAGAAGGTATTTTCCGAAGAACCTAACGTTCCCTTCTGGTATGGGCATATATGTCTTGTACAACAAACCTTATTCCAAAATAAATAAAATGAACAAACAATATTTATTTTTTATATATTATTGTTATTATTTACCTTTCCTTGTCAAGCATGATGATGGGTAATTGCAATAAACCATTTTCTTAAGCCAACTCTTAGGCTGAAATTTGCCATTGAAATATTGGCCAAAGGTGACCAATATTTAAAACGAACGCTTAATCGGACGCTTATTGACTTCGAAAGAAATCAGCTATGTAACAGCCGAAAACAATAATGTAAAAAAGACGAATAAACAATAGTATCTGTTTTGAAAACTACAAGCCGGTTTATATAAGAAAAACGAATTATGAACAAGTGGCCGTTCTGATGTATAACCTATATTACTGTAAAGTTTCATCAAAATCCGCCCTGTAGTTTTTACGTGAAAGAGTAACAAACATTCATACATCCATACATACTCACAAACTTTCACGTTTATAATATAAGTAGGATGTACGAGCATATAATATACACTAATAAAAAAACTTTTTCCGAAAGTATTTTTTCATTTTTACACACTATTTACGGAAAAAGTAAGTGAATAGCATCCTAAGTAATAGTGGTACATTTGCCCCAGGTCCTAAATGATTGATCAAATATAAATAAGGCTGCAAAGCCTCTAGTTTAAATCGCGTTAATCAACTATAATTTTGCCTAAGTTTTATGGGGTGTAAAGAGAAAAAAATAATGTTATTATTATTATTATGGCAATTGTTTCTTATGGCTAGCTAAAAAAAATAGTATCCATTTATATTTTTTAATACTCTACGTAGTTTGTTTGGTGAATTAAGTTATTATTACTACTATTACTCAGACTCCACAATACATGGTATCAATACACTTGAATTTACATAAGTCATACAAACAAATACGGTCGCAGGCTTCGGAAATATTTTGTTTAGATCCTGTGTATAAGAAAAATGTTTGTTTCTGTTTAAGTAAAAAAACTCTTTCGTAAGAAAGTATGATTATCAGCAGTATGCGTTACATTGGTAATGTTTAAAGCAGTAATAAAAACTGAATCACGTAAAAATATTTATAGGTCTGAAACTTATTTATGCAAACGCTATGTAATAAAAATCGAACTAAATTTTGTACAATAAACAATGCAATACTCCTTTTGCATCCACAATTCATTTTTTTTATTATGCCTTTTTGTTTTATTCGGTAAGTTGCTTATTTGTACTCTTAATTAATTACTCTGCCCAATATAAAGTTTCTTACCGTGACCGCTTTGTAAGAAAGAGGTAAATGGTCATGGTATATATTTTAGCAAGAAGGGACACTAAACCAATCTTTTTATTTGAAAACTGACTTGACCACCAATGTATTTCTTTAAACTAGATTTAAATCGGAATGAAATCTAAAGAAAAAACCTTCAAATAAAAAGGTTTTCTTCACTTGACTTGCACGCTTACTAATGTCATATTTTCCTACACTCCTTGTCTCACTTATATGTTTTTACCTCTCTTATATACGAAGAAAGAAAGGGACAACCTCTATCTTATCCACAGACATCAGTTCAATGCGCAGTGATTTCGAAACATCGTTTAAAGACTCGGATAGTGCAGAATTATCCAACGAAAGTAATAAAAACGAATTTTCAACAACACCTGACCCGAAAAATACAAACACGAAGAATAAAGAGAAAGAGGCATAAAGGGCATATTTGACGAAATAGTAGATTTCGTAAAAGGATTCCTACCGTAAGAAATTTTTCATTACCTTTGACTTTTCTTAAAAAAACATGATCAAAAATATTTGTAGAAGCTTTAAGAACAATGATCTTTAACATTACATTTTAATTTCTTATTTTACAGTATAATAAAATTGAATATAACATCGGAACTAGATTATTTGATAGCATAGGCACCTGTTAGTATTCTCCATTTTTACCATCTCTATGCTAAGTCAAAATCAAGTTTAAAAAAGGCGGTATTTAAAAATGTTAATGAAGAAAAAACATTTGATGATGTATTTTGGTAAGTGCAATAAATCCTGATCTTAACTTAATTCTAAATAAAATTTAATAATCAATAGAATATAATTGAAAACAATATAGTATTCAACACTTAAGAAAGTCAGTTTTAATACTAATAGTAGTAAGATAATGGAGACGACTAAGCGAAATATTTGCCAATTGCGAAAAACTGTTCTTACTAAATCGGCCCGGGCCGGGATTCGAAACCGGGCCCTATCACTTTAGAAGTCGTACGCTAAAATCAAAGAAAATATGTTTCTTAAAGCTTAAGCAAAATACTGGTCCCTACCCAAAATAAAAACACCAAAGTTGACACGAAATGAAGAAGAAAGTTTAAGGTCCAATTGTCTTTTTTTTATTACCGACGTTCAAAAATCATAATTGAGTTGATAATTTGCTTCAGGATCCATTCTATGCAAGCTCTCATATATTTTGGCGATTGGAGTCCACGTAGCCCATGGAACAGCTCTTCGATATGGTGAAGTATCAGCATATTCATCAAGGGAGATACCGAATAATCTAGATCAGTCATCAGACAGTCAGCAAGTGACTGATCGACATCCCTTAAGGACTCGGAAATGGTTCATGCATCGACATGATAACAGCAAGAAGATATTTCAAGATTTTGGGAGGGTTTTCAAGCAGTTGTTCTTGCCGTGAGTTTTGGACAAGCTTTTATTAATATTTTTTTTATAAATTTTAACTAATTGGTATGGATGTAGAGCTAAAATAATGCTAGGTAAAACAAATATCTATCAAATATTTATTCGTGAATTTTAAAACATATGATCATAGCCTTATTATCAAAAATGCGAAATAAGTCTTTGTGGACTCTGGTGAGATGGAGGCTTCCTTTAAGAACAAACACTATGCCAAAAGCGGCATACTAAGATGACTTGTCGTTAAAACGGACCAGCCCCCCAAGTCAAGTGGCAAGTGATACTGTCATTTTTGACAAGCTTTCATACATTTGAATTCTATTCACTCGCTACCGCAAATTTCTACTGCCACTTGACTTGGGGGGCTGTTACCTACAAGAGCGACTTATAATCAACACTTTAATTACTTTTAATTTAAAAACTTATTTCAACACAGTTAATTATTATAATTCTTCATTTTTTCCAGAACGTTACGTGATATCTAAACAGTAAATAAACTCCTTGACAGCATTATTGTTGTGTTTGAAAAAAGTCGAAAATATAATCATGGCCACAGTAATTTTCAATAATTCAATTTAATACAAGATGTAAGAATATGGTGAATTTAATGTTTTGGCACAAGTCTCTAAAATATTATTAACATAATTTTTAGTGATCTTGTAAATTGTCCAAACAGTTAAAAGTAACAGGTAAGAGCATTAGACCGGTTATCTAAAGGTCCTGGGGTCGATTCCTAGTCGCGCAATGCTCGGAGACCCGCGCTCCTTTTTCCAGTACCTATCTATAACTACAAAAGTTAAAAGTAAACCCAAATAGATTTCAATCTCAATGAAAAAAGTCAGATTAAAATATGGCTTCATGAAAATTTTCGTAAAGTTTGTATCTGGCCATCAAACCCACCCTGTACCAGAGTTCTCATGTTTTTGTTTAATGTATTTTTGCACTCACAACTCCCGCGAGTCCAAACTTCGGTTACTTTGCTTTTCGCTAAATATCGCTCTTGGGTATCCCTTCATATGCACGAACATGTTTATGTATTTAATGAAATACCAGGGGAATATGCTCGCTGTTTGGAAATTTTTGCTCGAAAAGTTTACTTGAAAGTCAACAAAGGTGAGTGAGTGGCTCTTTTTTTGTTTCGAAAACATTAATTTTGCAATCAAGAGTTCTTTTTTTACTTTTCTAATCTAATGCATATACTAAGATATAAAAAAAAGAAACAGTTAAGGTTGTTTGTTGTTTCTTAATAATTGGTTTTTAGTTGAGGTGAGTTCCTAAAAACTAATGGGATTTCTAATAAAATTCCTTCATTTTAAGGAGACAGGCCTAGAATCTTTACTAGCACTTACATCCAAAAACTCTGAAAAAGGCACCACCATCTCCCTGGCCCTCATCCCACTTCAAGCGTGGTCGGTAGGTACAGCATGCATCTTTCTTCCATTTCTCTCTATCAGTCGTCAACTCGTCACTTCATCCTTTCCTAATCATATCATCTTTCATACAGTCCCTCCATCTCTTCTTCGGTCTCCCTCTATTTGCCATCCATCCATTTACATTATCTATTTAACATTCACTCTTATTCATTTTGGTGATGGACAAAAGAGTGCCGAGTTTTTTTCCTCCAGCTTTTTTCTCTCGGCCTACTGATGATAAGCTGATGATCGATATTTTGACTTTCATCGAATGTAATTAAGTTACTTAATGATGAAATAAATGATTTTTTTATTTTATTTTATTTTACACGTTTAAACTCTGCAATAAGTAATCATTAAAAGTTTATAGCCTGCCTTTTTGTAAGTGCACAATTTGTTAAGGCACGACAAACGGACGAACCTCCGCGGTAAGCCCGCGTCCCGTGGGGGTATGCACATTTCCTGGTTTCTTTGAAGAAGGCGTTTGTCGCATTGTAGTCTTCTACTTTGCACCAACGTATTGTAAAAAAAACGCAACATCTATAAGTAAAAAAAAGCGAAATTTTCGAACTTGCCTTGCTAGACATGACATATTTAAAAATTAGGTATATAAACTGCTCATGAAGGCTGACTGTTTTTTTTTTGACACTTGCATTTTTTTTTTTTACTTTTATGCATATCAGTTACTGGCGCGGATCAGGCGGTCACGGTATATAACATCAAATTGTATGCAAGTATGAAAAACTTTTCGCACTAGCAGTGTTTACAAAACAAATACAGTAACAATTTCACAAATACTACCTAATTCAACAAATTAAAAAAAAACAAGTTCTTGGCTGCTTACAACGTGTCGCACACAAACACTAGAGAAACACAGTGTCAACCAAGAGCCACAATAAAAAAAATACATTTTTTAAAGTTCTCTACATAATCATTTAGTATTTCATAATCTAAACAAGAATACCCCTATTAGCTCACTGCACTCTACACATCATTTGTGTTCACAACTCAAACCTCTAAACCAGCTAACTACAATCGCCATTTTAAGTCTACCCACCAGTTCAAAATGGCCGCTGCCCGCTTCGGTGTGCCGGCCTAACGAAGCGCAACGAGCGTACTCGTAAGATGTAAGATGCAAACGTAAGGCGCCCGCCGAGTGTGCCCGTTGAATACATCACTATACCGTGTACAGCCCTAGAGGAATTACCAGGCGAATGCACCAGGGCAGCAGGAATCAACGGAATGTTTTTAAGTATTTGCGGGGATTAAATGTGGGAATGCTTGAGGAAAAACGGGGAATTTATAGGGTTAGGGAAAAGAGAGATTCTTTAGTATAAGGATGTTCTTTAGTTATTTTTGTAAGTAGTATATTGTTTAATTGCCTATTTTTGAGTGTTTTATAGAGATCATGCAAGTAATAAGAATGGTTACCATAAACTGAAATACTAAGAAAGTAACCTTAAATTGACATCTTTTAACTTGACAAATGATTGAAAAATCCGTGCAGTTGTGCTATAATTTTAAGAAATCTGTTGCCTTTCCCGAAACAATCTATTTGAGCTAACAATCATCTTAAAAGTTCTTTGATAAAATGATAAGAAATCAATCGTTATATTAACTATTAGTTTTAAATATATAAAAATGCAGATTACTACTGTTGTAGTACATGTAGAATGGAAATATCCTTAAAACCAGAAATTTTCATCACAAAACTTAAGTCTTAATTACTTCTTAATACACCCAAATACATAAAAACCCAGCAAACAATATAGGAAATACGTATTTACAAGATTGCATCAGCACTTCCTGACAATGTACCAGGACTACAGCACAAACACAGAGCATATAAACGTCGTACGCAGGCGAGACGAAGCGCGCCATTCAAAATAGAGAAGAGAACTGTCTTGAAGTAGAGTGGAAGCGCTAGCTGCAATATGTTTTGGTTCGTATGAAGGGTAAAGGGTAGAAAATTTGGGAGTCTATGTGGGATGTGCTTTCAAAAAAATGATGATTTATTTGAAACCAAATCAATCTATAACCAATATGGCTCCTAAACTCAATGAAAAGATTTTTGGGATACATAAAATGCAAATGGAAATACATAATTAATAGAAACGTATTTGCAATAATATTTAAAGGAAATGAAATGTTATTTATGAGGAAAATAAGAAAATACAAAATTAACAAGCACCTAGTATCATTCGCATGTTTTATTCTTTTTAAAAATGGCAATTGCACGTCCAAGTCAGCAGTACTTGAAAGTTGGCAAATTCTGTATTTAAATTCAAGCCGTTTCTTGTGATTCCGATGCATTCCGGATTCACCTTTACCCCGATGCCTGTTTTAGTGTAAATAGGTGTAGGATGTAAACAGAATAGATTTTCATTTTTAATTGGTTCTTATAAAATACTTAGCTTTTGCCCGCAGCTTCGCACGCGTATTAGATTTGTTTTTTTTAATAAAATACTAGCTGAACCGCAAACGTTGTTTTGCTATATTTAAAAAAACCCGTATCACTTAAGGGTATGAAAAATAAATGATGGCCGATTCACAGACCTGCTCAATATGCTCACAAAATTTCATGAGAATCGGTCGAGCCGTTTCGGAGGAGTACCGGAACACGAGAGTTTTCAGACAAATCACAAAATACTACTCTAAAACAACTCCATTCTTCATACAAAAACGTGGCATTCAAACATTTTCAATATTTGCAAAAATACAAAAAAAAAAAAAAACTTAAGATTTTTAGTAAAAAAGCTTCCTTACAAAACCAATTCAGAGACTTTAACATTGGTCCCCAAAAATCTAACCTTTATGAATACGTGTTGCATATTTATCTCACTAATTGATCAAATTAAATCTTAAAACTTACAATAAGTACTTTGAACACAATTTTTTCTCCAAAATTTACCTTGTTTACCAAAACTCACATTATTTTCCCCACACGTTACACTGTGAAACTTTTACACGTGTTGCAAAGAGAATGTGAGATGAGCAGATCTGTAGAGACGCCTGTGATCGCAATACAAATGAACCATGGACCGGAGAGTGTGTTTCAAATTACAGCTCGTACCATGGGGATGTGATTTGTGACGCTTTGCAGAAGTTATAAAGGGGTTTTTGATTATGTAGGTGTGCTTAAAGAAAAAGTGTGACTTGATATAGCCGATGTATTTTGAGTTAATTTCATGTTATACTTGATTTAAAAAAGTATGGGTCCTAGAATACAACTAACATACGTTTATATAGTTTCCTTGCTGAAATCCCAGTAGCGATTTTATTTGTTAAGCTTTGAAGATTTTTTATAGATGACAAAAATTTTCTTTTTTTATTTATTTCCGTATTTATTTGAATGAAGTTTTTAAAGGATTGTGGGTGTAGGTAATAATTGAAGGTACTTTAATTTATAAATTTCGTAACTGAAATTATTTGAAGTATTTTAAATTTAAGTAATAAAAAGTGTAGTAGTGTATTTGAAGTATTTTAAATTTAAGTAATAAAAAGTGTACTTTTTCTACTTATGCATTTAACATAATATTATTAATGTGCTTCATGTATATGGCTAAATAATTAAATTGTCCAAATTTTATCCACAATTTACCGTTACAAAGAATGTCCGCCCGTCTTTACCGTCTGTAATATGAAACAATCAGAATATCATAAATACAAGCAAATTCCAATATTAAATTAAAAACATAAAGCTTTAATTTTTTGTTATATTTTACCCAAGCAAGCACATTCAATAGAAATTTGAAATATTTAGACATATACACTTACGGCATTAACAAAGAAAATTCTTTTGCACATCACCCAAACTGTAATCAATTTTTTTGTTTCTAAAACAAATCCATGAATCAGATATTTAACCTGACTACACTGTATTGTATCTGAATAATTCTGCCTTTATGCTATATATTACAAACGATATAATAATGTCCCCGAGGAGAACAAAATGGCCGATTATAAATACATTGTTACATCAATCTCGGTAAACAATGCTATACTCCCCCCTAATAGTGAGGGGGGTGTGTCGATAGTTTTGTTATCGATAACGCAATATTTTTGGTGTGGGGAGATTTAAACCTATGTATTCGCTGCTGACATTTGAATACAGCTTTAAGGTGTGAGTTAAATATTTTAAAATTAACTATAGAAAAAAGAAATACAGGCCATACTGCCTTGATAAATAAAGATCTTAATAATAATTTTAAATTTAAGTTAGGTAGGCTCTATACCCGAAAAATATGGTTATAATTTATAATTTCAAATACAGATTTCAAGAATTATATTAATAAAAGACAAACATTCACCGCTAATGGTTTTCGAGTAACCATGACCTTGGCGTATACGCTTACAGTTTTCTTATTCATTTTATCGACAAATCGATATCGATAGATAAAGTTATCGTTTACACACAACCACACGCTATCACCACTTAATTCCCCAACGTCGCAGAATGTGTATTAAGCGACATATCCAATATATTATAATAAATATGTACATGTATATTGTATGCGTTAAATCTGTGTGTTTGTTACAGTTCACTGGCTAGTGTTCAAGATGGATGTTTATTGGCCTGATTAAATTGTATTATGAATAATAAGAAGATTGTTAGCGTAGAAAAAAAAATGAGGGTAACGTTAATTGTTGTATAGTGAACTAGTTAATAGGTAATGCCTGAAATTGCAATATGATAAAACAATAACACATGTTAAATTTGATTAAAACAGGTGTATTGTCTATTATTTACAATTGAATGAATTCTCAACTTGATTATATCAGGTGTATAACTATTAATTATTCGATTAAATTTTATGATATAATTGCATTCACATTAAAATTAGTCTAGAATTCTAGATAGTCAAAATGCAATAAGGTAATATTTTTGCCTGATTTACCTAGATTTTTTTTGCATTTTTTTTGTCTTAAAAACCTGTTTCTAGTATCGCTACTCTATCTTTACAAAAATTTAAAGTTGATTTTCTTACGATGTTCTAGCGGTGGATCGGTTTTAATTTTACAAATAGTACATTATTTGATATACTGTATGTATTTTCATGTATTATATGTCACACTCACATCACTTTTTTAGTCTCTAAATAATCTTAATAACTACTGCATATATCAAAAATAAATCTAAACAAACCCATATCTACAATCTTGTCAAACGTGCGACATACGCTCGTGTCATATAATTTCGGAAACAAAAACAGCCCTACACACGCAATATCGTGAATATTTCTTGTGAAATGCCTTGTCATCGCCTGGTTTCCTGGTACGTCAAGTAATTATAAGTAAGAAACAGTGGCCCAAGTTTTAATACTGAAAGTTCGGGTTCGGGATGTTAAGATGTATGATCCATTTGGATAAAAGGTCGCGAAGAAATCACCGTGCGACATTTTAATATATGTAAATGAGTTAACTTTTACATAAAATTATGTTTCATTACTGTCTTATTTTATTTACTTTTGATATAAATAACATAGATCAACGCATCTTGAAAATGCGAATTTCGAGAAAAATCTAATCAGAATGACAAATAATATTACATGGAGTTCTTAATCCTAATAAAAGGATGTAGAGTTTTGCACTTTTGACATCATAACACCGTGTAGAGTTTAACTTTTATTAAAATGAGGAAGATATGGAAGTCATTTGTTTATGTCTGTAATTCCACAAATATTACTAATTTAAAATCCGATATGAAAAATAAGGTGTCATTATTCTACGTTTATCTTTTTATACGCCTACATTTTAACATAAACATTGCAAATAGAAGTTTGCAAAATATTACAGCTAAACCCACTCTAATCACGATAAATCCATACACACAACACATTAAAAGTTACCAGAAGTGATTATCACCTCAGCAGCTCAAAAACAAATGCCCATCAACAAATCTTTATTCCAGGATCCCCAGTACATTAACGACCCTCCCACCACCGCCTGCCTCATTATGTGCTCCTGGTATTTTCGAAAACAAAGCATTATTGTAAATTATGAGTATTAGCGTAATTTTTCAAGTTTAATACGTAAAACTTCTCTTTTAACGTGTTCCGTACTAGAATAAAAGCAATTTTAAGAAAGATATTACTTTGTCGAAGGCATTAAGGCTTAAGTTTATTTTGTTAGGCGGTGATTCAAGGGAATATAACCCCTATTGTGGCAATAAAGAAAGCCATCAATTTGTACTGAAATTTGAGAAATGATATTTTGTTGTTATTGGCTTGTTGATTTGTTTTTGGACGATCTTTTGAGATACATTACTGTTGATCTTTAGAAATTTTGAAAGTAGGTATGCGTTATCTTCATAATTACAACTCTTCAGTGTGTTTAAATATAGGTAAAGGAAAAAAAATAATGTGGCGACTGTAATATTGGATAAACTAATAGAAGAGTTCCTCTGCATATTACTTGAATTATACAGTGAGTGTCGTAGTATGTAGACATCTACAAAAACGACATCAGCGTCCCATCACAGTTTAACCTTTTATTCATAAACACACTTTAAAGTCAATACGTTAAGTGTATGTCTGTTTTATGAAAGCTTCTACATATCATATTGAAAGTAAGGAAGGAGTATAATAATGTGAAATCATTGAAGAAATCGCCCGTGACTCTGTTCGCGTGGAAGTCGGATTGCTGTGGGAATGAGAAGTTTTTCCGCGGTAAAAAGTACCCTATGTGTTATTCTGATGTATAACATACATTACTGCAAAGTTTTATCATGGATGAAGGAGTAAAAGGATAGACAATAGCCATACAAAGTAGCGTATATCAAAAAAAGTAGTATAAATCTAGATGGCGCTATACATTTCAATTTATAAGGTTAGATGGCGCTAGCAATTTGTCATTAAAATAGGTCAATTTAGTTTTGTAGAAAAAATAAATCTAAATTGACTAGATGGCGCTAATACAATAAACATTTTCATTCGAAATTCCAGTGATGCCATTAAAAAAAACAATCAGCTGCACAAAGTTGATAGGTGACGTTTATAAATTAGCTTTTGTCGAGTGCTTTTTAATCTTTATCGCCGCATCTACATCTATACGTATATGCTATAGTCCATTATAGAGTGTAAGGTCTACAAATTTAATTACACACACATTGACAATACTTAAATGTATAATTTGTAACAACTTTTTACTTTTGTCAACCTTAACATTTTTAATAAAAACATTAGTTGAAATGCGAGTTAACTATGAAGACATGTTGAACATTGAGTGTAAAACGAAAATAACCAAATCCTACAATGATTGAATCATTTGTTTCATACTTTGTGGTTCGCCTATGTTGAGATTGATAAAGTTGATTCATAAGTTTTATAATAAGTATGCAAGCTGATAGAAGTATGCAGGACAGAATGTGTATTATCGAAATGCATATAATCATTACAATAGTATAATCCAATCCAATTTTGTCTGTTGTAAGTATGTTTGTCCGCTAAGGAGATAGCGTGGTAAGTGGATAAACCACGAAATGGATTTTAATGCGGTTTTTGCCATCTTTTAGGTATTTTTTTCATGTCTATCCTTACTACTTGTCTGTTGGTATGTTTGCTTCACGTAAAAACGGCTGAACCGATTGTCTTGATTTTGGAATAGAGATAGTTCGACACTCAGGGAAGAAAATAGGATAACTTTACTTCGGGAAATAGCCTCATTCCCACGGGAAAAGCTATTTAGCTTACCGTGAAACCACAGGGCGCAAAGCTATATATCATATACTAGTGACTCAATACATGATATTACTCAAACTCCTTACGAGACTCGATTTACTGTAAGTATGAAATATTTGGAAAAAACATTTTGTTATAAATGTCAAACATTACCTAAATATATTTGTAAACAAGTGTAAAATAAGCTTCTTCATTACATAGTATAAATCATTACATAGTATAAATCCAAGTCGCTAATTCTGTCTGTTTGTATATTTGTCCGCTATCTCCTTCTAAACCAGTTGACAAATTTTAATGCGGTTTTCGCCATTTTTTAGGTTTTTTTTTCATTTAAATTTGTAAATAAAGAACATGCAGAAAAAGATTTTTAAATTAGCCAAAATTCCGGGTTTCGGGAACAAGTCGGGTCGCTAGTATTTTATATAAATAAACTTTCTTGGTTATTAATTCTTTAGTTATTTTGGTTATTAATTCATTTAGTTATTAATTCTTTCTTTACGACTTAAAAAGCAAAATGAATGAACTCATAATAAAAATACAATATGGTTAAGATTTTAACTAGGGTAACATGATCCTAGGACGAAATAATAACTCTGAGACCATTAGATTGTTTTAGCGATCGTATAGATGAATAGAAGAAATAAAACAACAACCACAATATTTTATAGAATAGTGCTGAACCTTAAGTCTCTCAAATTAAGGTTGAGAATGGTGTCGGTTAGAGTGTAGGAGATCCGAAAAAAACCTCTTGGTTTTTAAGAAAATGTTGTAACAACCACAAAAATTTATAAAAATATATTGAGCTACAAAACTGTCGAGTTAAGGTTCATATTAAGAAGTAGTAAAATAGTAGTTTATTAACGTTAGTGTGTGTGAAACTGTGAATATGACCACTGGATGCAATAATGTTTGTCAAATATGTGGACTATATTATGGACTCTTGCAGCTTACCGTACCTACTTTTGTGTAGAAATATTTTAGGGCTAAATCAAATATCAATTTTGTTATAGATAACGTTTCTTTCTATTCATAAAAAATGTACATTCACTGTATGTTTAGCATACTATGTGTTAAATGGTCACATTTAGATTATCCTGGCTAAGTTTTCTGGGAATTGTAATAGATCCCCCTTAAAAAATAAGATGTCTGGTATTGTTTTTAGCTTAGCCTTCCCCAATTTTAATAATTATACTTATTTTGATACACCTAGTAAGTATATAACCATTCATTCTATTATCATTGTCTACTAAAAATCTATGGGTATTTCAAGTAGGTAGGTATACAAAAACCTATTACGCGTTTATAAATTTGTATCCGTACAGAAAACGTATGGCTGGCCGGCCGGGCGGCCCAGTGTTCACAACCGTAGGTACTATTATTTTTATGATATCAAATAAGTATTAAACGCAGATAGAATGAAGATTTTTAACTAATTTGGGAGACTATTTCATACTTAGGTACATTTTCGACCCCATTTTAGTAAATACGATACGATTGATAAATTTAGCGAAAATACATCATTAAACATTTTACAGATGTTGTACGGAAACGGCCTCACTATAGGTTGGGAACACTGCGGGCGGTAGACATTTGCTAAAGTAGACTGAAATTTGTCAGTTTCACTTTTATCAAGTTCTGTTCATGCCAGTAAAAAAAATCGACTTAATACATTAATTTTGTATTTATATTTTTTGGTTTAAATCGACATTTATTGGTCTTAAATAAACAATTGATTTAATATTTCAATGTGTAAAGCAAAAATAGTTTTACTACAACGCCATCTAGCTGGTGTATTATAACTAAAATTGGTTAAAATATGCAAATTTGTGTTTTGAGACTAGTAATGTCATCTATCGAAAGTTTGGGAACTAAAAAAAAGTATACGCTATTTTGTATGGCTATTGTCTATCCTTTCACTTCTTCATCCATGGTTTTATCCAAATCCGTCCTGTAGTTTTTGCGGGAAAGAGTAAAAAACTTCCATACATCCATACATACTTACAAACTTACACGTTTATTATATTAGTAGGATTTTAATTTCTAAGTAGGCAAATAAATTAAAACACTAATTTAAAAAATCTTAAATTCTATCAAAAACAAAAAATATTTCCAAGTCTCCCACGGCCTAACTACCAGGGTTTCATAACGTCTGAAGATAAAACAATCAAACGAATACCCTCTGCCGTCTGTTGACATGATATCAGGTAACGCACCCCAAGCCCCGGCGTATTATTTAATAGAGTGGAAGAACGACGACGTGGGGAGGACTGTTTGCCTTTTATTTATACCCTTGTATAGAGACCATGTTGAGTTTTATATAAATTACCGTTATCTTGGTGAATATTTTCTATACCTTTTTTTATAGAAGAGCATCATTTTTTATAACAGCGCGTGTTATTGAGCTTTCTATTTATAAGTAAATTAATAAGTATCTACTTTTCTATATATATTTTTTTATTCATTAAGAATTATATATTTTTAAAATCTGCTTATTAGCAAAACAAATTCCTAAACAAATCAACAAGCTCAATAAATACCATTGCCAACCGAAGACAGCCCGACTCGTAATTGCTAATCTCTTAGTCACTCTACAAAATTACCAGGACCTCAGGATCACAAAGGAGTTTCGACAAACAAATAAGATTAACCGCGGCGTCAGCGCTGGCCCCCGCAGCCTTGCAGTGAAATGTACCGTGAAAATACTCCTTGAAGAGGCCAAACTCAATCCTTATTTATGACTCAGCGTATTATTATGACTTGCCAATTTTCCGGGGAATAAAACCCGTTACAAACGCAATGCGAGGCTGGATATTCCAGGAATTCGGAACGTGACGAAATGGAATCGGTTTCCAATTTTTACGGCGCTTCCTATGATAATGTCTGGAGGTTTACGTCTATGGTCGAAGCCGTCTAAATATCTGATTAGGGATTTAGTGTGAGGCAGTTCAATGGCTGAACACGGTGTAGCTTTTATGCTTTCAGCGGGCTTTTGTTGTTCGAGGTTCTATAACAATGACTGGAAAGTTGTGAATGAAATAGTGGTTTAAGAAATTGGTGAAAAAATACCAGTTTTAAAACTTTTTTACATTTAGCAAGCCTATCTTAAGTAGAGAGAAAAAACAGTATTTTTCAATATAGTAAAGCAAGCAGTACATTTATCTTAAATCTAAATATAAAATGACAACTCTACCACATCAACGACTTTGTTAACGAATACCTTCATTTCTACCCACTAGGGTTGCGATCAAAATGTTTATTGTGATCTGCATAACGTATCTTTGACGATCCATTGTTGCCAGCCCTAGCATGAATCGTGAACCGAATCAGCATCTTGACAAGAAAATGTTACTTGTTACTCAAATACATGGAGTATATAAACAATAGATTGTGCTTCTAAAGATGGCAAAAACAAAAGGTAACTATAATTAAGTAATAACAGACTATAACAGTATGGTGCGGTCGTTAATACTCATCAGTCATATCTCAGGAACTTTATTGCCACGCAAAAGATCCTACATTTAATTTCCAGTGGAGTAACCATATTTATCTGTTACACTTATGATTCAATGATTATTTTGTTTCCATCATATGAATCTACAAACTCGCACTAAACCATCGTAGCAGATTACCGCTGATTGTCTGTCGCTAAAGTTTATGAACAAAATTTACATACAACGCATTCAGGATACCATTTTAAGTTGCAGCTAATTTATTCTAGTACGAGATCCGACCGCGTGATTTATACGTTCATATGTTTGATTAATAAAATATAATTTTTATCGATATTTATAACTAAACCAATGCAGATCCGCAAAGGTGGCCATCCAAATTTGGCCGCAATTAATTTTAATTAAAATGTAATTAATTATTTATTTTTTAACAATTACGTTCACCTGTAATTGTTAAAAAATATACTTATTTCATTAGAAAGAAATATACCTGAGACACCGAAAAAGTTCAAGGTGCCATCCCTCACTTGGTCGCAACCTAATGTCAGCCAGGTGTAAACAGGTATAATTTCGTTAAATATATACGTTCATAATGTATTATCATGTTATACCTACATACCAAATTGAAGATTAATTTTTTCCCTACATGATGAGATATGGGTGCCTATGCAGAAATGCCCGCAAATAGTGATTGCCAACGATTAAAGATAAATAAAAGCGAGAGAAATTTAAGATAAACACCGTTTGTCGAATAAAGATAAACGTATAAATTACGCGGTCGGATCTTAGACTATTCCTGTATTTGCAATTAGCGTGGTCTCTGTATGACGTCATATGTGAAATGGCGGCTATTTGGCACGACGATTCTTACCTCCCCCCCAGTCAATGACAATTGACTGTTGAAATAAAAACACTTTAATGTAACCTCCATTTTTTATATACTCCAAGCTCAAATATGTCAAAGTTGGTTTGAGATTGGAGAATATTGTAACAAAATACAAAGCTCATTTTCTTGTTCATATTTCAAAGGGTTTTTTATGAAAAAAATGACAAATGAACCGAATAATTTGGAGAAACGACTAGCGTATGTGTCATGATTATTTTACTAAAATGACAACTGACTGTACGTACATACAATTAAAAACTCTACCTCATAAAATGGATTTTTCGTAAATATGTGCAGATTGAATAGATTTAATATTTCTGACACAAACAAACACGTCAAAAGCCTATGGGCAGTTCTTATAACTTGAACACTAAACAAGTAGATATCATCTACTTTAATTATAATATTATTAAATTATATTGATCACTTACCCGCTTGCATGTTTGCCCTATTAACCCGTTAAAAAAATAACAAATTAATATTTTCTTTTGACCTCTTATCGATTTTAATCACCTCTTTTCATTGACCCATGAAAACTGTACAGTTTAACCAAATAACCAAAATCCACCAACTACGCTCAAATTTTCTAATATTCTTTCCACCATGATAAACGGGTGGCAAACGCAAGTCTGGAATATCCCGTTATTACAGGATTTTATTTATTTCCCTTGATACTGCACTAAAGCCTGAAAGATGATTCGTTCTATATAGTCAATAACCTTATGCCTGCGGTTTCACCTGTAGAGAAAAATAATCTCTTGATAAAACTAATTATTAACAATGTATATTAATTGTGACTCATGTACTTAAAAAATCAAATTCATGTTTGGTTATATTTCTAGCCATATAAATTTTTAGATTGAGAAAAAAAAAATGTAGGTATAATATGATTTTTTCTATTAAAAAAAACCCCGACTGCTAAAAATAACCACTAACTAAAGAGGCATAAATAAGCTCTAAATTCTTGTGTGAAGAGCAAACATTGAACCGTAAATTATATTTAATTCGATACTTACATAAACTACTTTATTTTAATGTATTAAAAATATTAGTTACAATACATTTTTAACTATTAAACACTACCTGATCAATCATTATTTACAAACAGCAACAATTTTTTTAAAATCTAATTAATCTACCATCAATCAAATATTTTGAGTTATTAGTTTATTAGCCCGCATTGATTTCATTTTCAAACGGTTCAGTAAAACCGATTATACCCTTTGCATACAAACTTACAAACTGTACCTCTTTACAATATTAGTATAGATATAATGCAGGTGCATAGGAAATTGTATCATTTATGTCTGTTAGAGGCAGACTGTTGCAAGCGGCTGTAAAACTGTATTTATACCGCCGAGCGTATTGTGTGCTTACTGTACTGTGGGTAAAGGGGAGGGTACACTGGAAATCATCAAAGTCTGAGGATTTTTGTCAGCGTGTTACTTTATAAGGACAATAACCTAGAGAAGAATTGAAAGAGAGTAATAAATTCGAAAAACCAGTTGACATAGTAACATGATAAAAGCTCATTGACAGACAAATAGTTAGTCATTAAATATTTTCTCTTGATTTACTCTTGGCTTTAATTATGGAATTACGTGTGTTTTATGAATGGCACACACATTTATTTTATTTCTTTTTAACACATCTGCAGGCCGTTCCTAAGAAATACAATATATGCTTATGACAATGAATACAGCTAAGCTGCAGCATCATGTAGCATGATTAATGTGATATAATAATTAGCATTCATCAAATGACACTTGTTTGTTATTGTTGTCTTATGTCGTCCTGGCGTGATTTGAATAGATAATTTAGTTGTGCTGAAATATTGCCACTTTGTTTATATTTATTGACATAATCCAAAAAATAGAATCAATTAAATCTATCGAAAATTACTGATGCACTTAAACGTGAAATATAAAACTGCGTAAAAACGAATATGAATTCAACTTCACCGAAGTTATTCAAAAACTTCACCGAAGTTACTTTCGACCCAGAATATAGTAGGTATACAAAAAAATACTTTTGTCAAATTAACATTTTAAAGGTATTTTGCCAAAAAAAAATATAAAAACCGCAAAAATACAATATCTCAATAAACTTAGAAAACGCATGTCCTTCCCATTCTGTAATTTCTATACATTCAGCTCAAAAGTCACAAAGCACTCATTACGTCAAAAACATCGAACCATTCTAAACTACCATTCCAATATACCCGCGTCTTTACCTCGCCAGCCGGCCCCAGCATCACATGCCGCATCGAGTAGGCGCCGACTAAAGATTACCTCCGATGTTGCTTCTGCCTTTAATAGCGTCGCACGCAACTGTGTTCCGAATTATGTATGCTGCGTCGGTAGTTCTGGTGATTATTGCGAGCAGAGGTTACGGCTGTTCGGGTATGCTCTATTGTAACTGGCCTTCAAATAAGATGTAATGTTTTTAGTTTCAAATTTGGAGTAGGTATATAACATTGAAAAATCTCCTGGATTGGTAAGCCAAAAAAACAGTTTTCGGATACGTCTGCAAGGTTCAGGTTTTTTCGAAAGAGGAAAGCTTTTTTGTAATACGCATTTATTTACATTTCCCTACAGTAATGTTAAAAAATATAGATCAATAACTTATTGTGATGTATAGTATAACATAAATTAGTTTTTGTTAAAAAACATGAATAATTATGCAAGCAGTATATAAAAGATTTACATTGAAACAGTACAATGCAGTAGATGTATTTATTTGGCAGCAAAACGTACCCTACAACTAATATTTGGACTGTAATCAACAGTTTCCGCTTATTTACCCAATTAAATGAAGCCTCCGCTTATTTTAATCACCACAGCGTCACTTATCCATATTTATTCTAACTGCAAACAAATTACCCCGAAATGAAACTTTCCATTTAATTTAGTCGCCCTTTGCTCCTGTTAATAGGAAATCCATAACTAGGTCCTCAATAAGTCCCTTGCCAAATTACTCTACAATCGCACTGGTCTATAAACCAATCATAACTTGAATGACATAATGATGACCGTACAGAAGAACAAAACAAATTGAGTTCAGGCCGTCTCCAACAGGTGAAATGAAATGAAATTAAATTAAATGGAATTACTTTATTGTACGTAGGATTAAAAACTAATCTCTTATACATTGTTAAAAGCTAAAATAAAAAATAAAAGATGTCACGGGACACCCCTACATTCATCAGCAATGGCCGTAGGAGACCGAAAGAAAAAGCTGGCGGAAAGAACTCTCAAAAGGTTGCTCAAGTAGTCTATAGGAAGATCCAGCAGTCTTATGACTGCTTTTCGAAATCTAATTTAGAATTCCAAGGATTCAGTTCCAGAGTATATTAGGTCCTTCAATAAGTAAGCGGTTTTATTTAAGTTTTAACGTCGACAAAATAACCTGTTGTACATTTAAAAATGACTGTCTCCTAAAATGTGTAAAGTGTCTTTCACCTTTCGTTTATGTATTTTCTTTTTGGCATACATATCTTAAGAACACTTAAACATAACAGGGTAGGTAATATTAGTAAAATTTTACTGCAATCAAAAATCATAATATTAAATTAAGCATTTATTTATAAAGAAGCTTCAATTATTTGCTCTAACGCTTTCATCCACACATCCTCGTAATTAAAGTAATTCTCTTGCATTCTGCTAGTTAAAGCGCTGTTAATTTGATTATTTCCAATAATTAATTAATCAGACTATGTGTTAATATAACGAATTCAACAAGATAAAGAACTAAATAATTTTGTCGTGGATTTAATTAATATGACTGTAAAATATCACTAAAGTGACCACACAAATTATTTCCACAACTTCTTACATCCTTAATCTCTAAGTTAACTTCTGTCTATTCTCTACCTCGTACTAAAAACTTGTTTAATTGCTCCCTTCCCGCGCCCCCCTACAACCCCCCTCAATTTCTTGGCGTGAAGTTTTGCACTAGCAATATCAAAAGTCCCTTAGGTGACGACGCGATTAGTACTTGCAATGAACTCAGAAGTTTCAAGTGGAATGCCGAAATTACTCCAATTTAAATTGAGTTTTGATATACGGTTAGACAACTGGTGTGCTCTTATTAGCTTAAAGAAACTTAATTAAGTAAGTCAAAGTTGTACTAGTATTGAGGCTATAGGATTATGTACGAATAGTCATTTCATAGTTCGTTTTAGGCATAATCACTATACGAGTACAACTCCTTCGTCTTGTAAATATCAAAAAGTAAATAATCCTTTTCAGATGAAAGTGCGTGGTAGCCTAGCGGCAACAGGAACGGGTCTACTATACCGAAGGTTCTGGGTTTGATCCCCACTAGGATGTACCACTGATTTGGTATTTTCCAAATTATGTACATGTTTATCACGCACTAACGGTGAGGGAAAACATCGCGAGGAAACCCACATGATTGGATGATTATCCATCATGTGATCCACCAACCCGCACCGGGCCAGCGTGGTGGATTACGGCTCAAACCCTCTCACTATCCGAGAAGGAGGCCTTTGCTCAACCATTGGGACATATATATATATAGGCTATCATTATTATATTTTGACTAGTGGCCGCCCGCGACTCCGTTCACGTGGAAGTCGGTTTCCCGTGGGAATGATAAGTTTTCCCGCGGTAAAAAGTACCCTATATGTTATTCTGATGTATAAGCTATATTACTGTAAAGTTTCATCAAAATCCGTCCACAAACATCCATCCGTGCATCCATACATCCATACTCACAAACTTTCACGTTTATAATATTAGTAGGACTATATTGTTGTTTCTTAAACAAACTTTTTCCATCAATAACACGTGGTGAGGCAAGTGTATATTTAATATTTACTTTTAATAAATTGTGTATGAAGTATTCCTACACGTACTGTACGTGTGTATTCCTATACAAAGACGTGCAATGAAACCTTTGAAAAAAAAAAACATACTGGCCGAATTAAACCTCCTCCTTTTTTGGAAGTCGGTTAAAAAGTAGAAACCCTGATTATATAATCTTACTGTCTGGGAAAGGCTTACTACCACCTTCATATAGTATGTCTATGTGTTTTTCTTTACTATTCCCATTAGAGTGTTTTATTTGCTCTATCTGTAATTGAAATTTAAATATTTTAGTTGCCGCCTTACGAAGTTCATTAAGATTTCGATGTTCAATTAAGTTTTTCGTTTCATTTAACTTACTTGTTAGTTAATCAGACACATTAACTAGTTCTTGAAAAGATAATTCGGTATATAGTCATGTTTAAGCACATATTTACGTGAGTATTTGACCATAAAACTATTTTACTCCAGTATAAGTTAACGCGTCTCCTTAACTTAATCTCTCAATTTAGAAACCGGCGATCAACTAACTACCTAATAAAAACTGGCATTGAACCAGTGAACCAAAATTAACTTGCTAACTAACCAAATCTGAGGAACACCACCACCAAAAGTACCAGGCTAACATGAACGCCGAACAAGTTACTTAACGAACTCCGCAGCACGCTTCGAAAACAAACAACCATCTTGAACCTTGAGCCAATGCCTGATAATTAATACAGCGACAATATCTTAACATTAATAATTCAAAGATGGCGAGTAGTTGGAGGAATATAATCACAATTTCTAGTTGAATGTATTTAGCAAGAATAGCTGCGATAACGAATTTGAACAGAGTCGCGACAAGGGAATTTACTAGGTGCGGTGTCAAGTCAGAAGGATTCTGATGATTGGAAAGAGGAGAAAAATATGATTAGCCTTGTACCTACTTCTTGTAAATCCCTCAAAATTATACTTGAAAGAAACAAGTCATGAGGCGACCTCCTGGCACAGTGGTATGAATACCAAACTGTTGCTGGACACGAAGAAGTCCCGGGTTGACCCATTTTGCATATAAATTTATGAACAAACAGAAGAATGCTACCTACTGCCCCTCTGGTTGCTTATTTCGAAAACAACTATCTTAGCATATTAAGACCACAATAAAAAGGTTATATACCGAATATTGTTTATTTCTAGGTAGTGTAAAGTTTCATCCTGGCATTTATAAACTATTTCTACTAGTAATATTTTAATACCTTTACCGCTTTCTGCCCTACCTTGCGGCAGATACCTTCCCGCCGCCGACTGTTTAGCAACTCCGGCAGAGTTCGTTACTCAATTAGGCACCAGTTAATCAGTTAATCAACGCGCGCGCAAACACGCAGCAAGCCGAATATCTTACTGCTTGCTGCAGTCTTGGTAGCCCGCAGGACTTTGAATTGCTTAATTCGGTTTGTTTTGACGATTTTTTGTGAATTTCTTGTTGTATTTCTCCTATAAAGAATTTAAGTGACTAATAGGAATTTTCAAAAAAATATGTCGTGGCTGAAAAGTATACCAAAAGTCACTGCCAGTTTTTGAGTTGCTATTTAATTCATCATTGAAATACATAGTTGTATACATAGAATTGCAATTTACAGTATAAAAATAGGTTGATTATTTTTTGTCCAGTAGACCTTTTCGGTTTTACTAACTACTAGCGGCCCGTCCACGCTTCGCAATGGTGTCATATTGGCCGACTTGTTCACTAAACCCTGAAGTTTGACTAACTTAAAAAAACTTTTTCAGAATGTTCTTTATATACAAATTTAAATGAAAAAAAAGCTGTCAAGATAGTGAAAACCGCATTAAAATCCGTTCAGTGGTTTAGGAGAAGTTAGCGGACAAACATACAAACAGACAGAATTAGCGACTTGAATTTAGACTATGTAATGATGTTCAAAAACCTACATGAAATATTTCTGTACTTCGCTTTTGCCAAATACTTAAGCTCTTCTAAATCGTTACATTCGTGTTAAATTCCCAATATACTCAACTCTTTTCTATTCCGACCAGTAAAAGTTTTTAGCTTTCACTGTTTTCGTTTAACTAATTTGGTGGTTTATCTGGGAGTCCATTGTTATTTCAACAAACTTCAGGGAACTTAGTCGTAGAAATGAACTGGAATTTCGCCGGGCAATACCTTATTTTAAATTGTTTAAGTAAAATGAGCTCACAAACGAAGTTCTGTTTTTTGTTTTTTACTGTAGAGTAGGTATATAACGAGTGGATAAAGCATGCGGTCGTATCTCGGCTGCCATTAGTAAGATATTTAAGAATTACTCTATCATGATTAAATGTAACGTGAAACTTACGTTAATCAGTTAATGTTTTTTAAATAGCGGTATAAAATAGCTAATTACTCGTAGGTACAGACGGAATTTTTTACATCTCTCTGTGGCGAGTTATACAAATAGCTCAATTAACTGAAATATACATTATAGGCAATATACAGAGGACTAGTGGCCGCTCGCGACTCCGTTCGCGTAGAAGTCGGTTTCCTGTGGGAATGCGAAGTTTTCCCGCGGTAAAAAGTTCCCTTAATTCTTTCATACACATATTTTTGGTTTCTAGACCGTTTTCGCAGCGCACGCAACGGAAGCCCTCAAGGATGAATAATTTTCCCAGTTTTTTCCCCATTTTCCATTATTTCTTCGCTCCTCATCGTTGCAGCGTGATGTTATATAGCCTAAAGCCTGCCTCGATAAATGGTCTTTACAACACAAAAAGAATTTTTAAATTCGAACCAGTAGTTCTTGAGATTAGCGCGTTCAAACAAACAAACAAACAAACTCTTCAGCTTTTTAATATTAGTATAGATTGGCGTGAAAACCTAGTTACAAGTATGTAAGAAATCAATGCAAATATATTGTCAATTTTCATGTCAAAGAGACTGAACAGATTTTGATCAAAATATGCAATGGAGACCATTGGGTGGGACCATTGATAGTACACATCTTTATAACTAGGAAAACCCACATAAAAGTACATCAAACCATCATAAATAGTTTCTAATCTACCAGGCTATCATGCATTTGATGACGGCTCCTAACAAAACTTTGTTTATTTTTTAAAAAGCCCCAAACATCTTCTTACAGACAAACCAATATACTACAATAACAACATTTTTCACTAAACTAAATATAAAACATCACCTAAACCTTCCCCGTCTATAAACATTTCCTTATTTCCTTGCAGACTCGACAAGGCTCTTCAAAACCTATTTCTCTCGAAGTAAGAGGCAAAAAACCGACCGCAGAGTGGCATCCCGCAAAAAACTTGATTTACGCCAAGTGTTTGAGTATCATTTCAGTTGACGTTTATAACTTTATACTGTGGGTCACGTTGGAGAAATAATGTAAGGTTTGGTTAGGAAATTGACGAATAAGAAGAGTTTTAAGTAAGGAGGTCTAATTTGGGGTCGGTGACATTTCGGACCAAAAAAACTCGGACAACTTCGCTAATGTATGGATTTTCAATTTTAATATTATTTTTTTCCATACATTGGCGAAGGTGTCCGAGTTTTTTTGGTCCGAAATGTCACCGACCCCTAATTTGTCATATGTACCTAATCAAAGTGTAGTAAACACAACCAGTTAATACAAGATTTGTTTACCAAACCTACAAGAAGTTTAAGGTTTGAAAAAAAACATTTTTTTTATCAGACCGTGTCTATTATACCTAAGATGTAAACGAGTAAGATGATCATGTATTCTTCTTATGATGGCATTTGAAACAACTTTTGCTCCCTAATTGGAAATAATGATAAAATAATATCTTAATCTAAAGTATTTACTTATACTTTATTATTATTCTTTATATTCTTGATTTTAAATTGTCTTTCAAGATAAAATAATGGGCAATACCTTATTTATGCATTAATCCGTGTGTTACATTGAAGTCATCATAAACACAATCAACGAAGAAGTAACCCTCACAATGTTACATCAAAACCGCATTAAACTCTAAACTTTTATGTGTTGATGTTATTATAAATTAATGTTATTTTACTGCCAACCCACGTCACTAACATTTAAACTCAGTCTTTTAACTGGCTGGTTAAAAGCATGGCTGTGACATACACTGTTTAACACTCCCCAAAATTACACCGACCTTATCACACGCTTGAATGCTATGATAACCCTGCAAAATTAGATTGTAGGTTAGTTGGCAAATAGTCTGTACGTGTGTTCTCTGAGATAAGCTTAAGTATAATTTTATCAGGTTATCAGTATGGAGCGGTAATGCTTTTGAGATAAGGGTTTCAGTGCTGGCCTTTTTAGGATTAGGTTCTAAATAGTGGGCAGAAATACAAGTTAGATTAGAGTTAACTGGGCATTGTTTTGATATAGTTATTTTGAGCATCGTTTAAACGTGTAGTTATAAATACATGACTTAATATTAAAGTAGGTTCCTAAGAAAACAGATGATTAATTTTATTTCCTTAAAAGAATGATTGAAGTTTTTTTTTAAAAAGTGCGTATTTTCCGTATTTATTTCTATATACATAAGAAGTAATAAGCTATGCTGGATCGGATTTCTACATAGGTATATGAAATAGTATTATCATTAAAAAATTTATATAGCTTTTTAATATTGGAACAAGAATATCCATCAAATAAACAAAAGGTAATATCGAAATTACAGGTATTTTTTTTTGCATATTGCAAATTCTTACAAAAATAATTATATATTATTGGTACAGAAATTAAGCGTTCAAAATTTCCAGAAAAATATGATGAGTTTGAAATTTAACTCATTTTGATGGGTTTTACGCGTTTATTAAATTAGTTTTATTTATCCGTCGTTTCGGCATTTTAAAAATTTTAAAAGAGTGATTTTAAATTGATGTATTTTTACCAATATAAAAAAATAAATACGGAAAATATGCACTTTATTAAAAAAACCTTCGCATAAATCTAAGAAGTTACATTAAATGGGATGAGCTTTGCCAATAACATCATATTATATTAATATAATCAAGTTTTTAGTTTTTTCTCTTTTCAGCTAGATTTACAGTCATATTCTAAGTAAGTTTTAGCAGCGATAAACAAGCATGAGTGAAGCATGACAACTGTTTAAAACTTATATCTAACAAATGAATACGGTAGTCCGAAATCATTTTCATTCTAATTTATTTTGAAAGACAAATGCTCTTTTGGTTTTGCTCTAAGACGTTTGCGGCCAGAATCTGTTCGCGCATCTTTTGTCATTTCCTTCCTTTAGAGTTCCTTGAATGTTTTAAAAAGTTTTTTTTTATTGAGACCGTAATAAAAACGTAAAAATAGAAATGTATACCGACTTCGTAATACATGATACTAGAATTTTAGAAAACATTATAGTGTGGTATTGTCGATGTATTTAAACATTTATAACTGATCGACAATATTTGTTAAAATTATCTTTTTACGTCGTTGCTTGCATGCCTGTTTGAGTATTTAGTGATGGCTTGAATGCAATCTTACTTGCAATTTGGCAGTTGCAATCCTTATTAATAATTGGGAACCATTGTAAATTCATGACGCTTGTAATTATTTCTTAGGTGTAGAAGGCTTTGTAACTAATAACGTACAACCATTACAAATTCATATAAAATGATTTAGTACGAGTAGGTCTAGGAAATTTAAGATTGATATAAAAGATTCAGAACTTTTTAACTTCGGTGTTGTCCGCTGTTTTAGAAATAAAACATTTAAAATTGAGGTATTAACTAAAAAATATGTATGAAAACATTTTTCTCGCTTGACTGTTAATCAGACATAGCCCAAAAAATTAAATCAAAATCTTCAGAACCTTTTCCTACCGGCCGTCTCACACTTGGCCCAGTATTTATCTTTTTTCCGTTACTTTTCGGTACGTCTTCACTGGTGATAAATTGCTGGACTGTTTTAAAAGTCGGAAAAGGAAACAATAGGAAAAACCAACGTTTAAACCACTGGTTTAAACACTAAAATACGGTTTTCCGACAGAAAGAACCAACATTTTTAATATTCGTGTAGGTAAGCGAGCGTGATTTTTAATGATGTGGATTTAAAATAAAGATGAGCTGATGTGGTTTTGAGTTCATGAATTTTATAAGTCAGAACTGAAAATTGGCCAAGTGCGAGTCGGACTAGCGACTTACTTTGCTTTATTTTTATATGACAGCAAGTTTATTATTTTCTTGGCTATGACAAGTTTCTTGCAATTTTTTTCATTTTTGGCGAGTTAAATTATTCGTCGTTAACGAGTGAATTTTAATTACATGGACTTATAATGTTAGTTGGCATTGATTCAGGGAATTATTAATAAAAGCATTATTGTATAATTAATTTTAGTTTTGTGGTAGAATCCGTGGCAGTGGAATTCTATGAAAAGCTACTTATCGGACAGACGAGATATGAAACTATAATAGCGAGTGCAAATATTATTTAATTAATTAGAATCGGTTGAATAAAATTATAATTTTATTTTGCAAATGTAATAAAATAAACTTCATAATCCCTACTAATTTTATAAATGCGAAAGTAACTCTGTCTGTCTGTCTGTCTGTCTGTCTGTCTGTTACGCTTTCACGCCTAAACCACTGAACCGATTTTGATGAAATTTGGTATGAAGAGAGAACTGAACTTGGGAAAGGACATAGGGTACTTTTTACCGCGGGAAAACTTCTCATTCCACGGGAAACCGACTTTCACGCGAACAGAGTCGCGGGCGGCCACTAGTCTACTATAAATAGGAACATGAAATAACTAAGTTTGACTTTTTATTATTTTTAACGTCTGGTCGAGTAAATAATCGACCCATGAAATTTTAAAACCATAGTAATTTACTTCTTTGAGTGTTCACAACCAAAGCCAAAGGTAGAAGCTAGTCTGAAACTCAAGTTGTACTTCATAAGCCCACATTAGTCGAGAGTTAAGTAAACTTTGGTTTGTTAATCGAAATGTAACTCTGATTTGCATTTCAACTATCTCTGGGAAGTGCTTTACGGATTAAAGCTTAATTAGAATGCTTCAGACAATCCACCGGCTTAATCCAGGTCAAATAATGAGCCGGTGTCGAGTGGCTCAGTCGGTTGAGATCATGTTGGGATTGGGTAAAGATGATGATTTTGGTTAAAGGATGTGCAATTTATTAAAACGTGGTGTTGTCAAGGAGAAGAAATAAGAAATACTAATCATGTAGAAGGGTGGCATTCTAGACTAAACCGTTTTGTTGGGCAGAAAAGGCCATCCATAGCAAAAATATTGGACATTTTAGAAAAGGAATTTAAAATGAGAAACACAAAAACTAAACGAAAAAATTATAACTACGCCGAAATCGACAAAGAAATTAATCAAACAATAGAAGAATTAATGGCAAAAAAAAAAAATGTCGGTCATTGTTTAGAAATAATTGCACCATTTATGATTTAAGTTGACAAACATTGCTCAGAAGGAGCAGCCTTTTTTTTGTTTATGTCGAAGTACTTTTATTTTTAACTATTTATCAAAATGATAAATTAAAATAAATATTTTAATTTTTTGCATGTTTTGATTGCACGTTTAAACTCATTATTACTTGAATCGCATTATCTATCACTTATCTATGACAGTGAAAACTAGCCAGCAAACTAGCACCATACAGTTCCTATTATTATACAACATGTTCGACAGTCCCGATTGAATGTTTGAACTCATTATTCCGAAAAAGTACCAGGAGACCATACATGAATAGGAGGTTCTGGTTGTGAAAATGGATAATAAAGTATTATGTGTTCCGTTTGACGTCCGAAGTCCTTTATGGGAGAGAGGCATCGCCTTTTTCATCGAATGCTCGCCAGAGTTCGCTACTTTACCGTCATATCCGCTCCCACAGCGCCTCAGTGGTGAAATCTGGAACTAAACTAAGAAAGCCCACAGCAAGCCGCCATATTTTTTTCATTGTTGCGTCGTTTTTCAAATCGAACGCATGGTCGTTACTATTTTAGTAAAAAACTTTTCAAAAACCGTTAAAGTTTAATATTTTAAGCATTTTCGAGATTAAAGTAGAAAGTGTAAAGTGTTTTTGTATCCGTCAAGTGAAATTATAACGTTCATATTTGTAAAAATGAACGAACGTGATTACGTTACCGCTCCTACAAAGAAGAATCCTGCGGAAGTGTTAGTGGATAGACTTGAGGAGGCCGTGCCTGGGCCTTCCCGGGCTCCCCAGGAAAGCGTGTCGGGGCCTTCCCGGCGCTCCGCTGCCGTTTCCACCGACAATTCGCGGTCTTCTTCGTGCTCCAGCTCCAGCAGCCAGGACGACGAGTTGCCGCGTAAGCGTAAACGCCACTCACGCGACACGCGCACCAAATCGCGGGATTCTTTTTGCGAGTTGGATCAAAGGTTTGAGATGTTATCTCAGCAGCTGGTGAGTCATATTAATAACCTATTTAGTATCAATTACGCTACGCTACAATCTAGTGCCGTGAATAATAGTAATAAGCCCTTGCCTGAAACAAGTGCTGCTAATTTAGACGATCCTTTTGCATGTCTACCAATATCGCCGATTAATGATATAGCCGAGCTGAATGTTTTGATCAAAGATCCTACCGTGCCCAAAGCGCTTCCTAATCGAGTAGCTAAAATTGCTTCCATGCAACGTTTTATGACTACGGAATGGAACTCGGTGCGGTACTCCGACTACCAAAAGAAATATGCAGCTTTTCCGGCCTTTACGGAACTTCAAGTTAACGAAGAGCTAAGACGTTTTGAGGATCCTTTTGTTTCTGGCAAATGGTTTCAAATGGAACGTAGTTTTGCGGCTTTATCTAATGCCTTTTTAGCCCAAAATGAGTTTGTAAATTTAGCATTGCACAATTTGATTGAATGGGCTTCCAAACCGGATCAACATTTAACTTCATCTTCAATTTACAATAAACTGAAAGATTTATTCGGTAGTGAGTCGAATTACAAAATGGTTTCACACGACATATTGCAAATAATTTGTGGGAAACGTGCCGAAGTATTGGAACATCGCCGCAAATCACTTCTTAAGTGTATAAAAGATAAATTCATTCGTGAAGATATTGAAAAAATACCTCCTTCTGCAGAGTACATGTTCGACCCACAGGCTCTAACAAATTATTTGCAGAAAATAGGCGGTGTGGATAAATTGTATAAAGAATTTTCAACACAACCCAAAAATTTCACTCGATCTAAGTCCCCTAATCAAACTGGCCGTTCTAAATCGCCCGTAGCTTCTACTTCCCGAGAGAAGAAGCCCTTTCGTTTTGAACAAAACAAACCAAAACAGGGACAAAATAAAAAGCGAAACTTTGAGGATCGTGACAAAAAGAAAAAGGGGGGCAGAAAAGGTCAAAGTAACAAATACAGTCACAAATGACTCAAACAGTTTTTCGGGCGGTTGTCTAAAGTTTTATCGAGAAATATGGGCCGATTTTATGCCTCCCAAGACAATATTAAATTTAATATCTGCAGCCCGAATTCCTTTCAATCAAACACCACCTTTGATTTTACCAACTTTCATGATAATGAAAAAATTTCAAACGCCAACTTCACGACTAATGACCCACGAAATTCAATCCATGATTCAAAGTCAGATTCTCGAAGTCGCTCCATCGACCCCCTCTTTTATATCCCAACTGTTTATAATCAAAAAGAGCAATGGAAAGAATCGGGTGATTTTCAATTTAAAGGCCTTAAATCAATTTATGGTTCCAAAACATTTTCGCCTCTTCCACCATTACCAAATGACACGTTTTTTACAACCCAACGATTGGATGGAAAAGCTCGACCTACATCAGGCTTATTATCATATCCCAATAGCCCACGAGCATCGTTGTTTTTTGAGAATCAGTTACGAAGACCAACTGCTACAGATGACATGTTTGCCCTTCGGCTTGGCAGATGCCCCAAGGATGTTCGCAACAGTAACGAATTGGACTGCAGAAATCTTACGCAGCAAGGGCCTTCGCATAGTTGTCTATTTAGACGATTTCATGATAGTGAACCAATGCAGAGATACCCTAAAATTACAGGTACAGGAGGCTGTGAAGTTCCTTTCAACTCTAGGTTGGAACGTATACACAGAAAAATCGATACTCGACCCGGTCAGATCGATCGGATTTCTGGGGATTTTATGGAATACCGAAGAAAATTTAAAGTCCTTACCTCCCGACAAGGTGATCAAAGTCAATTAGTACCTCATTACTTGCTTGTCAGCCGGCAGTTGGACCCTCAAGCAGGCGCAGCGCCTCTTAGGGTATCTCAACTTTGCAACCTTCATCACCCACCGGGGAAGGTTGCATTGCCGTACGCTACAGCGCCACAGCAATCGACTGGTCAAAACTTCAAGCTGTGCCACACCCTTTTCCGACGACGTTCGCGAGGAGATGGAATGGTGGATCAAGAATTCGAGTCAGAAAACTCCAATCCACCAACCGAAACTGCCAATAAACTACATGGTGACAGACGCGTCGAACATTCAGTGGGGAGCGTTAGTCAACAACGAGTCTCTAGAAGGCACTTGGAACCGTCATCAATTGAAATGGCACTGCAATTTAAAGGAACTGTACGCAGTAATTGCAGCCATCTCGGCAAAATCAAAAACGCTTCAGAATTCCTGTATTGTTCTTCAGAGCGACAACAAGACCGTCGTGTCGTACATCAAGAACGAAGGCGGAATAAAGTCAAAGAGGCTCCTAAAATTGACCAAAGAGTTACTGATACTGACAGACAACCTGAAAATTGTACTTCTCCCTCACTACCTTCCGGGTCTGTACAATACGGAAGCCGATCACCTTTCGCGCAGTCGCGCCGGCTCCGAGTGGCACCTGTTGCCCGAAGCAACGCTCAAAATATTCGAGCTATGGGGCATCCCAGACGTGGACCTGTTCGCTTCAGAGAATGCTCACGTCGTATCGGATTATGTCACGCTAGACTTGTCAGACTCGAACGCGTGCTTTCACGACGCCTTCAGCAGATCCTGGATATACGATCTAGCATGGATTTTCCCGCCACCAGCCTTAATACCGAGAGTCCTATCCCATCTGAACTCGGCAAAAGGGAAGTTCATCATAATAGCACCCAAGTGGACGAAACCATTTTGGCGTCCAGACCTGAAGAATCGCTCCCTGACGCGTCCTATCAAAATCAGGAATCTGAAATCAGCCCTAATAGATACGGCGACGGGGAGCCCTCCACCTCAAGTGAACAACCTCAAGCTGGAAGCCTGGCTCATTTCGGCTTTGACGTTCTAACTGGCGATTGGACTTTTGAAGAGAAGCAACTTTTAGCATCGTGTTGGAGAAAATCTACAGTAAAAACATATGCCCCCATTTGGAACAAATGGACACAGTGGTGTTTACATAATAGTTTAGATTTTCAAAAACCAGAACCTCCTACCGTAGCTCGTTATTTAGCAAAATTATTTATTTCTGATCATTTAGCTTATCGTACTATTCTCGTACATAAATCAGTTATAGCTTCAATTTGTGAAACCCTTTCTGATATAAAGATTTCATCTAATAATATTGTTAAACATATTCTGAAAGCTATATCACTGTCAAGACCTGTACCACCAAAATTACCAATTTGGGATGCACGAATTGTTATAAAGTTTTTAAAATCAAGCAATACGAATTTAACAAATTTTTATGATGTCTCTAGACGTACTGCTACAATTCTTTTACTAGCTTCAGGACGCAGAGTACACGATTTAACTCTTTTGCACTGTGGTCACAGAACATTTTATTGATAATGGAGACTCGATAACTTTGCATCCTGTTTTTGGGTCCAAAACTGATTCTGTGTCATACCAACAATCAAGTTGGACACTATTGAAATCACAAGAACAAAATGTTAATCCTTTGTTTTGGCTAAGGACTTTGGTAGATTTATCTAAAAATCTTCGGGGCTCTATTACAAACTTATTTATTACGGTGAGGAGACCTATCAAACCTGCTTCAACTGTAATTATAGGTGGTTGGGTTAAAAGAACTCTGTCTGAAGCTGGTGTATGTGCTACACCCGGTAGCTGTAGATCTGCAGTGTCGTCTTTAAATTTCTTTGAAAATTATCCAATTAATGACATTCTCGCTAAGGCAAACTGGCGTCATGAAAATACGTTTAGGAAATTTTATCAAAGGAATTTGGAAAATCGTGATAATGCCACGAACCTGCAATCAGAAAACTCTCTTTCCAATTTATTTTTAGCCTCTAATTAAATTTAAGTTGGCTGTAACTGTAAAAGTTTAAATAATCTGATTTACGATTCACAGAAAATCATTATATTACATATCTTATATAATCACATTGTTGCGTTTTACTAGCATCCCTTACTAAGCAAGCCACCAGGAGATAACAAACAGGTCTCTCATAAAGGACTTCGGACGTCAAACGGAACACATAATATAAAAATTTTACCTTCAATTAAAATTTGTATTATGTTTCCTAAAGACGTCCGAAGTCCTGATAATGTCTTCCTGGTGTTCCATCATCATGAGACGAACAATGAAAAAAATATGGCGGCTTGCTGTGGGCTTTCTTAGTTTAGTTCCAGATTTCACCACTGAGGCGCTGTGGGAGCGGATATGACGGTAAAGTAGCGAACTCTGGCGAGCATTCGATGAAAAAGGCGATGCCTCTCTCCCATAAAGGACTTCGGACGTCTTTAGGAAACATAATACAAATTTTAATTGAAGGTAAAATTTTTATATTGTTTGATAACTGGTTATGAAACAGTGAAAAAAAGTCTTTTTTCATAACCAGTTATGAAATCTTGGTTATGAACGTGGACGAAGGGAAAAGATCCCAGTTATAACAGTGAAAAAAAGTCTTTTTTCATAACCAGTTATGAAATCTTGGTTATGAACGTGGACGAAGGGAAAAGATTCTAGTTTTCGCTGTTATTTCGACTTTTCCCCACAAAGTAACATTTTTTTAGTGGGGCAATTAAAATCGTTTAAAAATAACACTGCATAATCAAAACACGCTTGTATGAAAAGTGCGAGGCTCGAGCGGGTAACTAGTTTTTTATTATATTCAGAAACAAAGCTCGGAATACCTATAAACTACTCCGTTGGGAAACTTTGTCTGAATGTATAGAGAGAAAAGTTTTTCTTTGAAATTCCTAAACCGAAATTGATTTCCTTTGAAACGCGGCACGTATATAGGTAGGTATTCGGCAGAAAGCACTGGCGTTGGTGTTTCATTGTTATAACTTTTTAAACAGACATATTTCGAGGAGACTAAAAATATAATTTATTAGGTTTATATTTTTTCTAGTGATCCGCTCACGCTTTGCAATAGTGTCATTTTTGCCGACTTATTCACGAAATTAAAAAAATAAATTTTGAATGTTTTTTTTTGGACAAATATAAAAGCAGTCACGATTAGCGACTTGGATTTATACAATGTACTGATGGTGATGTAATGAACATACATTTTTATTTAACCTGTAACTTTGTTGCAATTATCTGCGTGTGTGCATTAAAATCAATATCTACACCCCAGGACCTCAACATGCTTTGGCCCCAGTCAAATCTGAATTGAAATCTTTTTTTTTTTAATAAAAACAATATCAATAGGCTTATGTGTAAGTTTACTGCGATGATTTCGCTACCATCTTTATCCACTTTTAAACGGTTTACTGTTCCAGTTGGTAATACCAATTAGTAGGTACTGATATGAACTATGAGCCAAGTCTTCATAATATTTTGTACATAATGCTCTAACGGCCGGAACCAATATTCTACTATAGTTATAACCTTGGTAATTAGAAACTGCTAGTTTTGTTTCTTGTGACGTGTTTCTGTCATTTCCATATTAACAGCTATCTACCATAGTTTTTTGAGACGCATAAACATGGATAACTAGTGGCCGCCCGCGACTCCGTTCGCGTTGAAGTCGGTTTCCCGTGGGAATGAGAAGTTTTCCCGCGGTAAAAAGTACCCTATGTCCTTTCCCAAGTTCAGTTCTTTCTCCATACCAAATTTCATCACAATCGGTTCAGTGGTTTAGGCGTGAAAGCGTAACAGACAGACAGACAGACAGACAGACAGACAGACCGACAGACAGACAGACAGACAGACCGACAGACAGACAGAGTTACTTTCGCATTTATAATATTAGTAGGGATGGTAGAATTAGTAGAATATTAGTTTCGGCCGTTAGTAAGTTAATTTAGAAACCTTAGTCTTCCATCAAATCCCGTCCACTGCAAGACAAAGGCCTTCGCGAACAAAAACAGCTATTTATTTTCTCTCACATATCCATAACATGCAGAAAGAGGATCCTGCGACTATTCAGCTATCCGGCATCCAGCCATCAGTCCACGACTCCTCAAATTGAACACGAACCCAGATTCAACTCAAACGAAGACCTAATCATTTTAACCCGAAAACATCGCAGCGAGTATTATCCCAATTTCTCAAGGAGAGGAACGACTTTGAAGGCAAGCCGTTGATTAGGACCGAGTGAAATACGCCCCGCAAGGATTTAAATTTTAAAGATTACGTTTATTTGGAATTTTGTTTGCAATTTGGCGTTTCGGTTTAAGTTGATAGAGATGAGCTTTTTATAACTAAGAAGGAATTTTAAAATAATCATACTTTATACAATTTGAATAATCAAGAAGATACATAATACGCAACAATGAATAAAATCGATAGAAAATGTTTCTGATATTATTTAAAAACATACGAAATTTCTTTTATACACCTAACAAAGTTATAATTCTGTAAATTTGAACAATTCATTTTTTACTATAAATCTTTACAAAATCTTTTTGATTAGTTGATCTATCAACAAATTGAAATTGACAGCGTTGTTACACAAAAAGTATAAAATAATATTTTAAAGCAATTTAAATCTTTATATGTATAGGTCCAACATCTCTCATAGGTCCCAATAGCCGCCCGCCCCTTCCTGCTAAGGTGGCACGTATCGCCGCGAGGGAAATCCGACTTATGTCTGGTTATAATAATTTATCACGAAAAAAAACTTGCCTGCGCAGTAACAAAGACGCGACTTTTTGTGTATGTGACTGTTTTACGTGATCCTGCCACTTGGCTACCAGGGACCCATGATTAAAGAAGAGGATTCTACAGTTCTGGGAGGAGTGGTTATAAATAAAATTAGTGTATGTTTGCAGTTAGTAGTATGGATTATTTATTGAGAAGGGATTTGCTTGAGACAATAGCGTGGTAATCTTTGAGCCTGGTTTTCTCGTAGCTAAATGTATTTTTCCGTAGGATTGAGGTACTTTACCACAGTAACTTTTTACTAACGTCTATCTACATCCATTCAGTTATTTTTACGTAGGATAGTCACAAAGGCACACTCACAAACATTCGCATTAAAAATATAGAAAGAAGAAGTAACATAATTAAAAGTTAGATTTTAATCCATGTTGTTTGTCAACCGTTTCTGTCGATCTATCGTCATACCTGGTATTGCTGTACAGTCGATATCCGAAGTTAGAGAACAGAACATCTGTTTGGAAGCCGATAATTCCTCGACTAAGATAAGCAAGTTGAGACCAACTTCGTACGATCGTAGATAGTTTAGATATTGGCTTTTATAATCTTTGCAACTGGGGTTATCTGTGCGGGTTGATAAAACTTTGGAGTTGAAAAGGTTTGGGGATATATTTTCTTATTTAGAATAATTTTAAAAAGGGGAATTTAATAAAATTTTGGAAAAAACTTAATTTTAAATTAACAGCTGTATTGCAGACGAAATAACACTTATTATAAAGGCAGGAGCCAAAAATCAAAGTCTCAAAAGTTAAAGGTTCTTAAATACTTTCTAAATTTAAATTATCGCTTGTTTAACCTATAATGTTGTGTATAAATATTTTCACTTAACTTTTCGGTGATATTATAATTTGATTGTATGTACATACAATTAAGTGGACAGACTCTTCAAATCCAATTACATTTCCTTGGCCTTACAAACAAGTCTACTACTCACTTGCAAAATTAGACGTCACTTTCCCATGGGAATGATAAGTTTTCCCGCCGTAAAAAGTACCCTTTGTGTTATTCTGATGTATCCGTCCCGTAGTTTTTACGTGAAAGAGTAACAAACATCCATCCATACATAGTCAGAAACTTTCACGTTTATAATAATTAGTAGGATAATACGATAAATCCATCTCAGGCTGGTTAGGTCTCGCTGCACATACTTTTAGTATGGCTGCTAGTAAAGCACGTATATGCCGCCTTCAACAGGTTACTATCGAACTATAGAAAAAGCCTTTGTCCAGCAATAAAAGTGTTATGGCTACATTGATGATAGCGAAGATAATAATAGGTAAGGACATCTAGGTGGAGAGTCATACGTAGAAAACGGCTCTCCTCTACTTTTCCATTTGTGTGTATATAAAATATGTCCCAATTTAGGGTTCCGTACCGAAAAGGTAAAACGGGACTCTATTACTAAGCCTCCGCTGTCTGTCTGTCTGTCTATCTGTCTCAGGCTGTATCTCATAAGCCGATTTTCACAAATGATGTATTTCCGTTTCCGCTATACCAACAATTACTATAAAGTAAAAAAAAAACCGGCCAAGTGCGAGTCGGACTCGCGCACCGAGGGTTCCGTACAAACCTGCAAAAACTACTTAAAATTTTAAGCTTTTCGGAATTTTTCTGTTACCTGTGCTGTAAGCTATTGCTTCTTACCAAATTTCAAGATTCTATGTCAACGGGAAGTGGTCTTTAGGTTTTAATTCCCGTGCGTGTAGTTGCGAGTTTCAAAATATGCGGTATCAATGGTTGTACTTTTGCGTTTTGCGTTTTTGCGTTGACTTAGATTTTTTTTTTTCACGGGTTAAAGGCAATTAGATCTAAGTATTAGATATGAATTCCAACTTATAAGTTTATATTTATTAAAAAAATATATATTTTGTAATGTAACTAAAAATTTAAGGTTTTCGGAATTTTTCCTTTATGTGTGCTATAAAACGTTGCTTCATGCCAAATTTCAAGATTCTAGGTCGACTGGAAGTACCCTTTAGGTTTTGATTCCCTTGCGAGTACTTGCGAGTTTCAAAATATGCAGCTTAAATGCTGTTTCTTTTGATTGCGTTGACATAGAAGTTTGATTTTGTTACAGCTTAAAGGTATTATAGACCTGAGTATTTGGTATGAATTTCAATTTAATACATCTACGCATTTATGAGGAAATGGGTAGTAAGGTTAAAATTATTAAAAAAAAAATATTATGTGATGTAACTAAAAATTTATGGTTTTCGTAATTTTTCCTTTATCTATGCTATAAGACGTTGCTTCGTACCAAATTTCAAGATTCTGAGTTCACGGGAAGCACCCTGTAGGTTTTGATTCCCTTGCAAGTGTCGACTTGCGGCATAATTTGCGGCATAAACGGCTGTATCTTTTGATTGCGTTGGCTTAGAAGTTTGATTTTTTCACAGCTTCAAGGGACAGTAGACCTGAGTAATTGATATAAATTTCAGCGGACAACAAAGTGATCCTATAAGGGTTCCGTTTTTTTTCCTTTTGAGGTACGGAACCCTAAAAATTAAGCGGTTCCCCATACAAAAAACTTGTTTTTTCGTATTTTTTTATAACTGAAATAATATTGAGAATCAAAAGATAAATTGAAGTCATATCAAATCGCCCCAATTTATCTAACGATGTACCTAATTTCCCAAAACGATTGAACTAAATCCTTCCAAATTTCTGTAAACATTAACACGAATTACTTTACATTATCAATTCATTTCTGAGTTTCGTTCTCCTAATCCTTGATTAAATTCCAGCCGTAAATTATGCATCTCGAGATTTATCAAAATTTGCGTAACAAATAGCGTTTGTTATTTGTCAAGATTAAAATATCGGCTTAAGTATTGTAGCTTTTTATTAATTATATTGTGTAAAGAGCATATGCTTTTTTGTTTCTATTCTTAATGATAATAAGTAAGTAAGAGTAATCACATTATAAAAGTAACTAAATTACAATTTGTGGGGTTGTACAAAATTTACAAAAACGTCTTTAACTAAAAAGGATTTCCTAGTAATTTTAACGAAAAACAGAATTTAAAATACACAAACATTAATTGCTCTCTCCATCGTCAAGTGTTTCCGAAAAACACTTAATTTTAAACTGCCTCCTTCGATAGACCCATTCAAACGGTGTTCCCGAAATCTATCAAACGAATACCCTTAATTTAGCATAAGAAAGTGTCAACGGGAAAGCTTTCCAAATATTTCCGGCAAATTAGAATACCATTTAGCAATATTAAGAAACGCCTTCAAAACTTGACTTTGCCTATTCAATCCATGAATATCAAAAAGCAATCGAGATGCATTAAATTGAAAATGGCAGGGTCTCCAAAGTTTTCTTCAAAGGAATAAGGGCTCTATAGCGTTTGTTTTAGAGTCGGGACTTTGTTGGCGTTTTTGTTTTTATGGGTACCTTTTGAATGATTTATAGAGCCTTCCATTTTAGAGGAGTGCTTCCAAATTGACTATGTTTGTGACGTGGTATTGTGTTTAGATTGATTGTAGGTACATTACAACTGCTGGATAATTGAAATGAAGAAATGTTAAGTACATACCTATTACTTCTTTCATGTGTATGTTTGCCTAGTAGCTAATTAACTCCCACACTAAATGTTTCGGGTTTCCAAGAAGATGTAAGTTTCTGCCCATCTTATTTTACGTATATATAGGTTGTTATTTCTTTCTTATCATACCTAGATATAACTAATATGGTTTTGCAGTTTCCAGCTCATATTCAAGCCTGCAAACAATTTAGCAGTTCTGACGTGTTTCCTTTTTAAGTAATCAAGATGTTTTATGATTGTTTGAAAAACACTGAAGTATAGAAATAAACGATTTTTTTCTTTAGTTTTTGTTATGGACAAAAAAAAAACCCAAACACTATTAGGTTTTTTGAAATCCGCAAAAAAAAGAAGGTATAAAAAATTTACAAAGCGTTGAACACACTAGTGTTTTGTATTTCATTTTTCAATTGTGCCCTACCATCAAGTTATCTGTCAATGTCGTTCTCTAAAAACGACGCAGCGGCCATTTTCCAATGACTTAGCAAACCAATGGACATAGTAACATACTGTATGCGGCTTTGTGGCAATTCTAGTGTAATATGTATAATTTTATCATAAAAAAATATATATGTTAAAACCTTAGATACATAAAAAGTAATAATAATAATAAAATAATAATAATAAATCTCCAGACTAACACACCAATTATATGGCCCTAAAGTATGTTGCAGTAGGTACGCACTTGTGTTATAGGTACCACATAATAGACTAGGGGAGAACCTAGTTGCACGAGCCAATATCGAAAAACCATTCATTTCAACATTTTTAACGACATTGGCCCGACCCGGGGATCGAACCCGGAACCATCTGCTTAACAGTCCGGTATATATACCGCTGCACCACAGAGGTCGTCAAAAAAGTGTTCATAAATAGTAATTATGAACATTGGTCATTATTAATTACAGACATAGCCTCCATACACTCATACAGCGAAGGCTTTTAAACCTTATCTATTTTATAATTAAATCTATATATGGGGATGGTAAAATCTGGAAGGTATTGTTTTCAAATTTCATATCTAAAAATAAAATACAATGAAGTGAATAAGTACCATATTGTGGCCTCGAAAAAGTTTATATTGATCATGAAAGTTGGCGTATCAATTACTATTATTTGTTGTAAGTCCATAACTTTCCTAAGTCATTAACATTTTCAATCTATCAATCAGTCTAGAATCCTGGCCTAGTATTTTATTGCCTTGTTTTTTGATAGCTAACGAACCTCGACTCAATAAAAGAGATATTCCTATATAGGTGATGTTCGTAAAATTATCATCTTCAAGGTTCTCTTTATATCGTCTCATGAATACAAATAACACTCACAAAAGAATAAGTATAACAAAAAATACGTTTCAAATTCAATTTGGGTTATTACTGTTTATATTTATATGAAAAGGTGAGCTGTAAAATCGCTTAACATCTTATGCGTTTTAAACGTTATAGAAAAGTATGGCTTGCTTTAAACGGTTTAAAAATCAAGTTGATTTTCATGTTTAACGATGTTTCCATGACATTTCACCTTCATTATATAAAGGTGTTTTTTATATAGTTTAAATATGTTTTCTCTAAACTATAATTTTTATTATTTAGTAACTTTTAGTTATATTTGAGTTGAGAGCCAAATATATTTTACAAATTAAGTATTAATTTTAGAGGTTGGTAATTTGGCCCAGAATCACAAAATCATATCTATTTTGTTCACTATTTCATCAAATGTAAATATATTTTTTTCGGAAAAATTTAAGTGCAGTTTTAAAGTAAAGACAGGATAAAAGATTTATTTTGATTGCCATTTTACTGTCGATATATATGTAAACGAGCCTTTAACCCATAAAGTAGTATGATATGGTCACAGGAACCGGATGTGGTCGGCGCTCGTCCTGTGTAATTTCGCGCGCTCGTTCCCCGCGTTCCATTTTCGAAGTTGACATTTTTTCTTTTTCCTTTTCCTTGTTTTATTTTCGGCCGGTGTTAAGTGGAATGCATCGAAGGTGAGAGCAATTTTTGGGGGCGATTTTTTGAAAGTGTAATAAAGACAAGTTTCATTAAGATCTATATTCGTGCTAAAAGTAAAAAACAATTTGAACTGTTGAAGTAAAATACAAAAACATTTTGCTTAAATTTTTTGACCAATTTTGTAGCAACAGCGTAGCATGGTAGTTTTTGCATTTTTTTAATAAATTGCTTCACTTTTTATAAGTAACTTACATGACTCTCGATTAAAAAAAATATGATGAAAAATCAAATACACAACCCATTTTCATATTTAATTTCATTCAACACAGTTAGAAAGCGCATACCACACATTTATTCAAACCAATTATCCCATTGTTACTATAACCATTGACAGACCCTAAGGTTAGGGACCATTAATTACATACCAATTATAAGCAATAATCGGGTACTATTACATCATGTAATTTACATGAGCCATCAATGGCCCTCTCTCGTCATATCTGATTGAATCATGACAATACCACAGTATTTAATCAAGGGTTTTGATGGATTAATGTTTACATTATGCAGTTTAAGTGTTACAAATTAAAACTCTATGTTCTTCGGAGCCACAACAATAATGTTTTACTTTAAACCGGAAAATACAATGAAATCATTTAAAGTTTGTCTGTTTTAATGACACAAAAAAATTAATAATTCTTAAAGAATTTTGAGGGTTTATTAAAATCTTGATTAACGAGTTTATGTTTCTAATAGTTGATGCTTTAGTCCTAGTAGTTTCCTATGAATTTTCTTATTTAAAAAAAAGCCTACCTATAAGCTATTTTGATACCTACAAAACAGCAAAATTTGATGAAATCTAACTAGTTCAGCAAATCCATTCTGTAGTTTGTGTGCCGAAAGAGTAACAAACACAAATACAAACTTTCACACTCCTAATATTAGCATCAAGTAATCAGTAACTCCTTAGTCTGTGGAAGTATCATATCCCTGCTACATATACTTAACTGAACAGTCACCCATAGTTCCCGAGCTCAGTTTCCACGCGACACATCTGTCGCTACCAGCAAAAACTACGACATTCACAATTTAAATGGAACAAGGTTTCGTCGCAGGCTTTTTGTAATTTCAATGCAAATTCCGTGACGTATTGTTAGTGCTAAATTAGGTTAGCACGGCTTTTTGTTTGGTTTCGGGCTGTTAAATGGATTAGATAATGGTTTGTTAATGTTGCATCCAATGTGTTTTGGAGTACGGGATCAGGCTTGCTAAATAGTGGTAGAGTTAAAGGCAAGTAGCGTCGAGTCATAAACAATTTAAAAGTAATATTTGAAACAACAATTTATGTAACCCTTATTTATATTTTTTATTGCACTTACTAATTGCAAGTACTAATACGAACCTTTCGACATAAGTGTATTTAGAAAGAATTTCGTTAAAGCCTCCCGCTTTTTTTAATTCATATCAGTTTAATTGAAATAGAAGCATACTTGTAGAGTTAAAATACATCATTTTATGTAAACTTGCAAGCAGAATAAACCTGCAGGTGACAGTCTCAGTTTATCTGACAAAATAATATACATTATTCTATTTTGAATAACAAAGGTTTGAATAACTCACAGCAAAATGTTTATCTTATTATTTGTAAGTAACTTAAGATAAATTAAAGCATGATTTAATTAAATTCTTGAAATGAGTTTTAAATAGATAGTCTTCTCTAATCCTACTAATATGTTTTATTCATATATATTACTCAAACAAATGAAAAAAAAATTATGAAACTTAATATATTATGCGCTTATACGTAATTAATAATTATAAAAACGTAATTGTTAGTTTAAAGGGTTAAATTAACTTTTATTTGTTGAATCCATTTAGCGTTCCGTTAGATTTTTACTTTAATATTATTGCTTAGGTACTTTCATTCTAATGTAGACAGAACATTAAATATTTAGATTATAATTTCATAAGACTTCAATATTTATTGAAAACTAGTGGCCGCCCGCGACTCCGTATGCGTGGAAGTCGGTTTCCCGGGGAATGGGTAAAAAGTACCCTATATGTTATTCTGATGTACAACCTATATTACTGAAAAGTTACATTAAAATCCGTCCAGTAGTTTTTACAAACATCCATACATCCATACGTACTCACAAACTTTCACGTTTATAATATTAGTAGGATACCTCTTTTATTCATATACAAAATAAAGTAACAAAACTACAAAACCTTTATTGAAAAGCAATAAGAATCATTATAAAACAACAGTTCATATTTCATATTGAAATTATCACTTTAACTACCAGGATGGCAGAACAATGCGGAAGCAGTTTCATTGGTTCAAAGTTCAGTCTTTAATTAAAAAGGTATTTCGCTGCACTCGAGAGCACAAAGGGGGGAGAAGAACAATCGAAATGCTGCCGCCCTGGTAGTTTGTATCTTAGAACACTCCAATGTTTCACATTTATAGCCATCAATTTGCATTCAGCAAAATAATTATGCTCTCCTAGTAGATGATTTAAGTGTTTTCAAATGCAGACGGGTTGGTTATTGAATTATGAAAATACAATAAAATAGAACATTGAAACAATATCTGAGTATTTTTATTTGAAAAAGCAAATGACATAGATATAGAATAAGGATGAAATAATAACATAAAACGTGAAGAAAAATAACTTTTTTCGATTTTCAGGCTAGGTTGGGCCTATTTTGTAAAAATCTTAATAATTTGAATATTGGCTTGGTGCGTGTCTGGGCACAACTAGGTTTTACCCTGGTCCGTGGAATAATCTGGAATTTATCTTGATCTTTATACAATCAATTCATTTATTGATCTTTATATCCATAATGATCAGGTAAGTATGTTTTATTTGAAAGGTTAAATGATTTTTATGAAAAATCGTAAAATTAGTTTACTATGTGCGTAGAAAAAAAGCGTAGTACCTACGTACTAGCCGTAGACATCCCGTAGTGGTCGTAGCATTGTGCGGTAAAAATATTGTTTTTTGTTGGATTTTTTATTATTTCATTATTCATATCTAAAGATATAAAAAAACATTTGTATAAAAAGAATTGCAAAGCTGAACATAAAGCTGTTGAACATTAAAACGATTTTGTTGATTAGTTCATAATAATAATAATAATAATAACTCCCCTGTGGAACCACCTTGCCGCGGTGGGGGGGCTTACGGGAAGCATGGTACAGGAATAACTAATAACAACATGACACCCTTCCCAAACTAACGGTTCCGACCCCAGTCCTAAATCTCCTTTAACCCTTATCCTTCCTAATTTGTCCACTATCCTATCCTTATATGCCAATCCAAGGTCTGCCGTGCCGAGGGATGCGTGGCCGGGGGCGAGCCCGGTCGTGAGCGTGCCGCGTCTGGAGCCAGGGCGAACTCCAGGTGTAGCTTACTTTGTAAGTCAATCCTTATCGAGGCAAGCGGGGCTCTGCCAAGATCGACCAACAATTTCCCTAGCTACTCGTGGGAACAAAATGAAAAAAACCTCTAACAAAAACAACAAAACGTACAATTTACGAAGTCGCCTTGTTTCAACTGCGTCTTCTGAAGAAAGTCAAAGGACTCACAGAGGGCAGATGCTTGAAAGTACTTCAGCATCACACCCTTCCTCTCCCATTTCATCAACTCGTAGTCTTTTCGAGTCGCCTAACTCATCTCCTTGCTCTTACGAACTTAGATCCTTGTCGAGAATTTCAGAATCTTCTACCATAACGTCGGTCGATGTTGTGCAGGAGGCAAGCGCCAATAATCCTACACTCATCACTGGCAGTAAAAATACGCGAAAAAGATGGACTGAAGAAATGAACAAATTCATCTGGCGTACATACTTGATTGCGACCTCTTTAGAGACGCGTCAAAAGGGTTACTTAGACTATCTCTACATTCAATTTAATGAAAAATTCCCACATATGTCATCTAGTAAACAAAGATTAGGAGATCAAAGAAGAGCTATTATCAATAACAAACTTCTTCCAGAAACAACTTTAAACGAAATAAAAGCCGAAGTAACACTACAACTACAAAATTCAGAAGCACCTGTACAAAACACACCACTTACACAAAGTAATACCCGGTTGAGCTGGACAGCCGAAATGAATGAAAACATTATGAAATTATACTTTTTAGTCACGGAACTAGAAACCGATAAAACAAGTTATAGGAGAAAATTGCATCAAAAATTCATTGAAACTTATCCTTACCTAAATAATTTAATAGAACAAAGGATCGCTGATCAGCGAAGAATTATAATTCAAAACAAATACATAACAGACGATAGATTATCAGAATTAAGACAAGAAATTGCGCAACACTTAAACTCACAACACAACACTACAAACACTAACATTAACCTAACACAAGATACCATAATTACCACTGACCCAATAGAAAATTGTAGTATGGTCGAAGAATCATTTATGTCGGCTCTAGATGTTACTCTAGAACCTGAACAAAACACAACCACAACACACCACTATAATTTAGACACTTCCAAAATTGAACAAATATTTACTGAAACTTTAAATTTTTTCAAAAATACAGACCCCACAAAGAGACCATACATTCCTAAACAAAAAAACTCACGCAGTTTTCTATCCAGTGTGGAATTTTTAAATTCAGATGTCATACCTAAGCACACTTCAACTAATCAATCATTCTTGGACCTACAAACAGTTATTTACAGTACAGCCTTTACCGCGGCTACATACAATGGAGCAAAACTTAATACTGAAAATACAAGCTCTGATACAACCCCAATTCGACATAAACCACGCTGGCAACTTCGTCTTGAAAATAAAGTACGTGACTTCAGAGCTGACATAGGTCGCCTAACTCAGTACATTAGAGGTAATCGAAACCCTAGAGTTACATCAGCCGTTGAAAAAATTAAATCTAAATATTGCATTCACGCACAGTACGAAAATACTAACACTGAGCTTTTACACTACCTAGACACTTTAAAACAAAAACTGGGAACTACTGCTAGTAGGTTAAAAAGATACTTGAAATGCACCAACAGAAAAAAACAAAACCAATTATTTAATAGTAACGAAAAAACTTTTTATCGGACTCTGTCGTCTCACACACGAAACACTTGTAACAATCTTGACACACCTCCCATTGCAGATCTGCACCAATTCTGGTCAAAAATTTGGGAAGACCCAATACGACACAATGAACATGCGAATTGGATCCAAGAACTAGGTTCACTAGACTGTCAAGCTATGGCTTTTAATTGTATACCTGTTGAAACATTTCAAGACATCATAAATCGAACACACAACTGGAAAGCTCCTGGAACCGATCACATCCACAATTTTTGGTATAAAAAACTGACAAGCATTCACCCTTATTTACACAATTTCGTCAACTCATTCATACAATCCCCAACAACACTTCCAGATTATATAACACAAGGAGTAACTTATATGATTGCGAAAGACAACGACACAAAAAATCCGGCTAAATACAGACCAATTACTTGACTAGACTATTTACAAAATAATAACGGGATGCATTAGTGAAATTATATACAAACACATAAATCATGAAAATATATTGGCAGAACAGCAGAAAGGTTGCAGAAAGAATAGTCAGGGCTGTAAAGAACAACTAATTTTAGACTCCATAGTAATGAACGAATCTTATAAATGTAAGAAAAATATTCACGCAATGTACATTGATTATAAAAAAGCGTTTGATTCCGTACCTCATAGTTGGCTCTTAGAAATCTTAAAAAATATACAAAATTAACCCAGTAATTATCGATTTTATACAAAATACCATGAATATGTGGCAAACTTGTTTAAAAATAAAGCAAAATAATTCAACTTAAACTACTGAACCTATTCAAATACAGCGTGGAATATTTCAGGGTAACGCACTAAGTCCACTTTAGTTTTGCCTTGCCCTGAATCCACTGTCAAAACTTCTTAATCAAAATAAAACTGGCTATAAACTTAAATACAACACTGACGTTTTTTCACTTTCGCACCTCATGTACATGGATGACATAAAACTGTATGCCTCCACTAAAACTGAACTTTATAAACTGGCAGATATAACACAGCAATTTTCTCAAGATATACGAATGGAATTCGGGGTAGACAAATGTAAAATTATTTCAATAAACAGAGGTCAAATACAAACTAATACATACCAGTTGAATAATGGTGACACTGTTGATTCTCTGGATGAAAATGACGTCTACAAATATTTAGGGTTTCAACAAACAAAGAGAATTGACCAAAAAACAACTAAAACGGATCTTATTTGCAAATTCAAGCACAGGTTATCTTTGATTCTCAAATCTCAACTAAACTCTAAAAACACTATAAAAGCAATAAATACATATGCTATTCCAATTCTCACCTACTCTTTTGGTATCATAACGTGGTCACAGACGGATCTTAAAAAACTACAACGTACTATAAACACACAAATGACAAAATATCTAAAACACCACCCTAAAACATGCACTCAACGGATCACATTGTCAAATCTCGATGGAGGTAAGGGTTTGATTGATATCCAAAACCTGCATAACAAACAAATAACAGGACTTAGAACATATTTTTACACAAAATCGCAAAACTCTAAACTACATCAGCATGCATCATATTTAGATAAAAAACTTACACCACTCAATTTACAAAACGAAGATAAGCAACCAAACGAACATACCACATCAACACAGACAAAAATTTTAACTTGGTCTCAGAAAGCCCTGCATGGAAGGCATCTAGCCGATCTCAATCAGAGTCATATTGACAAAAGAGAATCAAATGAGTGGCTCAGACGTGGTGAACTGTTTCCGGAAACAGAAGCTTTTATGCTGGCGATCCAAGACCAAGTCATAGCAACTAAAAACTACAAGAAGTTTATAAGAATTGAGAGCTGATCAACCAGACACATGTAGACATTGTAATCGTTCATCTGAAACCATCCAACACATCACCGGTGCTTGTAGTAAGCTCGCACAGACTGACTACAAGCACAGGCATGACCAAGTAGCCCGCATCATTCATCAAATCCTATGATTTCATGATATGATTCAAAAATAAACTGATCCACGAAAAAACTGCATACTATAAATATGAACCGAAAACAGTTATTGAGAACAATAACTTTAAACTATACTGGGACCGGACTATTATTACAGACAAAACTATTCACTTTAATCGCCCAGACATTACACTTCACGATAAAACTAACAAAACCACCTACATTATTGACATAGCTATTCCTAACACACACAATATTCAATCAACCATAGCAGAAAAACTTACTAAGTACCAAGAATTAGCAATTGAGATCCAAACTCAATGGAAATCTCAAAAAGTTCATATCATACCGATAGTTATTTCATCAACAGGCATCATCCCAAAATCTTTAAAAGCAAGCTTAGAATCACTCAATATTGCAACCAAAACAACAACCTACCAGCTACAAAAAGCCGTTATACTCAACACATGCCGTCTCACTAGGAAGTTTCTCAGTTCCACCTCCGTAATCTCTTCTTCGATCACTATGACTTGATCGTTCACGAGTAGTCTCGCTTGGCTATTGCCCGCTTGACCAACTCGTTATCACCTTTCTTTACATAAGTGAAGACAGGGGAAAAAAAAGAACAAAAAAGAAATAATAATAATATTTTTTATTTTTCTTTCATATATATAAGTTGTACCAGTTCTGTACAAAATAAAAAAAATCGTATTTTGCACGTTCAAAAAACGAAGAATTATTGTGTTAATTAATAATTCAACAATAATTTGCTAAAACTAGCTAAACTACGAGTATTCATAAAACTATTTATAAATCGTAGGTATATGACGTCGTAAAGGATTTTTCCGCTATAATTGTTTAAAATCAAAAATCAAAAATCAAAATCAAAATTCTTTTATTCATCATAGATATGTAACATATACTTAATGAACGTCAATGTTACAAACTTCGACTTTACCTAACCGTAGACCGAGAGAAAAAAGCCGGCGGAAAAAAACTCCCAGCACTCTTTTTGAAAATTATACAATCATAACGTGTACATTAGGACTATAAACTGTGCGACCACCTCCTAGATTATATTCAATATCCTTAATTCCTTATTATTGGATATCCGAGGTATATGGGTGTGTTTTAGTTACTCTGTATGTATATAAGTTACGATATCCTGGTTTCCCTGATTACTTTAAACTTAAGAAATAACCTAAGTATTTACAGACAATATTTTTTAAGTATATCACTTAGTTATTATTTATATATCAAGCAAGTTACGTTATTGAAGAATAAACTGGCTTACTTTATAGTTAAACCAGTTAATTTATAATTTCAACTTGAAATAATTTTACGTGTAAAATGTAAAAGCACTGTCTATGCTACTTCATTCAGCAGCGCTGACTTAACAGTTTTATTAACATAAATACTAATTAATATACTATGAAAATCCTTCTAATATTATAAACGTAAGGGCTCCCGCACACGGGCCACAGGCCACAACTACAAAACGCCGCCACTGGCATATTTTCATACATTTTATTAAGCCGCGTGTGGCCGCCACCGGCGACAACCGTGTGCGGCGAGTTCATATGAAATGTATGAAAATAATAGGAAATATGCCAGTGGCGGCGTTTTGTTTGTGGCCCGTGGCCTGTGGCCTGTATGCGGCAGCCCTAAAATTTTGTGAATATGGATGTATGTATGGATGTATGGATGTTTGTTACTCTTTCACGTAAAGACTACCCGATGAATTTTGATGAAACTTTACAGAAATATAGTTTATGCATCAGAATAACACATAGGGTACTTTTTACCGCGGGAAAACTTTTTATTCCCACGGGAAACCGACTTCCACGCGAACGGAGTCGCGGGCGGTCACTAGTATTGGTATAAAGCAGATCTTAAAGCACTATTTAACCTAACAAACCTTCAACTTATATAAAATTATTAATATCATACAAACACCCACGGTTGTACTCCTATATCCGATGACTTAGATTCATGCTGGCTTCTTCTCAGAGACCCTTCAGAACCAGTGTAGCTTACATGATCAACCGTACCCAACTGGATGCCCTAAGGAAGCATTATAGGTAGAGTATGAACTACTGATTTTAAGTTTCCGATTTCAAAGCTCGGTGAAGCTGTAAAGGCTGATGGGGCCATTTTTTTATATTACAATATTTGTTGACAGTCTACGCTATATTTACTATTAAGTGAACCTCTTTGGTCACTCAGAGTTTTTAAAAAGTTGTATGCCTGTGACGTACCGACCGATCTTCTTTTGTTTTTCATTGGTTGTCAAAGACACAAGTCTTGCGGCAACTCTGTGTCACGCGAGCCATTTCGTTTTATTATTGTGAACAATTGTTTGATTTATTTTTATTTCTGTTAATAATATTTGAATAAGTAAACCGATGTTAATTTCTGACGTTGTTATTTATTAAACTTGCTTCCTATATCTTCGCTAAAAATACATATAGCTTTTTAGAAGAAAGGGAAGGGAAGGGGTGTAGATTAAAGTAAGGTGACTTGTTGAAAAGAGTATCCAATTTTTTTTTAAGTTTAAATCTAGTCGAATTTGAGTCTAACAGTTTATATAAATCAGTGGTCTTTGAGCTTTTTAAAAACTCTATTAGTTGAACAAATATTTGACGAAGCCCTGAATAAAAACTAAACTTCAGAAGGAAGTCTCAAGAGAATGAATAGTTTGTATTTGAAAATCTCTTGCTATCGCTCTCTACCCGTGTTTGTCTATTGGTGACAGTATATTCGTCTAAGGGCTGGTTTTTAAATAAATTCTATCTGATAGAAAATCAGTATGTTTTCGTATCACGTAGAATAATAAAATTATAAATAAATATCTCACATAATATGTATGAAGTGACAATGAAATCAAACCTCTTTTCAGTCGGATTTTTAATATTAAAGCATTTATCTGACAATTAAAAAATCTGCCTATAATTCAGATAATTGGTGCCTGTTTTAGTGACATAGTTTTCGTTATATGAAGGCTTTATTTAGAAAACAATATGGCTACAGGTCCTCCTAAATATTGAATAATTAATTGTTTTTGCAACCATATTGTGTACTCCTACAAAAATATATATTTCAATATGACCAGAAATATCGTAACCGTTTGAAAATATTAAAATTTACTGCTAAGTCTTAATCTTGATAGCTGATATAGACAGTTTTAATTTGATAGAACATGAAAGGCAATAATTTGCATGTAATTTAAAATTCTTGTTGAAAAGTACACTTCGGAAAAATATGTTTTTTTTAAATAAAAATAACAATTACTTTGTTCAGATAGAAAATTTATATCATAAGTAGTTTCCATTAACACTAAGCTTTCATACTTATGCCAAGCATTTTGTCACAAACGATCTCCCATATTTTGAACCCGGTTCAAATTGTATTTCATCCATAACCTCCGCTCACCACGAACCCATCAACTCAATAGTCTATTAGAACGGCAATAGATATTACAAATTTAAATTACCCACAAAACGCAATCCCCATTTGGCAAATGACAATAAACGCGGCGGAGATCGATCCGTCGCCCTTTGATAACGTCATTCATTGTCAAATCATTCGAATAATAATCGAGAAAATTGTATCGATGCGTATCGATGGCTAATCTCGATAATGACGTATTTCGGTATCGGTTGTAGTTAATCTGGGATCCATTTATTGCTAATTTTCGATGCGGGAGATAGGTGATGTCAGGTAGCGTCGATTGGATATGAATGGCCGTAGTACTTTGTAATAGGATTGGAATCATTTGAGTTGGAATGATGCATATAATTGATCACGAATTAAAAGAAATAATACTGTATTGATTTTATTTATTGGCTTTACCTCGTTGTTGAAGCGTGAACAACTCGTTTTTCCTAGATAATAATATAATACCTATATAATTCCATAATTAAAATGTAGGAATAAAATAATAAGAATAAAATAAATTTAGTAATTAGTTAGGGACGTGTTGTTTTTAGAAGCGTTAGTTTCTGTTCGTGATCCTTAATTACGAAATAGATAATATTTGTTTACCCACGCACATAAGCACAAAAGGTATTTCATGTTAAAATCTGCTATAAGTTACTGACATATAACAATATTATGTCGGTAAATATAATAATAATATTATGTCATAAAAATATGACAAAACACTTTTTCTGATTTATATTTTTTTCTTTTAACTACATTTTACTAATCTATTTCTTGGATCTTTTGAAATATGAAACATGAAAGAGGGCTCAATTAAATAAGGTGTAAGAAATAAATACTTTAAAAATATACATTGTATTATTTGGTCTGCAAAAAAAATTGAAATTAATCGCTTTACAAATGCCTGATTAATAATTATATCTTTTTTTTCATAGAAAATAATCAATATACATATACTAGGTCCTTTATTTTATTAGAAAATACCTGATACCGCGTTTTACCGTCAGTAAGTTTCAATTCTAAAACCACATGGTAACTTTAAACATTTCTAGGTACTTCTAATTAAATACCATTCTATACTTTCTTTGTTTCATTAACTTTAAGCTTTACTAATCGTATTATCTTGCCAGCAAGGAAAGTAATCAAACACCTAGTATTTCTACCTAGTGATTTATTTCTATAGGTTAAAAACAACATCACGAGAGGAGCGTCGTGTGGCCACTAACAGCCAATCTAAAAATCCATCTATCAGTGGCTTTGTTCAATTTGTTACCATAGTAACCTGTCTCAATATACTCAATAAACTAGGAAAACTATTGTAACTGAAAGCTCAAACGACACAAAAACAAAGTTGATACGAACTATTTTTTATTTTTAAAGTATAGAACATGAGGTGGCGGCTGTATGTTAGGTGTCTTCGATAGCTCAGTAGCTCAAGGAGCTTTACACGGCCACTCTGACATTCCGCGGTGCGGGTGATGTACTCTACCACTCCACCTTTCTACCCAGTGGGTGGCAGATATGACAATCTATAGTACTCAATAAAAGCATGCAATGACTTACTGGAGAGACGCTCGATAGATCCTAGCTATCGTCCTGGTGTTCACTGTATCCAATGCCTATAGTACACTTGCTGGCAGCACTTCACTACACACAGTACACAGATTGTCTTTGCGGTGTGGTATGAGCCTGTCAGCGTGACAGGACTCTGAGTATAAAGCGGTTTAGGACATACGGTGAGAATCGACCATTCTTCAAATCGATCAAGACTACTTTCATGTCAGCGAAGCAAAATATTAATCAAAAGAGGGTATCTAACCTACTTGAGAGCCGGTTTATAAAAATTGGCCACAGGCTTTCGATTTGCTATACAACTTCAGCAATTTCTCATCGATCAAATGTCATTTCATTCGTGATTGCCATTTTGTGAGTGAAATGACATTAAATTTCCAAGAAATGGTTGAAGTTTCTTACGTTGATTGCGCCACAGGTCAATACTCGGGGCAGCGAGAGGCAACGTGTGGTTGCAACATATACCTAGTTAAAATTGACTAACTTTGCGAATGCAGTTTGGTATATGTTAACTAAGATTGGTATGACAAGAAATTAATCTTAGCCTAACATTTAGGTACTTAAGTTTGGTCCCCGTTGTGTATTTTTCGTATTAATTTTTTACGTATAATACATTTTTTACCAACGTAAATCAATTTAAAACGGAGCCAAGAAGCGTTAATCATTTTTCAGCCTTTTTTCAGAAAAAATCCAAAATTATGGAGAGTATGCTTAACACTCAGCTCTTACGATGTCTCGAAGATCACCAATTGATCAGCGACCGCCAATACGGTTTCCGTCACGGAACGATTATTATTGCTGTGTTTCTTTATATAAAAATAACATTAAAATTACCTTAAATATAATTGTATTTTAATATTTCTTCAGGTGAAAAGTCCACAATTTAAATTGCAAAAGTCGCGTTTGTTCACCTGGGTGATTAAATTCCAAGGTGAACAAAATACTCTATAAAATCAATTTTGTTCAACTGGGTGAACATAGTGGAATGGTCCGGTACTTGACTTACCATCAGGTGACCCGCATGCTCGTTTGTTCCCAATTTTTTTTTTTAAAAAGTATATTTTACTAAAACTTATGATAAAAAAGACCTCGATTTAAAGTTCAAAGTGTCAAAATCTTACCTCTTTTATAATAGAGTGTGGAAATATGAAATTAAACAATAAAACAAATACAGTACGTATGTTTATTTTAATATCGCCATTTAGACCGGACACTCGATGACAATTAAATATACAGGGTCTGTCGTAATGAATGGATAACCCGTTACCTACAGTTGATCCGGATGTGAGGCTATAAGAAAATGGTGTCTTCTTGCCAGGGTTGTCAACCATAAGAAAATGGCGTAGACTTTTAAACTTTTTTATAAATTTCGCTTTTTTTTTCCATTTATTCCGCTGCCATTTCTTTAAATTTTGATATTTTTGTATAATTCTTTTTGTATTACACTCCTGAAGACGTGTATTATGTAATTTTAATACAATTTTAGGTGTTATTCACGTTGAACATTATCAAAATTCTCATTTTAAGAAAAACATTTCCAATGTTTTTTCTTTATGTCAACTTTTGATCATCTCCTGTGAAAAAAATTAGTATGACGTTATAGCTGCCCATGATGTCAATAAATTGTCTAGTATGTGTAGATTCTAAAAAGGTATAACGATGTGTACTTTACAAGCACCATTAAGTTCCAGGAGCGAGAACACTAATCAAGGTCGGAATTTTTATTTTTCAAGTTATGTTATAAATGGTTGTAAAACTACGTCATAATGATTTTATTCTATCAAGATACTTTGCACAAACACTATCGGGCCACTAATAGGATATTCAGAAGAAAACCCGGTTGTTCTTGGGAAAAAAATAACATTACTCCACGATAATAATGTAATGAAAATGTACAAATGAAAATTGTTGTGCTCTAATAGTTACATACGACAAGTTTATTCGAAATTGAAACAGATTTTAAAAATCGAACAAAGACCGCATTACAAAGAAAAAGGTACTCATCACATCAGTGTAATTTTGACCATCGCATGTGCTTTTGTTCTCATTATTTTCGTCAATTTGATACTGCTTTCTAATATCGGACTTTGATTTTCCTTGTGATTTGGACTTGATAACGTGGTGTTACTGATGACTTTGCTCACATTAACGGACATTGTGTTGTGCTATCGATTGAACTTGTTGTTTTGGAAAAGTTTTTGTGTAGTTTGTGTATCACGCCGCAACAATACACGCATTACATTTACGTTGTATGTAATGGCAACACCAATAGAGCTGCTAGTGTTTATCGTGAAAGATATCTAAATGTGCGACATCCAGCCAAAGCCAGCATAGGCTAAATTGTTAACAATGGCGGGTCTCTAGCCAATGAAAACAGTTGTCGACGTCGAGTTCAAATTGACGCTAGTTACGCGGTAGCCCCCCTGATTACCGTGTGTTCATGTGCACAATGCATTTATGGAAGGACGATTTCCTTCCACTTTATCCACTTTTCTTTGTAATGCGGACTTTGTTCGATTTTTAAAATTCAAGATTCAATTTCGAAAAATCTTATCGCAACAAGTTTGTTGCATGTAACTATTAGAGCACAACAATTTTCATTTGTACATTTTCATTACATTATTATCGTGGAGTAATGTTATTTTTTTCCCAAAAACAACCGGGTTTTCTTCTGAATATCCTATTAGTGGCCCGATAGTGTTTGTGCAAAGTATCTTGATAGAATAAAATCATTATGACGAAGTTTTACAACCATTTATAACATAACTTGAAAAATAAAAATTCCGACCTTGATTAGTGTTCTCGCTCCTGGAACTTAATGTTGCTTGTAAAGTACACATCGTTATACCTTTTTAGAATCTACACATACTAGACAATTTATTGACATCATGGGCAGCTATAACGTCATACTAATTTTTTTCACAGGAGATGATCAAAAGTTGACATAAAGAAAAAACATTGGAAATGTTTTTCTTAAAATGAGAATTTTGATAATGTTCAACGTGAATAACACCTAAAATTGTATTAAAATTACATAATACACGTCTTCAGGAGTATAATACAAAAAAAATTATACAAATATATCAAAATTTAAAGAAATGGCAGCGGAATAAATGGAAAAAAAAGCGAAATTTATAAAAAAGTTTAAAAGTCTACGCCATTTTCTTATGGTTGACAACCCTGGCAAGAAGACACCATTTTCCTATAGCCTCACATCCGGATCAACTGTAGGTAACGGGTTATCCATTCATTACGACAGACCCTGTATATTACATTTCGGTATAATATACATTTTATATATAATTTTAACTAATAAACACATTTATCACAGAACATTCTGATAGTGCTCAAAATTGACGAATATATTACACAGTGGACATTTACACAAACAAAATGGGTCGCTATTAACAATGACGTAGAAACCTATAGGAACATGTTTATAATGTAAACTGGACTAATTTACAGACGCAGAAACTTCAATGGCCGCTTTTTAAGCTTAATTACGAATATGTACTATGAAACAACTGGAAACAAAGATGGCTACCCGGCTGCATAGATATTCCTGTTTATAGCCTAAAGCTACATGCCCATAGGGTCCCTAAGTCATTGTTCTTTAATAAGATAAGAGATGGCATGCTTGTTTGTTTGTTTTCCTGTATAATTGTACTTGATAGTGAAGAAAATTTTACTAGATATTAAAGGGAAAGGCTATCAAAGTCATCGCTGATAATTAGCAAGTAACCTTAATAGCTTAACTTGATAATATAGTATGACCACAAAACCCGAGATTTTTTACGAGAAATTTGATTATAATTTACATATCTAATAATTCATGTAGCCAATGCCATCTCTATACCAAATATTTCATTATATTACAAAGATTTATATTTTAGAAACATATTTTTTTAGAATTTTTGCCTATATAGAAGTTTATATATATTTATACAAACTAATTTTAAGATTAAGGTTGGCACAAGGATGTGAGGATGAAAATCTTTCTTTAAATTATAAATATTAAAATTAAAATTAAAAAAGGGAAGACAAAATAAATAAAAGATGAAGGTACCTACATATTTACAGACGTATATAGTATGTTAAAAATATAATATTAAATACAACAAGAATTTACTAACGTAAGAAACAACATTTATTACAAAATTTACGTCAAACTTATCAATTATAACGAACATTTAATTCTTACATTTAGTGTTTTTATAATTACATAGTTTGTTTTATTTATTATTTTAACGCAAGTCAGCTCCTACAACAACTTATATATAAATATATAGATGCAATAGTGTCTAAAACATCAAAAGTCAGTGCTCACTAGAGTATAATTATATTAAAAAGTTAAATATATTTACGTAGGGTTTGATTTAATCGCTAAAACATAATTTTAAATTTTTCAAACCATTGATAAATTTAAATTAAAAAGTTTTTTAATTTAAAACAGGTCCAGTATTTTTATATATTTTTTTATTTTATTAAACAATTTGGCACAGCCGCTTCCCTCGATGAGTATGCTCACCAAGTATTAATTATAAATCAATATTTTTATTTTTTTATTTATAACAACAAAAGTTACCTTGTTAACATTTCCCACAATAAAAAATAAATAAAAAATAAGTTAAAAAATAAAATAAATAATAAATAAAAAATATAATTTGGTATTTTCTAGCTAGCATCTACTCGTTCTTACCAACCCTAAGCCATTTAGTCATCCCGCAAGGCACTGCATTTTGAGAATATAATATACACACCTATATATTTGAATATATCTAAGATAAACCCAATCTTCGTCGCGCTGGAGCCTGGGAACAAAAAATATTTTATTACAATAAAATAAATACCACGAAAATAGATGAAATCATTGTTTTTATCAAATGGTTTCCAGTTACTCATATTGTCCCTGAATTGCGAAGACTTATTATATTTTTGTTCAATAAGTAAGAAGTGTTTATATATTAAAAGAATAATCATATTTCATAGGTATATAACTTTCTGATTTGTAGCGGAAATATACCTCTAAAATCTAAAGTAAAGTTGGAAATATGCTCGAACGATATAATCGTTTTTTTTAAATTTCTGGAGCGCTGTTGTATGTTAAAAAATAAAAATCATAAACTGTTTTTTAATTTTAAAACTTAATAAAACTAACGTGTACATACAGTGTATACCAAACCGTAATAATTTAGTTCCATAATCATTGTAGATATTTATAATAACAGGAACAGCCACTCAGCCAATTTGTTTGATAAATCGCGGTGCTCCATCATGTACACAATAAAGACCAAGATACAATTTATGCAGCTATTTCTTGGCGACTTTTTGTGGTCGGAGCCAAAAAATTGCCTATTATAGAAGATATAACTAAATCAATGCAACGTTTATTCTTTTAGTTATTTGAGCAAATGAATAATTGTATACTAGGAACTTTAGATTTTTGTGCTAGTATATTATAATAAAGTAAAACGAGTTTTTGATTAATCTACATATTTTTAAAATCGCAATAATAAACTATTTGGAATATAAAAAAATGCTATTCACTATCGGCCTGATTTAGAATACGCTACTAAAAAATGTGTTATAATGTTTATTTATTATTGGTCTGATTTAGAATACTAAAAACCTGATAACAAAATTATGCTATCTAAAATTAAAACGTGACCGATGAAAAGGTCAACTAAAATACATTTCTTCGATCTACAAAAAAAACTGTTATTCGTTAAATTAATCTCTATGCCTCTTTTTCAAGCTGACATCAGTATGAGCCAATTCTCTCAAACCATACGCCAGCTTACTGCAAGGCTTAGTTAATCATACTTACAGTGAAGCCAACGAACCGTAATTTTATCATCAAATAGGTAATGGTCACACATGTTGACGATGTATGTAACGTAATTTAGAAATTGCGGAGCTAGTCACACAAATGTGTCACGGGTTAAACGTACAATGTTGTTTTAGGCATAATGGAAACTGAAGCGAAATTTTGATGTTATTACTAGCGTCGATATGAGTTGTTCAATAATAGTCGATGAAAAATATTTGGGTTTGTTAAACAGTTTTCAGAGGTTATTAGTTCATTTTGTTTTAAATGTTACGGGCAAATGAAGTTTATGCAAGTTTGTTTTATAAAAATAGGTATAAAAAATTAATGCTACATTAGCACAAATAGATAAAAAGTAAAAAAGACTAAAATTACTTTACACACCTAAAGTTATCAAAATCACACATATTTTTTTTTATTAAGGGATAAAACAATATTATTAAATTAACCACTAATTTGTACCAGGAGCACATAGCTCACGAGGAGATTACTCACGTGAATCAGAGAACATGGAGATCTGAGGTGTTTGAGCAACGATCAGACTCGTGTTAGTGGATCGCACGTACGGAGGCTTCGTGGGCTGTGTGGCTTGACAGCTGTGGGTGAAACCTTGTTTAAATAACCACTAGTAAAGGGAACACTATTGTTGTTACTGCCCATTTAAGGCCGATCACAATATTCCTACTATAGTTAAAACCTTGGTAAAAGGAAACTGCTTGTTTTGTTCTTGTGACTTGTTTCTGTCGTATTCATACCAACAGCTATCTTCCATAGTTTATTGAGACGCAAAACATGGATAAAATGATTACCTTAGAAAATTTCAAACACGGCGTCAAAGGTTATTATGTTATTGAGTTTGAAGCAAGAATTGGATCATATCATTCAATTTACATATCATCATCATGTCAGTGTGATATTATGTCTGAAGTTTAAAGTACACTATACGAGTTTCTTATTATATTTATATGACATTTACGGTCGTTCAACTATAGGTCATAACGATGTGAACTGTCTGTCGCCTGCATAGCCGTGTTGTGAATATGTTTCCAATTCTTTATGAACGAATGCTTGGAGGTATTACTTTTGAAACCCACTGTTTATAGCTTACTAATTGATGTTAGTTTATAGTTCTAACTAAGTATATAAGTCTTCGGTTATTTAATGCATAGATATTTATAACTACTAACTTCTCTAATACATATCAACACCACAACAGCCACGGTTCTATGTTGAAAAGTCATTCAAAGTATTTGCCTTTTAATAATAGTATTGGTGAAACATCTTACTACTATTATAAATGTGAAAGTTTGTGAGTATGTGAGTATGTGAAGATGTATGGATGTTTGTTACTCTTTCACGTAAAAACTACTGGACGTTTTTTGATGAAACTTTGCAGTAATATAGGCTATACTTCAGAATAGCACATAGGGTACTTTTTACCGCGGGAAAACTTCTCATGCTTACGGGAAACCGACTTCCACGCAAACAGAGTTGCGGGCGGCCACTAGTAATAGTAATGAAGCGTACCTCAGCGCGATGACGGACTTGGGCGAGGTGACGCGCAGGCGCAGCGCGCGCCAACTCCCGCGCAGCCCGTCCGCGTCCGCCGCCGACACCTCCGTCTTGTTCTCCAGCCACGGCTCACGCAGCTGGGTTAGTGATTGTAGGTTTCAGAGTGGGTTTTGTGAGACGACTAATATGTTGATGTTTTTTTTTATGCTATAGGAGCAAACGAGCATGCGGGTCACCTGATGGTCAGTGATCACCGCCGCCCATGACTAACCGAAACACTGTGTGTGTTGGAGTGTGTTGCTGAGCCTTTAAGAAAATTGGGCACCGGATACCGCACTCACTGAACGAAACGCAGGAACATCGTCCCTATTTCACGTCGGTTTTCTATGCGACGGTGGTATTTTACCGGTCGAGTCTACAGCTAGATTCTACCACTTCCAATGGTTCAGGTGATGGGAGATGAACAAAAAGATGCTGCAGTTGAAGAAGTTGTAGGTAAAGGGTTAAGGTGGTCGGCCTCGCAGCCAGTAATGAATCGGTCTACCCTGCTCTTATAAGCAGAACATGTTGATGGTAGATCTAGGCAAGATGGTATGTACAGGTAAGGCACAGTTGGTTTGGTACAAAGGCAAACCATTAAAAAAAAACGTTTCTTCAGAAGGCCATTATTTTTACTATTTCCATCATAAGCTTTGTACTAAGAAGTTTGCTATATTTATCGACATAGGTAACTAATACCTCTTACCACCAACTAATCTTGCTTAAACAATTCTCCACGTCTATTTTAACTATTAGCTTTTGATAAACATTCCCATATTCAAACATTTCTTTCGCCAATTACATATCCCCACTAAAAATCAGTATATTTACCCTGTCAGGCTTCCCATCGATGTACCACATGAGGTTGGCTGGTGGCATCGCGGGTTTGGTGGAACAGTTGAACACCACATCCTCTCCGCGCTGCACGCTGCCTGGTACCCCGGATATGAGGGGGTCTTCTTTTAGAGCCACTGTAGAGGAAAAGAAGTTTAGTGGAATGAATTAACGTGTAAGCTTTTACAACCGATATTTGATTTTGGTTATGACTTCGTAACATTAATGTATTTTTCAAACTCCTTGATTATTTCACCCCTTTACTGTACACAAAAGCACGAAAATGTATATTCGGAGCTCCATTATAGTTGACTAATTCTTATTTTGGAAACGAACTCAGTCCCATTGTTTGTAGTACTCAATTAATTTAGGAAAAATATATTTTTCGCAAATACTTCAAAAAAAGCACTTGAGAATTTGATTTTCCAATACTAATAACACTTTTTTTTGAACTACACCTATTTAATTTAATTTATTTTCTTAGTACGTATGGTATTAAGTAACCGAAACTACCATGAAATTAAATTACTTTATTGTATGTAGGATTAAAAACTAATCTCTTATACATTGTCAAAAACATAAAATCAAAATAAAAAAAGATGTCACGGGACACCCCTACATTCATCAGCAATGGCCGTAGTAGACCGAGAGAAAAAGCTGGCGGAAAAAACTCTCGGCACAGCTGGCGGAAAAAACTCTCGGTACCAGGGCAGCATAACCCAAACAGAACTCACCAGCGACCGTCACATGCTTCGTCTCCTTCACCACGGCGAACCGCGGGCCCTCGGTCGACACCTCGCACGTGAACGGTATCTGCGCGTTGTACTTCCTCGGCAGCAGCACGGTGATCCGGCAGCGGTGGAGGTCGCAGTGGCCGTCGACGACCGTCGGGGCGGCGCCGGTGGTGTTGAACACGCGGGTTGGGGGCTGGGTACAAGTCAATGGGTTAATGGAGGAATGAATTATATTAGAAAGATGATAGTTTGTGACTATGAATGAATGAATGAATGAATTGTCTTTATTTAGCTTAAAGGTACAAGTTTACGGAAGAAGCAAGAAAGATTTAAGCTAAGGGTTTGACTATGTGCGTTTGTTGCTGATTAATGCAAAATCTACTGAACGGTTTTGGATGGAACTTGGTATAAAGATAGACTAGCATAAAGGGTATTTCCCCGGGAAATTTAAGCTGCAGGTTAAACAGCATGCTAGATGTATGTAGGTGTTAAAATTTTGAGTAAAAATGACAGTAGAATATATTTTTATCATCGTTGGTAAACAATGGTGACTGAAACACACCTAATATGAAGAAGCATTAAACTTGTTCTCACTACTATTTCCCAATTATCAAGCAACTAAATAAACCTCACGTAATACTAGTAGCTTCAACGTAATCGAAATAGATGTGATGTACTTTAACAGACGACAACAAAATGTTATTGAAATTCCTTGAACTCGTATTTTTTTTAAATGATTTTATTATAATGTGTTGTGAAAAGTAAAAACGCATTGCTCACGACATTACTGTTAAATGTGCCGTATTTCTGTTTTTCATAATTTTTATATTAATTATTACATTCAGGAGAAAATAGATAATTAAATAATTTCAACAAAGAATAACTGAAGCAAGTGGTTAAGCTTATTAGTTCAAAGCTCGGTTTTGTATAAATTACAAACTAATCTTCTCTTTTAGGCCCAATTGCAGGGAACGTTTTAACCTGGGGTTAGCTTCGGGTTAGCTAACTCAGGTTTAAATGGCGCCACCATCGATTGTAACTACTTTTTATTACAATCGATGGTGGCGCCATTTAAATCTGAGTTAGCTAACTCGAAGTTAAAACGTTCCCTGCAATTGGGCCTTACTGTGGTATTTCCGTGAATTTTCTATACTTATTAATTACGCTTATATTTCGCACAAACCTTGTCATCAAATTAGCTCTGTCAATTATAAACACGAGTTTTCATCGCGTCATTTTCCATACAAACATGCCGTGATATTACGTCAGTTTATGAAAGGCAAACTTTCGTCGCCATTCGTTAATTACAAGCGTTGATCAACTGCAGAGAATGTTGATCACCCCATAGTTAACTCGCACGCAGATTTTTGGTTAAACGCCAGAAAATTAATGAAGCCTTTTTACGGATTTAAAAGAACTCTCTTAAAATTAATGTCTCTTTGTTTGCGCTTGATTATCAGATGTGTGTTTTTTATTCAAAAGATGAGCTCGGCGCGTCGTGTTTTGAATATTTAATATTTTCTTGTTATAACTTTGTGGACTAGCACAGGGAAATAAGCTTGTGGCTTATGTAGGACCTCGGCCCGTGAATAGAACGATTTTTTTAAACAAAAACGTGTTATATTTTGACTACCTATGTCGCTATTTGAAAATCCGCAGACAACGCATTTTAATCCGTGTTGTGTTATTTTCAAATCGTTGAACCATTGAACCGAACAATGGCAATTAATAGCAAAAAACAATATTCATTTGAATATTTTCAGTTGTGAATAAAATTTGATGGTTCATATTTGCTCCGGACATTTCCATGTACATATTTGTGCTGCAAAATAACGATAAAGTAACGAACACAAATAAAATGTAGAGCAATATACATAAATATAAAAATCACTAATGACTTCCGCCGATCGCATCGAGTTAATTACTTAGCAAGTACTAGGCCCGCATAAGAGCCGAGAAGTTCTGTAATACAAGTAGTTAGCGCAAATCTCAGTTCAGTTGTTTATCTTTGTAAAGAGTATGTATTTAGTTCTAGGTTCTTCTTAGTGTGATCTGTCACGATATTTCAAAGATAAAATTTAACTGTGGATATGTGGATTTATAGACTTTAAATGGGATCAGAGTCAAAAATACTACATTTCAAAGGCCAGACCTGTTTTCGGACACATTATTCTTGGAATAAAACCAAAGCCTTTTTAATGCAGGCATCGAAATAGCATTTGCAAAAGGTCGTTGGGTGGGTTGTTGCTTTTTAAATATAGAAAAAATATGTCAACTGTTGTTATTATTATTATTTTTTTATCTGTAGGTAAAAAAATACTACCTATCGATTGGTAAACTATGTCGATATTAAATAAACTTCTTTAATTTATTTAATTTTTACCAGATTTTTCTTGCAGCTATGCTGAGAAATATTAGAATTTGCAAAAAGTGTGGAACAGTGAGTTAATAAATATTAGAGTCACAGTCATGTGCAAAATATTTGAAGTTGTTTGTTATGTTCATTTTATTGATACTCCATTAAGACAAAAACGAAATATTATAGGTACATCTGTTTGTAATACACTTCTCGATAATAGGATTCTTCTATATACAGGATTCTTCAAGATAATCCAAGTCCTATACGATTTCAAATGTAAATACAAAATACAAGGTGCTTTTAAATTAAACAAGTAAAACATAGGACTGGCCCCGCGAATAGTTTTTAGAATGTTTTCTTCCAGCAAGATTTCAAAAATTCATATCTTTTTTTGTAGTACGTATTTTGCATTTTTTTTTAGTCACAAGTATGTCTTTAATGTTGTTTTATCAAGAAAAAAATCAGCTTCCTGAAATTACTCAAAGTATGTTTATGTATGTAACATATCAGGTATGTTACTTAGGTATGGTATTCGTAATTAGTTTTCTACTTAACACTAGTTTGTACTCAGCAGCTGTGACTTGCAAGGCGTCTCGAATTAAAGATACAACATGCGACATAGTGAAACATGAAATTGCTTTTTGCTTTTTCGTGTACCGCAATAAATATTCACAAGTATTCTTTATTGTGTGCTTAAATAAATAACACACAATACTTGAAGTCCATATCCACACGGGTACGTAAACCTTATTTCTGAACTAAAATAATATTTTAGCCGCATAGAATGAATGAAATGAACTAAAATAATATTTTAACTTACTTTGCGGCTAAAAATATTATATGTATATCATGAATTGGCACTTTATTATTTATTGCTTTTAATTAAATTAGTTTTAAGCTCAAACATAACCTGTCATCAAATCAAAAAGTACCAGGCCACCATAACCCGCACGGAGTTCTCACCTGTTGGTCCGGCGTGAACCTGAAGATCTCGTTGTTCTCCCGGTACCACTTGACCGAGTGCAGTGGGGGGTCCCCCTTCTCGTTGATGTAGTGGCAGGTGAACTCGGTCCTCTGTCTGGGGTCCCCGTACTGGGGCACGTCTAGGAATGTGATGTTGTGTGCCGCGGCTATCACTGGGGAAGATGGGGAAATTGGTTAGATTATGGGAAGAGTAAGAGTGAGTAAAAGTTGTGTACGGAGAGAAAGAAGTAGTGAGTTCGCTCATAGCAAAGATCGGGTTTTTTTATTATAACTAATTTTTCGGTTGGAAACTGTGTGCAAATAGTCAAATAATAGCTTTTGGATCGGATCTAGCTTTATAATAATGTAAAGGTTAATATTCGCGTTTACTATTATACAATCTTTCCGCCCGCTAAATGGCTTTACCCGTGGGATTGTATTACTCCATGTTTTATTCCAGGTCACATCAAACATAAAATTTCTATTTACAGATAGATTCTTAAGGTAAAGCAACTTTTTAATACTGATAAGGGACTTTAAACAAGTGTTCACTTCCGAGAGACTAAGGTTTCCCATTTTTTACAAAATTTATTTAACAACATGAACAATCATCTTTATTTACAAACATAAATATATTTAAACTAAATAAAATTATGAAAAATATTTTCAAATTCATGGTAACTTAAAAAACGCCAAATTGAACCCTTTGTTTTAATTCTAAACTGAAAGAACTTTAAGTGCAATCAATTAATTAAAAGGGTACGAGGGGACCTGATTCTGCTCCCTTGACATATGGTCTAGCTAGTCAATAAACGTACTAATCAAACTAATTTTTACTCAAATTTCTGTTCGAAAGTGGGTTGATAAAGTTGTGAATGCGCGGCGCGCAAGATTTCATTATATATTCTATCGTTGCTTTAAAAAAGATTAATCGTAGAAATTAAATGTCTTATTAATGATTGTAAGCATAATTAGTTAGATGTCATTGCTCTGTCCAGAAACACGGTTAAAAGTACTAAATTCCAAATTAAATAGATCAGACTACAGGCTATTTTTAAATTTTTGAGATAAATGTATAAATGTTTTCATTTGTTTATTATAAGTACCTAGTAATTTTTAGTCGTCCGATGAATATAACTTTTGGACACATGTAAACAGTGAAGACGAAAACATACTATTCTAAATAAAACTCATTTTAACGGTTTTTACGCGTTTATTTACATTTTTTATTTATCCGACGTTTCGGCATTTTTACAAATGCCGTGGTCACGGGGAGTCTACCCGTTAAAATGAGTTTAATTTCAAATAATAAAGATCGCGTAAATCTAAGAAGTTACATGAAAACATACTACATATCGGTAGAATAGGATACCTTTTCTAGTGCAGCACTACACCCGTGTTACACGTTGCTCAGAAAACCAATCAGTAACTAATTATTGGAACAACACACGCTGTAGTTCGTGTAATGAAATATACTTGAAACACCATTATTGCACTCTTAAAATACTATTGTTTTCTTGTAAGGAAGAAGTTTAAAGGAAAAGGAAATGTTGACACACTATTTATTATTTAATCGTTATAACTATTTCAGTAAAACTTGTCAAAATATAAATAGTAATAACTCTGTTTACGTTGTAAAAAATATACACTACATAACCATTTTCTAGTAAAATATTACCTAAGTAGAACCATATGGCTCGCACTGTCAAATAGTTATAATAATTATGTAAATTTAAGCTTCGAAGTCACGCCCTACTTTTACATATTCTACAGTGCTACACCTTAGTCAAAATATGTGCCTTGACCATTTTCAGCATTCATCGTACAAATGTTAGGAATAAAATACAATTTCATAGTGGCTATGTTTTCACAATTTCTGTTTCGAATACATTTCAGGCGTAATCACTTGATGTGTCCCAATTAAATAATATCAAAGCTGGCATTCACTAACAGTGGTTTAATATATTACTGCGATTAATATTTAAACAAGCAAATCGTTATTCTGAATGCTGAGTTACAAATCAAATCATTTAAATAACCGAAAAAGAAAATGATTTAAAAGATGGGTATCTTAACAGACCAATCATAAAATCCCCTGCATTAGCAAAACCATTTTTTTTCTCTGTAAGTCTTATCTGTCAATTTTTGTTACAGACTTTTTTATTTTTTAATGGAACCATGTTTATCCTTTTGGACAAAAAACATTTTACTTTTTATGTTCAGATGCCTGTTACTCAGTTACGCAAAAACTGCTTATTAGATTTCGATGAAATTTTGTGCATAGATAGATCATAACCCAAAGCAATTTATGAGATTTTAAAATTTACGCACGCCAAGTTTATTGCAAATCTGAAAACAAAAGTAGTAAATCGATATTTTAGATTTGAATGGATAACCTTTGCAAAAAATTTACCCGTATATAGTTCTGCATCAGTAAACTTAAATCTAATCTTGGACGGTAATTACTACAAGCCAATCAAAGTTTAATTAACTCTAGACACTAACACTAAATAGCAACATCAAGTATTCAATACAAATTAAACTGTTATAAACTTTTAAGACGCCATTTTCGACGTGGATCGTTAAAGTACGGTATTAGAGTTCACTTTATCGAGTTAGGAGAAATAGAATTGTTGGTAGTGGGATCTCGTTTGTATACAAATATATGCGAACATGAGACTTGAAAACTATTAAACGTAATGTTTTCGATTCGGCTGACTAAACGTCTACTTTTATTTACAGGAAACATGCTGAGTAAGTCTGAGAGAGATATGTAGTTGTCACAAACTGAGGATTTTCTAAAATGAATAATGCGAAAAGCCCATTTCTTTGCTTGTCTTACACATGTAATAGTAGATTATGTTTGTGCTCAGTCAAAAACATTACAAGATTCGTAAACAATGGCGTTCCTAAGTTGAATCAAACTTTTTTGCGGATTTAGGCTTTATTTTTAAATTGATTATTTCGCGGTAACTATTTGTAGTTGGTTTGCAAGTTAACTATCACCATAACTTTACGATTGTTTATCGATCAGTGTTAGTGCTAGGACTCTTATAGTTTTATGTTCGAACAGAGTTGTTTGAAGTAGCATTATTTTCATTGGAGCAGTTTGTAGAAAATGTAGTAAGTTTCTTGATGGTTCGTGTTTTGAGAATAAGCCCTTAAATGTTTTCCGAAATCTTTATTGGCAATTAACAACATATATTTTATAGTAAAAATCCAGTAAGGCTCAAATCATATGCATAGCACATATCTAGTTTATTTTATAACAATTGTGAGAATCCGTAATTGCAAATGAAGTGGTATATATGTGACGTTACATACACTAACTACCAAAACGACGTAAATTAATAAGTAGCGCAAAATCGTAAATATATTTTCCATCATTTTGTAGAAAATCAGCAATTCATGGTGGCTCATTAATAATTACTAATAAATGTCTTAAATGTAAAGAACGTAAAGACATTGTGAGTCTATCTATTGAGCAAACTATAGAAATAGCCTGTATTAAACTGACACATTGTATAGTTGTTAGTATTTATAGGCCACCTAGGTCAAATTAAGATAGTTTTGAGTTAGTTTTAGAAGAAGTTTTGATTAAATTATGTAATAATAATAACAAGGAAATATTTATTTGTGGTGATTTTAACGTTGATTTGTTAGAGAACTCATCAATGAGTAAAAAGTTACTAAACATATTTAAATGTCATAACCTCACCAATCTGTTCTTTGAACCAACTAAAATAGACAAGAGTAGTGCAACTTGCATAGATAATATTTATTCTAATATAACACCCGTTAGTGCATCTATTATAAATAAATTAAGCTCGGATCACTGTGGCCAATTAGTTACTTTTAGATATCAGAGAGAAAAACAAATTAATAGGAAATTAATAGTTGTTCCCGTCAATGAGAAACGTTTAGAGACTTTTAGATCAAGCGTCGCTAGTAAATGCCTAATGTTTTCAACTCTAAAAATGTTAATAAACAATATGAGAATTTGAGTACTTTTATTAATAAAAATCATAAGAAAATATTTATACCTAAAATAATTAATTTAAAACTATGTAAATCGTATTGTGACTGGGCAACTACTGGTATATACATCAGTAGAAGAAAGTTGTACGATCTCTATGATCAAAAATCATATAACAAAAATGATAGTTTTTGCCAGTTCGTTAGAAATTACTCTAAAATATTTAAAAAAGTATGCACTGCAGCTAAGTCTATGTATCTGAGTAACAAAATAAAAAATAGCTCTAATAAATCAAAAATGACTTGGAACGTTATAAATTCTGAAACCGGGAAAAATAATAACAAACGCGAAAATCAAATTAAGCTTGTCATCTATAACACTGTCATAACTTCCGACGAAAATCTAGCGACAGCTTTTGAAAAGTACTTTGCTGATATTCCAGTTTCGACTACCAAATCACTTAACGCATCGCCCGTATTAGCTGCGTCGTTACTTAGAAATTATGTTAGTGAATGTAAAGAAAGTTTTAGTTTTCAACCAATAGATACCGGGGATATTTTAAAAACATTTAAGACATTAGATATTAAAAAAACTACGGATCTATGGGGTATATCAGTAAAAATTATCAATTCCATTATAGATATAATAGCTCCTTACCTTGCAAAAATATTTAATAACAGTATTATTAGTGGTGAGTTTCCAGACTTGATGAAGCACAGTAAAGTCATTCCTTTGTTTAAATCGGGTAGTACTACAGAGCCCTCTAATTTAAGGCCAATTTCTATTTTACCTACATGTAGTAAAATTTACGAAAAAGTCATTTTAAGCCAACTTTTAGCTCATTTTAATAAAAATAATTTGCTTCATAATAAACAATTTGGATTTACAAAAGGTCGTTCAACCACTGATGCAGGTGTTGATCTTATTGTTAATATTGTTAGTGCGTGGGAAAAGTCGCAAGACGCTTTAGGTATATTTTGTGATTTGTCTAAGGCATTTGATTGCGTTCAGCACGATACATTGATAAGAAAACCCAATCATTACGGTATCAACGGTACTAATCTTAAACTTATGATTTCATATTTGAATGATAGGACACAAAAGGTTGACGTGAACGGTAAAAGGTCGTCAGGGTCGGTTGTGAGTATGGGGGTTCCTCAGGGATCGATTTTGGGCCCATTTCTATTTTTGGTTTATATTAATGATCTACCCTTTATGGTAGGAAACAATCATGATATAGTGTTATTTGCTGATGATACATCATTAATTTTTAAAATTAATAGGCATAAAATCAATTATGACGACGTAAATAATGCTCTCTCTAAAATTGTATACTGGTTTAATGTTAACAATCTAGACTTTAACGATAAGAAAACTAAATGTATTAAATTTTCTGCACCCAATGTTAAACAAGTCGATTCAAATTTGAAACTCAATGGCAATAGATTAAACTTAGTAGACACTACTGTTTTTCTTGGAATAACTGTAGACTGTAAATTGCAGTGGGGAGCCCACATCTCACAACTAGCGAGTAGGCTTAGTTCAGCAGCGTTTGCGGTCAAGAAGATTCGCTCACTAACTGATGTTAATACAGCCAGGATTGTATATTTCAGTTATTTTCATAGCATAATGTCTTACGGCATCTTGCTATGGGGAAACGCTGCAGACATTGAGACGATCTTCGCACTTCAGAAAAGGGCTATTCGCGGCATTTATAAAATTGGAAATAGGGAATCTCTTAGGGAAATATTTAAAGATATTAATATACTAACTTTTGCGTCGCAATATATTTATGAAAATATATGCCCCCCACAAGTCTAACTCCTCGTCCGGCTTGAACATCTAAGCCACGTGGGGGGCGGACATCAGCGCCTGTTAAGCAGGCAAATACTCACTGATGACCAACGGAGCACTAGCATTACCTTCAATATGGAGAGTCAACCTAATAATTTACGTAATTGGCCGCTACCTGGGGTAGATCGCCAGGGCACGTCTGGGGCTGACGCTGGGCGTGACAGCATGCGAACCGTCAGCGGCTCTCTGCTGAGCAGGCGGGCGAGAGTCGGGGTACCTGAAGATATTACAGCCGACCGGGGGGGTGAGGGAACAGAAGTGGTTTTGCGGGGTGGGGCTACGCCCAATATTCACACTGCCGGCCCTTCAGTTGAGACCGCAAATAACTCAATTAATGATGATCGAAGAAGAAAGTGGTCTACACAGGAATTGACAGAATTAATGTTTTGTTACTACAAAGCACAAGCCGGTGGTCCCGGCTATATCCGACGATTACAACAATTATTTACAGAGAGAAATCCTGACAATCCTAAAATACACAAATTCAATGGTAATACACTATCCAATCAAGCTCGCAAAGTAATAAAACAAAATTTCCTATCACAGGAATTACTACACCAAATTAAAAGAAAAGCTGAAGGAATCGAACCATCACAAGACACTGAAAATACTGAGCCGATTGATAATGGAGAGGGTGCACCTTTGATTCCGCGCGTAAATAGCCCGCAACATCATTTACAGACTACACATGAAGAAACAGATATAATAGATCAACTTACACAAAACATCATAGTCAATGAAGATCAGGAACCAATAATTCTTAACTTTTTGCAAACACTCTCTGAAACAAAAGAAACTCCAGTAACGGAACGGCTTTGCTTGCCGAAAGCAAAAATCAATAAGTCTTTTATAAAAAATCTAAATACAATCAATAAATACTTACCCAACCTTTTAGCTACAAATTCATCACTTTTATCAATAAATAATATCATATACGCTACCGCTAAAACACTCATTACCAATAACAATCAAACTCCGTTTCTACCTAAAAGTAATATCAGAAACACTAAAACAGTTCCACCCTGGAAAAGGCGAATACAAATTAAAATTGAAAAACTACGCAAAGAAGTAGGGCAGTTATTAGAAATCGAACGAGGAGTCAACTCACGTAGAATGAACAATATTAAATTCAAACTTTATAATAAATACAACATTCAAACAGAAAATGACCATAACAATACAGCGGAAATAATAAAACAAAAAATTAAAGCTCTCTCTGGCAGAATAAAAAGGTACGAAGACATGAACAATAGGAAAGAACAAAACCAACTATTTACAGAAAATCAACATAAGCTATATACAAGTTTAGGCAACAACCAACTAGACAATATTAAATTGCCAAGCAAGGATGGAGTAGAAGAGTTTTGGAAGTCAATTTTATCAAATCCAATACAATACAATAGTAACGCCAAATGGATACAAGAAATTGAATGTACAACAAATGAAATCACACCAGAAAACGAGGAAAATATCACAGAAGATCAAATCAAAACCGCTATAAAGAAAATCCACAATTGGAAAACACCTGGAATAGATAAAATTCACAATTACTACCTCAAATATTTGACTAACACACACCAATATTTAGCTACACTTTTTACCAAATTAGTTACAGGTACAGAAATTATGGACGAATGGTTCACAACAGGTCAGGTTATATTAATACCAAAAAAAAACCCTACGGAAGATCCCAAAAATTGGAGACCTATAGCATGCCTACCCAGTATGTACAAACTACTAACGTCTGTATTAGCCAATATGCTCTACAAACACTGTCACGAAAATAGCCTTATAGCAGTGGAGCAACGTGGTTGTCGAAGGGGTGCAAGAGGGTGTAAAGACCATCTAATGGTCAACAAAGCGATACTGGAGGATGCATATAACTCACAGAAGAATCTTAGCATGGCGTGGATAGATTATCAGAAGGCATTTGACAGTGTCTCTCACGAATGGCTACTTAGGGTTTTAGATATATATAAATGTCCACCCATGATTAAGAAATTCTTGGGGGCAACTATGCCATCTTGGAAGGTAATAATGACAGCTCGCGGTACTCAAGAATCGATCACTACTGAACCGATTTACATCAGACGCGGTATCTTTCAAGGGGATTCTCTATCACCTTTATTGTTTTGTTTAGCCTTAAATCCACTCTCCACTATACTCAATAAATATAAAACTAAAGGGTACAAACTTAAGGATAGCTATTGGATTAATCACTTACTGTATATGGATGACCTTAAAATTTATGCTAGCAATAAAAATAACCTAAAAGTTTTACTTGACAGTGTTGAAATCTTTACGCAAGACATAGGTATGATATTTGGTCTAGATAAATGTAACACACTACATCTTGCCTCGGGCCGCAGAAAAAGTACTACAGGAGAAGCTCATGCATTGTTAAACGGAGAAACTTTTCAGCAATTAGCAATAGACAATACATATAAATATTTAGGAATTCATGAATCAGGAAAAATAGATCACAACATGGTAAAAGAACAAATAATTAAAGAATATTTTAAAAGAATCAAAAAACTACTTAACACACACCTAAACGCACGTAACGTAATAAAGGGCATAAATGCATTTGCTATTCCAGTTTTACTTTATTCATTTGGCATAATTAACTACAAAAACAGTGATTTAAAAAGAATTGATATAAAAACACGTAAACTATTAGCTATTCATAAAGCACATCAGCAAAAAGCAGAAGTAGAAAGATTGTACTTACCAATTGCACACGGAGGTAGAGGTCTTCAAAATGTAGAGAATCTATATAAAATACAAATATTAAAATACCAACAATACATAAAACAAAACGATGATTACTTAATAGAATTAATAGCGGAACACGACTTACACCGTCAAAAATACTCAATAAAAAAATACTCCGAAGAAATACAGAGAGAGCTCAGTCTACAACCAAACAACAATCACACGGATAAAGAAATTAAAGAAGCAATAATTAAAACACAACTTGATAGATGGAGCAATAAACAGTTACACGGTCAATTTTTAAAAAAGGTTTTACAATCAGCTAATATAGACAAAGAACAATCCTTTAGATGGCTAAAGAAACAGCAGGTATCTCCTTCCATAGAGTCAGCGATATTTGCCGCACAGGATCAAGCAGTTATGACACGACAACATCGACGAGACATATTAAAGGAGCAGGTTGATGGAAAATGCCGACTGTGTGCTGCTAAAGATGAAACCACACAACATATAATATCAGGATGTGAGAAGTTAGCCAGCACTTACTACACTCGTCGACATAACAATCTAGTAAAATATGTTTATTGGTGTTTAGCTAAAAGGTACAACATTCCAGTCTCCAACCTCTGGTGGCAAGAAACAATGACACAACCACAAGTAAAGGAGAACGAGAACGCAAAAATCATGTGGGAAATCCCTGTTCAAACTGATGTTACAGTTACACATAATAGGCCAGATTTAATATTAACAGACAAACATAATAATAAAACTTACCTTATAGACATAACAGTACCCTCAGATTACAATATTGGAGCTAAAGAAATAGAGAAACTAAGTAAATATCATCTTTTGAAAAGAGAAATCTCGCGTTTATGGAACACACACACATCAGTAATTCCAATCGTTGTGGGAGCCACAGGAGTCGTAGCTAAAAGTCTCACCAGATATATAGATAAACTAGATACATACATTAATATAAATATATTACAGAAACAAGCAGCTATACACACCACTACAATACTAAGTAAAGTGCTAGGAGATACTATATTCGTAAATAATACTGACACTAATAATATAACACACATACAGCAATCATCAACCACACATGCATCTACACAAGTGATTAATTCATAAATTATATATTTAAAATAATAAAAAACATATTAAAAAATAAAAAAAAAAAAAAAAAAAAAAAAACTTTAATGGGACGATAAATATCTTTTTTCCTTCGGGACGAGGGACGGGATATTTATTTATCATACCGATTAAAAAAAAATCGTGATAATGTAAACATCAAATGAAAATATATTGTATACTCATAAAAATATTGATAAATTTACAACGCGAAAAGCAAATCGTGTCGGAAATTGTTCTGTAAGAACTAGGCAAGAGAATAAATTAGCGGTCCCTAAACATAGATTGGCCAAGAGCAGTAAATCGTTTATTGGTATGTCGATACATATTTATAATAAAATCCCGGAGTCAGTTCAATCCTTACCTTTTAATAAATTTAAATTACATGTTAAGCATACACTATGTAAAAAGGCTTATTATAAAGTTAAAGATTATTTAGATGATAAAAAAGCGTGGGATTGATTTCTGGACAGGCTATTTCTTTAGATTGTATCTTATTGTAACTATTTGTGTCTTATTCTATTAACTACTCTGTAAGCATCTAGACCAAGGCAAGACACAAGAATTTGTTGTATTTTCTTATTTCAATTTAACCGTCTTGTGACCTTACGTTTTTATTTTGTCTTGGTGTAGTTGTATGCCTTGATTTTGTATATTTGGTGATGGACAAAAGAGTGCCGAGTTTTTTTCCGCCAGCTTTTTTCTCGGCCTACTGATGATAAGCTGATGATCGATATTTTGACTTTCATCGAATGTAATTAAGTTACTTAATGATGAAATAAATGATTTTTATTTTTTATTTTATTTTCATCCAGAATAAGTATTTATGGCCTAATTAGTAGCAAACCGTCACACAATCTTATGTCACTTCTGTCATGACTGACAGATTAAACATATTTTTACTAATGCAAGTTGAAATGCGATAGAGAATGGGAGGATTGGATAATTTAATTCTTTTTGAAATACGTCGTCAGAGAGTTAAGAGAATATAAAAAACTTTTATTTAATATATTATTTAGATACACAAAGTAGTAGACAAATATAATATTTTATAAAATATAACAATATTTAGGCATTCCAATCAGTAAACAATATGGCTGTGTGGTATTTCACAAAACAATTAGTGGGTGATTCTCATGTTCCAAAACCGCATTGTCAATCGAACTACTATTGAAATTCGTGAAATCTGTCATTTACATCGATTGATATTATATACATTTCAATGGCCAATTTACAACTTTCAACTTGTTCAAATTTCTATGTTAAATAATATCTATAAACCTTTTATGATATACGCTAATAATGTAATATATTGGTAGCAGAATTTTGTGCAATGTCCAACTGTGTTGGTTTCAGCATTTACACCTTTTTCTACAGGTAAGCAGTTGACTGTATTATAGTAAGTAGTGCAGGGTAGTCAGAGCAATGACTGTCATTGACCGAACACGTTGATGTAGAATCAACGACACCAATATATGTTGTATACGTTTTTAACAACAGTTTTTATGAGAGGTTAATTACTTATTAGTTCGTTACAATCAAAATATTTTTCCTCTTTTTTTATGATATAGGGAGCAAACGAGAACGCGGGTCACCTGATGGTAAGTGATCACCGCCGCCCATGACTACCCGCAACACTGTGGGTGTTGGGGGGGTGTTGCTGAGCCTTTGAGAAAATTGGGCACCGGATACCGCAGTCACCAAAGGAAACGCAGGAACATCGTCCCTACTTCACGTCGGTTTTTTGTGCGACGGTGGTATTTCACCGGTCGAGTCAGACCAGTAATCGCTGCAGACACGGCCTACAGCTAGACTCTACCACTTACAAAATTACTTACAATTGTAGAATCAGCGTCACTAATATAAATTGTATACGTTTTTAACAACAGTTTTCATGAGAGGTTATACATTAGTTCGTTACAATCAAAATATTTTTCCTAACCAGTATTTCTACTCTTTTATTAGCCCTGACAAAAAATCACCTCGTTTTAAAACACAAATAAAACCAAACTACCGCCAAATCAATACAAAACCTCCACACGTTCCTGGCATTATCCCTGTGCACACGCAACATATTAATACTGTAAAACTACCCTCCAACATTCTGATTAATAAAACTCGAGCTAGCCAAGCCACGGCTATGAAGTTGCCAAAACAACTGTTCTGCAGCTAGCGGCGTGATACTAACACGTAATTGTAATTTAAAGCAGTTTACGGGCAGTTTTGAGTTATTTGTATAGATACTACTAGAATGGATGAGGTCGGAGTCCATTTTAGACTGTAATGGAGTAGTTTTCAGCGATTTGACGATAATGGAATTGCTAATCTGCAATTGTAGCAAAGTTGAATGGCTATAAAGTATAGTTGACGATCAACAACTTTTAAACGTAACATCGTCAAATTATAAATACCATATTTTTAAGAATACGTCGATATCGTTAAACTATTATAAACATTTCAAATAAACCACTCTACAAATCAATAACCAATAGCATTTGATGGATACAATACCTCGTGTTTTATCACATTAATTTTTCATTCGAAATTATAATTACACCTCAACTATTATAACCGAATCACTGCTTAATTTAATACGAGACGTCAATAACGTAGACACTCAACTCAAGTAGGGCAATTAATAATAATGAGCAAATTACCGTCCAAATTACATGAAACTGACGACCGAGGGGTGATCATAATATATGAAGAAATGTTTGTTCATTGGCACTAGTGAATCATATGTTTAACTGTTTGTAAATATGACTACAATTATTGTTATGAGATGAAAAAAACCGGCCAAGCGCGAGTCGGACTCGCGCACGAAGGGTTCCGTACTATCATTTTCTACCTGTTTATTAAGATCGAGAAAAAAATGCTTAAAAATTACGTTTGTTGTATGGGAGCCCCACTTTAGTATTTACTTTATAGTTATTTAATTATTTATTTTGAAAGATAATATACAAGTTAATATTCTGTGGAAATTTGAAGCGTCTACCTGTTACCGTTTTTAATATTGAGCAAAAAATATGAAAAAAAAACACGTTTATTGTATGGGGACCCCCTTAATATTATTTTTATTTTTTATATTTTGTATTTGTTCTTATAGCAGCACCAAAAATACATCATTTGTGAAAATTTCAGCTTTCTAGCTATCACGGTTTATGAGATACAGCCTGGAAACAGACAAACAGACAGACAGACAGTGGAGGCTTTGGGTACGGAACCATAACAAGCAGCTAATTCCAGCTAGTTCTTTATTACAATCGCGTGGTCAATTCCGAAAACTTAATATGTTTGGTCTCGGTGACAGTCATTACTCTGTCTTCCTGCCATTCTAACCAATGACCGAATATGTTGAGCTGTAGTATTAGGCAGGATTCTGGTACTAATGCAGTCAAAATTTGTGATTATAAATTAAAGATGGCAAATCCTAATTTTCCTTCTATTAGTGATGCCTTGTTATAGGTGTTGTAGCCACCAAGTAAACAAGGTTAACTACTTAAATGAGTCCGTATCAGTATTAACACCATCCGACTACCATAAAAAGAAGCAATTAAAAAAGAATATTTTTTTTGAAATCATCGATTATTAATTTGAGTATTAAAAATAATTAACAAATTAAATTATAAAAATGTCAAAGTCATTACTTACACCTTGAGTAGTTTAAAAAAAGTTAGCGAATGAATGTTATACAAGAAGACTGGATGTTGTCTTTGCTATTTACTAAGTAATAATAATAAAGATGTAAAGAAGAAAAACAAAAAACATTTAGACACCAGACAATCGACGCCGTCCAACAGAAATCTTAAGTAAATTATATCTGAACAAGATTGCGAACTCAGACAAATTTATGGTCCCTTCAGACATCACAGCTCGCGTCAATTCTGACTAAATTAATTCTAATGAAACTTGAAATCCAGAAGCAAAACGGATAAAAACCAACGATTATTCAAATTCGATTTAACACAATCGAGTCAGATTATTCAGAATCGAGTGGTATCCCGAATTCTCGATTCATTGATTACAATTAAACTTGACAGATGAATCGATTTAGATTCAATTCGGTTCGATTGTGCCGGAGACTGCTGTGTTGTGGAACGGGGTCAAATGTAGCAATTTTAGGTCAAAATTTAACTTAGAATCATATTATATATATTTTTGTCATATTACATTTTTCGTCATAACATAAGTAATTTTTACAGAATTTAGGATAGTAACACTGTCGGGTAAAGTTTTTCCATTGAATGTTGACATAATATTAATATTTATCTTTTATCTATTCTACATACAAAACATTTGATTGAATCCAACGGTGTCCACTACACATGTGATCTGGGAACCAAATGATCAAAGGAATGTGCGATGAAAAGAATAATTTATTAGGATTTAAACAATTCAATGGCAGATGGATAAAACTCAGTTATCTCCATTTTAATAATGAATTTTGAGGCCCAATGAAGCAAATAATCCCGTAATCTGAGTGTTCTTTTGCGTATTTGTGTATCTGATACAAATTCAAAGGAAATAATTAATAATGTAATGTGATCGTGTTTTTTTTTCGTTTCGTTTGGAGTTCAAATGTTCTGCGTACTTCTGTGATCCTGGTACATTAGAGGGGAAAATAATTAAAATGTTTTGATTGGAATACGAAATTAAACTTTCTTAGACTGGGCAAAGCAAAATATTTATCTGATTTAGATACAATTGTTTTGTGTTCTTTTGTTTGTAATTACATAAAACAATTTGTCTGACACTCATTTTATAACACGGTTCCTTTTACTTATTTAATATTTCAGACATAATCAACTCAAATTTGCGCGTTAGGTATTTTGAATCTACTCACGACTAACATAAAAACGTAACCTTTAAATTTTGAAAAAATATTAGATGTTAGTTTGAGATAGTTCAAAAGGGTATAAAAATACGCGCAAAACCACGATTCAAATCCTTTTCCCAGAACATCTGTTTCTACGAAGTAATCGCAATGAAAACCCAACCTTTGAAAATTAAAAAGAAAATACTCAGATATTTTTAGTTATTACTAGTGGCCGCCCGCGACTCCGTTCGCGTGGAATTCGGTTTCTAGTGGGAATGAGAAGTTTTCCCGCGGTAAAAAAAGTACCCTATGTGTTATTCTGATGTAAAAACTGAAGACAGTCTACGTTGTATGTATTGTGTGTCAGAACGTGACTGTGGCAATATTGATTATTTATCTATTAAGCCCACAAGCTAATAATGTTCTTCATGCATTTAGACTTTTTACGAAATCTACACTATATAAAGAGGAAAGATTTGATTTTGTTTGTTTGTTTGAAATGAATAGGCTCCGAAACTGCTGGACCGATTTAAAAAAATATTTCACCATTCGAAAGCTACATTATCCACGAGTAACATCGTACTAATATTATAAAGGTGAAAGTTTGTGAGAATGTATGGATGGATGGATGGATGGATGTTTGTTACTCTTTCACGTAAAAACTACTGGATGGATTTGGATGAAACTTTGCAGTAATATAGGTTATACATCAGAATAACACATAGGATACTTTTTACCGCGGGAAAACATCTCATTCTCACGGGAAACCGACTTCCACGCGAACGGAGTCGCGGGCGGCCACTAGTAGGATATATTTTATTTTGGAAAAACTAGGGTTCCGTAAGATATTGCCAAGGGAAAAACCATTTAGTTGCGGGTGAAACCGCAGGGCGGAAAGCTAGTTAAATATTAAATTAAATAAAATGCAATTACAAGTGCAATCAAACTAACTTAGCTACTAACTGATCACAATCGCGGGAACTCAAAGACTTGTTTTTCAATTTAACAAAAATGATCAAAAGAACTTCACCAAGAAACATTACATTTAAGTTTCAAATTGTTAGATATTAAACAAGAACAAAAGGGAATAATTAATCTGCAGATTATGTAAGAAAGGTTCCGGAATTTTGTATAAAATATTTTTGTATAATGAGAATTTATTGATTTATCAACATCCATTTAATCATAAACAGAATTTTTAATCTGTGTCGTCCTAAATTCTTTACATGAATCGTTTTACTTAGTGCGTATTTATTTATTTTCTACTTTAGTAAGCGTAGAAAATTAAATTTCTAGCACAACTGCTTTAATAATGTGTTAAAATGTCTATTGTTTGGTTACTAGTGGCATGTAAAATTGGTAAATGAAAAAACATTAGGTCGACCAGATTTACAAAACAAAACCACAAATGCAGTGATTTACACTAATCAGCCCTCTAAGCATAATTAAATAATAATTTCAATAGTAATAGTATTATTAAATAATAATAATAACTGAAATAATATAACACAATCATTACGGTACACGAAATAATTCTTCAGAGCTAACCAGGCTTGCTATAAAAACTACAATTTGCAAAAACCAACAAAACTAACCTTTCATCGAATACATACAAATATTACTTCATATTCGTTAAACACATACTACGGGGTACACATCGTTTTGCTCAAACTCCGTTCAACTATTTCTGCTCAAACCTAAAAGTTCTCGGGTCAAAGTTGATAAGACAGAGGTTCAAGTATCGGCGGTTTAACTTTTACATCCAACCACGCATCGGGTTTAAGGGTATATAAGGGTTAAAAGGAGATAAGAGGATTCTTTGCGTGTTAAAAAGGGTTTGTTTGCTGGGATCTTTTACTATTTTAACTAAGCTGCTACTTGTAAATTTAGTCCTGCGGGTATGTGTGGATGCGATTTAAAGAACAACTAACGCCATCTGTTGTTGAAAGTTGTAAGTTTTTTCTTCATAGACTTGTCACATAGGCCTTGTTTCTATAATTTTCAATGCATTAAATTATTTAAAATGACACGTTCGATATACAAACTACATTGAATGTAATAGTCGCTTATAAACAAGTAATAATAAGCGTCGATAACAAATTATGTTAATATTTGTGTTTTTAATTGAAATTAAACTCACTAACTAGCAAATTGAACACACTCGTCATATATTTTGCAAATATTTGATTAATTTCATTCGTTAATGTTATTATAATGATGATATCGTGTGGAATAACGAGAAATAAACGGATAACCTTTGACGTATCGCTCCTGTTTAATCGCATTAATTTATGAAAGTTTCGTGAATCGTGTATCATTTAATGATATATAAATGTTCGCTATTAAAAAGGTATCATCGGATTTTGCAATTATAAATTTGTTATTTCGCTTTGTCCTTATATAATTATTATAGGATAGCCTCAAAGTGTAGTTTATCAATCACAGCCCTACTTTATCAATCATCCGTAACTAAATTTAAAGGTAACAGATTTTTTCCTTTTTTAAAAGAAACGTCTTTAAATGAGTTACTATTAGTTTTTAATATACAGATTTCTAATAATTTAACTAGCAAAGTTTTCGAACTTTTCCTTGTGTTTTCAAAAACCTGATGAAATTATTTCAAAGTGTCCAACGTTTTTCTTGTATAACAATGTAAAAAAGCACCAATTTTACATGTTTTTATAAAAACTTTTCATGTGATGAAGCGACTGACAAGCTGTTAAGCTACTTGATGGCAAGGAACAACGTCTATAGGCTCTTTTAGTAGTAATATGCAGAAGCGCCGTTGCCTTTATATGTTCGGTATAAATGCTAGTTATTACTATGACTAGCCTGCTAACTGGAACACAGGATAACTGTTAAGCACTGGAATTATACAGGACGATGGTACCAACGCAATCAGGCTTTACTCAAAACCCTACCACAAGTTAAAGCGTAATTATTTTGACGACCTCTGTGTTGCATCGGTATACCGGACTGCTAAGTGGATGGTTCCGGGTTCGATCCCCGGGTCGGGCCTATTTCGTAAAAATATTTTTTCGATATTGGCTGGGTGTAACTAGGTTCTCACCTAGTCCATTGTGTGGTACCTATAACACAAGTGCTTACTGCACTTACTTTAGGGCCACATAATTGGTGTGTCAGTCTGGAGAGTTATTTATTATTATCCCTACTAATATTATAAATGCGAAAGTAACTCTGTCTGTCTGTCTGTCTGTCTGTCTGTTACGCTTTCACGCCTAAACCACTGAACCGACTTTGATGAAATTTGGTATGAAGAAAGAACTGAACTTGGGAAAGGACATAGGGTACTTTTAACCGCGGGAAAACTTCTCATTCCCACGGGAAACCGACTTTCACGCGAACGGAGTCGCGGGCGGCCACTAGTTTATTTATATATGATCTAAGTGCCTGGTGTTCACTTAAGGAAACCGTTTTTTGCTGATTAACTATTAGATTAATTATTATATTATAGTAGACGTAGAATAGTCGATTTGGAATTTCTAAAAGTAAACGAAATGTTGGATGTAACTCGCACTGGGCCTATTAGCTCATATAGCCAAGGAAAGTTAACATCGTAAGGAAACCCACATGGTTATTGATCCATAAACCAATCCACCAATTCAAACTGAATCTGCGAGGTGGAATAACGGGTCAGTCTCTTCGCTAGCCAAGAAGTAAAGAGGCTTATTTTATTTTATACTAGTGGCCGCCCGCGACTCCGTTCGCGTGGAAGTCGGTTTCCCGTGGGAATAAGAAGTTTTCCCGCGGTAAAAAGTACCCTATGTCCTTTCACAAGTTCAGTTCTGTCTTCATACCAAATTTCATCTAAATCGGTTCAGTGGTTTAGGCGTGAAAGCGTAACAGACAGACAGACAGACAGACAGTTACTTTCGCATTTATAATATTAGTAGGGATTTTGGGTTTGTTGTTAATGTGTTTGTTTTGAAAACTTATGATTTATTTTGTATTCTTACAAGTTATGTTGATTTATTGCCTTACTTTACCGGTACGCATTGTTGTACATACACGGAATTTTCTATTCAAGTCTCATTATTTTTCGGTAAAACGTTTTCTCATTATACAGAGGGTAGGCAGGTTGTCAAATTAAATTAGACAGGATTACCGTCTATAGCTATAAATCTTAATAGGGATGAAAATATTGGACTAAATAACGTTAATAACGATAACGGTATCTAAAACTCTAATATCTGGGCTTTTTTAAGATGTAATGAGAAACGTAACGTCGGTTTTTAATAATAGATGAGGTTTTTGTTTGTTTTTAAAGATTGTATACAAGTCAGCGAGACAATCGACATATATGCATTTAGAAGCTTAGTTATTCAAAATTACATCTAAATATACAGGGTTATTTGTAATTAGCGCATCACCTCTTGCAGGCGGCTTCCTTACATCAATCCCAATAACATTTAACCAACGAATTATTAAAATTAATATTTTTGAAAAAATAAGTTTTTCCATACAAATTTATTAGGTGCATCTAAACAGTACAATCCTCTTGCTGGCGGCTTCCTTAACATCAATCCCAATAAAATTTGTTCTACGACTTTTTGCAAAACTTGATAATTAAAATTAGCTGCAGGTGAAACCGCAGGGCAGGAAGCTAGTATTTCGTATATTTCGGAGGACGTTGAAAAAGGTTATGACTGTTGGCATGAAAATAGTGTAGTGTTATTACTAGTTTTTTAAATGAAACGTCCATAATAGATCATTTTCATATAATTCCGTATGGAATTATTTAACACTAGTGGCCGCCCGCGACTCCATCGCGTGGATGTCGTTTTCCCGTGAGAATGAAAAGTTTTCCTACGGTAAAAAGTACCCTATATAGTTTTCTGATGTATAACCTATATTACCGTAAAGTTTCATCAAAATCCATCCGTTAGTTTTTACGTGAAAGAGTAACAAACATCAATACATCCATACTCACAAACTTTCACGTTTATAATATTATATAACTTATATTAGTAGTATTTGTTACAATTTTAAATACCCGTATTTTACAATTTTTGGTAAAAATGTCAAAAACAGATGCAATATCAGGCAATTTTACAATTCAATATGGTATACATGAATATGATCACCGATATTCTATCATTAAAACTGATATTCTGATTATGACAGGTGCTTTTTGGAAGCATAGTATTTATTGCAATATATTCGTATTTTAATACCGCATCACACACCTCTACACAAGTATTCTGTTACTAAAGTAAATAAATATATTGTTTTCAACACACTTGCTCAGAAAGTGAGCCTTATTACATCGATTTAGGGCCGTAAACCGACCTATTAAACACTCGTGTGTAATAACATTACACACTAGTGCATAATATAACGACCCCTATTAAGTTAAGGTAGTGTCTTACTGCAAATTATACAGGGTTATTTGTAATTAGAATTAAGAGGTGATGCGCTAATTAGAAATAACCCTGTATACTATTAAACTGAGTATTTTTAATGTGATCGGGATATACAGTTTTTTTTGATACAACAAAAAGTTTTTGTGCCACTGAAAATCTATTTACATATTTGGAATAAATAAACGTGTCCATATTAGAAATAAAACATTTATTATTATCAAATTATTGATAATAAACAGTAATTTGTTACAGAATCATTGTATTTTATCACAAAAAATATATTTTCAAAAACAGGCTGTATGGCGATGATTAGCGTGTTAAAAAAAAAGTTGCGCGTCATTTCCCGAATTCTTAATATTTGGTTTATATTGCATTTGTTGCTGTGTAGAAAACTATTTATGCAAGATTTAATTGTTTTTCCTCGCAAGTGTGTTGAAAAAGTGCGTATGGTACTCGTGAGCAACATGTTCATTAGGTAATCAGCCTCGTGTATAATGAACAACTTTGCACACTTGTATCATAATATACTACAGGAACGTGTTCATTATATTTCGTTTATTATACCAGGGTATCATAAAATATACCGACCATTATCTAATTAACAATCATGCTTGATGACTTTCCCCGGGAAATCTCGCTTTTGATAACGGAAAAACGGTAATTGGTACCGAATTAGTTATTTTCTATTAAAGAATAATAACAGGTATATTTTTTAAAATACAAATAATATATATTATTTCTTGAGACATTCTAATAGTTATGATGTAAAATCATATGTATTCAGAACTTATTTCACTCAAATTAGTACTAAAGATGTAATAAAATTAATTTTATCCACTAGTAAAACAAACTGAATTTAGTAGATAGTGCCAAATTTCAGGATGCGGGTAAAATAAAACACTACTGGGAAATAAAATTTAATTGAGCTAGTACATTTAGTTGCCAATACTCTGATTGTGAATATCAGCTTCTATAATTATTAATATTTATCTGCTGAAAAATATGCAGTCAAATAAATGGGTATTAAGATCCTTAAGTTGTTAAAATAAATAAAATTTTGGTGCAAACTAGTAACAAATGGTCCTTTAGTTATTTGTGTCGGCGTCCTAGTTATAAAATGATGCATTTTTGTAAACTGGAAATGCTCTTTGAATAAATGAATCCCTAATTCCTGAAAGGTTATTTACAAAAAAACCTTCTTAAATATACCTCATTAGTCAAGCTCCAATCAATTAAACTTAAAATTGTTGAGGCATATAATATTTATTGATGAAAAAAGATTTTTATCCCTATAGCAACCTAATTTTGAGTCCGCAGTTTTAAAAATGATTTATCTATTTACACTAATTAGCCTTCTAAATATAGTAGAACTGCTTGAAGTTAAACGGTTCCTTTAATTAGAGCTATAACGTTATTGAAAAGATTAACATTAACAACGTACATACATAACTGTGCTAATTGGCTTGAATCAATTATGCTCTTAACAATCTTGCTACGCCGTAGCAGCTGACTACAATTAGTGTACTACGAGTGCTACGATCATTTCTTTATCTCCTTTAAGTTGTATAAATCAAAGTATCGTGTCTTTTTGTATGTTTATTCATTTAATTCTTCTTAATCACGTATATGATTTTTAAACGAGTGTCTTTTAAACTAGTATTTAATTCTATAGAGAATTTTAGATTACAATAAATTCTTTTTATTTTCCTATAAAAATGGTCAGTGCTTTGTAGTCTTCACAAATGCAAAGCTCGGACGGGTCGTTCTTTAGTAATGAATAAGAAAACTATTTTTATTTTATTTGTAGAATAGTAGATTTACAAAGATGTAAAAACGGACTCACCAATAAAAAGTCCAAAAATCAGCAAAAACGTCATGTTGACCTGAAACATGGACACAACACAAACTGCACTATCTCACTGCTATCACATCATCCGTTGTCTCTCACCATATATCTTGTTCCATTATTTCACGCACCAGTTAATTCAATTGATGAATGTTGGATCGCAAAAGTTTCGTCGCCGAGTACCAGGCGCGCAGCGGTCGCGCGGAGGTGCGTCTCGGCCGGGAGCTGTCGCGTGACTGCGGCGCAGCTTCTCGGGGGTTCCCCGGGCCCCGCGCCGGGGGTTCCCCTCCACAGACTATATCTTGATGTGGTAATTAGACATGTCACTGATGTCTTTGAATATTTTTTCGTCGGCGGCGGTAATGGACCGGCAGTCGTTCGTTGTTTGCTACAATTTCGTCCCTATTTGCACATTCACGTGTGAGAGGGTAGTAAAACTCATGAATTGTTCCTGGGAATATGCTCCTGCCCCAGTTTTATGATGGTACGAATTGTATTTTCGTGTTCTTTTGTTCGTGACGCGGTGTTTTCGTATTATTTTTCAGTTTTATACGGAAATGTTTGGTTACACTCAATTCTGTTGTTTAATTCATTTTGTGGTAGGAAACGATGTTGTGATGTTGGAAGGCTTTTCAGGCTTTTATTAAATCGCCGCCGTCAAATCGTATGTCAATTTCGAGTAGATATTGTTCAAATCATATAAACACATTAATCTTTATGGTAATTTATGCGTAAATCGCCGAAGACTATTTGTAGTTTCGTGTTATAATACTACATACACTACTTTTAAATTAAGCGTTATATTCATACTTAATATTGTAGAAAACCCCCATTTCACTCCGTATTTTAAATGCTCTTACTAGCTTCCTCTAAGTTTCAAAGTTCTAAGTTTAGGTAAACTTACCGAACTACTTTTCAAGGCATTGTAGGATACAAGATATTTTAAGATTTAGAAGCACTAATAAAAGTTCCCTCACAAACACCCGATCGTTTAGACGTTCACAATCACAATCGCCATGTCAATCTGCATTTAATGACTGAATTAACTAATTTAGTAATCATACGTTTTGTCTCTTTCAGTACCTAAAGTTAGTTGTGACATTAATTTGATACATAAGGAAAAAAAACCTATATCTAAACAATGACCTAAACCAACGTTTTTGTTTCATTTATAAACAAGGCTTAGTAATAACACAAATGTTTACATCCGTGTATTGGAGACGAAATTTCCACGTTGTAGTTTTACTCAGAACAATTTTTTCCTGAGAAGTTTAGGTTTTTTAGGAAAAAACTACCCTGCGGTATTCAGTTTTTATTTTCCCCTAATAGACTATCGATCCTATTCACAAACGCATTTCAACCGTGGTAGTGACGATATGTTATGTCTCTACTATTCACATAACTGTCTCATAATAATAGCAGAATTTGTTTCTGCTTTTCTGAATTTTAACTTATGTGGATTCAAATATTATTTTTTATGTTTGTGTAGGCACCTACATTTACACCTAAGAACATCGTATCGTATTATATTGGTTCTAAATTATGCTGCCTTTTGACTGCACTTACAAATATAATAATAATCACTGCATACATATTACATCAACATGTTGTAACATTTATATTTCAAAAGACTCTGAGCCGTAATCCATGTCTGGGTCAATACAGGTTGATTTTTGTGTTTTCATTTCTTAACTACAATAATGGCTAACAAGCTCTCAACTGCCATAGTTTCACACTAATTACTCAAAATCTATACACACTCTTTATTAAGTAAAAAAAACCTACTTGTTTATCATCCACAAACACTGTAAAACCCGAGTGTAATAAAAAAAGCAAACAACAAATATAGTCAATTACAGAATTATTTGCTCACTGCTGGCAAAATAAATTATTTTGCCTCGGTTTGGTTAACGTCAGATCAAAGTCTATCATCCAATTAAATGAGCAAGCAAACATGAACACGCTGTATATACGAGGTTTAGAGATAAACCAAATTAGGGCGGCCGAGTTCGTTTAACTTGATAAAAATATTTCCACCATAACGTTGCTCGCATGTATTTTATGAATTTGAAACTGTAGTTTAGTTCCTGTAAGGCTCTGACAACTATTTCAGGATTTTATGGGACTACGGCTTGTTCTCATAAGTTTAATTTGCATTTCTATTACACAAACTCCCGTATAATGACTGTAAGTCTACTACTAATCTACGTCTTGTCCCGTTCCGAACTAAGCGTCTGTATACCGTAAAGTGACGTATGAACCTATTAATTTGAAACAAAATATTTTTTTGTTGGTAAAGGTTGGTAACATCGCCATAAGCATAAAATAAAAAATAAAACAGAAGATGTCACGGGACACTCCTACATACATCAGCAATGGCCGTAGTAGACCGAGAGAAAAAGCTGGCGGAAAAAACTCTCGGCACGGGAAAGAACTTCATTTCCATGGGCAAAGCTCTTTTTATTAGCTATGACTAAAATGGCAGGACAGCTAACTTATAAAGAAACATATCTAAAAACCACCGCCGTCATTCCTAAAAACATCTCAGTACTCTTTCATCCTACCTTCAACTTCAGAACAGAAGAATCTCCAGCCGATACGAAGGCTTTACGTAGGTAAGTGGCAAATAAGTGCCCGCGCCGGCAATCAAACCCGCACCGGTAATGGCGATCCGGTGTCGGCTGTCTTTCGTAAATAAATGGGAATCCTATCGCTGAGCTATTGGGGATTAGAACTAAGTGTTTTCTTGGCCCATTAGCGGAAGGATTTCGGGAGGTTTTCGGGTTGATGTATTGAAATTGTTAGCTTTTATAGTGTTGGTAAGTTTAACATAGTGCTTTTCCGTGCTTCGGAAGGCACGTTAAGCCGTTGGTCCCGGGTACTTTTCCACCTCGTACTCGTCAAGCCAAGTCAGGTGCCTAGTAGACAGGCGGCTTGAAAAATACTGACAGTAGGGTGGCCACTACCCTACGGGAACCACGTCAGAGGCCCTAACAAGGCGGTTCCCAAAAACTCTGACACTAGATGAATATGTGCTGCAAAGTGCATATTCATCACACGAAGAAGAAGAAGAAGAACATAGTGCTGAAAAGTCATTTACGGCCGAAACCAATATTCTACTAACCTTTGACGCCTTGTTATTTGTGTAACTATGGTAACTATTATCCATGTTTTTGCGTCTCAATAGCCGGATCCACAGCGGACGATCCAAATGGATCGGCGATCCTGCGATCCGTGATCCAAAATCGTGATGCGTGGAGCGTGCATCGTCCAGAGTGGATCTGTCTGATCCAACAGCAATGCCTGACCAAAAAACCGACAACACATGGATCACACGCGGCAAGGAGCGCGCGCTCTCCGCCTACACTACACGCTCCGTGCCGCGCGCGATCGGAGCGCTTTGGATCGTCCGGTGGGGATCCGGCTAGTAAACTATGGTAGATAGCTGTTGATATGGAAATGACAGAAACACGTCACAAAAAATAAAACTAGCAGTTTCCAATTACCAAGGTTTTAACTATAATAGATTATTGGTTTCGGCCGTTAAAGTATGGAGAATATAAGTTGAACTTTAATGATAATGAGAGACAACAGCCAATTAAATATTAAACCTTAAAAGCTATTTGTGAAATCAATTAACACAATATTTACAAATCACTAGTAGTGTCTTCTCCATGCAAAATTATAAGTGTCTCGATCATGAAGTGTCCGACACACAAAAAATGAGCAGTGTACATTACACAAAAATATTTAAGAATATTAAAAAAGAAACATCGAATTTTCCTTTAAACAAATAATAAATCACTACTGTGTTAAGAACATACGTGCTTCGGGTCGAAATACACTAAAGAATTGCTTGTAGGAAGTGACTTGCTCGAGCTTTGCAAGAATTTTGACCATACAATCAAAAAATATAAACATCATGACATTAACAAAGAAACAAACCGAGAAAGTACTAAGGCTACAAAAATAAGAACCCAATTAAAAACAAATCCGTAACATCAGAACCATAAACTAAAGACTAAAGCGTGATAAATCAGTTTTTTGTTTCACTCCATCTGCCCTACGTACACATATGGCTGTAACCACATATGTCTATAACCACGTATGGCTATAGCCATCCGCGTCCACACGTCGGCCATATTTCAAAATCCAGGAACGCGACCAGCCAGCCGGTATCTGAGTCGTAAATTACGACCAACGATATGTCGCAATTAAACTATCGCTTTACACGACACAACACGATTTTTAGCAACTGGAGCAAAATTTACTTTCACACAATATTTGCTTCTGTTTTGAATATGGATAATAATTAAACAACAACATTGGACTGTTCCAACCTGCAGTTGTCTTTTTTACACATCTCTGGTGGGGGGATAGGCTCTCCCGGAGAGAACCTAATAAAAAGATTATTATTTAAACCTTCCGAGAATGTTATAAACACACAAGTTACATTTTCTATTCCAAACTTTTGCAGTCAAAACTCTATTAAAGATTATATTAATAATATTCTCCTTTTATAGAATAATAATTATTAAAATAGGAATAAAATGCGCAGGAGCGCCGAACTTTGCAATGTTGTCAACCTCAGTACCACGATAATACTCAGCTGGGTTGCTATTAATCCGGTGGTTTATAATGCATTAGTTGCTTCTAACGAGTCGTTAGTAACGACACCCATGGGATGAAAGAGGGTTGCCCTGAGAGTAGTCTTTAAGCCGAAAACCAATCATAAATACATAAATAATATAAAAACATTGTCTAAAAATTCAATTCATTTTAGTATTTCAATTATTTTTGAAACGTGAAAATCAGAAAGATTTATTATTACGACTATTTCACTATATAAAAAAACATAATAATTTAAAATGGTTTATGTTATTGAAAGTGATCTTAAAGCCATCTTGAACATTTATTCATCATTAGTTTTATGTTAGTCTTGCAATCGTGTCGGTCCCAGTAAACCATGTGATAGTTAAACTCGCTCATAGTTCATAGTTAGTTGAACTCGCCTCGGTCGCGCAACTCACAATAATTTCATAATTTGACAGTCGCGGCGAAAGTTCCTCTTCTCATTAGGTTCGATGTCTGATTAGAAAACTTGGCTATAGTTTTAAGACATTTGATTGGAGATATAGTTTAGATTAGTTTTGATTTAAAAGAGAGTTTTCATAATAAACTTAATAGGAAATGTTTTATATTGTTTTTAGCCAAACGTTGTGCTTAATGTCCTTGTACGTTATAAAACATATCCTTAAAAATAACCAAAAACCAAATGCAATTAAGAAAAAGCAACACAAATACAAATTCGAAACACAAAATATAATACACACGGCCCGGCTTAAAACTAAGCAGAAATCAGATACATCCGTAACGGCGCGTTCAGCCTATCCATTTTTGTAGTTGGCAACAAACAAAAAAATAAAAAAGCTTGACAAGGCACTGTCAATCCGACATCGCCGCATCGGCGCGGGAATCGTCGGGAAAAACGCGGGAAAGCTATTGAAAAAGCAAACTTGTGTGGTGAAGAATAAAAAAAACTCCACCCAATTTCGTTGGCGAGTCCCGTACATTGCCAGATTGCTGTTTGGTTAACTAAAACACTGGGTTAGGGGCCCGTAGTGAAAAACGTTATTTGAAAATCACATTTTGATACACTCAAAAAGATTTATGGGACGCACAGGTTTGTACGAATGACAATTTTTGGCGCGGTGGCCATTTTTACATAAAATTTAAACATATGAAAAAAAACTTGTGTTTGTGTCATCATAAAACATGGTTAAAAACAAAACTATTGACTGATAGTGTTATAAGTATAATAAGCCATTGCAGGGCAAATGTATAATTACTATTTAGATATAAGAACAATATTGTTAAACACACCAATCAATTAAGTTCCATTCACGAAAATTACCAATCTCCAGACTTAGATTGCTTCTATTTGTTGTGTCGTTATTCAAATAAGCTCTTTTCTCCAACTGTAAAAGGCAGGCTAATGCTCCTGTCGGTCGTAGAGATCTTTAATTAACAATTGAATAATGGATACATTTCTGTCATAGAGTATGCTTGAACAATAGAGCGTAGTATCCAAGTGTGTAGATAAGCAAGCTGTATATCGGTGTAGAAATCTAAAACAATGATCACGCCAAAATTGTATTAAGACAGCATAAATCCTATATCGCACTATCAATGTTTTTGAGCGCCTTGGAATACATAACACAAAACTGACCTAATTGAACCCGTTCGATCTTAAACCATCGCTACTGTCTCATACTGAAAACTTCCTCTTTTTGACATCACTCACAAGGTATTAATAAATGTTTATATATTTGCAACTTACCTTCTCACTGCGTGACGTCACAATCTTTCAAATGCTACAGCCAATTAGCAGCGACGATTCTTACCTCGCCCCCCGCATATAACATGTAAAAACAAATCACAACTCAAACGTTCTCTCCATTGGTAACATGCTCTATGTATTGGTGCTCAATGCACGCTTGTCTATTTCATGTTGGCCGGCACAGCTGGTAAAACAGAGGTAGGTGGATTTTAGCTAAAATCCGATTCTAGTATATAGAAATGTATTGAGAGGATCGAGTGGAAACCGTGTGAATGCAAATTAGACTTGCGCGTTCTATTGAAGTTCGGTTACAGTTTTTAAGGGTTGGCAATTACACTCTTTTTCGTAAATGCACTTTAAGTTTAAGTTAAATAAGTTAAATTGTGTTCCGACACACTCTGTAGCGATAATTATGACGGAAAATTAACGGAGAAATCGTATTTACAAACGAAGGTTTTTTGTGGTATTATTTATCACTGAAAAGTGATTCCAGAGCTTATAAGTAGCGAAATCGTATTTTTACAAATGTAGTCCTTTTTGTGTTTCGATAAAGGGGTTACAATTTCAGTAAAAAGATAATATAATTTATCAGTGAATATTGATTTTAGAGCACGTAGAGTACGGCAGGACGTTAGAAATTCAAACCTACAAAAAATGTTCGAAACAAAATCTTTTTTAAGAGAAATAATTCCATATCTTTAAGTTTTTTAAAAAGTTTTATACACAAATCTGCAAATTACATTAAGTTACTTACATAGAGCATATGAATAATTCATTTAAAAGGTAAATTCTAAAATTTTCACCGATGAATAATTCTAAAATTTGCGCCTTGCACTATCAAATGCTATACCAGGATAACAAAAACGTAACGGAGATATATTTTTCGTAACTTTGAATGTAGCTGCTCGTATAATAATTTTATTTCACACAACACGGATAGTCACAATCTATCACTCTAATTCTCTATATATTGCCTTCATCCCGCGTCGTAAAGTCTGAATTATTTCGTTTATAAAATGAAAAAGTCATGGTTGAGGCGCTTTTTGGCGTTTTTGGTTGGAAACATTGTTTTTGTAAAAAAAGCGAAGTATTACCGAGTTAGCTGTAAATTTGGGGTACCTTTATCACAATTTATAGGACGTCTCAAAAATTTGTTACTTGACTTGCGGCCGATTTTTCAAAACAAAATTCATATTTATAATCAACTAAAGTATGATTCAAAAACGTTGTATGGAAAGTTACACTTAAGTAGTAGGTTCCATATTTACACTATAGAAATATTAGATTATAACTTAAGTGGATCAAATTCAAATTGCCAAACCCACTTTCCAAAACGTTAAACTTAGAATTTGATTGTCAAGCACGAATCAACAAATAAATTAAGTTACTGAAATAAACTTAATTACTTATTATTTTTATTTACCATTTCTGAAAAGATTTTGTAATAATTATAAATTAATCTCCCTGTTAATGAACAATTCGTTACCCATTCACCGAACTAAAGCCATCCATCTCAAGACGAAAGACAATAAAATAAATAATAAGCTTAATACAAAGATATATAATGTTCCCAAAGTAAATCTCGATTTGGGGAATCCCGACTGGAATTATTTCCGCATTTTCGCCAACATTACCATAAAAAACCACTTAAGAAAGCATAAAACGAAATTTATATTTATTGAAATAGATAACAATGTTATGTTAGCTCAGCCAAGGGGAGATTGCTGGGGATTTCTTTATGACAACCTGCTGGGAACAGCTTTTGGATTTAGCTACATTAGACAAAAAAAAAGTTAAATCAAAGCTTGAAAACGTGTGTCTTAATCAATAATTCATAACTACATAGTTTCTTAATATATGTTGTGTTACTTCTACTAGTTTACAATAGCTACTAGTACTTAAAATCGCGCTTACGTTTGACGCAGTGAATTGTATAAGTATTTTGAGTTAAAACTAATAATTTTCTATGGTTTGAATCTAAGTGTGCTCATTTCAAGACATCCGCAGCAAAATGTGTGTTTGGTAAATTAAGGTTTAGCAAATTTTGTGTCAATCAGAATGGCGGGTAAACCATCGTGTTGAGCATTGAAATTGTGTTTATTAATTGCTTATGAATTGCTTATATTTGCTTATCATGACCAGAGAATTGCTTATTGCATAATTTAAAAGAAATAATACATTAAAAGTTTACCAGCCATTCTGACATCAGAACGGCTGGTCGACCTCTGTAGTGTAGCAACTGTGTAGACTTACTGAAATATTCCTTGGCCAAAAATTGCTTATCAATTGTTTATTTCATAATTTCTGAGCCTAAACCCTGTTACTTCATCTGTACCTAAGCAAAGAACAACATTAAAACTTCCATTGAACAAGTGCCTGTTAAAATAATGAGAGCAAAGTAACATATGTACAAAATTGCTAAATTAAAAGTGCATGTCAAAATAATGATAACAATTATTTATTAGGTTGTAATAATAACAGGAATGCACAAGGATTGTTTTAGTTGAGAATAGAATAGTGTGAATTATAATAGTAGATTATGCACCAAGGGGATAAAGCAGTGTATTATGTCACGGGCATCATATTGAATTCTGAGCGAAATGAAGGATTCTGTAGATAATTCCCGAACGTTTCACTTTCACGTTATCACTTTTATAAAATTTTCTGTGATACCCAAGTAAATACACACGAAGCTCAGTGAATAGATAGGTAGGTACGTGATGAAATTTCAACGAGCGAAGTGCGTGCCTTATCTTCAGAAGATGCCTGGTCATACTTTGTATGTGCACCCCTTTGAGCCCTTGTTTATATCACAAAAGCTACTGTTACTTTGTTTTTAAATATCAGTATGTTCAGAAAAAAAAATTGTAGGGTAACGTCTTTTTTCATTGAAGACCAAGCCCACGTTTAAATTCAATCTCACGTGATGGTAAGTGAAGATACGGGGTAAGAAAAGAACTGGCTCTTCATTATAGAGGAATGTCATTCAAAAATACAATATAACACTAGCTGACCCGGCAAACGTTGTTTTGCCATATAAAAAAAAAAAATATATGTTGGCCGATTCTCATAGATAAAGGATAAGCACAAAAAATTTCATCAAAATCGGTCAAGCCGTTTCGGAGGAGTATGGCAACGAAAACTGTGACACGAGAATTTTGTATATTAGATTTCGCAAACAAGTTAGATCTTAGTTTCATTTTAGTTAGACTTTAGTTTTTTAGTTTTTTCTTGGTAGTCGTCCCAAATGCAAAGGTACAAAAACTTATACAGCCAAATTTAACGCCCATATATTTTTTAATTAGGCAAAGCAACTAGTCATACAGCTATGTCCATGTAGGCATTATTAAATTTCGCTCCAATTGACATTCCAAAATCAAATGACATTATAACCCTTAGGATTAAAGTATTGTTTATTCCCTGTAAGATACCTTTTTTAATCTTAAGGGATTAATATCTTGTTTTAGGTGGAGTTTATCTCATATATAATGCGAATTTTAAACAAAGGTGGTGTATAAAATATTTTTTTATTATTGAAAAATATTATTATAATTATTGTACATATATATATCTAGTTATGTAACATTGATTCAAGCGGTTGAAATAAATCGTAGCTACTACACTATTTCCTTACATACATAACACAATGTGGAATCACTTTTTTGTTGGTACTTCGTATGATTTTTGTACTTAGATCGTCGTACATTGCCATACATTTCCACGTCTACAATGTGCCTTATAGTGACCAATTTGACCCACAGCAGGCGGAACAAATTCTATAACTGAAAGCAGATCATATGCAGTATCCTTTAAAACTAGTTCTGTGGGTGCTTCATACACAGAAATAGATTCATCTGATATTTCAAAACTTATAAGACTGCGTAAAATCAATTCATAAGTTTTTATACCATTGCATGAAGATTTACTACACGGTGTAATATCAGGACAGTTAAGCAATGTATTTGCAGCTTCTTGAATTTCAGTTACACGTTTATCGTGCAAGCGTATAACTGAAATTTTTCTTGTAACATTATTTACAGCGCAGTCTAAATTGGTGCAAAACTCTTTTTCTTCCGCACTGTAAAGACAACAGTCTATTAGAATTCTATCAAATATGTACAGTACATTACATTGACAATCAACTTCAATGGTAGCTCCCTTTTGTACATTTCTAAAATATGTTTTAGCTAAGGTGGTTCTAATCTTGTAAACATCTTTACTGTTTTTTTGACACATAGATTTGATGAGCTGACAAAATATGTGCTCACTTTCTTGTATTATTTGATTTGTACTACTTCCATCAATATATGATATAGCTAAGGCTTGACAAATGGAATCCAGAGCACATGTATTAGTAGTAATTACCATTATATTGTCAAGTATAAATCTGCTGCCGTTGGAAAGCAATAAAACTTTTCTTTTTGGTTCAATCTGAATTTTTCTTTTATTGTTTGACATGCCTAATCCCTTCCAATTTTCTATTAGACTTGGATTTTCTGAAAAAACCGAGTCATCAGTAAATTTTACTATATTTTTATTAACATTTTTCTTTTTTTTGTTGATTTTTTTCGTTTTCTTTTGAGCTGCTATGTTACTGTTGGCGATTTTCAATTCACCGGTCAAATATTTTAGATGTTCTATTATAAATTCATCAACACGTAATCTATGAGACTTGGTATCGATCTTAAAAACGAGTCTTTTCAAGTTCTTGAAGTAGGACTCCACATTAGAAGATGTAGGCTTGTCTATGTTAGATCCATAAAGTCTTTTCATAACATTTGACCATAATGGAAACTGGCCCATCAAACGTGATAATACAACAATAAAAGCCGGAAAGTAATATAGATTTTCGTGGTTACCTATTTCATCGTCATCGCTTAAAGTAATAATAATCTTTTCAGCATCTATTTTATCATAAAACCATTGGGGAGACTTTTGTACGGGTAATGTTGTATTTTCACGGTTATTAGCGGTTATTAGCTTAAACACGGATTTACTTGGGTTAACAATGTTTGTATTCAATTGTTCATTATCTTCAATTTTTATTTCAGTATCCTTTTCACGAAATGACGGAAGTTTCTTTAATTTTTGTTTAGATTGTTCACATCTCGAAGGATTTCCTTGGTTGTTCATGCCATCTCGTTGATTTAAGGACACGATTATCAAATCTGATATAATATCTTTAGCTTGATCATAATCATCGCATATTTTTAACTCAATTAAACATTTAACATAAAAAAACTTCACTCTGATATCGGAATGCGTAAAACACGATAGATTGAATAGAATTTTAATAAAATGACTCGAATCAATGCGTATGTAACATTGATCATTACAATTTTCTCCATGTTCTAATCTTGTGTACGAATCTTGAACATATTCTGCAGTGGTGTCATATTTCGTAAATGCCTTTACTGTTGCTCCAATCAAAGCAGAAGAGTCGTCCAAGTTTACCTCATTAGGAACAGGATTGAGTTTACTCCAAGCCTGAAGCCACTTAAATATAGTATCCACTGTATGACTTTCTGATATCATTTGTGACACCGGGACAGAACTTTGATTTTCTTGTGTTTTCGAGATCAGTATGTATAAAAACATATGTTTAGTTACTAACATTCTGTTATTTGAACCAAATTCTTTAAATATGCTGCCGGTTGCATCAATACTGAGAACTAATTTGTCCAGTTGCTTAATTTTTTTACAACAGGCTTCTTGCAAGTGAGTCCAATAAATAACATAAAATGGGTACAAAGATATTTGCTTTATCGCTTCTTTATATGGTGAAATACGAGTCATAATCCACAAAGATAGTATTGGATTTATATCATAATATAAATTTTGTTTTTTTTCATATTTTATTTGCCTCAAGCATCCAACAGTTGGCATATGTGGTGGCTCACTGTCATCAGCATCCATAAGTTGATCAGCTAAATGGTTACGATATGTAATAGCAGATTCATATTTAAGTTCTTCTGACATTTCAACCCGTTTTGCTGGAGACTGCTTAATCTTTTTGTAAGCAACATGAATAAACGATTTATCAAAATTAATAATATTACACTTACAGCGAGCAATTTTATCGACAGGCCAGGAAATCACAATAGTTATCAATGCATTGCATTGTTTACATAATCCTTTGCAAGTGATACGATCATCATTTTTAACAGAATATTGTTTGAAAATCCAAGAACAAGGCGATTTCATTCCTTTCCAAATTTCCTCTCGTAATATGTGAGCCCACATATGTTTTGGCAAACGGTATTTTTGTGTGATAAGAGGTTTTGAATTCCTAATAACTCTAAATTGCTTTTGTATTGGTTGTATTTTTTCCCATTTATATAAATCTATCATGAAATCAAAGCTTATCGACTTACTTGAATTATCTTTATTTTGCTGTTTTTTGGTACTGCAACTGTAACTGTCTTCTTTACTTAGTAGAGGCGCATCAAATAAATAATTATAATTCTTTTTTACAGAGAGATATAGTCCTTGTTCTGTAATGGGCCTGGGTAACGCACATTTTATTTCTGTATACACTGGGTCACTTGCTGCAGGAATGTTATTGATATTTTGGAATAACTGTTTATATGGTAAAAACGCTTTTCTTTGTTCCTCCAGTGAATTAACAAACTTTCTTCCTCTTTTCATTGCGAAAAACAATATAAAAGCACTTTAAATTACTTAACTCAACGCAACTACGTAATTGATATTGCAAGTAAAAACTCGACGAGAATAAGTTATAAAAATAAAAGGAGGGTAGATTCCTTTCAACTCGAACTGGTAAATTTATAGACATTTTAAAACCTTTGGTCATACAATAGCAATTTTGTACATATGTTACTTTGCTCTCATTATTTTAACAGGCACTTGTTCAATGGAAGTTTTAATGTTGTTCTTTGCTTAGGTACAGATGAAGTAACAGGGTTTAGGCTCAGAAATTATGAAATAAACAATTGATAAGCAATTTTTGGCCAAGGAATATTTCAGTAAGTCTACACAGTTGCTACACTACAGAGGTCGACCAGCCGTTCTGATGTCAGAATGGCTGGTAAACTTTTAATGTATTATTTCTTTTAAATTATGCAATAAGCAATTCTCTGGTCATGATAAGCAAATATAAGCAATTCATAAGCAATTAATAAACACAATTTCAATGCTCAACACGATGGTTTACCCGCCATTCTGATTGACACCAAATTTTGTGACATTTATGAGTTAATAAATTGATGCTACTATTTATGGAAGGGAAAATATTTATTCGTTTTTTGAGCTCCATAATAAGTAATGTCCTTTTTAAAAGTGTGTTTAATTTTATAGAAAAACGAATACTTTTATTGTCTTAGGAAGTTTTGTGCATTTGTTTTAATGTTCTTAACATTGTCTAAAGAGTTTTACCAACTATTAAATCTCATGAAAAAGTCAACTGGAGTTACCAATTAATGAACACGCATCTTCTAACAATTGCGAATATAGCTTATATATATAACATGTTAAATATATTATTTATTTCATACAGCAATCTGTTTTTTCCCGAGAAAAATCGGATTATATCCGCTCAATGCTACCAGGGTATCATAGACAAACGGAAATTAAGCCCACCTCAGAAGTGGAATGACAGCTTTACATAACCGCAGCGCGTCTCATTTGCAGCTCTGTTGACTCTGAGAGACCGAGACAGAGCTATCTGTTGTGTATAAGCCTCTCTGTCACTCGGTGGAAACTAGTCGGCGTGTCGCTGGAAGTGATTCATGTTTATTTAGTACGGACAACAATAAGATTGAGCTGTCAGATAGGGATAGCAATATTTTGTACAGTATCAGTAGATGTACGATGGGGCTGAAAGTATTATATGTATTCGAAATAGTATAGAGAATTAAATAAAACTAGTAATAAAATACGGTATAGTATTAAGGGATTTTTTTTCTAATTGTATGAAACAAATTCATTATTTTTGCATGTTTTTTAATGTCATTATGATATTTTCTAACTTTTTTTCATTAATAGATTTTTGATTAATTTACTTTCTTACAAATTTATAAAATCTATTCCAGACTGTAAACAATAAAATCTACCACCTTTTTATTGACATTGTAGTTGGCTGTCAGTGTAACTGTCACATTGACGGATGCTGCTGTCAGTGGCACGGCTCGCAGGAAATAAGCGAGGGCTCGGCGGGTACCAGGCGAGCAGAGGTTGACAGCTGTTCACCTGTTTTGACTTTATAGCGGCCTTATTTAAACTTATATCAGCTTTAGCTTTTGCCCGCAACCTAGATACTTTATTGTAGATGGGGTGAAGTATAGGATTAGAGTGCCGTAAAAAGATCTCTAGGGTTTTTTTGACAGAATGTAAAATACCTACGTTACAATACTTGAATATAAGGCATGGAAACATGTTTCGTGTTAATGCTTTATCGTACATTACAAAATCGAACCAATTATAAGCAACGCATCTGTGCAAGGAAGTAGAGCGCCAACTTGTTTTTAGGAACTACGTTTATAACGTTACTTCAGAGTTAAATTATATCCTACTAATATTATAAATGTGAAATTTTGTGAGTATGTATGGATGTTTGTTACTCTTTCACGTAAAAACTACTGGATGGAATTAAATGAAACTTTGCAGTAATGTAGGTTATCAGAATAACACATAGGGTACTTTTTACCGCGGGAAAACTTCTCATTCCCACGGGAAACCGACTTCCACGTAAACGGAGCCACTACTTACTTAAATAAGTTTTTACTGAATCTTCTTTTAAAATAACAGAAGAACGTAGGACTTACTTTTATACGATACGTCAGATATGCCCTTTTTCGCTTAATTTATGTTCCCCGGGTTCAAACAGGGCTAGCATGTATATGTTTTTGACGTATTTTAATTAAACAATAAGTCGGTATGCCGTAAAGTTGAAGGTAGGTAGATGAGGGAGGCTTATAGCCGGTTCCTATATTCCAAAACGCACGGTTACAAGTACCAATAGAACTTTTAAACTAATTTCGAATAGTATTTTATTCTTTTTAAACGGATTTTAAATGCTCATAGATACCAATTATTTATTAGAAGCCTTACGTCAAACACTTTAAATGAGCATTACCTAATATTTTTATACCATTATACTACTTAAATATAATATATTTTTGTTGGTAATTTTCAAGGCTCAAGAGCACTAAAAAATCTTGATCGTGTTATGTTTGCTACCTTGAAAGAAATTGTATTTTTGTATACAGGCTGTAGCAATATCTTGGAGCATTGAAGCAGACAATATTATAATAATACAGAATAGATAATGTATCGACATTTTGTATTCAATACTGTAGTAAAAATCATATTCAAAACATCTGCCGTTCTCACCGGTTCTTCACTGAAGTATTTTGTGGATTTCGTATTTGAAATCTTTTGGTGTGTTAAATAATTAGTACTATTTTAAGTTAATCTTTGTAAAGGTAAAATTAAAATGTAATTATAATTCATGTAAATAAAATAAATAAATAAATCTCCAGACTGACACATCAATTATGTGGCCCTAAAGTAAGTTGCAGTACCACATATTGGACTAGGGGAGAACCTAGATACACCCAGACACAAGCCAATATCGAAAAAACATTTTTACGAAATTGGCCCGACCCAGGAATCGAACCCGGAACAATTCGCTTAGCAGTCCGGTATATATACCTACCGCTGCACCACCGAGTTCGTCTTTTTTTAATATAAAAAAAATGCAATCTCTGTCATGGTGTGACGTGAAAATCCTACTAATATTATAAATGTGAAAGTTTGTGAGGATGTATGGATGGATGGATGTTTGTTACTCTTTCACGTAAAAACTACTGAATGGATTTGGATGAAACTTTGCAGTAATATAGGTTATTATACATCAGAATAACACATAGGGTACTTTTTACCGCGGGAAAACATCTCATTCCCACCCGAACGGAGTCGCGGGCGGCCACTAGTAATGTTATATTATGTTCATCATCATTACATAGTATAAATCCAAGTCGCTAATTGTGTCTGTTTGTATGTTTGACCGCTAACTCCTCCTAAACTACTTAATAGATTTTAATGCAGTTTTCACCATCTTTAAGGGATTTTTTCATTTAAATTTTTAAATAAAGAACACTCAAAAAACGTTTTCTCAAATTAGATAAAATTCAATATTTCGTAAGCAAGTCGGCTAAAATAATCCATTGCGAAGCGTGGGCTGGTCACTAGTTGATATTAAGTTAGTATTAATATAACATCCCAAATAAAACTTAAAACTAACCATCATTTAGTCTTATTTTAATAAAGAAATCTAACCCTTTCACAAAACGGAATACAAAATATCCAAATCAAACAAAACGTAAGGAAACCCTTCGCTCAATGAACCACAAAGGTTTGACCGCGAAGGCTGTATATTTCAATAATTCAATATAGAATCAGTTCTATGTAACAACGGCTATTTCTTGCTAATTTGGCAACCGATGTCGGAAACAGGAATCGAAACTGAGAGCAACTGGTTGCTTATAGGTTTTAAAGGATTAGAGTGTAAATACAGGTTAAAATATTCTGGTTAGTTTTCTTAAAAAAAAAAGCTTAGGTTTTTAATTTTCTTTTTGGAGTTATAACTTTAGGTTTTTTTTTTAAATAAGGTCTTTGTTTGATGATTAAGTAATGATTGGTTATATGTTTTATCTCGGTCAGGTATTGTACTGATTTGCATAAAATGCGTTTTTAACCAATATTTTAACATATCCTACTAATATTATAAATGTGAAAGTTTGTGAGGATGTATGGATGGATGTTTGTTACTCTTTCACGTAAAAACTACTGGATGGATTTTGATGAAACTTTGCAGTAATATAGGTTATATATCAGAATAACACATAGGGTACTTTTTACCGCGGGAAAAAACCTAATTCCCACGGGAAACCTACTTTCACGCGAACGGAGTCGCGGGCGGCCACTAGTTTTAACATTATCCTAATGCTCTCGTTTTCGAGTAAAATCTAACGAGTATAATGAAATTTGCATCAGTAGCTAGTTATAAATCGACAAACTAGATTACAAATCTAGAATTTCAAAATAGTATTAATACTAAAGCATTATGAAATTAGTATTATTTACTATAACATCTTTTTTACCACGCTTTTATTAGCTTGGGTTGTATCTATGTAATGGAATCTTTGAGCATAAATTTGACCGATTTCCAGAAGTTCGATTAATTTGAAACTTTGCACACGTATTAAGGACCGATGACAATGCAATAATTTAATAAGAGTTTCTCATTATCCTTATTAGGACCACCAGGATTAATAAATTCATCTTTAGATCCTTTTGTAGGAGAGTAAGAGAGACAAAGCTAGCGCGTGATCTGCGCCTTTCATCACTAATTGAACTAAAAAGTAGAAAATAAATAATAGTTTAAAAACTAAAATACCACGCTTTTATTTATTTTCTATTTTTTAGTTCGATTAGCAATAAAAGCGTGGTATTTTAGTTTTTAAACTATTATTTATTTAAGCAAATTTTATAATAACTACGATAATTTTTCATCATTGTCATTCTCTCTCATAGTGGTCATTTACCAGCTTCGCAGCTGCGTCCATCAGACAAACTAACCCTTAGTTACAACCCTTAAATGTAATTGTATGGGACGATGATGGAAATGGTCAGTAATTATACAATAGAAAAGTAAGATGAAGCATATAAATAAGAAATAAATCTCCAGACTATCACATCTACTAAAATAGTAAGTAGTAAGCTATTGTGTTACACACTACACACCTCTCAATGGACTAGGAGAGAACCTAGTAACTCGCGAACTCGAACCAATTTTAAAAAAGTTTTTTACCAATACTGTTTCGGATTGGCAGTCGAAACGATCTACTGTTCGACCGTCCGGTATTCATACTGCTGCCCCATTGTAGATTAAATATTTGTATGAAATATATAACACTACCCTTCCGGCTATGGGAGATCAAATAAACCCCAATTATTTAATACCACTTCCCAAAACAACGCAACTATAACGGGTGTAAAATGACCATTTCCGAAGCCTGAAACCACGTATTCTTGAGCCTCAAAAGCAACTTAATTCACTAACAGTATACCCAGAAAACTCAATTTGAAAAAGGTATTAAGGTTTGAAAAATGATATTCGGCGCTTGAGGTCATCACTCACACATCAGCTAATGGTTCAGGAGCGATGGTTTACATAGCAATTAACTAAGACACTGTTTAATTTGAAATAATGCGGAAATATCATACTTTTAATACAAATTTTGAAAATTGATTACGTAGTTCCGTAGATTATTATTTTTCTCACGGGATCTGAGAAAAAGGGTGGTGACATGGACAGCCACGTAGCAAAGTAATACTTTAAGAGTTCCTTTTTTCTGTTATACGGACCCCTTAAAAATCTATAAAAACTACATCAAGTCATTCAACAGTTTGATCAACCGTTGAGAGCTACATGAAGATATACGTAAATATATAAATACACAAAAAACAATTCACATGTCCATATTTTTAGACTCAGATTAAAACGGCTTTACAAACTGCTACAAACTACGCCGAAGCACCCGTAGCACTTGTAGCATCCACCGTAGCATATCAATCGCATATTCAATAGAAACTCATTAGCATCGAAAATTCTCGACACGAGCTCGAAATACTCGAACGTTCCATTAAAATAACAGTAGGTATGATTCGAATTTGGCAAATCTGCAATAAACGGGCGCCTGGTAGCGTCCGACGCCGCAATGGAGGGCCGGCTATAATTGAGGCTGGCGCGGGCTATTATTACACCACCTTGTTTGGTTTGACTGCTGCACAATTATGCGCGCCTGGTAGTTGCGATCACAGCAACGCTTGTTAAACTCATTAGTTTTATGGGGTGGGAAGAAACCGATGTATTAAACTAGAGTATACTATACATACAATAAGAAAACAGTCAAACGTTTGAATTTTTGTAATACTGTGTAACTTTTTACTCTAAATGGTTACTTTAACGAGTAAACGAACCTTCCTTTTATTTTTTATAGTATTCGAAATAATTGTATTCTAACTTTATTTACTACAAACATCTTACAGCTTATCGCCCGCTGCTTAGCTTGCATTAACTTTAGCATGTAAAACATTAATTTAAAATTTGGCTCCTATATTCGCAATTCATATGTAGACATAAAACTATTTATTTTTCTTTCCCATAAGATATATTTTATCAAGATATATTTTAAATAACTTGATAATACGTGTAATATTTCCAATAACCCACACTCCGGTGCATTATAAGACAAACGGTGTTTATTTTAAAATAAAATACAAACCCAATGCAAGAGACAAAAGGCTACAATGGCCGCGATATATCTTTGAAATAGAACCTCACACTGCGCGGTTCCACTTTGAGATATTTTATATATTGTAAGGTTTTATATAATAACTATGTATTGGTCCATCCTACTATTATTATGAAAGTTTGTGAGTATGTGAGGATGTATGGATGTTTGTTACTCTTTCACGTAAAAACTATTGGACGGATTTGGATGAAACTTAACAGTGATATAGATTAGAAGAATAACACATAGGGTACTTTTTATCGCGGTAAAACTTCTCGTTCCCATGGGAAACCGACTTCTACGCGAACGGAGTCGCGGGTGGCCACTAGTATACAATATACTGGAGTTGGTTTACGGGTGAAGAAATAGGTTTTTTTTTTTAATATGAGGCTCGTATTTTAAAAGGTAACTTAAGATTGAAATTAGGTTTCAATCTTAAGTTACGTTATAAGTCATTTAGTACGACTTAAGTAAAGTTAAAGACTCTTATAAATTTATTGATATATCTGAACATTAATGAATAAACAATAATTGTAACTAAAATTCATTAAAATAAAAATAAAATAAATCTCCAGACTGACACACCTGTTAATGTGGCCCTAAAGTAAGTTGCAGTTAGCACTTGTGTTATAGGTACCACATAATGGACCATGGGAGAACTTAGTAACACCCAGACACGAGCTAATATCGAAAATCCATTTTGACAAAATTCCCCGACCCGGGGATCGAACCCGGAACGGATGGTTCCCCCGGCTTAGCAGTCCGGTATATACACCACAGAGGTCGTCATTATTATACAGCGTTTATGCTACATTCTTAAGCAATTCTTAAATTTTCTTAAGTATTGAATATAATTTTTGTTTAAAGGATTTGGGATTATACATTGACAAATGGGCAAAATCAGGTTTTAAATATTTTATAAAATTTGAATCATTTCCATCGCTTTACAAAATTTGAATCATTGTTACAGAATTACCTCATGACAAAAACCTACCAATAAAATTCTCCATAACACCCCAGCCCTATACAGAATGCGCTTATTGGTATATACAGGGTGTCACCGCCGGAGATCAAGTCGACGCCACGCTTCCGGAAATGAAACCGACTTAGACAATCCCCCTGTATACATCGTGCTTTGAAACTTCCAAGTTAATTGTACAGTTTTATTGATTTTGTTGTTACTTCACGTACAAAGGTTTTATGCGACTTAGAATACGGGAGTGCAATTTGTTGGGGGAAGGTAGTTCCATTTATTTATTTGTTTCGTGTTTTAGATGGAATGACTGTTTGATAATCATTTCAAATTGACGATATAGTAATTAAGTTTATGTTATTTAAATACCTAAGTAAATAGTATAAAGCGATGTCACTCGCGCCTTTCTATTCTATGTAGGTATGCTAACTTCTATTATTACTAACAAGTTAAATTTTTGAGAAGGTAAAGATGGTAAAAATATCTATCTACAGTTTTCGAACATTGCATTCATAGAAACACAAATGCTCCTAATATCATCTACAGACCAATACTTAAATATATTTGTTTAAAATGTAACTTGAACACTATTTGTGTTTAAACTACTATCACCTTAAAATACACATGCGTTATCATAACACAATAAGTTAACTAGCTTATCACTCACTATTACAACTAGCGACATTCAAAAAAAAACAATCACAAAAAATGCTTAGTCACCATCTGATTGATTAAAAAAACCTCTAATAACAAGATCACCCTGTATACCACGTTACAAGTTCAATATAAACGTCGGAATAATATGATTTGGTCCCTCGATAGCTTGACACAGGTCGAGAAACAGACGTCCGTCAAAAAGTTAACGAAACAATACGAAAATAATAGAATAAAGTTATTTTGTGAAGTAGATATTCCAAGATAAGTAAACAGGCAATAATGTGTAGGTGATATTAAGAATAATAAGTTTGGATTAAGTTGTCATATCAAGTTGTAACATATGAAATACTTGAATACATAAATAGTTAGTGGTCCTCACATTCATGAAATAATTTTTTGAATTTCAAACTTTATGGCCTTCTTCTTTACTTAAAAATACTGATAACTTGAATCACTACATAGTATAAAACAAATTCGCTTTCTCTGTCCCTATGTCCCTATGTTTTAAATCTTTAAAACTACGCAACGGATTTTGATGTGTTTTTTTTATAGATAGAGTGATCCAAGAGGAAGATGTATATGTATAATTACATAGTACAGAGAAAGGAGTTTTACTCCGAATTTAACGCGTGCGGCCGCGCGGGTAAAAGCTAGTTAATGGTATAGACCGCTAGTTCAGACATGTCTTGCCTCAAAAAGATACCCAGTTTGCTCAAATCTTGTTTAATCCGACGTTTAATCTCCTAAGTAGTATTTAACATTCTTCCCGCCCTGCGGTTTCACCCAGAGAAAATTGCTTTTCCCATGAGAATTTCTAAAAAACTTTCCTTAGTTATCACTTCCTACTAATATTATAAACGTGAAAGTTTGTATGAATGTATGATGGATGTATGGATATTTGTAACTCTTTCACATAAAAACAACTGGACAGATTTTGATGAAACTTTACAGTAATATAGGTTATACATCAGAATAATACAGTAATATTTACCGCGGGAAAACTTCTCATTCCCACGGGAAACCGACATCCACGCGGACGGAGTTGCGGGCGGCCACTAGTACATCATAAAAGGAACGCTTGCACCAAATTCAGTCAGGACTTATTTATTTTATAAGTATAGATGTTAATATGTTGAATGGTTTGATATTATATTATTATTTTTTGTAATATCTGTTTCAACTGTCTCTTAATCTCCTACATAAAATTAAGCCCACAGTATTAAACCGACTTCCCATTTTCAAACTACCCCAAAATTATCAATGTGCCCGGTTTCCCCTCACAAACAATGGCCGCCCTGCGTGTTCACAACACATCGCCCGCAGCCCGCGATCCATTCAGTGTTGCCAGGACCACCTGCGGTACAGAAATTCGGGGAAAAAGCTATCTTTACGGGAGGTACATTTAGCAGGGAAAAGACTCAGAGGTACTTTTTGTAAAGGCTTGAAGTTTTCTTTTATATTAGTTGGCTTTAATCAATGTGTGGATACGGGTTATAGGATAACACTGTTTTAATAGAACTGAAAAATATTAAATATGACTGGGAATTCGTTACCTCTGGGTTCGATCATGGCGGGAACTTCGAAATAAAACGTGGAACCAGATGTAAGGGCGTTTATTAATCACAACGTTTAGCAACTTTACAATAATCATCAAGATTAGTCAGGATGTAAATGGATAAATGAAGCGTGGTGAATTCAGTGAAATCTGTCACTGATTTATTCACTACACGTCTGCACTGCCCCACGGACCAACTAAGAATGATGTTCGCCCAACAATAGGGGCTAACTAGACAACAAAAATAACAGAAACTCATTCTGCCATTCATTCATAAAAAAGCCTAGCACTGACTACACCCAAGTTAAAACACCCAAGTTGAGACGTTGACATTTACATTGACGTTACAAAACATAGACAAGGTAGTTAGTAAAGTAGTTCTTCAACTGGCCAAGTCCATCAAATCCGTGTTCTCTCCGACAAATAGAAAATATTATATTTTAACTTAATGTCTATCATAGCCACGCATGTGTGAAAACTCTAACTCTAGTAAGGTCTTAGCAAAATTAAAAAATAAAACTACATATTTAGTTTTTTACTACTTATAATTGTTATTGAGAAGGAGGCCTCTGCTCAACCGTGTGACGTATATAGGCTGCTTATATTATTATAATAATATTGGAACAAATACAAAACAGCACAGTCGACTGTACATCATATTTAATTCAATGCCGCTGCAGTCACGTGGTCCGTGAAATAGTTCTCCTTCATTATAAATACCTCGACAAAATGCTTACAAACAACAACATGAAGGCTTTGACGGAATATCAAAGGGGTTTATTATTCCTGTATAGCTTTTAACCTGAATTCGATAAGTGTAGTTTATGCGGCTTTAGTCTTCAGTAGTACATTTTATTTTAAGATGGGTCGTAAAATTTTGATAATCATCAAATAAGGAGTGTGTTTTCAATTTTCATCGATTGAAACGTTTCATTTTTTTTTTCATTTTCACATGATTTTTATTTTGTAAGCTTTCATTGTTGTTTGTTTTTTAATTTTTTTACTCATAATTTGACATGTTCCTTAGTTTACATCGAACAAACTAATCCTAACTACTTTCCGTATCTTAATACAAAACTTTGAGTATAAAAAAACACAAATAAAAAAAGACAGTTAAATTGAAACGTATTTTTAAGCAAGACATATTTCCTTATTCCCTTTTATCCGTGGAAGTTGTGAGTTTATGTGTCGCTAAATTGGTTCCCACTTGTTTTATGTTGTTGGTGTTTGATGGCTCTTATGTTGAAACAATTGAAACGGTTGAAACAACTTTATTTTGGGGCCGTGACGCTTGTATTCGAGTTTTTTTGGAGATTGTATTTTTTTTGTAAAAATAATTCCATTACAAAGAAAGATAGGTTAGGTATAGGCATACCTAAGGTATATATAGAGATTAGGTAGAGGCATAGTGGACTAATTTTTTTCGACATGACTTTAATATAATATAAGATACTTTTTGCCTTTTTAATGTCACGTGTTGCATTCATATTGATTGTATACATAGAGATTGTTTTTTAATTTTTTATTAGAGTTAATTTATTCGAAGCACTCGATTTTTCAAAAGAAATTATTATTTAAAATAAAGTTTTCAGTACAGATACTTAATAATTCGTCGTATTATAATATTAATTCAATACTAACGAATTTCTCGCGATATGTTTCCTAATTGGATCCACTTCGGCAAATTTTATGTTGAGTTTCAAATTAAGCTACAGCTAAAATTAACATTAACTTTACTAATATAATTTTACTAAGTAAGATAGTTTTAATAATTACATACTATCCATACATATATCCCGCAAAGAAGAAATTAGTCGAAAAACCCTGATTGATATCTTTCTATTAAATTAGACTTATAGATTTTTGCCCTTTGAGAATGATATTTTGTCCTATGAATCGAAGCAATTTATATCATAATAGGGTGATAAATGGATGACCTATTTTACATATTTTTCATTGCCAAGAAAGAGATGGCTATAGGAAGAAAGAGAAGGACTATAACCATCTCATCCATTATCTCTCAAGGAAACATGGAAAAGAAAATAATAATAAAAATGAAATATAAAAGAATTTGTTCACCTGCTCATATTTACAATGATGACATTAAATTATGAAGTTTTTGAAGCGAAGATCCATTGTATGGGAGACCAGGGAATAAGGAAAACAAAACAACATACGAATATGTATGATGAAGTACCAGGAGTCAATAAATGTTTAAGAGATTAGATGTAAAACGAGCACTGGCACGTAAGAACGTAACTGCTTTTGTTTTGTTTGGGAACTTTCTCTAGATTATTTTACGTTTGCGAGTTACTAAAAACAGCACTAGATTTTGAATCAAAAGTGGTATTTTTTAAACAGCTAGATTATATACGTGTTTCTAGTTTGTTCATTATGTTACGTTTTGTTTTTGCTCATAAAAAGAATAAACCTTCTTATCAAGATGAACTATGAAGTAGATACCCTAGAAGTTTTGAATGACTTAGATTTTTCCCCAAGTTTAATGCTTTAGACCAGATTTGAACAAATGAAAAGCCTTTCGTGTCCTGTCATCATAACTCGACGGTTGTTTTCTTAAAATGCACAATAAGAAAAATCACAATTCCTTACAATACACCTTACTCTGCTTATTCCATTATCTGCTTTCTATTTTATCTCGCAGAACCTTTCTGGAGGCTGTGGTTATAGTGTGAAAAGAAATTTTTGGTTTAAAAATAATATTGTTTTATTTTTGACAGATTCTTGACGGTGCTTCACTGGGCGGGCTTAGTTCATTGAGAAATTTGACTTTTTTTTGTAAAAAAATTGAACCTATCCTAACGAATATGCGACATAGGGGTAGCAAGTAAAAATATTTACCATAAAATATGATATGGATAGTTAGAGTTACCACATGTTTTTTCTAAACGATTTTTGTCAAAAAAAAATACATTGTCATAATCCGCTGCGTCACCCTCTGTCCTGTATCCAAATCTTTTGATCCCAAAAAGACACGTAAAATAAACAGTAACACAAAAACGCCATTTCGTCTGCGCTCTGATTAATGTGTTATTATTTTGTCTCTTTATGTTATCACAATGCTTTCAGCAAGTCGGGAACACTGAGAAGTCAGTGGAAGAGATAAAATGAAAGTTAAAAAAACTATAAATATTTAACGATTAAGCATTTTGATTATGCTGAAATATATAAACCAATAGTAGCTCTGCTCTAAATTTTCCCATAACTCTAAATTGTAACTTTAAAATTGGGTGCAAAGTTTTTGTTTCACATACTTAATAATAAAAATAATGGCTACTTTCATCAATATAGCTGCCTAGTGATAAGGTAGGTACCTTAGTTTATAGATATGGATAAAATATAATGTTACAGCAAGAATTCTTGGCCGCTTGGTTGCTAAATTTATCGAAACGGTTTTAGAAATAAATACAACCTTATCAGTGAGTTAAAGAAATACTACTTTTTTCCTTTTGACCATTCAGTATTAATTTTCAGCTACCGGTACTTCAATGGAACGGGTTTTGGTTATATGCAGTTTCAGTTGGTAAAAATCAAAATCAAAATTCTTTTATTCATCATAGGTATATACAACATAGGTATATACACTTCAATGTTACAAACTTCGACTTTACCTAACCGTAGACCGAGAGAAAAAGGCCGGCGGAAAAAAACTCCCAGCACTCCCAGGTAGTTCAGACGGTTCCTATTAAAATAAACAAACTAATCAATAAACCTATAGAGTTTAATAAAAAGACATATTAAAGTATCCTCTAGTACAAAAAAACCCTCATTCCTCATTAAAATACTCACAAACAAAACAAAAGAATCTAGTCCCGTCCCCGGTTCAACACAACTTAGCGCTGCATACAAAATGTGAAGTTTACAGCCGTCGCGTGCTTGCAGCTCGTTGTCGCTGCGTCCAGCGCTTTATATTGTTGCGCTGTATCGGACACCGGTCAGTTGATACTCGTTCCGTTGGGAGCGTTGAGCGAAAGAATGTGTTCTGTTTTTAAAATAAGGCAAAACGCGCTAAGATAGGAAATTTTTCGATTTTTATATTCGTTTATATTCACTAGCAGACTGGTTTAACTTTTAATATTATTTTTCCTTAAACATATGCGATGTAATTGGGAAAAACATGATCAACTTTCTTCTTTTTCTATTAACTTTTTCATATCTACCTTTTTATTAAAATGCTAGTGCCATAATTATTATATTATTAATCACCATTCAAGTATAAAACTATTTCCAAAGTACAAAAACAAACCGTATTTTATTAACAAGCACAACAAACCACTTAGATAGAAATACCGAAGCGACTTTAATTCAATATTGATAAAGTTTAAAGGAGGAAAGAATTTTATTGTAACTGCAACAGATCGGCTGTAAACGACTGCGCGGGAAATTACGTCGGTACCGAAGATTCTAGAATGTTCTGTATTGGTCTAAGATTTACTTATATAAATAAAGATAATGGGAAATCTTATTATGTAGTAGTTGACTCCAGTGTCTTTTTTTATTTGAAAAATGTAGAGAACAACGCAATTCAAAGTAAGACGGCATTTTATTAGTTTACTCAGAATTAAACTACGCATATTTTCAATTGCATATTTATTTGTAAAAAAAGTTTAAAACAACAATGAAAATATTGTTTATCATTAACGATTGTTCTATTTCGTATAAAACACAGATGTGTTTAAAAATTTTGGAACGCTAAATTAATTCAAATATTTTTAAACTCCAAAAAGTTGGACGCAATAGAAAACGCCATCAAGATTGCACTTTCGGGCACTTAAAATGGAAGTCAAAACCCAGATCGAAACTAAAAAGCAACTGACTTGAATTGTTCCCGAGTGTTGCCGAGTGTTGCCGAGTGCTGCCGAGTGTTGCCGAGTGCTGCCGAGATGTCCCGAGCCAAGAGATTGTCAAGTGATGGTGCAAGTCAGAGGTTTTAAGAGGAACAAGCCTAGGTATAATTATGTTGTTTTTCAGATAATGTTTTTAATTAGAATATTGAATAGAGTTACCTTTAACGATATAGTTCCGTCCGAGGTAACCATAGTTATAACAGTTTATTTAATTAAAACGTAGTTATTTGTAGCGTGATTTATTACTTAGTGGATTATTTGACATACACATAGACTTGTTTTTATAAATAAAAACGGTGATAGTTTTTACATTATACATATTTCAAAGACGTTACTGTATATTTTTATTTTAAAAAATAAAAATGTTTTAATATTTATTTAAGTTTGCACCACCACCTATTTTATATCTTCCGAGGCGGTTCATTACTTAAATAGACATTAATCGTTTGTTACAAAACCTACTTTATCTCTGTTGCAATAGATTTTCAATTTGTGTCGCTTCGATTTAGGTGCTTTTAACGTATTTTTTCGGAACAGTTGGGAAGATATTTACTTTGATCCATGTAATAATTGCAGGAAATGAGTTTAACGATATTGTAGAGCAATTTTCTATCAAACTATTAAATATTATTAGATACTTTAAGCAAGGTTTTATAGTGCTAGCAACATATTTATAATCATTTTGCGCATCATCGGCAGGTGCTTAAATAAACATGTATATTATTTTTAAAATACTAAATTGTACACCAACCTTATTGTGGATCAAACCCGAAGCCTGGATGTAGTAGCCCAGCTCCTATTCTACATATTTTAAGACATAATTGAATGGCCGTAATTTTGATATAATGCATGAAATCCAATTAACTACATATGAATCAAATAAATTTACTGACAATACAAAATCAGACAATAAGTAGATAATGTCTTTGTACCGCCAGAATACACATCTACAAAGTACCCAGTTGTACATTTCTTCAATAAACCTCCAAAACACAACAGCTAACTGAAAGCAAAACCAATAAACGACACAGACCATGAAAAAATTACCAGGAGTGCACAACTGCATAATAGTTTTTTCCGTGCTCCATTGGAAAATCGGTGTAACTCGACCAGAATAGCCGGACCTTCAAATAAATCACGTCCACTTTGCGTGGCGGACTCGACCATTTTGGTCTTTGAGTTTAGATGGGCCGCGCGTTCCGAATAGTGGCCGTGCTTTCCGGTGTTAGAAAGCGTTCCTCTCTTTTCATGTTTTCCTGGTAGGTCGTGACTCGTCGACAGCGGCGGAAACACGATTTTCGTAATACGGAAAACTGTGGGTAGGTTTAGAAAAAGGTTTCCGAACGCTGTAAATGAATTACGTGCGATGGTTAACTTTGTATAATTATCTAAATATGTTGCTTATTTGTGCAAAGTTATAATTTTATCTCATTTCGAAGCATTACATTTTTTAGAACATCATTCGTTTTTACGAGTTGTATTTTTTTGTAGTTGTAACATTTTATATATTCAAATAAATAAATTAGCTATAAATCAAAGTAAATCTATAGTTTGTTTGTTCATATAAAACCACCCATAGATTCTACACGTTCTGTTAAACACTGAAGAATGACAAACTACAGTTGACTGGCCGTTCGTCTGATTGACAGATACTAGGGCTGTATGTTTTGTACTAACAAATGCTCTCGGCTTTTGAAAGCTTAAGCCTATAGCTTACAATAAAACCCAAATTAAATCCTCTCATTTATATTGAATGTGTATGAGTATACCGGGTGTCCAGGAAACAATGGATAAGCTCTGAAGGGCTGATAGTAGAACTAAAGGCAAGCCTAAAAAATAATTGATAAAAAGTATAACCCTTACACTGCTAGAAATATGGCGCTTTAAAAAAAAATTTCATATTTTTTTGACTGTGTTCATTTATTATTTCTGTGCTAAAATAATTAATATTAACCGCATCAGTGAATAACTATCAAATAAAATAGCTAACTAAAGTATTTTTCTCAAAAAATAATGTTAAACTTTTGAATTGTGTAAAATTTCTGAAGAAATATTTTTGATGCGCAACTTTGAACAGCTCTGGTGTAAAAAAATTATATGAAAGTAACAGTGACCAATGATTTCAAAATATTCCTGGTTTAATAACGTTTTTAAAAAGATGTAATATGTCGTTATTGTAATGAAAAAAGATTGAACTAATGGTATTAGTGTGTAAAATGGGATAATTATTTAGATCTAGCAAAATTATAAAAATACAATAAAACTAAAGAAATATGATTTTCAATTGACATTAATTTCAAACCCATTGGAATAATTTAGAGTAACTGTTCAAATTGTCTGTCCCCATCCTGATGCAGACCCTGCATCTACGAATAAAGGATTTTCAAAGAAATCAACTTAACAGGAGAAAGTGATCCAAATTTTCTTCAAAATGACTTACCCAATTTATTGATAGACGTGTCCGAAGAGCTTCGCGACACATATTGGCTTCAAAATGAAGGCTGTCTAGCACACTATGCTGTTGCATTATGTGCATACTTGACGAAACCTACCCTAACAGGTAGGCCGCCTAAACCTAAACGCTTTAGACTTTTTACTGGGGGTATTTTAAGGAAGAGTTTTACCGGCAACCAGTAACTTCATTAGAAGATCTACGAGCTCGTGTTCAGGCCGCTGCAATCTATGATCGACGACACGCGCGATTTTTTTGAAGATCCTTTATTCGTAGTTGTAGGGCCTGCATCAGGATGGGGACAGACAAATTGAACAGTTGCTCTCAATTATTCTAATGTTTTTGCAATTAATATCAGTTGAAAATCATATTTCTTTAGTTTTATTGTATTTTTATAATTTTGCTAGAACTAAATAATTATCCCATTTTACACACTAATACCATTAGTTCAATCTTTTTTCATTACAATAACGACATATTACATCTTTTTAAAAACGTTATTAAACCAGGAATATTTTGAAATCATTGGTCACTGTTACTTTCATATAATTTTTTTACACCAGAGCTGTTCAAAGTTGCGCATCAAAAATATTTCTTCAGAAATTTTACACAATTCAAAAGTTTAACATTATTTTTTGAGAAAAATACTTTAGTTAGCTATTTTATTTGATAGTTATTCACTGATGCGGTTAATATTAATTATTTTAGCACAGAAATAATGATGTTATTAAGTGATTTGACCTCGTTACGAGTAAAAATATGAACACAGTCAAAAAAATATGAAATTTTTTTTAAAGCGCCATATTTCTAGCAGTGTAAGGGTTATACTTTTTATCAATTATTTTTTAGGCTTGCCTTTAGTTCTACTATTAGCCCTTCAGAGCTTATCCATTGTTTCCTGGACACCCTGTATACAATTTTCAGTAATGAATAACAATATTATAAAGATATTTGACCATAACTTTTCGATAAACTATCTAGAATATCTTGCCTTGAAATATAAACATTTTGTTTAACTTTAACAATTAAAAGTAAGTGTTGTTCATTGCATATTTAGGTTAAGTCAAAACCCACTGAATGTCAAGTAAAACTGTTTTTACATTTATCGTTTAAATTAAAAAATGTACGCACTCCATAACTTTATAACACAAGAAAACCCGCGAGCAAAACTCCGTCTCGTCTTTGCATATTACCGACAGATTGTCCGAAATAAGAGAGTTGTATTTTTTATTGTAAATAATCTGAAGATCGCAATAGCAATGTAATTCTCGCTACGACGGACGATAAACGAAATATTTCTGGTGAACGACATTAAAACATAACAAGGGAACGAGGGGGGTATTCTGAGTATTTAATAGAAAATGGCGGCGTGGATTGTGGCGAATTTTTTTTTATGGTGAACCGGTCTGGCGTAGGTATCATAGAATGACTGAAATTTGGAGTAAGCACCGTTTCCTTGGAGGGAAGTTATTATTTATCAGTTAAAATGCGGTTCTCTAGTAACTATGAACGCTTAACGAATACTTCACAACCATTCGAAATGAAAAGTTGTTTGTACATAATATGCCTCTCCTCCACTCTAATAATGTCTCCAAAACTACTTAATTTTTATAACTAGGCGAATGATAAGAACCAAATATTTTTAAGCTATTGCATAGCTTTTATCTCAGGCTCTGAGCGCGGGAACCGAATGTAAAATATTTTTACATATATTTTGGGTATCTTAAACCGTTTTCGCAGCGCACGCAACGGAAGACCTCAAGGATGAATAATTTTTGAATAGATGCTATGCAATAGCTTTACCGCGGCAGTCCTCGAGTGCCACACGTCATTTTACGACCACATCTTTAAATAATGATGATTTTTGCCTTTTGATCGATATATCAGTTACGATGATAAAAAAATATGATAAACAAAATATTTAAAAAAAAACGTAAGGTATCTATTATGTCCCGGACATATTACACTTCTAAGTATAGACACCCCAAGCATTTCCCTACCTCTCAACTTTTTTACCGCCAAAAAAAAAATTACCCCATCTCACAACCTTTGGAATAGCCCCCTCCAATTGCCGATCCTGCCTATACCCGTCTATTTACGATAACTCCAGCATCGCAAGAGGGGAACTTCTGTGTTTTATGTCATTAGTGTTTGTTCTGCAGACTCATTTGCCGGATCGTTCCGTCCGATTGTATGGAAATGTATGGGGATATTTATTTTATTTGTTTACCAAATTGTAATTGGTATCTGACAGGCTAGATACGCGTGTGTACTTTCGTGTTTGAGATTTCAAGGCTTTTGTCGGCGGTTCTTATGTGAATTGGCCCTTATTGCAAAGGGCTTGAAAAGATAGAGGGAAAAGGCTTCGATGCGCTGTGTAATCAAATTAGAATTGAGATAATTTTTAAGTACCTACTAAAAAACCAACATATACCAAGGATTAGGAAATTGAGCCAACGGCCTTTGTACTATAAATATTACAAACGTCAAGAGCTCCATGTTTGGGTCAAGAAAAAACAAAGTTTTTGGAGTGGTAGAGTCTAGCTGTAGGCTCTGTCTGCAGCGATTACTGGGCTGACTCGACCGGTGAAATACCACCGTCGCACAGAAAACCGACGTGAGGTGGGGACGATGTTCCTGCGTTTCGTTCGGTGAGTGCGGTATCCGGTGCCCAATTTTCTCAAAGGCTCAACAACACCCACAATGTTGCGGGTAGTCATGGGCGGCGGTGATCACTTGCCATCAGGAGACCCGCATGATCGTTTGCTTTGCTAAATTATATTTAAAAAAAACAGCCCGATAGACTTAGGTAAATCTGTATTATGGATGGAATATAATCAAGAAAACACATGTGCTTTTTACCACTCGAAAATATATATGGAGCCATTTACTACTATGTAGGTATATTCAAAGGTATAGGAAAGGGCCTATCATTTGTTAAACAAATCGAAAAGGTTCATTTATCAGCGAGGACACACCTACCACGATAAATTAGCCAGCAGGGGAAGAAACCATTGGATTAACATTGTTTAGTTAGAATAGCTCTTGTTTCGTGGTATTAGGATAAAATAAGTACAATGAATCTTTTCTGGAGTTCTATAGCTAGAATTGGTCGCAACTTAAGGAAACATAGCTGTTATAATAATATAAATAACTCTGTTTTAATAAGTAAAAATTGTATAAATACATCAAAAGTATCGACAACGAAATTGAGCTGTAGGTACTCTACAAATTAAGGTTATAATTAAAGGTAACAAAATGAAAACTACAGAAAAAACCGGCCAACCGTAGCGCACAAAGGCGCCCTCTTCCTTATTTTTTCTCTTTTCAGTATAAGTTGTATAGCGGTATCATGTATTAATTATCTTTTAATAATTATATTTTACTATATTGCAACCTGGAACCTAACCACCATTAGTACTATATCTCCTTGTAATTTCGGTTTGCCAGGGAGAAATCGCTCAAAGCGTTGGCCACCAAGTCTTCTGAATATTCTTCTTTTATAATTGCAATAAAGATTGCATATTACTATTACTATCAAATCTTCATGATCTTTGAAAATTTTACTGGTGCGGAACCCCAAAATATCGTCTCAAAAACCAACATTAACACACTCACCTCTCACGGGTTATAGGAAAAGACCCCTAAAGGCACACTTTTTGGAATTCAATGGCATCTTTGGAGATCAAATAGATTAGAATATAATGGCATAGAATCTTAACTTTTTTTTACTACTCGCGATATAAATGTAAAAGTTAGTAAAGTGAGAATGTGTTAATCTTCCACTCAAATGCTACTGGACGGATTAAGATGAAAATTGGTATAAAATAAGCTATTATAAGTTTTAGATTATGGGGTTCTTTTTACCACACGTACGTGCACCATTCCCACATAACCTGTAGGTGAACGTACGCACCTTCTTAATCTAATAAATTTCATTTCAGTTAGGCAGCTAAGTTTTACTTTAATCTTTTCATTCAAACTACCTAACAGTAGAACCTATCTCATGCCTAAGATCCTACCTTTTTCAAAATACCTAACAGTAGATCCTATCTCATACCTAAGATCAGGTATCTTTAATTTCTTCTCAAGTTTTGAAACTCTTTTTCATAAGACAGGAATGCCCTCCATACTTCGCATGCCGTCACGGTACTGCTCAAAGACATATCTCCTAAAAGTAAGAAATACTTCGTCGGGACATATTCGCTGAATATTGAAATATCTTTGTTGTATTTGCGTATTGTGTAGTATGTACCTTGGGAACCGCGTTTTGGTGTATTATTAAATGTATGAAGCCTGAATGAGTTATGTAAGCATGTAAATAAATAAATCTTTAGACTTCGAACCACTTATGTTACGAAACTAGGCATAAGATTGTATTATAGGTACCGCAGAGTGGACTAGGGGAAAAGTTAGTTACAGTAAGTACTTCGTCTGCGTAGAAACCCTTTATCACAACTTAACAATATTATATAACATAAGAAATACGGTAACTAAGGTTTGCACGCAGTTTTGGCTATAATGGCTTTTACTTAAGATATAAATATATGCTGTGGCGGGCCTTTTTGTAGGACTATCCTTTCTTTACTACAAAGTATAGAACAAAGTCGCTTTCCGCCGTATGTGTGTCTGCATGCTTAGATCTTTATAATAACGCAACAGCTTTTTGTTTTTTTTTAATAGTAAAATGATTCAAGTAAAAGGTTAAATGTATAACACCATAGTATAGGGAAAGGGGCTTTACTCCGAATTTAACAAGCGCGAAGCCGCAGGCAAAAGTAAGTAATATTATAAATGCAAGAATGTATATGTTTGTCTGTCTATCTGTATGTATGTTCCGCATTCACGTTAAAATGGCGGAACCGATTGTCTTGAATTTTGGAATAGAGATAGTTCGATACCCTAGGAAGAAAATAAAATACTTTTTACTGCGGGAAAAACATCGTTCCCACGGGAAAAGCCATTTGGCTGCGGGTGAAACCGCAAGGCGGAAAGCTAGTTTAAGGTAAATATTTCTATCAAACATTACATATTCGTCCAGCAGTTTTGGCAGCGCATGCCAGAATAGCTCGCAGATGGTAGATTTTTACATCATATTTTTCTACTAACTTCATATTTACAAAAAAACACGCAATATCTTTATAAATTGTTAACTATGTGTTATTCTAATGTATAAGCTGTATTGTAAAGTTTCATCCAAAACCGTCCAGTAGTTTGAGTTTGACGTGAAAGAGTAACAAACATCCATACATACTCACAAACTTTCACGTTTATAATATTAGTAGAATAAGTAGGATTTTTTTTATAAAATGTAACACATCTAAATCTATAAATAGCCTATGTAAGGCAATGCTACCGGCTCCGTAAACACCTCGTTAGTGAAGACGTCAGGACTATTTTCTGGCCCAGCGGCCTGCGAATATCATCACGAACGTATGCAATTTTATTTATAATGAATCGAGCTGTGGATGTTGCGATATCTGCGAGGTTTAAGCTGTAATTAGTTTATGATCTCTGGGTAGTCCTACTAGTGTTTTGGATGTGATAGTTTAGATGTTAAGATGTTTTGAGTTCGCGTATAAGTTTAAGTTGGTCAAATTAAATATAAGCTAAAATAATGAATCACGTACTTTTTACCGTGGGAAAAGTCATTAAGCCGCCAGAATTTTATTTTGTTAGTTTATGTATTGTTTTTTTTGCCGGCTTAAACTTAGTATGATCAAAAAATGTATTTATTATAAATTTTCTAATTATTGCTTAAAAACTAAGTGAATACAACTTCCTATTCAAATATTAAAAAAACAACTAACTTTAAATCTCCTTTACCTACGTTTCTGCAAATGAAATGCTTTTAAAATACACCCTTTTTTAGATTGTAAGTCGTAATTCCTTAAAATCCGACATTGAAATGATAAAAGGGGAGTCGTAGGCTTATCGCGGTCCGTTTTGTTTGTTATTTTCATTAGTTAATCACTTTTCCAGCGAGTAAAGCACGATCTGAAATTTAGAAGAAAAAACGAATATAGTTTGGCCCAGCCCAGCGTTTGATGGAAAGAGTCCACAGAGTCTCGCGTATTGATCGATCACTGTGAATGCCAAACAAATAGAAATAGATGAAAACATATAGAAAAAATATATCACAGAAACATTTTAAAACTTACTGAGAAAAAAACTTGTTTTTAATTTTCTATGGAATTTAAATGTTTTTCGTTTATAGTAGATACATATAACTATATTTTTCTCTATAATTTTATAACACAAAAAAATGTCCGTACTGCAAACCAGCAGTGTACATTGTTATGCGGATGACAGTACCGGAGATGCACTGTACCATGGCCAAGCCAATCTCAGCAAGGAGTCGGTTGTCGAAAACCGGAACAAGCTTGTGTTAAAAGTTGAGGCCTCTCTAGACCTGGCCTCCTTGTGGGGTAGCGGTAACTTGGTCACATTTAACCCCCTCAAAACACAAGTTTGCGCGTTCACCACAAAAAAAACCCCATTTGTATTAGCCCCTACATTTCAGAACACTCCTCTTTGTATAAAGCCTATGATCGAAATCCTCGGTGTCGGCATATCGAGCGACGTTCAGTTTCATAGTCACTTGGAAGACAAAGCCAAATTGGCTTCTAAAAAGCTTGGAGTGCTTAACCGAGCGAGACAGTATTTCAAACCGGCCCACCGCCTTCAACTATACAAGGCACAGGTGCGGCCCCATATGGAGTACTGTTCTCACCTCAGCAGACTGATTCTATAACTCAACTTGTATCGACTGCTATGAGAAATAACGTCAAAATGAACATTTGCGAGTCTGTATCTCCAACTAGCATCAATTATGACGTCATACGGCTCATGCACGCTAGGCCTTGGTTTGACAGTTTTTTTGTATGGAGAAATGAAAAATAGCGATTCTGTAAGCTTAGCTTGCATCGAATTCATAGCAGGAGGAACTGTCAAAAACAAAGTTCAAAGTTTTATTTAAGAAAATTACGATTTATAGTTTATATACATTTTATTAGTTACATATAAATACTAAATGAAATAAGTCTTGGGCATTTAATTCTGTAGGTCCATCGGTTTGTCCGACTTTTTTTGAGGAAATTTAATATATCTTAGGTTTTAGCTCAGCATTGTGATGTTTTTGCTAAGAATCCACTCTGTTTAAAATAAATTGCAGTAATACCATTAAAAGTGTTCTTTTTTCTACGTGTTATTGACATTTCTCGTGACTCGCGAACCCAAATTTTGCCCAACTAGCATCAAACCTCTCATGCAAGTTGTTAATTGCGATTCTGTAATTCTACAACTAGCAGTTGGTGCAATCGGACTCGATAAAAAGTAAATGATTGTCCTGCACATCATATGAGTATTGACAATATTTAATTTTCCAGGCTTAACATAGACCGCGCATGCGCCGAGCATCTACGACGTCAAGACTAATTGACTTTACATGACATGTTTACAAATCCATACAGATTCAATGTTATTTTAATTAAAATACAATTTATAATCTGATTGAAATTTTAGTGAAAGTTTTTTTGTGGATGTTTCATTCAAAGCAGTCGGACTAAAAAACTTTACTCAACAAAATATTAAAGGAAGCGAGTGATTGAAGATGTGAAGTGAAAACAAAAATATGAATTCATACGCGATTTAAAATGATTGTTCCCTAAAATATGCGAGCTACAAGTTTTGTGTTGTTTCAGATTTGTTAATCTCCTGTCCTTAACCTAAACTTAATATCTTTAACTTAATTATTGCAAGATGTCGTTGGTTTATCAACTGTTATGGATGTGATCAGCCGAAGATAACAAATCAAGCATGAAGGGTTCTTTTTTCTCTGAAAATATTCATTTTGTGTACATTATAATAAATTCAACATTCTAATTTCAGCTTAACTGCATTTGGCATAATCACTTATTGTGAAATAAGTGTAATACCTACCCTGTTAGGTTATATATTGATAAATGACTGATAAGTTACATTTTGTGATTTTTAACCAGAGTAGTAATAAATAAAAAAAACATACAACTACAATTTGTTTCATTTATACCTAATAAGAAAATAAATGGATTACAACTTATTAACATTCCACACTCATTTCTATGAATTTCCTACTAATAATTTGCTAACCACAAAGTTAATAGTAGTCATTGCTCTCTTAATAAAATCTTGCAGTTTAAATATGGACTTAATCTAGTGCCCTATTGACCACTAAAGACCAAAGGCAAGCTTTTAAAGATTTTTTGTAAGTAACTGGCCTTTGGTCCGTCGTTTTTTTATAATATATTCAATTAATAGAAAGACAGCTACTTTGTTCTCGATGTTAATCGAGACTACGCACTTTCCAAATTTCAGTAACAAGGATTTTCAAGAACCCGTTAATTTTAGAAACAATTGCATCTGCAAATATCTACAAATTCTTACGAGTGTTTTATTATTCTAGAAAAAAACATTAAATTATAATAAAAGCATCAAGTAGCAAAATATTAATAGTAGACATGAAATTATTATCAAATAGGTATTGAAGATACATAGGTAAGTGGCTGAAAAGCTATTAAGACACTTGTTTTTAAAAATACACTTCTAGTTGTTTACAGCGCATGCTCAGTCGAAGATATAAAGTGGAAAAATTAAATGTTAAGTCATTTCATACAACTTAATATAAGTTCATGACATTTTAAATGAGACTCATTGGACTCGTATCATTTGATATCACTCATGCTAGTTGAGATACAGAATACCAATTTTTTTGGCTCACCGGTGACTTGTCAAACACAACTGCTAGTTGCTTTTTAGCAACTAGCATCAATTTTTGAATTACAGAATATCCCTGCTGGGCAGGAGCACCTCAATGCTTACTTCTTCCATTTGACAAGATACAACGTAGAGCGGCTCGAATCGCCGGCAACCGAGCTCTTTCTGATCGCCTCGATTCTTTGGCCCTGCGAAGAGATATATCATCTCTTTGCGCTCTGTATCGTCTATACAATGGGGAGTGTTCTGAAGAATTATTCGACCTTATACCAGCTGCACAATTCCACCACCGCACCTCCCGCCATAGATTGAAATTCCATCCCCACCACCTGGATAGCTGGCGCTCCACCACCGTCCGTTTCGGGCGGAATTTTCTGCCACGCACTACGCAGATGTGGAATGAACTTCCTGCAGCGGTATTCCCGGCTACATACAACATGGGGCTCTTCAAGTCGAGAGTGTATTCCCACCTCAAAGGTCGGCAACACACCCCCAACACCCACAGTGTTGCGGGTAGTCATGGGCGGCGGTGATCATTTACCACCAGGTGACCCGCATGCTCGTTTGCCCCCTATTAATATAAAAAAAAAAAAAATTTTAAAGACTAACTGTTGCTGTGTCGATTGATTGATGTCCAAACTAAGATGCCCCGGTGCGCGATACAAGCCACAATATACACATAACAATCGATACTTAAGGATACTTTAAGTTATTACAAGCTAAAATTTAGACAAGGTGATCGTAGATTTACGCTCAGTGGAATCACAACAAAATATATTTTTTCAATAAAAATAACCTAAAATTCTACATAATTTGCAAACTGCTTAGCTATTGAGTCGCTGTACTATAACACTCAGGGATATTTTATAAATAGATTGTTTTTCACTGTGTGGTCTCTATTCCTGAAAACTAGTTGACGTGAGTATACAGGGACTTTCACAAAATTTTGCTGAGACCTAATACACCTATATTAATATAAAATATCATATCACAAAGTGTAAAATATAAGTTATAACCTAGTTAAACTTACTCCTACTTCCCATACCTAACATTTTGTTGTGAAATTATAATTGTATATCTAAACTGCAGCATTTTCCACGTAGATTGCAGTTAACGCCCCGTTCTCAAGTTAACGGGTAGTTTATGTAAAATGATGTAAGAAAGTTCAGAGCAGCCACCGCAACGGCCAGTTTACCGGAGCTACTGACCGTAATGATGGTAAAGGTGGGTTTACACGATGCAGATTTTTATCGGAAGGTAGGAAAAATCAAGAAAAATTGCATATTTCCGTAGTTCGATTAGAGGATTGCAAAAAGCCGCAGATTAATAAATAATTTTGTGGTAGAGTATTTACGCAGTTCGAACTAGCACCTTCATCTTGCATCTTTGCATATTACTAGAGTTTAACTTTTTTCTGTATTTTGGTTAACCTTAACTGAACATGTAAAGTGTGTTGAGTCGACACAGCGAGTGTAGCTTAATGTCGCAAGAGTCTATACGTCGGTAAGTTACTATTTAGTGGCCCAGCTTCTCACGTGTCACCTTATTACATTAAAATACTAGATTTACTTATTAACTCGGTTAGAAAAAACTCAGTTATTTTATCAAATTGATTAAGAAATGTGTTCTAAGGTTAGTAGGACTTGAAAGTAATTTTTAAGTTATATAACCTTAAAAACATCATTAGTAATACGCTAAGAACCCCTTAACTTGACGAGTGTTACATTTAGACGATGTTCTTCAAAATCCTGACATCACATGACTATCGAAGCTAAATTTATATAGTTATATTATAAAATCTTATGTCTCCTATTGTAAATTCAGGCTTAGCAGCAGTTAAAACATGAGAGTGGTGTTTATCACTTGTAATGGCGGAAACGCGAGTGGTTACTGCGACGGATATTAATAAATATATACGTTATTGTAGATAATACAGATGTTAGCGACAAACGAAGGTTAATACGAATGATACAGACGTCATGAAAAGTTTAAGTTTTCATGAAAAAAAAACTTGTAGTAAAAAGTAGCCATACAAACAGATGCGAATGGCATCTTCGGTCTATGAGTATTACGGTTTTTTATTAAAAATAAAAAAACAGAATTTTGTTTATGGAAAAGTTAAATTATTTCCTCTGTCTGTCTGTTCGCTACAAAGCGTAGCAAACAAAAAAAAACTAAATTTATAACAATTTTTTTTTTTTTTAAATATTGGATTTGGCTTTTGTGTTAAAATATAAAATTTTCGGCTGTATACATATTTGAAAATTTCATTTGCTATTCTTCTCGGTAAGTGGGTCGCAGCGTGTTATTTAGAAAGTGTAATCGATTATAAACTCCATTTACTAAGGAGTCTTTCTTAATTTCCTTCTACGGGGGACATAAATAACTAATGCGTCGTGCGACCTCATAATGGGTTAACTTAAGACATTACTCAGAATGTATAGGAATTTGGATGCCGCAGATTTTGGTAGAGTTCAGTAAAATATTTGGAAAGGAACAGATTTTTGGTGGTAAATGTGTGAGAGATTTTGTAACAACGTGCTGATTCATTGCAGTTTTTTTTAATGAAATTAATGTAAGTTTAAAATATGAAAATACTAAACTATGAAGTTTCCACGAAAAAGGGTCTTATTTCTGTTTTCACCAATGTTCCCTAAAATGTAGGGGACACTTTTAATATTTTAAAGGCTTATGAAATAACTATATGTAGCTTAATTAACACACAAACAATTTGTAAGGACAATGGGTCATGAGTTTATATTTATATATACCGAGAAAATTTTGTTTTTTAAACTTCTCGCAGAAATTGAGAAAAAAAATACAAATTAAAGAAAATTAACGCAAATGTTTTTTTATTAACACTGATTTTAATTTGTGGTGGGTAAAACAATAATTAATGTTATCTTTTATAAAAAAAAAATACCAATGCGTCATCCACATAATTATGTAATCCGAGAGCCCTGTGTAAAACCAAAGATATATTTGCAAATTATTTACACTCGAAAGATTATCCCTTACAGCCGAGGGATAAGAATCGTGTTTACTTAATGTTATTAATTAAAATAATGGTGGATTTCTGAGAGACAACTTTGGGGTTAAAATTAAAACATGTAAAATTAATTAAGGCTTTTGGACTTTGATGATGATTTTCTGTGGCTGGGTATTATCTGTGTATTTTTGCGTGTACTTTTTTCATGGGCTTTGTTATTTTATGAGGGGATGCAAATATATTGAACAATATTCGTCATAGGATGCAAAAATAGCTACCAACAGGTGTATTGGTCAGAATTTTTTCATTTCTGCTCTAAAGGGAAGATATCCCGGGGAAAAATACTCTCGGTAGTTTTATTCAAGAACTAATTGTAAAAGAAAAATGCCTCAAAATTGATTGTTTGAATATCTGATAGTATCTTTTTAACCACGTAATCAATTTTAAACACTTTCATTTAGATATTTTATCTAAAGTTGACAAGTATATAAACGCATACAGGAATTGTTATTGTTAAGTATGACAAAACTCTATAATAAATCTCAAGACTAACACACCAACTGTGTGACCCTAAACTAAGCAGAGCTTGTACTTTAGGTACCATACAACGGACTAGGGGAGAACCTAGCTACACCCAGACACGAACCAATTTCGAAAAACCATTTTGACGAAATTGGCCCGACTCGGGGATCGAACCCGGAACCATCTGCTTAGCAGTCCGGTTCATATATAGCACTGCACCACAGAGGTCGTATGTTTTGTGATTATGTCTACAAAACAACAACCTAAACGGTTCAGTCTAGTAACTAGTTGTAAACAAATCAAAGAGAATAGGTTGAAATACAGTGGTATTAATGAAATATAACTAAATAAGACCACTTAAACGAGTTTTTTTCACTAGTTGGAACTGGTTGAATCAAATTCAGTATATAAAAGATAAAATTTGTTGCTAAACATCTTTGTGTGATTTTTCAAGGATCTCGAACTATCTCCGTAACAAAATTCATAAAAAATGATTAAATTGTTTTGACGCGAAAGCTTACAATAAACCAATTTGTTTTTTTGTATTAAAAAAAATTATAAACATAAACTATTAAGGATGTAGTCAGCGTAAATATATATTAAATCGCGTATCAAAGGGTGAACAATTAATAGCACCTCTAGCGTTTCATAGTCGCCTGGTATTGGATTCGTATCTTATCTGCCAATGACATGGTTTTGCATTTCAAGCGAGCATGTGTGGTGCAAAGTAAATATGGTACAGGGGTTTAAAATCGGAAATAAATTAAATAAAGTTAATATTTTACATCGAGGAAAAACGAAGAAGTTAGTGTGTAAATTTATGCACTGTTCTTTTAAGGTGCCAAGATACTCTGTAGCGCAGCGGTATGCATACCTATGTCTTAGACCCAATTCACGGCCAAATTTGGACAAATGTCTTTTCGAAATTAGCTCGTGTCTGGGTATGGGTGACTGTGTTGGGTGGTACTTACCTATAAAATAAGCAAATAGTTTAGAGGCACACGCAGTTGTGCGTTTTTGTGCTTTATATTTATTTATTTGTTATACATTATTTTTTACCCGCGACTTAAAAGTATCCTATTTTCTTCCTCAGGACTCGAACTACATATATATCAACCAAATTTTTTTAAATTTAGACCAGCCGTTTTGACCTGAAAACGGAACACATAGACAAATAAATATACACATTTAAAATATTACAAAAGGTCACAAAAAAAATACCTGCAGAATTGAGAACCTCCTCCTTTTAGGAAGTCGGTTCAAAATGATTATAATTTAAATTTTCTGTAAAATTGATATTTGATTCAGTCTTCTGTGCTGTCCGCATTGCGCGTGAGTGTCTGTTTACCTTGTTTGTGAAAGCCGCGCTGTTTGTGTTTGTAGGCTGCAGATGTGATTGATTTCCCTGCGTCCCACGTCATGAAATACAGTTTATTTTAATAAAACGAAGCCTATTTGTTGTGGTGTTAAAATTATTTGTTTACTAAGTGCGTACCATTATGAGATTAATTTTTATCTGCCCATCGGTTTCCCATGGGAATGATTTATTTCCAGCCGTAAAAAAAAAACCATCGCGTTATTCTAGATTATGTTTTTGTTATAAAAAAAGTGTTACTCAAGTACGTGAAGCCGATTTGGCGTGATTTCGTGGTGTCGAAACTAAAAAACTATATAATTTTAAAAATTATTTAATAATCATATTTCATTGCATAGTATAAATCCAAGTCGCTAATTCTGTCTGTTTGTATGTTTGGCTGCTAACTTCTCCTAAACCAGTTGAGGGATTTTAATGCGGTTTTCACCGTCCTTTAGGTAATTTTATCATTTAAATTTGTAAATAAAGAATAATTGAAAAAGTTTTTTCAAATTGGCCAAACTTCAATGTTTCGTGAGCAAGTCGGCCAAAATTACACCATTGCGAAGCGTGGGCGGGTCGCTAGTTACCTTATGAGTTAATAATAAATATCGCTTTATGCAGTCCGCTTCTAAAGTTCCTTCTAAATATAGCTCCCAGGGCAACATATTTCATTAACATCTTGACAGCGCTGTCTTGTTAAAGTGGTCGACGATGATAGATCCTTCAGTCGGTCGAGAGTCATATTCATTGTCCATTCGACTGTTGCGACTCGGGATTTTCTCTTTTGTACGCGGTTCTCCACCGAGTCGAGTGGCCTCTTACCCGCTTATGTTGTCCTGGTAGCCACGCAAACGAATTTGGTATTTTCCTTAGAGAGAAATCTGTCTGTCCGTGGGATAAAGAGATTCTTTTTAAGTCTTAAAAATTGTTTGAAAAGTTTTTACTTACAAACTTAATCTACCTCTAAAAATATTTTTGTATTTTTGGTAAAGGTATAATCTATATAAAGCTTCTAGAAAAAAATAAGGAATTTCAGAGCCATTCAACCCTATCAAAAATCTTTTCAGTAATATATTTTTAATCTGTTACATTTTAACTAGCGCAAGTTTTTCTTTAGTAGGAGTAACTTTAACCTGATTTCCAAGAGTGGAAAGTTTTTGATTTTACTAGCCAACTTGGTGATTTTCATTCCAAGACAAATTTTTCTTTTAACTTTCTTCTACGTCGATGAACGAAAGGGTTTATATGAATCGTGAATAATTCTGCTTTAACTTTGTTAAACCTATGTATTTTTAACTTGGATTGAAATTGCATCGCAGTGCCTTGGTTTTTGGAAACTCCAGTTAATTATTTTCAATCTAGGTCGAACCGAACAGAATTTGATTTACAGGGTGTTTACGAATTCATATTTTAAAGCTTGACCATGACTGTCGTTGTGTACATAAAATATTGTTTTGGTAAAAATGTGCGTCCTTTTATGAAAAAAAAGGTCACATGAAAAAAATAAAATTGGTAATGAAATGAAATGAAATAAAATTACTTTATTGTACGTAGGATTAAAAACTAATCTCTTATACATTGTCAAAAGCATAAAATAATAAATAAAAAAGATGTCACGGGACACCCCTACATTCATCAGCAATAGCCGTAGTAGACCGAGAGAAAAAGCTGGCGAAAAAACCTAATAAAAAATTGGTAGGATTTTTGTCTAACGCGAACTCGTAATTTGTATCATTCTATATATTTACCATATCGAGAAAACGATTTAGCGATATCACTTCTTAGGCTAAGCAACATTTTAGCCATTTATGCTTTTGATTTGAAGTATCATAAGTTTTGGTCCTGTCCAATTTCCTCTTTCATAATAAAGTCATTACTACGAAAGTTCAACCTTTAACACCATCACTTCATTATCACCTTTGCAGCTAACTTGCTAAACCAATTACATTTCCCATCCCCACTGCCCAGTGTGAGCATTCGTTTCATTCCTAATTACCTTACAAGCATACTTCGAAATTAAAACACCGTTACAAAGAGCGACCAAACGAGCTGCAATTATCCACCACTTTTTCAAATTAAAATACAATATTATCCGTCCTGCTCTAATGGCAGGATTGTGCATACAGCGGAGAGAGACAATGCATTCGCATCTGTGCCCGCTGTGGTAGTTGTTCCGCATTTTTCCACGTCCTAAGAGGTTTTTGTGTCAATGTGCCGGTGGAGGGGACTCCCATGACGGTATTTTTATTCACTCAAATTCATTAACTCTAAAATATTTTGCAAATCGAAACACAAAAATAAATTATTTTTAGAAACAAGTGCAAACCTAAAAGTCCGATAAATTCCTAAACTATCAACGTATTTATTCACAACCATTGATCACGATTAACACTGAGCTAATTTAGAAATGCATGTTAAATTTATACAGCAGAATTTTACTTGCACGAGTATTTCAAGCCACCTTCATTTTTATATTTTTTAACAAGTTTCAGATTAACTCTTATATAAATGGCTAAATATATTTATAATAATGATGTTAACATGTCTATCCCATTTTTAATAATGTCAATCTGCCACGCTCGAGCATGCTCGACAACTGTTCTCAACTGCAACATCCCACCTCGCCTTACCGCGAGTTCCGTGTGCCCCACTTCTCCCCACGCTACTCTTCCATTACTCTATTATGAAGCAATGTTTCGTTCGCATGCGTCTGCATTCCACTTTTTTTATTCTATTTTCATAAAAAACCGTTGATATTCACTAAGCCGAATATTAAAATGGTTTCCGCAGTTTATGCTTTAGTGGGTTTTATGAAACATAGAAAAAAATGGGCGCCATTGTTGTCAGGAGTTACCAGGATTTCAGACAACGACCAGCTTTTAGGACGCTTTTACAGGAATCACACCGAAATGCCGCGGGGTTTAGTTAAAATTCGAATGACGAGAATAAAGTGGCCTTTTTGTTATTTATTTTTTAGATTTTTCATATATGTTTTGAGACTATTGTTGACTTACAAAAATGACAGCATTTTCAAAAATCTGCATTAATATGTGGAGCTAAATGGTAATGGATTTAAAGTTTGTAAGCTGCATATACTTAGCTTAGGATACTATAAATCATATGCATGAAATGAAATAAGAATAATAAAAGTTTAAAAATTGATTGTTATTTGATATCAACGGTGAATTAAACAACCTGCTCATTTTCCAGTTTTTTGTCCAAAAAATTTCTCTTTTTTTTTCAAAATATTTTAATTACCACAAACGTCACTCCAAGCCTTGATTTGACAACAAAAGCCGCGGGTAATTTAAGTCGATTTAACTTGTCAACAAAGTTACCCGATTCCCAGTTGTTAAGCTGCGAATATTAATAGTCCACGCTATCTTGTAGCGATGTGGCGGGAGTTACACTTCGTTTTCGAATAATTTAACAAGAGTTTTACAAACAAAGCACTTTGGGCTCGACTTTATTTTTGTACACGAGCAAGCCGTAGCGAAAGTCAAATAATGCATGATAGGGGCAAAAAATGTTTTATCGTAATAAATTTTGGTAATAAGTATAGATACCTACTGATGATATTATTAAAAGTAAGATATTGCCACCCTGTAGCTATGTGGCCTAAGTATGAATATGTAGCTTACACAGTGTTTAAAACAGAACGCAGCTATTACACAACTTTATATTTTTGAAATATTTACGTAATAGCTTTTACATTACGTAAAAGTTTTCAAAATCACTTTTTTTTAAATATACTATAGCAAAGCAAACGAGAGTGCGGGTCACCTGATGGTAAGTGATCACCACCGCCCATGACTCCCCGCAACACTGTGGGTGTTGGGGGTGTGTTGCTGAGCCTTTGACAAAATTGGGCACCGGATACCGCACTCACCGAACGAAACGCAGGAACATCGTCCCTACTTCACGTCGGTTTTTTGTGCAACGGTGGTATTTCACCGGTCGAGTCAGCCCAGTAATCGGTGCAGACAGACCTACAGCTTGACTCTACCACTCGTAAATATATGTTTATTTTAATATATAATCAAAAATCCTTGTTTGCATATCGTATTCAAAGGAACACACAGGTTACCTTTATTTAAATCTGAATCCCTAGTAACTGAAAGAGATGAGATCGAGAATAACGAAACACAAAGTAGAATAAAACCTAAGTTCCACAATTCAATGGGATTTTATATAAGTTAGAAGATATTTTTTTATTTTACGCACAATATATACTTATATATATATATATAAAATATTTAAGGGTGTAAAAATTTTCTTACAATTACTATTGCCGCGGTTCCAAGGTGCACAAAACTACGCACCGGTATATATAAGGTCTTTTTTAGCTACTATTAAACTATTTTTAAATAATTATACATTAATATTTATTACATTGGTTTCTATACATACATACTATAAAGTAAATTTGACATCCACATTATGTTTGTCCGACTTCAAATCTCAAGGATAAATACTAGATATTTCATCTCAATATTACATTAAATAAGCAAACACGAACCATAACGATCTATATTTGATACAACCTTACCGATATTCGTTATTTTTATTGAAACACGAGTAGTATATCAAAACAATTGTGTATATTAAATATGTTAGGTAATAAAACTGTGTACTTACCTACTTACAAAATACAGCAAACAATAAGACTTCAAGCTAATGTTTACTTGTTTCTATTTGTGCTATTTTGGATCTACTTGCTGTCTCTCTTAACTACTGTTCCCACGGTACGCGATACGACACATAAATTATCAAGGCATAGGTCGGCGGTTAAAATAAGGTTCCTTTCAGCTACTAAAAGCCTATTTTGGTACTTTGTGCATCGTATTGCGCACCGTGGGAACGCGGCATCATCCATTACTGGGCTGTGGCAGGCCGAGAGCGATATCAATATTTTTGTATATTATATTTACCTTATATTCAAAAACTTTTAGTTACAGTTACATCTAATGAAATGATTTTATTGAAGGGATCTCTCAAATATTTGTTTTGCCAAAAGAGCTTCCTTTCCAAAAAGTTTGATACCCACTGTACAATTAATTATTGGGTAAAACTTGACTAATGAGAGTTCTTGTACATAATGTTATAAATTGCTCGACACCCTTTACAAAACGTTTGTATGCTATCTGTCAATTACACCAAGTTATCTATCCTATAAATAAATTAACAAAATCACAAAGCATTAAATGAAGGGACAATAAACTGTTCAATATCTGCATTGATAGTGTAATCTTAGATCACAGCATTTCGGCTTCACATATTATCTGTCAAGTAGTACTTACTTAATCTAGTAATTGAATTCTAATGAAATACAGTTTATTTAATTGTCTACAATCAAACGATGTAACACAAACATTAGTGAATACAAAATAAGAACAAGCTTTAGATCGCACAATTTATAAACTACAATGATTTGCCACCGAAATTACGCGAACCAGAGCTTAGATTGGACAATTCATATTTTTCATTTTAATTGACCAATGAAGATTATATATTGTAGCTTAGTTATAGTTTTTGACTTATACAATGGAGAAGTAAAGTTTGGATGTGCTACGGATCAGAATTCATAAAATCTTGCACCAATGTTTTCACGCAAGCAAAGCCACGGGCGAGAGACTAATCATACAATAAATACTATAAACTAATAACACACTAACATCGTAATATAAACAATTGAATCACCCGATGACACTCGTTCAATACCCGACGATAAATATTACATATGGACGTTGGGAAGGAGTCAATCGGCATTTTTTAGCTTGTTTCAAAAGCTGTGTAAACAAGAATACATTCCACACCGAATATTTTTTTCCTACAATTTCTTAAGATAATAGAGACAAAAATTATAGAAATATTAGATTCCTGCAAATTTACTTATTTTAGAAAGTCTGCTTAATTTTCAATTTTCTTGTAAATCTTATTAACAAACAAAGTTTCTTATGAACATAATTTACAATTATGCATGCTGTCCTCTTTTAAACGTCGATGCTCAGTAAGCACTTATTAGTTATTAAAAAACCGGTTTCTTGCTCCCATTGTTACCACACTTCAGAAACACTATGCAAGTTATATTTATTTATTTATTTTTGATTCAAACACACCAAATACTAGTACGAGCTGCCCCCCGATTCTACAATAACCATAAATAAAATCATTACAATGTCGTTGAAGCTTGTTAGCTGAATTGGGGCCCAGACCTTTACTGGTTGCTATGACTACACTCTGGACGCGTTTTGTTTATTTACTATTTAATACAAATAAGAACAGAAACGCAGTATTTATTCTGAAACAGTAGTCTTACTTACTGTAATATTTTTAAGATGTTTTTGATATTTTTTTAGATGCTCATACAGAAGGATTTTCTACAATTTCCTCGCCGTAAATGCGTGGTTAATAATGCACCTAATTAGAATAAAAATCAAATAATTAGTACACCTAAATTGGGATTGAACCCAGATCCTTCATTATATTATATTAAACAAAGTCCAGTTCCTATTTTTTTTTCTCGTATTTTTTTTTACATTTTTTTTTAAAACAAAAACAAACTGATTATCACCATTGACCTTCATTGTCGAGTCACAATATTACGTCACTTAAGGCGGGAAATAAGACCAACTTCACACCAAAACTATCAACGAAAATAAAATAATTCAACATAAATACCTGAAAAGCTTAACTGACTATGACAAATAGGCAAATTATTAGGAAAATATATGTGTTTATATACAAATACAATACTTGAAAATTACCATAAAAAAACGAATTTTCAAACACTTTGAACGCTATCTACCCATGTGCACAACCCAGTCATATCAGTACTTATACTTCTTTATATAGTTTTGTTTTTTTAATATCAATTCAGTATGTGCCTTAATCTCGACGCGACGGTTTGACACTGCGCATAAAACTCAATCTACGGCCCCTGATAGCCGCATGCGCACCTACAATGATCATAGAAATAATCATATTCCTTCTTACGTCCCTTGTGGCGTATTTCATATACACGCACAGGAAGTTGTGCAGAAAGTTCGAGAATTATGGCGTGAGGATAAAGCCGAGTTATCCAGTGTTTGGGAATGTATTGAAGAGTACGTTTTTGAAGAATCATCTGGCTGAGGATATCGCTGAGGTGTATGAGGCTTTCCCTGATGAAAGGTTGGTGGTTTGATTATGATAAAGCTACGAGTATCAGTTAAGTGGTAAGTTTACTAAAATTGTTAAGGGTTTGAACTGAGCTAATTTAGTGATTGTTTCGGAGAGTGGCTGGTATGTCTAACAGGTTTCTTTTAGTGTATTTTCTATTGTACTATGCTTGTGTTAGGTATATTTTTTGTTGAAAAATATTTATAGTTATACAAAAATCAGACCCTTCCATAAATGTTATCTTATATGGGTATGATTTATTCTTGTTTGTCAATTGGTTAAAAATTTTTTCAAGATTTTATATCGCTTTTCCATATAGTCAATATTTAAATACATAATATGATAAGTTTGTCAATATGTCAACTGATTCATATTTCCGCATATAAACTAATGGTAATCCACACCTACATAGTTTGTAATTAATTACAATTATAAACCTAAACTGTATTATGGATTTCCTTATTTATCACCATAAAAGTTAAGTTAAACTTTCACTTAAACATAACTTAAAATTAGTTAGTCAGCAAGAAACCACAAAACTACTGATCCAAATAAACAAAACACCGGCCAAGTGCGAGTCGGACTCGCGCACGTAGGGTTCCGCACTATCATTTTCTACCTGTTTATTAAGATCGAGTAAAAATTGCTTAAAAATTACGTTTGTTGTATTAGAGCCCCCCTTTAATATTTACTTTATTGAAAGGTAATATAAAAAATGAAAAGGTCATAAAAACCTAACAGGATAACACATAGCGACATTTTGGACTTCGTACCGACCATGGCGGATAATGTGGCCTAGAAACATTTAAAGATTGCACCTTTACAATTGACCTAATTGTAACATCTCGTTTATTGTCAAATGACCACGCCATTTATGATTAATTTATGTTCTATAGTTAATTTGGGTAAGTAAATCTCCAGACTGCCACGCTAACTTTGCAGTCAACACGGACTTGGGTAGGTAGAACCTAGTGACACCCTCACACATAAGACATCTTAAAACTGCCCGACCCTGATATCGAACTTGAAACCTACCTCAACAGTCCGACCTCCTTCATCGTATTATTTATTCTGATACGTTTGTAACTTTTATCTTAACACAGGAATATAATGGCCCAGATTCTGTAAACACTCTCTAAACTAAATTAAAACTATCGCCGTCACTTACTCATCAATAGACAGAGACAGGTATTCATTTTAGTCCTGTCAAACTAAAATGTACGTGCATTATGACTCGACGAAGGCAACTTTAGGCTAGTCCTCGGCGCATTTCGTTCAATTTTACAATGATGAGGACTAAATTTAGTGAGACCAATGTACCTGTCCTTTTCGGTAACCTGTTAAAAACTCGAATTTCAGTCACCCGAATCTTAAAACCCCGAAAACGCTTGGTAGAACTTTTAAAAGACCGTATATTTACTCAATGACATTTTTTTTAATTCCTTTTTTTTTTTCCCAGACGAATCAATTTTCAGGTGACCTAAAACCAAATTTTCAAAAATTTTTTTTTGCTACCCATATTCTCTTAATCCAGATATAGTTATACCAGATTCTCGGAATATTTTTTTTTTGTTTCCCTTCGTACCATTTTCTAAATAAACTAATACCAAATTTTCAAAATATTTATATTTAGTTCCCATACAATCATATTCCTGATAAACTAATGCCAGATTTTCATAATCTTTTTATTTGGTTCCTATACAATCGTGTTTCAGCTTAACTATTGCAATGGGAGCCGCATGTTTCGCATAACGTCGATTGTCCCAAAATCGTTCGCCATACATAAATTGTCATAATCATCAAAAAGCATAACACTCATGTCGCATAATTTATCCTTTGCATAACTTTTAAATGGCAAAACAGTCTATAGGCATATTATTTTTAAGCATAATGTATAAAACTCCTAATTTCAATTGGCATAACATCCTCATCAACAGTCCTAAAATGCTTAAGCTTGATTTGGTTTGTCATAACTATAGGAAAACTTAATTTTATTTTGCATATTTTAGGTCGAACAAATTATTAAAATTATAATTTACAATTTTGTGTATGCGCTGTTTGTTCATATATTAAAATAATAGGTACGACGACGAGCAAAGCGAGGAGGAGTGTTAGGTTGAATGCGCGAGCGAAGCGAGCGTACCGCGGCAGCGGTCGGCGAAGCGCCAAAACCGAAGTTCTTTTCTAAAAGTAGAGAGCCATTTAAAATAATACAAGGATTTTGTTGTTCTAAATATTGTTTATTTGAATTTAAAAAATCTTGATTTAAAAAATCTAGATATTGTTTGTCTGGATATCAATTAACTGTATTTCAAAAATTTGTGTTTTAAAAATCTGGCATTTGTGCATATGGATATCGGTCATCTAGATTTCGCGCATTTAGATTTCGTGTGTCTGGAACTCATTCGTCTGGATTTTAAAACGACGTGCAAATGAATAAATGGGCAAATGAAATTCGGAGTTGCGATTATGTGGCAAACAAAACTTCGAAATTCTAAAAAACGGCATTATGAAAAAATGACCAAACGTTCTGGATTATGAAATTCGGAATATTAAAATTCGGGATTAAGATAGGTGACCGTCCTTTTCTAATACAAATCATGGGAAAGTGATGGTGATATTTTTAATTTAGTTTTAGTTAGTGTTTACGGAATAAGGGCCAATATTATTTTTCATTATTCCTTCAGATACGTAGGCTTCATCGAGGCCACGACCCCCGCGGTGCTGCTGCGCGACCCGGAGCTGATCAAGCGCGTCACCGTGAAGGACTTCGATCACTTCGTGAACCACAAGGAGTTCTTCCCGGAGGAGCTCGACCCGCTGTTCGGGGGCAGCATGTTCGGGATGAAAGGTATATCAAGGATTTATAATAATAATAATCTTCAGACTGACAGACCAATGATGTGGTCATAAAGTAAGTTGCAGTAAGCACTTGTGTTATAGGCACCACATTATGGACTAGGGGAGAACCTAGTTACACCCAGACACGAGCCAATATCGAAAAACCATTTTTGCGAAATTGGCCCGACCCGGGGATCGAACCCGGAACCATCCGCTTAGCAGTCCAGTATAACGGGTGTAAAAAGACCACTTCCGAAGCCTGAAACCATGTATTCTTGAGCCTTAATAGTAACTAAATTTACTAACGGTATACCCAGAAAACTCAATTAAAAAAAGTCATGAAGGATTGAAAAGTCATACTCGCCGCGTGAAATCATCGCTCACACATCAACTGTCGGTTCAGGTGTGATTATTTACATTGCAAATTAAATAAAAACCCTATTTAATTTGAAATCATTGCAAAATCTGATAGTATTAATGCAATTTTGGTAAATCGGGAAAAAAAAAATTTTTCAATCATAAAAAAGTTTTTTGTTTGCCCAAAACCTTACCAGCACCTCTCCAGCAATGCCCAGTTTTTGTTTTCGGAAGCCGTTCTTTTACACCCCGTATAAATGGTTTAGATCTGAGGATGGGTATTGACGTTTTTATGAGATAAGGGAGCAAGCGAGCGAGGCATGTGATGGTAAGTGAACACCGCTGCCCAAATACATTCATAATTTCATCGCTGACTTCCACTTGATTGTTGCAGACACTTCCAGTTTATTTCGTTGTTTTACATTTCTGCTTCACTGTATGTGTATGTGAGTCACTTAGGCCCAATTGCAGGGAACGTTTTAACCTCGGGTTAGCTAACTCAGATTTAAATGGCGCCACCATCGATTGTAATAAGAAATAGTTACAATCGATGGTGGCGCCATTTAAACCTGAGTTAGCTAACCCGAGGTTAAAACGTTCCCTGCAATTGAGCCTTAAAGGAATAAACCAATAATTTCTTTCATTTTCCTACAATTTGCTTACTACCTTATTTATGCTGACCAAGCACACAAGGATATGAGCTTGGATGATATAATGTAACAAGTAAATTATCCTAATGATTGCAATGCTTTTTCTATCTTGCCTTTTAACTGTAACATAGTAAATCAGGCTTACCTGCAGAAACCGACAGTAACGTACAAACTTTGAAAACCTGTAAATGCATTCCGACAAACATCTGATATCAGCATATTTATTGCTCGCTATGAAACTCCCGAGTGACCAAATAAATATACCGGGTGTACAGTATGGACCAGTAACAATCCATATCCAGATACAAGGTCAAATCAGTTTATCAAACGAGTTTAGTGAATGAACCAAGATCGCTTTTATATAGGCATCAGTTGTTTTGTTTTGATTTGAAGTCCGTATATTTTATGTATTTTGGGCAACTGTGATTAAATATAAGTTTGTGTAAACAGAAATAATCTGCTTTATTTCCGAGATCAAAGGTTGATATTTTTGTGATATTGAGGTAAAATTATTCAAGAAAGAAATCGTTTTGGTTTTTATATAACGCCTACTCGGTGTTTTGTTTACTAAAGATATTTAAATAGGTGGGTATTTTAACTTTATCGTTATTTATAGAATATTGCCTTTAAAAGTTTTTTTTTACATTTTCTTTATTATACCTAAATTATTTGTATTCATAATAGCACTTTAGACCTTCATTAATAACAATAATATCCCTCATTCTTATGTGACTATTTATGTTACTGACAGAGAAAATACATTTTTGAATAAATGAAAGTTAAAAACGCGTTTGTGAATAAGTCAGCAAGCATTTACAACTATTCATGGTTATCATGTCTTGGTCTAGTTGTATGTAATTTTTAATTATTTTCTGTTTTATACAATTCAGGAAGTTTTTTCCATGGAATTTTTTGCTCTACGCTCACCGATCGCTTAAAGCCAAAGTCTCTAATTCAGCGGCCCGCCCATGCTTCGCAATGGTGTAATTTTGGCCAACTTGCTCACAAAACATTGAATTTTGGCTAGGTAACTTAAAAAAACTTTTTCCAAATGTTCTTTACTTCCAAATTTAAATGATTAAATTCCCTAAAAAATTGTGAAAACCGCATTAAATTCCCTCAACTGGTTTAGGAGGAGTTAACAGCCAAACATACAAACAGACAAAATTAGCGACTTGGATTTATACTATGTAATAAAGATTTTAACATCACAGTTGTCCGCCCTAGACGACAGATGGCGCGACATGCGCGCCACGCTGAGCCCCGCGTTCACCGGCTCCAAGATGCGGCTCATGATGCCGCACATGGTGCAGATCAGTCATAATGTCGTGCACTATCTTAGAGGTAAGCCATTATTTAGTGGAACTTTAACTTTATGTACAAGAATTAAAAATGTAGAAGGCTTGAAAAAAAGAAGAACTGTATATCTATACTTATAATATATCTGTGGAGAGGTCAATTCTGTACTATACTCTTACGTTTATAACACTCTTGGTCATCCCTAATTAAACAAGTTAACATTATTAACTATTCCATAAAAAAGGAATCATTGAAATCGGTATAGTATCACCAAGCTTCTCATTCCCACTAGTAGGATTTTTATTAGCAAGAGGAGATATTATTTCGGTTCTTGTCTTTAAGACAAAGGAAATGTATAATATCAGGGGTTATGAAGTCATATTATAAATGTTCTCATTTCTTTTTTGTTTTAAAACAAAGTATAACGGATAACAAAGATTAAATGATAAAAACTTATTCAAAAGGTAAATGTAACACGAGGCAATGCATAAAATAAAGCTTCTAAACACTTTGCCGGTGAAAATAAAATACAAATAATATTATTTACTTTAAACGTTTTATGGTTTAATTTATTCATAGGTGTATAAAAACACTAACAGCTGTATATACTTTTTAACGATTCAAAAAAGAAAAGAGTTTTTCAATATTAGCAAACAATAATGCCTTGAACCAGATATACTCATATTTAAATATTTTTATAGTTTTATGCAACGTTCATATTATTTTTAACTAGTGGGCGACCGCGACTCCGTTCGCATGGAAGTCGGATTACCGTGGGAATGAGAAGTTTTCCCGCGGTAAAAAGTACTCTATGTGTTATTCTGGTGTATAACCTATATTACTGTAAAGTTTCATCCGAATGTTTTTCCGTGAAAGAGTAACAAACATCCACCCTTACTTACAAACTTTCACGTTTATAATATTAGTAGGATTCGTTAATTTTACTATCAATCAAAAGTTTCGTCTAACAAAAACTATCGCCGCATGGAAGGTTTCAAATTAAATTTATGGTAAAATCATTCAGTTCGATTAAAGTTCCTATGTAGTACTAAGATATAAAATAAATGCCTTTGGTTAATAGATAATGCATTAGCAATAGTTGTAGGCATAAAATCTGTGTATTTTGTAAGAAGTACCTAAACCGGCGTTGCGAGCGCGTAGAGTAATTGACCGTTCAGAGGCATCTAATAAATTTGTATTGAAAAACTGATTTTATTTTAATATTACGTTTAATTAGTCGTTGGTTAAATTTTGGTGGGATCGATGTAGAAAAGCTGCCTACAACAGGTGATGCGCTAATTAAAATTAACCCTGTATTTGCAGAAAAGCAATCAGAGCACATAGACGTGGACGACGTGATGCGACGGTACTCCAATGACGTCATCGCATCAGCCGCATTCGGTCTCCAGGTCAACTCGCTGCAGGAGCCGGACAATAAGTTCTACAAGATGGGGCAGCAGCTGTTCGAGTTCACCTTCATGCAGAGAGCAGCCATGTTCCTGATAGCACAGTTCCCGGCGTTGGCCAAGGTAGGGAAACTGGCTGTCAGATGGATATAAAAAATTCCAAAGCCGAAGATTTTTAAGATTTTGGTTTTGTTATTGTTCTTGCCAAATTTCAAATTTTATATCAAACAAATTAGCAGATGAACACCAATGAGGTTTTGGGAATTCCTTTAATGTCCTTTTAGGTGATTTGAAAACTAAAATCACAAAGCAACATTTAGGGCGGGTAATATCACAACTACTTAACGTGTCTGTCAACGTTAAAAATGGCGTTAACCACTGTCAAACTAGAAAACGGGTTGTTTCACCAATGTCGGCCTTTAACGGATCACTGGTTATCGTAACTTTTCTCTTGTTGACAGGACATCTTTGATAAAAAGCTTTTATCAATACCTATGGATTATGTTTTATTTCCATATATTTTAAATGATAGTACCTAATGATTTACTTTTTAATGGCAACTCGAATAACATTGACGAACAGTTTTTTTTGTGACGAAACAACGCTTTGTATTTGGCGTACGTTAAACGTTTACGTACTTACGTTAACCAACTGTTTGATACAACCCGCCCTTAGTTCCCACTAAAAAAATGGTTTTCTGTAATTTAGATGTATTATTCGTGTCTAGTATCGGTATTTATTAACTTATTCTGCTCAACCTTCTGTGCGTCAAGGCCAATACTAATAAGTTATTCTAAATGTTACTCGGATGATCACAGCAAAACTCCTTATTTACAAGCTAAATAAACATAATAAGTAGAACCATTAATATCAAATGAATCAGTATTTATAAATAAACTAGTGATCCGCCCACTTGCTATTGTGCAGTTTTGGCCGACTTGTCCACAAAAAACTTGTTTTTGGCTTACGTCTTACACGCGGTCATTTTGTATTTATAGATACATTTATTTTAACTTAAGAAAACTTTTTTTTCCTAATTTTTCTTCACTTTTAACGACTTTTGTGGCGTATAGCGGTATGTATAACGTAGCATAAGATTCGATTCTCGGGTCGGGCCAATTTTGCTAAAATGTATTTTCTATATTGTCTGATGTCTGGGTGAACTAGGTTCTTTCCTAGTTCATTGTGTGGTACCTATAGTGCAAGCTTTGCTTCGCTAAAGGCCACACAGTTGGTGTTGTAGTCTGAAGATTTCTGGTCTTTTACTTATAAATTTATAAATTAACTAGCGACCCGCCCACGCTTCACAGTGGCGTTATTTCGGCCGACTTATTCACGAACCAGTGAATTTTAGCTAATTTAAAAAAACTTTTTGTTTATGTCCTTTATTTACAAATTTAAGTGAAAAAATTACCTTAAAGGTGGTGAAACCCGAAATAAAATACGTTAAGTGGTGTAGAAAGAGATAGAGGACAAACATGAAAACAGACAGACATTTTTACCTTTTAATATTGATGATTATGATCGAATTTGCGCATCAAGGACTTAAAAATTTACTTTTATATTTTTGAGTAGGTGTGGAGTTTTTACTTGTGGGCAAATCTATTGTATTGTACCTAGTAGATATAATTGTACTTAAAACACAACAATGATTGCAAACAAACAGATGGACAGATTAAATGCCAACTTAATGTTTTTTTTTTATATAATAAATCTCCAGACTGACACACCAATTATGTGGCCCGAAAGTAAGTAACAGTAAGCACTTGTGGTATAGGTACAACATATTGGACTTTAGGGGAGAACCTAGTTACACCCAGACACGAGCCAATATCGAAAAATCATGTTTACAAAATTGGCCCGACCCGGGGATCGAACCCGGAACCATCCGCTTAGCAGTCCGGTATTGTATACCGCTGCACCACAGAGGTCGTCAATTTAATTAGTGTACCTTTTTGCCTTTTAATTGTGCGAACAATATTATAACGCGACTTGACACAAACTGTGACTATGGCTTACCTTTTCTGGTATTACTTCCAATGGTAAAAAAAATTTTTTTATACTTGCAGAAGATGAAATCGAACGTGTTCCCGCAAACGACGCAAGAGTTCTTCCGGAACCTGGTGACGTCGACCATGAAGTACCGCGAGGAGCACAGCATCGAGCGGCCTGATATGATACAGCTGCTGATGCAGGCCTCCAAGGGTAATACAACCTACTTAACTTCCTATCCTACTAATACCTATTATAAATGCAAGGGTAATACATTCTTCTTAACTTCCTATCCTACTAATATTATAAATGCTGAAGTTTGTGAGGATGTGTTTTTGTTATTCATTAACGTAAAAAATGGCATTTTGATAATACTTTCTTAATAAACAGACTGGTTAATATACAACCTCTGTGGTGCAGCGGACTGATAAGCGGATGGTTCCGGGTTCGATCCCCGGGTCCTGCCAATTTCATAAAAAATTGATTTTCGAAATTGGCTGGTGTCTGGGTGAAACTAGGTTCTCCCATAGGCCATTGTGTGGTACCTATAGAAGAAGATTTGCTTAGTTTAGGGGACACACAGTTGGTGTGTCAGTCTGGAGATTTATTATTATTATATTCTAGAATAAAATATAGGACAGTTTTCATCGCGGGACGGAAAGGTAGTACACGCCAATAGTCGCTGTCGGTGGCACCAAGTAACTAGCTTAAGTACCGATTATAGATGTCAGTGTTTCAAAGCAGCCTCGGTATATTAACAATTTTCAACATGGAAGATCTCCTGAATCTATGACAAGTAAAAGAACAAGTAACAAAAAAGTATTTCGGCTTGGCTAATATAACAAGGATTTTACTACTATCAAGATTTATGCCCTCACTTGTAATATATCACCACTTTTAATGAATTCATGGTAATTGGTAACAGGTACATTGAGAGCCAACGCTAACGAAAAAGATGAAGGTGCTGGTTTCGCTACAGTCGATGAAGGACTTGATAAACAACATGAAGTTAAACGCAGTAAGTATTTCTTTATTTCGATTTCAATCTACCTGCGACCCAATAACAACGATCCCCAAACGCTGTCATCAGGCCAATACTACATGTTTGTCTAATCATGATATCAACTCAGTAGTACAACTGAAATGATATTGAATATCTTCTCATCTTTACTCTTAACTATAAAATTTGTCTAACAGAATGGACCTCAGACGAGCTAGCAGCCCAGGTGTTCTTGTTCTTCGCTGCTGGATTCGAATCCTCTGCTTCCACAGCTGTCATGTGCTTCCACGAACTAGCCCTGAATCCTAAAGCCCAGGAGAAATTGTACGAAGAAATCAAAGCGTTCCACTTGACAGAAGGAGAGATCACATACGATAACATGGGGAAACTGAAGTACTTGGATTGTACTTTGAATGGTAAGAACCTTGGAAGATTTTATCTTTTTTTTTCTTCAATTAAACCTTAAACATTTTTGAATATATACCTTGATTATATATACTAAAAAACAGAAATCAATCAATAAGTAATACGATTCTAGGACAACGGGAAAAAAGATTTCATGCCCTTGCAAATGTCAAAACAGTTCTGACAGACAAATAACGAAGCAAAATTATTACTAGGTCCTCCCCGAGTCCATTGTGTGGTACTTTTAACGCTAGCGCTTATGCCCTTACTTAAGAGCCACATAATTGATCAGTCTGGAGCTTTATATTAACTAAATTTATTTAAATAAGTATCCAAACCCGAACACAAAAATCAAAATACGTTCAAAAATCTATTCGCTGATATATCCATTAGGTAAACACACCATCAATTATATTTGTAGAGGCTTTGAGGAAATGGTCACCGGCCATCATATTGGACAGGATCTGCTTGAAACATTACGAGCTGCCTCCAGCACACCCCGGGGCCAAGCCTTACACGGTGAGTTGTCTTATTACAACTGTAATAGTCTGGACATTCCTTGGGCCTTTAAAATTTGATGGAATTTTAAACGATTTCATTTGAATACCCATACTATTTTCAAATAGCGGTAGCTAATTGAAGATGACTTCTTTTTTTGGGAACTTAAACGCTACGTTGCTCTTGTGGTGTCTTTGTTAGTTATATCAATGGAAATGTCTTATGTTGACTTTTTTTTATTGAAATCTAAAATCTCAACAGAAAATTGTTCAATGTAAAATAATTCTATCATCAATCCAAATTACGAACCATATGAACTTCCAGCTGAACCCAGGCGACGTGGTGTACAGCGTGGTGAACAGCATCCAGCTGGACCCCCAGCACTACCCTGAACCGCTGGAGTTCATACCCGAGAGGTTCGCCGAGGAAAACAGACATAACATCAAGCCGTTCACCTTCATGCCGTTTGGACTCGGGCCTAGGAACTGTATTGGTGAGATCTCTCAAATTTTTTGTTTATCTCAAAGTTTAGAAAGGCAGTTAGTTATTGATAAAAAAAACTCTGTGTGCTAACTTTTTTACTGCGTCAACCGATTTTGGAAGAAACCGAAGTTTGAAGACTGAAATAAAATACAATTTTGGTTTCTGTACATAACTTTTTACATAGAAGATAAAATAAATAATTTGTTTATTCTATATTCTTATAACTGAATTTTTAATGTCTATTGATGTATCCTATTATGAATGTACGCATGATTACCAGTGATGATGATGATTACCAGTTAAAACCAACCTCGCTTTTAATTTCCAAATTATTTATCAAACCCACTTCATCATCATCAACTTTCAACGTAAATTTTGAAGTTATAGATACTGGAAAAAGGAACGCGGGCCTCGGAGCATTACGCAACTGGGACTAGAACCCAGGGCTTTGGAAAGCCGGTCCAATGCTCTGACCACTAAGCTACCGCGCCGCTACGTTGACCCACCGAAATTTCTCCCAGTATCTATGTGCTTTCGCCATATATTTCAACGTAAACTTCTTATCATCCAGGCTCCAGGTTCGCCATCATGGAGATCAAGGCGCTGCTGTTCCATCTGGTGCTGAACTTCCAGATCCTCAAATGTGACAAGACAATGGACCCGATAGAGCTTCGGAAACAGGACTTCAGTATCAGAGCGCTACATGGCACATGGCTAGATTTTAAACTTAGGCAATAAATAATCTTTTTTATTTTTTTTTGTTTTAGTAAATCGAGATTGAAAAGGATGATAAAAAGAAGAGATGGATTGCATGATTTTAGTTGATTTATGTACGTTTTTAATGTCACATTTGAAACAGTAATAGTTAAGCGACAGTAGTTTCAATTATTTTTGCGAATATTACATGTTTTTAGTAGTAACTTTGTAAGTAATAAAGTCTTATTTAATGAGACAGATTTTTATCTTTTGTAAAGAAAAATAAGTTAAATGATTCTCAACTGCTTCCCAAAATGTATTCAAGGCATCAATATCGTGGTCTCTTGATTTTCGAGGATAACTAAAAAAATATCCAAAACTTTTAGTTTTTAGTAAACTATATAAATATCAGTATTTTTTTGACCTAATAACGATTGTCAAATCGCAGAACAACGTATTGCTCAAATAACTTATTGGCTTTCCCTTACTTCAACAAACTTCAACGACTTCTATTAGAACGAAATCGAAATGACTGTCATCCGTAGTTACATTAAAATTCTATCTAAAACAAACTGGATAACAAAACAAAAACACAACAACCCTTCATTTAAGAATTCCCAAAAACAGCTTGTATCATTGATGTGGACAGCGTCGTTCCGAAGTAACGACAATCGGACAACGGACAAACTGTCAGAGCGGGGTCTAGGCGGGCGCCGGAATGGCTTATCGCCCCGATACCACCAACGGCCTCGGGGGAACGGATCTTATTTCGACAATCAACTCGCTTGACCGACGTATTCTTTGAGAGTATTGCTCTGCGGTTATGTGCGCCTGGTACTTTTGAATTTTCGTTCTCAAATAGTTTTCTTTTAGTTAATTTTAATTTTCTATTATATTTAAAAAGTTAATTTTCTATTTTGTTCAATACTAGATTTTACTCGCGCCGCTTCGCACAAAAAGTTCGGAGTAAAACTCCTTTATCTGTACTATGTAATTATACATGTAAACCTTCTTCTTGAATCACTCAATCTATTAAAAAAACGCATCAAAATCCGTTGCGTATTTATAAAGATTTAAGCATACATAGGGACAGAGAAAGCGACTTTGTTTTATACTATGTAGGTAGTGATTAAAAAGAACAAAAATTTATAACACTGACAAGAAAACATTGGCAAGAAAAACTTAAATTCCCAAATACTGTTTATTTTCAATTTTATAGAAAAACAACCAACGTTCATTCTTTTATTTAACAACGAAAATTCTGTATGCTGCTAACAATTAAATTCCTAAAAAATATAGTATATTTTCTATTTATAAAAAAAATGCTGTAAAAAATGATTAACTCTCAAAAACACAAGTCTTCACACTAGAGCTATAACCGTCAGCAAACACGAATAGGGCCGCAGCATACCGCAAGCGTCACTCGACAATTTAGCTCTCAACATAAACGTGCCCGGACAAGGGAAGTCGCTCTAGTAATTTAAAGTAAGATATCCCGCGGGACCCACCCAGTCCCGAAATCCCGGACACCCGGAATTACCCAACACATGGCTACCACGATAACGGGATATAGCGTAACTAATGCTTGTTTAGCGTTAATGATAAAATCTTGCGCAAGTTATTCAGAATTATGATGTTTATTTTGTTTAAGGGTATGAGGGTTAATTGCTTGTGAAATTTAGTGTCACTAAAGTTGGGTGCTTTACGGCTTGAGTTTTAGTTACCTGCCGACATGTTAATACGCTTTTGTGATATTAGGAGTTGGGAATTAAAATATTTTTACACGTGGTTCTTTCTCACTCTGCTTAGACATACATTTTGATAATTTCGAACTAAAGATTCGTTTATAATAATGGGTTGTTGCTCTGAGTTGTTATTAAGAATCTTCTTATTATTCAAAAACTTGTATTGGCAAATATTTATCATAGTTGTATGCAAAATTCACAGTTTAGACTTTTACTTTTACTTTATCTCATTTTCAACTTAAAAACATCTTCATAATAAACTCTATCAAACCAGTTCACCGGAGAATATTTTAGTCTCCAAAGCTCTTAAAACCCCAGGTACCTTCATACTACGTAGATAATTCCTATCAGGCTTCTTACATTTATTGAGAAGAGCCACCACTTTACATAGTCGATGTTCAGCTCATAAAGTATTCAGCCCAAAGACACCTCACACCATCTTATTTTACGACATATAAATTGCTGAGCGAAAAATTAAAAGATTCTTCGACCATCATTTCCGATAGCAAAGTTGCAGCGAGTCGAGATTGCTCGTGAAAATTTCCAGGCGAACTATTTAATTGGTTGAGTGAATCGAAAACTACAGACGGTTAAAAACTGGGAATAAGATTGGTACTAAGTATTTTTATACAAAAGCTATATATATTAATGATCGAACAAAAAGCAATGTCCGTTTGCATAATTTTTTATAAATTAATTAGTAATATCTAATGATTTTATATTGCTTTCCCTCTAAGTTGTTAGTAGTTAATATTTTAACCTGCTATTTAAAATTATTATTTTTTAAGGTAATTATGCATTAACTGATTTAACTGCATTTGCAGTTAACGTAGCGTTTGATGTACTAATTTCCAGGAATTATTTGTGTGAACATCATTTACATAAATCCTCACAACCTAGACATATTCTTACTTACTTTTTCCATGAATTTCAAATACAAGCTTCACCGACCCTTATATAAGTCTCAGTTTATTTCCGCCCCACACTCTCACCCCTGAAACGACCACCTTGACACTTACAAACGCGTTTTCCCATAACAACCCCATTTCACCCCCTGCGGTATGAAATAATATAAAATAAGTGTTACCCGACGTTACAACAAGACAAAAGCGAGTGCAGGATAATCAAAACAAATGACATGTGTGTTATATACATATATATAGTATTTATAGTAGGTTTCTGTAGATACTGCTTACCTGGTACAGTCGGTGGCAACGAATGTGGAATGACTGAGCTTAGAAAGATTTACTGCGATGTTAAAGTGAGATAGAAAAGCATATATTAAAGTGGATTTAATTTTAACATAGGTACAGCACATTCTAAGAGGGTATGTATACCGACTTGATGTGAATATGGTATAAAGTGTAAGTATTTTTATTCATTGTAGAAATTTTGTAATAGCGCATAAAAATAAAAATGTATAACGTGCGTGACAAGACGTGGTGGGACCTACACAAGACCGGAAAAAAATACTGGGACCCTACAAAGAAACGTTTTTTTTTCTTGTATTTTCTTTTTACTTTCAGTGTGTAAATGCATAAATTATAAATAAATAAAATAAGAAACTGATGCAGCCCCAGATCGGAACTTCTAAAACTAGTTGAAGATGAATAACAAAAGGTTTTTTTTCATCACATTAATGCTACGCATTCATTGTCCCCCGCTGTACCCACGGTACGACATTAGTGTCATTTTTACCGTCTCGTTGTTGTCCTCACGAAGCGGGTTGATTATGAATAATGCGGGTAGAACAGGATTTTTACCAGAATACGAAACATCTATAGAGCTTGTCGGTTTAGCACCTTCATCAAGAACGATGTACAGCTATACCAAGGGTACTTAGCCTGGAGATAATTAAATAAACATTACCTACTATTCAGGCAAAATTTTGCATTTGTTAAAAGTATAACAACTGTAGGCCAGATGTATGAGGAGAAAAACTCAACTAAATCAGATTAGGATACAACTAAAATATTATAATCCTTTTAGGGCTGGTTTTTAAATAGTAAATTCTATCTGCCAGAAAATCTGTATGTTTTCGTTGCACGCCGAATATAAATTGATGACATATGATTGAAATGACACTGAAAACATACCTCTTTTTAGCAAAAATATATGAACTTCCTACATTTGGTATCAACCCCCTTCTCTATTCCTACTTTCAACCCTATAATAAAGACTCTGCTTTCCCTCCTAAAAATAAAATTATCGCGCCATCTTTTACCGAAAAAAAGGCTAAGCCGTAATCCGGCACGCGGCTGAGCTGGCGTGTGATGACGTCACGAATCCGGCGTAATCCGGAAAAATCCAGACGACGCGGGCTAGCGTGGAATTTGAACAAGATGCTGTTACCTCGGAGACGGATACAGGCTCTGTGGTAGGAATGGTAATTAAGTTCCTAGAACTAGCACCTGTTTACAGGTCTGTACCTAGAGAATGATCAAATTATCTAGGTGTAGCCTAAATAGTTTGAATATTGGGGGAACCATGCAAAATATGATTTGAATCGGGGATAAATTTGACGTTGAGAAGAGACAGTAACTCTGAACCATAAATTGGTATATACTTAAAATAAAATTCAGAAAAATCTTATATTGTTGTGTCAGCTAAAGTTGCAGTGTGGTTGCAATAGTATTTTTTGATCTTCCCCATTTACCTTAAGTTAATTTTTAAACAAACAAATTTCTAATTTTGACATACTTAAAGTATGTCGTGCACTAGTATGTTTATAACAAACGAGCACAATCAATTCTGGCTATTAAAATTTACAAAAAATACCTAAGTAAAAACCTTATTAGCACCAATTCCCTTACTAAAAAACGCACGTTCTTCCAAAAACCTGCAACTACCTACATTTCACCTCCAATTTATTTCTAACCAGCAACCCTTCCTTGCATACCTGCATACTCCGAGAGCCAAAACAAGCGCCAGGCGAAGGCAACTTACGAAAAAGTCCGTTAAAAATAAAACAAAGCTACAGCGGAAGCAGCGCCGAAAGCGTCCTGGCCACACCGGTTAATTGGTAAAAACTTTTAATTGCCCGCAAGTTTCTATTCCCGATTTGTGGCCAGGGACGCTGGTTTTACGCGGTTATGGCAGTTGGGAATTCCGAGAATGGGCCCGATTCAGCAAAAGTTTTCTTAAAATATTGCCGACTTATTTCTATATTATATTTATATCTCTATAGATCTTCGTCTTTTATTAGAAGACTAGGGGCCGCGCGCGACTCCGTTCGCGTAGAAGTCGGTTTCCCGTGGGAATGCGAAGTTTTCCCGCGGTAAAAAGTTCCCTTAACTCTTTCATACATATATTTTTGGTATCTAGAACCGTTTTTGGCAGCGCACGCAACGGAAGCTCTCAAGGATGAATATTTTTCCCCGTTTTTTTCACATTTTCCATTATTTCTTCGCTCTTTATAGTTGCAACGTGATGTTATATAGCCTAAAGCCTGCCTCGATAAATGGTCTATTCAACACAAAAAGAATTTTTAAAATCAAACCAGTAGTTCCTGAGATTAAAGCGTTCAAACAAACAAACAAACAAACAAACAAACAAACAAACAAACCAACTCTTCAGCTTTATAATATTAGTATAGATTTAAGTACCCGCGACTTTGTCTGCGTAGACTGTAATTCGGTATGATACGGGTGATTTTTCAATGACCATTCTCATTATAGGCTGTAAAATGTATCATATTTTCATCCCAGAGTATCGAACTATCTCTATTTCAAAATGTATTTAAATCGGTTCAGCAGTTCATGTTAAATCAAACATACTGGCAGATAGACATACATTTCCTAACTTTTTTAATATACTTGTTGCCCTTGATTTATATTTTGTATAGAGTACCTAAATAAAAGTGATTTTCCTCTGGGAATTAATCTCATGACACTGTCTGTCATGATGACAGACAAGCTTACTTTCACAGTGATAATATTTATTTACGAAATAATATTTCTTTATAGTATTTGTAAGAATTAACGATTACATTACCGCGAATACAGACAAAGCTCTACTGTCAATTTATTAAATAAGAATCTCAAAATAAAATTTTAATAACCAAAGCAAATACAGTAACTTTGCATTAAAATATGTATAAGATTAGGGATTGTTTCATATGTATAATTAATAAGCACAGCAAAATAAATTCTACATCGTATTGATTCCTCGAATTCTAATTCCAAATTTAACCACATATAAACGCAGCACCGCCGCTTTCCTGGCCACAATATCCCCAACTACAAATCATCTTCTTAACACAAACTCGACTTTATTCCCTACCAATAAAGTTCAAAATCGAATAGTCGTGTGATTTGACAAAATGACATGTATAAACTGGGTCATTTTAGTTAGAGCAACTTTAGTTTAGTTTAACGCTAGTGTTGCGGTCACTTTGATTTTAGATAATTCTAGATATTTAGCACAAGTTAAGATAACTTTCATAGTCGCACAGTTTGCTAACTTCGACTGGTTTTACAAGCAAGTAGTATTTATAGCAGTTGGCTGAAGATTAAACAGCAATGCAGATAGTATTGAGTTTACGAGCTGAGACAAAAGTAAGGATATTTTGAAACCGAGTCATGTTAGGTAAACAAAGCTTATAAGTTACTTAAATCAATTAAAGTTTATCATGTTTTTAGTTGAAGCTGTTGCAAATAAGTGTGGGTTCTGCTATTCGTTACAATATTTTTATGTTCCCTCTTTACGTTTTAGTTCTGTGGTAGGAATACTCGGGATAGTGGTAACAAAGCAGTCAGGTATTGCACTTGCCACTTATTGGATACCAACGATCCTATTTTTGACGTCCTGTGTGGCTCAGCGGTATATAGACCGGACTGTTAAGCGGAAGGTACCGGGTTCGATTCCCAGGTCGGGCCAATTTAGTTAAAATGTCTTTTCTATATCGGCTCGTGTCTGGGTGTAACTAGGTTCTCCCCTAGTCCATTGTGTGGTACCTATAGTTCAGGCTTTGCTTCGTTTAGGGCCACATAGTTCGTGTGTTAGTCTGGAGATTTATTTATTTTGATATCATTAGATATTTATTTATTGTTAGTTAATATAATGCGCATAGTTAAATAACGATTTCCTCGCGATGAAATTTATGGCCTCTTTTTAACTTCCCTAATTGTTCTCCTCAAAAATTAATATCAAATAATTCAACACGTTTTTAGATAAAGTTAACCGCAAACGAGGCGTCTGTTCAATTGTTCGTGAAAAATATTCGCCCCTTGCTACCCCCGGAGGGTGGTTTATATGTAAATTGTATGTTGATTGTAAATTGAAAATTGTTGTATGGGTTCCTTGTAAATGGCGGCTAATTAGATGTTGAAGTAAGTTTCGGAGTTTACTACAAGACTTTTTGAGCTTTAAAAAAGGCGTTTGTGGTTTTCAGTGGAGTGTTTAATCCCCGTGTATATCTTTAATAAAAAAAACATATGATTTTTTTTAAATTATCAGAACATTTGTAGGGGTTCTGATTTCAATATTCTACTATAGTTAAAACCTTGGTAGTTGGAAACTGCTTGTTTTGTTCTTGTGACGTGTTTCTGTCATTTCCATATCAACAGCTATCTACCATAGTTTATGGAGATGCAAAAACATGGATAATAATTACCATAGTTACACAAATAACAAGGCATCAGAGGTTAGTAGAATATTAAGTTTGGCCGATAGTCGGTTGATAAGTCGGTTACACAGCTTTGAAATACAAACTAAAAAGTAATAATACTCGTAGTAAATTTTAAAGATATTTAGACTAAATAAATTAGTAAAGACAGTACGTGACACACTGATAAAAAGCTTATAATTTTTACTATGAAGTTTTTCTTAAGTTTTTGTTGTCCCTAATAAGATGGACATTCTCTATATTTTTTTAAGCGACGTACTTTTTTGTGTTGTATCTCTCTCGCTATCCAAGGAGGCCTGTGCTCAACTATGGGACATATTATAGGCTATTTACTTATTTATTTATTTATCTCTCTTTAAAGTTAACACCTTTGTTTTAATATAGTACTTATTAAAGAAAAACTATGGCTAACCCCCTTTAAAGAAGACTAACAAACCTGAAATATTTTTGAGGCATCTAACCTTTAGGTCAAATTTTTCTATTCACAGGACCTTAAAGTGATTGAATATCTAAAAGCACAGGTTATTTAGTTTTCAGAAAAGTGTTTTAGTATAAAACGCCCACTGTAGCTACCTAATCCGATTATCTGTTTCATTTTAAGCCCACGTTAGCGAGTGGTCGTTTCTGTAAGACCATCTTGGTTAGGTAATATAGCTTATTTTAGAATTATTTTAGATATGCAAAAGATTTTCCGTTTAGAAGCCATGTTGAGTAGTTAAGGGTTGATATTGCTTCCAATTTTAAGACTGGAATCGAAATGTAAACGATTATAACGAACCCTCTATCTTGATGAAATAAAAATAGCATGTGTAAAAAAGAAATTAAAATATTATTAAAATGGAGAAACCATAACTCGGCCAAGGTGTCCGAGTTTTTTGTGTCCGAAAAGTCAATAACTCGTAAAAAATATGGAAGCTTCATGCCTGATCAAATCTAGTCTTTATTATAGACCTCTACTAGTGATGTGTCTTATAACTTAAACTTTTTTTTAGAAAATATATTTGTGCCGTTTTTGACCTATCTCTAGGAACAAAAACTAAAAGATAACATAAGAAAAAGGCTTTGAAAAAAGCCACAAATCTCAACAGAAACTACGTAAGAACGGTACATGCGATCAAACCTTTTACTTCGGTATCAGGAAACTTTCCCCAGGATTAGCAGAATCTCCGCTACTTTGCTCTTTGAAGATAATATTATACTATATTTAGTTATACATATTCTATGAATAGTTACTAAAGGAGGGTAGGAAGGTATATTAAAAAAAGGTTTCATCAAATGCTGCTTTAACATAGTGTTTGGAGTTTTTGGTTCACTTTACGATTTATTTACTTAAAAGCAGTGCCGACAGCTACACATATAATACTTATTAATAATACCTGCTGTTCAATAAGTCATATGAAGAGACATTTTAAAGCACCGAAAAATTATTTAAAAAAGGCGACAAAAGTTTAACCAAATTTATGTTTTTAAAACTTGAACTAATTGTATAAGTAACCGGTATTGTAGCCATAAATTTGGGTTAAAAACCATGAATAGGGCAAATGTTAATTCATATTTTCATCATTTAAACCAGCCATAATAATATAGCAGCCAAATAATTACTGTGTATGCTATAACAAGTCGTCTCCGGGTAAATATTTTGCAATATCCAACATAATTTTTGATATTATCATTTTTAACCAGATATACAGGTTTGTCAGTGATTTTTTTATTTAAATATTTGTAGGCTGTCAATATATGTATAAATATGTTGGCGTATTTAAAGGGTTTTGTAAGATTAATGTGACAAACGTTTTGATATATTATTTCCTTTAATGATCCCTGTGAACAACAAGTATTAAAAATCCATTACAAAACCTCACTGCTAAAGAACCGGTACCAAAAAAATTGAACAAACCTACACGAAATCTACCTGTTAAAACTGTGTAAAACGGAAACGAATGCTGACGACATTTCTTTTCCAATTAAACCGGCTAACACCAGGAATGTAATTCAAACTACCAGGCTGACAGAAGTGACACACGGACACATTTGTCAAACAGGACGGGACGTTGAAAAATTTCAGCGCGGGCTATGTGCCACGAGTGAAAGATTGAATCATGGTGTCCTGGTGAATAAATTGCTGGAAGAGGTACATTTTCTACTGTCTTGTACCCCGTTTGCTGCATGCAAACTTAAGTTGTTTTGCTATGTCGTAAATTCGCATGGGAATAAGAAATCTTTCCTGTAGGTACGCCTCGTCTAAGAACACTAATTTTCATTTCAGTCTCAAATATTTGGAGGGCTTATTAACTTAAATAACATCGTAGCATGCCTATTTTTAAATCTTAAATATCTCTTCCCCTAAAATCAATTTTCGAAGTCAAAGGATTCATAAACAAACCTCTTTAACCGATTTAAATAAAAAAATAAAGAAATAAAAAACCTCTTCCAGTCGCCTGCTCTCCGTGTACCAAATCCGCGTGGTGGAACCCCTTTATCATTTTAATCGGTTTCCGCGTCCGCGCAGGTGCGAGGCCTTGTTGCGCAATCTCATTCCGTCTTTGTATATCTGTCACACTATTTGTCGCAATCACCGATTTATGTATTGTACCAGGAGCGCAGATCATTTGTCTGTCAGAGATGACGTCGTTTTGGGGGCGTTGGTTCGGTTGACGTTAGGGTGTGAATGGGGATTAAAATGATTACTGTTATTGGATAAAAATATAAGAATCAAGTGACTGTGTCATTGCAATTTGCAAAGGTTGTGTCTACCAAAGATTTCTTTTTAATAGATATATGTATTGATTGATATATTCTTAGTTTAACGGTAAAGAATTATGTTTTAAACACACACAACAATTTTTCACCCAATAAACCCGGTCCAAAACAAAAATAAAATGCAAAAAGTTTGTGGAGGTGCTGGGATTTGAACCCAGGACTTTCAGCATGCGAAGCAGACACTCTACCACTGAGTTACACCCCCGTATAATTGACATGGCGAAATAAGCTGGCAAAACGCTAGGTACAGCCAGCAAAAAAATTACGTTACTTTAGTTCAATGACACATGGATAGTTTGTTTATTTGACCGATAGGTTTTTGTCATTGCCTTTCACTTTGTTTTATGATGTGTTTTTCTGGTATTGAATTATTCAATATTAAAAAGAAGAAGTGAAATGAAATTTACAAAAAATGTGTTTTTGTAATTTATTAATATAACAAGATATTAATTTTGATTTTTTGTTGTGATAAAAGGCTGAATCTATAACAAGATGGCTGTACAGACAATCCGTCAAAGATTCCATTTTATGATTTGCCGATAAGTGTAAATTAAATGAGGTTTGAGCTCAGAAGTTTACAACCAATCACAAGCTTTGCTCGTAAAAAGAAAATATAAAACTACCCTCCAAAATCTTCTATAAAATTACCAGCAGATTTCTAAATTTGAAGATACAACGATGAGATTTGTGTAACTCAGAGCAGGATAAGGCTCTTTTTGAAGTAAAGTTTTTATTTCGGAAAGAGGAGACGATTTTATGTTTAAAAAATTGTCGCAAGTCTTATCGATGTTGCCAAGAGTTTTGGTGACATCGATAAGACATTTGGTAATAAAAACAATGCTAAATACTAGAGGTAGCACCGTTTCCTCCGCAAAGGCAACCTTAGAAAAACTAAATTGTCTTAAAACTTGTTATTTAGGATTCTTTTAATTATAGATATTGCCACATTTACAACCTAAAGATTTATTCTGCAGTAAATAACGTTGGATTAATCCTTATAGCTGTAACTATCCACACTGTAGCAACACAAAACAGAAAAATCCTTTCACAATCCCGATGAAAGAAGGTTAGCACAAAAACGATTTAATGTCACGCTGTGTTTCCGATTATCCCACACGGGGTCCCGAAATAAACGTGAGAAAATACCAATAACTAGGTGTGCCCGAAATAAAAATATATTACCCTGAGGTAGGGTGAATAAAGTAAGTGGTAAGCGTCAATTCTTCCGCAGTTTTTTGCTATCCCTACCTATAAAGAGGTAAGTTTTGTGATTTTATAAAAGTAATCGTTTATTTTTGGAACTACTCAATCCGATTTTCAAATATATTTGCACGAGAAGTTAACCGCAGCTGAAGGCAAGTGAATATGTAAAAGAAAGAATTCAGATCTCTACGTAGCAAAGTAAAATAAAGATAAATAACCTGACAAGTAAATGTTTTATAAAAACATCGTTTCGCTCACGCAAAAAGTATTTTAATTTGCCAAATGGAAAATAAGTAATTCCCCATCTGTCGAGTATTTTGGCTGAAAACAAACGATTAATATTTAAGTGAGCTTTTTACGTTTTGTGCGTCAATGTACCTTTTTAGTTTGTTTGTGAATGTAATTTTGAATCCGTGTTTCGGTTTTTGTTCGCATCCATTTGGCTGGATAATTTTATTTAGACTTTTTATGATACTTGTTAGTCGATGTTTTATGTTCAAGAGTTTGACAATTAGTCGTATTATAAAATTATACTTAAATTTAATGTTTGTGTTATTCGACTTAATTTGTATTTAATAGTTTTTTTTTAAGTTGTATATTACTTACAGCTTGCTTTTTCTAGTTGTTCCAGGATAAGGTTGCTTTTCAAAATACGACCATTAGACTAAGAAAATACTACTAAAAGAACCTTTTGCTAAGCCACAAAAAGTAATCACAGTGAATTCCCCTTTATCTAATACTAGCGACCCGCCCACGCTTCGCAATGGTGTAATTTTGGCCGACTTGCTCACGAAACATTGATTTTTGGATAACTTAAAAAAACTTTTTGCGATTGTTCTTTATTTACAAATTTAAATGAAAAAAATACATAAAGGATGGTGAAAACCGCATTAAAATCCCTCAACTGGTTTAGGAGGAGCTAGCGGGCAAACAGACAGAATTAGCGACTTGGATTTATACTATGTAATGATGATAATGATAATGAAGATGATGATGACAAGCGTCCTATAATTGCTAATGAAAGATTTTAACATAATTGCAAAAAAACTAAAAAGATTGAATCGGAATTTTATTCAGATTGCCTCAAAGGCCTTACCGCAGGTACAGTAACCAAATACCGCAAAAAACCACAAATTAAACATGATTTATTACCAAATCATGACTTCACGTAAAGAATCCGAAATCCTTACCAAAAGAAACGGATCCTTAATTGTTTTCCATGATTCATCTGTTTCAAATCATGAAAATCTTATAAAGAAATATCGGGAAAAGCAAGTCATCTCAATATATTCGACATTTATTGTATAAAGTATTTATGTAGCAACTAACGGATTTGATCGGAAAATGATAAACTCGCTCGAGTCTACTTCAATTATGTAAGTGATGTGAGAATGAAAGTGAGTTTGTTTGTTGATATTTTATCAAAGTTCTGTTGTAGAATTAACATAATGGTAGGTAATGTTGAAAGCTTTTTTTGTGTTTTGTTATATAAAAAAAACACCTCACGTAATTTATGGACGCCCCCTTATGTATCGAACTCTAGAAAATCGAACTTATACAGGGTTGATTCTTCAATTTTCAGATAAATGCTATTCGACTGAAAAGAGGTATATAACTTCATACATATGTCAATTATTTATATTCGACGTGCAACGAAAACAAACTGATTTTCTGTCAGATAGAATTTATCAGACTATTGTAAAACAGCTCTAAATGAATTTCGTAATTTTAATTAAAAAAATATTTTTACATACTTTAAAATTAATAAAAAAGGCTTCCTTCTCGGCGGCCTATAGGTTATGCCGAAAAAACAAATTGTCGTACTGTTTTACCTTTAATTTATTAGTCGATAACAATAAAAACCCAAACACATATTTTCATTCGATATATAAACTTAACTATACCAGCATATCATAGCTGAAGCCACAAACCGAGTGGCAGCGAGCTATTGGCAGATTTTCTGGTTCAGATAAATATGTCCCGGTTAGTGGGGAACGAGCATCGATCAAATATACCACAGTCATTCGGTGAGAATCCATCTTTGAACGCACGGAGGCGAGAAAATACTAGTGGAGATGGTTGTGATATTTTTCTATTGTAAGTTTTCGTAAAGAAATAGGAAGATGATTTATTTATTGGCTTTGGCATATTGTTTTGTCGGATGTAGTTTAAAGTTTTTCACGCGTTCAGATGTCAAAATTTATGAGAATTTATGTGAAATTAAATAAACTAACATGTAAAAATTACTTATGTTCTACATACGCTTAAAGTCTTAGTTATCGCATCGTATAAAATGCGTAAGTTTTTTCGATGTATATTTCAAACAGTTCTACTTTTGTCTAAAATAATGTTTATTAAATGGTGGAAAAATAAAAGGAGTTTTTTCGCATAGGCTGAATGATTCTTTTCACATAGGCTGAATCACTGGCCTGTAACTTTTATCAAATGCTTATTTTATAAAAAATACTTGCCTTTCGCCCTTGTCTTCTGTCACGTGAAACAACGGTTCTGTAGTTTCTGAGATTTTATATATAAAACGGAGATTCAAACTGACTTCCTTATTAATATTACCTATTCTTAAGTAAAAATAACGATCACATCCACAGTTTAGTGTGTACATGGTCACATTGTCACTAACGACCGACATTTGAGACGTGAGCGTGTGGTGACTAGGAACCCAGGAGCGCTGTGGATATCTAGACTAGATAGTTCGTATACCAACCGTGTACTCTGTAGCTGGTAGGTTAATTAGATTGTTCATTTTGTCAAAAGTTTTACTTACTTCCACTAACTATAGTTTTTTTATTATTATTATTTTGTCCACCTAAATATAGGTTTCTAGTTACTTAATAAATAAGTTTTTATTGATTGTACCTAACGATAAACAAATGTACTTGCAACACAACACCTGTTTTTCATGTTTCAAGTTTTTGAAATCGCCGCCACGCTAAGAGCCTCTTATGTGGTTCCTATAGGTAAGTGTGGCCTGTACTGTAAGGATGAGCAAGTACCAACCAAAAAACTACTCATCATGGATTCAGTGAAAAAAGTGTTCAGATAAAAAGGTCTTACTAGTCCCTTAATTACTGAATAATTTATTGCCCCCTACGTAAATTTCCCCGTAGGTCATCTAATTTAATATTCCTTCCGATAATCGCCTTTGGAATTAAGTTCTGAATTTAAAATTCAAATTATTTGAGAGTGGGCCCTCGGCAACACTCGGCACGCTTCAACGAATCTTAAGTGCATTTTTATATGTTGAGATAAGTTGCTACTTGTATATGTAAATTGTATTTTACTTGCTTTTAAATGCATACTGCTGTACGATTTGATTTTTGGCGCCCAAATTGGGGCTTCGTAAAGGTTTCAGAGATTAATTGTCCGGCTTTTAATGTCAATCAAGCTTTAAAAAAAGGGATTTTTTTATTCGACCTAAAATTTTCTACAATAAACAAGTGATTTTTTTTTCGACTACTCGTTTATTATATCAAATAATCACTTGGCTTCTTTCGTACTGTTTTATGCTTTTTCAGTCTAGGATTATTTAAAAAAGGAATCGGACATTTCCTAAAATTCATTTGAAATATTAGCGACGCGTCTCTTTCATACCAGGAACCCATAAAACACGAATAGTTTTTACTCCCTTTATCGACGGCATTGGCAGAGCTCGCGCATTATGCCAGCGTCATCCCTCCTTTCTTGTTAACCCAACCAAACCATTGCATCTATGATGAATCTCCCAGAAGTTTCTGACGTCCTAATAGTAAGCGTGTATTTTCTTTAGTCATAGCGGAACGTTTGAATCAGAATGCATGCAGACTCATGAATTCATTCATTACTTGGTAACGGCCATTTCTAGTTACGTGCTTGTACACACAGCCAGTGAACTGTTTAGAAAAATAGATTGCTTTTAAATAAATACTAAAAAACTAAGTTTTCATGCGACTTGATTTGTAAAAAAGCACATAAAATATAACATAATCATGAAGTTGAGAAATAAATCAGTTTTTTTGTATCATGTTGAGACTGACACTTGATAGTAAGTAGTTACTCACACCTAATAGAACCTTGCAGCTTTGAAATTCAATGGTATAGGTACTCGTATTTGTCTGTTCTGACTTTAGATGATCGGTCTCAGTATTTCTGCTTATCCTGCCTATAAAATTATTAAGCGGTTAAACTGTTTTACGATAAAAATATTCAGAACCATAGTACCACACCCGATTAGGCTTTAAACAAAACGCTACCACTAAAGTTAATCGCACTTTGACAAATGCAAAACTCAACTGTAAAAAATATTTTTAAAATTTATTTTTGTTATTGTTGTAGTGCCTTTGAAAAAATGTTTTTCTATCGACTGTACCTATTTGTTCCTGGCATTTCTGCTTAAAATATTCGTTGCATTGTTTAACTAGAGAATTGTAAATACGCAGCCGGGGCGGGGGGCGGGGTGGGAAGTGAGGTTTGTTTGTAAAATTACTCCTCGTAATTTATGAGCGCCTGGTACCAATTGTTGCATTTTGTTCTTGCGGATTAACAATGGAGGACCAAAAACAATTACAAATTCGGATACCAAGTTTTGAGAACTTGTAGAGGCAAATGTATCAATTGTAACTCAATTGTGTGAGGTTTTTAGATAAAGACAAAATATTATTTCGAAATTGTTTTTTTTTTACTTTTTATCGCTCTTTTTATACAGCATATTAAGCATTGGGGATATTTAATGTGAACTATCATTTTCACTTTACCTTACCTTGTGTCGTGTAGAGTTAAGTTCTATAAGAAACGCGCTACTTTCCTTACCGCTATTAACTACAAATTTATTTTTTAATATATTTAAAGATAAACTCAAAAATAGCCAACCATTCCCAACTCTATCCGAATCTAAATTTGAATTCAAACGCCTGTAAACTTCCACCCGCGTAGCCCGCTTCATAACACCCAATAATTTCAGAATATCCGAGCACATTTTATTAGTTTCAATTACAAGTAAAAATCGATATTTCCCGCTATCGCACCGAGACACCCTCGTGCCACTGCATACTAATACAAAGTGATCACTTTTAAAGAGATCAAATTTAAAAGTACCCTCAAGAAAACTCTTTGGAATTCGTTTGAATTTTGAAGTCGCTAATTGGTTTGCAGTTTTATGTTTGTAATGTAGATAAAGGAAGGGGCTGGAAGAAAGGAGATGGGCTGGCTTCAGTTTACAGTTGTATAAGGAAGTAAACCGTTACCTAAGTACTACTATGAAATTTTTCAATCTCAGGGACTAGAATTCATAATAAACTAGTCAGATAGCATTTATTCAAGCAGGATTTTGTACCATACATTTTGAACCTTCAAATAGTATTATAATACAAGTGTGCAAGTTATTCATGAGTACCATACGCACTTTTTCAAAATATTTGCGAGAGAAACGAATAATATTTTGCATAAATAGTTTTTCTACACAGCAACAAATGCAATGTAAACAAATTATAAAGAATGCGGGAAATAACGCGCCAATCAGCCGCAATACAGCCTATTTCAAAATTATTCTTTTTTGAGATGAAATACAATTATCTTGTAACAAATTACTGTTTTTTATCAATAATTTGATAAAAAACAATGTTTTTTCCTAATATGAATACATTTATCTATTTTAAACATATATATGGATTTTCAGTGGCATAAAACCTCTTTGTTCTTACAAAAAACAACTGTATTACCCGATAAAATTAATAATGTTCTGGTAACCAGCATATAATTTGCAGTAAGGCACTACCTTAAGTTTGTAGGATTCATTCTATTATGCACGGGTGTGTGTAATATTATTATGGCCCTAAAACCGATGTGGTATAGCTCAATTTCTGAGCAAGTGTGTTGAAATACTTTAATTTTACGCTTAGGCAGCTTTATTAATATTATTTTTCAGCATCTCAATAGAAACTACTTCTCTGCTGCCTGATTGTTACGACCTTTTTCAGGAACGCGGGAAGATATAAAGTTGATATCAATGTCAAATTTTTAAGACTTCTTTACTATAATGCCTTGAAAAATGAATGAGCTAAGTTCAAGGAACAAAAAGCATATCCTTCTGTACCCATTAACAAGTCACTTTAATTTCGTGGATTTTAGGTCAAACTAATAACTATACTCATCCATATAATTTTGCCCTTCTGTAAGTAAAGATTGACTAAGTGCCTAAGCTCAATAAATCGATCTTAGGTTCCCGTTGCCAAGCAGGAAACAAGCTCCAATAAGAAACACTACTTTGTATCAAAGTGGGTCTTAATTCTGTAGCAAACGAATTTTGTGTTCGGAGTATGTTTGGCAAACTTTTATCTATGTGTGGGGCCACGAATATAGCGACTTGGTGAAAAACAAATCACTTTTTTTAAGAAACAGTTAAATAAGGAGTAACTACAAAGTAAAAAGAAACCTTACGAAAATCTTCTAATGGAAAATGTGCATAATGTATAACGTATTTTTTGCAGTTCGAAAAAAAAACCGTTTAAAAACAGGGAAATAACTCACTGTTACAGCAGAAGAGGAAGAAGGAGAGTCCAGAATCCACACAGTAGGTAATCCTCACGAGGTTACACTACCTTACTTACCTTACACTTCCCTTAAATTACAAGCAGGCCAGCCTGTTTTCAATGTCTTTGGTGTGAGCAGTGTTTGTAGTTACACCTGCACTAAGAAATGTTTGAAGTAGATATTTGCTGGTTTAGCATAGATTTTTTAGTCGCGTACTTATTGATTTATTATAAAAATATAGAGCGTTCACAAGATGTTAGTGTCCATCGGCGTATTGCGGCGTATTTCCTCCTTCAGAAGACTGTACGGGTGCGCGCAGTAAGAAAATAGTGTGAGGTTGTTGACGAATGAAAGAAACTCATCAATAAAAAAAAATCGGAAAAATGATTATTTTATTTTCTTTGAAAATAGGTACTTAAGCAAACTTTTTGGAAAACTTTTTTAACCATTTAAATTAAAGGGTTTCTTTAAAATATCGACATTCTATCACATTTTGATGTAGTTTACACTTCTTTGAGGGTGTTTGAGCTATTGTTTCAATTGGTAGTTAATTTATTTATTTATTTATTTATTTATTTGGGGTTCCAACAGCATATGAGAAGTAATAGATGACATCAATTAAAAAACAGAAAGCCAATTACAGGATCCCACGGTTAAGTTCTTAGATTATACAAATAAAATGGGTGTCAATAGGAAGAGTGATATAAACCAATTATTGATGAGGAATCATACCTCTCATCAATGAACAAAAGTCATAAATCAAATTACAATGGTTGATTCAATTGAACGCTTTAAGTGATGATTAGTTAAAAACTTAGCAATCTAATAGTTCACTCGTCACCGAAGAATTCACCACTCATATGTCGTCTCGCCGTTGTAATGTTACTACAAAATAGATCAATGTCGAGTTTAGAGTCTGTAATAATCTTGTTATAGTTGTTGCACGCTCGCCACAGGTAAGTGTTCTGTCTGTAATTTGTACCAGCCATAGGGAGATATAGAGGTGGACTAGATCTTGTTGCATAGGGCACTCTTAGTTTGATTGCACTAAGGAGCTCAGGACAATCTATGGCATTTTTAGTGATTTTTAATAGAAAAATTAAGTCAGATATTTCGCGTCTTTTTTGTAGTGTGAGAAAATGGAATTTTCTGCAAAGTTCTTCGTATGAAAAAGCACGATATGGAACTTTTAATCGAAAGCAAATTAACTTGAGGAACTTTTTTTGGATCCGATCTATACGTGCAATGTAAACGTCATATAAAGGGTTCCAAAAATAAATCTCAAACTTTTCATATATGTATGTTTTTTGTTTATTGTAACAAAATTGTGCTACGACTATTTATGGTCATAGGGATGCATATTCCAGAATACTGCGAACATATGTGCAATATAATATTTTGAATGTCTTAGCTTGATTAAAATCTTTTGAATTTCGCATTATGAATCCTAAAGCTTTTATTGCTTTTGCAACAGTTTTATTCACATGTTCATCAAAAATAAGCTTGGAGTCATGTACAACGCCAAGGTCCTTCACAGAATGAACTCTGCTAAGCTGCTGATTTCTGAGTGAGTACGGTGAGTCGATAATAGACTTATTAAAACTGTTTTGCAACTCTATTGTACAAAGCCTTAAGAATATTACATTTAAAAATATGTAATCGTTAGTAGTTGTTTTAGCGATACTTAATATTAACAGTTATTATCTTTGTAATTGCATACATTGTATGTATTTTATTGATCAGTCAATGAAAAAATATATTGTTCGGTTTTACCTTACATTTTATTACAATAGCGCAATATTGTCAACTCAGGCCTTTACCTTATTTAAGTCATTTTAGCTAGTGCATATTAAACCGTCAAGCAGAGCATCCTACTTATATTATAAACGTGAAAGTTTGTGAGTATGGATGTATGGATGGATGTATGGGTGTTTGTTACTCTTTCACGTAAAAACTACTGGACGGATTTTGATGAAACTTTACAGTAATATAGGTTGTACATCAGAATAACACATAGGGTACTTTTTACCGCGGGAAAACATCCATTCCCACGGGAAACCGATTTCCACGCGAACGGAGTCGCAGGCGGCCACTGGTACTCTATAAATACCTACCTACATTTTCATGTTACTCATTAGTTTAGTGCAATAAACTCTAATTTCCTAAAGACGTATTTTACTTCTATCAATAGACCAAACATATATGTATAGTGAACAGCGAGTGGCGGCCCCACTGTTGCATCTTGTAGACACGTTTGTAGTCTGTGGGCATTTTTGAATGTGACTCTTGTGACATATTCTAAATTCACTTTTTTTCCAACCTCGAATCTGTCAAGTTCACTTAATTGAATTATCGTGTTTGCGTGTTACGTTGAAGTCAATTTGCGAATACACCTGACATCGATTATAGAACTACTCTTGCAAGAAAATTCGTTGTTAACTGCCTGAGTATGTATTCAACCGCACCATGATGAGCTCTGAAGAAGTAGCAACTGTCGCTGCGCCCACGGTCCGTTCGTCAAATATATTAAACTTGTTTAAAATCATTTGTTGGCATATTCTTTTCATCTCTTTCGTATATATTATATGTATAGTATTAAAGTTTCTCTTTCCATTCCCTGGCCCGCACATCATACAAAAACGAGCGGCCTCACTATAATCGCATTACTAGTTCGCGAGTTGCGATCGTGACGGACGGCAGACGGCCAGCTACATCCCCGAAGGATTCTACCTACGACAGAATTTTTGTTTTACGAAGGTAATATAAAGGAAATAAAGTCGCTGCTGTCGGTTTATTTACTTATTTTATATTTTGCCTTTATTAAGTTAAGAAGTACAACTAGCTTTCCGCTTTGCTGATAAAAAAGGCTATCTGCTGAAAAAATTGCATTTTCCCGCGGTAAAAGTCGCTGTTAAATATCTGAAATCCCGCAGCCATTTTTGCATGATGGAGTTACACACATAACAATACCTATTCGTATTCCTAACATAACATTTGGCTAATTTCTTTCTGTTTTTTTTATCTAGGAATTTAACTTGATCCTAAGTTCAATAGCTTTATTCCAGCAAGCTGGTAAATACTTCATTTCGAAGAATAACAGCGAAAACGATTATTGTATATCGTTTTTTTTTATTCTGAGGCTCAGTTCCTGCGCTCTAATTCTGCCTAAGCCTCACTTTTTTTTCTCGTCCTGACACAGATTTATCGCTCCATTGATAGATTAAGCCTTTCGAAAAAAGAGCACATCAACAGCCGTTTATTTTGTACAAGATTCGTCACTGGATATCGCCGCCATATTGCCGCGTCATCTAATTAAGTTGGCCAATCGAGCGAGCATGATTGATGTGTGCGAATCTCGTCAATTATGTTGTTTATGTGTGCGTGACTCGAGTCTTTTGCGAAACAATACAGATTGTGATTTTCGTGCATGAAGGGTTTGGTTACAAGATAGGCTGTTGCGAAAAGAATTTATAAAGTAAAAGGGACAATAGAGTCTGGTCCGTGACCGTTCAGTGTACCTAAACTGGTGTGTTAGGTGTAAATTTAGCAACATTTTTTTTACTTTCTCTATCTTTTGGTTGAAAAATTTTTGAATAAAACTTAAATGTCATTGTTATTAAAATATCGTTTAGTTAATTACAGATGGAATCTTAAAAGTTAACGTAGACCTGAAGTTGAAAAATTTTTAGTTTTCTAAAATTTGAAACATTTTCTATAGGTACCTAGATACTTAGAAGTATTAAACCGAAGCTTAGTAGCTCTAAGACATAATAATCATCTTAAATTCTTAATTCCAACACAATAGTCAATTAATCTGCGAATCAAAAGCCACGAAGATTAATTATCACGCAGATCTCCATCATAATAATCACATACAATTCGGCTTGACATCCAAATTGTTTAAACTCAAGCTAATTTAGTCCGAATTGCTGTAGGTGATAGAGTCTAATGTGCTATTTCCCAGTGAAATGATGCGATGTTACAGTGAAATGGCGTCGCGTAACGTATTAGGCGCGTATGAGCCTGGGGAGTTTGTTTAAATTGACGTGTAGAAGAAATTAACTGTGGTGCCTTTGTAGTCAGTTTATTTGTATTATTCATTAAAACAGTAGGAAGAGCTCCAGAAAAATTTGAGAAAAAAGGTTTTTAACGCCTGAAATTCCGCAACAAATTTTTATTTATTAGGTACTAGTTCGTGTGGAAGTCGGTTTCCCGTGGGAATAAGAAGTTTTCCCGCGGTAAAAAGTACCCTTTATAATTTTGGTGTTTCTATACTGATTTCTATGATTCTTTTTTATGGAATAGTTAATAATGTTAACTTTTGATGGGATAACTGAGAGTGTTATAAACGTAAGGGTAGACAAATATAATCGCAAACCTTCGAACTGCTAAACTATCGAAAGTCACACGTGTTATTGTGAGTCAAACATAAAAGATAGACATTGCTATCGTGGGATATTTTTTATATAATTTAAGGAGAACATTTCCGTGATACATGATTTTTGTGTAGCTTTAACCATTAAGGTTGCACACGCAACAGAATCTTAAAAAATGGAGTATCTTCTCCCTATTTTCCCAACATTTCCCTTAACTGCTCTACTTATATTGATTGCAGCGTGATGAAACCAGCAATTCAATATTTGAAACTGAAACTAGCAATTCAATATTTTTTTTAATTTTTATAGTGTTGAGCGGGCTGGTACGAGAAAATAATTTATATGTTCACTGAATGTACACGTTTTAAATTCTTGTATAATTTCCAAAAAGAGTGCTGGGAGTTTTTTTCCGCCGGCTTTTTTCTCTCGGTCTACGGTTAGGTAAAGTCGAAGTTTGTAACATTGACGTTCATTAAATATTTGTAACATATCTATCATGAATAAAAGAATTTTGATTTGATTTGATTGTTTTTAAAAGTATACTATAACCAGCTCAGGAGTATGAAAAATAATTGTACCAAGTTTCGTTAAAATCCGTCGAGTAGTTTTTGTTTCTATAACGGTTATTCAGTCAGACATACAGACAAAATGTTTACTGATTGCTTTTTTGGCATCGGTATCGATCCCTTATCACCCCCTGATAGTTATTTTGGAAATAATTTCATGTACAGAATTGACCTCTCTACAGATTCATTATAAGTTTAGATTAGTATGCGTGTAACATTAGTAAAACAGATACAGGAAGGTAATGAAAATGAAAAATAATTACATTGTTCAACAGCTAAGCTAAAAATAGCATAAAAAAAAACAAAAATGTGCTATTATTTCGTTTCAATTTATTTGAATTAATCCTGCTTTAAAAATAATAAAAAGCTGTAGCTTTTACGGAGCAGTTACTCATTTAATAAACTTTTTCTGAAAATATTCCAACTTCATGGAAATTTTTCAAATTTTACTGGGAATCTCTATAACCAGTTTGATTTTTATTATTTTCCCGGCAATCAGTGCTCTTCTTTTTTACTTTTAGCTTTTATACTTGTAGTTAATTGGCAGTTAATTAATTAATTTATATAATTTGGATCATTTTAAAAAGCCATTCGAGTGTATCTCACACTGAGATTGGTTTAAAGTGTTACTAAGTTCATACGTTATCATGATCTGAGCGATAATGTCTTACAAACACAGTACATTAACTTACCTGCGATCTACTTTAGCCCGGCAGAGTCAGTTACTCCTGGGTAATGTATTCAATTAGCTTATCTAAGTTATGACGACGTGCTGTGAATGTATGATCGCCTGGTACAATCACGCTTTGTCTGCGATGAAACTTCGTCTAATTTAACTTGGATTTTCGGACTTTATTTATTTAATTAACTTTAAGGACAAAGTTAGTAAGTTTTGATTAATAAACGTGTAAAAACTAACACAGAGCAATCTCTGAAACATGTGCTAAGATATTAATTTACAACTGTGTAAGGTTTGAGGAAACATCATATCTAACCCACCATTTTTTTCGAATCCTTAACTTTTGCGAACTTCCATCAGCACTTAACCACATCGGATAGACATTTGAATACAAAGTAGTTCCTTGTTTCAACAACAATATATGACATATAAACACCTACCCTGAACATGCATCAGTCAACCATCTCCAGTTTCCCTTTCCCAGTATAGGTATGCCACGAGACCCGCTCTACGGTTACGATATCCAATCACTACTAGCTGCCTGTCATTAGTCTACAGGGCATCAATCTGGCTAAAGGGCAACACTACATTTGTCATGTAAGTACACTTTTGACTCCAACGATAATCGTGCAACAGAATTGACTAGCCTACTGCCTCTTCGGTTTTCTTCACTTCTGAAGTATCTTCATCACTTTACAGTGACAGAGAAGTGACTATAAATATTCGAATGGCAAGTAAAAACCAACGTTATCTAAAAATAACTAAGCAACTTTTATTAAGGTTAATAATATTCCCCGCTTGTGAAGCTGACTCCTACCGGATAATCTTTTTCCTAAGTTAGTCCAATCAAACAAATCAGTCAAAATCGAAACCCTACTGCGCCAGAGTCTGACAAAAACTTCCAAAGTAGTTCCAGTGGTACCACCTGTTCTACCAGAATCTCCGTTTAAGTGTGCCATTGGGCAAAATTGCAGCATTCACGGGAACGATCCGTCGTTTCGGGTTGTATTTACGAAACATTAAAAAACCGTCTCCCCGACGTTTCCCGCCATTTCTCAAATGGTTCCTACCCGACTGAATTTTAACGCGGGCTTACTTCGGGGCTGTGTTTAGATTGGGGCAGAATTTGGTAATTACTTGCACGTTAGGTATTAAAGATATTTTTTGATAGTTATTATCATAGGCGGTATTTGGATCTATGCTAAACTCTACGAAATTTTGTGAAAATTCTGGGCCGGGAAAAAAATATTAGAAGTCGATACGCCAACGATTACTGTAAATAACGTAGGTTTGGTAGAGTTTACCGTAATGATAATAATATTATCGTAGGAAATATTTAATTTTTATAGTATGTTTTCATGGCATGCGATACTATGCACAAAACACCTACATATCGGCTGAAATAATATTATTGTATTCACTTTTGTACACAGTGTCTTATATACGTAAATATATTATTTCATTCATGCAAGTTAAAGAGCAATGTAAAGGAAGCATGGCAGGAAGAACCCGAGCTTTGGTATTTACGATTTAAAATAAATAGTCTGGATTGGCGGCACGGCCTTGAATGGCGGCCTCTCGCCAAGTTACGAACTTCTGCCCTTTCTCTGTGTTCCTGGTAGTTAATTATGCGAAATTATTAATATACTCAAAAAATACTCACCAAGAAAAAAAATTACCCTTGACTGTACGTAAAAAAAAATATGTTTTAGGGCCGATTTTTCAATAGATAGTTAAAACGCCAGATATCGAACAGCCAGATAGCTTTAACTGAAGCGAATAATAAAGTTTCAATTTTTCAATGGTCAGATAACCCTCTGCTAGCTATCCTAATGATATTTGTGCAAGAAAGAGACATTCTTATATATTTTACAGTTGTTAGAAAAGGACTGTAAGCTTTCAACGCATTGACAGCGGGTGTCCCAATTGACAAAAAATTTAGGTATGACATCAAGACTTGCCGTCAACGATAATACATAGATATACCGAAAACTAGATGGAGCCCACCGAAAAAAAATACAAATAAAAGTTACAAATACAATATATTTTAACATGTGTCTGTAAACTTTGAGAAAGTATTTCTATCTTATTATATTGATTGCTAAGAATATTTTTGATGCTTTTTAAAAAATCGATTTGGTATTTCATATACTCAGAGATACTTTATGTTACTGTATGTCTTAATAACTACTTAGTATTTTAATATAATTCTCAAAAAATCCTCATTTTGATATAGCGTATCTTTAGTAGTGTGTTATTTGTGACACACACACATCAAACGTATTACTCCATCTAGAAATGTATACATCTGTGATGTCAACAATAGCTTACTGCACAGATATTCAAAATTAAACCTCTTGTGATATATATTTTTGTCCCGTTTTGATAACTATACATTATTGTCTTCAAATAAAGTAAAATATCCATGGTTTTACAAAAAATAAGCAAAACACAAATAAATTATCCTATATTTACATACGCATGATGACAGAAACGTCAAATAATCTGTTAGATAACTGCTTAACTGGGGCAAAAAGAGGCAGCTAAGTTTATCCGCCAGTTATCGAGTTTAACCTTCTGTTAGAGCTTATCCGCTAATTGAAAAATTCACAATCTTGCTATCCATAGAATAAGTCCTATCTGAAGGCTTAACTGACTATTGAAAAATCGGCCCTTAATTACATAAACTATTTTTGTTTGAAAAGTGATTTAAGTTAAAGACGCTTTGCGAAATCAATTAATACGGGTGAGCCTTTGTTAAACTATACCTAATGTATCCTATTTATAAAAAACAAGAAAATTAAAATGCTTAATTATTCATGACATTGTCAACAAGTTCAAATAAATATTTAGTTTACTACAACTCAAATCGCAGTTTCTCAGAACTTAAACCGTTCATCTTAACTAACTAAGCTAAAACAAAAGCCTTGACAATTTCAAGTTATCAATTTTACTTACAAAGTTAATTCAATTTTAATTAATTATATCCTAAAATAATTAAGGTTTCTCCGAATGTAATCGAAAACTGGGGTACATACATCTTAAGAAAATAATATGTACCTATTTAGCTTTAAAAAAGTAAAAGTTGAGAAGCTTCTACAACTACCGATTACGCTTGTTATTTGCAAAAAAAAAATACTACTTATGTTGAAATTGGATTTTAATAAAAATAACTCAACTACGTACTTTATTTTCTTTGAATAAGAAGCAAAGAACCAATAAGAGCCAGCTCAATAAGTGCATAATATTTATACCTATTACGAACAGAAAAATCATCATGAAATAAATGGTGCATCTTTCTTCCGTCTAGGCTGGATTAGTCGCAACGCTACGCGCCTGCGTTTTAAGGCCGTAACTACCTCTGCTTTTATGATGCCCTGGTATTTTAGAGTTGAAAAATTTTCTTGACAAACCCCGAGCGGTAGCCGGCTGCCGCGCCATAGACAAATATTTACTCAAATAGACCCATACTCATAGATAGGTCTTTTAGATTTAAGGTTATTTAGATTTTATTGGACATTTAATTTATTTCACAAAATTCAACCTGCAACTTGGTTTCCAAAGTAGTGAAACAGATATCATATTTGACTAAACACTACATTTTGCCTGAAAGATAGAAAAATATTAATCAATAAATACAATGTTTTATATAAATATATATTTTTTTAAATAAATTATCATCAAAAATTGTGCATATTTCTTTTTACTGGCTGGATTAGTCGCAACGCCACGCGCCTGTGTGTGTTTTATAGGCGTAACTTCCTTTGCTCTTATGATGCCCTGGTATTTTAGAGTTGAAAAATTTTCTTCACAGACCCCGAGCGGTAGCCGGCTGCCGCGCCATAGACAATCAATCACTCAAATAGACCATACTCATAGATGATATAAGGTCCTTTAAATTTAGGTTATTTAGATTCTATTGGACCTTAGAGCATTTAACCAAAGGAGATGGCATAGCAGGCCTTTCCCCTCAGGCAAAATCTTGGTCAAAGCGATGGTCATAGTCGTGAACACAAGTACCACGCACGGTACTTGATCATTCTGTGTCGCTCGGTCATGTGTTTATGTGCTCCACAAAATGGTGATTTGTTCGGTTTTGTTGTGTAAACGACGTTCAGAAACTTCGAATTTACGTTTACATGGGATTTTATATCATCTGTTAGTATTTTTGGCAATTTACTACACTATTTATTGATATTTTCGAATTTTAACCTTGATCGTAACGACACTTTAAATGATAGCAAATGTAAACAACGAATACTATATTAGGGAGACAAGCTGTCAACGCTGTCAAAGCTGACAACCACTGTGATGAGATTTCTTTTTAATTTTTTTTAATGTCGTTTTTACAGGCCGGGATTCTAGACAGTGATGGGAAAATAAAAGTGAATTGATTTGAATGACTGGTGGGATGAATAAATGTTTCGAAAAATATAAAGTTTAGCAGACATAATTACTAAATAGCGCTTACAGGTTTTAAGCTAAGACATGCGAAAATGCTTATTTGTTATCTACTGTAATAACTCATTAATAAAACAATTATTTAGAACTATAATGATTGTATTGTATTCTGCTAAAATTCTACAAAAATAAAAGGATTTATTTTAAACTGATGTTACACACTCATTTTATTTATTCCTTAGTATCTTTTCTTAGATAAACCAAAATTTGTAAGTGTTTTTACTAAACACTTACAAATTTACAATTGTAGTAGTATTAAGAAGAAAAGGTAAATTTAATAATTAAATTGAACTAAAAAACTTCATTCGTTCAATAAAAATACCCATTCATTCTTATTGTTATTGTCACATCACTTCCTCGTCCCCCACTAAAAGTGCCTGAAAAATATGTTCCTGCTAAAATGATCTTGTCATCTCCTTTGGTTAAATGCTCTAAGTATTGGACTTTTCATCTATCCTACTAATATTATAAATGTGAAAGTTTGTGAGTATGGATAAATTTTTGTTACTCTTTCACGTAAAAACTACTGGATGGATTTGGATGACACTTTGCAGTAATATAGGTAGTACATTAAAATAACACATAAAGTACTTTTTACCACGGGAAAACCTCTCATTCCCACGGGAAACCGACTTCCACGCGAACGGAGTCGCGGGCGGCCACTAGTTTCACATAATTCAACCTGCAACACGGTTTTCAAAATTGTGAAACAAATATCATATTCGACTGAACCACAACATTTTGCTAAATAGGAAATTTATCAATCAATAAATAATAAATTAATCCTTTTGTTAACTTAATAGTAAATAAGTATTTACCATTAAATATTAATAAATTATATCCTACATTAGTAAGGTTTCTCTGAATGTAATCGAAAACTGGGGTACATCAGTATATAAAAAAGCTTATAAAAATAAAATTAAAGTAGAGTAGCCTCTACTACTACCGATTGCGCTTGTTTTGTGCAAAACTAAAAGAAAACTATGTTTTATATTTAGAATTTAAGTGTTAGAGCGAAAGTCTTAATAAAAAATCACAACTACTTTATTTTTCCTTTGAATAAGAATAACACACATACCAATATTACCTAAAAAGAAGCATTAGACAAATTTCAGAAAACATCAGACATCAACTTTGTATATTGCTTGCAATAATCTAATTTCAATTAACACTTACCCTTAAGTGACAATAGTGCATAATTTATTCTACGAACAGAAAAAATCATCATCAAAAATTGTGCATCTTCTTCACCCTAGGCTGGATTAGTCGCAATAGGCTTGTTGAAAAAATATCGATACATCGAAATATCGATATTATTTTTTCAATGTATCGATATTTTATACTTCGATATATTGATGTATCGAAGTAAAATTCCAAGTATCGATAAAGTATGAAAATCGTTTTTTTTTTAGATAAACAAACATTTATATGTTATAAGATTAAAAAATCCTAGAAAGGAATACTTTTTTTATTCTAACATATTTTTAACAAATTATATTTTATTTATTTTTTGTTTTTGGTTGACTCGATTTGCTGTTTTAAATTTTGGTTTTTAAGTTGGCAACTCTGTTTGTCAATTTCAACTTCAACTGACCGTCCGTATTATTACCATGACTGACTAACCTCAACACGCGCGTATTTCTGCATTTAAGTAGGCACCTACATTGTTTTCAAACAATCAGTAAATAAAAAAATTATACCGATTTATCGATATTTTTTAATAAAAATATCAATATCGATATTAATATTTTCAAAAAATATCGATACCTACGATATATATCGATACTTTATTGCATTTCGGACATCTCTAAGTCGCAACGCTACGAGCCTGCGTTTTGTGGCCGTAACTACCTCTGCTTTTATGATGCCCTGGTATATTAGAGTTGAAAAATTTTCTTGACAAACCCCGAGCGGTAGCCGGCTGCCGCGCCATAGACAAATATTTACTCAAATAGTCCCATAATCATAGATAGGTCTTTTAGATTTAAGGTTATTTAGATATTATTGGACATTTAATTTATTTCACAAAATTACTCATAGATATACATACCATACTCATAGATGGCATAAGGTCCTTTACATTTAGGTTATTTAGATTCTATTGGACTTTTTATCTATCCTACTAACTAATATTATAAATGTGAAAGTTTGTTAGTATGGATGTATGGATAAATTTTTTCACGTAAAAACTACTGGATGGATTTGGATGAAACTTTGCAGTAATATAGGTTATACATTAAAATACCACATAGGGTACTTTTTACCGCGGGAAAACCTCTCATTCCCACGGGAAACCGACTTCCACGCGAACGGAGTCGCGGGCGGCCACTAGTTTCACATAATACAACCTGCAACACGGTTTTCAAAATTGTGAAACAAATATCATATTCGACTGAACAACTACATTTTGCTAAATAGGAAATTTATCAATCAATAAATAATAAATTAATCCTTTTGTTAACTTAATAGTAAATAAGTATTTATACTAAAACCATTAAATTTTAATAAATTATATCCTACATTAGTAAGGTTTCTCTGAATGTAATCGAAAACTGGGGTACATCAGTATATAAAAAAGCTTATAAAAATAAAATTAAAGTAGAGTAGCCTCTGCGCTGTAACCGATTGCGCTTGTTTTGTGCAAAACTAAAAGAAAACTATTATGTTTTATATTTAGAATTTAAGTGTTAGAGCGAAATTTTTAATAAAAAAACACAACTACTTTATTTTTCCTTTGAATAAGAATAACACACATACTCGTACCAATATTACCTAAAAAGAAGCATTAGACAGATTTCAGAAATCATCAGACATCAGCTTGCAATAATCATATTTCAATTAACACTTACCCTTAAGTGACAATAGTGACTAATTTATTCTACGAACAGAAATCATCATCAAAAATTGTGCATCTTCTTCACTCTAGGCTGGATTAGTCGCAACGCTACGCGCCTGCGTTTTATGACCGAAACTACCTTTGCTCTTATGATGCCCTGGTATTTTAGAGTTGAAAAATTTTCTTGACAGACCCCGAGCGGTAGCCGGCTGCCGCGCCATAGACCATTCACAAAAATAGATCTTACTTATATAGTTCTTTTATATTTAAGGTTATTTAGGTTTTATTGGACTGTTTATTTATTTTGTATGATTATGTATTCTGTTTGACCGCCATTATGCGTAAAGTGAGCGGGCTTTCATTTTTTTTTTTAAGTTTTGAAGTCAATAGGGAAAGTTTATGTTGAGTTCTTTCTACTAATTTTTTTACCTGCATGCATTATTAAAATGACTAAAACTGATTCCCACGGTGCGGAATCTGAAAGGCTGAATTAAAATACCTTATTTTTGATAAATATTTGGCCTTTTTTTTTTATTTTGTTTTCCGACAGGAAAATGCATTACGCACCGTACCTCCCGCCCGGGGGGGCGAGAGGTACGGTACTAAAAACCTGTCGATGTTCCTCCTGTTACGCCATAGTGCCGGGGCTGCGGGATAGCTTAAGGGGGGTTAGGCGGTCAGCGAAAATTCAGATTTCGCTACGATTCTACGCCTTAGGCGGGGGGGTCGGGGAACGCGGTTCCTATAAAATCAACGGCCTCGAAACACATTTATCATCAAAAAGTTAATAAAATGTTATTTCTCAGAAATCTAAGTCACGACATAGAAAAGGTAAAAATCTATCAGTTTGCGATTTTATAAGACTTATTATTGTAAAACACCGTCTTAATGTGCATTTATATGAAATTTTAGAGGTGACTTTAGGATTTTTTTCTATCGAGCAAAATTATTCCAATCGTGTTTTTAAAACAGTCCTCCCATCACATTTACGTTCTTTATTATATATTTGAAATATCAGTGCGAAATATCATATATTTTGTAAGTAACAGCTAATAGAAAACGGCTAATTCTGCCGTTTTCAGTTACTAAGGGCCCGCGGCGGCGTGATACTCGTAACGTAAATATTTGGCCTTCCACTGATACATGATATTTCTTTACAAAATTTAAGATTCTTTCCATATAATAAGCATATAAATGCTCTTCCTTACCTACATGCCTGTACAAATAACATCAATGTAGGTATTCCATTCGGCTTCAATCTGCCAGCAAATAGCTCTTATTGATGACCTCTGTGTCCGGAGCGCCTTCCAATCAATTTAACTTGTTTAATTCGACCTTTTGCGCCATTACGAGCCTTTATCGATTTCACATCCATTTCAACGTTAATCTTTCTTTATAAATCGATACAATTAAGCGATAGCAAAGAATGGAAAATAACACACTGCAGGTTTAATTGTAAATGTTTTTATTGACAAAATATAGTTATTTTAACATAATTAATACATTTATAATGATCATTAACATGAAATTCATATTAACGTGTAAACTGTAAGGATTATAGAATTAACAACTATTCGGTTTTAATGCCGTATCAGATTTTATAGATATTAAAATGATTATGGGAAGATAGATTTAAAAATTGTATGGTTTTATTTCGCTAACAGACGTAATTCAACGTGTAAATAATAATTAACAAAAATCCTATTAAAATTTTAACCGTCCTTTCTTAACATTCTAGATAAAAAAATCTAATAAAAAACAGTTCTAATAACGAATTTCCACACGAAAATGTGATTTAAAATCGATAACATTAGTAGAATACAAGGTTTATTAAATATATATGTTTTTTTTATTCATAAGAAAACATCTAAATACTAAAATATTGAGACTAGCACTTCGGTAACTTTAAAGTTACAATAAGGAATGTATCACAAACGAATGGTATCAATATTTATACTGAACTATAACGAATTAGAAGTTTTACTAAAACTTAAAGCTATATTTTATTTATTTAAGAGGAGCGTAGAGGCTTAAAAATGATAATATTCATAAAATTTATTGATATCACTTTCTGCCCGCTTTCGCCCGGTGATGCGTAACGTATACAACAACAGTTTGGATTAAGATTATTAAAATTTTAAAATAGTGACTTCGTATTCCCCTTTTTTCACCTTATGAATACTTGATTAGACTGTCTTAACGGCTTGGTTAAACATTTACTTCAATTCAGGATACGAAACTACTTATGAGGTTAAAAAATAACTATATTGGGTTTCTTAAAGGTCAAGCTAGCACGTACAAAGCAATAGTACAAAACGATACTACACATATTATTGTTGATCGTGCCTTTTAACCGATCTTACAATTTACTACAATAGACCAGAAATAATTATACAAAACTGCAGTCATTGTTGATACAGCAGTACTAAAAACAATAAGTAGACACAAAGCGGCACAATTAGGAATATTCCATAAAATCTGTGCAGTTTAAATGAGCAGATCTAAGGAAACAAAGTCACCATTACTATTGATACATTTTACTACAATTGCCTCTTATATTTCAGCTAACTGGTTCCTTGTGGTATATCTTCTTCAGCGTAATCTGTAAAATAATGCGGGTTTTTAACCGAATCGGAAAAAGTTGATCTTGGAAAAGTGGATTTTATAAATTATTATTTAATTTTTTATCCCTTTTCAATTAAGTAGTTAAGGTTATATTTTTATTATAGAATATTATAGAATTTTTATTACTGACAAATTATTCCACATTGAATTTTTACCCTTAGACTCTTAGGAGTTAGGAACTTTTATTACCGATGTCAGCGCCATCTATTTCTTAATTTCATAATTTCTGGGATTAAATAAAACAAAAGATGCAAAAGGCAATGTAAACCAGAAATAAAACAAAAATCTATGAACGCCTAATTTCACCTTAAAAAATTGATTTATTCATCACTAGTGGCCGCCCGCGACTCCGTTCGCGTTGAAGTCGGTTTCCCGTGGGAATGAAAAGTTTTTCCGCGGTAAAAAGTACCCTATATGTTAATCTGATGTATAAAGCTATAATACTGTAAAGTTTCATCAAAATCCGTCCAGTACTTTTTACGTGAAAGAGTAACAAACATCCATACATCCATCCATCCATCCATACATCCTCACAAACTTTCACATTTATAATATTAGTAGGATGTTACTTTTTAACTAAATTGCAAATTTTAAATGTAGAAACTAACTTAGAATATGCTGATCGATACTAGGGCCGCAGACGAAGCGAGAGAGTATCCCGGCGTGCAGGTCGACGAACAGCTTCTGTTGCTTCTCAGTGAAGTTCCACAACATCATTTTCAGGCCTTTTTTCTCTAAATGTAGCACCGCAGATACAAGGTTCTAGAATAATAATAAAGTTTTAGATTTAAAGTTTTAAATAAAAATATAATTTGCATGCTGGCTCACTGAGGGTTGGTTGGAACCCGACCTCGAATTTTCTTTCGAAGTTTTACCGCTTAGATAAATATTTACAACAATTAAAACCAATAAGTAATTAGGGATCATATTAGGAATCCAACTCGAGAACTTTGGTGTAATATCCCAGTACCTAGTATTTTTTCTTTGTTTTAAAAAACTTTACCTCAGCCACGCCAACATCGATGGTGGAAACCCTGGCAGCATCCAGTACAACTACGTTAGTTCTGCTTCTAACTTTGTCCTTCATTTCTCTGGGAATATGTTCAGCGCAGGAATACATGAGCGGGCCCACCAGGGTTATGATTAGACAATGTTTGTTGCCGATCTGGAACAAAGTTGGTAAGTTAGAGTAATGATTTTTAATGGCATTTGTATTTTTCAGCTGACCTTATCCCAACGTAACTATGTTTATAAAATGATTTGTGACGAATCAAGGGGCTATTCCGTAAGAATTACAGCATTCGCGACCTCCACAAGCCCTAACTTCGTGAACTCTACAATATAGTCAAACAATGTGACCTAGCTGTTTTGTAATTGTCACAAAAGAACTATTGTTGACTGAACAACAATTCGATTGTCAGGCAAAATTAGTTATTTTTTTAAAGAACTCTTCCTAACAATACTTAATTGAGTCGCAATCCACCATGCTTGCTCAGTATAAGCTTATTTCAAGGTTTATTACCAGCAGTTTATTACCAGGAGATCACAAACCGCAGGAGGTGTTTACCTTCACATAGCTAGCCGGCAGCGTGGGCCGCGCGGAGTGGATCGCCGCCCGCGCCAGGTCGCACAGCGCGCCCACCATGATGCCGTACTCTAGAGCCACGCACGTGCCGATAGCCACGACTAGCGAGTACACGGCGAGTTCCACCTCTGTGGGTGATATGATGGCCTGGTACTTTGATTTTTTTGGTGGTAAAGTCAGTCGTGTTGGGTGAGTTATTTAAATTAAAAACATATTTTTAGTAAGGTCAACAAACGTCGTTATTGCTAGTTCACTGTCATACCGTGGGACTTGACTGTCAGTAGACGTTAAGAAGAAACAAAATCGTATACACGGTAGCGTTTACACGTCTATCTACTTTCAGAGACGGTATGCTGCCTTAGTACTTTTGAAGGAAGTTACAGAACTTTTAATTTTGTTTTAATCTTTAGATTATTCCTTTTTACATTGTGTATTATTTATATTATATTTATTTAATTTACACTGTAAACACAGACTGTGTAAATCAGTCATTCCAAATGTTGAACCTCCGCTTCTTACTCACTGCTATTCCTCCACAGCTGCACCACGACCGGGTAGTCGAACAGCGGCACCATGGCCACCATGATGACGGCCGCCAGCGACGCGCGCGGGATGAAGTAGAACGCCGGCGCCATGAACAACACCGTCAGCAGCACCAGGCTCGCTGGAAATGAAGGAGGTTAGTAGTTGTTTAGGATGGTAGCACCATGGCCACCATGATGACGGCCGCCAGCGACGCGCGCGGGATGAAGTAGAACGCCGGCGCCATGAACAACACCGTCAGCAGCACCAGGGTCGCTGGAAATGAAGGAGGTTAGTAGTTGTGTAGGATGGTAGCACCATGGCCACCATGATGACGGCCGCCAGCGACGCGCGCGGGATGAAGTAGAACGCCGGCGCCAGGAACAACACCGTCAGAAGTACCAGGGTCGCTGGAGACGGAGGAGGTTAGTGGTTGTTGTTTAGGATGGAAGCACCATGGTCACCATAATGACGGGATGAAGTAGAACAACACCGTCAACAGGACCAGTGAGGTTGGGAAATGGGTTTTTACTTGTTTTTTGAGAAAAGTATGGGTTTGAGGATATTCATCTAGTTTAAAGTACTGTAGGGTGGGTCCCGGCTGAAATATAGAGGTAAAGAAAGGTAGGTACGTAGGCTTTGGGCAGCCATAGGATGAGACTGCAAGTCATATTTTATGCCGGATTTTCCAGTTCTTCAGAAGCCATGTTAAGCTATTTATTAAAGGTACTTTACCATTGGAAAGCACTTCGTATTCTACGGCAACGTTAGGGTGACAATAAGGCGGCTAGCAAAATTCTGATAGCAGAATGGCCATTTCCCTACAGGAATTCATCAAATACCTTTGTAAGTTAAGTTTCTAGAGCTCTACACTACTATGCTGAAAAATCATAAGAAGAGAAGAATAAACTTCCCTTGTTCTCAATCTTACCCATGAAGAAGGTGCCGGCCGGGGTCATGACCCCGCAGGCGTGGTTGAGCGCGGTGCGGGTGAACGACCCCGTGACCGGCATGCACGAGGTCAGCGACCCCGCCACGTTGCTCGCGCCCAGCGCCAGCATCTCCTGCGTGGCGTCCACGGGCGCGCCGCCCGCTGGAACACCGCTTGTCAACTTATGCTAGCCTGGTACTTTAGGTTTTAAATGTTCTTAGTATTAAAATCTTACGGTTAGTGGATTACGGCTCAATCAATCCCTTACAAAGTATATATAAATCGTCGCTTATGTCTGTTTGCATGTTTCTAAACCAGAAGACGTTTGTGAATTCGGTTTTCACCATCATTTAGGTATTTTTTTCACTTAAATTTGTAAATAATGAACATTCAGAAAAAATACTTTTAAATTAGCCGAATTTAATTTATCCTGAACAAGTCGGCCAAAATTACAATTTCGTAAAAGTCGGTTAAAATTACTTTACTGCGAAGCGATGACACCAGAAAGAAACAATTTCAAAAACTTATTGTTAGCAGTACTTTGTATTAAGTATCTTTTTTTTATAAGGATCACTGTTGAACCAATTTCATCCTAACCATTTCATTTTAACCTGCATTTATCTCACTCACTCCGTACCGAACAGCAAGGGAGAACATTTCTAAGTTCATCATGTAAATTCTTACCAAAAGCTTTAGCAATAGCGATGCTCTCCAATATAGAGACGAGCGGGAACACGAATCCCTCGGGGCCTATGACTGACAGCATGTCGTTGAATGACAGCGTTTGATTCCCGGCCGTGGTGGAAAACGGGGGCAGCGAGAATGGTGGTAGACCGCCGGTTATTGTACCTAGAGAAAAAAAATAGGCTTTCAGGGACTTCTTTTTGACAGTACAGTTAATTAAACGTTAATTGGTTTAAAATTAATTTAACCCGGGTAATTATGAAAGAAAACTTTAACTATGATCTCTACAAAAATAATAATACATATTATAATTGTCATGCTGGTGCTGATTTCGAGTTCAAACCCTCAAAACTCTTAATTATAAATCATTTACTTAGCAATAGACTTTAAGTCCGACAAACCTAAAAACTTCATGCATTTTAACCTTTAGACTAGTCCACAGCGCATTTTGTTAAAATGTATAACTAGGCGTACTATTAAAAAGTCCAACCTTTTTTACCCGATTGCTACCGAAAAAAACCTAATTTTAACCTGCTGTGAATGTTTTAATGCTAAGGCCCAATTGCAGGGAACGTTTTAACCTCGGGTTAGCTAACTCAGATTTAAATGGCGCCACCATAGATTGTAATAAGGAGTAGTTACAATCGATGGTGGCGGTTTAACCCGAGGTTAAAACGTTCCCTGCAATTGGGCCTAGTATGAGAAAGTATCGTCAGTATTTCCCATTTGGTTCAACCCCACTCACCCGTCAACCCCAGCGGCGTTTTTCCATACAGATACAGTACATACGCCAACAGCATGCCCGCGAACACCACGAGCGCGTTGCGCGCGCGCAGCGACGCGGTGGCGAGCGAGGAGAGGACGCGGCGGAGCGGGGGGCGGCCGGGGGACGCGGGGACTTTCAGACTCTGGAATGATTTTAGACTCTAGAATGGTTTTAGACTCTAGAATGATTTGAAATGTGATTGAGGTATATTTCACCGTAAGATCACATCATCTTTCTAAGATTTATAAACTTTTGGAAGATTCCAAACGAGAGATAAATTGTATTACATATTTTAAACGTACATTTTCGGAAATTGATAAATTTACTAAACGCCATGTGCGCTCTGATTGGTTGAATAATTCACCTCTGTTGATTTTGTTTGAAATTGTAGATTGACCATAATAAATAATCTCATAATGGATAAATTGTTTGAAATAATACAACTATAGGTTAGCGAAGCGCGCAACGACATGCGTGTTTGGTTGACTTTGTCACCGTTGCAAATTGACAAATTTCCTACAATGTATGCGTAAAATTATACAATTTATCTCTCGTTTCGAAATTTACGTTTTTTGTTATAATCTGGTGGCATATTCATTACAAAAGAAGAAGAACGTGATGTTATGGTTGCTTTTGTCTTTGAACGACATATTAGGTATAAAACATTCTTGAAGTTGGCCGGTATTTGTATGTGTGTCTTTCGCGCAAAAACTACTAAACGGATTTGGATAAAACTTGGTATATAGATACCTTATCCTAGAATAGCTCACGGGGTACTTTTTGCCTCGGGAAAATACATACGAGTAATTCCCTAAATAACATGCTTTGAACTGCGGCTGAACCCTAAAGTGAACAGCTATTTTTATACAGGGTGTAAAAAGACTGCTTCAGAAAACAAAAACGATTTATTTTAAATTTTATTTTTTTACCTTATTGTTCCGCATTATTTCAAATTAAATAGTATATTAGTTTTATTTGCTCTGTAAACCATCGCTCCCGAACCATTGGCTGATGTGTGAACGATGACCTCAAGCTACACCCGTTATAACTCTTACCTTCAGCACCAACAGTACAACGATGGTGGCGACCCCCAGCGCCGCGTCCCAGGGCTGCACCGTGGTGATGTTGCTGCAGAAGTTGATGACCGCAGAGATGAACGTGTGCCCTGACTTACCTGCAGGTTCATAGACTAATGTAAGTTGCTTTAAAGTATAGGTTAGATTAAGATGTACCTAGTCGGGTCATAAATTCTGTCAAAAACTTTAAATGTGATTAATGATACAGTTTTTGATAATTGTTTAAAAGTTATATATTATATTAAAGGTAATTAAATGCACAATCCAAATTTATTTACATTATTCAAAATGCCCTCCCCCATTTTGAATACAAGCCCGTAATCGACGCGGCCAGTCATCGATCGCAGCACGCACCACATTCATGTCTATTTCTGCCGCTGCTTTAACCAAAGATGCTCGGAGAGACTCCAAATTCTGATGAGGTTTAGCACAGACAATCTCCTCCAAATGTTGCCATATCTTGTAGTCCAGTGGGTTTTGATCTGGACTAGAAGAGGGCCAGTCTTCATAACCAATGAAGTCAATTCCTCGGGCGGTCAGCCAGTTTTGCGTGCTTCGTGCCCTATGAGCTGGCGCAGAATCCTGCTGGAATATCCAGTGTCTGTTTTCGAACATCGTTTGGGAAAGAGGTTCCACAATGTTCGTTAGGACGGTATTTTGGTATACAACGGCACTGGTTTTTAAACCTTTTTCACAGAAAAACACCTCAGTTAATCCTGAATATGAGACTCCAAGCCAAACCATGATTGACGAAGGATAATGCCCACGCTGCACCCTTGGAATACGCGCGCTTGCTTCTTCACTGCTATGGGCATACACTTTATCATTTTGTTTGTTGTAGCTTTCCTCGATGTTAAAATTTTTTCGTCGGAAAACAAAATTTTGCGGTATTTTTTTCCCGCGTACCGCCTTAACAAAGCTCGGGATCTTTCCAACCTATTTTTTTTCAAACGCTCATTCAAAAAATGTCCGGTCTTTTTACGATAAGCTCGTAGTCCTAGGTCTTCATTTAACACTCTTTTAATCGTGGTTCTGCTTAGGCCCATCTGAAGAGCTAAGATTTTTTGCTTCCGGACGGGATTTCGTTGAATTCGCGCCTTCACGGCTTTGATGACCGCTGGTGTCCTAACTGTGCGAGGTCGGCCGCTCCTCTTACGATCTTCGAAGCTTGAATCTTCAGTGTACCGTTTGATAGTGCGATAAACAAACCGTAGTGTTATTTTCAAATTTTTCAGAATGTTGAAAATCTCTGTTGGCGCGTAACCACAGCGGTGCAACGCGATAACCGCGACTCTATCTTCCTTTTGCGACCACTCCATATTTGAAAATGAATTAAAATGCTTACTTTCTTTATATTTGAGAAGGGCGAATGTTCTATTTTTAAAATTAGTCGAAACATATGTGGCCAGTATTCGAAAATCAAAAAAAATATGGATGTGACAGAACTTAAGACCCGACTAGGTACTAGCAAAGAACAACATCTTTAGTTTACTTGTGATAGCAGCCATTTTAATTAAAATTTATTGTTTTATTATTACAAGCATTACATCCACAAATATTCTAGTTATTGTTTAATATTGTTTAGAATCCGGATTGCTTTATCATTGTATAATAAATGGACATTACCTGCTATTCTAAACAGAGATTTGAGTTGAAAAGCGCCGATTTGCAGCGCCGCCGCGGACGTGAACCCGACTATCACTGGCTTGGAGATAAAATCCAGCAGGAAACCTGAAATGTAGACAATAAATCCATTTTTCGCTATATTTTTCACTATCAACTGTTATCAATCTACTTTACTAATTTATATTTATTTACATGGAATTAATTGATTGCGGAAATCGGAACCCGCATAATATACCTTTTCAGCAAGGTTTTTCCTCTTTTATGTTACAGATTGACATAAACCTAGAAACACAAACCACCAGCTTTATTAAAATTTGAATTAAAGTTTCATTAATTTAGAAACTTAAGGAAAGGACCGTGAGTAAACTGTTTTCTTTAATTAAAGTTAAATAAAATAATGTTAACTTTAAAAATCCTCAATTCAGAGAACAATGAATCCCAATCTACCAGGCTACCATAAACTCCCGAAGCTCACCCAACTGTAGTATCCCGAGCAGCAGTATAACGCAGCCCGACAGAAACGACATCAGAAACGCGAAGTCCACGCTAACTGCCACGTATTTGGCACTCAGTGTTGCCAGCACCGCCGTTGGACCAACGGTGACGTCCTTACTGCTGCCCAATAACACGTACATGTACACGGGGAATATGCTGGAGTAGAGGCCTATCTGGAAGCAAGAGAAACATCTGAAAAGATCAGGTCACGTAGCAAGGCTTTGGGTGAATGGGCGTGATGCCAAAGTCGTCGTTAGAATAAAATAAAAGTGTATATAACACTTTTATTAATATAAACAATCCGTCTGCTTTGTGTTTCAGTCACGTGCAGATAAATTTAAATTGGTGTAAGTAACTTCCTGATAACGAAGCTTTTTGCTAGTGCAAGAATTAAAAAAAGGGTTTAGTGGTCCCTGCGATTCTTATTCAACTCTACCCGCATAAAAACTTCTCAACTTTAAAATACATAGTAGGAAAAAACAAGAAAAAGTTTTATCTAGCAACTCAAATTCGATTGAGTTAAAGTTGATAGGTTCTTCAACATTATTTCTTTTAAGTGATTAACCTTTTAGAAATAAGCGCTAAAACTCTTACTTGTGGTGGTAGTCCTGCCAACAAAGCGTATGCTATTCCTTGAGGTATTGAAGTTAATCCTACGGTTATACCTGAAACACAAAATAATACATTTTCTATCCATCTGGCAAAAATATATTCTATGTTATACCGTATTAATATTGAACATATTAATGTGTACAGTGGTTTGTATATCCTACTAATATTATAAATGTGAAAGTTTGTGAGTATGGATGTATGGATGTTTGTTACTCTTTCACGTAAAAGCTACTGGACGCATTTGGATGAAACTTTGCAGTAATATAGGTTATACATCAGCGGGTGGCCACTAGTTTTTCTTATAATAGGTGAGTGTGGAGTATCATTGTTTTTTTATTGGTTTAATCTGTGGTTCAAATCTATGGGTGTAGACATTCTTTGATTAGTAAAGACTGGTTGGTATCCACGACGCCGTTTCGGCGGACTCCAATTCGGAGTAGAGAAGATATAAGTGATTTTTCAATGAGAATTAAACTTATTCTCGCGGTAAAAAGTAGCCTATTTTCTTTCCTGGGTGTCGAACTATCTCTATTATTCGTACATTAAGTTGAATCGATTCAGCCATTTTGACGTGTAACGCATTTTCGCACTTAAATAATACTATTAAGGATATTTTTCAAAATATTCAGCCTCCCATTCCTTTCTTAAGATGTTATAAACTTTATAAGTATAAAACCAGTTATTATGTTTATAGGTGTAATAAAACATAAATGTTTGCTGGTTTGAGAAGTTACATAACTCAACATAAAATAATAAGTTACGAAAATAACTTTCCCCAAGACACAAACAGACAACCGGTTATCAATATGAAAGTAAATCCTTAAACACAGTGTTTTTCGCGAATTCTTTACTATTTAAGCTAGATTTTGCGGCTAATAACTTACATATAACTTAAATTATTTATTAGTTAAAGAGATAGCCATATCTCAAAATATACCTCACGAAAGCTAAATTACACGATTATTTTCTTCATAAGTCACACCCTTTATATTACTGCAAGCATAGATTAAGGATTGGTCCTCGCGCGCTGGGTCGATGAATGAGGAAAACCGAAAAACTTAATTTGACGTTTGAACTCATGTGTCAAGAAATATATACACATACTATTCGATACGGACTTTAGTTAAATTTTACAGCGGGGCCCGTAATTTGACGCACAAAGTACCTTAATTGTTTTGTGTTTGCAATCTAAAACTAGACTTTATTTACTACAAGCGCTAATCTTTGTGCGTTGCGATGAGCGGTTTTATTTAAGGACCGTGGGTCCACCTCTCTACTCGTAAATAAGCTCCGTCTATTCGCGCGAGGACCAAATCTTCTTAACCCTTAAATTGATATTGGTATACACGGAGTACACTGATTTCAAAAAAATCTACAACATTTTTTATTTAAAAATTATTAAATATTTTTATATGGTATGACTTGAAATTTCACTAATTTTGTTAGAAACTAATTTTATCAGTGGTAGCATTTATATAAAACTGTAAAAATCAAAATTTCTGCAAAGCGGCCCGATGTGTCTGCGAACCGGGGACGTATTATTGATATTTTTAAACGATTTTTTTGGTAAATAATATTTATTTGGAATTACATTGCATGCTAAAGAGATACGTGGGTGCCTACTATAGTTATTTTATGATAAAGTTACATAATAATGACTTTATTGGCGCGCAAGATTTTGTGTACTCCGTAAATACCATTGCCAAATAAGCGGTAAATTGACTTCGGTATTCACGAAGTACATTGCCAAGCTCTATACATAAGTTTTTATTTATTTTGTGGTTGTATAACACCACATAAGGGATGTTTTTATTTAATTGTAGAGCATGTTTTTCGATTTATCTACAGCGCTTAATGTTAAGACGCTCGCACAAGATTTTAGCTTTGGTTCCCGCAGACGGGTAGTCGACTACCCTCAGTTGGGACATGATGATCTCACTATCCAGGACGCCGTTCAAAAGCCGACATTATATTGTTTTCTTCAATTTTATATAAAATTAGCCCTGCAGTTTCATCCAAATGACTTTTCCCGTGGAAATGAGGCTTATTTCTGCGGGAAAAAGTATCCCATTTTGTTTTTAGTGTGTCGACCTACCTTTATTCCTAATTCATCAAAATCGGTACAGCCGTTTTTACTTAAAAGCGAAACACATATACAGACAGAAAGACATACACATTCTCACATTTATAAGTAATATTATTAAGGATAATTGTATTATCTTTAATAAATAATGATAAAAATAAATAAATGAATTTTGTCGTATTCATGGCAACGTACTCCTCCTAGTACATAGATAGTTTACTCAGTAACTGGCAACGTCATTCGTGAAGTACATTCATTTTCGCGAAAACTGAAAATGTAGGATTTTTTTTTGAATTTTTTTTATGCATTTTAGGTTATAACAAATCGAGAAAGTTCAAAAAGAAAGTTAAATTTGGACTTAACTCATCTTGCCAATTTAAGGGTTAAAAAATGTGAAAAAGCCAAGTTATCCTGAGATGAATATTTTCTCAGGATAACTCGGCTTTTTCACATTTTTTAAGAAGATTTGGTCCTCGCGCGACAACAAGTGTTTGGGATATAATAATTAAATGTCTATTGTTTTTTTTCTTCAATTATTTTGAACAAAAGCAGGTCACAAGTACCAGGGCATCATAGGTGCTGAAGAGTTCTACTTACCAGCGATGAGGTCACTGAAAAGGCATTTGAAGCTGTATTTCCGCAACCATATTACTATAGGCAAACGTCTTCGCCACGATTTCAAGCCGCATAGTTTGTTCGCTATTCGCCGGTATCGGTTCTCTGGTTCACCTGAAAATAAATAAGCTAATTTATTATGTAATTATGGAAAACCAGAAGTATATCCATTGGATGGTAGATGGTTACCAATGTCAATAGAATCCAGCAGCATTAAGATGAGCTTTGTTGACTCAAGAGACTTAGAATGATATTGGTGCTTGGTAGTGATCTGTGTTCCTAACCTAACTTATATGTATTACTAAACAACACGGAAGACAGAAAATGAAAAACCGGGGAAATTGTCAGGACAGCGGTACCAACGCAGTTGGGTTTTGCATAGAACCTACAAATTATAAAGGGGGTGTGACATTAGTCGTCTTTTTTTTACTAAATTAAATAATTGAGTGAAGGAAATCTTTATAAACCCCTTTGCAATTCTTTCTGCCTACGTGGAAAATGTGTTATCTGTGAAGTTGCTGCGCCAGTGTTGATACACATTTGTGCCCTTTTCATCGAATTTATCATGAGTTTCCGCAAAATTTCGGTGATATCTGTTCGCAAATCGTCAAAACGGGAAACTACCCAAGAAACGCTTCCCATAAAACACCATTATTAAATTCATTTGACGATTGGCATTCCCATTTGACGCTATTCAACTTACATTAATCTGACTTGTAATATTCAATCTTATTCTAAAATAGTTTATTCTTTGACCTCTAAAATTACGCTAAAAAAAACTCTTTTTGACTCGCAAGGGACTCAGGACTTGTGAGTCTCTAAGAGGATTCCACACCATTCCAAAATAACAGTATTTGTATGGACAAACCGGCGCTACTACGTTTTTTATTTTATTTTATTTATTTTTACGTATACCTCCGCAGGTGGAAATAGATTACGATAATTGCAATCGTCAGAATCAAATAGATCGTTTTGTGGTTGTCTCGTGCAGTCTTAGTTACACTACTAACTTAGTTAAGGTCAGTAGGATGTTCGAAGGTTCCACATACATTTGGTTTGGTTTAATGAAGAACAGAGGCAAACAAGCATGGTCTAAGCACTCTCTACGAGCATTAGGAAACAGTACTACTGCGATGCCAGTTATAATAAAATGACAAAATAAAGACTATAATATTTTTCATTGTTAACTAAAACATATTATACCTAACGACGTGTTTTAAAAATATTTTTATAGTCCATGGTTAAGTATGTGTACGTTACTTAAAAATAGGCATAAACGGTTTTCTTATCTACGCTGTTAACGTGATAATGTACTTTACATATTCCCGTAAATAAATTAAAAGGCATTTATTCTCATTCAGGCCTTTTTAGCAGAACGGAATAGCAACAAACTAATATGGATGCGTATAAAAAATATTCCAATCAATTACTTGTGGCATTCTACATCTCTTAAAAAACTTAATGTATTTAAGTAAAAAAAGTAGGTATATAAGGAAAAGTCTACATATTGTTTGCAGATAACAATTTTATTTAAATAAATTTATAAGGGCACACACAAAAGCAACCTGGTTCGACCGGTTTTGCAAATCAATATTTAATTAAAAGGGAAACATCTTGGTATTAAGTTTACTCAATACTTGGAATATGAAGGAAGCAGGAATTTAATTACAACTTCATTTCCAATCAAGGTAGGCTACATGTGTAGTAAAATCAGCTAGCCATTAGTAAACGAGGATAATAACATAATTCTCCATTCTAAGTCTCATTGGACTTTATGTTTCTATCCAATTAAAGTCATATGCCCTTTCGGTTAAACCATCGGTTTCATGCGATACTTTTATATAAATCACAAAAACAAAAGGGCACTGCAGACTACTCGTACACCTCAGTAAAAAAATATTTCTTAACCAAACAAGCTTAAAAATACCACATCATTAATCCTTACATGCAATTTCTTAATTACACCGGCTTTCAATAACACGCAAAAAATTATCACGTCTTTCCTTAAAAGAAAACACCAAAAATACATAAAAAACTTACCTATAATTCCGCTCATAGTAAAACTTTCGATTCCCGTACCTGTCATTCACTATATATCATAATACACTTGCACTATAATCTAATACTGCACTATGTATACTATCGGAAGTGGTGGTGAGATGGGAGCCCCACGTGTGGCGTGGTGGCGGTCTGGCGACAGACTTGGCTATACCACTACGGAATTGTACAACTTTATTATGATAAAGAGAATGTGTATAGACAGATATAATATAAGTTTATAGTGCTAAAAACTTTAGTGTTTTGATGTTTTTAATCCTTTAGAAAGTGCAGAAGTGTTACATGTAATGCTTTAGACCAGGCAGGGCGCAACCTTTTAGCAGGCAAGGGCCGCATGGTGAAAAAATCGACCAATGGCGGGCCACACTTGTGATAATAATACATCAACAAAAAATTCTATGGTTTTAAATTTAATAAACATGTGAAAGCGTGGTGGATTACGGCTCAAACCCTCTCGTTATCCGAGAAGGAGGCCTGTGCTCAACTATGGGACATGGCTATTTATTTATTTATTTTTATTTATGTCAAATTTTATTTTATATGTATATTTTTTTAATACATTCGCGGGCCGCAAATAAGACGTCGGCGGGCCGCATGCGGCCCGCGGGCCGCGGGTCGCCCACCGCTGCTTTAGACTATTTATAGCAGACTAGTGGCCGCCCGTGACTCCGTTCGCGTGAAAGTCGGTTTCCCGTGGGAATGAGAAGTTTTCCCGCGGTAAAAAGTACCCTATGTCCTTTCCCAAGTTCAGTTCTTTCTTCATACCAAATTTCATCAAAATCGGTTCAGTGGTTTAGGCGTGAAAGCGTAACAGACAGACAGACAGACAGACAGAGTTACTTTCGCATTTATAATATTAGTAGGGATTTATTATAAACTCGTTAAACGACTTGCAGATATGGGTACAAAATACCTACTTGTGTGAAAATAATAATGCCATTTTATAAAGACCCTGAAATTAAACTCATTTTAACGGGTTTTACGCGTTTATTTTATTATTTTTGATTTTCCGACGTTTCGACATTTTTACAAATGCCGTGGTCACGGGTAGACTGTCTACCCGTGACCACGGCATTTGTAAAAATGTCGAAACGTCGGAAAATCAAAAAAAGTTTAATTTCAAGTAATAATAATCGCGTAAATCTAAGAAGTTATATTATAAAGACCCGTCAGTTTAAATGAATGTTATAATAAAGTAGGTAGCAGTTAAAATTTCAAAATGTCAGTTACGACAGATTTATCTATAACTATTATAATTATGGTGAAATTAAATTGTTGGCATTTTAGAGACTTAGAAATTTATTTATTTATTTTATTTATTTATTTATTTTATTTAAATACAATTAGAGCAGCAGTTGAAACAACTATTATGTTTAAATTACAATGAAATGACCATGTATCGCTGTCATAGCTTATCTTTCGCCGGTAAACAGTCATAATATAATTAGTAAAACCGGTATTAAATTAAGTAGGATAAGCGCAATGCTGTGATGTACTTCTTTCGATGTGTAACTTTACATAAAAAACAAACAAAAACGTGACAGTTGTAAAAAAATATTTAAAATACTTGTTTACTTACAAAATGATCTTGACTTTATTACACAGATTATAAGATAAAAGGCTTAAGAGGCTAGACAAAAGTTGTTGAATTTGGTAGAATAATAATGTAAATGTCCGTAATGTCATGTTTCTATGGTGCGCAATACTACAGCCAATATAATAAAATGATTTAGGTATTTAATACCTTAATTTAAGTTCAGGTTCTTAATTAACATATTACAAGTATCGATCTCTGTGCGTAGGTAAAAAAAGCGGAAAGGTATCTAAGCTTAACCTTGGACTATAATGTCCTGTCTAAAAAGAAGGAATAATTTATATAGTTACTTACTCAAGTTTAAATTGTGAGTGTGGGCAAACTACAAGTAGAAGTAAATTAAATATCTTTCATTGTTACTACAAAATGTGTTCATCATGATTTCATAATTGTAATAATCAGTGTTATATAACAAATCTTAACAAATAGCTGTAATGTCTACAGTTACTTTCAGTTCTGGGGAATTACACAGAGTAAATAAAATGATATTATACTTTAATCTTATTTATCATAAGATTGATACAATGTCTAATTCATAATATAAGGCTACTAATAGCTTAATTAAATGGAGTAAATTTTGAGCCATCTGGGAAACGGAGGCCTAGAGGCAACTGAGAGAGAAAAATGTTAATATGGGACTTTTGAATTAGTTGGTATGAATTGTTGAATTTGTAAGGCAACACAAAACCATAACTTTTTATCCAAAGACTTAATTGGGTTATCTTTTATTTTATATGAAAAGCCAGCCGCGTAAAAGGGTTACACCTCTATTCATATACACCCATAATCACACAGATATTTAGAGTGTATGTATATGGCTGACAAATTTGGGACTGGACATTGCACTCTTTTTACTAACAGTAAGAAATTTTAAATACCTAATAATACTAATTTTATAAGTGAAGAATTGTGACTTGCATTCATCACCTATGTAAGAAAAATATGTACACAATGTAATACAATTTGCATATTTTGTTTCAGATTGAATGTAACATAAGAGGTAAGCTTGGTGACCTTATTATCATGAAATTACATGCAATAAAGTACTTGTAATAATTATAATTGGCATTTTTTATCGGAAAAAGTTATCAGACCAATTTATATTGTGACTGAGGTGATTGTACCATTAGATTTTCATTAAAATAAAATAAGTATCACAATAAAGAAAAGTTTTTCACAGATATAATGTGTAGAATGTTAAGTGAGTACATAAAAAAACCTTTTCAAACAAAGAACAATGTTTGAAAATGATATCGTGTTTATCTATGCCGCTAATCTAATAACCAAGCAACAATTGAACGCAATAACACATTGATTTCTCAATAAAATAGTATTTGCGGGTATAATTTACTTTTTTCCATTACCTAATAACGGCCTCCTAGGATCATCGTGGTCGGAATCCGATAAGAACTCATTTCGCTGACTAGCAAATATTTCATAAACTGACATAATTAGGACTAACACTTAAAATTATTGCACTTTGGTAAAAGAAAGCTAAATAGATAACACACATTTGTTTTTGTTTACAAACGAACTGACTGACTGATGAACTTCTGACGTTTAACGACTTTGACGTTTTAGAATACGCTTGTCAACGTCACAACAGAGTTGCCAAACATATATGTTTTATATAAGCTAGTTTATATTTAAAAAAAATAGAAGCATAATTCAATTCGTTAAAAAGTTTCTAATGAATTCCACTAGCAATGCAAGCACTAGTGATCATTGGTGTGAATAAAGTCATATTTTATAAGGACAACTACATTACTATAAATAAAACATAAGTTCGGCAATATCTTAATTTATTTTGACACTTGACGTTTTTCGTTTCGTTCCAGAAATCTACAATCTATACTATATTAATATTATAAAGCTGAAGAGTTTGTTTGTTTGTTTGTTTGAACGCGCTAATCTCAGGAACTACTGGTTCGAATTTAAAAATTCTTTTTGTGTTGAATAGACCATTAATCGAGGCAGGCTTTAGGCTATATAACATCACGCTGCAACTATAAGGAGCGAAGAAATAATGGAAAATGGGGAAAAAACGGGGAAAATTGTTCATGCTTGAGGGGATCCGTTGCGTGCGCTGCGAAAACGTTTCTAGAAACCAAAAATATATGTATGAAAGAATTAAGGGAACTTTTTACCGCGGGAAAACTTCGCATTCCCACGGGAAACCGACTTCTACGCGAACGGAGTCGCGAGCGGCCACTAGTAATAGAATACTTATAATATGTTCCAAAATATTTTAAACTTTTATATATTGAAAAACGTTAAAGTTAGTCGGTAGGTATATTTTATTAAACTAATAAACTTATTCGGAACATCAACAAGTGTTAATAAGTTACGTCTTGTTACAATATAAGTTATTGCAAGGGAACGTTCTGTAAGTGGGTCAATCGTTAGAAATGGTTAGCTGATAACCTTTTTGGTATAAACTGGTAAAAAGAGGTTGAATTGGATGCAGACTGTACCCAAAGATGCCCGGGCTAATGACGATTAGTAGGTATCCACGTATTACCCAACTTTATGTTGAAGACGCTTAATATACTTATAACTCATGAAAAACCACAAAAAACAACTACTTACTTGTCTTCAGTAGGTAATCGTGAAATACCTAAGTGTTGTTTGTATTTAACTGAGTACCTACCTTAATTAGACATCCTACTAATATTATAAATGTGAAAGTTTGTGAGTATGGATGGATGTTTGTTACCCTTTCACGTAAAAACTACTAGACGGATTTGGATGAAACTTTGTAGTAATATACTTAGGTTATATATCAGAATAACACATAGGGTACTTTTTATCGCGGGAAAACTTCTCATTCCCACGGGAAACCGACATTCACGCGAACGGAGTCGCAAGCGGCCACTAGTTATTTAAATAAGGGAAGGAGAGTATACCAAGCTTTTTTAGTGAGGTGCATGATTTCGCCTTCCACGCAACGCACTATTGATTTCGAATCCTTTAATTTGTTCTCTCTCTCTCGGAAAAAAGGTAGGTACATACCTAATTTAATTAATAATAATTAATAACTCTAGACTAACACACCATTTAGACAATACGCATACTACAAATGCAGATATATTGATCTAATGTATCCATGTCAGTAATATTGCCGTGTATCTAAAAAAGTTGCACGCTTGAACAGTAAATTTTTTATCATCTTCATCACGTCAGATGCATCAGTCAGTTTGTTTCTTTGTTGCATCTGAGGTAAATGCAGTTGTTATTGCATCATATTCCTTTCTTACCTACATGATGAAAGTGACAAACGCTCTTACACTTTTAATTAAAAAGAAACAGAAAAAGGTTATTGTCCTATTTTTTTGGTTACCTCAACATAGGAATTATTCAATGTCATGGGCAATCAGTAAAAAACTTAATTACCTGTAAAATTTTGATTTAAAACACATAAAAATATTAATGGCAGATTTTTTCAATTTCCAGATTAACTCTATTCGGTTGATAAGTGGTTGGTTTTCATAGTCACTTCACAATACAATATTATGGGAAAAACTTATTTGTAGACTAGAATTAATCTGACAATTGAAAAACCAGCCCTCAGTCAACATAAGTGGTAATTATACCTAAGTATAACATAAGGTAATAATTGTTTTTTTTTAATACTATAATATAAAATAAATAAATATCTGTCTATAATCATAATCATAACATAGTATAAATCCGAGTCGCTAATTCAGTCTGTTTGTATGTTTGTCCGCTAACTCTTCCTAAACCACTTAAGCGATTTTAATGCGATTTTTGCCAGTTTGTAGGTAATTTTTACATTTAAATTTGTAAACAAAGATCGTTAAGAAAAAGTTATTTAAAGTTAGTCAAAATTCGCATCGTGAACAAGCTGCTCAAACTTACACCATTACAAGATATAAAAGTGACAATTTCAGTACTAGGAAATCATAAATAGGAAAGTTCTATTACATTCTCAGTGTAACAATATTAAACAGGAACAGATATTAGGTAAGTAGGTATCTATCTTGATACCTACCTACAAATTACAAGTAGGTTCTAACTGATATACTAGAAGAATTCCCGCTATTTAATCTTAATATTTAAGTAATAGGTAACAATTCAAGGAGGAAATTATTGAACTAGTTTTTTTTACAAACGAAATTGGGGCACAAAAACAATCTTAGTTATATTAGACGCACATTTTTTATCAATAAAAACAACTTATTTACTTCAAATCAAAGCATTTTTTAGATAAAATTACGCAAAGATCAAGTTTCATGCGCATGCACATATAAACGCGCCTAAGACGACCCTTCCCGCCATTTGATTGCAAGACGTCACACTTATCACTACTTTACTAGAGTTGAAATCGATATATTATAAAAATAATAAAAATCTAATAATTATAAACAGATACATTTAGATTTTTGTGAAGTGATATTGTGGTGGTGATTTTTTTATTTATTTTGTAAATAAATAAAATTTAATTGGAATAAAAAGGTAAGTTATAAATTTTAAAAGATTTTTCTTGTGTTGATTTCGTTAAAATCTAGTAAACAAGTATGCCTTTCTCTTAATAGATAGGTATGTAGGTTATTTATTAAAGCAAAAGTTAAAGTAAATTAACATACACAAGTAAAACATAAAAAATACAACAGCATAAAGTAAGGGCATACTTAAAACAATAATAAAAAAACAGGGCATATATACGCCTAGCTATTTACTTAAATCCTCGAAGCCTCCAGCCTACAATTTGGTAGATATCTTTTTCATAATATTAATAATAATTTTGAACTTAGGTAGGTACTATTTGTTTTTAAGCCAAAATAAAAACAAACTAATAATTTAATATTAATAACTAACTACCCACATAATTAGGTTTCTGTCCTATGCGCGAGATTGCGTCTGATGCAACAAATAGATCTATGGAGCGAGGTGCGTCTAATACTACCTCTCTTTCACCTTGATTCAATCATTGAAATGCGTACGAATAAACAAAGCAGAATACTACAAATAAAACTATTAGTTTCGTTAAAATTACAGATTTCAAATGATCTGTGGTTAAAATACTTATACTAAGTTTCGGTTTTAGATTGATATTAAAAATTTGAAATAAGGTACAGGATAAGTGTCAATTAATACTTATGACAATTTATAGATAATGAATCAAAGGGCATTAAAACGTCTTAGTAACGCTTTCGCGTATTTTTGTGTACACTCTTAATACATAGACACCATATTTCTTCATAACATATTAATTATCGATTAAATTAAAGTATATCAAATATTAAAAAAACACATACAAACAGTCGATCAAGAACTATGTAAAGCCAGGGCCCTACATGAACCTAGTTACCTAGAGAGTTGTATTCCAATGTAATGGATTAGGTAAAGTGCACGCAGGTCGGTATAGTGAACTCCTACTGATATGAATAAGGATGTGTCTACCTACATCTGTTAGAAACAGAAATCAAGTGCATGGTTCAAAATCAGACATGTATACTTATTTTCTATCTAAATTATTTATTGATCTGTCTAACTGTTTGTATATGTATGAAACTAAATGTGCCTCGCGATTTTACTTTCGCTTATTAGAGAAAATTTATCATGAAGCTATAGGTATATACTACGCTGAGATCACTAAGAGTATACCTAAATAACTATTTATTTTGCCTTTTTTGCAAATTTTTTATGGCAATACAGACTTTCTCAATAAAAAGACTAATCAACTAATTCAACACAAAAATGATTTTTTCAAATAAAATAAATACCAAATATTAATAGAAATTCAAATTTCAAATAGATACCAGTAAAACCTGAGATCAGCGCGTTCAAACGAACAAACAAATAAAGCAACTCTTCAGCTTTATTGAATTTGTATGAGTATGGATAATACACGGCAGTAAAAAAGCCAAAGAACATATCGGGCACCTAAAAGATGAATGAATTGAGTAGGCACTTATTATTTTCCTGTAAAAGTAAGCTGCAAGGGCAACAAACGCTTAATTTTAAAATCCCAATACAGTACAAAACTCATAGTATGTGTAACTCAATCTAAAGTTATAAAAATAGCAAAGACGATACAAAAAATAATAAAAATAAAAATGTAACAGCACCAAACACTATGTGTGGGTACCTACTTGTGACCGATGAACTAATAATTAGATTTCGATAAAAGTTCAAACCGAGCCAGTTAAATGCGGTCGTTCTGTAACTGTCCGGTTTAAAATAACTGATAGGTACTTACTTAATAGCCGTGTGGCAATTATTTATAAAATATTCCAACCGGAAAAGGAAGTTTATAAGAAAATCTTAGGTATTGCAGCAAATGACTTACTACATATTAGTACTTAATTATAAATTAAAACGCAGCAAAGATTTTCCTCTGCATTAATGAGCCATGCTTTTAATTCATTTTTTTTCCAGTGTTATAGGTAATTAAGATAAGAATGCATTTTTTGGATATCTTTCGACCCCAATCCAATGTTGCTAAAGTAGGTAAAATAAAAATTATCTCCAAGTTAACCTAGGTCAAAAATACTTTTTTTTTTCAGAAAGAGTTTTTTTTTTTAATTAATACCTACCCTATTTGAATAATCTGAATTAATACGCTGCTCCTCGATAAATTAAAGTGGCTTGCCAAAGCTGAATCACTTTAATCAGAGACGTGAACAAATAGGCAAAAGTTTACTTCGTTTGCTAGCTACGAACCCGTTTCCCTATTGATTGCTAGGCCATTGGCTCTAGGCATGAGTAAACGTTTAACAAGGTTCGTTGTTACCACCTCACACCTTCTTATCTCCTGGTAGCAATGGCTCGTGTGTGCATCATCGGCGCAGGCGCCGCTGGGCTGTGCGCGGCCCGTCACCTCCTCGTGGAGCCCTGCGTGGGTCGCGTGGACATCCTGGAACAAGCCAGCCAGGTCGGGGGCACCTGGGTGTATACGGAGAACACAGGATATGATGATTTTGGACTGCCCATACATACCAGCATGTACAAGAGTTTGAGGTTTGTACTTTTCATATTTCTATACCCGGTATACCCGGTACACGTTTCACAAGGTCATAAGTCTTGGTCACGAATAGAGAACATTTAGTCCAATATCACTAAGTCGGGTTAGTGGCTGATGTCTGCGTAATTTTTCCTAAATATAATATAGATACCTACCATGTAGGTACATAAATAGAGTAGACACTAAACATTTATTTATAGCTATATATTCTTTATCATTCTTAGAGGTGGATGTCCGAATTCCAGAATAACCTGTAGTAGCCTTATCACAAAATATTTAAACTATCTCGTAACATTCGCGTGCTATGATAAAAAAAGGTTAAAGAAAATTAAGATTAATTTACACACATTGTCCGTATTACATAAACATGCATTTTGATTATGCAGAATATTGTAAGATATCTATAACGTGTGTCGAGTAATAATTTCTTAATTGGTTTTCTTCTGATCTGTAATCAGAAAGGTCATCTATCACATGAGTCTCAACGAGACTTTGTAAAAGCTTCTTCTATTCATTTCAAAGTTGCTATAGGCATCTGATTCATTCGCTTCAATCTAGATTTTTTTCTCGTTATCGTTTACGTCTGGCAGTAAGCTTAACATACGTATATTTTTCTATATTGACTCGGCGTCACAATTTACTGAACGTCGTGGAGTCAAAGGGTATCTGTGATCTTTCGGTCGTCATGTGGACCTTTGTTCTAGAAACTTGTTTTGTAGACCTCATTAGAAAGGAATTGATTTATTATTGACAAATATACTTGTTTACGTAAAATTTGATTCCATAACAAGAAGTAGTAAAAAGCAGTTTACTTATATCTTAGTTTGATTTTGTTTGTACCAACTAATGTTACTACTAAGTAGTTAGTCCAAACAAAATGAAATATATAGCTCAGATTACTATAAACAATGAAGTTAAAAAGTTAGTTTAGGGGTGGCTAAACAAAAAAAAAATACGTCAAACGATCAAATTGACGTTAAAGAAGTCGTAACTACGTTGAATAATGATCCTAGGTCACGGACAACTTAGTGTAAAAAACATCGACTCTTACGTGTCCCTTGCAAGTCCGTCGCTAACCACAAACATAACAACAACAACTGACAGATCGAGATTGTTACGGAAGTTCCTCTGGATATAAACATGATAAGATTAAAGCAAACAAATAGAACTTTAATACAAAAACAATCCTTGAGACATCGTACGATGAACTTAAAGAAATAATTCATGAACTCGGAACATAAACAAATGATGAAGGAATATTTTATATTGTCGATATGGAAATTTCAGAACGAATCTGCCCAAGGAGATAATGGGTTTCCCAGACTTCCCGGTGCCTGAGAGTGACAAGTCTTATCTGCCGGCCAAGGATATGCTGGCGTTTTTGCAACTGTATTCTGATAAAAATGGTGTCACTCCACAAATTAAGGTAAATAACCTAGTTAAACTTATATTATTGATGTACAAACAAACTAGTCATCCGCCCACGCAATGGTGTAATTTTATGCGATTTGTTCTCGGAACATTAAATTTTGGCTTACTTAAAAAAAGAGTTTTTCTGAATGTTCTCTATTTACAAATTTAAATAAAAAAACTACCGAAAGGATGTTTAAAACCGCAATAAAATTCCTCAACTGGTTTAAGAGGAGTTAGCGGACAAACATACAAACCGACAGAATTTGCGACTTGGATTTATACTATGTACGCTACAATTTAGTTTTAAATGTTTTAGTTCAAACACCATGTTCAACTAGTAAAGCCAAAAGAAGGACCTTCTGGGGAGCTTTGGGATGTAAGCTATAAGGACTTGAAGACCGGGATATCAGAAACCAGAGAATATGATTACATTTTCGTCTGCAACGGTCACTATAATACACCTTTTATACCCAACATTGAGGGTCTGAAAGAATTTCAAGGTACTCATTAAATTTAATGTATTCCTGGTAAAGTATTAAGGAGTAAATAATGACTTAACCCTTAATTTTCAGGTGACGTTATGCACAGTCATGATTATCGTATTCCTGAGACCTTTAAAGGTAAACGAGTGTTAGTGATCGGTGCCGGACCTTCAGGAATGGACATCGCATTAGAAATTACTGCTGTTACACCTAGGTAAGTCAATACCAAAATAATGTCCTATCATGCTAAGAAAATCCCCTTCAATTGAACACCTCTACCCGACTATTTTGTATACGATTTGAATAAAGAACTATAAAAGACAGTGTCAGAAAAAGTTCAGAGTTAAGACACAGCTAAAATAATCAATTTTATACTTCTAGGGTGATCCTAAGCCATCATCTGAAGGAGCAACCACGGACGGTGTTTCCTGACAACCTGGTACAGAAACCTGACGTGATGAAGCTGTGTGGGTCCACCGCGGTGTTCCAGGACGGCAGCGAGGAGGAGGTGGATGTCGTGTTTCTTTGCACTGGTAAGTTATACATTTATAATCAGCTAAAGCTAGTGCAGCGTGTGTATTTTTTTGCAATTTATCCCTTTTGATCTAGGTGTTATTTACCTTTTCTTTAAAGCCAATATTGTAAATACTGACGTTCGCATGTAATCCAAAATAAAATAATTTTCATAAATTAACCTAAAAGCTTCTTTTTGATCTCCAAAATGTAATCAAAATAATCTTGGCGTTATATCTATAACATACATATTGTAAACAATGTCTTTAACAAAAATTCTAACTAAAACTTATTTTTCTTTATTACATAAAACTTTCCAGTCAATTCCGTTAATTACCTACTTAATTCTCTCATTAAAGTGAATGCACAATGTATGTGTTCAAGGTGGCAGGGAAAGACTGGAGAAGGAAAGCCCTAGATCGAAGAAGATGGCGTGCATTACAAGAGGCCTACACTCAGCATTGGGTGGCTACGGGCTGATGATGATGATGATGACAATAAATAAATAATAAATCTCCAGACTGACACACCAACTGTGTGGCCCTAAACTAAGCAAAGCTTGTACTATAGGTACCACACAATGGACTAGGGGAGAACCTAGTTACACCCAGACACGAGCCAATATCGAAAAACCATTTTTACGAAATTGGCCCGACCGGGAATTGAACCTGGAACCTTCCGCTTAGCAGTCCAGTATACAATATGTTAGGGTTCCGACTTTTGATACTTTACCTACGTGATATACATCAAATTTCATCGACAAAAGTCACCTTAGGGGGGGGGGCGCACCCCTCACCCCTCGTGATGGGGGTGATTTAAAAATTTCGTTTCTCTGGTTTGCTTTAAGTTCGTAAAACCATTTTTTTTTCATATTTATTGTGTGTATCTTGTTGAATTACATCTCATTTTAAAGCTTATTAAATTTACCAACTTTTGATACCACATTCAACACCTCTAGATTTCTTCCTGTGGGGGACCATGAAACAGCGGGTTTACCTAGAGGTGCCTACAACAAGAGAAGAGCTGCTGCAAAAAATTATGACCGCAGCTGATGAATTAAAAGCCGACAGAGCTATGATTAAAAGAGCTACACAACAAGTAGCATTAAGGGCTACTTCTTGTTTATTAAACAATGGTGGTCACTTTGAACAATTGTTAAATTGACTTAAAATCGGCAAAACTAAATAAAAAAGAGATTGTAAATTTCGTGTCTTTTATTTTGATGTCATTTTAGCTTAGCAGTTAGGACTGTTTCTTTGAAGTTAAACTGTCGTATTCTGTATCGTTAGAAAGATAAACTCAAATAGTACTAGTTAAGAAGAAAAAAATGCATTGTTAAGGGCTTCGTTTTTTTTTTAATGACAAAAAACTAAAAAAATACTACAAAAAAGTAAGATTTTTTTTCTAAGTCATTAAAATTAATTCTTTTCTTCTTATGACTTTTTAGTGAATGTGGTATCAAAAGTTGGTAAATTTAATAAGCTTTAAAATGAGATGTAATTCAACAAGATACACACAATAAATATGAAAAAAAAATGGTTTTACGAACTTAAAGCAAACCAGAGAAACGAAATTTTTAAATCACCCCCATCACGAGGGGTGAGGGGTGCGCCACCCCCTAAGGTGACTTTTGTCGATGAAATTTGATGTATATCACGTAGGTAAAGTATCAAAAGTCGGAACCCTAACACATTGTATATACCGCAGCACCACAGAGGTCGCCACAATGATGATGAATGAAAATTTCCAGTCAATTCCGTTAATCCCCTACCTAATTCTCCCATCAAAGCTAATGCACTTTGTCTTTTCCAGGCTACCTGTACAACTTCCCGTTCCTGCACGCCTCCTGCGGCGTGGTGGTGGAGGACAACTGCGTGGCGCCGCTGTACCGCCACCTGGTCAACGCGCTGCACCCCACCATGTGCTTCATCGGCGTGCCGTACTACGTGTGCGCCTTCTCCATGTTCGACTTGCAGGTGGGGTGTTGTTAGATACTGTAGCTAGTCGTTTAAAAAGTTATGACAACTTGCTGCAAGCTACCGAGTTAGCTAACAACTTACAATTCGTTATCAGTGAAGTGCCTCTTTTTTACGGACTGTTAATCATAGCAACCAAGTATAAGTCTATCAGTTTAGTTCATTGATTTGTCTTAGACAATCTTGGATATTCTACATCTGCCCCAACCTTCGTTTCCGCTCTTTTTCTTTCATCTTCATCTTCCTTCTCTTCTACATCATGTAATGAACCTTCACTCCAGGTCCGCTACTACGTCCGCTCCATGAACGGCTCGTTCCGCCTGCCGCCCCCCGTGGCGATGCTGCAGCACACGCGCTCGGAGCAGCAGGAGCGCGCGGGCCGCGGGTACACCAAGCGGCAGGCGCATATGATGGGGCCGGACCAGGTATACATATATCTCCAGACTAACATACCAACTGTGGCCCTAACTAAGCAGAGCTTGTACTATAGGGTACCACACAATGGACTAGGGGAGAACCTAGTGACACCCAGACACGAACCAATTTCGAAAATTTTGACGAAATTGGCCCGAAATGGGGATCGAACCCGGAACCATCCGCTTAGCAGTCCGGTGTATAAGTAGTATACCGCTGCACCACAGAGGTCGTCATATACACTAGCATACGACAGGTTTTGGTTCAGTGTAGGTCGTAGGACAGGGCAAGGATGGGAAGAAAAAGAAAACCATGTAGAAGTAGCTCAGAATAGAACTTGAGAGACAAAGACTGTTAGGATAAGTATACGAATGTTGTACCATACACACAACACTTGTTGGACCATTGCAAAGAAAAACAACAACAAAGGGAAACAATATTTTATAAGGTAAGTATCTAGTTCTTTAACTTTTGAAATATTTTGACAATATAAATCATTTTAACCGACTCCTTGCCACCATCATTTTTCGAGCCTTTCCTCCGTGGCCCCATACAAAATTCAATGACACGCTAGTCGCGTCACGGGCCCTCCTAAATGATGACGCACCTGACGCGTCGTGGGCCACTGGTGATGTTATTACGCCATTTTAGGCAGTTTCAACTAAAAGAATACAAAGTGAGACCTGTTATTGTTTGTTATGTTTCATTTATTAGTTTAGTGTATTTAAAAGTGTCGATCTACGTGTTTTATAGGAAATAGAAGGTAAGTTACAGATTTTCACCATTGGTTGTCAACCTGTGGGAAGTATTTTATCGCAAACCAAAAATGTTCCGTTTTTACATCTAGACTATTCATTGGTGACCAAAACATAGTGATTATTTTTATAGATTTGCTAAGTTCGAATCTTGGCTTTAATAATAACACTTTTCAATAATTAGTAGGATAAACAGTTATCTGTAGGTAGGCACCCTATGGTTGACAACCATTGGCAATTTAATTTTCCAAAAAAAAATAGTGGCCCTTGATATTGGTGTTCCTAATGAGTTACTTTTTATATAAAATAAGATATTTTATTGATTAAATCAAATAAAAATTTGAATTGCAACTATTTTCTAATGACGCATCTCTCGCGTCATGGGCCTCCCTGAAGGTTTCTTCATGACGCGCTAGGCGCGTCACGGGACAGGAGTCGGTTAATAAAATAAGTAGGTAACTTCATTCCATAATCCAAAACTTTATAACAAAAAAGGAATTTAAATTCTCGAAATAAATCAATCAAGTTTCCAAGCTTACTCGTAAAACGGCAAAACAAACCTCCTCGCAACTCCAGGGCGCCTACTACCACGACCTGTCCCAGGAGTCCGGAGCTGCCCCCCTCCCCGCAGTCTTCACTAACATCCACAACGACAGCTCACAGAAGTTTCTAGACGACCTCACGCACTACCGGGACGACGTCTATCGCATTCTGGACGAAGAGCAATTTGTCTGCCTCAAAACTATGGGGTAGACCAAGGGAATACTTTAACTCCGCTTTGTTTTTGAATGTATGCATTTAATTCGTGCCATATTAACCAGTAAATTTTAAATAGATTTAGATGGAATAAATGTAATTAGACAAACACTATTCTTTTAATAATTAGGTTTTTACGTAGGTATACCAATATTTCTAAAAATAATCTATTATTAAAATTAGTTTAAATATTAAAAAGGCCTAATTACAAGACAAATAAATGCAAAGTTAAAACACTTGGGGTAGCATCAATAATGAAAGGTCTAACAATTGATTATTTTATGTTTATAAGACCTCAAAGTTTCCATTAAAATGTAGCTGTAGGTACCTAACTTACTTACTTGATAATTGCATTTATAATTCTTCACAAAAATAATGCTTTTCTGAACAAGGTTATTGTTCTCAATTTATTTTCGGTAAAAATTCCATTTAATAAATTTTAATAAATAAATAACTTCCCCCAGTTATGTATTTCGTCTGATCTTTTTATTTTAGGCTAGGTACCTACTTAACAGTTCCTATGCCATTTGTTTGCCATATTCGTTATTCGTCGAGGGAAAACGTCCCGTGAGTCGTAATTTCCTACTTGGGCCCTCTGGCTATACGAAAACGAAATTTATGACCAGTTTAAGGGATATATGCTTCTAGGCTGTTACTTTAATGATTAAAAGTTAAATCATTTTCAGCCTATACTCTGTTTCCTTTAGCGTTGGCGACTCTATATTTTATTTATTTTAGGACTACGCCTTACTACCTACCACCCTACCTAGAATAGGTTTACCTACTTCTTATTTGATTTTTAAAAGTTGAAAAGGGTGGGCACGGCTCGCCCTTTGCATACCTAGATTTCATTTGGCTCTTAAAAAATCCTTCATTTCAAAACTTTTTTCCCCTGGTTTATTTGTATTTGTATTTTGACTAATCCTTATAACTTATTTTCGATGTTGTATCTAGGTACCTACTTACTTGCGAACTCGTGCAAATTCACTACTTACGCAAACTGAAGTTTTGAATTACCTGACTTAAATTGTATCTTAAGGTGCCAGCTTTTCCTAATTTAAAGAAAATATTAATAAGTGTATTGGAAAAGATAATTTGGGTAGGTACCTACAGATAGTAAACTTATCCTAACTAACGTTTTTAAAATCTATACAGGAATAAAGGTGCATGCAAAGTTCAATAAAAAACACTCAATAACAAAATATATTCAATTTCTTACAAAATTCTTCCTTCTTTTCACACAACCGCATAATCTTCTTCTACGTATAGTTGGCACAACACGTCTTGATCCTTCCACCGTTGGTTCCCGAGTGAACTCATTTATCGGATTTTTGCAAATTTGTAACAATATTGTATATTTACGAACACAAGGGTTCTCATTGAACTCAGTTCAAATAACGATATTTATTAAGGTTATCAATAAATTATGAGTATCAATTACACAAACAGACCTTATTATGACTGTTATCGCGATTTAATTATCGCTGCGTTTAATTTATTGTGAAATTAACGAACCTACATTAAATTTCATTACTTTTTTATTTCCTGTGATGTTGGTTAACAGGTTTTTAAACTATTTAGAAGTAATGATTTTAATAATCTATAATTTTATATGCTTTAGGACACGTAATCACTACAAAGTATAAAACAAATTCGCTTACTCTGTCCCTGTATGCTTAAATCTTTAAAACTGCGCAACGGATTTTGATGCTGTTTTTTAATAGATAGAGTGATTCAAGAGGAAGGTTTACATGTATAGTAACATAGTACAGGGAAAGGAGTTTACTCCGAATTTAACGCGTGCCTGTGAATTAAGCCGCGCGGGTAAAATCTAGTCCTTATATAAAAACATACTTATCAATTTTATTGTTCTATTAAAATTTTGTTTCACCTTTCTAACTATAAGATCTTCATGACATCTGCAGTTTTGGATTCTTGGTTATCTATTCTGGAATCTACACTATGATTATTTAGTTGCCTTTAACCCGAAAGCTATTCCAAAATTATGTGTCTGTCAATTACCTACTTTTTACTAATAACACTGTTATACATTTGTGTAGACATTCATACATATCGTCACGCCTGTCTCCCATTGGGGTAGGCAGAGACTATGGATCGCCATATACTTCGGTCCAGAAATACCTACTTCTTGCGCTTCTTTCACACACACACACATTTGTGTAGATGTTACGGCTAATACCCGAAGTGCGGCTACACCTAGTTTTAGCCGGTTAAAAACATCAATAGGTTAGGTTAGTTAGGCTACTTTTTTGATACCATCCAGAAAAAACTCCGTCGACTTATGATTCAAGCCAGTTTTTATATACATAGGTATAAAAAAAAAAAACAGTTTTCCATATTAAAATAACTTCTAACCGGCTAAAACTAGGTGTAGCCGCACTTCGGATATTAGCCGTAACATAGATACCTACTGTAATTAGTAATATTATGTATGTTTCCCCCAGGAGCGCTACTACGCGTCGCTCGCCGCCGAGGCCGGCACCGCCAACCTGCCGTCTGTCATCACCAAGATCCGGGAAGAGAGCTCCATCCGGTTCCTCCACAACCTGAAGAACTACCGACAAGACAAGTACAAGATCATCGATGACGACACCTACGAGCTCACCAGCAACGGGAAGCGAGAGGTTCTTTGTTGACCCTACACTAGGATGACAGAAATGATGGGATTTAGGTTAAGTAATTTTATAACTATTTATTGTAATTCATGATCGATTTACCGCCGAAACCAATATTCTACTAACCTTTGACGCCTTGTTATTTGTGTAACTATGGTTACTATTATCCATGTTTTGCGTCGCAATAAACTATGGTAGATAGCTGTTGATATGGAAGTGACAGAAACACGTCACAAAAAACAAAACTAGCAGTTTCCAATTACCAAGGTTTTAACTATAGGTAGTAGAATATTTGTATCGGCCGTTAGTAGGTTTAGGGTTGTAGAGTTAAGCTTGTGATGTAATAATGTATGAAATAAATAAAACACTTGAAATCAGCCAAAATATTTTTTTATTATTTTAAGCGTATTTTATATGTAAACTTTATATTATCGATGCTGATATATTATTAATCTTTAAGTCTAATATTTATGGCTTTCTCTTTTCGATAGCTATAATTTTCTCGTGATTCGTAAAAAGTATAAAAGTCCCTGCGGTTTTGGGCCTGATTTTATGCGCTCCTGAATTGTTGTTTTATGTTTTTGGCCATGGGTATGTTTAAAAAGAATAATGGCACCAGATTTAGAAAAATATCAGAGACTGTAGTAATTTTTACGAATCTTACTCTGTCAGTTTGAATACATTACTTGGGCCGAGCCAAAGGAAAGACATCAACAGTTTGTACTTAATTATTATATTCTGAGTTACAATTTAAAAATAAAATAATTAATTCGACAGTTTTATAAAAATATGTTTTTTTTGTTATAATTTTGAATGCATTTTTCTTTTGTTTGTTCCAAATTTACAATCTGCCAATATATACTCGCTTTTAACCTGAATACGCGATATAAAATTATGAAACAAATTCTTAACTAACTTCATTAGATACATTTTACTTACAACTAGGGTACTTTGTATTGTAACAGAAAGTACGACGCGCGCAAAATCTTGTTTTATTTTATTAAATAACAGTATCTGAAGGTATTACATCTATTAGAAGAGCAAATAATATTATAAACTCATAGCTATCGTAAAACGTGAACTTTCCCATACATTTTCATACAAATTTGGCCGTTTCGTACAAAACCTATCTATCTCTGATCAATCTATCGAACCCTGTCTTTTTAAATATCCTTACACTTTCTGATAATGCTTAAACATGTTTCTTAACACTTTATTCCCCATCAAGAGAGTCTTAAATAAGACGTTCTCTAAGATATTCCGACATCTTTCTTATAAAACAGAGTCCAACTCACTCTGCAAATTATTCGTTACTCTACAAGTAAAAAAATATAAAATAGTATCTTAAATGGCAACATTTTAGAAGCAAGCATCAAATTAAAATCTAACATCGAAATAATATGATTATAATTATTTACAGCTTAACTAGTCAAGGGAACAAACAAATACCACGAAGCATCTAGCACCATTTTGATATAAAGGTTTACATCAATCAACATAAAATTATCAACCAAAAAAATATAAAAATCATGTATCATGTAAACATAACAAACAGCTTAGATTAATATTTTCCGTTTTTTTGCCAAACCTTAGAATGACTATGAAATCACTGGTCAATTTTGTAAAACAAGGGACTAGTCGAAACGTTATTGCATTTTTAAGATAATAGAAAATCTACTTATTGAAAATACGTATACATAATGTATAATAACATAATCTTAATACTTATTCCACCTTACGCATGGTTCCGAAACCTTTCTCGACATTCCATTCCATATTTTATATCGAGGGTTTAGTATACAATAAATAGAATTTCAAAACCACTGAGATAAAATAGCGTCAAGAATCACATTCACCATCACTTTGCCTCACAGTTCATTAACCCCTCACGGCCCTTAACTTGATCTTTCCATATCACTACATAAAATATTCACAAATTGCAGATCGTACCAAAGGGTAACTATTTCATACCGTCTATTTAAAAATCGTGGCAATAAAATTGAGCCTCACAATATTCTACATTGTACTTCAAAACCTGCAATCGGATGAAATCTAACACTAAGAATAACTACTAAAACATTCTAAACACCAAGATATCGAAATTGTGGTATAACCATGAATAAACATTTTATTTAAAAATCTATTTCATAACCTCTCAAGATCGTTTAATTGCACTATAAATGAAAATCTTTGAAAAATCACTTTATTTTATCGATTTGAGTTACCAGGGTCGCATGTCTGTTTAGGAGGTTGTATTGTCTTCGAACGGAATGTCCGGTTCCATTCGCAGCGTCTGTTGTGTGGGGTCGTAGTGTCCCGCTAGGTAGTACACGTCGTTATTGTCGTACACGGTGCTATATTTGACCGGGTCATCTCCCATGCGCTCCTTGTACTGGGCGAGCGGCAACACTTCGCATTTGTGGGATATTGTCTGTACGTCGTTTTCGTCGGTATGCGGAGATTCGAATAAGCCACCCTGAAAATTAAATTAAGATTAGATATTATGACTTTGAGGAAAACCTCTTTTTATAAAATTTAACAATCAGAAACGAAACTAAACGCTCTTTGAATTTATACTGAAAGGTGTCGGTTAGCATGCTATTACACTAATCTTTGAAAACGGTACTCTTTTGCTATATAAAAAAAAACATCCATCGAGCTCTACAAAACCTTGTTATGTTCATTAAAAATTTAATCATATTACTTATTTTACTTTGACATTTTTGACAATGAAACGCAGGAACATCGTTCCTACTTCACGTCGGTTTTCTGTGCGACGGTGGTATTTCACCGGTCGAGTCAGCCCAGTAATCGCTGCAGACAGAGCCTACAGCTAGACTCTACCACTCTCGTCACTATCTTGCAAAGTATTAGTAAGGCGATATCCACTTACCGGGTAGCGCAGCGGGCGCGGACAGCCCTGCGCCTCCTCGGGGTGGTAGAACCAGCGCACGCGCACGGCCATGGCGCCGCGCGCCTCCCACAGCGCCGCCACGCGCCCGATGTACGGCCGGTCCGCGCGCCCCGTGGACAGGAACACCGCCGCCTCGCCCACCTGCACACAATACACATTGGAGACCATTTAGTACAGAATACAGTCTCCGATTTGTAGTAGAGAGCCTTAAAAGGAAAAATGAACAGGGAAAAATTGAGCTATTGTATTGTAAGGGAGTAACCGAACTAGTTACCAAACAAAAGCAGATGGACTAATATGATATTATTTTAATAGTAATTCTACAGAGGTTATTATTTGGACTTAGAAGTAATACAAGGACTGTAGCGTAACTAATCGTTTCAGACCCTATAAAGTAGTTATCAATTATTTTGAAAAACGGTTAAGTAACGGTTATTCTTGTTAATATAATTTTGAAATTTATTACTTAATATGTATGTGTGTTGGTTACTGTTTTTGCAGACACTGCAGAACAGATTAGGATGAAACTTGGTACAACCTATTAGAACATATAGAGTTTTTTATCCCGGGAAAGTAGGTACCTCATTCTCACAGGAATAGTAAGAATGAATTTTAAAATGCCGAAGCTAGTGCGAGTTAAGTAGGTTGACATAAATAAAACTTCGTATTCAGTGGAGCTACAACTCACCGAGAGCGTCTCGTCCCCGCGCTGCACGCTCCTATAGAACAGCTTCCTATGCCGCGCGCGCGCCGTGCGGCGGTAGGCGGCGCCGCGCCAGCGCCACAGCGCGCCCGGCAGGAACGCCGCCATCTTGCTCACCGCGCCGCCGTCCGAGGAGGACGACACCGTGCGCCGCTTGCCCTTCTGGGGACAAGGGGTTCATGAACCGACAGAGCTATATGTAGAGCTAACGAACTTGTGTGTTAATGACCGCGCCATAGTCAGAGGAGGACGAGACTGTGCGCCGCTTGCCCTTCTGGGGATTAGGGGTTCATAGAGTGAGAGATATTGCAATTAGCAACGTCCAATCGGTATTATGACTAGTATGATTGGTAAGCTAGAGTTGCAGCCGTCGGAGGAGGACGACAGCGTGCGCCGCTTGCCCTTCTGGGGATTAGGAGCTCATGAAGCAACAGAGCTATCAGCAACGTTCAATAGGAAATCAAAATCAAAATTCTTTTATTCATCATAGATATGTAACATATACTTAATGAACGTCAAAGTTACAAACTTCGACTATACCTAACCGTGAACCGAGAGAAAAAAGCCGGCGGAAAAAAACTCCCAGCACTCTTTTCGGAAATTATACAATCTTAACGTGTACATTCAGTGAACATATAAAATTATTTTCTCGTACCTCAACTCAACACTATAAAAGTAAAAAAAATATAAAATGCTAGTACGAATTAAACAACGATAACCGTAACGGACTAATAGTATAAGATTTATAGTGTCATAATTGAAGGGGCATCCGTAAACGGAGTTGAAACAAATAGTTTGAAACAGATAACAATTAGAAGTGACTCGCTTTTTATTAGTTTTATTTCTAAACGAATAACGCCGAGCAAACTTTCTTGGATTCCAAAAAAAAACGTAAATCTAAGCGATATTCATAATTTCATACATAAATCTAGATTCACGGAGACACACACGAGGGCTATAAGATGGTTCTAAAAAGTATAACACTAAAGTGACACTAAAGAATGTTGAATCTAAGAGTATTATGAAAGAGGTTTTTACCTTCTTTGTAGTATCTGCAGTACTAGTTGAAGGAGTGTCCAGTTCTAGACCGATGCCGCTGTCCTTCAAGTTGTCTTTTGGTTCTTCTTTCTTAGTTATTTTACTCAAATTACTAAAGTCTAGTACTGCTGTTTTAACGATAGCTTTTTTCGGCAGTATTGCCTTCTTGATAACAGTTTTCATTTTCTCTTCGGGGGATTTCTCCACAGCAATAAGAGTGGATAGCTTGTCGTTTGAATCCCCTGAGTCTTCGTTAGATTTGGTAGAATCTGCATATTCTGAAGATGACTTTTGTCTTTGTTGATCATCGCCTGAAGAACTGGAATGTTCTTTGCAGCTAGAGTGATGTCGTTTTCGATGTTTTCTGTGATGTTTCTTATGATGGCGTCTATGTTTGCAGTGGTCTTCGCAACATTTGTGTTTTTTCTTTTTCTTTTTGATGTAATCTGTGGAGCTGGGATCATCATCGGTGGACTGGAAGCGTTTTAACTTTTCTTTGCGATGTTTCTTGAGTTTCTTTCGGTCTCTTTTCTCGTCATCATCTTCTTGTTTTGCGGCAGCGTCGGTAGATGTCGTTGTGGAAGTTTTAGTTTCACTAGTTGTTGCTTTCTTATCTTCCCCACTGGCGCTGGTGTTTCTTCTTCTTTTGCCGAGTGTGAAGAGAGGGTTTTCGTATTCTGAAATAATATAAGTTTACTAAGTTAAGACGAGATAACTTATTATAAAAATCGGTTTCTTATGAGATATGGTTAATTATTTTGTAAAACTAGGGTCATTATGTTAACAAAAACATAATTTTCAAACCAAAACCATCATTTCTACTCGGACACCATAAACCCCAACAGCTCTCACCTACAACCGGGTAGTTCGGCTCCAGCAGCCGTATATCCTCTATCGCTATGGTCCCCTCGTCCCCGTCGTCGAACTCGACCGCGAGCCGCGTGTCCCGGCGCGCGGGGGCGGGGGCGGCGGCGGGGGCGGGGGCGGGGGGCGCCACGGTGCCGGGGTACAGGCAGCGGTACTGCTGCGACCAGTACGCGCACACGCGGGTGCCGGGCGGCAGCTCCGACACAGAGGACGGACACACCTCCAGGATCTGATGACAATAGGATTTTATAGTAGGTATGACCGCTTATTAATAAGAAGGGTCAATCAGTTTTTTTGTCAGTCTTTTGAATTAAGCATACCATAGATTGAAAACAGTTTAAACCATTTTAAGATTGTTGTTCGAACTTTGGTTTAACTTGAGTGGATGATTTGCTTTGATAATTTTATAATGTTATTTGATAATGTTTTTGATAATTTCTGAAAAACCGTTATTTTGATTAACATGAACAATAATAAAGATAAGTAAATCAACTCACCGCATCCCTCAAAGTTTCTTCTCTCGACAGTATGTGTGGTTTATTGCCTCTCTCCCCGTCCAAAGTGATTGCGTACACATCAGGCGCGGTGACAGCGCTCAGCTTGCCCGCGTAGAACAACCCGCCCATAGCCGTCAGCACCCGCGGGGAGCTATCCAGCTTGTCTTCAGTTAACGTACACCTCGACACTTGAGGCTCGGCAGCAGCCGGCTCCACAGCAGTTGAAGAATCAGATCTGTCCTTAGACTTAACGCTTTTTCTTCGCTTCTTAGCACGACGTCTCTCCTTTTCGCTATCGCTAGAGTGACTGGCTCGTCTTATTGCGAATTCCAGTTCGGAAACATCGTCCCGAGAGTGTTTGCGAACTAGCCGGTCGACTTTCTCTCGGTTCTTCTGACGCACTTCGTTGAGGCTCTCCATCGATGAGCTAGCTGATCGGTTCAGTGCCCATTCGTTGTCGTCTTCTTCTGAGTAGCAGTTCTTCATAATTGGTTCCGCTTTTAGCTTGGGACGGACTTTACTGGTTCTATTGATGTCTTCCTTCGAAGCTTCACCTCTCGAACATAGAATACCGCCTTTGAGTTTACCTTTTGCTAATAAATAGCCGACTAGACTACTTTTTGACTTAGGCTTTTTAGCGACTATAGTTTCTGTGGAGTCTGGACTAGAAACTTTACGAGGTCTTCCAACTTTTCGTTTTTTGGAAGAACCTCGATCCGAGTTTGGCGACAAGGCAGGTGTGGAAGGCGTTGGAGGTGTAGACAGTGCAGGTAGTGGTGGAGTTAAAAGATTAAGTTGAGCTCTCTTTTCATCGCATTGTCGCTGCAAATCTTGAAGTCGCTCGCGCATGTCCTTCTCAATAGCTTTGACAAGCGCCTGTGCAGAAGGCACGGCCGGCGAGTGAGAACAACTATCAGATCCACAGTTACAGGCAGTCACTCGCCGCAAACTTGCCTCTAAGTCACCACCACTGTTCCTTGCTTCATTTCTTTCCCTTTCCCTTCGATGCCGTTTCATTTTCTCAAGTTTTCGTTGCAATCGTTCTTCTCTATCCCGGCTCCTTTTCCGATGTCTTTCACTCGATGAGTCTCTGTCTTTATCTCTATGTCTATGTTTTTCTTTCTTCGACGACGTAGACCCAGACGATCGATCTCTTTCCGCGGGACTCAACAATGGTTCACTTTTAATGAATGGACGGGAGGATATCGGTAATGTGTTAATCGGTCGTTCTTGAACATCCTCCATCATTCTCTGTTCAGCTAAGGCACACAATAGGCCGAGGCCATCAAATGATCGTTTGGCATCTTCACTAGTACTAGGTTCCGTTGTCGGGAAGTCAAATCTCGCATGAGGGTCGGCTTCAGTTCTTGGTGGAGACTTTGGTGATGTCTTGATTAGAATATTTAGCTTTTGTGTCGTTCTCGTGTCTATAGTAAGTGGTGTTGGGTCAAGACTCGGCATGCACGTTCCCGGTGTAGTTCTTTCAAACTGTTCTATACTATTTGATAGTAATTCTAATCCACTTATATCAACGGTTGGTTTGCTAGCCGGTGATTGCTGTGTTTGCGATAGTGGCGATGCTCTGCTCGTGTCTATCACTAAGTCGTTGGAACCTCCACTGCTTGAGTTGTCTAAAGCCTCATCTCTTTCTATTGCGACCAGCGCTTTTTCAACAGCCCCAACTACTACGGACGTGGCCAAAGCTTCCGACGAGGATTCTTCGGCGCTGTCAATAGGAGGTGGTTGCAACATCGATATTTGTGTTTGCATCGTATTGGTGTCTTCAGAACAATGAGCAACACCAACACAGGCGAGCCCTTCCTCTTCATCAGCGTGGTTAGGAGATTCATCTTCGTCTTCTATGTGATCGGTTTGGTTTGAGGCGTCCCTGTGCGCAGGCATCTCTGGAGCTTCCGGCGGCGGAGTGGGAGGCGCTGCAGGTGACGTAGCTTGACTTCTGCACACCTGATCCGAGTAGTCTGGCTGATAGTAAACATGAGTAGCCATCATCGGTGGCGGGGGCGGTTCCGGAGCAAACACAGGTGGAGGTTTCTCTTGCAGTGGCTCTGGTTCTATTTTTATCAAGGCGTGAGGAGTCATCATCGGCTGCATGATAGGTTTTCTTTTATCTGGGTTATGCATCGTATGTGGCTGTGGTTGTGGGGCCGGTGCTAATGTGACTAATCTCGTTGAGTGAGTATGTGTGTGTTGCAGAGTAGCTGTTGAGGCAAGGATGTCTCCTGGAAGTAGTTGTAGGTGATGTGATGCTGGATGCGGCGCTTGGGGAAGTAGGAGTGGTGTGGAAGAGTATGGCATGCCTCCCCACACGACCGTGTGAGGCATCTCTGGAGGCGCGGGCAGGAGGAGTAGTGCTCCAGTAGTTGGGTCCCTAACAATTTGGAAGCCCCCCATCGAAGAAAGCCCACCACCAACTGGAGTGACACCCCCGACGCCGACCCCACCAACCATCATGCTCTCCATCGACATTGGAGCTGGAAAAGAAAAAAAAAACGTAAATGTAAACTCTCACGCACTTCAAAAGAACTGTTAATTAATCAAGCTATTAACATCCCGCGCACTCCTGGTTCTTAAGTAGATTTTTTGTCGCGGTAATTAAGGCAGGACCACACATTTCACATCGCATTATAATGCTCGCTCCACACTAGCATTCTGAGTAAAACACCATCATACATTTGTAATCGGATTTTTGTCATTTATATTCTGAACAGCCGTTTCCTTTGCCGATGATAATGAGCGGTTTTGTGGGAATAAAATGTTTTGTAAACAACGAAATTGACTGATCACAGAAAAGCGATGTATCGTTCTGCTTTGATAGACCTACCCAAAGTTAGAAGTGTGTTTTAAGTCATTTATATTTATCTATTAATCGTATTAAACAAAATCAACAAGTGACACGCATTTAAAACATCTTAGTAATTTTGATATATATTCAGTCTTAATATTTTTGCAATAATACTTGCAATTATACCACGCATATTTTATTTCGAAATATCAAGTTAGTCTAAAATAAGAAAAATGGGCAATTAGGTTATTTGGTCAAGTAATTATTTATATTACAGGTGTTTTTGTTTTAATTGTTCTACCTCTATCACTCAACTCGTAAAAAGTTGCTGTAATAAATAGAGCCCATTGCGGCCCGAATTAACGACGCGTGAAACTACCGCATTTTGTAATGACACGTTCGAAAAGTTGATAATTACACCTCCTTGGCTACTATGCACTCTGGGTGCAATTGTCGAAAGTAAAAATATCTAATTATCTTTTTCATTATTGACAGTAAGTTTTTTTGGTGTCTTCGTTACATTTTGAAATTTACGTTAACTTCCGTTGTTTTTTCCATTCAAGTAAATCACATTCGTTTATTTCAGACATTATGCTTTTGCAACCAAGCTTCTGTTCAAAACTAAATGTAGTTAAATAACTTCTTTTAGGACGGTTAGTACCTATTATTTTGTAACCTGTTAGTGAAATTACAAAATCGGTTAAGTTAGTATGAAAAGGTACCGATACAGACGTAGGTATAGGGGTCATTATTATTTTAATAAAACTAGGTTCCCGAGTTCATTCGAAGAATGCCACACTTAACTATTACCAAATAAAATATTGCATGAATTGCATGTCTGTCTGCTTAGTTTACGTTACGCAAGGTGTCAAATTCCTTATTGCAAGAACAGCTCAGCTGCAAGCACTAAGCCATTACGCCATAAGAACCACCATAAAAACTACACACATCACTAAAACATTAAAGGCGTCTAACGCGAGCCGCCTCCTTACATTTCCCACGCCTGTGATTGGCCGCGACATAAAAAGGGGCGGAGTTTAGTAGGCGGAGCGCCATCGATTAGGGCTGTGCCTAAGTCGGACCCGCATTATCGATAAATGGGTTTTTATTGTAGAGTGTTTTTTGGTTGCTTTGTTTCGAAGTGTATAATTTATGGTGGGGAAGTGACAAGAGTTCCGCTCGGTCGGCGATTTGTGTGTGAGCATGGGTGAACGATGGATCCGCCGGAGGAACACTTTAATGAATGGCGAATTAACGAATTATTATTGAAGTGGCGTGTGAGTGAGTCACGACCTTAAGTCACCAAGTGTGGTTATAAAAATAAGAACCCCTGTTGCTTGAGTTTGCTTTGCCACATTAAAATGTTAAATTTAAATCGCCGTTTTTAGCTACGGAATATACGAGATTTCGGCTTTGAGTTAAAGTCTGGTCGGTAAAACTAAGTATGTCCATCTAGTTATAAAATAAGTTAATAATTAAGTTAGGAATGCTGCCCCTGTTATTCAATAATTAACGTTTTGTATAGAACTAAGATACATAACTTATAGGTACCTAAAAATATAGGTATTTATCTATTCATCTATCTACTATAAAAGTCTTTATTTTCCAACAAACAAACCGTAGCAACTGTAAGAATATGTATACTACTTACTACGCACGTAAATAAATCATAAGGAAAAACGCCTTCATTTCATAATTCCATTTCAAAAGATTACTTGCAATTTACATAAGCAATTTCGTAACCACACAAAAAACAAAACAACCGCTATTGACCGGACAAATTCAGTTGCAATGCCGCTACCAAAGCATCATGACTCAGTAGGTGGTTTTCGTAAAATAGGCGGGATGTTTAGCGGTGACGCGTCGCGGCGGTCTCGCAATGCAGTTGGCGCGTAGCTACCAGGCGAGCAGTAGACGCTAGGAGGTGTGGCTTACCGGGGTACTGCCAGAGTGGAGCGGGGGGCGCGGGGGCGGGCGGGGCCGGCCACGCGATTGGGGCGGGGCGGTCATCGCAGAGCACGTTGGCCACGCCCACCGTCATGGCCGCTTGCGCCGCGTCTGGAATGGAATGACAACAGAATGACGTGGCCGGCCGAGCACGCAACACGTGTCAGGGCGCGCCCGGTGATAATAAATAACATGATTAGAGACGCCACATGCCTTTAGGTACGGTTAAATTATGTTGAAACGAAGGACCAGTTGCTCAGTAACGTATATCATTATAAGATACCATGCCAGCCATCGGCTATCTAAGTTTATTATAGAAAAATAAGTATCTAGGAACTTTTTTATAGATTACTTATCTATTTAAGTATCAGCTTCAGCCGCAGGTATCGGCAATTTCCACAAACTAAAAAAATAAAAGATCCCTGTGGCAGAGAAAACAAGCAAAACCCACAAAATCACAATTTTCTGTTACATTTCGGCGATTTCGGTTATTGACTATAAGGTACCCAAAGGTAACATTCTTATTTGATTGCTGCGACTAGTAAAGCAACACTTCATGCAACAGTTTATCTATAATCTCTTTGCGTAATCAAAAGTCGAGAAGAAGTTAAGCAACGTCAGCCGCGCAATCCTAGGATGGGTGACCGGTAATGGTACCGAAGTATCTACCTACTACCACGAATTTACCTAGCTTCGGAAAGTTTCAAAAGCTTATCCTAGTGCCTTTTTCATTCTTTTTAAATTCAGTTACTAGGAGGGCAATTCACATAAGAAACTACAACGATTTTTCGACGATTAAGTGTCTATTTCATTAATAAAAACTAATCAGGAAATGATTACGCGTAGGCACAACCTAACTTACAGTAGGTAGGTAGCTAAGTCAAAATAACAGTTGCCAATTGAAACAATGCAATGCAACCAAAAATTTGAAGTAATCCGGTTTTTTAGAAACAATAGGTATACTTTATACTTTTCTAAAGATACGCTGTAACTTTTAAAATAGGATATATCTTGTGGTCGATTATTAATCGACAAACGCTCAAAGAGTAGTTAACATATTGGGTTCCTATCGAGTACCTATCTACCTACATGACATTTCTATAGACATCCAGTTTCTAAGTCGAGCAGGAAGCATGGGATTATGAAAAGCTTAACGGTCCTGCATACCGAAATATTGCCAAGTGCGGTTATTAATGAAACCTCGAATATCTTTAAGTAACAACTGTGGCACCGGTTATCACGTTACTTACAACCCTTCGCATTTACGATAAAGTTGAATATTCAATTTATAGAATAGACAGTAGTAGGTAGCTCAGGGACAAATACTACGAAAAAACATCCCCACAGCCCACGTCCCTACTAGGTAGTGTTAGATAAAAACAATATAGTATTCGGTAACTGGACATCTCTAGCATTCGATGGACATCACTGGTCGGCGTCACTGCCGGTTGGCGCGGAATCGGATTGAATCTAATGGCTGCTACATGTTGTATTTTCTACTAATTTACATTTTATTAGAGACTAGTGGCCGCCCGCGACTCCGTTCGCGTGGAAGTCCCCGTGGGAATGAGATGTTTTCCCGCAGTAAAAAGTACCCTATGTGTTATTCTGATGTATAACCTATATTACTGCAAAGTTTCATCCAAATGCATCCAGTAGTTTTTACGTGAAAGAGTAACAAACATCCATCCATCCATCCATACATCCTCACAAACTTTCACATTTATAATATTAGTAGGATATGTTTAATCTAAAGTCTAATAAATATTGTTTCTTTATAGTACCTATGTACCTACCTATAAAGATAATAACGAGTCCCGTAGCGAAGTAAGTGAAGGTATAGTGATGTGAATTCATATAAGTATTGCCAACTAACCTGATGGCGATCGTCACAAGTTAAAGTAGGTAGGTACCTACGTACATAATGTGCGTGCGGAATAAGTTATAAATAGACGAAAGGTAAAAGAGGTTATTCAAGAAACGTGGTAATTAGTAAACATGGCTTAGTCCAGCAAAGTAGGGATTCACAAAGAGTCCATCGCGTTTTGGCGCGTTTCGCGAATTTATGGAAAATAACGATCACACACCCGATACTATCATCAGCAAAAGCTCTGTACCTACAGTCGATAGCGTCACTTCATTTCATGAGTGTATCCTGCGCGACAGAATACGTCAATCATAACTGCTATGTCGGAGGAGGTCGGTGGCTTGATGATCTCTTGTGACGCGATTGTTGAGGTGAAGCGACGTCGGCCGCGGTCAGTCCTAGGATGGGTGACCGCTAGTCGTGTTATATCGAAGCAACGACAATAATGCACGTTATTTCTAGTACATTAAATACCACGTTGTTATTCTAAGCCTATTGGGTAATTTGGAAGATACCTATTTTAAAGCTTTGTCGATATTTAAGAAGAAACGAATATGATTGGTTTTTGTTAAATTGTTCCTTGTGCTTTCTTAAATAAGTATAGGAAGCAAGAGCCAGATGACAGAACCTGCTGGATATTTATATTTTTAATATAATATCTATGCAATTTTTCATATTTAGAGTTGTTACCAACTTCGTTTTTTCACAGAATTAGTAAGAGGTAATTTTAATTGAACTTTGAGATTGCAAATTGTAAAAGAAAGGTAGGTACCTACCTACTTATAAGTAGGTACATTTACAGCTTATAATTCATATTTTGCTTTGTTCGTTACACGTTAAGAACCTAAAAAAAAACTTTGTACAATAACAGTGTGTACAGTAGCAGTAACTAAGGAGTAAGTTACTTTGTAAGACAATGAAGAATGTCTACGATGCATTTTTACTCAAAATAAACTCATAACGTCCGCAGAGTTCGCCACGAACACCAAATTCGGTCTTTATTATCGTTCACAGAGTTCGACCAACTTTGCCGGGAACACGTAAAACATGAAACTAACTAAAAAGTTGCGAATTTCGACACAAACTTGCAAAGCGCGCCAACTTCAGTCGCGCTCTCGAGAATAAAATAAATTCCCATAATATTAGAGCGACAGCGGCGCGGGAAGGCAAAAAGAACAATATTGGAGGAAGCACGTGCTAATAGTGTCGTCTCTTTCGTTTGTAAGGCGCTATCTCTGACTAGCATTCGTGACTACAGAGTAGTGAATTTCAAAGAACGGTTGATTTTAAAATGCAATAATATTCACGACTTATAAAATTATTTATCTCTTAATAATAAGTTTGCAAGGATAAATTAACAGATAAAATTGAAAACTTAAAGCCTACTTTAATCTTAATATTATCTTTTGTTTTTTCAATAACACACTTTTACTTAAAACTTAAATGTTATTATTTATTAGTATCGTCTCATGTAAATGTTTATTGCAAATAAATATGTTTTTATAACATAGTAGTAGTATTACTCTGATTCTCACTACTCTGTATTCACTATCAGTTGACCTTCACCGCCGCTTCACGTTTCACCTCCCGCATTCCAACCGTAGCGCCGTCTCGCTCGCACTCGCTGACAGACATTCATTGGAACTCGGAGCGACTTCCTCGCGGCCGCTGCTCGCCTAGTATCACGCGCGCTGAAGAAAAGGGTTTATCCGACACCCAAATTGGACCACGGTAGCCACTACTTTTCCGACCTAGGAATAAAATGGTTTTCCGCGAAAAATTGGCTATGATCCAATGATATCAGTGAACTTTTATGAAAAGTTGTTATAAAATTGGTTATTGGTCGGTTTACGTTAACGTGGCACGGCAGGTAGGGCGGTGCTAATTAATTCTGTACGCGTCGCTTGTAAAAAGCTGGGTAGTTTTTATTATGAAAATAAGTTGTGTTCGCTATCTAGGCCATTCGTTCTTCTATTTCTATGTCTAGTACTGAAATAAGCCGCGTACGGTCGGCGTAGTGGAGCGTAGCGTAAATAGACGAGACAGCGCCGCCGCCGCGCCGCCGCCGTATGGCGTATACCAAAAACTTCACAATTACGCCTTGCGATATGCTAGCCGCAAACGGGTTATAAACTAAATGACGCATTAAATCCAGTAAACAGGCTCTGCGATAGTAAACAAATTATGTATGTATTAAATAACCACAAGTTTAACTGTAGATTGTATTTTACTATGCTATCCAGTTCGTTAATGTTACTATGTAAATTTTATTTAGTTCCCAGTCGTATTATACCTAATGGAATTCTTTACTGCAAGTTAACGAAAATGCATACAATATGGATAGACGACACAACGCTTCTAACCTCGGATTCACCGGCGTCGAAATAAATCTAGCCTAAACAATATAAGCCTTTGTCGCTCTTTGATATCGTAGCTTTCACACAATTAATTGATAGATTTTTAAATTCAGTTCTGAATCGAGCTTCGTACGAGTGCAATTTTATTACTAAGTTTTGGCTCATTTGATCACAAGCAAAATATTTTAAATTATATGATAGCTAAAATCATAGTGTTATTGGTTTCGTGGTAAAATGGGGTTGAACGTTTATTAACAATCTTATATTTAGAGATAAAGATTTGCAATAAAAGGAGTTTTGTCATTTGCGAATAAAAATTGTTTTTGAGAAAGGCCGACTATCGCTGCGACCATAAATTCTTTTTCCGGTAGTTTTATTAGCAAGGGTATAAACGTATGGATGGCATAAAGTGAATCGAAAAGTATATCTATAGCTTCATGTTTTAGTTTCTTTTAAGTATTTATTAATAACCGGAAGTACCTATCAAAAAACAACTTAGAAACGTAGTTTACTTTTGCAAATACTGTAAAAGCAAACCCATATTTTTATGTTTGCGTTTGTAATTATGATTACAATGTAAATAAATGTCAACACATACGCCGTAATAGCAAAGTCAACAATATTTTTAGTGCAAACATCGCTTCCAACCGAGGGTTGAGCACCCCTTACTCGCTTCCCCTATGCCGAAATGTCTACGCATTCAAAAATAGCTTCTATTTCATTATGTTAGAGTATACTTTGCTTGTAGTTGTCGATATGTTTGCACTCCTGTAGAGAAATTTTAGGTGCGCATTTAGAAAATGAAAAGTAGAAGTTATTGCAAAATTTGGTAGGTTTGTTTTTGGAATGATAAAATGAGTAAATTTTACTACACATGCATATAATATGAATGAAAGGAATACGTACCCAAGAAGAGCTTTGCAGAGTTGTTTGTATCCTACTAATTTTAAAACCCAAATGATGAACCTAAGATAAAACTTTACTATTTTTAATTTTTTAATATGTAACTTATCTAATTCTGTATTATCAAATCCCTTTTTTGGATATCAATTAAATAAGACGAATCCAAATCTTGATTTGTCAATAATATGTGACAGTTTGCATGAATGCAAGAAATAAATAAAAATAATGTAAAAATAACATTAACCAATATAGCTTAAAAATGTGTTGGCGAGTAATATGCGCAAAATGTATAAATTATTTTTAAAGAAAAACTACGAACAAACAACTATTGTGAATGGTTATTGATGTATATTTTTTGTTCAAAAATGATGTAGATTGCGAATTAAAAACTTATTAAAACTGGCCTGCGCATCGAAATTCGCACTTTTTATTCATAAAAACCTAATGAATAAAATAAATAAAACAACAACAAAAAACTTGTGGCGAACGGTCGAATAGAAACGTCACTGTAAATACTAGGGGCGCATAGTCTGGCAGGCGGTATGCGGCAAGTATGCGCGACCCCCGGCAGACAGGCGAGGGTTCGTCGTCTCGCCGCTTGGGGGCGTACAAATTGTCTTATCTCTGGCGTTCGCTTTATCAGGGTTGACTACTTGATCGTGAAAATGCATAAAAAATAAAAAATGATATGCCCGTCGCGTCGTTTGTATGAGTTTTTTATCACGTTTTTTTTTTCTTAAGATCATAGTTTGAGCTGCGTTTAATAAAAAATATTTTTATGTTCTAAATTAAAAAGACGGAAGAAGATTCGTTTGTAAGGCAAGTTTGGTTTCAAAGAAAAAAAAACCGTAACTTTTTTGTCTGTCTGTTTTAATTGAACGTGAGTATTTTAAGAAATTTCATTTATTTATTTAAAATTTTAGTCAGCCCTACCAAGGGAACATGACCAAATGTTAGTGACGTCGGCATCCCCAGGCTAGCAATGGGAGACGTGATTAGAAATAAGTATTCCTAGCATTTCGTCCTGAGCGTTATTTTCTATAGCACATTCTGCCATCAATACTAACACGTATAGGGAGAGGGCGGGAAATTTAATTTTGTCAAAATCAGGAGGTAATAACAATTTTAGGGTTCTTAGTCCTGCAGCAGTTGATAGTTATAGTAGAATAGTGACCCGCCCACGCTTCGCAATGGTGTTATTTTAGCCGACTTGATTACGAAATATTGAATTTAGGCTTACTTAAAAAAATACTTTTTATGAACTTATTTTATATACAAAGTAAAGTAGAAAATACCTAAACATGGTGAAAACCTCATTAAAATTCGTTTGGCGGTTTGGGAGAAGATAGGATAGTGGACAGACAGGTAAAGCGACTTGGATTTGTACTAAGTATGTAATGATGATAATAATAAAATAAAATACTTTCGTAAACTTCTGCGCTCTTTGTACCCACAATGTTACATTTTAAATCATTTTTAGGTGCAATTAAACGTTAACCCACGATTAGACGCGTTATTAAAATACCTCTGTAAAATCTACAAATTAAAAACAACTACGCATGTGCACAATTTATCGTAATTGTAAAACTCTGATTAGCATGTAATTGGCCGGTGGTTTTTGCCGCGTAAATAAAGTCGATGTGCGCTCGCGTCGCTTTCTCGATGCTTATCTGTTTTAGAACGGGAACCGGCGGGCAGACGGAACACAATTATTTTTTGATTCGTTTTACATACACCGGTTTTATAGACCGATTAAATAATTAACTTGACAAAATAATACGGTTACAATTGGTCACGGCTGCTTTGCAATGGGAATGTTTTATTAATTAAATCGCCATTGTTTGTGTCTTTTATTATGTAAACGAAGTTTTCTCTTTCATGAAGTTGCATTGAATTGAGTTTTACTACATTTAAATAGTACCTACGTTGTTATTTTACTCCAATTAAAAAGATGTTATTGTTTTGAATGAAACTTTTAAATTATGTTTTTAAACTAAAGTAAGAGATTTTACTTTTAGTTTTGCATTCAGAATGCTAATTTATTAATTTAGAAGTTGCAGATACCGAAAAAAGGACGCTGCTGGTCTCCGAGCATTACGCGACTGGGAATCGAACCCAGAAAAGCGGTTTATAAAATCTTATGAACAGTACTTTTCCTCCTATTATGCATTTTTAAAGCTTTACTTTGACAATCGATTACAATTGCATCATACGCCATTAAGTGAAATAATGAAACAACCAGTAATTACCGACATAATATTTAATCAAAATTCTCGTCGGGTTTTGCAAAAAGAAGTCACAGGCAGGTGGTTCTACGTAATTGATTGTTGTATTCATGTATAGTAATTGTTATTGCTTTATAGCCAAGAATAAATACTATATTTTGTAACGGTTACGCTTGTACCTATTTGATTCTCAACAGAACTTGGTCATACTATTTTTACTATAATCATCTGGTTTGTTTTTAAATTATGCAAACATGTATTTTTAAAGTTGCCAATTTAATAAATATTTTTTTAATGTTTAAAGCTCAAGAGCTGCGTTTTTATAAAGGTATCTTCTGTAGGTAGCTACTTAGTTAGTACTTAATTGACCTGAACTCCATCAACAGAGCGATAAACCCGCGGTTGTTTCGACACAAAACACAAAGTTACTTTAGTTACAATCACTAAATACCCATTAGCCGGCAACTAGCCGCAAGATCCACAACATGGGCACCCTACGTGCCCATTTGCGACAAAATTAAACGTCGTTTAAAGAAGCCCCACAGCAGTAGGGTGGCCTCAATTACTGCGCTTCGGCCACGGTTCAGTGGTTAGTTTTTTATCGCGAAAACCGCCTTTTTCTGATAAATTTACACCGTGAAATCTACATACAAGCGACGCATAATAGCATGCCTATGTATGCGGTAATGAGAGCTTCGTACAATGAACGTTTAAATGCATTATAATTGGCGGTTATTTTACTATAAATTGTTTACAGTGGATGACTAGTTTTTTGTTGTTACATAAATTAGAAACGGTCTAAAGCTTAGTTTAGAAATGATTTGCTACTATAGAGTAGAAAACACAAGTTAATGGAAATAAATCGGTAACATTTATGTCCTGATATTTTACAAATTCGTAAAGGTTTGTAAAATGTGGCGCAGTAAAGGGTTAAGATTTTGGCGTGAGAATAAGGTACTTTTCTAGGTAGGCCTGTGTAGGTATCATTTTTTTTATAACAATAACAACAGTTTAGTTCTACTTGTCATGTTATTTTTAAATGATTCCGTAACAAATATAATATACACTCATTGAATACTTATTAAAAGTAAGATAAGTAGGTTAAAATGAAAAATGACACTAAAAAGTCTATTTTTTTTTTTAAATAATAAAACCATTGTCTTATTTTGAAGCATGTATCTTGTATAACGTTACCAACATTATCAGGCCTGTCATTAGTTTGTACCTATCCCATAGGTTAGGTATTAAACAAGTTAATTTTCTCTCCGTATTATTTATATTACAAGCATATTAAAGGAATAAAAGTGCGACGAACAAATAAACAACAGTATTAGATAATAAAAAATATTTACCAAACCTACAAACGATTTGAATAACAGCAAACTTGTAAATAGATTGATTACATTTCAACCGCAATCTAAATCCAACTTTATAAACTTATAAATAAGACACAATTCGCCTCACGGAATCAATTCGAATGACCTTGATCGCTGATAAGTTTCTTTTTTTTTCTACTATGCGCACTGAAGTAAATACATAGGAGTACCAGGCAATCAGCAACTGTCAAGAGACTGATAAGCGGTTGTTTGCCACTAAACCCACACAAACAAGCCACATACCGTAACCAAATACCTACTGTACAGACAAGCTCATTTACTATGCCGTGTTAGCTGGCGTGGTATCTAATCTACATGACACTGTATGAAATATGAACGCATGCCACAACCGAGGCTTTATTCATTAATATGATTGAAATTCGTTACTTTAAAAACATTTGAAAATAAAAACGATGTTATAAATGTTTTTGTAACCCATTTCAGGAGAGATAGGGTAAGTACAAGTTAAAGGTGTAATAAAACTTACCGATATCGTGCATACGATGTTGGTTGTCCTTATGAGATAAGGCGGCAAGTAGCCCGGCGTCGCCGACTCTCTGCCGAGCCACCGCGATACCCACGGGAATCGAACCTGATAAATAAAAAGACATTTTGTAGTAAACATTGAAAAATGACTAAAATAAAAACAGCTTTAAATTACTGTAATTGAATTTACGTACAAAACGTGTAGGTTATTTGGTTTTGTTTTCAAAAAGGATCTATTAGCATCAAAAAGTATAAAAGAAAAAAATGAATGAATGAAGGTCGCGCGACCGACGAACGGAACGACACAGTTACGTCATATGGCAGAACTTAGTACCAGGATATCATAAGCTCTAGGAGTTCTATTTTCATTTTCAACGATTCGTCGGCGTGTTGTCGACGTTCCAAGTTTGCAAACTCGCTATTTTCCAACACGTTTCGATTCAATTCATTTCTGTTTCGTTCACTCTTACTGAAATTACCTATAGCGAGAGCGAGACCGTGAGAACCGTCGACCAAACGGCTCGGCAAACCAGTTCGTCAATTCGTTCACAAATACCAGGCATTCATAAATGAGTAGTAGTTATTTACCATTATTGAGCGATGCCGGTATGGCGGGAGGCGGGTTATCGGGTTTCGTGCCCGGGGAGGCTTGTTCTAGTTTGACAGCCACTAGTTCTGAAACATGGACTTGCTGAGGCTCGCGTTTGACTTGTACTTGAACATTCTGTCCAGCGACTCCTAACCACGTTACTGGGTTAGTCCGACTGCAGCCCCCATCTGAGTGCATAACCTAATGAACAAAAAAAAATACATTAAGTAAACTGGGAGTAGAATCAGCAAGTAAAAATCGCCTTAAAAAATGATAACTTACCTTTTTTGGTGAATTGGTGAGACAAGAGTTACAGGAACGTTTAGCTTGTTCTGTTTTGATGGTGAGCGGCTGCATGATCCCTATGTTATCGATCATTTGCCGCTGTTCACCAGGACAGCAGAGTTCTGGAAGACACTTCCCGATCTTGGCCTCATCCATTTTATTTATGTCCCTGCAACATGAATTATTATTTAATATTTCTCCGTAATGTATTGCCGGCATAACATTATGGCCGTATTTATTGGTAGTAAACTAATATTAATAGGTTTTTGCTAGCAGCAATCATCACAATATTAAAAGAACAGATACCACACAATGGGCCCCTACATCGTTAATTCGGACTCTAGGGTCGGCCCTTCTGAATCACCCTCTTGACAGTAAGGTTGCCCCTCATCGATATATTGATATCGATCGAAAAGGGGACGAGCGGAATGTTGCAATTAGAAGAAGGGACATTGACGGTATAATTAAAATGTAGTAAAATGCTAAAAGGAATCTTAGTTCGTTCTTTGTTTGTTAATAACACGATCAAGGTCAATAAATACGTTCATCATTAAATCATCTAAAAAAGTTTTTAAAGTAGTTCACATGCAACGCACAGTAAGTTAAACTGATAAAAATAATGTCCTCAAAAATAACAAACATCACAAAAAACGTAACTCGAAGCGTTTTTCGATAACCGTCTCAATGGCATTCACGTTAAAAGTGAGAGTGACATCTCACAATGACGAAAAGTACCAGGGTATAATAAAAGCTTAGTAGCTTACTTGTCCGCCACCAAAACTCGCTGCGAGCAGTTGAGCAACTCCAACTGCAACGGCGAGTAAGGCGAGTTCGGCGGTGGCGTGGGCACGCCGAATGTGGAGAACGAACTTGAGAATAGACTCTCGGTCGTCACTGTCGACAATGAGTTTCGAATGTACCAGGAGATTATGAAAGTGTAGGAGTGTGTTTTCTTGTAGCATTTTGCGAAAACACGGTCCGAATTTGTTTTAATTGTAATTAAATTAAGCGTATAATTTACGAAGGTTAAGTAAGAAAATAAAATATAAAAAAACAATCGAAAAACAAGTAACTCAATACTTAAAAGCAAAAAGCTTGCATAAAACCATGTTTTATTATACTAGTCTAACTAACGAAGTCAGCAAAGGCTAATCAAAATATCTATTTTGGTTTGTGCCCGAGGGATCAAATTAAACATCTTAATTTCGTGGTGTCACTCTTCAGCACTCAGGCGCACATGTTCTCTAAACTAAATCTTAACTAACATTGAAATTTCAACCTTCTCTTCCAAGTAATAAAGGCTATTTTCATCTATTTATTTAGATTAATGATGTCTTTTATTAAAAATTGGTTAATAAAACGAATTAATGTCACGCACATTTCGGTTTTATTATTTTATTTAGAGATAATAAAAAATGGCTGTAGAATGGGATACCTAACTCAAAAATAAATTAGGTTCTTTTATTTTTTCATTTTATAAGTTTTTGTCGTTTAATTATTTTATTATAAACTTTAATTTAGTTCCCATAGGTATATTTTAAACCAATGCTTTTAGCTGAAATACTTCCGTCTCTCTCTACTCTATGAAAAAGCTTTCCTTGTTAAATTGAAAGATTAAGATGTGAAACGTGTTTATGAACATATCCATTATATTAAAAAACATCTTAAAGACACAACTAATCGCCAATCTGTCTGTAGTTTCTTCTAAATCCCGACTGCGTAAGTTTTTATACGCTAACGTCACTTCGTTACTTAAGTTGTAGAATTCGCAATGAGGTTAGGGTTGAAAATAATCGATGTTTCCTAAGGCACATGAACGAGATACAGGGGGCTGTCACGTAAGAGAAACACCGATCGATCGCGATCCTTTACAAACGCTATATCTACGCTAACTTCACTTCGTTAGGGTCTTACCACACGCAGATTCTAAATTGAAAGTTAGTCTCAGTCTTAAACGAATATCGTTTTTATCCTTAGCATGCAACATACACATAAATTATCCTCAAAAAATTGATTAGTTATAAAGTATTTGATTGATTAACATTCTCCATAAAGAAGTTTTAATGATAGTTATAGAAAACTTTAGCATATCGTTAAATGGTTTGGGAGTTAGCTAATAAACACACAAGAATCAAACACTTATCGCTATTTTCCTCTAACTTACAACCATTATATTATTATTATTATTATTTTAATATCATAGCGTAAAAGCGTAGTCATTAAACAACAATATCATTTATAAGTGTTTTTTCACAATATCGATTCTGATACAACCTCAGAACATGCCAGGCCAAATGAATATTAGTTTTATGTTTTAAAGCTATGATTAAAGTATTTAATAGAACTTTAATATAATAATTACCTTTGTGTAGGGTAGGCCTGTTCCCTGCTTGCGTAGGAAACAGCGAGTAGAGGGGGAAGCGAGCACCACCTGTCAAATAATTGACACTTTATGTCACTGTCAAAACTAATAATACTTATAATCTAGCAGCTAAACTTGATCGGCGTTGTTATTTAAATGTGTTTTGCCTTTGTTAGACACGAAAACGATTTCCTAAGATTGAGAGAAATTATTTCACGTTTTCGCTCTCTTTTGGCCCTCCACTTATGTGGCCTTACGGGCTTTAATGAAAAATAAAAAAATAGTAATAAGAAAATGCCCAAATTTTAATTAAGCTTGAAATGATTGTTTAAAGGAATATTTTTTCTAGAAAATAGAAACTATTAGATCCATCTAACTCAATACATGCGAGTGTTCAGTAAAATGTCAGTTTGTTACTCGTCTCGATAAAAATACTAAGTGGAAAGTATCATAGTAATTTTCACTATAGCAGTGTAATAAATGGAACCAATTATTAAAACACTTTCTTAACTAAACTCAAATTTCTGCGAAGTGATCCAATACTTAATATTGAAAACAGACAAAAGGATCTAAATTGTTATGACGGAATTAAGTAAAAATGCGCTAAGGAAACTTAACTTGCTTGGGTCACGCTTTTATGCATTATTTTATTTTAGTTGACAAACCCAAAAAGTCTTTGCTTACAGCAAAAAATTAAGTTTAGTGTAGGGATTTTTGAATTCGAATCGGCGCCGCTTAAAATCAGCTCAGCTTAATAATAGCTTGAAATCAACATTTTCAGTTTCTTCCGTTATTCATTGCTGAAAAACCAAGCTTACATAAACTAGGAAGTGTTATTTTGTAAAATCACCAGGCGCTCATACCTTGTAGGTGTGAGGGCGGGCGGGAGCGGGCGCCCCCCGCCGCCCCGCCCTGCATCGCCCCTCGTCTTGATACACCTCACTGCCTGAAACAAGGAAATAAACATAAATACATTAAACATTTTAATAGAAACTCAGTTTGATAAGAACTTAGTTTGTTGTGTGTCTTGGGATTCCAATGCTATATTGAAAATCCGAGCAGAAAAAATATTTCAAAAACTGAGAAAGCAAAAACGTCTCACATTTATTTTAGGTGTAATCTTACGATTTACGTATAGCTTATTTATCAATTAAAAAGAACCGATTCATATTTAACACATATCCTAACTAAACCTTTCTTTGACGATGTCGTGTAGGAACTCAGATCGAAAGCAAACCCAAATCTAAAGTTATAATATAACCGTAGCAGCAGAAATCAATTAAACGTCAATATTCAACGAAAACGAATGCACCTTCAATAGCTCACATCAAATTCTTTCTACAAGTGTGTCTTGCTCAAATTAATGATCAAATAAACTTCCATATTTTTCATTTTTTTTTGTTGTTTGGTTATTAGGAAACTTCACGTAGTCGATCTAATATTTTGTTAATTACCTACATTTAAATTAAATCGTAAAATATTGAAAAAAAAACTATAATTATGCTATCGAAAATATAACATAAAATGATTGTTCAAATTATTATCAGATTTTGAAATGAAAATCTACTAACTCCGATACATAAAAGCGCGACGTAAAAAGTCTATTTGAATAATAAATTGCAAATTCCATACACTTGTTTACCAAACGATGATTACCAACTTCACACATTTTCAACCTTACTTCGAACAATAATAACTTCAATAATTAATTTAGTTCGCGGTACACGCGTGCACGCATGTTTATCGCAGTTTTCTCAAACGGCGAGTGGAAAAATACACTGTCAGTTACCCCCCAGTGGAAAGTCGCATCTGCAAGCAACATTGTTGCAACTAACATGCGATTTGAGAATGCAAGTAAAGTAAATTACTCAGCAATTGCACTAGTTGGAGCAGATGTTTCAAATTGTGTATTAGCATTAGTTTTCTTTGCCGTGAACGACAAAAAAAGAATAAACAAACACATTATGGAATTCCTCCCGCGCTTTTAACGACGACGTAAACAGCCGACAGCGCTGTGTAGGAGGGGTAAGACACAGGTAGCATCCGACGCGAAGTACCAGGCGAGCAGAACTCAGGAGGCGGTGGGCGTTCCTCGCGACGCGTACGGTAAACAACGCTTGATTCTGATTGGCTCCCTCCCACGTAATTCATTCTGAACCTTACCAGTTCAAAAATAAGGTTCATTTTTACGGTTATAGTAATGTGTGGTGTTAAAAAATGTTTTGTTTATGACCGCAGTAGGTTGCGGCGCGTCTGTGCTTTGTTCGTTTCCTGCCTGACGAGCTAAATGAATGCGATGCTTTTTGATTTAAATTCAAATTATGTAAAAAACCTTTTGGATTAGTAGAATTTTAATGTGAAATTAAGCCTATGACGAGTTCGATTGTGTAACTAGATGGTAATTTCTCATTTGTCACACAATAACCGATGTTATAACTATTTTTATTGATTGTTTATTTAAATGAGATATTAGGTATATATTAATGAATAGATAGTTAACCGCAATTATGGAATAGGAGACGGAACCTATAATCATTAATTTAATTAGTTTCTATAGGTTTAACCCATAGAAGAGTTTTTCTAAGAATAGATACAGGTAGACTTTACAGAAGGAAATTGCTTCATTCGAAATGGCTCGATATACTTATATTTCAAGCAATGAAGAGTTAAATAAAGAAAATAAGAATTTTATAGCTCACAGCTTTGCAAACGTTAACGTTATACGTTTTTCTAATAAACGGTTACGTTCCGTTCACATCCTAGAAACCGTAAAGAAACTTCTTGGCCTATTTGGTATACCTATGGCCTTTTTGTAGTCTACAATTTACCAAGGAGTCACTCATACTTAGATAGATTATTAAGAACGGTCTGTCGGAATATCTCTAGTGAGTAGTCAACAACTTAACACCAACACGATTCTACCTCGACTATTCTAACGCTAAATAACACTTCGAAAAGCAGGCTTTGGGTCCACTTCATGGTAGCTGGTTACCAACGTGTAGACTCAGACATCTTTAAGCTTTAAATGTTCGGTCTCAGTGACACGAGTTACTCTATCCTAACTAATTAACTAACTAAATACAAATCCATGCAACGTCTCATTTTACCCATACTCAAAATATCGATATAAATCAAGAAAATCATTTATCAACTTAGATGTTAAAATATATATTTAAAACTAGCTATACTTTTTTAAATTAATTATTTTAAAATTAATGCTCTGTAAACAAATACATTGCCTAAGTTTAAAAACTTTGTTTTTGTATCCAGAACAAATTCGTTCTACTTAAAAGTTTATAGTAGGTATACCCTAAAATGTTAAGTAAAAATAGCATATAACTGAATAATGAGACGTTTTCTAAATCTTATATCTAAGATTAATCCGAATGGTAACTGGATAGTTGTAAAAAACGACCAATTTCTGAATGCACAATAAATGGTGGGCAGTAAAAAACATACAAAAGAAAGATTAAAGGTGACGTTAGGGGTTGTTCCTGTCCTGTATTCGTTTCAAATATAAATAGAAGTTAGAAATACATGCTAACAGACAGACTGACGGAAAACGTAAGTATACTAGGTAAGGAAACTATTTTAAATCAAATGCTGAAAGAGTGGACAAACGAAATCGACAAGTATTTATTAAATATAAATTAATAAACGCGTAACATCCGATAAAACGATTTTAATTTAAAGTAGTGATCTTACAAGTAACAATTAAAAAAGTTACAGGCTACAGTAAAAACCTCCACACATGTATAATTTGAGTACCTATAAAAAAAAAATTAATAAACAATTTTGAGTAAACAGTTGAAAAAACCGGGATCTGAATTGCAAAGACCAAAATTGATCGAGTCAGCATACAAATAAAAACAATTATTCGTTTCGAATCAAGAATTTATGAATAAGCTATACGACACGTCAATTTTATCATGCCTTTTTTATACATCAGGGTTATTAACTACGTAGGTACAAACGAAATTAAAATAACATATCGTATTTCATAAACAGAGTATTTTTTTAACCTAACTACCAAAAAGTTAGGACAAGTCAACTTCAACAATTATTTAAAGCTTTTGATTGGTCTGGCGGTCGTTACAGCTTTACGGTTTAAATTAAATTAATTGCTGCCTCTATCAATCCTACTATATAATATTATAAACGTGAAAGCTTGTGAGTATGTATAGATGGATGTATGGATGTTTGTTACTCTTTCACGTACCTAATAATTTCTGGACGGATTTGGATAAAACTTTACAGTAATATAGGGTACTTTTTACCGCGGGAAAAGTTCTCATTCCCATGGGAAACCGACTTCTACGCGAACGGAGTCGCGAGCGGCCACTAGTAAAAACACAGTGATGTTAATTAATCTAAAAAATAAAGTTAAATAGAGATTAGTAGTTTCGGTCAATACAAGTAGTATCACTTTCACTACATACTTAGTATTAAAACAAAGTCGGGACAGCCCTATGTATGCTTAAATCTTTAAAACTACGCAACGAATTTTGATGCGGTTTATTTTAATAGATAGAGTGATGCAAGAGGAAGGTTTACTGTATAAAAACATAGTACAGGGAAAGGAGTTTAACTTAGAATTTAACTAAGATTACATAAATAGCAGTAAGGTTTGGGCAAATTAAATAGTGGAGGAGCGTCAGTTACAAAAACAACGACTAAATATGACACAGTCAGTTACTGGTTTCGATATCAAGAAAAAGTTCCTAATTAAACTTTTAGGTGGTTTATTACTCAGTTGATTAATTTATATTGACACACACATTGCTTCCTTCCTTTAGCTTATGAAACAGTGTGAGGCTCACTAATCTATCTTTCCATGTCTACCTATTCTGTTAGGTTTGCTACTGTAGGAAGCTAAATTCGCGATTTTGAATGCTATCAAAACTTTTTTGTACTGAAATGATAATTAAAACACAAGAAGATCAAACGTCCTAAACACAACACATACATACGTTTCAGCTATGACAAGTTATTCAGTTTGCCCGTAGGTAACGTTTTCAAAACGTAATTCAAAGTATATTTTAGATGGAATAAGATAAGCAACTAATAAAGCGTATCAACAAGATCAATGCACTACTGGCCATAATTTAAAAAGGAATAACGATATCGTTAAAACATAAAACTTTCATTTAAAACATCTTCTAAGGGTCCCAAACGTAACAAACCCGCTTGATAAAAAAGGTGTTTTTTCTTCCCAACAACCTATTAAACAGTTGTGGTATTTCGAATAAATTACCTTCGCCAACCCATTTCAAATGCTTAGAATTATAACAGAAAAGGATTAGGGCCTTCTTGGAAGCAAAACCTTTAATTGTATTGGGGTATAAAGGCGCTCTCTGTTTTCAAAATGCTTGGTTTTTTTTTCAGAATAGTCGTGAGGTCAAGTGTTATGTGCCAGTGTTGGAACTGCACGGAGGAGGTTTTCGAACTCTTTTTGATTTGACAGGTTGGAGGAATAATTATTTTTAGCATTGTGATTTTTAGCGAACTTAAATTAGGTTTAGGAAAACATAAGTAGTAATTTTCCGATACGGAGTGCTTCATTTCCATACGCTTTAATTCATTATTTAGTACTTCTATTTACACACTCGTTAAGACTAAATAGTTGGTATATTTGAACTAAAAAATTGTTAAAAGATCAGCCAAATGCTTATAAATATAAGTCTTCTCACATAGGTATATGTCACTGACTAATGATGTCTCAATCCGCGAAGATAAACTTAAAGAAAACTAACCTACAGAATAACCCTACAATTGACTCATTCAGTTCCTTAATCCTAAAACTAACAGTTATAGCATTGAACTTTTAAAACCATTCGTAACAAAAAGCGATTCAGTAGCTTAAATATGGGAAGCTAAAAATGTAACGAACGCTAACTTCGTTATCGTAACGTATCAAAATGCAGATTACTGGCGATCGTATAAATAATTAATCGATGTCCGTTCCCCGAATACTGACGGTTGCTGTGACGAGTGACGGTTCGTCGAATACAGAGACCTAGTAACGGGCTATTAATAAATGTCTCTCAATAGTGATACCAAAATGTATGAGAATTGAATACTTTAGTTCGCGTACAAATATAAAAGCGGCTTTCAATTCGGGTCACGAGCTTAACCTAAATTTGGGTCGAATGCGACACTCATCTCTACTGACTACTCTTTCCCTGTTATAAAATTTGTTAAGGTTAATCTCGACTGCACTAAAGTTCCAGTTACTTAAGTAGTTTCAGTCGACAGCTGAGTTATCAGGGAGAGACTTACTGGTAGGCTCATGTTTAGGTTTAACTTTATAACTTCGCGAATTAAGTCGCTCCTCGTTTTATAGGTAAGTATCCCTTATCTTTCTTATCTTAGTGAAGTGAGCTTAATTTATATGACTACTTGTGGCCTATATTACTGTAAAGTATCATCAAAATACGTCCAGTAGTTTTTAGGTGAAAGAGTAACAAACATCCATCCATCCATCCATACATACCTACTCACAAACTTACACGTTTATAATATAAATAGGATTTTGAAAAATTTGGGCCTTGTTCTTGCTGATCCTTGCGTGACTTCGTATAAGTTTTTCGTCCCCAGTTTAATCACGTCACCACTTCCATATATTTTTATCTCTCTCCTGCAATATAACTAAGTTAGGAATAGCTCCTAGTGACGTATAGGCCCCTGGTCCCCGCAGCAACATTGTGTCTCCAGGGAGGACGGAGGGCGCCCTGCAACCCTTAGGGTGCTGTCTGGGGGTGCGTCTAACTTATATTAGCTACGTATTTAATCTAGACGAAGTTTTGACTCAGTATGATTTCAGAATAAAATTGGAAGGTAAGTTACAAGTTAGCTTTTAGTCTGCAGCTTCGCACATGTAATATAAGTATTACCTTCACATATTTATTTTAAATTACGTAGGAAATTTATGAGACTTTTTATAGCCTGTTTTAACTACTTTAAACACTTTTCACATTGATAGATAACAGATTGATTCAAACGGATACTATCACATGTAATATTATAAGTAAGGATAGAAAAGTAGATAATTTCATCTTAAATTTAGCTGAGTAATTGTATCCAAAAAGAAAATGTATGTCCAAATAGAAATACTAAAAGTAAAGTCCACGTCTTACGGCACATTTTTTATAACGCTATAAATGTATATTGCACAAAATTGGCGCTAACTTTTATTACTCTCAATACGAACTTTATTATTTTAATTACAGGCCTCTGAAGCTAAACTAAAACGTATAAAACGCGAAATTACTTGCACAGTTGATCACACAACGGCTGTAGATACTGTAATTTTAATAACATACTCAGTTTTAAAGTATTAAACCTATCATTATAAAAAAACTAGTGGCCGCCCGCGACTCCGTTCGCGTGGACGTCGGTTTCCCGTGGGAATGAGAAGTTTTCCCGTGGTAAAAAGTACCCTAAATGTTACTCTGATGTATTACCTATATTACTGTAAGGTTTCATCAAAATCCATCTAGTAGTTTTTACGTGAAAGAGTAACAAACATGCATACATCCATACTCACAAACTTTCACGTTTATAATATTAGTAGGATACTTAAAGTATAAAGACTTGCACAGCGAAAGCTCCGAACGTCAATAGAAGGTACATCTATCTAGCATTCACAAAAATCTAGGATAATTATAGTTGCAATTTACTGTTTTTTTTTCAATTTTTGTGCTAAAAAATCTTACTTCATGCCAAATTTAATGATTGTAGATCTATAGAAAGTATTCTGATAGGCTTTTGATTTTCTTACAAATGTATGAATCAAATGTTTGTATCATTTGATAACGTGGACGACTGTTTTATCACGGCATCAGAGGATTACAGATATTAATATTTGCAATCAATTTCAATTTGACGGTTAACGCGTACCCGACAAAAATTGTGGCGACAGACAGATAGACAAACAACCAACGAAGTTTCGTTTCAGAGTCCTTTATACCTTTTGAGGTACGGAGCCTTAAGAAACCGTTTTAACTCTCTTTTATCCAGGCTCCACTGTCATGACTATGAGAACTGATAAAGTTGATGGTGTTCCAGTTAGAAAGATAGTCAGAGTAAAGACTGTCACTGAGACCGATCATGTAAAGTAAAGTGTGTAGAGTCGACACTAAGAGTGTAGCTTAATGCTGCACGAATCTAGACATCGTGAAGCCAATGCTCGTCGAATTTACAATTTAGAAGAAATCAATATGTTATAAAAAAACTCCGATTAAAGGTCTCTACCCATTACACCGTATCATACCATGACCGTGCTATGCACGTGTCAGACACGAAAATAATACGACACGGTCTACCTTGCCCACTGAACGGATCGACGGCGTTCTGTACCCATTTGTAACGCGTATGATGACCGCATACAACCCGTACGATGTCCGTGTGTAACGTAGTTGATTCGGAATCCGTCATTTTCATGTGCATATCAGACTGTAGCGGACGTGTGCTTTTATGTCACTAAATAAGTATGGCTATTAGAAGAACCGCTAGACAGTTGGCAATGATTGCCTTAATATTGGATGAAGAAGAAGAACATGCAACAAGAACTCGACGCTACCGTTTGCTCACCGGCTCGCCGCCTGCGCACAGCGGTTTGGCAGCGTCGCGTGTCATGCACGGAGCGTATCAGCACCGGCAAAATATTCTCATCGAGAATAGTTGCCGGTCCGTGCATGACACGCGACGGTGTTGATTGGTGACGGAACGGTGTAGTGAGCATAGTCCCATACTTTTCAATACAAAGAATAATTTTTTGCCTGACACGTTCATAGCACGGTCATGGTATGATACGGTGTAATGGGTAGAGACCTTTAGACCTGCTATTTATAAATGTTATGTTGCTTAATTCCTGTCGAAATAATCCATATTTGTATTCCTTATAACACTTAAATATGACTTATTTTATTAGTAAGTAGTTTCATAACCAAACTTTATAATTTTAATAGCATGTTAAACAAATTTACGAATCATCCGATTAAAGTTAAACGTTGTTCTAAACAGTCGGATCTCAAGAACGAATTATCAAATTAATAATGAAAAAGTATGTAATTACGGAAAAAAACGGCTTTCGCAGTAAAAATCCTGTGTAATTGACTTAATTGGGAACCGGTTTTAACTGCTTTGGACTAGTGATGTAATGCTGTTTTATCAAAAAAGGTGTATTTTATTTTGTTGGTAACTGTAAAGAGTCGAACTGTAAAATAATTGCAGTGAATTCGCCTGCCTTAAGAAATAACATTTTAAAGTTTTTTCGTAGGTTAAAGTTTTATAGAGAGTGTATAATCCACATTTGTAAGGTTACTCATTTTTAAATAGATAATTTTATTTTCAAAAAATTATTAAAATGTTTTCCGATGTTTAGTTTTGTTATATAATTCCTATTAAATAAAAAACGTATTTAAAAAACCCTCCAGACTAATAGACCTACTGTGCGTACGTTAATTAAGAACAAAGTTGTAATTATAAACACAACAAAATGGACTAGGGACGAACTTAGTTACGCCCAGAAGCGATTTCGAAGCCATAGTTGTCATTATTTTACTTATCTTTTGTGTTTTTCTACGTCTTATAACGTTGGAGTACGTAAGAAGGTAGACAGGCCTCTAACTTCTAGAGTACGTTTCGGATTTTGATTATAACGAGAAGTAAATTCTTAAAAGCTTTTTTAATAACACGAAATCCAAAACTATGTTACCAAGTCTGTATAAATTGGAATGATGTTTCGCCCGAGCGGGTCACTAGTAGCTTAGCATCTAGCTTCCATAACAATCAAGCTACCGAACGCCTAACTGTTTAATCGGTCCATTGAGAGTACCTCTGGTTGTTCCTGCGACCCTGGTATTTTTTACCGGTGTCTACCTGCAGCGCCGGGAGAGGTAGGAGATTCCACGAACGCTGATCTTGCGATTGTGAGTGTAGACTTTGTTTATATTTATTTAGGACCAACAACGATTAGGGTAGGGCTAGTAGAGATAAAAGTATTTTTGTGAATGGGTGAATTATTTCTCTTGTTTGTAGTCTGCAGTAATAATGCATTTATGATATTGATTTAGTGGTCGGTATAGTGCTTTGAAGAAAAAGGATCTAAGCGATCCTAATAAGTTTAGCTGCCGACATCTCACAAGTATAACATTGAGTTTCAAAAGTTGTGAGTATTCGATATTTTTAAAGAACATGAGTCATATTCCAATATGGTACAGTTAACTAATTATTTCAGCCTAAGATAATTAATTTAGCACGTCGCGCGTCGTCTCTGACTCTCACGAATACTTTTCAGTTTTCAAATCTTTTAAAAAATGATCTAGAATAGTTTTTAACAAAATATTCGTCCACAAAATTCAGTTTTAACTTCTTATTTCGTAAGTTCCCAGTTAGTTAGTCGTAGTCCCGTAGGTAGTCGACAAATTATTTATTTAAGTGCAAAAAGATAGAAAGATAGACTCTACAAAAAAATGGCAGATTATTTGCAAAAAGTTACAATATGCAATATTTTTTATCATCTTCACTTGCATTTTTACATTTGTACACTGTATAAATTCTGCTTTTCATTTATAATTTCAATAGACGTAGGCATAACCCAACCCAGGCTTGCCATTTGCTACCAACTTCAAAAACCATTGAAGATTCCTGTATTCAGTTCAAAACCAACCTTGCCAGTTACTAAATAACGTTCATATTGCAATGTGGATTCGTAATAGCATGAAGTGTGAGCTAGTGTAGGTATAATTATGTGCAGTAAAGTTAGCCGCGAAATGATGCCTTTAGGGCATTTTCTAGTAGAACGAGATATGCAAAGGGTAAGGAAAATTTTCTGTGTATTCCAATTACAGTTTTTAACAACTGATGTACCTACGTATTTACTTCTGAAAAAAACAAGACTTCTTGAGTAAGTTTTTTGCAGCACAGCAATATTTTTTGAGTTGCAACTTCGCGAAAAAATGTAAAACGGTAGTTTTTTTAATATCTGCTTCCTTATTAGATGTTCTTTTAACCACGCAGTTAAATTATTTCGCAATACATATTTAGTACTTAATTAATAATTAGATTAAGCTTATAAAGAAATTATCGTAGAAAACTAAACTTTGGTCCTTACTTTTTATTTTATTCTTACTTTTCTATTAAAATTTGGGTTTGTCCTAGGGTTGAAGCCACTAAAGCACTAAATAAATACATTGGAAATCGTACTAAAATCCTTTGCTTGGTTCCGAAATTGTCGGATATTCCTATATACAAACAGGATATTTTTAGATATTGTAAGACTACGCAAAAACCGCAGGCCCACAAATGATTCATTTTTATATGTTACCGTATAAAAAACTGTTTACTTAACAGAATGAATAACAATAATGTCATGTTACATTAGTTATTCATGATAATTGTATGAATCATTCGCAAAACACTAATTTTACAATTAACCTACCCAGATAATGTGTCACTGAGCAAAACAAAGGTTGCAGTGAGTACCAGGAACGCATAAACATTGATAGGTACGTTAAAGCTAAATGGCAAATTAAAGTAGGTATAGGCTAGAAGCCGTGCCTAGAGCCTATGATTTGGTTTACCATTTCTGACAACTCATTTGAATCTTGGAACGTAGATACTTTTATTATTTGTTTTTTTGCCAAATGTAAGGAAATATTTATTACGCATTTAGGTTGAGGAAAACTTTGTAAGGAAATACATATGGTTGAAAGATAACCACCAAGCTAGCGTGATAATTACGACTCAATCACTCCCGCTAATTGAGAAGAAGGCTTGTGGCCAACTAGGAGGATAAATATATAATGTTGTTATTAAAACCGTCTTAAAAAGAAACTCACTTAGAATTCCCTACGATAAGTTATCAACAGATAAAATAACTGTCAATATAAACGCATTTTAAACTTAAATTATGTAAAACTAGAGGCCGCCCGCGACTCCGTTCGCGTGGAAGTTGGTTTCCCGTGGGAATGAAAAGTTTTCTCGCGGTTAAAAGTACCCTATGTGTTATTCTGATGTATAACCTATATTACTGCAAAGTTTCATCCAAATCCGTCCAGTAGTTTTTACGTGAAATAGTGACAAACTTCCATCCGTACGTCCATCCATACATCCATACTACATACTCACAAACTTTCACATTATTAGTAGGATATGTTTGTCTCTGTTCAATCTAATGTTACAGCTTTAGCAACTGAGAGAGACAAAACATGTTTGAAATTAAGGTTTTAAATGCGTTAATGAATTAAAGGCTAGCATTATAACAAGGTGAGAAACAAAGTAAGCAACAGCAATGTACAGAAATAGCCAAATGTCTGCCGTGGAATCTAAATTATACTTAAGACGCGTTTGAGTATACCTTCACTGTTATTTGTCACGAACACACATTAGCTTGTCAGTCAAGGGCGGGTTAAATAATGCATTGGTTAAGCTTCTAAGCTGGGCTTACACGATGCGTGAAACTACGCAAAAAAGCACCAAAAATTTTGACTTTCAGTTACTCTATCACTTATAATATAAGTGTGCAACGATTCAAAATATCGATTTTTCTTTGAGCTTTTTCTTTGTATTAAGTTAAGTTTTAAGTGAATAGTGTTGAACATAGTGAGGATAAAAACAAATAATATTTTTTTATGAATTTTGATAAGTTTCTTCTTTGTTTAATTAATTCCAGACCAAATTGACAGGGCATTCGATGTGCGTATGTCTGATACGGAAAAGCAGACACAAGCGTCAGATTTAAACCACTGTTTTTGCGAAGAGTTAAAAATACGGGGCAGATTTTAACGATATTTATCTAGATATTTCCAAGGAACTTTCAACTTAGTTTTAAAATTGAAGTAATGAGTAAACTTTCTATTATAATAATAATTAGTTTGTTTCTACAGATTACAATATATTTATGATAATGAGCCGTAAAGTACCTAGATACCTACATATATAGTAGAGATGGGCCGAGTACTCGGTTTATACTCGGTACTCGGCGTACTCGGCAGGTTTTTTGGTACTCGGTACTCGGCCGAGTAACTCGGTATACGAATGCCGAGTACCGAGTACAAAAAAGTAATATACTTTGTTTAAAGAAAGCAATATATTTAGGTAGATATAATTGAAACAACGGTGTTAATCAAAACGTACTGATTGAGAAAATCATTGACACCCTCAAGTAATAGAAACAAAATTATGCTAATGCATGAGTACTAGTGAGACAAAATTAAAGGAACAGTAATAAAAATAATCAATATTTAAAATTTAATAAATGTAAATTATGATGCCTTGTTTGGTGCCCTGTCCACCATTTGCCAACAAATTTTCTTCTAAATATACTTGTGTCCGTTTGTACTTGATTACGCGCGCGAAATTGGGAATTTGATAGAACCGAGTTACTCGGCCGAGTACTCGGTTAAAAAAAAATTAACCGAGTTACTCGGCCGAGTACTCGGTTAAAAAAAAAATTAACCGAGTAATACTCGGTACTCGGTACTCGGCAAAAGTGTTACTCGGCGCATCTCTAATATATAGATACTGCAAATTATAATGAGTCTTAAAAGTTAAATGTTCGTTTACTAAATGTTAACCAAACTTCACAATCAAAATTTTTCCGAATCGATAACATAATCTTTTTCTATTGAATCGATTTCTTATCTTTTTTCTATCTCTGTTTTGTGACAATAATACCAACAGAATTTTTTTATTTATTATACACATATTTTTTAACTGTACGAGTACTCAAACCGCAATGGAAATACCTTAAGCTTTAATTACTGATAGTTAAGGAGAATTATAAGAAAATAACAAGAGGAAAATATTTATTAAATTGGTAACCCAGTAGCGATCATTAGAAAAATATGCTTGAAGAAGGTTAAAGTGGTTTCGTTTTATCGTTTAAGAAGGTATATGTATAAAGAAATTAATTATAAAAAAAATAACCTTATTAGAATAGTAGGTTTCAGTCGCAGTTAAAGGGCGGGTTGTATCACAACTACTTAACGTGTCTGTCAACGTTAAAAATGGCGTTAACCATCTGTCAAGCTAGACAACGGGTTGTTTCACCAATGTCAGCCTTCAACGGACGTTAAAAATTAACGATTACGTTGACCGGCCATCCCACCCACTGGTTAACGTAACTTTTCTCTTGTGTTGACAGGACATCTTTGATGAAAAGCTTTTATCAATAATATGGATTCTGTATATTTTCATATATTTTGAATGATAGTAATGATTTACTTTTTAATTGCAACTCGAATAACATTGACGAACAATTTTTTTTGTGACTAAACAACGCTTTGTATTTGACGTACGTTAAACATCTGATGTAATCGTCAAAAAGTTACGTACGTATGATACGTTAACCAACTGTTTGATACAACCCGCCCTAAGTAGCGAATTTCGAATGTAAGTTTAAGAGCTATATTCCCTTTATTTCATCATTGCGCGCGGCCGTGTTGCCAAAACATTTATTAAGTATCTTCATTAGGATTTTGTTACTCTCTCATCTACAACTGCATACCGGTATAAGTTTAAACTCTTCTGAAAACATTCTCTAAAACTAACTACAAAATCATCACTCTCTCACACCTTTTTTAAAGGATGTTTAATTAAATGTGGTCCAAATCATTGTAAAATTTCCCGTATAATCTTTGTTTTGATCTTGACTGGACTAACACCAGTAGGTAATCACTATTATTTGTTTCTGTCTAACGCAGATTCTAAGCAAGTGATAGCAACATTTATGGTTGAGAATTCTAGCTTGCACATTTTGTCTGAGAAAAAAAGTAAGTCAGTAATTTTGTGAGAAACAGTAGTTTATTTATACCTGATACCTGACTCATGTCATCTTAGCTGATAGGTTTGTCATGTGAATTACCTGAAAAAATAAAGACAAATATAAGCACTTAACTAAGTAAATGTAAAATGCATATCTGGCGTCAATCTGTGTGCGAACTGTTACATCGTGGGAAAACGCCTTTAAAGCGCTTTTTAAATTTCATATGGTTATTTACAAGTCATAAAGTGAGAATGTATAATCGCTTTGAAATAAAGTTTTCATCTAAAAATATATTTTAAAAAGTTATTTTCTTGCCTTATCCCATGAAATAAGAAGAACATAAATATCAACCTCTAGGTATAGGTATGGTATACATTTAACCTTTTCATTACGTAGGAATGTAGTACTTAGATAATATCAAATCATAATTATTTGAACATAAAGAATAAAAAGTACAGTTGCCCTGCTAAAATAAATTATATTAATCATAAACAACATATAAACACAAGTTAAACTGACGTCTTTAGCTAATTAAGCGAATTAAGTGTGAGTTATATACACGTTTAGATAAGTCAACCTAACCTTTAACATCCCAATGCATGTGTAAGATAACAATATTTTAATAAGAATTTACGAATTTAGCTATAGCATTTCAACTGTATTACATATTTCAATTTATATAATAAGCTGGTAAACAATCAATCGAGTCACATGATGGTAAGGGAACACCGCCGCTCTGCCTTCTTCTTCATCGTGTGATGAATATGCACTTTGCAGCACATATTCATCTAGTGTCCGAGTTTTTGGGAACCGCCTTTTTAGAGCCTCCGACGGTTCCTGTAGACTACCCTACTGTCAGTATTACGCCTACCTATTAGGCACCTGACTTGGCTTGACGAGTACGAGGTGGAATAGTACCCGGGACCACAGCTTAATATACACCCACGATCACATTGGTGTGGAGGTGCGCTGCAGGTCACACAGAAATTGGGCATCACATACCGCATTCACCGAAAGAAACGCAGGAACATCATCCTTTCCACGTCGGTTGTCTGCGTTATATTATTTCACTGGACAAGACAGCAGATTAATCGAAGCCGTCGATGACTACAGTTAGACTCTACCATAACTAGCACTAACATACGTTTAACTATTATAATTAAACGGATATGATTACAAAAGTAAAGTTTATGTTTGTGCCAAAAAGAAGAGTTTTAAAGCTACAAACCAGTGTTGCGATCTCGACTAATGACGCGGACGCGGTTAAGCAACGTCGGTTACAGTCCTCATAACTAAGGTGTGTATCGATCGGTTCCAGAAATCCTACAGTTACCACACAAAAGAATCTTAAAACGGTTTAGAAGACTAGCTCGGAGAGGAGAGCAGATTTTTATCACGTTGGAAACAGAATTTTGAGTCATTGTTGAAAAGTTTATTTTTGCATGTGCACTTATTTAGTTTTAAAGGTGTTTGATCGCGCCTATGTATGCTCTCCGAGTCAGTGTATGTGAACGGACACTACTCTGAATAACTTATGTATCATGTGTCAAATGCAGCAAAGCCTATTCCGTCACATGAAAATAAGAAACCCTGCCATTATGTAGCGTTCTCATATCTATTCCTCCTAATAAAGTTATCTGTTAATCCTGGATATTAATAATAAATTGAACAATATAAATGAATCTCTGAAATAAAATAAAACTAAGCATAACTTCAGAACGACTACAATAATTTCGATAATTTCGATACTTACTGTAACTTTCGTATGACATAAACTGCTATCGAAAAACGTCAAAATTCCATTATTTGTATGGTAAAATGTACATTTTGACGTTTATTCTCGTAGCAGTCAGGACAATTTGTTACAGAATCGCTCCGCAGGGCAAGCTTCAGATAGAAGTAATATCATAATATAAATAAATTCTCATCAATTTTTCAATATACCTCTAAAATAAAAACATTCTTTTAGGAATCCTAAAGATAAGAACGTAAATGGTAAAATAGCGTCACGTAAATAACTTATTATGAAAATGGTATAACGATTATTTCATAAACGTATTAGACACATGCAAGCTCGCATGTCATTGTATCTAGGCGGGTTTTTTAAATGTTTATAACTATACATTACAGTATTTGGAAACTTCAAATTATAGTTGTTTCAGTGCGGGGTAACTAGTAATTAGGTACCTGCACATTAGGTTAATAATTGTGTGTACTTGGATGGATTACGGCTCAGTCCCTGTTGGTATACAAGAAGACAGCCTTTGCCTATAATTTAATAATGTAGTGGATTTTTAAATTGTGATTAGAGGTGCCGACTAAAAGATTTCACTGGCAGAGGTTGTCCGATAATTTTTTTTTCAGGAAATCATTTCCTTAATATTTATTTAATATGACATTGGTATTAACAACAAACCTGTCTTATCGAGCGTATCGTCTACCAAACTTTGTATTTTAACAGTGCTGTGCGTTAGTTAGTCTATCTGGAACTCTACATTTTGTTGAGTCGAAAGGCATAGAAGTTTTATTTGAAACATTGATTGATGTCTACCTACAATAATAGTTGCATAAATCCAAACACTTTGTTCAGCTGTCAAGTTGGAGTTGCCCTAAAGGCCATTTGATTTGGCAATGAATGATGTAAGGTACCAGGGAGAAATGGCGCCCAGGGAGGTGTCGAGCAAGATATTGGATTGCGGAGATAAAGCACTTCAGATTATTGGTGATTGATAACCTCTTCCCAGTCATGCTTGCTCGGTTACAATATGAAAATAAATTGCGTACATTTGGTTTATCATTAAGGCGGTTAGAATGCTATTCAAAGACGAAATCCGTCTATTCGCTGTTTTATCATATAATTTAACAAATAAATAGTACATAAATGTTGCAGTTCACAGATATGGTAATTTTAAAAGTTAATTGCTTTTATGAACAAGGGGCTAAGAGTATTTCACCATTAAGAAAAGAGGTAGAGCATCAAACAGAAATATTTAACAGTCCCAAAAATAATATTTTTTGTCCCATTGTCATACAATTGCTGACGAATTAACTGTCGGTACATCTCAAGTGAAATATGAATGGGTAGTTTGAATATTTAATGAATTACAAGTTGAAATATCTGAATAAGCGCGTTGAATAATAAGTGGGCCCATTCTTAAATGATTCGTTTAATGCGTTTTTTATAGGCTGACTGTCCATTACTTTGTTAATGAGACAGGACCAAATGAAATTCCAACCAAAAATGTTGTTATGGTTTGAATATCGATCAGTAAGTGGAAGTGAAGTCGGAGTCGACACAAATTAGAGTGAAGACCGAATAGCACGATGGACCGGCGACCTGAAGAAATGAAATTACTTTATTGTACGTAGGATTAAAAACTAATCTCTTATACATAGTCAAAAGCATAAAATAAAAAATAAAAAAAGATGCCACGGGACACCCCTACATACATCAGCAATGGCCGCTGTAGACCGAGAGAAAAAGCTGGCGGAAAAAACTCTCGTCACTCTTTTCGAAGAAGGTGACAGGCAGTGGATGGAAGCGGGCTGCCCCTTATAACGTAACTTTTATAGCCGGGATGGTTGGCGGTTCTCTTCGAAATTCAAATTATCAATTCAAAACACCAACAATCAGCTCGAACTGCTCGTTTTAGTAATATTGAAGAAGTTGTGAATCATTTATCTGACAATTATAAAATCGGCCTTAAGTAAGACCTTTGTGCTAACAGAAGTTGAAGTTTTCACAGATTATTATTTCTGTTGTTGCTATAACAACAAATGCGCTGGTAGACACTTGAAATACTTATTCAAAGAATGATTTGTGCTGGGTTTGTCAATTTTGTGAGTACTTAAACTCTTCTTTGATTAAATGTAATGGGCTCTCTCTACGGTAACTATGTAATAAATTCTTAATATAATAAGGTCTTTTTGAATTTATCAAATTTATGCCATGCCAATAATTTTATTTAATTATCGACAGATTTTCTTATACTTATTCTATTCTTGAACGATGGAACGTTACGTTATCAGCGAGTGAAAGGACAAAGACTGCTTTATTTCAAGCTATTTATATTTGCATCGCGGGCTAAGCTGCAGTCGGAAGGATAGTTTATAAATAAGCTTGTAAAACGGATCAGTTTTTAAGGGCAAAATGAGAAATATGAAGACACAATAAATGTTACGTCAGATTTCCCTTAAAGTTATTTTTGGTTAAAAGGTCTGACAAAAAGCCTCTAGAAATTTCCTTCCGAGCGGCGTATAATCACTATTAAAGAATAATGGGAAGGTAATATACATTTTAAAGGTACTTACGTAGGCACTAACTTTAATAGCTTTAGTTTTATGTTTATTAGTATATAGCTAATTTAACTAACACCTTTTTACCAATTAAGTAACGCTGGTTCCAGGTGATAGAATAAAATGTTTTACTTGAAATTAAACTCATTTTAACGGGTTTTACGCGTTTATTTTATTATTTTTGATTTTCCGACGTTTCGACATTTTTACAAATGCCGTGGTCACGGGTAGACTGAGATGTTTGACGTCTTCATAGAGTTAAGTAAAAAACGATTTTTCGAATTCACCGCCATCTGTTTCGTAATTTTCTCGCGTAGTCGCTCGGGTTCACGCAGTATACGCTGACAGTGTCTTTATTTTTCTGCTTATTGGTCTGCTGGTTGTTCTTTTTTATTTTGCTAAGTATTGGAACCCACGTTGGTGACAGCTTCCAACCATCTTCTCTATTGAAGTTAGGGTGTTTTTTAATTTCAATAGTTTCTCTTACCAGCCTAGGAATAAAATGTTTCTCTTTTGCTAGGATTTTAACGGTATCAAATCTTAGATAGTGGTTGGGCTTATCCATGGAATGCTCACAGACTGCAGATTTTGTATAGCGACGGTTTTTTACATCGGCGATATGTTCTTTTATTCGAGTAGACACGTCCCGTTTCGTTTGACCGATATATGAGAGCCCACAGTCACAGTCAATCGTGTTATATTAAAATGTTTTAATAATATTATTTAATACTATTTACCTATCGTATCCTATATCTATGGAACGCGACCAATTCAAATAGTGTTAGGCTAAGTTATATTTTTATACGTTAAATATGCGGCATATTATATGCCTAGCCTTTCGTATAAAGCTGACGTTATAATTAATTACGAATCGATTGGCACCTCATTCCACAAAAAGTGACGTGAGGCGTAAATGGACTGCTAAAATAATAAACCTTCCCTTTCCGTCATCGAGTATAATACTCGTTATTTCTTGTATAATGTTCAATATTATATTACCAGAGCGACATCCTCCCACAGCGGCTGTTATACAAGTACCCCTCGGTCCCTAAACAGTTAAATCTTAGGTGTTAAGTTCACGGCGCATGCGCCAACCCGCCTGTGTCCCGTAACGCGACACGTGCTCCCGGAGAGCTCCATTGTGATCCTTGCGCCCTGGTATTTCGGGATATCTCGAAGGTCGTTAGTACTTGCGCGAGGGGGTTTAAACCCCTTCAACAGATAGGGGTACAAATTAATTGGCAGACGAATCCGTTTCTTCTTTCATTTTATTTATTGTCTTTTCATGCTTTGCTTGTTTCTTTCTTGAATCAAGGTTCGCGTCGTGTTTAAATGCAATTAATAAAGCCGTTTGAACCGTGTATTGTTTTTTTTTGAGAATATAAAAAAGAAGTGAAGATGCAAGATAGGAAAGCTAAAGGAACGCGCTACTGTAAAAATATATGGATATAATAGGCAATTTGGTTAGCTTTTTATCTCTTCTTTCAATTCCTTTATAACTAATTGCGGTTCAGGAAGTGGTTTGTAAAACACTATTAAAACACTTTACTCGGAGACTTAATTTACGCGACATTGTAAAATTTTCGTATTAATTAAAATACTACTTGCGTTGACCGTCTATTTCTACCAGCAAAAGGTTTTATTCTGTTCCATAATTTTAGTTAAGGGGAATTCTGAACTTCGAAACGGGACATCTAAAGTCTCTTGAGTAGACTTCGCTCCTGTACTCTGTCTGGTGAGGGGTTGCTATGATACAAAGCCGGCAAATTTAATGAAGACATCTTCATCATACTTATAATAAATCTGTAAAGAGGTCAATTCTGTACATTAAATATATTTCCAAAATAACTATCAGGGGGTGATTAGGGATCGATACTGACGCCAAAAATGCAATCCGTAAAATTTTTGTCTGTCTGCCTGTGGAACCGTTATAAAAACAAAAACTACTCAACGGACTTTAACGAAACTTGGAACAAATTATTTTTCATACTCCTGAGCTGGTTATAGTATACTTTTCATCACGCTACAAATAATACTAGCAGAGCAGTGAAGGGAAATGTTGGGAAAACGAGAGAAGTTTCTCAATTTTTTAAGGTTCCGTCGCGTGTGCAACCTTAATGGTTAAAGCTGCACAGAAATCATGTATGACTGAATTGTTATCCTTTAAAGTATATAAAAAATATCCCACGACAGCATATGTCTATCTTTTATGGTTGACTCACAATAACATTGTAACTCCCGATAGCTTAGCAGTTCGAAGCTTGCTGATTATATTTGTCTACTCTTACGTTTATAACACTCTCAGTATTCCCTAATTTAAAAAGTTACATTATTAACTATTGCATAAAAAAGAATCACAGAAATCGGTATAGAATAACCATAGTTTATAAACTTCTCACTCCAATGGGAAACCGACTTCCACGCGAACGGAGTCGCGGGCGGCCACTAGTTACTTCAAAAGTTCCTAGTCCATTTCAAAGTTAGGTAAGGGCCTTATGGACCATAGGATTTTTTTCTATATCTATCCACTTACGAGCAAAAAAAAATTATAATAATTCAATGATGGTGCTAGCCACAAAAAAAGAAAAAACTCTGACTGGCCGGTAGCATTTTGGACCGCAGCTTGGACCACGGAAGAAAAAAAAAATCAAAATTCAAAATGCCGCGAATGCCGCGTTCTTCTTTCAATTGTTTTGTCTCTTGAATTTCCTTTAGTGCAAACTTTTTCTTGTACTAACGAAATAAGTAATTGTGAGTGAATTAACCGGAATATTTTAATAAGTGTTGAGTTTTTAAATGTGAGGTGTGTTGTTCAGTATTTGAAGTGAAACTTTATTTTGATATACTCGTAGGTGATAGTGTTAATACGGTGGCTACGAACGAAATTAATCATTTCATGGGAAACGCATTGGAAGGGGTAAGTTTTTCGTAAGAATAAAGTTATTTTGTTTGTTTTTTGTCTTTTATATGTAAGTTACTTGATAAAGCATGATGAAGCAAAGTCGATGACTAACTTAGATCCGAAGTAAGTTTGACTTCTTTTTCATGATTTTTCACATTGAATAGTAGGTCGACGGGTAGTGTTCATTCTTTAATACTTCGTCTCAAAGTCACAACCACACTTTTAAGAGATTTTTATTTGCGTGTCTTTTTCGACTTTTTAGCGCCTTCGGTACCTATCTGTCCTAGTGAAAAAGTTTTAATTGAAGCTAGCGTTTGAAAATATATTCTGTGTTTGACCTAGATTTCCCTATCCTACTAATCCTACTAATATTATAAATGTGAAAGTTTGTGAGGATGTATGGATGTATGGATGTATGGATGGATGGATGGATGAATGGATGGATGGATGGATGGATGGATGGATGGATGTTTGTTACTCTTTCACGTAAAAACTACTCGATGGATTTGGATGAAACTTTGCAGTAATATAGGTTATACATCAGAATAACACATAGGATACTTTTTACCGCGGGAAAACATCTCATTCCCACGGGAAACCGACTTCCACGCGAACGGAGTCGCGGGCGGCCACTAGTATTATAAACGTGAAAGATTGTGAGTATGTATGGATGGATGTTTGTCACTCTTTCACGTAAAAACTACTGGACGGATTTGGATTGAACTTTACAGTAATATAGGTTATACATCAGAATAACACATAGAGTACTTTTTACCGCGGGAAAACTTTTCAGTCTCTCGGAAAACTGACGTCCACACGAACGGAGTCGCGGGCGGCCACTAGTTATGAATATATCCAATTATTAAAAACGTGCATTGCAAACAGCCATACATCCTTAGGTACTAATAATATAAATACTAAAAATGTGTTGTGTCCGTATGTTCTGCTTTTACTACAAAACGACTGAACCGATTTTTATGAAATTTGTTATAGAGATACTAAAAATGTCTAATTCCACGTAGTTAAAGTCGCAGGTAGCATCTAATAATTCTAAGTAATAAAAACTATGTCCAGCAGTGGATTGACAAGCCTCTTACATGTTCAACGACAAACAGACAAACAAAGAAACCGTGGTTAAGTTCCAACCACTGGACGGTCCCGAACATTCTCGAACTTTCGACCAGCCTGCACTATCAATTCACCGCGTGTATTGATCTAAATGGCTGCTCTGATAACTCTGAGACACTGTTCATAGTTGGCTGCTACGTTCCAACCACTACCACGGTTCTTTAAATACTAACACAAGTATTTTTAATAAAATATACGAAGGTAAAATTAAAAATGTGAGCTTTTATGTAATCCCTAAAACTATTGAACCGATTTTAAATAATTGTTATCTTTTTCTGCTACCTTATATTAGGTATTCTTATATTAGGTATGTTGAAATAAAAATAATAAATTTATAAATAAGCGTTTACTTAATGGTTCGATATATTTTATAATATCTTAATTTATTTACATTGAGTTACAATATGTGCTTTCTTACTAGCTAATCCTACTAATCCTACTAATATTATAAACGTGAAAGTTTGTGAGTATGTATGGATGTATGGATGGATGTTTGTTACTCTTTCACGTTAAAACTACTGGATGAAACTTTATAGTAATATAGGTTATACATCAGAATAACACATAGGGTACTTTTTACCACGGGAAAACTTCTCATTCTTACGGGAAACCGACTTCCACGCGAACGGAGTCGCGGGCGGCCACTAGTTTCTAATATAATGCCGCAGGAAATATGAGAACATTGCGTTTCATACTAAGACTTTTTAGGCAAACCCTTAGAACTGTATAGAAGAAAATCGTACATATGATTGACATGAGCGTAATAAAATGGGTAGTCTCGGAGTAATAGGCACTTGTAATACCACAGGAATCTTACAGCACTGTTGCCCACCTTCCATCTGTAGCTGTTTGTGTTACATTTATTAAAAAAAAAACTCCAGAAGCATTAACTCGAAGCCTTGAAAGATCATAAATAGTGTGGTTAACTAGTGGAAGAAATTCCATGCAATTACGTCAAATAAATCTTAGACAACCTAAGTTATCCCTTTCCTACACGCTTTTGTTTTCAATACTTGTTATATGTATACGACTGAATATAATAATATTAATACTAGCAGCAAGTAAGCTACGTCCTGTTTTGACTAGGTAGGCACGGAGACAAAACAATGAAACACAAACAAAGGTCGTTAGAGCGTGTATGAAGAAGAAAGTAGGCTATTGTGAGCCGTAATCCAACTCGGGATATGGTAGAGTAAAACTACAAACAAAAATAGGAACTTTCGGTTTTGCATCATCGTCATGGAACGCTCTTAACAATAAAGTAGTAGATACTCCATATAAAACTTAACCAATGCAAATTCTAATTATTTAGGTGCTAATGCCATAGATAGACACTAAGATACTTCCGTTAAACTTATAACACCCTTTTTTGAGTTTTCAGCTTTAATTAGAAAAAAATATCAAACGCGAGTCAATATATCAAGATAAGGGTAAATCGAATCCTAACTACAGAATTTGATCATAATGACATATGAGTTGTAATACTTACTAAACGAATAAGTTTTCCTTTATTTTGTTATACTGTATGCAATTGTAGAATAACTGTATGGTATTCCCTGCATTGACAGCATTTTACTCGTCGCACCCTGATACAGCTAGCTAGTAACTTGAATTGATTGTTATTGTGTGGTGCGCGATACCTAGCTTTGTGAATGCCGCCGTTCTGCCCATTTCTACTGCAAAACGGACGGAGTTCCAATAAGAAGTGCAGGGTAGTCAGAGTAATGACTGTCACCGAGACCGTGACAGTTATTACATGAGATATTAAGGTGAGTGGACTCGACACCAACCCCCTTAGTAATAAACACAGTGTGAGCCTGAATTAGTAACCTATGTGTCAACTTGCGTAACGGAGAAAGACAAACAAGGTATAACTTGCACTAGTTTAGAACTAGAAGCAAATTAGTAAAAAACTGATCGTTTAAATTAAGTAGGGAATGACGATTAAACCGGCAGTAAACGTAAAAACAAGTAACAAGCTTTATGATATACATAAGTACTACACACAGTACATTTCAGATTATAACAAATAGTGCATAAATATGTAAAATATCCTTAATTCAGTTCCTACTCCCACCCACGTAGTTTCACAGTAGCCACGCCCTGAAGTTCGTTCCGATGCTAGCAGCACGAAGTTTAAAAGTGTGAAGTTGCATACAGTTGCAGATACCCACTCAAGGTTATGAACAACTTGTACCATTAACTTTAGCAGACTCGGGAAGAAGTTTTACAGTATTCTGTGATGTTCTAAATTCAAGCTAAATTTACAATAAAAAGAACTTGGATATGAAGGTAGTCATAAACTTTTTGAATAGGTATATGGAACCAAACATAAATTTAAAATGATTTAAATCGGTCTAGTTTTGGAAACATCACTTGCCATTGACAGAATAATAGGTAGAAAATATGTACAAGTATATTATCTTTTTAAAGAAAAACTCTATTTTCGCAAGTATTTTCTCCAATGTCTAGATAACAGGGGCACGTACATACCTATTCAGAAAAAGGCAAACTTCTCATAAAATTTGTTATTAAGAAAATATATATAATACAAACGGAAATTCTTGAGGGTTTAAAAAAAACGTATACTTTTCCTAAATTATGACGTATTTTTGTAAAACCTGAATAACAAAACGCAAGATTCGAAGGAAGTTGTTGAAATACGTTACTAGAATTAATCTGTGGTTGAAACTTTGTAATATATTTTATAACCAATATTACCTACACTTGAATACATTGTCACTCACATACTAAGTAATTATTATTTGACCTTTTTAAGATAATTTATATAACTAATTCTATTAAATTTGTTTTACAGCGACAATCTCTGAAATTATTAGGCGTATTTCATAAATACAGTTCGTGGAAAAAAAATACAAAACGGAATCATTCTTTCAAGATTTAGGAACAAAATTATCTAAGTACTTTGAATTTATTTAAAGTAAACCTAATCTGAACGACCGCGTTTATTATCTACTTAGTTAGTATACACATTTTTTGAAAGTCATATACTCACTCATTGAAACAATAATAAAAAATATATATTTTTTACCAGTGTACTATTAATACAAAACAGAATTGACACATCCAACTTGCCTCACTTTACTAACGCCGTCTTATAAGTTCGATTCACGATAGATGATGATTAAATCATTTTACCACGATAGTATTAATATTTAAAAAATCTCTATGTACTCTTCACTATATTATATAAACTCATGTTTGTTTTTTTCACAAAAAAAATCGTAGGTCAAAAAGAGTCGAAATCGGTTCGATTTTCTGACAGACAGATAGTTACTTTTGCATTTAGAATTATGTGAAGGGATAACACGTACTTATATAGACTTGTAAGGTTCTCCACCACCCCTAAACGCAACACATCATCTCACATTTTATGCCTCCCTGGTAATATCCACAATAAACAATACGATGACGTCACCAAGCAATAAACGAACAAAAACGATCTCTTACACACATGTGACACATATTAACCAAGGAAATTAACCGAAAACATACTTTAGGCGCAAGCGATAAGACTGGAAATAGAACGGGGGTAAGATATTTGTAATTTTAGCCAATGTTTTAGGAGATTGGGAATGGTAAAAAAGGATTTACATGTTGTAACCAAAACATGCGTTTCAGACCATTTTAATTAAATATTTTGCGTTTGTCTGAAGGCTAAAAATCACTTTAATATGATCTAAAATAATAAATAATACTTTGTTAAAAACCTACACCAGCGTAAAACGTTGTGTCTCTCTTTCTATTTAATTAGAACCGACAGCGACAAATATAGTATGGCAGTTTCAGTAATAACACAATAAGTTATTAAATCATATTACTATAGAAAATAACAGATTGAATTCAGGCACTTCCTTTTACTAAACAAAAAAGGTATTACGAAATATTTCCCAAGAACACAAGAATCGATTTATCGTAATGCAAGATGGATAAAAAACCTAGACTCAACTGTAGACCTAAATTACTTGATAGTCTGAGAGCTCACGTTAATATCTATTTAGAGTAATATTTCGGTAGATTTTATGTGTACTATTAATACAAAAAAAAAATGATTGAAAGGCTTGCTCTTAATGTTAATTGTATTTTTTTATTATTTTGTTACTATGGTAACTTAATTACCTGTAAGTTACACTAATAGAAAATAAACGTATTAATAATTTTAGAATCTAGTCATACTCGTAAACCTTATATTGTAAATGAACTATGCAATAACACTATTTTTTATAACATTGTAAAGCCAAATAGACTAATAAAATAGTACCTGAGTTTTATTATTTATGTGCTTAAATCTTAGTGTATATTTAAGTAAACAAACTATTAAAAACTAAAACCCTCGGAAATATCTACTAAAGTTATCCTCCAGCTCTCTGTCTAAACTGCACTTCATGACATAATACCTACCTACTTATCTACGAAACCACTAACCATTCCAAATCACTTCAAATTTCAACTCTACCGCTATGCATTAAGGTTCAGTATTGTGTGCAGTAGTCGAGTGACGAAAATTGAAAGTGCCTTTAGATGCGATTGATGTTGCGATGCTAAATGTGTAGGGTATTGTATGGAAATCGACGTGGAAAAGGTATTTTGTGGATACGCCACGTGAGGAGGTGGACGTGCATAGAAACATGGATGGATACAATGACCTGAAGTTAGCAGTAGATAGGATAAAGCTGGTCAGTAATATATTTGGTAGTTTTTCTACCGCCGCTACGAATATAAGCTAATAATTGACATTTCGCAAATTTCCGTGATAATATTTAAAGGGCTCTTTGACTATGTGCAGTTTTAACATGAAATGAGAAATAGTAGTTTGACCATAACGTATGGTATGGTATCGCAACCTTTTTGTTCGTGTGCTAAAACACTGTTGTTGTCGGTACATAACATTTCAGATAATCAAGGGTTCTAAACGCGTGCAAAGAAGCACAGTAAATTCTAAGCTTGTTCTACTAATTATCATTGTTTTCGGCTAAAGCATAAGTTGACTATAAGCAATCATAGTCCATGATACTTCATAAAAATTATATGTTTTATAATGTATATTTTACTTGATTCAGTCTAGTAGTTTATTAAATGCCAACAAACAAAATGTTTATGGTTGCTTGTGTATTATATACTTAGTGCTAATAAAATATTAACGTGTTTAGGCATGCTAAACGTGTAAAGAACTCGGAAAACACCCCAATAGGATCATTAATTTGTAAGATCCTTCTCAGATTTTAACCTACAGTAATAAACTAAATATCTGCGGCGTTTTGCCTGGATGCAGAGCTTAAATATTAAAATAGTTTCTCTGTCATATCAACACAATATGTCAATATAACACAATATTAACGCGGCAATATTTATAAAAATATTCATTTTGTTTGATTTAAGCAAAGATAGATAAGGTCGTAATCTCATATTTTTACCTGAAAAGGTTCGTATGGAGGCGCCATGCTTTCTTAGTAAGTAATTTGATACAATATGTCTACGTAGATATTTGACATACACAATAATAGACTGTGTGGTCATGACTATAAAACAATAATGTAATGGAAGAGCGGAGTCCCCTGGTACAGGCATCGTATAAGCCTTAAAGGTGACTCCGACAATTATGTCATTATTATTTATTACGATTATGATGTCTGCTTGACGAATATAGTGCTTACCTATAAGTAAATACAAGTTTACCATCGACGTAGAAGTACTTCCGTACTTAAAACATGCAACTTGGAAATTCTTAAAGAAAATGTATGAGAATTGACTTATTAACTATAACAAACTAATCAATGTCCAACCTTTAATCGACTCTACTCGAATTAGTAGACTCAAGTGTGACAAACAATTAGTACCTAATCATTTCACTTAACAGCCTTTTTGGAAATTATGGTAACTGTTGAATTACTTACTATGCTTCTACTCTAAGCCAAAAGCTTGTCTAATTCGTTTATTGATGCCATGAATTATGGCTTCAGAAAACGGTTGCAACAAAACTCGTTACTCAGCCAAGCTTCAACTCCGAAACAGAACCCTAGCACATAATCTAAATCATTAAATAATTCTACTGCTGTGTACCCAGACACCGATTTTTTTATATTTAGGTAAACTACAATAGCTTGTAAGCTCATATTGTTGCTTACTTAAATAAAAAAATAAAAAAAATAAAAATCATTTATTTCATCATTAAGTAACTTAATTACATTCGATGAAAGTCAAAATATCGATCATCAGCTTATCATCAGTAGGCCGAGAGAAAAAAGCTGGCGGAAAAAAACTCGGCACTCTTTTGTCCATCACCAAATATACAAAATCAAGGCATACAACTACACCAAGACAAGATAAAAACGTAAGGTCACAAGACGGTTAAATTGAAGTAAGAAAATACAAATACTAATTCTTGTGTCTTGTCTTGGTCCAGATGCTAACAGAGTAGTTCATAGTTAGAATAAGACACAAATAGTTACAATAAGATACAATCTAAAGAAATAGCCTGTCCAGAAATCAATCCCACGCTTTTTTATCATCTAAATAATCTTTAACTTTATAATAAGCCTTTTTACATAGTGTATGCTTAACATGTAATTTAAATTTATTAAAAGGTAAGGATTGAACTGACTCCGGGATTTTATTATAAATATGTATCGACATACCAATAAACGATTTACTGCTCTTGGCCAATCTATGTTTAGGGACCGCTAATTTATTCTCTTGCCTAGTTCTTACAGAACAATTTCCGACACGATTTGCTTTTCGCGTTGTAAATTTATCAATATTTTTATGAGTATACAATATATTTTCATAAATATATTGCGACGCAAAAGTTAGTATATTAATATCTTTAAATATTTCCCTAAGAGATTCCCTATTTCCAAGTTTATAAATGCCGCGAATAGCCCTTTTCTGAAGTGCGAAGATCGTCTCAATGTCTGCAGCGTTTCCCCATAGCAAGATGCCGTAAGACATTATACTATGAAAATAACTGAAATATACAATCCTGGCTGTATTAACATCAGTTAGTGAGCGAATCTTCTTGACCGCAAACGCTGCTGAACTAAGCCTACTCGCTAGTTGTGAGATGTGGGCTCCCCACTGCAATTTACAGTCTACAGTTATTCCAAGAAAAACAGTAGTGTCTACTAAGTTTAATCTATTGCCATTAAGTTTCAAATTTGAATCGACTTGTTTAACATTGGGTGCAGAAAATTTTATACATTTAGTTTTCTTATCGTTAAAGGCTAGATTGTTAACATTAAACCAGTATACAATATTAGAGAGAGCATTATTTACGTCGTCATAATTGATTTTATGTCTATTAATTTTAAAAATTAATGATGTATCATCAGCAAATAACACTATATCATGATTGTTTCCTACCATAAAGGGTAGATCATTAATATAAACCAAAAATAGAAATGGGCCCAAAATCGATCCCTGAGGAACCCCCATACTCACAACCGACCCTGACGACCTTTTACCGTTCACGTCAACCTTTTGAGTCCTATCATTCAAATACGAAATCATAAGTTTAAGATTAGTACCGTTGATACCGTAATGATTGAGTTTTCTTATCAATGTATCGTGCTGAACGCAATCAAATGCCTTAGACAAATCACAAAATATACCTAAAGCGTCTTGCGACTTTTCCCACGCACTAACAATATTAACAATAAGATCAACACCTGCATCAGTGGTTGAACGACCTTTTGTAAATCCAAATTGTTTATTATGAAGCAAATTATTTTTATTAAAATGAGCTAAAAGTTGGCTTAAAATGACTTTTTCATAAATTTTACTACATGTAGGTAAAATAGAAATTGGCCTAAAATTAGAGGGGTCTGTAGTACTACCCGATTTAAACAAAGGAATGACTTTACTGTGCTTCATCAAGTCTGGAAACTCACCACTAATAATACTGTTATTAAATATTTTTGCAAGGTAAGGAGCTATTATATCTATAATGGAATTGATAATTTTTACTGATATACCCCATAGATCCGTAGTTTTTTTAATATCTATTGTCTTAAATGTTTTTAAAATATCCCCGGTATCTATTGGTTGAAAACTAAAACTTTCTTTACACTCACTAACATTATTTCTAAGTAACGACGCAGCTAATACGGGCGATGCGTTAAGTGATTTGGTAGTCGAAACTGGAATATCAGCAAAGTACTTTTCAAAAGCTGTCGCTAAATTTTCGTCGGAAGTTATGACAGTGTTATCGATGACGAGCTTAATTTGATTTTCGCGTTTGTTATTATTTTTTCCGGTTTCAGAATTTATAACGTTCCAAGTCATTTTTGATTTATTAGAGCTATTTTTTATTTTGTTACTCAGATACATAGACTTAGCTGCAGTGCATACTTTTTTAAATATTTTAGAGTAATTTCTAACGAACTGGCAAAAACTATCATTTTTGTTATATGATTTTTGATCATAGAGATCGTACAACTTTCTTCTACTGATGTATATACCAGTAGTTGCCCAGTCACAAAACGATTTACATAGTTTTAAATTAATTATTTTAGGTATAAATATTTTCTTATGATTTTTATTTATAAAAGTACTCAAATTCTCATATTGTTTATTAACATTTTTAGAGTTGAAAACATTAGGCATCTTACTAGCGACGCTTGATCTAAAAGTCTCTAAACGTTTCTCATTGACGGGAACAACTATTAATTTCCTATTAATCTGTTTTTCTCTCTGATATCTAAAAGTAACTAATTGGCCACAGTGATCCGAGCTTAATTTATTTATAATAGATGCACTAACGGGTGTTATATTAGAATAAATATTATCTATGCAAGTTGCGCTACTCTTGTCTATTCTAGTTGGTTCCAAGAACAGATTGGTGAGGTTATGACATTTAAATATGTTTAGTAACTTTTTACTCATTGATGAGTTTTCTAACAAATCAACGTTAAAATCACCACAAACAAATATTTCCTTGTTATTATTATTACATAATTTAATCAAAACTTGTTCTAAAACTAACTCAAAACTATCGTAGTTTGACCTAGGTGGCCTATAGATACTAACAACTATACAATGTGTCAGTTCTATACAGGCTATTTCTATAGTTTGCTCAATAGATAGACTCACTATGTCTTTACGTTCTTTACATTTAAGACATTTATTAGTAATTATTAATGAGCCACCATGAATTGCTGATTTTCTACAGAACGAGCTAGCAAGTTGATACTGATCCAAATTAAACATGCTTGCAATTTGAAAATCTCTTAAAAAATGTTCTGTAATACATAAAATATCTATTTGCTCACATTTCAAAAACAATTCAATTTCTAAAACTTTCTCTGTAATGCCTCGGATATTCTGATGGACTAAGTTTAAACAATTAATATTATTTACATTGTGTGACATGGGGCTTTTTAAAATTGAGCTAGAGGCTGAAACCTCTATTGTCTTATTAATTAATTTAAAGAATTAGGTACAATATCTGTACCTGTTAATAAAGTGGTACTAAAAGTATCACTGCAATATGTCAAATTATGTGACTGCTCAATAGAAGCAGCACAATCAACAGCTAAACAATTAGCTGATTTTAAAAATAAATAATGTGATAGCATATTTGCTACCTGTCTTAATAAACTATTAGATAGAATATACCTATCTTTTGTCAAAAAGAAATTAAACTTAAACATACAATTTGCATCAATTATGTTGAGCAAAATGCTCGATGTACAACATAAGTTTATATTATTTGAGCTTACAAAGTTATGTAAACACATATTTAACTTATATCTAATCATATTTTCTTGAGTGGCATCCCTGAGATAAGGTAATGTAAACAAAATGATTTTATATACTCTAAGGCTTTGCAATTTTTGTAAAAAGTTTGAAAACTGTTTCAAGTTTACATTTCCCCTTCTCCCAAAAAATAAAATAATAGTTGTTTCAGGAAGGTGACTGCTATTCAGTACCTTTTCCATAATATTTCCTACTGTGGCTCCAGGCATGCAGTAATTACATATATTACTAGAGCTGGTACATAATTTAGAAGCTATATTTTTACCTATTTCATCACAATACATTTTGATAGGTCTTTGTGTAAAATCTAAATTATTACAAACTGTATCAACATTTAATTCCTGATCTGAGGAGTTAACTTTACATGTCAGCACTGGGTGTGTGGTAGAAGAGCTTTGCATATTACAATATGTGTTATTAGTAAGTGATTGAAAGCGCTCTTCATTGTATTTGGAAAGTAACAAAAGTTCATCCATGGCTATAACATGCTGGTCTATTTCCTTTTGTGCACTGTTGTACTGCTGTGTCATGTTGTACAAAGAAATGTGTAACTCACTTATTCTAGTATTTAAGGAATTTATCTCACATTCATAATTTTTACTAATGATATCCACCTCCTGACTAAATGTTTTACACTTTTGGAAAATTAATTTGTACTTTTTACATAAATTAACATGATTTTTTATAACATTATCTTTTCTAATAATTTTATTTGTTTTCTTTATAAATTTCTGTAACCTAAAATACTTTTTTAACTTATTATGACTTTTATTACTACAACTTTGCCTTTGTGATGATAGTTCCATAGATTCATCGCTAGTCAAGTCAATGGTAACTGTTTGTAAGTTTGTTGTTACGGGTGTTAATTGACTGGAATTCCTGACTAAACTGCTAAATAGGTTTTGTGTTTGCATTGATTCTACTTGTTTCGCGTCTAGTTCAAGTTGACTTATCCGTTCTTGAGCACTAGAGAGCTGGGAACGGAGTAAAGTTATATTATTTAAATTGGTGTCATATTCTTCATAACAACGGTCAAAGTCCAAAGTTTGTCTTTTCAAACGATCCCGTTCCTCTCTAGTCTCCAAGTATGAAGCATGCAATGTATTTAATTCCGTTTTTAAGTTTGAGTTTCTATTAATTACTTCTAAGGTTTCTGTTTCATTATCATCTCTTTCTCTCAATAACTGTTCACATTGCTCCTTGTATTTGCTAAGCTCGTGAAGCGCAAGCTGGAGTTGGTTTTCCAGCTGACGAACAGAGGAACTACGTGTGTTCATAATGAAATTTAGAAGTAATAAACTACTTGACAAACAATAAGATGTTATGAGGGTAGCAATATGAACGGTTTTTAGGAACTTTAAACGTTACTTTTTGGCTAGAAAAAGTTACTAAAGAACCTACTTTAATACACTGATTACTAAGTGAATAGTGTATGCAGAGAATTATTACGTAAAAACACTGTATTCAAGCTAAGAACGTTACCTGCTACTCGTAAGTTATAAGATTAGAAAACACTTTTAAACACCAAAAAAACTAATATTACGACTGAAGATTTGTGATTTTTATAATAAATTACTTAATTTGAGGTGGATATTTACACTAAAATACACAAATAAACAATTATTTTCAATTAAATTTGAGAGAGGTTACAATATTTGTTATGACAGCTAGGGATGCCAACCCAAAAAGAATAACACCCTTGTTAAGATTTAACAAGGGTGTTCTCAGAGCAATTGGTTAGTAAAATACTGTACATGGTTTTCCCAAAGTAAATGGTAAGCAAAACATGGATGTTAAACGAATTTACGGACAATAATTTCTTTAGTCTAGTCAGTATAGTCTTTGTTAAAATACTAACACTACGAAGAATACGTCAATAGTAAAAATGTCTGTAGAAACTAAAAGAAAGAAAGTAGAAAAAGAAGTCTCGAATTCTAAACGTTTGAGCAACATCAATAACTTAAATAATATAGAAGAAGATAAGCATTAACTGTAGGTATAATTAAACTTCAAAACTTGATAATGCACATTTAAAGCTACCGAGAGTAACTCTCCACTAATAATAATTTATTTGGTGATCAATTCATGATTTTACAGCACTTGAAATGACTCGAACAGAGCCCTTTTTGCAGTAACAAACTAAACTTTTCTCACTGAGTGCGTCGTATCGTGCACATAGGATCATAGTCTTACATCTTTCTAAACATTAAAAAAACCTATACAAAATTCCTAAAAAACTTAGATTAAGCAACAAAAGTTAATCCCATTGCTAAGTCTATTGTGGCCTATTCGTACCCTGCTTCATTGCACACTGGAACACAACACGCATGCGCAGTCAAGACAATGCTATGATTGTACTAATAACTTATACGCCCACTCAAAAGCGGCCAAGTGCGAGTCGAACGCAGGCATCGAGGAATTTGCTTGAAATTTTGACTTTAAAATTGAGGTCAGGTTAGATTAGATTTTATATCGACTTAATAATACATTTATTTTTTATTATTATCTCTACGGATTTAAAAGACTGACTTAAGTTTCATATGATACAATTTTCAACTTTTAGGCTTAGGCAAATGCAACCTCTAACGCTAATAAATAGAATAGTGACAGACAGACGGACAACGTTGTGATCCTACAAGGATTCCTTTTTCCTTCTATACTACCTACCTCCCAACTTTTAAAACTCGTAAAATCCTGCATTCTGAGTTAGCATTACGTTCCACACAATAGCACTGTTGTCGTAAAAGCTGAACAAAAAATAATGCAAACCGTGAGTGGTATCCTGCTGATAACGCGTGATGGATCACTTCCTATGCGCGCGCGCACCTCGGACTCAACTTGAGGATATTCACTGGAATTCCGGATAACAGTTCGTGTTTAGAAGTTGTTTGTGATTATAGTGGCTAAATATAGATGAAGCTGATTGGAAGTTATAGTTTTAATTAGTTTCATTCTAACTTGAAATTAAATGAAGATTAAGTTAAAGTTTCAAATCAGTTGTTTGGGATTTAGTAACATTGTTTTAGCCTTAGTTGTGTACTCATCCACAAAAATGTAAATAGTTAGTTTAAATGTAACAATCCTTGAAAGAAGCCATTTTAAAAAAAGATAAAAAATATATTGTTAAAAATAAAAAGTTGGACCTACATTACCAGTATGGGTCAGCAAAAACCTACAATCTTCCTTTTAACCATTCCAATTTTCAATCACAAAGAAAGCTTTTTTCGTAAATTTTATCACAGCAAGTCCATGCTTATTTTCTCGCCCGCTCCGGGTTCGATTCCCGGTCGTGCGTTATCAATAAGCGGCGCAGTGGGAGATAATTACTGGCTATCAATCTACGTCATACACTGTACGCATGCGCAGTGAAGAGTGCGCGTGAGTGCTTTGTAGAGCGGATTTTGTTGTAGTTGTCTTAAAGTTACGCTTTAGGCTTAAAGATGTCATATCGTGTAAACACTGTAGGTACTATGCATTTGAAAGAATCCTACCAATATTATAAACGTGAAAGTTTGTGAGTATGTATGGATGTATGGATGGATGGATGTATGGATGTTTGTTACTCTTTCACGTAAAAACTACTGGATGGATTTGGATGAAACTTAACAGTAATATAGGTTATACATCAAAATAACATATAGGGTATTTTTTACCGCGGGAAAACTTCTCATTCTCTCGGGAAACCGACTTCCACGCGTACGGAGTCGCGGGCGGCCATTAGTATGGTATAAAGATTGCATAAGTTTTATTCGGCTGCTCTTTAATTAAAACTTTGTATCACACAGCAATTTGTAAGTTCTAAGCAGTTATAGTGTTAAAGGAAGTTTAATTTGAGAGAGTTACTAATTCTAGTTAAAACTTCTTGCAGTCGGGAATTTAATATTTTTGTAGCTTGTTTATTGGCTAGTCTTATTACTGTAATGCATAGAATTTTTATCCCAGAGAAAAATCAAAGATGATTTTTTCTTCGGTAGAGTAAATTGTTCATATGAAAAGTGAAAAAAACACGCAGAATGGTAAAATGTAAAATATTTTTGTGACCAATTCAGAGACAGAGGGTAGTACCAAGTTTGAAGGTGTGAAAAGGTTTATTTCGAGATGTTCTGACGCTTCGTATTTTCTAAACGGATGAAAAAAAAATTTTTTACTATGTTTGACAACTGACTCCATCTGTTTGACTCCATAAACAGTTAATTTAAAACATTACAATATCGAAATAGTTTTTAACATCTTCATTTAAAATCGCTATATCCTTAAGAGTTTGGAAGTCAGTTGCTAAGCGATAAGCACTAAAAATATCCATCAAGGCTTCATATTTTTTATTAGGGACCCGCCACAAACAATTTCAACATATTATTATACTTATACTTTCGTGCTACAGACACGCAGCTATATGTATCCTTTTGGTCTCCAACAGAGTGTAATGCACAAATCCATTCCAAGCTCTCGTTAACTCGCATCAATCGAAATGCAACTCTAAATACATCGCCACAAAGGCGAAAGCACCATAAATGGCTATCGATATTTTATCTGTAACGCTTACCAACAGATTCCCTCTGCGTGCGATTGCAAGGCTTATTCTTTAAGTGATAGAGTTGAAATTCGCTTGGTTTTTGCAAGCTCCAGTCAGGATAGAGGGTCGTGGGAAGGTAGATATGGGAATTTCGTGTCTGTGTGCAGGTGATAAAGATCAAAGTTGGTGTTGGTGGTTTTTTATGGTGGTGCCCGTGCAATCAGCTGTTTCTGCACGCGTGTCCCCACGGGCGGTGACGTCAGGGCCCTTCGTCTGCGACTTGCACGATTGTATTGAATTTCCGGAGCTTAGATCGTCAGGAACTGTGGGGAGACTTTGCGAAGCTTTTTGGGAATTATTGACTATCTACGAAGGAGATGAAAGGTTGGGTAGTTTAAAAAGAGAAAACGAACGCATGGTCTCACTTGTATGAAGAAATACTAAACCAAAAGATAGAACATCCGAAGCTATTAGTTAAGCTATGTGATGGCCCAAATCACACCTCACGTTCTGTACAGCACAATAGTATATTTATCTAACTACTATTTATGAAAGCTTAAAACTAGAGATGGGCCGAGTACTCGGTTTGTACTCGGTACTCGGCCTACTCGGCGGGTTTTTTTGGTACTCGGTACTCGGCCGAGTTACTCGGTATACGAAAAATCTTTGACATCCTCAAGTAATAGAATCAAAATTATGCTAATGCATGAGTACTAGTGAGACAAAATTAAAGGAATAGTAATAAAAATAATCAATATTTAAAATTTAATAAATGTAAATTATGATGCCTTGTTTGGTGCCCTGTCCACCATTTGCCAATAAATTTTCTTCTAAATATACTTGTGTTCGTTTGTACTTGTTTACGCGCGCGATATTGGGAATTTGATAGAACCGAGTTACTCGGCCGAGTACTCGGTAAAAAAAAATTGAACCGAGTAATACTCGGTACTCGGTACTCGGCAAAAGTGTTACTCGGCGCATCTCTACTTAAAACTATAGATAAGTTAATTGCAAGCAAACCTCAGCCTAGTATATCATAAGTACGCCTATTATATACTATTTATATTTCCTATCTTCACAGCTATAAAGTGCAGGTGTAAACCGACCAGCATTAGTACACGTCTGCGGTCACCAGCTGGTACTTTTATCATACCACCACCACAACAGTCATGCGCTCCTGGTGATTCACTTCTTAGCGTGACTCAAGAAGTTAAAGTTAACTAGACTTTGTAACATTTAACCTCGCTTTTATCTGAACTGAACACAAAGAGCTGTTAAAGAATTCGTGGAAAAGTGATAAAAATTGTATTGGATTTTGTATTGCTTATGCTTCTGAATAATGTGAGGAAATGTGTATACAAACACTTATATGAATTATTATCAAATTAAATTGCGTGAAATGAGAATCAAGTTAATCCTACTAATATATTTTTGAAATAAATTGAAATTAAATTGAAATTATAAATGTGAAAGTTTGTGAGGATGTATGGATGGATGGATGGATGGATGGATGGATGGATGGATGGATGGATGTTTGTTACTCTTTCACGTAAAAACTACTGGATAGATTTGGATGAAACTTTGCAGTAATATAGGTTATACATCAGAATAACACATAGGATACTTTTTACCGCGGGAAAACATCTCATTTCCACGGGAAACCGACTTCCACGCGAACGAAGTCGCGGGCGGCCACTAGTATTTTATAATTTGAACACTAATGCTTACTAGTCAAAAAAAAAGTATAATAAATCTTCATTACATCTTAAGTTTGTATCAAATTTTTTAAATTAAAACTGTTACTACATTGGTTTAGCCATGAGGTTACCATTCGATTTAAAAATTTCCCGCTCTACATACTTTAGCGTATAAGTTTGTTTTAATAACGTTTTAAAAGTTGTCACACTACGTGACCACCACAGGAGATTATTTCCACCACGTTTTAAAAAATAAATTATCACCAGGCATACTTTACATTTTTTAATTTTAGTTCTGGACCCTATCGAACTATGCTACCAGTTTCACAACCTGCTACTGAATGATTCTTCTTTGATTATACAAGCTTTGTCAAAAAAATCTTTTTACCAAACTTTATGAACTCGGAAAACCTTTTCTGTATTCTAAGCTTGCTAGAAAAAGCATCCTCAACGAAAGTAATGTAATCAAAAGTGGGAATATATTCTTTCATTTATAAGAAATCCAGACAATATTGACGTTGACCGTAACGTCTGTAATAGGAACAATCAATAGTCAAACGTATAAACCGATGCGTTAGAGACCTGTCATAAATCCTGGATTCCGAGTCGCGTCCCTCTACTAGATACCTCGGTTATATCCGCCGCTAGCCAGTCCAAACCGGTTCCAGGCAATTCGAGATTCCAGATCTATTGATAAAAGCTGGTTTTAAATAAATTACCTTCGCGTTGAACGAGTTTTCATACGATATCGCGGCTATTTTTTCACATCCAAATTGCCTTCCCGAGATGTTCGGGCATTCGCTAATGATTTGTTATTTGATATGTAAAAATGGTGCCTATAAAAGGATTAATGGCGGTTTCTAGATCATGGAGGAGATTTGAAGTGAAAGATGGCTGGTTTCCGTCGCGTTTATTAAAAGTAAAGAATATGCAACGTTAAAAATTTGACATTATTTGTGGTTTTAATTTTAAATTTAGACGGTGTAAGATAGTAGTAAGCGCTTGATTCCTATCGACGTTAAAACTTTTAATTGCCTGCGATATCTCAATTTGACCATGTTTGTACTAAAGAAGAATAAAGTAAGTCTAGGACTGTTCAACAATCTTCTTGTTTTATGCCATACACTTATATTACTTAGAGGTATTCTGCCTATTGGTAATTTGTACTGGTGGTACGACTCCTTTCGGCGTATTATCACTGTGTTAATACCACCGTTTTGCTTACTTCTAGAGTAAAACCATTGACGGTGTTCCCAGTTACAAATTCAGGATAGTCAGAGTAAAGACTGTCACTGAGACCAGACGTATAGTAGAGTCGATACAGCGAGTGGATCTTACTTACCGCTGCCTGAGTCCATATGCGGATAGGTAACCACTGCCATCAAATGAACTAACTGCTTGATTGCTGCTTTTACTAAAACTTTATTATCTAAGACTTATTCCTCAAAGACGTTGTGGCACACTACGCGCATCGCAGGAAGTACATTTTTGTAGAGGTTGGTATCGGAAATGTTTTGTTATCCATCAATAAAGGTGTAACACGTCTAACCAAGAATAAAACTATTCATTCTTCTCTGTACACTTTGGTGTTCATTCAATTACATTTTTCTAGGCCTGTAGAGATTAAAATTATTAATTATAGATCTTCTGCTTAAGCGATCCTTGAATCTCTTGTTAAATTTAAATAAGTTAAACTAAGCGCCTCTGACTTCACAAGACAATAGTTGCAAACAAACGCGAAACAAACTAGTTAGTTCATACTACGACCGGACTATAGTAATGTCAAGGTAAAGTCAATTTTACTGTTGTCTTAATGCGGATCTTTGTACAAAGATTTTGAGGAATGCAAAGGATCCCAACTTACATTCTGTAATTACTTATTTTAACCTTGCTATGGTGTATTGTTTACTTCTAGACAACGAAAAGGATGCTATTATAGTGTCTGTAGCATATTTAAGTGAAGAATCTGTGTTGAGTTTTTTTGGCGAGAACAAAATATGTTTTTAAAACTACCCGAAATTTATCAGAATACCAGAAAGTCACTGTTATACAGTCCAGACTATATAATGTCCTTATTACCCAGCAAATTTTCTGATAGTAATACGTACATTTCATATCAACAAGATTAAACACCCGTCGGATGTATTTTAATAAGATACTATTGTTTTTACTGTATCGATTTCATTTTGAACGCCTTTGATGTTTTACCAATCAGATCCAGAATTCTATGTGTTTGGACAATTGGAAAAAACTTTATCAATCTTATAACTGCTCCGAAAGTTCTTTTAACTCGGCAGGTAAATTCCCAATGAAAACCATCTTTCCTAGGTATTTGGCTTAAACATTTTAAGGCTCATTCTTTATGTCGAAAACTCATTGCTTGCATAGTAATTCATTTTAAAATGACGTAGGTATAGACTCCTAGATTTCTGTTTAAATGAGAATAACAGGAGTAGATTTGAGTTATTGAGAGAGAAATGGCTTCCGGATGCATAGCAGCAGTTAACCAGTTAGATGATGGGATTCTACTGATAAACTATTTGGAACTTGAGCATTTTATACTTTTATATTCTGTTCGTGTTTGGAGTTTTTTTTTCATTTAGTAGGATAAATTTATGGCAAGAGATGAAGACCGAAAATGAATGTAAGTTCAAGATCATGTTCTCGATATTTTAATGAAAGAAGAGTTTCTAGGTTTCTACTACCAGATACCGTCCAAGCATTCTAAAATCAGTTTCAACCAGACCAATTCTCTTAAACCTTGAGCACCCAGTATTTCCCACCTGACTCAACACCTTCAACACAAAAAGGCCACACATACCCCCCTGCCAACACATTCCCAACGGTCTCAGAAACCATGACTTGCCAGAACTAGAATTCAAATTATGAGTTCCCATTCAAATATTATGTAGTAATGTACCGCGGATGCACAGACAGACAATTTTGGCTGAGTTTGACGGACAGCCGACATATTTAACTCTGAATAATTTGTAAACGTCAGCCGGATTGAAAGACGGCGAGTAATCTGTAATGCTCTGAGAAAATTATTGTTTTGAACGTTTGTTGGGTAATGCAGCAAGGTTTTGTATGGGGTTAGTAATAGTTAACTTAGTTTTGGTTTTGACAGAAGCAAAGATTAATTAGTGGACGTTTAGAGGTCAGAGCATCAATACGGAAACGCTTAGCCAAAAAATAAACCTATTGGGAAAAGTAACAGCTGTTGCTGTCCCACCAATTTTGGTCCAAATCATTGTAAAATTTGATGGAATGTAGTAAGATTTTTTGTTTTTCACACCAAAATTATAGTTGGTCGCCCTAAAGCCCTTAATATTACTGCAATGTTAGTGAGTGAAATATTTTAAGTTTAGTGTGGACAGTTTTAACTCAGAATCACGTCTAAAAGCTAAAAATCGAGTTCAACAGCCGTCGTCGCAGTAATTATAAATGTTCTAGAAATTGGTCGTGATTCTTGGATTTCCTTGTAGTTCCAGCTAGAACTATGTTTAAATTGCAAGTGGTTAGGATGGAGACATTTCTCCTAGTAAATTGTGGAAACGTATATTTATTTTCGAATCGAGTTGTAGTGCATGTCAGATACGATTTAATTAAAATAAGCATCTTGAATTATGACCTAAAATTTAACTTTAAAAATTTAAATGTAGGTAGGTATATATGCATTTTCCAAAAATAGCGAATATATTAGCTTTGTAGAGCTAAATAGGTATCTAATTAGGTTTTTTTGCTTTTATTACCTGCTTTAAGTTGAATTCGTTTTAAATAAAAACTTGCTAACAATTATATTATAGTGCGTAAAAACCAAATTTCATCGTGATCGGTACTTCATTTATTTTTTGTTGTTTTTTTTTAATGATTGAATTCTTAGTCATTCAGTATTTATTTTTTATCACATTCGTAATATTAATCATTGCAATAACAAAGTTTTAATTTAGGCACTTACTAAATTTATTTTATCCGTCGGCAAAAGAGATACCCAACTAAGAACAGTTTATAAATATCTACAGACATATGAAATAGAAAGGCAGCCACCAAAAACAGTATTTTTTACTTTAATAATAAAGCTTATTAAAGCTGTTGAACAAGGCACCTATTATTATGTTTTTGGAAAGGGCTTGCTAACTTTTATGAACTTGGAATAGATGTTGCTAAAGGTGAAGGGAAGAACTGAAAAAAAAAACAACGGAAAAGCAAGTAAATTGCCTAAAGTTTATTTTATTTGCTTTTCTCTAGTTCTACAAAGGATTAGTTACTATCAAGGTATATGTAGGAAAATAAAAACCTGCTTGATTGTTTCCTACTCCTTCAACTTCAGGAATTCGAAAACAAAAAGATATGTCTCAAAACCAAAAGGTATTTTACCGACTAATAGCTACTTCAAACTACTATTTCTACTAAATATAACTGTTTGAATAAAGTTCTATAATAGTTTGTAGGAACTGCATCGCGCTGCGTTTGGTCGCGCGGCGAATAGGCCTACACTCGGTCGACGAGACCACTCGCCCGCTGCTCGACCCAGCCGAGTTTACTACTTATAACACAAAATCCACCAACTAATCGTTAAATAACATATATAATTACCTTATAAACACGGCACAATCCACATGTATCGCAGTAATCCAATGTGTATTACACAGATTTTTCACTAAACTTTCGAACAAAAACTTCGCACTATTTTTGAGGTGTCTGAGTTTCGGGAGTCTTTTGTAGCTTTGTCTGCACTTGCTTTGGAACTTTATTGAGATTTTCACTTGATATAGTAATATCTGTGATACTTTCACAGAGTTTCAGGATATTTTTAGTGGAAGTTTTTTATAATTCACTCAAAGTATAGCACGCCACGATTTCAGCCCGAGTTTAGTCAACCAAATGCATGACAGAGCTGGCCCGGTCGCAAACAGCTGGTCGCCGATGAAAATCGATAACAACCGAATCAGGACAACCCACAACCTTTTAATTACATCCACACAACTGTATCACAACACTACTTCGAATCCTAATTACGATTTCAAAAACCACTTTTACAGTACTCAAAGAATTACAAGAATAAAAACTAAGATTTTAAATTAGGAGCAACTAAAACAAACAGATCGACAGCGGGTTTTGCTATTCACATCGTCAGGATATTAGGAAGGTATGTCCTTTGTGGTGGTGTTTTATTAGAATTGGTATAATTTCATATTAGTAACCGGAGCGACACTCTCGCTGCGGCGGTCGAGCGCGGACTGACGGCGCGAGGGGCCGGCGCGGCGGGGGGCGGGGCGCGCGGGGGCGGCACTATTGTAGGCAAACTTGCCCGCCACTTTATTTTTCTTCTTTATTTTTTTTCTGTGGATTCTGGTCAAACAAGTTTGGTATTACAACCTGCATTGTAAGGATTCCGCCATTCCACGAACGACCGTTCTAAACTTATGGGAGACTGTGAGGATTCAGAAATACTTTTGGAACACAATCGTGAACCCGCAACACGTTGAGTTCGAACTTAAGTTTGAGGCGAGTTCTTGTGAAACTTCGCGAATAAACTTTACCAGAATGATCCTCGAATTCTAAAGAGCCTGGAAATAGTATCATGCTAAATTAGTCCCCAGAAGTGAAGAATGGAACTAATTTTCTTCTGGTTTTACTACAGCTTCCCACTTCGAGCAAATTTCGCAATACAAGTTTTTGAATAAGTAGCTCTGTACTTTATATTTCAACGGTTAATTTCGTTTTTGTAGTAGGTTCTATCCCTACATGCCTATCTTCACATCCATGAAAAATTCTAAAACGTTTCCTTACATTTTTAACACTCTACGTACTCTTCAGCTTATAAAGGTACTTTTAATCGACTCCCGAAAAAACTTTTGTTTCCACAGAAAACTTTATAAACTAAGGAACAATAAGAAGAGTACATCTTTTCGTCCAGTTTGTTACTATTAAGTATATCTAAAAGTTTAGTGGGCTATCCTTTACGTATCAGCAAGCTACTGATTCACTTAGACTCGAGTGCTCCGAACTGGGCTAAATGTGACCTAAGATAATTACATTAAAGTCTAGGTTTATTAGTTTACTGCGTTACATCAAAGCATAGAGTCTTGGTTAAGAGAGTTTCTGAACCGTACCAACCGTAATATTATAAATGCGAAAGTTTGTTGAGTGCAAAAACTACTAAGCGGATTTGGATGCAACTTTGTATATGTTTGCAATCCCAAGCTAGTATAATATAAAGATTAAAACTTTACTTATCTGTCAATTAATGATATAAGGTAACTGTATTCTATCTCTACTCAAGCGCGCAATTAAATAGTTATATTTTATGTCAATTGATAGAAAGCGTGTTACAGGTGAAAATCGATAATTTATTTCCGAATTTGTGAGTGCACCTAAGTCGTATACCTACATATTGAGATATTGCCAAGTTACGTGTGACAGAAATAACTAAAATCAGATATCTTATCTATCTATGTAGTGCATAGTATCATATCTTAGTATATAGTGATCATTCGTGGACGCTAGTGGTAGAAGAATCTTGTGGTTCGTAACACTTTATCAAGACAAGTCCCATTCAATGGTTTACCACTTTTATATTTGAACCAGGAAAAGTTTTGAACGTATATGATCATGATTGACTATGTGATGATTAAAGTTCAACGAACTATTTTTTTATTCTTTACCTCAATTTTAGTTAACTTTTATAGTTAACCCTTTAAAATAAAAGATGAGTATAGTTACTGTACCTTTAAGGCTTCTGCTTTATTTCTTCGTAAGTGACAAAGGTTTGGAAAGAAAAGTCACAAGGCATTGTTGCTTTTAAGAACATTAAAAAGCGGCTTCAAAATATGCAGAGAATAGTTAAACGTAATTAGTAAATCATATTTTTAAGTTGGTGATTAATCAAATGTAGATGAAAATATGTTTTAAATAGCGGTTCGAAGTACTTTCAGGCGTTATTATAGACATTAGACTATTAGTATAGAGTACCGTAGTGTTAAAAGTCATAGTATATTTTAAGCCCTTGCCTGTACTCTATATAATGTTATATTTGTTTGTAAGTCGAGCATGTTTGTTACGTTAAGGTTATGTTGCCTGGTATAAATGAATATAAAAATATAAAAAAGTTATATCGATAGAGTCTAGGCTTGATCATTATATGGAAAAGAAAAGATAGTTAAACATAAGATATCCACATCCACTCAATTTAATGATATGATATGAACGAACACTGCGATAGATTTTATGATAATTGAGTACTTATAGAAGTTTTATGTTCGTAAAAATGGCTTTCATTAAGTAAATCAATCCTTAGTTACCGCAAAACTTTAAAGTTTACGAAGCAAAAAGAAAATAAAATGATAAAATAACGATGTTAAACTTCTTCGTAGATATTTTTCGTAGTCTGGAAGGCTAATCAACTTAAAAAACTATGCAATGGAAAGTTTACGTATTTTTAGTTTTTTCTGCAACTGTTTACTGCAAATTGATTGGTTGATTCAAAAAAGTTGATCTTTTTTATAATAAATTAACTTTGAAATTTCATCACTTTATCAGAACAAGAGGTTATACATGTTAAAAACTCATTTCTATCTAGTTTTGAAGTGTAGAGCCCGTCAGCCCTCCATAGTAGTTTGAAGGTACTAGAGAGAGACCCGGCGGAGCTATTTGTTACTACTTTATGGATCAATTAATAATTTATTACATTGTTAAATATTTATTAGTATTGTTTATATTATATTGTATACTAAAGGTTCCTAAGTAGATATGCTAACAAAACTAAACAAGAAATGTGTTTACGTTCCAGTGGCCGCCCCTTGCTGACGTCACGGAGGCTATAGACATGTATCTAATGTCATAATTGTTTTCATTCTAAGTTACTATGAATAGAACTTATCACTTTTTGCATGGAAACACGGCAAATGTATTTTTACTATCTTTCTACGCCGCAGTGTCACTCGCACCAAAAATATTTTTCCTGCGGGAATGGGGTTCTTACCCACGGTAAAAAGTTTTACGCTACCATTACAAGGGATAATGTAGTTTCGGAATCTATCCCACTCAAACAAACAATAAAATCTATTCTTTTTACAATCACTACATAGTATAAAAAAAGTCGCTTTCTCTGTCCTTATGTATGCTTAAATCTTTAAAACTACGTAGGTAACAGATTTTGATGCGTTTTTTTTTATAGATAGAGTGAATCAAGAGAAAGGTTTACATGTTTAATAATATAGTACAGAGAAAGGAGTTTTACTCCGATATGAATGCGTGCGAAGCCGCGCGGATAAAAGCTAGTATACAGTATAAGCCTTTTGCTTCATTGTCTATTAAAACTAATTAATGACTAAAACTTGTATTTAATTTTGTAAGAAAACCAATATTTTGAGTTCCATAATGTTAGAATTATTAGAACAACATTAGCAGTGTCGTCAGAAAGTAAAACAGGCTAATTTTATTTATTCTCAGTTCATTTCTCGCAAGTGAAACCTCGATCAGAAGGCTACTGTTAACTAAAATTCTTTTTGAAACAATAAGAAGTAGATTCAATGTAATTTTATATAAAACTCTCATTTGCAGGATCCCGCAAATCCCGCGCGAGATTGGCCAATTCCGCATATCAATCCCGCGGGATCGTATGACCTGCGGGATTGCAACCTCTACGTTGGACGTCCTCTCTTAGTACAAATCTAGTCTCTCTAGTCATATCAAAACAAAATAATTTTATTCATCATAGATATGTAACATATACTTAATGAACGTCAATGTTACAAACTTCGACTTTACCTAACCGACTCCTTGCCACCATCATTTTTCGAGCCTTTCCTCCGTGGCCCCATACAAAATTCAATGACGCGCTAGTCGCGTCACGGGCCCTCCTAAATGATGACGCACCTAACGCGTCGTGGGCCACTGGTGATGTTATTACGCTATTTTAGGCAATTTCAACTAAAATAATACAAAGTGAGACCTGTTATTGTTTGTTTTGTTTCATTTATTAGTTTAGTGTATTTAAAAGTGTCGATCTACATGTTTTATACTAGATGGAAGGTATGTTATAGATTTCCACCATTGGTTGTCAACCTGTGGGAAGTATTTTATCGCAAATCAAAAATCTTCCGTTTTTACATCTAAACTATTCACTGGTGACCAAAACATAGTGATTATTTTTATAGATTTGCTAAATTCGAATCCTGGCTTTAATAATAACACTTTTCAATAATTAGTAGGATAAATAGTTACCTGTAGGTAGGCACCCTATGGTTGACAACCACTGGCAAATTTAATTTCCAAAAAAAATAGTGGCCCTTGATATTGGTGTTCCTAATGAGTTAATTTTTATATAAAATGAGATATTTTATTGATTAAATCAAATAAAAATTTGAATTGTAACTATTTTCTAATGACGCACCTCTCGCGTCATGGGCCTCCCTGAAGGTTTCTTCATGACGCGCTAGGCGCGTCACGGGACAGGAGTCGGCTAACCGTAGACCCAAAGAAAAAAGCCGGCCGAAATAAACTCCCAGCACTCTTTTCGGAAATTATCTATTAGTCCTCCCACAAGCTCTTATAACGAGACCTAAACACCTTTGTTTAGATTTTCTACGTCTTAATAAGCAAGTCATGATAGTGCTTGTTTAGAACTGCTAGGATTCGTAAAGGATGTTGTAAGCTTGCGGTGATTCTGCGGGACGCAGGCTACCAACAGGTTGCTCTGGGAATCTATGGAAGAGGCCCGCACGCAGTTAGACGTCTAATCCTACTTATAAACGTGAAAGTTTGGGAGTATGGATGGATGTAATGGATGTTTGTTACTCTTTCACGTAAAAACTACTGGATGGATTTGGATGAAACTTTACAGTAATATAGGTTATACATCAGAATAACATATTGGGTACTTTTTACCGCGGGAAAACTTCTCATTCCCACGGGAAATCGACTTCCACGCGGGCGGCCACTAGTGGTAAATATAATGTAGCTATACTTTTACAAAAGATTAACATAGGATTAACTTACGTAAAAAGTGCCCTGCTGAAATATTTTTTCCACTTATTAGTTTTAAGTAGATAATTGATTTACCAAAAAATATGCCAATATGTTCATGGTGGCCAATTGTACCTAATGTCTGTTTTAGAGTTTTATTTCAAACGTTTTTTTCTTCAAATTCGTGAATAAAACCTGAAAAAGCTTATCGTATCTTAATGGTAAGAGTTACGGAACAAATAAAGCTACTACATATATATGCTAATATATGTTTATAGGTACATGAGATGTATAGATCCTACAAATAGGATTCAAAGAAATGTAGCGAGAATAAACGAGGTGGAGCTAAATGAAATTTCCAAATAAAAGCATTTGTTTCTCAATTTAAATTACCTATTTTTCAATATTTTTTACTGTATCGATTATAACCATAGACTTAGGTACTAATTATCAGCATTAAAATAGAAGGTACCTACTTCATATTTCTAAACAATATTTTGTAAATTTTACGTGAAATTGCGCCTTAAGGATATGAAACATAAGTATATTTTGAAGGTTAGTAGGTAATCATAAACTATTAATAATACCAAAAATAAACTTATAGTTAATTAAAAACCTAAGGACAATTAAATCCCAACTACCAATCCGTCACGCTACCGAACAATAAAACTCAATTTAATTCGGTGCAGTCCTAATCCGACTGTCACTTCACAGCGAATGACATATTGACAGCTGTGACAGATATCGACAGTGACAGACGCGGGAGAAATGACACTTCCTCCCCCAGGGCGTTTATTGCTGCTGGGGACGTCTGGTGGTGATTTCTTTCATTAGTTGTAGAGATTTCTATTTTTGGAAGTTACCTACACTTGCTTTTCTATGCTTATAAGACTTTAGTAAGTTTAATTGGAAATTGTAATTCAAGGATTATGCTGATCTCATGTGTTTAATGGGTATTAGGTAATTTATCAAAAACGTCATTACTTCACTACAATAATAAACACGTCATTATTAAATATGTTACGGCAATTAATTTCTGTTGCAATGCAAGCTAAAAATTTGAGCCAACGGCGACACCTTTAATCCTGTTAAATATCATACTTGCTTGCGCGAAAGCAAGACGTAAGATATGAATTATATAAATGCGTCTCGTTTTTTCATTGGGTTTCGTTGAATTTGTATGGGTCCAGAGGCTGCGAGTGAATGCTCTAGGGCGGGATCGATTTGGCGCGGCGTTGTCGCTCCGTGCGTGTTTTGTTTGGGTTGCACGAAGCGGCAACAGCGCGGCCGGTCGCCTGCTGCGCTCGGCGCCAAAAGTTTATCACACAAAAAATGCCGTGTGAAGGCAAACGCTAAAGAATCATGACGTGCACTATTCCATTATATTGATAGAAGGTTAAATAAGTCGATCTTAAAAGCAAGTGCAGTTCAATAAGAAATTCGATAGAACAAGTATATCTATTAGGCAATGAAAACGCACATATTCCATAGCATTGTAATAAACAATCTTGGGTTTCATAATAAAGTTTAATACTTAGTTGTTAATTAGTTGAGATTTTATCTAACATTACTTATGGGTATTTACAACAATTGCTTACAAATAAACGGTTAATAACAAAGTGGACGGTCTACGACTGTACAATGAAAATTTGGATTTTGGACCACAGGCGATAGGCCTATCACATCGAAATATTATGCGTTGTCTTAAGTAAGTAGTTCCTACCAAAAAGATAATAACAATATTCCAAATACTTTGATTAATTTTATAAACATCGAAACATATGTCTTACCTTACATTCCCATGCTTTGTATTAGAAAAAGACAGATGCATTAGTCTCACAAAATTAAGTCCATATCATTGTAAAATTGAACGAAATGCGCTGAGGACTAGCCTAAAATTGCCTTCGCCGTGTCATGTCATAACGCACGTAAATTTTAGTTTGACAGGACTAAAGTGATTACCTGTCTCAGTCTTATACTATTGATGAGTAAGTGATAGCGATAGTTTTAATTTAGTTTATCAAGTAACAGTTTATCTCCCGTCATTTTATAAAATTAATATTTTTGAAACGTTTCTTTTGAACAGTTTGCAAAGTAAAACATTTGCAAAATGAGTAGTTTGACAAATGATTACTTTTAAAATAACATGTTTGCTAATTGAGATGTTTTTCTAATGATTATTTGTTCTACCGTTATTTTTCAAATAATTTTTTGTCTTTCGTTGTTTTGTCAAACGTTAGTGTAAAAAATATACTTAGAGCAGATAGGAATTGACACTTACACAGAAGGTGTCATAACAAATTATTAGAAGTTCAGCGAATAGATCATGAAAATTGTCTACTTTTCTATAACTGTTAACAATATTATTTCTACGAAGAATTTTCACCTAAATTTGTACTTAGCTCGCTAATCAACACATTCTGTATCTTATTCCTAACAACTAACTTCCTCACAGGGTCCAACTGCCGCAGATACGGCGCCAACGATTTCAAAAACAGAACGTCACTGTCACTGTCATTATCACTGTCACGTTTTCTTTTTCTGCTTCTAGACTCTTCCATCGGGTCTTCCTCTGCGTAATAAGTTTCGATCACGGGTTCGTGCTTGACGTATTGTATCGGGTTGTCGTCGTGCACGTCTTCGGTACCAGGGCGGTAGAGGAACCACAGAGGTCGGAAGAACTTCCAGGTGCCGGCGTACTCCTCGAGCGTGGAGATCGAGTTGCGCCGGATTTCCCGCCGAAACATGTCGCGCAGGTGGCGCCATTTTGTGCGGCAGTAATCAACTGGGAAAATGAAAATTAAGTCAATTTTTATATAAGGCTAGGATATATTTTAAATCTTACGAAAACTTTAGAAATCTCGGAGTTTACCGCTGGTCAAGTTTGAAACTTCGACAAGTAAAAGCATTACACTCATCTAATCTTAACCTAATGGTCCTAAATCCGGTTAAAATTAAACTAAACTCTCTAAACTAAGCTCATATGTTTATTGCTTGTTGAGCAATATTTTATTTATGACAGGCAAATAGTAATTTTGTATACAATATAACACAAAGCAAGTTAGTTTCGACTAATCGTTAGAGTATTTCGTCAAATTTTATAATAAAATTAATATATTTCCAGACTAGCATTACTTTGCTACCCTTATTATACATAAGAGCTTGTATTGTAGCCATCACACAATGCACTAGAGAATAACCTAGCTACTTCTAAACACGAGACAATTCCATGTCTATTCCGAGTCCATTTTACTTTACTTAATTAGTTCATCATATATTTATGATAGCTTTAACTCGCGCGGCTTCGCACGCGTTAAATTCTGAGTAAAACTCCTTTCACTGTACTATGTTATTATACATGTAAACCTTCCTCTTGAATCACACTATCTATTAAATAAACCGCATCAAAATCCGTTGCGTAATTACAAAGATTTAAGCATACATAGGGGCAGACAAAACGACTTTGTTTTATACTATGTAGTGATTGAGTTGAGCTCCAAATGTTGTCAAGAGCTGTTGAATCAATTTAGTAAGACAATTACTCCTGTTTCTGTGAATTGCATCCATTTAATATTTTTAAATTAGTTTAAAAAGTGTTTTAAGAACTGGTGCAAATATCCTGAAAAGATTATTTACAATTACTTAATTGCAGTGTTCTATCTTACTCATGCTTTGCAAGGAAATTTCTTTTCTGAGAATTAATTCTTTAAACTAACCTATTACTTCACGCAGAATCTACTAGCTATAAAATAAAGGTGTAGGTATTAAATGATTTAAATGTTTTGGGCATGCTATTTTAGGTTTAAGCGAAAACAATTTTTACGCAGGATAAACGAAATGTGTGTGTCACATACACCACATGTCATGTGGATTATGGATAGCAAATGCTAAAACCACATAGAACTCTAATCTCAGTTCGATAAACGCATGTGATTCTATGAAATTTCGGCTACTTGTTAAGGGCATGGGTTTAATTATCACAGTCTAAGTTTCGTGGCGTGTTATGACAATAAACTATGAAATGCGTAGAAATTTTACCTTGCTTACTATATCAATACTCTATCTATCGTAGATGGAATATTTACGGTTTTTTTACTATCCGCCCCATCCTCAGTGAATTCATATAATTTCCAAGTAATACGTGGAACGGAAGCTGCAATAATTGTAACGTGAAGTCTCTATAATTCTGTACCTACACCAGTTTAATCATCCGCGTCTGTTTGTATAGAAGGATATAACCACTTCTAAATTACGCAATGGATTGCATCGTATTTTATATTTTTTTAATTTACGTATTTTATAATTTCGTTCGAGCCTCGGGCAAGTTGGCAGGTGTTTTTTATAATCCATAACACTCAACTAACTAAGCATGTTAATTTTTTAGATTCATATAATTCGTGATCGTTCCGTAGATCTTGGCATTTTAATATTGCACTTTTAACTACCTCCGTTTTCTTCTTATCGTTTATTGAATACTAGCTTATACCCGCGAGGCTTCGCATGCGTTAAATTCGAAGTAAAACTCCTTCCTCTGTACTATGTAATTATACATGTAAACCTTCCTCTTGAATCACTCTGTCTTTAAAAGAAACTGCATCAAAATACGTTGCGTAGTTTTAAAGATTTAAGCATACATAGGGACATAGGGACAGAGAAAGCGACTTTGTTTTATACTATGTAGTGATGCCTATCAGAGTTTTGAGAACCGCCGTTTAAGACGTAAGTTACCTGAAAGGCAGTGGCTCTAACACTTTGAATTAGAATTGTGTAACTTAATATCTAATGGCTGAGCTCATCTTCCTGCTATGCTGCTGGAAACGGCATCTTTTGTTTTTGTGACGTTTGATCTACCCGTTACTGTCAGTTTCATAATAACACATATCTAGTAACACATTTGACAAGGCGACAATGCTTAGTACATTATTGAGATTGACCGTTAATATAAGGGTTCAGACGTGATATATGCTAACATTTAGTTAGCAAGGGAATTTCAAATTCTTTTTCAAATTTAAGCATTAGTTACTGAACTCTAGTTTTCAGAAGCTCAGAACTCCACGAAATAAGAATAGCAAGTACGGACATCTTTAATGTGCAATTAGATATATCGCAATATTTAAGTAAAGATTGATTATGGCCCAATCACTCCTGCTTTCCGAGAACGACGTCTGTGTTCTACTACAGGGAAGTATATGTATAGGCTGGTATTATGTTTATTATAATTATACTAGTAGCCGCCCGCGACTCCGTTCGCATGGAAGTCGGTTTCCCGTAGGAATAATAAGTTTTCCCGCTGTAAAAAGTACACTATATGTTATTCTGATGTATAACCTATATTACTGTAAAGTTTCATTTAAACCATCAAGTAGTTTTTACGTGGAAGAGTAACAAACATCCATTCATCCATACATACATACGAGTACATACTCACAAACTTTCACGTTTATAATATTATTATAGTAGGATTGAACTTAGACTCATGTTAGTTAATTGTGGTTGAATTACAAACTTGAACTATTGTGTTTGTAGCTAGCTTCACTCAGTTGTTTAAACTCTACAAATATGGTGAATACAATTTAATTTAAGGGCAAATGTGCAAAAGTATTTAGCCTAAATTGTTAATTAAAAGTATTATTTGGAATACCAAAAATATATCGATCGTATCGAAAGTATCCAAAAAGTTTTATAAAACATCTCAATCATAAATTTAATAAAAAGTTCAAATGCTATACCGAGTCTTGTAAAGCTTATCGTCTCGTCAAATTGGAAGACCAAAAAGACTTGTTGGATGTACCGTTCCTATGATGTAGTTAATTCTAGGTTAGATTGCCTCCATTGTTTAGTATAAATGTGCCACGACATCCGCGTCCATCCAAAATTAAACTTTTCTACATTCCAAGAAGTAAATCTAATTACTCTCAAAATGAATATTTTTCAGGAGCACAAGAAAGCTACAATTTGTTATTTAAAGAGTTCGATATGTTATCCTTTTCTAAAGACTCCTTCAAACAAAAATTACGCAACATATTCTTAACTCATATTAGTAGGTACCTACCGTATGCGGTGGTGGTGGTGGGTATTATCATGTTTTATTATTTATTTTTACTTATTAATAATTTATTTTGTGAGTGAACTAACATTACCTACTTCGTACCTACATAAATAAATAAACACTGTATTCATACTTGATTAATTTTTAGACACGGTCCAGCCATTGATTAGATATTGTTCTGATGACTGTATTGCGAAGAATTGTATTTGGTCATATTTTCTCTTGTTGTGTTATCCTGTTATTAGCTTTAAGAAGATACTCATGTTCTGTTAACTTGTTTAATTGTACCTACTGCTGTTGGATATCCAAATAAATAAAATAAAATAATAAAAAATAAAGAGTTAAACACAGGATACGTTTACCTTATAATAATATGTTATGAGAAACTGGTTTACTTTAAAGAATTGGTATCTGTGCTCGGGCAATTTTCTAAACAAAAGTAATGTCAAATTATTATTAGTAATGGTGTCTGCGGTACTCTTTTATTTTTATTTTACGGTTGTTCGAACTATTGATAAACTAACCATTGGCGTGTTTTAAACTTGATAATATGTATAATATGTGTGCTTTGCGTCATTATATAAAACCAAAATTATAGTTGAAGCTAAATAAATAGATAAAACGTAAAAAGTAAAATAACACAGTTTCCAGTTTCTACCACCGCGGGAAGTTTTGACTAAAGTAAAAATAAAGAGACCGCCAAGACTTTCATGAAGTTATTATTTAATGATGTAAGTACTTAGTTTTAAGCTAAAAAAATCATGTCATGTTTCAGATGGTATAAACACTAAAACCAGGTATCACTGCTTAGGTGCATGTATTAAGTGGAAAACTTTTTAAACTATACCTTTAGCTTAAGGTTAAAACAGAAAACACTAAGTGTACGGTAATTCGTGATTTTATGTCATTACTGCGTTACGGCAATATTAACTTCAAAAATCAATATGGACTACTTACATTTAAACCTATGGGTTCTATAGCTATGCACGCCGATAATGCCAAAACCATATTGTATTTTACACATGAAAGTGATCATACAGTTGATGCTAACTAATCAAAATATTTACGGGCCTTTTAAAAAAAACTTTTGAAAACTTTAATTTTTATGGTAAGTCTCCGTTACTTTGAAAACCTAATAGATATTTTTATTTATAAAAGTAAATTAATAATTTTTACAGTGACTTTTCTACGTAAACTGAGTAAATAGTTCTATATTACCTAACTTTAGGTAATAGATATGCATATTTGCCCATTATGTATAGTAAACGCGACTTATTTTGTTATGAGAAATCTACATACTACTAACGCCATCTAGATCAATCTCGGAAAAACGTAACGACAGTAGTTATTTCATTTATATCTAGATGGCGCTGGGTTAACAATATAACTTCACTGACCTTGACAACCGAAAACTTATAAAAAGTTTCTAATCAACATACATTTCGGTAAAAGACTTACTTTGTATTCCTAAGTTCTCCGATATTTCTTTCCAAGCTTGGGCCATTTGCAGTCGTTTGTCTCCTTTATTCAGCGGGTGTTCTTCTCTGTTCCAAAGACATTCGTGATTTTTGACTTCTTCGATCAAACCCAGTATTTCTGAGTCGATGATGTTCAGTTGTTTGAGCATGTTGGACGACATTGCGACGTGCGGTCGTCGGTGGCACGACGGCGCGACTGATCGTCACGACTTGCGATGTGTAACGTTGCCGCATTGACGGGGTAAAGCCAGGATTACATGATAGGATAATAAATCATTGAAAGTGTAAAGCAATTGGGATGCTACAAAATACGCCAAAGACATCAACGCGACAGCAAACAAATCACTAGTACCAAAATACTTAGATTAATTATTTAAAAAAATATATATTGTTATTTATCAAGGTAACAAAATACATATACATTTTAAAGTCCAAGGTATCTATTTTATTAATTTTCCCTTACTAGCTTATTTTAACTTAACACAATTTTGCACCCGTTCTAAGAAAAGACATCAACGAGAGTGCTTAAATGCAACATCCAATTCCGAAGTTAATCTTGAAGTGGTCTTATTAAATAACCAAGCGGTACCACCAGCCACAGATTGCGAACAAATAACCCACCCAAATCATATTATATTCTCATTAAAAAAAAACCTGTCGTTATGCACTCAGCCTAACGTTGTCGCTAGCCGCCGCCGCGCGACGTTGCCGCTCTGTCGCGCGAGTCGCGCCACGTTGCCGCACCGTGCCGCGAGTCGCAGGGCGCCGCGTGGCGACTCGCTTGTATTGTAGTGTAGGTAGTCGGTTGCGCTTACGTGAATTTGCAACTCAGAAATTCTAAGTTAAAATATTAAGATGCGGAGTATTTGTAGGTAACTAAGGTCTTTAAAATAATGTGTAAAAGATGATAAAAAGTTTTTTTCCACCGAAAGTTTCCTTTGAATTTTTAACAGTGTGGCCACCAAGCAATACCTAAATATTAGTGGATAAACAGTTAGTTTTCAACTTAAAGCTATAGATTTCCAACCAACGTACAACTGCGGTACATTAGGTATATTAATTAAATGTTTATATGATACCCATACAGGCATCTGTCCCTATTCCTGCAGAATTTTTGTTTTGTTAACTGCTTAGGTTCTGTATTATATATTATTATTGTATATTAGCAAATCGTATTTTCATGACACAGTAAATTCTAATTTTAATTTTAATAGGAATGAGAAAATTCTATGAGCGCCATCTATATTATTGCAAATGAACTTGTTAAAGCGTCACCGTAGCTCCGCTGTCGAAGCTTGTAGTTCTAATTACAACCAGGAGATGTCGCTGGCGTTAGCAAGACCTAATTACCATCCATCATCATGACTGCTGTAGATTCCAGCCTGAGCTTAGGTCTTGTTACCGTGGGTAATCGTAGATGTTTATTTTTTAATATAAGGAATATAATGGTCAAAATGAAATAGTATACCATCGTTTATCCTTTTCGTGTTTCACTTTTCTTAAAAATTTAATTGTATTGTTTTCGGAGACATTCCGCTACTATTTTTTTCTATTGAAAACAAATTGTTTCATCCAATTTTACGATATTATAATCGATTCTGCACCTTCAACAAAATAAATAATATACAATTTTCTGTTCACATTTTATTTAGAGACATTGGTATAAAATATATGAGATATAAAACAGCACAGTCGTAATTAAAATCAATTTCTTCAATACAATATTAGATAGCAGTTACCTCCACATATCATTATATTCCATATTATATGTAGGTAAATAATTTTATAAGGACTGAGTCTGTTATGATGTAAAACGCAAAAGGAACTTTTAAAAACAACATGAATTATAATTAAGTAGGTTTACAATAATAATAGTTTACAGACATAGAATTACCTCTATATTCTAGATTCACTGTGATATGCATAATATGATATACACCTTTGTATTAAAATAGCTGGCCCGTTGTTATTTTTTTTCATCCATAGTAAATAAACGATATTTTCCACATTATTCGGCAGAATCAACTTCAAAACATTCAATAATTTTTAACCCTTCGTAGTTTCACCTTAAAATTATTTATCACAGTGAACGGGATATATACAGATATATGTCGGGATATAACGGAATATTATTGGATTAATATAATGTTACACGAATTTGGTCAAGAATAAGTAGAATTACCTATTTTACCACGTAAGTACAGTTACATCAACATCAATAATATTTACGTCAAATGTTATAAATACCTTAGTCTAGGCTAAAATATGCAATTATATACAATTGGCCATAATAATTTGTTACATACAAAGCATTGGCGGAATGTCTGAGATAATATTATAACAACACATATACGTTTCAATAATATAATTGATTTATATCTATGTAAATATATGTATACATACATGAAATATTTATAACAAAATAAGAAAATAAATACAAACAAGCAAAACATTAAAACTTATATGTTTTTTTAACCTTCTTCAAAATCCATAACTTGGTTTATATTTTTACTTCAATTCCTTTCCACAAATACCAATATCTTTAAATTATTTAAATATGTAATTTATTATTAACAACTGATTTTGGCACCGCGCGCAATCTAAAATGATTTCAGGGAATAAATGATCTTATATTTGTCTGCATATTTATATACTATATTTATTTTCATCATTAACAGTCAGTAGATTTGTGCTTGCTAATCGCGTAACAAGTTTATATAGCAATATCGATATTTTAAATAAAATACAAGTATAACTTTGCGCGTTAAATTCATAATATAATAAATACATTAGATATATACGTAACTTAAAAATATATGACTATTTTGGCGACTACTTAAAATGCTAAAACTTTTGGCTGCACGATGCTCCATAAATAAAATAAGTTTATAAATAAATATTATTTGAAATCGATAAATCTACAGCTAAATTCTTATTCTAAACATCGATTAACGAAACATGGATTACTACTAACTGGTTATACTTATTCTTTAAAGTGATAATGTTAAATCATATACGAAAACGTATCACTGGATATAAATATCAGACAATATTGGGATATGTTAAATGATTTTGAATTTCATCATATGATTTACAAAACTGAGAATTGGTTTACGACATGACAGGATTAATGATTTTATATTTAAAGGGAAAAATAAGAATTTATGTAAAGAAGCGTGAAAAATGTCTCATATGAACTTTTACCATGAAGATATGTCGTTATACTTTTCCAAAATGATTCAATACAAATTGTTTAAGAAACATAAAACATTAAAATGTTTACAAAATGATATTTTAGAAAAGTACTTTTAGAACACTCTTTTCAGTCTCTTAGGATTAATTCCAATATTTTTCCAAATGTTAAATGCAGACTGCAGCCGTTGAAATTAAAATGTAAAACCTTAAAGATGAAACTGATATTTAGGTATATTAAAATGTATAGTTGATTTAACTAAATGTTCTAACTTCGGTTCAGGTAGATGTGTAGGTAAGCTCAAGGGGTTAACTTCTGATAGTTTTAAACTGTTGAATATTTAAGAAACGGCTATTTTAAATAAAAAAAAAGATTAATCATATTAAACATCTATCAAATGAAATAATTAACCATTGATGAGCCACGGACGGTCAGGTTTTAGAATATTTAATTATATTATTACTGGAAATAAGGTAAATATCATAATATAATAAATAAACATTTAAAATGTTATACCGTCCACTTTAAAATTTAAATGTTTATAAAAATATTTGTATAATTTATTACGTAATTTAATTAAAATGTAAAATTAAATGTAAGTACATAAATATTCATGTATAATATTAATAACTAATTCCTTATGACATTATTTTTGATAAATTTATAGGTATAGAAACGCAACGGGCGTTTAATTGAAGTCAACAAATAAAATGAATACAAGGTAAGTTAACTAATGAAAATGATATGTTACTATTGTAATATCCTACGAAATTACCATAAATCTATCGTAAAAATCTCAAAAAGACTAGTGATAAATAAAAAAGGGTACAATTACTACAAAAGTTACAAAATTAAAATAATAATCCAACTTTATAATATCAACTACACTTACAATATACGAACATCGATCAATATTAAGTTAAATATATTAAGATTAAGTACGTCTTTCGGAAACATTCGCACACCATGTTATATATCCCTTATTATTCGCACGACGAGCGAATCACATGCAGATTTAATAAAAAAATACTTGAAACCTCACACAGTTATTATACATTGAACATTCAATTTGTGAAAATGCCCGGTTTAAAACTTCTGTCGTCTGTAAACCTCTTTTCAGGAGGGTAACAAGAATGTGGCTTACTTAGCAAATGTACTAGGTGGTCAGAAGTGGCCAGGAGCTTAGGTGTCGCCGGCTGACGGTTGTTTTATTAGAACGGCGTTGGGCACGCTGACTTGTGCTTTGAGCTTGGGTCGTTCCGCGGACTTCTGTTCGGCTTTGTTCTCCTGGTGCTTGTCGTGGTGGCCGCTCTCGACGACGCTGACTCCCCCGTTCTTGTGGGGGGCGGGGGGGTGGTGGTGCTCCTGCTCGTGTTCGCGGTATCGTCTTTCTATCCAGTGGAGGCATATACATCTGCAAAACACATAAACTCTATTTTACTAACTATTTATCCTAATTATCCTCTTTTCCCCCCATAGATTAATCCATTTATAAAGGTTTTTTTTTAAACCGTTCGTTTCAGTATTTTTCCAGTATAATCGCTTTGTTCCATGAAAAAAAACTAAACGAAAGGAAGCTTAATTGGATTAATTTGAAAATAGCAACTCTATTACTAAGCTACTTTGTTTTTCTGAAACAAATACATTTTCTAGAAGGCTTAATAGATAAGTCTTGCAATTAGTAAATTCTTTAGAAAGGCGCATAAAGGAAAAAATATTTATGCTTCACAGTTATATTCTGCATAAACCATGTTCAGATTTACTTAATTTCTTTATTCATGATTAAATACATGTTTACCTACAGCACCATACGTAATACCCTAGTGCATTAAATAAAAGTTATAGAAATTTTTTAAGACTACGTGAAATTAATAACTATTTACCTTTTAGTGACAAATATGTTAAAGTCACAGTGACTGCACTCCGGTGAGGTTCCTGTGACTATAAACATGTTTTTTTCGAGTGTAAATAGATATTTTAGTGGCGAAACGCGTCGATTTTCACCACTTTTAGTGATTACTGCTGTCGGCGTATAGTAGGTGAGTGGAGGATGCAATAGTGGTCTGCACAGTTATTACATCATTTTTCATCTACATAAATGGATTTTAGCAAAGTCTAACGGTCCTGGGTTCGATTCCCAGTCGCGCAATGCTCTAAGACCGCGTTTCTTTTTCCAGTAACTACAACTTCAAAACTTCCACTTACTAACATTAATCAACCACCCAAGCCACATTACCTGAACTTCCACTTACCAACATTGATCAACCACCCAAGCCACCTTACCTGAAGAACGCCCCCAGCACGCCGGCCGCCGTGAGTGCCGCCCCCGCCCCCATCAGGTAGTACCGGTGCTGCGCCGCCTCCGCGCCCGGGGACAGCTGCACCAGCCCCACCACCAGCACCACGATGCCCAGCAGCAGCGAGCCCACGATGGCGTGGAGAGCGGCCACCTGGAAGATATTGGAGGGTTATTTTTGGAAGTTTATAATAATAATAATAATAAATCTCCAGACTTAATTTTTACATCAATTTGGCTTAATATAGAAGAATAAAGAGGCATAAAAGTTTTGATATTGACCTACGTAATGTTAATTGTTAATGACATTAACTTAATGTTTATAACCCCGGAGCTTTGATTGAATATTGGCCTATTGAAAGGGAATAAGTAAAAAGAAAAATCATCTGTATGTAAATATCTAATTGATAGGGAAGTTTAAAACAAAATCCGTTACATTGTTGTTAAGTACAGGCACGGACGACCGGATATTTTTATACATTTTATACTTTTTTTTCCATATTTTAAAAATGGTCACCCGCGACTCCGTTCGCGTGGAAGTCGGTTTACCGTGAGAATTAGAAGTTTTCCCGCGGTAAAAAGTACCCTATGTCCTTTCCCAAGTACAGTTCTTTCTTTATACCAAATTTCACCAAAATCGGTTCAGTGGTTTAGGCGTGAAAGCGTATCAGACAGATAGACAGACAGACCGACAGACAGACAGAGTTACTTTCGCATTTATAATATTAGTATAGAAGTATAGATAGTAGGGATAAAACCACCCGGCCGACAGTCCATACCTTCCCGCAGACGTAGAGCTCGTTCCTCAACCGGTGGTGGTCGGGCGAGGGCGTGGCGTCCTCCGGGCGGCCCACCTGCAGCTGCAGCTGCGACGGCCGCCGTCCGCCGCGCTTCTCCGCCCGCCTCCGCTCATGGCGCACGGCTACTGCAGGCATCGCACCGATCATTTTGGCTGAACAAACGGCCGGGGTGAAAACTATTACCGGTCTACTCTACTGGGTCTTGGAACAGTGTGGCGACCTATTGCACCAGTCTACTCTACTAGGAACAGTGTAGCGACCTATTGCACCGGTCTACTCTACTGGGAACAGTGTAGCGATCTATTGCACCAGTCTACTTTACTTGGAAGTCTGGGAACAGTGTAGGAGCTAGTCTATATGCGTGAGAGGTAAGCGGAAGTGGGGGAAAAACACTTACACCGCAAGTTGTCTCTTGGCTGCAGTAGGGATTGGAGCATATCTGGAAAGAAAACGGGTTTCAGTTGGTTGGTTGTTGTTTTATACAATTTCTGAAGTCCGTCTGTCTGAAGCTATTGCGTAGGCCAATGGTATAATCGAATGTCATTTTTTCAACAATTCTGGATAACTTTGAATTTTGAAGTTATAGATAGGTACTGCAAAAAGGAATCTATAACTTCAAAATTAAAAAATTATCATTTTTAAATGCAAAACTAAAAGTAAAATCTCAATTCTGGATAACGTTAAAATTGATGAAATACAAAGTTTTTTTTAGATTAATAAGTAGATAATCAATATCGCCATCTATTTATTAAGCCCAAAACCGTGATGATTTTCATTAATTTAAACTCTTTCCAGAATTGTTGAAAATATGACATTCGATTACCATTGGCTTACGCAATAGCCCCGCAGTTGCCAACTCAGAAGTCACCGAAACTCTAAGAAATTTTAAGACTCTCCAGACCTACTAATTCTAGTAGAATTAATATAACTTCTTAGATTTACGCGATCATTAGTACTTGAAATTCAACTAATTTTAACGGATTTCTAGTATACTTGTCCTTTTTCTAGTTAAAACTACTTTAATTTCATCAAAAATATCAGACAAAATGAGAGGGATACGGACTTTTACTAATCCTTTAGGAAATTCGAAGTTTTTTTTATCATTACAAAAGAAAAACTAAATTCAATAATTCGTTATTTCTTACCAAACACGGATCAATTTCACAAATAGTTGTAAAGTTGGCTTAATGTTATAAAATTATGATGTTACCTTTTAGTTCCCCGCATCATTTAATTAACGTGCCCTGTGCGACAGTGTGACCTCATTTTAATAACTGGCTCTGCATTAACTGACGTTGCGGTTTCTGCGTTATTTTATTAAAAAAGCTTTTTAAAACTACCGCCGTTTCAGTGAATAATCCCCTACTCTGGGGTTGTCAAGGGAATTTTTTTTTATTTTTTTTAATGTTGAACTTCGGTCGAGGCATCTATTTTTACATATGTCTTCTTACTAGATTTTAGGAGGAATTAGTTGGAACAATTTACGGAGGCCTATAGTTAAATAATTAATTATAATTAAAAACTTACACAACCCCATAAAGATAAAATAAACAGTAAGGTTTTAAATAAAGAAAAATTGCAGAGAACGAAGCTCGTCGAAAAATAGATTTAGTAAAGAAACGCCCCGTTTCATAGCTTATCACAAACCATACCAGAGTTAATAAATGATATGCAAATTAATTCAGATACTATCCTCGAACCTCTTAAATTTCCTGTTGCCCTGGTATCTCAATGTTTATTTTGTTTAAATCCCTGCCTGATATTTAGTACTGGGCCCGAATGAGCAATTTCCGGCATTCTGGTCGTAGATTTCCTTGTATTTATTGGTCGGGACGGCAATTTGGATGTCTTTGTGGACTCAAGGCTGGCTGTAGTTAAGTTAAGCGAATTTAAGGGTTGAATTTTTTTGTAATTTTGTTTAAGTTACTTTTACTATAGTAGCAAATTAATTAAGAACATAGAAACTTGTATACAACCCTCAAATTATGAATAATTTTGGTCGTCTCATTCTACCAATTTGAAAGTACCTAATAGAAAAAAAGGTTTTTTAACTTGTGCAGTTGCGACGACACTTACTAATAGTATAGGATCCCGCTATAGAACAACCTTCACCGAGCTGGTTAATGGATAAAAGATGTTTTTTATACTATAAAATATGACAAAAAATATATTGCGAATAGGTTGTCTAAAAAATTTCAGTCCGAAAAAATTTTTAATATTTTTTTTTTTACTTTGACTTGATTAATGAACAAATTCCATTCCAATAGAAAATATGAAGCCTTTAGAATATACAAACGTTAGGTTGACGATTTGTTTCCCGTCACACCGGTGTAAGTTACCAATGTCGATTTACGTGTTTATACCTGCCTACCCAACTTGTGACGAGAAGTAAATAGTCAACCTAACGTTTGTATTTTCTTAAGGCTTCATATTTTCGATTAGGATGGAATTTGTTCATTAACCAAGCCAGTGTAATTTAAAAACCACAAGATTTATTTTTTTATTGATAATATATCATATTCTGGACTGATTTTTTTTTGACAACCCATTCGCTATATATTTATTGACATATTTTATTGATAAAAAATATCTTTTATCCATTAACCAGCTCGATGAAGGTCGTTCTATAGCGGGATCTTAGACTATAAGGGCACTTTTTTCAATCATCAGCGAAATGCTATGCGTCTCAAAAGAGGTACGTTTTTATTGTCACTTCAAACATTTAACAAATATTTATAATATAAAATATTATTTTGACGTGCAATGAAAACATACTGATTTTCTGTCAAATTTGGCTTTTGAAAACAAGCCACAAATAAAATAAATTTACAATCTACTTTTTGTATTTTCCTATTTTTTTGTTTATAATAAATGTTTGTACCAGGATCACAGAAAGCTAGTGGTAGTGGTCCGCACACGCAGCCAGCGAACCGAGTCGACTCCCCGCAGAGCGCGGCTGCATTTAAATTTATACCAAGTTAAATACTATATACCACTTTGGACCTAGATCTAAACTGGGTCACCTTAATTTGTATGACAAGTGTGTGTGAATTTTAAATTTATTACGTAAAAGGTACAGTGCAGGGTTTTTTTTAAAACGGACGCCCTTAGATCAAGCCCCTGAAATTAATTAGGTAGAAACTCATCATATGTTTTTCGGCATATATTGGCATGAACTTTTTATTTAAATGACATGTTATAATAAAAATAATGTTACGCTAAATCTAAATGCAAAGAAAAGCGTATTTCTTGTATAGTAAGAACATTTTCGATTTGATTACCATTATCTAGTAAAGAATGTATTTGGGTATTAATTATAGTCCAATAGATGTAACTTCTAGGATCAACTCATCAGGTTAAGTTATTCGATCAATTTAACGTAGTTATATAATAAACATTAAAAACACTGATATTTATTTTATAACTTTATTGATATTTAATTAGTGTTTCCAAAATTCGGTGATGAAACATAAATCTTACGTGGGAATGCGTGATTAAGATTATATTAAAAAATGCTACTAAATATTAATATTAATACATAAATTGGTTATTGTAAGGATCACTTTGACATATTGAGTTACATTTTGGCAACTATCACTTTAAGTTAATTGTATTGTTGAATTATTACAAAACTGTGATAATTTTAAAAGATTTTGTTTCACAAAAACGAATAGAAGGTACATGATATAACTTTTAAGAAATTAATTTTGCTATCCGACAAAGTTTTGTAAATCAAGAGATTTGGCAAATAAATTATTAAAGTTCCTTGTTAAATTAAAGGATGTTTGATCTATACCCAAAATGTATGATGTGATTTTAAATTGATGAAAAGATGTTGTTTTCTAAATGCAATAATGTTGGGCAATAGGTATATTTAAACTATCATTAGATGGGTGTCATGCAATTTGTCGTTTTTGATCCGTTTTTAATAGTTTTTCTTTATTTTTCAGTAATTTATTTTGATAATTCTGTCACCTATCTAATGAAAGTTTGGTTTTGTTATTTCTCTCTATCTATGCAAGTATTAAATTTAAAAATCGCAAAAGCGTTACAAACCGTTCACAACACCGAAATGCGACGAAAACAACCGAAACACCACGAACACTCGCTACCACGACATCAAAACTTTCAAAGAAACGTTATTTAAAAATCGTGCTTTTAAATTTAAATTTAAAACGACAAAAAATTTACTATGCAGTTAAATGTTTAAAATAGTATACGCAAAATTGAGCTCTTAAAAAAGGCAACAATGTTTACCGAATTAGTCGCAACGTATGACAATTTTACTCGCGGAGATAAAAAAATCCCTTTTATGCATATAAGGTGTATTCTACTAGTTTGGTTTTAACTCTATTGGGACTATAAGGCCAACCTGCAGGAAACGTTTTAAACCTCGGGTTAACTAACTCAGGTTTAAATGGCGCCACCATCGATTGTAACTACTTCTCATTACAATCAACGGTGGCGCCATTTAAATCTGAGTTAGATAACCCGAGGTTAAAACGTTTTTCTGCAAGTGGGCCTAAATGTGGAAATATCACAAAGTATAGAAACGTATTTATTTTGAATTTTTGTTAATTTGATCATTTGAAGGCTATCAAATACTTCAGGCAAACGCGCTGCTAGTTAAAAAAATCACAATATAAAAAGGGTCCTTATATCATAGGTATAGTTCTGTCCGTTGACATTTCTATGGAATTTGTTTAACAAATTTACTAAACGATCGTTTTAATATTTAAAATCTTTGACGATTTCTATTTTATTTAAATGTCCTTAAAAAAAGGATGTGAAATGATAGGTAATAATTAAATCTTGCAAATACAACACGCCACAGCAATCGTGAACATTATTTACAGTGTCTAATACATCTATAAGTAAAATTGAATAATTTAAAAATATCTTAGTATAAAAAGTCATTACCATAGGCACAGGAAATTTCATAATTATTTTATTTGTGCACGAACTATAAATTTGCGCTATATTTTAATAAAACGTGCAGTAATTAAAAAATGTACTATTTCATAAGGTACCATTTTATCTTAAATAGAAGAAAAGTAGATGGAAATTATTATTATATTTTACATTGCTATTGTGATCGTAGTTTTTTAATTTAAAGTTTGCTAGTAAAAGTAGTTATTTGTATATATTACAATAAATTGTATATCATTGAATCAGCCGCAATCTTTCGTTTCAAGTATCAATACAAACTAGAAACATACATTTAAAACTACAAATTAAATAAATAAACTTATTTTCGTAAAATATCCGGAGATTCACACTTAAACTACTTTTTCTATAGAATCAACCTCAAAGCTGTATGTACGAATTAAAAATTATGTTTTCCTAGTAGCAATATTGTAAATAATAAACACAAAACATTGTTATAACTAAACTTTAACGCTTCACTTAACGATAAAAGAAAATTCTATAAACATATTTCATTAGCAGTAAAATGTAGACAATATATTGTTGACCTAAATAAGTCGACGCGATATATAACGACATATAACATTATTACATATAAAGTTGACAAGCTAGCTCGTACTAGACACCAAGACAACACAGTATTTCACATGAAATAAAAAATCTGTATAACTAACACTACAATCACCAAGTGTATAAATATCAGGAATTTAATCTAATTCGACTTTACAGCAAGTAACACGCTTAAACTTTGCTTGCACGTGGGCAATTTTTGATGAATTGATCTAAAAGCCTTGAATTCTGGCTTATTAATGTATTTTTTTTCTATACTTTACGTACAATCTTCCAGAAGGATTTATCTAAGTGAGTGTTACGAAAGTAGTTACGTGGCAGATTTTTCATGATTTGACAGTTAAGTAGTTCGCCTTCATTGTCACTTTGTACATCCGTCAAACTTTTATATCCGACGTTCAACAAGAACAAACCACTTGTCATGGGAATAGGATTTATCTGACAATTCAACATTAGCCCTTAGAAGAAGTTAGCTAATATACAAACTGACACAATGGCGACTTCACGTATTATACGAGTACTATGTAAGGATGATATTTATACATGAACTAGTGGCCGCCCGCGACTCCGTTCGCGTGGAAGTCGGTTTCCCGTGGGAATTTGGTGTTTTCCCGCGGTAAAAAGTACCCTATGTGTCATTCCGATGTATAACCTATATTACTGCAAAGCTTCATCAAAATCCATTCAGTAGTTTTTACGTGAAAGAGTAACAAACATCCACCCATACATACTCACAAACTTTCACGTTTATAATATTAGTAGGAAATGCGTTTGTGAAAAGAAAACTCTATTTTCTTACTTCTACAGCTACGTATTTGTTTTTTTTTCGATGAAAAATTAAAAAAAAGTTGCCTATATTTCAGTTTTTTCCTGACATTTATACACCGACAGTATATTTATATTGAAATTATGAAAAATTGTGCTATATTATAGTTATTTACATGTCCATAGTCTAAGTTTAAGGCAATGTTGTATGTAAACAGCACGTATTTCCAGAATACTTTTATTTAGGATTGATAAAGAAGATTTTTTATTATAAGCTTATACTTGATAGAGTAAAATTACTAGGAGATCAGAAGATTGAAGGAAGTTTCGAAATGTAATGTATGTTGAGCATTGTGAAGCCAAGCTCGAGTATTTGTGCTAGCTTATCTTAATATCAATTATTACAATTATTAATTTTGTTCATAAATCAAATAAATTTTCACAGCCGCAAAAAATAAGAAAATAAGAAATTGCTTATAAATATTCCGAGATCAATGTTATAGCTATTTACTTAAAATTTCAAATAAAAACTGTTTAAAATCTACATTATTGCCGTTATTTGGCACAACAACTGTAATATGATATAAAAGTAATGAAAACGTTTAAAAAATGATAACATGAATAAAATTGTTGTACAAGTAATTAGATAAATGTTATAGTACAATTTGTTTACAGGAAATATTCAAGATCAGATGTGCAGAAGTGTCGGTATGAGTGACGTCATCAGTAAAGTATAAAATCTAAATACAAGACAGTACTTACATCAGTCAGTCTCAAGCCGAATAACACACAGAACGACAATCGTAAAAGTATGCTAATACCGACCTGCTATATTTATGAATGCACCAACAACCAAGTAATTCAGTGGATATTACTACTGGAGATTTCCGATAACTGCATTCATAAACACAACACAGTCACTTACTGCTAAATCTACCAAGAGTTGGTCCGTCAGGAAAATATTCAAATAAAAAACATCACCATCTTTAAAGTAAGAAGCGTAGAAGCCTACATCGATTAGCAAGACGGTCTAACAGCACAGATCTTGAAAGATTTAGTAACTAACGTTTAGAATCTCAGACAGATTGTACTCGCAGTGATAATCGGACGCGACGAGTCGAGTCAGGAATGCGGTATCACAGAGTTGTTACATCCGCGACATGATCATGCAGCGGCCGTCGGCGAGCAGCTGGTTGGTGTCGGAGGGCGAGGCGGGGCTGAGGCTGAGCGCCGCGGGCGAGGCGTAGGTGTCGCGGTTGAAGCGCGGCGCGTCCTCCTCCGCGATGAGCGCCAGCGCCGGCTCGCGCGCGTCGCCGTTGGCCGCCAGCGCGTTCACGAACCCGTGCCCCGCCGGCGCCGCGTACGTCTCCGCCGCTGCCTCGCTCGCGCGCGCGCGCCGCCCGTGCTTCGTGTGCATGCCGCCCGTCTCCGCGTCGCGCTCCAGCCGGTGCCCCGAGCGCGAGCGCGTCAGCTGCTTCTGCACGTACTCCTCGAGCGCGTCCTCCTCGCTCTTGGTCAGGTACTTGTGCAGCCCGATCAGGAAGATGCCGATGGCGACCGCGAACAGCCCCGAGCACACGAGCTCGTTGAACCAGCTCACCGAGCCGATGCTGCTCCAGGAGGTGACGTCGTCGGGCAGCCAGCCGGACGCCACCAGGAACAGGCCCAGCACGAGGAACACCACGCCCAGGTGCAGCATGCCCACCGACGACACCACCTCGTTCTCGGCGGGCGGCAGGTTGCGCTTGCGGCGCAGGCTGGCCGTGGAGCAGTGCGGCGACGTGAGGCCCGACTCGGACGACTGCAGCGAGTAGCGGCGCTCGCGCGCGCGCTGCACCTCGGCGCGGCGCCGGCGCTCGCGGCGGATGGCCAGCGCCGAGTGCAGCCCCACCGCGTGCATCCTGCAACACGGGCACGGTGAGCGCGGGCAGGGGACCCGCGCCCCGCGCCCGCGCGCCCGCCGCCCGCCCCCCGCACACCCGCACGCGCGGGGCGGGGGGCGGGCGGCGCGGGCTATGCTCGCGGTGGCGCACTCGCCGCAAACTCGGAGAATACAGGGCGTAGCATTAAGTAATTTATTTCGCATTAAGTAGATATTTTATATGAAATTAACGCTTATACGCCCCGTTTTGCTCCGAATTTGCGTTTACACGTTGCGCTCACAGTAACTTTACCAATCTTACAAGTTAAATCGCAATAGGCAATATACATAACAGAAGCTTCTCTCTAACATACCGCGGACTGCATAGTCGTGTCATTTTCATAATAGCAAGTAGTAGGTAACTTAAAAAATTGCACCGTCATCATAATACCTAAATACCTATAAGACTGAATTAGAGAGTAGAACATTATTTCCGCCTATCTATAAAGATATGCAGACAGAACAACACAGATCTGATCAAAGACGCAAATGCCTGCTTCAGTAAAAACAGCGACTCTCGTTAAACATCTCTGACGTGGTTCATTATCTAAACCAAGTCTATTTGTTTGTATCCACGCACGCTAACTGAATCGAACAACGGAAACCATGTTGTCATTTAGATGTTATTTCGGTTTAATATCCACTAGCATTTTGTAAGAATAAGTACACCGAAGTTCGATCGTCAAAATTTTATGCTAAAGCCTAATCAGCCCCATTGATACCGTAATAAAAATACGTGGAATTCTCGAAATGGGATGTTGTTCGCATAAATACATGTTTTCTTGTCGTAAAAACGTTTCTATGTCGTTTTTACTGTGCCGTTGCCGAATGACGTCATGAGAGAGATCAATTATTCAGGGACCTCGATTGAGGGTTCAAAAAGAAAACGTCCCTTCTTACTGTTACGATTAGTATACACTATACTTAACTTTATTTTCCTCTGCATTTGTTATGGCTACTAGCCAGTATAGCCCGTAGTAAATACGACTGAATTTTAAGTCGAACTTTGTTATTGTCTTACTTAAAACAAGAAATTGATTTCATCATCCCACTAAGTAATCTCCTACCAAAACCTATTTATCATCACATCATGTACATCCCACCCAAAATCACATACTTTAAAATTAAATTCTATATAAAAAGCGTATTATTTCCAGATATAATGAACCGAGAGGTTCCGTGGAGCGGCTGCATATTGCCTGCTGTCTCGGCGCAGGACGAACTGGGTCGAATACATTATGGTAATGCGCTGACGTCGAGCGAGTGTTACTAGCTAAATAATGTTGGGGGGAGTAAGGTTTTTAGATGGGTTTGATAATAGTGGAAGATTTCCTACGGTTGAATCAGAAGTAAGTTGCAGGTTTGTTGAGTTTTTTGAAAAATCGAATTTTTAAATTCATGAGATACACTTACATAATATTTGTATTATATTTGATAGATTACGATATAATAGATGTAAGAAATAGGAGTTCGTAGATAAAATGTAATCTTAACCTATTCCATTGAATAAATTCGAGTTGCGAGTTCAATTTTATACACTTGCCTGACTATTATTTTTATCAAGTTGCACATTTGTGTATTATAAATTTATAAAAGCAAATTTTAAACTACCAATCTATAATCTAAAAAACACATCATCAAACAGTAACAATTTTACTGTAATAAAACCATTAATCTTAACTGTTAATAACATTTCGCTACACCATTTTAATTTGTTTATAAATTGCTTGCGCCAACTAAGTACGGTTCAAGAAGATCTCAAGAGTCTAAACTCAAGTACCTCTCGTTTCGATAGCCTCCCATCTCAAGCCGAACTTACCCGAGTCTACACGAGACATTTTATACAACGATTTGATTGGTTGCAATAAAGTTCGGAGTTTAAAATAGGGTTCGACGATGAATTTCAAATTCCGAATGGATTGTGGTTTTATCGGCAGTATTTATTGATGTTTTGATTTAAAAGTTTGTAACGAGTTTTGTCAGACGTTGTTAAGTTTTATTCGCGGTTGTTTTATATTTAGGTATATTATTTAGAAACGTACCTGTGTTCCGTCTCGTTTGAGGCGAGTTACTCGTACATCGATCGCGGTCGCGGGCAGACTGGCGTGTTTACTGTTTTCCTTTAGGTATTATGATTTTTACTAATGACCGCGCATATGCCCTGAACAAATCGCGAAGAATGTGAAAAGCTCATGAGTTTACATACTACAAAGATACATTTGCTATTGTTAGTACGTAGCTATAAAACTATAGAATAGCAAGTTTACTTATAAATCGTCGAATTTCAATTTTATTCCATAAAATCTGAGTCGGGACCACCACTTGATATTCAGTTCTCTTCATCTATCTATCAGGTATCGGCTATCTGTCAGGTGTCGAACGGCAACAAGTAGCCGGCTGTCACTCGGCAACACTTGGACCCTCGCCAGTGCTCTGAGGAGGAAATCGCTGATAACGGTGTTACCAACCAGCAGGTACTTGGCACTGGTTTACTGGCGGATTGTTTTTAAACGTTTTAGCTTTTGTTCGGTTAAGCGATTCTGTTTTCAATTATATTAAATAAAATAAAGACGAAGAAGGTTTGTAGTTTTTTTAAATTAATACTTAACACTTTTTAAAAGACACGCATTGCTCATCTTCTATACTATCGGTTCGAAAATATTATAAGAACTTTTTTATGGTTGATTAGATGAGTTGTTGATGTGTCGATGTATGGGAACAACGAAAGTTTTCCGACAGAGTTAAATTGTTACATTAAATAATGAACCGTTTCGTTTCTTTTTGGTTTTTGGCTTATATAATTTATAAACAGATCTACCAGGAGTACATAAACCAGTAAACACATAACTTAAAGCGGCCGATCACAAGTTCGGCTCTATGATACCGACAACCGCAAAAATAAGGAAAGTTCGAGGAGACATTTCGAACTTCGAGCTTGGAGCACCATTGGGAAGTTCTAACAAAGCGTTATTGTACGAAACTGATAACTGGACCAAGCTTCTTTCCGGATCATTGCGAATTTGTTCCGGATTTAAGAAATATATATTGTAAACCTATAAGTGCTATGAGTGTTGAGTAGGTACTTTCAGATTTCAACAAAAATAATAGTTAGTTTAATTTTCATATTTCACACAATATCGAAATTTCAGTAAAATTTTCCTTGAACAAACAGTTGGTACATTTGTAAATCTAAAAATATGAGTCTTTGTTACTTGCAATAAATAATTCATTCATTCGTTCATTCATAAAAAGCCCTGAAAAGTCTAAACTTTTTCTGTGGTAAAAGAAACCTTAGACGAGCGAAGTTTTGTGTTATAACTACAAAAGGGCACGTTTATAAAAGTACTTTTAAAACCTGAAAATAGGTTTTAACGCAACCAAGTTTGAAAACTGTGGTAGTTTTTCTAACAAACAGTATTTAATTTTTATCCAGGGGTGTGTGAAGTTTCGTGGCGTCTCAAAAAAAATGCAACAAAAACGTGTTAATGAAGTAAAATAGGATTGTAGTTAGAAATTTTTCACTATTTATCTAATTATAACAATCGAAGTCAATCAAATGAGGCCTTCTGTAAAAAAGATTTGTATTTCTTTTTGCCCTTCATGCTGTGACTATGAGGCAGCTAAGGTTGGAATATCCAATGGAATATTTCTTAGGTTAGTTTTATTGGTAAACGTTTTATTTACATACTCTCTCATTCCTTAACTAGAGTCAGGGTCGGGATACGATGGAAAAACAGAACTATTATATATTCTGGTTTGGTTAAGTTAGGTTAGGGCTGAGTTATTTCACTCATCACCAACAATTTTAGTTATAAAAGTGTGTAGATGTTGATCACTGCTTTAATTAATTGTTAAATGCAACAAGATAACAGACTTCACTACGCAGACCGTAAGTACTAATAATCTAAACAAAATCTAATAAAAAATCTGTTTCCGTTTAAAATTCATTGATCAATATAAATCCACACGTATTAACTGAGATACCATTGATCTAGTACAAGTTGTTTGTGATCTATTTTATTAATATATCGATAAAGAAGGCGGAAGGAACTCGGGCGCAGGGTCAATGACCTATTGACATCGTTTTAACAGTTTAAGGTGGTTCAGCAAGACTTAAATTGTATCCAATGAAGTTTTTGTGTAAGCAGAAGTTTTGAGAAGCAAATATAGCAGGGAATTGTTTTTGTTTTATTTGAATTACGTAAATTCAATTATTGTGTCCAATTAAATGTTGTTAAATACGCATTTACGTTAAGACATTTTAAAAAAAATTAATGGTGAAGAATCTTACTTTGTCATTTTTGAAATATGTATCTGCCGTGATAACGTAAAGCGACAGGCGACAGGACATAGAAAGTGGAAAAAAATATGCTTTGTGTGTTTCTTTCTATCTAACTAAAGTATTGCAGCATTTCAATATTGACGTCCGAGTATATACAGGGTGTCCGATCGTTAACCAGAGCATTAGCAGCTCGTAAACCTCTTACCGATTTATGAGAGATTCTCATTTTTATGCGATCCTAATACCGTACAACAGATGTGATTATGTTACAAATCTATTTTCAAGTATAAACAAAGTGTTGAAAGTGGGTTAACGTTGTTTTAAGGCTTAATAACTTAATAATGGTGTGTTTGTTAGTTACAAAAAGTACTTTAACTTTTCCTACAGATAAGCTTAATATTTGACAGGATACTTTTCAATGTGGCACGAGGAAAGCATTTAATAAGATGGTACCTACGTACTTCCAATTTATAACACTCAGGTTTCATTGGAAATTTAGCAATTAGAATAAAGGGTTTCTATTATTAAAAGGTAAATAAATTGAGTATTTGGCAATTAAATTGCAATAATATAAGTATATTGCAAGTCTTAATACTGTCAAATTACCTAAATCTACCTTAGATTTCAATTTTAATAAGCTGAGAATTTAATAAAACTACCAAATTTCCTTAAGGTACAATATTTCCGTGTAAGTGTCAACACCGATATAAATAAATGCCATCTTATCCTGTTAAACTCTATCAGGCTCGGGTGTCCCGCGTCGGCAGTGTTCGGGGATCATCGGGGATCGTCGGGAATCCTCGGGATTGCGGGTCGTGCGCCCACGCCGGCAGTGGGGTCAGTTAGAGATAATCTTCAATAGATTATAGGGGGATATATTGAGTTAGTGACTGGACGAAAATGTTTTATATCGTTGGGTTTATTGGGCTTTGGTTCTGAGATAAATATCACAATAATTGAATGAGTAAAAGGAGCATGAATTCTTCATTCATAGAGAAATCATTCGTTTCTGGACTCAAGTGTTCATAGCGATAGAAAAAGCATGCCATGACTTGACGTAAATCGGTAATGAAGTAGTACGAAGGAGCCTTTATGACTAATATTTTACAAAATATCGAACTATAAACCGAAGTTCTGTTTTCAGAAAGAACAAGGAGTTGTTTTTCCAAATTACAAAGAGATGTTCGCATAGACATTTTAATTAAAATAAGAAATCCTTTCCCTAGAGTGAATTAGGGCTAAATTTATAATAATTGAGAATTTATGTTAAACACATTTCTTATATTTAGATAAATGATATTATAAACCTGTTAGTGACTCCCAACGTACGCATCATAATGACTTCCCGTCCGCTTTTATTCGAACACAAATCTCGTTCAAACAATGACATATTACAAAACGACTTATTCGTTCACCCGCTCATCAGTTCGTTCATATTTCACTACCGGACGAGGCAGCTAAACGGTTCACTCATTCATCACCTACTAAATAAATTTCACTCTTCATCAAGGTGTAAGGAATGATTTATTATCGCTCCTAAATGAAATATCTTACTCGATTTCAATGAAATATGTCCTGTCTTTGTTATTCAATCAACAACCTAAAAGCAATGAATTGCCTAATTATAAATCTGCTTTATTACAAATTTTATGACGGATATGATATTAAAATTATTTTCATTAAGTAGGGTGCATTAAAAGTGCTTGTAAAGGAAGTTATTGTGACGCATTATACAATGCTTCTGGGTTTGCAGATGTTTACATGTAAGCGGTAAAAACCTAATTAACCTCAATACAGATCATTATCTTCAACCCTTTGTAAACACCCTGTACCTATATCAACAAATGATTCATTCGATCAAAATACATTTTAAATGATTCATCGCAAACAGAGCAAAGACTTAAGGAGAAATAATTCGTTCAACGTCAAAATTAGTTCATAAGATTTTAACACAATGTTTATCGGTCAAATTCGGAACAAAGATTAAATAAACGCACTTGAAACCAATCGAGGAAGGATTTGAGAATGTTCCAGATTGGCTTAGATGGTAGCATACAAAGGTTAGATGTATTTATGGAGTTTACGAAAAACATGTTTACCGCATTAGTCAAAAATTTTATTGAAGTAGTTAGCTTCAAAAATGTTTATACTTCCGAGGAAAAAAACACAGATAAATCTTTTCGGAAATGTATTAGGAGTGCATATAACTGGGAGATATTTCCAGCTAGAAATGTCGCAACGAAGAAGGAAGGAGATTGGTAATTCACAGTGATAACTTACGTCGTGCAGAAACTAGTTCCTTAGTGGATCCGATGTGTTAATTACTTACTTCAATCTGTAGAAGCTTCTACTTGTGTTTCAAATTAAACTCATTTAATACTATAATGGCTTTAAATAATTGTTATGTCGGTTTTAGAAATATGGAATTTTATGTCTTTACTTTGAAAAACAGGACAGTAAATTTCAGCTCTATTTTAAGAACTACATCAAATTATACACCCATAGCCATGATGCAAATACCTTAGTAAAGGGGTATATTATTAAGTTCACGGAAGGCGTTGTTTGGCTAGTGCTCGACGCTTCTAGAATTAATCAACCTGTCATTCATTCATGTCGCCCTGGTACCTGCAGTGACTGACGTCAAGAACAATGGAGTTTTCTTGCAAACAACGCAAATGATAAAATAACTAAAATAGTGAATGAAACGTTTGTGTAAATTCTTTTGCCTTACACCTAAAGGATAATTATTTAATATCACCCACCTAAGTATTTTAAATAAAAAATGGTAATGGTAAGCCAACTTTATATAAACCATGGAAATGGTAAGCCAAATTATGACAAGACTAACCAGTGTAATTATAGCGCTTATTACATATTTTAATAACATTACAAATCTTTTCCACGCTCTAATAAAATCCATTTTCAAACATCTTCACTAACTGCCCATACATGTAAGTTTACAAACTGAACTAACTGAGTGTGAGTACTGTTTGTGCCTTTGTGTAAGTGTTTCAGTGATCAAAGAGCTTTGCGTTGAGTGATCGCACGAGTGACCACTGAAGGAATGGACTTGGGTTTGGGACCCGGGTGTTTAAAGTTTAATAAATAGGAAATGTGTAGGTCACTAATTTTTATGTATGTAGATTATGTTTAGGTCTGTAGGAACTACCTATCGAGTTTTTAAGAGTGGTAAAAATAAAATGTGACGATAATGATAAAAAGTGGAAAAATAGATCACATAGGTATTTGCAAGGTAAATAGGGTCATATTAAGTAGTTTTTTTTTATAACTGATTTAATAAGTAGGTAAAAAACATGATGATAGTGCGCATAATTGTTATTTTTATATCTATTCGATGTCATGTTGTACATTTTTACTTTATTTGAAACTTGCATTTTTTGTAACCACGCTTAGCTTCAATTCATTTCAACCAACATCCAAACATTTGGTTCGCGACAAAGTTCTAACAATCGCAAATTGGCGCGAACTTTTCCCGGCAACATTTTATTTTATTCCTCCATAAAGCAGCAGCGCCGGTGATAAGAACCCCGGAAGCTCCCGCGATTGTCCGTCGGCTAGCGACAGACAGGGGCGGCCATTGTATGCTGGTAACTGCTGTGTAATGCTGGCTTTTAGTCCTTTGTCTTTGAATGATGTTCACTAACTGTGCCTATGCGTGAAAATACGGAGGAAGCGCTTAATTTATCTTTATCTGTCAAAAAATGATTCATTGTAAGCAACTTTTTTATGTAATTTAAAAAGTTGAATTTTTTATTTGTGACATGTAGTGTGCATGAAGTTCGGTGGTTTATTTTGACTGTCGTTCTTTATTTGATTCAGCAATTTAAAAAAAATATATAAAAGACAACAGTTATTTGCGACTCGTATCTTGTAATGTTAAATAACAGACCTTCCCTATATTTCTGAAATACGTTTCTAATCAACTCTAATTACGTAATGGAAGCGTCTGGAACAAACACAACTATTCCATTATTCGCATTACTTTGTTCCTTCCAGCTCAATACATCTCTATAAAATCTATTTCTCATTAATCTTATACTACTGACTTAGTTACGTTAGATTAAATGATGATAAATTCCCGGACTAAACCGGGTTTACTGGTAATTTCGCCCAGCGACCGATAGATGGCGTTGAAGACAATATGGCGCGGGTGAAGTAAATTGGGCGGGAGACGCCGTAAAGTGCGAATTGTGTCGAAAAATGTGGGCAGCGAATTGGCTGGTTCGGAAACTGTGATGGAATCCTGGTTAGGCAGATGTTTGGATATTCTCTTTGGTTATAGTATGGGATTATAGTTGTTATATGAGGGATCAGCAGTAGCCATAAAATAGCGACCTTATTCCGACATTGTATCGACATTGAAGGCATACAGCAACACTAGACTTTACCTACATCATGATTCTTATCATTGGCATCGCCAGTCAGTAAAATATTTAAAGAAGTAAGAATGTAAGACATAAATATTTTAATTTTAGCTTAGTTGAAAGAAAATTATTAATAAAACATAAAATTTGATATGTTTGGTATAATTCTGAAATATCTCCTTGAAAAAGCGTTAGTGACAGAGGTAAAAAAACTCACCAAATCAAAAGCGAAGCCAGACAAATAGGTGCCTCTTACGTTTCCACATTTCGTATAATTATAGATATTACACACGCGGTGTTTACATTCTGTTCCGAGCCGAATGTTAACAAACCTACAACAATGAGTTACTTCTCATCAATGTCAGTGCGCAACCGAAAATAACTGATTTATAACCTCAAAACCATCAATGAACACCGCCGACTAATCGAACACTGCTCAAAAACATTACAAGTCCATTGACGGCTTAGAACCAATCTTAAAATCTAGGGCTTAGGCGAGGCAGCAATGAAAGAAAAACTAATTAAAATTCTCACGTAGTAACGTATTTGTCTACGCGTTTTTAGATTTGGATGATTTTCTGAGGAAATTGGAAAGGAAACGTCTGTTTTATATAAAACACGTGATTATTTAAATGTGTTTCTGTTGTGTTTATGAACGTGTTGGTAATAAAGCGGGGTTATTTGCAATCAGACTGATGCTGCGGCATACAATTTAACTTCGCCGGCTCTGAGTTAATGCCGCGGTTGTTTCGTTAGTTGTGAAGTGCAGTTGAATATTCGAGGCTGTGTTTTGTTGTGAGGAACCTTCTATCTTTCTCTCTCTTTAAATTAATGCTGGATATAAGATGGCTAAAAATTACTTTTTATATTTTTATTTTATGTAAAAAATGTTTCAGTGAATTTCTAATAAATAAGGGCAGTTTTACATTTCGTCTTTTAACTAAGATTTAAGCGTATAGTTCCATTTTAAAGCGTATTATTTCTAATACCTTACAGTTACCTGTATTTCAGCTAGAAAAACGCTATAACGGTTACGACTGTAACCAAGACCGAATATTATAAAGTCTATTCGAATCTATTTACTTTGCATGTATCTATTATTGTTCATATCCAACTTACAAGCTACTATTAAGCTTTGAAATAAACTGTTTGTGCCATACTACTAACGACATGCTATATGTTTTTATAGTTATATAGTATCGCGTGTTCACATACAGAGTTTACTGTTGATTAGCTATCTAGACGCACTGGAACTAGCCTGAAATAGCTACGGAGCTTTGGGACTTGGTAACTTACCTAGTGCGAACTTAATTGAGCAACCATTAATGTGGGGTACATTTTATACTAATAATAGCTTAAGGTGAAAGAACGTTAGTTTTGTCAATTTCATTTTCGGTTTTAAAGTCAACAATGGAATATGGGAATATGCCTATAAGACTAATTTAATCAGGTTATTATAAAACAATTTATATTCGAGCCCTTTTCCAGTAAACTTCTGTTAAATATGGAAGACTATAAAGTTATACAAGATAATACAATTAAATTAACAAAAAAAAATATGTATGTCCTAAATAAATAAATATATTATTATATATGTATGATAGTGTGACCTTAACTATTTTATTTTCATTTTTTATTGTTATTGTTCTCAGTAATGAAAGCCGTTCGATTATTGAGAATTAAATAACTTATAATTTTAACGGAGATCGAAAATGTATGGAACATTAAATTATTGCCGATCAATCAATATGGCATCAAAATTACATGATATTGAGATTTTATTTTACCAAAAGTTTTCCTAAGTAACATCTTCACTTGAAAACCTTTTTCTACCTTTCTATCTATAACCATCCATTTCTACCGTCACATATTTCAAGAATTTTATTCTACATTGAAAATTTTGCATTACATTACCAACTCACTTCGACACATTGTACCAACACCGAGCCACACAAGTCAATGGAGCGTGTACAGAAACGCGAGCCAATTAGATCGCAGACCTGCCAATGGCGAGTTTACTGCTTCAATGCACGACGTAAATAGAGGAACGAGCGAGTGACTCACATTATACGTTTATATGGTGAATCGTGGATCATACAAAATATATGGAGGGATCGATTTGAAAAGCAATTAGGAAATGCAAGAGGTTGACGATAAGGTTATATTTAAAACAAATGCAGTTTTTAAGGTTAATTGTTAAGGCCATAAAAAAAGTTTAAGCTTAGATAGCATGTCTGTGATAAGTAGTTTTTAAAATTAAACTTGAACTTTAAAAATGAAGTCATAAAATATTGCGCAACATTCACATAAAATTTCAAACGATGTATCAAGAAATGTTGTTATTGGTTACCCTTTTCCTTTATTGTCTAAACTCATATATTTACATTTCATTAACATTTCGCGGTTATTTATTTAAAAACTGAGAGGCCGTGTCGGTTTTGCACTGTATTTTATTCAGGGGTAAGAGTTGTACAGTACATACCAAGTCCCTAAAGTTAATTTTTTCATGTTTTAAATATAATTCTAGCAAATAACGCAAAGTTCAGATTTTTTTGTGTTTTCACAATGAATTCACTAAAAAAAACACAATTTTTTTTCCCACTACATCTCTGGACAAGAGTACCTATATAATTTAAACAGTGACATAAATATGAGCACACACGTCCTGTGATCCAATGTGGAGTCCCCGCCACTTTGTGTGTTTGCGCTTTTGCATGCTAATCTGGAATTAGAGGACTCAACGTCGTGTTTTGAAAGCTTTGGTCCACTGATTCATTATAAACATACAGAAAGTTTTGAATAAAATAAATACGATGGTATGCATTTGTTATAATTTAACCGGGAAATAGGAAAATAGAGCCAATTTAATCCCATAATTCTCCTTTTAATAACTTTCGTGCCAAAGTATAAAATCTGTGTGTCAAACTAATTAAAAAGCTATAAAATGTATCCAAGTAATTGCGTTATAACCAAGTGAAGGCAGTCCCTTTAATAAACCGCAGTACTTTGATACACAACCCTCGGCCCTTCCTTGCAGGTGCGTGGGGGTCGAATTCCGGGATATACCCACATTTTACCGCTACCCTTTACCCCTTGTACTCCGAGAGGCTGTAAAGTAGCAATTATGAGGTAAAAACTACATAAAATTAAAAAATTGGCAAATCGTTTTTTTTTTATTTTTTTGGGATTAATAAAATTATTGCCCTAAATATTGATTTGTAATTGTGAGTGAAATGTTTCTTTAAAATACAAAATAAGCATGTTGAGGTAACAATAGGAAGTAAGCAACCGTTGCTTTACGTACATAACTACCACGACAATCTTTAACGCTAATTACATATGATATAAAGTTTTTGCATATTGAATATATCGAAATCTCAATGTTATAGAAGGAAAAGAATTAAATTATTAATGCTTGAAATAGTGCCAATTGGTATATTATGTAACATAAAATCGACGTCCGATATATCAGCTTTAAAATTTAATAAAGGTTTCCTCACCCGACTCTCGGCGTATAATGCTCGGGCGAGCGTAATTCTGTTACGTAAGTACCCGAGACTATATTAAAAACCTTCGAACGGCATTAATATTGTATATTACGGCGTTCAGGTATTTATTATGGAGGTGCCAGCAAGCAGACGCCGTAAGGTTAACCTATAAATATGCTTATTTAAAAGGTATAAGGGTGCAGAAACGTGGAACTATTTGAAACGCTTTTAAAATATCTCGTGAACTCTTAAAATTCATGAGATATTTTAAATTTATATCATTTTTTGGGTTATCAAATGTTGAGGTTATTTTAATTTTTACAACCAGAAGTAACCATATCGTAAATATGAACTTTATAAACAAGACTACAAACATGACGTCGAAATACTTGACTCCGTATAAATCCCGCCCCACAGATAGCAATTGATAACATCCACTCAATTTATGTGTGCCTGGTACAAGTGGATGCTAATTGTGCAGGTTTACAGTAGTGATGTGACTTATTGATACAGTTATCTAGGATAACGGTGATTTTTATTGTTATTAAAACCACAATCAATAATCTAGATGTACAATAACAACATAAAACCTACTGACGTATATTGCTGTTAAAGGTCAAAATGCATGTGTGGCATACTGAAATAAATAAACCTGACATCAGGCTTCGAATAAGTGTTACATGAAAATATCTTAATTTGTTAAGTGTTTAGGCTGATAACACTTTCCGGTAGTTTTGTTAGCAATTAATCTGTGGTATTAAATATCATTGCTAATCTGGATGCCACTGAGTTTTCACCTTAACGCATAATTTTCGAAACGCACCGATCTTCGTTTACAGTTTTTGTTACTAAGTTATATTAAAGCAAAATGATTATCAAATCGATAGAAGCCTGGATCGTTAAACAGTTGTATTTATCTGTCTCCTTGAAAATAAATAAATAAGATCCCACAGGTTTTATAAATGAACTTTTCTGAATATAATCGACATTCTTTTTATTCATAACCTGAATTGACATACAATAAAAATAGTCTTTACCATCGACATTTCCCTTCTCAACAGCGTCACTCGCGCACGGTCTGTCTGTCTGTCTGTTTGCTCGGCCATTACCGTACGTGAAGTGGCATGTATCTGATATCCCCCACTGCGACTGTGATACTTATATTCACTGTCTATATTGATACTATACTTAACAAAAGTTTATTTCTTACATAGATATTTGGCTTCAGTATACACGTGAAGAAAATTTCCGCTTAATTAAGTGAACGTCAATATTTGTCTGGAAATCGTTTGAGTGCGTTATATAAATATTGGTTCCTGCATTTTATTGCTTCGTTTACTACCAATTTTCTCATTAGGAAATGTTTGTATGTAAATATTTATTTATTGAAAACACACAAATCATCGATTAACATGATTTTATTACTGACCGATTTAACAATTTTTCACAAATATTTAAAAATAAATGTATCTATACTCCGTTTAGTAAGTATTTTTGTTTTGAAAACTGAAATTGCATGAAATATTAGTGAAATATCTCCTTTGTCAAGAGACCGTCTGGTTAGTATTTATGATTCGTTAACGACTACATAAAAGCATACTTTGTCGCAATCACATGTCTACCTCGTTTCTCTTTCTCTCGGCTCGCATTTAGGTACATTTTGGGAGCAAACCTTTCCTAAATGCTTTCACACAAAAGTCATGCGCGCAGTCAATTTAATACCTATTTGAGCAAACCGCGCATTTTTTGTCATATTATTTGCAGCTGTGATTAAACCGACGCGAATGTGAAACTCCCGTATTAATAATTGCAGATGAAACCGTGGGTTGTCACTGTCAATCCTATATGACAACTTTCGTAACTGAGACATGACATAGTTGAGCTATTACAGGATTAAGCTGCATTCATTATTAAGGGAGTCAAACTTTTAAATAATAAATCTCCAGACTAATAATATAGGTTATATAGTTATTTCTAATACCAAACCACGTTATGTTCACACAATTTATGGTAAATCCACTAACGTAAGCTCTAATAGTACATCACCTACAGTGTTGTTTCTATTTCAAAACGGCTACAATTGAAGTGTTATTCGACAGTAAACCGATATTAGTTTTACGGAATTAGGGCGGCCATTACTGTGAGCCACGTCTACCAGTCAATCGTAAAATGTGTTAATACTCGGTAATTCCAGTAGCTTATTACAAGAGTTTAATAATAATAACCCAGTTAATAAGCCCAGGTACTCGTAAAAGCTGTTAGAAAATGTAATCTACTAGTATTTTTTAAATTAAACACATATGAATGTTCAGACGTCATCGTATAAGCAAACCACTGAACTAAATACTAATCTGAGGTCTTTTAGGATATGGAAAATATGGATTGCGAACCCTTTGTGAAGAATGTATATTTTGCAAGCTTCCACTTATTTTTGAGCCACAAATATGGTGAGTTAAATTTAATATTAAAAAAAAAAACTTTCTAAACTTTACCCAAAAAAATATATCGCTATCAATGCTATTTATTGCTATTTTTACTGTAAATAAACTCCAGCAATACTTAACAACCCTTGTGTTTTGTAAACCTACCCCTCAAATTAAACAGAAATAATAAACCGTTGTTTGCAAAACCTCCCGTAAACATAATGTTACCAGGATCACATAGCCCGCGTGTCGGCTGTCGCTGTTACTAATTATTACTTTTCAAATGTTACTCGTCAAGAGGAGCACTTCAGAATAATGACGTGTATATGTATTTGTGGGCAAAAAGCCTTCATGGTATGCGAGTATTTTATATGTGAAGTGAGTGAGACTGTTAAGCTCACCTGTGTCATTTATATTTACTGGTTTACCTTATTTTGTTTAGCTGATGTCAAAATTTACAGTAATGTACCTCAGCTTTATTCGTTAATCTCTAACTCGCTCTGTATTGTTTCTTCTTAGTTTGAAAACCTTTTCAACAATAGATAGCCTTATCGCATTAAATATTTACAATAGAATAGCCGAGAAGTTCATGACCTCAGGTTGAACCAGACTGACCAACATTCGGTACATTGACGTTACAGTACTCTAACATGTAACCTATACCCTAAATGTGAATCTCAAATAACATGTTCACTTGAGTTTAGTCATTTAAACCGCTTTCTCTACATTATTCTCTAACGGCAATAAAATAATAAGTATTCTACTATAGTTAAAACCTTGGTAATTGGAAACTGCTACTTTTTTTTTGTGACGTGTTTCTGTCATTTCCATATCAACAGCTATCTACCATAGTTTGAGACTCAAAAACACTGATAATAGTTACCATAGTTACACAAATAACAAGGCGTCAAAGGTTAGTAGAATATTGTTTTCGGCCGTTTTGTAAAATTACAGTATTTGACAACCAAGTACCTAGTCTATAAATTAACTTTAATGTTATAATATTAATTTTATTTTAAGTTGTTATTTTGTAAATTATACCTGTCCAAAAAAAAGGACCTTAGTAAAATTTAAACCTACAAATCTACCGCACCTGAGAAGCTAATACTGGCATATTTTCTCTATAATAATTTATTTGCTACATCGACATATAAATAAATTACTTTTTTATATTTTATTCAATCTAAGAGAAATGACCGCCGCGGACGTGACCCGTATTTTATGGTACCCTGGTACCTTTACCGCAAGTTTGTGAGTTAAAGAGGTTAGATATTTATTTATTGACCTTCTTTTTGTATTTATTACACGCCCTTCATACGATATTAAATGGTAATGTTATGTGTTATGGTGTCGTAGTATTTAAGAAGTAAATTAAGTTAAGTTTTAGTCTTAATTTGAGTTTTTGAGTAATTTTTTTAAAAGGAAGTTAGTTGTCTGCGTGTTTATTCAATAAATAAAATAAATAAATAAAAAAAATGGCTAATTTTGCTTCAAGGCCATTTTCAAAGTAACATTTAATCAAAATTTTAGTTTTATCATCCCCAGCACCAAAAATCTAATTCAAACAAACCTTATTTTCCTCACAAAATTATTATAAAAGTGATTTCCATCCGTCGTTTAACAGACAGGTCCAAATTAAGTAAGATACCGATCTACGCCGGTCCGCCGTAGCGGCGTAGCGACTACGCCGTAGCAGCGTAGCGAGGTCATACCGGATGATGAGATTGGAACGCGCATTTTATTCGGCTTTTCTTCTTTTAAACTGTTCTTTTTAACTTAACAAAGGATATCTTTACTCCGAGTTAACCTGTTTCTTTAGTTTAGGTTTAAATTGAGCTAGCAGAAGGAATTCTGTTTCAAAATGTCTACGTAAAATGTAAAGAGTACAAAATTCTATTATTTAGACAAATTCAATTAAAGAATTTTCGATCTTGTTTTGTCCGATGGATTAAGACGGTTATGGGAATAGTATAACATTTTGATTCTCTGAGATCAATTTAAAATTAACATTCTGAATTATAGAAGGTCTCATTTGGCAAACATAGTTTATATTTTAATAATTACTTACATAAATAACGAGTTAGTAACGAGTAGTATTAGTAGTAGTAGTAGTATGTGTGTGTAGTACACATTTATGTTGCCGTCTTGTGAAGAGAAGCAACCGTACATTGACAAGAGTTGAATAATTTTCAATCGTTTGATTTCCTAATATTTTTTAATATTTATTTTAGTATAAGTATTTGGTAAATCTTATAGCATTTTGTGCTTATTAATCTTACAATTCTTACGCGTCAATTGCTAGCATTTCAACGCTCAACATTTCAAATACAGGGTAACCAATATAATATTAAAATCCGATCACTTTACCCAAAAACTAGAACACAAAACTATCTAGTCTTTAAAATTTTAACTGAACATTAGAACCAACCTATTGATTGGCAGTTATAATTAACTATGACATTAGCCTGTGTTAATCGATACTGTGTAGGTGGTTGACTCATTGACACTTCTGGGGTCAGCGGGGTGATTCTACTAAACTTACTATCAAAAATCGTATGTGTTTTTGTATAGATAAATGTTCATTTTAACGATTTTATAAGATTTAGCAGTCATGACATTTGTTACAGCATCACCCGCTGGTATGTTTGCCTGGACGATACGCTGGTGTGAACTTTATCAATTTGTAAAAAAAAATTCACAGACAGTATGGAGCAGGTATGAAATGTTTTATTTGGATTGCAGGTATGAAATTTTTCATGTAGATTGTAAAAACGAATAGCTACAATTGTTAGGTAGAATGACTTTATACTTGTTTGGTATGTAAATGTTGTATGTTCATTTTTATCCTGTTTTTTTATTATTTATACATCGGCTATATTTATTTCAGACCGGGAATGGAAGTGTGGAGAGAAGCCTTTTCCTAGCTGTGGGCATGTATATTGACCAACCACGCAAAACACTTCAACGAAGATTAAGAAAAACATATTTCAATATTTTTCATCTTGTTCTTGAATAACTAGTAAACCGTTTCTAACTAGTAAACTGTTTATTATCGTTTTCAAATCACCAGCAAATAAAACCTCTGTCAAATTGTGAATATTTTGTGTAAATATCTGATGCCCATAACTGGAGTCCATAATTGGTAATTTAACATTAATACAGACAACACTTTTCAGAAATAATAACCCAAACAAAAAAACAAAAGAGAATCGTTAAAAATGTAAATAATTCCACAAGAAAAAACCTTAGGCTCACAGTATTAACATTTGATACATAAACTGAAAGTGGATGGTTCTGCAACATCAGCGTTGTATCCTAGGCATGTCAGTAACCATGGTTTAGTATAAACGTAGAACGATGCCGTGTTGTCGGCATTTCATGAAAAATACATCCCAGTTAAACCAACAGTTCTATTTTAAACCTGCAGTTAATAATAACTCACGTTTTTGAACCGTTTATACTGAATATCGATTTCTGTAGATATTATAATGTCAAGCTAACCTTTGAAATTTTGTATAAATGTTGAAATGAATAGTGAAAGCGTGATTAAATGAAAAAGTGATATGTTGTTATTATGAAGATTTTGTCGAATAAGCTTTGAGATAGAGAAATTAATTAAATCTTTCTAGTTATTTGAGTACCCAAAGTGGAGATTTGTCCTGAGCCCTTTATATCTTGTAATTAAGAATATTCTAGTATTTCAACATATAAAATTAAGAAATAGGGTGAACACTGCGTCATAAACTAATCTGCTCACAAAGAACTGATCCGTTTTGCGCAATTTCAGGATGTCGCAATAATTTCATTGAACTGTAAATCGATTTAATAACTTCTTTGATGAACTTTTAACTAAACATCTTCAAATAAACTACAATTATAACGTAACAACTTGTTTTTGCGTATAAAACTACCCACATTTGACGCAACAACAGTTTACATTTCCCGATTCTCATTTCAAATCAAACATCCACAGACAAAAGCTAACGTCAAATTTAAAACTAAACGTTTACATGTCGTGTTTGAAACGCATTATTGCATTGAACCAAACAACTGGCAAAATATTTATGAGCTTCCATTTTGTTTTCTAAAATTGACGTGTTTGTATCAATTTAGTTAGCTTACCTAAGTTTTTTCTTTTCACTGCGGCCAGGCTACCGCCGGCAGCTGCATCGTATGGGAACCACACTGACCACTGGTACCAGGACAGCAGAACGCGGCAGGCGTGCGGCGAGCTGCGAGGCGCGGCCGAGACTGCCTCGCCCCGGTCGATATCCCTCCCCGCACAACAGGTTACTAATGCGTGCGCCGACTAACAATTTGTAAACACTCCGCCGCTCCTGCTCGCCTGGTGCATCATCAGCTCGTCATTACTCTGATGTCTAGGAAGTCGTGATTGACGGCGACACGGTCTAATATCACGGTTGATTCCGGATGTATAAAGGTTATTGGTTCAAGGAACGGTTGCGGCAGATCGGTGGCTATTTCGGGTTCAGCGCTCTGTATGTAGGGCTGTGTTTATAAACACGCGAGATCAAACACTCTGGAGTCGTTGCAGCAGTCTTTTGTGATTTGATTGTTTTACAGAACGTCCTCACCATCCGCCGGTATTTAATTAAATGTATCCATGCGAACACCAAATTGCCAAGTTCATTCCTAAAATAAGATATCAAGGGAAATTCGATTTGAAATTGATTGTGGAGATTGAAAGAAGGAACTTATACTAAAAAGAGTATAAACGTACCATTTGTTTTTACTATAAACTTGTTTCAAATTTTAACAGCAAAAAAGCATTACAATAAAAGAAACAACCATATAGTAAGTAAATGAAGTATTTATCTACCAGCTTTTCATAAGATAACATTGCATTTAAAAAGGCTTACTTTGTCGGTCCCCTGTCTGAGTCTTTTGTCACTTTGAAGATAAAGCCTTTTCAGGACCAACTCTGCGCAATTGAGAATGATTTCGCGATGAAAAATATAAGGAGAAAATGATCTCGGAAAACTATATGCTAATTGTCTTTTCTAGCTTCAAAAAAGGATTTAATAGTATTGTATCGCAAAGCAAGGCAATATTTCTTTAACTTATACCTCAATTTAATATTAAACATTGGGGGACAAAACTGCCCCAGGCGCCAACTCAGGAATCCAAAAAAATATTACAAGAACGCAAATTTCAGCTCACTGAAGAAAATTGAAAGTAAACAACAGTACATGATAAATGTAGGTATGTACTATTTGCCAGCCGCCGTCAGTATAAAACTAAAACATACTTTTATATTATACTAGTGGCCGCCCGCGACTCCGTTCGCGTGGAAGTCGGTTTACCGTGGGAATGAGATGTTTTCCCGCGGTAAAAAGTATCCTATGTGTTATTCTGATATTCTTACTGTTATTGCATTAGTTAGGCAACATTGTAGACGCAAAGATTGGCAACTTTATTGCCATCAACTTCAATTTTCGGGGCCTAAAAATTTTGAGCACTGTGCCTCAAGTTCCAACCCTATAATTAGTAGTAACCAGATACAAGATTTTTCTTAAAAGCCTTTCTTCTTAAACAAATATTTGACTAGGACTCCATAACTGCCATATATTTTCTCGTTCGTCTAGTTAAGTTGGTTCACGGATGTTCCGAGCACCAGGGAGACATAAATCCTGGTCGGTATACATGCGAGAATTTCAGATGACGAATTACTTTGGATCGGGTGAATAAATGTGTTAAATGATTTATGCACCGTACTATAAAATATAATGTTATATGTATACTACTAATTTAATATTAGTCTACATTTTTTATTTGCAAAACAAATTAACATGAATTTATAATTTAGTTTTATCAACGTGCCACAATAATGCACTTTCAGTTAAATACATATCTTATAAGGATGTAGCGGTAAGGTATATTATAGTACTATAGTACTTAAGTATATTATAGTCCCAGTCGCGTAATGCTCGGAGGCCCGCGTTCCTTTTTCCAGTATTTACAACTTCAAAATTAATAAATTAGCATTTATAATGCAAAATTTAAAGTAAAATCTCAATCATTAGCTTGTTTCATCTTAATTAGTAGTTAAATATCCTGTAAAGGTATTTCTACTGAAATGAAGAGGCGGAAACTCCTCTCATTTGATGGAATAACGTCAGATATATGACGAAAGCACATAGATACTGGAAGAAATTTCGATGGGTCAACGTAGCGGCGCGGTAGCTCAGTTGGAAGAGCGTTGGACCGGTTTTCCAAAGGTCCTGGGTTCGTGTCCCAGTCGCGTAATGCTCGGAGGCCCGCGTTCCTTTTTCCAGTATTTACAACTTCAAAATTAATAAATTAGCATTTATAATGCAAAATTTAAAGTAAAATCTCAATCTATACTAATATTATAAAGCTGAAGAGTTTGTTTGTTTGTTTGTTTGTTTGTTTGTTTGTTTGTTTGTTTGTTTGAACGCGCTAATCTCAGGAATTACTGGTTCGAATTTAAAAATTCTTTTTGTGTTGGATAGACCATTTATCGAGGCAGGCTTTAGGCTATATAACATCACGCTGCAACTATAAGGAGCGAAGAAATAATGGAAAATGGGAAAAAAACGGGGAAAATTATTCATCCTTGAGGGCTTCCGTTGCGTGCGTTGTGAAAACGGTTCTAGAAACCGAAAATATATGTATGAAAGAATTAAGGGAACTTTTTACCGCGGGAAAACTTCGCATTCCCACGGGAAACCGACTTCTACGCGAACGGAGTCGCGAGCGGCCTCTAGTTAGTTATAATAACCTAAATTAATCGAATTTAAGAAATATCAATCTCAAGTAACGTATGCGTGTAAGCTGTGGGCGCCAGGTTTTAAAATGGCAAGCTTTTTAAAATGTAGTTCATAGTAAACGTTCCAAAGTCGTTCGTATTCCGGACTGCCTGCTCCTTTTATTCTCGTTTAACACAACGTCGTTCCATTTTACAAAGTTATATTACCTCCGGCTACAGAAATTTTACTTTAGCAGGGATCTGAAGCAGCATTACGTTTAAACAGAATTGTTTCTTCGTATACCTTATTAACGACATTCATAACAGAAACGGCTATAAAGGTTTTTCTTTAAAATACACAGTACTTACTTAATCAAGTTTCATTTTAAAGTTTATTTTAAATATAATAATTAATTATTAATTTGAATATTCCAATGACACTTTAATTAATCTCTTTTTTTTAAAGGCACCCTGTAATGAAATATAAACTTAGGAGCAAAAGAACGAACACAAATCGGTACCGTTTTTGGTGAGAAAAATGAGGATTAGGTACTAAGGCACTTTTTTATGGACGAAATGTGGCATCAGATATTCACACACAGAGATCCTTACGTAGACAAAGATATAATTTGATCGATTTTTAAATACAAACTTTTCAAACTTTGTAAGTATAGTTCCCTTTTAAACTCTGAAACCATTGATACAATTAGTGCAAATATTAAATAGTAAGTAACGTTCAAAGAGTTTCTTTGAAAAGTGCCGGCGGCGGCGAGTCAAAGGCCGGGTTCCTGGGACCGGCGAGATTGCATAATCACCCTTAACTGAGGAGTTGGAAAATCTTTTATGATTTCTTCTAGTCGGTTTTACAGTTTTATAAGAAGAAGGGTAATGAAAAAAGTATACAATATAAATTAAGTTTACGTACATCATAACACAGTATTAATAATGTTTATCTATACTTAATATTATAAAGCTAAAGAGTTTGTTTGTTTGAACGCGCTAATCTCAGGAACTACTGGTTCGAATTGAAAAATTCTTTTTGTGTTGAATAGACCATTTATTTAGAAAGGCTTTAGGCTAACAATAACATCACGCTGCAACTATTAGGGGCGAAGAAATAATGGAAAATGTGAAAAATTATTCATCCTTGAGGCTTTCCGTTGCGTGCGCTGCGAAAACGGTTCAAGATACCAAAAATATATGTATGAAAGAATTATTCCTCTTGAAATGATCTAAAAAATGTGTATTCCACGCGGACGAAGTCGTGGGCACAGCTAGTCATTAATACAGGGTTAATCACCAATACAGGGTGAAAGTGTTACCATGTGAGTCTCAAGGCAAAAACTTAAGTATCTGAACTTACAGACTTTTATATTTAATATTTTTTTAACCTATTGCAAGATAATTTATTTAAATAAGAAGCCTAATATATCAAAGACTCAAAATGTTGTGAATGTAAATTGTCTGCTCTTCATTAAAAAACTAGTGGCCGCCCGCGACTCCTTTCGCGTGGAAGTCGGTTTCCCGTAACTTATATTAATGCAAAGTTTCATCCAAATCCATCCAATAGTTTTTACGTGAAAGAGTAACAAACATCCATACATCCATACATACTCACAAACTTTCACATTTATAATATTAGTAGGGTTAGGTGACAGCTTTAGACGCCTGCAGTGTTTAGATGAAACTCGGGACACTTCAAATGTTTTGGTCTCTCCTTGGTATCATAAGTTAATAATCTGTCTTCTTTCTCATCAGGGCCATCGCCAAATTGCCTATAATTACAAAAAAATATCTCAATAATACTTGTAAGCGACGCGTCAAAGATTAGGGGAGACCGAGGGGATTTGAAACAAAGGTGATTTGAAACAGTACCGATTTTTCGGAACTTAAAACCGTTAGCGAATTGGCAACATCGCTTTTCAACCACTTCTATCCGCCGGCTGACGTGTCAGTTCGCGTCAGCGGCTTAAGTCGCGCTGTTGTGTAGTTCTTCGTGCCACGTGACAAAAAATGAGAAAAGTAAGTTTTTAACGTTTTTTTACGATGCCTATATTTTAATAAGGGTTTTGTACTATGGTTTAAGTTATATATGTTTCGAAAGCTCAATTACTAAAGATTTATTTTAAATATTTGAAACAATTGATTTCTGTATACTACTTTCTGGATTGTGGAATAAACAAAAATTGCGAGTTTTTTTCTTACTGAGGAGATTTGAAACAAGCTGTTTCAACTCTCCTCGTTTTCAATTTTATATCAGACAGCAGTCAATGAATAACGGGCATAAAACGTTTTTTTTCGTTGATTTAATTTATTTATTTTGTTTTAGCATGCCTACCGATTATAAAAGAAAAACTGACTAAATATATGATCTTGCAGCAGAAGAAGTAACTTTGCGACAAAAAAGCCTTCGTGACGTGAAGTGAAGAAGAATCCTTTTGCCTTTGTCGTTTTGAGCCATATTCAAATAGTAGAGCCAAAGAAAAATGGGTGCAATGTTTAGAATGCAAGAACTCATGAAGTGGGGAATTTTCTTATGATTGTCACAACTGCTTGTCAGATTGACTTTTTTTATTTTCATTCTATTTTTTTTTTGACATTTGTGAGATTTTTGAGACTGATTGTAATGCTCAGAAACGACTCAAAGTTAATTATGAATATATACCTACATATATAAGAATGTAAAACATTTTGTCTACATGACTGTTATTATTATTAATGTTATAAGAATAGGACGTTATGGTACTTTTAACTACTTTAGGAGTTGATTAGTTGTATTAGACCTGTAGTTACCTACTTAACTGATATATCAGTACAAAAGATTAATAAAAAAGTTTGTTTCGTACTTGAAAAGTATTATTTTATTAAATACCTTTAAATTGTATCATTTTTTTTTATTTTACAGCCCTTATTGCTTCTCAACAATCATATGTTTCAACTCTCCTCGACCCATGTTTCATCTTACCTCGGTATGAGGGGAGTTGAAACAAGTTGACTTGCTACGGTTTAGTCGATTTTTAACCACAATATTTAACGCTTACAATTTCTTTATGTTAGTCATTCACAAGTGTAAAGAATGACCTATCGATTGGTACTAATATCATACGATTTCTGTCTATAGTATTTAGTATATGAAACAAAATATTAAAATTGTTTCAACTCCCCTCGGTCTCCCCTACAGATCGAAACGTATGTAACGCAAATTGTATACAAAATATTCTATCATAATAAAGGGTGTAAAAAGACCACTTCCGAAGCTGAAACCATGTATTCTGGAGCCTCAATAGTAACTATATGCACTAACAGTATACGCAGAAAACCCAATTTAAAAAAGTTATTAAGGATTGAATTAATAACTTTTTATAAATTAATAAATTGCTTGAAATCATCACTCACACATCAACTGTTGGTTCAGGTGCGATTATTTATATTGCAAATTAAATTAAAACCCTATTTAATTTAAAATCATCGCAAAATCGGATAGTGTATAAATGCAATTTTGTACATTTACCTACGTAAAATTTTTTTTTTCTGTTAATCATAAAAACAATTTTTTTTGCGAAGAACCAGTCCAGAATGCCCAGTTTTTGTTTTCGGAAGCAGTTCTTTTACACCCCGTATGTATTAATAAAAACAAAATGAATGAATCAAATGATCGAATACTGTTAAATTCTCATCTATGTTCAATTTGGTTGCTTCTGGGCAAAATATGGCAAAAAAATGTTAACACGAGAAGCAAAAGGGAAAAAAGGTGAGGTATGGTTTTTGTTCGTATACATCTATCAAATTATTTAAATTAAAAACAAGCTAAACAATTGATACGATAAATTATTCAGATTTGTGTTTGACAACGAAAATAATGTTTGATATGCTAGATTCCCTTGCTAGTCCTTCGACCCAGAACACAAAATGTGTAGCGATAGCGATATACATACACAAATTCAATAGGGACGAAATCGAGACAAAAGCACAAACTGGACCATTTTATTATTCTTTTCACCTTTATTTTTGGTAAGATATCATATAAAATCTTTCATATATTTCCAAGCTGGTAAATAGTAATCTGTAGGTTCAATGTGATTACGTAACCTGCGATCAATCGTGGTTCGTAGAAATGAAGTAGACACGCGTCCGTCGGCATATATCGATTGACACCCAATACTCACCTACTAAGGATATTAGATTTGGTACTGTGCGAGATAAATAAGGGGAAAATCCAGACTGTTGGATTAATAAAATGTGTATTTGTCACGTTCGTAGTTGTTTTTTTCTTTTTAATATACTAGTTGGCAACTAACGGCTAAACTCAATAATCTTCCTTTGACGCCTTATTATTTGTATAAGTATGGTAACCTTTATCATGTTTTTGCGTCTCAATAAACTAAACAGCTTTTAAATTAGAAAACAAGCAGTTTGTAGTTACCAAGGTTTTAATAGGAATATAGTAGGAATATTGAGATCGGCCGAAGAAGTGACCTTTCTAGAACTTTATCTGTAGGTATTAATCTAAATGCAAACTGCATTGAATTCTTAAAATTTTATTCATTTTTGTTACAAAACTCAGTTCAGCCCATTACTTCTTCAGTATCCGGTTCCAGCTGCCTTGAACCGGTTTCCACCGGATCACAGCTACGCTAGTTTTCCTTCATTCTCTTGAACAGATCGGAGAACTTCCCGGGCTCGTAGGTCGGCATAAAGGGCAGGTATGATGTCCATTTCCATCTAAAATAACATAAGCATTCAAAGAGTGTCTTATTAATGTTAAATCTGCCTTACAAGTCAATATTTTTGGAATGAAATGCACTTTTAAACCTTCTTGATTATAATATCTGAATGAGGATAAAAACCGTATCACATACGACGGTTGTATCATCATATCACACGCGCAGAAAAGGATATCGATTTCGCTTTATTTTTTTAAAGGGAAAATAGAATTTTTGGTTCAGTTTGTTCCTGCCAGAAATTGTGGCTACCAGGATATCATAAATTCTTCAGAACTCACCTCCGAATCAGGCCCATTCCCACGGGGAAGTCGTACGTATCTCCCTCTCCAGTGGTTGCGCCCGCGTCTAGCGCCATCTCTTTCGCCCACGCCGCCAAGCCTCGCTCTTCTGGAGTGCCTGCACATTCAAAACCATTTGTTTAAATTTTTACCTATTTATATTATTTTTTAAACGTGCCCTTAAAAGCTTTCTCCTACTCCGGAGTTTATTCGAAAAACGGAGAATATCCGTAAGTAAAGTTTGTACTTTATAGAGGTAATTATGAGCCATCGCTGTTAACTTTAAACCCTTTAAGTATTTCACCATTTTAAAACGTTAACATAAATGTGACTTTAAAAAATTACCTGGTATTACATTATCAAGGAAACATCCAACTATCCCCCCGACCAATATAGACGTTGATAGTAGTACTTGCAGCACCGCGTCCACAGCCACCACTCCCGTGTTTATGACGCCCGGGTGCTCTGCCATCCACCTGGTCAGCACCAGCGGGAAAAACAGACTGAACCCTATGATGTACAGGTTCCGGGAGCTGTTCAGGTCTACGTACTGCAATGCCGATAAACCTGAGAATGCAGATATACTGTATTTCAGTAAAACTGAAACAAAAAAAACTCTTCTGGAATATTCCTTACCAAAAGCAGAAATCATGCCAAACATGACGCAGAAAAGTCCTCCGACGATAGGCTGTGGGATGATGATGAAGACAGCCCCAAGCTTCCCCACCACACCCTGCAGGACCATCAGCCCCGCCGCCCACTGGATCACGCGGCGGGAACCTACCTGATGGACACACTCTAGTTTTAATATACCAAACTGAAATTATAAAAGACTGACCATTATCGAAAGTAATTTATTTACAATCGCTAATCAATAAAGCCAGCAGCACTGATAAAGAAGTGAACAACAAAAGTATTTAGTATTCGGTTAAGTAAAGAAACTGAAACCATCTTATTAGTTCTCAAATCATTTGTTTTACAGAGCATACTACAAAATTGAGTGAAGCATAACTTTTATCAACTGAAACCACTGCTTGTAAAAAAAGGATATAAGTTGGTACAAAGTCTTAAACCATAGCATCGAAATGAAACTCTTTTATCATATACCTTAGTAACTCCAATAGCTCCAACGTTTTCCCCAAAGGTGTTAGTTCCGTTACCAGAGCCCCATAGCCCGGCCAGGACCGTCCCCAAGCCTTCAGTGCCGAGCCCGCGGTTGATGGCGTGCAGCGGAGGGGGCGGCGCCGCTGTAACCACCGCCCAGGTTATGATCGCCTAGTACTTTCTTTACATGAGTTACAGATTTTACGGTAAGAAAAAAATATGACATGTTTTTTTTGCAGCTCGCAATTTGCTTGCTAACTTAATGTCAAAAAATACTGGTCTGGATTATGTCCGTCTTTCCTTAGAATATTCATATTGAATTTCGTTCAGCTCTTTGACAGCAGCCAACAGCAATACTTATTCATGATCTTACAAAACTTGCACAGGTACAAGCCCAACCACTTCACAATTGGTGATACTTCACTTCACGAGTGGTAGATAGAGTCTGACATTTTAATGACTAAAATACTATTGACAAATAATAATAAGTAAAATATTGCATGTTGCGTATAAGAGTTTGACATTCGTTCAATACCTACATTATAAAAAACCTCGGACTGTCTCCATCCATTGCTATGCCTAAAAGGGTTCTTATGTGAAACCAAATATATATATTTGACAACCCATGTACCATAAGTTGCAATAAAGTATTGAGTATTGAGTCTAGTTTTAGGCTCTGTCTGCAGCGTTTACTGGGCTGACTCGACCGGTGAAATACCACCGTGTCGCACAGAAAACCGACGTGAAGTAGGGACGATGTTCCTGCGTTTCGTTCGGTCAGTGCGATATCCGGTGCCCAATTTTCTCAAAGGCCAACAACACACCCCCAATACCCACAGAGTTGCGGGTAGTAATGGGCGGCGGTGCTCACTTGCCATCAGGTGACCCGCATGCTCGTTTGCTCCCTATATCATAAAAGAAGAATCGTTCTATCAACTAACCGCACATCCTGGCGGTGGTGGGGTAGTAGCTGATGGACTCCACGGTGCAGGCCAGCACGCCGGCCAGCATGCCCAGCACGCCGGCCACGCTCACCGTGGGCATGCCCCATTGACCTGCGGGATATAACGACATTCAGAAGAGGTACAGTTAGTTTGATGATTTCTTTTTGCGAGTTTTTTTTGAGAGACATAAAACAATAAATATAAATGCAGCTGTGCGTTAACTAGTTTGTAATTCATGACATTGGCCCCATTCCGAAAACACTCTCTAAAACTAAATCACACACTTTCTCATCCTTCGTATAAAATTGCCTAAAATTGAATTCGCCGTGTCATAACGCACGTACATTTTAGTTTGACAGGACTAAAATGATTACATGTCTCTGTCTTATACTATTGAACAGGTAAGTGTCGGCGATAGTCTAAGTTTAGTTTAGAGAGTGTTTTCAGAATCGGGGCCATTGTTTCTACGGTTCGATAAACTTCGCACCATAAATTAGGTTAAACTTAGCCAGTAGAAGCCAAACTTTAATACATTTTACACCGTAAGAACCAACATTTTGAAGTCATTATTTATTGTTTATGTCCGTAACCGTCAGTCTGAATTTTCCCACAGCTTTCCTTGAAGAACCTGAAGCAAGAGGAATCTCCCTATATTCGCAATATCACCAGGTATTTTCGCAAGCATTAGGTGCTGTGCTACCTTACTTACTATTCCTCTGCTACAAAGAGGGGGACTCTTTACGCACCCGGGTAAGCCCTACGCTACAAAGACAAACAGAGTCCCCCACGCACCCGGGTAAGCTCACGCTACAAAGACAAACAGAGTCCCCTACCCGGGTAAGCCCTACGCTACAAAGACAAACAGAGTCCCCCACCCGGGTAAGGCCTACGCTACAAAGACAAACAGAGTCCCCCACCCGGGTAAGCCCTACGCTACAAAGACAAACAGAGTCCCCCACCCGGGTAAGGCCTACGCTACAAAGACAAACAGAGTCCCCCACCCGGGTAAGCCCTACGCTACAAAGACAAACAGAGTCCCCTACGCACCCGGGTAAGCCCTACGCTACAAAGACAAACAGAGTCCCCTACGCAACCGGGTTAGCCCTACGCTACAAAGACAAACAGAGTCCCCTACGCACCCGGGTAAGCCCTTCGCTACAAAGACAAACAGAGTCCCCTACTCAACCGGGTAAGCCCTACGCTACAAAGACAAACAGAGTCCCCTACGCACCCGGGTAAGCCCTACGCTACAAAGACAAACAGAGTCCCCTACGCAACCGGGTAAGCCCTACGCTACAAAGACAAACAGAGTCCCCTACATACCCGGGTAAGCCCTAAGCTACAGAGACCAACCGAGCCCCTACGCACCCGGGTAAGCCCTACGCTACAAAGACAAACAGAGTCCCCCACGCACCCGGGTAAGCCCTACGCTACAGAGACAAACAGAGTCCCCTACGCACCCGGGTAAGCCCTACGCTACAAAGACAAACAGAGTCCCCTACCCGGGTAAGCCCTACGCTGCAAAGACAAACCGAGTCCCCTACGCACCCGGGTAACCCCTACGCTACAAATACAAACAGAGTTCCCCACGCACCCGGGTAAGCCCTACGCTACAAAGACACACAGAGTCCCCTACGCACCCGGGTAAGCCCTACGCTACAAAGACAAGCAGAGTCCCCTACCCGGGTACGGCACGCGGAACCACGGCGCGTCCTGAATGATTCGCAGCTTGAGGTCGGTGCGCGCGGGGTGCCCCGGCGGCAGCACCGACGCCGCCGTCAGCACCAGGCACACGCCCCACATCAGCATTATCGTTAGCAGCACCTGGGGAACAACTAACAAATAAACCTAGGAGGAAGGTAAGAAGAGTACTTAGTGGGGAATCAAGGCTGGTGTTTCAAGCGACAGATAAGGAGTATATTCTCGTTGCACGTGGTAGTAATAGACATATGTATGAAGTGACAATGAAAACAAACTACTTAGGCACAATTGCAGAAAAAGTTTTAACCTCGGGTTTGCTTCGGGTTAGATAACTACTTCTGGTTACAATCGACGGTGGCGCCATTTAAATCTGAGTTAGTTATCTAACCCGAGGTTAAAACGTTCCCTGCAATTGAGCCTTAGCGGTTGAATTGAATTGATATGACAATTGAAAAATTGGCCATTAATGTCTTTTCATTTATGGTTTATGGCTGGTCGCAAAATTCCTATCATAGCTATGATCTATCTGTTACTATCTGTAGCAATAACATGGATGCACATTTAACAAGGCATCAATGGTTAGTATGTTATTGAGATTGGCAGATGGCTGACAGCGGAGTTAAGGGGCCGTACATCGATGTATGTATGCACAACAATGTTAGATAACGGTTTATGCTATGTATTGAATTTAATGGGCTTATTAATGCCCTAAAGTTATGGGATATCAACAAAATCACGTTGAATAGGTACAACACTGATACATATTTTATAAAAAATTAAAACACGCCCTTTAACCCTCAGGGGATAATAAGAGAATCAAATAACTTGATTCAGCATCCAGGCAAGTAGTATATCCTTACAGTTTTGTAATTAGGAACATACCCTAAAGGGGTACGGTTTAATTTAGATGAATAATCAAATGTGATATTCATTTCTGAAACATTTACTAAAAAATTTTTTGAACACACTTTCTTTATCATATTCATTTCTCTCGAGAATGGATCGTTTTCGTGTATTAATGTAATGTTGAATGCGTTATAATGTGATAATAGTTACGAAACTAACTCTTGCGGTTTCGTAATCATTTTATTTTATCTGAAAACTCCTTTTTATGGTTAACTAGTGGCCGCCCGCGACTCCGTTCGCGTGGAAGTCGGTTTCCCGTGGGAATGAGAAGTTTTCCCGCGGTAAAAGTACCCTATGTGTTATTCTGATGTATAACCTATATTACTGCAAAGTTTCATCAAAATCCATCCAGTAGTTTTTACGTGAAAGAGTAACATCCATCCATCCATACATCCTCACAAACTTTCACATTTATAATATTAGTAGGATTAGTAGGATTTTTATTTAAATCAAGGTAACAGCTGCGATCAAAAGGCTATCTTGTCTCACAAAATTAAAGCCTTTGCTAATTTCAATTTTGTATAAAACTGGACTAGCGACCCGCCTACGTTTCGCTTCACAAAGATGAATGATTGCCAACTTGGTCACGATTCATCAAATTTTTCAAAATTTAAGTGAAAAAAATACCCTAAAGAATATCAAAACCACATTAAAAAAGTCATACAAACAGACACGATTTAGACTATGTAATGATGATGATAATGATTTACTTTTTTAATTTTAACATATGCCTACAATCTGTTAGTTCTTAAATGCATAGTCTAAATTCATGTTTACATTTAACCTGAATGGAAACTAAAACTTCTTATTAAACCTTGTATTAACAAACTGCTATTTCACATATGTACAAGATATATCGATCTAAATAAATAAACATATCGATGAGTAACATCAGCACCACAATTGGATATCAGCTGGCATAGTGATTCAGAAATCTATTTGAAATTAAATTCCGGTGAACGAGATTGCAGGGATGAAACCCAAGCTGTTTTGAATATATATGAAATACGTATAGTTTACATAAGGATAGTCGATACCATATACTAAGTGTCTAGCTGGTAGTTCCTAAAAAACTAGACAATACTGTTTTTTTGTCTTGTGTGCCATGTACACTAAGATGTGAAGATTTGATAAAGCATTTCTACCTATAACTTGGATCAGGTTTTCACCCATTAATGTTAATTTCTTAAAATTTAGTCACTACGTAAATACCTTTAACAATTGTGCGTGATTTATTTTTTAGATATAAACGTTTTTACCATAAAAATAATTGGTTAATAAATTAACGATATTAATAAATGGCAGCCCTTAACAGCTGGTTTCAACGTTTCCGTGTACATATTAATCAAAGCCCGAGTTATTTACTAAGGACCTCATTTTTAACCCGGTTATTAAGAGAAAATTACAATAATTACTTTTCCGTTTTAGTCGATAGTCATGCTAAATATAGAGTATTAATGCTTTGAAACGTTTAAGGGTTAAATGTGTTAATTTGACATATCAATTTTACCAAGCAAATGCGGCGGTATAAGATATAAGCATTAAGTAAGTTTTTAAGGTTTATTCTAGAACAATTGCATTGCAGTACTTAAAACTTCGGCTTTAAAGAAAAGGTAAGCACGGTCTACCTTGGAGAAAAATTCTGTTGTCAAATTACCACTTCATTTTAAGACGAAAACGTGCCGTTCTGCCCTTTATTCCAGTAAACCTAAAAACACATATTAAATTCTACGCAGCAACAAATTTCGAAATAGACGCTCCGACGTATAGGCAGAAAAGCTACGAAAGACTCACCGGAAATAGTTTGAAAAGCGGAAACCAAGTAATAGACCAACCCTCCCCCCTCTTATACGCGGGGGTGGGGATCTTCACACCCCCCATACACTGTGAGAATATCGTCAGAAGTATGAAGGTCCTGCAACAAAAAAAAGATAAGCAAATAAATACCAGGAAATAACGATCCCTACACGTCTCATAAAATACTACATAAGTCCACAGGGAGATTTCGCTTCTGTTCTTCAAAGATAACAGTGTGAAAAGGAAAAAATACGAATGGAAAATTTTAGTGCGCGAATAAACTTTGACATATAAATTGAAATAACGTATGTGAATTATTCAATGCTTTAATACAATCGGCCATGCATGAATTGCGCTCGAAAGAACTTTGTATTCGACAGATAAAATAAACTTAATGCTTTAATTTTTTATATTTTCTCGGTAGCATAATAACTAAATTCCATTGTACATAGGTTGGTTAATTAAAAAAACATTTTAAAATGTCAAACAAACATTCTCACTTTCCTGCTAGGAAATAATAAACGGGAAGAGGTTAGTATTTTTCATAAGGAGAACGCGATCAGTTTTAAATGAAAAGCGACGTTCCCTTTGTGATGGAATCCTATTGTTTGCGGGGACAAAACACCAGGCTCCCATAGGATGAAGAGGCATGTGTCTGTTACAGAAACTTTTTATTATGTAGCTTGTTTTAACCAGTACCCACACAGTGCCTCACGTATTTGCTGTCCATGCTTTGTGTTTTGAAGACCAATTAGTCTAACAAAACGGAATTGGCCAAAAATTGAGTTTACATTTTTAACATGCAAACGAGAAACTTACGTCGTACTTATATATTAAAACAACTCAGAAAAATCACGTGAAGTGAAGAAAGACTACCTTTTTCTAACTCCGATACAAAATGGTTCCTTCAATCTAGTTTTATAGAAGGAATTCAATATTCCGCGGCCTTCGGGGGGATAAAGTGGTAGGATTACCATCCGATGTAACCAGGGGTGAAGCTTAAAGCTATAAAGGAGATATTTTACAGTGATAGAGGAAAGTAACCTATTTTTGGTACCTTGGATAAATTTTGTTGCAGTCACCCTTTGCTGCAAAACTTAAAACTTTTAACAAATTAAAATCTAGATTCCCATGGTTCGGGGTATTACGCTCTAACGGCCGTACTAATCTTATTTTTTTTATCGTTAAAGTTTGAAAGAGCGATGTTACGCTTTATTATTAAAATAAACCTTAAATGGCTTACTTTTGGAGACTGAGATGCAGCTGTCAATTAGTAAAAAATATTTAACAAGTACTATTACTTGATTTAGGCATATCGTGCGTAGTTATATGCCAGCATGGGAAAGGACCTTTAGAAAAGCTACTATTATCCTATCCCACGTAGTTATTATAAGTAATAATAATATATTTATCACCCCAGAGCAACGTGACCCTTGTATCTGGATAAATTGTACCAGGAACGCAGAAGTAGCACGAGGCTATCCACGCCAAGGTGATCCACACAAGATATAAACTTAAAACTACCCTGGATAATCATAAAGTTAATTACTAACCAGTATCAGCAGTAAAACTCTTTAACTCACATGAGTTCAGTTAATTTAAGTCAGAACAACTACATCAGAACCAGTTAAAAGTAAATATAAGTTTATACCTTTAATGCACCGCAAGAAAGTTATTAATTTGCAGAAATTGAACCAAAATTTTAATAAATATATTCAAGCATTGACCTTAGCAACATAAATTTGTACAGAGCAACGTCCATTTCAAAATGAAACAACTTTTAACCCTTCCAAAGCCGCATTTGCGTATTTTCACGAAAATTTCGAAAGGTGCTAGAAGGAAAAGATTAGCACTCAGCCCTAACCGTAAGTGGCAATCGATAATGGCTTTTAAGTCAAAGGCAGTAAGTGCCATTGATTTTATGTGCTCGTAAAGAAGATATTCGTAGTCAGGACAGCTCATAAATTCAATACGTGGAATAATTAAAAGGAGTTTCGTGTTTCAATTTTATTACAACTCTTCATATATCAGGTGTATTTATGATCCCGACGAAAAGCCTGTGTTACTTGATCCAAACAGAATAGTACGTTTTAGGTCAACACTGCTGTTTGCAGGTACAAAAGGTGTAGATGGTATATTTGTACAAAGAGCTCCCATTCTAACATGACCCCCTGGTAACATACAGACTGAAATGTGGGTACAGTGAATAGTTTCCGTTCAGCCCAGTATCATTCATTCTATTTGTTGATTTTGCCAAATCTAATCTCGTAAACAAAAAAATAACAATAAAGGTTCCGGTTATCGTTCAAAATATGTATTTTGAACGATAACTTGTCACGTGATTCGAATTTTTGGATAAAAAAGAAATCCTTCTAATATTATAAACGTGAAAGTTTGTGAGTATGTATGGATGTATGGATGGATGTTTGTTACTCCTTCACGTAGAAACTACTGGACGGATTTTGATGAAACTTTACAGTATCAGAATAACATATAGGGTACTTTTTACCGCGGGAAAACTTCTCATCCCCACGGGAAACCGACTTCCACGCGAACGGATTCGCAGGCGGCCACTAGTTAATATAAATCCCCTTTTTGTTTACCGATACGCAAATCAACTTAAACCAAGCAAAAAAACAAATTTTGTCGGCTTTTAGCGTGTAAATAAAACCTGAGGCAAGTTCTGTACGTAAACATATTACCATATTTACAAAATCACAGCAGACATCATGCACTATACATTATTTGGTTGCAAAATTCAGTTCACGGACACCCACTAAACATTGAACGATAGTACTGCGATCGATGTCTGAACCCCTGGTAGCAAATATAACCAAAAGGTTATGTAGACTGCATACAAACTATCAAATATTTCATTTTCATACCTCTTACATGGAAATAGGGTGGTATTTTGTTTAAAGGGGAATAACTTAATTTCTTTAACACTTTGGTTTGTATTCTCAGTCAGATACATTTTCAGAAAACAACAATGAAATAAATTGTTACAAGCCTTGGATTTTACGAAACGCCTACTAATAAAAAATAGCAATACGATTTTAAAACAATTGAGGATGAATCGATAACTTATTTTGAGTAATAAAGCTTTATAACAATAGTTAATTTATTTTAAGTTTATGAACAAGTCTAAGTATAAACAAAACAATAGAATCTAGAACAAAGAACTAAGTTTAAATCAGTTTTGTTTCTAACTCATTAAGTAAACGATTGAATATTCACGGTTCATTATGAACTTTACTAAAGAAAGAAAAATAGAAAAGTCAAGTTACTAGTTAAATAAGATGTTACAATGTAGCTAATCATTGAAGTTTACTAAGCTGACTAATTGAGTAGATAGCAAACATAAATAATATGCTTGCTATTTGTCCTACTAATACTGCTTAGTGCGGAGTGCGGCCACAATTCCATACTCGTCGACTTCTTAAACATACACTCTGTATGAATCACTCACAAACATATTAAAATAAATACTATAATTATTACACCTCAAGTCAAGTGAATCGTGAACTTTGCGTTTAAAAAAACCTACCGGCTGAATTGAGACCCCCTACTTTTTTGGAAGTCGGTTACAAAACTGTATATTACCGTCAAGCTTGTAAATCCCTACTAATATTATAAATGCGAAAGTAACTCTGTCTGTCTGTCGGTCTGTCTGTCTGTCTGTCTGTCTGTTACGCTTTCACGCCTAAACCACTGAACCGATTGTGATGAAATTTGGTATGGAAAAAGAACTGAACTTGGGAAAGGACATAGGGTACTTTTTACCGCGGGAAAACTTCTCATTCCCACGGGAAACCGACTTCAACGCGAACGGAGTCGCGGGCGGCCACTAGTTATACATATAGTTACCCAGCAGCTATGCCCCAGTGCTGCGAGGCGGCGGCGGCGGCGTGGTCGAACAGCGTCAGCCCCACCAGCGACACCGTGGGCACGATGGTGAGCGGCGTCACCGCGGGCAGCGCCGCGCCGATCACGCCCAGGTACCCTGCGGGATACCATGATGTACGGAATAGAGGTAGATGGAGTGTAGTGCAGCACTAGCCGATCACGCCCAGGTACCCTGCGGGACGATGGTGGCGGGAATAGAGGTAGATGGAGTGTAGTGCAGCACTAGCCGATCACGCCCAGGTACCCTGCGGGACGATGGTGTACGGAGATAGAGGTAGATGGAGTGTAGTGCAGCACTAGCCGATCACGCCCAGGTACCCTGCGGGACGATGGTGTACGGAGATAGAGGTAGATGGAGTGTAGTGCAGCACTAGCCGATCACGCCCAGGTACCCTGCGGGACGATGGTGGCGGGAATAGAGGTAACTGGAGTGTAGTGCAGCACTAGCCGATCACGCCCAGGTACCCTGCGGGACGATGGTGTACGGAAATAGAGGTAGATGGAGTGTAGTGTAGCACTAGCCGATCACGCCCAGGTACCCTGCGGGATGATGGTGTTCGGGAATAGAGGTAGATGGAGTGTAGTGCAGCACTAGCCGATCACGCCCAGGTACCCTGCGGGACGATGGTGTACGGAAATAGAGGTAGATGGAGTGTAGTGTAGCACTAGCCGATCACGCCCAGGTACCCTGCGGGACGATGGTGTTCGGGAATAGAGGTAGATGGAGTGTAGTGCAGCACTAGCCGATCACGCCCGGGTACCCTGCGGGACGATGGTGGCGGGAATAGAGGTAACTGGAGTGTAGTGCAGCACTAGCCGATCACGCCCAGGTACCCTGCGGGACGATGGTGTACGGAAATAGAGGTAGATGGAGTGTAGTGCAGCACTAGCCGATCACGCCCAGGTACCCTGCGGGATGATGGTGTACGGAAATAGAGGTAACTGGAGTGTAGTGCAGCACTAGCCGATCACGCCCAGGTACCCTGCGGGATGATGGTGGCGGGAATAGAGGTAGATGGAGTGTAGTGCAGCACTAGCCGATCACGCCCAGGTACCCTGCGGGATACCATGATGTAGGGAATAGAGGTAGATGGAGTGTAGTGCAGCACTAGCCGATCACACCCAGGCAGCCTGCGGGACGGGACGGTGATGTAAGGGAAATCAAAGTAAATGGTATATAAATGAGTGATAGTAGAAATAGAACGGAACAACTCGGTTGGCCTTTATATTTATAGCAAAAAAATCATAACACTAACAGAACAAAGCTGCAGCATAACATAAGTTCGGTGTAATATTATGAAAGTTAGAATTTTATTACTCATGGATTTAATTGGAATAATAATTTAAAATTCCTTCAGGTTTAAAATACATTCTACCTTTGCACGGAGTTGTTGAATAAAAAATAAGGTGGACAATTTAATTAAACCGGTGGAGGCCCACTATTAAAACAATAACTTTCTTAAAGCCTTTCTTACTACAGAGTAAGAAAGGCATTTTTTAATAAAAAGTCTCTGGTAAAAACATTTTTTCTTTCAAATTATTTCTACCAGGGAATGAGACTGTCACAAGAGGTGCAGATGGAATGAGCGATAGGAACGTGCGACCAAATATTAGATAGGTAGGAATGATCGATGGACGGTGTGATTGCAAACTTGACAGATAAGACCATTTTCGTTTACTTTGAACGAGAGAAACTTATATAATCAATCTGAAAAACTGTTTGAATACGATCATAAAATTTGTAATTAATTAACCGTTTTTATATCACCACCACTTATGGGTATAAGAAGAAATTATGATTTTAGTTGTTACAGAATATGTATAAAATTAAAGTTCATGACTGACCATGTAACTTGGCACCCATTAAGATCTCCCCGATCGTTAAAGTCAACAACCAATGCATATAACATCATACTTAACTTTGCTCTTAGTTCTATTATGTTTTTGATAGGATAGAATTACCGAAAACCATTTGAAACAGCGCCGCGACCGCGATCGCTCCGGACAGCTCGCACATCCTGCTCATCCACACCTGGCGCCGCTCGTCATCAGCCATGGCGGCCAGCGCGCCGGGCTCCGGGCAGCGCCACTGCGGCAGGCTCAGCAGCGCCAGCGTGGGCACCAGGAACGAGATGGTACCGCCCTGCACGATGGGCAGCCGGCAGCCGAAGGTCGCTTGCAACCAGGTTATCAGGCCTGGGGAGATGCGACGGAATCAGTGGCACAGATTTGGTGGGTCGACGACATTTCGGACACAAAAAACTCGGACACCTTGGCCAATGTATGGATTTTCAATTTTAATATTACTTTTTACCAAGGTGTCCGAGTTTTTTGGGTCCGAAAAGTCATCGACCCGATTTGGTAGACTCCTCTTAACTTGACTAAAAATTGATAGGACGAAGCTTAGAGCTTCTTAGATTTACATGAATATTGTTGTGAATTAATAACAATTTTGACGAATTATTTTATAGGTAACGTTGGAAAAACAAACGAAAATTTATAAAGCCACTAGCATATCAATCGAAAATATTTTTATGCATAATATTGCAACCTTGAACTTTATTTCACTTATTATTAGTAAACATATGAGTAATGTAGACTTATTTAATTTATTCCAAGTCATCAGGATTTGCGAAATGTACTAAGAATAAGCTGCAAGTAAAAGTTTCCTTGCGACACTGAAGGCAAAATAGTCTACTTAAAACAACTTACTCTCTGACCTAGTGCTTGGTAGGAAGAAGTTTCAGAAGCTAAGGATTAAATGTACGCGGCAACGGGCAACAAAGAAGTTAGCTTTACATCCAATTTTAGACAGAATATTCTTTATTATGGTAAAATAATATACTTATTATATTTCTTTTTAATTTATGTGGCTAATACAATAAGAATATTGCACGTCAAATATACTTATTGTTACTTTTTCTTAATCGATAAATTATAAAATAAACCACTTTGCTATGTGTTAAAGTTATTGTTATTACCACTGACCAAAAAAACCTGACACCAAACTTGTATAATTGGTTAATGCTTATCAATAAAACTAGATCAGTGAAAGTAACAACTGTACAGTTCGCAACATAAGCGGAAAGAGCCTCGCTTAGTCCTTTCACTTACAGTATAACTTTTGTTGCTATCCGTACACTGTACGCGAACTGAACCCTTATTTCGTCAAAAATAACAACCGGGGGTGTAACTCAGTGGTAGAGTGTCTGCTTCGCATGCTGAAAGTCCTGGGTTCAAATCCCAGCACCTCCATACAATCTTTTTGAACTTTTAGCTAGTTTTTTATATCTTTACTTCACTACATAGTATAAAACAAAGTCGCTTTTTCTGTCCCTATGTCCCTATGTCCCTTTGTATACTTAAATCTTTAAAACTACGCAGCGGATTTTGAAGCGGTTTTTTTTAATAGATAGAGTGATTCAAGAGAAAGGTTTATATGTATAATAACATAGTACAGGGAAAGCAGTTTGACTCCAAATTTAAGGCGTGCGAAGCCGCGCGGGTAAAAGCTAGTATATTATAAAGAGGAAAGATTTGTCAGTTTGTTTGAATAGAATTTACTCCGAAACTACCAGACCAACCAAATCCTACAGTATACCCTAAATTTTTACATGGGAAATAACCTCATTCCTACGGGAATAATAATTTTGCTGCGAGTGAAACTACGTTGTGGAAAGCCAGTCTTTCTATAAATTTATAAATCATTGGTCAAATAAGACATCGATGATTTGAATAAAAGGATTCGTTCATATGAAATGATACAGTCATAGATATAGATATTACATATTAGTTAAGTCAGTGTAACGACTATGAATGACTTTTTAAAAACGTAGTTCAACACCAGCCATCGATCTAATTTAACCCTTCTGATCACCGATGAACTTTCATTTTTATTTAAAACTAAAAACAAACGACACCAGCGTAATATCTTGGCTTAACTTCATGTTATCACTATTCCTCAGACGTATTAATTATAAAACGATAAGCTAAAACAATAGTTTCATTCATATTTTATCTAACGTAGTAATAAAGATTTACGACTTGTATTTACATACTTCAGTACATACTACATCAACAAATATAGTTAACTACAGTTAATTCCACTCGGATTTTTATAAAAAGCTTATTTGCTCTCGTATCTAATTGCTCAAAATGTATTTAAATGCTGAATTAAACCTTTTATCTCAAGAAAATTACTTTGTTTAATTAAGAAACAGTTCGCGCTTTGAATTTAAAAATAGAAGAGCAATGTGCAAAGAAAATTAAGACTAAGTAAAGAGTTAGCAAAGCGCTTCTACCCTTTGATATTATGTCGTTCCATTACCACTTTTCGGATCTTAGTAATAAGGTATATTTTAAGTTTTAACTTACCTGTAACAAAAATCATGGTGGATATAATGTTAGATCTGTCTGGATCGGTCTCCGTCATACACAACGCTGGGCAAAGGATGAAAGGAATGGCCACTATCGCTCCTATCATCGTCAGGTAGTGCTGGAAGTACCAGGGAAGCATAAGTTGGGGGAAGTAGGTTAGGATGATAGTCTATTCGAGAAATGTTGGTTGCAGCTTGGTGATTGGGAAATAGAGACGAACGGTAACATTGCATTTAATTAAACCAAACAATACTGCAATAATTCATACAATGGTTTTTTCAATATTAATACTATCAAGTTGCTAAGGCTTTAATTGATATATAAAGATATTTCCTTTTCAGGAATACGACACGAAATACTAACAACGTTCATAGATTGTTAAATATAATAGGTGCGAAGATTACCTGCAAAGCCATGAAAATACACAAGTACCATGGCGGTACATCGTCGATGCCATATGTCACGTTGCCTGTTCGACCTTCAGTGTCGTTCTGCTTGCCTGGTATTTCTTCCACATCCTGAAATTATTTTATACTTTAAATTTCTTTCTCGTTCATAAAATAATGTTGAATTCTAATTATCTTTTTTTTATAACTAAAAAACGCTTGATAATAAGGTCTAAGTCTAAAATCTACTAGTCATAGGACTCCATATTATATTACGCATGTTGCATATTCCTAGTTTATATTACAGTGAAAATTTATATACCTTTCCTACTCTGAAATTTTAGCTTCTTCGTAGAACCACATACGTACGATGCTGCCAAGGCACATATTTAATGAGTTCTGAACTTCTAAAAAACATCTGAATGAAAGGGGCGAAAAATTCTTGTAAACTAAGTTCCTATCAAAGCATTTAATACTTCGTGTAAGCTCTTATCAATGTTCACAACGCTACATTCTTAAATTGAGCGGCATTGAGCTCTTGTAAACCTCTTAACCACAGTTAATCTTAGGACCAACTAGCTAATTTAAATTATTACATAATACTAAACCTGCTTTCATTTAACATAATAACAATACTTTAACACACCAAAGTCTCCACAGCACTATATGAACATTTTCTCTCTTCCATTATACGAAATAGTTAAATATAACCTATAAGTGTAACATTTGTAAAACAACTCAAACCACGATTTGTCTACAATCAACTCGGTGATTTTGATCGATTAAAACAAACGTCAATATACATCTGTCACTTTCTAACATCAGCGGAAAGTAATTTTTTGTTGCTACTCCTCAATTTAAGATCAAGATTTTGCGATTAAGGTATTTTAGTTCTTATAACGGAGGGTATAAGCTTTATTATCAGTTGTTGTAGTTAATATTGTGGTTGGTATCGTATTAAATCATACTAACAATGGTTATTGTTGGTGCAACAAATAGCTTAGTAAAGCATTTTTATGAAAGACGCCGCACGACTGACGAATTTAACAGCTAATAAACTGATAAATAAACGATTATATTACTTATACTACTGTCAAGCTAGGGCATATATGCTCTATGGAGGAAATGTTCTTCACGGTGTATTCTAAATTCAAAATTTACGAGAAATCCTAAAAACCTGCAATCACGGGTCTTATAAGATTCTCATATAGGTACTTAACAAAATATCAAGTTTCTGACGAATCAATTTAAAACGCGGTGGTAAACCATTAGGTTCTAAAGTAACTATGAATCTTTCTGTTGAATGATGATTAAATACCTTCAATTCCATAATACTATAATAACCATACCAACAACACGTTTTAACTAAATTGGTTCGACCCTACCCTAGTAAATTTTACAACTAGGTAATCTTTATATTTACAACAGGTGCATTGACCTCTTTTAACTAACTATAAAAGCCTTTTAAGCTAAGTAGACAACAATAAAAAGTACCATGATTAATCCAGCAAAGGTGATCTTGTTAAAACTAAGTCCTGTGAGACACTAGCGATGACGACGCACCAACTTCACTTCGTTAACACAGTTGAAAAGTTTAAAGTTAAGTTAGCGTTGAAAGAGAACGCGATCGTTGTTTTTCTTACGGGACAGCCCCTGGATTCGCACCTTCAATTTGTAGGCAAGTAGATAAAGTGTTTGATAGTTACCGTGTCTCTATTGATGACGTCGAGGCTGATGGGTAGGATGTGGTGCACCATGACGGTTGCTGATCTGAAATGATGTATAACTTGGTACTAGGATATCTTCGGAGGCTTAATAATAGATAATAATAATAAATCTCCAGACTAACACACCAATTATGTGGCCCTAAAGTAAGTTGTAGTAAGCACTTGTGTTATAGGTACCACATAATAGACTAGGGGAGAACCTAGTTACACCCAGACACGAGCCAATATCGAAAAAACTCCGTGGAAAAAACCATTTTACGAAATTGGCCCGACCCGGGGATCGAAACCGCAACCATCCGCTTAGCAGTCCGGTATAAATACCCCTGCACCTCAGAGGTCGGCTTATGTTTCCTTTATTGGAATGGAAGTTGATCTCGTCGAGTTGAGTCAAAGGGCCATATAGATAACAGCGGTTACTAGAGGCTTGAATAATATGGCTTTAAAGTTAAAGCGATAACTTCCTCATCAGAAATATATTTAATTATTTAATAAGGTAAAACTCTTGAATATTTTTATTATTATTACGGTATTACACTATAAGGTTCTCACAAGGACACAGAAGCCAATTTAATAATTAAATCTCCATACAACAACAAGATAACGGGCGCCAATAGTCTTAGCTTAGATATCTAAGACTAGTGGCCGCCGCGACCTCGTTCGCGTGGAAGTCGGTTTCCCGTGGGAATAAGAAGTTTTCCCGCGGTAAAAAGTGCCCTATGTGTTACTCTGATGTATAACCAATATTACTGTAAAGTTTCAACAAAATCCATCCAGAAGTTTTTACGTGAAAGAGTAACAAACATCCATACAACCGTACTCACAAACTTTCACGTTTATAATATTAGTAGGATTATAGTAGGATAATATAACGTTATTCTACTATAAAATTCACTCAAGGGGAAAGGAGTTAATTAAACAATGAAATCTCCACACACCAACAACATGCGAACATCTAAAGTTGGAGCACCACCCAACGGACCAGCGAATAATCTAACACTTCAGCACAACAACAACCTCTTTGGTAAAGACATTAAAATTAAAATAACCTCAATTGTCCCAACTTAGGGATTAAAGCACAGGACCGTACAGTGGAAGTCGTATTTTAAAAATTTAACAAGCAAAAGTTTACCTCCCAACTCATGATATTTTAGATAAGACTACCCTCGTAAAAGATACTTTAATTTAAACTGGCCACTACCTCGCCATAAGGCGAAGAAATACATTTTTTCTGCGTTTAAATAAAATCTGCTATGAAAAGTCTTACCTTCTCAAACATATAACCGCACGACTACACAAATCTCACCACGTTTATCTCACAGATAATCAAGTCAACAACTAACGGCAAATTAAACTTTATCTGTCAAACAGTAAGACAATTTATTTGCATTGACTAAAGAATTACGGAAAGTATTAGGATATCACGAGTGGGAAGGAGTTTATCTCCATTGTCACGAATGGAAAACATGAAGGCTTACTGAGGTACATTGAGCTAACTAATAAGGTACCTACTTCTACTTATAACTTAAATTAAAGGAACCCTTCGTTTCTTCGGTTCGCAAAACCGGGTATAACTTTTTGATTCTTCTAGTGTTTGGATATGCCGATTAAAATTCTGTATTGATCCGTTTAATTATTTTTATAATCAATGGAAAATAATAAATTTCTAGACTACCACACAAAGCGCAGAAACTACCACGCACCATACAATGGACTAAAGGAGAATTTATTTAATTGAAAAGAATATTTTTTATTTTACAGCCCATTTTATTTAATTAAAGGTTTATTACAATATTTTTACCTCAATAATACCTATCTATTACTTGATTTGCTTTTACGAAATCAACTTATTTTGTTTCTTGCTACCCAGTTTATTTATTCTAATATTTTTGGTATGCTATTAAAGCATTTTATATTTTTTTGTTATTCAACCTTCGTTTCAAACCAATCGTACTTCTTGATATGCGGACGTTAAATTATTGACTAACCATCATATTATGTAGCTGAATGTACTATTATTTTCACAGTATTGTGCTAATTTTAACATTACATTATATAAAACCGCGGAGTAGATGTACACATACATACACACTAGTTTATCTTAACTAGTTATTTATATGATTGTCACTTAAAAGTTTGATGCATTAAAAAACTAAAAAGAAGGATACCTAAGCATTTAACAAAAATCTTCATAACTACTTAGATAAGGGCAAAATATTTTTATTCGTTAAATAATTAAAAGGTTATCTTTATTGACCTTTCAGTCGGCGTATTCAGAGAACTGTAACAAACAAAATCATACATTATCATAAAAATGTCAAAACAAATATTCCTAATTGATATTAGATGGGCATTAACTTATTCTAACTTACGAGATACTTAATTAATAAAGTAGTTATATATTATAGGAAATAATAGATTACTCTCGATTTAAAAGCTTATTTCAACTGTGTTTTAACTTGCTGATTTGTTTTTGCGTATATATCTAGATACGAGTGTGTTCGAGACAATTAAAGTCGAATTGAAAAAACACTTGAAACTGAATACAGTTTAAGTCAGTTTGAATAGTCGAATTTATTATCAAACGATACTTGAAACTGCTACCACGTATCCAATAGAAGTTTCTCTTTTTTCTGTATAAGAGTGTAGTTAAATATCAAAAGCCGGCAAGTCACAGTCTACTCGAAAATGAACTAAGAATGGCGCCAAATTTAAAATTTTAAAAGGTATCGTGTGATTGTTTTCAAAACATGCTAAACCACTATAAATACTACAAAAATAACGTTCAAAGTCGATGTTTTTTTTTCAAATCCTTGCAAGTCCATGGTCTAATGTTTATCAAACTCAAGCGTGTCCGCGGCGACCAATCAGTGTTGAGTATGGCATCCAAAATGGTTGCCACTTCCATGTTTTAACGGGAGTTAGACACATTGCCGTCGATGTTTTTATGAAATAAAATTGGATATAATGGCAGACAACTGTTTAAATTTAACTGAGGTTGATCCGGGGAATGCAAGAAAAATAGCGTATCAAAAATAAAACAAAAACGAGCAAAGACGTTAGCAAAAAGGTAAGTTAAACACTGGCATAGTAGATCTTGTGTTACTACAACCTGGACTCTACGGTACAGGGACGTACTAGGTATATATTTCATGGAAGAAGTGTTAGATTTTGTTTGATTTTTGAACAGTGTTATTTTACTTTTTTATGTAATTTAGCATAAGGTAATTAATAAAAACTGATTTTCAAAATTATTATTCGTTTAATTCTTTGGAGCGTGGTTCCTATGTTAAATTATATTATTTTTTATTCTTAGTACTACCCTATACACCTAAGTACATCCCTAATCCCCTAATATTGATATTCAGCAAAACAAGGTACGTCCACTCGCTATTTTTCAAAACCCAACAAGTCCACAGTTGTTTTTTTCAAACTCCGGTATATTTTACTAGTTTACATCAAATACCGTTATGTCCATTATATTTTCTTAATTTGCAGGTTAACCCTTTTAATTATATGTACTTTTTTACTTTTGTAATACACACAAACATCTACCCGACAGGTTGATCAACAGAAAAAATAATTATCTACAAAAGTTTAGCCATAAACTTATTTCCTTCATTTACCGCGTTTCACTTAGAGTGGAGCTACCTGGTTTTGATATTTAGCTACACAGATATTACCTTAAGTTTCATCTGGTTACGAGTGATTCTTGTTTACCTATCCATAAGAAACCTTAAACTACTTAGAAGAACTTAAAATTAGAATTATTAAACTGTAGGTTAATTTGCAGAAACCTGATTAAGTGTAGGCAAGCTTTATACAAATCTACTCGCTAAAAAAAATGTTATTTTCATCAGTACCTACATTGAAGAATGTGTACTTTCTAAAAACTATTTAAAAGGATGAAATAAAAAATATATATTTACTAAACACACATTTATTTGTCTTAAAGACAATTGTACATTCCTTTGGAAATATAAATACGAGAATACATTTATAACCAACTAGAAAAACCCAAATATCTTACGGAACCCTATTTTTTCCAAAATAAAATATAGCCTATGTTACTCGTGGATGATGTAGCTTTCAAATGGTTTTTGAGCCTATTCGACACCACCAAACAAAGTTTTCCTCTTTATAATATTAGTATAGATAGAAACTACATACATTGGCTATCATCTTATGATGCCCTGAATTACTATCCACTAAAGAGATCTATTTCCGGGCATATTTTACATGAAATTATGTTTTGTTTTGATTTCCTTGTTTTTCTAACCGGATCACAGCAAAACTGTTTATTGACAATAGAAACACAGGTCTTGTGTAATTTTTTTTCGATATTCTACAACATTTTTAACATACAACTTAGACCGAGTCAATACAAATGCGATGGAGTAGAAAAATTACTCTCTCCAAGTATCAGTATTAAGACGACTCTTGAGACTCAATTTTATATATTTCAAATCTTAAGACAACTTACTAACGGCTAAAGAATCAAGCTACTAAAAAATCGAGTAGCTTACACTTCTCTTAGAATAACATAAATATAAAATAACATTAGATATTATTAATCTAAAACAAAATTGCTTCCAAGTTAAGTACCATAAAAAGCACATTTATAAAAAAGGGCGAGCTATTTCAAAATCAAAACTCTTTTATTCATCATAGATATGTAACATGTACTTAATGCACGTCAATTGTGTTATTTTTGTTCCATTTTTTTGTTTATCAATAACACAATTTGATATCCAAATATTTATTGTTACAAAACCTTGTTTTTCTTAAATTTATAAATTCAGTATTACTTATAATAAAAGTAATGTACATAAATCCTTAGAGCTTACTTTTCCTTGTCTTGACATTTCTTAGCCCTATATTAATCATGTATTCAGTTTACAGTATATTTTAATATTCAATTGAATATTGTTATTTGCGTGAGACCACAGAGATAAGGATGTTTACGTGAATTTGTTCTATTTATCTCGCTAGATTAAAATCATTGCCTTGTAATTGAAATTTGTTTATTTGACAAAATATTATTTTAAAATAATAATTAATCATTATTATAATAATTTCAACATAAAAAAGAAAATTCGTTTTACATATTTTCACAAATTATACACTAACTAACAGAAATATATACAAAATAACTACTTACACACGTTTAACTTTTATGGACCTTAAGAATTTAAGTTTCAATAATAGGTTTTTTAATAACCGATACCGTCTCACTGCTGTACCAAGATCTAAATATCCACACGGTTTCAATCACAATTATAATTAAGTCATAGATAAAAAAAACCTTGAAATTCACCACATTAAGTAAAATCTTATATATTATAAGATTCTCGTTTCACATGTTCGTTCCCGTACTCCTCCGAAACGGCTTGACCGATTCTCATGAAATTTTGGGAGCATATTAAGTAGGTCTCAGAATCGGCCAACATCTATTTTTCATACCCCTAAGCGATAAGGGTCGTCCCTTAACATTCCTCTCCTGCTCCTTCCATTCATTCATCATTCCTTAACTTTTTTTTTCAAATTTGGCAAAACAATGTTTGCGGGATCTGCTAGTATACTATATTTATCTCAATTGATGCTTTGCGTCATCTTATTTTCAATATTTTTATAGACCTTACAATTTTGACAAGTTTGAAGGCGAGATAAGAACAATCCAACGCTAGATACAGGGTGTCCAATTATTTGTTAAAACTTTTGTCTAGTTTTTTTGTTTCTTTTACAGATAAGTAACACACGCAAAGTTTTATGCCTTATGCGATGGAATGCGTGTTTTTAATTATCAAAAAATCTAGGTAACTCATTTCGATACACTTCGCAATTATTATTTATATACCTTACCGAAAATCGATGGAACATGAATCATCATTACAGGTTACAATATTACTTAACATAATCGGTATTTTCCTTATTTTAAATTGGATGAATGCAAATTGCTATACCGCCCTTGTTCCTTTAAAATTTCTTGGTACAGTTAACATACCTATTATTTTGTCAAATAAAATTAATAACACATTTTCATACGTCATGTAACGTCTTATCCCAAACGCAAGATAAAATAAATATAGGCGAATGAAATAGACAAGTTTATACATTATATACATACTATTTACGAGACACTACTTTATTACATAGTATAAATCCAAGTCGCTAATTCTGTCTGTTTGTATGTTTGGCCGCTGACTCCTCCTAAACCAGTTGAGGGATTTTAATGTGGTTTTCACCATATTTTAGATATTTTTTTCATTTAAATTTGTAAATAATGAACAATCGGATAAAGTTCTTTAAAGATAGCCAAAATTCAATGTTTCGTGAGCAAGTCGGCCAAAATTACACCATGGCGAAGCGTGGGCGGGTCGCTCGTTTATTATATTTCAGGACACCGGGCGATCCCCGTCCTTTTCTGTTGTATACTGTTGTCTCGCTCTTTCAGTTTCTCGTGCAAGTTATTCCACGTGACGACATCGTTATTTGACGCCGCATCTCTTTCTCTAGCCCGCTTGCTGTATATCTGACTGAGTTTCATGGCATTTTCGCTGGGAACGTACTGGTCGTCGAGAGCCAGTTTCTTAGTGATTTGTCCCTCGCTGCTGCTAGGAGAAGTCGTGGGAGTAACAGCTTTTCGTCTGAATGTGATGGGTTCGAGGTGTAGCGGACTTTTCTTCGGAGTTTTAGACTGGGGGTTGAGCCAGTCGTTGACCTTTTCCACCGAGTTCCTTACTTCATTGTTGCTGTTTGTTAATGTTTCTAGTCTGTTCTTGGTGATTGGAGAGTTCCGAAGTGAGTTAGTTGATGAAGACTTACTGCTGCTTACTTTGTTTTCAGTTTTCTCTTCAAAGTACTGCGGTGTCAACAACACTGGTTTCTCTCTAGGCGTTTCTGTTTCTTGCTCATTTTCATTAGTTTTGTTATTCTCGCTGTTTCGAGCGGCGTATAGTTTTAGGAGGGAGACGATAGCGACGTTTTTCTCGCGTTTGTTCTGCACTACAGTTGCATTGTCTATTTGGTTTCTGAGTCGGTTTGAAAGCGAATTGAATTGTTCTTCATCTAATTCTTTAACATCTTTGATTGGTACAGTAGTATCTGGCTTGTCCTCTACTGGCTTTGGTTCGGATTTATTTTTTGGTGTACTCTCGTTAGTGGGAGATACCCTAGTCGTGGCCTGAGGTATGAACTCAGCTACATTAGGGTTAAGTTTGGTTATACTAAAAACATCACCGCTATTAGCGTCCACTGTTTCATTACGTGATTGATCCTCGTATTCTTCCACCTGTAAATCAAAGAAAACGAATATATGGGGTATTCCATACACGCGCACTTCCAAACTTAGATCTAACGCTCTAATTTATTTTTAAAAATGGTTGTCATTTTGATTTAAAACTTTCTAAAACAAACACTGGTGCCGATTCTACATTAAGACTCTCTAAATTAAACTAAAAATATTGCCATCACTTACTGAGCAATAGTATAAGAAAGAGATGGGTAATCATTTTAGTCCTGTCAAACTAAAATTTGCGTGCATTTCGACACGGCGCAAGCAAGCTTAGACTCGTCGTCAGCGCATTTCGTCTAATTTTACAATGGTGTGGACTAAATTTAGTGAGACCAATATAGCTGTCTCTATCTGATACGAAGTATGAGAAAGTGATGACAATATTTTTAATTTAGTTTAGTGAGTGTACTCAGAATCGGGGCCAATAAATATTATCACTTACTCAGCAATAGTGTAAGAAAGGTAATAATAGTCATTTGAGTCAGCTAAATTATGTTGTGCATTATGTTATGACACGGCGCAAACAAAAAAAGCTTTCCTACCGCGTATTCTGTTCCAATTTTACAATAACTTTGACTAAATTTAGTAAGACCCATATCCCTCTTTTCCTAATACTAAGTCTAAGAAATTGACAGCAATCTTTTAAAGTTTGATTTAGATTGTTTTCACAATCTGTCCAATGTTCTTACCATCTTTATCATACTCCGGATGCCCCTGAGGTCGGGGTCTCGGTAGTCGTCGCTCTGGAGGTTGTCTCTCTCACTCCTGTCGAACCGCAGCATTAACTCTTCTTCATCTGGTAACAAAGAAGACATATGTCAAGTCCCTCTTCCTACGAATAATGTGAGTTTAAAGCCCATATTCAAAAGTTAAAGGGTTCTGACGTGAGTCTTCCTTACAACCCCTTGGCCACTATAATTCAAGCTGTAAAAATAATCACTAGCCTTGGTTTCGAGAGTTCAACGTACTTTCAAGAAGAAAAGATCCCGAGACTATCGGCTTAACATGCCTTCCAAAGCCCAAGGATGGGGATATAATGCCACTAGCGGTCACCCATCCTTGGACCGACGACGTTGCTTTACTTTAACTATTGAGTCGACAATGAAAATGCCATGACATGACCAACGTCGCCATCGAAAACCGTCTCACTGTCCGTCACACTCAACAGTATACGCTTTTCACGTTTTACTTTTTATATTTACATTTGACAGTTAATGCCAATGGATACACGTGATTAGCTATTTTAATTGGCAATACTTATTTAAAATGGCAGGAGCCAATAACACACGGCAATTCAAACTTACCCTAGGCCAAATGTCGCAACTTGTTCCTAGAACAAAACGGGTCGCTGTGTTCTCTACTCCATTAACACTAGACATTTAAACAATAATCACACGTAAGTAAGTGTGAGTGGACTAGGATTGACGATAAACTTAAGTACATCGAAAAATTAAAAACACTTTTATATTAACTATGCATGGAATGTATAGCTCTGTTTAAACGATTATATCAAAAATATGACCATTCCTTAACTGCTACCATTTTTAAATTTTAGGTTCCATTTAGTCAATAATATGTAATTTTAAAGTTATACAAGCAATAAGAATTATAAATGGCCTACAGAGACTAACATCAGTACGAACATATTTTAAAAAGTTAAAGAGAATGACAGTAATATCTTTATATATTTACAAGGCGCTTCTAGAAATTCATGAAAGAAATGACATACCAAAGAGAATGCAAATACACAATTATAATACACGACATAAAGACAAATTAGTCCTTCCAAAAACTAGACTCGTCAAAACGTACAAATTAGGTTTAAGTTTTAAAATTGACATGTATAACAAATTACCCTCTAACATTCGAAAATTGACATTCCATGAGTTTAAAAACAAAATAAAATCATTTTTTCAAAACAATCCTTACTATTGCGTTTCGGAATACATGTCCTGTACATTTTTTGAAAATGAATTCTAGGTTGTGTTAGATTTAAGTTAAATTTTAGTTTTTGACATACAAGGGTGCGTTTTTAAGTTCGCGGAATGAGAGGGTTGGAGGGGGGTGATTAGGCTCATTAGGACCATAACGCGTTCAGTGACTCACAATTAGTATAATTACGAGGTTTCATTGTTATCAGACAATTAGTCTTTGAGCTATCGTCAACCAAGCAACATAATCGGGAGTGAAAAGTCACGCCGCCGCAAAAACAACAACGCGTAGAGTGTTCACGTGCATTTTTGGACCTCTGCAGTGACGACAAGGATGGTGTATTGAGTCGAATTGTTACTGGAGACGAAACTTGTGTTCATCATTATGAACCTGAGTCGAAACAAGACTCCATGCAGTGGCATAAAAAGGGCACAGCACCCCCCAAGAAGTTTAAGGTGTCACAGTCAACTGGGAAACTCATGGCAACGGTCTTTTGGGACTCAGAAGGAATATTGTTGATCGATTATAAAGATAAAGGTGTTTCTATAACCGGAGAATACTACGCTTCAATATTAGAGCGACTAAAAGAAGCCATTAAAGAGAAAAGACGGGGAAAATTGACGAAGGGTGTGCTGCTTTTGCACGACAATGTGCCCGTCCACAAGAGTCGCGTTGCGTTGGCTGCCCTGCATAAGGTGGGCTTCTATATTTTAAACCACCCACCCTACAGCCCAGACCTAGCCCCGAGTGATTATTACCTCTTCCCAAAAATTAAAAAAGAGCTTCGGGGTAAAAAATTTACCACCGATGATGAAGTTAAGGAGGCAGTTTCAGCGTATTTTGAAGACAAAGATAAATCTATTTTTATGAGGGTATAAATAAATTAATTGAAAGGTCTGAAAAATGTATCCGTCTTGCAGGTGAATATATTGAAAAGGAAAAATAATTTGGTTTTTTTATTTCCATCCCTTACCCTCCATTCCGCGAATATAAAAACGCTCCCTCGTATATTTTTTAATTTTGTTTGTTTATAGTACATTGAATTATATTATTTTAATTTTTAGATTTATATTGAATGTTTATTATTACTATTATTATTTTCTATATTTATATTTTATGTTTGACTTAATGTAATTTCTTATTGAATTATAAATTGTAAACTTGACATGCCAAAATTATGCAATGTAATATCTGGTGCAATAAATTGATTTGATTTGATTTGTAAGTACTATTTATTGTTAGATTTACGCAATCATTATTACTTGAATCATTTTAACGGGTTTTTACGCGTTTATTATGTATTTATTTTTATTTTCCGACGTTTTGACATTTTTACAAATGCCGTGGCCACGAGTATGAGCCATGAAATGTGTTTAATTACATCGATATCTATACTAATATTATAAAGCTGAAGAGTTTGTTTGTTTGTTTGTTTGTTTGTTTGTTTGAACGCTCTAATCTCAGGAACTACTGGTTTGATTTTAAAAATTCTTTTTGTGTTGAATAGACCATTTATCGAGGCAGGCTTTAGGCTATATAACATCACGTTGCAACTATAAAGAGAGAAGAAATAATGGAAAATGTGAAAAAAACGGGGAAAATTATTCATCCTTGAGAGCTTCCGTTGCTTGCGCTGCCAAAAACGGTTCTAGATACCAAAAATATATGTATGAAAGAATTAAGGGAACTTTTTACCGCGGGAAAACTTCGCATTTCCACGGGAAATCGATTTCTACGCGAACGGAGTCGCGCGCGGCCCCTAGTATTTTATAAATATCCACGTCTAAAATAAGATAGGACTAACACCGTGACATTAGTCACTTCCCATGGCGTGTAATTGTATATGATATGAAAACAGTAACCGATTATGACTCAGTAGGTTATTTTATGTTCGTATTCAGTAACTTGACGCTTTTAGTCTAAAACTACGGAACATCTGAGTTCTATTGCAAAGCACTTTTATCATGCCGGCTGTTCGCTCTAAATAGCTCACGTTTAATTAAATTGGCAACACTTGCCAATAAATTTTGTAGGTTTTTCGGTTGCCCTTCTGGCAACATTGAGTTTTAAAATTCGCCCGCTCGTAGTAGCACCTATCGTTTTGTCGTTCTCGTTATATTTATCGCTTTTATCGTTTTGTTGTAGTTTTAGTAGTTAGTAGTAGCTAGCTAGTTTATATTTGTGTGTGTACAATATTGTGAAGTGGAGATCCTGGATTCCGAGTCGGCAGATATATCACCAAACCAGTCAGGTATTGTAGGAGCGATCAAGGTAAGTCTAGATCAGCCGAGTTCAATCCGAAGATATTTGTACTTGGGGCGGTGCATACACATCTCCATCCACACTCAGGTGAGTCCAGCTATCAAAGCAGAAACTTTATTTTTCCGCACAGCATATATATTTTATCGTGTCGTTATCGTTTAATTAGTTTTAGAATTTTCGTATACAGTCCACTATTTATCGCCCAAATTTTTGGTCCATCGAGCGGATCTTAGTGTCTTGCGACTACATTTTTGGTCATTTGAAAGTGTCTCGCGACTTAATTTTAGTATATCATATTGTATCTTTTCGTATTTTGTTTGTTTTAAAATCCTTTGTTCTTTGTGTAAATTATAATTTTATTGAAGGTAATTTAAAATCATTTGTAAGATTCAAATTTCCCGCAGTTGATTTGAAACGGTCATTGTACTGGTCATTTCAATCATCTGTCGCAGACTTAGTTTTCGTTCCATCATTCGGACCGTTCGTTCTGACATCTGTCACTGTCGCTGTCGTTGTCGTTGTGTCATCCTTTATCTGTCATTGTTTGTTTGTTTACTTTTGTTCGAACAATTTGTCGTTGTTGTTTTTCGTCGATTTTAATTTAAATTAGCATATTAATGATGGAAAAGGATGATACAATGATGGTTTCAGGTGATCAGAACCGGATTGACCGCGATTACGCGTTAATGCGGTTGGAACTTGTCGATCCTTCAGATCTGCCATCGGAGGAAGAATTGAAGGAGTTAGCCAGCGAGTTTCACAGTGCTCAACGCAAATTGTTGGCTACTCTCGTAAAAGAGGAGCAGCGTGTAGAGTGCGGGGTCACAATGACCTTCGAAAAGCGTTTTCGGAAGCTCATAAAGCTAGTTAGGGAGCAATCTGCAACCGTCGCGAAGCCTGCTCCAGTTAGTTTAGACATGGTTACGGCAAAGCTGCCCAAGATTAATATTAAGCCTTTTGATGGCACTTTAGAGAATTGGGTGAGCTTTAAGCAGCTTTTTGACTCACTTATTCATAAAAGAAGCATTTCTAATGTTGAGAAACTGCACTATTTATTGTCAAGTGTCCAAGTTGTTGCTTATGAATTAATTAAGAACTTTCCTATGTCGGATGAGAGCTATTTGGATGCTTACACAACCCTGTCGAAATACTATGATAAGAAGCGTCAGATAGCATTTCATTATTTTGAGAAAATGGTATTTTGTGAGCCTATCAAGTCAAAGTCTGGTTCTGAGTTGGAACGCTTGTCTAGAACCTTTAGTGAAAACCTAGCAGTGTTGGAAAAGTATAACTTGCCTGACAGAAATTTCATGTTGTTCCACCTGCTATGGTCCAAGCTTGATAGGTCCACTAGGGAAGCGTTCCAGCTGGAATACAATTCTGATGGCATCCCAGACTTTGAGCTTCTTCAGAGTTTCATTGAAAAATATGTTAGGGCAATGGATAATTCCATTTTTAGGCCTACAAATAATCTAACATTGCCAAATAAGACTAGCCGGAAACCCAAGTCAGCATTTGTCGTTGCTCAACTGACTTGTGAGTTTTGTTCTGGCCAACACTTATTAGCACAATGTCTAGATTTCTTGAAAGAACCTGTACATAGTCGGTTTCAATTTGTGAAACATAAAAATTTATGTCTTTGTTGTTTGTCGAGTAACCATAGAGTCAAAGATTGCACTTCTCGTTATCGCTGTGAGGTGTGTAACTATTCACACCACACAATTTTACATTTTAAAAAGGAAGCCTTCGTTGTTAGTAGCAATACTATATCTGCACCAGCCACAGAACCTTCACCTCCCACTCAGCCTAGTAATGTTGTTTTGACATCCACTACAAAAAACAGCACTGTACTGTTCGCTACTGCAAAAGTATTGGTTAAAGATAGAGCAGGTAACTTGCATATATGTAGGGCTTTGCTAGACTGTGCAAGTGCCTGCAACTTCATATCGGAGCCTTTTGCACACAAGTTAGGTCTGCGAATTGCACCAAACTCTAGTGCAGTTAGCGGGATAGGGCATTCAATGGCTGAGTTGAGGTCGGTGCAAAATCATAATATTAAATTTAGATTTGATGCTCTGGTGCTGCCTTCGATTTGTGTGGACCAGCCAGTTGCAAAATTGGATAGTTCAGGCTGGTCACATTTGAAGAAATTAGTTTTAGCTGATGCTGATTTTACCTGTCCGGGCCCAATTGACATGCTGTTGGGTGTAGACATCTTCGCATCGTCATTGATTTTTGGGCTTCGACAAGGTGCAAAGGGTCAACCGAAAGCCCTCAATACTGTTTTCGGGTGGATAGTGTTGGGTGAGTGTGACGTCATTCCTCACAGCCACCAAACAATTAAAAACAAAAACTGTCTTTTCGTTTCTCCTTCGTCACACGACTCGTTGGATGCTTCCATCAAGAGGTTTTGGGAAGTAGAAAATGTCGCGGCCCCCAAAACACTCTTGTCGGCGGAAGACCAAAGGTGTGAAAAACATTTTGTAGACAACCATTCTCGTAGCGGTGACGGAAGATTTGTCGTTCCGTTACCTTTCGTTGAACCTATTGCCAAACCCATTTTCTCGGGTTCCCGTGCAATAGCACTTAAACGGTTCTTGTCGCTGGAAAGGAAACTCAATTCCAATCCAGATTTTCGAAAGGCGTATGTCGACTTTATGGAAGACTACGCCTCTTGTCGTCATTTAGAGGAAGTTGATCCTCACGCTACTGATGTGGGTCATTTTTATTACATCCCACATCACGGCATCCTTCGACCTGAGTCTGTTAGCACTCCCTTGCGTGTTGTCTTCGATGCAAGTGCTAAAGACTTCAAGGGCCAGTCTTTAAATGATTCGTTGTTCGCGGGACCCAAGCTGCAGACAAACATCTTTGACCTCCTCGTTCGCTTTCGTTGGCATGCTGTCGTTTTTACAGGAGATGTCAAACAGATGTACCGGCAGATTGAGGTTCCTGACGAAGATGCTGAATATCAGCGAATCCTCTGGCGCTCGTCACCTGATGTTCCAGTGCGAGACTATCGTTTGCGCACTGTCACTTACGGAGTTTCCTCTGCTCCATTTATGGCCTTACGCACGATGGCACAACTGGCAGAAGATTCTGCTCTGGAACATCCGGTGGGTTCCAAAATCTTGTCCAGAGACATTTATGTCGATGACATTGTCTCCGGTGCTGACTCTGTCGAAGAAGCTCTTAAAATTAGAAAAGAGCTTTCGAGTATTTTGATGTCTGCTGGTTTCCATCTTCGTAAATGGACATCGAATACACCTGCATTTTTTGATGGTTTGCCTTTGTCAGATCTTTATTCGGAAGATCTGATAAATTTTGAAGATGATGCTAGTTCCCTAACTCGTCTTAAAATTCTCGGCCTGTTGTGGCGTCCCCAGTCAGACTGTTTCCAATTTTGCGTGACTCCTAATGAAGACCTAAGATGCACAAAGCGCATCATTTTATCGAGTATCGCGCGCATCTATGACCCGTTAGGTTTATTGTCACCAGTCACGTTTCACGCTAAGTACCTGATGCAGCTGCTATGGACGTCTGGTGTTTCGTGGGATGAAGAGGTTCCGGCCAATATTGCCGCGGAATGGACGCTCTTTCAGTCGCAGTTGTCGTCGCTTTCGTCTCTCGTCATTCCGCGACGCATTGTCTTGGACTCTCCTCAGCAGATCCAGTTGCACGGATTCTGTGACGCTTCGGAGCGAGGCTATTGCGCAGCTGTGTATTGTCGAGTTGTTACGCCTTCGGGAGATATAGCTGTACAACTCATTTGCTCCAAGACTAAGGTAGCCCCGCTACAAAGATTGTCGATTCCCCGTTTGGAGCTCCAGGGGGCAGTCTTACTTGCTGACCTTTTGTCGTCGGTGGTGGATGCTTTGGCATTTACTGAGCAATCTTTCGAACTTTTCGCGTGGTCTGACTCAAGTGTAGCCTTGTCTTGGATAAAGTCCTGTCCATCGAGATGGAAGACTTTTGTTGCTAACCGAGTCAGCCACATTCAGGACAAAGTTCCACCGAACTGCTGGCGTCATGTGGGAACTCTGGACAATCCTGCCGATTATGGTTCACGCGGCACTCTGCCTCTCGAATTTTTGGAAAAGAGTCAGTGGTGGTCTGGTCCGTCGTGGTTGACAGAATCGGAGGATAAGTGGCCTTCTGCCAATCTTGCACCCTGTCCAGACGTCATGCAGCAGGAGCTTAAATTGCTTACGCTGTTTGCTGACAAAGACAGGATGCATGTTGTCAACTGTCCTGTTGACAAACTAATTTGTCGTTAGGTATTCGTCGATGATGCGGGTCTTCTTATGGTGGGCGGTCGCGTGGCGTCCGAAGATCCTGCATTGTCGATGAGTGACCGGCTTGTTGAGCCTGACCACCACCATTTTTTGTTTTTTTTTGTTTTTTTTCGAATGTAGATATGAATATTAATTTTTATTTAATTTTTGCCTATATTTGTTTTTTTTTCGTTCCTTTTAGTTTTTCGTAAATCGTAGCATTTAGGTGGGCGGAATGTTCGCTCTAAATAGCTCACGTTTAATTAAATTGGCAACACTTGCCAATAAATTTTGTAGGTTTTTCGGTTGCCCTTCTGGCAACATTGAGTTTTAAAATTCGCCCGCTCGTAGTAGCACCTATCGTTTTGTCGTTCTCGTTATATTTATCGCTTTTATCGTTTTGTTGTAGTTTTAGTAGTTAGTAGTAGCTAGCTAGTTTATATTTGTGTGTGTACAATATTGTGAAGTGGAGATCCTGGATTCCGAGTCGGCAGATATATCACCAAACCAGTCAGGTATTGTAGGAGCGATCAAGGTAAGTCTAGATCAGCCGAGTTCAATCCGAAGATATTTGTACTTGGGGCGGTGCATACACATCTCCATCCACTCAGGTGAGTCCAGCTATCAAAGCAGAAACTTTATTTTTCCGCACAGCATATATATTTTATCGTGACGTTATCGTTTAATTAGTTTTAGAATTTTCGTATACAGTCCACTATTTATCGCCCACACCGGCTTTACGCTAGATGTTATTTTATTTCTTTCTTTTGTTTCAATTGTTATTTCTGATTACCCACTGAAGAGAAGAAAATATTATATTAACACGCTCTTATATATCAGTTAGTGGGAACAGGAGACCTTTCAACTGAGATCAGAATAGAGCAACCATGTAATTAAAAACAAATTAAAGACAGGTTAAAGTCCGTGAAAAAATACCTTGTCTAATTATGGAGTTACTAGTGGCCGCCCGCGACTCCATTCGCGTGGAAGTCAGTTTCCCGTGGGAATGAGAAGTTTTCCCGCGGTAAAAAGTACCCTGTGTGGTATTCTGATTTATAACCTACGAGCGACCCGCCCACGCTTCGCAATGGTGTAATTTTGGCCGACTTGCTCACGAAATATTGAATTTTGACTAACTTAAAAAAACCTTTTCTAATGGTTCTTTATTTACAAATTTAAATTAATAAATTTCCTAAAAGATTTCGAAAACCGCATTAAATCCGTTGTGTGGTTTAGGAGTAAGCAGCCAAACATACAAACAGACACAAATAGCGACTTGGATTTATACTATGTAATGATGATAATGATAATGATATTACTGCAATGTTTCATACAAATTCGTCCCATAGTTTTTACGTGAAAGAGTAACAAACATCCATACATCCATACATTTTCACATTTTCACATAGGTACTCACATACTCACAAACTTTCACATTTATAATATTAGTAGGAAGTAGGATTCGTTATCACTTTAATGTGAATGTTGGTTACAGAAATATGGTAAAGTATGACGTCACCTTTGTATAACTTGTTTCGACCTGCATTCAGTTTTATCTTTTACTAGTAGAAAGAAACCCGCAACTTCGTCGGCGATAAAATTGAGAATTCCCGTGGGGATGACACTCGTTGCCGTGATAAAAGTAGACAATAGGCATGATGACAGATTTTGAAAAACTGTTGTATTATATTCAGAAATATATACTTATTATAAAAAATATCATATTTCGGAAAAAAAGCATGATTTATATGAAAAAAAACAATTTAAAATTTTATGTTTAAAATTCCCACCAAAACGCTCCAAAGTGTCATGGCGTCAATTTTGACGTCACTCTTGAGCAGTGTTACCAACTCGAATTTTTATAAATCCTTCCGTACGACTCTAAAAGTTGGTAGTTTCTGACCAAACTCAATTCGAAAAGTAGGTAGATCTACCAACTTCTTTTTTTCAAGATTTAGAATGAATCTGCACGGTCGTATAATATCTATAACCGATTATTTTAGTAAAAATAAATTATTTTTCTGACTATTTTTAAAAAAGCAATAAGAAAAAACTAAATTGTTAATTTTTAGAATAAAAACAAAATAAAAAAAAATCCCATCCCACTAATTTACCCCCTAAATTTGGGGGGAAAACCCCTAAGTTGGGAACCATGCTCAATAGTGACGTCATTCGCTCTGATTGGCGTTCAGAATATCATGGCGGACTGTAGTATTTTGTAGATTTATTTTTTAAAAATATTAATTAATCTCGCTTTAATTATAATAATACCTTGTTATTTTTTAATATTTTATTTACGTTTCATTAGATGGTAGCATATTTTTTGTGTATTTTATTCACAGTCATCATGCCTATTTTAACCCCAGCCCGTTGAACTATGACTAAAATACTATTGACAAATAATAATAAGTAAAATTATGCAACTTTATCATAAATTAGGTAACTGATTAGCTACATGTATACCTATGCATGTTGCGTTTGAGAGTTTGACATTTTTCAATACCTACTTACATATAAAAAACCTCGGACTGTCTCCATCCTTTGCTATGCCCGAAAGGGTTCTTATGTGAAACTAAATATATATCTGTCAACCCATGTACCTACCATAAGTTGCAATAAAGTATTGAGTATTGAACTATTTCAATTTCAAAATTCTTAAAAAGCGCTTTAGCCGTTTTGACGTGAAGGCGGAACATACACACAAACATACAAAAATTCACATTTATTCTTTCATATCATTAGTAAGGATAACAACAACTAAAGCTAGTCTACCTACTAAGATTTTCATTTAAATATCCAAATAAAATACGCGGAGTCATATTGTCTGGAGGCGATTTTGAATGTTTTTATGTTATGGTAACCCGGGAAATTATGCATAAATCATTTTTTCTGTACTCTATGTAGACGAGAAACATCACCGTCTACCCGTGATCACGGAATTTGTAAAAATGTCGAAAAGTCGGAAATCCAAAATAAATTATAATAAACGCGTAGCAGTAATCCGATAAAATTAGTTTAATTGCAAGCATCGCCTTGAGTTTTGATAAAAACAGCAAACCCCAGCATAAAACCTTTTTCAATAATCAGCTTTTACAATTAAGGTGTATTGCTTAATTTCTTAAAATTTATCTATAAAATTCGGGTCAATATGACCCAAGGTCATCGTCCTAGTAATGTTTCCACGTCATTTTCGCTGGGTTAAATTCAGAATTCCAAATCGATTTAAATATTCTTTTATATTTGACATTCTAATTTCAAAATTTGAAGTGGATTGGATCAAAGTATCACATTTTCCCATAAAAACTTTGCCCCCCTTTTTCATCCCTTTAGGGTGGGAAGTTTTATCAGATGCCTATGTAATACAAGGAACACACCCTCCAAGTTTCAGGTCTCTACGATCAGTGGTTTAGGCTGCGTTGATCCATAAGTCATTCGGGACATAGGTTTTTTTTTATTATAAAGATTACTTTTAAGAATAATAATTCAAATAGATCTTTAAAGAAAGAAGATTGAGAACATGCTCTTATATTTTTGTAAGACATATTTTAAAGTTCCCACGTTGAGTAGCAAAAAAATATGTTATGTAAAAACAATATTGTTAACACCTTACCTACATAGAAGGTTGGCCACTTGAGATAAGTTTTTATACAACAGTGATTTATTTTTATTCACCATTGGTTGTTATGTTTTTTTCACATGTTGTGTTAAGTGCATTCCTTAAAAGCTTGTTAAGAGTAAGCTAAACTTCATGTTGACAAAATTGTGAAAAAGTAATAGATTTTTTGAAAAAAATAAAATTGTAGGAATCAGAAGCGACATTGGTCTACATTTTTATAAAGACAAGACTATTGCAAAATCTAGGTCAAATAGACAATTATTATAACAATAAATTACATTAATTGCATCTCAAACTGTTGAGCAAAACAGTTTTCTAAAATTAAGTTCCAATTACACATACCAAGATTTGGCACATTTTCTCGAAATAACAAATCATTACAAAAACACTTATATTATAACAATCCTATTAATTGTATCATTTACAATGTTCATGTTTTATGACTCATTGGGATTAGCAACTTGAGATCTGCTTATATAGTTTGACTGTTGCTAAATTAAATTTATATTATTAAATTATCAATTTACATTTATCGATGTTAGTTGCACGCGAGTAACTCAGAAACCAGCAGTGTGTGCAACAAACACACAAATCTTACCTTGAAGTTCTCGAATTAATGGAGGTGGCCTGCTTCCTCTCACGATGTAAGATTCATCAACCGGGGCTCGTCCCGGGACTCTCATGAGGTCCTTCACTACATCTGCAGTACTGTTCCAACCACCAGCAGCCATTTTTACTCTGTTCTTTGTTTCAATGACTACAAAGAGAAAAAAAAAATGAAATTAGGTAAATGGCAACTTGTTTACCTATTTAGTATTGAGGTGTTTTCTTATTGGTGCTATAATAATTGGTCGTACAATTTTGTTTCAAGTTAGTTACTTACTTATAAAACGTACAATGGCAACTGTCCTTCGACTTCAACTAAAAATACCTTATCAGAAACTCACTAAACACATTTACACTATCATAGGCACAAAAACTTAGTTTTGTTTTTCTTATTTATATCAGAATTCGAAGAAAATACGCAAAGTTAATGTCGTCGTCAAATTTATGAAATACAACTAACTACCAAACCCGCCACTTTCACGTCTTTCACCAACACATGTAAAGAATGTAATGTTTGGTTTGACACTTGACTGAGTTTGACTTTGACGGAAAATTTCAAATTCTGTCATTAATAGAGTTGCCAGGTGTGATATTCCATTTTGCGTTAGATAATACTAAGTTTCGCCAAAGTTTGAGTATTTGATAAATTGATTAATTTTGTATAAAAAATGTTAAAATTCATGGTCTTCCTTACATTTCCGACACTATATTACTTGGCAAAAAATAATCCCTATGATGAGGAGTTCCGATCGGTATCATATAATTACAGGTGTATTTTATTTCTTACGTAGTGGGTTCGATTTCCGGTTGAACCAGTATTTTTTTAAATGTATAAAAAATGATTTTACTTAAAATAAAGTCTTTTTCAGTAAAATCTTATATCTTCAATATTTAAGGTACTTTCCCTCCATGTGGCATAGCCGTGGGACGCCCAGTATATTATCTTAATGGTAAAACAAGAGGCCAGAGATATTGCAAATCTTCTTAAACGGCATAATTTTTTCGCGCTTTTAGGCATCATTGATTTTTTTCTGGAGCATCTCTCTGCTTGACGGAACAAATTGCACTTACGTAGAGTGTGTGCCTAAATTGTATTTGATCCCTTATGTATTGGGCCTACCTAGGAGTAATATATCAATGACTAAGATCAATGAGATAAAATATTCTTCCTTGCACATAAATTATTCATTAAAAAATACTCATATTGTATTTTTTTCTTTTACCCAATATGATTTCTACTCTGAATTTAAGACTATCTTAAACAGAGCTCTTTTCTTTGGAATATATCCATATACTTAGACGTAATCGGCAAAAAAACGCTTGTCCAATTTATATTCACCAAAAATGTCACATAAGAACTTTTTTGCCAAAATCTCACCTGGACAAAAGATATCTATATTGTATCTATCCATGGATAGATAAAAGGCATCTCGCCGGCTTATATATCTATTAACCTTTTCCAGAACTTAATAGCCTACTGTAGCATGAAACATAAAAATCAACATACATATAGGTACATACGCTTGAAAAAAAACAACATTACCCTTCCTTCTGAAGCAGTCGGGTAAAAACCAATAGCACCTACCTATTTGATATCTATTTTAAACAAGTTGGCAGCTATTAGGGTTGCAACGCCACTCGATTATTGTTCTCTTTTCTACAATTTGTTTGTTAATGACTATATTTTGTACTTTCTTTTTCTAATATTCAAAAAGCATGTGTGCTTATTTATTTAAAATTATAGACTGTAAAGGTGCTATGCAATTGTGATGCAGTGAATACATTTTTTTAATAATTACTTATATCAGTCGCTTACAACATATAGAATACTAGTGGCCGCCCGCGACTCCGTTCGCGTGGAAGTCGGTTTCCCGTGGGAATGAGAAGTTTTCCCGCGGTAAAAAGTACCCTATGTCCATTCCCAAGTTCAGTTCTTTCTTCATACCAAATTTCATCAAAATCGGTTCAGTGGTTTAGGCGTGAAAGCGTAACAGACAGACAGACAGACAGACAGACAGACAGACAGACCGACAGACAGAGTTACTTTCACATTTATAATATTAAGTAGGGAAGTAGGGATGGGAATTGAGTTGTTACTTTTTTAATTTTGTAAGCATGGCTTCTTTATGGAAAATTAATAAGTAGGCAAGGAAGTATATGCCTATATATTTTTTGTATTAAAATATTGTAAAAGAACTTAAATACTCAATCTCCGCTTGTGTTTAGCAAAATGATAAAACGTGTAATTATAATTTAGGTTTATTAAAAAAATAGGCTATTTGGCAATTTTGGTATTTGGTAGACCTTAGGGGACTCAGCAATTTTTTTTTTTAATCATTATTTGCTGAAAAATATCAAATTCGTTAATCAACATTCAATATTTGAATAACGCGCCAAAACGCTACTTTGGCTTTCGGTGACGTCATAGGGCCTGTGCTCATTGTGTTGCGCCAAAGTAACATTATTATAACATCAACATCCCTACTTATATTATAAATGCGAAAGTAACTCTGTCTGTCTGTCGGTCTGTCTGTCTGTCTGTCTGTCTGTCTGTCTGTCTGTTACGCTTTCACGCCTAAACCACTGAACCGATTTTGATGAAATTTGGTATGAAGAAAGAACTGAACTTGGGAAAGGACATAGGGTACTTTTTACCGCGGGAAAACCTCTAATTCCCACGGGAAAACGACTTCCATGCGAACGGAGTCGCGGGCGGCCACTAGTAGCCTATAAAAGTTCTTGCTTACTGTGCAAGTTCATCATTATTTCACTTTGTGGCGACATAGATAGCGCTGATCGTCGCAAACATTCTTTCCCGGCGGTACGCATACAAATGACACCGAAATGTAGGTATGGCAAATCCCATATCGTGCTATCAACGTTTCAACGCAGTTAAGTATATAAGTATACGACTCCCGAAACCTTCTCAGTGGCCATGCTTGGACCCGTGTTCTATCTAGCACTGGGAGATCTCCCCTTTTACCGCGAAAACTTCCTTATGCTACAAATTTAAGTTCGAATAAAGTGTTTTTGTACTTACTTTTCTGTTTTTACATTTTTAAAGCTAATAACACAAGTAGGCGTAAGTAAACAAACGATGTTTACGTGCCAGTGGCGTCATCATCGCCCGGCCAATCAGGAGTGTTTTGTGTCACGTGGCAATGGTTGAAAAATATTCATTTTTATTAATAGATTTAAAAATAATAATTATAACTAATATGTTTGTGGCGTCACAAGTGGCGCCATCTATATGTATAAAGCGGCAGCCAACATCAATCAATAATTCAACCAATCAATCGTTCAATCGGTCTTGCAAGCTATCTTGCCATGGCCGCCGCACGCGCTACATCTAGTTTTGTTGTACGTTATATGTTATTATTTATAAGGCAAGATTTGTAAACCTGCTTCTATTATACGCGCTTTCCTACATTACAAAGTGTTTGACTGCAACCCGCAAGATAGGAAACAGCCAAATTGGTGACCCCGACTACGAGCGTGCATATTGTGTTTGCGAGCGGCCTCCTTCACACTATATAACACCACACGGTGCGGCAGGCCATTAATATCTTGGCCAGCCCGATTCTGCAGCCAGGGGACACGGTCCCGCAGCATCTTCGGTGGACGAGCGGGCGCACAATCCGTGCTCCCGGCTACGCGGCGTGTTGGGGTCTCCGGCCGGCTCATCCCAGCGGAGCCCTAAAGCAACCCCCGCTATCTCGAAGCCTGTGTGTGCATGATGATTTGTGTGTATATAGTGTAAATAGTGTAAATAAGTTATAATCATCGTGTACATAAGTGATCGTGTAATTGCAAAAGTAAAAAATTTCCACCGCCATTTTGGACGCTTCTTACAGTGCATGCAATTTCCATTGACGCTAGCGCCACCAACAAAACCTAAACTAATCAAGAGTGAAGTTAACGACCGGACGATCTGTGAGTGATTTCCCGCAGATCTGTCACACTGACATTTATTTTGTTTTGTTTACAATTTTGTTAGATTTTTTTTTTATTGCTTTTGCTGTTTTCTGTTTTGTGTTCGTTATTATTGTGTTTCTATCTGCATTGTGTCTTTATTTCTGTGTAATGGGAATGTTTATCGTTTTATAATTGGTATGTACATAGTTTTTTTACTGTACTTATTGCACTTGCATCCATCAACACAAACATAACCCTTTTTTACTAACTTTACTCTTGTTTAAGTGCGCTTATTGTTTATGTGTAACGATTGTTTCTTTTATTTCGGTGTTGGTTGCCTGTTTTAACACATTTTTGGGATTATTTTTTATAATTTTCTTTTAACAATGGCTGAAAACTCTGACCTGCAATCTGAACTGCAACAATTGCAACAACAAAACGCTGCTCTGCAGAAGCAGCTCGCTTCTCTTTATCTTGCAGCAACTTCCAGAGAAACTATTGAACATGCTGAGATTTCTGCTGTCGCACCCAAGCTTCCACCATTCTGGGTAGACAGGCCTTCACACTGGTTCAGGCGAGTGGAGGCACAATTCAACTTAGCAGGAATCAAAAGTGATCAAACCAAGTTTGATCATGTAGTAGCAAACCTGGACAGCCGGTTGATTGCTGAGGTGGACGATATAGTTGCTAGCCCACCGGAGCAGGGAAAATACGACAAGCTCAAAAATGAATTAATACGACGCCTCTCAATGACAGAATGTCAGAGAGTGAGGCAATTAATCAGTGAGGAAGAGTTGGACGGAAGGAAGCCGTCCCAGTTCTTGCGTCACCTGCGCTCATTAGCAGGTGAAGAGCTTAAAGATGATAGTATTTTAAAGGAACTGTGGATGCGACGTCTTCCCCAATTTCTACAAGCCATCCTGACTGCCCAATCCGAACTCTCATTGGACAAACTCGCCCAACTAGCAGACAGTATATTAGACGTAACCCCTGGTGTGTCCAGTGCATTAAATAATCCTGTATTTGCTACTTCCAGCTCGTCAAGCCAGGACCTCACAGCACGCTTGGACGACCTTACCAAGCAAGTAGCTGCACTCACTGCCAGCTTCTCCAGGCGCAGGGTACGCGCAGGGAGAAGTACGTCAAGGCGCAGGACAAGGTCGCATTCTAGGGACCCTACTCAGGGGGAAGTAAAGGTATGCCGGTTCCATTTAAAATTTGGACAAAATGCATTTAGATGCATCAAGCCGTGCTCATTCACACCGCAGCCACAGGTAAACAGGAACAGCAATCAGTAATGGCGACTACTGATTGCTGCCGACCTAGTCGCCGCCTTTTCATTACGGATCAGTACTCCACGAGGAGATTCCTCGTGGACACTGGTTCGGAAATATCTTGTTTCCCGAGGAAATTTATGAATGAGAAACGGTTGGCGACCTCTTACCTCCTTAGTGCCGCCAACGGCACCGATATTGCCACCTACGGATTAGTCAACCTTCAGTTGAACTTAGGCTTACGCCGAGTGTTTCGCTGGGACTTCATAGTAGCGAGTGTAGACTGTCCCATTATTGGTTCAGATTTCTTGGCCCATTACAACCTATTGCCAGATTGTGCTCTCCAACGTCTTGTAGATAGCACCACGGGTTTATTTACTAAATGTGGTTCATCTGTTACCTCGCAATTAAGTGTCAAAACTATACGTGTTTCAGATGACTCACCATACCTAAAGCTCCTGGCGCAGTACCCAGAGCTGACAAAGCCCGCTGGCCAGCCGAAGGTGGTTAAGCACTCAACAGTGCATCACATCATCACCACCGACGGGCCACCAGTCACCTCCCGCCCGCGTCGCTTGGCACCGGTGAAACTCCGCGCAGCGCAGAAGGAGTTCGAGGCGATGGTCGCCACCGGCACTGCTCGTCCATCCAGCAGTCCGTGGTCTTCACCACTACACCTGGCGCCGAAAAAGGACCAGTCGTGGAGACCATGCGGCGACTACCGCGCGCTAAATGCGCGCACGGTGCCAGACCTGTACCCGGTGCGCCATATTGGGGATTTTTCTCAAAACCTAGCTGGATCCAAGGTATTTAGCACTATTGACCTTGTTAAAGCATACCAGCAGATCCCAGTAAATCCAAGCGACGTCTCCAAAACCGCTATCATAACTCCTTTCGGGCTCTTCGAGTTCCCGTTTATGACGTTTGGGCTGAGGAATGCGGGACAGACGTTCCAAAGATTTATCGATGAGGTGGTCCGTGGCCTCGACTTCTGTTTCGCCTATGTGGACGACATACTTGTTTACTCTCGAGACCACATTCAACACGCAGAACACCTGCGCATTCTGTTTGACCGTCTCAATGAGTATGGTGTCATCGTAAACTCATCCAAGTGCAACCTGGGAAAGTCAGAGGTAACGTTTCTGGGGTATATTATCAGTGCCGCTGGCACCCGCCCGCCCACTGAACGCATAACTGCCCTCATGGAATTTCCACTTCCTAAAACAATACAAGCGGTCCGTAGGTTTCTAGGAATGGTGAATTATTACCGCCGATTTTTACCTAAAGCAGCTAAATTACAGGCACCCCTGGTAACTGCTGTATCAGAGACAAAAAGTAAAGGCGCGCAACCATTCCCTTGGACCCCTGAGCTCATCTCCTGTTTTGAGGAATGTAAAAAGAGCTTATCTGATGCTACTTTGTTAGCACACCCTATTGGCAAAGCTCCCCTTGGACTCTACACTGACGCCTCCAGCACTCACGTTGGAGCGTGTCTACAGCAGGAAGTAAACGGTGAATGGCAGCCGGTTGCTTTCTTCAGTAAAAAACTTACAAAGAAGCAGTCGGAGTGGCCAGCCTATTATAGAGAATTACTCGCTGTGTATGAGAGTGTACAACATTTCCGTCACATTTTAGAGTCCCAAAACGCGACTATATTTACGGACCATAAACCCTTGTTGTACGCTTTCATACAAAGACGCGAAAAACTTCCACCTTCCCAGCTTAATCAACTCTCTTTTATCTCACAGTTCACAACGGACATCCGTCACATCAGCGGCTCCGACAACGTCGTGGCTGATGCGATGTCCCGCGTAGAGACTATCTGCCTCCAGGACGACTTCACGCAGTTGGCACAGTCGCAAGCGAACGATCCTGAACTGCTGGAACTGCAAGGCAGAACATCCATGAAGCTGGAGAGCGTTCACGTACCCGGTACCAACATTTCTATATTATGTGACACATCCACTGGCAGACCACGCCCATATATAACCCCAAGCTTCCGCCGAAAGATTTTCGAGCGATTACACAATCTAAGCCACCCAGGAGCGCGCGCAACCGCACGCCTGGTGGCCGACCGCTACGTGTGGCCGGCAGTTCAAAAAGACTGCCGCACTTGGGCGCGTGCGTGCGTCGCATGCCAGCGAGCGAAAGTCACAAGACATGTCACAGCACCTCTCGGTAGTTTTCCACAACCCTCGGCACGATTTCGCCATGTCCATCTGGATATAGTAGGACCCCTTCCTACCTCCAATGGATATAGCTACTGTTTAACTGCCATAGATAGATATACCCGTTGGCCGGAAGTATGGCCAATGGTGCGAATCACTGCCGAAGAAGTAGTTACCACTTTTCTCAACGGGTGGATTTCACGGTTCGGTGCGCCCGAGACCGTGACGACCGACCAAGGCCGCCAATTCGAGGCGGACCTGTTTCATCGACTTATGCGATACCTTGGTATACATCGCACGCGAACGACTAGCTATCACCCGTGCGCTAACGGTATGGTCGAAAGACTACACCGTCAACTAAAAGCTGCGCTAATGAGTCACGACGAGGCGTGGGCCACGGCTCTACCTCTCGTGCTATTAGGTATGCGCTCATCATTAAAATACGATTTAAAAACGACATCAGCTGAACTTGTTTACGGTGAGCCCTTACGCTTACCGGGCGACTTACTAATTAGTTCATCTCAGGTACGCCACGAGGATGTGACAGATCTCCTTACCCAGCTACGCAGCCAGATGAACAGTCTGCGACCAACGCCTGCGTCGCGCCACAGCCAGCCCGCGACTTTCGTATTCACCGACCTGTCCAGCTGCTCTCACGTGTTCCTACGGGATGACACCGTACGGCGCGCTCTGCAGCCGCCATACACTGGCCCTCACGAAGTGATCGCTAGACGAGACAAAACTCTCACTTTACGGATCCACGGTAAAAATACCGTGGTCAGCATCGATCGAGTTAAGCCTGCATATCTGGATACCAGCAGCTGCTCACCTTCCCTGAGCACATACTCTGTACCTAATCAATGCTTACCTGCAGACCCTGCTCTCTCGTTAGCTGGACCTTCAGCTGCCGCTGCGCCCCTGCCGTCAAATGCCGCCGTGCCGCCATCGTCGAGAACCACCGTGCCACCGCCGCCTAACATAGCGTCGCCGCCTCAGGCGGTCGCAACGCCTACTACCACGTCGACTGCTCAGTACACTACGCGTTCTGGTCGCAGAGTCAGATTTCAAACGCCATTCGACTTGTAGGGTTTTCTTTTGTTAATTATGATTTTTTTTCTCTCCTTGGGGGGGTGATGTGGCGTCACAAGTGGCGCCATCTATATGTATAAAGCGGCAGCCAACATCAATCAATAATTCAACCAATCAATCGTTCAATCGGTCTTGCAAGCTATCTTGCCATGGCCGCCGCACGCGCTACATCTAGTTTTGTTGTACGTTATATGTTATTATTTATAAGGCAAGATTTGTAAACCTGCTTCTATTATACGCGCTTTCCTACATTACAAAGTGTTTGACTGCAACCCGCAAGATAGGAAACAGCCAAATGTTTTACTTACGTTACCGAATAACCATTTTTAAACTTATAATACATACTAAAAACAGTAATAAGTAATTTATTTTTTACGTTGTCAAATAGTCTATTATAGCGTCAAATAATTTTATCGAAAATTCGATAAATTGCAGCAAAAAGATGCAACCCTTTTGGGGTTGCGTAATCGTCCGGTTCATTATTAGCTATCAACGCCCATGTGCGCTATGTGCATGCAAATGGTAACTTGGGAACGTTTGTTTTGGTGGTATATTAATAATGGTTAATATTTTTAATTTGGTCTAGATATTTGGTATCATAACAATTGGACATCAGCTGTTACTGTTATCCTGATAAACGACAAAGTACAGCCATGTTAAAAGAGAATCGATTGAAATCGAATTAAATATAAGTGTTTCTTTGTCGTAGGTTGGCTGTTATTATCCAAAAGTTTGCATATAAATACTCAAAGACGACAGAGGCGCTCCCCGCCAGGCAACTAAGTAACTACATTGATTTTGAATAGGTCGGGTACGCGTGCGTATGTTGGAACTGTTATCAAATATTCGTCCGCAAAAGTTATTGATCCAAAATTTACAATTCGCGCAAGTACCTACTACAAGTTCAAACAATTCCGTTTCAGTTTTCAGTACGTATTCAGTGCGCCTTCAGGTCAGTTATCTAAATTTACATTATTCGGTGGTATTTTGTAATTTCTAATGGTTTAGTTTGCTACGAAAATGAGTGTGAAAATGCATGAAGACCCTGCTCAGGGCGACGGCGTTATCAAAAATCAAAAGGAAAATGGAGAAACTGGGAAAACTCACAAGATAAAAGGTAGGATTACTTTGTTATAAATATTTTTTATTATTATTTACTTTGATTTCCCAATGTTGTTTTCTTCCAGTTGACGTATTATTGAAGGCTACTGGGGATGCTCCTATAATGAAGAAAAAGAAATGGTCTGTTGATTCTGAGAAGCAAAATGGTTGGTTAATGGAAATCGTCAAGAAGCACTTGAAGCTCGACGGCGAAGAAAAACTCGTGAGTTGATATTTTTTTTGTCTCAGCATCATATGCATTTTTTTGGAACTTAATAGTTGGTATCTTATTAAAGACACTTTTATAAAGTTTAAAAAGTGCCTGTTACAATACTATTATTTTCCTATGTTTTAGTTCCTGTATGTGAACCAGACGTTAGAACCGTCTCTGGAGCTAATTTTTCACAACCTGTATGAGTGTTTTGGAACAAATGGAAGGTTGGTGTTGCATCATTGCAAGACTCGAGCCTGGGGGTGATATTCACCTTATTCGGCTGAAGTGCATATAATGTGTTACATAATGGGAACCATTACTAGCAGGGGACGTTTGAACACTGGCTACTTTATCAGTGCTGTACCTATTTTATACAAAAAACCTTCCTCACTGTCGATGTGCTGTCCTTGTTTTACAGAACCTGAAAATTTTGATCAATGTACTTGTAAACAAGTTTTTACACATTAATTCCATATTCAAAATATCTGGTTATTATAAAAAAAAAACAATAGCTTTGTAAATAGCAGCAAAGTATGGTGTCTGTCCACTGAAGTTAAGCAGATTTGTTTGAAATTTTAACTCTGTGACTGATCTACCTAGAATTGAGTTGTTAAAAGCAATTGTTTATATTTTAGCAACTCAGTTGTGGTAGTTTTTATCTCTGGTTTCTATATGGGGAAAAATTGCCTCAATTCTGTCTTCCAAAAGTTTTCAATTGTCTTCAAGGTAATCTGAATCACAAACAAAAAACAATTCTCGTAATATCCCGCTTTTAACCTAAAAAAATCTATATGAATTTCATAATTTTGAGAAATATTTGTCAGCAAAATATTAAAATGTTTGCTAATTAAAATAATACATTTATTGAAATTTTACAATTATGGTTATTTACTATATACAATTTCTATGAACTTTATATTAATGTTTGGATGCTATGCGACTGCTAGTGAGGCGAAGTTATGCCGTTATGTAATCTTCCATCTCTTTCGCGATCTCGGCAGCGATCTGTCAGTGAATTTATAACTACCCACGTTTGTTTCAAAAGAACTATTAGTAGCTAAATGGACCGTAACCGTTATAGAAACTAGCCATAAGTCGATTGTTTTTTGTTTGGATAAAGATCGCCTTTTGCATTCGACTCCTTATATGTAAGGGAATTCTTCATAAGAAAACATGCTAATTCAGTAGATAGGGACCGACTGATTATGATAGATTGTAACAACTGAAATGGAACGAATTAATGGTTATCGCTAAAGGCCTATATCGTATTTTTGACAGACTTTTAAAGTCGATTTATCAAATTTTAAATCTAAGTGGAGTATCTATGTATACCTATTAACAAAGTGGTAATTAGTATTTAAGTGGAGACTATATAAAAACAAAAAAGAATAATTTGTGTAAAAATATATTGTTGTTAGAATATATTCAAATTCTAGTAAAATGTGTTTATTTCCTGTCGCCCCCGCCGCTGCTCACGTATTCTTTACTTGTTGTTCTTGTGGGCATGTCCGGACCTGGAGAAAACAAATACCTTTAAATTAAAATCAATCGTTTAAAACTGTCTAAAATAAAGGGTGGAATACAAGTAACCAAGGCTTATCCCGTTTATCCATCCTGAAACAGCCACCCTCAGGTGGATACTCGGAAATGCGTGATCATCTATCCACCCTGAACGGGGTGGATTACAGGAATCCGCATTATAATTTTACTTCTGATTTCCCCCCCAGCTGTGTACAGTCAGAGAGAAAAGTCCCACCTCCTCATTTAAAAAAAACGTATAAATCCGGCTCAAGATACTTGTTATCATTAAATGATTATACTTAGGTATATTCTTACGAGTAGAGTATAAAAATCTTACATACCTAGATTCTTCTTATTTAGATAAGGAAGAAAATATGATTTATTTTGTTTAATAAAAATGTGATTTTCAGAAATACACTATAGAAGCTTTTGTGTAGTAGACAGTGTTATTCGCCACTGTAGCACATTCAAAAGTGACTTCCAACTTTCCACCCCCTTCAGGGTGGATAGACAAACACGCGTTTCCAAGTATCCACCTTAGGGTGCTGTTTCAGGGTGGATAAGCGGAATAAGCAGTTACCAACGATAATAGCCTTGCTAGCTCAATTTTATATTTATAGCTTTATTCTGAGAGACTTAAGGCTGCTCTTATACAGGGTGATGGGTAATGCGATACATTCCTTCTAAGAGGTTAAAGTTGAGCTTATTTGCAGTCAATTAAGTCATACCATGTCCGAAAATTGATAATTTCTGAGATATGCAACATTTAAGATTTTTTATAAAAAACCCAATTTTAGTAGTTGAAATGAATCCTTTTATTGAAAAAATCAAAATTAAGTTTAAAGTTTTGTTGTTTTAGCTTGATAACTAAAATGTTATTTTAATTTTAAATTTGCTAGAATAAATCGTCCTTATTTTAAAAAAAGGCAATAAACCAAGTACAATTTAAAAAAAAAGTAAAGTCTTAAGACAATAAATTGCGATTTTCTAAAAGAAAGTCCTCATTAATGTTGCGTAAAAATTACATAAAAAACTTCCCCAATTCATTAGCTATTCAAAATGGAACATTCGTCATATGTTAGTATTATTATATCTGTGGTCATACAAAAACTAAGTATTTGATTGACAACTCTGCTAATAAAATAAGTAACCTCTCTCCTAGAACGCCTCATATTTGCGGTTACTGCACACTTTTGCACAGCGATGCGATAACATTAAGGTTTGCCGTTAAATAAATCTATTGTGTAAAAAGCCAAAGCTTCAAGTGTGCAGCCTTTGCGGTCAAATAGAAAAAAAAAATTGTTGAGCGCGGAAAAAGTGACCTGTTTTTAAAGAAAAATTACTTGGTTATTCTGTGTCGCTCTGTTACGTGTGTATGTGCTTCACAAAATAGTGAATTGTTGGGTTTAATCGTGTAACGACGTTCAGAAACTTTCGAATTTACGTTTACATAGTATTTCATATCACCTGTTAGTATTTTTGGCAATTTACTACACTAATTATTGAAATTTTTGAACTTTAAACTTTAACCTTGATCGCAACGACACTTTAAACGATAGCAACTGTAAACAACTAATACCGTGTTAGAGAGTCAAGCTGTCAAAGCTGACAACCGCAGTGATGGGAAAATGAGAGTGAATTGATTTGAATGATTGGTGGGATGAATGAATGGTTCGAAAATATAAAGTTTAGCAGACATATATTACTAAATCGCGCTTATAGGTTTTACGCTAAGACTAGCATAAATGCGTACTAAAAACCAAGCTAGTATTAAAATAAACCTTATTATTTGTAGTTTCTCTTGTTAGATATATCGAACCGAACCAAAAAATTCAAAAAAGGCTTCACCTAAGCACTTAAAAATTTACAATCATAGTGGTATTAAAATGAAAAGTTAAATTTAATGATTAAATTCAACTAAAAAACTTCATTCGTTCAATAAAATTCATTCTTATTTTCGCATCACCTTTACGTTCCTCGTCCCCCACTAAAAGTGCCTGAAAAATATGTACAATTAGGAATAAAAACTCCATAGGGCGACTTCATAGACTATAAAAAAAAACACGCGGGCATTAGGCATTGTCATCCGGCTGTCAGATAGGTTATAATGGGTGCGATTTGTGAGCGTTGTGAAAAGTGTCGTTTATTCGAGAAATAAGCTATTTAGTAATTAATGTGATAATTCCTGTATGTATTTTTGCTGTTCAGTAAATGATTGGTGTTTTATTTTATGTTTGTGGATTTAATGCTTCATTTATATGTTGATGGTACATTTTTGTAAAATTTAACTAAATTGTGACTAGATTTCTAAATTATTGTTTTTTTATTACTATTTTCACTTCTGAACGCTAAATGTACGGTAACCTGCAAAAGTTGACATACAGAGTTGACAAACTTTATCGCATCCCCACACACACACACTAACGAAAATAAACTGCTATTTTACTACTCCTTAATTTTATTTTTCACATTGTCAAATAGCCTATTATACCCTCAAATAATTTTATCGAAAATTCGATAAATTGCAGCAAAAAGTGGCAGCCCTTTTGGAGTTGCGTAATCGTCCGGTTTATTATTAGCTATCAACGCCCATGTGCGCTATGTGCATGCAAATGTTAACTTGGGAACGTTTGTTTTGGTGGTATATTAATAATCTATACTAATATTATAAAGCTGAAGAGTTTGTTTGTTTGTTTGTTTGTTTGTTTGTTTGTTTGTTTGTTTGTTTGTTTGTTTGAACGTGCTAATCTCAGGAACTACTGGTTCGAATTTAAAATTTCTTTTTGTGTTGGATAGACCATTTATCGAGGCAGGCTTTAGGCTATATAACATCACGCTGCAACTATAAGGAGCGAAGAAATAATGGAAAATGGGAAAACAACGGGGAAAATTATTCACCCTTGAGGGCATCCGTTGCGTGCGCTGCGAAAACGGTTCTAGAAACCAAAAATATATGTATGAAAGAATTAAGGGAACTTTTTACCGCGGGAAAATTCGAATTTCCACGGGAAACCGACTTCTACGCGAACGGAGTCGCGAGCGGCCTCTAGTGGTTAATATTTTTAATTTGGTTTAAATATTTGGTTTTATAACATATGGTACATCAGCTGTTATCCTGATAAAACGTCAAAGTACAGCCATGTTAAAAGGGAATCGATTTAAATTGAATTAAATATTAGTGTTTCTTTGTCGAAGGTTATTATCCAAAAGTTTGCTTAAATACTCAAAGACGACAGAGGCGCTCTCCGACAGGTAACTAAGTAACTACATTGATTTTGAATTGGTCGGGTACGTGTGCGTATGTTGGAACTGTTATCAAATATTCGTCCGCAAGAGTTATTGATCCAAAATTTACAATTCGCGCAAGTACTTACTACAAGTACAAACAATTCCGTTTCAGTTTTCTTTCAGTACGTGTTCAGTGTGCCTTCAGGTCAGGTATTAAAATTTACATTATTCGATGGTATTTTGTAATTTCTAATGGTTTAGTTTGCTACGAAAATGAGTGACCCAAAGCAAGAAGACCCTGCTCAGGGCGACGGCGTTGTCGAAAATCAAAAGGAAAATGAAAATGGAGAAACTGGGAAAACTAACAAGATAAAAGGTAGGATTACTTTGTTAAAAATATTTTTTATTATTATTTTCTTTGATTTCCCAATGTTGTTTTCTTCCAGTTGACATATTATTGAAGGCTACTGGGAATGCTCCTATAATGAAGAAAAAGAAATGGTCTGTTGATTCTGAGAAGCAAATTGGTTGGATAATGGAATTCGTCAAGAAGTACTTGAAGCTTGATGGCGAAGAAAAACTCGTGAGTTGATATTTTTTTAGTCTCAGCATCATATGCATTTTTTTGTAACTTAACAGTTGGTATCTTATTAAAGACACTTTTATAAAGTTTAAAGTGCTTTTAACAATACTATTATTTTCCTATGTTTTAGTTCCTGTACGTGAACCAGACATTTGCTCCATCTCCAGATCAAATTGTTCGCAACTTGTACGAGTGCTTTGGAACTGATGGCAAGTTGGTGTTGCACTATTGCAAGACTCAAGCCTGGGGGTGATATTCACCTAATTCGGCTGAAGTGCACATAATGTGTTATATAATGGGCAACATTAATAGCAGGGGACTTTTGAACACTGGCTACTTTATCTGTGCTAAACCTATTATATACAAAAATCCTTCTACACTATCAATGTGCTGTCCTTATTATACAGAACTGGAAAATATTGATCAAAGTACTTGTAAACAAGTTTTAAACATACATAGAAACATGTTAATTCCCTATTCAAAATATCTGGTAATTATAAAAAAGACAATAGCTTTGTAAATAGCAGCAAGGTATGGTTTCTGTCCACTGAAGTTAACCTTAAGCAGATTTGTTTGGAATTTAAACTCTGTGACTGATCTACCTAAAATTGAGTTGTTAAAAGCAATTATTTATATTTTAGCAACTCAGTTGTGGTAGTTTTTATCTCTGGTTTCTATATGGGGAAAAATTGCCTCAATTCTGTCTTCCAAAAGTTTCCAATTGTCTTCAAGGTAATCTGAATCACAAACAAAAAACAATTGTCTTAATATCCCGCTTTTAACCTAAAAAATTCTATATGAATTTCCTAATTTCGAGAAATATTTGTAAGCAAAATATTAAAATGTTTGCTAATTAAAATAATACATATATTGAAATTTTACTAGTATGGTTATTTACTATAAACAATTTCTATGAACTTAATGTTTGGATGCTATGTGACTGCTAGCGAGGCTAAGTTATGCTGTTATGTAATCTATCTCTTTCGCGTACTAACGGGCGGCGATCTGTCAGTTATTTATAACTACCCACTTTTGTTTCAAAAAACTATTAGTAGCTAAACGGACCATAACAGTTACAGAAAATAGCCATAAGTCGATTGTTTTTTGTTATATATGTACCTATGGGAATTCTTCATAAAAAAACATGCTAATTCAGTAGATAGGGACCTTAGAGGTCAAAACGCGAAGAACGACTGATTATGATAGATTGTAACAACTGAAATGGAACGAATTAAAGGTTGTCGCTAAAGGCCTATATCGTATTTTTGACAGACTTTTAAAGTCGATTTATCAAATTTCAAATCTGATAATAGGTATACATAGATACCTACTCCACTTAAAGTGGTAAATAGTATCTAAGTGGAGATTATATAAAAACAAAAAAGAATAATTTGTGTAAAAATATATTGTTAGAATATATTCAAATTCTAGTAAAATGTGTTTATTTCCTGTCGCCCCCGCCGCTGCTGACGTATTCTTTACTTGTTGTTCTTGTGGGCAGGTCCGGACCTGGAGAAAACAAATACCTTTAAATTAAAATCAATCGTTTAAAACTGACTAAAATAATGGGTGGAATACAAGTTACCAAGGCTTATTCTGTTTATCCAACCTGAAACATCCACCCTAAGGTGGATACTCGTAGTCTAAGATCCCGCTATAGAACGATCTTCATCTTTGATTGGAATGGAATTTGTACATTAACCAAGCCAGTGTAATTTAAAACCAAAAGTTTTTTTTTTATCCCTACTAATATTATAAATGCGAAAGTAACTCTGTCTGTCTGTCGGTCTGTCTGTCTGTCTGTTACGCTTTCACGCCTAAACCACTGAACCAATTTTGATGAAATTTGGTATGAAGAAAGCACTGAACTTGGGAAAGGACATAGGGTACTTTTACCCCGGGAAAACTTCTCATTCCCACGGGAAACCGACTTCCACGCGAACGGAGTCGCGGGCGGCCACTAGTTGATAATATATCATATTCTGGACTGTTTTTTTTTAGACAACCCATTTGCAATATATTTTTGTCATATTTTATTTGATAAAAAATATCTTCCATCCATTAACCAGCTCGGTGAAGGTCGTTATAGCGGGATCCTACACTATCGGAGATGCGTGGAAAGTTGGAACTCACACTGGGCTGGTCTGCAGCAGACCTTCCTGCTTCCATCACTTCCCCTCACGGAGGCGTCTCTCTTCGAGGGTTCGCAGCCGCACGCGTGGACGCTGCTTCGGGACGTGTCCATGGACGATATCTTCTCTTCCTGCAGGGAGTGATATAAGGTGGTGAAGTAAGGAGTTTGATGTGAATACTAGGTATCGGTTGAGGCGGAGGTTTGCTTTGACAAATGGACAAAACTAGGTGTCAAATCAATGATTGCGAAAGACACTGGCAGGTTTAGTTTTAGCTCAGAGTTATATTGTACAGAACAAAAAATATACACAATTTACACGATACAAAGCTTTCAACAAGTTGTGTTAGTTTAATTCAAATCTGTTCAGTATTTTTCGTGGAAAGAAATAGATACTGCACATATCAAATATATCGGTACTTATTATTCGGAAATTGGTTCGAAAAAGAAATACAATCATAACTGTTGAGGGTTCCTTTTCATATTTGTATGAAATACAATTTCATATCACTGGGACAACATAAACAACTAGACTTACTTTTACCTTTTTAGGTGCGCTAGGTACTTTGAACTGTCGGTCTCCGGAGGCCTTTTGCGTTGGTTTTATATCCAACTTCAATTTAAGTTGCTCTTCTAGAGGTTTAGCAGAAGTCTCCGACTGTTTATGAGCGCCTGATGACGGCGGCGAAGGTTTCTTAGGAATATATTGCTGAAATATAGAGAAAAAATCATTATTTGTAAAATGCAGAAAGTTCTAAAAGGTACCTAAAAGTTATTAGGTAAATATTCAATAATTAAAAAAGCAAAAAAAACACAGTTGACAGTTTGATCTTAAACATTAAATTGAATTTTAACTTCTATAAAAACTTCTTAAATTAGCATTAATAAAAACAGTATCAAAATCCATAACGTCGTTAGGAGAGAGTTCCAATAAACAAGAGCAACTATGTTATATTTTATATCCTGGTAAAGAAAAGAAAATAGATATAAATACCGCTGGTGTTTTCCACACAATAATGCTGCCTGCCGCACAACAAGACACTATGTGTGTGCCGTCCGGACTGAAATGCAAATAAAATAATAAAAAATATATGTTAATAATTATTATTCTTGCAGGTTCATTCAAGTAAGAATAAATAAAGCTAAAATAATTTCTGATAACGGAACTTTTTACCATTGAAGGATTTTTTTAAATCGATTTAGTACATTTTATCGCTTGCAAACAAACTCCCAAACTTTACCTGTTTATTGTATGTATTAGTTTAGATGTATAGATGTTAATAATAGCTCTCCTTACTATATTGAAGGGATGAATACCTGAATCTACAGCAGGTGACGGCCCCGGCGTGTCCTGTGCCCATGTGCGTGTATATGCCCTCCTGGTACTTCCACAACTAAATAATGAAATATATTATTTACATTTTATTAAAAATGATAATGTATTGAATATAAAGGGGGATTTTTCGACGTTTTATAGGTAGATACCTAAATATGAGCGTAAATATGAGTATATTAAGCCGAGGTCAACCACGAGCCCAAAATTTTGTTGGTTAGCAATACTTACCTATAACTGTGTGGGTGCAAAACGATTTTTACTTTCTTTTACATTTTCTTTTTCGTTTCGTATTTTTATAATTTTTAATACAGTGGTACTACCTAAACTTGTATGATACCCAATATTTAGGTTCATCAGTGGGAATCGAACCCAAAACTTCCAGTATGATGAAATTTATGAGCACAGTTCGTAAAACTTTAATGCATAAACTTTACATACTTAATATAATTTAAAATATTTACTTTGACCATCTGATCGTTTCCTCCAGTAGCAAATAGTTCACCATTCTCCATTATATGCAGGCCGTTTATAGCGCCCACTTTACTTGCTTCCAACTGAAAAAAAAAACACAATATCTTCAAAAGATACCAATTTTTAATCAGATACCAAAGCATTTTGTGATTAAGCTAAAAATAAAGAAACGAGTCACATAAATTCCACATGTAAATTCTTCTTATTTCAAACAATTTTTTTTTTGTACTTTTCAAGACTTTTGTGGAGTGGAGGTTTTAACTTAACATAAATAACAACAGAAAAATATAAGTACCTACTGAAAATATAAAGCTTTAAATTCAACGTTTTACTGTGTTAACTGGGCGTATTCTAGTTTATTTTATAGTTATTTTAACCGATTTTTATATATATTTGTTTCCCACTAATAACTCTCAAGTACCAGGCGCCCATACCCCCCCGGAGCTCACCTCTCTTGCCAGCTTGCCGCTGCCGGCCTCCCAATACGCGACTTATCTATGAGTGCCGCCGGTCAACAGCTTATTTTATAGTTCTTTTTAACCCATTTCAAATGAATGACGAACTTCTCATCAGTTTTCCACACATTTATTTCCCAATATTAAATCTAAAGTACCAGGCGCCCATACGCCCCCGGAGCTCACCTCCCTTGCCAGCTTGCCGCTGCCGGCCTCCCAGTACGCGACTCTTCTGTCGGTGCCGCCCGTCAGCAGCTTATTTTATAGTTCTTTTTAACCCATTTCAAGTGAATGACGAACTTCTCATCCGTTTTCCACACATTTATTTCTCGATATTAAATCTAAAGTACCAGGCGCCCATACCCGGCCGGAGCTCACCTCCCTTGCCAGCTTGCCGCTGCCGGCCTCCCAGTACGCGACTCTTCTATCGGTGCCGCCCGTCAGCAGCTGGCAGCCCTGCGGCTCGAAGCACACGCACATGAACAGCGTGTTCGCGTACATCACTTGGCGGCGGGACAGCGAACTGGAATGTACGGGATATTGGGAAATTAAGAGCTTTAGGCCCAATTGCAGGTAACGTTTTAACCTCGGGTTAGCTAACTCAGATTTAAATGGCGCCACCATCTATTGTAATAAGAAGTAGTTAAAATCGATGGTGGCGCCATTTAAACCTGAGTTAGCTAACCCGAAGCTAACCCGAGGTTAAAACGTTCCCTGCAATTGGGCCTTAGGGGTGTAAATTTGTTTAGAATTAAAACATACGATATTATACCGAAGATACTTCAAAAGGTTTTATGAATCGTCTAACCACTGTACTTATAACTAAATTTCAAAAGTTTGACAAAGAATCAAAGAGTTTCTCACAATACACTACAACTGCATATTAGTTTATCCTAATAACTCGCCACACCAATAACTAACTGACCCTTCGGATTCAATATTGAAGGCAAGAATTTTACTGAGTACAATGTCATTTGGAACTAGGCGATAAAGTATAGATTTTTTGGAGTGGTAGAGTCTAGCTGTAGGCTCTGTCTGCAGCGATTACTGGGCTGACTCGACCGGTGAAATACCACCGTCGCACAGAAAACCATAGTGAAGTAGGGACGATGTTCCTGCGTTTCGTTCGGTGAGTGCGGTATCCGGTGCCTAATTTTGTCAAAGGCTCAGCAACACACCCCCGACACCCACAGTGTTGCGGGTAGTCATGGGCGGAGGTGACCACTTGCCATCAGGTGACCCGCATGCTCGTTTACTTTGCTATATTATATATAAAAATATATATCACAAAGATTAAATTCTTACACCAAGTCCCAGATAATGCAGGAGCCGTCGGTGCCCGCGCTGACGGCCTCCACGTCGTTGGGCGACACCTGGATGGCCGACACCGGGCTCTTGTGCTCCTTCAGCACCTTCTTCAGAGTTTGGACCGTGGGCTTTATGTCCCAGACACGAACCTTGGAGGTGAAAAATAAGACTAAGGTTTTTGATAGATAGACTCCATAGGGGTTAAGATAGTGTTAGAAGTGACAAAATCCCAATTCGAAATGAAAATCTAACAATATAAAATCTATACATTGATAAAATTAATTGGTTAAGAATTACCGTTACCACAATTAGGCAAAAAAGATAAAATTCAATGTCAAAAAAATTAACATAAACTACCAGGGCAAGATAAACTCGCTAGAGTTTTACTTCTTACAGTAATTTTGTCACACATTAATTAATGGCCTTTATTTAACTTACTGAAAAATATTTTTTTGTCTTACAGAGTAGAAGAATTATTTTGTATTTCTTATTCTCTTAATTTAAGTTAAATCAAAATTCAATTCAAATTCATGATTTAAATTTAAAAGTCTACTCTTATATCCGCTCCAAGCTACCAGGAGTACATAACCCCACAACAGACCTGCCCCTCGCAGCCGCCCGATATGAGCGTGGAGCTATCCGAAGTCATGTCCAAGGCAGAGGTGCCCTTGTTGTGGGTGTTCAGGATGCAGTACATGAGACGACCCGTTAGAGGAGTGAAGGCTCGGATGTTGCCGTCGTTCCATGCTGCAATGATGATAGTGGTAAGAAACTTGTAAAGAAAATAATGTAAGAGAAGGCTAGGTATGTGAAAAAAAGTATATGGGTAAGGTTCATTACAATAAAATGATAGGAGTTAGGACGCGTCGCCGAATTATTTTTAAGATCCTACTTATATTATAAACGTAAAAGTTTGTGAGTATGTATGGATGTTTGTTACTTTTTCACGTAAAATGGGAAACCCTTGTTGGAAATAATAATTAAAGTAGGTAACCTAGATTTTGTAACGTAGGTATAAAAACTTTTTTAGAACGGAAAAAACGCATACTTAATATCTACTTAATAATAAACAATCTATTAAGTACTACAACCTCAATTCACTCGATGGTAATGACCCAGTTTATAACCAGCTGTGTGTCGGATTAGTTGTTCTAACTATCACTTAAATAAATAAATAGACTCAATTTCGCGGGCTTAAGTTAATTAACTTAACCTTAAATAATTATATTTATAGGAAGAGAAACAGTGTTTATTAAAACGATCTTCTTAACAAAACTAAAGTTGAATAAAGTTTTTATAAACATAACCTAAAAGTGATATCTTTAACTCATATTCAACCGTGATTCGTGATACCTACGTACTTAGTGATAACAACAAGATAAGTTTCAGTATCAGCTAGTATTTAGTCGGTGTTATATCTACAATAATGGCGGACACAAATCTGAGAGAGATTTCTATGTCGGAAGTGAAGAAACACAACAAGTCGGATAACTGTTGGATGGTCATTGATAACTGTGTTTATGACGTCACTAGTTATATGGAAGAGGTTAGCTGAATGTTTTTTTAATTTATGTTTTTAATTATTTGATAGTTTGTTGTGTTTTTGATTGAACAAGTTTTAAGATATATTTTTAAGTTATTGAAATGCTTGATATAAATTAAATGACCCTAAAACAATATTGAAAGTTGTTGCCTAGGAGTTAAAAGATAAAAGTAAACATAGAAACAGTCGCGGAAGACGTATTAAACTACTCAGGGATTAAGATAAGAAATTTAAAAATGAAAACTTTAATGTATTTTTTTTTAATAAACCTCTACTTAAATATCTTTAACTGAATGGTTAAAATAACATTTATAACGCAAAAAAAGTTAATTTATTTTTAATTTATCTTTTTTAAGTTTTATTTTTTCAATTTTAATTTAAATGAATATTTTCCAGCACCCGGGGGGTGAAGACTCCCTGATGGAGGGCGCGGGGGTGGACGCCACGGAGGCTTTCGAGGACATCGGACACAGCGACGACGCGAGGTTACTATACTGTGTAGCTAAGCAGTTATTTAGTACTAGTGGCCGCCCGCGACTTCGTTCGCGAGGAAGTCGGTTTCCCGTGGGAATAAGCGGTTTTCCCGCGGTAAAAAGTACCCTATGTCCTTTCCCAAGTTCAGTTCTGTCTTCATACCAAATTTCATCAAAATCGGTTCAGTGGTTCAGACGTGAAAGCGTAAAAGACAGACAGACAGACAGAATTACTTTCACATTTATAATATTAATAGGAATTTAAATATGTGGTTGTTTAAGTGTACCGTTTTTGTATAACCGATTGTACAAATAATCAACAGTTTTCACATCATTAATCCGTGTCCGGCTGAAAGAACATTTTTATCCGCAAGTGACGGGACTGTAGTTGTTTTTTTTTTACTTTTTCAGGGCACTTCTAAAGAAATTCAAAATCGGCGTATTACCGGAGAGCGATATAAATTCAACGAATTCAGAGTAAGTACCTATTATTTAATATTTGTTGGTAATTTAAATATTTTAAGAAGCGAATTTTACGATGAAGTAATAATTAGTTTGTCTTGCGATAAGATAGTCGTCTTATGAGATTTGTATGTAATATTAATGTGTTTTATTTACAGGTGTAAAATTAAATGTTTAAAATGGGGCTTAGCCGCATTAGGAGCGGCGCTGATAACCGCTGCGGTGCTCAAGAAAACTTTGGGAAGTTAACCCTATCTGTAAAGCTACAGGGTTCAATTTTAAATGGTAGTTTTCTCAGTTTTCTGGCTGAAGAACTATAAAGCGACATAAAATGGAAAAGTTACCTGATATTTATTTTTGTAAATAAAATTTTGATTAGATATGTACATTGTGTTGTCTTTTCCCTCGCTAAATATAAGGACGACATAACAGATGCCAGATGCTATTTTTTGACTTGGTTTTTTCAGTTTGCATGTAGGCAAAGTAAAGAAAAATAAAAGAATAAATAAAAAACAGTGATGTCATAATTTCTAGAGCTAGTCTCTAGTTTGGGAAGTAAGTTTACTTTTTTTCCACGGGTGTTTCGCGGTATTGTACCGGAAAAATTGGTGCTAAAAGGCAATCAGAATTTAGCATGGGTACCTAATACTCAACCAGAGTTTAGTTTTTTCTAAACAAAGAACAAAGTGAAATTGAAAGCTACGACGTTCGGTCTCTGTGTCAATAAAGATTTTTAAGTATTTTGTTGAACTACTCTTTTTACAATGCTTATTTTATTTTATAATCCAAAATTATAAGTGATATCCTCAAATGTTAATTAAACAACATGAAGAAACCCAGACAACCCAAAAAACTAATATTAAACATGTAATCATATTCAACAACATCCACACAATTTTCCCCAACTTTCACTCCCCCAAACTACCAGGCGCGCATAACCCTCCAAGAGCCGTCACTCACCCGACACGATGCTCTTCCCATCGCTAGAGAACAGCACGCACGAGCACACGAATGTTAAAACACCGCAAAGAAACCCACTAACTTGGATCATTATTTAACATATTGTGCATCCACACAAACCCTCATTGAGCAAACGTAGTGGATTACAGCTTAAAACCCACAATTTCCGCCAACTTTCACTCCCCAAACTACCAGGCGCGCATAACCCTCCTAGAACCTTCACTCACCCGACACGATGCTCTTCCCGTCGCCAGAGAACAGCACGCACGAGCACACGAATGATAAAACACCGCAAAGAAACCCACTAACTTGGATCATTATTTAACATATTGTGCATCCACACAAACCCTCATTGAGCAAACGTAGTGGATTACAGCTTAATGCCCGGTTTACATTATTCCAGTCCAGTGATCTAGCGAGATTCCAGTCCAGTGCTGGACTGAATCTGTAACGTCTACATTATTCCAGTTATTTAGAAGCCGTTGAAGTGTGAACACTACAGTGACAATGATTTCAAGAAGAGATCAGTTTCGAAAACTAAAAAACAGCACTGGATTGGCCGTCTACATTATTCCAGTTGCACTGGATTGATCGCACTGGACTGAAAAGTAGACCGCGAATCCAGTTACTGGACTGGAATGCTTACTGGATTCTTTTCATTACAGTGCCGGTTTACATTTTTCCAGTAAGCAATCCAGTACTGCACTGGATCGCTGGACTGGAATAATGTAAACCGGGCATAAAACCCACAATTTCCGCCAACTTTCACTCCCCAAACTACCAGGCGCGCATAACCCTCCTAGAACCTTCACTCACCCGTCACGATGCTCTTCCCGTCGCCGGAGAACAGCACGCACGAGCACACGAAGTTGGGCACCGCCACCCGCAGCAGCTCCTGGCAGGTGGCCGCTATCCTTATTCAAGTGTTGATAAAACACCGCAAAGAAACCCACTAACTTAGATTGTTATCAACACACAGATCACACTGAGCAAACGTAGTGGATTACCGCTTAAAAGTCTTAAAACACACAATTCCTCCAACTTTCACCGCCGCAAACTACCAGGCGCGCATAACCCTCCAAGAGCCGTCAGAGCCAGTCCACACGGCGCGTTGCGTCAGCGTTGCGTCGACGCAGCGCTACCACTGCGTTGTTTTACATACAAATAACCAAGGTGTTCACACGGCGCGCTGCGTCGTCGCAACGCACACATGACGGACAGCAGCCCCCGAGACGAAGCGGGAGGGGGTGTACTCGTGCGACGTCGGAGCGTCAGCGCTCAGTTGCTTGTGCGTTGACAGAGAGGATACACGGAAGCTCATTTCGTTTAAGAGCCAGTCCACACGGCGCGTTGCGTTGCGTTGCGTCGTCGCAACGCAAATATTTTGACGCATAGCCGGCCACACGGGCGCTGCAGCGTTACTATGACGCAGTCTTCGTTCCGTCGGCGCAGCGGCGACGCACAGTTGCGGCAAGTATTTTGAAAAAAATTCGCAGTCAGTCTATAGCAAATCATGGATCGGAAAAGACGTCTAGCATTGCTCCTGTTACTACGTCACCGCCGAAATCGACGCAAGATCACAAGACGGTACTGGATCAGTCCTTTCATTTCATTAAGAAATCGTGATGGACAGTTTTTTTTTTTAGAATATCGGGAGTTGCTATTAGACGAAAAGAAGTTTTATAATTTTTTTAGAATGAGTGTATCCAGCTTCGAATGTTTATTGAAGTCCTTAGAACCACACATACGAAAAAACTATACTAATATGAGGAATCCAGTGGAACCAGTAGAAATGCTGGGAATCACTTTAAGGTAACTATATAAATATATTTAAGTAATAAAAATATAACAGTTTTTTTGGTTTGTTTAATTAGTAATCAACTCACAAATAATCAGCAATTGTCATAATTTTAAATTTAGACATTATTTAAGAGAGATATCATCCAGTAATTACAAATTAGAAAAATCGTATTCAGTTTCTTCACTTGCTTGAGATGTTTCTGGAGATGTAATTGAATTATTATAATCAGAAATGTATGTACTTTGAAAATTTGCTGTTTGATACCCATATGGTGGTTGGTGAGACGTTGATGGGCCACTCACATATGATGATGTTTGTCCATACCGCATTTCATCTATAATTTGTATAACTTTACTTTGGAAACGGAGAGTTTCTCGGTCGGAAAATTCTTGAATAGATGGCAATATAGCTCTGAAAAAGGACATATGGCGATTTTCCGGCTCCTTGAGAAGTTTTAGTCCTTCTCTTTCAAACTCATCCATTTGCATAGCCCTTTTGCGCGCGACTGGAACATAGCGCGGAGTGTTGTCTGTGGTAATGTCATCATTTGTAGACGTAGATTCATTGTTGATTTCTCTAGGCGAGTCTAAGCTAGATTCGGTGGCATTTTGTTCCACTTTTCTCAAAAAAAGGAGTTGATTGTATAAATGATACTTCTTCAGTTTCGTAGCGCCCGAGCCCGATTTTGATGCTTCTTTTAATTTTTTTGAATATCTGAAGTAATTATCTTTTACACTTCTCCATTTTTTTATTAAATCATTACCTGCAAAACCAATAGTAAACATGATTTAATAATTTATACATAGTGAATTTCTCGATAAAATTTAATGACATATTCAGATATCGTTAACAAACACTATGTGACCGACTCTGGAATCGTGAAAATATAACAGCTGTTACATACAAAAAGCAATACCTACTGAATCAAAATGTATGCAACAGCTGCTATTTTTTTCGCGATTCCAGAATTAATTGGTTACATAGAGAAAGTTATTTGCTATCGATGTCTGAATATGTCAGTATTTTTTTTCGGGTATCTATCTATCTCATAAATGCATATTATAATAATTATTTTCTTTTCAGATACCTAGGAAGTGGAAATTCAATAACTGATTTACATTTCAAATTCAAACGGGGAAAATCTACTATTGCATATATAATACAAAGAGTTTGTCGTGCTATATGGACCAATCTTCTTCGAGACAACATCCCTGAACTGACAACTGAAAGTTTCCAAACAATAGCGAGGGGTTTTGATGTAAAGGCAAATTTTCCTCAATGTGTTGGTGCCATCGACGGCAAACATATCCGCGTGTGTAATCCTGCAAATAGTGGCTCACTTTTTTTTAATTATAAAGCCTTTTTTTCGATTGTGTTGCTAGCTATTGTGGATTCAAATTACAAATTCGTATTTGTCGACATCGGTGCATACGGAAAAGAATGCGATTCAACCATATTACAAAATTCTAAACTGTACGAGCTAATGATTAACAACAACTTACCACTACCTCAACCCCAGCCACTCTCTGGTAGCAATATACCAACCCCGTATGTATTTGTGGGTGACGAAGCTTTTGGACTGAGCAAACATATTATGCGTCCATATAAAGAAAGAAAGAAAGAAAGAAAACATATTTATTCAGTTGTGCTTACATATGGAAAAATATAAAAAAAACATGAAAATATTAAAACTAACAACTGAATCGGTTGCTGACTCAACATAAAGTCGCTGGGCGACGTTGATTTTCAGTCAGCACCGTTAAGGGGGTACGTACGGGCTAAAAGTGTTAGTATTATGTATAGTGTGTTCTGTATGTGTTTATATATATAAATGAGATTTTTCATTATTAATAAAATAAAAATATAATTATATATTCACATATACATACATAAATGTATTATTATATCTTATATACATAAATATACAAACGTGATAATTTCGCTAACCAGTTTTTTGCCTTTCAAGTAACAAAGCTTTTAATCGATTTTTAAAAGTCAAACGGTTTTTAAGTGATCTTAAAGGTGGTGGCAGATTATTCCAGCATTTGGTTGCCTGGTAACGAAAACTACCCCGAAAAGCAACAGTCTTATGTGACGGAGTCATTAGCCTATATAAAGATGCCCGGGTGTGGTAACGATTTTGAGAAGATAACCAAACTATTTTTCTATAAAGATATTCTGGACGCCCAGAATTAATGACATCAAAAAGAAGACAAGCAAAATGAAGCTGCTGTCTACCTTTCATCTTAAGCAAGTTCCCGCTATTAAGAAAAGGAGTTACGTGTGATCTCCGAGGCACAGTGAAACAAAATCGTGCGCATGCATTTTGTACACGTTGAACCAGTTGTTGTGTTCTTGCCAATAGACATGGACCATAAACAACATCTCCATAGTTAAGCCGAGAAAGTACTAAAGCTTCACAGAGCCTTTGTCTTAATGTCACACTCAATAGGTGTCTAATACTATATAATGTTTTAAGCCTAAAGAAACAATTATTGGCTATACCTGAAATATGTCTTTCAAATTTTAACTTTTCATCAAAAACAATGCCTAAGTTTCTTACTTCCTCAACCCTATCCACCTTAACACCACTCACACAGATATTTGTGTCATCAGCATTCACTTTAGCAAGTTGATTCTTTGAACCCATGACCATAAACTTCGTTTTATCAGGATTGAGAGAAAGGGATTGTTTTGGTGACCATCGACTGATTCGGTCTAAATCTTCATTAAGCTGGTTGACTGCTGTATGTATTTTGTCTGGCTTACAACTATGGTATACTTGAACATCATCTGCGTACATGTGGAATTTACTGTGGTGTATTTCATTAGCAATGTCATTGCTATATAAAATGTATAACAAGGGTCCCAGAATTGAACCCTGAGGGACGCCCCGACTAACCATTTTTTTATCAGAAAATACTTGAGATCCATCCTCCATAATAATTTCAACACTTTGAGATCTATTTGAAAGGTAGGAGTGAAACCATTTCAAAGAAGAACTATCAACCCCATAAAAAGCAAGTTTTGCTACAAGTAGATCGACATTTATGCTATCAAAAGCGCGAGAATAATCTAAAAATACACATAATGTAACTTCACCATTGTCCTGAGATGATAAAATATTATCTATGACATCGAGAAGAGCAGTCGCAGTACCTCTGTTTTTCCGAAAACCTGACTGTAACATTTGCAAGACTTTGTTTTCCTCCAGATACTTAGAAAACTGCAGGTATACCACTTTTTCCAAAATTTTAGACAAATACGGTAAAATGCTAATTGGTCTTACATCTTTTAAGTCACTAGGGCTATTTGTTTTAGGAAGAGGTTTAACTTTAGCAGTTTTCCATATAGACGGCACACAACCATCCAGTATAGATTTATTGATGATAAAAGTAATCAAGTCTAGTATGCGGGGCAACAATAGAAGAACCATATCTCTAGAAATGTTATCAAGTCCCTTAGCGTTTGATTTTATATCTGTTAATATTTTCGCAATAAAAAATTCATTTACTGTGTGGAGTCTAAATTGTTTATCACAAAACCGATGTTGTGTGAGAAAAGTCAACTGTGAGATATCAGTTGTACATTCACCAGGTAAAGAAAGAAAGTGATCGTTCAGTAACTCAGGATCATTTATGTGTGGTGGTAAGTCCGAGTTAGAATTCTTATTTAACACATTTGTTTTGAGATTATTCCAGAGAACCCTTGAATTATTCAAATGTCTATTGATATTATGATTGAAATAAGCCTGTTTTTCCAAATTTAAAGTAGTTTTTGCTAATTTTTTAAGTTCCAAATAATATTCTTTATGGGCATTCAGTCTTGTTCGACGATACCTAGACAAAGCCCTATCTCTCAACCTCATAATGTAACGTAAATTACTTGTAATCCATGGACAGCTTTTACCTCTAACTAAAATTCTCTTTTCAGGAGCAAACACATCAAATATACTTAAAATAACATTGTTCAATGAGGCCACCATTTTATCAATTGTTGATTCATTTTTTATATCATCCCAGTTGTATCTATTTACGAACTCATTGAAACTCTGCGGGTCAATGTCACAGAAAGGACGATAAACAGCCCATCGAGGAACAAGCTTAGGTTTTTTTAAATAAATGCTAATACCAACCAAGGCATGTCCGGAGCCAGAGAAACTAGTAACAAAAGATTGTCTAACCGAGATATCTGAGCAAATTATATCCAAGAGCGTTTGGCTATGGTCAGTGAAATGAGTAGGTGAATTCACTGACTGTGTCAGATTAAAGCAAGCCATAAAAGATTGGAATCTGGAGATGATACCTAAATGCTTCGATTGCCTAGACAACAAATCAATGTTAAAATCACCCATTAAAACAATGTTATCGTAGTCATGAAACGCAGAAATAGTCTCTGTCAAATTATCAAAAAATTTGTTCACGTCGTACCATTGGGGCCTGTATGCTGTGCCTACTAGTACTCGTGTGGAATTAATTCTTAACAATAACCACATTTGTTCAACATCACAAGGAATATTTTTAACTCTTTTGTACTTAATGTTATCACCTATGTAAAAACCGACACCGCCGCCCCTACCCTGACGAACCTCCCTAGGTCTCGGTACGTGTATGAACTTGTGGTGCGGCAATGACGGCGCAAGACAGCACTCACCAGCTCGCAGCCATGTCTCATTGATGGCCACTACATCAGCGGCAGAATTCTGAAGAACATTTGAGATATTTGTATGATTGGTATTAAGTGAACCAGCATTAAGAAAGGCTAATGTAAGATATTTATTCTTGTTACTCATATTTAAGTATGGTAAATAAATTAAAAGGTAAAAATATATTTTAAAGCAATAAATGTAAATATTAAGGAAAGTAGGTTTATTTAAGTAAAATAAAAGTTTGTCAAACCTATTTCTCAATAATAATATAAATAGTAGGTAAACCAGATACTTATTGTTTATTTCAAGGTAAATGAAATTGGCACCAAATATAAATAATAAAGATTTATTTTATAATTATACTTATAAATAATTGTTTATTTTCACTTTAAGTAGATAAATATAATATGTAAGTTGTAAACTAAAAAAATTAAGAATAATAATAATTAATAATAGTATAATATTAATGTGTGATTAAATATTCTATTTGTGTAGTAACTTAATGAATATATTAGCTTATATAACAAAAAATAATTTAAAAAAGAAAATAAAAACTTAGAAATACAAAACTAATAAAATTTCAGTAATATAAATTTTAAAAGATATATGTATAAACACTTGTGTTTCTGTTACCAGAACAAAGGGAAATTAGTGTTAATAAAGTACCTAATCAGTTACAAAATGATCAAACTGCAAAAAAATTATAAATCTGTTAAAATTACTTTGAAACAGTTATTTCTTTTAAAGTTTTTTCAGAAACAATCTTAATTATTGGAGAAATACTATCTTTACGCATAAAAATATTACCATTTTTAAACCAACAGAATAAATAATTATTAAGTTTTGCAAATTCACGACATTTAAAAAATAATAAGCGACCTGACCCACAAACAAACTCTGAAACGAAAACTGGCACTTTTTTGTCAACAATACCACAATGTGAGGTATTCACTTTTTCATTTTTTTCTCGATTTTTATTATAGTTACGAATACATTTTAGAAAGTTTATTTTCGTGGACATCTTGCTGAATTCACAAACAATTGGACGCATTGTTTTTTCTTTTCCTGGTAGTCGATAAACATCTCGAATGTCGTCAGGTGTAGTTATGCAGCCAATTGACTTTCCTAATTGTTCTATGTAGGTGATGATATCCGACATACTTTCCTTCTCCTTGAATGGGATATTTCTTATCTCGATTATTGAGGATCGGGAGAAATGTTCCAAATCTTGCACTTTTTTATTTGTTATTATAAAGTTTTCCTCAGAGTTTTTATTTTTTAATTCTAGAGAATCTAATCGAATTATCATCTCTTTATGACATTTGGTAACAGTATCAATATTTTGCATTATCTTTTTATTTGTAGATCGTAGTTGTTCATTCTGTACTTTTATTTCCTTGACATCATTAGCCATTGACACCAGAATTTGTTGCTGACCGTCAACCAAAGCACTTATCATATCCTTCATTTCTTTCATTTCTAGCCTTAACTTATCAAATTCGCTTTGAGGCGAGAAATCACTGCGGGCACGCTTGCTTCTGACTGTGTTGTTTACAAACTGCGAACGTGGTGTTGTCGGTGATACACTGTTTTGCTTCAAGGGCGTTGTTTGATCAACAGGAGGCGACCGCTGCACAGACATATTGCGTTAAATTAATTAATTATTAAGCTGGTCCACTGATAAGAAAAAGTTACGCAGCACACGGCACTTATTTTTGCAGGTAGTTCGAAATAAACTCCGTTCCAATTGGCATAGATCGGTAAAAAATCTTAATTACACATTTTTAACACGGTATTTCAACTGAAGACACTGAATAGTTAAAACATTTTGACAATTATAGTAGATTTTGCCGTAATTTTAATTAAATTTATACTGAGATTACGGAACACAACTTGTTGCAATGGCTGCCCAGAGTACCCTCAAACTGCCCAGAGTACCCTCATATGGCGGTCAAAATCTCGACTTACAACAAAAGGTTTTCAATTACCGTCTAAGCAGAGCCAGAAGATATGTCGAATGCGCTTTTGGGATTATGGCTAACAAATGGCGCATTTTTCACAGACCGATAGACGTGTCCTATGACTTCGCTACTGACATTATAAAAGTGTATTACACAATTTTGTCGCTGATCGAGATGGTTTTAGACAAAGAGATAAATTTGCTATAAGTGTTGATGAATTTCTCCCAATACAACCCGTACATGAAGAACAGACAGCACCGAATGTCATAAGACAGCAATATGCGACCTATTTTATGACTAGAGGAACTCTGCCTTGGCAGCTAAATAAGGTATAATTGTATTATGAGGGTTTTCAAGATTTTCTTGCACCGCCAATTCCGCGATCAGTAAAAAAATAATATTTTATACCTACTCAGCGTAGTCTAGGTTAGTTTTGAGCTAAGTAATAAAATAGTACTCACGCTAATCTAAATTCCCTAAGTTTTAAAATTTTAGAGTGTCGAGATATTAATTTTGTACTGATCGCGGAATTGGCGGTGCAAGAAAATCTTGAAAGCCCTCTTAAATAAAAAAAACATAAATATCTGTACTGTGAACTCACCAACTTTGTTTTTTCGTTCAGCTGTGAAATTCTCGTAATCAGGAAATAAAACTTTTGATATGTCTTCCCAGGCTTTTGTTTTTAAATTTTTATTTTTAAAATCTACGTTTGACTTGTCCCATATAATTTCCCTTTCCTGTATCAATGTAATCAAGTAATCTATGTCAAGTTCTTCAATGGTATTCATTTTACCCTGCAAATAAAACTAAATACAAAAACGTAAACGTAAAACGAAATGAGCTTCCGTGTATCCTCTCTGTCAACGCACAAGCAACTGAGCGCTGACGCTCCGACGTCGCACGAGTACACCCCCTCCCGCTTCGTCTCGGGGGCTGCTGTCCGTCATGTGTGCGTTGCGACGACGCAGCGCGCCGTGTGAACACCTTGGTTATTTGTATGTAAAACAACGCAGTGGTAGCGCTGCGTCGACGCAACGCTGACGCAACGCGCCGTGTGGACTGGCTCTTACGCAACTGTGCGTCGCCGCTGCGCCGACGGAACGTTTAAGACTGCGTCATAGTAACGCTGCAGCGCCCGTGTGGCCGGCTATGCGTCAAAATATTTGCGTTGCGACGACGCAACGCAACGCAACGCGCCGTGTGGACTGGCTCTTACTCACCCGACACGATGCACAATTTCCCGCAACGTTTTCTCCCCAAACTACCAGGCGCGCATAACCCTCCAAGAGCCGTCACTCACCCGACACAATACTCTTCCCGTCGCTAGAGAACAGCACGCACGAGCACACGAAGTTGGGCACCGCCACCCGCAGCAGCTCCTGGCACGAGGCCGCTATCCTTATTCAAGTATTGATAAAACACCGCAGAGAAACCCACTAACTTAGATTGTTATCAACACACAGACCCACACTGAGCAAACGTAGTGGATTACCGCTTAAAAGTCTTAAAACACACAATTCCCCCCAACTTTCACCGCCGCAAACTACCAGGCGCGCATAACCCACGCGGAGCCTTCACTCACCCGACACGATGCTGTTCCCGTCGCCGGAGAACAGCACGCACGAGCACACGAAGTTGGGCACCGACACTATTCTTATTCAAGTGTTTATAAAACACCGCAAAGAAACCCACTAATTTGGATCATTATTAAACATATGGTGCATCCACACAGACCCTCACTAAGCAAACTTAGTGGATGGATTACCGCCCCAAACTACCAGGCGCGCATAACCCACACGGAGCCTTCACTCACCCGACACGATGCTCTTCCCGTCGCTGGAGAACAGCACGCACGAGCACACGAAGTTGGGCACCGCCACCCGCAGCAGCTCCTGGCAGCTGGCGGCGCACCACACGCGCACGTCGCCCGCGCCCGCCGTCGCGAACACGCCCGACATGCCTCTGGAAGTATGTCATACCTTCATTTAAGTCCAATCCTACTAATATTATAAATGTGAAAGTTTGTGAGGATGTATGGATGGATGGATGGATGGATGGATGGATGGATGGATGGATGGATGGATGGATGGATGGATGGATGGATGGATGGATGTTACTCTTTCACGTAAAAACTACTGGATGGATTTGGATGAAACTTTGCAGTAATACAGGTTATACATCAGAATAACACATAGGGTACTTTTTACCGCGGGAAAACTTCTCATTTCCACGGGAAACCGACTTCCACGCGAATGGAGTCGCGGGCGGCCACTAGTTTCTAATATTTTAGAGAGCTTTTATAGTAAGAAATACTAGCGACCCGTCAAAACTTCGCAATGGTGTAATTTTGAGCGACTCGTTCCCGAAAACCGGAATTCTGTCTAACTTAAAAGACTTTTTTTGTATGTTCTTTATTTACAAATTTAAATTAAAAAAAGATGGCGAAAACCGTATTAAAATCCCTCAACTGGTTTAGGAGGAGATAGCGGACAAACATACAAACAGACAGAATTAGCGACTTGGATTTCTACTATGTAATGATAATGATAGGCATTGGTGGTAGGCTGTCATATTACTACATAGTATCAAAAAGTCGCTTTCTCTGTCCCTATGTCAATACATATGCTTAAATCTTTAAAACTATGGAAAGTGACTTTGTTTTATACTATGTATTGAAGCATTGTTCACATTATGTACTAAAATACAGAAGCGTCGTTACATCAAGTATTAAAATTTAAATGTTAGGTCTCGGTGCTCATGTTTACATTGTTTATCCTGTTCTTTGGTTCGGTATAGTTTATTGGTTAAAGCGATACACGAAGAGGCAAAAACAGATTTGGAAGTAACCCGTAAGAACCCATTTGCATCAACACAAATGTTTTGATCCAAAATTTCACTGTCAAAAGATAAAGATAAACAGTGTAAACTGTTATTTTAGACATTTTAATAGTCTCCAAAATTAAAGAAAACTGCAGAAGTACCTAATCTAAATAATCATCAACATATTAAAACTGATGTTATACTAAATTAAATTACTTACTTAGGAAAAGCGATATGATTGATAGCACACCGATGGCAGGTAACTACCAGGGTAGCAGCAAACGTAGAGATGTCGATCGCGTAGATCTCGCTGGTCCGAGTGCCGACCAAGAGAAGGCGGTTAGACTGTTGCCGCTGGGGGGACTCCATCAACTCCATCGAGGTTATGCAGCCCTGGAGCTTGGTCGATCTCAACTGGTAAATAAGGGAGTAAAACTTTTAAGGTTGATAAATTAATACCTGACATTGTATGTTCTGTTAGCTATAAAACAAAAGTAATCGGTAACTGGACATCCCTAGCATTCGATGGACATCACTGGTCGGCGTCATTGCCGATGGGCGCGGATTTAGATTGAATCTAATGGCGGCTACATGTTGTATTTTCTACTAATTCATATTTAATTAAAGAAATGTTTAATCTAAAGGCTAATAAATATTATTCCTTTATAGTACACGCTACAAACTCATAAAAAAAGTAAAAACTAGTTGGCAGTCTCCAATGATCTGTTAAATAAAGATTTACGAGAAATACTTTGTGAATGCCGTCGATGACATTAAATCCATTTTTAAAATGCTTGAGCAAGTAGAAAGCTGGCTTTATGGTAGTTAACACTTTATTTTGCCAATTTTGAAATAAGAAAAACTATATCCAGCAGGAAGTAAAAGTACTACTAACCGCTTTAAAGAACGGTTTGCTCGGGTTAGCGACCTTATCTTTAGGCATGTCTCCCTTCCAGTTGATTTCGTCTAGAATCTCGACGGTGCCGTCGCCAGCGCCCACTATCAGACACCCGTCGTCCATTATTAGAATGGACTCGATCCCTGTACAATTAATAAAATATGTGATATCCAACTGTAAGCAGCATGTGTAAACTTTCATTAGAGGTATACATTGGAGAAAATGTAACTTAGGAAAAAGGGAAAAAAAAAGTTTTGTGATCTTGGGACCTCTTTAAATTCTTTTTCGTGGTGTTATAGCTTTTACCAAGGTCAAGCAAGACTTTCTTCATCATATAATGTCAGCAAAATCGGTTCTATGATTTAGGCGTGAAAGCAGACAGAGTTATTTCTAATTTACAATTAGAAAATAATTAATAACATTACTTTGATATTAAAGCCAATTTGGTTTCGTATATTAGTTTTAATGCGGCTGGTAGAACTTTTTGTAAATTTTAAGTCCTATAAACCATGTGGGTACTTTAAAATTTCAAATTCACATAAATTCTACCAAGAAACTATAAATACTTAGAGACCTCACCTTGACTATAACACAGGGGCTCTGGCTTCTTGCCTTTCTTCCACGGAGCACATTTGGCGAGACATCCGATCAGCGACGGATGGTAATCCGCAACGCTTAGTTTCGGGTCCGACGGATAGTTGATGGTGAACTTTATCATGTCCCCTGTACTGTGATATAATAAAATAGCAGATACATAAAACTGTTTTATCACATGATTACATAACTTGAGGTAAAGTTTTTTCACTTCATTCGTACTCGTCAAACCAAGTCAGGTGCTTATTGGGTAGGCGGCTTGAAAAATACTGACATAAGAGTAGCCACTACCCTACTGGCACCACGTCAGAAGACTTTAAAATAAAAAAATACAAATCCAAATTCTTTTATTCATTATAGATATGTAACGTATACTTAATGAACGTAACATTGATTACAAACTTCGACTTTAGCTAACCGTAGACCGAGAAAAAAGCCGGCGGAAAAAACTCTCAGCACTCATTAAATGTTTAATTTCAAGTAATGATCGTGTAAATCTAAGGAGTTACAATACAAGAAAAGAACTATTATTGCCTAATGTTTTCCTAGGTTATAAAGAACCAATTTATGGATTTGAGGTAAAAACATTCGTCAAAGTACCAGGGCGCCATAACCCCCGCAGAGCTACAAACGTGGTGCCGGCAACCCGTACCCGTCAATTTATGGATTAATAGCGACCCGCCCACGCTTCGCAATGGTGTAATTTTGGCCGACTTGCTCACGAAACATTCATTTTTGACTAACTTTAAAAAACTTTTTCCGATAGTTCTTTATTTACAAATTTAAATGAAAATAATACCTAAAAGATGGTGAAAACCGCATTAAAATCCCTCAACTGGTTTAGGAGGAGTTAGCAGCCAAACATACAAACAGACAGAATTAGCGACTTGGATTTATACTACCTATGTAATGAAGATAAATCTATCCGTCAAAGTACCAGGGCGCCATAACCGCCGCAGAGCTACTCACGTGGTGCCGGCGATGCCGTACGCGTCGTCGTCGCTGACGGCCACGCAGCGCACGGTGCGCCGCAGCTTGCCGAGCGTCACGTCCACCACGTCCAGACTCTTGCTGGCCGCGCGGACGTTCCACACGCGGAGGTTCGCTGCATTGTTTGGGAATAGGGACGTAAATTAGAGATTAGACTGAATAGATGATAAAAATGCTGGTGACTAATTCGTTTTAATGACAGACTAGCCACCATCGCTTTAAGTAGATAGGTAACTTTGAAACCTATAAGTCGTCCAAAAATATAACGGGACAAATTGAAGAAGTTAGTTATCACTGCTTACATGAATCCTTTCATCTTTCTTGACTTACTCTGGTTTTTGAATGGAGAATTTGAAATTGTTTCCAACTTAAGTAGGCACCAAAATGTCTCCCAACTCCTAATCCTCAATTCATAAACCGGCGTTACAATTTATTTATTCCTAGGTTGTATTTGCAAATGTTTGTCGTACACGAAAACAAGTAAGTTTTACTCTATCCGGGATTTCGCGCGGTAATTTTTAAGCAAAAAGGTAAAACGTACCTCTTCAAACAAGTGAAAAGTACTAGGATACCATAACCTCCAAGGTGGTACTCACACTCGCCGCCCGTCACAAACGAGTTGGGCCTCATCGACAGCGGACACAGCGTGACCGCGTCGCCGGTGGTGAGCCGCGCGGCGGCCGCGGTGCCGGTGGCGGCGGCTGCCTCGATGTTCCAGAGGACTAGGCAGCCGTCGTCGCGGCCCCCGAGGGAAACGAGCGTCTTCTCGTCCGAGCTGAACGCTAGGGCTTCTACTCGGACCTAGGGGTTAGACGTCGATTCAGAAGATAGCCAACATTCGTCCCTAAGCAGTTAAACATAAGAGCCTCACTGTCTATTGGGAAAAGTAATGCACCATTGTGAGCGTAAGTAAGAGTGTCTTCATAATTCAATTTTGAATCTTTACTAATATTATAAAGCTGAAGAGTTTGTTTGTTTGAACGCGCTAATCTCAGGATCTACTGGTTCGAATTTAAAAATTATTTTTGTGTTGGATAGACCATTTATCGAGGCAGGCTTTAGGCTTTATAACATCACGCTGCACTATTAGGAGCGAAGAAATAATGGAAAATGGGAAAACAACGAGGAAAATTATTCATCCTTGAGGGCTTCCGTTGCGTGCGCTGCGAAAACGGTTCTAGAAACCAAAAATATATGTATGAAAGAATTAAGGGAACTTTTTACCGCGGGAAAACTTCGCATTCCCACGGGAAACCGACTTCTACGCGAACGGAGTCGCGAGCGGCCACTAGTTATTTAAATATGTTTGTAAATTGGTTACAGCCTGTGAAACAGTTTTGTTCAGCCTTGCAGTCTAACTTGTCTTATTAATTAAGGGTTAAATGGAATTAAATTTTTCTAAGAAAAAAATACAATCCTATTTACAAAAAAAAAAGTTCTTACTTTGTGTAATTCATGACTTCCAATGCAAGCTCTAGTCTTGAAGTTCCAAACTCTCACAGAAGACTTGAAGCCTATGTGGTTGATTTGACCAGACCCTACATAAGTGCCTTTAGCTGACAATGCAACTGTAGACACACTATTTGTATGGCCACTAAGGAAGTGCATCTTTTTGGTCTTCCATTCTTGAATACAGACTTTGTTGCCCATCGGATATATGATGTGGTCACCTTCAGGATGTACTTTTAGACCTTTGTAAGCAGACCCTAAGAATACAATTAATAATATTTAATGTTATCTATGTGAAAGAACCAGGAATTTAGCAATAGCTAGAACAAAATAATTCAAAGCTAGAAAAACACTACACTTACCATCAAACCCAATAATGGCATGAGGCTGTAGATTCTCAACCATGATAATGAAAAATTAAATCAGTCTTTTAGATTATAAAAATACTTTTATTTAGATGTAAAAATAAAATAGACAAGTTGTGACAGTGTTTTTAAAGTTGTCTGAAAAAATTGTGGCAGTGGTAAACAAACAAGCTGTTGCCATGGTAACACTTTTTTTAGCAAGGCTATGGTTGCTAATACATAGTTGAGTATTATTAAAAAATGTTTTATATCCCAAACTTAAAGTTTTTTATACATATTATGTGAATGAAAAAAAAACCATTGTATATAATTTTGATTTTATTCAGAAACTTAGCTCACAAATTAACAATACATTTATTTTCTAAAGCCTAAAATGTACATAATACTAATACTCAATTACATTTGTTTTTATGCCCAGAATATAAGAAAAAAGTATGTATAAATTATATATACTGCACTTACAAATTAGGGCTGCGGAATAAAATGCAAATCTTGGAGGCTACCTCGTAAAAAAAATATTTGATTCCTTTCAAATCTCTTAAAACTTTACAACTATATTAATGAAATGTTAAATAAAGGATCACAATCAGAGTTTTCCTTATGGGACACCCCTACTGGATGTCTTTTTTAACATGTCAGGTCTTTCTCCGTACATAATAACAATATCAGACATACCTTAAAGAACACATAAAGATTGCTTTGATAATACAATTGAACTTCACTTTGCTCTCATAATATTTCGGCGAACAGCTTTTGCTTTCTCATCAATTTGATCTTTAGCATACTCTGAAAAACTCTTAGTTTCATTGATCATGTATTGCTTGACTATAGACAGGAACTCTGATAACTGAAAACAATAACAATAAATACTTAGAAAAATGATTTCTACAAATATTAGGTAGGTCTAAAATGTATCTAAATGGAAAACAATTTGGCCAATTATAAACTTACCAACAGGTCATCTTCTTTCTTCCCTAACTGAACAAAGGCGCATTTGGCAGCGTGACTTTTGTGCTCTGCCCATGGGTCATCACTAGCTTCCCATCCGTCTAACTCTTTGCCGCAAAGGAAACATTTAGCGGCATCGGCATCGTCATTCCCTGTGGCTACAGAATAAAAACCAGCTTCCGCCATATTCCGCACATTGCAACGATCCTTTTCACTAAAAGGCCACTTCTTAAAAGTTTTTATACGTTCGGTAACTAGAAAAAGCTTAGGGTTATCCATCATTTTAATTCTAACAACAAATGATTTCAAATATTACAAAACAAAAACAAGTTCGTTGTAATTCAAATATTTTGACATGTAAGTATTACCAATCTTTTAAAATAAATCCCGAAATATTAATGTTACCAATAATATTTCTTCATTTTGTAGTGTATGGCCTTTATAGCACTTTTAACTTCTCTTAAACACTTAAGTGTTATTATAACTATACCAAAGCATTTCACAGCTACAACAAAGTGAGTAAAATCTGTAGCAGAGTGTGGCTCGATCAGCAAATAATAAATTTTCTAAAAATATTGCATATACTTTGGAAACCCTGAATTATTTGGATAAGCCTACATAAAATGAATGAAAATGAATGACATTTTAACGAACGAATGTATTGTGGAGTGATAAGTATTGGGTTTTTCTCCGATTTTTCACAGTGAAATGCTCCAAAGCGAAATGAAAGTCTTTGAATTATGAGTCAAATTACTTAATAATAATATAGATTAATATTGATTTTCAACACACTTGCTCAGAAAGTGAGCCTTAAAACACCGTTTGAGGGCCATAAACCGACCTATAACACACTAGTGCATACTATAACGATCCCTATAAAGTTAAGGTAGTGTCTTACTGCAAATTATATGCTAGTAAACAGAGCACTTTAAATTTGATCGGATGATACAGTTTTTTTTGTAACAACAAAGAGGTAATTATGCTACTCAAAATTAATTTATATATTTAGAATAAATAAATGTGTCCATATTGAAAAATAATAATAATTATTATTAAATTATTGATAATAAACAGTAATTTGTCATAAAATAATTGTATTTTATCTCTACTTGGCTGATTTACGCCCTCGCCTGCGGCTTCATAGACTTTAATAATTAAGTATCAGAAATAATTTTCTTATTAGCCTTCATTAAACAGGTTGTAAAAATAAATAGAAATAAAGATTTGTTGCCGGTAAAATTTAATTACAATTACAACTTGCAGACACTACTTAATATGTACACAATGTGGCATAATCATATATTCTTGTACTTCAATCAAGCATACTTGCGATATTTGTCAATGTACACGCACGCTGCACAGTTTAAAAGTTGAGTGTATCAACCAAAATGCTGAGTAATACATTATACTCTGTGTTCAATCTTTCATTCAATAGTTGTATATTCTCTCATTTGTTTCATTCATTTCATTTCGCTAGATTGCTATCGTGTGACTTCCGGTTTGCGCGCGGGAAAATTGGAAGTGAAAAATTTTTTCGTGAACTTAAAAATTCATTTAATTTTTTCAATTTTGTTAAATAGTGTACATTTTGTATATATTTTTAATAACTATCGTATAGAAGCTTAATTTTTATTAAAATGACGTCTCGGGCGAAACGCAAGAAAAAGAAGGAGGAGGCAGTAATATCAGGGGAAGACTCGCTGCTTTCGGACTCCGACTCCATGCACAGTGACTGCAATTCAGCTAAGTCCGATCCATATAAAACTTATTTCGTTCCCGATTATACACGTCGGTATCCTGAGGATTCTTCAGCTACAGATTTCGTTGTCTTCTTGGAATCAAACGATGAGTCCAAACCTATTTCAACAAGAGATATGATTTCTTTATCATCAACATTAAAGAAATATATAAAAGGCATAAAATATATGCAAAATCTTAATAAATACAAAGTTACAGTTCATTTTGACCGTGCAAATTTGGCAAATAGTTTTCTTAACAATAAGACTTTGTTATCAGAATATAAACTCAAAGCAACTATTCCTGCAAAAACTACTGAAATTACTGGTGTTATTACTAATGTGCCCATTAAATGGTCCAATCAAAAAATTTTTGGAGTAATTAATAGTAATAAAAAAATTATTTCTGTTCGGAGAATTCAAAGGAAGGTTAAAAATGAACAAAACTTTGAATTACAACCGACTAAAACAGTAATCATAACTTTTGCTGCCATTTATCTTCCTGATCATATTGATTTACAAGGCTGGAGGTTTCCAGTTAAGATGTACATTCCACCTGTAAAACAATGCTTTAAATGCCTACGGTATGGACATTTGGCTAAGTACTGTAAAAATAATGTTAGATGTTCAATATGTGGAGATGCACATTCTTTTAAAGAATGTACAGTACCTAGGGAAAAGGCTACATGCTGTCACTGTAGAGGAAATCACATTAGTATATCTGCTGAGTGTCCTATTAAAAAGAAAAAAATTAATGATATTAAAATTGGTTTATCCTCTTTGTCTTATGCTTCAGTTGCAAATACAGAGAGTTTTCCAGCCTTAGGACAAAAGTTTGACCTGCTCAGTCACTTGAAAAAAGATAATAAATCTTTGAATTTATTGGTTGAGGCTATTGTTAAAATAATTACATTAAATAAAACAAAGGAAACTTCCATCAGTACTAAAAATATTTTACAAATATTAAGTGATATTTATGAAAAGTCATCTGCTAATAATCCATCCTAATGGCTCATTTAAAAATAGTTCAGTGGAATGCTCAAAGCATTAAAAGTAATAAATCTGAATTTACATATTTTCTTTATAGTAATGATGTTGATATCGCTTTAATAAGTGAAACTTGGCTTAGACCACATCATACCTTTAACATAAAGGGATACACAATAGTTAGAAATGACACTGGTAATACACATAATGGAGTTGCAATAATAATTCATAACAAATTACAATTCTTAAAAATTGATACTTATTTTGATGATTCCTTACAAAATGTTGCTGTACAGATAAAAATAGGTGGTAAATATATTTCATTTGTTAGTGTTTATTGTCCTTCTAGGTGTCATTATTCAAAATTAAAATTTTCAAAATTAATTGATAGTCTTCCAACTCCAGTCTTTATTGCTGGAGATTTCAATGCATACCATACTTCTTGGGGTTGTCAAAAAGTGGATAAAAGAGGTGAAGAAGTACTAGATTCTTTTGATGAAAATAACCTTGTTCTGTTAAATTCAGGAGAAGTCACGACTGTAGGAACTTCGTCCTGGAGACCAAATGGCTTAGATCTTTCTTTGGTTAGTCCAGCTTTATCATGGGATTGTGAATGGTCTGTTCATGATGATTCCTTTGGAAGTTATCATTTGCCTACAATTACTAAACTTCTGTTGTCTCAAACTCCAGTTATATCTTCAGAACATTGTGTTCACTCTCAAAATGTCAGTAAGAAATTAAACTTGAATTTAGTTAATTGGGATTTGTATGTAAATATTGTTAATACTTCGTTGAATAGTTTTATGATTAATTCTGAATGTTCACTAGAAAGTTATTTGCAGTTTTGTGATATTTTATTGGCATCAGTTGAAAAATCTATGTCACAACAAAAAACGAAAACAAAGTCTTGTTGTCAATGTCAAAATCTTTGTCATTTATGCTCACGTTCCGTTTCAGGTTTTAGGGCAAAAAGGGCAAGACATTCCGTTCCTTGGTGGAATAGCAAATGTGCAGATGCTGTTAAAAAATGTAAAGATGCTTTTGTTGCTTTCAAAAATGATCCTTCTGTAGAAAAATATTTGCTTTTTAAAAAAAATCAGGCTTCTAAGAAATTGACTATAAACTTTGAAAAACAGAAATCTTGGCAAGATTATTGCAATTCTATAAATCGTCTTACTCCAATTTCTCATGTCTGGAATAAAATACGCAGATTTAACAAAACTTTTGTTTCTAGAAGTGAAAATGATCATTGGGTAAATAGTTTTTTAAAAAAATACACTCCAGACTATGTCTCGAAACCTTTTACTTTTGCAGATAACAAATTTCATAGACAAAATCTTTCGTTGCTTGATCCGTTCACAATTTCTGAACTTACTGCTGCCATAAAATCAAGAAAAGATACAACTTGTGGTTTAGATGGTATTTCCTATAAAATGTTTCGTCTTCTCAGTCATAAAAATCTATGTAAATTCTTGATAATTTTAAATATTTTGTTTGAAAATGACTTAATACCAAATCAATGGAAAACTGATTGTCTGGTCCCTGTACTGAAGCCAGGGAAGGATCTTGATAGTCCAGATTCTTATCGACCTATAGCGTTGTCCTCTTGTGTTGGTAAAATTTTTGAGCAGCTGCTCAAACAACGTCTGGAATATTACATCGAATCAAATTGTATTCTTCCTAGTAATCAGTTTGGTTTTCGGCGTGGACGCTCGGCTAGGGAAAGCATTGCACATTTGTTATTAGATGCAAATAAATCCATAAAGGAACGGAATTATCTTGCTTGTAATTTTTTCGATGTAACAGGAGCCTTTAACAATGTAGGTTTAGAAACGCTTGCTAATATCTTGCTATCACTCAGAATTCCAAAAAAAATGGTTCTTTGGATATATAACTTTCTAAATGAAAGAATGGTCTATGTTAAATTGGGTAACAACTTTTATGGTCCACGTTATTCCTATAAAGGCGTCAATCAAGGCGGCATCTTGAGCCCTCTACTGTATATAATTTATATTCATAAATTGAATGAGATATTAGGCGCAAATGTTTCTAATCTGCAGTTTGCTGATGATCTTGTTGTTTATTGTTCTGGCAAAAAACTTAAAGATGTGCAAACGAATTTAAATAATGCCTGTAAAAGGCTTGAAGTCTATTTTTCTTTCTTAGGTTTAACTGTAAATACAGAAAAGAGTAAATCTCTTGTTTTCTCTAGAGATAAAGATTGTAAATTAGAATGTGTATATAATGGTAACCTTATTCCTAACTGTACAGAAATAAAATTCTTAGGTGTAGTATTTCAACAAAATTTAAGTTTTAAAAAATATGTGCAAATATTGATAGATAGAGCTGTAAAAGCTACAAATATTTTAAAATGCCTTACTGGTTGTCGTTTTGGTGCAGATCCTAAAATATTATTGATGCTGTTTAAATCATTAGTTAGAAGTCACTTTGAATATGCTTTTTTTTGCTTTGCTTCTGACAATAATTTTATAAATAAAATAGATAAAGTACAAAATAAAAATCTCAGGATAATTCTAGGAGCCATGAGTACTTCTCCGATTAATTCAATGCAAGTTGAAACTAACACTTGTCCCATTAAATTTAGGTTTGATTATTTGAAAAGAAGGTTCATAATTGATTTGATGAAAACTTCTAATAATGCGTTGTACAAAAAGATTTTGATATCTAATTACTCTTATTTATGTAAAAATTTTGATTTCATTAATTATTTGAAAAATGAAAATATTGCTCAGTATGATATTTTACCTTGTTATAGTGGAACATATGAAGGTAAGTTTTTTAAATTTGATGTCATTATAGACACAAATTTAAAAAATAAATATGAAGTATATGAAAAGTTATCATACTATGATAATTACCGTCAAATTTACACAGATGCTTCAAAAACATCTCAGTCTGTGTCGATAGCGGCTTATGATATTATTTTGAAAATTGCACATGGTTATAAGCTGTCTAATATTTGCAGTATTTTTACGGCAGAAGCTGCTGCTATTCTGTTTGCTTTAGATTTGATTAGTTCTGTAGATTCTTCTGGTAAATGGATTATTATTTCTGATAGTATGAGTGTTCTTCAAGCTATTAATAATCCCCGTCTTTCTAGTAAAATTCATCCTTTTATATATGAGATCCGGGAAAAGATTTATAAATTATCATTGAAACATAAAGAAATTGTCATTTTCTGGACACCAGCACACATTGGTGTTAGTGGTAATGAATTAGCTGATACATTAGCTAGTATCATTACAAATACTGATAACAACATTTGCAAATTAAAAAACATAGCAATTCCCATTTCAGAGTTTCTTCCTGAAATAAAAAATCAAATGATTAATAATTGGTTTCAATTTTGGCAAGATTCTCTTAAAGAAAAGGGCAAGTGGTATTCCGTATGTAACCAAAAAATTTCGTCTCCTTGGTTTACCAAGGGCTCTTTCAAAAATAGAAATTTTTATACAACAATTTGTCGTCTTCGTATAGGTCATGCTGCTTTTAATGAACACTTATATCGCATGAATATGATAACTTCCCCTTGTTGTTCATATTGTAATGAGTCAGTACAGTCATTGGATCATATATTTTTTGAATGTCCTCAATTTCATATTGACAGGTTAATTTTCATTGATGAGCTATTAGAAATTTATAAAACATTAGAAAATATCCCGCGTAATACTCAAGAACTTTTAAAAACAACTGAATGCTATTTACCTATGTATAAATTCATAAAATTTACAGTGTGTAATATCTGATGAAAATGTTTATGTATACTCATAACAAATATATATTAGCATTTTATTATTAAAGACATGGACTTGGTCCTTATTATGTTTGTTTATGAGGAAATAAAATATCGTCAATGTTACTTCTTATTGAAAACTAAACAAAACTAAGTCAACAAGAAAGAAGAAAACCAAATTATTGATGACATGGCTGTATGGGCATAGTCTCTTTGCCTTTCCGCATGACGGAAGAATCTAACAAAAAAAAAAAAAAAAAATGCTATCGTGCCAAACGAAACGATCCCCACTTCCCATTTTTTTTGTGATATTTGTTCTATCTAACTCTCACTAAAACCTTTGTGCTTTGAATACAAAACGATAAATTAAATGCAAAAGGATCTCAACTAGTACATCTTCATTAAAATATTTTTGTAATTTTAAAAGTACAAAGTAAAGGCTCATTAATTTTACAGTCTTTTGTTTTTCCGTATTTAACAATTGCTCTCAATTGTTTTGGTTCAGTGTTTAGTGTCTTTACGGCGGTGCTACAATGGTGCGACCTGTTTTCTAGCATTTCAGTCGATAACAGTATTTTGGTAAGTGTTTTCAACTTATTACCATGCTCTAGAACAAAACTAACTAAAGACCTTTATTCATATATTATCCTCTATTTAATATTAATCGTAAGAAGCTTTCAATATCTTTATCTATTTAGATGTTTTTTTGACTCTGCAAGCTTGATTGTCATCTATCTCTATTAAAACAACCTCTTAGAATTTGTATCCAAAAAGTGTAAGGCTTGGGTAAATTTTAAATTCAGAAAGGCTAAAGAAACCATGTTGCCGAAGGTATGGTTAAGGTTACTTTACCTTAGTTTTGTATAAGTGAAATCCAAATTTAACTTCAAATCGAACTTCACTAAACAACTAAGGTTTGCAAAATATTGTAAGCTTTGATTTAAGGACTCTTGCCTCTTGTCACAAACTTAGTATAGAAATTTCAATCTCCGTCGTAACATTCAAAACTAGGAAACTGAATACTCCAGTTTTTTTTTCTGATATTTCATTAAACAGTGCATTTCTTATGCTATTTGTCTCTTTACCAGAGTCTGGTGTGGTTCTTGCATAGGTTCTGAAGGTGCTTGAATCGTTAAATCTATAATAAACAGTCTATAATATTATAGATTTAACAGCTACTGTTGTTCAAATTTAAATATTTTTACTCTTTTGAATCTGGTCTGATGCACCATGGTTTAAACTTCCATGACAAGGTCATTTTGTTTAACAATTTTTTTTTTCATTATATGTGAGTAATTTCAAGTTATTTAAAAAAGTTGGACTCATCTCATCCTTGTAACATTTACTACTAAACATAATATTATATACCTACATTTTTATAAGGGTGGGTAATAAATAAGTAATTTTATAAGTTTTAAAACCTTCTTAGTCTTTTGTTTCATTTGACTGGTTTTTACGAGTGGTAGAGTCTAGCAGTAGGCTCTGTCTGCACCTATTACTGGGCTGACTCGACCAGTGAAATACCACCGTCGCACAGAAAACCGACGTGAAGTAGGGACGATGTTCCTGCGTTTCGGTGAGTGCGGTATCCGGTGCCCAATTTTCTCAAAGGCTCAGCAACACACTCCCAACACCCAGTGTTGCGGGTAGTCCTGGGCGACGGTGATCACTTACTATCAGGTGACCCGCATGCTTGTTTTCTCCCTATATCATAAAAAAACCAAAACATAAGTATCTTATATTATTATCTAATATTTTTCTAAACAACATTTTTAGAACTTGGAATGCATGTCGGTATGTGTTCTACCCTAGATATCAAACTGTTTTCTGTTAGCAGATATTAATAAGAGGTTCAAAAACAATGACAATATGAACCCTTATCTATTCCAATTAATTCAATCTAAGTAGTAATTAGAGTCTGAAAAAAATATCGTCATTCCCACAGTTTCAAGTTACCCTTTATAGTTCCGTCCATAATTTGAATATCTGTCAGTTATCATTTCCTGTGTTTTATTTAACATTTGTTTCTTACCATCAGTTTATATATTTACTAATTTTATTTCGTAAAATTCTTATATATGGAACAGAGTTGCTACTGTTACGTACTTATAGATAGTTTTTCTTCTGTTAATGAGTTAATCCTGACTCAGCTATCTCAACTAATCAGCCTAGTGAGCCGCAGTGCGACCGGCTCATCGATCCAGTATCCCATCCCGTGGTACCTACAGCGGTCCCGAATTCTGCGGCGATTATACGCATTACGAAGCCTTTTTGAGGAAATCCCTTCGTTAACCTATCTAGTCCTACTACTACTATTCTTAAAGACAAACCTGCTTATTTGACACGTAATTCGTCTTGCCTGGTAAATTAAACTTACAATCTGCCAACGTTAAGAGTTCAAGGCCAAACCGTCCGGGCAAAAACTTAAGACCTACCAAAGTAAGGGTCACTTGATTGAAGGCATCCCAAAGTAATTCCATGAACCCTTCACAAAGCCTACTTCAAGACATTCGTATTGAACGACCTCCGTCAAGGCCCGCCACGTGTCTAGAAAGGGTAATTCACTAAAATATTTTTCGAGATCCAAAATTTAATTCACGCGAATAGTCATTTCCTTATTGCCACGTTTACGACTTCCAAATTCGATAGAATGTCAACCGAAATCATACCATGCGACCCTGGTAAGTTATCTAGGCTGTTAGCATTCCAATATCAAGTCAATTATAAGTAGACAAGGTAATGATCAATCTTGTCCAGTCATCAATTGACCCAATAGTTCCAATTGGCCCTCATCACCCTTCGACGCAATTGCACAATTGTAAGATTTCTCCATTCCTGGTATCTACTTAGATATTTTTTTAATTAAAACTTTATAAACGTAAATAATTTTCTATTGTTTTGTTGTGTTGCTTTAATGAGTAACTACTTTAATCTACTTATACCTGTTTATTGTCTGTGAAAGGTTATATATGTGGATTGAAAACAATATTCCATGTTTATATCCAATCCGATAGATTACCATTTACGCCGTGTCTGAATTAAACCATGTCAGGTATATGGGTCAGGTCAGTTATTTTAACTGTCCTCGCTATCTGACTACTATTTTTTCGAATAATCCAAGTAGCGTCGCCGTTTGAACAAAATATTCAAAATATTTCCCTATTCTTTCGTCTTGTCTGACCATGCGTGGCTTATCCGTATATTTATGGCTTCTTTCTGTTTTACGCTTGTAGATAGTGGCTTAGTTCGTGGATATATTTTACAGCATTGTATTGAGAATTGACAATGAATACTGAAAATTCCGTGAGTGGTTACGAGAACTTGATGTTATGATATGCAGCTCAGTGTATATTACGAAAACTTTGGTCTTCTTCGCTTCTATAAAGATAAACTCGTAAATTTAAGTGTACTTTGTGGTATAGGCCTTGAGTTTTTATCAATCAATAGCGTATTTCATGTAAGTCATTCCTAATTCTTTACGAAACAAATTTTATTAGCAGTCGTTATTTGATACAAAATAAAAAAAAATGTTTGCTATTAAATGACTACAAAATATCAATATTTTGAGTTGACCTTTAGTAAAGTTTTTATCAGCTGTGCGATTTACGATTTTGTTTCTTGCGTAAATTTTCACATCTGCTCTTCGTCTTACAACAATAAATCTTTTATATTCTTTAGTAATTCTGATTCATCCTATAAGGAAAACTACTATAAGACTCGTTGTCTATAGAAGATTGGCTGGGTTCGCTATTAAGGTCGTCTATTTCCATTGCTTCTGGAAATATTTGGGTCACAGTCAATATTGTCGATCAGCTATCTTGTACATTTGGTAGACAGATGATAGGAGGAAAGTGTCACTTATCTTGTGTTATTTCAGTATTCAGAATAATGTGACGATGTAGCCATTAGTGTACTTAAATCATTATCTTCAATTCCTGTAGAATCGTTGATTGTACTATTAATGAGTACTTCACGTGGCGTGATGATATCTGAATCGTGTAGTTCAAATATTTGCGTTTCGGCGACAGCATGACTGTGGAGTCCGCTGCCCAGCTGAGCTCAAGGCTAAACTATTTATACTTGGACTTTTTTAACGTCTCTATAGCTATCTGATCTCACTCCACTCCAAATTTAACCTATATATTTGCAGACGCTTCGTCATATTTTAAAGTAACTTGGTCTTCCACAGTACGAAGTTTAGTTTTGTTATGAATAATTTAAAACTGAGTAAAACTTGTCTTCATAACTTCATTAATAATTACGTAGTCGGTTTTGCAAGTTGGTTGGCGGTTCTTAAACGTTCATTTAATCTTTTTCTTGGTATCGTGTTTAAGATAGTATAACATCGCGTCGCAGTGCTAGTAGATGCCATTTCATTTGTGTCTAATACAATTTGACAGTCATTGTTTGGTTTATTTAAGTGTCTGGCGTAGTTTCCTTCATTAACAGAAATATATGACGTTGTTTAATGAATTATGTGAACCAGTTACATAACTGTGCTACCGATTAACGTTTGAACCGTTAGGAATGATTTTGCGGTTACTTCTATTACTTCTAAGTAATAAGCAGACAAGTCGTTTGATCATTCGCTATGTATTTCTAGCCAAGGTCTTCATTTGCAAACTGACATTTATCTTTCATACGAATTCCTTTGTAAATGTTTGAAACAATCTCGTCTACTAAACTTGTGATAATTTATAAACTTTCTGCTTTTGAAATTCTTGAGCCAAGTACATAGTTTCTAGTTCTTTGACACGGGTTGCTTGTTACAATATCATTAAGCATTTTCGATTAGCCGATAATGGCTGGCAATGTAAACATTTTATTCTAGACGTTTTTCTCAGGGGTCAGTCGGCGAAGATAACGTTAATTTTAAAGTAGGTAACTTTATTGTATTTTTAGCGATAACAATTTTTGTTTATTAAGAATTGATATTGCCTTATTTCCTTTTTGTACAGTAAAACAAAATTTTACCTACGTAAAGGTGTAGCAAAAATTGAGAAGGTAATTATGATGGAACCTATTCAAAAGGTCAGTTCTGTTTCTAATGGTGCATCCACACCACCCGGCGGCACTGCCGGCGGCTTACCGCAAGTAAAGCCTACAAAAAAGCCACCGGCAAATGCCGCCAGCAGCCGCCGGCAAGCGCAGCTTTCTTCAGTTACAGAATAAGTTGAGGACGCATGGTTGTAGAAGATGCATTTGGCATTTCGGCACAGACATACCAGATTCTTTATACACGTTTAAATTTACAACCTCAGAGAGAAAAACTTGTCGTGATGGCCTGTGTCTGTCTGCATAATTTTATAAGGCGAGGTTAGAGAAATTACACAGTGGAAGTACCTACACAAATTCATAATATTCAGACAAATATAATACACCGCAAATTTTTTGCCAGCGTTTATTAGAAATTAGCTTCAACTTTATATCTTAACAACTACCTTGGCAGCACCGAAAATAGTGTAAGGAATTAAAATGTATTTTTTGAACAAGTTATTAGGCTTAGCTATAAAAATACAACGAAGTACTAAAAAAAACTGGGTCTTTATTAAAATAATTTTAAACGTGTGAAAAGTGTAAAGATTTTGCCCTAATTCAGTTCCAGTCAGTTCAGTCTGAAGACTTTGATCATTATAACTGTTACCTCAGCTATATTGCGCTGCCGGCGGGAACGTGCGGCATAGTGGCCGCCGGCTTTGTTGCGGAAGCCGCGCACAAAGCCGGCGGCCAGACCGGCGGCACGGCCGTCGGCACATGCCGCCGGGTGGTGTGGATCCACCATAACACGAGCCTTATGCAATCAAATCATATTTACCTACACTTTTGTTTATACATCATTGATGACGTACAACTACAAATAAGAGATTGTAGGTACAAAGTTAGTGTTAATTAACCGTTTATCATCGTATTTACCAATAACACACCACCATTATCTGTGATGTCATAACATTAACTTAGCACGTGTTAATCCCCAGAACATTGTTATTATACTTTCACTAACAACAGCTAATTAGATAGTTGACCAACAAAATGAAAAAACGAAGAAATATAAAGAAAATCTTATTTAATAATTCCTCCTTGTTAAGTGGTGTTTGGTTTATTCATTTTATTTCAAGAGTTCAAACCAAGAGTGTCGGTCTGAAATGGATTTGCATCGTAAATGAGGTTTTGTTATAAAACATTCAAAGTTATTTCTTTTTGCTCTTTAGTACTGTTATGCAATTTGTCTGTTGGCATTTAAATTTCTATTTCTAGTTATTCTGACTTCGTTAATTTTAAGTTCTTGAACCCTGGGCCAATGTTAAACCTAAAAAAGTATAACCAGAATATTCTTAGTTCTCACTTACAACACCAAAATATCAACTTGTATTTAAGTCTGTGCGTGCCAAATAATACTTAACACCCTAAAAAAGTTCCACTATGGTTCAGGTTACATAATCATAGCCATTAAGGCCCTGACCCTCAGGTAGTTCTTGCTAAGGGCGTAATAATTGATGTTACGTCCCTTTGCTTCGAGTTAGTTGCTATTATTACAATAGAGCCCTTGAGTTCTCTCACACGTAGTTTTGATTCTATTTCCAAACATAGGAGTTTTGGTTTCTTTATCAAAACAAAAATATTATGGAAGCAGTTTACAAATCTAACATTTTCCCGAGGGAATCGCTTTGAGTAAGATAAACATTTTACTTAAATCCCCTATCAAGGTCTAAACCAAAGAGATTGTTTCTTTGCATCAGTGAGTAGAAATCACGGTGTGATGTGTACTATAAGCTTTATTGTACCCCCTCAAAGCTCCCTTACTCAGCGTCCTTGACTGCATGTCCTTGACCTACGCCAAGCAACCTTTACCAGCCTCGTGGGGTAAGCGAAGGACAAATGCCTGGACGGCAAGTCAGGCGAATTGATACCGCTCAGGACTCTTGTTTATGAAGCAATAAAGTTAGACGAATTTATCCTAGCATTAGTCTTGTTTGTAGACGCCTTAAGTGCTTCATAGAAGCTAGAAGTCAATGTTTGTATTAATGTTTGAAAGCGTCGTAATTCCTGCAATTTGCTTCTAAAAAGGAACTGCTCGTTTTAAAGTTGCTATTTCACGAGCCAGTTCCCAAGATACCGTTTTATCTCCCTGTGAATCATGGAGCATTCGGTTAACAGACGATTAACGACCAACTGCTGATATTCGTGTTATTTATAGGTTGTAAGTTCAGGAACTGTTTATCAGTAATAAGTGTGAATTACTTTCTTCTACTTTGATCTCTTTGTTTTTTGGTAAACAGACTGTTTTTGTTTATTCTAAAGAGTTTTGTACATCATGCCTATACTTCATTTGACCATCTTGGTAATATCAAATACAATATCTGCAGTGGGAATTTTGTGGGAATGCAATAATTTTTTGCGGTAAAAGTACCCCGTGTGTTATTCCGGGTTATAAGTACCATATTCCAAGCTTTACCTAAATCCGTTCTTTTTGCGTAAAATCCTCACAAACTTTCTCATCTGTAAAAAAATAAATTAGCAGGTTTATCTTCTTGATGGTCTTATTCTTTAATTATGCTTATATGCCTCTCAATGCTAGTTTTAGAACTTGATAGTTTTTTTGTTTCCTTGACTCTATGTCGTACGGCGCGTGTTATCTTAGTAGGCAACAGTGATTTATCGGTAAAATGTGTGTCGGTTACAGACCTCGAACGTCTTACATTGATGTTAACTAATTATCTGCCATTTACGTGTTTGCGGTTCCAGTTTGCTCCACCTATATCATCCACATTCTTAAAGAATAAGGAAAATGTAAAAAATAGCTCTTGATATTTGCCAGCATTATAAATAGATATCGTTGAAAGATAGCTCCCACATTAATATATCTACAGATAAACCAAAAAAAGATCTAGAATGATCTTCGTTCTTTATCAGTTCACCATAGTGACAATCAAGGCTCAACAATCTCAGATTCTAATCGATAGCTACGAGTACATTTGATTCGTCAGGCGTCGTGTCACTAATCTGCGCCATTCAGTGATACCAATATCAAGTAAATTGTCCGCGAGGACGTCTCAATACATAATCTTTTATCTGCCTATTAAATAATGAGTGGCCGGTAGATTGGCCGGGTCGGTATCACGCGGGGCTCAGTGCGCCTCTGACTCTCTTCTGACCATCATCTCGGAGACATCTTCTCCGATAGACCAGATCACGCGCTAGTGAAGTGACGTTGATAGACAAGTACCGGTATTGAAAACGTGTGTTGGAATAGTGAAACATGCCGTCTGTTCCGCTGGGAGTCTAGATCTTGGCAAACGTGGCATCATCAAGCAGAGTGCCAACATGACAGTGTGGACGAAGGTGCGTCATTATTTACTAATATACCACAGAACACGAGGCGGTAGCTGTGTGAAAAATCTTGGCGTTAAAATATTCAGCACGTTTTTTTGTGTAGGAAATATTCCTGAAACGCTTTGTGGCGTTTCAGCAAATCCGATATTTGGATTTTTAACTGAATGACATTAAGTCGGGGTATTCACCTCGGCTGTTGAATTTATGGGTACTTTGGCAGTGTTTTGAATACTACTTTTATCGAAAATTTTATTTGTTTCTGATTGGTTTCGCTTTATAACTATGCTATTTTAGGTTATACTCTATCCGTGTACCAAACATAATAGATTAAGTGTAATGAAGTTGAAATTGAACATTCTGAGTATTTTCATGATAACTGAATCATTATCATTAATAAATACGTAAGGCGGCCCTTATCTGTTTACTACGACGTTAAATTAATATCATTGTAGTAAAGATAATTAATGATGGTACTGACTGTTACTTCTCCATGTGGTGTTAATTTGGATAGCTTATTTTAAACGGCACTGTAATACTTAGTTTTTTTTAATGATTATAACGAAATTCCAGGAGCAATTACCTCGGGTCTTGATATCCGTATGACCTGTGACTCCATTTCAGTCGGCTCCTATCGGTTTATGACTTTTGTATAGTTATCATATAACCATTAGATAATGTCGTTAGATACGCGCGTTTTGCAACAAACTATAACTTTCTTATAAAGGTTACTGAAATGACCTACCACTTTTCCTGGATAAAAGAGTGAACCTTGAAACAGCCCTCCAACCGTGTTACGTAAAGTCACAAACTTTCAATAGCTGGCAAAAAGCCAACTAATCTCTGTTTGTCTTCGGTGCAATTTGTACTTTACGACCCTACAGTTACAGACTAAAATTGCCTAAAACATGCCCATAAATGAATGGCTTGGAAATGTGAACTTGCGTAAATCAAAGAGCGGAGCAAAATGTAGTGTTATTATCTCTGTTCTTGTACATTACATACTACATTGTAACTTTTTATGTTACGACCGTAATTTCCCATTAATATATGGACCATAAGACTAAATTTATTTTCTCTATTCAGAAGAGAGATTTTAAGGCGTTGATTTCCAAAGGTCGTTTTAGAGAAGTACTAGCAAAAGTGTTTATAGTTAGGCGTTGCGTCCTGAAGGACAATAAATTGAGTGAGTCCAATTGAATTTGAATGTGACCGAATCGGCTCTCCTGAAAGGAGTCGTCGATCACTATTACTGTATCAACGTAGGATTAAATTACACAATTTGATGGCTAAAACGACAGTCTCGTTGATATAAAGTGAGTAATAGACTATGAAATAACTCAGAGGCGCCGGCGTTTCGACTCGGACCCTCCTCACTCAATTTGCTAAACCGAATTAATAACGAGCTGAGAAATTTAGTTTAACGGGAGAAATTTGATCTTGGAATAGACTCCAGAGACGTTTAAATCATGAAATCTCTAACCTAGTCGTTACAAAAATAAAAATGAAATGTATGTCATTAACGTGACTCAAAATTCTTTATATTTTGCAATATATCTTTCAATCTTTGACGTCAGAGTTATTTACCTCCCCACGACTCTTGGATTTTACCATAGGAAGTTGCGTGTGATTACAGTAGTTGCCAAATATTCGAGTATTTATTTATATTATTGACGTAATAAGTATATGTGTCTGTCTGGAAGAAAGCCAGTCCAAAAGCGTAGCGGATTGAACTCGTCGCTTCGGCAAAACATACTTTGGGAAAATGAATTATCTGGCAATGACTGTGCGTTATTTACAGAATGGCAAGGTTTTTTACAGTTCACTTTTACAACTACAAAGGCTATGTAATTTTGGTCAGGTTAATGAGTATAGGTGCGGTTTTGTCATGACAAAGACATTTTATATTGCCTTTAATGTCAAAGAATACAGTAACCAACTCACAGACAAAAGATAAACCTTTAGACAAATACCAACAAGCTCTTTTACATGGTAGAGAGGTAGTCTTTTTGCATCATTAGCGAGGCGTGTTTACGCTTGACCTAATTTTCTTTTTCCAAGTCTGCGATACTTCTGTTTTGCTCATCTCATGTTAATGTATGCAAGTCCTCGTTTTGAACACGGTAGCCAGCTTCCCGCATTGCAGGTGCATGACCTCCTGTAGTTGAAAACAGGATGTGAAGGTAACACTTTCCGACCTATTTAGCATACCAACTTGGTTAGCTTCTAGTTCCCTTTCATCTATGAATTCGGTTAAATGTTAACGACATTAAAGTTCAGTATCCAGTTTGCAACTACAAATTTCCGGTTTTGTGCGGTATTTTTACAAAGGCAGCTTCAACGGGTCGACCTTAAAAGTCCACTTTCGATTTTGGAACACGTGAGCGCCACGTGACGTAGCGGTCACGTGCATATGGTAACTAACGGCCGTTTGACACATGTGCTATTAAGCACGAACAAAGGTCAGTTAACGATGTACAATATAGTTTTTTGGATGTTAACGAATATACGGAAAAAATGGGTGTTTTAATGTTTTGTAACATAGATAGTGTCGGAGTCAAAAATAGCTGGACGTAATTCACGAAACTGACTTTGTTATGGGTTGAAATATGTCATTGCAATGCTAGCCAGTATCTATAAATACCAGGAGAGCATATCTGGCTGGAGGCCCCAGTTATTGTGTGTCAATCTGTCTCGACGATTTACCAGTTGTGGCTTCCGTCGCCTGCTGCATTGTCATACCACGTAACAGAGCTAAGGTAGGACTACTGAGGGCTTACATCGTAGATTCAACGAGGCAATCGGTATTGCAAAAGAAATGGCCAAATACACTCTGTTCCAATATAAATAGAAACGCGTACAGTATATTCTAAGATTTTAATTTAAATAACGTACAAGAAAACTATAGAATACTGCAAAATAATGTATGTAACACGAAGTTTATAGGACTTTATTCTAATTGCAAAATGCTTGATGCTTACCATTATGTTGTATACGTAACGTAGGTAGGTGGTCTAATAAAATGGGAGATAACTTTCCTAAAATGGGATTGTTTTTAAACACAGTAAGAAAAGCTTACTATTATTTTCGTATATCGTGCTTCTTAAATACTTTGACGTACAGGACAAAAGCGATCACGTAAAAATGTTTTTTTCATCAAGAGGTTTTGCCAAAATAAAAAAAATCTGCCTGTGGAATTTCTTGTTCAAGGACCCATTTAGTATCTTAACTTTAAAAGCCCCACTTCAAGTCTTGTGACGCTATGCTGCATTGAAGTTGTTAATAATTCACAAACGTATACTTAAGTTTTTTTTGGGGCATGTCAATGAACCTATTTGAATCGACGACGAGTCATTTAAATACATAAAAGGTTATGAGAAAGAAATATGCTTTTCTACGGTGCCCTGCGCCCTGCTGCGTAGCTGAGACGACTGCCGAACTGACATAGCAAATAACATGTGTTGAATTCTCGTAATTGTTACTTTGTATTTCAATGGTTGACTTCCTCATCCAAAGCTGAACCATTTGTTTTTGTTTTTTATTATACATTAGCGACCCGCCCACGCTTCGCAATCGTGTAATTTTGGCCGACTTGCTCACGAAACGTTGATTTTTGGCAAACTTTAAAAAACTTTTTCCGATTGTTCTATATTTACAAATTTAAATGAAAAAAATACCTAAAAGATGGTGAAAACCGCATTAAAATCCCGCAACTGGTTTAGGAGGAGTTAGCAGGCAAACATACAAACAGACAGAATTAGCGACTTGGATTTATACTATACGAGCGACCCGCCCACGCTTCGCAATGGTGTAATTTTGTCAACTTGCTCGCGAACCCTTGCATTTTCGCTAACTTTAAAAAACTTTTGCTAAACGTTCCTTATTTACAAATTTAAATTAATAAATACCCTAAAATATGGAGAAAACCGCATGTAAATCCGTTACGTACTTTAGGAGGAGTTAGCAGCCAAACATACTAACAGACAGAATTAGCGACTTCGATTTATACTATGTAATGATGTTGTAGAGCTACCTTTTTCACCAGCGTGTTGGTATTGTCGGCAGCATGATCAGTGGGCGGCGCCGTGTCCGCATGGGAGCTGCTGAGGCGCCCGCCCCGCGCGCCAGCCCGGCATGGCCGCGCCGCCGCCCGCGCCGCGTGGGCCGCAGCAAGCACGGCCCGAGGCGGCGGCGGACCCGCTAGGTAACCAACACTTCTTCTTCTTCTTTGATGAATATGCACTTTTGCAGCACATGTTTGTCTAGTGACAGTTTTTGGGAACCGCCTTGGTAGGGCCTCTGACGTGGTTCCTGTAGGTTCCTCCAACTAGATACTGTACGACATGAAAGGCAACACGAGTAGGGCATGCAGAACCGGGCCCGGTTCCAAGAATTCTCATTCCCGGTACTGGCTTACGAAAGAACCGGGAATCCCGGTACTCCCGGTTCCGAATACAGATTTTTTTGTTTGTTAAAATTACTTTAATTTACTGCAAATTTGTGTTTTGTATTTAAAAAAGGTGTATTTTAATCAAAACAAGTAATTTTTTTAATTTAAATAATCAGCAATCACAGTAACAAAATAGAAAAATAATATTTTTTTACATTTTAAATTTTACTTCGTTTGTTGTAATATCCCTACTAATATTATAAATGCGAAAGTAACTCTGTCTGTCTGTCTGTTACGCTTTCACGCCTAAACCACTGAACTGATATTGATGAAATTTGGTATGAAGAAAGAACTGAACTTGGGAAAGGACATAGGGTACTTTTTACCGCGGGAAAACTTCTCATTCCCACGGGAAACCGACTTTCACGCGAACGGAGTCGCGGGCGGCCACTAGTAAAATATAAAGTAAGTCTAAGTACCTATACGTATTACAAGTAATAACTTCAGTAAATTATGAACTTCTGAATATATATAAGATCAATCAACAGCCTCTTTGTATCTTTGTTATTAGAATATAGATTATAGGTAGGAACTACAGCACTTAACAACTTTAATACTTAACAACTATTAAATTAATCACAGTAAATCACATTGCTTAATAATGTCACTAAATCAACAAAAACAGTCATCTAAGATAAAACAGTTATTCCGACATTGGAGAAAAAGAACTATAAAAATCTTACTAAATTAGAGATCGTAACTTTTAAAAAATAATCAAAAATCAACACTATATACATCTAATAATAATATTATTAAAAATCTCAATTAGTTTCTTTTTTTTTTCAAGGTAGTTTGTTCTCAAAAAACTAATTATATATAAACTTTCGTCACTTAAAGAAGTAAGAAAGAGAAAGTAGGCAATTTATTTTCAAGAGTTTCAAGTAACATAACTATCAATATCAACTGATTATTCATATCTTCCTAAGCAATTAATGCTCAACCGTAAGTACCTAATCATTAATTTAGTCATAGCATAGAACTAGTAGGTAGGCGGGCAAGTAAAGAATGGCTAATGACTGATGGATGAGTGACGAGATGAGAGAGAAAAAGAGAAAATCATCAAAAACCAAAAATAGCATCTAAACAAAGGTTCAATAAGAACCGGTAGTACCGGGACTGCTTTGTGTCAGTACCGGTACTGTCTGTTACTCATAGAACCGGGAATTCCCGGGATTTTTCGGAACCGGGATTTCCCGGGAGCATGCCCTAAACACGAGTTTCTTCACATATGCATACAAAAAAACTGAACACAGTACAGTTTAAACAAACCTGACGTTATGTGCACCAATGTAGTTTCAAAAACAATTTGTGGTTTAAAAGTTTTTGATTGAATATTGCCACGCCAAGAAAAAATGCACGCCTTGTTCATCCAACAAAACATGACACAAAACTACTTATTTATTTAAGAAGGCGACACGCTACTGTGTATTATGCTTACTGTATTAGACTTTGCCAAAATTTCATTAGTTTACCAACCCAAGTATACATGCCCGATTTCGTTTTGATGAAATCCAAGGCTCCTCTATAACCTTCAATATTGTCACGTCGATCCAAGTGTAACAGTGCCTGGTGCCTGTTTGTTGCGTCGATCCAAGTGTAACCGTGGCTGGTGGTTGCAGGCGCGTTCCCGCCGCCCGCGCGGCACGTGCAGTTCGACGCGGCGCCGGCGCGCTGCGGCTCGTCCTCCTCGTCCTCGTCCTCGGACGACGAGGATGTGTCGCTCACGGAGGCGCGGCCCCCCGACGGCGGCTGGGGCTGGGTCATCGTGTTCGCCTCCTTCATGGTCAACCTCATCGCCGACGGCATCACTTTCAGCTTCGGAGTGTTCTTCCCGCACTTCCTGGAGTACTTCGGCGAGGGGAAGGGCAAGACGGCGTGGATCGCCGGGATATTCATGGCGATGCCGCTGCTGTCGGGCCCGATCGCCAGTTTCCTCACGGACAGGTACGGCTGTCGGCGGATGACGGTGTTCGGCGCGATCCTGGCGGCGCTGGGGTTCGTCATATCCGCGTTCGTCGACAACATGGAGACGCTGTTCCTCACCTTCGGCATCATGGCCGGGTTCGGCCTAAGCTTATGCTACGTGGCGGCCGTCGTCATAGTAGCGTATTACTTTGAGAAGAAGCGCTCGTTAGCGACCGGAATATCAGTATGTGGGAGCGGTATAGGCACATTTATATTTGCCCCGCTCACACAGGTCATGTTGGACGAGTACGGCTGGCGAGGAACCACATTGTTACTAGCTGGTCTGTTCCTAAACATGGCGGTCTGTGGTCTACTGTTCCGAGACTTGCCCTGGACGGCGACTATGAACGAAGAACGCTTTAGAGAGCGAAAACGAAAGAGAGAAAGAAAACGAAACAAGAAACACGGTTCATCAGTCGATAGCTGCTCCGACAGTAAAAGCAGTGCTGGAGGATCTACCAAAGTTGTGAATGCTGAAGACTTGGAAGCGGCTGTGTCTCCTGTGGTCCCTCAGTTCAGTTCGCTGGTGGATCTGCCGACATTCATGACAGGTGGAGAAGGAGTGTCATTAGAAGTCTTCGAGATGATGTCCAGCCGTGGCCGGGCCTACGCGATGTTGGCTCATTCCTATCCTGGCGTGATGCTGCCATCTCGTAGTTTCAGTGACAGTGGTCGTCTAAACGAGCAGAGTCCTCCGCGAGCTCTGATGTCTCCGAACGCCGCTTCTCCTGGTCCCATGTCGCCTACTTCTCCTCCTCAAGCTATCGACTCGACCGTCAGCACGACTCTGACGGACAAGCAGGCGTTGAATCTCTGGTTGAAGCGGCAGGCCGCCACCGGGGTCGTCAAGAAACCTCCCGGCATCTTCAAGGACTTGAGGCTCCACCGACACTCGCTGACGTACAGAGGCGCGATGCTTAACATCAGCAGATACAGATTGAGGGCGTCTTCGTGCCCGAACATCTTCAAGAACTCTATGACCACCATTGCTAAAGAAAAGGTAAGATTACAATCCTTTATTTCTACTTTAGTAGGTAGTTATAAAATCATGTGACAAATGAACGTAAAAGCGTAGTTACCACAACCTAAAAGAAAACGACACTGAACACTCGATTTACTTAATTATTGCTAATTATGTTATTCTGATGTATAACCTTTATTACTGTAAAGTTTCATCAAAATCCATCCAGTAGTTTTTACGAGAAAGAGTAACAAACATCCATACATCCATCCGTACTCACAAACTTTACGTTTATAATATTAGTAGGATTAGGTATATTCATATTCTTGTTAAAAATCGATCATTATAACAACGGATTATAAAAAAATAATTGAGGTTTTTAACAAAGGTTTTGTATACTAATGACTAATGTTATGAATGATAACAAAGTCTCTATAGTTCAGTAATGTATTCAAGCGTTTCAATTGTTTATACACATTGGCGTAATGGCGAGGTTTGTAGTTAACATTTAAAGGGAATGAGACGATTTATTCATTTTTAGGGTACCGTTTCCAAAGGGTACAACGGGACCCTATTACTAAGCCTCAGCTGTCTGTCTGTCTCCAGGCTGTATCACATATTTATTAATACAATAAACGTGATTTTTCTGGTATTATTTTGCTCAATATTAAAAACGGTAACAGGTAGACGCTTCAAATTTTCACAGAATATTAACTTGTAGACTACCTTTCAAAATAAATAATAAAATAACGATAAAGTAAATATTAAAGCTCCCATACAACAAACGTAATTTTTAAGCAATTTTTACTCGATTTTAATAAACAGGTATAAAATCCGACTCGCACTTGGCCGGATTTTATAGGTTTAATTAGAGGTAAAATAACACGTTAGTTAATATAACGTTGCAGTTATAATTTATTCTTGTAATAATCAGATTTCATTACAAAACCGCTAAACATACAAATAATTTCTAATATGACGTAGGCTACTTAAGCAGAGACAAAACAAGCCCACTTAATTCGAGTTTAATATAGAACAAAGTAAAGGTACTTCAGTGGTAGACTGTTAGCACGTAGGTTCTGGATATCTGAAAATGATTTTAGTCTTGTTTCTATAATACAACCTAACGCTTAGTTTACTTTAAGATCCCAATAAGTATGTAAGTCCACAGCCTAACTTTTAACCCTTACGTTCCAGTCCCAATGGTACGCCGGGTTGTGGGACCTCTGGGACCTGATAGTGGACATGCTGGATTTCTCCCATCTCCGGAACCCCGCGTTCCTCATCTTCACGATATCAAACTTCCTGCTATACATGTGGTACGATGTGCCATATGTGTACATCGCTGATAACGGACTGAATCTTGGATTCAATGAGTCACAGTCGTCGATGCTGATCTCGATTATTGGGATTCTCAATATGTGTGGAGAGGTAAGTGAATGCTAGTCACAACACAATGCTATTTTATAACAATATATTATGCTTAGAGAGTTCGAATGTTTTACTTAATTTAGTCGTAGACCAATTATGCAGATCAATTTAGAAGTTCATTAAAAACAGGTTGTTATCTAACTTCTCTGCTATATCACAAAGTAGGAAGGCCAAGGCTTTAAGAACAAGTTAAGTGTAAATTTGCAAATATCTTTGCAATTATTTAAAGATCAACAAATATCACACAGTTAAATGTAGGTATAAGACTGATTCGTTATTTTTCGCGTGTAAAGGACAAATTTTTCGGCCGCCGTAAAAATGCAAAATCTAGATGGCGTTGCAAGCTTTTGAATCGCGTCTACATTTGCACATTTATATTTTAATAAGAAAAAAATCCCTATCAACCGGTAAAATATTGCTTTGCGTTGTGTCTGATAACCCTTTAAGGATTACAATTACTTTCTGCAAATAGATAATAATCAATGTCATTAATTGATAAGACTTAATTTCGAACCCCGCCTCAAATTCTATTATGAATACGCAGTTAACAGCTATCGTGTGCAAATCTATTTGCACCTACGTAATTACTTTATCATTATATATACTTAGATAACATTACATAACAATAAAATGTCTGAATTATTTGGTATCATTACAATTTTAAGCCTAAAGACAAAAGATAACCTTATGATTGATGAGGCTTTGATACTCATTACTGAGTTATAGAATACCTAAGATTTGGTGTCCTCTTCATTTTTATAAATGGGAATAAAATCTTACAACAAATTGTATTTAGTCGGCCTTTTTTTTATTTGAACAAGTAGTTCCCATTCCACGTTCAAACAAACAAACAACTCTTCACAAGCTGTATTACATTAGTATAAATTCGTGTCAATAGTCCATTATTCGTACTTAGAAATTTGATAGGCACCTAGCGACAATGAAATTATCACTTTTGACTAAATTATCTTATCATAATTCTTATGCAGACGTTCATATATATCACTCAAGTGAGAATATTCTTGTGAGATTATTTCTTAGTGTAAATTTTAAGTCATTAAATTATGAGTCATTGAAGCACTAATTTTATGGCTCAAAAAACGTAGTCTATAGAAGCGTTATTACATTCTTGTTGTTTTTTAAATTTAAATTTTTCCCAAATTTTTCCCTCCCCTTTACAACTCGACGAGTCCAATACCTATACACATTGTATATAACCACGTTACTACTTATCCACTATTGTCTTGGCCTATTTAAATAAACGATAAGCGACATGCGTCGAGATAAACCATATTATGTAATGTATGGCTTCCACGTGGTTACTGCATCATATACAACTTATTATATGGACGCTCGAGAGTGTGTGAACAGGTTTAACTACGATTTTAATTGCATATGTTAGAGTAGATTACAGTGGAAACCATCAAAAATATTTACATCTTCAATCAAGCCTTAATAAAGCAATTTTTAATAGAATTAGAAAAATATAAATACACGAGGATAGTATTACATCAATGTGACTAACTCATTTTCAGTTAATTCAATTAAGTTTTAAAGTACAATGTATTAATGATGACCGTATTTGACGTAACGTTTCTAGTTGGGTAATTTGCTCGTTCATAAATATATGAAAAAAATGTTGGGTAGAAACCAACTTTAGAATCGCTTAGTACCTACTGTCCACGAGCTAAACTTTAAATATCTGCCTACTGGTGTATGTTTTGATTACTCACGTTGTATGTTCTCGAAGCTTTGGCCACCTGACTTTACAAATTTGGCCTATTATTAGTTTTCATAACAACGATAGTATATTTGAACGATAAACACGTTTAGTTGCCTGAAGTAGAAGTATTACACGGAATCTCTCATAATGAGAATGTAAGGCTTTTGTTTGATTTATTTCAAACAAAACATGGGAGACACGCTTATCTCAAAGTTGGTTTGAATAATAATGATAAGCTACTGCCATTTCATCCTGTGGAATATCATTAAATAATTAAAGATGTTAATGAATCTAATTTCTGTTTATGATATGATACGGTAGGTACCTACTTTATACTGCCGTCAATTTTGAGTAAATAGTCGCTTAACTAACACACTATAAGCCTGTATTACTTTACCCACTAGTCTCTATCACGTAACACACACGATTGACAAACATAAATCATGCTAACAATGTTTCTCATTATGTTACTTAATATGTAACTTCTTAGATTTACGCGATCATAATTACTTAAAATTAAACTGATTTTGACGGGTTTTACGCGTTTATTATATTATTTTTGATTTTGGAACGTTTCCGTGACGGCACTTGTAAACTTGTAAACGTCGGATAGTCAAAAATAATATAATAAACGCGTAAAATCCGTTAAAATGTGTTTAATTTCAAGTAATGTTACTTACTTAATAATTTAGCCAACAATTCTCTTCCTAAATCCCCAAAAGTGAACCATATCATTATGAAATGAAATTACTTTATTGCATTTAGGATTAAAAACTATATACTTATCTCAAAAGCATAAAATCAAAAATAAAACAAGATGTCACGGGACTCCCCTACATACAGCAATGGCCGTAGTAGACCGAAAGAAAAAGCTGGCGAAAAAGCTCTAGTCACTCTTTTCAATATTATACATTGAAATTAAACTCATTTTAACGGGTTTTACGCGTTTATTTTATTATTTTTGATTGTCTACCCGTGACCAGGCATTTGTAAAAATGCCGAAACGTCGACAAATCAAAAATAATAAAATAAACGCGTAAAACCCGTTAAAATGAGTTAATTTCAAGTAATAATAATCGCGTAAATCTAAGAAGTTATATTTCACACTGCCTCATGTGAATCCTCGCTGGTTCCTAGCTGCTGCTGGGCTGGGTTCCCCAATAGTGGACCGTATCACTACCTCTCCTCAACACTTGCTCGTTCCCCGCAGCTGCTGCTGGGCTGGGCGGGCGACTGGGAGTGCGTGTCTCCCAGCGTGGTGTACGCCGCCTGCATGGTCCTCTGCGGCGCGGTCACCGCGGTCATCCCGCTCCTCTCGTCCTACGGCGCCGTGGCGGCGTGCGCGGGCGCGTTCGGCGCGTTCATCGCCAGCAACTACTCGCTCACCAGCATCATCCTCGTGCAGCAGATCACGCTGGAGAAGTTCACCAATGCGTATGGCTTGCTGCTGTTGATTCAAGGAGTGGCGAATCTGGTGGGGCCGCCGCTGGCTGGTGAGTTGGGAGTGCAGGTTTACTATTAGAAAGTTCTAAGTTGATTATTCGTAAAATAACCCATAATTAAGTGTTTAAAAAAAAAGAAATTAATGGGTAACAACAAAAAAAAGGTAAGGTCTTAACTAAAAACCCTTTACTTAAGTCGGCTGTAATTAAAATATAGCAAAAGCAAAATAGCAAATACTAGCCTTAAAAACGTGCGTACTTCAATTACAATAACTACCTATGATCTTTTTATATTTGTTAATTGATAACAATTTCATATTTAAACAAAATCCATTCTAATTCCAGGTTGGATATACGACATGACAAACTCCTACGACCTTTCCTTCTACCTGGCCGGTATCTTCATAGGCGCCTCGGGGGTCATAATGACCATACAACCCTTCTACAAATGTGCCCGGAGAAAACCAAAACCAAAAACCACCACCACCGAGACTGCCCTCAACAACGGGGAAACCGAGAAAATGATGGGCAACGGACAAGTCAACAAACCAAATGGGAAACTTACCACATAAATGTAGAGAAATAAGTGAAAAAGAAGTGCAGTTAATACAAATGCTCAAGGATATAAACGATTGTGAAAAACAAGTGAATATTCGGTGAATTGTGCAGTGATTGTGGACTATAGGACATTTAAATAAATGACAATGAAGTAACATCACAGAAGATATCACAGTGATTTATGGGAATCGAAAAATATGTTTAAGTGTGCAAATTGTAAAATGAGGCTTTTGTAAAAGTGGCTACAAATTGAGTATCTAAAAACAGTTGGTAAGAGGATTGGAAAATAGTGTCAATGGTCCTGTTTCTGAAATTCTCATTATACTTAACTAAATAACAGCTATTTACTTACAAGGATAATTCTTATAATATATAATAATATAACCTTCTTATAATATATTAGAAAGAGACATATATTTTGCTTTGTTCACTACATTTAGGCAACATTTATAAACATGTTAAACTCTACAAATTTCACATTGTATAAGTTACAATGAATACCACCATCTTTCTTATATTATTATTGTGAGTGCTGTATATTTAGTTAAGTTAAATGTTTCTTGTCGAACCAGGGCCATGTCAGACAAACCTATTATCAAAGATTCATTATTAAAATCTAGTAAACTAAATTTAAGGCAGACTCAATTTTCTATTTAGATTGAGATATAAACATAGGTAGGACTACCTTTAATAACTTGCCACTACCCACTATTGCGTCTACTTTATAGTATTATAGTTAAATCACTAGTTTACCTTTACATCTTTATATCAACAATTTCTAAACATACTCTTAGATGACTTTATAGCTAGTAATGGGTGCAAAGAAAACTGACTCCAAATAGCGTAATGAGTGTGAAATTGTATTTAAACGTAAAATTCACCTAAGACTGCCTCAGTAATACAGTGAAAAAAGATCTTCCCAATTAGTAAATAGCTTGATAAGAGTAGCAGTTTTATCTTGTATTACATAGAAATAATAAGTGGAGATGCTATCTTATAAATTGACATAATTAGTGTCACAAAATTTGTAGAAAGCATTGAACTTGTATGACACCCACTATGTACAAATAGAAATTGCCTACACTCAGAAACAAGAATGTTAATTTTGCCTTAATTATAAACTTACTCAAAGGGAAACATTATTACAAAATGAGATTGAAAATGAGTGTAGGTGTAACAAGTAGAATTCCTATAGTTAACAACTCTAGATTCTAATAGAACATTATTAAAAGTAATAATTTATTAACACATTAGAAACTAGTAGTGCATGATTGCCTTGTACAATAGTGTTGTTCCTCAATTTAATATATTGAATAATATCGAATGATAAGTATAAGTGATGAGAAGTATATTCAATTATGTACCAAAAATGAGTATATAAGTAGCTTTGTTTCTTTTTAAGTAGTTTGTACTAAAAAATTACCATTATGTGTATTTACAATTAAGTTTTCTTGATCATTTTAACAAATTTCAAATTAAGAGACACCTTCATTAAAATAACCAGTAAAAATACAATAGTATTTTAATTAGACAATTGTGTAATGAAACTTTTTGACTTATTTTTAATAATATTTCACTCTGAAAATATTCATAGGTACATACTACATACCATTTGTTCTTAAGGGCATTTTTGTAGGAAATTAAAATGTACATTTACAACAATATAAATCATGTTAAGAAAACCACAATAACACTCGTTACATAGATGTATAGTTTCGTGGTAAAACTATGGTTTCTCATTTTAATTGTTTAACATGGTACTAAAAAGTATAATTTTTATGACACTGACACAAGTGACCCTACTTTAACTATTATTATTTTGGTATTTTTTTCACATATTTTTGTATTTCTTTCAACACATTTAATAAAACGTACCTATGATTCTTGATATAGGTAAGTATATAAATGACCAATATGCCTAGATATACATATTATACCAAGTGATGTAACAAACGGGTATATATGTCAAACTGTATTATGTATACTATTTTGTTGTTCTTAGTAAATTTTTTTGACATTTATTTCTATATTTTTATTTATGAAAAATGCCCTCGTTTTATTCATATTTTTTTTTGAAACAAGATAAATAGGTGCCTAAATAACAAGACAGTAGTGATTTAAACCCTTGTGATAATAAAAAGGATTTTAAAAATAGAAATAGTACAAGTACTTTGACTTTGTCTAAAACGAAAGCTCAGTAATAACGCTAGTTGTTAGTAATAATTCGAATATTGTAAAAATATCATGTCATTTACATATTTAACTTGCAGGCAGACTATATAATTTAAACAAAATCCTTTATATACAGGGTGTTCCATAAGAATCACGACTTACCTAAAAAGTAGGTGAATTGTTTTTATTTAAACCTTAAAATAAACCGTCAAGCCGATTCAAGCTTGTCCTAATAGTGGTTCTTATCGGATACCTTGTATTTATGTACCTATCGAATATGATAGGTACAATACTTGCATAATCTGTCCCTTTTTTGGTTGGCTAAACATATTTATATAAAATATTTGAATCATATAATGTTTTTTTATACTTTTACTATCAGTTATCAGTAATTAATTATGAAAAATAAATAGGTACGTAACTCATATAATATTTGCTACAATTATTTATCACAAAAATCATGTGTTCTGTCAAATAATATACATTTTAGTAAGTAGTTAGTGTATTAAAAATATTTATTGCTTGTTTTTAAATGCACGTAGGTAACGTACAATAAGTTATTTGGGAGACAGAAATATTTAGATTATTTTTTTTTGTATGTTGGCACAAAAATATTTTATTAAACAATTTGCTTTATGTTTATATTTTTCAAAAATCGCTTTGAATTACATTATTATTGTTGCTTTCCTACTGGTGCCAATAACTATTGCTATCTACTTATTTATCCTATTTTAACAATATAACAATATTTAACAATTATTATATAATATACCTATTTAAGATGGTAGATTCAAAACCTAAAGTGTATTAAACAGCTGATACCTCACTTAGTTTCTATATTATATTTAACAAATACCTAATAATAAGTATTGTCAGATTCTAATTATTCGAAATTAAAGGTTGAAAACATGAATGGCTATTTTTATTTCTTTGGTTACTAAGTCGTAGGTTTCTTTTAACTAACGGTTTGTGAAGCTTTTTTGAAGATTATCTTAAGTCTGAAATATTTGATGAGGTTTCTATTAAACTAAGTTTTGATACTGAAAGGCCTTGCATTGATTAGCTTTATTAATATTACTAGCTTTTACCCGCGCGGCTTCGGACTCGTAAAATTCCGAGTAAAACCCCTTTCCCTGTACTTTGAAATTATACATGTAGATACCTAAATAAATCCGTTGCGTAGTTTTAAAGATTTGTTTTATACTATGTGAAGTCTAGGTACTTAGTGTAAGCATAACAGTTGAAGCAATGACACGTAGGTATCAAGATCATCTCTTGTGTGAACTTGACGGACAACCCTCATCCGGGTATCTCATACTTAGCGCCATACCTATAACTAAAAGTTCCCGCGAATTGCAATAGAATTGCGTTTATGTCTACATAATTACTAGGGGCCGCGCGCGACTCCGTTCGCGTAGAAGTCGGTTTCCCGTGGGAATACGAAGTTTTCCCGCGGTAAAAAGTTCCCTTAATTCTTTCATACATATATTTTTGGTATCTAGAACCGTTTTTCAAAATCAAACCAGTAGTTCCTGAGATTAGAGCGTTCAAACAAACAAACAAACAAACAAACTCTTCAGCTTTATAATATTAGTATAGATGGCGGTTGCATAAATCTTAGCTTTTCATTAAAATGTTTCATTTCATATCAGCATATTTAATATTTTGCTACAAATGATATGTGTCCCCTCTTTTCTATATCTATTTTTTGTTGGTTGGCACTTTTTTAATTGGGTCTCAAAATGAATTAGGAAACGTTGGTGAAAATGCGCAAAAGTCGTTCATAGTTTTTACTGAAAATTCATTAGATACCCATTTAATTAAAATGTATGTTTATTGTTCAGTCAACTTTAACGATCAAGTCCGCGACTAGGAACTATGGCCACAGTGAGTCTAGGTAAATAAAGTACATTACTTATGAGATTTCTATCTTTAAGTACCTTATTAATTTAATTACTAGTATTTCGCCCGCAGCTTTATATTTCCGATTTTCAAAACACGTGGTGCCCTCTATTAAAAGTAAAAAAAAAAAATTAAAAGTAAGTAAACTGTTTGTTGAATTGAGCATAATTTAAATATACGCGAATTGTATTCTGGGTCATTTTCACATTTAAAATATAAAAATATACCTATACAGGATAGAGTTTTATAATTTCCAATAAATTTTCCAAAAGTCTTATTGCTAGTAAATCACATTTTATTTACATCAATGCAAATAGTTCCAATGTAGCCTGACTTGCCTAAATACATTCCAAACAAGTTGAAATGTCACGATTACCTACCATGCCTCACACCACTTACCTACAACAAAGCTACGAAGAAAGTCGAAAAACCATTTTCACCAACAACGAGACTTTTCACATCCTCCGTGTCACGATCTTTCTAAAAACTGTTTATTTTGGCTCAAAAAGCGTGTTTACAAACCGACATGGGCAGGTCAAGCAAGGAATATTTCCCACAGACCACGAGTGCTGGCGCAAAATAAAATAACCACGAGTAAAACAGCAAAAGCCTGAAAAAATAAATGTAAAGAGCTCTTCACTACGTTCGTTTCAAATACACTCGCTCGTGTTTCTATAGAAAATAAAGCTCGCAGTTTTGGTGCAAAAAATGTGTAAAAATAAAAATAAAATTGTTTTCCCGCCATGGAGGTGGCAGAGACGGGAATTACCGCCGAGGTCGAGATGCTTCATGTTTGGAATGCTAGTTCGTTATTTGAATGGACTTGAACGTTTTTGACGTTGGCAACACGTCGAGAGTTCGAACTTCGAATTTCGTTTAAATAATTAACGAAACACTATTGATGCAAAAGTGTTTTAATTCTCTTCGGTGCAAACGGTAAAAAATAATTGTTTTCAACTATATTAGATTAATTTTCTAGTTCTAAAGTAACCTATCAATAGTTTTTTTTTGTCATCCTTCACGCAGCATGTGGTAGAATTTACTTGACGCACAAAACGATATTTTGCAGTGAAGTTACAAAAAGATAAAATTTTAAAGACTAACAACGGGATTTACGTTTCTACTTTTTTTTTTTTTTTTTTTTTTTTTTAATATTAATAGGGGGCAAACGAGCATGCGGGTCACCTGGTGGTAAATGATCACCGCCGCCCATGACTACCCGCAACACTGTGGGTGTTGGGGGTGTGTTGCCGACCTTTGTAGTGGGAATATACTCTCGACTTGAAGAGCCCCATGTTGTATGTAGCCGGGAATACCGCTGCAGGTAGTTCATTCCACATCTGCGTAGTGCGTGGCAGAAAATTCCGCCCGAAACGGACGGTGGTGGAGCGCCAGCTATCCAGGTGGTGGGGATGGAATTTCAATCTGTGGCGGGAGGTGCGGTGGTGGAATTGTGCAGCTGGTATGAGGTCGAATAATTCTTCAGAACACTCCCCATTGTATAGACGATACAGAACGCAAAGAGATGATATATCTCTTCGCAGGGCCAAAGAATCGAGGCGATCAGAAAGAGCTCGGTTGCCGGCGATTCGAGCCGCTCTACGTTGTATCTTGTCAAATGGAAGAAGTAAGCATTGAGGTGCTCCTGCCCAGAGGTGAGAACAGTACTCCATATGGGGCCGCACCTGTGCCTTGTATAGTTGAAGGCGGTGGGCCGGTTTGAAATACTGTCTCGCTCGGTTAAGCACTCCAAGCTTTTTAGCAGCCAATTTGGCTTTGTCTTCCAAGTGACTATGAAACTGAACGTCGCTCGATATGCCGACACCGAGGATTTCGATCATAGGCTTTATACAAAGAGGAGTGTTCTGAAATGTAGGGGCTAATACAAATGGGGTTTTTTTAGTGGTGAACGCGCAAACTTGTGTTTTGAGGGGGTTAAATGTGACCAAGTTACCGCTACCCCACAAGGAGGCCAGGTCTAGAGAGGCCTCAACTTTTAACACAAGCTTGTTCCGGTTTTCGACAACCGACTCCTTGCTGAGATTGGCTTGGCCATGGTACAGTGCATCTCCGGTACTGTCATCCGCATAACAATGTACACCGCTGGTTTGCAGCATATCATTTATGTGCAAGATGAACAATGTAGGGGAGAGCACACAGCCTTGAGGAACACCGGCATTTACGGGCAGGGAGTCAGAGCATGCACCGTCGATTACAACCTTAATGCTCCGCCCAGTAAGAAAGCTGGTGATCCAGTTACACAATCTCTCGGGTAGTCCATATGATGGTAATTTGGCTAGAAGACATTTGTGCCAGACCCGATCAAAAGCCTTCGCTATGTCCAGACTAACTGCTAAGGCTTCACCTTTGCTCTCTACGGTCTCTGCCCAGCGATGGGTCAGATATAGTAAAAGATCACCAGTTGACCGTCCGTGACGGAAACCGTATTGGCGGTCGCTGATCAATTGGTGATCTTCGAGATATCGTAAGAGCTGAGTGTTAATCATACTCTCCATAACTTTGGAGAGTATAGAGGTGATTGCAATAGGCCGGTAGTTAGTTGGATCTGAGCGGTCGCCTTTTTTAGGGATCGGATGCACTAGTGCTGTCTTCCAGCAATTAGGGACTACGCCGGTGGAGTACAGGAGCCGAAAGAGCCGCGTCATGGGAGGAGCTAGCTCTTGAGCGCAGACCTTTAGTACAATTGCCGGGATGGTGTCAGGCCCGCTCGACTTATGGATATCCAGGGAAAGAAGAGCTCTACGTACGGTGCGTTGCAAGAACCGTATATCTGGCATAGAACTCTGACATCTCAGGATGTTCGGAGGTGTTTTTCCCTGGTCGTCCAAAGTCGAGTTGGATGCGAAAAGAAGGCCCAGAAGATCGGCTTTTTCTTTTGCAGTGTGGGCAAGCGAACCGTCATCCCTGCGCAATGGTGGAAATGTCGACAAACAGAAGTTGCCTTGTACCGCTTTGGCTAATGACCAAAATGCACGAGACCCAGATGGGAAACGCACAAGTCTGTCGCCAATTATGCGGACGTACTCAGCTTTCGCCCTAGCTATGGCCTTTTTGCATGACCTGGAGGCAAGGTTGTACTTCTTTTTTAGCGATACGCTATTGGGATCTCCAGTTGTGTGAGCGCAAGCCCAAGCCCGGTAACATTGCTGCTTTTCAGCAGTGGCTGCCTGGCAGGATTTGTTAAACCAGGGCTGGGATCTGCCGCCGACGGGTATCACAGAACTAGGAATGTATAATTCCATACCCTGCAACACGACATCGGCAACCGATTGTGCACAATCGCTGGGATCCAATGAGAAGCAAACCTGTCTCCACGGGTAGGAAGCAAAGAAAGTACGCATTCCATCCCAATCTGCTGACTTGTAGTGCCAAACACGCCGACTTCCAGTAGATCTAGGACGGGAGGGGCAAGTGAGTGGCAGTTTTGTCCGTATCAGGCAGTGGTCCGACGACCCGAGAGGGGTATCGACCATCACCTGATAGTTATCGGGGTGTGAGGTCAGCAAAAGGTCCAGCAAAGAAGGTGTGTGGCCTTCAGCATCTGGGATTCGCGTGGGCGAAGTAATCAGTTGCTTAAAGTCATAAGCCAGGGCGAAGTCCCGAGCAGTTCTTCCCGCGTGGTCGGTTTTGTTAGAACCGAGCCAATCAGAGTGGTGGGCATTGAAGTCTCCCAACAAAATGATTTCGGCGGAAGGAAACTGCTCAAGAATGAGGTCTGTCGCTTGTTGGAGACGCTCAAAGAGTCGCTCCGTCTCATCGTCACCACTGTGTGACCTGTAGATACACGCATAGATGCGGGGGTGGTCGTCGCAGTCTACACGCAACCATAGAGTGGACAGGTCACGGGCTTCAAGATTCCCAAGGCGATGGTAACTAATATCCTCCCTAATGTGTACGCATACCCCGGCATGAGGCAAAAACCTATGCTCAAGCGTGTAGCCAGGGTAGGTGAGGTAGGATGATTCGGGTGGGGAGGATATTTGTGTCTCGGTTAAGAAGAGCATGGCCGGCTTTGCCGTCTCAAGGTGTTGATGGACGGCAGCTAGGTTGAAGTGGACCCCTCGAATGTTACAAAAATCCACTGATAACGTGGGAGAGGTCTTAGGCATGCTCTTGCTTCGTTTGCCCCGGGAAGTATGTCGCGGTATTGTGCCCACCCCAGAGTACGAAGGGCAGCCCGAGCTGGGGGGCTCGGGGAAGGATTCTCCTGCTCCAAGAGAGCAGGTACCTTCCTGGGGTACCAACTCTTTAAATGCCGCTGTCATACTTAGGGTGGGAAGGGGGAATGGGCACCGGAAACAGCACTCACCAGACGAAACGCAGGAACAATGTTCCTACTTCACGTTGGTCTTCTGTGCGTAAGTGGTACTTGCCGGTCGAGTCAGCCCAATTTACGCTATAGTCTATGTGACTACAGCTAAACTCTACCACTTTTACAGTCCATTTGGCACTACCCAGGGGTCACGTGTAGGGTAACTAGAGTCAGGAACCCCAAAAAAAGGGGTTCGCCTACGGACGCGGACAGTATTAACCCCCAAACTTACGTGCTTTTCGGTAGTAAAACAGACAGAAAGCTCCTAGTGGGAGTAGCTTCATGTTTTAAAGCTGTATTCAATGGTAAGCCTACTAATTGGACCTAAGTATCTATTTGTAGAGTTTAGTGGAAGCTATTATTTGTACATAAGTAGGTACTATAGGCACCAACACAAATAACTTACATTAACGAATACTACAAATACTACGATTGCAAAAGATTTCCCTCACAAAGCTTTGATTGAAGCTTGACTGGATATTAAAAATACTGAAAAGCTTGTATTAGCGGAAACCTACATACCTGTAAATATATCTTATATATAAAAACAACTCCAGGTAGAGGCTAGTCAGGCCTCATTAATTTTTGTATCCAACATAAAAGGCTCTTATAAAGGTTTTATTATAAAAGGAATCTTTTTTTCAGTTAGTCCGCTTCACCGAGCAAGCGACAGATTACATTAGTTCTAGCGGATATTGCTTATCTTTTTCTGTGGAAACAAACGGATAATGTGGGTATTTGTATATTTATACAAATAAGGAATACCTTTTTTATACCTATTTAGCGATGTTTGGTGTTGCTATAGTCAATTCTGAAAAAAGACATCCAGGAAATTGAATCAACTGATGCAGTGTTTTGAAAATTTGTAGAGGCAATAAATTGTTAAGTTATTCCTTTTTTGTGTTAGATATATTTTAGTATTTCTAATTCAGAAAGCATAAAAAGTTATTTACTATTACCAACATTTGAAAATTAACTTACACGTTCACGGTTCTCGATAGCCTTAAATCCTGAGTTCTAACATCTTAAAAATTGACCTCTAAACCATTGGAAGGAATCAATATAGCCTCACGGTCCTGTATCTAATCAATTTGGCAACACTAGAGCGTGCCTCGAATACACACAGACGTTTTACCCCACTTACATAAAAACTGTGAACTTATGCCAATACATACATATTGAAACCACGTTTCTACGTCTCAATCAGAAGGCCTAGAATCTATTCCCGGGGCAGGGATGCCAAAGTTTGCAAGAGCTTAGTTAAATGCAACTTTTTTGCTAAAAATAGAATCTCAAGTTTAAGTAAATTAAAATAAAACCAAACTTAGGTGATAAAGTTAAGTAACTTATCTAATGTACTATTTGAACTATATCTATTCTTAAAAAAATCTTAAAACGAAATTTATTTCTAGCGGTTTCTTTTACTACAAGTAGGTACTTACAAAAAAGAGTGTTATTCAATCAAAATTACTTAATAAAATACCTACGTACAAAATTGTAACAATTTTTCAGATAACTTAGTTTATATCACCTATTTTAGAGCATTTTCTGGTCGTTTCTGGCAACCCTGGTGTTTCCGTAGGCATATCACGTTCGTGTGGCCGCACCCTAATTCAGTGACTTATTCCCGCCAAAAAACGCTTCTAGAAATTTCGAATGCGTAGCTTTGCCGGTTCAAGTCAATTTATATGGAATGCAATGATGAATAAATTTTTCGTATGAGATTGGAATCGTTTTAGATTTATTTTAATGAATTTGAATATTTTGAATGTAAATAATGATTTTCTATTTTGGTGATAGTCTAGAATAAATTAAGTAGGAACTCATTATTGTCTTATTTTTCGTGTATCAACACAATATTAAAATTATTTTTAATTAGTTTTTTTTTAATGTTAATTCAATAATTTAATAAGAGTTAATCAATTCAATAAAAAATATGGCAATAACTTAAGGCTGGTGAAGCCTTTGAAATCAATTTTCTTAATTAAAATCAATCTTTTTAATATACGACAAGTGGTTTTGCCTTATTCCAACAATTGAACCCGCGATGGGAGCGCCAAAGCAAATTTCAATAGAAAAAATGAACAATTTAATAAAACGGATTTTTACCCGCAAATACGTTTTTATTATCTACTTATTTGAAAGTAAATTTCTTGGGAATTTCTAAATTGAAGTTAGTGACTTTCACTACGGTAATGTCAAATTCTACAGTGCGTGTAAAGGTATTTTATATTAACGCTCAGCATTATTAATTCTAGTACGAAGGCATGTGTGTACAAATAATTATAACAGCCTTAACTCGTCACACTAGTTGGTCACACCCCCTTCTTGGAAGGTAAGAGGGACTAAGCCGTATTCAACTACTTTACATAATAGTAGATTATCCGACCATGTGGATGTCCTTACGATGTTTTCCTTGGCAAATGTTACTTAAAATTGAAGATACTTACTTCAATAATACAAGATTATATAGGTATTCATAAGTAATTTAAATTTAACCTACATATAAAACAGTGGTGGTAAACTAAATCATATGCCAAGTTATCAGGGACGTATTTTAGATTTTTACACCTCGGGCAAAAATTATACGGCCGCCCCTCAAACTCTTCAACCTAAAAAAGGCAGTTTGCCATCTTTATTACCAATCTATTCTCCATCAATTTCAAAAAAAAACTTTGCGCCGACACCGACAAGAGCCGACAGGCAGGAATACACATGCGCTCGATCACTTAGGTACAGGTATTTACTTGTTGAAACTTAAAATAAATGACTTTTATAATAGTTCTACCCATGCAGCCCCGGATCTTCAATTTTTTTTTAGGCGGGTCAAAATCTGAAATATGCCGCCCCCAACCACTTTTACTTATTTTAACCTTTATCATCTTTATAATTTCAGTAATCAGATGTCCACTAACAAATTGGCTTTCCGGAAATAATGCATCATTTGCTGTACTTTCCGTGTTATGCTTATTTATTTACAGATGTATACATATGAACGCGGGGGATATACAGGGTGTTTGCTGAATGAGTAGCCAAAAATGGTGGATAGGCGAGGCTATTAGCTATTTACTTCTACTTATTAAATTGCATTTTGGTTCAAGTTTAAGAATTTACAATACTTTATAGATTTTCCTAACCACAAAAATAATTGTAATTTTAAAGCCTAATACTGTCTTATTCAGATGCAGTCATAAATTTATACCAATCATCTCACAAAAAGTTACAGTGGATTCATAAACTTCGTTGAACCAGTGGGAAAAAAATGTAATGTCAACTTTGCTATGAAAAAAAAATACGAGTTTGAAAATTTCATTTGCTTTTAAAAACTTTTTCAGTTAATACACTTTATATCGATATGCTACATGTAACATTAACAATTAGAAATCTCGACAAAAATGATAAGTTAGTAAGACGACTGATAAGGAAGGTACAAATCCGTTCAACTACCTATGTAGGTAAGAGTTTTGTCTCATTCTAAAAATCTATGCCTATTGTTATATCTTTTTTGTGACCATAAAACATTTCTCTTATTTGCTATTCTTATGTATAAAAAAATGATTTAATTTTCTGAGTAACGATTGCTGTTGGCCCAAATGTAAACTTTATAGCTTCACCGACCTACTACGGCCACCTAGTTGAGTTCGGTCCTCAGTGCGTCGCGATCATTTTCAATACACTGTTTCCTTTAGGAGTCTTTGAGGACTAACTTACTATTTTTGTTGAGATTTCTTACTATTTTTGTTACATTTAGCATATTTTAACTGTAAAAGTTTTTAAAAGCAAATGAAGTTTTCAAACTCGTAAACTTTTAATTTTTTTTCATAGCAAAGTTCACATAAAAAATCCCCACTGGATCAACGAAGTTAATGAACCTACTGTAACTTTTTGTGAGTGATTGATATAGATTAATGATTGCATCTGAACAAGACAGTATTAGGCTTTAAATTAAAATTATTTTTGTTTCGTCCGAAAGTAAATAAAAAAAATTGACTTTTCATGAAAAAATCGGAATTTTTTTAGGAAAACCTTAAAAGTATTGTAAATTCAAAACTTGAACCAAAATGCAATTTAATAAGTGCTACTCACCCATCAAACACCCTGTATATTTTATACACAGCACAGAATAGGATTTAAAATAAAAAAATATAATTATGTACCTATAGTAAAAATAAAAATCAAATAGTTTTATTCAGTTGCAATTTTTATGAATTAAAATTAAAATTTACTTTTCGAGCTTTTTGTTCAGCAAAATAATCTATGACTGTCATAATTTGCGTTACTGCGCGCGAACTGATGAGCGTTTTTGAAATACGCCTAGAGAGGCGCCTCACAAATAATATGTCACATGTTCCGTGTGCTGTCCCTGAGTATCGGTCAAGTTGATATGGCCACAGTAAAATAAGAGTGAAAGTTCTGTAATTGAACTTTTATTTATTCTGTGGGCAAAGTTAAGTAGGTATTATGAGTTGTTAAGTAGGTATTATGTGTTTGGCCGCCCCCTGAACTTGCCGCACGGGGCATGGGCCCCGGCTTGCCCCCCCCTAGATCCGGGGCTGTACCCATGCTCTTGAGTATTTTTTTTCCCATGTCCGGGCCGCCCCTTGAAAATGGGCCGCCCCGGGCAAATGCCCGATGGTCCCTATGGGAAATACGTCACTGCAAGTTATTACACCAATTATGTACTTACCATCTTCAAAACTACATACTTACTTACTTACCAACTAAACTTTACATTCTGAACAAATATCTCCTCGCGACACTCTATCTCTATAAATACAAAACAACATGTATTAACACGGACAATGAACACTCCAAAACTACCAAGAAAGCCATACACACAACACATAAATAAAACTAAGATTTAGCTTTCATTTAGTTGCATTGTTACCGGGGCAAGCTGCCAAAACACTACGTATCTGTTGAGAGGTTTCCAGTGTTCCAGTAATGTACCTAAGTCTAGATTAAAGCCCGGCCATGGAAGATAGAGTCATGTTTTATACCTGGGTGAGGTAAAACAACTCGGGAGCCTAATTTCGGATAAGGAATGAGATTAGGGGGAAATGCTCGGCGTGGAAATAAAATGGGGACGAGAATATCTCATTATTTTGCATAGAATCAAAGAAAGATGTCGTGTCTATTTTTGTGGTGTTCACTTGCTTCTTCTAAATCACTTTAATTATGTGTTTTTTTATAGTTTTCAATGAGTGTAAATTAATTAAAATAAAATCAAACTTGTGGTCGTGTCCAATATTTTCATTTTTTTTTATTTTAAAGTAATTTTAATATAATAACTCGTCTCCAAAAGAGAAAAAAAAATTTTTTGTGTGATTAAACATAAATTAATGACTATAAAATCTTTTACCTTTAAAATTCTATATTATCCCTGCCGAGCATCGGCGTAAGTACTCTTATTTTTTACCGCAGGAAACTGACCCATTCCCTCAGGAAAAGCTATTTAGCTGCGGCTAACCGCTGATGTTACAGTTTAAATCAAATCAATATCATCGAAATAACAGCTTGCCCTTAGTAAGTTATGTAAACGTATTTCACCCCAACTCATACCAATTATCCATATATTCCGAGTATAAGCAATGAAATATAATTGTGTTTATTTGGGCGGCAGTTTATCTGATTAATCAAATACAAACGATATCGGAATGAGATGAGATTCTCTAACTATGATTACATGACGTGGAAACGACGTTGGCAGTCGCTGACCACATAGCATGTAGACACCGCATAATCCTACTAATATTATAAATGCGAAAGTAACTCTGTCTGTCTGTCGGTCTGTCTGTCTGTCTGTCTGTCTGTCTGTCTGTCTGTTACGCTTTCACGCCTAAACCACTGAACCGATTTTGATGAAATTTGGTATGAAGTAAGAACTGAACTTGGGAAAGGACATAGGGTACTTTTTACCACGGGAAAACTTCTCATTCCCACGGGAAACCGACTTCCACGCGAACGGAGTCGCGGGCGGCCACTAGTATAATATAATTGTTAGTTGTATAACATTCTTCAAAATAAATGTAAAAAATAATTGTATTTTTTATTAAAAACCCAACTTTGAACATTAAAATAAAAAATTGCACTATAATGTTTATTTGTCGCACAGATATATATGTTTTTCTCATGGATATGTCATAAAAGCTATCATAAAAGAGAATCAGAAATTTCGGTTAATTCAGTCCAAAGTTTTGATGTAACAAACATAAAAAATACAGGACAGAAAAAAATGCAACACAATTTTTTCATTTTTTTATGCAAAATGTTAACTTTTTTGCTTTGTAAATCTATGGCGGAGTAAACCTTTGTCCAGCTGTTGACGTTTTCAGGCTGATGATAAGTACGATGAAGTTGACAAACAATCAGTTTGACTAAGACTTTAATCGAATACTTATGAACCAAGTATACACCAGACGGTAGGTTTATGTATTTTGTATAGATTCTGCTGCCCTCACCACGTTACGATTTTATTACGGGTTACAATTTACCTGCGCCATGTAAATCACAATATTGCGCATCGCTAGTCGCCAGTGCTTTACAAAATAAAATGGCGGCTTCCACCAACTGCCGTCACTGTTCCACGCCAGCCGCACAAGATATGAATGCGGGATGGATCGTATTAGCTGCGGAGTTATCACATCCCGGGCGCTGGCAAAGTTGGCTAATCACGGGACGGGATTACCGGGATGTCGGCCCCGGGATCAGAGCGCGGGATCTCGGGAACTAGATGTGTGTGGAGAGAACTAGATGTGTATGTGGAGAGAACTAGATGTGTGTGTGGAATGTGGAGAGTATGTTGTAGTAAAGGTATTGGGACTGGGTGTATGGGCTGTTTTATGGATTGTTTTAGTAGTTTTAAGTGTGAGTGTAGGTAAATTGAGAGCCACAAAAGGCACTTGTATAAATAAATTCTTGACGTGAGTTTAATATGTTTGTTTTGGCTAAACTTTACCGAAGATTAAAATTGGTTTTGTTTTGGTTGTAAAACGCAGTCTAGTCTTTAATAATGTTTAAAAAGAGTTGAGGCTCCGTCATATTAGGTTTTGTGTTTATATATAAATATAGAAATCCTGTCCAATTTCTCTTATTTATGAATAAGCACAAATGAAATTGCATGATTGGCTGAGTTTTTGTATCGTTCGTAATTATTTAGTCAGACATATTTATTTTGTTTTTTAATATGTAGGTTATTTATTGTAGGTATTATACAAAATAAATTAAACAAGAAAAGCCTAAATTAATGGTTTCTTGATTACAACTAACAAATTAACAAGTTACAAATAAGCCTCAGAGTGAATATTAAGAGTTGGTCACGCGCAGACCTATTTCTTTATCTCTGCCTCAAACTACCTTTTCCCGCGCTTTTCGTACGATGCCGCTGAAATTTTACGCTTTTTATAAGCTTTTATTATACTCTTTTGCCAATGAAGATCCTAAACTTAATTTTACAAAGTGAGTGAGACATTTTTGTAACAGCACCCCCATTGCTATTTGGCATGTCAACTCCACTCGACTGCCAATATATGACGTTTCTTTACGATCGCGTATAAAATATCGCTTCTATATAAATTATGTTTATTTGCACTTTATTGTGTTGAGTTTATGATGCCTTCGTATTATTAGAGCGTTTCGAGTTCTCAAATAACGTCGGAATATAACACGAGCTTTATTGGGTTAGTTCTTCATGTTTTATCGTGTTTATTGACTAAATTAAATGTCTTTTATTGATGTCGTCTACTAAGTTGTAATCGAATATTTTTCAGGTTAAAACCGAATGTACCTACAAAATGAAAAAGAAGTACGCAAAAAAGGTAATTTATAGTACTAACGTTTTCATGAAATAAGTTTTATTTAAATATTGTCTAAGAGTGTATTAAAAACAAATTCAACATAATATCTGCTTTTTCAAACAGCTTAAAAAAAGATGACAAAAAGTAAATTTCTAAAAAACTGTAATATCATCCTAATTGCAACAACACCAGCGCAATAAACACACCTAAAAAGCCTTTTCAAAATCTAAAATCGATACCAAATCCTACTAATATTCTAAACGTGGAAGTTTGTGAGTATGGATGGATGTATGGATGTATGGATGGATGTATGGAAGGATGTATGGATGGATGCTTGTTACTCTTTCACGTAAAACATAGGGTACTTTTCACCGCGGGAAAACGTCTCATTCCCACGGGAAACCGACTTCCACGCGAACGGAGTCGCGGGCGGGCACTGGTCTATCTATAAAACAATTTCCCCAGACCCACTTCAAATACACCACAGCTATTATAGTTCCCACGTATTCAAATGAAAAGCTCTTTCGTCACAGGCTCGATCTGACGGGTCCAACCGCAGTTTGCCTGCAAAGCCTCCTCAGGTAATTAGTGATACTTGTTTGTAGTAATTACTCACGACTTTGCACTGAAGGGCCCACGTCAAAGGGAGAGGGTACAGGCAGGAAACGATAACGTTGACCGATGTGTTTGAATGGTTTCAATATTTGAACTATAGTTTAATTAAAGGTTCATTTGGGAAAGTGCTTGTTTTGTTTTTGTGTCGTTGGATCTGTCCCTTTCAGTCATTTCTATTACAGTTATAGGTAGATAGCTGCTTGAGAAGCAAAAACATAGATTAAGGTTACAAACTTGATAAGGCGTCAATAGATAGTGAATGAATGAGATTTGCTGTAAAAGCATTGCTGGATGACTTAAAAAGGACAATAGTCATGGTAAATATTATGTTAACAGCGTTGTGAATAGAAATAACTATGATACTTAGTTATCAAAGTTGTATGAGTGCTGGCATGATTATTTACTACGGATCATATTTTTTAATGTTAAGTTTTACCACAGGGTTGAACACAACGAGTGGTTAATTTAACAACGTGGTGACATGACACAAGCATAACGTAATTAAATTCAAAATTAAATTATTATATTTTTTTAATTTAACGTTGAACGTAAGGCCCTTAGTTTGATCCCCGAGTTAGGCTTTTTTTGTTTCTTAGTTGTATGTTACGATTATTGTCGTATTGTCGTACGTGTGTATAACTAGATTGTTTCCTTATATTTTGTTTAATTCATTGTTGATATTAACTCACAGTTGATGAGTCAGCCTTGAGGCTATAAACAAAACATTGTGGTAGAGCTGTACCTGCCGAGAGGCTGCAAAGTGCTACTTAGTCCCTCCGATCTCGACCTACATACAACCTAGCCTTAATGGAGGTAATTTCATTAATGCCAACATTCAAATTAAGAGGCCTAACCGACCACGTGTTTGAATCAAGTTTTTGTGGTTAGTTTTTATTTGTATGATAATTTATTGGGATTTCAGTTTGTTCTATTTGTTTTGCTACAATCCAAAATTTAGAAATTTGCTTTACCTATTTTATTAATAGGCTCCGGGCTAAGTCAACCTTTAATATTTTAATTAATTGTTATTTGCGTCGTAACGATCTTCAAATATAACAATAAATAAAACTACGTAAGTCAATCAAATTTTCTTGGAAATGCTAAAATCGTTTTGACCGAAGACGCTCAAACATTTCTAAAATCAAAACGATTCCTATCCATATTTGTTTTCAAATACGTTTGTATATTTTCGATACATTGATTTTGTTGATTTGTTTTCCGCCGTGGCTGGTGCAGACTGTTTCCTAACATATGACTTCTGTGAGTATAACAACTCTCTTTTATATGTGAGATTTGTAATGTAAAGGTAAATGTGTAGGTGGTTTTAATATTCGCATAGTGTGGGCACACAGGTAACTGTGAACAGTCGAGAACTCTGAAAACCGGTCGGTGTTTAAGATTCTCAAGTGCGAGACTTAGCATTTATAAATGAATAGCTTCTAGTAAATTCTAGCTACGAGTACACTAGTAGGAAGTAGTAGCAGGGCTGCAGTAACGCTACTGAAGGCAGATTTTTTTAAAACTCTTGCACAGTATTAACGCAGGTCTTACAAAAAATTTTGTGCTTGTTGATTGTTTTTAGCTATTAAATCTTTATCTGAAGTAACTGAATTCAAACACATCTATGTTCTTTCTTAATAGCATTGTTACAGAAAAATAAAATATTGGTTCATTGAAGTGATACACGGTTATAAATCAACAATTTTAACTGCTATATAACTTTTGAGTAAATACACTTTAATAAAAAGTCAGGCGTTACGACAAATCTTAAGCTTTTCGCATCAATAACTGGGATTACTATCAATGTATTAAAATATAAATCACTAGTTTTCCGCCCGCGGCTTCGCCCGCGAGGAATTCGGTTATATCGCACGAACTTTCATACAAACTTTCATCCAATATTTCAACCTCTTCCACCCCTTTTTTCCCGATAAAAAGTATCCCAAGTTCAGTTTTATCTTCATATCAAATTTCATCATAATCGGTTCAGTGGTTTAGGCGTGAAGGCGTAACAGACAGACAGACAGAGTTACTTTCGCATTTATAATATTAGTAGGGATTCTTCAAATAAGCAATGATGGTGCATATAAACAACTTTAGCTCTTCAAACTTGTCTCAAACATATTTATTTATAGCTGAACATCAAATTTTATGAATATGACAGACGCGTCTCTTTATGCTGTGGAATATTATTATTGCCGTACTAAATATCAATAAGTATTTAAGAGGAAGATATGTTAAAGTTATTACTTAGTATAGAGATCATATTGATGCAGCACTAGTGGCCGCCCGCGACTCCGTTCGCGTGAGAATGAGAAATTTTCCCGCGGTAAAAAGTACCCTATGTGTTATTCTGATGTATACCCTATATTACCGTAAAGTTTCATCCAAATCTGTCCAGTAGTTTTAACGTGAAAGAGTAACAAACATGTCACAAACTTTCACGTTTATAATATTAGTATGTATGATTAGTATATGTGGAGGTATCAAAACAAAAGGCTTTTACAGTTTATTTTAAGAATGACGTGACATGGTTTCCTTATTTGTGTCATGATTTTTGAATATTTTGTATTTTTCGTACTGGCCACACTATGCGAACGGCTAAAAAACGGTCGCATGGTGGGGATCCGGCGGAATTGGAGCTTGTACCAAAAAGAGTCAGTCAGTTCTGTTCGAGCGATTGGCATAAGAAGTAGTCTAGAGAGTGATATATATTAAAGTGTAAAGATAATTTTGAATAAAAGTGTTATTTAATTGGTATTCTGGAGTTTTTCATATTAAATCAGAAGTGGAACGCACGTTAACTCACACTGGTGGATCGCGATTTCTGGTAAGTTTTTACTATATTCTTATTTGTGAAATTGCGTTACAATACATATTTTCCACGTTCGAAAGACTAATAAAAAAAGATTACGTAACGGAATTCTCGGATATTTTGTAAGTCTACACGTGGTCGGAGCCACTCTCCGATAGTGTTGACTTGCATATAAGTTTTGTGAAGCGACACGTGGCTGGGGCTACCCTCCAGTCGTGATGCTTTGCAAGACAAACTAATATTGTAGGCTAGGTAGCTATAAAGGGAGAAGGCATTTGAGTCGACACATGGTTGGAGCTACCCTCCGATGGTGTTGGTTACAAGTGTAAAGGATTGTGAATTGGCACGTGGCCGGGGCTACCCTCCTGCCGTGACATTTTGCAATTTTTCTTTCTTTTCTTTTATTATAATTATTTGCGGGGCTTCATTTGATCGAGGCAACTCTTCGATAGTGAAGTCATGCATTTTGCTTTGCAAGATAGTACTTGGCCGAAGCTACTCTTCGACAGTTATGTTTTGCTCGGCATTTTGTTTTATTATCATACTTGATACTTAGTGACTTAAACGAATACCGAGTGGAAAGTGTGTGTTGTGTCGTGTGTAATGATCTTAATTTGTTTTTATTTGGAGGGTTATGTGTGCCCATACTCGAAATTTTAAAAGTAAGGGCTATGTGCGCCCATATTATGTGGGTTATGTGTGCCCTTTCTGTAATTTTATTGGATAAGGGTTATGTGTGCCCATTCTTATAATTTATTGGATAAGGGTTATGTGTGCCCATTCTTATAATTTATTGGATAAGGGTTATGTGTGCCCATTCTTATAATTTATTGGATAAGGGTTATGTGTGCCCATTCTTATAATTTATTGGATAAAGGTTATGTGTGCCCATTCTTATAATTTATTGGATAAGGGTTATGTGTGCCCATTCTTATAATTTATTGGATAAGGGTTATGTGTGCCCATTCTTATAATTTATTGGATAAGGGTTATGTGTGCCCATTCTTATAATTTATTGGATAAGGGTTATGTGTGCCCATTCTTATAATTTATTGGATAAAGGTTATGTGTGCCCATTCTTATAATTTATTGAATAAGGGTTATGAGTGCCCAATAAAAAAAAAGGATTAGTTATGAATAGGAATCACTAATGAAGTATATATACTTACTAAATTTTATAACGACTGCCAGAATGTAATGAATATAAGAATATTAAGTTCTTTATGACGATTTTACAGTAATGGACGATACGAACCAAAAACGTCGGCGTTCAAAGAGGAGAAGGCGCTCATCTTCCAGAGAGTCAAGTAGGAGTAAGTCTCGGAGAACTTCTGAAGGATTAACTGCAGAAGATTTACTGAAGGTATTGGCGTCCTGGTCGGCAAATTCAAGTAAGAGTAACAATTCTTTTCAAAATAACCATTTGAATAATGTCGTACCTGAATATGATCCCTCTAATAGAGCGCAAAGTATTGAGTGTTGGATAAGAAAAGTTAAAGAATGCTCTCATATCTACGGGTGGGATGAGAAACAAACTATTCATTTCTCCTTACAAAAGTTAGTAGGTCTTGCAAAGAAATGGTTTGAGGCTCTACCCTCCGTAGTTTATACCTGGGATGAGTGGCAAGCTAAATTAAGGAGGGCTTTTCCTAGCGAAGAGAATTACGGAAGAATTTTAGAGGAAATGCTTGCTCGTACTACTAAACCAGATGAGAGTCTTCGTGAATACTTTTATGATAAACTAGCTGTGCCCACGACTTCGTCCGCGTGGAATAGTTATTTTGGACATTATTTTAGATCTATTCAAGAGGAATAATTCTTTCATACATATATTTTGAGTATTCTTAACCGTTTTCGCAGCTTGCGTGCGCGCCCTCAAGGATGAATAATTTTCCCCGTTTTTTTCACATTTTCCATTATTTCTTCGCTCGTTATAGTTGTAGCATGATGTAATATAGTCTAAAGCCTTCCTGGATAAATGGTCTATTCAACACAAAAAGAATTTTTCAATTCGAACCAGTAGTTTCTGAGATTAGCGCGTTCAAACAAACAAACAAACAAACAAACTCTTCAGCTTTATAATATTAGTATAGATTAAGTTTGTTAAATAGATGCGAAATAACTGAAAAAAAGGCTGTTGATTGCGTTATACACGGTATTACCGATCGGTCTATTAGAAATGGAGCTCAAGCATTAAATTGTAAAGACCCTGAAGATTTATTAACGTTCCTTTGCTCTCAACGTATCCCGGTTTCGAATTACAATAGAATGCGTGATCGTACTAACTAATAACCATAGAATGGATAGAACTTATGATTCGGCGAATACACAATCAACGCGACCTAGATTTAGTAATATTGATTCAATTCTCTGCTTTAATTGTCGATCAAGGGGGCATCCGTATAATAAATGCCCAAAACCATTAATAAAATGTAAACGTTGTAATAGAATAGGACATGATTCAGAATCTTGTAAATTGCCACCCATTGCCGAAACTTCTATTTCACAACGCGAAACTATTAATGAGAAAACCACTTTGAAAATTTCAACACAAATTTCAACCAGCAATGAGAAATTCTTTAAACAAATTACTGTTAATGGAAAAATACTGACTGCGTATATCGATTTCGGCAGTGAGTGCAGTTTATTGCGGCATAGTGATTCATTACAATTTGAGTTGGTTAAAAATACTGATGAAGTTCCTATCATTAGAGGTTTTGGCAACTCTACTATTGTACCATATTTTAGATCGTCAATGAATGTAACGCTCGATGATATTGAAACTACTTTAGAATTCCTGATTGTAGGTGATGAATTCATGCAGAGTCCTGTCTTGATTGGCCAGAATTTTACAGAACTTCCATTTGTTACTGTTCTTAAAGATAATTCAAAGCTAATATTTTACAAAAGTCCTATTGTTGAATCTCTTAGTGAAGAATCTACGGTAAAGCTTTTTGTAGGAAACTCAGTCGAAGTAACAAATACGAGTGCTATTCCAGTTACAGTTAATCATAGTTTTTCTGGGGACGTGTATGTAGAAGGTTATAATTCTATTGAACCAAATCGGGAATTTCGATTGTGTCAAGGGGTTTTTGGCATATTTGATGGCACTGGTGAATTAGTTTTGACCAACTTTTCAAAGAAACCTCTTATATTAGAAAAGGGCACGCTTATCGCACGAGCATTTTTGTTAACTGCACAAGGAATTCGTCATGTCAATCAAATTTCGACTGATAGTCCTATCTTAGAACCATTAAATAGGTCTGATATCAAAGTTGGCAAAGGGATAAGTGAACAAAACTTTGATGATCTTTACTCGTTACTCCAAAACTACCGTGACTGTTTCGCGTCTAGCTTGAGTGAATTAGGGTGTGCAACAGATTTTGAAATGAATATAGACTTATGTGATACTAAACCTGTTATTTATCGACCTTATAGGTTATCTTATTCCGAGAGAGAACAGGTTCGTGAAGTCATTGATGATCTAATGCGTAATGACATTATTCAGGAATCTAACTCCGATTATGCTAGCCCTGTACTACTTGTAAAGAAGAAAACTGGCGAGTTGCGGCTCTGCGTGGATTTTAGGGCGCTTAATCTCAAAACCATTAAGGATCGATTCCCTCTTCCGCTGATTGAAGATCAGTTAACAAACCTTAGTGGTAATTGTTACTTTACATCACTCGATTTAGCCTCGGGTTACTACCAAGTACCTATGTCTCCCGGAAGCCGGCATCTAACTGGATTTGTAACGCCTGATGGGCATTATGAATTCAAGAGAATGCCTTATGGTTTAGCCAATGCCCCAGCCGTTTTTCAACGGATAATTAACAAAGTTTTTGGTACCAAACGTTTCGAATATGCTTTAGCATATTTAGACGATATTCTCATTCCTTCTACAAGTATCGAACAGGGTTTTGAGAGGCTACGAGAAGTATTAGAACTGTTGCGTAAATTTGGACTGACCCTAAAAATTTCAAAATGTAAATTTTTTGATGGCACCATCGATTATTTAGGTTATGAAATATCCGGCGAAGGCATTAAACCCGGCACGGCAAAATTAGCGGCAGTAAGAGACTTTCCGGTTCCTAAAAGTATACATGAGGTACGCCAATTTCTTGGTCTGACAGGATACTTCCGTAAATTCATCAAAGGCTACGGGGAAACTGCTCGTCCACTAACCAATTTGTTAAAAAAGGGTGCAGCTTGGGACTGGTCACATCCACAAGAGAAAGCTTTTTCTTCGCTCAAGGATACTTTACTCACAAGACCCGTTCTAGCGTTGTATGATCCGAGTCTCGAGACGGAACTACACACAGATGCCAGTGCCCTGGGCTTGGGTGGTATTCTAATGCAGTGGCAGAAAAATCCTCACGTTTTAAAACCCGTTGCGTACTTTAGCAGGCAGACTACGGCAGATGAAAGGCACTTACATTCTTATGAACTGGAGACTTTGGCTGTTGTATGCTCTTTAAAGAAATTCAGGGTATATTTATTAGGAATTCAGTTTAAGGTTTTTACTGACTGTGCAGCCTTAAGGACTACGCTGACTAAACGTGATCTCATTCCGCGAATAGCCAGGTGGTGGTTACAAATCAGCGAATTTACCTTCCAAATCGAATATCGAGCAGGCACCAGTATGTTGCATGTAGATGCGTTAAGTCGGAACACCGGGCTGCGCGCGGAAGAAGAGGTTAATACGGCTCTAGTTTATCATATTGAAACAGAAAATTGGTTATTGACTTTGCAAATGGGTGACCCAGAGACCTCGCGAATTATAAGAATACTTAAGCCGGAACTTGATAAGGATGTAAAAGAAATTAAAAACAATTTTGTAATTAAAAATAATGCCCTATACAGGAAAGTTGACGATCGTTTGTGTATGGTAGTTCCACGAAACGCAAGATGGCAAATTTGCAAAGCGAACCATGACAATATAGGACATCATGGCTATACTAAGACGTTAGATAAAATTCAAAGCCAATACTGGTTTCCAAAATTGAGACGTTTTGTGAAAAAGTACGTTGCGGCCTGCTTAGAATGTGCATATAATAAAGATTCAGCTAGTAAACAGAAGACTGGTCTTCTTCATCCTATCGAAAAGGTTTCCATACCTTTCCACACGATACACATAGACCATTTAGGTCCGTTTGTCAAGAGTAAAAATGGAAACTCTTATATTTTGACCATTGTAGGCGGTTTTTCAAAATACGTTTTCGTAAGAGCGGTGAAAGATACGAAATCAAAAACCACCATTAGAGTCTTGGAGAATATTTTTTACGACTTCGGTGTTCCAGCGAGAATTATTTCCGACCGTGGCACTTCGTTTACCTCAACAGCATTTAAGTCCTTTTGTAATGAGCATGGTATTAAACATGTTCTTAACGCGGTCGCATGTCCCAGAGCAAATGGTCAGGCTGAACGTTTTAATCAAACCATTTTGAATGCGTTGTCTACTCAAAACTCCAATGACTGCGAACGTGCCTGGGACAGGTGTCTAGGCAAGATTCAGTGGGGAATTAATAATACTATTAACTCCACCACACGAAAAACAGCGACAGAAGCTTTGTTTGGCATTCGTATGAACGATGGTTTAGCGAGTAAACTTGATGTGTCAACTAACGATCGCGAGATTGATTTGGCACTTACAAGAAATGATGTCGATAGTAGCATTAAAAATGCGCAATCTAAATTAAAACTAAAACATGATTCGCAACACTTACCTGCTCCTAAGTATACGGTTGGAGATTTAGTTAAAGTGACTAGAACTATTTTTGCTAATGACGGTAAAAGTACAAAGCTTCTGTCAAAGTTTGTAGGACCATACAAGATTCTCGAAGTTCTAGGCAACGACAGATATAAAATCGGTGATGCCCCGGGTTTCACTAACAAAAAAAAGTCTTACGAGAGCGTCTTCTCAGCTGATAGGTTAAGACCTTGGATTCACATTAAGGCTTTAGAGGTTGAGGAAAGTGACAATGACCAATCAAGTAGGGATTCTGACAGTGAGTGAATTAAAGTAACTTTATTCGAGTTTAATCCTTGTATGTAGGTTAAATTTCCAATATAATAAGATTTTTATTACTGAAATAATTTGATACATACTAATTTACCACAAAATACTATAAATTTGAATAAATATACACATAATTATGTTAAAACTAATTGTGTAGTTAAATATCGTATTTACAACATTACATAGTTCGGTTTATTAGACCTTAGTTAGGATAAATTAGAATAGAATTCAAATATAATTATACCCTTAGATCAATTAGTTGCGATCGATTATTGTGAAATGTATAACTATGTAAATAATTATATTTGATAATTTTGTAATGAATAAATAGTTAGTAAGTACCTCCCTTAGTAAATTTACATGCGAGTGTCATGATTTAAAAATGAATTGATATAAGTAAAATAAAACGTTATTATGTACGTAATTAAAGTAAAATAGTATTTAATATTATCATGTTAGCTATTAAGTACAAATTGTTATTTACGAAAGGAACTGACTGACTACGTGTAATGTTTATAAATTTTTGTGCGTCAGGAGCCGCACGTTGTCGGATGGCCGAGTGTCATGATTTTTGAATATTTTGTATTTTTCGTACTGGCCACACTATGCGAACGGTTAAAAAACGGTCGCATGGTGGGGATCCGGCGGAATTGGAGCTTGTACCAAAAAGAGTCAGTCAGTTCTGTTCGAGCGATTGGCATAAGAAGTAGTCTAGAGAGTGATATACAGGGTGTCCAGGAAACAATGGATAAGCTCTGAAGGGCTAATAGTAGAACTAAAGGCAAGCCTAAAAAATAATTGATAAAAAGTATAACCCTTACACTGCTAGAAATATGGCGCTTTAAAAAAAAACTTCATATTTTTTTGACTGTGTTCATATTTTTACTCGTAACGAGGTCAAATCACTTAATAACATCATTATTTCTGTGCTAAAATAATTAACATTAACCGCATCAGTGAATAACTATCAAATAAAATAGCTAACTAAAGTATTTTTCTCAAAAAATTATGTTAAACTTTTGATTTGTGTAAAATTTCTGAAGAAATATTTTTGATGCGCAACTTTGAACAGCTCTGGTGTAAAAAAATTATATGAAAGTAACAGTGACCAATGATTTCAAAATATTCCTGGTTTAATAACGTTTTTAAAAAGATGTAATATGTCGTTATTGTAATGAAAAAAGATTGAACTAATGGTATTAGTGTGTAAAATGGGATAATTATTTAGTTCTAGCAAAATTATAAAAATACAATAAAACTAAAGAAATATGATTTGCAACTGATATTAATTGCAAAAACATTAGAATAATTGAGAGCAACTGTTCAAATTGTCTGTCCCCATCCTGATGCAGGCCCTACAACTACGAATAAAGGATCTTCAAAAAAATCGCGCGTGTCGTCGATCATTGATTGCAGCGGCCTGAACACGAGCTCGTAGATCTTCTAATGAAGTTACTGGTTGCCGGTAAAACTCTTCCTTAAAATACCCCCAGTAAAAAGTCTAAAGCGTTTAGGTTTAGGCGGCCTACCTACCTGTTAGGGTAGGTTTCGTCAAGTATGCACATAATGCAACAGCATAGTGTGCTAGACAGCCTTCATTTTGAAGCCAATATGTGTCGCGAAGCTCTTCGGACACGTCTATCAATAAATTGGGTAAGTCATTATGAAGAAAATTTGGATCACTTTCTCCTGTTAAGTTGATTTCTTTGAAGATCCTTTATTCGTAGATGCAGGGTCTGCATCAAGATGGGGACAGACAATTTGAACAGTTACTCTCAATTATTCCAATGGGTTTGCAATTAATGTCAATTGAAAATCATATTTCTTTAGTTTTATTGTATTTTTTTAATTTTGCTAGAACTAAATAATTATCCCATTTTACACACTAATACCATTAGTTCAATCTTTTTTCATTACAATAACGACATATTACATCTTTTTAAAAACGTTATTAAACCAGGAATATTTTGAAATCATTGGTCACTGTTACTTTCATATAATTTTTTTACACCAGAGCTGTTCAAAGTTGCGCATCAAAAATATTTCTTCAGAAATTTTACACAAATCAAAAGTTTAACATTATTTTTTGAGAAAAATACTTTAGTTAGCTATTTTATTTGATAGTTATTCACTGATGCGGTTAATGTTAATTATTTTAGCATAGAAATAATGATGTTATTAAGTGATTTGACCTCGTTACGAGTAAAAATATGAACACAGTCAAAAAAATATGAAGTTTTTTTTTAAAGCGCCATATTTCTAGCAGTGTAAGGGTTATACTTTTTATCAATTATTTTTTAGGCTTGCCTTTAGCTCTACTATTAGCCCTTCAGAGCTTATCCATTGTTTCCTGGACACCCGGTATATTAAAGTGTAAAGATAATTTTGAATAAAAGTGTTATTTAATTGGTATTCTGGAGTTTTTCATATTATTTGGCAGCAACTAATTAAAAAGCGCTTTGTCTAATTAAATAAAAAAATATATGTATAGTCCACATATTTAATGTTTCATAATAATAATAAGACACACACCAACATGAATATACTTACAAACAGTTTCTGATTAGAGAATTTCAACTGGGTCGTAAAAACCGGCCAAGTGCGAGTCGGACTCGCGCACGAAGGGTTCCGTACTATTTTTATTTTATACCTGTTTATTAAAATGGAGTAAAAATTGTATGGGAGCACCCCTATAATATTTACTTTATTGTTATTTAATTATTTATTTTGAAAAGTAATATACAAGTAAATATTCTGTGAAAATTTGAAGCGTATACCTGTTACCGTTTTAATATTGAGCAAAAAAATACGAAAAAACACGTTTATTGTATGGGGTATTCTTAATATAGGTATGTCGGAGAGAACACAGATTCGATGGACTTGGCCAGTTGAAGAACTACTTTACTATCTACCTTGTCTATGTTTTGAAATGTTAATGTCAATGTCAGCGACTACATGAGATATTGGTTACGTCAAGTTGTTTTAACTTGGGTGTAGTCGGTGCGAGGCTTTATGAGTGAACGACTGAATGAGTGTCTGTCAATTTCCGTTGTGTCTAGTTAGCCCATCTATCTTGTTGGACGGATCTCTTCTTGTTGGGACCGTGGGGCAGTGCAGACGTGTAGTGAATAAATCAGTGATGGCCACACGCCGAATTCACCGCGCTTCCTATATCCATTTGCATCCTGACTATTCTTGATGATCATTGTAAAGTTGCTTAACGTTGTGATTAATACACGCCCATACATCAAGTTCCACGTTTTATTTCGAAGTTTCCGCCATAATCGAACCCAGTGATTACGAACTCCCCGACATATATGTTACCAGCAATCTGTAAAATTCGGTATTCTCTACAATGCCTAGGTAATATATGAAATAAAATTTATTTTATACTTTGCTTATAATTATTAATTAGGTGTTGCGTGAAGATAAGTTGGGTAGAAAAAAAGTTTGAACCTCATTTTATCATCATCGTGATAATGTCAATATGTCGATGCCGATATGTCGAGTGAATGATTAAATGATTAAATGATTGAATGAGTGAATGATTAAATGATTGAATGAGTGAATGATTAAATGATTGAATGATTGAATGATTGAACGATTGTATGATTGAATTATTGAATGATAGAATGATAGTATGATGGAATGATATCTTGAAATCTCGAAATTTTGAATTGGTCCGTATATTGATCAGTATATTGATCAGTAAAATGATTAGTATCTTGATCAGTATATTGATCAGTATATTGATCAGTATAATGATCAGTATCTTGATCAGTATAATGATCAGTATATTCATGAGTATATTGATCTGTATATTGATCAGTATATTGATCAGTATAATGATCAGTATCTTGATCAGTATAATGATCAGTATCTTGATCAGTATCTTGATCAATATATTGATCAGTATATTGAACAATATATTGATCAGTATATTGATCAGATATATTGATCTGTATATTGATCAGTTTATTGATGATATTGGTGTTGCGTTAGGCAAAGTTGGGTGAAAAAAAGGTTTGAAGCTCATCTTCTCATCAACGTGATAATGTCAATATGTCGATGTCGATATGTCGCGTGAATGAGTGAATGATTGTATGAGTGAATGAGTGAATGATTGAACGATTGAACGATTGAATGAATGAATGATTGAGTGATTGAACGATTGAATGAATGAATGATTGAGTGATTGAACGATTGAACGAATGAATGATTGAATGATTGAATGATAGTATGATGGAATGATATCTTGAAAACTCGAAATTTTGAATTGATTCGTATATTGATCAGTATATTGATCAGTATATTGATCAGTATATTGATCAGTATATTGATCAGAATATTGATCAGTATATTGATCAGTATATTGATCAGTTTATTGATGATATTGGTGTTGCGTTAGGCAAAGTTGGGTGGAAAAAAAGTTTGAAGCTCATCTTATCATCAACGTGATAATGTCAATATGTCGATGTCGATATGTCGAGTGAATGATTGAACGATTGAATGATTATTATGATTGAATGATTAAATGATTGAATGATTGTGTGATTGAATAATTGAATGATTGAAAGATAGTATGATGGAATGATATCTTGAAATCTCGAAATTTTGAATTGATCCGTATATTGATCAGTATATTGATCAGTATATTGATCAGTATCTTGATCAGTGTCTTGATCAATATAATGATCAGTATATTGATCAGCCGAAGCCGAAACCGAAACCGAAACCGAAACCGAAACCGAAACCGAAACCGAAACCGAAACCGAAACCGAAACCGAAACCGAAACCGAAACCGAAACCGAAACCGAAACCGAAACCGAAACCGAAATCGCGAAAAAATATTAAAATGCTAGAAAACTAATTGAGGAAACTTTCCGCGCCACAATTCGGAACCAGAGCAGACCGTTTCCCGAAGGCGGCACCTGATCACAAGTATGACGTGAGCTCCAGCCATCGTCCTACTCAACCATATTAGAGGGAGTTGGGCGGCCCGTTGACACAACGCCACCGCCCCAGTAACTTTCGAGGCGAGCATGACTCTGGGCCAAACAAGGCACTAAAGAACCTCACAAAACAGCTAATTCATTGGAAACACCTGCAATAAGTTAAAACAGAGAGAGCAGGAATGAGAAAACAGTACAGAAAAAAGTAAAATGAATAATTATAAACATTAAAAAAAACGAATACAAGTACATACTTAAAGTAAAGTATCGTCAAGGTACATAAGGTAAATTATTATGATGCACGTACAATTACGTGAACCAATATCTTTATACAAAGTATAAATAGTCTTATACTGGGTGGCGCAAAAGTAAAGACCCTATTTGGTTCAGCTATAACTTTTTTCTTTAATTAGAAAACTAGATTTAGGTTTTTTTTAATGTATATTTGTGCCATTAAATTTCGTACCATTAGCAAAGTTGACTGAACATTTTTTTCCCACTGGTTCTACGAAGTTTATGAACCCACTGTAACTTTTTATGGGATGATTTGTATGAATTAATGATTGCATCTGAATAAAACAGTATTAGGCTTTAAATTAAAATTATTTTCGCTCTGTTCCGACAGTAAATAAAAAAAAATTGGACTTTTAATGACAAACCGGGGATTTTCTTAAGAAAATGTTAAAAATCGAATAAATTCTAAAACTTGAACCAAAATGCAATTTAATAAGTGGAAGTGTAAATAGCTAATAGCCTCACCTATCCGCCATTTTCATTTGGCTACTCACCTACCAAACACCCTGTGTATCTTCCGCTGACTGTTATTTTGACTGTGTTGTTTTGTTATTCTATATCAGTTGCATTTTGTTATACCACGTCTTATGTCACGTCACACAGGAATGACGGGAACGGGATAAAAAGAATCATATGTCCTTCTCCCAGTTCTTAGCTACCTCTACCAATTTGCAGCCAAATCGGTTCAGCCGTTCTTTAGTTATAAATAGTGTAACTAACACGACTTTCTTTTATAATATATGTTACCGGAAATCTATACAGGTATACACCGGTAATGTATAGAATACCTGGAGCATCCAGGCAATGTATAAAATAAAATGAATATTATTGTCAATTCAGTACTTTACCTAGGTATATATTTTTTTAAATTTTAGTATTTGTTGCTGCAGCGGCAACGGAAAAACATCATTTGTGAAAATTTCAGATGACAGACAGACAGACAGATAGACAGAAAGCGGAGGCTTAGTAATAGGGTCCCGTAAAATCCTTTGAACCCTAAAAAAATGAGTCAATAATAATAAGTTAATCAGCTAATTAAAGTACGGTACAAAATCTCCAAATATTAAATTCAGCAAACGTTTCGTCAGCATATCTCTGAGAATTATATTTGTTATTCCATTACAAATTCACATGAATCACCCCGTCCTCATGCACAAAGAATAACAAACCCCTCTCGCACAAATCCGAGCTGTCAAAAAATTAAAATGTCCAAATTAACTTAACACAATTTAAAATTGCCAACAACAAACAAACGCGAATCCCTTTCAGACGTCCAAAAAACGTAATCTCGGTTTTAAACAAAACACCAGGAGGACATAACCAGATAGGAGTAATCTAGTTAACGCGGCGACACAATGTGTTTCTCTGCATTTCGAGCGGTGAATTTTATGTTGACATCTGCTGGTGAGTTCTGGGCGCCTGGTAGTGACAACGCGAAATTAAACCCCTCGCGGCCCGCACTTATTAAATCTGACGAAAAACTGCTCTTTTCACCGCAATGGGTAATCTGGGAGTCGGTGGAAGCTGGCGTAAGTGTTAAAACGAAGGTTTTTTAAGAAAATATAAAAAAAAATCTTTAATTTTAACTTGCGATGTCTAAGTTGCTTTCTTTAGCGTTCTTAATCGCTAAATTTACTCAAATCAATGGAAAAACAACTGCTATAAAATATTTTTTTACTAACTAATTCGCTTTCTTTCATAACTTTAGTCAAACATCTCATTTAGGGCCGATTTTTCAATAGATAGTTAAAACGCCAGATATCGAACAGCCAGATAGCTTTAACTGAGACGAATAATAAAGTTTCAATTTTTCAATGGTCAGATAACCCTCTGCTAGCTATCCTAATGATATTTGTGCAAGAAAGAGACATTCTTATATATTTTACAGTTGTTAGAAAAGGACTGTAAACTTTCAACGCATTGACAGCGGGTGTCCCAATTGACAAAAAATTTAGGTATGACATCAAGATTTGCCGTCAACGATAATACATAGATATACCGAAAACTAGATGGAGCCCACCGAAAAAAAATACAAATAAAAGTTACAAATACAATATATTTTAACATGTGTCTGTAAACTTTGAGAAAGTATTTCTATCTTATTATAATGATTGCTAAGAATATTTTTGATGCTTTTTTAAAAAATCGATTTGGTATTTTATATACTCAGAGATACTTTATGTTACTGTATGTCTTAATAACTACTTATATTTTAATATAATTCTCAAAAAATCCTCATTTTGATAAAGCGTATCTTTAGCAGTGTGTTATTTGTGACACGCACACATCAAACGTATTACTCCATCTAGAAATGTATACATCTGTGATGTCAACAATAGCTTACTGCACAGATATTCAAAATTAAACCTCTTATGATATATATTTTTGTCCCGTTTTGATAACTATACATTATTGTCTTCAAATAAAGTAAAATATCCATGGTTTTACAAAAAATAAGCAAAACACAAATAAATTATCCTATATTTACATACGCATGATGACAGAAACGTCAAATAATCTGTTAGATAACTGCTTAACTGAGGCAAAAAGAGGCAGCTAAGTTTATCCGCCAGTTATCGAGTTTAACCTTCTGTTAGAGCTTATCCGCTAATTGAAAAATTCACAATCTTGCTATCCATAGAATAAGTCCTATCTGAAGGCTTAACTGACTATTGAAAAATCGGCCCTTAGGCTGGTAATATTAAGTTAATTTCAAATAGTAAGTTAGCTCGGCAGCTACGCTCGCGCTACGCCGTAGTCGACTACGCTGCTACGGCTTTTTTGTAGTCACTTTCTGAGACAATTATATTTTAATCAAATTATGGCAAATCAGTTCTATTAATAAAATAAAATATAAAACAAGAATAAATTTGAAACTTGAGTAATCTAAGTCAAAAGGGACACTTGCAGATACTGTAAAAGTAATTTAATTAATTAATTCCTTTTTTGCCTCGTTCCGCTTATATTTTTATTTAACAAGCTTTCGCTACTATTTTAATGACTAAAAAGTACTTGACTAATGCAATATTTTTTCATTTAATTTGCCAATTAATTAAGTGAAAATATGCTTTTACACCGCTATGGAATATTTTAATTTATAATCAAAAATAAGTTCTCACCTTTATATGGAAGATGTGTTTTACGATATTTTTTTAAAACACGGCGATACATTCTATTTAAAATGTGGTGTAGGTACTTAACGAATATCATTATATTTTTCATAAGTTATCAGCTTTTTCTCTGCTCAAAAATGCACCTTAATACAAAATCAATTATCACCTTTTAACTTAACCCTGCAAAATAAACGAAATTTTCGATTGCATTCTACTCACTTCGGTTTTATTCACATAAAAATAACAAAAATCCGAATCAAAACAAACACATAGCTCTCTTGTATTAATCAAACGCTGCTGAAACAAATTGAAACAGAAAAACTTTTAAAAATAAAATCCCCGCTCCAATATTCTGGTATTCAATACTGGGGATTAATTGCAAGTGGGAAATATTTGCAAGTGGGGATAAATTGCAAGTGGGTCGTCGCGGGTTCGATTCCCGGATGTTTTCTTTGCATTGTTTGAGGAATGCGACGCGGTAATTAAAATAATTATTGCAGTGTTGGAGTTGGGCTTTGATTTGAAACGGAAAATACGGTTGAGAGATGATTGAAACTTTATGTAATGAGTATTCGTTAAAATAATTATAAGGTTTTTTGTAAGAGGTCCTCTCAATTTAAACAATAAATAAATATATTTTGAAGTTATAGATACAAGAACGCGAGTCTCCGAGCATTACGCGACTGGGAAACGAACCCGACCTTTAGATAACCGGTCTAATGCTCTGACCACTGAGCTACCGCGCCGCTACGGCGACCCAACGAAATTTAATAAATTAGCATTTTAAATGCAAAATTAAAAGTAAAATCTCAAATAAATATATGCTTAAATATGTGTGGGAGAATTCATTGCCAGATACAAATGAAATCTAAGATATAAGTTAAAAATGGGCCGACTAAATGCATTATGTAAAATGACATGGATAAATGTTACTTCTTAGATTTAAGTGAACATTATTACTTGAAATTTAACTTATTTTAATGGATTCAATTCGTTTATTATTTTAATTTTGATTTTCCAACGTTTTAATTTTTTTTATAGGGTTGTACGTATATTTAGGCAATGTAAGAGTAAGACTAAGATATTGATCTAATACGACGGTTTTCAAACTCGTCGTTTTAATAATATTTATCAAGCTAAATTTTATCAAACAGACATGGTTAGTACCAGTCAGTTTGCTTACTTTTAGATTAGATTAGATTAGATTAACTCTTTATTGCTCACACATATTAGAGAATTACAAAGATCGTCTTAAACTAGTGTGGGCAAAGGCGGTCTTATCGCTGAAAGCGATCTCTTCCAGACAACCTTTGTGTTGATGGAGACATAAAACTAAGAATAATTAAAAGATAGTGTGCCAGTTCGGAAAAATGCTTCAATTAACATAACTTACTAGAAAAATATATACATACATGTATATACATATATACAAATGATAAACTTACATAAAATATATACACAATACAGATATAAACATACATATACATAAACATATATACATATTATCACATAAATACCTACCACATTTACCAATACATTGTTGCAACCTAAGGATTATTGAAGAGATGTTCTTTCAGTTTGACTGAGAATATGTTTACCGATTTAGAGCATCGAATGTGCGGAGGCAGTTTGTTCCATAAACAGGCAGCCTTGATGCTAAAAGACTCGTGGAAGTACTCTGATCGACAAAGTGGTATGTCCAGCGTGTTATCAGCGTCAGACCTCAGCTCGCGGTTGTGTCCTGCGCCTAAAAACCTAAATCGGTTCTTCAGGTAGCCTGGAGTGCGCGGATCATATAGGACCTTATACAGAAGAGTAAGAATATGCTCCACTCGACGCAACCTGATGGGCAGCCACTTAAGCTCACGCCTAAATTCCGATACATGGTCGAACTTGCGCAAACCATAGATAAACCTAATACAAAGGTTTTGAAGTCGTTGAAGTTTGCTTAGAAGATCCTCGTTAAGATCTATGAGGCAAACATCAGCATAATCTAAAATAGGCAGAAGGAGAGATTGTGCTAGCTCAACTTTTGTTTTAAAAGGAAGTAAGTTTTTCCATCTTCTGAGGGATCCAGCGGCTGCATATAAGCGTCGGCTAACTTCCGTGATATGAGGAGACCAGGAAAGCGTAGGATCGAACACGACACCCAGATTTTTGACCATATTTCTGATAGGTAATGCAACATCGTTTAGCGTGATGGGTGGAAAAGTTAATAAAGAAAGCTTGGCGATCTGCTTTTTACCACCAATTATAATAGCCTGCGATTTGTCTGGATTGATAGTCAGTCCGTATGATTGACTCCATGCGGAAATATTTGCAAGATCCTCATTTATCCTAGCAACCAAGACATCAATTTCATCAACCGAGGCCTGAGAGTAAATTTGAAGGTCATCAGCATAAAGATGATACTGGCATTTAAGTAGAGGTGTCACAAAATTAATAAATATAGAAAAAAGGAGGGGGGATAAGACCCCACCTTGTGGTACTCCAGCAATAACATCACAGAACCCAGAAATCCTATCACCCACCCGAATACACTGCTGTCTCCCAACCAGGTAGTTACGGAACCATGGAATCTCCTTTCCAGACCCAAAAACTTTTTTCAGCATTGCAAGTAGTATATCACTATCTACCGCGTTAAAAGCGTTGCTAAAATCGAGGAGTACCATAGCGGTCACTTGTTGGTTTTCCATACCTGATCTAATATCATCAGACACGTTAACCAAAGCGGTTGTAGTGCTATGACCTTGGCAGAATCCTGATTGGAAGGGACTTAATATATTTGCGGAGTTGATAAAAACGGAGACTTGGTGGCTAACTAAACGTTCTAATACTTTAGATAAAAAGGTAATTATAGAAATGGGCCTAAACTGTGAAGGGTTGGAAGGATTTGATGTTTTAGGGATAGGGATAACAAGGGCTTTACGCCAACAACTAGGAAACGTACCAGTGCTAAGAGAAAAGTTGAAGATGTGACAGATGACAGGTAAAAGGATTTCCGAAGCAAATGTGATCATATAACTGCTAATACCGTCAACTCCCTCCGCATTTGATTTAATGGCCTTGATGTTTTGCACGATATCAGTTTCAGAAACTGATCTAAATGAAAATGTGGGCCCTTGCGTATTATAGGCACTAGCAAGAGATTGCAATGTGGCTTGTTTCAAGGCAGCTGGAATAGGAGAAATTTGAGTAAAGTGACGGTTTAATGAATCAAGCTCAATTGAAGGTGAAAGGGAAGGTTTGATTTTACCGATACCTATGGAGTTAAGAAACGACCACACCTTAGCAGGACTACCATTTGCAACAGAGCTGTGTATATGTCGACGCTGCGCATCTCTGCACATTCTGCTGCAGCGATTGCGTAACTCTTTATAGCGTCTGTGGTTATCATCTGAGGGATTCTTCTTAAATTTAGCCTTTGCAGTATTACGCTTAGACATCATAATTTTAATATTATCTGTAAGCCACGGAGCTGGAAGATGTTTAAGCCGAACTGGGCGAAGTGGAGCGTGTGAGTCATAAAGCTGAATTAGTTCAGCATTAAAAATCTCCAGCTTTTCGTCAATTGAAGGCGCAGAATAAACTGCGTCCCATTTGGCACCACTAAGATCAGCTAAAAACTTTGTTTTGTCTATATCATTAAAATTACGTTTTAATATAATACGTGTCTTCGGCTTAGGAAATCTAATTTTGTAAGAGATAAAAATTAGGTCATGGTACGAGAAGGCGTCAGCAGGAAATTGTCCATGAGCACTAACATGATCACCAGATGAGACTAGGCCGAGGTCAAGTAGTGATGGTTGTCGGTTAGGAAAGTGATATGTGGTATTTGTGGGTAGAATGTTAAGATTAACAGAATTAACAATAGATCGAAGTCGGGAGGAGTGTGAGTCGTTTTTTAGGAGGCAGGTGTTGAAATCTCCCATTATAATAGTGTGATCAACTGTTGGAACAAGAGCCTCCAACACCGTCTCAAAGGTATCGTAATAATTAATGTCACGATCAGGGTTATAGAAAACGCCTAGCAAAACTTTTCTATAACCAAACGGGATTTCAATAAAAAGGTGCTCAGAGGATTTAGTATATAAAGAAGGCGATTGGCTTACAATATGAAAGGATAAGTGATTTCTAAGATATATCGCAACTCCACCACCACCTTTGCCGGTTCTATCATTCCGTATCAAATTAAATCCAGGTAATGAATAAGAGGTTGAGGAAAGACATGGTTTCAAGAAGGTTTCAGATACCAGGATTGCGTGTAGATGCGAGTTATTAGAGAACGAGGCTATGAAATCAGCATAATGCGCAGGTATGCTTTGTGCATTTATATGAACAACATTAAAATTTTTGGGGAATTCTGAAAATTTTGAAATAAGCAGCGAGTCTAAAGATTGTGAAGAAGTACTGTACTTTTATTAATGATATTTAAGCCGTTTTAAGCAAATATTAATAAAGTATTTTATATTAAAGTTCCAATTTAACCATTTAAAAAGTGACGCCATTTTTCATGTTTATTTTAACTACGCTACGTTGAATTGCTAGATTTTATTTATTTAACAAAAATAATGGTATTTTTCTGTTTGTTTTTGCTGTTTCAATTATTTTCGTTGTATAGTTTTTATGTGTGTGTGTGATTGTATTTTGTGGTTGCACTTCAACAGTGATTGTGTAAGGGTAAATAATAATTTTTTGGTTCAACAATTGACGTAGTTTTTATTCAATCTGATATTCGTTTCTTTCATCATATTCGTTAAAGTCTATGAATTAAGGACAAGTTTGTTACGACAGATTGAAATAATATGATATATTTTTTTAATGATACTGAAATGAAACTTCATTATTCCTAATAAGACAAATTTCTCAAAATTAAAATTGGAAGTAACAATTCCTTATTTTCAACCAATAAACCTCTTTGCTCATCTCATTATGTCTACAATTTCAAATAGTCCCCGTTATTTGTTTCTTATTTACAAGTTCCGTCCGCAATAAACCAGATATTGCGAGTGTAATCCGGACCATTCCACTTATTACTGGCGCGCACCAGATATAACCGGATATTAAATTAACACGCGGCTTCGTCCTCGGTTTTTTAATGAACTGATATTTCATGACGGATTAAAGCATGGTTTTTATGATGGTATTTTTATGGGAGATCATTACGGGATACATAGTAATGAACGCAGATTGTGACGAGATAATTAAATTATTTCTTTTGATTATGGAGAGAATAATGAATGTATTTTTTCATCCCGATCAAAAAGAGTCTCTCTGTCTATTAGGGTATCTGTTTATTAGTGTAGTTTGAAGGGTTTGTATTATGCAAATATAAGTAAAAAAAAAAACTGTTGTCAATTAAGGAGTTAGAGAAAATTAGTGATATTTTTAAGAAGTTTTTACTTAGATATTTGGAATGCCATAGCATTTTCCTTTTTTGCCATAGAATTTTAACTTAAAAAACAAACAAAACAAAAGCACAATCACCCACAAAACCGAAATCAAAGCAGGAATTCATCCACAAACGTCAGATGAAATTCGAAAAATATCTTAGCCATTTTAATGCAAGTCACGCGAATAAAAAACGTCTGCCGCTTTCGATGAGATTTGTTCGTCAACCGCCGCGCTAGCGACACAAGCAGCGATATTGGCGGTGAGACTCCATTGCACTATCAAAATCATTATTAAGAGATTTTTTATGACATTTTTTTGTTGTCAGTATTTGCTTTCCCCTAATGTTATCAATAAAAACAATCGAATAGTAAGCGTAGCGTCATCGTACAAAATGTTTAAAAATTTGACAGCGCCCCCAACGGACGCAAAAGGAAACCTATTTCTTTTATTTTTATTCTAGTATTAAAAAAACAATTTTTGCGATTGATCAACGTATCAATACGCGTACGAGCTACTGCAGCGGTGCGATGTGTTTCGTGATCGTTCCTATCGTCATTTTCCATGTCGTGATTGCGATACAGCTTGTGGGAGGTCGATAGGCTGAATGACGGGACGAATGCCTGTGCCTCAACCACCCGCCTACATAGTCAGTGTCACTGTCAAACTTCAGTACCTACAGCTTTTTACGTGAGAGATATGGCGACGTTGCGCCTGTGTTAAATCAAAAAAATTTCTAAAATTTTTATAAACAACTAGCGACCCGCCCTGCGGTTTCACCCGCAACTAAATGGTTTTTCCCGTGGCAATATTTAACGGAACCCTATTTTATTTCCAAAATTAAATAATATGCTATATTTAATTTTGGAAAAAAATTACATATGTTACTCGTGGATAATGTAGCTTTCGAATGGTGAAAGATTTTTTTAAATCAGTCCAGTAGTTTCTGAGCCTATTCATTCCCAACAAACAAACAAAAAATCAAACCTTTCCTCTATATAATATTAGTATAGAAAAGTGAAGTGGAGAATTGTGTATTAGAGGCGATATTGGTGGTGGCAGTTCCAGAAGTCAGGTCAGTCGATTCCTTTCTTCTTTTTGGTTTGCGGTAATAACTACCTCCAGTTACATTAAACATGAAATACAGTCCACTAAAATTTTATTTTTTAGGGATTTATGTCAACCGTCAATATTAAACATTTTTAAAATATTGAATTTAGCCACTTAGTTGCTTTTTCATCATATAATCGATATTGATGCTAGTTTTTAATAGTTTAATTTTTAAAGAGTTACAATTGGTTGAGTATACAATATCCTTATTAACTATTGTGTATCTTGCAATCATCGTTTATTACTTAACTATATCGTTAAAATAATTATGGTGATGCACATGTGTGTATCAGGAATACAAAAACTTACTTCGTTTTTTTAGGTAAGTTCAAAAGAAAAGAACGTTTCATCGTACATTACGGAAGGTATTTTGATTGAGTGTTATAGTTTAGATTAACTGTTTTTAACGATAAATCACAGAATTGAAGAATGTGAATTATAAATTATCCACGTGAAGTCGCGATACCCAGGGTGGGTGTCTCGAGTTAAAGCTATCAAGTCCAAGGAAAAACACGAATCTAAAACATCCTTAATCACCTCATCCGATATCGTGGTACCGTGGAACCGTACTCCCTCACAATATCTAGTGAGGAGTCTTCATCGCGATATATTCAAATACCCCCCCCGCTCCCCCCGCACACGCGGCACCGACTGACACCCGCTCCCCGCACCCCCCGCGCCTGGGGGGTATGATTGAGACACAGTTTATTAGGAGGCGGTGAAAGTATAAGAAATATGGAGCGATAGGTACAGGAACTAAAAGTTGAAGGAAGAAATGGAATGAAGGTAGGAGAAGTTTAACAAATATAAATGTTTGTTGATTTTTTTAACTTTATGGTAGAAAAATCTACATAAATTTTTGTTTGGTATCAGCGCTACGGCAGCCGATTTTTTGAAATATAATATCTTTAAAGAAATGCTTCATAGCAAGTCCAGCATTTCTTTGTTGATACAATTTTTTTACCAACAATCGTTTATCCATAAAAATCTAATACAGAAGTCAAAACTCGTGATAACAAGGAGAAGACTTGTTACAAACCATTATCTCTTTAATTTCTATCAATTACCACTAAATAAACCCAACTCTTTTTTCCCAAACTTTTTACTCTAGTTTAAAGACAAATCAAAAATTTGCATACATTACGTCAAACGAATTCCATCCTTCTTTATAATTGAATAAGGTCGACATTTACATAACAGAGCTGGCAATCAGACGGTGGCTGCGGCTAACAGATAAATATACTTCGTACGAGGATTAAGACGAGAGTGTGTTGTACACACAACTAAATGATGTGCGAGAAAACAAAAATATGTTCTAACTATGGCCGCCCGTGACTCCGTTCGCGTGGAAGTCAGTTTCCCGTAGGAAAGAGATGTTTTCCCGCGGTAAAAAGTATCTTATGTGTTATTCCAATGTATAACCTATATTATTGCAAAGATTCATCCAAATCCGTCCAGTAGTATTTACGTGAAAGAGTAACAACCATACATCCATACATACTCACAAACTTTCACGTTTATTATATTAGTAGGATTACATATTCACAGTTATGTTTGAGGCGATTTTTAGGTCTGCCTCAACGGCTCAGGTAGTTGAATTATTTAAGACGTTTAAATAAAATCCAAACTTTTTTTTATGGAAATTAATGCAACTTAATGAGTGCAGTGTCAAAATGAGAAATAAAAATATATTTTCTATTCATTGGTCAAGAAATTCAGGTAGAAAAAAACTAGTTATTACAAACATAGTAAATAGAAAATACTCTTAGTCAAAATGTATGCCCATATTTTAACATTGTCACAACCCAGGAATGTAATGTCCCGCACAAGATGCAGCGTCGGAAATTAAATCAAGAAACCCGCGTTCGAGCGCAATAACTGTCAAAAGCCGTAAAACACGATGCACCAATATCACTCGCAGTGGCTATACCCACCTACTCGACAACTTCACAGATTTAGGTGCGCGCCGGCGTTTTACCCCAGTTTAATTAGTGAACTCGTTAACACAATCAGAAGCGTCTGTCTGTTTGTCTGTTTAATGTAGACACGCCGAAAACTGGTGCTGCAAAGGGCAAACATTTTGATGAATTTTGCTGTTTCGTGCCGAAGTGTTTTGTTGGTTAGCTATTTTGAATAATGTATTTAATGAGGTTGTGAGTGAGTGTTTAATTTATTTTGGAATGTAATTATTGTTTATTTTAATATTAAATAATTAGCTTGTACACCAGATGTAGTATAATATATGTATATCGGCATCCTTGAAGCTACCTTCATAAAACCCTTTATTCATGGACGAATTTTAAATCTGTAAATTGTAGTTTTGGTGAACTAAATTTTTCTTTATTTGTCTTTAACATTAAGCTTAAGTTTGCTTTTTTCTTATATTTTTTTTACTTAGAGCAGTAAACTGTAAAAAAACTCGACCAAATAAAAAAATGTAAAGTATTAGCAGCTATTTTCGATTTTAATTGTAATTATAGTCGGAAACAGATATACGAGTATATATTATGTAAAACAAGATTGAAAAAAGCGCTAAATTTCACAAAAATATTTGTCTTCAGTTGACCTAAAAGTAAAGTCCAAGCTAACAACTTGTATCATCATAATAAAACACTATTAAATTTAATACTAAGCTTATCAGAACATAAGAGAAAGTAGACTATCACTACACGTCAATGGCGAAATACTTACCTAAAGTTGACGACCTCTGTGGAGCAGCGGTATAATTATAGGGCGTCCCAAGGCTACGGTACATCAATGGAAAGTACCTTAAAAATCGTAAATAGGATATTTCGCTGAAAAAAGACTTTATTTTATTTTTTAAACTTAGTAATTCTGCATTTTAAAAAAATCTAAATAATTTACAAAAAAATACTTAATTTACTTCGGCAGTTTCACATATATTTTTAATTTGATTAAAATTATTAATTTCACGTTGTTCCTTTCTTTTAAGATGCTATGTTACTTAAGAAGAATTATTATTTTTTGTCTATTCTTTCGATTGGCATCATAAAAATAGGGGTGATTTTTTTTTCATAATTAAGTGGGTTCGATTCCCAGACGAAGCAAGTATATTTTAGAAATTCTTTAAATGCAGAATTACTAAGTTTAAAGAATAAAATAAAGTCTTCTTTCAACAAAATATCGTATTTACGATATTTAATGTACTTTCTATTGATGTACCGTAGTCGTGGGACGCCCTGTATACACCGGCGGATGGTTCCGGGTTCGATCCCCGGGTCGGGCCAATTTCGTCAAAATGGTTTTTCGAAATTGGCTCTGTCTGGGTGTTGTAACTAGGTCCTCCCCTAGTCCATTGTGTGGTATTTATAGAACAAGCTTTGCTTAGTTTAGGAACACGCAGTTGGTGTGTTAGTCTGGAGATTTATTATATTTAAAGTTAACGCATGTGGGAATGTGGACTAAAGCTAGTCGTGCAAACAAATATATTGCGTATTATCTTGTATCCACTACCCTCAGTTTAAGACAATTTTTTCAACTGAATTATCTTTATAATTAATGTTTGGTATGCGAATGTAATTAAGAACATATTATACACCGTGATTCTTAAGTGGCTCTCGACCAAAAGGTATGGTATGAGTCCAACATGTTTTCAATGAGAATGTGATTATTATTTTAATTTTGTTGTTGACTAAGTTGTAACAATAATGTGAAGGATACTAAAACCATCCATCTGATATTAAAACTGCAAGCATTCAGCTCGAAAAAATCATTTCGCCAAAATAAAAATGTAATCGAAAAAATGTTTAAGAAATAACATATTTACGAAAATGCAAATCACTTGTAGTATTTAAAATAGGCTTCTTTCCATTACTTAAAACACACACGCTCGGGTATAAAGCCACCAGGAAAAGATTCATAATCACCCTGTATGTATACATAATTTCCAGACATTTTACACGCACGAGTAACAACAGGGTGGGAGGGAATGATATCAAAGTGGAAACTAAAGAAAACATTTGAGCCGGGAAATGTAATAACTTAGATCTGAATTAATGAATAATACTTATTGAGTTATTGTATACGTCAGTTTATACACAATTACAAATTTAATCATAATTGATCACGCTTAAACTAAGTATCTAATTGATTAAGTAAAGATGATAAATATTTCCATCCTAAAATACTACGTTTTTAAAATTAAAATCGACTTTTATTTGTACAACAATAATTAGGATGAAAATATAAGTTATTTATATGTCAGTATATCCATAATTCAGCCCGCGGTAGACGAAAACAAGAAGTTTTGTTTCAACTCAGCTCAGACACTCATCATTCATTCAAAAAGTTTTCGACAAAATAAGGGATCTTCGTAATGAGGCGAATTTTACGGAGTGTCGGATTCCCATTGTAATACCTAGGTACATGTGTTTGAGATATATAATAATAATGATTCTTAAGTTTTAAATCCGAAGCCAATGTGTTTTACACCATGGAAAAAATAATTTTGAATAATAAATGAGAAAAATCATTTTTCTATATTTTCAAAAGAATTTCAAAAATGTGCGGAAATATTGTGCAATATTAACAAGCGCAAATGTGTTATTTAAAAGCTTTTTTAAGTATCATACTACAATGTTTGCAATATATCAATTTAACAAAAAAAAACAAATAAAAAAGGCAATTTCATTTCAAATCTTCATTTCATTCCATACATGTTTACTTACATACTCCATGCCGGGTACATTCTTGGTCCGGAAGCCACTTAAAAAGCACGTTATATATATTTTGATATTCATTTCCCTGTTTTCAATATAATATATCTTCAAATTGTACCTCTTATGACTTCCTTCGGTGCGCTGCGGTGGTTCCACGGAACCTTTGCTTTCGAAAGGTTTTGACTTCTGAGAAAATCGTGAAATAGGTATTTCAATTTGGTTCGCATCTGACAGACTATATAAGGTATATACGAGTCCATTGTGTAATATCGAATATACAATAGATCTTTAGAATATAATTCTATACCTGCCAGTTTTACCTACGAAACAGTTGAAACTAAGTGTAAGAATATTATTTGTTAACTCTATTTTAAAATGTAAAGGAAGGTTTATGTTTGATCCCGTAAAAATCTCCATTCATATCTTGATTATGAATAAAGGCTATTTATATTTGCTAGCCGACTCACGAAGTCTTTCACCTCAGCTAAATACAGTTTTAAAATAAAAGCATGCCGATGTACAAGTACTGTTCATGCATTTCGTCTGTTAATTAGTTCAGCGTTGTTAAGACTAGACTAAAGTATGATAAGATGCATTTGTTAACATAATGCAGTGGAGTTCACCGTGTTCTCGTCTTGTTAAAATATTATTTACCTGTTAGTGTTTTGTTCACGAAATGCGGAGAAACATTCGTTAAGATTAACCCGGGAACTGTACGGAGTAAATTGTATGTACTTCGTAATTTGGAAGAGGTAAATTGCTGGAAAACAGTTTTAGTAGTACATAGTTAAAATTTGCATTTAATTTCTTATACCACAGTTTTTTAAATAAAATTACACCTATACATAGTCATATCATGTAACCAACTTGTTATAGCTAGCTTCAACATTACTTTTACAGTGTCTAGGTTATAATAAAATAACATAGATAACTTACCATCAGGTGACCCGTATGCTCGTTTGCTTTGCTATATTACCAATATAAAAAAAAACATCAACCTTCTTTTAACCTATCGTCGTTCCATGACGTCACAAGGCACTAGCTGTAATCCAGGCTGCGGTTTTATTCACGACCCGCGATATTCCGCTGCAGTTCATTGCATTTAATTAAACACATAAAACAAGACGACGGTAACTCAGATACTTAACTGCATATTCAGAGAGTTAGATACAGCAAAGTGGGTAATGTACAGGTTGTTAATCTTGGTTGTTAAGTTAGGATCTTTTGGAAGCTAGGTCGTTTAAAAATGTAGTATAAAATATCATTGGTCGAAGCTGAAAACTTGATACTAAAAAGAAACCTAACTTTTGGTGGCACAAGGCATTCACGCTAAAAATTACAGTACGTATAATGTAAGACGTGCCAAGATTGTAAAAAGAAGTTGGAATTTACTTTATGCATAGAATACGTAATTTACACAAACATTTATCATATCTTAAAATCTACATCGTTTTGTAACGAAACCTTTACCCCACACCGTTCGAACTAAACCAACCTCCATTTCATATCTACCGCCTCCAGTTAATTGCTTGTTTCCGTGACGACACAGTGACCGTCAATCGCCGCAGTGTCACGTTGTAATTGTGTCTGACCACAGCCTGCGCGGGCGGCGCGGGGGGGGCAGGGAAGTGATGGTTCATGGTGGGAACAAGGCTGTATGACCAGTTACTTGGGATGTCGATCGAAATAGATTGGAACATCGTAGTGATTGCTCTGAGTTTGATGGAAAATATAGTAAGTAACTGACTATAGATACCGGGGAAATATTATTATGTCGCTAGTAATTAAATTTTAAACCTTCAAGTTCTTCAGAATAAAATTCCAATCATATTTGATAGACTCCTTTGAAAATTTCCGATATTTATGTCGAAATTTAAACAATGACTGTGAAATAAATGGATTTAATTTATTCTTTATTGTTGGATATAAATATAAATAATGCTTAACTTGTTAACATGAAACAATGTTAAAAATAACATAAAAAGTCTGTGTCCATATAGACATAACTAAAGTAAAAATGAATCAACTTTCTATATGATCTATTTAAAATATATATGTTTTAAGTAAACTGTTAAATCTTCCACCAAGTTGACTACCCTAGTTTCCTTTGCACATAAAATTGTGCCGAGAAGTTTGTCTTCTGCTGTAAAATTAAATTGTAATCATGTAGCGCACGAGTGGTTTGTAAACCAACAGTGAAGCTGCGCTATTCTGTAACCTTGTTGCAATCGAGTGGTAGAGTCTAGCTGTAGGCTCTGTCTGCAGCGATTGCTGGGCTGACTCGACCGGTGAAATACCACCGTCGCACAGGAAACCGACGTGAAGTAGGAACGATGTTCCTGCGTTTCGTTCGGTGAGTGCGGTATCCGGTGCCCAATTTTATTTATTTATTTATATATTTTCTTAAAGGTCAGCAACACACCCCCAACACCTACAGTGTTGAGGGTAGTCATGGGCGGCGGTGATCACTTACCATCAGGTGACCCGCATGCTCGTTTGCTACCTATATTACATAAAAAAAAAAATCGAATAGTATATGATTAAACATTAAAAACATTCGATAATATGATGAATTAATTTAATTAGGTCTGTTTGTATGTGTATCGGCAATTTCCGTCTAAACTTCGCAAATGAATTAGATACTGATTTATTTCCAAATTCAAGGTAGGGTGTTTTAATGGTGAAAAAATATACTGCATTGATAAGTAGTTTTATTAAATAATAATATTAGGCTCTATATACGTTGAGAACAGGATTCTTTTTCAAATAACATGGAGACCGAGTCACCATGCTGGCTTAGTGTGGCTTGGTGGACGATCTAGAATTAACTCACAATGTTTTCCCTCACCGTAAATCTTAACAAATTTCCATATAACTAATTATCGGTACACTCCAGTTAAAATACAACCCAGACTCATATTTCCTAAATAAGTAGCCGAGTTAATACCCACTATTTTAATTTGAAAATAACTCATATCATAAATAGATGTATAATAATAAAACGCAATTTCATTAATGTATATTTAATTACATCTCTGCCGCACATAAAAACTGGTTCTTCTCATAAAATACGTAATAACTTTTAATCGCTCAAGTTTGACCGCAATGAAAAACGCACGAATAACTTTCATGAAAATGCCTTTTCAAATTATCCTATTGTTACTTTATGCGAGGTAACTTTAGTCGGGGCCGAAATAAAATAATAACTTTGCCATTATTTCTGGATTCAAAAGATTTGATGGCATTATCTTTAAGCATTGCGACATTCTGCATATTGACGGATGGATAAATAAAGTAAATTATATTTTAAAATGTTTTCAACTTTTTTTCAACAATGCATTGACAAAGGGTTTTTATTTATATGATTCCTTGGTGAGAAATATGTTTTCTTGTACATTGAATAATGTCTCAGTTTTGAGAACTATCTGTTATGACTCAAGAGCTATTTCCATAAGGGATAAACGGAAATGTTATATGTCCGGAGTAAAACGCAATTTAACCCGAAATGAAAATGAAATGAAATTACTTTATTGTACGAGTATGTAGGCTTAAAATTAAAAACTAATCTCTTATACATTGTCAAACGCATAAAATAATAAAGGGGGCACGGGACACCCCTACATACATAAGCAATGGCCGTAGTAGACCGAGAGAAAAAGCTGGCGGAAAAAACTCTCGGCACTCTTTTCGAAATTATACAATCATAATTTAGATTTATATTCATTTAAAACGTGTACATTCAGAGAACATATACATTATTTTCTCGTACCTCCCAGCTCAACATATTAAAGTTAAAAAATAAAAAAGTGCTAGTGAACTAATTAAGGAAACTTCCCGCGCGACAATTCGGAACCAGAGAAGACACCGAGGACATGTTTACTGTTCTCGAGTGTTTTTTACATGTATTTACAACAATAATACAATAAATTCACGAGTATCAGTAAATGTGACGTGTGAAATAGAACGCGTCGCATTTATCATTTATTTGCATGGAATATGAAACCACTTGAGGAGTCTTCCCGTAAGATAATGAATAAAGAAGTTATTCCATAAAATGTACATAATTCTTTGATAAAATATGTCAAATACGGATGTAGGGTATGTTTACGTTCTCGATACAAAAATTAGAGACAGGTAAATATAGAAACTGGAAAATGGTTATGTGGGTTTGTATGTGTCGTACCTTCAACATGGATGAAGACATTTTGCAATATTATTACTTGTTTAAAATGTGAATCGATGAAAACCTGCCGGAAAACTTAATCATACAACGATTGCGGTTTTACCAAGTTGTCACGGTCAGTGAAATTTTTAATCCATGGCCGATTCCTAACATAATATGCTAATCGTGGCCATGACTGAGAACAGCTAGTGCAAGCTGAAAGATTATTCTATAAATATGTCTTTACCTACTGTAAATAAACTTATTTATTTAATTTCCTATATTTCAAATTAACACACGCATTTATACGTAGTTTATTACCGCACTGCTAGTACCAACTCTGAAACTATGAAATATCTCTGTCCCATTTAAGATAAGTTTCCCAGAAATCCCAGCGACACTACCTCCCACATCACAACCGAAATTAAAGCCTTCAACACTTCACCTAGACTTATTTTTATTACTCAAAACACCTCCACACCAACACCGACTCTACCACCTGGTAATAAGGTTCAATTTCGTATAAACTCTCAGTCAAGCATCGTTTATTGTGGAGACAGGACATAATTTATTTGGTAAATAGTCGTGAACTCATATTTGTGTGTGTAAGAGCACATCTTCGTGAACGGTCCATAATAATACGTCTTTGTTCGCGGAATGTGTGTATTTAGATGAGGTGTTCTGATTTATGAATTCATTTAGGGGGAGTTTCGCGTGTCAAGGAGGCAGGGTCTGAGTATAAGTAGGTATGTATATTTGCCGACGTGATTACGGCATTTTGGCCCTTGTTGAGGTTCAATTCATCGTGTTTAGGAATGATACTGATGTTTAAAGGCATGAAGTGTATAAGTCGGTGTGAGTTATGGTTGTTATTGTTAATAATATTTTGAATTTATTAGTCAAATTGTCCACCTTACTTATTGTTTCTTGTTAGTACATTATATGAAATACGCTATCAAATAGTTGCGTTGCATTTGATGTAATAGAATTATCTTTATTGCAAGTAACTCATGCAATTGGCAAACTGCGTCAGTATGTAAATTTGATTAAAGCATACTGTTATTGTTGTTTCTGTTTGTTTGTGACAAATCTAAGATATAAACCCTAGCTACTTGTTTATTATTGCGAACTACTCCTGAGTCCGAAGCTTCATTACGTAGAAATTTAACGAACCTAAACAAAAGTAACGTATATGGCTTCCTGATAATGTAACTCTCTAAAGGTAAAATAGGTGTACTTTAAAATCGGTTTAGTAGTTTCAAGGATTGCTTCGAACGTGAAAGTGTGTAAGTATGTATGGATGTTTGTTACTCTGTCATTAAATAAACTACTGGACGGATTTTAATGAAACTCTACAGTAATATAGGTTATACATCAGAATAACATATGGGTTACTTTTTGCCGCGGCAAAACTTCTCATTCCCACGGGAATCCGACTTCCACGCGAACGGAGTCGCGGGCGCACTATAGTTTTAGTATAGGTTGTACATTTATTTGGAACTGTGTTGTAGTTCAGTTGAGATTTTCCGGCAATCTTTTTCAATCTTGGTACTAAATGAAAATTTAAGTTTTGAATGCTGCTTAGCTACATGAATTTTCTATAGGAATTTTCTAAATTTGAAAGTGCGTATATGCAAAAAATATATCTTTACTTACATTTTGGCTAATCATTTTTGAATTACCAATGTCTAACTTTATTGTTTTTATATAACATTAGTCTTGTGTCATTAGATGCAGAGTAGGTAGTTAATTAGTTTGATACATACATATTTTAATGAAGATAATCAATTTTGATTTTTTAATTCTTTGTTTTCATAAAATAAAAACCGAAATTCATTTAACAACCGAAATTCATAAACAACGTTAAATATATCATAGAAAACCATCGAAACATTTTCAAGAGGATTAAAATTTAATATCAGCGATGAATAGCATATTCATTTTAGATTAATGTTCAATTAATTGATTTAGTTTACGTAGCATTACTACGGAGAGCGCTCGTAGCACGCTCGTAGCTGCTACGAAATAGCCGCATAGCAGGTTTAAAGTTCACTTGAACTAGTTAGCAAGTGTATTGAGAAGTTAATGATCTTTATATTGATTATAATAAGTACGTATTTCATTTAAAGCTTTTTTATTTACTAGATAATTTTTCTTTACAAAATATTTTTAAAGATTTACCCACCTAGGCTTTATTATTAAATTATAGATTATAAAAACGTTTTACTCATTCATAAATAAAATATCCTAAGTAAATACATAAACAAGATGATAAATTCCCCTCCAGCAACTATTTAATGAATCTAATATCACAAGGATCGCCCATTCACCCTGAATAACTTCCCTTTATTCTATTTACAAATAAATACGGGAAAAAAGCATTTTGTTGCTATTGTCGAGTAGTTATGGACACATTCGCTTTTAGTGGAGTCTTGCCAAGAATCACAATAACTATCACATCGCTCAATTACTTATACATTACTCGTTTTGTATTGAGCGACTTTTGAAGTTTCATAGTAAAGCAGCAATGTACACCAAACTAGTTGATACACTCGTTTGACTAATAAAGTAAAGTGTGAGCGTAATAAAAGTCTCGTGGTCAAGATAAGAAGCAATGAGTTGTGACAAAATTGGCTGTCTCTTTTACGATGCCGGGAATAAAACGGTTTTGTTCGACAATCAGTCTCCGAGGGGGGGTGCGGGGGGGTGTGGGGCTGGCGGCAAAGGGGGGAGGGGATTGTTTACAGCTCAAAGGTGCTGGCACTTTTTATTAACTGTCATTTTATGTTAAAGTAGTTTTTAGGTAGTTTAATATAGTGTAAGTAGCGTAAACGGGTTGATTTTGAATTGTGAAACCTTCAGCATTTTAAGATATGTGATCCAAATATATTATATTAAACTATCATGCCAATAATACTGGCCAAAGTTAACCTATATCCTTATTAGGCATATTAAAGTTTTTAATTTTTGAATTAACGTATATCCTTATTAGGCGTATTAAAAAGTTTCTAAATGTTGTTACTCAAGTAGTGAACTTTGATTTTAAAAGAAAACAAACTCCAAGTTTAAGAAGGCTGTTTTCCCGAAACTTTACAAATTAGTTTCAAAATGACCAGCGATTTCTGCTTTTTTTTCAATTTTATCCTGAATCGCTATACATTTAACTGCATGAGTCAAATACCTCAGTATTTACAGGTAGCCTGTTAGCGTTCAATTATAACTTGTCGAAAGGCTAGATTTTTTTTTTAATATGAAAAGCAAACGAGCAATTCGGCTTACCTGATGGCGAGTGATCACCGCCGCCTGGGGCCCCTGCAATGGTATTGTGTGTTTCGCATTAACTATCACTTTATTAAGGAATTAAATTAAAAAAAGTCAATACTTTTTTATTCTAATCCCTTATAATCTAATCCCGGTGAAGATTTACATGAGAATCTTAATTGAAATAATCTAAACACAAAACTATGGCTTGTCTTTTCCGTTTTCCCAGTTTTAAGATTTTATGTCACAAAACGTTGAGACTTAAGCCTGTTCCATTCGACAGTTTAAATATTTAAAATCTGCCAATAATGGCCTTGCCACTGAGCTTTGTCTGCTTTTTAATTGAACGTCCTTATACACGCAACTTCATATACGATATCTCTAACGATAACTATGAGAACGGTTTCTACTCGAAAATACTACAAAAAAAACATACCACGTTTATTAGTTGCTACAAGTATTTATATAGTTTTATCAGTAATCTGACTCAGTCCCATATAAAACTCCACGTTCGCACTTAATCGGATCCCATACTTCATCCGACATCGTCTGAAACCTAACCTCATGCCAGCCGCTTCACACGTACCCTCCTACCAAAACTCAACTACATTCTCAACTCTAACTCCATCGCTATAGGGTTGAGAGTCGGTTGTTACCCGCGCCCACAATATTGACTATTTCTGTTTGGTAGTAAATATTTACGGTACGAGTTGGAAAAGTGTTGAAAGTCTATTTCCCTTATTGAAATCGTCGATTGTTCGTATCTCGTTCGTGGGATTAATTAAGCTTAGAGCAAACCGCGGGGTTCCGTAGCGAGTACAAGTTTGCAGGCTGTTATCTTGAGGCCGTGTTATTTGTGTTTGCTTTCAGTTGGGTTTTGTTTAGAACGATTAGCGAAAGGATTGTAAAGGATGCTTTTGATTTGGCAGATTTTGTTATTTTTTTGTTTTGGTAATTAAAAAGTGTATTGTCGATAGAGTAGATTTATGTACGGAGATTTTACTGTTTAGAATTAAGAGCTTACTAATAGGGAAGTATCCGAACTAAGCAAGAAACTGTGCATAGCAATGGTATTGGTTTTTATTAGTAAAATACTTTTGCCTCAAATATTGGTAACATACTCATCAATTACACCTTTATTTTCTCTGTAAATGTAAATAGCCTTCACCCCTGACCAGAATAAGTAAAAGGGGGTAGATTTATAAAATTGAATGGAATATCCCTCTACTGGCTATTAGGAGGGTCTCTGTATACGTCCATGATACGATAACCGCCGCTCAAATGGTGTTCGTGGTAACAGGATGAACCTATTCGGATTTTGGGGTAGAAATTAAATTCTATTCGACTTTGGAGAAGATAGATAGAATTGAGGTAGGAGTTTAAACTGATATGGTTATTGTTTTGTTTATAACATAGAGGAATAAATAAATAAATTAGCTTTTTTCGTGTTTGTATGTCTTGGGCTTTTATTAAGCAAAGGTTAATAGTAAAATAATAATTTAAAATCTGTTTTAGAGTTTAACACATTAAAAGGGAAAAGAGTGGTAACTATTTAATCACTTCGCGACCGTGGCAGTGCTTGCAGGGAAATCCAATCTTTGAATGGGAATTTGGGGAAAAACTATTTTATTTATAGCTTTAGTCCTGACTCCTGAGTCGTCATAAGAAAAGTGAGTTAGTCTAAGAAGAAGGACTTCTTTTTATATCAAATTGAATAATTGACAGCGTGAGGGGAGGTTTCAGGATATTCGGGTTACGTTTCTATTTGAAATAATTTAATAAAAATTTAAGTAGGTAACGTTCTTAAGGATGTTGATCCTTACTAATATTATAAATGCGAAAGTAACTCTGTCTGTCTGTCGGTCTGTCTGTCTGTCTGTCTGTCTGTCTGTCTGTCTGTCTGTTACGCTTTCACGCCTAAACCACTGAACCGATTTTGTTGAAATTTGGTATGAATAAAGAAATGAACTTGGGAAAGGACATAGGGTACTTTTTACCGCGGGAAAATTTCTCATTCCCACGGGAAACCGACTTCCACGCGAACGGAGTCGCGGGCGGCCACTAGTACTATATAATTGTTAAGCATAATGGTAATTAAAAAAACATTAAAGCTAATATATTGGTTTAGCTTAGGTTTTAAAAATATAAAACAAACGAATGTTGACTTAATAAAATAACGAAGTGGGAAATATAAATACTTTTCAAAAGTTAAAAACATTACATTACAACATGCGGTACCAGGCAATCAGAAGTCAGCAGGAGTCCGCTGTAATCCCGGACGAAGCAGCTTCGTTAAACCGGCCAAGCACGTCCGCCGCTCAAAGAGATCTCTCCTTTTAATTAGAATCCACTACAACTTGCAACGCTGATGAAATCTAAAATAAACTTTTCAATCTACTATTTATTAAAACTAACCTTATATTTCAAAACAGATATTTCAAGCGTAGCTTTCACAAACAAAGTTTGAATGTGCAAAGGTTTCAAAGGTAGCTAGCTGTATTTGCTCTGACACATTTCTGCATGCCTGGTATATTGACGTACGGCTTTGCAGAGAGCACGGAAAAATAACGGCGATCGACTGGAACCTGAGTTGTGATTTTAATTTAATTTTATGTTAACCTGGTATTTTGAAATCTGAAATACAATTTCCATCCTTTTTCCCATAAATACATTTTGTCATGAAGTAAGGTTACACATGAGAACTACATGTACCTCCAAATTAATCTCGTTCTATTTTATTTGATGTTTTTGCGAAACAAAATGGCGTCTAACAATACATCGTTAATTAATCCGATGTAACGCGATAACAACACCTTTTGATTTCCCAACTGGGTATTTTGTTAGGAAAGAAGAGATTTATCGTGATCGCGCTGCTATTTACAACACAATGGGATAAACTTAACCGTATGTACTTACTTTAATTAGACAATATTTGTAATTTCAGCAAAGAAAAGCTATTTAAGTATACTATTGATCGGTCCAGGCTTCACACAGATATAGTTTATTAAGAGTTGATTACTAAACCCCTAACATATTTTATTGAATATTTATACTAATTAAATACCCTTTTCTGAAAAGCCATGATTGTAGTCAAATTCAAGTTCGCGTGGAAGTCGGTTTCCCGTGGAAATGAGAAGTTTTCCCGCGGCAAAAAGTACTCTATGTGTTATTCTGATGTATAACTTACATAACTGTAAAGTTTCATCCAAATCCGTCCAGAAGTTTTTACGTGAAAGAGTAACAAACACCCATACATACTCACAAACTTTCACGTTTATAATATTAGTAGAATAAAGATGACGATGATATCCCTAGAGTTTACATGATACACACAGATTCGATATCAAAGCCTTTGATTTTCGTAATATAAACATGGTCTCATTACAAACTCATTATATAGGTACTTTTATGTGTAAAAATATGTTTCTTTGTTAATATTACTCGACGCATTAAGTAGCTAAAGTTCGGTATTTGCAAGCTAAAATGGACTTTATTACAAGCGCCTATTCGTGGGTTTGAGGATCCAAAGGATATTTGACAACATTTTCATACTAATGAATAATATATTAACAAATAAACGTTATCTGATAGTTTTTTTTACCGACAACATATACTTACTATATAGGTTTACAATACGTTTACCAGTAACGGCCGAAACCAATATTCTACTAATCTTTGACGCCTTGTTATTGTATGTAACTATGGTAACTATATCCATGTTTTTGCGTCGCAATAAACTATGGTAGATAGCTGTTGATATGGGAATGACAGAAACACGTCACAAAAAAACAAAACTAGCAGTTTTCAATTACCAATGTATAGTAGAATATTGGTTTTGGCGAATAATCTTCCACATCTTCTACATCAGTTTTCCGAACACAAGTAAAGTAAAGTCGCCACGTCTGGTTGTTCATTACATGCAAACGTCGCCGGCGCATGATGGATCGCGCGTCATTTCAACTCCGGAGTCGAGGGACGGACTTCAGATAACATCGCTATTAGGTTCGAGTTTATATTACGTTAGAAGAATAGCATTAGTAGGTTTGAGTTAGGTTGTGTTAGATAAATAATGAAAAGAGTGCTTATTGTAGTAAATTAATAGTATTTTTGTTTATTTTAACCTCTGAAACCGTGGCTGAAACAGATATGTGTCAGGTACTGAGCCGGTAGATTTTCAGCAGATGTATGTAATTTTAAACTAGTGCTTCAAAATTAACGACTGTTTTTACTAAAAAAAAACCAAGAAAAATGCCATCTATTTTTTTGCCTGTATCAACAAAATTTGATAATACTTATATAATTTTCTATGAGCTATCAAAGCTTCATAAAAAAGTCTCAGAACACTAATGGAGAATGTTAACAAATTTTGATTATTATCTCTTCGTATTCTCGGTCAAAAATAAAAAATACTGGTGAAAGAATTATTTCGATGCGTCAATTAGTTTCCGATTTATAAGTAAAATAAGTTGCTACCGCACGACGCGGGCTGCCGGTGGCGGTGTGACGTCACACCACAACTCGCTCGGTCTGGCTCACTCAGTACGCTCGCGTTCGCGCGCACTTGTCGTCTCAATTAAACCTAAATACTTTTAAAAATGACTAATCCAACTACTAGGAAATCATGTGTTGTGCCTAAATGTAAAAATACAACTATCAATTCGCCGGAAAAGTTGTTTTTTACAGTTCCAAAGGATACATACATACATCACCAAATCTTTTAACTTGAACATAACCAATACCATTAAACAATTTGTTAGTAAAAATACAAATAAATAAAAGAGGTTTAGTTCATATCATCTACATTTGCAATAAAAAATAAATTAAATTACTTAAATAAAATAGTAAAGGTAAAGTGCATCTGTAACGTTCAACTACCTACATCTAGATCGTATAGGTATCCTACTTCCTAGTAATATAATAAACGCGGAAGATTGTGTTTGTGTTTGTTATCTTTCACACAAAAAGTACTGAACGAAGACTGCGGGAAAACTCGACCGCGGGAAAACTTCTCATTCCCACGGGAAACCGACTTCCACGCGAACGGAGTCGCGGGCGGCCACTATTTATAATATTAGAAGGACGTACCTACCTATAGCTACAAAACTATGATACATGATTTGTTGTCTTTAACGTAAAAAAAATAATGATAGGTAGGTAGGTACATACTTCTACTATTGGACTTGTATTCTTCCATTAGTATTTTTATTATATTGGTTATTTTGTTTTGATAAAACAGTTTAGAACATATCAAACATTTCGGCGGCAACAAAATCACTATTTCTTGATAAATAATGCGCAGCCATTAATTCATCTATTTTAGATAGATTACACGATTACCTTTTTTCGAAACCTATACCCAATTTATTAATAGAATAATATTTACTATTAACGTATAATAACGAATAATATTTATATTTACTAATACGCGACCGAAAACACAAAAAATTATACATTAAATGTTAAATAAATAAAAAATAAAATAAAATACTGTGCCAGCAGCTATATGCGCCACCGCTGGCGCGTTGTGGTAAGACGTCACAAGTGGTCACGTGACTGTTAGCGGGACTCGATATTTTTCGAAACTTTGAATGCCTATAAAATCAAAACTACTGGGTATTTTTGATTACAACAAAAACTAGTGTATTTGTATGCATACAGGCTTTACTGAGACAAAATTTCAAGCGATTTGGCATACCTAGTAACATTCTCCATTGTAACATATTGAGTATTGAAAACATTTCTCACGTTAGCCTAGCAAATTATGTTTCATCATAAATCCTATCACATACGACAAATTTTAATTTTAATGTACTAAATCCAGCCCCGCTTGACCCCTTTGAACTGTCGCGGCGACTGCTCAGCCGACATCGGACGGACAAGCAAACAGACTTGCTACAATCCGTCGACATATACCAACATACATTAATTACTGAACCATGAAGACGATTTTGAAATTATAAGATCTTAATTGATTAAGCGGTGTTTCTTTAGTGGCTTTTTATAAGAAAGGTATGAGATTTTACTTTTTTAGTTTTGCATTTAAAATGCCATATTAGTATCTATAACTTCAAAATTAATAAAAAAATAGCATTTTAAATGAAAAACTAAAAATGTAAAATCTCAATCATTAGCTTGTTTCATCTTTATTGGTAGTTAAATAGCCTGTAAAGGTATTTCTACTGAAATGAAGAGGCGGAAACTCCTCTCATTTAATGGAATAACGTCAGCTATATGACGTAAGCACATAGATACTGGGAAAAATTTCCTTGGGTTCGGGCGGCGCGGTAGCTCAGTGGTCAGAGCATTAGACCGGTTATCTCCTAGGTTCGATTCCCAGTCGCGTAAATGCTCGGAGACCCGCGTTCCTTTTTCCAGTATCTATAACTTCAAAAGAAAGGTATGGGGTGTGAGTTCGATTTGTAGTTTACGGAAATGTGTTCGTTTTCTTGTGTTTAGACAAAATAAAAAGTCAAGTTAGGGGTTTTCAAATAAAGAGTTAAGTTCAACGTGTGAGTAGATCCCGCGAGAGGGCGCCACCGGTCCGGCTCATTACCAACGCATTAGCGGGATGTAGCTTAGTGGATAAGGATGTCGTGGAAATAGCACAAATTTGGACGTTAGTGAATAAATATTCTAGTATTTTACTTACTTTTTATTTAATGTATTGCGTATTGTTTTACTTATCGGGAACAATATCTCAGTGACTGTGAAAATGCTACTACAGCGTGTCGGAATTTCTAACTGATTTACAGAAATAGGTAGACCTGTTTTTTTTTAAATTAATTAAATTTGACATAACTTCTTATTTTAATTTATCTGAAATATTATTGGATGACCTGTATAAGTTGAATATGGTGTTCCTGTAATTTAATTTCATTTGACATCTGTAATTACCCATATTAAAGTTATAAACGATTTTGATTTGATTTGACTTCACATACTTCAAATCAATACTTCAATAGGTGTTTACCTACGGTGGCTTTCCACTATAGGTACTATTCAAAGAAATTAAACAGCTATATGTATAGTAAATAACAGGGCTATAAAGTCCACCTTTTCGCAACATCTCCGCGCACTCTCAAAGTGCTCTGTCCAGTGCCTCTCGCTCCGAGACCGTAATGGCCAAATGGAGGTGTCATGTTGTACTCCTCGCAAATTGTATCAACTTTTGTACTGTACCTGCGAATTATGGTGTAATGTGTTGTAGCCGGGAAACAAGTGAGGGGTGAGTGCAGGGGATGGTTTTGCAGGGTGCAGTATAAGCGGGTTATCTGAAGCTAGGTATAAAAAGGATTTAAGGTAAACTATAAATAAAAAAACAGTAAAGAATCAGTCGGCGGGGCTATTTCGTAAGCAAATGGTAATCGAATAACATTTTTTCAACAATTCTGGATAACGTTAAATTGATGTAATATAAAGTTTTTATGCATTAATATTTAGATAATCAATGTCGCCATCTATTAAGCCCAAAACCGTGATGATTTTCATTAATTTTAACCCTTTCCTGACCTACTGCTCTTTTAATATTTTATTACGGCGAAATAACACTTCTACTAAAAATACAACTAGTGTAAGGGGGCCACAATTGCCACTTCCACTGTTTTAAGATGTAGTTGTTTTATTACTGAATAAATCAAAAGTTATAAAAGGTCACTAAAGTTTTAAGTTGACCGAGGGTTGGGCGCCGATATGCATTTTTTTATCCTCCGCAAGTTATAATTTGGTTGCCAGTATAACTTTAACTTGCTCCTTAAGTAACCTTGAGCAATTTCATCTAGCTAAGTATTTTCAATAACTCTAAGTGCTATCAAACTCACTACAGCTTCAACCAAACTGCATTTCCCTCACATAACTCCTTTCTAAACTCTTAACGTTTAATAGTTAGTAATAACTGTACGTTTTCAATTTAAAACACATTACCTTTGCAGTACAATGCTCAGTAACTCGCCTGTGGGTATCTAATAAACTGGAACATAAAATAAGACATAGTTTCGAGTGCTCTCGACTCGATTGTGTTTCGTGTCGACATTGTAACTATTCGATCAGTTTTATTTACACACCTCGCGCTCTGTCGAGATGAGACCGTCGAGTTACAATAGTAGGGGTTGACTAGTAGTAAAAGTAAAAGAGGGGAAAAAATATGTGGGGTGAAGGTTAAGTGCGATTCGTTAGATTATTTGTTGAGAAAATTGACACCTAATAGAGGGTATGATGTTTTTAAAAAGTAGGTTGAAAAGGAGGAAAGTAAACACGACAGAAAAATACAGTTTTCGTGGCTTTTTCATTGGAAATATGTTATCTTTTTAATAACTTGTATGTTAAGTATGCAGCCGTAATTATGTCTTCATCATTTTGATAATTAAAATAGTAATATGAACATACATTTGAATACATTTACTTTAAATTTGTTTTGTAAAAGCAATTATTGATTTAGGCACCATTTATATCACAAATAGATTAAACCCGTTCTTACGACTACTATCATACGAAATACACACATCAACATCGTCTAGGGATATTTTGTATAAAGTTCTTAAACTCAAAAAATACTGACCAATTTTAATTTTTTTTGAAGAAAGTTTATTTTGTAAACCTTGTTGAACGATTCTAAATTTGAATTTGAAAAAAAAAATAAAAACAAAAATGACACGCTGGTATAATGGTAGCGAAGTCTGAAGGTTTCATTTACCTACAGTAACTTTTGTCATTTTTTTGTGCCAAATTTAAGTTTTATAGCAAGTTATCGGTAAATTTTCAATTAATGTTATTGTGTGCATCATGGAGCAGGGCTATTAAACGAGGAAAGAAATGTTAAGGGCAGTTAGGCATGCTCCAAGCTGGGGCTACTCAACGGAATATTGCTGAGGAGATGGGAACAAGACAAAACGTGATATGAAGGTTATGGTCATGTTATCGTGCTACTCGTGAAATGGCTGAAAGACACCCAGGCGGGAAACACTTAACCACTCAACGACAAGACCGATATTTGCAAGTTGCCGCGAGAAGGCAACCAAATGTTACGGCCATGCAGTTGGTTCAGAGGCTCCAGTCAGAGCACCAGTTGCTTGTGAGTGATGAAACTTTGAGGAGAAGGCTGCATGAAGCTAATCTTCATGCTCGCAGACCGCTTCGTACTCCAGCACTACGCCGAGAAAATCGGGGACGACGGCTAGAGTGAGTTCGTGAAAATTTGCTCTGGGAAGATAACTAGTGGTTCATATTGCTGTTAACCGATGGCTCACGGTTCGGTTTCCATCCTGATACACGAAGATTACGTTTTTAGCGAGTTCCTGGTGGTGAGTGCCGTCTGCGACACCCTCAGGAAGTCCTTCCATACCACGGTGGGACAATTTAGGTTTGGGCGAAAATTCGTGTCGGTGGAAGAACAGACCCCGTTTGGATCAGAAACACCATGTCAGCTGAAAAATATTGTAACGAGGTGCTAAAACCAATAATCTACCCCGACCAACTGCAAATGGGCCAAGAATTCACGCTGATGAACGACAAAGCAAGTTCGCACACAGCGAGAGTGGTGACGAGCTGGTTGCAGGAGCACGACGTATCGGTCCTAGGCTGGCCCACTCAGTCACCTGACCTAAACCCTATTAAATACGCGTAGGATATGCTCCAAAAAAGAGCTTTAAGGAACTTCGCTACAAACATTGCGACGAAAGAACATCTTTTTTTGCCACTTAGCCGGACCTGGGACAATATACCGCAGCCTGACTTGGATAACTTAATCCAAAGCACAAAAAACGTTGTAGGACCGTTTTTAACGTCATGGATGGTTTAACTGACTACTGATTTTTCACAATACCGTTCAAAACTGAATAGTTTCTGATTATTTTTTACTTATCCTTGAGAAACACATTCATTGTTACTTTCACATTTTTTCACTTTTTTCTTTATTAAAAAAAAAAGCACTTTTACGCAAAAAAAAAAAGATTTATTTTATTTTGTTAATGTAGTCTGATAAATGAGCTTTATAAAATATATATGACGAAGACGAAGACGGCAGGATACCTTCGTCATCAGAGCCGTCTTCAGGGGCCGTTTTGTACTATAACTTGTGTGGGCGTACGTGGGTTATGTGTTAGACTCAAATAAAACCAATAGAACTGTTTCAACACTGTAATTATCTCTTCTTGATAGCACTCCGTAGGTCATTCGATTAATTCACAAGAAGGCACGGATCACGGACAGTTTCTACGCAAACACCAAGCACTCTCATTTTCCAACCGCTCTTCACCAAAGCCCAAGACCATCTATGTCACTCTGACAGCTGCTCGCTCGATGTCACATAGACTCTGTCTAGCACCATATTTGGTACTGGCAATCCGCACTCTTCTTATATCAACCATAAGCATAGTCGATCTCCGACATATACATGTTGTATGTTATCTTTTATAAATTTTGAGTAAACTAAGTAAATTCAAAATATCCCTAGACGATGTTGATGTGTGTAAGTCGACATCTTGAGTAAGAAAACGTCAAGAGGTGTAGAAATGTCATCTCTCGTAAAACAGTTTTGTGAGGCACTCAACCACGTTAGTACCACCATCCTACTTATACATACAACAGATACAACAGTTAAAGAAAACAGAATATAAGGAGAGTAATGAATGTCACCGAAACGGAGTGGATGCATCTTAAAACCAATTAACGACCTTTGTGGCGCAGTGCTATGTTTACAGGAATATTAAGCGAAACCTCCCAGGTTCAATACTGGATTTGTTAATATTTTTTTATGTATACGGCCAATTTAAAGTGAGTCAGCAAAACCCAGTTAACACAGCTATCGAAAGATAAATAAAACAATCCATCTAATTCTACACAAGTGATAGCTGAACGTATAAAACTAGAAACAGTATCAGCATCAGTATTGTGAAACAGTTTTGCCGCCACCTGTACTAGCGCCAGCAATGCGAGTAACTCAAACAGCACTTACCGTTTACGCTCACGACTGTACTCATATGTAGGGATGTAGCGAATACAAGGTAAACTAGCGATTTTCATATAAAACGATCTATCGGTGAAAAATAAATTAAAAGTAGTCAAAGAAAACGAGGTACTTATATCGAATAAATATACAAAAAGAAAAGTTTAATCCAGTAATAAGGCACCACACAAAAACTAAAACTTTGAAAAACTTGTACGTTTTATTGTGATGCATTTTCCTCGGTTTTATTAAGAGAAATAATAATAACTCGTGTATACGCAATTAAAATAAGGCTTTTACCATACTATTTAATTTTTTTTATAACTATCTTAATTTACAAAAAATCTATTTCTCAAATAATTTCTTATTTCATCCTATAAGCCTTTTGTTTCTTATCGATTCCTTTTATATTACTCGATCACATCCCTTCTCACACTCAGTCTGGCTTGTTTCATAGTTACCGCGCTACTGCAAAACTTCGGATAACCATATTTACTCTAAAAGGGATTATAATGAAATAAACTTTTGTTCTAACAAGAAACACGTGAAGTATCTTAAGAATAAGTGGTTTTGTAAAACTTACACTAGTAATGGTTATATAAAATGTATGAAAACTTGCCTTTTTACTTTTTGGGATTAAATAGTTGATATAATATATTTTCTCGGAAAAATTTGGATATTTTTTTCCAAAATATTAAAAAAACCGAAATTTATTTAAAACCACATAACTAGTGGTCATAAAAATGCACATGTGTTAAGCTTGTAATGTAGACATAAATAAAACTATTATTCCTTACTTGAGAATTACTATTAGATTCATTTGACTGACTAGTAAGATGCTATAAACACGAGAACATGCAATAGCTCTCACAGTAATCACGAATAAATAATACCAACTCACATTTGGTTCCAATTTATGGACGCTGCTATCGAATGTGTTTTGGTGTGAAAGACTAAGGGCCGTATTATAGAATGTAACTCAGTAATGAATTTAGTTTTAAAACTAGTTTTAAGTAAAGCTTTTATTTTAGAACCGCTCTTGAAACGAAATTCGTTGATCAACGTTCAATTGAGTATTTTTATATTTTGAATTGACTTTTAGGTTGAAATCACCATTTAAGCGAGGATTTGATCTATGATCACGTAAATCGTGTCAACACCACTCTTGAGAGTAGATTGAACTAGATTCTGTCAAAAGTCTGTAGCTGTAAATATTGTAAACAACAAATATTTTTGACGACACATATAAAGAGTGTCAATACTGCTGAAGTGCAGCATCATGAAGTATTCAGAAACCGGAAATCTTATTTATCTATTACAAGTAAGTAGGTACCTATGTCAAAACTGAAATCATGTCTCTTATTTTGGAACTTTATAATTTAGTAACACATATGCATTTTTGCTCTTTTTCAGGCTGTAGTACTGGCCAATTTATGGATGTGGTGGCAAGATGAGCTGGCAGTACTCATGACAGTAGAAAATATAATTGTGGTGGCATGTGCTGTACTCTACAATATTGCACATTCAACAAGTGATGATGCACCTGTAAAGGATGATAAATTCCTCAGTTTGCAGGCAGATAGCTCCCAAGATTCCCAAAATAACTATGGAAGCACTGCAGAGGGTTTCCGTTATCCGTGAAAAATCCGTTACTTATTAGTTATTTGTAACAAAAATATAGTACAAAGTGAAATGTCTATTATTTTTAATTAAAAATTTTTAATTTGTGAAGCTTTATTACTTTAATCATTATGAATATAAGCCTCCATCAATAAGTGAGAATACTCGTTAAGTCTGACGTTTTGTATGCCCTATGTTAGTATTCTAGGGCCAAGCGGGGCCTCTGAGAAGATTTCGGAAGTCGTATATGTGTTACGGCTAATACCCGAAGTGCGGCTACACCTAGTTTTAGCCGGTTAGAACATCAATAGGTTAGGTTAGTTAGGTTACTTTTTTGATACCACTCAGAAAAAGGAGTCCCGCGCAGCGGGACTCCGTCGACTCATGATTGAAGCCAGTTTTTATATACATAGGATTATTTTTTTTTACAGTTTTCCATATAAAAAACACTTCTAACCGGCTAAACCTAGGTGTAGCTGCACTTCGGGTATTAGCCGTAACATATACATAGGACAATATTTTTTTACATTTTTCCATATAAAAACACTTTTAACCGGCTAAAACTAGGTGTAGCCGCACTTCGGGTATTAGCCGTAACATATGTACTTAACCGCGTTGAAATGTTGATAGCGCGATATAGGATTTGCCATACATTTCGGTGTCATTTGTATGCGTACCGCCGGGAAAGAATGTTGGCGACGATCAGCGGCATCTATGTCGCCACAGTATAAAAGGTTTTTGATATTCTACACAGAACAACAAACAGTTAAATAAAACATAAAAAAAAACTATTTATTACTTGCTTACACTGTTAACATATTAATCAGTCTTTAATTTAGACTATGAAAAAATCCAGTATTCTAAATTTTGTGTTATAAAATATTCATATATTTTTTAAAACACAATATTTGTAAATGAAAACCAACTTGAACCATAAACAATATGAGCTTCGCTCAAATCGCCACTCGAGTCAAGTTTCACCTGAACTGAACTTAAAATGCGTTCTATAATAAGATCGATTCTTGAGTGGTGATCTGTATTTAAAACGAATTTTGACTGATTGAAGTTCAAACTACGCTTGAGCCGCCTTCTGTAATACGGGCCTAAGGAATAAGAGTTTGGTAAGAATCTATTTTATACTAGTTTCCGCCCGCGACTCCGTTCGCGTGGAAGTCGGTTTCCCGTGGGAATGAGAAGTTTTCCCGCGGTAAAAAGTACTTTATGTGTTATTCTGATGTATAACCTATATTACTGCAAAGTTTCATCCAAATCCCTCCAGTAGTTTTTACGTGAAAGAGTATATCCATTCTACATACATACATCCATACTCACAAACTTTAACATTTATAATATTAGTAGGATTGACGAAGCCTACGTATTATATGGTTCCTTGCAAGTTTGCCGCTAGTGCACAATGCTAAAGAAAAGATTAACTCAAAGACTTTTATAATAAACAGATGGTCTATCAAGTCACTGTCTTCACACGCTAATAAATCTTCATCTATACGATCGCATGCATTTTGACCGCTTTGATTATTTTGCATTGTTAACATCGTCATAACTTAATGCGGAATAACTAAAAACAAAAGGCTTGATTATACACTCTAGTTGTGAATATACTGATATAATTAACCAACCCGTGGTCCACTAGAGGTAAAAATAGGACGCGAATTAGCACAAAGAACCTGCGAACCAGTATTACGAGCGGCACAAGTCGTTAGGAGAACGTATGTTTTTTTTTATTTCCACAAATTACTTCATTATAATGTTTATGCCACTTTATACTACGGCAAATAATAGTAAATTAAATTTAAACTTTAGTAAAAAAAACACTGATTTTGTACCTTTTCAGTACAAAATACAAAACATAACAAAATATGTGTTCAAAATAGACGTAGGTGTTTCTTATTTGGTGCTAAAACTTTGTTCCGCAAGCACAGGTAAACCGATTTACAAGCCCATTACCCTGAAATAGGTTGTCCTGCACTTGACGTGCTCTCGTCCCCGTTAATTAATGAGATAGCAGCTTAAAAAAAAATTAATTGGAGGCAGAAGACTGACTGCAGCATGGCACAGCTTTTAGCTAAACATTCTGATGTAAATAACGTTTTTACGACGGCGAGGTACCAGGAATGCAGGAAATGTAAGGACGTAAATCTAGACGAACTGAGTAGACTGTCGATCAGGGAATCTTCGGGGTTTATAGGTGAAAATGCAGTTTAGATAATGGTGTTTGATATATAATGGAGTTGAGATGTTTTTAAAAAGACTGACAGGCTTAAACGTCTTCATATACAGAATTCTTGTCATAGAGTAGCCACAATGTTATGTACATTTTTATATACAAACTACCGATCAACGCTCAGTTGCTTCGTCAAACGCTATTTTGGGCCTTTAAGATACTGTCATGTTTTCGATTTTAAAAAACATCGATTGGCAGCTAAAGCTTTATAATATTAAATTATAATTATACCCAATATTATACAAATCAAGTTATGTATCTTCCAAGTATTTTAACGAAGCTCGTTACCACGTCATTTTACCTGAAACTCAATCAACAACAAACAATCGGAACACGACAAGTGCATTTCACTTGATTTCCATTGACGTGCTGCCACGGAATGTAGACTTACACAAATACAAGCAGAAATCAACCCTATGACGTATGATTTAGAACTGAAAATGAATTAGCAGGTGAAATGTGGATTTCACGAGTGACGTAATTGGCATTTTGACAGATTGCAGCTCAGATTCGGTTCTCAGACGGTAGATAATCAATTACATAGAGATAAATAGAGTGGAATATTATAATTAATTAATAGTAAGTATGATTTGAATGCAATTAGTCAGTTGTGATTGGAATGTAATGTATATACAAATTAATATAGATATTATGAGATTTAATCGAGTTTCATTACCTAACACAGACTTATCATGCCTGTTTGAGATTACGTGCTAAGTTACCTCACTTTTTTTTAATTTTACAAGAAACCCAAAATAGCATTCATGGCTACACCCGAAAAGCCCAAACTAGGTTAAATTAAAACGACTTAATCCAAGAATAAGTCTAAATGAACCTTCACCCCTCCTCGTTGTACTAAAAACTGGGGATGAGACAAATATAATTTTAATAAAAATAAATTAAAAATATTATTAATTTGTTTGTGTAAAATAAGAAAATTTGTAGAAAGTAGTTAAATTCGGTTGCTGTAGTTTTGGTTTTTTAGATTTGAAATTATAATGTAGTAGTTTTGTTTTTTTATTATTTATTCTATAAAATAAGAAAGTGCCAAAAATATTATTTTATACACTACAATATTTTAAACGAATCGATTCCTACGCTATGTTCTACATCCCTACTCCGAAACTCGCGCAGATTTCTCCTCATTTCATTTTATGTTGATGCCCTAACGAACTTTTTCATTCTCGTGAACTAGTAAATCTTATTTCATTAACTTTAGTAGCTATGGAGGAATGAGGACGACATTCTGCTTTATTTTGAGAGCAGTAAAGGCCACGAGGCCATATATTAAAACTTATTAAAGTCATTTTGAAAATATTTATTATTTATTTTATTTTATAGTTAAGGGTGGTTAACAGCCTACAATCCAAAAATACACTTATTAAATGTAAATTATCATAAGGCCACTTAAAAGCCTCCACAACAGGATTTGATTAGTAAGTAACAAAATTTTGACAGTTTAACTGAACAAAAGTTACAAACTTTATACGACACAGAATGCGATGTGAGATATCCGAGCTGTTTTAAGACGTTGGTTTTTTGTACCAAATTACTCAGACGAAAATCAACTGCGAACTAGGGGTACAAAGTCAGGTCGAAATCTTTTATATCAAAGCAGAAAAACTTTGTTCTGTTTTTAATTAGCATTAGACTCTATCGCTTCGATTGACACCAACCCAGTTAAAATCTACTTGAAACCGACTTATATATCAGCCGTAAATCTCGTGCGAGTTAAGGAGTATAATGTCAGGTCGATACCTTTTATAATTAAAGAAAGAAATCATAAGTTAATTTGTTATAGAAGAGTCATAAAGTGAAAAGTGATTTGATTTTTTGGTTGTATTAACTAAGTTTTAAATATAGATACGGCATGTTAATTTACATTTGAATTATATGTTGTTTACTGAATTAACAAATAATTAAATGTATTCCTTTTGAACAAGCATTGCTTTCACTAGAAAAGTGTTAAGTGACAACAAATCTTTAATATTCCTGTTCATAAAACATACACAATCTTAAACACTGCTTCCTTGAACACTTGCTACGAAAACTACAAAAAACGTCGACTAACAGTCTCGCGTGCCCCATTATAACCTAACCCTTACAAAAATCCCTTTCAAATATTCATATCTACGTACTTCCCGCGTGGAAGTGCCCTTAAACTGAAATATGTTTCCCCGCGGTACACAGTTGGGAACTGGGACACAACAAGGTTTGATAACTTATAGTCAGGCACTGGTGGACACTGGGGGTCCATTTGATAAGCTGAGTTCAGGCGCTAATAGGTTATTGATTTGAGCGACTACTTTTTAATTATGCGTTCCTGGTAGGTAAGACTGGGTTTAGTGTGAAAAACGTTCCGGGTTCGTTTGTTAATGCGGTGTACTTACTCATTCGGTCGTTTAGAAAAACTGTACATGTCGTGTGTGTGTAATTTATCACGCTCTGAAGGTGAGGGAAGTAACTTCCCACATGTTTTGCTAGTTATTACAATCAAATCCTCGCTAACGTAGGGATCACCTAGAAAATGCCTTCCAAGAGTTTTTTGCCATAACAAAAGCCACTATAGCAGTAAACACCTTAAACTGCGAAAACATCATCAAAACATTCCATCAAGGAAATGAAAGGTTTTTGACGGCGATCCTCGAAGAAGCAGAAGCTGCCATATACGATAACAACACCTCAACAGTATTACGGGGAGGTAACGTTAAAGGCCATATGGCAGCATATTGTGCAACCAAGGGATTCGTGGCTCTCAACAAAGCCTTAACAAGCGACGAATCAGTCAAATTCCAGGCTCCATCCAATGACCCCATCGTAGTAACAGCGCGATGTACAGAAATAATGCTCGATGACCGAATCCTCGAAATGGCAAAAACCATCTCAGAGACAACGTCATACAAAACCCCGAGCATACAGTGGGTCAACGGTGTTCCAGGCTGTGGAAAAACGTCATGGGTTGTCAGCAATTTTCATGCCAAAAGTGACATTATAGTCACTACTACAACTGAGGCAGCAAAAGATCTTAGGGAAAGGTTAGCCAACCGAGTAGGAGCAGATGCTAAAACTAGAGTACGCACGCTGGCATCCATCTTAGTGAACGGCTTCAGGAAGCCTAGCAAACGTCTCATCGTAGACGAGGCCCTGATGAACCACTTTGGTGCTTTAGTTATGGCTGCACGTCTCGCAGAAGCGGACGAAGTCCTCCTGATTGGCGACACTAACCAACTACCTTACATCGATCGAGAGAACCTTTTCCCGCTCAAGTATAACAGACCAACCCTCGTGACCAACATCGGCCAAGAACTGCTATGTACGCATAGAAACCCAATGGATGTAGCGTACGCCCTAAGTGAGGTATACAGCGGCGTATACTCATCCCAAAGAGTCGTACACTCCCTAAAACTTCGGCACTACTCAGGAGCGCAAATACCAACAACCATGCCCAACACCCTATTCCTGGTACACACCCAGGCAGAAAAAGAAACTCTGTCGAGCAGGGGATACGGGACGGGTACAGGTTCGCGCCTTCTAACAATACACGAAGCTCAGGGATTAAGTAGCGACTCAGTTGTCATCATGCGTACAACAGTTGAAAAACAGCAACTGCACGACAGCGTCCCACACGCCGTCGTCGCAGTCTCGCGTCACGCCCTCGACTGTGTGTACTACACAGACAACAGTGATGACGCGATCAGCAGATTCATTCGGCGAGCAACGGCTGCAACTACCACAAAAATCATAGACTATAACTTAAAGATGGCTATGAAAAATAGGGATAAATTCGTGGTTGAGATACTCATAAACGCAAACGGCACAGACAGTGTATATGTATAAGTAACATTGTATTTATATTTGTATGTATAATTATTTAACTTTATTTTATTCAATTAACTTTAAGTAGCTATAACAAAAAACTAATATTATTTATATAAGCGGAGATAATTTAAATTGTTATAATAATAAGAAAAATTGTAATTGTAAAAAAAGACACGGACCTCGAGTCTGTGGAGACTTTATTTTTATAATAAAAAAAAAAAAAAAAAAAAAATCCTCGCTAACTAAGTAGGAAGTATGTGCCATGGTAGTGAGACGTATAAGCGCTCATTTATCATTTTTTATACTTGTTTATCCAACGATGTAAAATTTTGGGTTTGACGCATGTGGAACGGAGGGTTACCAAGCTGTGTAGCCAATATTCATTATATTTGAATTTTGAATAATTAAAAAGTGTTCTTATTAAAATGGAGACTCGTTAAGAATAAAATCGCGAAAAAAATATTTAATTTAGATTAGTCGGTAAGGGACTTTTTAATCATGTTTAAACCACTTTGAAATAACATGAAATTAGCGTCGAGTTTAGATAATTTTTATTATTTGAACAACTGTTTTCTTGATTCCGCTCTATTTGGTCAAGAATTAAACTGAGTACTTCAACTACTCAGACGCTACAGAAACTAACAATAATAGCACTCAAGCTGAAATACCTCTCAAGCGATATTAGGTCTTACTTCTAACTTCTCTTCAAGGCCGAAAATCGTTCTAGTTCTGTAAGAAACTAGCATTTGCTCCCAGATTTTAAATAAAATTAGCCATATAAATAAAAAAATATAAAAATAGTTAAAGATTCACTTCCTCCATCAAAACTCACTAATTTTACCTTCTTACTTTATAAGGAAAGATAGACCATACGAAAAGTATCATCTAACTCATAAAAAAATGATTTAAAAAGAACGTATGAAAATGTAAATTATTAAAACACTAGTGGCCGCCCGCGACTCCGTTCGCGTGGAAGTCGGTTTACGGTGGGAATGAGAAGTTTTTCCATGGTAAACAGTACTAACCCTATGTGTTATTATGATGTATAACCTACATTATTGTAAAGTTTCATAAAAATCCGTCCAGTAGTGTTTACGTGAAAGTGTATGCATACGTCCATACGTCCATACATACTTCCAAACTTTCACGTTTATAATATAAGTTGGCCTAATAAAATATGTTTTACAAAGAACGTTTGAAAACGTAATATATGAAAACATCATCAAAAGAAAGGCCAATAAGCTAATTTTATCATTTAGAATTTTAGATGATAGAATTTAAAGCAACTAAAAGATTTTATAGTAAAGTTGAATCTTCAATAAAATCAGATGAAGTCCGAGCAAGTAATCTAATGCAGGTTCAATACTGTAGTGCTATAAAGCGAAGTGCTATTAACCACAGAGTGTCCGTAGAGATGCAACTTTGTCGATAGATTACTACTTTTTTATCGATTGTTTATCGCTTTCAATGTAATACGTCGGTATGAAGAAGATTTTCGATCTGCTAAAGTAAATATATATTTTACTAGTGGCCGCCCGCAACTCCGTTTGCGTGGAAGTCGATTTCCCGTGGGAATGAGAAGTTTTCCCGCAGTTCAGTTCTTTCTTCACACCAAATTTTATCAAAATCGGTTCAGTGGTTAAGGCGTGAAAGCGTAACAGACAGACAGACAGACAGAGTTACTTTCGCATTTATAATATTAGTAGGGATAAAGACGAGGAATATTTTATTATATTTAAGAAACCGTCATACTGTAAATTGTATATTTTATAATAAAGCATATTTTATTATACTAGCAATAAATATACATATTTAATCTAAAACGCCTAATAAATCCGTGTTCTAGTTACATCATCGATGCAATCTCATGGTTATCGGTCTCCCGAGCGCAGTTCCGGATAAAACTAGTTATATGCAGTTACACGAGCTAGTACGAGTGCTCGTGACCGCGGTCGGACCACTAATGCGGTTACATTCATTTATACATACTGACTTGCTATCGATGAGAAATATGTGGTGGAGGGGAGGATAAAGACGAAGAATTAAATTGTAGTTAGATTGTATGGTAGAAAACTGTTTTCTTTCATGTCTGATTTAACTAGAGGGAAATGGAAAATGGGAACTCCTATGGGATCACTTCGATGTAGGTACATCTTTTGCTTTGTTCAACGATCTTCACCCTTTTTAAATTTACCTTCATCACAACTTTAAATTAATTTTAATTTTGTTTAAATTATTGTTCACATATTATCTTTTTGAATTAAAACAAAGGTTATTTTATTTATTAGTGAGTAACGCAATTATTTAATGATTAATCATTCTTTATTAATTAGCTGGTAATATTTTAAGGCAGAAAATCAAACTAGAATAGTTGTTATCTCACAAAAGAAGGCCGCAGCTTTTGATAGTATAACAGCTATTATTATTTAAATATTAAAGTAAGCCTCCACCCATCTCAAAAACACTCTCACAATTCCTTCAATGTATACAACTTTCATAAAAATCGGAGCATGCAAATATCGGGTGAGTGAGGACATTGTCTGAACGTTCACATTATGTTTTATTGTGGGGCCAGGAGATCCGCGGGTCGACGCCGCCATCGCCGCCATCTTGATTTGCTATTAGGGTTCCGTGGCAACGAGATTAAAATTACCAACGTCTCTCGGTCTATACTTTGTTTGAAGCCAATTTAAAACACCACCGTCTTGTTGGATAAAGCTTATCTATATTAATGTTACAAGAAAATCTTCGGTATTACTGAAATGATTTCCAAAATTGTATCATCAGAAGAAAGTAAGTTATTTGGTAGTGACAAATGTTTGTTTTGAAAGTTAGTTTCGTCACAAAGGAATACATATACGAGGTTATAACCTTATACTTTAAAAATACCTTAATAAGTTATTATCTTAATTAGTATTATTTAGCATTTTGACTTCAAAACTCATTCATTCATTGACTCAAATCATTTATTGACTTGTTACCGACTAAACCAAGTTCGTCAGCAATCACGTTCTGAAACGCGAGTAGGTCAAACACATACCAATTAACTAGTCAGAGTTTCTGTTAACTTTAAATCAAAGATCTTGCCTGATTTGACTCATTAGGATGTACTTTTGGCTAATTTGATACAAAAAAATTTTTTTTTACATTTTTAATCTGTTTACAAAAATAAGTCAAAAATAAATACTACGGAACCCCTGCTATTATTTCTCACATTCCTACTTAAGAGAGCATCTTTTGTATTGTTCGTGTAATATATTCAAAACGAATCTAAATCGGAGAATATGTTTGTTTATCGCGATGTCCAGACGGAAAGATGACCATAAAAATGAAATTGTATAAACAGAACATACAAAATATAAGATGGTTGATTCGCGAAGATGGGTGAGGATTTTCAAAGATATTGAGGATTACAGAAACAAGCGTAAAGAAAATATGAAGAAAACTATGCTTTTAATTTGTAAACCAAACAAGTATTTTATAATAGACAAAACGTGGACAAAAATCAGAACAGTTCAATTTATGAATAAAAATTTGAAGATACTGCAGAAAATGCTACTAAACCTATCTTAGTATGGGCTTCTTTTAGTTAACATGGAAATTTTCACAATTTGTGCACCATAAAATGTCTTGGGGTAAAACCTACTGCCATTTTAATCGTTGTCAACTTTATCAAACATAACTATTATTTACCATGTTCAAACGTTATTCTTCGTCACTAATTCAGCTGCTGCGAGGGCAAATATCTTCTAGTTTTTAATGGACGAGTCTGCTACTACAAATTTCTCTAAATAAAAATAGGAATTTAATCCTCTGATAGCGTAGCTGTCTTATGTTTAAGATAAGTTTAGAAGTGCTAGATACAACCTCAAACGTCCAAACTAACAAACGTTACCTCCATATACCTATAAATATAATACATATATGAGTTCTTAGATAGTCATCGTAGTTTATTATGTCTGGACACTGAAGACGGTCTACAAGGAGCTATAGACACAGTCTATATGTAAGCAAATGGATAGCGAGATGCAGTTGAAATAAATTAAAGTTGTTTTAAAAATAATAATTGTAAGGAATAGTAAATGTAAATAAATGTAATAGTTTGACAGAAATGAGAGGATTTAACCTGAGTATAAGCTTATAATAAAGGTATCAGATAATACCGATAGATTAATAATGTAACGTTTTTAATTAATTTTGTAATGTTAAGCTTCTTTAAACAGTGAATCTGCCTCACTTATTAAGTAATTGCAAATCGCACTTTTTAACGATACTTCAAATGCTTAAAATTTACTATTAACAGAACAACATGTACCAACATATAGGTATAACCAAAAAAAAACCATTTGATACTTCTTACAAATATGAATTTAATAAAGATATCCCTTGTACTCAGTTTCTTTATTATCCCTAGCACCATCCTTTCTTTCCAGTACATTTATTATCGCTCCAGCTAACTTCACTCATTCACACTGATCCCACCGTCCATTGTTCGTGTAACAACGATCGCATACTCCAGACTGCGGCATGTCTATACGAAACGTGTGTAATTGCAACTATTTTCTAATGCCCGAGATTTATTGGCTGGCTAATGTCCGAGACTACATGACTTGTAGACGTACATCTTATTATTAAATCTCCAGACTTACACACCAATAATGTGGCCCCATAGTAAGTTCTTGTGTTACAGGTACCACAAAATGGACTAGGGGAGAACCTAGTTACACCCAGACACGAGCCAATGTCGAAAAACCATTTTGACGAAATTGGCCCGACCCGGGGATCGAACCCGGGACCATCCGCTTTACAGTCCGGTATAGTTACTGCTGCGCCAAAGAGGTCGTCTCTTTCTTCAGTGTATATTTTTATAACTTGTACTCGTAGAGTTTATGTTTAGCTTTGTTGCATTTCAGCCTTTTGAGACGTATTAAGTAGCAAATTGAAAGAAGATGGATGCGACCGGCCGTTAGTGCCATTTCTTGTGTGTTATTTGTAGTCAATGTGTTGGTATACTCCTTTAATCTATTAACGGAATGCTCGATACCGCATGCCACTTTTAGCGCAGCGATTTGTGAGTGGAAGAAATGAACGGAAAAGAAATATAAGTAATTAGTTACTTAGTTCTGTTACACCATACATGTATCTACTGAAAATAATAATAATATATCTTTGGATAAGCTTATGTTGTGAATTCTGTGAGCCAAGTAGCTTCTTTATAGTATCCCAGGCAAATCACTCAACGGTAAGCTGATAATTTAAGATTGTATCTTGTTAAGGATTAAAAAAAAATTTGAACTAAGTATTGAGTGTAAAGTAATCTAAAATACATGACGTATTTTAGATTAACGGAATCCATCACCCATATTGTCTATACCAATCCGATACATTTATGATTTATCCGAAATTTCGAATATGTGTCGATGCCAATATGGCGGCGAGGCATTTTTCATATTCTCTTTCATATTCGTATGCGAGAGTGACATTTGCTGTGATGGATCCGCGGGGTCGGCAACGGGGGCGGGGGCGGGGGCGGCAAGTGGCGGTTACATGGTAGCTATTATTTGTTTTCCACACTTCTTAGAATTTGATAAGTTCGATCATAAGTTTTATTAAGAAAATATAGTAAAATAACTATAATTCTGTGAGATTTTTATTTAAAGCAAATATGCTCAACATAAAGATTAATAAAAAGTATTTTTTTTTATTCAAATTGCCAAACGGACACCATTATGTAATACATATATTTACTGATAGCGTCTGTGCTTTACAGAACACAATGACATGTACATATCTATGTAAATAACCTTCTAATTTAAATCTGAACGCATCATATCTCCCAATCTTTACGACGCCCACCATAATTGCTTTCTTCCCTTGATGACAAGACATCGCAGTTATTTGCATAAAGTCATTTCAATGCACTTGGCTATCAGCCAGAGATAACAAAATGTTTCTCCAAACTATTGATTTATAGAAAGAACTAGTGGCCGCTCGCGACTCCGTTCGCGTAGAAGTCGGTTTCCCGTGGGAATGCGAAGTTTTCCCGCGGTAAAAAGTTCCCTTAATTCTTTCATACATATATTTTTGGTATCTACAACCGTTTTCGCAGCGCACGCAACGGAAGCCCTGAAGGATGAATAATTTTCTGTTTTTTTTCATATTTTCCATTTTTTCTTCACTCCTTATAGTTACAGCGTGATGTTATATAGCCTAAAGCCTGCCTGGCTAAATTGTCTATTGAACACAAAAATAATTTTTAGATTCGAACCAGAGGTTCCTGAGATTAGCGCGTTCAAACAAACAAACAAACTCTTAAGCTTTATAATATTAGTATAGATATAGTAGTACATACATATAGTTCTTATAGGATATCTAGAAGTGTAAAGTGGCTGCCAATCAGAGCAAACCCTTTACAAAGTCGAGATGGTTAAGAGGGAAGGATAGCAGTATTTTAAATATAAGAAAGATTCATTTTATAAGTTTCCTATTATTGTAAAGTGAAAAAAGTACTCTTTCGAAAATAAGTAAGTTAAGTAAAGCTACTATAACTTTACTCTTGTTAGTGGCTCTCCCTGTAATGGCAATTTAAACAGAGTTTGTTTAAGTTTAAAATTTTCTGACATAAATTCCAATTTAAATTTTGTAAACTAGAATCACCAAGGCAAAGGATTCATCAAGATGTTTCTTCTACAAAAGAACAATATTTTTATAAGGAACGTAAAATAAAATTGAAGCATTGCAGATAATATAGAAGTACAACTGCATTATAAAGGTCTTTTTTTTTGGTATGTTTTTGCAAAGATACAATCTAGGTATCCTAAATAAACCTCTACTAAAAAGTCTGGTCCCCGCAGTCCCCTCTTGATCAATCACTGCGAGTATCTCACGTGCCGCGTCGTAACCGACTGAACCGGTCTGAACCGGTTCTCGCCGGATATTGGCGCGCGTGACCAGCCTTCTTCGAGGTCGGGGCTATTCGGTCGAAGGAACTGGTCTGGTAAGTGAAGGGTTATAGGTTATATAGATGTTAGAGTAAGTAGGAAAGAAGTTAATAACCCGTGTGTTTTTTTTACGCGAATTGATTTTAAACTATGATACTCATATATGTTACTAAGCAAAATAAAAGTATTTTTTCCAAGGTAAATGCAAATTTAATCAAACTTAACTATTCACTTAGCAATAATATACCTAGTTAATACCATGTTTACAAAAAGAAGGCCATATTATTTTGGTTATCGCTACATATACAGATACATCTTATTCATAACTACTCTTACTTAAGTCAAAGGTTAAAATTAACGGAATATAGAAAACATTATAAAATGCTTCGTACCCTCAGGGAGTCTGAAAACAATCGCGTTTTCTTCGTACCAATACTAACAACGATGTTTGTTAATTTTGCTATTCATTTTTAAAACTTTATTTTGCTATCGTCTACGGCAAATAATAAAAAACTGCAACTGTCTGTCCCCAAAACACGTCTCTTGTTTACCGGCCATTAGTCGGTGGTGCTCCTGTACTAAAGGCAAGTTCACACAAACAACACACACGTACAGATAACGCAACGGTTGTCATTAAATGTAATATTATTATATTTACAGATTAGCAGGAATTTTATAACTTTGTTTGTAATTTGTTTACGAATCTCGTGTTTTGTTTTACTGTAAGACACGCTTGTGAGATAGTTAATTATGTTTTGGGAAATGTGAATTATTTGGAGAAAAATGCTATAGATAGATAGGGGAATAGTATGTAAGCTTTGGTCCTGCAAGTGTTTATCATTCTTCCTACTAATATTATAAATGTGAAAGTTTGTGGGTATGTATGTATGGATATTTGTTACTCTTCCACGTAAAAACTACTGGATTGATTTTGATGTAACTTACAGTAATATAGGTTATACATCAGAATAACACATAGGGTACTTTTTACCGCGGAAAAACTTCTCATTCTCACGGGAAACCGTTTTACACGCGAACGAAGTCGCGGGCGGCCACTAGTATATTATAAATGCAAAAGTATTTGTATGTACGTATATTTTTATTATTCTAGCACGCAAAAAAAACTGAATTGATAGGATTGAAAAATTTAATATTACAACAACCAAAATCATTACACGTACACTGATTGATTACCTTTGGGTATTCTTAAAAATGAATTCATCCAAAAGTAATTTAAAGTGAAAATAATTTTAAAACATGCTTTATTAATGTTCATAAAGTGTTTTGAACTCTATCGCTTTTAAATCCAGTTTACAGTACATACAGGTTTAATCAGCCAGCCACGTTACAATCACTCGCTCACAAAGGACAAGAGAGTTCAACTACTAGTGACTAGCGGCTTCAGGATAACTTCGATATTTGATTTTCATCGAATGTAATAAAATTACTAAGTAATGTAATAAATGTTTTTTTTTTATTTTTTTATTTTACTTACATTTGGATGTAACTGTGGTCTTTGTTTTTGTTAGTTTTGCATTAACATTAAAATAATTAACAAGAGTGATCTTTAACTATTAGGAATACGAGTATTTTGGTTCTTAGAAAGTTTTTATCAACCTTAATGATCGGTGTAATAGTGAAAAATGAAATCGAAATAATTTGGATAAAAGATGTCCGCTGGCTTGTATACAGAGTTCGTTGTTTACTACTGTAAAATGACGACCTCTGTGGTGCAGCGGTACCTAAATATACCGATGGGTTCGATCCCCGGGCCGGGCAGACATCGACAAAATGGTTTTTCGAAATTTGCTCGTGTCTGGGTGTAACTAGGTTCTCCCTTAGTCCATTGTGCGGTACCTATAGTACAAGCTTTGCTTAGTTTAGGGCCACACAGTTGGTGTGTTAGTCTGGAGGTTTATTTATTATAATTATTTAAAATCACCTATGTTAAGACGACTGTTCCTTCCTTTCTACATCTCCAGCCAATCTCACGAAGATGGTCTGTCTATATGTATGTGTGTATGTTCGTCACTCGAGCACGCGTCGCTGTCTCGACATGGTTCGATATTCGAACTCCGAACAGACTGCGGGAGCCGCCGCTGGATGTTTGCGGCTAACTTGCGGGTAGTTGGAGATTTTGTTTGTTTTTTGTTGCCGGCAGATTTTGAAGAAGTTTGGTTGGTTATTTTTGTTTGAACTGTTTGTCTGCATGCGTGGGGTTAGACTGGGTCAAATTTATGATGATTTGATTATAAATAATAAAATTTTGGATAAAACAATGAAAAATTAAAAAATAATATGAGCACAGGTAAGCGTATGGTTTTAAATTAGTAAGCTAATACATACGAACAAATATGAAATTCCATACGACGATATATTTATTTATTTACGATGGAGAATGTCGGAAGAATACATAAGTATTAAGGTTTATTCGATTTTGACACGATGGTATTTTAGAAATAGCAATTTCTCATTGATTTAAAAACAGAATATTATGTTACGGATACGAGGGTGTTGCGTAAATAATAATAATAATAATAAATTCTTTATTTCAGGCAAGAAACCCATATACAAAATAAAATTAAATTAATAAATTAAAATAGAATAGAATATCTATTTAGGTCATTTTCTATTAAATGATACTCTTTATTAATAATTTTATGTTTACATTTTGTGTCTTAGTGTTTGAGAGATGATTTTTTTGTGTTGTAGTTGTCAAACAGAACACCTTTTTAATAGATAGAAAATCAAACAGCAAAAAGATGTAAATAAAGTTTTAACTTGTTGCCTTCTAACAAAACATATGAAATGTAAATAAAGCTTACAAACTACTTGAATACGTTTAACTTTGGATCAAAATGTGACTCTTACCGTAATCGGATAAGCGTAGCATTACCGTAGCAAAGCTGCTACGCCGTAGTACCAGTCGCTACGACGTAGCATGGACTTAGATTTGGATTTCGAAAATGTTTATTTTTAACTTATTCCATGTTTGTAATAAAATGTATCTCATGAAAGCTGGTTACAATAATACATGGAGCTTTAAAACTTACTGGGTATTAAGAGGCCTCAGAAATAAAATAAAAGGCCTTAATTAAATCCAACAGTTACAAAAAGTTACAGAATTTGTAAAGCCGACCAAAAAATCTTAATATTCATATTCCACTAGCTATCGTTCTTTTTAGTAACGAAATTAATTTTACAATATAATTGATAGATAAATAATATTTAGTTTAACCTTAATTATAATAACACACACAAGAAAATAGCAGTAAAGATTGTATAACAGTCGCTTTTCTAATGATGTCTAGTTTTCGGTTCGTGAGTAGGTCGCAACAAGCGCTCTGCTGCCAACATAGTGCTTATTTGTCTTGACGTACTGAAATGTAAATCAAATTATACTGTTTTTTATTCTTACTATTCATATTATGGAAGTAAACGTTTGTAAACAAGGGTGATAATTGAATTAAAAACTTCAAATTCGGTAACAATTTCGAATAATATATTTTAATTCCAACCATATTCAATTACTGCTTGTAAGATAAACAAAACATTTTCTTTATGTCTTTTTGGTTTGTATCAAAAGTTCATACCCCGGATTTTATTAATAATTTATGGCATACATTAAGCTAAAACACTATACAATTATTTCTGAAAAAGTTACGCAATTAAAGAACTTATATAAACAAAAAAAAAACATATCGCATTTAATTTTATGTTTTTTATCAGATTAGTTATATTTTAATACCAAAAATCGTATTTTTTGTCTTTATTCTGTGTTGTTAACACTTCTCTCAACACACGTTGTTACCTTAATATTAATAATATGGAACCTCAAAAAACAAGAACTAGAATCATCGTATAATTATTATACGATCTCAGATTATTTGGAATAGTTGCGATATCTCTGCGGTTTGAGTTTAGTTCATGATAGTTTTGATACAAATTATTAGCTTGAGGTCAAGAGGTTTTACCTCGGCTATCAGAAAGGATTAAACAGTCAATTATAGTCTTAAGTCTGAGTGATGGGTTAGGTTTAGTAATGTTATTTGTAAGAATTTAATATCCAATCCAAATATTAAAAAAAAAAAAAAATGTTCAATGAATTTGATTGCACAGTCACGCAGAAAATGTTTTTTAGGAATATGTCGTTTTATAAACAGAATTATAATTTTAGCTAGTTGCTTTACTATAGTTAGTTAAACGGTTATTACCTGTGTCTTAAATTGCCCACTCAAAGTGATGTTACTAGTAAGAAAAGAAAAAATGTTTTTTTTTTAATATGAAAAACAAATTCATTGCATACTTTTCGGATGAAAAAGCAATTAAGAATTGCGTTAATGGACTTTCATAACTTTCGAAATTTCCAATCTACGAGTATTTTACATCAAGGCCGTAAAAGCAAATAATTTGAGCCTCAATTTCGACCACAAACATCAAAGCAAGTTTATAATGTCGTTTGTATCTACCTTCATTTACAAAGTAAAAGATGAATTTCCCGAATATTCTCCTTATCTTATGAGGCTCTAGCGGAGGTAAATGCAGGAAGCTTCCTTGAGGAAAATGTTTGACCTTTTTTTAAAATATGTTTAAAAATATTCCACTGGAGTCGAAAATATTGTGGTGCTGTTCAAAATATGGCGTGGGGTGTGGTGTCAGTGTTAGCAGGGTTTTGAGAAACAAATAAAAAACTAGTTTGAGTTATCGTTATTAATTACTTCAGGCTCCTTAAAACTGGCCTTAAAACAATATTTTTGGTGTTAAATATTATTGCTTTGATTATTTAAAAATCTTTTTTTTATTTCTTAGTTCCTTTAGAATCTAATCTTTTATTCGATCTAGATACGTGTCATATAACCATTAAAACTTATTTTTCCTATTCTGCATAATTTCAAAACTTTTGAAGAAAATATTTATTTTTACTATTCTTCGTAACTTTTCATCTTATTTTATTTATTCAAGTATTAAACTTCATAACAAGTTAAAGAGAAAAACTTCCCCCACTTTTAAAGGTCAAGTGGCAAAAGTAAGTGAAACCCAACGAAACTGTCTCCGCTCATACGAGAAGATTGAACACTAGCAACTCCAGCAAATAATAATTTAAGTTTATTAAAAAGCTATTAAGCAAAACAAAATGACTAAGGACAAAGTTCGGTTTGACCAACGATTGAGCTACTAAAATAAGATATAACTTAAGAAGGTAACGTAAGCGAGTGAATGCAATTTATAGGTTTTTAAAATTTTGTTAATAGCAACTCTACCCGATTTCGGAAAAAGCAATTTGAATTTATGTATCAATTTGACGGACTCTGTGGTTTTGAATACCTGACCGTTAAGCGGTAGGTTAACTGTTCGAATTCTAAGGCCGGGAAAATTCAGTTCAAATGTATTCTAATATTGTCTTTACCACTCTCTAATACGACTAGTTTTGTGGAGCCTATAAGAAAAAGGTTGCACTTTGCATTGCCGCATTGCTCATCGGCCTTTGAGATATTGTGATCTTTGTATTTTTTCCAAAGTCTGAAAACTTATTATATCATCGCTTCTTCAAGCGCCACACCCCACTCCAGCAATAAACAACTTTGTGCTACTATCAGACCTCTTAGTGAATGCTATCTCGCTCTATTGTGTGTCCCGGGAGCATAAAGTGCTCGCTATCTCGCTCTATCTGCAAATGAACACAACACTTATACTCGTAATTATGTACCTGGCTTGTAAGTACCGGCTTTTGTAACACGAAACTGTGTTTGTGCTCAAAATATATTTTCGCTTTTTTGATATAAAACGCTAAAGGAAAAAGAACAAAAATGTATAATGTTAAGGCTTGACTAACGTGGGTATAATGACGTTATTTTTAATGAAAAAGAAAGATATTAAAAATGTTTTTATAAAGTACCAAATAAAGCTACAAACATTGAAACATTTTAAATCCTACAATATTGTAGCTCAAAAACTGGATTCGTGCTAAAATTTATTTTTCCGAAAAAATAAATCGCGTAGTGAGTGACACGTCATTTGAATATTTTTGTAGCGATCATTATTATTCTATGTAAAACGTTGCCAAACATATATCAATGACATATGGTAATAATCAAATTAATTTTCAAATTAACAAGCCCAAGCAGAACCGTTGAATTAAACGCGCTATTTCAATTGAAAACATATTACAAATTGTAATATCCACCGTTTTAATCAGGATGCTTTGTTATTTTGCATCGCTGGACGTTTTCAGGGTATTATATCAAATGTGCGACTAAAATTCAGATAGAGTATTTATGACGCGGGTACCAGGGCAGCAGCAACGCCGGGGAGACATAAATTCTGCAATAAAATGTTTTATACGCGACCGAATTTACAGTTACCAAAGAGTATTATGTAAACTTAGAGACCGATAACTTTACATGTGGTTATGAGTCGTTATTTATGTGTTGTTTACTTAACTTTAACAACATCAACGATAAGATATGATATTGTCAATAGTTACCTACTTAAACTTGAATATCCATTTATGAGATTAATTTCAAGTATTTTATGAAATTTTAAAGGTTCATATAAATCAAGTTTTTAAGTTAAGTTACAGGGCCGATAATACCGATTATACACATAAGTAACAAAAAATCTTTGCGAAGTACGAATTCTCGTTTATAGATAAAATCTGTTGACAAATACCAGCCTACTTTACCCGTACCATAGTGTATATTGGCTTTCAGCATTTCAAACATGCTTCTAATCGAGTTCCAAAAAAGCCTTTTCCATGTTTCCTGATTGATAACCTTGATTGATCACTCTCACTCCCACTCCAATACATACAAGGTACATTTTCGTACCTAAACATCAACCTTTCAATTCTATCACTAGAGAATTCAGCTCGATTCTATCATCGTTATAATTCTGGAATTAAGGGGAATCCCCGTTTAGTCGTTTTAATTTGCTGGTCACACGGCGCGGCAACGGATCACCGCCGTGCAGCCTGACGTGTCAATTCATATTAATTGACGTGATTAATGTTTAATGAAGTGGCCTCAGCTAGCGGGGACGACTCCGTTTGGCAGATCTGGGAATACGGGTCACTGGAGCTTATGACTAGGATTTGATGACCTGTACGCTTTTTCTGTCATATTTGACAAATAGGTGAGGTAATTATTTTAGGTTAAAATATGTATTTACTGAAATCAAAAAAATCTCAACCTCTCTCTCGCTAGTTAAGCCTCGCTTTATTAAAATACTAGTGGCCGCCCGCGACTCCGATCGCGTGGAAGTCGGTTTCCCGTGGGAATGAGAAGTTTTCCCGCGGTAAAAAGTACCCTATGTCCTTTCCCAAGTTCAGTTCTTTCTTCATACCAAATTTCATCATAATCGGTTCAGTTGTTTAGGCGTGAAAGCGTAACAGACAGACAGACAGACAGACAGACAGACAGACAGACAGACAGACAGAGTTACTTTCGCATTTATAATATTAGTAGGGATTGGCCCTGAATTTAAGAACAAATCATTGAAAATAAAACATATACTATTCCTCTTTTAGTTTAAATTGATATATGAAGGAGATGGCTAAATTGCGTTTACTCAGCTAGTTAGCCACGCGTTCCAAAACATCGTAAATTTTATGAACATGCGCTAAAGGTTCGGTTAAACTTGCTTTGAAGTTATCAATATTACTCAAGATTCATTTTTTTTCAGTTTGTTGAAACTAATTTGTCTACTTACCTGTCTTTTTATTTTTCTTATACTATTGTATAGTGTGTAATGGTTTTATTTTTTTAGTTCATAAAGCCGGGATAAAATCGTTTTAAGGTAAATCTTCACATATATATCACAAACGTGTCGATATTTGCCTTTCGGCTTGCTAGTCTAACAGTTGACAATATGGGTCTCACCGCTGATAAGGCACGACGAATGACGCGGGTTGTGTGACGGTGGTCATACTTCAACATCCTAAGTAAATAGGGAAAATGGCGGCCTACATCGAGGTAAATATGACTAAATCTAATGCTTGGGAATGAGTTGCCTCGTAACATTAAATTGTATTAAATATAGTTACTTTTATATAAAAACAAGCGAGAGTACCTTAGCACACCTGAATGTTGCCGCATTAAAATTAATGAAAGAGAGTTTATAATTTATTTTCCATGTAATTTTGTAAAAAATGCTAATGCCAGTTATTCAAAGACGTAGTCTTAAGTGATTTTGGAAATAAATAAACAAAATAAAGGAAACTAAACACGCTCTTAAAGATTCGCAAAATTATAAAAAAATGATTAACAGAAACATTCAATATAGTGGCCGCCCGCGACTCCGTTCGCGTGGAAGTCGGTTTCCCGTGGGAATGAGAAGTTTTGCCGCGGTAAAAGGTACCTATGTATTATTCTGATGTATAACCTAAATTACTGTAAAGTTTCATCAAAACCCGTCCAGTAGTTTTTACGTGAAAGAGTAACAAACATCCATCCATACATTCTCACAAACTTTCACGTTTGTAATATTAGTAGGATTAATCAAAGGAATGTGCATTGGCTTCCCCTCTTCTTCTCTAAACGCAGTAAGTAGTTTCAGTAAGTAGGTTACTCAAGTTCTGACGTCGGTGTATTGGAGACGTCAAAATAACCGAGTTAGACTTCAGTTGGGCGGCAAATAGTTACCGAACTAGTGGGAAGCGAAATCTAATATCATACATGCATTTATGATGATGTTGTTGCTTGTATAATGCATTTAATTTCGTGAATATTTAGGATAATCGTTTTGAAAAAATGAAGGTCAGCGGAGTGTTTCTGTTACTTTCGAGTGACATAAACTACTATTAAAAACATCTAAATTCCATTATTTGTATGGAAAAATTTACATAGTAGTCAGGACAATTGGAGTTACAGAATCACCCCGCAGGTTTTCGTGTCGTTTGAAGCGTGATATCGTGATTATTTGATATTTTATTTAGTGTAATTATTGATAGGCTTTGATTGATGTAGCCTATAATAACTGAGTTGTTGGTTACACTGAATATTCCCTTTGATCATGTTTGAGTAAACAAAGTATATTAACATTGATGTTTAGTACTTAGAATCAGATATGGCATTATGAATAAAAAATAGCTTTAAAATTTATAAATATATAACCCGTGTTATTTATTTTTTAAATGAAGGTAATGCTCATATTTAATATCTATCATACGCATTCACTCATTTTAATGATATAATATATAATATAAGATATAATTCGTAGTTAATAATAACTCTTTCTGATGTTAAAATATTGACTTTTTAAAATTAACTTCTCTATTATCTCAAAGATATATATAGTCTATTAACTAAAAGATTTTACTACTAAACGTTTAAGTTTACCTCTTGATAAAAACTTCGACTCAACTGTGCGTCCGGTGTTTTTTATGGTTATTAAACCACCAATTACAAGTTTCTTTAATTTATTACAAGTCAAATATTCAATAAATTCAGTCACACTTTAAATCTTACTAATACTGCCACAGAATTTTATATTTCTACAACGAAGACATTTACTGTGGTTTAGAAGGGCAGGACAGAGTAATGACTGTTACGGAGACTGAACATGTAAAGTGTGTAGAGTCGACACCAAGATTCTATAGATGTCGGTAACCACCTACCGTCAAGAGGACCAAAAGCTTATTTACTTAACTTAAAAGCTATATAGGTTAGTTACAGTATCTATATGTATATAGAGGTTCAGTGAAAAACGTGGATCCATTTGAAATTGCCAATCGTTGTGAGTTTCAGACAAATATTTACAATTTCACAAGCTTTTAGGTAATAGGAACACGTAGCGAGCTCGCTATAATATTAAGTTGGGAAATAACCGTTTTAGATTCGATGTTTAATTGAAAATAGTGCTTTCAGGAGCAGTCTTGTTAAAGACGAAACCAGTTTTGGTCAAAATTAAAAGCTGTTTGTTAAAGTTCTTACTTTGTTGCTTTAAGAAAATTGTTGAAAGAATAATTTTGGAGAATGATAAGAGTTGTTGCATAAAAAGTTTTGCATGTCAGAAAAAACTAAATAATGAGTACAATCTTTTTGAGATTTGTTGGCTAATAAACGTAGTTAAAAAAACAATTGAATTTGAACATAATTGCTTTTTATAATCAATTTAAACGATAAAATACACAAGTCTTTTTTCAAATTTAAATATAACGAAATCAAACCGCTGCTACATAAGACAGACATTTTCAAAACAACAATTACCAAAATATTTTAAAACCGCGCATCGCATCTTTGTAGAGCTGTACCTGCAAATTAATCTCCTTTATTCGCGATATTAAAGTGATGATCACACGGTGCGTCGTTTACACGGAGAGTCGGGATGAAGCTTCGGTCGTTACGTTTTATTCACAGTAATTAATATACACAAACAAAACAAGGGGTGGCAAGCAAAGGCGAAAGGTAGCTTAGTTAAAGGGAAATTATGTGATATATTTTAAAAAGGTTGATGTAATACTTTTGAATGATTATGAACTTTAGGAAAAATAAGCTTTAATTGAAGATATTCATAGAAATTTTCGTAACACACTTCCAATTAAAAAAAAACAATGTTCATTTTATACATATTTAATTATTTTTTACAATTATTAATCCTTAAAATAATAACTTTGGCTTCAGTTCAAAGTCAAATAAAAATCATTATCGTAAAAAAACTAACTAATTAGTTACACTTTCTATCGCAAACTTACTTTTCGCCAGCTTTTTCTCTCGTTCTACTACGGCCATTGCTGATGTATGGGTGTCCCGTTACATCTTTTTTTATTTTTTATTTTATGCTCTTGAAAATGTATAAGAGATTAGTTTTGAATCGTACATACAATAAAGTAATTTTCATTTCATTACATTTTATTTAATTTCTTACAAAAGCTTTGCCATGTATTACGAGTCTTTGATAAACGAGCATTACAAATATCACTGCCATTACAATTTATCTAATCTATAATATACCTATAGATATATATTTACACACAGTACACTGGCCGGTGTTGCTAGAATATTTCACCGCAATTCTGGCGGGAACCATAAATTTAGAGAAATAGTGTAAAGTGGTGCTGTCAGCGGTCATACAGTTTAATATTTATTAAAATTAATGTTGCTAATACGAGCGGCGACGAGACGGAGGTTTTGTGTGCTGCCAACTAGTCCTTTTTAAATAATATTAATTTAAATCTAGGTAGTAATGTTTGTTGGAGATTTTTTTTTAAGATTAATTAGTTTGAGTGCTGAAGTTTTCAATTGTTTTGTTTTATCTCAGTTGTTACCAAAGTATATTGAACAATGAACTTCAATATACTGATTTACATAAGTACATAATTTAAAATACCTTCTGTTTACCACATCGTTATGCAATATACGAATATACCGATATCTCTTAACTGATTTTGACAAACATATTCCAGTGACCTATACTCTTCACCTGGGCTTAGATTCATATTTCAAACACTCTATTCTGTTTCTATTCACATTTTTCAGTACCACATCGCCACAAAGCAAAAGCGACAGAATCAAAGGCAGTTTGTTCGTCATAATTCGTTGTAACTGAAACCCGCAATCACAAATCACGGGGAGAACCTCGCGAACAAACAGTTTAATAATTCACATACACATATACAGATACATACTTACACATACAGAGCTGTGTGAAATATGATGCGAGATTCTAAATGTGTGAAAGTTGTAAAATATGTAAACATTTAGCCAACTTATAATATTAATGTATAATTTTTTTTTATAAACGGGTAAACAGATTTCAATTGAAATTAGAAAAAAGTTTGGTTATAACACAGCTGTAAATAAAACATTGCCACGAAAAAAGTTATAAACGTATATTTGCAGCTAAAATAGCAAGGTTGAAAAGCTAATATTAGATCATAGAAGCGAAGCTTCGTTAATATTAACGAAATCTTAAAGAGTTGTTGACAAAAATGTCCTTTTCAAACCTTCTTTTAAACCCGAAATATACAAAACCCATTAAATGGATTCATAAGAAAATGATGCTAATAAGCAATCATTTCTGTTGGTATTTTTCGTTCCTGCGAAGAAGCCATCCGCTCAAGTATTCAATTTGTAGTCCAGGAGTACATAGCATCGCCGATGTAGGCCGAGAGCACATACAAACTGGTTATTCTATTATTCAGATCGACTGAGAAGGCTTCGGTCTGACAACACATGGGCAGTGGAGGCCTTGTTACACGTGTGGGAACTGTGTACCTGCAAATAGTACTGTTTGAGTAGAGAGGCCGAGCGGTAGGAACATGATCGTCGATTAATTTTCAAACGTTGTTTTGGTAAATCCTAATAGTATCGAATTATATTGGCTTGCACAAACAAAACACAGTTATACTGACTTATTATGTTCTTGCTTTTACTTTCTAGTCATATCCTACTAATATTATAAACTAGTGGCCGCTCGCGACTCCGTTCGCGTACAACTCGGTTTCCCGTGGGAATGCGAAGTTTTCCAGCGGTAAAGTTCCCTTAGTTCTTTCATGCATATATTTTTGGTTTCTAGAACCGTTTTCGCAGCGCACGGATGAATAATTTCCCCCGTTTTTTTCCCATTTTCCATTATTTCTTCGCTCCTTATAGTTGTAGCGTGATGTTATATAGCCTAAAGCCTGCCTCGATAAATGTTCTATCCAACACAAAAATAATTTTTCAAATCGAACCAGTAGTTCCTGAGATTAGCGTGTTCAAACAAACAAACAAACAAACAAACTCTTCAGCTTTATAATATTAGTATAGATGTGAAAGTTTGTGAGTATGTATGGATGTTTGCTACTCTTTCACGTAAAAACTACTGGATGGATTTGGATGAAACTTTGCAGTAATATGGGTTATACATCAGAATAACACATAGTGTACTTTTTACCGCGGGAAAACTTCTCATTCCCATGGGAAACCGACTTCCACCGAATGGAGTCGCGGATGGCCACTAGTTTATACATTTAAACAGGGTTACTGATTACCTATTGAATTGCATATTAATAATATCATAAATAACCAAAAACAGTCTTACTTTAAAATAAACGTTACCCTTTTTTGTATTTAAACAAACTCTAGAGAAATAATTACAAAAATATTCATCTAAAATTTACAAAATGCGACGTCCAGTTTACCCACTGTTCCTTGAAGGACGTGCTACTTGATTCCGTGTGTTCTAACAGCGCACTTGCCAGATATTTTGCCCTTTTAATGTCGGTAATGTTTCTTGCACGTGACGTGTTTGGGCACTCAGTAGTTTTTTAGCACTGAATTATCTGCGCATTAACTATGTTTTACCAGGATTTTTATTCGAAAATAGTAATGTGATGCTCTTATTTGAATACTTCTGATTTTACGACAAGTCAAAATTGACTCTATCTTACTCTTCTTACTCACTGCGAATAACTATGAATTTGTGTCAGGATTTTAAAACTAGTCCTTAAACGTGATTCTTGTAGAAAAGTGTCCAAAATTTCATATCCATATTTACTTCATTGAATTTGATACAAAACTGTCCCCACCATAATAGACATTCCGACTGCCAGCAACATTGAAATATTGTTTGAATGCAATTTTTAGTGTTACTTTCTGAATTGTCCCTGAAGCCTGAAGCATCTTCAGTCTATTCCTTTGTACAGCGGAGTGCATCACTCTCAGGGGAGGTAATATTGTAAAGGATGATCTCTGTGGCTCACGACATTTCTTAAAGTCGTCGACTTTGAGCAGAGGATTGGCTTATTGAGTTGATTATAGAGTGGTGGGGATATAAATATAGATGGAGGAACTATTGTGAAGTCAAAGAAAGTTTTAAGTCTTCTTTATTGCAGTTGAGTGAGATTGCTAGGAACCTGTGTGAGAAGTAAAGTGGTTCTGTTAAAGGCTGGTATTATAAAATTTTGAAAGATTTTTGCTGTTACATTTTTTAGCTTTAGGAGCACGGAATATTTCAACTTTAATTCTTGAACAAAACATAGATCGATCACCAAAAAGTTGTTACTTTAACTTTCTAACTTCCCATCTTTAACATCATAATTCCTCCATCCCTTACCTAATTCAATAACCAACCCTTCGTCCCTTCAATACGGTGGTGTTATAATAGAAAGTGATACATCAAGGGAGGTACCGAGCCACAATCCGTCACTAGTGATGGACAGTGGCCCTTCGAGGAAGGGAGCCTGAAGACGGAAGGTAATATTTGATGTAAGGAGCACACGGATAGAAGGGACAAAACTAGGCCCAAAATGGTTGGTCAATAAAAATATTTTCTAATATAATTATGGTAAAATCTGGTCAACTTATTAGTTTGAGTACTTCTCAACTATCTAAATTTGAGTTGACCATAGGTTTGATATTATAAGTTTACTAGTGGCCGCCCGCGACTCCGTTCGCGTGGAAGTCGGTTTCCCATGGGAATGAGATGTTTTCCCGCGGCAAAAAGTACCCTATGTGTTATTCTGATGTATAACCTATATAACTGCAAAGTTTCATCCAAATCCATCCAGTAGTTTTTACGTGAAAGAGTAACAAACATCCATCCATCCATAGATCCTCACAAACTTTCACATTTATAATATTAGTAGGATTATTTAAACCTCATTATAAAGCCGTTAAGTTCTATTCAAATTAAACTTTCTTCTTACTTTATAATCATAGGCATAACACGCATTTTCCATAGTTTTTAAAAGTTATAATTGCGGACAAATCTTGATTTTAATTGTTAAAATTCTAACAGTCAATAAACATGCTACCAGGATGCCATACGGCGATTAATAGCTTAGAAATTATGTTTATCTGGTCGCCGCAGCATATCCAATGACCATTACAGTGATGGGAGAGCATAACAAATGTGCTGTGCTCTGTTATATTGTATGGATTCTGATTACCAGGAGAACAGAGCGTCTCAGTAGGTCACTCTAGCTATTTACTGATAAGGGTAAGGTTATATACCTACTGGAGACATTTGTATAATAATATTCAAAACAAAGGTTTTTTATAGGCTTCTTCTTTTTTAATAATATTTTTATCATTTTGTTGCTGAGTTAAATTCATAAGATAATTATGTTGAAATTATTTTACAAATTATTAACATTTCGTTAACTTTGGCAAGAGACTTTTCTTAGATGATAAGTCAAAATCCTTTACCGGGGTTTCATATAATCAAAGGAGTCTCCCACTAGTATCCCCATAGCAACGTGAGCGGTGCTTCAAACATTCATAATCCCATTACTGGCGATTGTCTCAGGCTGTATACAATTCTGATTAGTTACGTTCTCGGTACCAGGCGCCCAGAACAAATTAGCAGCTAGCTTCGAATGACGTCACAGGGCTGTTGATTCATACATGAATAGATACCTGCGTTTGGATGGTAATTGGACTTGTATGAGGCTTTTAAGGTTTTGGTAGAGCTTAATTACACATGTGGATTTACGAGTCCGAATCGAATCATAGGTTCAGAATAATTAAAAGAAAGAAGTAGTTTTTGTAAAAAAAGAGTTGTTTCAACTAATTAAAACCCGTTATCGGAAAACAAAAATAATATCGATATTTTTTAGAAAAATAACACTCAGGATTGGACAAAACAAAAAAAATCCCAAAAACTGGTCCCGCATATTGCGGTTATATACAATTTACATTTCGATAATGAAAAATCGACTGACTAGACTAAAACACAGTCCGTTAATCTAATAACAACTGATTAACAAGAAAACATTGCTAACATTTTTGATATTTGACCCAAGCACCCAAGTTTCTCGTGTGTTGGTGTTAATCAAGTCCACATATGCTACCTAAGTACAGAACTTTGCTCTCTTGTCTCAAATATTAGCTTCAGACAGCCAAATAATCCTAACTGCACATTCGGGAGAACCGCTTCCAACTGGATATTCACTGGTTTAAACCAGATAAGTTTGTAGACTGTGCTACGTGTAAGATTGTTTATATTACAGTTTAGTGTTTCCGAATAAAGTTTCACATTAATTTTGCTAACTAACGGTACTGCAAAATAATAAAACGTGTTTTTAAAACAAAACTTTAACGTACGACACTTACTAAACCTTTTTCTGCTAGAAACTTATATTTAAAATATATGTCTATCATCTGAACCCCCAAAAACTCTAAGTGAAAAACTTCAAGATAATCAAGGCTTATTTAGTGATTCTCTTTCCCGCGCTTCTCGAGACGGCGTCGCGTTTTGATTAACAAGATGGCTGCGGGGGTGGGTGCATTCCGAGTGCAACAGATGACATGCACAGCAGAAGCTTGTAAATGCGACGTTTATTTTAGTAAAAGAAAAATTGAGATAATGCAAGGAATTGGTTAGAAAGTAATGACGGACTATTTCTGCAAAGCATGAAGGAGAGAGGCTGTGTATGCTATATAAGATTTGGTGTCGCCAAGTCAAAGTCCAGACAGGTAGGTAGGTAGGTTATAGATAGGTAGGTAGGTAATAGGTAGGTAAGAAATAGTCATAAGTTAGTTTGGTAACATATTATTCTTTATTTATAAATTTAAATGAAAAAAATACCTGAATAATGGTGAAAACCGCATGCAAATCCGTCTACTAGTTAGGAGGATGAAGCGGACAAACTTACGAACCGACATACTGTCCCCGCGTCGGCGACTCTAGCCGGTGAGGTCCCGGTTCAGCGGCGGAGGCCGAAGACCCTGGGGTGGTTTCCAGGCTGCCGACACAGGGCTAGGTCGGTGGCTAACCAAGAACGTGAGGGGGAGGGCGCGTCCCAGCGCGCCTCCAAACTTGAGGGGGCTGCCTCGGTGGCCAGCCGTGGGCGGGTTCGCGGCGAACTGATCTTAACAGGTCATTCCCTTGTCCCCGCCATTATACAACGTTTCCAGGTTCCCATCTCCTTTCCCTGGAGCCTGGAGGGGCGGGTATGCCTAGGCATTTTCCTGGATCAATAAAAAAAGCATAGATTGTTGTGTAATCTGCATACATGAGAAACTTTGAGGTATTGAGACATTGCCCCACGTCGTATAAATAGGCTGCAAATAGGATAGGGCCTAAAATGGATCCTTGTGGAACTCCAGATGGTAAATCCACTAATATGATATATTCGTCATGCAGTTACTGGTTGCCATCTCTATAGAAATTAATAGCAATATTTTCTTATATGTAAAACTTTTACCTTTAGTTCAACATTCAGTTTAAATACGTTTTCTCTACTGCATTAAAGTTTCGCCGAGACATCTTATTTGCTATGGATGCCTAGAAATTAACTACTTTGCCACGACTTCAAGACGCCACGTCAACTAATTTAACTTACCATACACATGGTTATGGTAGGGGGAGCATTAAAACTATGATCATACGACTCTGTCTCCATAAATTTGCAGTTTTTAGTTCTTGTTTAAATTACTAATGATATTTGTATTATTTTATAGATACTTTTATTTGAATAGTAGAAGTGATTGATATTTAAAAAAAATATGAATTACAAGCGACCACGCTTTGCAATGGTGAATTTTAATCGACTTGTTGCCGAAACATTGAATATTGACTAACTTAAAAAAACTTTTCTGAATGTTATTCATTTACTAATTTAAATGAAAAAAATCTCTAAAGGATGGTGAAAAACGAATTGAAATCACTTAACTGGTTAAGGAGGAGATAGCGGACAAACAGACAGAATTATTGACTTGGATTTTTACTATGTAATGATTTAGCAAAGTTTCACAATTGTATAAAAATAAAAACATTTATTCCAAATTTTTTCTCTCGCTAACACACATATTAGCCTTAAATTTAATTAAAAAGCCCTTAAATACAAAATAAATAACGCTTCTAGTAAGTTTGTACGTTCATGTATAAACTTTCCTTAATCATGCAAAATATTTTCACAAGTAGTAAAGATGGTATTGATTTGTTATTTCTATGTTTCGAATATGGTTTAATCCACTATCAAACTGTCAGTAAAAGTTTCAGGTGACTCCTTAAATTTCACTTCCTAAGTCAATCATTTTCAAATAAATTTCATTTCAATTCGTCAAAAATACACCCCCGTCCAAAACTTGGGTGGGTTGCTAGTTTATTTATAAATGTAAAGGTCGGCCACAAACACCATCACAGACAGACTTAATTATTAATACCAAAACTCATTAACCCTGTAAGTAAATAACTCCGTTTTCAATTAACGTTTGCCGAACAACAAATTCCAAATACCAAAAGGGCTCAGCTAACTTTGAGATCCGAAACTTAAATCCCTTAGTCCGAATTAATTTTGCACTGATTTTTCATAATGCTGCCAAACTTGTATCACATGAATACACTCTGTGTGTGTGTGTAGTTGCTGCGAAATTAATAAATTTTAGAAGTGGATGGTCAATATGAAATATCTGGAATATTGACAGTTTCAGCTTAATTTGTTTCTGTGGAAGCAGTTATTTGCTGACTGTGCTAGTAGCGTAGCTATATGTTTAGATACAAAACTTATAGTGGTAATCTCGAGTTTGATTTCGAGGTTTATTAGTTTAATGAATATATTTCTTTAAAATTACTAGTGTCCAATTGTAAATAGGTTTACCTAAAATCGTATAGTTGGTAAGAACATACTTATAATATTTGTGATAAAGCAAACCAAAGTTCAAGTGAGAGTTAGGTTCGCAGATTTATTCGAAGGTATTTATACAATTAGTAAACTATTAAATCGCAAGGAATGAAACAGCAAACTCTAATTTGAGTTGGAAAAAAAAATACAGCTTTATTTGATGAGTAAGCGGTATGACTAGACTAGTGTGTAATTAAAATTCAACAAAAAAGTTTGATCAAATTAATTTGAATTCTATATTGAAAGCAATAGTGTTGTATATGTTGAATTCAATCATAGTCAAGGGTTTGCAGTCCTTCTGTAAGCTGTCAACAGTGGGGTCAGGTAAATCATAATTTAAAATTATTGCCGCAAGCTAAATAAATTAGAGGTTGAGTTTTTTAGTCAAGCGAAGCTATATTATTAAAATTATGCCATTAATTCGATAAAAAATAGCAAGGAACCTTGAACACAAAGTTCTCCTGGGCACTCTTCAGATGTTAATGTAATATGTATATCTGAGTTTTTTAGCAAATTAAAATCAGTTTTACTTCCTAAATTGCCATATCAATAACTTTCTTCTCGTGATTTTACCCACTGCTAGATTGAATTACCATAAGCTGCAAAAAGTAAATATTCCATTCAATATATTTCAAAACTTTTCAACAAGCGTTGAAACTAAAATTACAGCTCCCAGTGACCACGGACCTAATTTCACTTCTACTGGAATTAATTAGTTCAGTTAGAATTAAATTCAGTCTGAAATACTCGTTGGATACCGCTCAATACAAACAGCGGGGGCAATTATCTGTTACGATACCGGCGAGGGCTGTGGCTGGAAACAAATAACTAATCATCTGTAGTAATAATCTTACCTTACCTTTAAATAAATTTAAATAACATGTTAAGCATGCACTATGTAAAAAGGCTTTATATAAAATTTAAGATTATTTAGATGATAAAAAACCGTGGGATTGATGTCTGGACAAGCTATTTCTTTAGATTGTGTCTTATTGTAACTATTTCTATTGTTTATGTCTTATTGTTACTACTTTGTAAGCATCTAGACATGACACAAGAATTAGTAATTGTATTTTCTTACTTAGATTTTAGGGGCTTGTGACCTTTCGTTTTAATCTTGTCTTGGTGTAGTTGGATGCCTTGATTTTGTATATTTGGTGATGGACAAAAGAGTGCCGAGTTTTTTTCCGCCAGCTTTTTTCTCTCGGCCTACTGGTGATAAGCTGATGATCGATATTTTGACTTTCATCGAATGTAATGAAATTACTTAATGATGAAAAAAACGATTTTTATTTATTTAATACCTCAAAAATTACTAAAGCATTTTTTTATTTGTATGATAAAAGACGCAACAGACAGTGAGTTTACTTTATACTACCTTCCCAGCCTTCATTCACAGCCAAATATTATTTCCCGTGTTAGTTGGGTTCTTTTTCGCGGTAAAAAGTGTTACCTCTACGTTCAAGATATTTTCAAATCGGTCCAGTAGTGTCGGAGCCCATTCCACCCGAACAAACATTCAAATCTTTCCTCTTTAAATTATTTGTATAGATTAGGCATGTTAAGGATATCCATATCCGTAACCGAAACTACCGGATATCCGAAATAAAAAAATATCCGTATCCATAGCTGAAACCGAAATAAATGTTTCGAATAATTTCGGATTGTGGCGGAATCTAAAAATCTAAATGAAACACGTTACGACAAGTTTTTTTTGGCTGCTTTCCGTAAACCGCTTACAGAACTGTGACCAAAGTGTTGGTTCTCTCTCTGAGCTCAATGTAGCGGTGTTTATGACGTCGTTCTCACCCATCGTTCTCCTCTATATTAATAAAACCATTTTATTATCTATTTTTTTTTGTATTAATTTTGAAATTCCTAGAATCTAATTTCCGTAACCGAAACTATCCGAAACTACCGGATAATCCGAAATAATTTCATATCCGTATCCCAAACCGAAACCGATATACAAAAAAACAATATCCGTATCCGAAACCGAAACCGAAATTCCATATCCGTAACATCCCTAGTATAAATGACTATATAATAGACTTCTGCAGTATTAAGCTACACTCGCGTAGAGGACTCTACAAACTTCGCATGTTCGGTCTCAGGGGACACGAGTTGCTCGTGACGGTTCTTCTAACTATAATATAATAGCTAACTCTTAGTTCAGTATAGGTAGCTGAAAAGCTAAAGTAAAGCAGTTGGATTTTGCATGAAACTGAACCAAGGTGTATCATAAAATAAATCTCTAGACTATCACACCAACTGTGTGGCCCTTAACTAAGCAGAGCTCGTACTATAGGTACCACACAATGGACTAGGTGAGAACCTAGTTACACCCAGATACGAGCAGATATAGAAAAGACAATATAGAAAAAACTAAATTGGCTCGACCCGGGAATTGAACCCGGGACATTCCGCTTAACGGTCCGGTATACATACCGCTGCGCCACAGAGGTCGTCAAAAAAAGAGTTGTAGATAAACTTAATAAGATATCTAGGATTTAAAATCTCAATAAAGGATATATGTATACAAATAATAGTATAACAACAATGCTCTGTTCAGTGCATTTATATGACGTTAAAACAGTTATTAGAGTTGTTTGTTTGCTATTTAATACTCCCATGAAAGTATTAACGTAATAATAATTACAGCTCCTGCTCATTTAATTGGTGAGATAATAATTGTTTCGCCAAATAACTTAATTTTATTTGGCCTAAATCGCGGTGAACAATTTTAATGATGGCTCGTAATTGAAGATAAAACAAAATATTTTACAAAGTTTAATAATTACTTATCGCCAGTAATTTTACACTGGAATTATTAAAATTATTTTCTAAAACTTTTTTTAAATTTAGGATTAGTTTCAGCAATAAGAAATAAAAATCTCTATACCCCAGAAAAAAACTTAATTTCGTGAGAAATCTGATTTTAAAAGCAACAAGCGTTATTTATCCGGCTCTAGAAATCTACTGCTGTACTTTTTTCTATATTAATACGCTATATAATACGTCAGCCATAAAATTAAACCCTATTATCAATATAAAAAGTGTTTGAAGTACTAAAAGGGAACTCACAGAGTTAACTAAGACTTACATTGCAATATCATTTTAAACCAAATTTATTCTATTTTATTCTATCCTAAATTACACAATAGATTTCATATTTGAAAGAAATAAAAGCATTCAATTTATAAGGAGGTAAATGCATTCAATTTATAAAATAGTTACAAGGAATCTTCAACACAGTAACCGCACGATCGTATTAAAAACTCAACCTCATTGCATTTTATATTTGTTTTACTACAAACCGATTTTATACTTAAACATCATGTAAATAAGGGTCACAATCGTGTAATGAAAGTTTCCCTGTGCAGGACACAGCTTGCGTGTGGTATTTTTGCATCAGTTGAAATGAAACAAGTAAATAGCGAAAATAGAATTGTGGTTGAAGTAAGTAATTAAAAAGAATTTTATTCATGTTAGGGTTTAGATGGTTGGGATAATCTCTCCTAAAAGCACGATTATCAATTACCAATTATATAAAATAAAATAAAAAAATAAAAAAAAACATACTGGCCGCATTGAGAACTTCATCCTTTTTTGGAAGTCGGTTAAAAATATCTTTCCTTAGGCTGATATAATTCAGAATAATATTATTTCAACATGGGTGAAGGCGCGTGCAGTGTAGAAGAATAGTATTAAAAAAAAAATCGGGCAAAATAAGTTACTTATCTAAAAAATACTTATACCTATATAAAAATTATTCATATATACTTTTTTATAAAAAAAACGTGAAATAATATATAAAATATGCCTTAGTTCATTCAGGTCCTGTATATTGCTAAATACTATAGTCCCACCTATCAAAATGCTTTTCTCCCAAACTATAGACCCCGCGCGTCCACGGCGGAACTGCCTTCGCATAAATTAACCCCGCGCGTCCGGACTCGAACCCGGGACGTTACACACCGACCATTACTAGACAATCTACTAGCAAGCATCGATTTTATGATGAAAAAAAAGAATGTTGATTGGGTAATGTGGGTTGAGATTTTACTTTGAATTTTGCATTATAAATGCTAATTTATTAATTTTGAAGTTAAAGATACTGGAAAAAGGAACGCGGGCCTCCGAGCATTAGGCGACTGGGACTGGGCCTTTGGAAAGCCGGTCCAATGCTCTGACCACTGAGTGAAAAATATGGTGGTGAGTCGGTAACGTTTTTTAATACCTACTAGGTTACCTGGATTACGGATTATGCAAAATGACTTTAACCCTTTTATTGTATGATTAATTAAAACAACAGGCTGACCGCAGAATATCGAAATAATTAATCTGTCATTTATTATTTAACATACTAAAAACTGACTGCAACTATACTGTCCCAAAGTAGTCTTTATCATGTGTTATGTCGTCTGTATAATATCCTAAGTTAATGAGAATAAACAAAGTAATTGTTTATTTTTCAAGTCAAACCCAGAGGTTGATGAAATAGCTTGGCGTATATAAGTTTTAATTAACTCCAACTACTACACAAACTTTCCTCAAAGAATTATTATATATATACTTAAACAAAATAACGACTTCAAACAGACTAATAAATAAAATAGGATCACCCAGTAAAACACAGGCATTCCAATAATAACTAATTGTGAAAATCGGTTCACCCAATCTAAAATTCTGAGATACCTAACAAACATAAAAAGTACAGTCTAACTTAGGACCTCCTTTTTTCGTTATAAAATTTTACCTCGAATAACCAAAAATATTATCTATATATTTCACTATTCATATCCAATCTATTTATAGGTAAAAAAGTTATCGATCCTCTTGCCTTTTAATTCTATTTCACTACACCAGTAATCAGTATAAACCCTCTTGTATTAGGAGCTAGTAATTGGTGTCTGAAGGCTGTGTTCCAACACGTCATGTTGTTATTGAATCACGTCGCAGCGCGGTCAATCTGGTTGACTAGGGCTGGCGGGACTGCGGGATTTGGGAGGAAAAGTGCGGGATTCTGTAGTGAATACTGCGGGATTCTAGGGAGCGGGAAGGAGGTTTGCGAATTGTGAATGTTTAGGCGGTGTGCAGAAAAGAATGGAGTTTGCATAGCTGTTTGAATATTGTTCAAAGAGTTTTTTTTTATTCTTTTTAAAAAGTTTGCAGCAAAGTTTTAAATTCTATACGATATTTTTTTATCCACATGTTGCCAATGTCAAGTTTCTTTTTCTTCATTTATCATGTGACGAATATGGCTTTGTAGTACATATTCATGTGAATATCCATCTAGTATCAGAGTTATAGGCGTTATGATTAGTGTTTAATATGTATACGCTAACTAATTATCGAAATCGTTTTAACCAAGTCTGCCATGGCAAGTAGTAAAAGTATTTTTATTTTTAAATATTAAGTGAAATATTACCCATCATTTTTTAAACAGATCTCTAAATCCCGCTTCCCATTGATCCCTTTCGTCCCCTCCCTAGTTAAGTGTCTCCCACGCGCCGCTAATGGGCGCACGTCGGCCCGGGCGCCCAGCGGTGCCGCCCCCGAGCGCCTAGATTACAGACAGCGCCTAACTTCACCAGGTGCCGGTGGGGGCAGTCTGGTATGGGACGAGTGGTTGACACTAATTATAGAGGGAAAGTAGGAGATAAATGTTGTTTTAGTTAATTGTCATTTTTTAAATGTACAACATAATATTAAATGGTAGAAGCTGTAAAATTAAAAGCGTTGAAGACAACTTAAAAAAACATACCAAGTTCATCTTTTTGACAACATAATAATATGAAAGACTACATAATAGTAAATTGCGATACATTTACGACATCATATTTGGGTATGATTGAATAAGGTGAACCGCAGGCTATCTTACCCTTTTTTATGAGGTCAATGACCCTGCGAGTGGTGACTGGTTTAAATGGGACTTTAACCCACTGAAGCTCCGTCGATGATTTTCCTCAATGATATCCTCCATTAAGAAGCGTGTTAACGGCTTTATTGAGGAAAGGCTTTAGATGGAGTTCATAATTTTGTTGTATTGTTTGAGGTCTTCTTTGAAACCATTATCATGAGGAACATAGAAATGTTAAAGCGAGTTTCTTATGCTAGCCATGAAAGTTTTCCTTAAAATCGGAAGAAGGAAGTTGTTTTAATTTGGGTCAAAATACTGGCCGCGGCTAACATATGGAAACTTTTAGCTTTCTATTTTTGGCATGTTTCTATCATTTTCATATCATCTACCATAGTTTATAACAGGTTTAACAAAGCGTCAAAGGTAAGTAGATTACTGAAATTGGCCGTAAGTCTGATACTTTTAATCTTTGCAATGTGCATAAAATTAAAAACTTCAGAATCCGATTTATCCAACAACAATTTCAACGAGATGCAACCAATAAAACGATCAATAAATCACATGCAATTTTTACCAAAGGCACCGTTCCGAACGCACGGCACAGTCCGGAACGCCCGGGGACATGTCTCGATGTGTCAGGATTACATCGCACGTCGCTTACATTGTCATTCGTCAATTTAAACCACTATCACACCATCACACACAAAATCAACTCTACTACAACACGGTAAGATTCAATTTCAACTGACAGAACTTTTAACCTTTTAAAGCCTTAAACGATATATCAAAGCGTTTGCGGATGAAGGATTTATGAAAAATTTACAGATGCTAGCTTTTATTATATCCTCTGAAATATTGGACAGGTACGCGGGGAATTAAAATAGAGAATGTTGGATGTTGTGTTACAGCTAGGTTTCTCTTTTACAAATACGTTTGTAAAATCATAAAGGAATTTTTCGTATTGAGAAAAAAGAGAAAAATAATATGAGTGTGATTTTATAGAATCTATAAACGTGAAATCTGAGTCTATAAATCGTTGAAATCAGAACTACTGAATCAAATTATAAAAAAACAAAAATCTGATGTGTTTGTTAAGACAAGGTTTGCATTAAAGATAATTTAAAATAAATAATAATAAATAATATTATTTTGAATTAGATTCAAAACCCGTGCGTAGTTGGATCAGGTCAGCTGGTATATTATATAACAGTGTTGTATATCAAGAAGTTCTGCATTGCATACTAAAATTATAACTATTCTACACAGAACAATGATAATAAACGTGAGTGAGGATACTTATAACAATGTACAATTGAGCGGTAGTTTGTAGCTTCTATACGGATATTCACCAGTCTGACTTTTAATTAAACTTGTTCATTAGAAGAATTAAATGTTCTTTTCCGGGAATCAGAGTTTTAGTATTTTAATGTTAAGAAAAATACAATCTTCTAGTTTGTAATGTCTAAAAGTAAATGGTTCACATGATGGCAGGCTTTGAATATTGAACTTTAAACCACCGTTTGGGCTATTGCGCTATTTAACAACGTGTCTTACTCATTTTTATAACCATTTTAGTATAAAAATCTTGTACTTGGCTCGCATAGAAAAATCTGTAAATGATGTTACCTACCTGACGCCATTAGAATGGTAAAAAAATTGTTAAAAGATTAATAATACCGGAGATAATCTTTTACATTCTCACTCACAAACTTTACTTTGTATGACAAAAAACAGAGTCTTTAGCATGGTAGGAATTCACGCAATTGATATCCTCATATCTATTTAAATTTATTCGTATTTAACACACACTACCAAAAGCCTCCAAATTAAATACTCCACAACCGCAAAACTCCAACTAAACACATATTAATTCCCCAGTCTTTGGTTTAAATGTAATATTATAATAATGGCCGTCATTTAGTGAGTCGGACAGTAATTACAGTGGAGTCTCTGGAGGGTAGTTGTGATTGTAATTACTTTTTAAAACTATTTCACATAAATCGTGGTCGGCGGCGCGGTGGACGACAGACGAACGGTGCCGCAAGTGGCTGCGGCTAGTTTTTTTATTAAGTGCCGATTTTAGATAATTTTTTATTGGACTAACTAATTTATTTTCGTTGCATGTAAAAAATACGCTGAATATAAAGATTTGACTGTAAAAAAGAAGGTCAGGTTCAGCAGTTACGAATATCACTTCAAAATACAAAATTCTCAAACTTCTCTTCCTTGTAACTGTAGTATAGAATTTCGTATTTTTAATTATTACTGGTTTGTCTAAAGTTGCAATATATTTTAGAAAACTTGTAGAAACTGTACATTAATATTATATTTCGGTCCAATACGGAAGAGTCCTGGAATCCACGTTTTCTATCTCTAAGCTAAAAGTGGCGGCCGAAGCGCGGGATTCAATTAAAACGGCGAATATCCACCATTCGGCAATTATACCGCGCCGGGACTCAAACCCGAGTCCATTACCCTGATACATGGAATTGTTGTGTGGTGGGTAAATGAGGTTTTTGATGCCTATTGGGTTGTCGTAGGTGTTTCATGCTTTAATATTAATTTGGATTTATAAGTATGTATGTGTAATGTGCATAAGCACTATGTAGGAAACTTATTGCTTGAATACTGGCAGCTATTATTTTATATTATTCAAATAGATTCTGAAGAGGAAACAATGGCATATTGACAGCTTCCTTCCAGACTCAGTCATATTTTCGTGCTCGGACTGTGAGCACATAACATTAACCTCACTTTTATGCTTTAAATATAAAGCTTTAAAACAGTTTAAAATCTTTCATTTCTCTTTCACGTTTCCCCCAAACGTTAGTTGGTGGAGGCGCCGGGTAGATGAGTTAAACGGACATCCTGGGCACCGTCACCCCGCGAGTAAAAATGACCGGAGGGACCAGAGCTCCCTAATGATTGTATTCTAACAGGCAACGCCAATTGTTTTGGTTGTTAATTAAAAATTTCATCTTCTTGCAATGCTGTTTTATTTTAAAATCAATAAATGCATGGTTTCCACGGTGGAATGTGTACCTATAGTGTGTTTGTAGGTACTTAGCTGTATACAATGCTTCTTGAGATCCAGTTTTCGTTTGCCTTATATCATCATTCCAATTTTTCTTGTAAGTATAGGTAATATTAGTTACCTACGTAACTGTAAGCTGAAATTTATAAAGTCACTGAATTTAATCGCGACAGTACCCGCGGTACTCGGTACGGCGCCTCCACCAACTAACGTTTGGGGGAAACTTTTTTTTAGATTTTTGAAGATAAAATAAATAATAACGGCATTTATTATGAAAATAACTCTGGTGACGGAAACCTTGTTCTACAAAATATTCTTCAAAAATAATTGTAATATGAATTATATGAACATAAATTAATACCATTCTGTTTATACATTGTTTTCTTAACTAATTCGATGTATTCACATCCCGCCATCTGCCGCGCCGGATATCCGGCCGACAGTTGCTACAACACACACTCATTCTAATTAACTTAACAATTAATTAACTCAAACCATTATCAACCCTATTACCAACCCCATATAGTCCTTTATCCATTGTCAAGATAAAAGACCGTGCGTGAATTTTAATGCTTAAATCCAAATCTTAACGCCTAGAGATTAAAGACTAGATTCCGCTGGCAGATAAATAATTTAAACTCAAATATGAATATAGAAATTAAGTAGGTTTGCACGTAATTATCTGACTGTGGTTTTGTACGGTTATATTAAATAGAATTAATGTATTAATGATACTAAGCTTTCAAACCGCAATGAAGTCGTTCTATTGATATTCAGTTATGTTGCAAAAATCTGTTTAGTTATATTTATAGTATACATTTTATTTAGAAAGACTTCGCTGTCCGTCCGACCGTTCGTCCGTGTCACCAGGCCATATTAGATATACATATATCGGAACTAAATAGAGTAAAAAAGGAAAAAAAATTGAAGTTAAAAGTATAAAATATCATTAAGTGGCCACTTGCTACTTAGTTTTTACATTAATCAATTAATTTTTACTGCAATTGGACTATACATTTTCAACTAAATGTTAAATATAATAAGTGGACCTCCGTGGCGCATCGGTGTGTATACTATAACAGACAACCGTTTATTTTTTAATAAACTGTAGTAAATAAATAGACTGAAGTGTTATTCGGACTAATTTTGTTGATATCTTTCTCAAATGGCCTCGTATCTAGATGAAACTAGGTCCTTGCGTTGTCCATTGTGTGGCACCCACATAGCGGGTGTAAAAAGACAACTTCCGAAGCCTGAAACAACGTATTTTTGAGCTTAAATAGTAACTAAATTCTCTAACAGTATACCCAGAAATCGCAATTTAAAAAAGTTAATAAGGTTTGAAAAGGTATATTCGGCGCTTGAGGTCACCGCTCACACATCGGCTACTGGTTCAGGAGCGATGGTTTACATTGCAAATAAAACAAAAACACTTTTTAGTTGGAAATATTGCAGAAATTCGATAGTTTATATGGAATTAGGCACAATTAGGAAAAAAAACACGTAATAAATTTTTGATTTTCTTTTAACGTAACGCGTACCCCTCCAGAAATGCCCAGTTTTCGTTTTCGGAAGCGGCCTTTTTACACCCTGTATAATACAATCTTCAGTGTTAGTTGTCAGTATTTTTTTTGTATCTTTATTTACCGCTGGACATGTATTGGTTCAGTAATAGACACGGAAACATGTGGCGTGAACAAATGTTTAATACTTTTTCAATTAAAGTATATTGTCTTATTCAATTAATGTTTAAATGTAGTAAAAACGGTATCAGGCCTTGTTTTAAAAAATGATTCAGAGTACTATTTTTTATTTAATGAATTTCAAAATACGATATGTTGTTTGGGTAATATTTTCATTTCAATAATAGAATGATTTTTGTAAAATTAATATATTTAAGACTCTACTATAGGTTATAATTACTTACTGTTAGATTTAGTGCTTGTAGGGCTTCGTTACCAAAGGGTATAAACGTGACCCTAATACTAAGGCTCTGCTGTACATCTGCCCGTCTGTCTGTCTGTCACCAGGCTATATGGACTGTGATAGCTGGACAGTTGAATTTTAACAAATGATAAATTTCTGTTATCTCTGTTAAATACCAAAAAAATAAATACAGATCGAAAATCATAAAAAGGCAAATGAGAAAAAGCAAAATGATTTGTTTTAGGTATGTTTTTAAATGTAAAGCACTTGCGTGCGCAACTCCGACTCGCACTTTTTCGATTTGTTCAATATAGGTGGATAATAAAATAATTATTTTCATTTGTTTTACTATTGAGACCTGCTGTTTGTTTCACTGTTAATTTTTTTATCTGTATAGTTAACTGATGTCGTCTTAAATACAAATACTGTAAATCACAATTTTGAAAATGAAAATCAACTTTATTCATATTATCCTGTAATTTTAGTGTTCTTCTATAATAGCCCTTCAAGCATTTACCGTAAACTGTAAAACTGCACAAAACACAAACGTAATTCCAAATTGATGAGCATTCCTCTCAACGAGCAAAAACACTAATCTATAGCTCGCAGCTTCGCTCGTAAAATAAAGAATTCCCGTTTTCCTTTCGCTGTTAAATTTAACGTACAACGTGACACCTTTGCAAACAAAATTCTATTCGACAGCCAACTGCAAAGTAAAAGTTCCCTTGATACCAGTGAACAGAGATCAAATTGCTCTAAAAGTTGTTTATAAGGTAGCTTTGTGGGTAGTTGTGAAAACACTGCATTTAAAGTCTGACGTTCGGTTTTCGAATGTCGCCCCGGGAGCCGTAGCAGCGTAGCAGCCGTAGTCGCTTCGTAGACATTTCGTAGCAAATTTTGGTAGTAAGGCACACTTTAATTTTATTTGCGAATGAGACAGTTTTTGAAACAGTTTCTAACGCAGCCTGTGAGAGTCGTAACTGAAATGAAATTCACTCCGCGATTTGTTTATTGCTTGCGTTGTCTTTCATATTTGTGCAATTCCTTCTATATTCCTCAGAGCTGAGTAACGTAGGAAATGTTTGTGAATAAATTCTTTTGCAATTCTCAAAACATAATATAATGAAATGTAACTGATATTCACAAGACTTGCATTATTCAAGTTTGATAAACAAAATGTTTCATCATGAAATACGTTTTATTAAATGTTAAAAACTTTATTTCATAATAGCTGAAATGTACGTTTCACGTGAGTGCTCCTATTGGACAGTTTTCAACTAACGAATGAAGTTTTAAATAGGATTGTATATTCATAAATTATTTGGAGCAGTGCTAAAAAAAGACACTGACCTTAAATATTTCATTAAATTGAGATTTGAAACGAGACGATGACGAGTTTTAGGAATTTAAAAATTTAATAGGATTTCAAAATAAATTTACTGTTACATAAAAAGTTTATTTAAAAAATATATTATTAAAGTAGTTAAGTATTGATTAAGTAGAGTCTTTTATTTTCATTATAAAAAATAAAAAACTGCATTAATTCTTTTTATAATAAGTCAATTTAAAAGTGTCTATTCAGGATAGAAAACTAATTAAATTATTCGTTTATTTCAGCTTATTACTGATTAAAAATATACTTAATAATCAGATATACATTTATACCCTCCAGTATAGATAAGCCCGCGGTTATTGACTCTTTGGGTGGAAGATTCATACAATGATTTATCAAAAAGGGTCACTCTCAGACCGTTACCCTGGAATATTAAACGCTTATGTTGCAGGCATACGAGGGTACTAAATTATGATACAGTTTAATTAAATGCTTGGCTTTGATTTTTAATTTGTTTAAAGATTCGTTAAAGATAAAATATTAGCTTTAGATGCTGAATGTAAAATTTATTTCATATTGAATTCTTTATTCAATATTTAAATTTTTATTTTTCTTTTACGTATAGTACTTTACTTTAAACCAGTGTTACGATAGATGGCGCTATAACAATATTAAATCGCGCTTACACTATTTTAGTGAATGCTATAAAACAATTATAACAAAACTAGCAAACCCGGCGAACTCCGTTTCGCCACCAGATGGCTTCGTTTTTTGTAACATTTCGTTTGGGGATAAAAAGATGAAGAATTATTTTTCTGTTTTATATTTGAAAAGGTTTTTTTTTCATTTCACAACAGTAATGAATTCATTTTGATTACAAAAATGAAGTGTAATTTAGTTGAACTTCTCTTCGAAAAAAAATGAAAGTGAATCCAAAGTAAATAGGTACTGAATCGAAGCGTTATACGTGTCCGCAAATTATCCGTTTCATTGAAGTGCTCTGTGGTAAACCACATTTTTTGTTTTCTGGTCTGACGTTAACACAAACAAAGCGGACGGTTTCCCAACTCGTGAACACGCAACGTATAGCTGCCCATGTGAAAAACAATGATTTTCTAAATTTATCCCGCAAACACTAAGCGATTGGCCTTGCGACTTGTTAATTGTCATTGCGAACGCAAGGCGAACCGGAAATTGCAATCGTTTGAAGTCAAACGGAAGATCAGTCGGAATCATTGGTATTCGAGGAATACATACATTTTCACCTGCGTACTTTCCGCTAATAATGGTTGCCTCCATCAAATTCGGCATAAGTCTTTTCACCGCAAGTCGAGTACCGTTGCAAAGTCGCGGTGGATTCAAATTACGCAATATCATAATAACTGAACCAACTTTGAGTTGCAAGTTATGTGGTGGAAATCCTGGTAACTCCAGAGAGTTCAAAAACTCCGTTGGATAATTTACTACATCATCGGGATTTGTTATGGAATCAACGGATTTGTATGTCACCAAATCGCCATCGATTTTTGATTGAATGGTGAAATTCAGTGCGTGTACATCATTATTCTTTGCGGCAAGAATTGCTCGTTGACTTAACCAAGCATAATTCTGATAATTCTCACTAATGTTTGGGAAAACATTTTCAATAAGAGCTAATTGAGAGTCTACAAATCGGCAAAAGTTGTTTGTAAGAGTAATTAATCCAGTTGTCGCATCAACTGGGACTTTTCCATTTCCAACAGCTAACAATTGTTTGGAAAATTGTGCAGCACTTTGATCATTTTGAAGTTGAACTCTCATATTAGTGGTTAGCGATAATGTTTTTACGTTATTCCACAAAGGTGATGCCTTCAGGCAAGCATTCAATTCATCTGCAGGCGTCCCTCGGGGAATTACTGGCAACGTCTGCCTGAAATCGCCTGCCAACAATATCATCAAGCCGCCAAAGATGTTGTTATTTCGCCGAAGATCCTTCAGCGTGAAGTTAAGTGCTTCAAGTGATTTCTTATGTGCCATTGTGCACTCATCCCAAACAATGAGCTTGCATTGCATCAACAATTTTCCCATTGCACTGGATCGGGAAATATTGCATGTTGGAGTATCAATTGTGTTTAAATTGAGTGGCAACTTAAGCGCAGAATGTGCAGTACGACCGCCATCTAAAAGAGTCGCCGCAATTCCAGATGATGCTAACGCCAAAGCTATGTCACATCTTGATCGAATAGTGGCCAAAATCAATGAAATGACAAACGTTTTCCCTGTTCCTCCAGGTGCGTCCAGGAAGAATAGACCGCCATTATTATTGTCCACCGCTTGCATTAATGTTTCGTAAACTTGTTTTTGCTGTTCATTCAGCAACGGCACATTATTTAGAACGAATTCCTGCAAAATATCAACATTGTATTGCAGCTCTCGATTTAATTCTTGGTTGAATGCATCGTGCATCGATCGATTTGGCGCAATCATTCCTACTTCAATCAGTAGCTTGTTTGCAATAGTCAAGCATTGATCCTCAATCAGAATTAATCCTTCATTGTAGATTTCATCGGTTATTTGCATTTCGAGATTATTCGTTCGAATGCGTAAGCGATGCAATATATCTTCACATATGTCGTCTTTGTATTTGTTCCATAATTGAATTGGTTGTGAAGGAAAACATGTGGTAATGATAATTGCGAACAGCGTTCGTATTTGATACGCATTTGATGAAAGAACTGAATCCGCAAGTGTTAAATCCCAATGAGAATCGTTCTCCAGCAAACCCAATAGTTGACATGCTTCTCGATATGTTTGGCATTGGTGGCCATTCACAGTTTTCAAATGCGCAAATGATTTTGGTCCACGTACATTTACCAACAGCAGTCGCAAATAAAAACATTCATCATTTCTAGGATGAACAGTATACATGCGACCTAGCGCATCAGTGGAAAACACCTGTGGCCAATCTGGAACTGGGGTTCCTTGTTTACGACGTTGGAATTTCTTTGTTGCTTGATTCCAAGTGTAATACTTGGGCATTTCAACGTACATCAGCGTCGCTGCGAATGGATCTGCTTCACACATTGCAAAGAAGCTAGTCAATGTTGTCGATGGTGGTCTCTCAGCTCGTTGTGCCGCATTAGCCTCAGTGAAGTAAACTCTTTGCCCATTTTCCAAATGCACTGCTAAATGTACAACTGTGGGATATCTTTCATGAATTTGAAATGACAATAATCGCCACAGTGCTTCATTAGTACTGACGTATCTGCCCATTTGGAAGTTGCTGATTTCGTCATTCACATTTTCCGACGCAATACCAAACACAGCCATGTCACTGCCTTTTGTGACGTACTTGCACAAATATTTGACTGATTTGGCCGAATGACAACTCTCAACGTTCGCATGTGTTTTGAAAATTCGTGATAGCAGCGGGCAATATGGTACAATGAATTCATTTCCGATCTCAATCTCTTGATTTTGAACTTTAACTTTGATAGTTCGACCATTGTCTTCTTTTGAACGCCGACGATAAACTGGATATCCATCGTTCCCTGTGACTGTTTCAGCAACTAACGGTCGCGGATATCGTTTTGTGCACTTTCCATCAGCCATGCAAGGCGATAATGGATTAAATGCACCGCACGGTCCATGCACCATCTGTGTCGTCACAATGTCGTGTAGATGGGGATCAGTGACTGGATCAGGAATTTCAGCTGATATGATGTCATCCACTTCATTTGAATGTAATTTGTTCAGCAACCAAATTAGGATATGAGCATGCGGTAATCCACGCTTCTGCCATTCCACTGAGTACATATAACAACGTGTGTCGCCAAAAACTCGATACTTAGTGAGCACATCTATCATAACCTTGAGTTTTTGCTGAAATACTCTGGCGATTATGTCATGGCGATCTTGCGGTTTTTGGCCCGGGTCTAACTCACGTTCAATTTCCGTCCACTTCGGATTGCATGTGAACGTAATAAATAAATCCGGAGTTCCATAATTTCGCACGTACGTCATGGCGTCTTGAGCGTATTCGTGCATGTGGCGTGGGCTTCCGATATAAGATGATGGGAGAATCGTCAGGCGTCCAATATTCTGAACATTACCATCTGAATGAATAGCATCGCGCAAGTGTATATAGTCCTCAGATCGTAGCCGTGCCTGATTGAATCGGATGAACGCTAAACGTTCGGTCTCGACTTTGACATACATGTCGACAGCGAATTGCTGGAATAGCCGACGGCACTTCAGAATGACATTCTCCTCATGTGTACGAATCATCATACGATACGCATAGTAATTCATTGCGCTTAGATTTTTGTTCGTTGATACGCCTGTAAATGCAAAATCCATTTAGGATTGATAATGGAAACCAATAATAGCAATAATTAGTGTGTGAATATTGTACCTGTAATTGGATCAACCATCTTCAACGTGATGTCGTATCCGTCTTGCCCTTGCCAATAAATGATTGGATACTGTAATGCATCGTACAAACGATGTGTCTCGTTTACACGATGCATGATATTGCTTCTTCGCTGAACGACAATGTCTCGTGATGTAGTTGGATCACCAACAATAATTGCAGCAACATCATCAACGGTGGGTGCATTGAATCTTCGCACATGTTCACCTCTTGGGATACGATCCGCTTTTATGACAAATTTGTGCGTATCCGATGGCATTCGTTCCAATGCTGTTTTGAACATATTAACCACGGCGTTATTAGCGTGAAAGAATGCCTGCAACTGCTCAATAATTCGTCTCTTTAACTGTTGCGTTCCCTGTATATTGCACCGAAGATTCAGCTGATCCACCATCGACGAAATGAAATATATTTGCAGGAATTGATGTGGTTCATTTGGTGTTGGCACCATTGAACCATGCAAATGATATATTTGTCCTTGTATCTGTGAAGAATATCAATATCATTTGTTGAAGAATACGGTGTGACTTCTGATCGTGTGATGGTGAAGTGTGTGGTGTGTGTGTAGTTGTTATGTGTTGCAATTGATTGTGTTGGTGTGATTGATTAGTGTAAGTGATTGGTTGTGTTTGTTATATCTTTTACCTTGCAAGTCGGCATGAAACCGCCTTCTCGAATGATATTAGCTCCGAAGGAAGTCATGCGAAAGCAGTTATTATATTCAAGGATGCGTTGAAGAAAATGGTTGGAATCGGGATCAGTTCCATCGAACAATGGTTTCAGTGGCTGTGGTGGTGTAAGTAATGGATCCAGTTTAACTTTTCCACTTGCGCAGCACAATCCAGCCGTTTCTCTTTTAAACTTTATTGCATTGCAATATTGGCATACAGTCGTCATTGGTCCAATATCTAAATTTTCATCATCACTGTAGTTCTCAGTTGGATCATATTGGAATGCCAAGCGATTGTATGATTCCAATGATCTTCGTGTGCTCACGCGTTGTCTCAATCGGGCATTTTCTCTAATTATATTTTGCCTTTCTTCGCTTAAGTTCTGTGAATAAACTTGTTGCTGGCTTGCATGTCTTGTGCGGCGGCCGATGTTCACACGTCGTACTCTCGGCATTTTGAACTATGGACAGACTGGTGAATTTTCCCTCAAATGCACAATACAGCTTTTAATTTAGCGTTTGAAAGCACGCATAAATGTTACATGTAGCTGTCAAACAATGTATCACGCACCGGCGCCATCTACTTAAAATGAAACGTACTTATTTTCGTGAGGGAAGTACATGCTATATATCAGAGATGGCACTGTTTGTGAAAAATGATTTTTCCTGTTTTTCTGCTATTCTCTTCAAACTTTTCCCAAATTTTCTTCGCTATAAACCTCACTGAGCCCGAGACCTTTCCAACGAATGCAAAACCGTGGAAATCGGTTCGTGCGTTCTGGAGTTATAGCGTCAGGAAGGAAAACCCGACTTATTTTTATATATTAGATGAAAATTATATATTTAATATAAAATCGCTTAATGTTACAAAAGAATCGATCGCACGAAATCGATTATTATAAAATTAAAATCGAAAATCGATTAAAATTAAAATAAATAATTGATAATTGATTATTTTATAACATCCCTACAAGGAGTTACTAAGCTTTACCAATAAGGTTTCAACAAAAAAGTTGCTTTTATATAGTAATCAGTATAAGATAATAAGTAATCAATTCTAATGCTAATACGAGCTCTAATGCTCGTACTATGTTACTTCTATAAAATAAATAAAAAATGTGTATATTCCAAGGACAAATTCATAAAACATATTTTTTGTTTATCATGGTGTAAAAAACAACTTTATGATTTTTTAATCTTTAATTGGTGAGTACCCTCACCACAGAGCTTGTTTCACGTACTACCCCGATCGTATAGCAATCTATTGGATCATAATAATCAAATATATAAATATCAGCTTTCATTGGTGTTAAATTGTAGGATCCGAACGAATAAACAAAATGCCGTGAATTGCGTGTGTGGCGCTAAATGCTGACAATGGCCTAGGCATTAAATTAAATCGTTTTTAATAATATGTTTCGATTGATATTAAATATTTTGTATACAGGGTGGAATTTAATTGAAGATAATGGTTGATAATTTAAAAAATACTGGTAAGTAGTTACAAAAGGCAAGTGCTTTATCTTATCCCACAGAATTTATAAGTTTAGGTTTCATGGTTTTCCTTGTGTTTAATTTACCACATTTGTTAGAGAGATTTGATCCTTATAGTTGTCTCTATTGATCGATGTCATAAAAGTACAGGGTGTTATTTTTTCAGATTTTACCCGGTTCGAGTCGCGGGTGTGGCAAGCAAATTTTAGAAAATCTGTGAATGTAGTTCTTTTTATTTTTTAATATAAAGGAATGTTTCATTTGAGCAAAATTGTCAAAATTCCACCCTGTATAGTAATGTGAAGCTTATGAATTTTTTTTTTTTTTTTTTTTTTAGACTGACACACCAAGTATGTGGCCCTAAAGTAAGTGCACTTGTGTTATAGGTACCACATAATGGACTAGGGGAGAACCTAGTTACACCCAGACACGAGCCAATATCGAAAAACCATTTTTACGAAATTGGCCCGTCCCGGGGATCGAACCCGGAACCATCCGCTTAGCAGTCCGGTGTATATACCGCTGCACCGAGGTCGTCAAAATCATTTTTATCTAAACTTAAATTTTTGATGCTTTAGTTTATTTGGCTTACAATAAATAAAAGGTAATTGAACAACGGATTGTGATACATATACGTCATTGGGAAACACCTTTAATATCTGATTCATTCGGGTTGCAATTACAAGTTAATACACTTACTTTATATCTTAACTGCTACTTACCAACCTAAAATAATACACCAACTCACAAAGAACTAATCTTCCCATTGTACATTTCCCTATACATTCTATTTTTAAACACAGGTTAGAACCCGGAGAGACATAAGAAACCTCCCTACAAAGAATCCTCTGTGATTTCTATTCCGACTGCGCTTTGTGCCGCCTCGCGTAGCCACGCAGGTAATTAGCATAATTTGTAATTAAGCGCGCTGAGTACACGCTCAGTATACGCTGAGAACACGGTAAGTACACGGTGAGTACACGCCACGACCTTTGTGCAGTTGTGAGTGTGTGAATGTAGAAAGGATTAGCCGTTACTTGTAGAAGGTTTTGTGTTTTTGTGTTTTTGGGAGTGAGCTAGTTTATTGTTGTAGGTGGAAATCTTTGTAGAGAATTTTATGTAAATTTAAACGGCTGCTAACTATCATAAAAAAAGTTGCAGAAAAGTCAAAATAAAATTACATTTTCCTTCATCACCGATTTTCAAGCGGTTTTTACCATAATTTGGACGATTTTTTCGATTTTTAAAGTAAAGTTATGCACAAAATATTTTTTTCAAATAAACTTAAATTAAATCCTTAAAGAAAAAGATGTGATAAACTACAACATTGTCAGAATGCTACGAATTTTTAATATTCTTTATTTCCCAGTTCATCCTAATACACTTGTATGTAATATTTAATAATTGTTTATCTTTCTCGCCTGCCGTCTTGTTCCTGGTGCAACGCTGACTGCTGTGCATATTTCAGTCGGAACTCTCGTAGACTCGCTGTGGCGACTGAATATTTGATAGCACAGGTAGTGAGCCACATCGACAGTGTACAGAAGAACTTAGCACGATGTTGTGTTATATTGGATTGATAACGCTTTTTATTTGTCTTACTGCCACAAGTGTTCGAAAAGTTTACCACGCTTAATTGCAATACTTTTCTTTCAAAAGCCTACATTGGTACACCCTTTGAAATAGCAGGGAAGTGGTTTTCTTTTTTTCCATACTACAAAAAAATTTTGGAATTAAAAAGGGAAGTGGTTTTTATTTCCATACTACAACAAATTTTAGGAATAATTTATTTGTTCTACATAAAAATACAAACTTCTGTACCAACCCCATACCCACATCTCGACTTGTGCAAGTTGCAGCGACGTGCGCAAGTCGCAGGCAACATTAGGAAGCAAAACACTACTGATGCGGCGAGTGGAATAACTACTCTTTGATATACTCATTAACAATAATAAATCCATGAAAAGCAACAATAAATATAGAACTAGCAAATTCTAGGTCTATATGCCATCTAACTTATATTTCATTTATTGTAAAAAACTTTTTTATGGGATAAAGTAGCGGGTCAAGTGACGTAAGCACTCCATAATAACATCGGTGTAGAGGGTGTGTTGCTGGCCTTAGAGTTTTGTAACTCATTCGTGTGGAAACGATTTAACGAATTAGAGTTGAATTAGGTAGTTACAATCTAAAATGACTTCATAGACCTATTTTACTGCGGGTTTTGACATTTGCCTCATTTCCACACTAAATGTCTATTAGCGGCGATGAGACCGCAGGGCCGACAGCTGGCGTGTTAATAATAAATCATAGTAAAATATACATTATTTATTTGTTTAATTATGAAATAGGCTAATGTTAATTAGTCGCATTTATTTTCAATCTTATAATTCGGGATATTCCTAACTTAAAATTTGTTGAATACCTAATATACAGGGTCTGTCGTAATGAATGGATAACCCGTTACCTACAGTTGATCCGGATGTGAGGCTATAAGAAAATGGTGTCTTCTTGCCAGGGTTGTCAACCATAAGAAAATGGCGTAGACTTTTAAACTTTTTTATAAATTTCGCTATTTTTTTCATTTATTCCGTTGCCATTTCTTCAAATTTTGATGTATTTGTATAATTCTTTTAGTATTATACTGCTGAAGACGTGTATTATGTAATTTAAATACAAATTTAGGTGTTATTCACGTTGAACATTATCAAAATACTCATTTTAAGAAAAATATTTCCAATTTTTTTTCTTTATGTCAACTTTTGATCATCTCCTGTGGAAAAAAAAAGTATGACGTTATAGCTGCCCATGATCTCAATAAATTGTCTAGTATGTGTAGATTCTTAAAAGGTATAACGATGTGTACTTTACAAGCAACATTAAGTTACAGGAGCGAGAACACTAATCAAGGTCGGAATTTTTATTTTTCATGTTATGTTATAAATGGTTGTAAAACTTGGTCATAATGATTTTATTCTATCAAGATACTTTGCACAAACACTATCGGGCCACTAATAAGATATTCAGAAGAAAACCCGGTTGTTTTTGGGAAAAAAATAACATTACTTCACGATAATAATGTAATGAAAATGTACAAATGAAAGTTGTTGTGCTCTAATAGTTACATGCGACAAACATGTTGCGACAAGTTTATTCGAAATTGAAACGGATTTTAAAAATTGAACAAGACCGCATAACAAAGAAAAGGGTACTCATCACATCAGTGTGATTTTGACCATCGCATGTCCTTTTGTTCACATTGGCCCCGATTCTGAAAACACTCTCTAAACTAAACTAAAACTATCGCTGTCACTTACACATCAATAAGACAGAGACAGTTAATCATTTTAGTCCTGTCAAACTAAAATGTACGAGCAATATGACACGGCGAAGGCAATTTTAGGCTAGTCCTCAGCGCATTTCGTTCAATTTCACAATGATGTGGACTAAATTTAGTGAGACCAATGTACCTGTCTTGTTCTAATACGAAGCATGAGAAAGTGACAGCGATATTTTTAATTTAGTTTTAGAGAGTGTTTTGAGAATCGGGGCCACTATTTTCACTATGGTCAATTTGTTACTGCTTTTTAATATTTGACTATGATTTTCCTTGTGATTTGGACTTGATAACGTGATTGTTTTGTGCTATCGATTGAACTTGTTGTTTTGGAAAAGTTTTTGTGTAGTTTGTGTATCATGCCGCAACAGTACACGCCGGCCGAATACGCGAACATGCATTACATTTACGGTGTATGTAATGGCAGCACCAATAGAGCTGCTAGTGTTTATCGTGTAAGATATCCAAATGTGCGACATCCTGATTACCGTGTGTTCATTAGAGTGCACAATGCATTTATGGAAGGACTATTTCCTTCTAATTTTTTCCACTTTTCTTTGTAATGCGGTCTTTGTTCGATTTATAAAATCCGTTTCAATTTCGAATAAACTTGTCGCAACATGTTTGTCGCATGTAACTATTATAGCACAACAATTTTCATTTGTACATTTTCATTACATTATTATCGTGAAGTAATGTTATTTTTTTCCCAAAAACAACCGGGTTTTCTTCTGAATATCCTATTAGTGGCCCGATAGTGTTTGTGCAAAGTATCTTGATAGAATAAAATCATTATGACGAAGTTTTACAACCATTTATAACATAACATGAAAAATAAAAATTCCGACCTTGATTAGTGTTCTCGCTCCTGTAACTTAATGTTGCTTGTAAAGTACACATCGTTATACCTTTTTAGAATCTACACATACTAGACAATTTATTGAGATCATGGGCAGCTATAACGTCATACTTTTTTTTTCCACAGGAGATGATCAAAAGTTGACATAAAGAAAAAAAATTGGAAATATTTTTCTTAAAATGAGTATTTTGATAATGTTCAACGTGAATAACACCTAAATTTGTATTTAAATTACATAATACACGTCTTCAGCAGTATAATACTAAAAGAATTATACAAATACATCAAAATTTGAAGAAATGGCAACGGAATAAATGAAAAAAATAGCGAAATTTATAAAAAAGTTTAAAAGTCTACGCCATTTTCTTATGGTTGACAACCCTGGCAAGAAGACACCATTTTCTTATAGCCTCACATCCGGATCAACTGTAGGTAACGGGTTATCCATTCATTACGACAGACCCTGTATACCAGTTGCGTTTATACAGGTGTGCTTTGTGTATGTAATAGTAGAACTAATGTATATTGTATGAAAGTCCTAGGACGAGTATAAAGTCGCTTGTATGCTTTTGCGTACCTACTGTGAAAGTACTAAGGAAGTGTTTTTTAACAAACTGTTCATTGATTTCCGGTCGATTACGATTCCATTTTCTTTTCTTCACTACATAGTAGGTATATTACAAAGTCGCTCTCTCTGTCCCTATGTATGCTTAAATCTTTAAAACTACGCAACGGATTTTGATGCGGTTTTAAGCTATTGCATAGCTTTTATCTCAGTCTCTGAGCGCGGGGACCGAATGTAAAAATTCCGTAACGAAAAAACCTAACACGTCGTGTATCGTCGGTTCAGTTCTGCAGACTTCGGCACGGTGTTTGGGCACATGAGTAAAGAAACTGAACAGAGACAAAGCTTCTAAAGAGCTAGCAAAATTTATACCTATTTTGGTAGGGTTGGCACAATTGAATAAATTAAAAATATAAATGTACTTTTTTTTCAAATTTTTTATTAAAATAGGTTTTTTTTTACAAATTACATACTCTAAATATTTTTTTTTTCAGTTTCTTTACTCATGTGGTTTGGGTGCGTAGCTCGCACGAAGTGCTCCGAAATTTGAAATTTGAAAACAGCTGTCAACAATATTATCTTCTTATTTTTTATATAAGGGGCCCATCAAACTCAAAAACATAACACAAGCGCGATTTTATCTACCAGTGGCGCCATCTATCGAACGTTAGTACAAACTTGGTATAGAACCGATGTTATTAAAGCAAAATATATATTGACACCACTTTCTGATAGCTTACTTAAACACATACAAACAGACAGAATTAGCAACTTAGATTTCCTACTAATATTATAAATGTGAAAGTTTGTGAGGATATTAATTATTATTTATTAATAACACATAGGATACTTTTTACCGCGGTTTTTAAAAAGTATCCTATGTGTTATTCTGGTGTATAACCAATATTACTGCAAAGTTTCATCCAAATCCATCCAGTAGTTTTTACGTGAAAGAGTAACAAACATCCATCCATCCATCCATCCATACATCCTCACAAACTTTCACATTTATAATATTAGTAGGACTAGCTGTGCCCACGACCTCGTCCGCGTGGAATAGTTATTTTAGTAAATTTTTTTAGATCATTTCAAGAGGAATAATTCTTTTATACATATGTATATTTTGGGTATCTTAAACCGTTTTCGCAGCGGACGCAACCGGAGACCTCAAGGATGAATAATTTTTAAATAGATGCTACGCAATAGCTTTACCGCGGCAGTCCTCGAGTGCCACACGTCATATTTTTTTAATAGAGTTACTCAAGAAGAAGATTTACATAGTACAGAGAAAGGAGTTTTACTCCGAATTTATCGCGTGGGAAGCCGCGCGGGTAAAAGCTAGTTATAATTAAGAGGAAAACTAAATAACAAGGTACGAGTACTCCTTACCACAAAGGTCCTGCCAAGCTTATTATATTTCCACTCCCAACTAATTAATGTAGTAAACTCTAAAAACTTTTTTACAACTTCATAAAATTAATACCCACCTGAATAAGTACATAAAAACTTCTGTTAAATTGAAATGTGTAATTTTTGAAGTTATAATTAAATCATTAACTTCGGGAACGACTTGGTGATAAGTTTATAAATTGTTGAACTTCCATAATTAAAATTAATATAAATTAATTAGAAGGAAGTGTTAGAGACGTCGAGGTCGTGAACAGACTGTTAATGTCTTTTTAATTAATGAAAATGATATTAGATACCTTCACTTATTCTTCGTTCTTCAGTGGACGGGTGCGGGCTTCCCTGCTCCCAAAGTCAAGTGGCAGGTGAAACTGTCATATTTGACAAGATTGCAATTTGACAGTTTCATACATATTAAGTCTATCTATTCTATTAGGGGGCAGACGTCTGATTTTTTTTTAAAGGTTTTAAAATAAATTTTATCATTTGTTAGAATGTTTAACTTGAGTATCGAGAATGAAATATTTTATATTTCATCGTTTCAATAACTTGTTCACCTAAATATAACCACTGTTTTAATGTTCTCACCTCAATAAGAGCAGGAACATTAACGCCCTGGGATTCGACAGACCCCAGCCCTCTATTAAGCTAACAACCATTTATTTCTCAACTCCAGCCTGTATTTCACTAAAGTAGCATATTTTACTAAAAGTCCATGAATACTCGGAACATCGACTGTTATATTATGCTGTCCATGGGGACACGATCCACTTTAAATTTGGAATTGGCCGAATTTTGCCAGCACTTGGATGTAAAACTCTGTGGTCAGTTTCAATTGCGGATTCAATTTGAAGCCACGGTTAGAATACGGGCGCGCTTTGATGTCCTATTTAAAATACGGACATAATGTTTGGATTGCTCTGAAATTCAAATTGATTCGGTTTTGTGTAATTGCAATTTGTCTAATGCATTTTTAATAGGTTCGCTGGTAAATTTTAAAAGTAATAATATAATATATTTTAAAAATATTATAATTAAATGTAAAATATTAATAGAGTAAGGTTCTTGATATACGTTGCTTTTGCTTAAGTTGCATAATATAAGACGAAATCTGTGGTCTTTCCTAGCATAAAAAATGTATCATACTTTACATACCCACTATCATATATATTATACATACATATTTATGACTAGATAAAAACATTTTTATAATTTCTATAAAATTCCCTATAAAGTCAATTATATCTTATTCCCTATAGAGTTCACAATAATCCTCTAAGTAATTACTAATTAACCTAATGAAAGCCTAATCTGACAACGACTTTGAGCTTTATCACTTACAGAATATCATTTATTTAATCCTTTCATGCATAAAAATACCGACTAGCAAACGAAGGGTTCCGTACCTTATACAAAAAACGGAAAATATCACATTTGTTTTATGGAAAATTAAATATTAAAAATACTTTACTACATTTGTTTATTGTATTGTTTGTTAATGCGGCAACATAAATACACCATATACAAAAGTCTTCAACTGTCCAGATTCCACGGTTGATGATATACGGCCTGGTGACAGACAAACGGACGGACAGTGAAGTCTTAGTAATAGAGTTCCGTTTTTACCTTTTTGGTACGGAATCCTAAAAACAACGTTGAATATTTCATATCCACTTCTTCAGCGAGTCAGGTGCAGTATGCAAGCATATACAAATAGTTGACTAGGTTTTACATATTAATGTTTAAATTGCGCAGTTTTGAGCGAGTGCCTTCAGGATTGGACCCCACAGTGTCGACGTCCCAGTTTCAATTGGTTTGGTGTTGCCGAACTAGTATTACACGTCGATTGAATATTTAAAACCGTTTACGTTGGTAACGAATAAAAAAGCTAAATGGCACGTTTCTGTTTTTCGGTGGAGAGTGTAGGGTTAGTGTAGTACACACAGCATAGTGTTGGGAAGTTATTTGATTTTGTTCATTCGTTTAAATGAAAGGTAAAAAGTGCACACACAGATCTTCCAAATGACAAGTAATTTTTTATGCGTCATATAAATAAAAAGACATTGTTTACATGATAATACAGGATAAATAAGGTACTTATAGGAAGTTTTAATTTCAATTTAAACCATTGTCATATGTTTTTTTTTCATATGCGATGAATAAGAAGAATGAATTATGGTTTTCATTAAAATGTACCCATCAGTTATTGTTCACTCAGGAATCATCAGTCAATCAGTTCCTCAGTTCTCTACCATTAATCCTGATTCGTTATTCACTCATACATCTGCATGCATTAACGATTAAAATACACCTTCATCCTCCATTAGAAACACAGAGTTGTTACACCCAATTGCAGAAAACCACTAAACCTGAAAAGGGTTTGAAAGCTGAAAAATAAAATGTAACCGACTGGCGGCCGTAATGTGTCGCATCTGGCATTCTAAATTGGAAACTTAACTTTTATAGAAGTGCCATTTGCGAAAAACTCGCAATTCGCCGGAGTATTATGTATTTTTTTATGTAAAAATAAAAAGGGTATGTTTAAATGTGAAATGCTGGAATTTTAGTGAACATGACGGATTTTTTATTGTGTCAACATGGAGTTTGATTCTGGACTGTAAACTGGGTTTGACTATTTCATAAACAAAGCAGGAATTCTAACTCTCCTTCTAGTTTTATTTTTTTAACTCAGTGAAATGAAATGAAATTACTTTATTGTATGTAGGATTAAAAACTAATCTCTTGTACATTGTCAAAAGCATAAAATAAAAAATAAAAAAAAGATGTCACGGGACACCCCTACATCAGCAATGGCCGTAGTAGACCGAGAGAAAAATCTGGCGGAAAAAACTCTCGGCACTCTTTTCGAAATTAAACAATCATAATTTAGATTTATATTCATTTAAAACGTGGACATTCAGTGAACATATAGATTATTTTCTCGCACGTCCCCATTATCAGTTAGAATATCGTTTTCCCTAGTTTCAATACAATAACTACAGTAATAAAATAGAGTGTCTAATTGACAAAGTTTTAAAGAAGTGGAACCCAATTAGCTTTTCCAACTTTAATTACCGCCCATATAGACATTATCATAATGAGATAACTTTATTTACCTTACCTTACTTACTTACATTACCTTACTTATAAATTGGAACTGGATTTTAGATAAAATAAAGTAAATTATATTTATTGGTTAATTTTACCACATCCACATCATCACAAGTGAACAAACGTTGCGTTGTAAGCATTGCTGACAAGACGTCTCTGCCATTAGCGTATGGAGAACCATACGCTAATGGCAGTTAAGTACGTATTAATTAATATCAATCGTACAAGTAGGTAATCAAGGAAATAATACTCATGTATGAAAAAGTCTCAAATCCTACTAACACTATAAACGTGAAAGCTGTGACTATGTATGGATGGATGTTTGTTACTCTTTCACGTAAAAACTACCGGACAGATTTGGATGAAACTTTACAGTGATATAGGTTATACATCAGAATAACACTTAGGGTACTTTTTATAAGTTTATATAATTGAGTGCTGCTATTCCAAAGATAGACTTAAAAACTCGACTCACGACGCCCTTAATATTGTGTCCCGAGTCGAAAAACTTATTAAAATTGAATGAAAAGTACACGCACTTAATAATAATGATTGCACTCTGTGATGATTGCCCTGATGGAGATTACTTGTGTGATGACGTCATCAATCATGTAATATTCGGTAATACTTTATGGTCGGAAAAAATGTACGTGGTTCTTTTAGGATAATTGAATTAAAAATGTCAAAGTTTAGTCCATTTTTGATAAAACAGCTGACATATATTGATGATTGCGTTTGAAAACAAAGACTGAACCTCTTTTCGGAAGAAAAATATATATTACAGTCGCGTTCAAATGCTAACTTTACCTACTTCAAACTTTTCCATTTTATTTACGTAATAAATGTTGCAAATGAAAGTAATTAACGGTTATTCTTGCAACTTACTCATTAACTGCCTTTAATGAATCTTTTCATTATTTACTCAATCTCTCTTTTTCTGAAAATTTTGTATTAATTATTTATGCCAAAAAATGTAGGTACCCACGCAAACTGCTAACTAATTATTGCTGATTAATTCAGGGAGGGGGCTATCTCGACCCGGCGATATTTAATCGTCGTTTAAAACAGAAATATTCAGCAATTTATCACAAAAAACATCGGCCTTGGATATGGTAATGTGAGTGAGGGTACAGTCAGGGAGAAAACGGTTTTAAATTATCTGAATTAATCAATATGAATAGAGGTTTACGACGAAATAAGGTTTTTATTGTATCTTGAATTCGTGGTCGTTTTATTTCTAACGATAATCACGTCGATATATGATCTTTAAAGTTATTTCCAAAATTATACATGTAAAAATTTGAAAATACTGAAACGACTTAAGTATTTTATTCTTCTACACGACGAACTTATCACATATACGTGTATATATAACAAATTTATTTTCAAACTTCGTCACAAAAGTCCCCTAAATACGAGCTAGTTTCTATTTGCATACATTTCGGTAGAATGTAGTAGAACGTTCCAGAAACTTCCGCGTCGTGCGACGCTGCGTGACGGATCGCCGCAGACGTGCAAATAAAAATAAATTAAACCCAACCGAAGCAATTAGCGAGTAAATTACCACGTATTAAAGCGGTAATCAGTCATTTTGGAACGAATATAATGAATGGTAATGGAGTTTTTTGTATTGGAAAATGAGGACAAGGTTCTTTTGTTTTAATTTTTTTCGTGAAAAGCACAAAGAAATCTGTATAGAAAGAACATTTTAGGAACAAATCGTATCCACTTAGACGCATTCACTCTCATGGATCATAGTTTTTTTCTTTCCTCTGACAAAAGTGTTTAAGAGGAAAACTTGAGAAAAAAACCTTTAATTAAAAGTGTTGTAAAGTTCCAAAGTTTGTTTTTCATCAATTGGTGACATCTAAAGTAAACATGCTTATAAAAGTTAAGACTTAACTTAGTGTGTTTATTATAAAATGTATAACAACGAGTAACTTTCAAGTAAATCTGTCGCATGAACTTTTAACAAGTGTTGCGCATCCTGCATGTGAACTTCGTCGAGCAATATTTACAATGATAACAGAGACTTGGCAAGATTCATGCGAGATTTGACCCTGTTATTTTAGCAGTTAGGTTCAAATTTGAAAGAAAAATATGGTTATTAAAATTGTTCCAAAAAATACTTACGTCCTTATTAAAATTTAAAAGCTATGGCTATGAGCATGGGATATAAAATTTATTGAAATGTGCTACTGAATTTTAGAAACAAATTTTTATTTTTAATTTTAAATAACGGACAAATAATGAGGTACCTCTGTTAGTATGCAGCACAGTGGCATCGTAGCTTCTTTATAGAAAATAAATTTAAATCGCTTAGTCTTTGTGTTCTTCCTTACTTTTATTCAAACCCGTTAGACGTTTGGAACATCCACACTTTACGCTGCTTGAGGCCATTCTCCGTAACCTCATGTCAACCACTCACAGCAAACAACAAAGTTGCATATTACCATATGATCTTTTGCACTGTACTTGTATTTGGTAGTTTTATACCATACGAGCAACCCGCTCACGCAAAAGTATAATTTTGCCGACTTGCTCGCGAACCCTTGCATTTTTGCTAACTTAATAAAACTTTTTCTAAACGTTCTTTATTTACAAATTTAAATGAATAAATACCCTAAAATATGGAGAAACCCACATGTAAATCCGTTACGTACTTAAGGAGGAGTTAGCGGCCAAACATACAAAAAGACAGAATTTGCGACTTGGATTTATACTATGTAAAGATAAAGATGAAGTGCAACATTTTCCTCCAATATTCCTCAAATTTGAACCAAATCTACGTCAGGGACACAGTCTTATCACCTTCTGTTATTAATTTGCTTACAAGAAAATATTTTCCATATCTACTACTATTATAAATTTAAATAGATCATTGCCTTAAGTACTAATTTTATATTTAGAAAACAGACATGCCCGAACCTTATATTTATATCAAAGGAGCATTTATATGTTTAACGAAGAGGTTTTCAAGTATATTTCTAATTTATTGTATTTATGCTTTCGATGATATATTTAAACATAAGTAGGAGTAAGTGTAATCAAAAGCTAAATTTTAGCCTGCTACATATTCATCGGATACGGCCAATAATTATCACAATTAATCGTGTCTACGATTTCAGCAATATTGGAGCCGTTTCATGAATAATAATTATTAAACTAGAATATACATCATAATAATTACACATCCAAGATAAATAGGAGATTAAATTCTGTATTTAGTATATCTATTGAACAATTTCTATTGGAAACAATCTCTGCTTTTTTAATGAACTCAATTATGTCTAAAATGTAATAAATCCCTGTGCTATGGCCAGATAAAACAACCGTAAGTAGGGCTTCTATTTCTCTTTTCTCCGTATGTCTGTTTGCCTGTCAAGTTTTTTTGCGCTACATATTTTTGTTATTGCAACAACTAAAGGATATTTTAAAATCCTATTAAATTCCTCTTAAGTAGATTTTTAAATGCAAATAGAAATAATCTCCTTGATTTTTGCGATGTGTATGGATGAACTATTACGGATTCCAAATTTCAATTTGTGTATTCCATTAATTCAATGCAAATGAATCTTTTAAGATTCTTGCTTTCCATACAGTTTATTTAAAGTATAAGTTATTTTATTCAGTAACATTAGAACTACCTTCGATCCGATCCTTGGAATTGCCGCTTAATATTAAAAGGATATCAAAGGGCTTGGCTTTTTCTTTTACAGTATTTCCAACCCTATGAATAACGCATGAGGAACCTTTTTCAAAAACAGTTTTCTGTAAAGAAGAGACATCGTTTAGGAGTTACTTTATATAAAACTAGGAATTATGCTGTATGGACTTAGGTTTTAATACTCATTCATGAATGCATGGATACATAAGTTATTATACGATCTGTTAATCTTGTGTCAGCCTTTGTAGCTGTCAGACAAAGAAAATGAGTACATATATACCTCATTTAATTTTTCAAATAAAAAAAACGCTTTAATATCTCTTTTTATTTTGAAGTAAGAACTTCTATACAATGGCATACTAAAATCGAGCAGATATAGTTAAAAATAGCCGGAACTTTGCAAAACTTGCTTCTAACTGTATACAGATGAGATTAAAGTATTTATTCTACGACTAGCAACGAAACTAACGGAAAACAAATGTGTTTTGTTAGAAGATTACGAAACTATAATAACATCTAAAACTATTTATTGAATCCGGTGATAAATATGGATATATGTGCAGTTAGACACGGTATGTCCACTATCAAACCACAGAGAAGAACGTTGATATAGTTAAATATGAATCTAAGTATAAATATTTCCACATTTGGTTACATAATATAGTATACAATAGAATCACCGCAAGGCTGTTCAAAGGTACCCCTAGAAAATTGTCCTAAATATTTTTTTACTTTATTTTGAACGCAGAAATTAATTCGCGGGTCATTCAAATGAATATTAGCAGGTTACCACATTTTACATAGAAAATACAGCGTCCTTTGTATCAAAGGTAACTTGATATCCAAACCGGTACTGCATTTAACTAAACACAATATGTACAGCCTACAACCAATGTAGACACGCCAACATTATGCTAAACAGGGCCCACATGCATCATTCTCTTGCTACAGTAATTAGCAGTCGGTATAATAACAATGTAGGGCGAAAACCCGCATGTTAACAAATGAATAGCAGAGTTCAAATTGTAGGGTGGTGGGAAAATATGGGAGAGGCTTCATAAAGTTGTAGGTAACGTTGAAGTTTTATATAATATAGTATTTGTAGCCTAAGATTGACGAGTGGTAGTAGTGTATAATGGTTTAACAGTCGTTTTGGTAAAGTATAATTATTGGGTTGAAAACTAGTCTGAGTAATACTTTTAAATAAGGAACACGATCATAAGCATCTATGGTCTTGGAACTCCGATATTCATCAAAATGTTTATGCTGTCGCAGTAGCAGTATTGGTAGTTCATATTCATTTATTTTTTATAAAATTCTATAAATACCACAAATAAAACGTATCAATCTAATTCCAAGAACCTCTTTTCCCAAACGCACCAAATCAAAATAATTTCACTAATTTCCCACTAACTCAAAATCCGACATTTTTTGTTTTTATAAGTTTTTCGCGTCGGTAATAACGGAATGCAATTCGTAACTGCTCTCAGGGGTTTAACCTGGAATTTTTCGAGCAAATATGGGTTAAAAGGTTTTGTGTAGGCGTTACGACTCGCAGCCTACGAGAGAGGTTAGCTTTTTGTCCTTTATTAAAATTTACTCTAACAGTTAGTGAGAGTTTGTGAAATATGGAAACATAAGTCAATGCTCAAAATAGAGATCTTAGTTTGATTGGGTTGTTTGGAAATTTAATAAATACTCTTAAATCGTCTTGAATTTATCATAGTCTATGAAATTGTGACCATATTCAGTTTCTTATTTTCTTTATAACGTACGCGTAGGTTAAACGTACTACTATTTTAATATTATATTATTTTTACAAAAAAAAAAAACAACAATTCCGTGTTGGCCTCATACAGCCTTAAGAATGAAACTGCTTCAAGAATCCTCCTTTAGGTATATTTATATAGTTTATGCAACATCCCGCAGTCCAAGTCCCGGAACCTACTCGATAGCGGACCGGGATTCCAGCCGGGACCGAGACTCTACCATTGACTATTAGATATAAGGATTAATTAACAAAATGTTATGTATTGAGATGCTTGGTAAGTATTCGCTTCTCAAAACTGTATCGAAACTGTTAGCTACTGTCAGGTGATGTTTTGTGGAATTTAAAAAACAAAACTTTAATAAATTCCGTCCACTAGTACTTTAATTTCAGTGTATTAAATTTCATATTTATTGATCTTTTCAAACTTGTTATAAATTTGGTGTATTTGATTTATATATACGATGCTTGGGTTTATTATAGTGCTTAAAATATAAAAACACTATATTTTTAGGAGTTAATACAAAAACCCTCAGAATAGCTCCCCTGAAAGCTGGAAACTCGCATAAAAAAGATAACGTCATTGTTCTTTGAGAAATTGTTGGATAACCAATGAGAGGCTGCAGCTGATAACCGGCTCGAACCGGTTCGAAGTTCCCGAGCTATTGACGGTTTGTTGCCATATTTTCGTTATTATAGAACTTTAAAAAGACTCGCTGAGAATACAAAAAAGTAAGTGTGTACAATGAGAGGTACAATGTTCAATTAAATCCTTACTAAACTTTTTAATACGTATTAAAAAAAGTAACACGGTAGGGCTACGAGTCATAGTTTTAGACCATGCCTGGTAGACCTACCGCGCGGTAGGGACACGAGTCATGGTTTTTGACGGGTAGTAGGACTAACAGGAATGGTAGGAAAACCGCGGTAGGGACACGAGTCATGCATCTACATTTTAATTATGAAATACTTCAAATATTAACTTACTTGATATTTCGGAGAGAGGTAGTACAGGTTCAAAGTTATTAGCCTCGCTGAGTAGCACGGTTTCATCCACATTGGGGACGAAGAAATCATGTACGCAGCGCACGCAAGACAAGCTCTGAAAGGTTTTCCTGTGTTTGCAACATTTGAATACCGTGATTTAATATACTATTCGAATTGTTTTTTTTTTAATTAGAATAGTTCAAAAAATTTGCGCCGTCGAACAAACAAACTTTTCAGCTTTATTTGTGAAATTATTTTTAGACCTACAATCTTTTAACTGCGATAAACTTTTATTTAAAAATGCTTACTACTTCCACAAACCGAGAAAACTGTTAAGTGTAAAGAGTGCAAAGCGGGCGCATCTAAGCAAGCTTTTTAAAATAATGTATAGTGTATAAAATTACAAAAGGGACATTTTGCATTCTATTCTTAAAAATTTAAAATTATTATTAATTTACCGCGCAGATTATGTATTTTTAATTGCTTGTGTGCGTGAAAATGACTAATAAAATCCCTCTATTAAATCTTTAAAAATAATTTATACCTAATGACATTTTAATATGTATGAAATAGGTATGTGAAACCAGTTCCACTAATTCTGCTTAGTTCACGATCGTAAAATCAATTGTCTTACTGATTCTGATGCTTTAGGAATACACCGAATGTATTCAGTTCTTTACAACTAATTGAGCCATTTTTTTTTAGTTCTAATCGCCGCTGTTACTGCTGGCGTGGAAGCGAGGTGAGAATCGTCGCCATTTTGATCCTTTTGTGACGTCACAATAAGACCGAGAGGTAAATTATAGCTTTTTTTTTTAATTAGTAAAATTATGCTTAACGAACGAAGAAGATTAAGAAGTCATTGCGAATGCTGCTTTCCTTAACAACAACTAGATTTATCTATTGTTATCTATCTGAAAGCGTTCATTTTTTATACACTCCATGATTTTACAACCCCAGTTAAAAACATTACCGAACCATTCCGTAAAACAGTTAACTCAGCTGCCATCGGAATCAATTCCTCTCAACTTTACGACCAACGCACAGGAATTCCCATCTCAAATCTTACTCGAATTTATGTAATAAAACTAGTGAATTTGTCCAAAAACCTATAAATTCCGTTATCCGCATCGAGATAGCATCAGTGGGCCATCGGGTTTATGATCGTATATTTTTATTGGTGCGACATGAAAATGTTTGAAAATATTATTATTACTTGGAGGGTTTAAAGCTGATTTGAGTGTCAAAAAGCGGTATAACCGTTTTTTTGTATTGCTAGGGCTATTTGGCAAGTGAGTACCTTTGGAAGTATGAAGGGTATGTAAGAACTACGTTAATCCCTATTAGGAATAGTAAATCTTCTCTTCATCCTGTTATATACTTCTGAAGCAGCTTTTGCCAACCAACAGTTTGATGTATGTCACAATGGCAAACCCAATCACAAGCACTTGTCCAGTTATGGATAATACTGTTAGTTACCAGTAGAAGACTGGTTTGTTCCATATTATGTTACAATGACTGAACGTTTCAATCATGAAATTAACTTTTCAACACACTTGCTCAGAAAGTCCTTATTACATCGTTTTAGGGCCATAAACCGACCTATTAAACATTCGTGTGTAATAATATTACACACTAGTGCATACTATAACGATCCCTACAAAGTTAAAGTAGTGCCCTACTGCAAACAGATCATTTTGAATTTGATCGGGTTATACAGTTTTTTTTAGTAACACGATGAGGTTTTGTGCCATTTCCCAAATCCTACTAATATAATAAATGTGAAAGTTTGTGAGGTTGTTTGGATGTATGGATGTTTGTTACTCTTTCACGTAAAAACTACTGGACAGATTTAGATGTCACTTTGCAGTAATATAGGTTATAGTACATCAGAATAACACTTAGGGTACTTTTTACCGCAGGAAAACATCTCATTCCCACGGGAAACAGACTTCCACGAGAACGGAGTCACGGGCGGCCACAAATTCTTTATATTTTGTTTACATTGCATTTGCTGCTGTGTAAAAAAAACTATTTATGCAAGATATAATTGTTTTTTTCTCGCAAGTGTGTTGAAAAAGTTCATATGGTACTCGTGAGCAACATGTTCATTATACACTTGGCTGGCTTACGCCCTCGCCTACGGCTCGGGCTGCAACCTTCAGCCTCGTGTGCAATAAATAACTTTGCACACTTGTATCATAATATGCTATTAATTAGGTAGGCCATTTCACTCTAAAACATTTTATTGCTTTTTTATTAATTAACAAAATATGAAAGTCCTGTAAGTTGGGCAAGGACTTTTAAGCTAATATCCAATAGATTACCTCAATGCTGGTTAGTAGACAATTTCTTAATCCGCATAAGTTCTTTTTCTTTTAACCAAGTTATAACGAATCATAGGTGCGTTTTGTAATACATAAGAAAAAAACAACATAAAGGAACACAAAACGGTTCTCAAGCAGATCTTCCTAATAATAAACTGTCTCCTCACCATAAAGTTTTATTACATAAACTGTTTTTATTCTATAAAGATGAACAACTTTCCGACACAATAAACCAGTGATACCTGTTCGTCGTGATATTATTTTTTCGGCAACATTCAGTGAGGTTTGGGCAACAGATACTTGTTGTTTGCAAACTCGTATCGCAGAAACCTCAAGTAAAAGACCCGAACTGTACGAACTTTCCACAGAAATTGTCATTTCCCCGACAAAGTCGTTAAAGTTGAATACGCAGAGGAAAATATTTCTTTATTTTATGAAAACTTGAGCTTGTATTGTTTTAAAACAAGCAAGATACGGCGACCTCCAGGGAACTGTAAGATGTAATAATAGTTTCCAAGTATTGTTGACACAAGAGTTTTAAATTATTACTCAATGTTTGTCTTAAATTTTCATTTAAGAAAAAGTTTTTTGTAATTAATTTTCTGTGTTCCGACAAATTTTCTGTTTCTGGTACAGATTTAAATCCAATATTTACAAGGAAAACAGCTTTGAGGATGTCTTTAATGAGTTTTCGATATAACCCGGGACCTACACAAACAACTTTAGAATCCCAAATTACCAGGAGCACATAAATTAGATGGATATTCGACCGTTGTAGTCGAACCGTAGCGAGTCGTAGTCGTGTTGTTCGTAGCAATGTCACCCGTAGCTGTGTTATTCGAAGCCCAAATATTGACGAGGGCTATCTGTGTTGTGTCAACCAACTACTTGCTATCAAAATTTATTCACGGACATCGGTCTAACAAGGGTCCTTAGGGAGACTTTACCCTTGATAATATAATAGATACGAGTAACTTTTAATTATTTATGGATACGAGTATATTACGTATAAGCCGTTTGTAATTGAATTGATTTTGTTTTATGTATTTTAGTTAAATAAATCAATAAGATAATTATACATAAATAACTCGCACCAAATCTCATAAATTGATCTTTTTATGGAAAAATTATAAGCTACTATGAAAATTATAATGGGTGGTTACAAACCAGTGGTATGCCATTTTTTACACATGTGACACAATCAATTTTTTTTTCCAAAATAACCCAACCCCTTAAAACAATCTTCAGATTTATTGTATGCGACTTCATTTCCGTGATATTCTTGAAAAGTGAAATAACAGGCAAAGTTTCAAACATCCACCCGATACCTGTATCAACTTCGTACCAACTATGCCAGAATCTAGACCCAACTATGAAACTGACAAAACTTTAAAATGATGTAGATTTCGCTTTGAAATATTTATTTTGAGCAGTATAACTAGACAGTATGACAGTTCTATGTAAACTCAGTGGAGGTATATTGAAAGAACTCGACAGTAGAGTTGGCGAGCAGATGTCAGATGTTTTGACTTCGTTAAATGTTGGGTTTAAGTAGACAAGTCTCGAGTTGGCTGGTTTTATGAAATTATTTTGTAAGTATTTAAAATAGCTGTTACTTTTTTGTTTGCTTAATGAAAAATACAAGAGTAGTAATGATTTTCTGATGTTTGATTTGTATAATTTTTAAACTCTCGGGTTTTTTATTCAATACTTTTGGTTAACTTCGGGTCTAACACGCGGTCGTGTTGTAATTGAACATGTTTGAAAGGCTTCAAAAAACAATCACTTTCTTATCTTCTAAAATTTATAAGCATTAAAATTATAATTGACATAAATATTGCCAATTTTTTGGTTTAAAATATGTACCAAAACAAAATTTACCTTATACAAGCATAATTTTATTGACCTAAAGTAATTAGGTATCTCAAAATCTTCAAATCTGCACACATCTTTACTTGTCCATCTGTTTCGACTCCTATACAATGACTCGCGTCCCGGCCAATAGATGGCGCTGTAACTAATGAATGCTTATCAACTGCCGACAGATGGCATGACTGATGGCTGGAACGGTTGACACAGCATTTATCAGTGGCCATTGTGACTGGAAATTAGCTCAGTTCTGCCGCTTCGGTTGATTTTGTGGGTATTTGAGAATGAGGGCACAGTGAGTCAAATGTAGTTGAATGTAGTAATACTGCTCCTGGTACAGAGAAATATTTTACATAAAATGGAATACCTGTGATGGATTGATTTGGAAAAATGAGAGACCCCAGACAAATCACAGTCCTCCACATACCTACTTATCCTCATATCTACATACCTATAATATATAAAATACATAATTTTTTTGTTTACTTGAAATTAAACTCATTTCAAATACTAATGATCACGTAAATCTTTGATGTTACATTATCACTACATAGTTTAAAACAAATTCGCTTTCTCTGTCTGTGCTTAAATCTTTAAAACTACGCAAAAGGTTTTGATGCGGTTTTTTTAATAGATAGAGTGATTCAAGAGGAAGGTTTACATGTATAGTAACATATTGCGGGGAAAGGAGTTTTACTCCGAATTTAACGCGTGCGAAGCCGCGCGGGTAAAAGTTAGTTTTTTATAAAAGATATTACACTTATGTTAAGGTTTATTACTTTCATTGAATAAACAAACTCGAATAAATTCACGAATTTAAAAAACTAACTTTATTTTCTACGTGAATGTACGTTACATAATATACTAGCTGCGCATGTCTCCTGTATAGTTCAGTTATATGATAGTATAGTTATTTTAAATCAAGTAAATCCCAGCACCTTACATTCGGTCATAATTCTTGAACTACCCGCAAACTAACACAAGACCAAGACCCAGTATTAAAATTCGAGACATGTTGTGTGAACGTTATTCATCAAAAAGTTAATGTTACGGTAAAAGTTAGCAGCATCCATCATACGAGGTGTAGAAACTTATTTTACAGGAAGCTACGATGTTTAACATGGAGTATATAAACTAATGGAGAGCGCATATTGGGATCCTTATCTAGTGTAAAGTCGTTTTAGTCAATCAAAACAAGGTCAAAACTATAATTATAATTTTATTTGGGTGTTTTTACCGCAGGAAATCGTTCACTTTCAAAAGAAAATTAATCTAACTTCGATTGAAAATGCAGTGCGAAAAGCTATTGCCTTTTAACTTTTGGGTAATTTAATAAATACGCATATCGATTGACTTAAAAAACTGTTCATGACTGTTGAAGTAAATTAATTAATATATTCGCAAGAGACATGATCTCTTCGTGACGTCACATTCCTAAAATGGCGGCTGCTAATTAGACGAGACAATGGAGAATGTTACTAGGTATGCCAAATCGCTTGAAATTTTGTCTCAGTAAAGCCTGTATGCATACAAATACACTAGTTTTTGTTGTAATAAAAAATACCCAGTAGTTTTGATTTTATAGGCATTCAAAGTTTCGAAAAATATCAAGTCCCGCTAACAGTCACGTGACCGCTTGTGACGTATTACCACAACGCGCCAGCGGTGGCGCATATAGCTGGCGCAGTATTTTATTTAATTTTTTTATTTATTTAACATTTAATGTATTATTTTTTTGTGTTTTCGGTCGCGTATTAGTAAATATAAATATTATTCATTATTATACGTTAATAGTAAATATTATTCTATTAATAAATTGGATATAGGATTCGAAAAAAGGTAATCGTGTAATCTATCTATAAATAGATAAATTAATGACTGCGCATTATTTATCAAGAAATAGTGATTTTGTTGCCGCCGAAATGTTTGATATGTTAACCATACAAAATAACCAATATAATAAAAATACAAATGGAAGAATGCAAGTCCAATAGCAGAAGTAGGTACCTACCTACCTATCATTATTTTTTTTACGTTAAAGATAACAAATCATGTATCATAGTTTTGTAGCTATAGGTAGGTTCGTCCTTCTAATATTATAAATGTGAAAGTTTGTGAGTATGAATGTTTGTTACTCTTACACGTAAAAACTACTGCCCCCCAAGTCAAGTGGCAAGTGATATTTGCGATAGCGAGTGAATAGAAAAAATATGTATGAAACTGTCAAATTGCAAGCTTGTCAAAAATGACAGTTTCATACAAATTTATTCTATTTACTTGCTATCGCAAATATCACTTGCCACTTGACTTGGGGGGCTGGACGGATTTGGATGAAACTTTGCAGTACACATGACATGAGAATAACACATAGGGTACTTTTTACCGCGGGAAAACTTCTCATTCCCACGGAAACCGACTTCTACGCGAACGGAGTCGCGGGCGGCCACTAATATGTATACAAAGATACCGCTCTTCTAAGTAAATTTAAATAAATACATGCATTGATTTAGTAATAACTAGCTTTAGTTAGCAGCTTCGCCCGCGTTTCCCTCGGGAACTGTACATTTTCCCAGGATTAAAAGAAGCCTATGGATTATTCAGTCTTCGTCCAGATCCGTTCAGTACTTTTTGTGTGAAAGATAACAAACACAAACACAATCTTCCGCGTTTATTATATTACTAGGAAGTAGGATACCTATACGATCTAAATGTAGTTGAACGTTACAGATGCACTTTACCTTTACTATTTTATTTAAGTAATTTAATTTATTTTTTATTGCAAATGTAGATGATATGAACTAAACCTTTTTTATTTATTTGTATTTTTACTAACAAATTGTTTAATGTTCAAGTTAAAAGATTTGGTGATGTATGTATGTATCCTTTGGAACTGTAAAAAACAACTTTTCCGGCGAATTGATAGTTGTATTATTACATTTAGGCACAAAACATGATTTCCTAGCAGTTGCATTAGACATTTTTAAAAGTATTTAGGTTTAATTTAGACGACAAGTGCGCGCGACCGCGAGCGTACTGAGTGAGCCAGACCGAGCGAGTTGTGGTGTGACGTCACACCGCCACCGGCAGCCCGCGTCGTGCGGTAGCAACTTATTTTACTTATAAATCGAAAACTAATTGACGCATCGAAATAATTCTTTTACCAGTATGTTTTATTTTTGACAGAGAATATGAAGAGATAATAATCAAAATTTGTTAACATTCTCCATTCTTAGCCCGCCCTCCGCTCACAATGACAACTTGTATAAATAAAACATTCTCATAGAACATCTATTGGTTTCTTACTCTATGTGTTACAACTATGTTAGCAACGTTTTTATTTACAAATATTTTTATTCTCACGAAGTTTGAGAATAAAGAAGGTTTTAATGTGACGCGTATGCAACATTGTTTGCCTTATTATGTACTCGTAAGTAACAATATTTTTTATATGGGCAAAAAATATTGGAATGTATTTAAGTCTAGTAAATATAGCCTTAGGATTGATACATAGTAAAAAAATAATTGTAATCAATATAAAATTGGTTAGGATTCCTAACAATACATAAAAGACCATTAAAAAATGTAAGAATCGGGTGCACTGCAAAATATTTCAAGTAATTTTAATACAAAATCGAGACATAATTCTTTTATTAAGTCCTTAATAATTTCAAGTGGCTATATGAGAACTTTTATGAAGAATTGCTACATAAATGCGAACGAAGTTTTAATAAGAAAACAAGTTATAGCTTATAAAAAGTTTTTTAATCATGCCAATCGTAAATTTGGTTTATATACTGAAAATAGTACCTACTTAAATAAAAGAAGCAAATAGGTTATACCAAAGTAAATTCATGTGTTTTAAAGATCTACATTTTTTTATTATTAAGATTGATCTAGTTTAAATTAACTAAGAGTAAATTGCCTATTTGAGCAAATCAAACTACCCAGTCAATGCTGCCAAGAAAACTCTACGAAAACGAACAGCAAACTTTGAAAAAGAAAGAATATTAAATTTATGACACAATCTCGTAGGTAGCCGGAAGATTTTTCATATTTCACCCAGTACAAGGTAAAATATACTGCGTAACTTCCAATCCTTTGTACGTAAGTTCTCAATAACTTTAAATTTCACAAAAGTGCACACGGTGCCTCACTCTCGCGGGATTTCATAAAGTAAAGACATTCGATGTAGGAACGTAAAGTGAACAGAATGGAGGCACGTGTCTTGTCGAGTTTGTAATGTTGTAGGGAAATGTAGGAGGCTTATAAAGGAAAGAGTGTTGGGGAGAAGATTTAAGGGTTGTTGATTGTTTTCAAGGGTGACGAAAACTTTTAACTAATGTCTAACATTGTACCTGTGATGTGGAATGAGTTTAAAAACTAATCGTAAATGGTATATATTTTTATATTTGAAACTTTTTTTTCAAATATAAAAATATATACTATTTACCATTAGTTTTTTAGTTGTAGGAAACAAATATAACATATTACTAATAACTGCTCTAAACGATGTTATAAAACTTTCACATCACAGAAATATATGATTCTGCATAGCAATATAGTCAAACAAAAAGCATTAAAATAACTGTGGCGCACATGTATGTGTGTGTGTGTAGAACAAGTTTTTGTGTATTTAACCTACTTGCATTGTTTGAAACTAAACTAGGTATATGTTGGCAAGTATAGCGTCTTTATAAAATGTATAGGTATATAAAATAGATTTTGTTCATTAAAATACTGAATTCTTTTAAAACAAATCTTAAAGAAGCCCCGCTCATGTTTTCTTAATATTATGAATAGATAACATTGCTTCATAAACTAACCTCTGTGTAATCAAATAACTGAAGACATATTTTCATGTTTTAATTTAAGTAAAGAATCTGATGAAAAATGCTATTATTTTCGTATTTTTAAATATGAAATTTTCTTCTACAATTCAATTACCTATTAAGTTAGTTTTACGTTTTATTCATAGTGACTTTAAGTAATCAGGACAGTAAAGAATAAACTAGAAACAATATGTTTAAAATGTTTGTTGCCATTGAACTTGTATTTATAAAAACTACACGTCTCTTTATCCGATTTAAAACGCCGCACAAACCCACAAAAACCGTATTAAATCTGTGCGCCGTCAACTGCAAAAGAATTATTTTAGCCACACGCTTTTAATTAAAACATTCGCGGGGATTTCGTTGCAGATTAAAAAGCCGGCGCCATTTAATGCGGCCATTTTGTTGGTCCGCCATTTTGTATAACGCCATCTATCGGGCAGAGTGATAACAAAGCGACGTGTCCGGCGGCGGGCGGCATCCGTAATTCATAGAATATGGTTGTTTAGATAACGTTTGAAAGAGGAAAAATGGTCGCGGATGTGGAATTCCATATGTCTTTATTTTTGAGCTTTTGAAGAGATGCAGGTCCTGTGGAAAATAGATTTAATGCTACAGCTATGCTCGTGGCATTGTTTAGTAGGGACATAACTATCTTAGAGATTTTTCAACTGTAATAGAAGTAAAGCTGGTGCTTAATAAGAATCTGTGCTTTTCTTACGGAATTCAAGATTTACATCAAATTACAAATAACGACTTATTTCATTTAAAAAACAAGAAGTATTATTTCTTTTTTTGGTGTAATAGTGACTATTGTTTAACTCTGAATTATGCTTAATTTTCAAGATCCAATATAAATGGTGCGTACCTTTCTGTTCCTATCTTAGCAACATAATTACTCCGAAACCTTAAATATGATATTAAAAATATTTCCACTTCCCTTAACATTTTCTTTTTGACAATTTCCCTTTAATATTTTCGTAATAACATTATGAAATTGAGCCGTATTTAATTAAAATACTCATGTAGCCCACGGCGAGGTTTCTGTTTGTAAATTAATAAATAAGAAAAGTTTGCGTTAACGAAACTTTATGAATATTATATTAAATGTCTAAAACTAGTGTTCCGCCTGAACTTGCACATGTAGTTTTTGAAACAACATTATAAACACTTTTTTATTTAAATATTTTCGAAATAAAAATAAATAATAGGTTAAAATATCTCAAAATATATTGCTTATTTTAAATTGAGTTAGAGGATATACAAACATACGCCAATTACGACTTTGATCAGAAAGAGATAAACATATTAATAACTAGTGACCCGCCCACGCTTTGCAATTATGTAATTTTGGCAGACTTGCTCACGAAACATTGATTTTTGGCTAATTTAAAAAACTTTTTCCGATTATTCTTTATTTACAAATTTAAATGAAAACAATACCTTAAGGATGGTGAAAACCGCATTAAAATCCCTCAACTGGTTTAGGAGGAGTTAGCAGCCAAACATACAAACAGACACAAATAGCGATTTGGATTTATACTATGTAATGATAATGATAATGATGACAGTTTTCTGAGAAATAATAGCAATTCTATAGTTTAAATCTAGTGACAACATTTACAAATTGAATGTAGAATACACTGATCACTATACGAGTTCATTATTTAAATACTCAACCTATTTATCCCTACATACTGGCACTCTATACAAAAAAAAGAAACGCTTTCAAACTCAAAGAGTGGCAAATTGTCAAAAGTGGCGTTCAAATAAAAGCACCCGGTCGTCGTCCGATGAACTACAAACAAAAGACGGCAGCTGAAATATTCACACTGCACTTATTCCGCTGTCCCCGATAGAAAAAAAGGACTAAGACAGGGTATAGAAAAGTACCTACTTACCTTAATTTGATATGAGACATGAGATTAAAAAAAAAAGTCTTATTACTACTATGCCGATATGACTGGGGAAAGGAGAGGTAAAAAAAAATCGATCCTTAAACTTCAGCTTAATCTACATAGAGTTTATAAATGTTTGTAAGGTGAACGAACGAAAAATGACATGTCGTCGTTCTTTTGATTTCAAATTAAGAATTTTCCCGAAAATCTTGTCATGAACATGAACCACCAAGTAATGGCAAATTTCTGATTGTCAATTAGCAGTTTCACGTTCACTGAAATAGATTTTTCGCTTTAAAATTGAATAAATCAATCGAACTAAAACCGGTTATTTTGAGATTGAAATTCTGAGCTCCTATTTATCGGAAATGTGTCAAAGTTAGACCAAATTCAATTCGTGAGGTGCCAATATTGATTTCATACCAACATACGTATAAATAGTAGAGCTGTAGATAACTGTAATAGATATAATTATTATATATAATATAATTATAATAGAATTAATTGTAGGCAGAATTGTATCAATTAATTGTTCGAAGAAACGATATCTTAGAGTAATTGTTGTTATTAATAATTCTTTGAACTAATTCCCTCTTGGAAAGTGCTTGAGGTTTAATTTGAAAACGTGATAAATTCTTTGGTAAGTTGCAAAGAAGAAAATAGTATAATGAAAATATAGACTTGATTAAAATTACCCCTTTTTCAGTAAAATAAATATTTGTTGAAGGCTTTTTAATAGTATATTATTTAACTTTATGAACTCCAAAGATAACATGTTAATGTTCATTTCAAACCTCATTTGATACGCAGCCTTGACAATCACTATAGATTGATGATACATAGAAAAAACTTTATTAAACCTTGTCGTTCGTTATCCTTGTCGATCGTTATCCTTGTCGATCGTTATCCTTGTCGAACGCTATCCTTATCGATCGCTATCTTTGCCTACTCTCTACGCTATCCTTCTCCCTACATTCCTTGTCGTCCCCGGCAGCGATCTGTCGCTACCTCCGTCACCTGCCGCGGATATTAATGATGCTTGGAGGTGTTTGTTTTACACAAACTCGAGGGACTCGCAAAGGTTGCTTCCAATCTAAGCCAAGATTTTTTGTAAAACAAACAGAGCGAGGTTTTCGGGGCGGACAGGTACTCGGGTTAATGGGCTCTCGTTTACTCGATGTTGGGGTTACTTTAAACGCAAGTAATTTTATTTACTGGAAAATATACTAAATGGAAGTTGGAAGTAATTTGGAAAAGGAAGAAAGTGTTTTTTGAGGATTGTTAGTAAAGTGCGTATTTAACCAAACCTTAAACGATTTTTATTCATGATTTATTTTTTATTAATGAAGGAAAATTAAGGCTTTTAAGAGGAACGAATTTAGATATTGATAAGCCGTTTCTGGAGATAAGTACCTAAAAATAACCTTTCTAATTATAATACTTATTATTAAATAAAAATGCATACTTATTCTTAGTTCATTCTGAATGTGTCTAGTCTATGCCCCTAGAGGCTAAAGTCGCGAGTATTTTCCAGAAAACTTGATTATGTGAACGTTTTGAAAGCGTTTAAACTTTATAAGGCGAAGTTCGGGATTGCTTGTATAAAAATTTTACCAGTTTCTACTACAAAGTAGCCTGGTATTTGAATAGCTTGAGTTAAGGAACAGGCGAGAGGACCACGAAGAATTTCACTTTTGTTAATTACTTTAAAAAGAATTTGACCAATATTTACTGTAGTAGTTAGTTGTGTAAGTGTTTCTGGCTTTGAATCATTAAAAGGTGCACAAACTTGGAAATGAAATAGTAGATAAAGCATTTTCAGTTTAGGTTTTTGAATACGATGAACTTATTTAGTTCTTTATAAGAGTTTGCGGAAAATTTACCAAGTTTCCGCGTTAACATTATCTACCAAAATTAAATTATTTGTAGGTATTTTTGTCGACTGTTATAAAGAAAATAAAAATCCTTTTTAGACGACTGCTATTTAACTCTTAGCCTGAAAGAATGATTAACAAATCTTTTGATAGGAGAACAAACTATTTCAAATAATAATATTTTTATTAACATAAACACACATCAGCATAAACTCTAAACATGTCGTTCGAGCATGAACTCAAAATTATTATAAACTAGTGGCCGCTCGCCACTCCGTTCGCGTGGAAGTCGGTTTCCCGTGGGAATGAGAAGTTTTTCCGCGGTAAAAAGTACTCTATATGTTATTCTGATGTAAAACCTATATTACTGTAAAGTTTCATCAAAATCCGTTGGGTAGTTTTTACGTGAAAGAGTAACAAACATCCATACATACTCACAAACTTTCACGTTTATAATATTAGTAGGATTTGAAAATTCTCTTAACTTTTTTGTCTCCTCAAAGCTACAAACAATATTTTCTCCTAACAACTTACTAGGAAATAGTACATAATCCTTCTATCAAACATTTTCTAAAGGATATCACAAAGCAGGAAGCACCGGTGCAATATTTGTACAACATTTTAATATTCACAACGTAGAGCTATGATATAGGAAACGTATGGACATACTCGTAACATGAATAAAATAAAAAAAATACCTTTGACTGTATTGAATACTGTGTAACTAGATTCTCTCCATGTTTTCTATGAAAACTTTAAAAAAAACCCTAATTCTGTAAACACACTTTAAAAAACTTAAGAAACATCAGCAATTTTCGGTGGTGTCTTTTAGTGTCATCAAAATTGATTTTAAATCTATGCAATGTTTAAGCAATGTGCTGTAGACTTGTCTTAACTTGCTTGAGCGTTCTCATGATACAAGCAATATTTGGGTTGGCTGGACTTATTTGTTTTATCAACAGATATGACATATCTAAAAGTTTCCTACGTCATAGTGAAAGAAACTTGTGTGTGACGTCACAAGATGGCGTCACAGCAGGACTCACATCAGGATTCTCTTTGAAGGTACACAGAAATAATGACAGCAAAGGATTGCTGCGGTCTTGTATAGAAGACGACTGGCAAAGGAATGATGTGTAGAAAGAACAGGTTGTAAGGGTAAATGCAAATCCTTTGTAAAAAATATATGCAAGGAGGTTTTTGTGGTTTTGAAATAAGAAAGTTGACTATCTGAGCTTAATTTCGCTATAGACAAACAGATTGTGCTAGTATGATAAACATTGTTTTATTTAACATTCATGAAATATTTATTGTAGGAATGCTCGAGATTTGGCAAAACCACTTTAAGTAACTCTGCATAAGTATTCCTAACGAAAATAACAAGGCATTACCAATTACTGATTTTAAATATGTTGGCATCTGTTTACTTGGAAAGCACTTATTTTAATAGAGGCTATGTGTTTGTGACATCAATTTTCCCTAACAAAGACAGGCTTCCAAAATCTGATACAAAAACATTTTCTTTTCAACAATTCTAAAGAAAAGCGATTCAATCAATATGTCAATATTAATATTGAGTTTTTGTGAAGCGAACAAATTAAACTACACAAAAGATGAATAGGTATCGGGTGACCCAATTGGTGGAATGTATATAAATTACTAGATTACAACGCTGCTGTTATTAAAAATTAGTTTTCCAGCGGGAATAAAGTATTTACCAATACACGTATTTTTAAAGTATTAAAAGTACGTGTATGGAGTATACAAATTAATAGAGAAAACAAAAAAAACTTTGATATGGTCTGTTGTAAATAAGCTATTTAAGGTGTGGTATTAACGCTTACTCTTTTAATCGGGTATGTTTACCTCTCCCCACGCTTAAGATAAGTTGCAGTTAGTATTAGTAGATATGTATTTTTTTTCAGACTAACACACCAACAGTGTGGCCCTAAACTAAGCAGAACTTGTACTATAGGTACCAATAAACTAGGGAGAACCTAGTTACACCCAGACACGAGAAAAATTTCAAAAAACAATTTTGACGAAATTGACCCGACCCGGGGATCGAACCCGGAACCACCCACTTAGCAGTCCGGTATACATATATCGCTGTACCTCAGAGGTCGTCAAATTCGTAGTTGTCGTCGTATTAAGTATACGACTGGTAAACTTAAGTGTAATACAGACTCGTGCAAGCGTGTTATAACTACGCTGCTACTCTGAGACTTGGTTAAAACAATTGATATCAAAATAGTTTTACGAAGTAACAACGAGCCAACTTATAAAATAATATAGAAAAACTGCAACCATCATTTAAATTACCTGTAGCGGGATGCCTCCCAATTGCATCAAGTCCATGTAGGTATAATACATTTATGTAATTGTAAATAGACAATTATGAAGCCTTTTATATGCCTACCACCTACGCTTGGTCTTCAGCAGGTGTTTAATTGATATAAATTATAGTTATAGCAGCTTATTTTCATAATGTTTTAGCAACTTACCGAGCACCGCTGAACCTCATTTGCAGGAGAAAGGTACTTGACTGAAATTAGTTGCAAGTTGAGGGCACTTGGTACTGTAAATACATTGCAATAAAATTCAATTTATCAAACACAATAAAGTTGTGTCAGGTAATAGTTGGTAAGATTATTAAAATTAATATACTTGTTTAACAGTCTTTATTGATTATAACAGGCTATATATTTTATTTTAGTTAAGCACTAGTACTTTTCGAAAAGCGATGGCATAATGCAGGTTGGTGGATTCCCATTCGTATACCAACTAAATCAAATACTTTTTTACACGTTACTGTACGTTTTATACATTACGATTCGAAGGATGTAAAATGAATTCTAAAATTGACCTAAACTCTCGTTTACTAACCCAATGCTCATTCAATTCCACTAACATCATCTAAATCAAAATAACAAGTTAAACTCGACTTCAAAATTTCAATCAACTTTGGTATATAGCGGAACTAGGGGTCATATATCAAAAGTGACACTTGCTTCATATTTGTATGGTACAAAATCTCTACAGCAAAATCAGCTTGGAGCTTAGAATCGGAGCAATATTGGAATTTCAGCAAAATAAGGAATTTCGAACCATAAGTGTTTCAGTTTCGTGAACGCTTGCACTTTGTGTGTACACTCTACCTACAGTGTATGTATGTAGCTTTTCAATTTAGGATTTCTATGCAGGTAAAGAGATATAATTAATGTGCAACCTTACTAAATAGTTGAACAGTAGACACATTGATTCATAATTTGATAACCTTTGTAGTTTACTTGAAGTTTTGTTGCTATAAGCTAGGCAATCATTTTGTTCATATTTTTTTGTACACTACTGATCAAGTGACATGTAAAAAAGTAATTAAGTTGTTCGGAACTTTACCATTTTAGGAAACCATAGGGTAAATAAAAAATGATTTCGAATATAAACGAATGCATATAAACTTTAAGTTTTATTCACATAATTTAATTACGGTTTTGTACATAATTTATTTTAAACTTATTCATGGATTTACTTTGTTTTGTTTTGATTTGAAACAAAGTAAAACAATGTTGATAATTGACAGGAAAATTAAACTTAATCTTTACATAAACTATTTTTCATAACAAAAGAAAACAATAATTTGGCACATACATTTATGTTATTAACTTACACAGATATTATATATCACAATTCATTCTTTCACATATATAACTATTTAATAAAATTATATGTATATTACTTATATAACAATCACCAATATAAATAATAACATTATTAAATTTATTATTATATAGAATATGTAATTTATTATTAATTTGAAGTAAAAAGAGTGATGGTGCAATAAAAAAAAGTCGTTGATATAGTGATTTATATACAATTTGTTACTATCTATATAATAATATTTACATTTAATATTATATTTATATATATAACATTTCTACGATAACATTTCAATACTTTATTATTTTGTTTTATTTACAGTGCCTTAATTAAACACATTTAGATTTATCATATATTTTTTTATCTGACGTCGTTTTAATACTTTCGGTTTCTTCTTTAGAAAATATTGAAAACAATTTTAATATTCAATGGTCCAGTAATCAATTTAGCTTAAGAAATGGAATAAGCCAACAAATTTTAATTTTTAGTGACAAACGGCGGACCCTAAAAACGAATATTCCTGCCTGTAATATTAGTGATTGACTGAATTTGCAAAATGAGTGACGTGACGACAAATCAGAAGGAGAGAAGAGATTGTGTGTAACAAGGACGGAGGGAATCAAAAACCAAAGAATTTGATGATAACCAACTTTAGTGACCTAAGTCCAAACTGGTTTAGTTATTATGTACAAGAATTCATTTGCTTATTTTCGAATAACATTTAAGTGACTTACATAAATAAATGTATCGATATAATTTTATACCTAAACTAGTAATAAAGGCACTGAAGTTAATATAAAAAACACAATAACCGTCCACAATCTAGATTCAGTCCGCAACGATTGAGCACCACCGCTTGTAGCTGCATCTGTAAATAAATAGAGCTTCTTACTATAAATTATATACCTTTTATTGAATTTACAAGAAGAATAGCTAGAATTTTATTAAAATATTGGCCATGGAAACTTATCAAAATGGTTAAACGGACAAAATCACAAAATAAATAAATAATAAATAAATAAATCTCCAGACTGACACACCAACTTGTGTGACCCTAAACTAAGCAAAGCTTGTACTATAGGTACCACACAATGGACTAGGGAAGAACCTAGTTACACTAGAGAAACTAGTGCCGAAAAACCATTTTGACGAAATTGGCCCGACCCGGGGATTAAACCCGGAACCATCCGCTTAGCAGTCCGGTATATACCTACCGCTGCACCACAGAGGTCGTCAAATGAATAACATCACTGAATGTAATAACAAAAAAATTCATCATGTCAGTATTTGAAAAAATCCTTATAGTCTGTAGTCTTATTTTTACAGTCATCATCAAAAGTCTTGTTTAGATATCAACCGAAATAAGCTATTAAGCCTGATACAAAATTCATAAACCATCAGCAAATATCTTTTTTACCTTCTACATCCACGTCTCACATATTCCTACACATCAAAGTATTATCTTAGGGTTTACACACTCATAAAATGGGTTAAAAGCTTTTTTTCTCGCATATTACGATCTACTTCATCTTTCATCGGATCCCTGGCGAGAAAACGAGATAAGGCTATGAAGGGGCTGTTGCTGTCTCGTTTTCTCCTATTTTTTCAGGGTTGTCGATGAAAAATGTGGTAAGTACGAGCGTCATATCTTGATTAAGTGGGATCCGTCTTTTTCGCGCCCTGGGGAGTGGGGGGGATACCCTGATTAATAGAGGGGCACATTTTAAATTTACTACCTTACGACAGTTTCTTAGGGGTTTTGTGTTTCGAGCTCGGGGGACTGGTTACCAATTACGTTATTAAAAGCGGGCTGACTTTGAATTGAGAATGTCTGGAGCATAAATAATTTACTTTCTTTTTGAATTTTCGCGCTTAAGTTTTATGTTGCGGGATGTTTTTTTAGCTGTTCATAATTTTCACATGGCGCGCACGCTCGGCGGCGTGGCGTCCACGCTGGCGCGGCACCGCAGCGACAGGTAGCCGCGGTGCGTGTTGTAGTCGCCGGGGTACACTCAACTACTTACAGAGTCACTACACCAGCATACTTACTGTTCTTACTAAACATGTAGCTGCTGATATGCGGCCTGGCAGCCACGTACAGCCGCACCGACATGGCGCGCACGCTCGGCGGCGTGGCGTCCACGCTGGCGCGGCACCGCAGCGACAGGTAGCCGCGGTGCGTGTTGTAGTCGCCGGGGTACACTCAACTACTTACAGAGTCACTACACCAGCATACTTACTGTTCTTACTAAACATGTAGCTGCTGATATGCGGCCTGGCAGCCACGTACAGCCGCACCGACATGGCGCGCACGCTCGGCGGCGTGGCGTCCACGCTGGCGCGGCACCGCAGCGACAGGTAGCCGCGGTGCGTGTTGTAGTCGCCGGGGTACACTCAACTACTTACAGAGTCACTACACCAGCATACTTACTGTTCTTACTAAACATGTAGCTGCTGATATGCGGCCTGGCAGCCACGTACAGCCGCACCGACATGGCGCGCACGCTCGGCGGCGTGGCGTCCACGCTGGCGCGGCACCGCAGCGACAGGTAGCCGCGGTGCGTGTTGTAGTCGCCGGGGTACACTCAACTACTTACAGAGTCACTACACCAGCATACTTACTGTTCTTACTAAACATGTAGCTGCTGATATGCGGCCTGGCAGCCACGTACAGCCGCACCGACATGGCGCGCACGCTCGGCGGCGTGGCGTCCACGCTGGCGCGGCACCGCAGCGACAGGTAGCCGCGGTGCGTGTTGTAGTCGCCGGGGTACACTCAACTACTGACAGAGTCACTACACCAGCATACTTACTGTTCTTACTAAACATGTAGCTGCTGATATGTGGCCTGGCAGCCACGTACAGCCGCACCGACATGGCGCGCTCGCTCGGCGGCGTGGCGTCCACGCTGGCGCGGCACCGCAGCGACAGGTAGCCGCGGTGCGTGTTGTAGTCGTCGGGGAACACGTGCAGCGTGCGCCACGACGCCTGCAGGCCCTCGCTGTCCGCGCCCGAGATGTGCGTCACGCCGGTTATCAGCGGGTCCTGGGGGTAGTGGTTTTTGGTTGATATGATGTTTGTGCTGGGAATTTTAGTCATGACTTAAAGCAATGCTTGCTAATAGGTATGGCGACTTTCATTTAAATCATGAAAGATGAAGATTTGGTATGAACATTTGTAGACGGCCAGATAGCAATTAACACTGAGTTAAAGATTGTTTATTTTTATTAATATCTACTCGTATCTTTGTATTTTAACCCGATTTTTTACTGTAGATTCCATACGTTTCTGCTTAATTGTAATGCCAATAACGCCTTTTCAGTAATTAAACAGTTTACAACTGTCCTACTTATGGATGCTACAGACATGTAAATGCTACAAAAAGTCGCACAGTCGCAGTTAAAACAAATCTCAAAACACCCCAAATACCAAAAGAGCTTTTACTAGAAACACCAAATCTACCTATACATAACCAAGACTACCATATCACATTTCAATCTGAAATTCCAGTAATTGCCCCACTCGACTGCGCCCGCGTCATTGCCGGACTCAATTGTTCGGAACGCATTCCTGTAATCCATCTAATGTGCTGCCTGATTGATGACGTCACGGTTTTTGGACCACCTATAAGTAGGTAGTGGAGGGGTAATGGAATGTGAAGAGCTTAGATATGTATTGTTAGGGAATAAATAGGGATGTTTAGGTATTTGGTGCGGAATTCGTGTTCTATTATGTACGTATGTACATACCTAGACGGTCATTTCTAAAGGAGATTTTAAAATTAGAATTTATAACAGCTACTTAATTATTGTATGATGTCTTCTAAAAACTTCGCAAGTCATTTAAGGAATTAATTTAAACAAAACTTCAATAGACACATTTTAAAAATGTGTTCAATAATTAATCTGTTTCTTTTCATACCTAATTTACATAAATAATTCCTTTTAAACAAAACCTACACAAACAGCTGTAATATATTCCTAGAAATCACTTAAATTTCCAGTTTTATCATCAACGAACCGTGGAACAGTGTAAAACTGTCGCGCCTTATCTAAACCGTAATAAACGGGTTGCCGACACCTGCATCGGCACCCCATTACCGCGGAATATTAAATTACCCTATGATAATAGAATTTATCAGAAAATTGTGTTCTGTGTTTACTTAATTAAGGTTTCCCGAGCGGGCGGTGGTTGTGGGCGGATTTTTGTTTCGCTTTGTTTCTGTTTTATGGGATGGTCTATTGAAAATCTATTGTTATAGATACATATAATCGATTAACAATGTTATGATGATAGTCTATCATTGATAGATCTTGTTAATCGAAACCCATAAATCAAAAATTAAAAGAAAAAATCTACGTTTAGCAGCGAAACAATGTAGCAGGAAAAGGTGTCTACCGCTTACTGAGTCGAGTGTTAAAAAAAAGAAGATTTTTAATTAAAGCGTATTTTCTAAAAGTAAAGTTGAAATAAAAAAAATATACGTCGGTTTAGCGTTAGTTTGGCGTTAGACGCTTTTAAAACGTTACGTAAGCCAGACACTCGGTGTTAGAATTAATAATTTACATACTCGCTCTCATATACGGCGTTGATGAACAATTATTATTTATTGGAGAATACATGATACTCGTACATGCTCATTAATATTGCGATGCCGGTTGGCGAAATAATGTTATTGGAAACATATCTTTAATGAGTAATCAATTATTACGCAACGGTGATTAAGAACCTACTCAATAGTGCGCTATCCAAAGTACTAATTTCGAAATAATTATAATTATAAAGTGGTAATATTTTTTTAGTAAATAATTTGAAAAAGCTTGTAAAGTTTTTGAATATTTAGTAGACGTTGAAATTAATTCAGTGCGATCGCAAATCGTTTTCACTTTGTATTTTAAACTATTATTTGGTAAAATGTACTAAGTAACAATTACGTCAATAAGAAGCATTGCAAAAAAAAATTCCTAAAAATTACCGAAACTGAAATCATTAATTGAAGATATTTATCAAAGCCTCCTGGCCTATAAAACGAAATTGGGATTGCTCAATTTAGCATTACGAATCGAGGTTATAATGGATCGCGCCAATGTTCGATAATAATTGTTATTACTTTAATTTCCTTTATCGGACCAGGCTTTGTAGGCCGAGAGCCGAACGCAAAACACCGTCGATAAAATTTAAACGCTTTAAATAAAAGCAGCTGTGGAGTATGATTAATGAGTACTTCGCTCGAAAGGTGGTTTATTACCGTTTTAATAAACAATGAACAGGAATATCCATGTAACGACAGCTGTTTTAACGATAATTACTGCCACCCACGTACATAACCCATGTACGTACGCTTTTTAAGTGCAGTACAAATTAAGTACTTATTTCTTAAATCTGTATCAAAGTTTATGAAACCTAGTTTAAAAAAAAGGTTGGTTCAATAAAAAAATAAAAATATTTACAACTCTAATGGCTTTGTAGCAGACGAATCATTCTTGCTTAAAAACAAGGGACACGACATTTCATATCAAGTTTTCCAACTACCTGTGAACCGACTATCAGCAATCATCACCCAGCTCTCGGTGTACCCGGGTCGCGCCCCCCAATCTTTGCTTGCCGCTATAAAATTAATGAAACGCCGTCCATTGTCATGCTAAAATCCTACAGAGCCTACGTCAATAGAACGGTGGAAGCGTTAGAATTATCGCGCCGATCTTTTATGTCGACGCCGATTAAAGTTTATTTGTTTTTTTAAAGGCTTTCGATTCTGATACTCGTGTTTTTTATTGAGGAATTTGTGCCATCAGCTGTTGTTACGGTATTTCTGATAGAATAGGAGTCATTACTCTCTGCGATTTGTCATTTGTTAAAACTATTTATAAATTACTTTCTTAAAATACAGAAAATATTAAATCTTGACAAGGAACTAGTTTTTTTTTGCAATTTATATGCTGCATTATATATTAATTAACAGGTTTCTAAAAAAAACTGCAAACAAAAAAACCTTGAACAAAACACTACGTTTACCTACTAACTCTTTTTCAGCAGTTTTAAAAAAAGAGTAGTTGCGCTTTGTCAATGCATAATTAGCTACTGCATCGGTTGCTGGGGTAGCGCCGCAAAGACCCACATGCTTCAGATAGAGAGAGCCCAACGAGCGGTTTTAAAGGTTGCTCTCTATTTACCGTACAAATTTCCCACTACGAACCTTTATCAAATTGCCAAAGTACTTTCTGTTCGTAAGCTGTACGTTGCACAAGCCCTACGCAGATTCCATACCGAAATAGTACCGTTGTACCCGCTTCGAAATAATCGAATAAGAAGGTACCCTACTCCGAGAATACGTTCCTCCTTTGCCGGCAGACACTTTAACACCCTGGGTCCCCATCTCTACAACCAACTGTTTGCATCTTCTCCAGACATAATAAGAATGAATAACCATGGCTTCAAAAAAAAAAGTAATACAGTGGTTAATGGACCTCGACTATAGCGCAACTGAAAGACTTCTGTCAACTTAACTTGTAATTCTTACATTATTTTTATTATTACACACTTTAAAATACTATTTACAAATTCATGTACAGTCCTACGCACACACACCAACACCAACACACACACACACACACACACACGCACACACGCACGCACACACTTATATATAAATATGATAAAGACATAACAACCTGAAACACACCAAAAACACTAAACTTACTTCATGCTGTTGTTATACTTTTTATATTTTATGTTACCTAGACTTAAGAAAATTATTATGTAATTTCTTTTTTTGTTTTTTAAGAAGTAGCACGCTACAACTTTTATATAGAGCCTGCATCTCGTTACACAGGGAAACCTAAAACGAGAGCGGACCAATATTTTGTTCTGTGTTAATTTCTTTATAATAAACGCATTTCATTTCATTTCATTTCATTTCATGTTATTTTCACCTTACAAATTATTTTCCTACTTACTTCTATGATACTAGTGGCCGCCCGCGACTCCGTTCGCGTGGAAGTCGGTTTTCCGTGGGAATAATATATTTTCCCGCGGTAAAAAGTACCCTATATGTTATTCTGATGTATAACCTATATTACTGTAAAGTTTCATCAAAATCCGTGCAGTAGTTTTTACGTGAAAGAGTAACAAACATCCATACATCCATCCATACATCCATACAAACTTTCACGTTTATAATATTAGTAGGATAATCTGTACTAAACGGGTTTGATTTATATTTCTGAATACACTTTTTTAAACCTTAATTGATTTCCCTATATCGACAGACACTTCTGGCCAATCACGTAACAGATTTTTAATCGAAAAAAACATTCCTTATTCGAAAAATCCATTTTCCTACAACCTATATCACTGAGATTCAATGCCGTTTCAACTTCAGGCATATCGCGCGCTAATCTTACTGTCATTGTCATGTAAATGTATCAGTTCTGCACAAGATGGCGTCGGCGCAGACAAGATGGCGGCTGCTAAGAACAGCTGATTGTGAGGTTATCTATTGTGTTAGCTGTTGATTACAATGAATTAAATTAAAAGTGATTGCATAGTTTAATAAGGTAAATTATAAAAGTTAAGATTAAATAATTAATTGCTTCAACAAGTGAGAATCTTAAGTCACTATATATGCCACAAACAATTGTGAACATACAGGGTCCAAAGTCTTTTAATTTGAGATTTGCCCAATTTAGAATTTAGAATACACTTCTTATGGTCACGTTTTAAGACGATACTGACGTCTGTAACTAGTATTAAATCTAGTATTAAGTTTATTTTTTCACATCCAAACAAAGTAAAGTATAGTTTTATCTATCTCATTTGATGCGGTAATATTCAATTAAACGAAAACTCAGATGAAGAAAGTATTAATACCGACTAGCTTAAACAATGATTTAATCGGAGTGACATTCTATAATACGACTATTTTACTTTTTACATCGTTTTGAATATTGTTAATTAACCTTTATGATCATACAACATAACATTTATTATTTTTATATTCGTTTTGCTTTCCCTTTTAATTTCCACATTAAACGAAAACAAAAAGTGCTCTCAGCTTTTAATTTACATGTAGATTATCACAGACCTTTCTGAAATTCAGGACTTCAGGGTTGAAAACAATTTGCTTTTTTCTCGTTTTTCGCTGTATCAACAAGTGAAGGGACGTACTGGTGAGAAAATGGCGATGTTACAGAAACTCATCTGAATTTGTGTTACTTTTAGCTAAGAATTATTTTGTTGTTGACTTTGATATAATACGAGAAAAAAGTAATACAGATATTAAAAAGGAAGGGACCGTTTCTTAGAAATGATAAGGATAGAAAAGAAAAGTTTCGTAATCTTTGTGCAATAAAATAAATATGCATTAAAGTCGATTTAGGATGAGGAGTTCAAAAATTGTTGAAAAAATCTCTTAAAGCCCTATATATTATACAAAGCCTAGAAATCAACTTTCCGATTCAAATCTCTTCCGTCCTCCGCAAAAGGAAATAACTATCGAAAAGAAATATTTGAAAAAAAGCAAATAAAACCCAACATTAGCAGGCGTTTTCTTCAAATTGCTCACGTACAAATATATTTCAGCTTTTGCCTGAAAAAATACAACACTGCCGCTGAATTACGAGAATTTGCAGTTTCAATAAATGCTGAACGTTTGGAAAAACGACGGTATTTTGTATAAAAAAGATACAGGTGTATAATGATAAGGGGAAAACCGAAATTGGAAAAAGATTGCGTAAGAGACGGGAGATTCATTACCAGACGGAAGGTTTTGGACAAAATGTTGTGTTCACTAGGAATCTATACTAAAATTATAAAAAGGAAAGATTTGGTTGTTTGCTGAAATAGAATAGGCCCGAAAAGTTTTGAAAAATTCTTTCAGCATTAGAATCATAAGAAGCATAGGCGTCAAACATAGGCTTAAAACCACGGGAAAGAACCTCATTCCCACGGGAAAAATATTTTGGGTGAGTGTAACTGCAGGTAAAAAGCTAGTATACGATAAAGTGATTCAGGTAGGTACCAGCATAAAGCCGATTTCTCAGAATAATATGATCTCTCGGGGGATGTCACCGCTTTTATACAGATATATGATACAGATAATGTTTTTGTTGTAGATATTGAACTTGTAGACATTGTGACAGCAAAGGGCAAAGAGATCCGCTTAGTCAAGGGAGAAGAATGTAATTTATTTCATGCCAATTTCTTCGCCGGCGTTTTTGTCTCGCAAATATTCTTAATATGTAAAATAGAAGTTTCGACCATATTCTATTGCTGCTGGTTCGACAATAAGTATATTTTCAACAAAAGTTTTCATATATTGAACTAAACACAATTTAATCTTGCTTTTGTTAAGTTTTTACCAATTTTTTTTAAACTTTAAGTTAAGTCAATATTTTACCTTTCCCAAATAAATATAACATATTTCTCCGGCCAATCCTTAAATACCTGATTCCTGTGTGGGTCAATGAACTCTCAGCGAGCTCGTCAATATTTAAACAAGCTCTCTGCACGTATACGAACCATCAATAAATATTGACGACCTTGCTCGTAAAACTCCCATGAAACAAAAGACGGCATTCAATTGCCCTTTGTCATCACATTTTCACCCTTATTAACATAATGTAGTGTTCAAAAACATACTACACACACACACAAACGACAATTTATCATATCCCTTTCTAAACGTTCTATACACTTTATCTTTTCGAGAAATATTTGTGAATGTGTGGGTGCTATCTTCAGGGACGTGGTAGGTATTTTTCTTTTCAGTTTTTGATTTGGAGGCGAAATCACAGTCCCCAATATCGGGTAGGAAATTTGCATGGGTTGGATTCCTTTTAACATCAAATTTGAAATATCGTTCTGTAATGTAATATCTCTTTTAGATATGTATGACGACGGTTTATCGACGTTCTTTGAGGATGTTCGCATCTCTGCTTTTGATTGTAGGTGTCGTGTGCACGTGATCGTTTTGTAAAAAAGTAGTTTTAGAACGAACTAGATTTTTGTTTTGCAGTTTTTCTACCCTTTTATTAAATTTTGGATTGTAGTATAAGTGATCAACGAACATCTTATTTATTCATCCATAACTCTCTATATTAATTTTATATAATTCCGTTCAAATTATCAGCTGAATTTAATTTAATTTCAGATGTTTTTCAGAAAAATCTAATTCTATCTTGAAACAACTTGCACCTAGTTTTCTCCAATGCAAAAGCAACAAAAGCAGTCGGGTTTATATAAAAATTGCAGATTATCATTTAAATATGCATTGAAATCGAATACGGGACCGTAGTCCCGACTCTGTAGTTGCTCGGTCGTTACTGCCGATACCAAACGATTATTGTTATAGCTTCCATGTTATTGTGAAAGATAATAATGCAAATAGCACGTTATATTTAATTGGAAGTATAAATAGTCTTGTTTTTTAAATGAAATTGGCTGTATCGCTGATTTAAAAGAGTTTGTAGTTTTAATAAAAGCAGCTTTTACTTGAGAAGCTACTTCGTAGCTTGGTTAGTAAAGTTGCTTTTGAAATGAATGTGCTAATTAGTAAAATAAAACTAAACTTGTAGCTGTTGGCGTTTTAATTGCGAATAAAGTATTTGCTACCAGTTTCCATAAATAACTTTTCATATAATACAACTTTAATTAAAAAACTGAGGTTAAAGTGAAAACAAAAAACCTTACCATTGATAAAATTAAGAAGAAGTTGTTTATGACTTTTGCTTGCCTAATTTTGATAGGGTTTATTGAAACTTTCTATTCCCACTATAACTCAAAAGTACCAGGCGCGCATAACGCATCCGGAGCTTCCCACTTTAACTCAAAAGTACCAGGCGCGCATAACGCCTCCGGAGCTTCCCACTTTAACTCAAAAGTACCAGGCGCGCATAACCGCCCCGGAGCTCACCTCCTGCGGCTCGCCGTCCACGAACCAGTCGATGTGCGCGGGCGGCAGCGAGTAGTCCGCGGTGCAGTTCACCAGCGCCTGCTGCCCCACCTGCACCAGGGTGGGCAGCCCCGTGATCAGCGGGTCGTACTCCGGCAGGACTGGGAACACATAAGTTTATATTTAGAATATTCAGTAAATGGTTTAAAATTAAAATCAAAACCAAATTCTTTTATTCATCATAGATATGTAACATATACTTAATGAACGTCAATGTTACAAACTTCGACTTTACCTAACCGAAGACCAAGAGAAAAAAGCCGGCAGAAAAAAACTCCCAGCACTCTTTTAGGAAATAATACAATCATGTACCTACATTCAATGAACATATAAATTATTTTCTCGTACCTCAACTCAACACTATTAAATTAAGTGTGAAAATGGTTGGAGGTGGCGGTGTGAGAGGCGATTCGATGCACAAAGTGTCTAAAATATGTCTTAAGTAGCTTAGTTATTCAAAGTGTATAATTATAAAGAATAGATCTCTTAGCATGTCTACTATGTGCGTGCTATGTGAAAAATAATTATTTTATTAGTATTTACTACAAATCCTTTAGATTTGAGAACCGCAAGTTTTAAAGCCCCTAACTTCGTTCGTGAAGGACCATTGCTTTCCTAATTAAACAAATTAACTAGCCCTGAAGTGGTTTTATTAAATTAAAATTTGTTCGGTGCCATCGAAAAAAAGTAGAACTAAACCACGGGACTCCAATTACCCACTAATTATATAAAATAATAAAAACAGGACGACAAAACTTTAATCAAATTTGTTTTTCAAGATTACGTTCAAGCTTTCCCTTGAAGCCTTCTTCAGTTGATGCTCGAATCACCAAAATGAAATCTAAATTAGAATTTGAGCGTTATTGTCCAAAATAGAATACAAGTATCCCTTTCATTTCGTCACGACAATAAGAGTTCTACTGGAATAGAAATTCATTTTTTGATGAAAATGGTTGTTAACATTCATTATGGATTAGGTAGGTAATTGAAATATAAATAAAACCATGTAACTTTAATATATTCTGGACAATTTGTACCTTATAATTAGTTTTTAAAACAAATGAAATATAGGTATTGATTTCATTATGACATAATTGGTTCACGGACACGAAACAGAACTTTAATTGCGAAGCTCTATAAGTCTTACCCGCAAGTTAAACGCAAAATTGATAGAAACCATTTTATGCAGTTGTAGTTGATTCAATCAAAGAAGTGTTAATTAAAAAAAGGAATTAAATTACTGGCCGGACACAAGCCAATTCTAACTTAAGTAGCATGATCTAAGAATCTAACTCGCCGTCGTATATTTTTACCATTATTCATAGTTTAAACGTATAAGTTTGGCTAACGATTTGGCAAGCGCTGTAAATGGCAGAAAGATTCTAGTTATCATGTTATAATTTTATCAAAATCTTATCACGTTAAATAACTTTTAGAATAAATTGAAATTAATCACACATTTTTATAGCTGCTAGTAATTAAATTTAACGAAGCTACACTCATTTATCTAATCCCTATGAATTGACAGTGTGAAAATACCTACCAAAATTTGCGACGTTCAAATACTTGTTATAAATCCCCTCACGGCACACTTAATCTTAAAATAATTGATTTTACTAAGAATTCTAATAAATCAATTTGTAATTGACACTTTCAAATATTAATTGCCGGTACACGGGTCCAGTTTAATTCTAATTAAGCCGTTAGATAAAATAATATAAAAAGGTCGATCGTTCACGAGAGTTTGTTACGTTTTTTATTAAGTTCTGAAACTTGGAGAGTCAAGTTGCAGGTGGAATGTAAACTTGGGCGAGTTTCGAGTGAAGTTGTTTAGATGTAGTTTATAGAAATGCTACGTTGAAGCACCTTTGTAGGAGTAAGTTTTAAAGAAGAAAAACGATGAGCGAATGTTGCAACTTCGTTATCTATAATCAAGATGCGAATAACTTTATTTTCTACAAAGAACATTAAATTTGCTTCCGTTTTTTATAGGTAGAAGAGTAATTTATAAGTTTTTCAAGTTGTTAGCGCTATGTAGTCATTAAATAAGAAAAAAAGATTTACCTACGTTTTTTTTAATTCACACCCTGAAACAGTTTAATACTGTGAGCTGGCATTGCGCTCATGACACACCTGTTTTTTCTACAGAATAGTGGTAAATTAATTCTTACATAGCACCTACGATACATTTATTATTCACTAGCAAAATTTTACTTCACGCTACAACTATCAGCTCTTAACCCTACAATATTCAAATGATATAAACTTAGGCACTTAAGTCGAAGTTGCCCTTCAAACCTAAACTTCCCATGATACCCAGTTCTCTTGATCCCTCCACCGAGGATTAGAACTAACCCTCTCTGGTTCAGGAGGATCTACGGCCTCCCTGGAGGATCGCTGGCTAATGTTGTATCAACTGTGTTGCGTAATCGAGATGGAACAGTTTTGGACGGTATTGTATGTTGGTGGTGAGCTAGAGATGTTCATAGGCTGTTTTTTCTAAGTTTGGTGTGAAATATACACTGTGGATTCTAATGTAAAACTGTCTGAAATAAACTTAACACTTTGGTTTCACTAACTCATCAGTAAAAAAGATCCAAGTTATGAGTTTGTCACAGCGCAAAAGGTGTGTACTTGTTCATAGCGCAGTCCAATTTTATATTGACTAAGAAATGAAATAAGGACTAAGATATATAAAAAAAAAGCATTAGAAATAATGTCAATAGTTTTAGTTCAGAATGTATTTTCAGATGATTTGTTTTTAATTCTCGTTGACGAGTTGCGTTTTCACGAGTTTATAACTAATTTTACGACTATCGACCTAGGGTCCACATTGCATTGACGCTGTACGCTATAATAATGTAAGGTAGGTGTAAAACACTGAATACAGTATCGATTTCATTATTTGTGATCACAATTTTAGCATACACTATAGACGCTACATAATTGCATAAACGAAGAGCAATTTACGGTTCTCATTAATATATATTAGTTTAAAACAAGCGTTTAATTTTACCTGTATAAGCACGAACGTTTATACTAAAACATTTTAGCTAACCGACCTGCATTATGTTCTCTCTGAGTCTTCTATTACCTAACATTATCTTCATCTAACGTTACATACATCTAGAGAGTAGTAACACAATATAACAATAGCTACACTGGTATTGTTGCCTCCAATTTGTCAATTATCACGGCGCCCGGGTGTACCAAACATTTGCATCCCCGCACAGCCTTTTGCAAGCCCGCCGTACAGAGTACCGTTGGCAACATTGATAGAAGAATATTACGGTAAATGATTGAAATATTGGGGAGTCTTGAATATCTCAAGATAGTACAATTAAATAATATGACGAGTTATCTTTACTTCTATACTAATATTATAAAGAGGAAAGATTTGATTTTTTGTTTGTTTGAAATGAATAGGCTCCGAAACTACCTACTGGACCGATTTAAAAAAATATTTCACCATTCGAAAGCTAAATTATCCTTGAGTAACATAGGCTATATTTTATTTTGGGAAAAATAGGGTTCCATTGGATATTGCCACGGGAAATCCATTTAGTTGCGGGTGAAACCGCAGGGCGGTAAGCTAGTAAATAATAGGTCTGGTTTTTATAAGTTACAAAGCTGCATTTTAAATTGAACATCAAAAATGTGGAAATTTATCATAAAAGTGTGTTTGAAGATAAATAGAGATTTAAAAAACAAATATTGTTAAGCTTACGTTAAAGTTTGCATATGCTAAGTAAGTATTTATTTAGTTACAATTTATTTCTTCCCTGGTAGCGAGTTTTAACCTGAAATAACCGGTTATTACTATCTGTACCAAGAACACACACTAACGCCTGCATAAACACTGACGTAAATAGCCAGGTTTACTGTTACACGCCTTACAATTTGTACTCTATTACAACCGATACAAAGTTTATTTTCCTTTGTGTACAAATAATGAGTGAAATTGAAAATTTAGTATGGAAAGGAGCCCAAAAGCCTTCTTACTCAAGCTTGTTTCGTTCAATCAATGTGATGGTTTCAAAAGGATCGGTTACTGATTTTCTCGTGAATAAAACTTTTTTTTCAAGGCAATTTTCTCCGGGGAAAGGAAACGGGGAGATTGCATCCGATTGGTTCGCCAAGTGGATGATAATTGATAAATCAATATTGATTTGAAGTTCAAACATGAGGAAGAAGTGGGAGAGATTTTCAAGATTTGTTTTAGGAAATCTCGTGAGTTGGTGAAGAATGTGTAGAAACTTTTAATTTAATTACTTGAGAGAAGAGATGCGTGAATATTAACATTTAATTAGTGGCCGATATTTAAAACATCGCATCTTTAGAAACTGGTAAGTATTTTTAAGATTCCCTTTAAGAATATTCTTTAGCGCTGCTTACGTAGGTACTTATTTATTTATTTATTTATTTATTTATTTATTTATTTGGGGTTCCAACAGCATATGAGAAGTAATAGATAACATCAATTAAAAAACAGAAAGCCAATTACAGGATCCCACGGTTAAGTTCTTAGATTATACAAATAAAATGGGTGTCAATAGGAAGAGTGATATAAACCAATTATTGATGAGGAACCATACCTCTCATCAATGAACAACAGTCATAAATCAAATTACAATGGTTGTTTGAATTGAACGCTTTAAGTGATGATTAGTTAAAAACTTAGCAATTTAGTAGTGCACTCGTCACCGAAGAATTCACTACTCATATGTCGTCTCGCCGTTGTAATGTTACTACAAAATAGATCAATGTCGAGTTTAGAGTCAGTAATAATCTTGTTATAGTTGTTGCACGCTCGCCACAGGTAAGTGTTCTGTCTGTAATTTGTACCAGCCATAGGGAGATATAGAGGTGGACTAGATCTTGTTGCAGAGGGCACTCTTAGTTTGATTGCACTAAGGAGCTCAGGACAATCTATGGCATTTTTAGTGATTTTTTATAGAAAAATTAAGTCAGATATTTCGCGTCTTTTTTGTAGTGTGGGAAAATGGAATTTTCTGCAAAGTTCTTCGTATGAAAAAGCACGATATGGAACTTTTAAGCGAAAGCAAATAAACTTGAGGAACTTTTTTTGGATCCGTTCTATACGTGCAATGTAAACGTCATATAAAGGGTTCCAAATTTGGGATGAATATTCCAGAATACTGCGAACATATGTGCAGTATAATATTTTGAATGTCTTAGCTTGATTAAAATCTTTTGAATTTCGCATTATGAATCCTAAAGCTTTTATTGCTTTTGCAACAGTTTTATTCACATGTTCATCAAAAATAAGCTTGGAGTCATGTACAACGCCAAGGTCCTTCACAGAATTAACTCTGCTAAGCTGCTGATTTCTGAGTGAGTACGGTGAGTCAATAATAGATCTATTCGTGTGTAAGTTATAACATGACATTTTAATGGATTAAGATACAACTTATTGTCAACACAATATTTGTCAAGTCTATCCAAATCTTCTTGGAGGTTTGTGGCATCGGAAGGTGATTCAATTGTTGTATAAATTTTCATATCGTCTGCAAAACACAACAGTCGACTGTGATGAAAACAATCCTCAATATCATTAACAAATATCAGAAAAAGGAGAGGTCCAAGTAACGAGCCCTGGGGTATACCACTAGGTATAGAGACCCAGCTGGAAATATAATTACTCACCACGACAGCTTGGGTTCTATTATCTATATAGGATGCAAACCATCTCAGTAAATCGCCCCTAACACCTATAAGCTCCAGTTTTTGAAGAAGTAGTTTATGATTGATTTTGTCGAAACACTTACTGTAGTCTGTATAGATTACGTCTACTTGAGCGCCATTATCCATAGATGATGTTAAAAATTCGTTGAATAAAACAAGATTGGAAACAGTTGACCGTCCCCTCAGAAAGCCGTGCTGGTATGGAGAAAAAGAGTTTTGGATCGCTTGATATACTTGGTGATATACAATTTTTTCAAAAAGTTTAGCTGCAACGCATAACTTTGAAATTGGTCGATAGTTGCATATATCTTGCTTAGAACCACTTTTAAAAATTGGGGTTATAAAAGCTGATTTCCAAAGAGTGGGAAAAGCATTGGTAGCTAGGGATTTATTGAACAAGAGTGACAAAGGAGTTGCTATTGAATCGGCACATTTGATGAGAAAGATGGGACTGAGGTGATCTGGTCCAGCAGATTTAGATGGATCAAGCTCAGAAATTAACTTAGAAACTTCCGATGTTTGTATATTAATTCTATGTATATCAGTTGTGGATAAACTGTCATATCTGGTTGGAGTCATAAGTGTCGAGTCTGAGGATGATGGCCTCTCGAAAGTAGCGTAGAAGTAATCTGAAAAAGCGTCACAGATGCCTTTACCGGAGTGGACAATGTCTTCTTTGTAGGTCATGGTATTTGGATAACCACTTGACTTTTGGCGACTCTTTATAAAGGACCAGAACTGTTTGGGATTTTTTTCTATATTTTTCTCGAGTTCAGACATGTAGTTTGTGTAACAGATTTTTTCTAAAGACTTTGCCCTATCTCGAAGAAGTTTAAAGGTTTCGTAATCGCATCGATTGCCATAGGTTTTATATTTAGATAGATATTTGAATTTTTCAATGAGAACCTTCTTGAGAGCTTGGGAGAACCACTTGGGGTATGTTTGAGGTTGGATACTTTTACAGGGAATATAAGCAGTTCGAAGATTGTCGATTGTCGTATAAAAATAGCTAACTGCTTCCTCAAGGGACCTTGATCCTATTTCTTGAGTCCAATCAATATTATTAATTTGCCTGTTAATCGAGTCATAATCTCCTTTATTGTAAAAATATTTAAAGTATTTTTGCGGTTTTAATGTGGGTACTTCTAAATATTCTACATGTAATAATAGTGGATAGTGATGCAAATCAACTGGTACTAAAGGTTCGGTACATTTACTAACAGATACACAATCATTCGATAAAACAAGGTCTAATGTCCTATCGTTTATATTTTTGGTACTATTGTATTGATGAATACCATGCATATTAATTTCATCTACAAGAAAGTTTTCGTCCGCACCAGAAAAATATGATGGCAACATGTAAGGATAAGAACTAGTTTCCCACACAATGTACGGTAGGTTAAAGTCGCCTATTATAAGGAATTTATCATGGGGACTTGTCAAAATGTTCGCGCCTAACTTAGAAAAGAAATTGTGTAATTGATCTGAGAAAGAGTATCCCAAGCCCTCCTTGATTATATAAACTCCACATAAATGCAATCTAATAGAATTATTTCGTTTATCTTTTAAAGATATCGTTACCCATATATCTTCTGCTAAGGAATGAAACGTCGGTTGCGCAACAACTGGAATGTTTTTGCGCACTGCAATCATAACACCGCCGCCCTGAGACTGACCGGTCGCCGCGTAGTTACGGTCGCGACGCCACACAATGTACCGCTCATCGAACAATTCTGCGTTTGAAATTGAATCTAATAGCCAAGTTTCGGTTATAACAATTATGTCATGACTGCTTAGACATAAACTGCGATAAAACTCGGAAACTTTCGTACGAAGCCCTCTGACATTTTGGTAATAAATACTTAAATTACTTAAACTATCTTTAATGACAGTGGCCATTGTTGAAAGAAGCAACAACAAATAGTAACAAAAAAACATTAAAGACCGATACAAGCAAAACTTTAATATCTTTAATACCTATAATACACTTAAATTTATCAATAATATAACAAAACAATAAAATAATTATCAGGTAATATAAATAAAAAACGTAAGAAAGTTGGGTAAATAAAATTAAATAATATTTAATGTTGTTATTATTAAATCTATAAATAAATTGTAACAGTAATTGATAAATGGTTAGCATTGTAAACATATTATAAATAAAAATAGACAAACATGCAGTAAATTGGTGATGGTTGACTAGATTTTTTGTAAAATATGTGCTTAATATATAATGGGCATAGGTTTTTGTGATTGAGTGAGCAGAATAGCGATTGCTGTAATATACACGAGTAAATATAGGTTGGAAAAGTACAGACATAGTGCTTATCTGCGGCAGAGACGAAAACAATGAGTGATCATGGAAGGTGCAACAGATAAAATGAACGATGAACTTAATGTTATTGTTGTGTGTAAAGGATTTTAATTTGCGAGTGCAATAAGAAGTGAATGCTAAGATGACGGGCGATTTGTAACATAAAGATTGTGGATGTTTTGCGCGAGTTTTGAGTATTAGTTTGTCAATAAGACTGGTGATGTAAATATAATATACAGTATTGTGTTGATTTAAACGTAAAGTACCTGAGTGTAGTGAAATTGATATTTTACACTGATAGCGACGTGTTAGGCGATCTTGTTTAAATCTTGTTCTTTGGTGATAATGAGCACTGGTGATGTATCATTTCTACGAATGTGAATTTTGCCGTGTTTGACCCACACATAGTTGAATTGCGCGTTCTTGGCCCGGGACTTGACTTTACTCAGCAGTATTTTTGAGTCTCCGTTGAGATGGTCGTTTATGTATATTCGCTGATTTAAGTTACTGAAGCCGAGACTACTTGCGGTCAAATTCTTGCAGGTTCTTGCGGCTGCCACGAAGTCATCCTTGGAATAGCGGTTGAGAAAGTTGACAATTATGGATTTTTCATTAGTTCCATGTAAAGGTGCTCTGTGCAGGAAGTTTATATGTGATTTACAGAATGAAGTATTGGTCACCCTACAAATTGATTCCACTATTGTAAATAAATTCTCTTCCTTTTTCAAGGGAACCCCTTTTATTTCGACGTTATTTAGTCTGGAACGCTGATCAATGGCTGAAATATGGGACTTGAGGGTATGTATTTCGGATTCCATAGCAAACATCGTTTTTTGGAGACCTTCAACCTTTACAACTCTGTTTTCCAAGTCATTGATTCTTTCACTCATAAACTCGCTGGCGTGCTTGAGATCTAAAAGTTCGTGTTTAATTAACTTGACATCTTCAATGAGTGATGGCAATCCAGTAAGTTGCTGTTTCAGCTCCCGAATTTCTTTGAGGATCATTTCCATTGATATTGGATCCCTTGCAGGAGAGGGCGATGTCGAAGCCCTACAGGTTGAACACTTCCACGCAGCCCTCCTGTCAGCTCCAAGTTTGCGCCAGCCTGCCTCAGTTATTTGGGCACAGCTGAAGTCGAGGTGTCTGTTGCAGGTTCCACACTGCACTCCGTCATTAAAAGATACTCCACAGTTATGGCACTTCATAATTACAATTCAATAAACTATTTTTAAACTTTGTAAATTGTATTCGCAATAGTAATTAATTGCGGGTGATGATTGCTTAGTATGTTGTTTTGGCGCACTAATGGAACATAGTATTATCTAAGTTCGTCTGGTCAGTAGTTCAACTGATTTGGTATCATTATTTGCTTATTTCTAACATTTAAAGTGTCACTTTCTTCCATAACATGTTTTCGAAATTCTATATAAAGGTCTTAATATACACCTTTGATCAAGTTGATCAAGAAAAACTTCTAAGTGATACATAAAAGAAAAAGAAAACTAATCTTTCCAAAAATAGCTTCTAAGAACAACAAAGAGTTTATCATAAATAATAACCTGCTAAATAATACATCTCACCTCTTCAAGCATGTCTAATTATTCTACGCGCGAGCAAGTAAGACGTTTATTACTAATTAATTAGTTATACAGATTATTACCTAAATATTAACAGACTCAGACATGCGGAGACCTTAATTGTAATCAGAATAAATAAGGGATGATGACTTGACTTTTATTCCTTAGACTGTTGCGTTTGAAGTTAGATAACGGTCTGTTTTGGATTTCGTGAATGCTACTTTTTTTTGTAAAGCATAAGTTAAAACGAATAATCTTCTTCCATCAAACCGATAAGCTAGTACTGACACCAAGCTAGCGAAGTGAATTATGGTTAATTTCCCTTACTTACGGCACATATAATGTTAAGTTATCAAAGTTATGTTTTTAACTACATTATTTTTCTTAAATTTACGTGTTTTCCATACGTACTTTATTATCTCAACAATTTGATATATCTCACCTTCAATCCTAACGGATCTTTAGGTGATCCTCACGAAGATGAAGCTAATGATAATGATAATAACAATAAACTAACCAGCAGTGGTCATGTTAGCGGACCGCTTGTCCACGGCGAAGCGCGGCCCCTCGCTGGAGACCTCGCAGGTGTACTTGGCGGTGGAGGGCTCGTTTCTGACGAGGATGGTTCTAATGATAATAACAATAAACTAACCAGCAGTGGTCATGTTAGCGGACCTCCTGTCCACGGCGAAGCGCGGCCCCTCGCTGGAGACCTCGCAGGTGTACTTGGCGGTGGAGGGCTCGTTTCTGACGAGGATGGTTCTAATGATAATAACAATAAACTAACCAGCAGTGGTCATGTTAGCGGACCGCCTGTCCACGGCGAAGCGCGGCCCCTCGCTGGAGACCTCGCAGGTGTACTTGCCGGTGGAGGGCTCGTTCCTCACGAGGATGCTGCAGACGTGCGCGTCGCAGGAGCTGTTGGTCACCAGGATGTCGGTGGTGTTGAACGAGCGGGACTCCAGCTGGGGAGAGAGTTGGGTTGGTTGATAATCAAGAATGTTTCTAGGAATTAGCTATCTTGAAATCGCAAATGCAAGAATAACATCAGTTTATTATTTTAGGTGATTAAGACAATACTGAATGCAAAAATCAAATGTATAAAGTAATTAAACTATTTAATAAAGTCAACTCTAGGTAAGAGCTTAGGACCTGAAGTACTTTTATTTCAAGATATTTGGTATACTGTGTACGTATTTATTAAGAACTTAGGTGATGGAAAAAAGGCAAGAAAACCACGTGGTTGGGTTATCCATAATGTGAATCCACTTACTCGCTCTGACATTACTGAACAGGCGTAGTACATTATGGGTATGTTTTTGCTATGACCATGGGCCTGTACCTGCCTAGACGGTAGTGTAGTTTTATTGTGTGTAGCGTTTTTTGTAAGTTGCCAAAAGTATGTTATTTTAAGATTATCGGTTGTATACACACGAAGTTTTTTTGTTATTTTTTTTTGTTTAAAAATTCTTGAGATACTTAATGCAATTGGTAAATGATGGAACTATATTTAATATTTATTTTTATTTTTCTCAGTTTTATTTAGTCACAATGATTCTCAAAGTGACAAATAAAGCCGTAAGAAGTGCTGACCGAAAACGAAAACTTTTCTAAGCATTTCGTACAAAAGCTTTCGATAGACGTGAAAATTGTATATTAACTATCATGAAACCAATAACGAATTCACACCGTGATAGCTTAGGATGCCCTAGATCAATATTAAAACTAGCGAAATAGGTCATCACTTTTAGTGACCGTAAAATATACAGTTGGATGGAAGGATTTTGAATTAATAGAGAAAATGCTGATGAAATTATTTAAAATGTAGTTTAAATAACTGAGAAATACTACTATAAATCCACCAATAAGTATGAAACAAGTTTATGGCCTGTAAAAGTAACCCTTAACAAGGTGACGAATATAGATTAAAATACTTATGCTGTTCATAAAGTTATAAATATATCATCTTCAGTTTGTCTCCCCAAGCTTCACTGGCCATCTGACTCACCGGTGTTTTTCCCAAACAACTTCTGATCCGAGCCAACTTTAGTCAACGAACAGACAACTAGCACAAGGTCCCAAAAGTCGTTGGAGAGAATTAACTGAAGCTTCTCACAAATTTAGTTTATTTGCGTCAGGGTTCTTCGTAGCACTTCCTCGTCCGATGTATAACGTCACGCTAGTTGGGAGACACAGGGTTATCCTTGAGATAGGAATAGCTGGAAAATTCTAGATATGTTTAGAGTGGAGGAAACATCAGCGTATTTCTTTTGAGGGTAAGTAGCGACGAGTGTGTGACGACAAGCAGAATAAACTTGATGTTTAAGCTGGGAACATGATTGTATTCCATTTAGGTGTTTCACATTTTGTGTAGAATTACAGAAACAAACGTTTAGTAAAATTAAAAAGTTAACAAAATTATAATCATAATTATTAATGTCATCTGCTTTGAATTGCAAATTTTCTTAAATTTAACACTCTATTTTATAATCAAATCCCAATTTGCTCCTTTCGCAATATCCTGAATTCCGAACAAACCCTGTCAAGGCGACCCAAGTGATATTTGAAGAAACGCTCCGAAACCTTTACATACACTACAATATGTACCAGGGCCTTTCACAAAAACAAAGGAACCGTGAATTTTTAAACGAAAATGGAAAAATCTTTCGCAAAAAGCATGTAAAGAACCTAGTCGCATGTTACAGTGATGCATTATTTATCAGGCAACTGTCGTAAAATCCAATTACCTTGAATTTTGTCTGAGAATATGGAGTTCCGGCGTTCCACAGTGACTGCAACATGCGAATGTTGGACGTTTCGAGGACGCTTGGATAACGTTTACAAGAATATTCGGAAATGAGAAGAGCGCTCTTAAGATTGCCCGGTTTACGCATTTGTCACGAACCACTTGGGCAGCCTTGGGGGATTTGAAGTGTAATTTGATATTGATTTTTTAATGAAAAATTACGTAACATTGTGTTTAATGATATGTATTGAAATAAGTACCTTTTGTGTTTATTGATGACCTCACATTATGTTACCAACTCTTCGTTTTACGGATTATGATTATAGTTTTTATGTAAGTTTGAAACGCTTATCAATGGACTTAACTAGCCATATAATGTCTGGCTATAATTAATTCAAGGCCCACTTACTTGTTCTCTCCCTTAATTAATTATTCCATACGTATCTGAACAACTCAAAGTTTATGTAAGCCTGGTTATTAAACTAATTCCCTATCTGTAATAACGTTCTTACCGTCTACCCTCAAATTATGCAAAAGGACTTCTACCAAAACCGGGATCCAAACATCAAAGTGAAGGAAGTCGCAACCGCCATTGACAAATTGGACGAAATAAAAAGCATTTCATAATGGAATAGATATTAAAAATGATAGTTTTTTTTAAAGTAGAACGCTCCGAATGAATGGGAATGGACGTTTTATAGTAATTACGGGGTATTACTGTCGAACGAATGAATGGAACGGTTTCAATATTGAAATGAATGGTGGGCGGGGAATTACTCAAATTGAGGACCCGATGTGGATAGAATTGCAAATAAATGTAATTTAGATGAACCAGGGATGTATTCACAGAAATAGTATGTTTAGTTTTGTAAAGAAAGACTAAATGGAGACTTTTGTTAAGTTTGGTTGATATAAAGGTACTTTTTTTTGTATCTCAGATTAGTTCGACTTAATATTATTTCTTTTTTTTTCTTCTTATTTTTATATAATATAGCAAAGCAAACGAGCATGCGGGTCACCTGATGGTAAGTGATCACCGCCGCCCATGACTAAGCTGCAACACTGGGTGTTGGGGGTGTGTTGCTGGCCTTTGAGAAAATTTGGCGCCGGATACCGCACTCACCGAACGAAACGCAGGAACATCGTCCCTACTTCACGTCGGTTTTCTGTGCGACGGTGGTATTTCACCGGTCGAGTCAGCCCAGTAATCGCTGCAGATAGAGCCTACAGCTAGACTCTACCACTCCAAAAAAGTAAGTATTTGTTACTCAATTGGAGAACGTCCGATTTTTGCTCATTCAAATTTTAATGAAATATTTCGTTCTGTTTTCCACATATACATTACACATTTAATTTAAGAATTTATTTTACATATTTGTTTACCTTTTAGTATAAAGTAAACATAAACATGTTATTTCTCCCAAATTGCCTGCTTTATCCTTATTTGAAGGCAACGATATAATAAATTTAATTACGAAAACCAGATTCATTTTCTAGGAACAAGGTTTTTTTATATACGATACGTAGATACCTCAAATTGCTCTTATTTAATTCGATATCCGAAAGCAGATGCATATCGCGAAAAGGTGAAGACAAAAGCAAAAAGAACGTGAAAGATGTAATTAAACTTTTTAAAGAAACAGACCCAGCATTCCAGCCATGTTTTGTTGCTAAGGATTTAAACAGATTGCCCCCGGTAAGCTTCGATCATATTGATGTGACAAGAATGTTAAAAGATTTAGCATTTATGAAAAATGAAATAAGCAATTTACGCAATGACTGTGTTTCAAAAAACGAAATATCACAACTTAAAACTAATATTACCACCGAATTATCAGAATTCTGCCAGAATATCATGCACAAGTCGTCACAAATTGACAAACTACCTTCTGTGAGTGAACAAAGTCACAATACGACGCATACACCGAAGAGGGACGAGACTAAACGAGTGATACAAGCGCCACCGCTAGCCGCGTGGACGGAACGTCCGCACCGGCCGAGCTATCGCAACATACTAACTCAGAGTGAGGAGCCGCGTGCGCGCGCGCAGCCTGCCCCTACTCACTTTAACGTATCTACTCCTACTTCTCAAGACTCGTTCGTTACCGTTGTGCGAAAGAAACGAACGAAACGTAATAACCTTTGCGGAACGGCTCCCATTTCGAGTCGAATACAAGTTGTTGAACAAAAAGCAACTATTTATGTATCAAGACTTAGCAAGGGAACAACTGCGGAAAACGTGACGGCATATATAGAAGACAGGGGACAGACTTTTATTGGTGTTGAATTATTAAAACAAAAGAAAGAAATGGACTTTAGCTCATTTAAGGTGACAATATTAAAATGTAAATTAAATGTATTTTTAAATACAGATTTCTGGCCGGAAGGCATAAGGTATCGCGTTTACCGTGAACGTTTCAACAGCAACAATAATCTTAATTAATATGAATAGTGCACATAATAAAAATAGATTAGTATTTATAACATTTAATTGTAAGAATATAAAAAGATCCGTGCCTTATATAAAGGAGTTATGTAAAAAAGTTGACGTGATAGCTTTACAGGAGACGTGGCTTTTACCGCATGAATTAAACTTCTTAAATGAAATCGATGACAACTTTTGTTGTAGTGCCAAGTCATCTGTAGATACTTCTGTAGGTGTATTAAGAGGTAGGCCTTATGGTGGTGTAGCAATTATGTGGCGCAAGTCTGTTTTTCCTAACGTCTCCTTAATTGACTGCTGTAATGATAGAATTATTGCCATAAGAATAAGTCAGGATGCAGATTTAGATCCAATTGTTGTTTTCAGTGTATATATGCCTGTTGATAAAATTGAAAATCTACCGGAGTTTACAGATTGCATGTCTACCATAGGTGCCATTATAGATGAATGTGATACTCAAAAAGCTTATATTTTAGGAGACTTTAATGCTCATCCTGATGCACGGTTTGGACAGGAACTTAATTCATTCTGTCGGGAGCAGCTATGGGAATGTGCTGACATTAATTTACTTAGTGTTGACTCAAATAGTTTCACTCACCTAAATGAAGCACATGGAAGTCGTCGATGGCTAGATCATTGCGTTACTACAAGTGCAGCATGGGATACAGTACTGAACGTTGACATCTTGTATGATGTCGCCTGGTCAGACCACTTCCCGTTACGAATAGTGTGTAGAAACGAATCGCGAAGTTTCACTTGTGAGCAAACGTCCAATAATGAAAAGAGCAATTGTGATAGTAGAATATACTGGGGTGATAGAAATACTAGTCAGAAACGAATATTTTACAATTATTGTGTTGAAAATTTTAATAGTTTAGGTTTTAATTGTAACTGTGATATTTTAAATAATAATTCTGATGATTTTAATTTTAAAAATAACCATAAAAAATGTATTAATACATATTATAATAAACTTATAAAAATTTTGCAAGACGCAGCAATTGTCAGTGCCAGAATACATAAAAATCAATGTACAAGAAAAAGAAAAGTGGTTGGTTGGAATATACATGTCCAAAACTTACATCAAATTGCCCGATGCAAATTTAAATGTTGGTTAGTAGCAGGAAAACCTACGTCTGGTCCAATTTACGATGATATGTGTAGTAGTCGGAGAAACTTTAAAAACAAACTGAAGTGGTGTCAAAACCATGAAGAACAAATAAAAATGAACATCTTGGCTACTTTCAGACAAAATAAGAACTTTTCAAAATTTTGGTGTGCGACTAAAAAACTGAATTATAAACAAAATTTTCCCGTCTGTATTGATGGAGCCAAAAAACCTAAAGACATAGCAAATTTATTCGCTAGTAACTTTAAAGTGTCTCCTCAAGCTGTGCCTTCATCGTATGTTGATTCGACTATACCAAGCAGAAGTAATCATTGTGACAACGTAGAGTTTACTATAAAAGATGTAGAGAAAGCTGTGCAATCAATGAAATTAGGTAAATCACCTGGTCACGATGGCCTTAACTTAGAACATGTAGTCTTTGCAGGAGAAATTGTACTTTCCAAATTGTGTAGTTTGTTTAACTCTTGTATAAAATACTCCTTCTTACCGGATCAGTTAATGCGTACCATTGTCGTTCCCATTGTTAAGAACAAAACAGGTGACCTTAGTAGTTCAGGGAACTATAGACCAATTTCAATAGCATCAATAGTGGCAAAAATCTTTGAACGACTTATACAACCCAAGTTGACTGGCGGGTTCAGCATTGATGATGCGCAGTTTGGTTTTCGTCCTGATCTTTCGACGGATGCAGCAATATTAGCCCTAAAAGGTACGGTCAACTACTATCTAAAACGTGACACATCCATCTATGCATGTTTTTTAGATTTATCGAAAGCGTTCGATCTAGTCAATTATGATCTTTTATGGGAAAAGTTGCACAGAACTGATGTGCCAGAAAGTATTGTACGTCTGTTGAGATTTTGGTACGGCAATCAAACGAATAGTGTTCGTTGGGGTGACACGACTTCTAGTGATTATAGGCTAGAGTGCGGAGTACGCCAGGGAGGGTTGACTTCTCCGGACCTTTTCAACCTTTATGTAAATGATCTGATGGGTGAGCTGAGGGGCACGGGTGTCGGCTGTCACATAGGGAGGACTTGTTTCAACAATCTGAGCTATGCTGATGACATGGTGCTGCTCAGCCCTTCCATCAACGGATTGCGGAGATTACTTTCAGTCTGTGAGCATTATGCCAATGCACATGGACTGAAGTACAATGTTACTAAGACCGAACTACTTATATTTAGGTGTGGGAGGGGTCCGGAGAAGGTACCACCCGTGTATTTAAAGGGATCACCCATCAAAGTTGTGCAGAGTTTTAAGTATCTCGGCCACATTTTGATTGGTGATCTAAAGGACGACGGTGATTTAGAGCGTGAACGTAGGGCGCTCTCTGTGCGATCAAACATGCTTGCAAGACGATTTGCCAGATGCAGTACTGAGGTGAAGATAACACTTTTCAAAGCATTCTGCCAAGGTATGTACACCTGCCAACTGTGGGTAAACTACACCCGCCGAGCCTGGTCGGCCATGAGAATACAGTATAATAATGCATACAGGATCCTCATGCGCCTGCCCAGGTTCTGCAGTGCATCAAGCATGTTTGCGGAGGCGAGAGTGCCCGACTTCTTTGCTGTGATTCGTGCGCGCGTAGCATCGTGCTGGGCCCGCCTGAGATCTACTAATAACGCACTGCTAAGAACCCTAGCAGACGATGTGACTAACAATCCAATCTTCAAGCACTGGCTCTCAGTGCAGAAGGATTGTAATAAAAAATAACTGCATTACTTCTTTCTATAATTTTATAGAATACATAGATACTAATATAGTACTTGCATTTTTAATGTCAAAAGATAGTTAGTAAGTTAATTTTAATTTAATTTTATTTTATTTTACTTTATTTTTATTATATTTCATTACCCTGGGTCTGTAAATTTCATCGAATTTGTGTGCCTGAATAAAGAATTACATTATTATATTATTATTAAATAAGTTGATTTACCTTATATTAGATACCTGATTATGTTTAAGTTATTAAACTAGATTAATAGACTAGACTAAGATTTCAATTGATGTTTGTCAGGGCAAAAATAAGTATAACGAAAAACGATTCGTCGAATATGGTAACCGAGCATAAAACGTGAGAGTATATCCCGTTTTCATATTTTGCATAAATCCCAAAGCAACAGAAATGATTTATATCCCAAATTAAAATTTAAATCATGTTCACAGCTTGTATACAAAACTGTTTATTTATTTATGTATTCGTTGGGTATTTGCGCGTATATTTTAATTTGCCTTTTGACAATTTTTGTCGAGGCGAAATTTTATGAAATATAAAGCATTAACGTATTATCATTTTCACGATCGGTTCATCTATTAAAATTTAATAACTTTGTAAATCCTGACGTTTTGAATAATTAATTTTATTAATAAATTTTAAATAAAAAAATGTCCGAGGCAATGTTTTTAAAACTGAAGGTGATTTTCATTTATTTCTTAGTAAATTAGTCAACTATGTCAGCTGTCATGTAAATTAAGGTTTTTAAATAAATAAATATAAATTTTTAGTGTAAAAACTGTGTAAATTAAGGTGTTTTATAATGGGTAAGTAATTATACACAGTTTTTCCTTTCGGACGAACAATAATTTATAATGATATAAAGTAACACTAGTCATAGAACAAAAATAGATCCCACCACCTTACAATATTACATTAATGAAACTATAGATAATTTATCAACGTGACAATAGTGTGGTGTGTGTCTTGATACAGGGGAAATTATTAATATTTGAATATTATATTATATCATTTAAATATTCTGTTATGCTATAATACACTTTACTTAAAAGAAACTGTTTTAATTCATAGTTAAATATGTCTATACAACCAATCTCTTAAATATTTCGTGGCAGATGATTATAAATTATTGGCAACATACAGAAAACACTCTTATTTAGATACGCAGTTATATTACATGGACAACATACTTTTCTTCGGTTACGATTACTTCTAAAATTAACAAATATATGTAAATTATTTCTTACGGCTTCAAAAATATAAATACATGGCAGTGTCATTATTTTCAAATTTTCAAATGCATTTTTACAATATCTGTTGGTTTTAATTTACAAATGGCTCTGATGCATTTCTGATGCTTCTGATGCAGGCTCTTTTGTGCTTTAAAAATGTGTTCCGTGTCAGTCGAATTTCCCCAAAAGAGTATGCCGTACCGAAGCAGAGATGCAACATATCCATGATAAGCAGTCACGACTGTGGCAATGTTTGAAATTTTTGACAGCATGTGAAGTGCGTATGAATATTGATTTATTATCGATTTTAGCTTCTCAATGTGCAATTTCCAGTTTAGTTTATTGTCTATTATTAAGCCAAATTTGTATTCTGTACTTCTTGAACATTATAACCCTGATAATTTAAATAAAGTTTACTTGGATTGACTGCTCTATTGATAAACTCCATGACAAATGTTGAGAAAGTTTTAAATTAACCACTGCACGGTTGTTTCAAGTGTGTTTATTTCTACTTCGAGTTCTACCTTGGCTACTGTGATTTCGGTCAAAATTGGATGATTGACGAATGAATTTATCATTTTAATTAACGTACGAATGAATGGCAACACTCAAAATCGATAAGTGAGAAAATTCTTTAACCTTATACTAAAAGTTAACGAGAGGAGTTCCATGCTTCTAAATAGAGACAGCAATCGACATGGCTTCGTCGCAACATTGCTTATAATCTACTATCGACGAAAGATCCATGCTCGGAACACAGGTTACAACATTATTTTAATTTTAATTATTATAATTTTAGATACCTACAACTGGCTTTTGTATAAAAATATTAAAAGTTAATTAATAAATAGATAAACAGTAATGCTTTTGATTATTTTTATTTTTAAGCTAACAAATATTTCAACCAAAAATCGGTCACTTATCGTAACAAGTTATCTCAAAAATCAAACTCCTATAAATGTCCAACTTGTCCTAAACTCTTCTAATGGCGTTTTTATTCAGCCTGAAAATATTTTTATTGTAATTCGTGCAAAGTTATGAAGTCCTGGTACAACAGGAGGAAAATGAATAATGTCCACCGGCCGAGGAAGAAACTCACTTTTAAATACTTTGGTTCAGAGTTTTACTTACGGATTTGTGTATGTTTATAATGGATGGGAGATGGGTCGCTAAGAACATAAAAGAAACATGTTGGTATCTTTTTTTGGAAACATATTTTTTTGGAATATAAAGAAGTTTTGAAACAAAAAAAAAAACGATCTTAAGAGTTAAAGACCGATAATTATCTAACATGCTTCTTTTTATTTCACATAATTTTACGGAAGAAAATTATACCAATACATATTGGAACCATACTACCGACACCCCATCTTTTACCCTGTACCTAATGTGTTTTAAAATGATAAAAAAAATAATAAAATGTATATAATTTAAAATAGCATCTCGAGTATTTAAATCGTATTAAAAACGAAATGAATATTGTAGAATGTTAACAGATTAAATTGAACCGACACCACAATTGCAACAAGGCTCAACGTCGGCGGCTTACATCGCGAAATACTTTGACAAAAAGCAGATATAAATAATCGTATTTTACTGGTGTTTATTACATGAAACACGGTTTAATTTAAACTCTAGCATCGCTTTAACACTATAAATTTAAAGCTTTTGCGTGTCTACATTTCCATAAACTGACTGTTTTTTTTCTGATTTTTAATTACATTGCTAATGGTGGATCCACACCACCCGGCGGCATGTGCCGACGGCCGTGCCGCCGGCCGTGCCGCCGGGTTTGTGCGCGGCATCCGCAACAAAGCCGACGGCCACTTTGCCGCACTTTCCCGCCGGCAGCGCAATATAGCTCAGATAACAGTTATGATGATCAAAGTCTTCAGACTGAATTAGGGCAACATCATCACACTTTTCACACGTAAAGCCCCAGTTCTTTTTTTGAGTACTTCGTTGTATTTTTATAACAAACTAGGCCTAATAACTTGTTCAAAAAATACATTTTAATTCCCAACACTATATTCGGTGCTGCCAAGGTAGTTGCTCCTGTTCAGATATAAAGTTGAAGCTCATCTCTAATAAACGCTGGCACAAAATTTGCGGTGTATTATATTTTTCTGAATATTATGAATTTGTGTAGGTACTTCCACTGTGAAATTTCTATAACCACGCCTTATAAAATTATGCAGACAGACACAGGCCATCACGTCAAGCTTTGCTCTCTGAGGTTGTTAATTTAAACATGTATGAAAAATCTGGAATGTCTGTGCCAAAATGCCAAATGCATCTTCTACAACCATGCGTCCTCAACTTATTCTGTAACTGAAGAAAGCTGCGCTTGCCGGCGGCTGCTGGCGGCATTTGCCGGCGGCTTTTTTCGAGGCTTTGCTTGCGGAAAGCCGCCGGCAGTGCCGCCGGGTGGTGTGGATCCACCATAAGAAACTTCACGCTTAACCACAAAATATCTCAGATACTTTTTGCGTATTCCGTAAAAACTATGAAGTTAAAAGACAAATTACTGCAACCACAGAATGTCGTCTTTAAAATATCGAAGCTAATTTCGTCTCCAACTGGCTTTGTGCGCAGGAATCCACTAATGGGTGATTAACTGTGACATCGTCACCGTCTAGACGTGTGTTGTTGTAAGTTTTAATGATAGCACATAAATAACCAGGTAAATAATATTATTTCCAAGAATTAGAAGCTGTGAAAGTGACATTTCCATTGTTGGACTCGCCTGAACTTCAGACGTAGGTATGTTCAGTTTTTACACTATACTTACTGTAAAATTCTTACCTTTCTGACAGATCACAAAAGTTTAAAGTTTGTTTTTTTTTAATATATTTTTGACTATGCTTAGGTTGGTGAAAAATATAATCAAATCCATTGGGAGGTAAACTACAGAGGAAAGCGGATTACATGTTTTTCTGACTGGTATTTAAAGACAAGAAGTAGAGATGGAAACAAATTGGTGTCACAATACCAAAATACCACGCAAATCAATCCGGAATGATCACCATTGTTCTCATATATATAATATCATTAAGTAAGGCTACATATTCTGATTATCAGCATTACATTGACAGACATTGATTGATAGCATTTTATTAAGCTTCCACAATTATGTCGAGGGATCTATTCGCCATTCTGCCTATGACGTCAATAAAACTAAATCAAACGTTATCTATGTCGTATTATTTAAACACGGTCTTAAAAACTATGTACACCTAACTTAGACTTTGAAAATCTTAGCTCCCGAGCCAATTTGTAGCGTTATTTAAAGAACTACCCTCTCCTTTCGTCCTTGAGTCTGCTACAGCCAGTCAGGTTAATCCGTTGATTAATGACCGCGGTGTGATTACCTTAGCAGCCTTCAACCGAGCAAGCCGGGGTAGTCGCAACTTTCTACACTTGAAGATTTAGGTGAAGGTGGGTAAAACGAAATATTTAGTAAAATGGTTATAGGCGATCGGATGAGGGATAATATGATGAAAATGGGCAGAGATGGAGATGAGGTTGAAGATGGTATTTTTGGGAATTAGTTTATATGATAGGATGGGTTGGATAGTTGAGGGATACAATTTTTTTAAACATTTAAAAATATAATAAAGAATTTTGTGTTTTTGTGTTGTGTATTTAAAAATATGGGTTTTCAATGTTGTTGCTAAATATGTCGAGGATTGTACAAAGACTATTTTTGATAACTATGAAGAACTATGCAATTTAATAATTTAGTCGCTGACTATGCTTACAAAAGTAAACTTTAAACTGCTTGGTTAGAAGTACGAAACTATCATGAATAGCTTACTTATCTACAACTTTGACATTTGCTTTCAATTAGCAAACCGTAATATAAAATGTATCGTCGAAGTTCAAAAGGTGCTGCGACACCTATTAACCTTGCTCTCTCGAGTAAGTAAGCAAAATAAATAAAAAACGTTCCGACCCGAGAACATAATCCCGACCCAGATAATAAAATCAGGTATTCGATACAAATAAAACCAGCTTCACACCTTCAAGCCACATTCGTATTCACCTGCTTTCCACCACAATAGAACGGTAAAAAGACAGACAAAGAACTTTTTCTGTTAAAATCGTCACGTTCCGTCATGCTCCACACATTCCACCGAGATTCAGTCAATAACAGAAAAATAGTCGGGAAATATACTCGCAGCGGAATTATTCAAGTATTTTTTATGAACAATCTTCATATCACATCAAAAGCGTAGTGGAAATGTGATTTAGTAAGTAAAAATAGGATTTAGAGTCACGCGGCGAAAGTAGAAATAGTGAATATTATTCAGGTATTCTTTTGTTACGGAAAAAATATTCAATTATTCGTGGAATAGAAAATTTTGTTGTCATTTATGATAAAGTTAGCTTGAATGTTAGTGGTTATTGTATTAAGTTACTAGGCATGCATTAACAATAACGGAGTAGCATTTTTTAACAACGTTTTACAGGCAAGCTTTACCGTACATTTTTTATTCTTATAGTTTACCTTAAATTGTACAGTAAAACGATTCTTTATGGGATCAAAACGTTGTACATTTTTGTAATGTTCGAAACAACAACGGTGGGAAATGTTAAATGTTTTCCTTCAAGTCATTATGCAGGCGCGAGCGTCAAAAAGAGCTGTCTTATGTTTATGCGCCCCTGGTACCTTTACATAATGGCTTGTATTAAAATTGTTAGATGATGGGGCTATTCAAGAATAAAAAATGAAAAATGAAGTTGGTAGGCTGAGTATTATATATTTACGAATAAAATGTTAACAAAATAAGATTTAGTACTAGAATATTGTCAGAACAGTATTTAATAACTTACTACAAACTTGCTGCCAACTAAAAAATAGGATAGTAACCCTCTAAGGAAATTTACGCAAGCCTTAGACCATACATACTCGTACATTATATGTTACTTAATAATAACTGTCTTTTTCAGGAAAGTTTTTAAAATTTTGGAGACACCTTAATTTTTTTGAAAGACAATTTACGACTCATGTACGAGTATGTTTACAGTACTCGATTATAAGGTTACTTACAATTACGTATATTTTAAAACCTGAAGATTCAGAAAGTTGGAAGTGCAATTTAACGAAATGCATATTTTTAAAGCTTACAGATTCATAACAAAAAAGAACCCCTCTGTTTAAATATATTTTTCTTTATTATAATCTTCAATCAACGTTGAGTTAACTCAGCAGGTAAAGCTGATACGCCTACCTAATGCAAAAAGATTATCTGGTTTGCTACATTTTCATCGACATCAAAACCAGAAGAGCTTACAACTTCATATAAAAAACGCTTACAACCAACTCCCATCAAAATTATGTGTAATTTCTCCGAAAATTCACGTAAAAAGTGACACAGACCTACAAAGAATTTCCTTCTTAATATCTTTTGTAGAAAAATGCTTTTCTAATTTCAGTCGTAAGAGTTGGGACCAGAGTCGATTTTCGTGTCAGAGAATAAGCGTTGTATTTGTCGTGTCATCGCGTTAATGTTTTCCAATTTGGTGTTTTATTTTAGCTGAAAACATCGTCTCATTACAACCATTAGAATAATTTCCTTCCGAAGAAGCCTGTGAGGAGGAAATTGGAGTGAACTAATAAATGATCAATTTTGTCAAAAAATACGAACGCAATTAACTTTATGGAGTCTGCCGCCAAATAGACGTAATAAGGTTCAACCGAATGAAGTAGTTCACTTTCAGCACCCAGTTTTTCAGCACCTGCTCGTTCAGCACCTGGCCTAGTTCACTTTCAGCACCTATCAATAATTTTGGCAGGTGCTGAAAGTAGACACAAATGTATTTTTACATTTAAGTTCACTTTCAGCACCTACAATATAGCAGCCTAGTGCTGGCTGCCTAATGGTTTGTTAGACAAGACGATATTAATAAAATATATCGATAAAAACCACTTGAAGATGTATTTATATTTTTTCTACAATAATCTTATTGCTTTAAAAGTTAGGTATTATCAACGACAAACAATTTGCAATAGTTGGCACTAGTAAATAGGGATGTAAAAAGTGTTATTAAAAATCGATACTTTTTAAGATTACTTTTTTACATACATACATTTTAGCCAGTGTCTTAGTTTTTTTATTCATGTGTTACGAGGTGATACTATAACTTTGTTTTGCTAATCCAGAGTACATATATCTGTAATAAAAAAGCTATTAATTTTTTTCCAAGTATAAAAAAAAGGTTGAACTATGTTTTATTGGTAATAAAATATCTTAATGTTTTGCAGTTAATGTAATATTAGGTCTGAAGAACCAAAAACACAAAATCCAAAAGAGATTGCTATTGTTTTAAGAGTGCTACAGAAGAACTGTAAGCATTATGCTGAAATTCGGGCAAAAACTGGCACATCTAAATCCAAAAAAATTGCCAAAAAAAATCTAATTAATATACTGCATAATAGAGGATACTGCATACAAAAGGGGCTATATTTCCCTTGGCCACTGTATTGAAAAGCTGCGATTTTAAGCTGATTCATCACATTATTATTTAAAGTTATTAATAACTTTAGATATGCGCCATCAATAGCCAGTAGCGAAGAAATTTACTGATATAATTTGCAGTAAGGCACTACTTTAACTTTGTAAGATTCACTCTATTATGCCCTTTTCTGTAATATTATTATTATGCACGAGTGGGTTATAGATCGGTTTATGGCCCTAAAAACGATGTGATGTGAACTCACTTTCTTAGCAAGTGTGTTTAAAATTTGGTTTTAATTGCATTTGTTGCTGTGTAGGAAAACTATTTATACAAAAAATAATTGTTTTTCCCCGCAAGTGTGTTGAAAAAGTGCGTATGGTACTTGTGAGCAACATGTTCATTATAGACTTGGCTGATTTACTACAACCCTCAGCTTCGTGTAAAATGAACTACTTTGCACACTTGTATCATAATACATAATATACTAATATGGCGACTGATAAAAATATAATGAGTTATTGTACCTTAAGTATCGATTAAAGCTGATTTGCTAATATATGTTGTCAGAAAGAGAAAACTGATACATTGAAAATAAAGAGTTGTTAGTATGTTGAAATTTAAAAATGTGTTTTTATCGATATTAGGCAGCCAGCACTAGGCTGCTATTTTGTAGGTGCTGAAAGTGAACTTAAATGTAAAAATACATTTGTGTCTACTTTCAGCACCTGCCAAAATTATTGATAGGTGCTGAAAGTGAACTAGGCCAGGTGCTGAACGAGCAGGTGCTGAAAAACTGGGTGCTGAAAGTGAACTACTTCAACCGAATGAAGTACATTGTTAACGTTCTTTAAATGACAGCTAAGCAGGGCTTTTCAAAATAATAGAAAATATTATATCATTTGAATTCATCAAATCAGCCATCGTGGTAAATAACGACTTAGTAGCTATTTCTTATCCAGATAGGATACATTTTTATTTTATTTCATTTCAAATACATTGTAATCACGCGCTTTGGGTTAATAAATACATCATGAAACCCACATGATTGGAAAATAATCCATCATTACATCCACCAACCCTTACCGAGCCGTTATCCACCAGAGCGTTGTGGATAACGGCTCAATCCCTCGCTATCTCAGAAGAACTGTGCTTAACTAGTGGCGTAGCTTGACCAGATTTAATTCATACAGCTGTCAGCAAACCGAGTTAACTATTTATAAAAATAAAAACATTGCAAAGTTCTGAACTTTATTCCGAGCATACCCTATATAGGTTAACCTATAAACAGTGAGGTAACCCTAGCTGACCTAAGGTCAACCTTATATCCAAGACGTGACATTACGTCCAGGCAAGAAATATATCCATATATAAGTTATATATCGTAAATAACTGACTTGCGACCCTAATACTAATACTATTCGATACCCGGGAAAATATATACGCAATGTATCATAAATGAATTGAAATAATATTCTTTTGGATGTGATGACGTGCAGGGGTCGGGAAAAGAATGTTTTTGGTCAAATATTTATTATAAGGATTAGCTTTTTGACCTCTGATTAGATTGTTATTGCACAAAATTATGCTGTATTTTTTACCTATATGTAGGTTCAGTCGGCTGCATAAGTCGTTGAGTTGAATCAAAAGTGAAAAAACCATTGAACACCAGTTAGGTAGCAACTTATGAAACAGTTGTTATGCTTATTACGAACAGTTTAAACTTAAGTTTCGTTGGTGCTCTTGTCACGACCAAGCCATATAATTCGTTGTTGTGATGATATAAACTTTCGATACTGTTCATTATTTTTTGCGGCTAAAAATATTTTTTTACTCTTTTATAATTTTTTTTTTTAACACTTGTTATAATGCTTTCATATAGCTTGGTTATAAAATATGGTGATATAGGTTCATGATGTTACAGACTAGTATTAATGTATAACTAGATATAAAACTACCATTAACTATCACTCTAACCAATGTCACCTTAAGCACACCTATATTTTTGGCATGAATATATTTAATATTGTCAATTGGCATTTAAAAATTGAACAAAACACTATCTTTCACAACTGCTGCCAGAAACGGCTAGAAGCAGTTATAATATTGTACCCATTCACAGCAGTAAATTATCACATATTTCATAGCCATTTTGTGTCCAAAATATGGGAATTAAGGCATATTTTGTCGCATTTATGTGAAACTATGTTGAACCATTTGGTGTTATACAACAAAACAATTTAAAATGGTTGTGCTATGTTTTAACAGTAAGACCGATAGATAATAGTTATGTTAATATGACCTGCAATATGAATCCAGTCTTACTACAGAATAACCAATGACTTGAAAACGCGTCTTTACTTATATAAACATAGAATGGTAGAGTTTAAATGTACTAATTCGATTAGTACTAAGTCCGGTGCCCAATTTCTCGGCGGCCAGCAACGCTTCCTCAATACCAATATGGATGTGTGTATATGAACAACGATGATCATTTACCATAATATGACCTGGTTTTCTCGTTTGCTAGTTTATTCATTACAAAAACCGCGTTATGTAATTACTGACTGCTATATGAAATAAGCGGATGTTTGGCAAACGTACACCGAGGTTCACAACATGTGCAGTGTAATTGGTATTAAAACTGATATAGAGTTAATATATCAGCTTTATTGGCATAAACTGTGATAAAGTGGATACAAACCCTTAGGATTAGTTAAGGGGACGCACCGGTGTGTTCTTTCTTAGTTATGAAAATAGCTTATTATAACAAAATATCCCCCCTTGATAGTAAGTTCTGTGAGATCAATGAAAAACTGACGTTAAACCACTCGTTTCCAGGACCATTGACTATTCAATAGAATACTTCTCGCCAACACAAACTGTATCTAAAACCGTAAAATCTATTTTTAATGCATTTCGGAAACATACCTGAATGTATCTCAGATTTTATTATCAATATCCATTTATGCTCCACTATTCTTTGATTAACTTGCTCTTAAATATCTTTTCGCTTGACCGTACCGAGCTGCGCCATTTTATTATATAAATCTCTTTCGGATATAAATTCCGCGAATTTCCACGTGAACGATTCGAGCAAATAAAGTATGAATGTAGGAGGCCGAATGAGGTTGTTTTCGGATCGGTTCCGATTGATGACATGTAGAATTGTATGTAGGATTAAAACCTCAGGTTAATGCTGTTTTTGTTTGTTTTCACACGCCGGTCTTAAATAGTCCGACTCCCGTATTCAATTGAATTGAAAGACCAAAAAGAGAAAATATTCGTCCCGTCAACGACACATTTGCCGTGTGCTTTTCCTAATTGTTTTTCAGTTGACATCTTAGGTTATTGTGAGTAGTCTGACTAATCCAGGATTCCTAAATATTCCATTCCGTTAGGATGTAAGCGAAATAAACCGATTAATTAAAAATGAATTGCTGTAAACAAAAACAGTGAGGAAATCTACATGACTGGATGTTTTTTTATCTTGTACATCCTTATTGAGCCAACGAGGTGAATTTCGGCTCAATAATTTTTACTACCTATACGAAAAGAAGGCTTGAGCTAGACTATCTTGACGTATAAAAGCTGATATTATTATTAGGTCAGTGGGTTGATGCAAACGCAAAATCAATCAAAAGCTGAGTCAAGAAACTTTTAATTAACGTAGTAAATTTTTTCTGCATAACAAAGAACAATGATCATCAAAAAACCTTATTAATATACACACATACAGCTTTAGTGATAAGAATCTATTCGTTCTCCCTCAACATATTTTGTAAACATCAAAAACTCACCAACATGTAATAAACAAAATGAGAAACAACCCGAAGCCTTCACAACCCCCGCTTCCTGTTCGTGATAAATCCAATGCAACAATGAACAGACAGAAGATAAAATACAGACAATTAAATTTCATCCCCAAAAGCCTGTGCCGTAGACGCAGGGCGGAGCGGGGTCTGGGTACTAAGGGTCGGTATCTTAGCGATTACAAATCTTGAACCTTAAACGACTTTTCAGACATTTCAACTATTCGATATTAATATGAAAATACAATGGTTTATGAAATTCAGTAAAGGTCACTGGGTAACTTAGTATGGGAAATATACCCACGGCCTACAGAAACAAGATTGGTTTAGATGTTTAGATACACATGCCTAGTTTACGAAGATATAGGTATGTCGCATCATTGTAACATATGGGAATCTGCTCAAAAATTGAAAGATAAAATATAAGTGATATCCTCTAGTGATAAAACATTTTTCGACTTATTGAATAGTCTGGCTATCGATAGGTGACCTTGAAAAACAGTAAGATTACCGATAGGACTATCGATAGTATCGATATTATTGATGCAAGTGAATCACAAAATAATAAGTCATCATTGCCGCCTATGTGCCCTCGTTGTAATGAAACTGTTGTCCTCATAAAAACAATGAGAATAGACACACATGAAAGTCTTTTAATGTCATCTGAACTCACTTTAATATTATTAAGGAAACTGCGAGAGATTAAATTGTCTAATTCCATTGGTCCCCTTGTCTCCGAAACCTCAACAATACACCTCCAGTAATGAAGGAACCCATGAAAAGTAGAATTAATGGAACTTCCACAATTGAGCGGAGTTCCAGAACTTAATACAACTTCCACGAGTTAATACAACTTGTAAAACCGATATTTGTCTTTACCGAGATTTTATTTTGCCTCCGTATGTTCTGAACAGAAGACAAAGTTATTATTACTTCTGTTATTATAAGTTAGATAAAACTTCTGCAACTAAATACCGGTCGGCCAGGCGATTGGATCGCAACTAAGTTGGAATTTAATATCATTAGATCCAGATTTCCCGCTGAAACTTCATCAGATTAAAAAATATATTACGGAAATTTTAAATTGAATCCAGCTTGCTATCTCCCCTCCCAATATATCGTTTGCATCCTCCGCTGTTAAATAATGGAGAGTAATACGAACACTCGAATGTCACCTTACTTTCCCCGAATTCGGCAACATTTCCTTAATTTACATAATCCGTACTTAGTCGCGGGGATGCCAATTTGTAGGACGTCCCGAAGAACGACTTATCTTGAAACCGAACAAATCCTTTGTTACTTGAAACATCATTATATTGACTTTGAATGTGTAAGAACAATGAAAACCTTGTTATTCTCAAAAGCACTTCAGGCCGCGGAGATCTTTGATTAAAAATGTTTGCGTATTTTAATTTGGAATGTGTTCGTTATTCGTTGGGCTTTGAATAAAAGTGGAGTTGATTTACAAAACAATAGACGCTGATTTGAGGATGTGCCGGGTTCAGTGCTGCATTCTTCTCTTTGTCATTCCATATCACATACGTTTGTGAACAGGTTTTGCATATTTTTTTTCAATTGGTGTTGGTACTAAGTTCGATTTGATTTGAGTTCAGTATATAGTTTTCAATTGTGTAGCCTGTACAAAGCGTATTATAGTTATTTTATGCGATAAAAACTGATCCTAGCACCATGTCATTTTTTCACTGCTTTGTTTACGGTTTTCAAAACCAAACGTGCTATTAAATACCTATACAAAATGTATGTAGTATGTAATACTTAAGTTTGAGTTTGACAACAAAAGCATATACCTACATATACTTTGACTGCCCCCCGGTTTACTAAAGAATTTAAGACTTGCCTGCAAATAAACATAATTTCATTCATAAAATCCACCAGTCACGACGGTAAATACACTGCAACGTCAATACAGTCACTGTGGAGCAGTTCTTAAACTATCTATTACTTAGCATTCCCTATCCTTACTTCAGAATCATTCAACGTTCAACTTCTTACCTCCTGCGGCGTATATCTGAATATCTCGTGCTGGTCCCTGTACCACTTGACGGAGTGTAGCGGCGGATCGCTCGCGTGTCGCGTGTAGTTGCACCGCAGCTCGGCGTCGCGGCGACCGTCCGCCCACCGTGGTACGGAGAGCTGCGTGATCGAGTGGGACAGACTGCTGGCTGAAAGAGATGGCAGATGTTAGATGTGTCAATTGGGGTATCCTACTATTAAAAAAGCATAATGAAGTAAACCAAAAAGAGTTAGAAAGCGGAAGTGTGTGGATGTTATGTATGTCACTCTCTCACGCAAAAATGACTGAACAAATCTGAATGAAACTTGGACTATAATCTAAAACACTTTCCCAGGAAAGTCATTTCCACGAAAAAAGCTTAGTTAAGCTTTAGTAGATAAAACCGCAGGGCGATAATCTAGAAGTTTTAAACTAAAATCATAATTTTAGATTAACAACTTTTGTGGTAATTTGTACGTTATTCGTTTTTGTTCCAAGATCCTAATTGCGCTTTCGCCGATTCATACCCCTTCTCGCGCTAAATGTGGTCACTAGTTTTAACTTCTCGGATATTTATAGGATATTTATAGTCTTCATTAAAATGTTAAAGCCCCATCATTAAATAGAGCTTCAATGACAGACCTATCTGAAACCAGTAATATTTACCTCACTACGTGTTGAAACGGATTTTCCATTAAACTACTTTGATGGCTCCCGTTTATATACTTCATAAGACGGCTCCTAGCTTCACTTAAAATGAAATAAGTCAGTGTGCCCAGTGTTTATGTGTTTGTGGGCCATTTGGCTCGCTCGTTTCAGTGGCGGAGAGCCAATTTCCAAAATGAACAGTTGCATTGGCATCAATGCAAAAAGAGTGGATTCGTATCGAATGGGGACTAGTATTGATGGGGGCTTGACCCGCGATTGTGGGACGCAAATGGTTGCAGCCATTATTAACACGGTCGTTGTCAGTTGTTTTATTAAAGCTCAAGACTATGTCGAAATGATTTATGTTAAAATAATTACTGTGAGGTGCATTTTTATACGTTAAGCTTTGTTACTCGTAGAAAAGCTACGGATTTAAAGCACAAATATTTGATATCTTCGTATTTGTCATCGGTGATAAATGGCCGGCTATGCAAGCGTACAGCCGTTCCTTCATTAGCAAGTTTTAATATAGCTTTCACGACTACTTCTGCTAAATTACCCCAAACGACGCCGCAGCATATCCCTACGGCCCTGCCTAAGTACCGTAAATTGATATAACTTGTTCCACGTTTACAATCTGCATTATAATGATATCCTGCGCAACATCTTAATCCGTCGTTATCACACCGCCTCATACAAACACGTAGAGTACATACACAAACGCAATTTACATATTGTTTGTCTTTCATTATCACCACAGCTTTAGGCAGTAAGCCTATTCCACCTTAATATCATATACCTCTAGAACATTAGCTCGAGAGAAACTTATTAAAAAATCATTGGATCCACGGCAAAAAGGCGAAAGACACGCCTTTTGCACAGTTTTTATGTAAATTAACAAAATAACAGAATACTTGGTTCTTTGACGCTGATGTCTTCTCATTGTTTTGTAAATTTTTTGATAAAAAAGATGTATTGTAATGCTGGAGTAAAGAACTTTTGAGAAATTTGCAAAAAGTAAAGGAGTCTTTTGGGAGTTGGGCGACGAAAAATGTGTACCCTATGTGTTATTCTGATGTATAACCTATAATATTGTAAAGTTTCATAAAAAATCTGTCCAGCAGTTTTCACGTGAAAGAGCAACAAAAATCCATACATATTCACAAACTTTCACGTTTATAATATAAGTAACAAAATAACCCTTATAGCATGATTCAGTATTCACGCGCCATGGCTTATTATTAGCATATTTCATGTAACAAATGTAATGTATGTACCATAAAGATGTAGGAGACACCTTTTAATTGATAGAGTTTGTGAGTGATAAGATATTTATTGAGTGATTAATAAGATAGTTAATGAATGATATTTTTGTATGATAATGAGCACACGCGTAAACGAGTGAAACCGTTGACGTGAACTAAAACTAGGTTCGTGGCGACGCACCGCGGGCGTAGAAAGACCACTTCCGAAGCCTGAAACCATGTATTCTTGAGCCTCAATAGTAACTAAATTCACTAACAGCATACCCAGAAAACTCAATTTAAAAAAGTTATCAAGGATCGAAAAGTCATATTCGCCGCTTGAAATCATCGCTCACACATAAACTGTCGGTTTAGGTGCGATTATTTACATTGTAAATTAAATTAAAACTCTATTTAATTTGAAATCATCAAGAAATCTGATAGTATTAATGCTATTTTGGAAAATTAAGTAAAAAAAAAATGTTTTCTGTAATCTTCAAAAAATTTTTTTTTGCTCAAAACGTAACCAGTACCCCCCTTCAGCAATACCCAGTTTTTGTTTTCGGAAGCAGTTCTTTTACACCCCGTATAATCAGTAGGCTTCGAACTGCTAAGCTATCGGAAGTTACACGTGTTATTAGTAACAGTAAGAGTATACGTCGCGCATCACAAAAACATGCATATTAATCTGCAACCTTAAAGTTTTACGGCATAGGGTTCTAAATTAAGTAAAACATTCTTCGTAACCTTTCTCAACTGAACCCTTATTTCAAGTCACATAAATCTTTCGACCATACATTTGAAATTGTAATTAAAACTTTCTCAGCCTAAAGGTCTATGAATAAATTATTCTTATTATGTTTTGCGTTGTATGAATGTGTATGAATTTGGTACTTTTTAATTATTCCTAAAAGCGCTCTGAAGTTGTCAGCGAGTTGTGAAACTGTTGTCAAATGTCTCCAGATTTTGTATGTGAAGTTCGTCGTGGGATTAACTTGGCAGACTTCGTACTACTTGCAAAGTATTCACAAATTAATCAGACGATCCACAGAAAGGATTAAAAATAGGTTGTATACGTATTTGTCGTTTTAATCAGATTTTAAACTTTTAATCAATTAAGTTAAGCCTTGGTTTAAAATGTCGTTTGACACGCAAGAATGCTTTTTATGGGCGATTAATTTAAACTCGGTTGAACAAATTATGGTTAAGTACATGATCGCAGTGTTATCGCGTTCAGGATACATAGCCTTTCACATTGGAAGTTTCATCACTAGATTTTTCTTGCCATTATTATTTATGATATCACAAAAAATGTCTGAAATAACTTATTGTACGAAAGAATTGGAATCAATTTCCGCAAAAGCCAATTGAGGAAACAACATTTTCTAAATTCGCCCAATTTTGGCCGGTCCAACAACCAAGATTCTTGTGTTCCGAATTTTATATTTTCTCTCGAGTTTGATGAATTGTACGCAAGTTATTCTACTAAAATTACGTCGAAGCATAACGCCTATTATCTAGGAAATCGTGAGAATATAGCGACGTCATCACGAATGTACCTACCTACGACAGGGAAATTACGGTAAAGTAATTCTTTTGTGTCGCGTTACAAAAGAAAGTTCCCAGTTCTATACGGCAGCCATTTTGAAAAAGAAAAGTCTCGCGGGGTTGTAACAATTTGTGAATTCAAGCTAATTAGATGCTTTGTCGGGATTCAATAATGAGGCAGTTTTTTAAAAAGAGATTTACTTGCGAATGTGTGCAAAGGACACGATTTTGTTAGAAACAGTAATGTTTAGTTATGTTTGCATTGGGACTGAAAATTATTGTGTTTTTAGGATTGAAATATATTTTTATCAAACCAAGATCTCGAAAAAGATACGTCACCGAATCTTTTTCTTAAAACAGTTTTAAGGCTTATTAAAACTCTGAATAACAAACTTTAGAATAAAATAGAACTCACCATGCTCTACTGTCATAAAAGTTCCTTAGTCTTTATACTTTTATAGCATTTTTATTAGTTCCTGGTAGTCTAAATGGCAAACTACCGTCATTATCAAGCCTTCGAACGTCAATCGATTAGTAGTTTTCTATAACTTTGGCCTCCAAACGACAAATGGTGCCATCCCTAAACTAAATCCTACTTTATAATAAATGTGAAAGTTCGTATGTTTGGATGTTTGTTACTTAATTACGCAAAAACGATTAGATGAAATCGGATTAAATTTTGTATAAAGATACTTTATAACCCAAAATAACAATTCGGCTAATTAAATATGATTATAAGTATGATTTAGTAAAATTTACAACAAAAAAAATCGATCCCTTCGTTAAAAATGGTTTTCTTCATTGGCTCCTGTCTGGATGTAACTAGGTCCTCCCCTAGTCCATTTTGTTAAACCTATATCTCAAGAGCTTACTGCGCTTACTTAGGGCCACATAATTGGTGTGTGTTGTCTGGAGATTTATCATTTTTATCAGTACGCATTTTATTTGCCACAATGAATATGGTTATTGATTCAACCAGCTTTGTTTGGTATCGTATTTCTTGCAAGTCATGATCCAAGGGAATAATACCTACTCATGAGGATAATGCAAAAAATGAAAAATGAATTCGTTAAAGTACTGATAATAATCTTATATTTAAAGGTAAACGTTAATATAAATAATCCATATTAATATTTTTAGAAAAACCCTATTTTTCCAATTTTAAGATACATTCTACAAATAAAATATACCTACAAAGTATTAGGTACCGAACTATTAAAGCGACAATTTTAAGCCTAGTTTTTGAAAATTGCTTTAAATTGAATATTAATATAGTCAATTTACTAAAAAATCAACACGTTCGTTATTCTCGGAAAGCTAGCACCTGTTTTGAGTGATTGTTAATTTAGTAGGTAACTACGTTTATAACAGTAGACTAGTTTCAATTTGTGGTGTTATTGAGTTTGATTTCCTAGGAGAAGTAAATAATTAATTGGAAGTTCTTGGAATCTTTTGTTTACGTCTTATTGGACCTTTTTTTTTTTTTTTTGTTTGCGCGGTGAAATGCGTTTACGCACCGTACCCCCCACCTGGGTGGCGGGGGGGCGTGTGTGGGACTCCCGCCTGAGCAACTGACATGTCGCCCAGGGGACTACCCACTAAAACACCGCGGCGCTCCGTCTTCGCCTTGGTGGTGAAGCCGTGGGGCCCGGACCGGCGGCCCTACGCCACGACTTCACCGGCGATGGGCCCGTCTACTGCACGACGGGCCCATTTTGACCCCCCCGCGGTGAAGGGGGGCCTGTGGGAACAACCGGGAGCGCCCGATTGTTCCCACCCGTCGACGGTGGTGGACCGTGCAATGCGGGCAGGTGGATTCCCACATCCCCCGCCCACTGGCCACCACCAGGCTGGACTTGGGCGCGATCGCGCCTCGTCCGGCCCCTTCGACGTCTGCGGTGCGGGGGCGCGAGAGGATCGTTCTCACGCACCCGCTCCGCAGCCTCCTTCTGCGACATGACGTCCTCGCAGAAAGAGGCCACCGCGACCCAGACCGCCTCGGAGCCCAGCATGGCGTACACCAAGCCGGGCAGCGAGAGGTCCGGGCCAGCGGACGCCTGGAGGCGACGACGTGGCACATCCCAGGCCGGACATTCGGCCAGGGTGTGCCACGCTGTGTCGTCCGGCGCGCCACAGTGGTGGCACGCCGTGGATCCCTCCCTTTGGATCCGGCACAGGAAATGTCCGAAGCTGCCATGCCCGGACAAGACCTGCACCAGACGGTAGGTGAGGAACCCATGCCTCCGGTCGATCCATCCCTCAATGACTGGACCGACGGCGTCCAGGGTCCACCGCCCGTCGTCCGCGTTGGCCATCTCCGCCGACCACCGGCGGAGCATGACCTCGCGGGCCCTTCGCCAGACGGCGACCCTCTCCTCAGGTGCTGCGGGCTCCCCCTGAGCCCGCTTGTCCGCCGTCCAGTGGTAGACGGCGGCCAGCACCTCGGCCTCGAAGTACCATGGCGGAGTGCCCGCCATGGCACATGCCGCCCCGTGTCCAACCGTGCCGTAAGCCCGCGCCATTCGCTGTGCGATGGCGCGTTGGGGCTTACGGAGCAGGGCACGGTTGAACTCCCCCAGGTCGTGCGCCCACACGGGCGCACCGTAGAGGGCCATACTGCGCAGCACGCCGGCATAGAGACGCCGGCATGCCACCGCAGGACCCCCGATATTCGGCAGGAGCCAGCTAAGGCCCCTCGCCGCCTTCACGAGGCGCTCTTGGAGCAGGCGGAAGTGCTCCGAAAACTTCCACCTGCTCGATATTGTGAGGCCCAGATATTTTATCTGGGCCCGCACCCCCACCCTGCTCCCCGCCACCACGACGTGGGCGCCAGGCGGCGGCTCCCCCCGAGGCCCATGGAAATAAATGGCCTCGGTCTTGTGGAGCGCCACCCCCAGTCCCAGCCGCCCGATACGACGGGCGACCAGGGTTCCCCCCTCCGACGCCCGCTCGGCCGCCTCCCCGAAGTTGCGCCCCTGCGCTGTGACGAGGGTGTCATCCGCATAACAGATGACACCCACGCCGTCGGGGAGGGCGCCCCGGAGGAGCCAGTCGTAGCCGATATCCCACAGGAGTGGTCCTAGGACCGACCCCTGCGGGACACCCGACTCCACCGGCCGCCGCCTCATGCGGCCGTCCCTGCCGACGAACAGTACCTCCCGGCCTTGGAGGTAGTCCGTCAGCAGGGCCCTCAGGTATGGAGGCACTCCGTGATACCGGAGCGCCTCCAATATTGTGGCGTGGGGGATGGAGTTGAACGCATTGGCGATGTCGAACGACACCGCCAACACCCCTCCCCCCGCTCTCGCCCCCTCCCGGGTGATGCGCCTCAACTCGAGGAGCGCATCCACCGTGGACCGGCCCGCCCGAAACCCGTACTGGGCCTCGGACAAGTCGGGGCCGGTCCCCCCCAGGTGCTCCTTGAGGCGTGCCGCGATCACGCTCTCAAGGAGCTTGGCCGCGTCGTCCAGGAGGACGATCGGCCGATAGCCGGAGGGTGAATCCTCCGGCCGACCCGCTTTTCGGAGGAGGCACAGCGCCCCCTCCTTCCACACCTTCGGGAACCTCCCCGACGCGAAGCAGCGGTCGAAGAGGTCCCGAAATCGTCCCTCCATTTGAGTGGTGGCTATCGCCACCACCCGTGCCGGCACACCATCTGGCCCTGGCGCCGTCTTCTTGCCTCGGAGGCGAAACGCCGCCGAGGCAAACTCTACCTCCGACACCGGGGGAATCCTGGCGTCGGTCGGAGGACCCATTCGCGGGAGCGGGGCCATCCGGGGAGGCACGAAATCCGGCGAGCGGTCCGGGAAGAGACCCCGGACCACCTCCTCCAGCAGCGCCGGCTGAAGGGCCTCAACGACGGGGGGGCCGATCGGGCGCAGCTTATTACGCGCCGCCCGATACGGCCTCCCCCAGGGGTCGGCATCCAACCCCTCCAGCATTTCCAGCCGCGCCGCCTTTTTGGCCTCCCGGATTGCCACCTTGAGGACGCGCCGGGCCTCCACGTAGGAGGCATAGAGGCGGTCCTCGTTGGCGGCATCGCGGTTGGCGCGGCGGCGGGCCCGCTGGAAGGCCCTCCTCGCGGCGCCGCAGTCGTCCCGGAGGCCGGCGAGCTCCGCCGACCACCAGTAGACCGCGCGCCTGGGCGGGGGCCGTCGCGACCGAGGCATGCTGGAGTCGCACACCTCGGTCATTGCCTCCCTCAGTTGGAGGGCGGCCTCGTCGACGTCCGGACTGTCCGACGGAGCGAACCAGTCCTGGACGAAGGCCGCCTCCGTGGCCGCGATGCGGTCCAGCCGCATCAGGGACCACCGCGGGAAGGACCTTCTTCCTTCCCGCTCCCCCCCTACCACCGGTGGACACTGAGTGGAGAACTCTATCCGAATGTACCTATGATCGGATAGATTCTCCCTCAGGTCCACCTCCCACCGGCGCACGAGCGCGGCCAGGGCTGCAGTGCCGAACGAGACGTCCGGCACCGAGCTCCCGTTGTGGCGCACGCACGTGCGCACTGCCCCCCTGTTGAGGAGCACCAGACCTGTCGACGCCGCCCAGGCCGCCAGACAGCGGCCCAGGGGGCTATCGACATGGTCTCCCCAGGCCGTGGACCTGGCGTTTAGGTCGCCGCAGACCGCGACCCTGCTCCTCCCTAATCGCGCAAGCGCCGCCGTGAGAGTCTGGAGATAATTCTCCAGCTCTACGACCGGACGCTTTGGGGGGAAGTAAACGCCCACCAGGGCGATATCCCCCCACGCGGCGGCCACGTATCCATGGCCCCTCTCTATGAGCGAGAGGGGCGGGGAGTCCGTGGAAGGCCGCGGCACGATGGCCACCGTTCCATCTGTGTCCCGCAGCCAGGAGGCTGGGAACGAGAAGGGTTCGGCGACCACGGCGAGATCCCCTGACCACTCGGCTAGCACCTGGACCATTAGGTCCTGTGCCGCCTGGCAGTGGTTCAGGTTCACCTGCATAATTGTGCGATGTCCGAAACTGGGCATTATTCGGACATCGCACCGTCAGTGGAACCTGGGAGGACCCGGGAACCCGCATTTGCTGGCCGGATGGTGGCCTGCTCTTTGCCCCTCTTTGTGGGGGGGCTGCATTTAGCCCCTCCCATTACATGGCCCGCCGGCCTCCCGCTGGCTGCGCATACCGCGCAGTGGGGGGGCCCCTGTGCAGGTGGCCTGCCGATGGCCGGCCTGGCCACACCTGAAACACAGGGCCGACCTGTCCACCGGCGACGGACAAAACGGCCGGGCGTGTCCGAGCGCCATGCACCGGAAGCAGCGCATAGGCTGCGCTTCCAGTGCCCGAACCACGGCCGAGCTAAAACCGATTAGAAGCCGTCCCCTCTTTAGGACGGCCTCAGCGGCGACGGTGGGGCACTGCAGCCGGACGCGGCCCATACCCCCACTACCCTTGCGGATTTCTCCGGCCTTGACGGCCTCCGTGTCACACCCCCCTGCCGCCGCCACGGCAGCGGCCACCTCGTCCCTGGTGACTGAGTCGTCCAGCTCCGACACAATCAGGGACGAGGTTTGGACGGGTCTTGACACCTTTGCCGCATCAGCGATGGCCTCTGCCATCTTTGCGGCGAAGGCGTCGGCCTTCTGGTGCCGGTCGGCCCCCGGGAACTCGAAAATACGAGCCCCCGTTTGGGTCCGTCGGCACGTCACCCTCTCTATGCCCATCTCGGAAGGGCGGACCGTCTGTCGGGCTCTTACGAACACCGACTCGTAGGTCTCGCCCTTCGAGACAGCCTCTGGTGAGAGGGTGACGACCACTGCCGCCGTTTTGGAGGAAGCACTCTTCTTCTTCCGGCTCTTTTTGGGAGCCGGAGTAGGGGCCGCCTTTTTGGCAGGCCTCTGCGTTGCGGAGGAAGGAGGCTGAGGCGCCTTCTTCTTTTTCCGGGCCACTGCGACCCACCCCTCGTTGGCCTCTGTGGCCGAAGGCAGCATTGTGTCCTCCTGGGAGGACACTACCGCCGCCGACTGGATGCCGGACGGGCCCGCGACCGGAGCCACCGGTACAGGGGCCGGTGCGGCCGCAGCCGCCGCCTTTTTGGCCGCCTTCTTTTTGGACGCCGACGCCGGGATTGAAACCGGCGCCGGGCCCGCCGCCGGGGCCACCACCCCCGAGCGACCCTTGCTCGCCGCCAATGGCGGCCGGACCACTTTGGCCGGCAGGAGACGGTCCTCAAAACCGGCAATGCAGGAGCGCACGAAGGCACGCTCCTCCTGCATGACCCCTCTGATCGCTTCCAGCATCTCCGGGGACAAGGGACCTCCGGCGCTGGCAGCAGGAGCCACCGACCCCTTACGGCGGAGTCCTTCCAGCTCCATTCGAAGCGCTGCGATCTCTCGGCTCTGGCCCTCTACCATCGCCTCGAGTCGCTTGGTCTCATCTGAGGCCACCCGACTCATCGCCTCCGCGACGATCTCGCCGAGCGACGCCGCCGAGGCCCTGAGAGCCGCCTGAGCCGGCTTTGTGAGCTTGGAGGAGTTGGCGGTCACCAAGATGGCTTCCACCTCCTCCTCCGCCTGCTTCTTAAGGAGGCTCGCCAGCCTTCCCATGTCTTTCTTGGCGGCGGGAGTATTCCTCGCCGCCAAGTACCTCGCGCGCGATGCCTCGCTTGGCGCGACCTCCTTCTCGCTTTCCGACGGGGCCTCCGTCCTCGGAGCACCCCGCGGAGTGCGACCTCTGCCGCGTACACTGCGGCCCCGCTTGGCCTTTACGGCCTTTACAGAAGAGGTCCCTGAGGACCCTTCGGATGCGCGCGTGCGCGACCGCAATCGCTTGCGCGTCCACTTATCCGACGCATCGCTCGCCACCGATGCGTCAGACAAACACCCATCCGACATATCACTCGGCCTGACGAACAGGTCCGAGGACGTCTGGGCTACTGGTGGCGTCTTCGCCGACCTCACTTGAGCCTGCACCTCTACAGGCTGGCCCTGAGAAGGGCCTTTTGGGGGACTCCCGGGGGTTACGGGATCCGCTCGCATCGATAGATCCATTATAAGAATCTAAATCACTGCCTCACAGTTTGGTCTTTGAGATTTTGTCTCTACCGCTACTGGCCACTGCGTTACCGCGCACCAAGTAGGGAGAGTCCAGGGCAGACGACGGGGACGTACTCGAAAAGACACTGTGGGGGCTGCCTATTTTTATTGGACCTAGGTTTTTAATTTACTCGTCGCAATTATTATTGAGCTTTCGTAATAAGTTATTTAGTTTTCATTTCAGAAATATTCTTCATTTTTCCTTTTTAAAATATTATCCTTTTGTCATTTCATAAGGTCTATACGTTAAGCTAATTGGACGTTGGGATCTCAGACATTCAAACAGTAGTTCAGCAGACGGATGAAGAACAAAACTTTGCCCCGTATTAAAATACTTCATTACCCGGAAAAACTTAATTAACCGCAAATGGAGCCTTGTTAAGCTGGCGTAGGTATAACAGTGAGATTCCACTGAGTTTTACTTAAGTTTTATTGAGCTTTATATAAGTTTCTATTTTTATAGTGATGTGAAGACAGTCATACTACAAAATAAAGAAATTTGTATGTTTAGATATTTGTTACTTTTCTTTTCCTGCAAAAAAGGCTGGTTGGATTTGAGTAAAATTATATTCAATACATATTATAGGTCAATACAAAAGCCAAGCTAATTAAAGAAAATTATTGAGTTTAATATTAATTTAATAGTAGTAACTTTTTTATCAAAACAGATTTCGCAAAAAGTAGTCAAAATTGCGATTGCAATCAAAAGCTAGCGTATTTGAAGCTGCGGGTAAAACTCTAGCAAACCCATAAATTTTAAGCTACAATTTTAATCAAACCATCAGAAGACAGCCAAAACCAGACTTCCACAAAGAAAGTTATAGTTATTCGCATTCATTTTCAGAGAAAAACATTTCAGAAAAGTAATCAGGAGGAAGAATTTCATATTAAGACTAAAGTTTGGGAAATGTTAAAATAACAAAAGCACTCCTTGGTAGGGAAAATTTCCAATATTACTACAAAAGTACGGTTACCCATGCACAATCTTTAATTATTTAATATAAGAAAGTAAAGAACTATTTAAATATCAATATTTTAAAAAATCTGATTATAAAATATCGGCTTCAATAATTAGCCAAAGATCTCTCTTCTTGGTCAAATTCATGCAAAAAACATTGAACATCATTGTAAAATTACCATGTACGAGTAATTTATTAATTGAGTGATACAGGCACCCCTTACCAAGTTATCAAAAATTTTAACCAAAACCTTAAGGCTTTATGAATTAGAATTCGCAATCTTGAAACAAAAAAATAAACCCCAAGACACACACATCCACCAACAATTTGTTACTCCTGGATTAATTTGCAGAGAAAAATCTCAGTCGCCGGTGGCAATGAGGCGAAATCATTTTTCACGTTAATAGAAACGTCAGTGCTAACGGCCGTCATCTGTCATAGTTTGTTGCGTGGAACGGAGCGTCGTGGTTAGTTGTAGCGAGCGGAATGAGGATCTGTGTGCAACGGAACGTAAGTAAATACTGGTGGTTACGTTCCGATGTCTGTGATTTAATTGGACGGGAGTGGGTGGACGGTTTTTTTTTTGCAATAGGCTGTGTTGGAAGGATAGGACTGGAAATAAGTTATCAGATACTTTTGACGTCAAGAAAATAGTTGATTCGCTGAAAAAGAAAACTCTCCAAATCTTTTTTTTTTTTTTTTAATATTTTATTTTACGGGCCTGGCACATGACCTTTTAGCCACTTACATACTACTACATTATAACTTTTTAACAAATAAAATTATTTAAATTACAACTTAATACTAATAGAAAACAGAAATTTAAATAAAGGCTTATAAAATAAAGTTTTGGATAAGAGATAATGGAGTAATGTCACAGTATTGTCACTTTCACATTCACCGATGTCAATGTCAATTTCTTCGAAAAGTGTCTGTCTTTGTATAACGTATTTTCGGCATTTCAGCACGATGTGGATAAGGTCTTCCTCTTCTTGGCACTCGTCACAAAGTCCGGTGTTGCTTAGTTGTAATCTGTTCAGGTGCGACTTGGCCTGGCTGTGGCCAAACCTCATCCTGTTGATGTTCGTGATAAATGTTCTGGGTCCTGAAATCTTATGGTACCAGGGTTGGGCGGGCGGTACCTTTTGGATCTGGTAGTACCATCTTCCCTTATCAGTGGATACTTTCATCCAGTACTCTTGAAAAACTTTCTTGTGGTATTCCCTCATTGGAGCATGTAGATCAGTGAATGGTATGTGCCAGGAGTCACTGTGGTCTTCATCTGGTACACCTCTTGCTGCCTTATCTGCTTCTTCATTGCCAGTTATACCGGAGTGAGAAGGTACCCACATAAATTTTACAAATTTACTGTTTAGAGACATATCATATAATAATTGTTTAATTTTGTAAATCAAGTGATTAGTACTAAATTTTAACATCTTATTTTCCAAAGCAGTGAGAGCACTAAGTGAATCAGTAAGGATTAAAAAATTGTTACAATTGACATAAGAGATATAGATAAGAGAGCTATATATGGCATAACATTCAGCACTGAATATGCTGCACTTGGAGTCTATTTTAATACATTTTTTATATTTTCTTTGGGGATCATAATATGCTGATGTGACAGTGCTTGCGGTTTTCGAGCCATCAGTGTAAATTCTATATCCAGTATTGTCAGTAATATTCAGAAGGTCTTTTTGATTTGTAATATTTGAATTAAGTATTTTTACATCATTCATTAGAGCATTAAAATCTGTATTATATAAGGGCCAATGATTTTCTCTAAACATATTTTTGCCTAAAATAAAGTGAATATGTAGACTAATTCTCAAAAGTTCAGGGAGTTTTTTTGAAATTATGTTTGTGTTGTCTATATATGGACCTAACTGAATGTTGTGTGATGGAATTGTTGGAAGTATTCTATTCATTACATGGCTGTTGTTGGAAGCAATTGCTTTTAAACAAAATCTTTCTGCTATTCTTAGTCTTATTAAAGTTAGTGGGGGTATACATGCTTCTGCCTCCATAACATGTATAGGGGTAGAACACATTGCACCAGTTATGATTCTGAGTGCTTTGTTTTGAATAATATCTAATTTTCTCAATAAGTTGTAATTGCAATTAAAATAAGCTAAGGCACTGTAATCAAAGTGGCTACGAACTAGACTTTTATAAAGCATTGATAAAGTTTTGGGATCTGATCCCCAGTGTACACCTGTCAAAGATCTAACTATGTTGAGCCCTCGGCAGGCACATTTAATTATCTGTTCTATATGATTCTGAAAAAGCAATTTACTGTCAAGGTGAACCCCTAAAAACTTTTTGTTATCAGTCCAATTTAAAATATTATTGTGAAGTTTTACATTAAATAAGCTATTAGAATATGTTTTAGAGAAAATCATTGCTTCACTTTTTTCCGAACTAAGAGTTAATTTCAATTTATCTTTATAGTAATAATGTACTTGTTCTAAAGCTCTATTTAAATTATTTACTGCAATATTGACATCCTTATGACTACTGTATATTACAAGATCATCTGCATATTGGAGATATTTTACATTAGTATGCTCAGAAATAAATCTATTTAGATGACATGTGTATAAATTGTATAGAAGAGGTGATATAGTGGCACCTTGCATAGTGCCTTTATATACACTTCTAGGACCATATAAAATATTGTTATGTTTTACATACATGGTTCTGTTATATAAAAAATTAAAAATCCATTTACAGACTTTACCTGGTATACCTATGTCAATTAAGACACTAACAAGGATAGACGGATCAACATTATCAAATGCCCCCTGAACATCAAGAAAGGCACAAACAGTGGAAGAAAAAGAATAAAATGACTGTCTAATGTCTGATATTAATGCTACAAAACTTTCTGCACAACTTTTGCCTTTACGAAAACCATATTGTTCATTTGGTAAGATATTATTGCTTTCTACATACCAATCTAATCTAACTTTTAACATGTATTCAAATACTTTTCCTATGCAAGATGACAGCGATATAGGCCTGTAAGAATTAAATTCATTTTCTGGTTTGTGTGGTTTCAGGATGGGTATAATCAATTGGGTTTTCCAAGAAACTGGAATAAGTCCCTTAGACCATAGTATATTGTAAATATTAAGTAATGTTTTTTGTGCATTTTCATGTAAATAATTTAAAAGTTTATATGGAATGTCATCTAATCCTGGGGTTGTATTTTTCCTAGATTTGACGGCTGACTGGTACTCTTCCCATGTAAAGGGATTACTTATAAAAGCACTTGTTGAATTACTCTCTTGTATAAAATAAGTGTCTAATAATTTAATATCTATATATTTTTCAGGTGGATTAATTGGAGCATACTTATCAAAGAAAGATGGAATCCATTCATTATTTTTTGGTTGTACATTAGAGGATGTTCTTTTAAATCTGCGGATATAGTTCCATACTACTGCAATAGGTGTGTATCTATTAAATGACTCACAGAGATTTCTCCAACCATTCTTTTTCTTTTCTTTTAAAAGTATTTTTTTACTAGCATCAGTTTTTTTATAATTAATGTAATTATCTATAGTAGGATGATGTCTATAATAATTAAGTGCTCTTTTACTGTTTCTTACTGCTTCTGAGCATTCATTATCCCACCAGGGAACAGGTTTTTTCATATTTGTTGAAGAAGTTGTTTTAAGTTTTGGAATAGATTTTTCTTTAATTGTGTTTAGCATATCACAGAATTCATTATATGACAGTAATGGATCACTATAGTTTATGGAGAATGATTTGAATGCTTTTTCTGTTTCAGATGTAAAAAGTTCCCAGTTTGCTTTATTGTAAAGAAATCTTTCTGATGCTTGACTTACCTCAAAAGTTTCTGGCGACAGCTGAATAGAAGTTAAAGTGGGATAATGATAACTGCCCATTGGATCGTCATGAACACTCCAGTGACACAGTGGGGCAATGTTGGGACTAACACAAGTAATATCTATAGAAGACTGGCTATTTCGTGCACTACCTACAGTGGTTGGAGCTCCTGAGTTCAAGATACATAGATCACATTCATCTAACAAATCATATACATCTGTACCTCTTGGTTTAGTTGAGATACACCCAAATGCAACATGATGTGCATTTAAATCTCCAGATATAAAAATAGGTTTAGGTAAACTATTAATAATTTGTTTAAGCTGTCTTGATTTAAATCGCCCTGGTCTAGGTGGGCTGTAAGAACAAATAATAGATATATTACCTGTGTCAGTTTTAAGAACTATAGCTGCAGATTGTAGATCATCATAATAAGGCATATTTACACTATTGTATTTGAAATGATTTTTAATAAGTATACCAACTCCCCCATGACCATTAGGGCCATTTTGGAAAATAAAATTATAGCCAGATATTTTGAAATGTATATTATTTTTGAGATGAGTTTCATTCAATAGGCATATATCAATGTCATGTTCTTGTAGAAAAGTATTCAAAAGTGGCTTTTTACTATTAAGGCTTTCTATATTAAATTGACAAATTTTTAAAAAATTATCCATTTTTCAAATTATCAACCAAAACTTCTTTTATGACTGATGTAGTCATTTTTTTATTACTGTTACCTAAGTTTACTAATGTTGTCACAAGAGATTTTAAGATGTTGTCATTCTTCAATATACCTTCTATAATCTGTTCAGTTGTTATTTCTTTTGGTTTAATAATTTTTTTAGGTAGAGACGGAAAGTCTGAGTCATAGTGAGCTAAACTGTAGGTATGGTCAGTATTTTTGATGACGTTGGCATATGTAACTTTATTTTTTTTGTCTAATATTCTTTTTTGTTTCACTGGACAGTCACGTGATATAGCCAGATGTTGGCCACCGCAGTTAGCACAATGTAATGCCTGATCATTGGGGCATTCTGAATAATGATGATCCTTAGCACAGATTGAGCATTTTTGTAGGGACTTACAGATTTTAGCATGGTGATTAAATTTAAAGCACTTAAAGCATTGTAATAATGGAGGATTATATTCGTAGACTTTATAGGTAAAAATATCTAAGGATACAGACTCTGGCAAAGTATTAGATAGAAAAGTTACTGAAACAGTTTGAAATGGTTTAATTTTACCATCAATTTTCTTGGTGAACCTTCTCACCCCGATAATCTCTGAAGAAGATATTAATTTTTTGAAGAGATCTTCATTACTTATTTTAGTGGGTACATACCTCAGCACACCGATCTTTTCGATGCTCCTTGCTGGGATGAAAGCTTTAAGACTATGTCGCTTTTGGAATTCTTCATTTAATAAATAGTTATTGGCATTACTTGCCTGGGTAAAAGTTATACCAATTTTATTTGCAGAAATTCGTTTAATTCCTGTCACTCCTTTAACTTCTTCTTTGAAAAGACCCGCTAGAGTCAGTGGATTTCTATTTCCTATGTTTCCCTCATTGGTGCTTTCAGTAAACACTACGTATTCTTGAGAGCAGGATTTTTCCGGAAAGAGACGTCTGTAACCGGGCTTGGTGTAAGGAATGTACAGCGAATCCTCAAGAACATGGTCGGCGGACGGAGTAGTAGGCCTCCGCGGCCGCTTTCTGCCGGGTTTCCCAGGGGACGAGCCCCCTGGGTCCTCCATATCAATTTTTTATAAAAAGACTTTTATTTATTAATTATGTGTCAATGAAAATATCTAAAAGTTAATAATAACTAATTTTTCAAATTTTTCAAAAAATTACGCAACTTTTCAAAAAGCCCGCCCAAGCTCACTCTCCAAATCACAAAAGAAGTGTTGCCAAAGGCCAAAAGTTAAACAAAGAATACAATGTAAATCAAATTTTAAATAAATGTTATTAATTCAGTATTTACTTTTTCTTAACTTTTCCTTACCGTCGATACTATCAAGCCTTAACCTTACCCTAGTTATTCTATTGCCAACTTTTTATTTTTCTGCAGAACCAACACAAATCATAGTGGCACACTAGTTCTTCTGCCATAACAAAGCCACAGTCCTCCATTTTACAATTCCTCTCACACGCGTCATTTTATTTCCGCACTCCATTATTTGGTATTCATAGAAATCACAGCAACCGCAGCCCCAGTGGGGTTGCCAAATAAAAGTGACGTGACAGTGACATACATATCACCATTTATTCGGGAACACCGTGGTGATGTTCGCCCATTGTGCGGTACAAGGATTGTAGGCGGCACAGTGTGGGTAAATTTAAAATTCAGGACTTCAACATTTTTCATTGTAATTTTTAAATGTTTTGGTGTAAGTTTGTTTGTTACTTAAACACGCAACACTTGCTAAGAATCTTAAATACCGACAGAATAGAATTGAAAAAAAAACGGGTTTTATGTAGAATAGCTTTATATTTTGCCGCAAAAGAAAAGTAACATATCATTGGCATTTGACAACATTTTGACTCAGCTCGTCTTTGAGTTCTTGTTTTTTTGACTTGGAAACCTCTTCGCCGAGCACACCTTTTCCGGGACACTGAGTTAAAAAGGGCCGCCACGGTCGAACGGTCACGTAACTTATATTAGTTTTTACTTTTGTAAGGTCAATAGCATTACAAATGTTTCTGATATTAAATCTTCAAGTTTATCAATAGGTTTGTAACTTAATCCTTGAGGATTAGGTTTAATTTATTTGTATCTGCTTAAGTTTCGTTTAAATATTGTGACGTTTGTTCTATCTGGAACTCTTATCACTCTAATTATTTAATGTGACCAATATAACGATGAATGGATTAGTCTATATGCCGTTAGACAATAATAAAATAGGAAAAAATAATCAAGACTTTCTTAACAATCAATCAAACATTACTAATAAAACCTTTAGCTCAATTGAATCGCCCAAATTCTAAATTAATTTGATTAAAATCATCAACATACTAATGATCATGGTTTTTTTCCAGAACTATTGTTAACGTGCCCACAAAAAACACTATATCATCGAGCCCGCTGCGTGGTCTGTATCCACGCGTTATTTCCTACGAGTACCATAAAGGGCTCTTCAGTGAGGTGAAGGGTTATTCGTCTCCTGAGCATTGCCTTATTTATGACCTTATCTGAGGGAAGTATTCCATTTTAGGGCAAGTGATAAAGATATGTTTGTTTGGGCTAAGGGGAAGGGGGGGGACGCAGCAATTCGGTTAGTTCTGTAGAGCTGTCAGATTTTGCTGTATTATGTGTAAAAGTGACTGTATTATGATCTAAGTATTTAGTTTTTGAATTTTGAATTTATTGAATTAACTCATTAAATTAATGGAAATGAACGCTTTTTTTTCTACTTTCAAGCTTATTAGTGACAAGTGGCCGCGCGCGACTCCGTTCGCGTAGAAGTCGGTTTCCCGTGGGAATGCGCAGTTTTCCCGCGGTAAAAGTTCCCTTAATTCTTTCGTACATATATTTTTGGTTTCTAGAACCGTTTTGGCAGCGCACGCAACGGAAGCCCTCAAGGATGAATAATTTTCCCCGTTTTTTTCACATTTTCCATTATTACTTCGCTCCTAATAGTTGCAGCGTGTTGTTATAGCCTAAAGCCTGCCTCGATTAATGGTCTATTCAACACAAAAAGAATTTTTAAATTCGAACCAGTAGTTCCTGAGATTAGCGCGTTCAAACAAACAAACAAACAAACAAACTCTTCAGCTTTATAATATTAGTATAGATTTTGTGTAATTAGTTCAGTGTTGTTCTAACTCCTTGATTTTATGCTAGAAACCTTTTAATTTTAATAGCTAGAATTTAAAAGTCATGACTATTTTAATAAGAGGTTTGCAGAAACACAAAAACAGTTCTTTTATTGTTTCACTCACCCAACGAACTAAATGATGCTATATTATTAGTTCAATAGACATGGCTGAAAGAATGAAGCACTCATAAATAATAATTTTCAACAACACAGACCAACCAAATAAGCGATATTTGACGATTACTAACTCAATAGAATATGAGTATGAGATTGACATAACTGTATGCTTCGTTCGTTTAACGACCAGTGTTGCTGCTCGATACAATAACTGAGATAGGATTTTGTACACTTATTGTGGTTATATTTAGTGTGATTTAAATAAGAGTCAAAAACGTTCTAATTCTTATTTATTATCCTAAATGTGAAAATATGTATATACAGATGTTCTGCTTTCACGTCAAAACGGCTGAACCGATTTTAATGCACTTTGGAATATCTGAAGTTCAATAGCCTGGAATGGAAATACGCCACTTTTGCGGCGGGAAAAAGACTCATTCTCACGGAAAACCAAATATATTATTTATAATTCTATCTAAAGAAAATCACAAAGATTTTATAATTCTAAATTAGACAGGAGAATTTTACTACCGTAACATGGAATGCATGCATTATTTATTGCAATAATTATTCTGATTCTTCACTTTAGTCTATAATTGTACGAGTACCAGGAAGTCATAAATCAAAGGAAGTTTGCAGCTCGTTCTGAATATCCTGCAGTAAGTTAGTTACGCAATCACACGAGCGACCCACCTTAAAGTTATTCATAATATTTATATACAGGTACTGAAAATTAATTTTCTTGTTGCTTTGTTCTTTCTGTATTATTTTAAATATTTGATATTAATGAAACTTGTGTGGTTTAAGGGTCTGACGATGTTTAAAATGGCAGTATAATTAAAGTAAGTTATAGTAAGAGGTATTAAACCGGTATAATTCCTCTTCTTCCTCCAAACTTGGAATTTGTTCAAAATCGGATTTGGAAGCAAAATCGAAAAATCGTAGATATGGATCCACACGCATCTGACGGAGGTAGGTGATTATATTCTTTAGCATTAGACTAAAAGCAATGGCGTAATGGTGGGATGTCAACGCTTCACAAATTTCCCTAATACATTTTCCATTCTTAACGTATAATCTGCGTTTACGATTTTGTGAATACTTAAAATAAACTGTCTATACAGGAAGAAAAAAAAAAATAAAAAATCAAATTTTTTTTATTCATCATAGATATGTAACATATACTTAATGAACGTCAATGTTACAAACTTCGACTTTACCTAGAGAAAAAAGCCGGCGAAAAAAAACTCCCAGCACTCTTTTTGAAAATTATACAATCAACTCGCAATGAAGAAAAGGTACGAAGTATGTTTACAGCGAGAAAAAATATAAGGAATATCTTTACGGTCGTAGGTAAGTTAATTTTTATTTATTTTAGTTAATTAAATAAGTAAAAAAACACGTTTTTATGTTAAAATGCCAGCTTTCATTCTAGTACGGTTTATGAGATACAGCCTGGTGACAGACAGACAGCAGAGGCTTAGTAATCCCCTTTTTACCTTTTAGCTCTGGAACCCTAAAACAGAGACTTAATATTTTTATTTATACAGCAAGCAATATTTCAGTATAATTGAATAAATAAACAAACATCCGATGTTTACAAAGTTTTGACTCCAGAAATTACATCTCGACTACTAGGAGCACATAAACTACGACTGGTTTACGTTCAAAGTTACGCAATTTAATTAAAGTGAGTTTGTGCAGAATTATTGTGTTATTCCGGATCCATGTATATTGCTTTGGCTGAAGTTTACCAAATATTGTCACAAGAAATGAATAAAGGTACTTTATAAATCATTTTATAGAAAAAAATATCTTTCAAAATATAAGATTTTTCTTTTTTATTTCGTTTAAAGGTTTTTTCATTAAATCTTTATTAAAATAAAATATCAAACATGTTCTATCAGAGCTGTTCCAATAAAAGTTCCTTTTACTGAAAAGATATCGTACGTATCTCAAGTACAAAATTGAAAACATAACTCGTTAACCAAGTCCTTAAGATTGCTCTTCAAAAGTTTAGACAATGCGTCTACAAACCAAACTTCACTAACAGCAAAGTACCAGGAGTTCATAGCCTTTCAGGAAATTCCACAAGTTTATTTGTAAACTTTCACTACCCGCCTCCATGGCCAGGTGAAAGTACGTCACCTTTTCTTCATTGCGAGTTTGAAGGGCCTTTATGTAAAAGAGCCCTTTAGACCGGATTCTGGAGAGTGGTATCAATGGTTCAAGTTAAAGGTTATGCCCATTAGGGATTTTTTATAGAACTTGAACTTTATAACTTGCGTTCGTATTATTTCACTGACGAGCGAGCCACCCAAGCTTCCCAAGAGTGTTATTTAAAACTTGTAATTAGTAAACGTAATTTTTTTACTAATGAAAATTATTAGTTGTAAAAAATAAAGCGTCTCTATATCACGATATTAAAATACGTGTATCGTAATAATTTGTATTGTTTATAACGCCACAACTTGTATATGTGTACACTTAACACGGTGACCTCAACACAATTCAAAATTTTACGTAGGTATTTGTTTTTTAAACTCTTGAGTAGTTTCCTAAAGGTATACAGGGTGATTGGTAATGCGATACATTCCTTCTAAGAGGTTAAAGTAGAGCTTATTTGCAGTCAATTAAGGCAATTATGCCATGTCCGAAAATTGATAATTTCTGAGATATGCAACATTTAAGATTTTTTATAAAAAACCCCATTTTCGAAGTTCAAATGAATCATTTTAGTGAAAAATTCAAAATTGAGTTTAATGTTTTGTTGTTTTATGGTAGCTTGATAACTAAAATGATATTTCAGATTCAAATTTGCTAAAAATAATCGTCCTTATTTTAGAAAAAGTCAAGAAACCAAGGCTTTTTACAAAAATTATTTATTTAACGGCAGACTTTAATGTTATTGCATTATCCCAGTGCAAAACGGCGACATCAACCAAAGAAAACACTGCAAAAGTGCACTGTAACCACAAATTAGAGGCGTTCTAAGAGAGAGGTTACTTCTTTTATAGAAGAGTTGTCAATCAAATACTTAGTTTTAGTATGACAAATGTACCTTTTTGAATAGCTAATGAAGTGGGGAAGTTTTTTATGTAATTTGTACGCAACATTATCTGACTTTTTTTTAGAAAATCGCTTTTAATTGCTATAAGACTTAACTTTTTTTTAAAGTTGTTCTTGGTTTCTTGACTATCTAAAATAAGGACGATTAATTTTATCATATTTGAATCTAAAATGTAATTTTAGTTATCAAGCTACCATAAAACAACAAAACATTAAACTCAATTTAGAATTTTTCACTAAAAAGATTCATTTGAACTTCGAAAATGGGGTTTTTTATAAAAAATCTTAAATGTTGCATATCTCAGAAATTATCAATTTTCGGACATAGCATATTGTGCCTTAATTGACTGCAAATAAGCTCTACTTTAACCTCTTAGAAGGAATGTATCGCATTACCAATCACCCTGTATATTGTATATATTCAGACAGGCTACAAGCCGACTACGACTTGTTAGTTACTGTCTCTACTGGTCTACCAAGACAGCTGACTGACTAACCAATAAAGAGTTAAAATTAACCACTACATTTTTTGAGATGCCTTATAAAGCCTTTTATCTTTAATATACCTATTGATAAAAGTTCTTATATCTATATATATATAGGGACATGACATTAAGCAGACTCTAAAGTAGCATGCCAGAATATTCACCAATTTACTATAAAACCACTAGCCCAACTCTCCGTGCTTCGACTCAAATATTGAATGCTAACATTCTAAGAACCTACTCCGTCATTAATTACTATTCACCCCACAGTTCAACCAGGACCCTCGGATCGAAGGCATCTTGTAAGCTGTAAATTTAAACCCTTATTTACATATTCCCTTCTTAAAACTGCCTTCGTAAATAGCATCGTGTAATCAATAGGGTTGTTGGGGGTCATTAATCAACATTTGGATCAGCTATCGGTAGTGCGATCGGGGGCAAAATTTATGAACTTTTGATATTAATAAATGGTATCGCGATGTTTGGTAATAAGCTAAAAGTTTTGTAGGTAAGAGTATAGTCGATTTTGACTGGGTAGAAAACTTCTTAAAAAGTCACTAGATTTATAGTGATTGTTAATCCTTAATAGCATTAACTATGTTATACAGGGTATAAAAAGACTGCTTCTGACATCAAAAACTTACGTTAAAAGCAAAAAAAAAGTGCCAAAATGCATATAAAATTAAGTAGTATTAGTAGTAAGTTTTATTTGCTTTGGACGCCATCGCCCCAGAACCAGCGAATATCCCTTTTCAATCCTTAATAACTATTTTAAATTGAGTTTTCTTTGTATACTGTTTGTGAATTTAGTTACTATTTAGGCTCAAGAATACGTGGTTTCAGGCTTCGGAAGTGGTCTTTTTACACCCGATACTATTATTAAGTTTTTTTATTTTATATTATAATATTGGCACTAAACTCGCAACTGTGACTACATGGACAATAATTGCATGTCTCGTTTTATGATAAAAACTTTATAAAACCTTCTTTTCACACTTTATTTTCCTGTCGGACATTGCATACAAATTTGTATACAATATTGTTGGCCTACGAAGGATGTAATTATTACTATATTTGGGCATAAAAGTTATGTCATACAAAATCCTTTAAAAAATTCTAAGTTCTGCCGATAGTCGAAAACCAAGCAGAACCTATTAGTTATTACCTGTTAGTATTAAATAAAGGCCCGCGCGGGTCCCATTATATTGAAAAAAACTAAGTTATTATGTCCGTTGGCGTGCTAGAAGGGTTTGAAGTGAACACTTGATGGCTTTCAAATGGTGTCCCCTATGGCCTGAACGTAGAATTATAGTGTAAAGTGTATAGGCCTAAACAGAAATCGCACAATTTTTGGCCAGCTTTCAACGTGTTAAGCTTGTTTATATAACGTTAACAAAAACAAATAAGAAAAAAATACGAAGATAAGTAGCAACTTGCATTTATAATAACGACCTCTATTTACATAGAATACAATCTTACCTAACATTTATGCTATGAAAACAACACATCAAAAGAACTTAATAATACATAAACAGGTATTGTTTCTTAGAATTTCCTCTTCAATGGAAGTTTCTGAACTGGTGAAGCTTCCAAAGTAGCCAATAAATAAATAAACAACCAGCACATACCAGCGTACATTGATATCATGAAAACATCTCAGTTTCGTCTTTTGTTTACTGGTAACAGTCATAGATTAAATTATGTTAAAGCAGGTCGTAATTTGCAATATCAGGCGTTAGAAAATTAAAATATATTAGATAAACTTTTAATAATAATAAAAAATGATTGTTTATTTATATGCTGCTCTACATGCTCAATCAAGCCAATGTTGAAACAAATAACAGCGTCAATAAAATGCGTCACCAAAAAAGTCCAGTCAAACGGTGCGTGAAATTATGCAACACACTGCACTGCACAGATGGGCGCTTGAAATAGGTAGTTTTTAGTTACTTAAAACCAAACTTTAGGTATTTTGTCGAATTACTAACTAACGCCCCACTGCTAGAGCTAAGGTGCTGCAGAAACCTTCAAAACATCCCTCAGCATCGACAGTTAAAATTAAAGATTAAACCTAATGTTAATCTAAACCTAGCCCATCGGACAGCTTGACGCAGGCAAAAGTTTCATCCGTACGTTGTTGACTCACCCAAAACTCGAACTAAACGGTTTGACAGCTCATTTCTGGTGAGAGTCGCCAAGATATGGAACGACCTGCCTGTGTCTATTTTTCCCTTAGCCCTTAGCAGTAGAGTGAACAGGTTTCTTTTGGATGGGCGTGTACCTTCGTCTTCATCTACACTTTCCATCAAGTGAGGTAGAAGACAAACGCCTACACAATTACAACTATAACTATAACAAACTAATCCTCTGTCAGCTATTTGCGTAAACTTCATCCCGAACCATTAAGTCCGCAGACACCTACAATGAGTTAATGAATTCCAAACATCAGAGCCCACAATTACCACTCAATAGAACAAGTTGATTCTCTGCGTCGGTTTGTCTTTACAGATTCAATTAAAGAGCCTTACAATGGAAACTACCGTTTGTTACGAGAGTAACTCGAATTAAAGCTTGACCCTTTGAGCTACTGTACACTGATTTGTGATATAGGATTGAGTTATATACTTAACTAGCGACCCGCCCAGGCTTCGCAATGGTGTGTTTTTGTCGACTTGATCACAAAACAATGAATTTTGGCTAACTTAAATATATATTTTTTCGAATGTTTTATATTTACAAATGTATATGAATAAGTTACCTAAAAGATGGAAAAAGCCGCATTTAAATCCATTGTGTGGTTTATGAGGACATAGTGGACAAACATACAAACAGACAGAATTAGCGACTTAAATTTATATTTAATGATGATAATGATGAGTTATTGTAGGTATAAATGCTGTTGTTGCTGTACTTTATGATAGCCTAGTACCTAAATAGCTAGAGATTTACATATAAACGAACTCATGTGTTCAACTTATGGGATGTTGTAAAGATAAAATGATGAAATTGCTGATTATCCTCCATCACAGTCATTATTCATTTAGTACCTATGAAATTCATTAAATCATCATTTATTAAATCTCAATTTTGTGTAAACTAGCCTTTAGCCAAACAGTAGCGGTAAATGGTTTTTCCCTGAAAATTGTTATTTTCTCGCAATGAAACGTACCCTGTGTGTAATTCTAGATTATAGTCCATCTATATACTCTCAACCAAATCTGGTTAGTGAAACAATAACAGACACACATACATGCAACTTCACTTCGTATATGTGTTTCCTTTTCAAAAAGATATGAATGAGATAAATACACAGAACATCGATGTAGAACACGTTACATAACATTTATGTTAAATTTTGTACTTTGTATGCAGCAAAGGAAGCTTTTAATTTCATTTTATAGGCATACATTAAGATAACATGGATGTTAGGCAAATAAGGAAATTTTACCGATTGTAAAGTGGAATCATGTATAATTAACGAGGGTATGCTAGTAATTATTAACAAACGATGGATGTTAAGCTTTCTACTTAGTTAATAAGAATTAATCGGTTTTTAAACAAAGTGTGAACAGTACGGTTTGATCTTTACATTTAATAACAAATTAAGTAATAAATCGAAAACTATGTTTTTATTATGTATAATATTTTTAGGAAAATGTATAAAAAACTAAACGCAAACCTGTAAAAGATGCATTTCACAGTCAAAAAGACAGTTTGAGACGCGCGTCAATTATAAAAAGATTTTAACTAAAACTGGCCCGAACCGGTAATCATATCTTGAGCTTTGTACTTTGCAATCCATTCATAATGTGCTACGGATTATTGTTACAATAATTGTATTAATCTAGGAAATATATCAGGAAAGTCACTGTTTATTATATTTTTATCAAACTCCCACGAAGCGTGGCCGGCACGATACTGCTTTGTATAAAACTCCTATAATAACTATAAAACAACTACTTTGTAAAGGTAATTATACTGTTTTCGTGTTCGCAGCCCATTACTAAGTTTATGAAAATTCCTGAAATAACTGAGAGAAAATCCTTACTACATAAATAGGTATTATTAAATTTAATAATACATACCGATAAACATGCCTAGAAATATGAACAAAACCATCTTGATTCGAGTTTAGTACCACTTCACATTATGCCTGTTATACTTTATCACATTTTATTCAGTACACTTTATAATCAAACACACTAGTATATTACTAAACAGTTCACTGTATATTTATTCATTTTTCAATATCACTTCAACGACTAAGTCTTGAAATTTGCGTTAGTTTATTCGCGATGTTTTCAGGAGGATATTCGTGAGCCGCAAGCGTGTGCTCGGGTCGAATGCGCGGGACACACTGAGGCTAAATGTCAGAATGATAAGGTATATGAAGCAGGGTTGCTAAATTCATATTAGGGAAAGGGAATAGAATTTTAAAAGCTGTTGTTAACTAGATATCAATGATACAGGTAAGTTACTAATTGAAATATTCAGGAATTAACTTTGTTAAGCAATGGTTTTTTATATCTATCGATTTCATATATCTTTAAAGGCAAAAGAGCATCAAAGCCAAGACAGCTCTAATGTCGAGGGTTAGAAAATATAGGGATGTGACAAAGGGTCAATATAAATACAGTAAATCACCCTAATTACCCCGTTTTCATACAAGTGGCACTGAAATCTGATAATTCCAAACCGGCCACTTCCCCACGCCTGCGCACTACACAAACAACTTTTTTTCTATGAAACAATATTATTCCTACATTTGATTTCCATACCTCAGCTAAGTTGAATCCGATGATGTACCAACATAATGTTCCCTCGTCAAAATTTTATTTGGTTTCGATGTCAGAACAAATTGATGGATTGCGAATATGAAAGTTTTCTAAATATTTGGTTGGAATAAACTTCGATAACAAAGGGATCAAAGGCATATCAATTTATTGCGAAGAAAACAATATATGTTCTTGCCAATGTTGTTTCAGACTAATATCTCTGTGTCTGCGACTGAGAATAGAAATTATATTTACTTTGAGAGTTTATATGTGAAGACTTATTACATCGAATTTACTTTACTTAGAGGACAAAGACACAAAAGATTATTTTGTTAAATTTTATTTCAGTTTTAAACTAGAAAGTAAAATACCAAACTTAGCTATAAATGATTACATGTTTTTCAGAACTAGGTTTTTAAGAAGCTTATGAAATTTTGTACGTAACAATAAAATGTAACGTAACAATAAAATGACAGTTGTTCAGTATCTCTTGTTTGATTTTACTTAAAACTCAAAATAGATACTCAGAATTTGGGAACAAAAGCACGGGTATTAATTACTACTGCGAAGCAGACCAAATTCAGTTGATATAATGAAACAACTTGTATTATACAGGGTGTAAAAAGACTACTTCCGAAAACAAAAACTGGGCATTGCTGGAGGGGTACTAATTACGTTTTAAAAAAACATCATCTAAAAAAAATATATGATTAAAAAAAATATATATACATTATTGTCCAAAATTGTGTTTAAACTATTATATTTTTCGATGATTTCAAATTAAATTGTGTTTTAATTTAAAATGCAATGTAAATAATCGCACCTGAACCAACAGTTGAACTTTTTTAAATTGAGTTTTCTGGGTACACTGTTAGTGAATTTAGTTACTATTGAGGCTCCAGAATACATGGTTTCAGGCTTCGGAAGTGGTCTTTTTACATCCGTTATTTTACCAAAACATCTTTAGGTATTTAGTAAGTATTGAACTACAAGAAAATACGGAGTAATTGTCGCACATATAAAGTGTGTAGAGTCGATACAGCGAGCGCATCTAAATAGATGTGCCTAAGAAAAAGAATTAGAGATTTTCTGCCGCCTAAACTTTAAAATTAAAATAAACATTACTGAAGATTTAATTAATACGATTTAACAATACTAATAATAATTAATGGAAAAGCAAGTTTATCGACATTTCCACTAAACAATTATAATTATTAACTTTGTTCAATATCTTCGTTTAAATTATTTATCAGACTAAATTCGTTCGGCTAATGCCAGGTTATAAACGGATTTAATTGAATTGTCGTGTTCATGCTTCTGTTCATTTTTTGTCGTGAATATTTGAATTATTCCCTTGACGACTAAACTCTGTAGCATATAATGTGTATCATATTTTAAGCCTTACACTATGAGCAGTCTTATTTGCAGTATGTCACACTATAAGATTGACAAATGTCGTAGTTTACCAAATAAACACCAACTACAGCGTGTACTCGCGAAAACTACCAGAATAAATTCCGGTTAAATCCGGCTAACAACTGGTTTGTGCCGCCATAGTCCGGTTCTGTGGAAAACTTTCAATTTTCAATTGAGATGTAGGTGTTGATTTTAAGAGGAATAAACGTGCAAAAAATTGTGCGTAGAATAATTTAACACCCACTTTTAATGAAATGGTTTGATTTGTGTAGGAAGTGAGCAGTTCAAAGAAAATACATTTCAGTTATAAAATACAATTTATAAAATTCTACGTTTTCTTTTTGCTCCTGCGTAATAGCCTACACTTTGGTCTTAAGGAAGTTGTTCTTTGATAGGTACCTAAACGTGCTCGGACCACGATACTATGAGGGTATAAGAAAAAAAGTTTATATAGAGAAATAATTGCCTCTTCTCATAATGTAATAAAGTTTTAAGTTTCTTTGTTTGGATCGTTTTCACGCTTAAGCTTATTTTTAATTTATCGAAAATCATTTAAATTAAAAATTTATTTGAAATGAAATACTGAAGAAAACAGGAAAAAATGATTGCATGTTTTTTATGTTATTTTGTTTTTCTGTTTGGCTTATGCAAATTCTAAAAACATAAAGGTTTTAAAAAAGGGATGGATACTCTACAATAATTTAATAAGGGTTTAATTTTTTAAGAGACAATATTAAGGTACGGAACGCCCTTAACCGTAATATTAATACCTTTTTAAATATATGTATTTAAATTAAAGCATAAATTAAACAATCATGTTTACATGAAACTTGATTTAGTAAATATATTATTTATAAAATAAATTTTCGTCTAAATGGATTGCCGAAAATTAACCCCAGATTCCATCATTTATTTAACTATGATTACTCAAATCAAAACTTTTAAAAACAATCATGCCCAAAATATACTCCAACAATGTATTTTTGTTTTTAATATTTGTATTTAATAAATAAATAAATAAATAAATAAATAAATAATAAATAAATAAATTAATGTAGTATTAACAAAAAACTATTTCGGTCAAGTAAAGAGCGCACTTCAAGGATTACTATAAACTTGGTCGAGATTAGCTTCGGGACGTCAACGCACAAGAGCGGCTGGGACAAGAATAGGACCAAAATGGGACAGTGGGGCGAAAATGTGTGTCGCCGTACCATTGTGTACCGAATGTACCGCGACCTGAGTTTGTGGGACAGTAATGTGCTTTTTGAGAAGACGGCGGAGTGGTCTGCCAACGTTACAAAGAATGTACTTCAATTTGTTTTGTCTGTTTATGAAGAGAAAAATGGAAGACTTGACACAAATAAATGAGCGTTACAGCGGCGGTTGTGTTGGTATCAGATACAAAGCTTGCTGCTGTACTCCGCGGTATATACCTAAATGTTTTCATTTTAATAATTTATTTATAGCAGAGAAGCTGACTCGTAATTTTAACTAACTAAATGATTTTTTAAATGACTATATGGTTAAATTAACTTATGAAGTAGAAACTAATAGGTCAAAAGTTAATGAAAACTTCTTAAATCGTAAGAAAAATACAATTTATTTGATTGTTTCATGCGATTTTAAAACGAAATGAGGTTTATCTGTGTCTTTTTTAACTAAGACTCTATAATCCAAAAAAACATTTACGATCTCATTTAATTTTCAACTAAAATGCGATGCGTCAAACAGTAATACTGCTCACTTTCGCGGCCATTTTCGTTGCCACTCCAGCATTTTCAGCAACGCGAGTACATCTATTATTGATAAGTGATATATGGAGGCAGATGCCAATTGAACCCCGAGAGGGTACGCAATTATAAAGAGGCTTTTATTGAGAATTGGCATGTTAATTCAAGGTTTCACAATCCTGAACATGTTTGTAAATTTTTGGGTGAATAATATTAACCGAACTGTTTGTGATTGGTTGTAATTAAGGTAAAAGTAGGTCAGTCATGCTTAGGGAAGAATATACTGAATTATTGCTAACTAGTGGCCGCCCGCGACTCCGTTCGTGTGGAAGTCGGTTTCCCGTGGGAATGAGAAGTTTTTCCGCGGTAAAAAGTATCCTATGTAGTATTCTGATGTATAACCTATATTACTGAAAACTTTCATCCAAGTCCGTCCAATAGTTTTAACGTGAAAGAGTAAAAAACACCCATACATCCATTCATACTCACAAACTTTCACATTTACAATATTAGTAGGATACTACGGAATACAGTATGTACATTTATCGTACCTGCAGTTGACGACGCTTCTACATGTAACCACCTACTATTTAATAGAATAACTGAATAAAATTGGATAACCCAATCAGGTTTATCAGTGTTTAAGCATGAACAAATTAACAAACTTATCCCAGTAGTCTTTGAAACAAATTAATTGTGAATATGCGCGCCATCTATTTGCCGTCTTGTCAACTATATAATCCAGTTAGAAACTAACCAAAAGATTAACAAAACAATCTGCATAGCGCCAACTCACAGCAGAGCAGAACCTACAACTAGGGATGTGCCAATATTACGTTTTTTTTTACGTTCGTCTTAGAGGTTACTATAAAATGCAATAAGATTACGAGTAAGTGAACACAAACAGATCAAAGTCTTCTATTTGATGAAAATGTTTTTTTTGTACTGAAATTTGGACAACTGAAAAATATCATATGGACTATATTAAAAATAAGGTAAAATACAAGTTTATTCAAGTTTCAAAGTGTAGTGGCTCAGTGCCTTGAACTAAACTGTTTGTTTTCAAGGTGCTGAATAATATTATACAACTAAGTTGTTGTTCTCAAAACAAATTTCGCGCACACTTTGCTAATTATAACAAGGCCAAGGCCTTACTAGTAGGGTTTAATTTAGGTTATAATACTATGTATATTCAATAGTATGCCAAACAAAGCAAATATGGAACAAATTAACTTACTCGTCTTAACCTAGTAAATTATTTCACACAAATGAACTTTTGTGCTAACCTAGTCCCACAGAGATAAGGTAAACATCCAAAAAATAATAATAGTTAAAACTCACCAGAAAAAAACTATGATATAGGCTACTTTAACCTATAACTGAGGTGACTCACACATCTAATGCCCAAGTTATCCCGGTTTCACAGTCTATAGACACAGTCGACTCCCATCCCTACGCCATTCTATCTGTATGCAGATGTAGCTGCCATTATACGCAGGTTCGTGGAATAAGTCCAACACTAGTACTGGGCTACTATGTGCTTACTTGAGACTATTTCAAGTAGTCAGTAATTATATTAAATCTAAGTAACTAACAGTTCTGAGAGTCGCTGGTTAGTTCAAATATGAATACTTCTTCTAACTTAGACTAAATTGGGAGGAAATAAAGGGTGGTTAAATTTCAAGGGCTGATGTTGAATATTAAGTACGAGAAACCCGCCCACGCCACGCAATGGTGTTATTTTGCCGACTTGCTCGCGAACCCTTGCATTTTTGCTAACTTAAAAATACTTTTTATAAACGTTCTTTATTTAAATGAATAAATACCCTAAAATATGGAGAAAACCGCATTTAAATCCGTTACGTACTTAAGGAGGAGTTAGCGATCAAACATACAAACAGACAGAATTTGCGACTTAGATTTATACTATGTAATGATTCCACACACAAGTAGCAAACCTAACTTAAGTCTTAGCTTTAAGAATCAATCATTTGTGGGAAATAACAAAAAAAATGTATTACAAGACTTATACAAACTTTTTTTTTCTTTGAAAACATACAGTTTCTTATATCTATTTGGGTAATAAAAACTTATAACTATTAATCAAATACGAATATCTACATAGGAACACGCTTATAAAGAAATATACATTGTACTTTTTAGGTACTTATAGCTATACTATAAAATAAAAAAAAAATTGTAGTGTGGCAAATTAAACAAACTACAAAGAGAACGAGCTGTAAACCAGCGCCTTGCTAAAAAGTTTGTAATTTCAGAGGTTTAGAATTAAAAATATCCAGAAGAAGTCAAACTAAAATCACAGAAAATTATCTCGAATATTTTCAAAGATACTTTTAAGAATAACCTCAAAAACTACCACCTCATGTTACGCGCACATTTTTTCCAACATATAAAAATAAAATCCTTCAAATATTGTTGTTTATCATAAATCTGCACGTCGGATATAAAATGTGGACTCACGTGACGTCATATTGAAGGTTGTGTGGTGATTTACTGCGAAATGAATTTACATCAAATATGGTAATTCACAGTGTTTCACGTGGGGTTGATATTAAAATATTATGAAATAGGCTTCTTCTTGTATATTAAATGGTAAAACATAACCATACATATATTTTACATATAATGATTACACCAAATACGTTTTTTTATGTTTGTCTTTATCAAGACAAGGTTTGCATTAAATAAAATATTTATTTTTATTGATTTATTAAACCCAGCAATGTTAAGAACAGAGTCCATGCTATGAATAAGTTATAAAAATTTGAGAACAGATTTTATGAATATTCTGTATTTTAATTTTAAATGTCGTATTCATAAGTTTTCATGTAAAGGACAACGATTTATTATAATATCCACATTAAAAAGAAATTACAATATAAAAAAAATATTACAATATAAAAAAAATACCTGCGTTAATTTTTTTAGCTTAAGTTTTTAAAATAAAAACACGCAAGAAATGGAAAACTCGTTTTTAGTTTGTTTTGCACATTAAATCTCCGCGTATGTTTATCTTAGATATAGAATACACTTTTAACAGCTTTAAATTTAAATCTTTTACGAAACATTTCTAACCTCCCTTAATAAGATTAAAATACGGCGCGGTAGCTCAGTTGGAAGAGCATTGGACCGGTTATCCAAAGGTCCTGGGTTCGAGTCCCAGTCGCGTAATGCTCGGAGGCCCGCGTTCCTTTTTCCAGTATTTATAACTTCAAAATTAATAAATTAGCATTTATAATGCAAAATTAAAAGTAAAATCTCAAGATTAAAATATTAAATTATTCGCCGAAACACTAATGCTTAAATATTTGCTTTCACATTTTTTTTAAGTTGGAAGTACTAAATTAGAAGGTAAGAGGTGAAATAAGTTAGGTTAGCTTACAATTCTTGTGTTAACTAATAATTTTGGTCATCAGAGGTAGCTCACTCAAGCTCTTTCTTGTATAAATTTTAAATTTTGTTAACTTTTTTTATTGATATCCGCAGCACAGGCAAGCCTAGTGCGGAAATTGTTTGTAATTGTAAAAAATATTTTGTAAGTATTTTGTTTTTTAATATTTTTTTTTTCTTTTCTTTCTTTCTTTCTTTCTTTCTTAATTCTTGCTACGAAATAGTGCTACGAATTCTGCTATGGTGATGCTACGGCGTAGCGTGTGCGTAGCTTTGTTCTACATTACAAAGAGAATGTTAGAATTGCTATATTTAGGACGATAATGTTATATTTTGAAAATAAATATAGGCACTAATACAAACTCATATACGATTGGCATAGCAAGTTATAACCTTTGGTAAGCTTTATTTTGATCTTATTTTAATTCAACTGATGACAACTGTAATTCGGCGCTTTTCTAAATCCACAATGCTATTAAAAATATCTACAATTTAATTATATTTAGTTAATATACTTTCGTATAGGGACCTACGGTCTGTACATACAGGTATTAATCTTTTTTTTATGTATAACACCAAATAACCCCACATTATCCCAATCACCCATTACTCTACAAATCGTCAAATTACTCTCAACAAACTCCACACGATGAAAAGTTGCCTCCGACCCAAACTAGTGAACAATGCGCATACCGCGGTCCCGCTCGTCACCCGACCGCCGACTTGGTCACTTACCAAGTATTTAAGGAGCTCCGGCGAAGTCCCCAAGTTTCGGTGGGATCCTATTGAACGGGACATCTTGTTAATTTGTGTGTTGTTGATGCAGTTAACGAGGGGTGATGTGATGGTTACTGATTTTGGCTTTAATTAAGACGTAATTTTTAATGTAATAGTTGAGAAATAAATGTAGTGAGTAATTTATATAAGTATTTTATAAACGATGATAGCTGCTATTGAAAATCTGCCAGATTTTAAAATTTTCTTGGACCGTGATACGTTTTAAACAGTATTAGTAAAACAACTTTACTTTAACTAAAATTCGAACATGAAAAGGAATTCTAACTCGATTCCACAATTTGACAGCAGACACAGACCCACAAGTGAAACTTAAGCCTCCATTATAATGTATAACATAACAATTACCATAATGTATAACGTATTTAAACTAAAAAGCACCGTCATTCGGTTATAGCAAAAACTATTCACCAAACCAGAATAGCGTGACAGTACTCCCAACATCAGAAATAGCTCAAATTGACCCAAAATTACGGCACGTTTGCGTCGCACGCAACTTCGGCAGCGCTGCCATCAGATATTTGTCAGGTTTGAGTTACGGGTGAGCAGGGATGCCGAACTCGCGGGGGATTTGTAATTTATTTTATTTGTTGCTTGTTGAGATATCGGGGGATTTTGGACGCAAGTTGGGGGTGGCAGCGAATGGTGGTGTAGTTGGGGTTGTGATGGGTTGCACTTCTATAGAGTGTAAAACACTTCCGAAGCCTGAAACCATGTATTCTGGAGCCTCAATAGTAACTAAATTCACTATCAGTATACCCAGAAAACTCAATTTAAAAAAGTAATTAAGGATTGAAAAGTCATATTCGGCTCTTGAAATCATCGCTCACACATCAACTGTTGGTATAGGTGCGATTATTTACATTGCAAGTTAAATTACAACTCTATTTAATTTGAAATCATTGCAATATTATATTACTGTAAAAATTCATCCCAAACCGTCCAGTAGTTATTACGTGAAAGAGTAACAAACGTCCATTTATACATCCATAGTTACAAACTTTCACGTTTATAATATAGGTAGGATCTAAGAACTACTCTGTAAACAGGTGGACTAGGACATATTAAGTACATAGAGTCTAGTTTTTATTCTACTTATTTTACCAGTAACCGTAATAGACGTAATAGACGAGTACCTGTAATGTCGACGAGCATGTATGAAGAGATTGATGAGTGTGAAAGAAGCGCAAGAAGTATGTCTGGACCGAAGTATATGGCAATCCATAGTCTCTGCCTACCCCGATGGGAGACAGGCGTGACGATATGCATGTATGTATGTTATTTTACCAGCTTGTGATTTTACGTATTTCTATGTCCTTCCTAGTCTAAGTTTATGCTACTAAATGCCTATTGTTTTTGACATATTAAGAATTTGTGTTGTTATTTCACACCGCTTTTTGTTCCATATACCAAACTCATATTACCCCTCTTTATTAGTCAGCGAGTTTGTTTAAGGACTTATAATAAAAAATCGCCTTCGCATTACACTTAAATAAGTAACGTATGACTTGCGGCATAACCCGGGCACTTCCGACATTATTTATTCGTTTCCGGTTGGTGCAACAACATCCGGTAATGTCGTCCCCACTTTACCTCAATAATATCATTATCTGGCACGAAGGGGATGGATCCGGATCAAAGGGGATGAAAATCTTTTAAGGGGTAGGTACTTGAATATTTATAATGCTTATTGTGTCGAATTCTTGTAGGGATACTTTTTACAGCAGATTTTTGGTATGAGGGTTTTTCGATTTTTGTGTTCATCACTACACTTTTATATGTGGTATCATTATCTTACAAATTGGCAGTAGCTAATGTCAAAAGTGAAATCGAACTGAAATTCCGAGTATAGTAAGAAGGAAAATTTATAAATAGCATAATACACTACGCAGACGAAGTTGCGGGTACCTACCAGCTCGTGTAATATATTATAGTTTCATATTTACCTCATAACATTAAAAAATGCTTATATCGCTTATCGCTTAATACTTACATAATCTTTATAGGTGAAGCTTATGCTACTTGTTTTCCATACATTTAATATATAAAATTTGAAGGTGAACGCGAGCGAACCCGCAGACTAAACACATTAAACTCAATTTACGCAAAGAAAAAAGTTGTACCCAACTCCAGAAAGTCCCGAAGTTTGTTAAAATAACTTGCCGCTTTTCATTACTTAAGGAAACTTTAAAAAATAACCGAACAAAACAAAACTTTACCCGGCTAATGAGCCAAACAGACGAAATACTTGGGTTTAAATATTTTTGGTATTGAAAGCCGCTTTTAAAAGACTGAGAGTTAATTATTTAAGGGCTTCGAATTTTTATTGCTTTGAAAAATTATAAAAAATCAAGGTTATAAAAGTGTGTATTCTTAGTGCGTGGTAGCCTAGTGGCAACAGGAACGGTCTACTATACCGAAGGTTCCGGGTATCGAACCCACTAGGGTGTACCACTAATTTGGTATTTTTCAAATTATGTACCTACATGTTTATCACGCACTAACGGTGAAGGAAAAACATCGTGAGGAAACCCATAATTCAATGATAATCCATCATGTGATCCACCAACCCGCACCGAGCCAGCGTGGTGGATTACGGCTCAAACCCTCTCGCTATCTGAGAAGGAGGCCTGTGCTCAACTGTGGGATATAGGCTATTTATTTATTTATTAAAATCGTGCTATTTTTTGCGAGTTTGGAAAATAATATGGAATAAGATAGCTAAGGATAAATATGATTTATATGTTATACTTAACTGCATTGTGGTTTACATAATATTTTATATTTTGATTACTTATTGTAAAATATCATTTGTCAGGGCGTAGCTATACTGGAACAAATTAAGCACTCAATTATTATTTATGGTTAATTGAACTTACCTAAGTGAACTTCAACCATAATTATACGAGGTGCTGCATCCGTAGAGATTCAAGAAAGCTGTAGTACGTTTTCTGCTGTACTGCATCATCACACGATTTTTAGATCCTATTTTAAATAAAAATAAAATCGAATATTGTCTCAATACCCACTCACTACTACGGTAACCGGTGACAGATGGCGCTGCAATCATTCGTTTTAGAGTTAACTTCTGCAATGATTTGGGGGTCTACGCAGGGAGGCTTGGGTAACTGAATCTCTACGGATGCAGCACCTCGTATAATTATGGTTGAAGTTCACTTAGGTAAGTTCAATTAACCATAAATTATACTTCGTTGCTGCATCCTACGAGATTCAAGAAACCTGTAGATGTTTAGAACGTCATTGCAGATAAGAAATAAACTGTAATTGTATGTATCAATATACAATGAAGTTTCTTGTAATTAATTTAAACAAAAAATAATGACTTCATAATAGAAGCATATGTGACAATAACAAATAATCATTCAAAGGATTTAATAAATATGGTAAATTATTCATGTATGTTAAACACCGCATCAGCGAAGGCTCTTTATTGTTCTACACTGTGTAAGGGTAGATTGTAAAACTTAGCGAAGCAGAGGGATGAGCCAGTCCAGCCGGCTGCGCGTTTGATGACGTCTAAAGAGACGCCCGCGCGCCTCGCGGCCGACGTCGACGCATGTCGCGTGATATGAGATGAATAATGAACGACATTAATCCCGCTATTTTTCAAAACTTGTTTTAATCCAGCGACTAATTGATGGGCCACTAGCGTTCCGAAATGGTTATTTAATAGTTAAAAATAACCTATCTGTATTTGTAGTTTGTCGCTGATCTTTGGTTTTCTCAATACAGACAGAGAGGGCCTTCGCTGGGCATATGCCAGGTTGATTAGGGTAGAATGGAATAATCAATTTGGAGTTTTTCCTATTAGGAACGGATGTTTTTACTAATGCGTCTAGGACTATTTCAACACCTGCTACATTTAGTGAGATATTACATAATATAATTAGTGACAAAGTCTGTATGTCCACAGGACAACGCAAGTAGGGCTGCGAGTTTCATGGTGATCATTTCCAAAGGTATTTGGTACTCATTTGGATATTTATCTATTAGATAAGACAGAACTATATAAGGATCCCAAACAAAAGTTTTGATATTTCGGTAAATTTGGTCTTATTATTTTTTTTTTTTTTAAAACTCCCTTTAAAACCTATTTACACAATGATTTACACTGTAGGATAACTAGTTTAAGTGTTCATTGTAAATAATAAATGTTTCTCTTGTGTTCAATTTCTATAGGTAGGTAGTTTGTAAGTTAGTATTAGTTTATTTGTTTGTACTTAAGATAATTTAACAATAAATATATTCAGGGACATAGGAAATGAGATATAAAACTAAGGTGCTCTCTTTACGGTATTGCTCAAAGGAGGAGAGTAAATAAAGGGTGCTCTCTTTAAGGTAATTCACGAGTTATTACATCCCGTCTCATTTCCTAAGAAAGTGTCGTATACGTAATCAAGATTCCGGCTTCTTATTTCAACCCATCCACACAACCCGACAGTGGTGACCACCGACTAAGAAAATGGAACAAAACGCAAATCTGGAGTCAAACGCTAGCAAGGGTGAAAACATCGCTGCCGTGTCAATACACTCCAAAATACTACCATTTTGGAGAGAAAACCCTCGATTGTGGTTTGCACACTTCGAAGCTATCGTCGCGTACCAAAAAGTTGGCGAAGAACAAAAATATAGCTACGTACTCGGAACATTAAATCAACGCGACATAGAACAAATAAGCGACTTGATTATCAATCCACCGGAATCAAACAAGTACATTGCGCTTAAAACACGTCTACTATCCGTGTATGAAGAATCCGAGTCAAGACAGCTACAAAAGTTATTAAGTGGCATTGAACTCGGTGATCAAAAGCCGTCACAGCTTTTAAGAAGGATGCGTGATTTAGCAGCGTCTCGGGTGCCTGACGAAACACTTCGTGTGATGTGGATAGGACATCTACCTACATACGTTCGCTCCGTGTTGTCGATTTCTAAAGAAGCAAAACTCGACGAGTTATCTTCAATGGCCGACCGTATGATGGAACAACACGAACCTATTACGGTTGCTTCAGTTTCGAATACCGACACCAGCATCAACAGCGATAACAAGTACGATCAACTCATCGCTCAAATCAGTGAATTGAAGTTAAAAGTTGCACAACTCCGCTACAGAAGGCAACCGCAACGATTTCGCTCCAGGTCTCGTTCACGATCTCTAAACAGGACACACAAGAACTTCGGTAAACCTCACCGGCTGTGCTATTACCATCATCGTTTCGGAGATAAAGCACAGAAATGCGTAGAACCATGCGCTAAAAGGAAGTCGGAAAAACTAGAGAAGACATCTTCAATGGTGGGCGTCGATGTCAACTATAAGAAAAACCGCTTAAGAATAACAGACAAGGCAAGCAAAGAATGTTTTCTAGTTGATACAGGAGCAGAGATATCAGTTCTAGCAGTCAAAAGAAAGCAAAAATTGATACCCAATGACTTCAAACTGTATGCAGCAAACGGAACGGTTATACAAACATATGGAGAACGCACTATACAACTCAACTTAGGCCTTCGTCGCAACTTTACGTGGAAATTCATTATTGCTGACACGAAACAATCAAATCTTGCAACATTTCAACTTACTTGTTGACTTAAGAAGACGAAGATTGGTAGATGGAACGACAGATCTGACCGTCAAGGCAACGACTACCAACATCGACACACCTACGGTATACATCGTCAACCAAGCTCATCCGTATTACGAGCTCTTGGCGAAATACCCAGATACAGCGACCTCTATCACTAAAAACACCACCGCAACATGAAGTTCGACACCATCTAGAAACAACCGGTCCACCTGTTCACTGCAAACCAAGACCACCACCACCAAGCAAATACACTGAAGTCAGGAAAGAATTCGAACGTATGGTTGAAACAGGATTTTGCAGACCGTCAAACAGTCCATGGTCAAGTCCGATACATGTTGTATTGAAAAGCAATGGTCAACTTCGAATTTGTGGCGACTACAGACGTTTAAATGCTGTCACCGTTCCAGATCGCTATCCAATACCAAGAATCCAAGAATTCACGTATCTACTCTACAACAAAAAGATATTTTCGAAAATCGACATAAAGAAAGCTTACTACGGAATACCAATGCAAGATGACACCGACATTCAGAAGACAGCCGTTACAACACCATTCGGTCTGTTTGAGTTTACTGCCATGCCGTTTGGACTCAAAAACGCGGCACAGACATTTCAACGGTTCATGCATCAAGTTCTACGTGGATTAGACTTCGCATTTACATACCTCGATGACATCTTAGTATTTTCTGAAAAAGAACACAAAGAACACCTACAACAAGTTTTTCAACGTCTAACAGAATACGGGTTGAAAATCAACTCCGATAAATGTGAATTTGGAAAAACACATCTCAACTTTCTTGGCTACAAAATATCACAAGATGGAATACAACCACTTGAAGACAAGATACAAGCAATCAAGTCATTCCCAAAGCCGAAGACAATCGAAGAACTCCGAAGGTTTCTCGGAATGATTAACTTTTACCGAGACTGTCTTCCTCATCAAGCTGAAAAACAAGAAAAGTTGAACAAATTACTTCACAATACTAAGAAGAAAGATAAAACTCCAATCATATGGACACCAGAATTAGAAAACGCATATGAAGAGTGTCGTTCAAGCATTACACAAGCTGCCATGTTGACTCACCCCAATCCAAACACTAAGGGTGCGTTCGGGGAGTCGCTATCCGCGCTATCTAGCGCTAAAATTTGTTCACGGAGCTCGACGGTGGTGCTATCAATCGTGTTCGTGACGTCATCAATAATGGTGTGTGACGTCATGACAATTCACTGTCAATGCAATTTTTTCCGAGGTGGTGTGATGACAGCGTCAGTGTTTGCGAACTCTGTGAACTCGAACGCTATCACTACTCATCGTGGTCCTAACCTCCTTCGTTCTTCGAGCAACCGGCATTCTGACAGCAAAATGGACAATTCCGTCGAAATGGTTTTTCAAGATCTTGATGTTAACGAAGAGTACACGTTATCGTTAAAATTCGCAAGAAATCACTACGACCCTCCATCACCTCCATGTTTCACTCAAGCACAGTGCAAAGTCCCGCGCAAATGTGTCAAGATGGCCGAAGGCGATCACGCAATCGCAACGCAAATAGCGTTCGTGGAGCTTGCAATCGCTGACACGCAATTGGCTCTCCGAACAGCAATAGTAGCGTTTGGGTTTTTAGTGCTGATAGCGACTCCCTGAACGCACCCAAAGTTATGTTTGATGACAGATGCTTCATATTGTAGCATGGGTGCCGTCTTACAACAACAGGAACGCAACATATGGAAACCTATTGGCTTTTATTCGAAGACATTGAGCGACACCCAACGAAAATACAGCGTGTACGACAGAGAATTACTGGCCATGTACACTGCTGTCAAACACTTTCGCAAGTACATCGAGGGAGTTGAAAATATAATCATCTTTACCGATCACAAACCATTGACGTACGCTCTGCTACAACCATCGAATAAGAACGATACACCGAGAAGACAGAGACAACTACACTTCATTAGTCAATTCTGTAACAAGATCGAGTTCATACAAGGACATGACAACATAGTTGCCGACTCACTATCAAGAATAGAAGAAATCTACCTATCCTCAACAATAGACTTCGAACAACTCTCGATAAAACAAGAAAACGACACAGAACTCAGAGAACTAAGAAAACGACCGAACTTGCAATTTGAAGACAAATACCTACCTGATATTCAAAAGCCAATCACCTGCGAAATATCAACTTCAAGTCCTCGACCCTACCTACCCGCTTCAGTTCGAGTTACCGCTTTCAATGCTATACACGGACTGAACCACCCAGGCATAAGAAGTACAAGAAAACAAGTTACTGAAAAATACTTCTGGCCAAGCATGAACAAAGATGTCACTGTTTGGGCTAAAACCTGCTTAAGCTGCCAAAGAAGCAAAGTGCATCGCCATATAAAAACACCGCTGGGACAGTTCGAGCGCAGCGGAAGGTTCGAGCACATCCACATCGACATCGTCGGACCATTACCTCCATCAAAAGACTATACGTACATAGTAACAATGATCGATCGTCTTACAAAATGGCCTGAAGCAGTGCCGGTGCGAAACATCACTGCAGAAACAGTTGCACAAGCTATATACGAAGGATGGATAACACGATTTGGATGTCCGCTTCGACTTACTACGGACCAAGGACGCCAGTTCGAATCATCATTATTTCAATCGCTTATGAAGAAGATGGGTGTCACACGCATACGAACTACAGCGTACCACCCTATCGCAAACGGACAGATTGAACGATTCCACCGCACTCTCAAAAGCGCACTGATGGCACGAGAAACTAAGGTCAACTGGGCAACTGATTTACCGACTGTACTATTCGGTATTCGCGCTGCACTTCATAAGGAAACGAAGCTAAGTCCAGCACAACTTACTCTGGGAACGCAAATACGACTGCCAGCTGATTTCTTCATAGAATCACGCGTTGAAAACAACATCACCGAGTATGTCAAACACCTCTCGAAAACGATGACATCACTAGCTTCAAAAATTCAACAATCAAGCTACCAGAGAGAAGCGTTCATACACAAAGACATAACTTCTTGTACACATGTCTTTGTTCGAGTTGACGCCGTACGAAAACCACTTAGTCCACCTTATGAAGGCCCGTTCGAGATCTTAGAACGCCACGACAAGTTCTACAAAATACAACTTCCTGGAAAGACTGCAACAGTTTCGTTGGATCGACTGAAACCTGCATTCATCCTGAACTCTGAAGAAGCAGAACCAAGGTCTACAACCTACCAAGTTCCTGAGCCTGCTCCAGACAAGCCCTATGTCACACGCTATGGAAGAACTGTTAATCGTAAAGTACACTTTACTTGACGGGGGGTAATGTAGGATAACTAGTTTAAGTGTTCATTGTAAATAATAAATGTTTCTCTTGTGTTCAATTTCTATAGGTAGGTAGTTTGTAAGTTAGTATTAGTTTATTTGTTTGTACTTAAGATAATTTAACAATAAATATATTCAGGGACATAGGAAATGAGATATAAAACTAAGGTGCTCTCTTTACGGTATTGCTCAAAGGAGGAGAGTAAATTAAGGGTGCTCTCTTTAAGGTAATTCACGAGTTATTACATCCCGTCTCATTTCCTAAGAAAGTGTCGTATACGTAATCAAGATTCCGGCTTCTTATTTCAACCCATCCACACAACCCGACAACACATATATGTTTACCTAACACTAGTGATAGTGCCGATCTAAATTAATTTATAGTACTGTACTTAGCGCCGTTGTTAAATCTTTCAGTAAGAAAATTAACTAGGCTGTTGACACATTTAAACAATCTAAATTATATTTTTTTCAAAATTTTACCCATAATTTGTATCTAATATCATATTGATTAATCATATTATTAGATTGGGATCGAATGATAATGTCGATGGTGTCGTCACCTAGTGATTGTTTGGCGAACGCTTGCCGGATAAAGTTGCGCACACCAGGGTAAGACTGGCATAATAGGTGGTTCTGAAAGTAGAGAGAAGCAAGTTTTCATCTGGTCCAAAATATAGTACCTAATTCTGTAACTGTCGGCGAAATATTGTGGAAACCAGGGTTGACTAGGCCAAAAAGGCACTACAAAGATGCCGGTTGCCTCTTCATTTATTAATTTTCTAATGCATTTTAATATTAATATTAAAGAAAAAATGATCGTTCCATCCTATAGTAAATGCGTCAATATTGTTGGCATCTTGTTATCTTGTTACCATGATATAAATTTTAAACATTTTGCATTGAATCGCGTCGCAAATATGTCTATCTCTGGTTGGCCAAATTTCTTAACAAGTTTTTTGAAACATGATTCATGCGACTCCCATTTTGTATCAATGTTTGATACGCGCGAAGCTCTGCTTCTACATTGTCGCGTGACTTTATATAAGACGTATAAATAAACATATTTTACACACTCACACCACTGCCATCTTTCTCGAGTGATTTGATTAAGATGTGGGAATTTTATCCACACATTATTTTGTAGTCGATTCTTAATAGTAATTCTGAATTTCTGCGGTTTTTACAAACGCATTTTAACCCCATAAAAAAAGCTAAGAGCTCTAAATAGTTAATGTGATGCTTTAGTTCTTTCTGGGACCAATGACCGTTAACAGATTCCCCATTACAAAAACAGATAAGGAAGAGATGCGTCTGAAAAAAAAAACTTCTAGACAAAAATGACCTGTACGAATAAGATTATTAACATACTTAATGTGTTTTTGCCACCAAAGAAAATATTCTTTAATTCTAAATTAACTACTCATCTTTGTGTCATAATCTCGGTATTTTATTAAAGCGAAAAATTTCTCCCTCTCAAAATGCTTAGTATGCTATTGCCGGGCAAACGGCTATTATGTACCCACAAACTGAGCAAAGTCCCGTATTTTAACTGTTAACCTGGTGGCCATATCAATATTCAATATATATATACTTATATATATAGCAACTAGCCATTGGCCTTCACAACGTTAGGCAGCAAGGGCAGCCAATATTTTCGTAAAAACAAATGGGGCCGAAGACAAACCAATTGGCAAGCAAGTGAATTCGTACAGGATATCATTGAAACGGATGCGTAAATAATACTTTCTGTAAGATGTATGTACAGGTACCTACTTATGTAGGAATTGTAAGATAAAATTTGTAGCCGTGCGAATATCCTCCATATAAAAGTGTTGGTATTTTAAGAACTTTTTCAGTGCTTTTAAGTTTAAGATAAACCTAAAGCAACCGTTACTTTTTGGTATCAAAAATATTGGCGATATAAACTGACCGTTACTATTAGAACATGGAACAATCGAACCTAATTCGATATTTTTTTTTTTTTTTTAATGGTACTTGGCATGTTAGTTTTGGAACCTGGTGAGTTACGTGGTTCAAACTTCATTTATATCCTTTAACTGTATCCAAAATTTGGATATCGTTAGTAATGAATACGGCCAGGGTGCGGTACCTTTAGCGTCGAGTACGTCGGTCCTGCGGCCGGCTCGGCGGCGGCGGGCGGCGGCGCGGGGGCAGCGGCGGCCGGCGTGCACTCCGCGGCGGCGGCGAAGGCTGTGTCGGGATGCTAAGACGTCTACGATTCATTGTCTCTTCATAGTGAAGATTCAGCAATACTTCATTTATCTCAGAAAGCTGTTTGATGAATTCATATTTTATTTAAGTCTTTGTTTATCTGATGTTAATTTAGCTATACCAGCGATACAGTATTTTTGCCAATAGTGTTTCCTTTTGTTCTTTTGTCAAGCCCTCGATTAGTATTTCCCCCCAACGTTTAGAGACTTACGCAGGAATATTCATACCAAAGATATCTTCTGACTCTTTTGCTTCACCCAAGATGGATAAAATCTCCGAAGGTATTGTATTTTCTTCGCTCGCGTGGTTGGTTCGCGTGGGGCACTGAGGAGGGCGCGATTTTTATTTTCTGGATGACATCACGTGCCACCCCATTAAGAAAATAAAGAAGTTATTTCCGGATAACATCACGTGTTACCCCTTAGGAAATAAATTTATAAAATGTTAAATATGATTAAATTTCTCAACCTAGTTCAATTTTTATTTTTTGGATGACCTCACGTGCCACCCCATTAAGAAAATAAAGAAAATATTTCCGGATAACATCACGTGTTACCCCTTAGGAAATAAATTTATAAAATGTTAAATATGATTAAATTTCTCAACTTAGTTCAATTTTTATTTTCTGGATGACATCACGTGCCACCCCATTAAGAAAATTAAGAAGTTGTTTCCGGATAACATCACGTGTTACCCCTTAGGAAATAAATTTATAAAATGTTAATTATGATTAAATTTCTCCACTTAGCTCAGTTTTTATTTTCTGGATGACATCACGTGCCACCCCATTAAGAAAATTAAGAAGTTATTTCCGGATATCATCACGTGTTACCCCTTAGGAAATAAATTTATAAAATGTTAATTATGATTAAATTTCTCCACTTAGCTCAGTTTTTATTTTCTGGATGACATCACGTGGCACCCCATTAAGAAAATTAAGAAGTTATTTCCGGATAACATCGCGTGTTACCCCTTAGAAAATAAACTAATTAAATGTTAAATATGAATAAATTTCTAAACTCAGATTTTTTTTTTTTTTGGATGACTTCACGTGCCGCCCTATTAAGAAAATAAATAATTTCCGGACAACATCGCGTGTTACCCCTTAAGAAAAAATTAATAAAATGTTAAATAAAGTATCAAAAATATGCGGGTAGGTATAAAATATTTCCGGATGGCATTTTGTGCCACCACTGAGGAAATATATTAATACGTTGAGATATTTTATCTCTTTTAAATTTAGCCTTCAATTAACCGTTAGGTTTCAAAAATATGTTTGACAAAACTACATCGCCGTATAATTGTTTTTCAACACAAAGTTTGTAATTTACGAATCGCACAGCCCACTAGGTAGCATCATATTTAGTTTTCGAACGTACATAATTAAACGTTACTAACCTTCTGTTTGGTAACCATCCGGAGGTTTTTGACGTCACAACTCACTTTGCAATCGTTTAATTTTCTTTTTTAACTTAATTTTAACAGCGCACACGCGGATGATGCATCACACGGAAAACGAATGATTGCAGCGCCATCTGTCACCGGTTACCGTAGTAGTGAGTGGGTATTGAGTCAATATTCGATTTTATTTTTATTTAAAACTAGGGGCTGCCCGCGACTCCGTCCGCGTGGAAGTCGGTTTATAATGAGAATGAGAAGTTTTCCCGCGGTAAAAAGTATCCTATGTCCTTTCCCAAGTTCAGTTCTATCTCCATACCAAATTTCATCAAAATCGGTTCAGTGGTTTAGGCGTGAAAGCGTAACAGACAGACAGACAGACAGACAGACAGAGTTACTTTCGCATTTATAATATTAGTAGAGATAGGATCTAAAAATCGTGTGATGATGCAGTACAGCAGAAAACGTACTACAGCTTTCTTGAATCTCGTAGGATGCAGCGACGAAGTATAATGTTATATATCAGTAATAAGGTGACTTAAATTGTTAACAATATAGGGAAATTTTTAAACAGTTTTCGTTTCGGTTTGTAATAAAAACTTTAAAAACGTTGAAGCTAAGTTTATAATGAGATTTCTCCACTAATGAAGCTTAAAAAAAGAAAAAATCTCAAACATACCGTTGGGTTGATAAAACATACATTTGTTGATTAATTGATGCGAAGTAAGAACTGTTAAACAATTAGCATAATAATTTTGAGTAATTTTTACTCTCTAAAAAGTTGACTTAAAAGTTATTATATTACAACGTAAGCGGTCTTTCACCATTACTGGTAATATACCGGTAATACACACGTAATTTCCGGTTTCCATCATTATTTTGTTTTGAAGAAATCGCTGACTTTCAAGAAACCTCTTATTTGTTGGACCATTATTTCTTTGCCAAATAATTTTCAAGCTTCCTCTTTTGAAGGAAACGTGCTGAGTGTTGCTTTATTTGAAAGCAATATGGTTTGGGTTACAATACATTATTTACGATGTACATTTTTTTAAAATTCAACATTTTGGTTATATATAATGGCAAATAGCGCATTAAGCTATTCATTCTCCATAATTTTTTTGCTCTTAGTCACCAATTTCAACTTCAGATGGAGACCCTATTTATATAGTTAAACCAAAGGTATTCGGCATTTGATTTCATAAAACTATAAAGCGGTAAATTTCCCATCTTTTTAACTAATAAATCTTTAGTGATTTGTTGACTAACTTGCATTATATGTATTTAGTAATGTAAAAATGTGTTGATATAGGTATACTAACCAAGTCACGTGATGGTAGGTGATCACTACCGCCCATAAACCTACATACAATAACATCGATGTTGTCAAACCTCTATTTTTAAAAAGAGCATTTTAATACAGTAATTTTAATGATCAATTAACCCGTATATTTAAATATGATACCCACGTAACGAGTACGCAAAGTTCAAAATTACAAGTTAATATTTGCACCAAGTTTCCGGAATCTGAAACTATAAATAAATAGACAAGACAGAGTTGAACCGGTTCAGTTAATTGCGGAAACCGCTTCGGGTTTAGTTCGCAGTTTGATTAGACGTAACTTCATTATTAATTTATATATTTGCGTTTTTCGTTTCCTAAGTTAACTGCTTGGGTATGTACAACTTGTTGGTTTTAATTAGCTTTAATAGTGTTATCAATTCGAAAATATGTCTAGTTATAGCTTTAGTACAAGGGTGTTTGTCCTACTAATATTATAAACGTGAAAGTTTTGTGAGTATGTACGGATGTATGGATTGATGTTTGTTACTCTTTCACGTAAAAACTACTGAACGGATTTGGATGAAACATTACAGTGATATAGGCTATACATCACAATAACACATAGGGTACTTTTTACCGCGGGAAAACTTCTTATTCCCACGGTAAACTGACTTCCACTCGAACGGAGCGCGGGCGGCCACTAGTATCAAATAGTGAAATGACACAATTGATTCGTTAGGTAAATTCAAATACAACAATGTTTTCGCCGGTGGCTTTACATTCTTAAATTTTAATAACTTGCTAAGCACTAAAATCTGTAACAATAGTACAGATTGTAGTTTAGTAACCTTTATCTGTGTTTTTGCGTTTCAATAAACTATGGCAGATAGCTTTTGTTATGAAAATGATAGAAACAGATACATCAAACGTCAGAAAAACAAAACAAGCAGTTTTCAATTATAAAAGTTTTAACTATCGTTGGAATATTGAGACTGATCATAAATGTGTAATTAAATATAATTATTAATTATGTTATATGACATGTACAGTCGACCGCTTAAGTCGCTGAACAGAAGCAAAAGTGCAAAACAACTGAACACCAGTTACTTAGTTAAAAACTTATGAAACAGTTGGTTTGCTTATTATGAAGGTTTTTAACTCAAATTTTGTTTGCACAATTGTCAGGACAAACACATAATTATGATTCGTTGGGTGTTCAGAAGTTTTAAGCTGTTCCTAGCAAATCAACATAACTAATATTATTTAAAAAGATTATCACACATTCAAAGCACACATTACCTTGTAAGCACCCCACCTCTACCAAAAACACGACATTCTTATACTACACGCAACATTCCGTAACTTCAAATTGGTATTCAGTTTCGCGCGGCCGAGGACGGCGCTGTCAGTCTGACGTTGACAGGTGACAGCTGGCTAGTTGGACAGCTGACGAGCACGGGTGGGAGGAGGGTGTCGTGTGTTTTTACTTGGCTGGATATTTCGGTTGTAGTTTTATGGTACAATTTAAAAATGTAGAATTTTGTCATTGCATGTTGTATTGCGTACCCTGTCAAAAACATAAATGTAAAATGAGAGCCAATTCCAAAATGATACCCACTTTTTTTAAATACTGTTGTTATGTTAACATGTAAGTAGGTGATTTTTTTTTAAACTGAGAATAGTGAAATCGGGTCTATTTATCCACAGAAACCTTACTCATGTCATATTTATTGTAACCTCCAAACAAAATTATAACTATAAATTAAAGATATAACGCCACAGTAAAGCATCTATATAGCTGTCATTTTAACCTCTCAACTGCCGCGATAACAATAATGAATATTACATCTCATCGCCACACACTCAGACCGACAATTACCCACACACTACACAGTAAATCACCTACTAATGACATCAATCCGGGCTCACTAGCGCCACACAGCGGCAACTAATAACAACTGCGTCCGCTTGTAAAAGGGATGGGAAGTTGAACTATGATATCAAATTTATAAGATGTAGTGTTACGTTATTGCGTCTTTTCTTGGGGTTTTATTTGGGATTTATTTCTATGGAATAACCAAACGACTGGTGGTTATTTAACAGACCAAGGGTCTCTGTGGCTTAATAAGTTTTAACTTGGTGAGTGACAAGTAATTTATTCCAGCGGTTAAGAGAACTCGGTGTTATTTCAGGTCTATCTATACACGAAATTCTATTCCATTTCGTACTATCGATTTTATTTTATGTAATTGACTTGGAAACCAGCATATAAAATCTAACTTTTATGATATTAGAAGGTTTGTAGCATTTGTCTGTTTTCTATCAACGAATATATATAAAAACAATAATATTCACTTGTACGCAAGAACAGCATCAACCGTGGTAATAGCCCACAAAAATACGAATAAATTAAACTTTGCATAGTTAAAAACCTTCTTAATAAATCTATTTATACAATACCTAATTATCTATACAATCTAAAATTGCTATAAATACACCCCCCTGCTTCATTTATCAGAATTAACCATTTCCCTCTCACACAACCGGCCATCTCTGCCTGCAATTCCAGAAACGTCGCGGAACATTCTGGTTCGTAAAAATAATTGTTTCCGGAGCAACTGTGCCTCAATTTGTCAGATGGGTCTCAAGTCCCGCGGGACGCCGCTCCGCCGGTTAACGCTCAACGGGAACCATTTCACTTCATAGAGGAGTTAATGGATTTTCTTAATTCGTAAATGTAGATGGTGTTGTTAGTATTATAGGACTTGGTGTCAGTGTAATACGGTTTTGATTGCTTTGACGTAATGTGGTAAGATTATACCGAGATGAGAGATAAATATTATTATTATTTAAACGACGTAACATATTAAAATTAATAAAACAAATTTGAACCTCTAAAGTAACATAATAAAAAGACTTTCTCCAAAAAGAGTACCTACAATGAAAAATAAATATGATTTGTGTCAGTAATTCGGTAGATATTCGGCAATCAATCACCCGCGGCGGGGCGACCGCGGCAGCGTTCAACAATTCACAAACAAATGCTTTTAAAACAATACAAGTATTCTACGGTACTGCCAGGAACACTAACTCTGAATAAGGCTTTTAAATTAGTTCTAGCTTAATTAAGTAAAGTTGTTTATAACTGTACAGTACATCAAAAATGTAATTCTGCTCTTAGCCACGGTGTTCCCAATAGATGCTGAAACATTGAGTTATAAAAGTTTAACCTAATAAACGGATAATCTGTCCACATGACGTTAATTTCCACCTTAGTTTAAAACCTGCAAAACAATTAAGGGACGTCATTCCCTCTATCTTCAGTGAAAAGGTCAGTCAATAAAACACGGTCAACTTTCGTGCAAGCCAGTACAAGAGCCCGGTTTTTGAACAAACCCCTTTGAAGCGAGCTACGTGGGTACTATCGCGACCACTCTAACCAGCCGTTATTTAACTTGGACTCGGCTCGCTAAGTATCCTGGTTCGGATCTCTTTGGAAACTGGAAACTACTTAAAAATTAACTGGAAAGCTCATTTTGTTTGTGGTCAGTCAGCGGAGGTAGGTGCGCCGTTTTGTTTCGGCATTGATTTCTGCGATTGTCGTTTGTTTAAAGTTTCGAGTTGGTAAGTTTGTTCGCATTTGTTTTGAATTTGAGCCACGTTTGAGCGTTGAGTATTTTTGATGGTATTAATATCAAAATGCTTTCAAAAGCAGTAAACAGATGAAAAAACAAAGTGATGGTTTTAAGTTAGTTATACGTATTGGTTTTTTAAAAAGTGGCAAGTGAAAATATTTTAGAAACAGACTGATAAATAAACGAGTAGCATGAATCAATGGCAGAATGTGCTGTAGAAATTTGGAAAATTCATAATGTTTTTTTTAATTAATAAAAGGATTTGGTTCATTTATAGAAATGGACTCATTTAGAATATTTTTATCAGGACAAAATTATAATAACATTTTATTTCTTATTACGGTGAAACAAACTCAACTTAGCTTGAAACAAACTTTAACACTGAAAAAAATAAAATTCAAATAATTTCATAGTATACCCTAAAATAAACTATTTACTTTTTGTTTGACACAGTATATACCCAAGTTTTTGTTAATTTAGTGAAAGCCTTCAGCTTTAAAACTCTTACTTCAGTGCCGAGGTTGACTAACTTCTTGCATCTTCTGAATGCCTGGTACTTTTTAACATAATCCCTGGACAGTGCACAATCTTGAAACATTATTCAAGCTACATCGAGATTGTTTAAATATTGTTGTAAACTCGTTTTTATTAAACGAAACATTAGCTTCATAGCATAATGTATACAGGGTCTGTCGTAATGAATGGATAACCCGTTACCTACAGTTGATCCAGATGTGAGGCTATAAGAAAATGGTGTCTACTTGCCAGGGTTGTCAACCATAAGAAAATGGCGTAGACTTTTAAACTTTTTTATAAATTTCGCTATTTTTATCATTTATTCCGCTGCCATTTCTTCAAATGTTGATATATTTGTATAATTTTTGTTGTATTATACTCCTGAAGACGTGTATTATGTAATTTTAATACAATTTTAGGTGTTATTCACAATGAACATTATCAAAATTCTCATTTTAAGAAAAACTTTTCCAATGTTTTTTCTTTATGTCAACTTTTGATCATCTCCTGTGAAAAAAATTAATATGACGTTTTAGCTGCCCATGATCTCAATAAATTGTCTAGTATGTGTAGATTCTAAAAAGGTATAACGATGTGTACTTTACAAGCAACATTAAGTTACAGGAGCGAGAACACTAATCAAGGTCGGAATTTTTATTTTTCAAGTTATGTTATAAATGGTTGTAAAACTTCGTCATAATCATTTTATTCTATCAAGATACTTTGCACAAACACTATCGGGCCACTAATAGGATATTCAGAAGAAAACCCGGTTGTTTTTGGGAAAAAAATAACATTACTCCACGATAATAATGTAATGAAAATGTACAAATGAAAATTGTTGTGCTCTAATAGTTACATGCGACAAACATGTCGCGATAAGATTTTTAGAAATTGAATCTTGAATTTTAAAAATCGAACAAAGTCCGCATTACAAAGAAAAGTGGAAAAAAGTGGAAGGAAATCGTCCTTCCATAAATGCATTGTGCACATGAACACACGGTAATCAGGATGTCGCACATTTGGATATCTTTTACGATAAACACTAGCAGCTCTATTGGTGTTGCCATTACATACACCGTAAATGTAATGCATGTTCGCGTATTCGGCCGGCGTGTATTGTTGCGGCATGATACACAAACTACACAAAAACTTTTCAAAAACAACAAAATCAATCGATAGTACAACACAATGTCCGTAAATGTGAGCAAAGTCATCAGTATCACCACGTTATCAAGTCCAAATCACAATGAAAATTAAAGTCCGATATTAGAAAGCAGTAACAAGTTGACGAAAAAAATGAGAACAAAAACACATGCGATGGTCAACATTACACTGATGTGATGAGTACCTACCTTTTTCTTTGTAATGCGGTCTTTGTTCGATTTTTAAAATCCGTTTCAATTTCCAATAAACTTGTCGCAACATGTTTGTCGCATGTAACTATTAGAGCACAACAATTTTCATTTGTACATTTTCATTACATTATTATCGTGGAGTAATGTTATTTTTTTCCCAAAAACAACCGGGTTTTCTTCTGAATATCCTATTAGTGGCCCGATAGTGTTTGTGCAAAGTATCTTGATAGAATAAAATGATTATGACGAAGTTTTACAACCATTTATAACATAACTTGAAAAATAAAAATTCCGACCTTGATTAGTGTTCTCGCTCCTGTAACTTAATGTTGCTTGTAAAGTACACATCGTTATACCTTTTTAGAATCTACACATACTAGACAATTTATTGAGATCATGGGCAGCTAAAACGTCATATTAATTTTTTTCACAGGAGATGATCAAAAGTTGACATAAAGAAAAAACATTGGAAAAGTTTTTCTTAAAATGAGAATTTTGATAATGTTCAACGTGAATAACACCTAAAATTGTATTAAAATTACATAATACACGTCTTCAGGAGTATAATACAACAAAAATTATACAAATATATCAACATTTGAAGAAATGGCAGCGGAATAAATGATAAAAATAGCGAAATTTATAAAAAAGTTTAAAAGTCTACGCCATTTTCTTATGGTTGACAACCCTGGCAAGTAGACACCATTTTCTTATAGCCTCACATCTGGATCAACTGTAGGTAACGGGTTATCCATTCATTACGACAGACCCTGTATACACATATATGTTTCTTTTACGTTTAGTATCAATTATTCTGGGTATCAATTATTCATGAGTAAAAGGAAAAACAGTCAAAATAATAAGAAAAGATATCAAAGACGACAATGTATACATTTTATAACAGTTTGTCTGCGAAGGAAAAATTGAGACATGACAAACATTGAGGTCACTTTTCATTATTTTGATCATTATTTTCGGTCATCCTTTATCTTATTGCAGCATCTTATGACCATAGTCTTTTATTTAATTCAATTTCAACGAAACATATAGATAGTGAAAATCTGACGTATAGAATTGGATCGTATTATTTTGCCTGTTATTACATTCACGCTTAATTTTAATTCCAAGCGACAAAATACCAAATCCCAAAATCACCCCATGCAAACCCGCATAACAATTGGACCAGCAAATCGCGCCAAACCTTTTTTAATCTCGATATTCCTGATCGTAATCCGCACAAGACACCCGGGATCCGTTCTTATAGTCCACTTTATTCACACCCAGTAATTGTTTTCCTTCCATTACACACCGTTTAATATCCAGGGTACCGGTTTGTAATCCTCGTGTAGCCGCAGGGGGATTATCTAGCGAGCTCGGAGCGTGTTGTCATGGAGAGGACAGCGATAGGTTTTTGTTGGGGCAGGCTGTTGGCAAGGGGGCAAGCTGTTGGCGGGGGGCGAGGTAGGAATCAACGCTGCTAATTGCCACTTTTTAAGGATGACATGTGACTGGTGATGGGTAATTGAAGAACTTGTATGCATACATACATACTACTAGCGAAATAAACAATCATTGCCTGTAATTGTCTGGAAATAAAGCTTAACTAACGTATTTGAAGAGCTGATCTGAGAGTGAAATTATTTGCTATCAATCGCCATTCTAAAATAAAATTGTTTTATAACAAATACAATAATTAATTTATAGTCTATTTTAAACAATGTTTTTTTACAGCTATTTAAGTTGGCGTTGATCGGAAATTAACTGGAATTTTGTAATATTGACTAGCTTTTTAGAAACTCTTAATATTGCATAGCATAAACTCTCCATTGATAATATAGTCTACGTTAAAGGGATTACATACCAGGGGACAGTCGCCCCCCGCCGAACAACTGAAATATGAACTACGAACGCAATTTATAACCTTGTTGGACGGATTGCAGAGATATATCGCTGAAAGTACACTCTGTAGATTAGCTGAGATTTACTGGGCATTGATTTAATCGATCGAGGGTAGACCTCGGTGGCCTAATAGTATTAGGAGCACAGCGCTTGATAGAGCTTAGCAATACGGAGCGCGGGCATTCAGTACCTAGGAGCTTTAATTGAGTAAAAACGTTACGGTTTTGTACAGGCAGTATGCATGGGGATTCCTATGTAGCTAATTAAAATAGACTTGGCTTAATATCAGAAAGCACAGGTTTTTGGCTCTAAAAAAAAATAAAGCTATCATGTTTTTTTCACAGCAACTCCTCGATTTTGGGACTGAAACAACAAAAAGCACATGATTTTTAATTTTGTAACTTGTAGATACTTAAGCTTTTACATGTCTACGAATTGGTAATAACCTGACCTTTACCTTTTTTGGATTCCTAAAGATATCATTGCCAAAAAAACCAACTCTTAAAATAGAACTAATCCAACTTTTCATAAGAAGAAATCAAACCGGAATATCTTTCGTGGAAATTACAGATATAAATCACACGCCTGTAGGTACTACCATCTGCGATATAATCTAGAATTTCTCAAGTATTTTATTACGAATCGGAAAACGTGAGCAAGTTCGTCGCCACCCGATCTGCAGACTTGATCGAATCCATGGATAATTCACTAAACTGGGTTTGATTAAATGTTCATTTGGCTTTTATAGAGTTTTAAGAGGAAAATTGAGACGAGTAAAATGTTTGGTAAGTTTGATGAAAATATACTGTGTGTGATGATTAATTTAACCAATCAAAATTTAATTTGAAATTTGACTTGATCAAATCAAATAGAAATCGAATGGTGCTTAAGAAATATTGTATTGGTAGCATTAAACTTACCAAGCGGGGGTAAGTTGTAACTTTACTAAAATTGATATAACAAGAACAATTCCTAAGAAAATGTATTCATTTAATTTTATTAAAACGCTGTACGGAAGTAAGTTGCTCCTAACTCTGTGTTAAGGTACAAATGGTATGTCTAATATAACAAGGTTACATATAACATATTAAAGTATTTGTTAAGCATGATTGTAAGTTATAAGAATAATCCGCTAGAAAATCTAAGCAAAGTAAAAAATTAGTAAGCTAGCTACATCAGTTCAAAGAGTTAAAACATATTTCTCGGTATTTTCTTGGGAGTAAGTGCACTAATTAAATATTTTTCAGACTTGTTCTTTATTTCCTGCTTCCCGCTCTGAAGTTTCACCCGCTGCTAAATGTTTTTTTGTAACTGAGGTACAGTTAGCAGTTGTTATTCCAGGGTAATGGGCATAAGGGAGCAAAGTACCCAGTTTGCACATTATTTATATTTGTTATATAATAAAAATAATAATATTTAAGAAAGTAAGAACCTAAATCAAAGTAATAATTTGTTTTATAATTTTGAGGCTACCTATTAATATTTTTATACACCTCCTATAGTTAATGTTTTAAGCGCATTTCCAGTAGAATTAAGGTTCTTGCTTTAACCCAAAGAAAATTATAATTTCATAGCAAGTACTTCACACAATATTATAACGGGTGTAAAAAGACCACTTCCGAAACCTGAAACCACCATTCTTGAGCCTCAATAGTAACTAAATTCACTAACAGCAAACCCAGAAAACTCAATTTAAAAAAGTGATTAGGGATTGAAAAGTCATATTCGCCGCTCGCTCACACATCAACTATCGGTTCAGGTGCGATTATTTACATTGCAAATTAAATTAAAACCCTATTTAATTTGAAATCATCGCAAAATCTGATAGTATTAATGCAATCTTGAAAAATTATGTAAAAAATTTTTTTTTTGTAAACATAAAAAATTTTTTTTTGCTCAAAACGAAACTAGTTCCCCTCCAGCAATGCCCAGTTTTTGTTTTCGGAACCAGTTCTTTTACACCCCGTATAAATGTTTGATAACAAACTAACCTTGTTACAAACTTTTACCTCGATGATGATTGAGACGATAAAACAGCATGTTATTGTTTTTGATCCTGATTATATAAAAATATTGGTATCTTAATAGAAACCCGTGTATTGTAGTAGATAATATGATTCGACGATGTTTATATAACTTCTTAGATTTACGCGATTATTATTACTTGAAATTAAAAATTAGACAGTCTACCCGTGACCACGGCATTTGCAAAAATGCCGAAACGTCGGAAAATCAAAAATAATAAAATAAACGCGTAAAACCCGTTAAAATGAGTTTAATTTCGACGATGTTTCTTACATCTATTACTTTATAGTTATTTCTTAACTCTGGCGCTTATTATTTATTACTTTTCGATTTGGTCTGCCCGCAACCACGATCGATGTAACTCGATCGAAACGTCAGGAAATACAGGAGGTACATAAAATTAATGTATCTAAATACAAAATGACCGCGTGTAAGACCTAAAGCTATTAAAAAGTAATAACTTTATAGGTTTCTTACTAGTGACCCACCCGGCATATTTCCCGAAGTAATTTTATTTGAGAATCATTGAATGTAAGGAAAACTTAAAAAAACGTTTACAGAATGTTCTATACTCACAAACCTATACAAAAATATAAAAGAGATTTAAAGGAAACGGCATAAAAACGGGTTACGTGCTTTTGAAGGAATTAATCGACAAACATGCAAAACAAGAATAGGAACTTTGTTTATTGTGTTAATTTAAAAAAGTTAAAATTTTACTTCATTAACTTTTAAATTAAATTAAATTCAAGTTGAAATTCATTAAATCCTTATGCAAACATTATTTAGAAGGAGACAGTTTCTCTTTGTAGGATTTCAGATCCCCGTGCGATGCCGAATGCTGAGCTTCCTGATTGGTACCACATCTACATACTAATGAGAGAGTTCATCACTGAAACTATTTAATAAACTTGCTAACGAAGAGCTAAATAGAAGTTTCACGTACCTAATTAATATAAAAAATATTGTTAGATTTTCTTATACGTATACACCAAAGTATTTTTATACCTGCATTGTAAGTTAACAATTTTGTTTTGGTAATTTGTCTGTTAAATCATAAAAACTCGGTCAGATACAATAAAACAGTCTGGATTCAATGCTTCAAAACGCATTAGGTCCTAGGTAGTCCACATCCTGCCTGTCACCTTCTTCAATTGTAAGGTTACATAACTCGAGATATTGAGATAGTGACCTAAAGGGTTTTTCGCATTGGTGAATTTTTTTATGACTTTACAACTTGATATTGGACTTATTGAAACACCTTTTTGGTTTTCTGTTATTACAATTTGAAAACTATTGATAGATTTTAGAGTTAATCGAAACAGCCCGTTCAGTGGTTCTAAAGAAGTTAATCGATGAACACACAAAAAGGGCTTGCGATGTTTCTTTGTATTATGTAAAATTAACAACATGATGTTAATAAATTACCAAATATCAAGTTATTGTTCGCATCGACGCCCGTTGATCATGAATTACCCGTGAATTATGGTTCGTTGGCAAATTGATCCGAAAATTTGCAATTCCTCCTATTCTATGTCCAACCCGATATAAAGAGCATGCGTCTAACTTGAATAAATTACTGTCAAAACTGCGACACGCCACAGAGCAGCGAGCTCCGTTGTCGTTTGTGGGCGCACTGGTTGTTCGTCGTTGGCGGTGTGTGGGGTATTGTTAGGCTGTGGTGTGTGTAGTGTAATTTGGTAAGGCTTGGTGACGGAGTATTAATCAGGGGTGTCGGGAACAGAGTGATGGTCGTCAATGGCGGGGCTGCAAGCTGGAGGTGGGCTAAGTTATGAGAAGACGGTTAAAAGCAACATCGCCTATAAGCTTATTTAAATATCAGATCATTACAATAGAATATGACTTAAGATTGTTAAAGATTCACATGTCTTTTACTTTATATTGTTATGCTAAATGGTACTAACTTCAAATGCTTTAAAGCCTTCCTCTAGCTAGGTAGTTCTCAAACCCTTCGTTGTCGCTTACATTCACATTCATCACTCGCATTGTTGCAGCGAAGATCTTCAAATAAAAAAAATGTATACTACTAATATTATAAACGTAAAAAATAAACTGCAAAACTCGACCTCGTGGACCACAACGCCTTCGACAGCTCATGCACAATTCGACGAAAATGGGACTCACTGGCACGCTCAAAGGTTAGCTACTGCTAAGGGCCACAAGGCAGAAAATAACAGACCAAAATTGCATCAAAATAATATACTTACTAGACTTCTAATTCCAGTGCTGCACAGGGCCTCCAAACCCGCAGCATTCGCTGATTCAATGCAGAAAGTTTGCCAGGCTTTGCGCAGTAATTATCCATCTCTGGAATACGCACACCAGCACATAACGTTGTAGAACTGTATATAGGCAGGTATATTATAATAATATAAAGCATTTATATACAGCGATTACGAATAGCTTTAACAATAAAAGTATAAATAAATGTGTATATGTGTAATTGTAATAAAATTAAGTTATAAAAGTGATGTCAATATCTTGTAAAATAATTTTAACAAATAAGGTCTCAAAATGTTTTTAAAAAATTTTGGTTAAATATAGTACAGTTAAAATGAATCTGAAAATTGTGAATACTCTGTCGACACATAGTGTAAAATCTTAATAATCAAAATTAGCGACTATGATAACAATATTAGCAAAATAACTGTGATAAATTGTAAATTAAAATTTAAAATAACTGTGATATAAAAAAATGTAAATTAAAATTTTCTAAAAATAACTGTGATAAATTGTAAACTAAAAAGTTTTAAACTGTATTAAAATAATTGTAATAAGTAAATAGTTAAATATTAACAATAATTGTAAACTTTCAAATTGTTAAAATGTAAAAGTCAAAATAAATATGTAGGTAAAATTCGATAAAAGAAAAATGTTAACAAGTTTAAATGTAAAAATATAGATTGCTAAATGTTGTGAATCTGCAAATTGTGAATATTCTGTCGACACATGGTGTAAAATTTTAATAATCAAAATTAGTGACTGTGATAACAATATTAGCAAAATAACTGTGATAAATTGTAAATTAAAATGTTTAAAATAACTGTGATAAATTGTTAACTAAAAGTTTTTTTTTTTAATTGTTTAAATGTAAAAGTCAAAATAAAAATGTAGGTAAAATTCGATATAATAAAAATGTTAACAAGTTAAAATGTAAAAATATAGATTGCTAAATGTTGTTAAAAAATAAGTAAGCTCTTTAAGCAGTAACTTTTAACCTTCTTAAGTGATAGTCGGAATGTTTATATGATAGAAAAAGTCTCTGATTAATGTTAGAGGTACTCGAAGGGGTAGCATCAATTGCTGCCTCACAAAAAAAAAAAAAAAAAAAAAAAAAAAAAAAAAAAAATATTATAAACGTGAAAGTTTTTAAGTATGGATGTATAGATGTATGAATGTATGGACTGATGTTTGTTACCCTTTCACGTAAAAACTACTGGACGGATATGGATGAAACTTAACAGTAATATAGGTTATACATCAGAATAACACATCGGGTACTTTTTACCGCGAAAAAAAGTTTTTAGTGAAGTTAGCGTTCTTACACATCTTCTCCAAGTCTCTCGTGGTTTACACCACCTCGATCTTGGTACGTGGTTATTTCACGCTGTGATCATCAGGCGAGTGGAATGTGTCAGCGACGTGGCGCTTTCTGGAATATTCTAATTCTTCAACCAGACCGATGTGCGATCGAGAATGTACGGAATTTTGCGGATGTAATGGAAATTGTTGCCTTTCTTGGAAACTGTGGGAAGGTTTCTTGTGTTTTTGTAATGTTATGCGGGGTGCGATAGTACCAAGAATATTTCAACGGACCGACAAAAGTTTTAATTTTGTTGGACTGTATTCGATTTGGAATAGTTTCGTTATTAATATATTTATTTCAGATTAGTAAGATAACGTAAAAGTGACACATAATTACAATGCGGCAACAAGTGATCTGATTGGAGTAATGATCAAGAGTAAGATTGGAACAATAACGCATGCGAAAATATATTAAGTTGTAGGTACCTGAATTAATGTGCGTTAGGCGGTAAAAAACGAGATGTCTTTTACTAGTTAACGATTAAATTTTTGTCTAGTAAGACAACTCGTCTTTATAAGATTTCTCAGAACAAAAATCGCGGTATAGGAATAGTTGCTTTGTTAGACGCTGCCGTCTTGAAGTGTTTTGTTACATACCGTGGGAAAATCATATTATTTTGATCATAATAATACGTATCAAATTAAACCTTTTCACAAAGTGAATTATGAATTATTCATATTCCTTAAATACGCGGTCGATTACCTGATATTACACCTATTAGAAACAGGTACATACCACCGACTCGTAAATAGTTACAAAAGTAAACAACCAAGCTTGTTACATCCCGATCTACCCAACTAACTAAGATAACGAGCAGCCTCGAAACCTACAGACCTCTTTATTACCCTTCCCCAGAAACTGAAAAACAGTGTTACCAACTTAGTAACAATTCCCCCGAAGAGATAACACATTTACTGGCAGCCAACGACTCACGGCTAATCGGGCAGTGCTACCAACTCCGATAAACATATTTTTCTCACTAATGAGAGCGGAGGGAGCAAGATATGCTGGCCCATGGTTCTGTTGGCTGGTTTATAGAAGCTGTTTGGAAGTGTAAAGACTTAACCTTGAGGTTTTATTGTCTTCTTGATCTTAATTACTTATTTATTTGTTTGTTTGACCTTGACGCATTGATTTGTAACAAATTTACTTCATGGCATTACCAATAATACGAATGACTGTACTTAATCAAAAATTCAATTATGAATATAAAATATCACGCCAAAATTCCCAATTTTTGAAAAATATTCTTAAAACCTTTATATCCCGTTACATCGAATTCGCCAGTCATGGGTTTTAGTTAAAACAAATGACTATCTCATTCTATAAGCCGTGATCATTGACACCATATACTTGATGGAGTTTACCCCAAAAACGAGAAGTTCGATACTTGTAATTAAATTAGAGATGGCTGTCTTATATCCCGAAATATTGATGGTATCGGATACTAATGGCGTATAATTCTTATATTAAATCATTGCAGTATTGGAGATAATTAGATATCGAGTTTCTATAACATGAAGCATTTTGTTTTATTGGTTTTGATTGATCTGCAATCAAAAACCAACATGAATGTAGAAGTCTTTTGGACACTTACTATCTCCTCATATCAAACTTTAATATGTTTAAGCGCATTTTTGGAAACTTATAAATCGAATAGCAATGTTTCTTAAGATACATTACGTCATTTAAACCAGCAATCTCCAAAAACAACTTTTAAAAATGTTCATCTAAAATTTCCTCCCAAGCGTATCCTCCTTGCTTGTGTATTATCCTCAGCGCAATAAAGGCTTCTTTAAAATAAGGCTAATGTGAAAAATACCTGTAAGATAGCGCGTAACTGTGAGGGATATCGCGAGGAGCCAGCGCGTGAGTTACTACTTTATATGTGGGAGAGGTTTACAACGGGGGACATACGGGCTGGCATTGTGAAGAACCGATTCATAAAGTTACTTGGGACCTGCTTGAGAAAATTCAACCAGTCTTTGTAACTAGTGATGACTTAAGACAACGAGACGTGATCCTTAACTATAGACCTCATAGAAAAGCTCAAATCAGTAATAAGATCTATAGATCAACAGAAGCAATTGTCATAGTCTAAAGGATTAGCAAGCAAATAGCAGCAGAAAGGGCATATGCTCGGGGTATAGCGTTACTTTTTTATATTTCGATCGACACAAGTCAAAATTACTTCATTATTCCACTTTCGAGAAATTCATGCTTTGAGAAAACCTTTATTTAAGCTAGCGACATCGTCAGATAGCATTCCATACAATCATCAGTTTCTCAAATCTCGTCTAATTTCTAAGTTCGTCCTACCCCCTACCCATACATTCCCACCCGCTAAGTCTAAAGCTCCACTGATGGGAACTAATGCTACAAAGCTTTTATCCCTCCCCCCGCGCCCGCACCCCGCTGACGTCACAGTGAACAATGCTGCTCATTACTACCCGCGAAGCCTTATGACTTCATACACTTTTCACATTATTGCCACTGATATTTCGTCGCGCTATAAATGGGTGTTGGGTGATGACGGCTTCTGAAAGGTTCCACGGACATGATCTACGTGGGTGTTGGGTTGTTTATGATATGCTTTTCAAGTACAAAAAGTTGAAGAGAAACGTTACCACTTTGTAAATACGGGGCAGAAACCTAATGCAAATAATAGCCGCCCGCGACTCCGTTCTCGTGGAAGTCGGTTTCTCTTGGGAATGAGAAGTTTTCCCGTGAAAAGTACCAAAATCAAATCAAATCAAAATTCTTTTATTCATCATAGATATGTAACATATACTTAATGAACGTCAATGTTACAAACTTCGACTTTAAATAACCGCCTACCCTATGTGTTATTCTGATGTTTAAACTTATAACTATAAAGTTTCATCAAAATTAGTCCAGTAGTTTTAACGTGAAGGTGTAACAAACATCCATACAAACCTTCAAGTTTATAGTATTAGTAGGATTTTCCGTCGTTTCGGAATTTTTACAAAGCTGTTCTGATGAAGTGCTCAGCTTCCATTCCTTAAACCTAGAATAAAATAAAAAACATGCAGTTTACGTATTGGTATTAGGTTATCCCGTAAACACTATTTTTAAACCCTGTTTAACATGTATAGACCAAAAAATAAAAAGTGCTCCATCTATTGGCCACACAGTCTAATCTTAAAAACACGAAACCATTTTTTAAACGCGTCCTAAAGCCGTGATCACGGTGCGTCGCGGAGCGTAGCGCGGATTAAAAGATAGAAAAAGGTGAAAAATTACACGAAGGGGCGAGAGGGGGCCGCGGGCCGCGGGGTGGGGAGGGACATTTATCAACTTCACCAGGTGGGGGCTGGTCCGCGGGATAGATAAAAGAGACAATTGAGTCGACAATTACGGTCTGTATTACTACTAGGGTAAATAAATAGCTTGGTTCAAACAATATTACCTACATCTTTTTTATTTTATGCTTTTGACAATGTATAAGAGATTAGTTTTTAATCCTACGTACAATAAAGTAATTTCATTTCATTTCATTTCAATATGTTCTTTGAATATGAAATTTATTGCACGTTTTTATTTTTGGGGCAAATATTTTTAATAGCAGTTATAATGCAGTACCTACTAGGCATTTTCATATAGGTTAGTTACTACATATTCTACATATTTGGCATTGGGTTACAACAAAGACTTAAGACTTAAAAGAAACCATTTTAATGAAAATCACACAATTGCTACAAACGCACTGGAGTACAAATCAAATTAAACGCTTCATCTCCTGCCCCGCGGCAGACCCTGAAATTGAAGATTCTGAGTCAAGCCGAGAGCGATCACTCGTGACGACTGCGATATTGACCTGCGCAAGATTCACCCGCCCCCCTACCTCTACATTACGGGGAGAGATACTTTAATTACAAATCTCTCTCTTTTAAAGCGAATCTTTGAAGAATTCTTTTGAGAAGCTGGACTTGTTGCAAATAGCCACAGGTCGGTATGAAGTGGTATTCGAAAGTTGCAGAGAATATGCTTGATAGAGACTATATGTTTTGATTCATAAACAGATGTAGTGTAATCAGGAAAATATAAGTGAGAGCTTTTTAATTGTATTCAGAAATTACAAAAAACAGTTTTGATTGAGTTTTATAATTAAATATCTACTTCATGGAATCACAACAACTCAGTGAAATCGTATTGATGTGAAAGTGAAACATACAGACATAATATTAGTAGTCGTCTAAGAGCCCGTGAACCTCAGACCTTCGTTATTTTATAAAAGCTGAAGATTTATCAGCGCATGGTCTCAACATAGGAACGATGGACGACTGATTTTAGAATAGAGATATATCGATACAGAAGGAAAATAGTGAAGTATTTTGCCGCAGAGCCAACATCTTAGAAACTTTATACAGGGGCCCCGCGTCTCAGCTTTGATACTATTAAGACTTTGATACTATTAAGACGTAAGTAAAGTTCAACTGCAACTAAATAATCTGGCAAGAATTAAAGAAAAAAGAAAATTTTGACATGGATATTTGACTTCCACCTCAACGGTCTTAACTTCTTGCTGTCACAAAAGACAACATAATGACAGAATAAAATCACGACCAAAATATGTAAGTGTCAGACGGAAAATAATAAAATCTAAATAAAAAAAAAGTCTTAAGTGCAATTTCTCGAAAAGTAAAAATGTTTTCATTTAAAAACCTTTTCCATTTTATTCAGGTGTGCTGCAACGTATTTTAAAAATAGATAATACTTTATTTATCAAGAATTGGTGATTCATGTTTAATGTTTTCAGCCCATACGCATGGCGAGTCTCAGCCGAGGCGTCCGCTCCGGAGGCAGAGATATTTGTAAAACTAGTAAAAAGAAGTACAGAACCAAAGTAAGTCGATAGATAGTAGACGTTATTTTCAGACTTAAAGGTAAAGACTCTTAATCCGTCACAGACTATTTTAAGATTTGTTAATATACTGGAAGCCATCCAGGTAAGAACTGAAAATTATTATTTCTTAAAAAAAACACATTCTTGCAAGGTTTCAGCTGTAATTGAGAGGTCCTAACGTTATTTTTAAAAAACCGTTAACTCTTGCGTTCGGTTTCAAACATCTAGGTTTAAACGATTTCACAAATGACTTTGAACTCTCCAGTCTTATCAAGTTCAATGGCAAAATGCCTACTTAGTTCTATTTACATAAAGTTCTGTCTGTATTAAATGTGTGTATGTGTGTAAAGGTTCACTATTTTATTACTCCCGTTCTGTGTATTTACACTTAAGCAGAATCAGTTTTAGCTGACAGAAAAATTAATACAGATATTTTAATAGTTAATAATAGATTTTTTTTCCAGGTGTACAAAATCAAGAACAAGGTGTTTGTCATCACTGGTGCAGCAGAAGGCATCGGTTATGAAATGTCCAGAGCATATCTCAAAAAAGGAGCCGGCGTAGTCGTCATGCTAGATAACCAAGAAGAACTTGCATGCAAGACCCTAAAGAAACTTCAAAAGAAGTACGGCGAAGAACGGGTCGAATTCATAAAATGTGATGTTGTTAATGATCTGGAGTCAGTATACTGTGAAATTCTTAATAGACATCCTACAGTTGACGTTCTTGTAAACAACGCTGGAATACTTGACGACCATCAGCCACGTAAGACCATAGACATCAATGTAACAGGCAGTGTGGAGTTCGGTTTGAAATTCTGGCATCATATGAGAAAAGACAAAGGAGGAAAAGGAGGCACGATCATTAATTTATCTTCCATCTACGGGTTTAGAGCACACCCCTATTTCCCTGTGTATCAGTGTACGAAATTTGCAATGATGGGTTTTACAAAGGTGCTGGGCCATCCGAAGAATTATAAGAAGTCTAAAGTGAGGGTCGTGTGCATTAATCCAGGGTTCACGACAACCAAGTTGGTAGCGGATCCTAATGCATTCGAGTATCAGCATGAAGTAAAGGAGTTTGTGTCCAAGCAGGACTGGCAGCCTCTGAAAGCACTGGGAAGATGCGCTATAGAAGTATATGAATGGGCTCCGACTGGAACTGCGTGGTTGACTGAAGGTGATCGACCGATTTCAAGGGTGTAGAACGTAAGTTTTAATCGCTTTTACTTAGGCATGACTCCGTTTGTTACTATTAAGCAAAGTATTCGTGTTTTGATTAAAAAAGTGTCTTTCGGGTGGTTGTAACGTTTCTGTTATTATTTACCTAAGCAATAGTGTTATTTAATTTAAATTCGCGCCCAGAAAATAAACCGACTTTACAATTGACGATGTCAATATGGAGACGGCGTTACTATTTAAATGAATAATTCAAACTGCCCAAATCTGTCAATTTTTCATCCGATCGCAAATTCTCTTCTTCTTTGAACATGTAAAATCAGAAAATTCATATTGAAGATTATATACATATTTTTATCTATATTTTTCTGGCTGTTGTCACGTTTTGTTTAAGCTTAGATTTTAATTAGACCTTGTTTTCGCTTTGATAAGATGAAGCACTACCTGTTAACAATAACTTTGTTATTGCGGCCACTAATTATTGACGTGGCAACTCGTTTGCCAAATAATACACATATAATTCGCCCAGATGTCATTTTTCAATCGTTTTGGCAAAAAAGTGATATGCCTCAATAGCTATAAAATGACATCTATATCTTACCGTCTGACATCACCTGCATACAATTTCAAATTTTCATTATCTAAGTGCCTACCCTTTAAATTGACACATTAAAACAGGGGCGTAAGCGTAAGGACCTGTAACAAAATTTGATAGGGGCCCATTCTAAAATAAATAATTGTTACGTCGGTAGCTACGCCCTTGTTACTTATCATTGACACCAGCTCGGGTGGGTTCCAATATGCCGCACGTACTTTACTGGGAAGTTCCAGTGCTCCATCTTTGCAGAGCGAGAGCGTTGACCACTTATCAATCAAATTGGCCTCTATCGTCTAAAGGTTTTGTATCGTCAAAAATATAATATAAATTTAACACACTGTATGTAACTCTTTTATACATTTTTACTTTTCAAAAGAAATTGCACTACATAAAATGTTTATTTAAAATATGTTTTTTATTTCCTTGTTGTATGTTTTGTTAATTGCAGTTTGTGGTATTAACGTCAAGATGATCAGTCACTTACTATTTGGCTTGCAGTGTATATTATTGGGAAAAAAAATCGTGTCATTGAGATAGTGTTTTTCAACGGTAATTTTTTACCGATGTGTAACAGTGTTACACAAATTGGTTTGACACAACAGGAATAAAGGTTATTTTTGTTTAAGACTTTGAGTAGACAATTGCTGCCATAGCACTTCAAAAGAAGGGGAGCCCTTCTTTTCGCATAACGTCGATTATCCTAAAATCGTTTGTCTTAATAAAAAGCATAAGTATCAAAAATTTAGGTTAGGTTTTTTTTCCAAAAAATATAAACTAATTTACATTGAATTGTATACTCGTGTGCTTTTTATCACTTCCTCATACTATTATTTTTGATTACATAAATCATGATAATTATGCTAAATATTTGTTATGCTATACGAAATTATGCCTTTTAAAATTATACGCTATAATAATATGCGACGTGATGATTATGGGTTTTAAAATTATGGATTATGATATTACGACTATAAATGTTATTAAAAATAGATAGCCCAAAAGAAGTGCAGCCCCCCAAGTCAAGTGGCAAGTGATATTTGCAATAGCGAGTGAATAGAAAAAATATGTATGAAACTGTCATTTTTGACAAGCTCGCAATTTGGCAAATGTTTTTATTAGGAAGGGCGGATCCTAAGGATCTGTCATTGAATAAGATAAGGATATAACGGAGCGGCAGCATGTTTTGACCTATCTTCAGACATCGTGTGGGCGTTTTAATAGGGAATCGAGCAAATATGAACACCAAAGTACTCACAGAAGTATTTTAATAAAGGTTCTTCAATTTTTCAGTAACAAAGAAATAATGTCACACACAGTACGAAACGAATGACAGTTCCTAGTCGTGAGGCAGTTGTCTTCAGGGAGGTCCGTGGTAAACTGGCCTCCGCCAAGACACACTCCTTTCTTCCTAGACTCTGTCGTAGCTGGCAACTTCCGTGTAGAGGCGCCCTCTGTGCGTTACCATCATCGATAGTCGCGCCATCTATCTGAAGCTACCCGCTGCGCTTCGTTGAGTGACAACTATCATGACCGTCTCCGACAGATATAACTTCTTAGATTTACGCGATCAATATTACTTGAAATTTGACTCATTTTAACGGGTTATAAAATAATAAACGCGTAAAAACCTGTTAACATGAGTTTAATTTCAAGATAAGGATAGTTCTGCGACACGAGGGTTTTTCCCTATGCACTTTCTCAATAGCTCGATCCACGAAAATCACACTGCATGTCATGTATAACTTGTCAGATGAAATGGGGGTTTTTCTCAGCATAATCTTTAATCACACGGACATCATTTTCATCAAAAACTATCCCAGGATATTCTATTCTATCTATTCAGATTTAGATATAGATTGGCACTTGCAACCAGTATTAAATATTTAAGTGGGTGAGGGGAAAGGGGCCTAGAGGCACATGAGTAAAGAAACTGAACAGAGACAAAGCTACATACGAATGCGCTGTGACAGGTACATCACTACAAGTGCAACGCGTGTGTGTGCGTGACCACTGGCCGCTTGTCACGTATGAGCCGAAACCGCTTCAAACTAGATCAGCCAGTGGTCAATCTCAGGGCGTGCAGGCGTGACGCGACGCTCGAACGTTGTGCATGTTTTGTTTTTGTTTTCGAGTTTCTCACATAATACGTAGTAATACTTTTGTTTTAGTTTTTAAAAAGTATTTAAAAATATAGGAAAAGATTCTTTTTTTGCCATTATAAGGACTTTAATGAAGGTAGTGTGAAATCAGGTTTTTTGATAATACCTCCTGACAATTTTATTGAATTTGTTGAATTGCTTGAGCAAAAATTTCGCGAATATTTTGATCTTCATATTAAAAATGTTAATATTGGTAATGAAATATTAGCACGTTTGCAAGATTGTACATTTCATATGCCATGTGAGTGTTTCCCATTGGTTTATTTGAAAAAACTTTATATTAGATTTAGAATTTATCATTCGATTAAAAGACACAACAAATTATTAAAAACCAAAAGTAATAAAAAAAAAATATTTAGAGTATGTAATTTGTAAAAAAAAAACCTATTTAAATAAAAAATTTGAAAAAAAAGTACATTTATATTTTTAATTTATTCAATTGTGCCAACCCTACCAAAATAGGTATAAATTTTGCTAGCTCTTTAGAAGCTTTGTCTCTGTTCAGTTTCTTTACTCATGTGCTAGAGGGGCTAATTTAATGAAAAGCAAGACAACAAGTTACTATTCAGCCAGTATCTTAACCTGATAAGACTTCTCAGCGGTATTGTGTTAAATTTTCTCCTAAGTTTTTACCAGTGAAAAGAAGAACAGGTTCATCTGTATACAAAGTTCAGGCACTTGATTAATCGATTAACCTTTTATAATAAAGATTTTTCTAACTCGCTTCCGAAGACAATAGGTCGCGCCTCGTAGATAGCGCTCATTGCATTCGGGATAGGTAAAAAGTAAATACCTTCAGGACAGGATATTTGCAAGGATTGCTTTAACCACAACAGCCACTATGTTCCAAACTTCATAATGGCACATTTTTTTTTTTCGCATCGTATGTAACCTGATATTATCTTGTTAAAATTTTAAACTCCTAAGGTACAGGCGAAAGGCAAAAAAAATGCAGGCGAATGCAAAACATAAGTTTAACTCAACCTATTTTAATATTCTGAAATTAAATGTCAATGAAGTCTTCACTTAAGAAAAACTTACCTTTAACTTATTAAGTTTTAAATCAGACATATAAATAAAAAATATATCTTTATATAAACATTTTATTGTGCAATTTCTTTCTAAAAAGTAAAAATGTGTTAACAGGAACATACAAACTTGTTTAATTCATATGTATTATATTATTGACGACACAAGACCATGGAGACCAATTTAAATAAAATAACATCGTAAATAAGCTTAATTAATACCATAGATATATTATTGGTCTTCACTCTCTCGCCCTAATTGGAGCACCGGTACTCTTAAAATACGTGATAGAATAGTATGCTGAAATCGGCATACCAATGGGCGTAGCTAAAGCCGTAACAATTATTACCAGGCTACTGGGGCCCCGAACATGCTTACACACATAAAACAATCATATTACCTTATTCTAAAAGTCGGTCTCATGTCTCACACCCTTTGAGGCGAAAGTCAAGTGGCTACGAATACTACGAACGACGGTGTATATTATATAAATAAATTAATATTATCTAGTAAGAAATCATTTTTTGACAAACTATCTTCCTACGCAAAAATGTGTCTTATTATAACATAAAACATATTTTATAAAAAACATTTATATCTTTTAGGGGCCCCTAATTAAATTTTGTTACGGACATCTACGCCGCTGTGCTTTATGTGTCGTAACGTACATTTCCGACATAAAAAAGACCATTTAAGGAGTAGGTAGTTGCTAAGGAAATGCAACTTCAACTTCAAAATTGCACGCAGGTATTGTAATTGCAGGTAATGTCAGGCGGTAAGATATAAATGTCATTTCATAGCTATTGAGGCAAATAACTTTTTTTGCCAAAACGATTGAAAAATGACATTTGGGCGAATAGTTGTGTATTATTAGGCCGCAATAACAGCTGTAGTTTACAGGTAGTGCTCCATCTTGTCAGAGTGAGAACGAAGACCAATTATTAATCTAAGCTTAAATAAAATCGAACTTAATCAATGCAGACTTATATGTCAACCATTTTATAATAATGAATGCAAAAAAAAAGTTATGATACTGAAGAACAAAACGTTAATTCTATACTTTCAGTTACTTCAAATCACAGCAGTGTTTGTCTACATTTAAATTCTTGAATTGTACTTATCTAAACTCAAACTTGCCACTTCAATTACTTATTAGTTATTGGAACACGATATACGACATCATTGCTCGAAGATGGCGGTTTGTGCTGCCAACTAACAATAAATTCCCATTGTAGGGTAATCTGGAACATAGAAAAAGTTGATTTACTGAGAATGTCATTAATTTCTGATTATTAAATCCTTATATAAGAAATCAAGTTACTGTCCCGGATTCTGATAACGCCCTAAACGACATTAAAATAATTGCCGACACTTTCTCATCCCTACTATCCCTACTAATATTATAAATGCGAAAGTAACTCTGTCTGTCTGTCGGTCTGTCTGTCTGTCTGTCTGTCTGTCTGTCTGTCTGTTACGCTTTCACGCCTAAACCACTGAACCGATTGTGATAAAATTTGGTATGGAGAAAGAACTGAACTTGGGAAAGGACATAGGGTACTTTTTACCGCGGGAAAACTTCTCATTCCCACGGGAAACCGACTTCAACGCGAACGGAGTCGCGGGCGGCCACTAGTAATATTATAAATGTGAAAGTAACTCTGTCTGTCTGTCTGTCTGTCTGTCTGTCTGTCTGTTACGCTTTCACGCCTATACCACTGAACCGATTTTGATGAAATTTGGTATGAAGAGAGAACTGAACTTGGGAAAGGACATAGGGTACTTTTTACCGCGGGAAAACTTCTCATTCCCACGGGAATCTGACTTCCACGCGAACGGAGTCGCGGGCGGCCACTACTAATATAATATTATAAATGTGAAAGTTTGTGAGGATGTATGGATGGATGGATGGATGGATGGATGTTTGTTACTCTTTCACGTAAAAACTACTGGATGGATTTGGATGAAACTTTGCAGTAATATAGGTTATACATCAGAATAACACATAGGATACTTTTTACCGCGGGAAAACATCTCATTCCCACGGGAAACCGACTTCCACGCGAACGGAGTCGCGGGCGGCCACTAGTACTCTATAAGACAAAAACAGCAACATATGTTTTTCTAAATTAAGTCCGCATCATTGAAAAATTGGAAGGAATGCGCCGAGGTCTACTCTAAACTTGCTTGCGCCGTGTAATGTACACAAATGTAAATTTGACAGGACTAAAATGATCCCCATCTTCGTTTTATACTAATTGTTGAGTAAGTTTTATAATGTAAGAATATTTTTTACCTAAACACGTTATGCTCACCTCACCTAAAAATTCCGTGCATCGTCTAATCAAGGTTTTTAGTACCTACACTCAAGCATACGGTATTCAAATGAAGATTTAGTATTTCAGCAATGGTGAACCGCGAACTAAGGATAATGGAAGACGGTGTAAAGTGAGTCTAATTATTTTTTTCCGGAAAATATTTTACAACAGAAATTCTTCAATCGCTTTTTCAATAGAGAGAATTAATTTGCTTAAAAATAACAAACAAAGTCGTGTCTAAGTAATAAAGATCGAAACTTACACACTCTAAAACACTCTTGAAATCAGTCGATCACCTTCGGTCAACCAGGCAGTTCCAGTCGGAGCCCTTTCATATACTTCTATAGCACATCTTCCCAGTGCTTTCAGAGGCTGCCAGTCCTGCTTGGACACAAATCCCTTAACTTCGTTCTGATACTCAAAAGCATTAGGATCCGCCACCAACTTTGTTTTCGTGAAACCTGGATTAATACACACGACCCTCACTCCAGACTTCCTATAATTGCTCGGATGGCCGAGAGTCTTAGTGAAGCCCATTATTGCAAATTTCGTACACTGATACACAGGGAAATAGGGGTGTACTCTAAACCCGTAGATGGATGATAAATTAATGATAGTTCCTCCTTTTCCACCTTTGTCTTTTCTCATATGATGCCAAAATTTCAAACCAAACTCCACACTGCCTGTTATGTTGATGTCTATGGTCTTACGTGGCTGATGGTCGTCAAGTATTCCAGCGTTGTTTACAAGAACGTCAACTGTTTTGTGTTTATTGAGAATTTCACAGTATACATACTCTAGATCATTAACTACATCACATTTCATGAATTCGACCCGTTTTTCGCCGTACTTCTTCTGAAGTTTCTTTAACGTCTTGCACCCAAGTTCTTCTTGGTTATCTAGCATGACGACTACGCCGGCTCCTTTTTTGAGATATGCTCTGGACATTTCATATCCGATACCTTCTGCTGCACCAGTGATGACAAACTTCTTGTTCTTGATTTTATACACCTGAAAAAAAAATGTGAAGTTCACTTATCTTTTTAATTTACTTATCATACACATTTTATTAGTATTCTGCCAATCCTTTTCTCAAATCTGGAAGACGTTATACTGCTCAAGGTAAAAAAAATATGCAGAACAGATGTAACAAAATAGTGAACCTTTACACATACGTGGAACATGATATACATTTTTGTAAAAAATACAATAGAAAAACTGAAGGGTTCAAAAGCCTTAATAGTTTAAACTTTGATGTTTGAAAGTAAACGCAATAGTCAACGGTCCCAATTCAAATCGAGGAGTTCTCTCAATTACATCTGGATTCCATCAGCCTCTAATGAACTTGCAAGAGTGTGCTTTCATACGAATAATAATTTTCAATACTCATCTGGGTGTATTGTAGAAAGGAAAACAAAATCTAAAATAGTCTATGACGAATTGAGGTCTTTCCCTTCAAGTTTTTTAAAATAGCGTCTACTATCTAACAACTTACATAATATTTTCTGTGCTTTTTTTTACTACTTCGACAAACATCTTTAGATCCGGAGCGGACGCCTCGGCTGAGACTCGCCGTGCACATGGGCTGAAAACAAACATTAACCAACAGTTCTTGACAAATTTAGTATTATCAATTTTTAAAATACGTTCCAGTATACCTGAATGAAATTGAAAAGGTTTTTAAATGAAAACATTTTTACTTTTCAAGAAATTGCACAATAATTAGACTATTTTCTGATATTGATTTTTTTACTTTTCTTCTGACACTTGCTTCGTCGACGTCGTGCTTTTTTCTGTTGTTTTGTTTTCTTTTATGACAAAAAGAGTTTGGTTAAGAGCACAGAGATCGTTATTGAATAACTAAGTCGTTCTGTTATATTATACCGGGTGTTCAGGAAACAATGGATAACCTCTGAAGGGCTAATAGTAGAACTAAAGGCAAGCCTAAAAAATAATTGATAAAAAGTATAACGCTTACACTGCTAGAAATATGGCGCTTTAAAAAAAAAACTTCATATATTTATGACTGTGTTCATATTTTTACTCGTAACGAGGTCAAATCACTTAATACCATCATTATTTCTGTGCTAAAATAATAAATATTAACCGCATCAGTGAATAACTACCAAATAAAATAGCTATCTAAAGTATTTTTCTCAAAAAATAATATTAAACTTTTGATTTGTGTAAAATTTCTAAAGAAATATTTTTGATGTGGAACTTTGAACAGCTCTGGTGTAAAATAATAATATGAAAGCAACAGTGGCCAATGATTTCAAAATATTCCTGGTTTAATAACGTTTTTAAAAAAATGTAATATGTCGTTATTGTAATGAAAAAATATTGAACTAATGGTATTAGTGTGTAAAATGGGAAAATTATTTAGTTCTAGCAAAATTATAAAAATACAATAAAACTAAATAATAAGATTTTCAATTGATATTAATTGCAAACACATTGGAATAATTTAGAGTAACTGTTCAAATTGTCTGTCCCCATCCTGATGCAGGCCCTACATCTACGAATAAAGGATCTTCAAAAAAATCGCGCGTGTCGTCGATCATTGATTTCAGCGGCCTGAACACGAGCTCGTAGATCTTCCAATGAAGTTACTGGTTGCCGGTAAAACTCTTCCTAAAAATACCCCCACTAAAAAAGTCCAAAGCGTTTAGGTTAAGGTGGCCTACCTACCTGTTAGGGTAGGTTTTCTCAAGTATGCACATAATGCAACAGCATAACCTTCATTACCGTATTACCTCCATCGTGCCGCGGTTAGACATCGGCGCGTGCGCTACACAAGCGCATCTGTGTGTTTTGTCGCTGAACCTTGTGTCTCTACAAGACGGATCGTTGTTGTGAGGACAGTGAAACTCTTTTATAGTAACAATAATCCCGTCAAAAACATAAATGTAAAATGAGCCAAGTCCAATATAATTTTCACAACAAAAGAAGTGAGATCTAAATGGGTGCCAAGTTCAATGGCCACTAAAGAAATTAATTTATATCAAATAAAATATTTTAAAACAACTTAATTATAATTTATTCTTATAACTTAGGTCAATATATTGAAGCTTAAGATCTGACTTGACTAGTTTGTATCACTACATAGTATAAACAAAGTCGCTTACGACCGTGTGTGTCTGTATGGTTAGATCTATAAATAGTATAAATATTACAGAGAAAAAGTCAAATATAAAATTAAATCGTCTTATAATCCTACTAATATTATAAACGTGAAAGTATGTGAGGATGTATGGATGGATGTTTGTTACTCTTTCACGTAAAAACTACTGGACGGATTTTAATGAAATTTTACAGTAATATAGGTTATACATCAGAATTACATATAGGGTACTTTTTACCGCGGGAAAACTTCTCATTCCCACGGGAAACCGACTTCCACGCGAAGGGAGTCGCGGGCGGCCACTAGTCAATATACAGGGTCTGTCGTAATGAATGGATAACCCGTTACCTACAGTTGATCCGGATGTGAGGCTATAAGAAAATGGTGTCTTCTTGCCAGGGTTGTCAACCATAACAAAATGGCGTAGACTTTTAAACTTTTTTATAAATTTCGCTATTTTTTTCATTTATTCCGCTGCCATTTCTTCAAATTTTGATGTATTTGTATAATTCTTTTAGTATTATACTGCTGAAGACGTGTATTATGTAATTTAAATACAATTTTAGGTGTTATTCACGTTGAACATTATCAAAATACTCATTTTAAGAAAAATATTTCCAATTTTTTTTCTTTATGTCAACTTTTGATCATCTCCTGTGGAAAAAAAAAGTATGACGTTATAGCTGCCCATGATCTCAATAAATTGTCTAGTATGTGTAGATTCTAAAAAGGTATAACGATGTGTACTTTACAAGCAACATTGAGTTACAGAAGCGAGAACACTAATCAAGGTCGGAATTTTTATTTTTCATGTTATGTTATAAATGGTTGTAAAACTTCGTCATAATGATTTTATTCTATCAAGATACTTTGCACAAACACTATCGGGCCACTAATAGGATATTCAGAAGAAAACCCGGTTGTTTTTGGGAAAAAAATAACATTACTTCACGATAATAATGTAATGACAATGTACAAATGAAAATTGTTGTGCTCCAATAGTTACCTACATGCGACAAACATGTTGCGACAAGTTTATTCGAAATTGAAACGGATTTAAAAAATCGAACAAAGACCGCATTACAAAGAAAAGTGGAAAAAATTAGAAGGAAATCGTCCTTCCATAAATGCATTGTGCACTTTAATGAACACACGGTAATCAGGATGTCGCACATTTGGATATCTTACACGATAAACACTAGAAGCTCTATTGGTGCTGCCATTACATACACCGTAAATGTAATGCATGTTCGCGTATTCGGCCGGCGTATACTGTTGCGGCATGATACACAAACTACACAAAAACTTTTCCAAAACAACAAGTTCAATCGATAGCACAACACAATGTCCGTAAATGTGAGCAAAGTCATCAGTATCACCACGTTATCAAGTCCAAATCACAAGGAAAATCATAGTCAAATATTAGAAAGCAGTAACAAATTGACGAAAATAGTGGCCCCGATTCTCAAAACACTCTCTAATACTAAATTAAAAATATCGCTATCACTTTTTCATGCTTCGTATTAGAACAAGACAGGTACATTGGTCTCACTAAATTTAGTCCACATCATTGTGAAATTGAACGAAATGCGCTGAGGACTAGCCTAAAATTGCCTTCGCCGTGTCATATTACACGTACATTTTAGTTTGACAGGACTAAAATGATTACCTGTCTCTGTCTTATTGATGTGTAAGTTACAGCGATAGTTTTAGTTTAGTTTAGAGAGTGTTTTCAGAATCGGGGCCAATGTGAACAAAAGGACATGCGATGGTCAAAATCACACTGATGTGATGAGTACCCTTTTCTTTGTAATGCGGTCTTGTTCGATTTTTAAAATCCGTTTTGATTTCGAATAAACTTGTCGCAACATGTTTGTCGCATGTAGGTAACTATTAGAGCACAACAATTTTCATTTGTACATTTTCATTACATTATTATCGTGAAGTAATGTTATTTATTTCCCAAAAACAACCGGGTTTTCTTCTGAATATCCTATTAGTGGCCCGATAGTGTTTGTGCAAAGTATCTTGATAGAATAAAATCATTATGACGAAGTTTTACAACCATTTATAACATAACATGAAAAATAAAAATTCCGACCTTGATTAGTGTTCTCGCTCCTGTAACTTAATGTTGCTTGTAAAGTACACATCGTTATACCTTTTTAGAATCTAAACATACTAGACAATTTATTGAGATCATGGGCAGCTATAACGTCATACTTTTTTTTTCCACAGGAGATGATCAAAAGTTGACATAAAGAAAAAAAATTGGAAATATTTTTCTTAAAATGAGTATTTTGATAATGTTCAACGTGAATAACACCTAAAATTGTATTTAAATTACATAATACACGTCTTCAGCAGTATAATACTAAAAGAATTATACAAATACATCAAAATTTGAAGAAATGGCAGCGGAATAAATGAAAAAAATAGCGAAATTTATAAAAAAGTTTAAAAGTCTACGCCATTTTCTTATGGTTGACAACCCTGGCAAGAAAACACCATTTTCTTATAGCCTCACATCCGGATCAACTGTAGGTAACGGGTTATCCATTCATTACGACAGACCCTGTATAAATAAGTGTCAAACTAATATAACATCCAATCCTAAATGTTTTTGGAAATATATTCAAAACAATAGAGCCTCGAGTCAGATTTGTTATGAATTCAAATTTAATTTGATAACGATTGCCGGACAAGAAGCGGTAAATTCTTTTGCGGAATATTTCAAATCCGTTTTTCTAACTGACACTGCGACGCTATCTGCCGAGAGCGCCGCACAAGCTGCGTGCTCGGGGGCCGGCAGCGCGGGTCGCGGTGGACGCCGTGTCCGCTGCACAGTTCCGGCGCGCCTTGCGCATATATTATATCGCCGATCTTAATACATTGGCCAAATTTAATGTCTTTATGTGCAATAGTTTAAAAGTTATGAGGGGGACAAAAGTGGCTGTGGTAATAATACGTTGTAATATAGTGTCTATAAAGGTTAGTTTAGCAATATGTTCACACTTTACCGTGAGTTTATACTAAACCTTTGTGATTTGGAATAGTTATGAGCTAAGAACTAAATTGTAGAATAAGCTAAACTCACAAACTAACTCAAGTTTCAGCGTCTATTCTCAAGACTAAATTCTAGGAATAATTATTGCTTCAAACGACTTAAAACCACAAAGATAGATTGTAGTTCAGAGACAAGACGTAATTGATTGTTGTTTTATGACATCTTAAAAAATGTTATTGTGTTTTCAGTCTGAAAAATATATGAAGAAACAGAAGTTTCATAATCAATTTCATAGATTTTATAGAGTTTGTTATCAACATCACAATAAACACAGATGAATGTAATATGTTGTCGACAAAAAAGTATTTAAATGTCAGCATTTATTTTATCCATTTTCTTAAAATATGCATTAGTTTATCAAGCACACGTTCGGCCCCCTTTGAACAGCCAAGCAGTACCAGTCGGTGCTTTCTCCAAGACTTCTACAGCAGCCTTCCCCACCGGCTACGACGTCTACCGTCCTGCTTCGCTGTAAACGCATCTACACTCGAGAGCAAAAAAATCGCACATACGTGACTTAGGAACTTAAACCGAAAAAACAAAAGAAAATTTAATCAAAGTAATTTTTTTGTTAAAGCAGATTCATAGTCTATTTCAATACCTATCCATTGATTCCTTATTTGTGTTTAAAAATCAAATTTTAATGATTTTAGGGGTAAGAATTCAAAGGGCACATTTTTTATGAATTTCTTAGCTGTTAAATAAAGTGTAAATGCAGAAAAAAAAGGCAAAAGTATTTTTTTTCTTATTTATTAATACGAGGTGTTACCAACCCTTGCCTGAATCACTGACTCCATACGAGTTTTCATAGATTTGACAAGAGTTTTGATGTCATCTTGTGTTATGGCGACCCATTCCTCTGTGATCGCCTGTTGTAGCTCCTGTAGTGTCGTTGGAGCAGCATCTCGGTCTCGAACTCTCCTTTTCAGTTCATCCCACAAATGCTCAATAGGATTAAGGTCTGGGCTTCGAGCTGGCCACTCCATAACGGGCACATCTACCTCTCGAAGGTACTCGTACACTATGGTAGCCGTATGCGGTCTTGCATTATCCTGCATAAACAGGAAGTTTTCGCCGATAAACCCAGCAAAAAGTTGCACGTGGCTCTCGAGCACTTCCTCAATGTAACGCTGAGAAGTGAATCCCCCTGATTGACGGCCAGTATTCGGTCCGGTGATGAACACAAGTTCAGTCTTCCCTTCTAGAGATATGCCTCCCCAGAACATGCACGACCCATCGCCATAGGGGACACGTTCCGCTATGCAACATTGAGCGAATCGCTCCCCTGATCTTCTGTAGACCCTTCCTCGTCCATCGTTGCCATGTAAGCACATCCTGCACTCGTCAGAGAACAGGACGGTGCTCCATTGCTCTTCGGTCCAATTCAAGTGCTCTCGAGCGAAATGAAGGCGAGCTTGTCGGTGGGCTGGGGTCAATTTTGGTCCATTTGCTGGTCTGTGTGCAGTCAGACTACCTTCACGAAGTCGTCTTCTGACTGTCCACCGACTGACTTGCACTTCATGAGCTTCTTGGAGCCGCTGTCCCAGTTGAACTGAGTTCAAGCAACGTTTCCTTAAAGTTGAAGACACAAGAAAGCGGTCGTCACGCTGTGTTGTAGCACGATGACGGCCAGATCCTTGTCGCCGTAGCCACCAGTCTCCTGGTACCTATGGTACACGCGACGAATGTCGTATCGGCTCAAATTCAGCTGTCGAGCCACTTGACTTTGGTTTAGCCCAGATTCAATAAGGGCAACCACTTGAGCGGCTGTTTCTGGTCTGGTATCCATTTTCTTGTTTCGGTTTGAGTTATAATCGATAGAGAACCTTTCACACAGGACGTTGGTATGCAAATGATGACTGTTCCCGAAAAATGCACCATTTTATACCTGCTACAGTCGCGCAAGCAGCGCTACCTGCACTAAGCGATTTAAGGGTGTGTTGTTGTTGTGTTGATTTTGTTTTGTTTTTTAAGGTTAATACCAACCCCTTATGTGTCCTGCAAAAGCGTACATTATGTGCTTTAATTTTATGTAACTTTTATTTGCAGTAAGTTATAAATAATAGAAATATTGAACTTTTAAGTAAATATTGGCAGGTGTGCGATTTTATTGCTCTCAAGTGTAGTTCGCTTTGTTTCAAAACAAGTTCACACATGCATATTTTCGGCTTGGATTTTACCATTTTATTATCCAAAGGGTGAGGTTATCAGACACCTTAAAGATATTTTTGTAGATAATAAAATTACACTAAATATAATTGATTTATTCAAAGTCAGATCAGGGGTACATCTTAGGACTCGTACTGTATCTCGCAGCAAAAAATCTAAATAGTAAACTTACAAATATCATCATTGAATACCTTGGCTAAAGATGTTAAAGATAAACAACACATCAATTTTACCCTGAGAAAAAGCGACAGTCTATTAAGACGACAGGGATTATACGCAAAACTTTAATATATACTTTCTATTAATTACAATATGGATGTAAACATGAGAGTTTACAGTTAACTCTAGATAAAAAACACAAAATTTTTAAGCTAAAAAAAGTTCCCTAACGAAAAATTGCATCTGCGTATTAATTTCCAATAGTCAGGATCCAAATAACACACCTTTTTAGTGAATCGAAGTACTTTTATTTATTAACTTTACAAAGTAACGTCCTCTCGCAAAAACGGTTGGAATTAGAATGACAGATGCAATGACAGTTGTTTATATGGTTGAAAAGTATTTCAATTTTTTAACATTATTAGAAGCAAAACATAACAGAAATATTTAAGCATTTTTCAGGTATTATATTTTAATAATTAAAAGTTCTAACAATCGGCCATTCTGCAGTTAGAATGTCCACATTCGGCTATTCGCTCGGTATGACCTCATACCTTTCCTAGTCTACATAGATTTGAAGTAATAAAAAGAATTACATAAATTATTATCAAATAGATTTAGCTCCAAAATTAATTTTGATCAGACGTTACATTTTACTTAAGTACATTAAATTAAATTACACTATCATTAACTTTTAATTATCTAGGTATGCAATCCCTATTTAGTTCTTAATTAACTTAATAATAAACAAAATATATACAAGACAATTCCTAGACATATATATAAATATATATTTAAAATAACAAAATAAAAAAAATATACACTTTTAATTGAATTTCTGGTTAGTTATTTTAAGTCTATTTTGAGAAAACTCATAAATCATTGCACTTTATATAAAAGTAAAATAATAATATGTAATTTACAAATATGTATAGGTAATTACGTATGTGCCACACTAGGGGCTCGATAGTCCACACTAGGGGATCATTAGGTAATTATGCATGTGCCACACTAGGGGCTTGATAGTCCACACTAGGGGATCATTAGGTAATCATGCATATGCCACACTAGGGGCTTGATAGTCCACACTAGGGGATCATTAGGTAATTATGCATGTGCCACACTAGGGGCTCGATAATCCACACTAGGGGATCATTAGGTAATTATGCATGTGCCACACTAGGGGCTCTATAGTCCACACTAGGGGATCAATAGGTAATTATGCATATGCCACACTAGGGGCTTGATAGTCCACACTAGGGGATCATTAAAATACTAACGAAAGTTTTTAAATCAACTACATAGAGTATTGTAAATTTATACATCAAATAGGTATAGTAATTTTTCTACACTTGGGTACGAGGGAGCGTTTTTATGTTCGCGGAATGGAGGGTAAGGGGTCGAAATAAAAAAACCAAATTATTTTTCCTTTTCAATATATTCACCTGCAAGACGGATACAATTTTCAGACCTTTCAATTAATTTATTTATACCCTCATAAAAAAATGTTTTATCTTTGTCTTCAAAATACGCTGAAACTGCCTCCTTAACTTCATCATCGGTGGTAAATTTTTTACCCCGAAGCTCTTTTTTAATTTTTGGGAAGAGGTAATAATCACTCGAGGCTAGGTCTGGGCTGTAGGGTGGGTGGTTTAAAATATCGAAGCCCACCTTATGCAGGGCAGCCAACACAACGCGACTCTTGTGGACGGGCGCATTGTCGTGCAAAAGCAGCACACCCTTCGTCAATTTTTCCCGTCTTTTCTCTTTAATGGCTTCTTTTAGTCGCTCTAATATTGAAGCGTAGTATTCTCCGGTTATAGAAACACCTTTATCTTTATAATCGATCAACAATATTCCTTCTGAGTCCCAAAAGACCGTTGCCATGAGTTTCCCAGCTGACTGTGACACCTTAAACTTCTTGGGGGGTGCTGTGCCCTTTTTATGCCACTGCATGGAGTCTTGTTTCGACTCAGGTTCATAATGATGAACCCAAGTTTCGTCTCCAGTAACAATTCGACTCAATACACCATCCTTGTCGTCACTGCAGAGGTCCAAAAATGCACGTGAAAACTCTACGCGTTGTTGTTTTTGCGGCGGCGTGACTTTTCACTCCCGATTATGTTGCTTGGTTGACGATAGCTCTAAGACTAATTGTCTGATAACAATAAAACCTCGTATTTATACTAATTATTAGTCACTGAAAGCGTTACGGTCCTAATGAGCCTAATCAACCCCCTCCAACCCTCTCATTCCGCGAACTTAAAAACGCACCCTCGTAGTTTACAATTCAGCAATCAAAATCAACAATTTACTTAAAAGTCCACACTAGGGGTGCACTGTTTTTGTCTTTTGTTATTCACACTTGGGGAGATGTAGATATTTTTCTCGTAAATAACCAGTCAACTTCTTATATCGGCTAGTACTAGCAGCCGAAAACGTAGAGCCACTCTGGGGGCTCGTACTCATATATTAAGGTTCTCCACACTAGGGGTACCTAAGCTGAAAATGCGAGGGGAGAAAAATAGGACAATTAGGTTATCGCAGTACAAGAGGCTTAGTTAGAATCGGAATCATCACTAAAGGTGTCATCTCCGCTAGCAGCAGATACAACATTAAGTGTAATCCACGGCTTGAGATGATCCGCTGGAAATATATTTTGGTAGTTGCGATTCGAGTGCCCTTGAATACTAGACACCTCGTATCGGTCATTATCCAAGACGCGCGTTATTTTAAAATGGCCTTTAAACCTGGGTGACAACTTCTTACTCTTGCCTTTTTCGGGGTTATTATTAGGTATCATTACCAAATCGTCCATTTGAAAGATTTTGGTGGGTGCTCTCCTTTTATCAAAAGCTTTTTTCATTTTAATCTGATTATCTCTTATATTTTCTTCCACTGTCTGCTTTAATTGTTCTCTTTCTGTTTCTGTTAGCTGTTCTTCCAGTTCGAGTGCACCCTTGATGATACCTTCCGAATGTCCTATCGTTTTTTGCCCAAAAACTATTTCTGCTGGTGATTTACCAGTACTCTTATTGACGGTGTTATTCAAACTCCACTGTAGGTTGCCTAATTTTAGATCCCAGTCTTTTTCATCTAGTCCATGATTCATTGCTGCCAGGGAATTCAAGATTGTTCTGTTATATCTTTCAATTTGTCCATTTGCCCTTGGGGTGGCAACTGCATTGCATACATGCTTGGAACCAATTGAACTTGTAAAATTATTGAATTCGCTGGAAGTTAAGCTGGTTCCCTGATCTGAAATAATGACTTTTGGATGCCCAAAAACAGAAAAAATATCTTGTAGAATTTTAATTGTGCTCTTGGTTTTCGTATTCTTTACTGCACGAATGAAGATAAATTTACTAAAGGCGTCAATTATACCCAATATGTAAGTGTTACCTCGCTTGCTCTTAATGAATGGCCCAAGATGGTCAATGTGGATTGTATTAAAGATGGCACTCACTTTGGGTAAGGGGTATAGTTGTCCACTTTTCTTCCCAGCCATCTCTTTATTATAAGCACAATTTATACACGCTTTCACGTACTTTTTGACAAAGTGAGTCATTTTGGGGAACCAGTAATCCGAAGATATTTTCTCTAGTGTTTTATCAAATGAAAAATGCCCCGCTTCGTCATGATTCAGTTGACAGATCTTCCAACGTGCTGAATTTGGCACAACCCATTTTAGTTTAGTTCCAACTTTTCTATAAATTTTAGCATCACGTATTACGTAGTTCTTAGTAATGTCTTTTATTTCGTCATCGCTAGTTAGCAAAATGTTCTTTATATTCCTCAAATGGGGATCCGTCATCTGAACCATGTGGAGCCAATCCTTAGTTGTAATGCTCCTTACTTCGACTTCTTCTTGTTCTGGGGAGCCCACTGGATTGCGACTTAAAGCGTCTACATGCTGCATGTTTTGCCCGGGTTTATACTCAATAGAGAAGTTATATTCCTGCAGCATCAGCCACCATCTAGCAATCTTCGGTAAAAGATCACGTTTTGTTAGCGTCGATCGCAGAGCATTGCAATCAGTAACAACTTTAAATTCTATCCCGATTAGATATACTCGAAATTTCTTTAAAGACAAGACGACTGCCATTGTCTCCAACTCATACGAATGCCAAAACTGTTCTTCCTTGGTTGTTTGGCGGCTAAAATAGGCTACGGGTCTTAATGGCATTTTATCGTTTGGCTTTTGTAGAAGGATCCCACCTACACCAATTTTGCTGGCATCACAATGTACTTCCGTTATATATTCTGGATTGTACAAGGCTAAAATTGGCCTGTTAACAAGCCGTGCTTTTATGTTTTGGAATGCATCTTCCTGCTCTTTACCCCATTGCCAAGTTGAATCTGCTTTGGTTAATTGAGTTAAAGGTCTTGCTAAAGACGCAAAATTATACACAAAGCGACGGAAAAAGCTAGCAAGACCAACAAACTGTCGTACCTGATGTACATTGTTAGGGTGAGGAAACTCGCAAACAGCCTGAATTATTTTACTACCTGGTTTAAGGCCTTCTTCTGATATTTCCAAACCTAAATAGTCAATTTCCGATTGGAAAAAGAAACATTTTTTTAGGTTAAGTGTAAGATTCGCCTTTCTTAACAGTGTAAAAATGGCTTCCAACTTTCTAAACATTTCTTCAGGCGTACTCGCCGTGGATAATAGGTCATCTAGATAAGGAATAGCCAGTTCGAACCTTTTAGCACCAAGAGACTTATTTATCATACACTGAAAGACTGCGGGAGCGTTGACCAGCCCAAAAGGCATGCGAGTATACTCGTAATGCCCATCGGGGGTTACAAATCCAGTAAGATGCCGTGAGTCTTCAGCCATAGGGATCTGATGGTACCCAGAAGCTAGATCCAAACTAGTGAAGAGTGACTTCCCGCTCAGTCGATCCAACTGATCGTCAATGACTGGCATGGGATAGCTATCCTTAATGGTATTTTTGTTCAGGGCGCGATAATCGACACATAACCTGTATTCATTGTTCTTTTTGCGTACAAGAACAATAGGGCTGGCGTAAGCCGACTGCGATTCCCTGACAATACCATTTGCCATGAGGTCTCCGATAATTTCCCTTACCTTTGCCCGCTCACTGAATGGAAGTCTGTAAGGCTTATAGGTGACAGGTGTGGTATCGTTCAGTCTGATGCTCATTTCAGCTACGTCAGTAACTCTGATTTCATTGGAGTCAAGAGCAAAGCAATCCCTAAATTCGTTAACCAACTGTAACAGCTTCAATTTATCGCTTTCTGTTACCTCAGGTCCTATATTTAGCATGTCAATTGTTATCGGAATCTTAGGCCGCGTGTTATGTTGTTGTGTGAGTTGGTCATTGTTAACAAAAACACTATTAACGTTAAAAGATTTTGAATGAGGTAAAAATGTATCCCTAGATGGTAATTGAATAGCACGTGATAGTAGTTTATTATTTCTGAAGTATACCTTAGTCGATAAAGCAACTGCTAAGACATATCCCATTCCCTTTTCCACCTGATAAATCCCTTGCCAGAGGATGTATTCGCTTTCGGGTTTCATACAAATAGAACCGGGGACAAAAAGTGGTCCAGTGTAATTCATATCGGTATGTATTTGTATAGTATTCAATCCAGGGTTTAAAGTACAATCATTAGTTAGATAAATGTTATTTCTCTCCGCTTCCGAATCATCGCAATATAACGTAAGATCAGTGTTCGTTTTGTGCACTACACCATAGGTAGTTCTGTAAGAGACTGACCGATCAAAGTGTCTGTCTCTAATAAATGATCCTCTACAATAAACACCTCAATGTCTGCCTCAACCGCGTCTACTTTGATATGAACGATAGCTTTTCCTAATGGGATTATACTGCCGAGAGCAAAGCCTTTAATGATACGGAGCCCTAATTTGTTAAGTTCTAACTGTAACTCATTTGCTACGCTACTCATTACAAGCGTACACTGGCTTCCAAAGTCAATATACGCTGACCTTGTAGTGTTGTTTAAAATAATAGACTTAAAATACTTGCCATTAGGACCATCACTAGATGATATTTTAAGAACCCTCTACGAAGGCTCCGACATTTCTGTAATATTATTGTCTTTGACACTGGAGTGTTTCTCTCGGAGATTTTTAACAACCTCACATTTCCGACTGTCGTGGCCTAGTCGGGAACATTTAACGCATTTTTTTACTGGTTTCGTGCAAGTACGAGAGGTATGACCCATCTCCATACAGTTGTAGCACTGAATGTCAGGTCGGCTACGTTGTCGAGAGCCGTTAGTTATCGGTCGATTCATATTCGCTGTGTTGTTGTATTTCATCAAAGTTGTGTTATCGCTTCGGCTAACCTGATTCTGTTTCCGGAGAGAAAGGTTACCTTTCTTCGAGATGCGTCGGACATATTTGAGTAGCTGGGCGGGTCGTCTAAAACTCAACCCTTGAGCGTTTAGCCGGATATTGTAGTCGTAAACGCCGTTAATTATGCAGTCAACTGCATTCCGTCCCAATATACCACACATCTTGACCAGTCTTGCTTTATCGTGATAATAGTCTTCAAAAGATTCGTCTCTTCGACTCCTTCTTTCCAACATCTCCGTGAGCCTATCAGCATAATTTCGGTCATCGGGGAACGTTCTGATTATTTTCTTTCGCCACTCACGCCAGCTTAGATTAACGGAATCTAGACCTTAAAACCATTTTCTTGCCTGACCCGCTAATTTAGGTATTGCGTAGAAAATAATGTCTCTCGTTCCAATTATAAATTTTAGCTGTTGCGTTGACTTTTCGAACCCAGTTGATAGCAGATTGTTCATTGGCATCGGGATTAAATTCCGGTAGAACATTTTGCACACCCTCAAAATGATTGTCTGTTTTATTGAATATTCGAGTCAGCCTTTTAATGACCTCTATTTCTCTTGCTGATTTGGATCGGCGACTACGTTTATTATTCCTCCCTCTCTCTCTTGATCTGGAACGTCTCTTTCCATCAGAGTTGGATGTGGACGTACTGCTGGAACTGGAGGTCGGGGAATGAGGCCTTTTCCTTCGTCTCGATATACCACGGCGTTGCCGACGACAGCGACTGCTTACGTAATTACTCCCACTTGTAGAACTTTCAGTACTAGTGGAGGAGTGTCAGCGGCGTCGTGAACGCGATCTATTGCGCCTTAACGCCCTACGTTGTCTGCGCGCCGATACAACGCTAGTATTCCTACTCCCTGTTGATCTCTTTGATCGAGGAGGTGATGGTGTATGGCCCGACAGTTCAGTGGAGGACATTGTGGTTAAATTGTGAAGACTTTTATTTTATGGTATAAGTAAATGTGGGGAAGTATTAGTAGTAAGATACGACGAGTTAGTAAGGAAGAAAGGGAACAACAAAAGAAGATAAATAAGTAAAGTTGAATATTTGTAGGTCGTCAGCATGTTATTATTGTTTAATTAGAGGCTCGGTAATATAGAGTTCATTATTGAAATATAATTACAGTTTTTAAATAATTTATCTGTGAAGTCTCATTATTGTAAAATAAGTTTACGCTCGAAACGTAGCAATAGATCACAAACTTAGTCGTATAAGTATCTAATAGTGTGTGAAAATTATATTACGGTTACGTATTAACATTATTATTTACCTGTAAGTACCTACTTTACTCATCACATAAGATAAGATAACAATGATGATTCGAACTTAAAAATAAATAGACTAAATATCAACCGAAGTATACCTATTACTTACTTACCTACTTGTACCACAGGTATGACAATACTTAACATAAAAATACCTCATCCCATACAATGTGAACGGCCACGCTAATTATTATTTTTATATATATATCGTCCCCGTAGAAGGAAAAGTAACCAACTAACATTTTGTCAAAATTCACTTTATTGTATTTTCGTTAGCATTATAATATAGCGCATCTTTCTGTCCAATCAGCGTATTCCCAACTACTTTAGAAATTAAAATATCCTCTTAGAAGTCCAAATACATAATTCGCAATGTTTTAAGAAATAGGGAGGCAAAATTACACAACTAACATTATGTAAGAAAAATAAACCTTGTTCTTATTAAAAAACTACATAAAGCGTTTTGGTTGTTTTTCCCATTATATTTTCAGGTTTAGATAACCCAAGATAAGCCAAAAATAATAACTAAGTGTAATTAGTGAATTCTTCCTTGACACTTGAGAGGTACGCACATGTGAAACGTTAGTAATGTTAAGTAAGTTAGTTATTTTGGCGCGTTTCAGAAATTCAGAAAACTGAATAAGTATAATCTATCAATTTATACAATTATTTAATTATTCATACAGCTTTAAAAACCGTGTTTGTTTCTCAAGCTAATACGAGTTTTGCATACATAAAGTTCTTGCAAAACAATCTTTTCGGGGATAGGTGCCTGCTTACCCCTATGGATAGCTCGCTATGGAATAACTGAGCTGAAAAGTGGCCTACTATAGGCAAGTTGACTTTTAAGTCAATAAGAAAAGTAATTAAATATATTCATTTCCGTATTCATAAATAATACAACAGTTTTTAAGCTACAACTAATAATCTGACGAAAAAAGAATTTACTCATTTGAACGAACCAAATTAAATTATTTTACAATAATATAATTGCTGTGTGATTATTGAATAGAATATTCCACGTTACGTACCATAGGTTATTTGTAAAACAAAGAGAAAATATCTACCACGCATGGAAAGTACTGATTCAGGCTTTGCTCTTCCTTCAAATGATGAGACAAATAAGAAGTCCCCTAGTCCTTGGCTGTCCTGCTATTGGTGACTATAACGGCGATCGCGATAGTAAAGGTCATTGGATTATGCAAATAAGTTGACTACATCCTCGAAAAGTTACCAACAGTAATATTCCAATAGTGTCAGATAGTGCCTCTATTCTGCGGTCACTTGAAGGTGAAGCTGTTAGCTCAGGACTTATAAACGATTTTCAATTAGGCATGGAGAAGGTTGCAAAAACAATTAAGGTCGCACTTGAATGGTTATTAAAGAGCATCGTAGTTCTCACGGCAATAGCGTTGCAGATGAACTGGCTTAAAGCAACACCATTAGGCCCTATCTCAACGTCGCCGATACCTTATAGCCTTTTCCGATCTTATCTGTGAGAACAAATCGTAAATCGCAAAAACAATCGATTGGAACAGACCGACGGCTGTGAAGGGAGTACTGCCATCACCCGACCGCGTTTTTGTGCTCTGCCAGAGTAGACATAACCTCGTTTATCACCAGTCATACTGCCTTCAACAAACACCTATTTAATGTAGGTTCCACCGATAGTCCACTATAGAAAGCTTGCATGAAGACTGAAGAAACCTCCCCTTATAGAATCCCTATCCTGGAATACACAAATCCTCGATAACCCGAGGACACTCCACAAAGTTTAAGAATGACTTACGGGGACTTCTGCGCTTCTGTACTTACGTAGTTTGGCTGGCTAAACTCTTAGTAGCAAACTACGCACAAAGAACCAAAATTGAGTCCAAGTGCAGAAACAAGAGCCCACTAAACTACTGAGGCAACTATATCTATCGAAAAGGATAATAGCCTCGAATTTTCAAAAGATAAATTCAGATACACGGCTATGTACATTTTTGCAGCAAGTGTCGTCGTTTATTACACCGGCTGCTAACAAATGTTTCTTAACCATCTATGCGGTTCGGCATTAAATTTCCTTCAAACAAAAAAGTTGTCTTATCATCTCTTAGTTTTCTGGGTGTGACTGTCTGTATGACCTGGAAATACCTCATAGATATTGAGTATATGGTATAGTTAGATACACTTTTGACGGTTACAATGTTGTTAACGAGGGACTTTTGTACGAAACAAGTAAAATCACCTTGAACAGCTGGTCGCCCTATTGATGACATAGTAAGTTAAGATATATCTAGTTTTCTTTTTAGAAAACCCGATGACAGTCTAAACATCTTTTCTTCCAACTGTGTACTTTCATTCACAAGAAGGATATTATAGGACCGGCAAGGACTATCAAGCCTCAACAGTATTTGCCATGCAAGGTAAAAAGCCAAAAAATACCCAGCAATAATATTATTATACTGTCATAAACTTAGTTTCATTGAAACGAGGGGATCAATATTTCGTCAGATTATTAGTCAGTTGTAGCTTAAAAACTGTTATTATTTATGATCAAAGAAATGCATATCTCTAACTATGGTTTTACCTGTACTATAACATTATTCCAACAATTGTATAAAAAAAATATTTTGCAAACATTGTGAACTCTTTTTTAATTTGACTATTTTATAGGTAGGTCTATTCTCTATAGGTAACTATCCTGCTCAGATAGATTCGATAGCGAGGCATCCATGAGGGTAGGCAACTATTCCTGAAAAGATTACCTCGCAAGAACTTAATTTGTGCTGAACTCGTAATAGCTGGAGAAACAAATACAGTTCTTAAAGCTGAATGACTAGTTAAACTAACAAAACTACTGAGAAAATCTATGATAACTTATTTGGTTAGGTTTAAAATTACGACGCTCTAAAAAAAGCAGGGCATCTATAACGGTTTACCCTAATGAAAGTTCAGCAAGTAAAGATGTTTAAAAATTAAAACGAAGTTGATTGTGCGAAAATCTTATGTTTTTAATAAGTATTTTTGTACTATGGAAGACCACTACTACTATTGAGGACCATTTCATTTTTCTAAGATATATTTTTATCTATTTCTATAAAAATAAAATAAAATTGATTCATACTTAAATAACCTAACTTCTATTCACTTATTTAAAAAAAGGGAAAAATTAGATAACAACTTTTATCCTAATGGTCAGCAACATTTTTTTAGCTTTATGGTGTAGGAAAAATACATAACTCACATGAAAAAGTAACCAATTAAAGAACAAAAACAATTATGAGAAGAGGGAAAAATAGATAATTGCTTTTTAAATATTTAGCTTTGCTCATGTGCATTAAAAATTAAAATTTAAAACTACATATTGTAAATAAAACCGTTATTTACATTATATGTAAAAACCACAGTTATATCTTTTAAAATAAAAAAGATATGACGATTTTTCCACAAAAAATACACTAAATTGCGTTTTTCTCGAAAGTCACATTTTGTTAGTTGGTTACTTTTCCTTCTACGGGGACGATATATTTTTTTTTTTTTTTAGACATTCAGTAGATCTCGATAGACTAGTTCTGGGTACGTGTGGGTTGAACTGTCTATTAGTACTATTATTTATTTTATAAATAAGGAATTGGTATAAAACATTGTTGTTACGCAAACAGTTATAAATATCTAACTCATGTTTTAATTAACTGATATATACCTACCGACATACAGAAGTGTAAAGTGCAGGGCTGGTTTTTTTTTTTTTTTTACTTGTCCCGTTACTTAACTGGAACGTTACTAACTGGAATTAATTCCGGTATAGCCAAAACACGTGGACAAAATAAAATTAGATTTATTTCACTATATTGATATAACAGTCAATGATAAACATTTAAAAAAAAAAACCCTATCTCATATGGTTTTACCACATGAACCAAGTGATTATAGTATGAGTATATGCGAATATTTAGGAATAATGACACTCAAAAGTGGGAAGGTATGCATGGGACATCATTAAATTGAGGTACAAGAAGTTATCTTTATTATTATTGTTATTTTAAGTTAAGATTTTATTTTTAAATAATATTCTGACTTGGTTTATTAATGTTGAAATTTGCTATTAATTACTATATTAAATATAATAAGTTCACTTCTAATTATCGAATAACATAGTTGTTAAGTCAGTGGACATCACCTATTTGGCTTAGGTCAAGAAATTTGAAAAACGCCCATAAGGCGATATCGATGAACACCATTACAAAACTCAGTTTTCGTATAAAATTAAGAGATTATCAATTTTAAGTTAGAATTATGTTAATAAGATAGCTCTTGCTACTTGAATACCAAACAAAAGAAATAGAATAATCGTAGCAATATATTTTATCAATCTTTGAGGTTAAGGTATTCAAGTAGGATATTATGTTTCAATTAGCGTCAGTTTACGACATGTCAAAATAAAATGTTAATGATTTACGTTATTCGTGCTAGTTTTCTATAGGTACTCATGTATGGCCATGTCTATGACTCGTGAAATGAAATTAACACTGTTGCTAAGTCAAATGTTATCTGCATGAAGAAAAGAATAAAGATTTACATACCAGCGATTTTTCTTCAACGTTCTTACCACTTCTGAACTATTAATTTCCAATAGTCAGGATCCAAATAACACAACTTTTTAGTGAATCGAAGTACTTTTATTTATTAACTTTACAAAGTAACGTCCTCTCGCAAGGACGGTTGGAATTAGAATGACAGATGCAATGACAGTTGTTTACATGGTTGAAAAGTATTTCAATTTTTTAACATTATTAGAAGCAAAACATAACAGAAATATTTAAGCATTTTTCAGGTATTATATTTTAATAATTAAAAGTTCTAACATGCGTTTGTGCCAACTTTCTCACCACCAAATTTTATGGAACATATTCGATTAGTGAAGATCTATTTTCTCTCATCGTTATTCTTGTGGATCGAATAAATCCAAGTGTAACTATACCTGTGTTATTCTTCTGAAAACTATACAATATAAATTTGTGATATTTTGTTTACGCCAATCATAAACAACATTTTTCAAAGAAGGTTTAGAAGTCAATAGCATAATTACTATTGCGCAGTTTTATTCCTAGTCTCATCTACATTTTATATTTAGATATTGCAAATGCAGGTTAGACACTCAAGATGAATGCTAATCATTAAATTACCATTATTTATTACATTTAAATTGCCATAAGTGCACGTTGCGTAGGTGCAATAAGTATTTTACTCAATTTAAAACATCAGAATAACTTACGATAAAACATGAAAAATAATTAGATTAATAATTAAACTGGTACAATTTGCCGCCCTCCTTCAATCAGCCAAGCGGTACCAGACGGTGCTCTCTCGAAGACTTCTACAGCGGCTTTTCCCACTGAATCTGACTTCTGCCAGTCCTGCTTCGCCACAAACGCCTCCAGCTCGCTCTGGTTCAAGAAAGCCTTCGGAGCCTCAGTCAGCTTGGTCTCCGTAAACCCTGGATTGATAGCCACCACCCGCACTCCGAACTTCTTGAAGTTGTCCTGATGGCCAAGAGACTTCGTGAAGCCTTGTACAGCGAATTTGGAAGCTTGGTACACGGGGAGGTAAGGATCTACACGGTACCCGTATATTGATGCGAGATTGATGATGGTTCCTCCTTTACCGCCTTGGTCCTTTCTCATGTGTTCCCAGAACTTCAGGGAGAACTCCACAACCGCTGTCACGTTGATTTCAATAGTCATGCGCGGCTGCGTATCATCCAGGATTCCAGCATTGTTGACTAGAACGTCCACTTGTTTGTAGGTGTCGATGATTTTGTTGAAGACAGTTTGAAGATCATTTCTGACGTCACACTTTAGGAAGAGAGCTTTATCTTTGCCAAATTTTGAGTTAAGATTATTTGCGGCTGCGTGTCCTTGGGTTTCTTGGATGTCGAGAAGGACGACTACTTTTGCTCCTTTTTGTAGATATCTGGTTGCTATTTCAAGGCCGAGGCCTTCGGCGCCGCCGGTGACGACTACAACTTTGTTCTTGAGATCGTTCGCCATGGTGAGGTGACGTGGCGCGAGTGACTGCAAGCGACGGCGTAGTAAAACTAGATAGAGGACAGCGCAGCACATTGTTTTTATAGCATATGAGCGCCATTATTGATAACCCTTAGCTTTCTCGTAATTGCATTTGTTTTGTTAACCTTGTGTGATTGTAGAGTTGTTTTGGTAAATAGATTAAAAAAATGCTTATTTAAAATGATCTCCTACCCTTACTAAAAACAAAATGTCTTAAAATTATTTTACTTAAGAAATAAATGTATGTAAAGATTACCTTTAAATAACCAAACTTAGTACTTATTTGATTAAGGTTCGAAAGCTAAATATACAATTTGAATTCGAATAATAAAATACTCAAACAAAACATGATAGATATCATAATAGTGATCAAATATATTGACACGCTAGGTCCCTTTACAGACCCACCCACATTGACCAGGTTAAGCCCATGTTTACACAATAAATTGCTTTTAAGATCAATTAGGAAATTGACATCAACTTTACAAGCCATCAAAACATTTAACTTTATATTGCTTTTATTAAGACATAAACCAAGTTAAATAATATAGTTTGAGAGTACATAGTTGCATTTGTTTTAAAGTATTTATTTACAAGGTGTGTTTTAGATTATTTTGGAGTTTTGATGTAGGCGTAAAAGCCGTTCCAACTCTTTTGATACTTTTTACATCCTACTTAATATTATAAATGTGAAAGTTTGTGAGGATGTATGAATGGATGGATGGATGTTTGTTACTCTTTCACGTAAAAACTACTGGATGGATTTGGATGAAAATTTGCAGTAATATAGGTTATACATCAGAATAACACATAGGATACTTTTAACCGCGGGAAAACATCTCACGGGAAACCGACTTCCATGCGAACGGAGTCGCGGGCGGAAACTAGTATTTTAATATTTTTGCTCCACTGGCGATGTTACTATTTTGGGTGGACTCTTTCTTTGCAACTCAATTTTGAAGCAGATATATTCTACCGATTGAATATTGAGTTATTTATTACTACGTTTAGAGAAGACATCCCGAACCACTAATATATTACTTATATATAGAAAGTGATTTCTTCGCACTATGAGGTATAAATTGAATTATTTGTGCAATATCGTAACATTCACGAGGGTAAATAATACATTACGGTTATTAAATGAAAGGGTTATTAGAGCAATGGCTAAAAATAAAAAAATAAATAAACCAAAACAACTTCAAATAAAAACAATAATTTCCTTACCTTATTATGAAATGTGTGTGTCCGTCTGTCTGTCTGTCTGTTTGCTCCACTTTCACGTCAAAACTACCGATTTCAATAAATTTTAAAATAGAGATAATCCGATACCCTACGAAGAAAAAAATATACGTTTTACCGCGAGAATAAGGGAGAAAAATTCCCACGGGAAAACCGTTTAGCTGCGGTTGTCACCGTCCCTTCTGTATTCACATCTTGAAACATAAATTATATTTCTGTACGTTCCAAGCTCGGTAGAATTAAGGCAAAATAATAGCTCATATTAATATTTATTTAATTTGGATTTTACCATTTAATTACTCAAAGGGTCAGGTAATCAAAAACCTTCAAAATAATCTAAATTCAGTGCGAATATGAACATTTCCATTCTGTTTTATGACTGCTAAGTAGTTGTGTACATTACATTAAGTAAATTACTTTATTCAATCAGCGCGGGCCTTTAATACCGTTCTTATCACTGGTGACACTTAGTACTTTTAATTTAATTTTACTAGTAGATCCAAATCCTTTTGTGTTCAGGCCACTTCACTTGCGTGGCAATAATATTACTCTGAATTAAAGTTTTCCACTATTTTACATCTTCGCTTTCTATTAGTGAAAGATTATATAAAAAATCAGTTAAGAATTTATGATCATTTTCCAAAGAATAAAACTTGCCGAGTTTGAAATATTATATTATCTTTATGTAACGTTAATATGGCAAAATTATCGCCGAAGGAATTTTTTTCGTTGTTAATTAATTTGTATAATAATTTATATCCGTAAAATATGAACTGTTAAGACACTTTTCTTTGTATCGTTTATTTTACACAGATTCTACCACCAATTGTGTTAATTCCAACTTTAATTAATTGTATTGGAGATTTTTAATATCAATTATCATACTTCTAGTCTCAGAAATAAGTAAATCCATATTAACTTGATCCCTATTTCACCCCCTAAGGTTGAATTTCTTAATATAATTTCTTAGTGCTTACTAACATTTTGAAAGGAACCTTGGTATCAAATTTCTAGTTTAAAGGTTAAGTAGTTTAGGCTGGGCGTCGATATAAAGTCAGGGAATCAGCTTTGCCTTTCATATATAAATATTTATACTTAACCTCTGAGTTATACCACGTCTGCAAGCTCGTCCGTAGCTCATCACTCTAGTTATGAGCCAGCACGCCGCGTTGCATTAATCATGCTTAGTTATTATTAATAATTCGCTTACGTAATTCTCTTTGTACGCCGTAACTAAGGTCAAAAGTAAGGGGGCCAAGAAACAAAAACGAAACAGGAATTCATTTAAAACTTTAAAATTTAGGTTTTTTGAAAGATGAAGATGATACAAAATGGTCCGCTTCTAATTTCTCCTTATTTCATGTGCTGCCAAGAATTAATGCTTGAATTGTCAATACGTTGTTTCTTTGACGTTTAATTTAGAGTTTTTTTGTACCCCAAAACTGAGTAAAAACATCGATAGTGCGATGAAGCATTAAAGTCCCCAGAGAATAAGATGTAGTGGGACTTTTATAAAATTCAAAGTTCATTGAAAACTTACGTACAAGGATTGGAAGCTACGCAGTATATTTTACGCCTGACTGTTTAAGATGTAAATTTAAAATGTTATAAATAAGCAAGTTTCTAATATATCGCAAATAATATGTAGAGTAATTAAGTAGTTTTAAAAGATACCTACTAGTGACCCGCCCACGCTTCGCAATAGTGTAATTTGGCGCGACTTGTTCCCGTTATGTTGAATTTTAGCTAACTTAAAATAACTTTATCAGAATTTTCTTTATTTACGAATTTAAATGAAAAACTTATGTATAAGCTGGCCAAAACCGCATTAAAACCCGTTAAGTGGTTTAGGAGGAGTAAGCGGACAAACATACAAACAGACACAATTAGCGATTTGGATTTATACTATGTAATGATTAAAATGATCTCTGTAATGTTTAATAAAAAATGAAATTAAACAATACAATTAAAAAGAATATATTTTGGGTAAAATAAATTTAAACGGTAAAAATACATTCAATAGTTTTTGTTTTCCAAGTTATTTATTCTATCTTAAAGAGATCTATAAAATAATAACTTAGAATTTGCAAAACAATACTGAACCCCTTTTCACTAAAATGTTAACTAACCTAAAATTTTTAACTAATAAATAAAAATTAATCCTTTAAAGCTATTCAGAACTAAAATAATGTTTCATTGTTCTGAAGTTATTTAAAATGTTTGGATAAAAACGTGTTATTATTATTAAGTTAGTAACTGAGATATGTTAAGATATTATGTTAAAATCTAACATTTGACTCACTTGCCTTACTTCTTCTTGGTTTCCGAACGAATTAAATAATTTTGAGGAATATTTAAATTTTGTTTAGAAACCAGCAGTTAGTCTTCTAATTCTAATTCCCAGTGCATTACAATTAGCTCTATGTTAAGGTAATAATATACATCATAGCCTAAACACATTACATTTGATAATACTTAACACTTATCTCCTTTAATAAGCAATTATAGTTCTACTTTGTAAAGGTAATATATAACAGCTTTAGTGTTTTTAGTCTCGTACTCTGAACCGCACCCAGTGCCCCCCTTTCATTCTGATGTTGAACGTGTCCAGACTGAGTTGTGCTGGAATCGTGGTCCTGGCGGCTGGAGACAGCTGCACGTGTTTCAGCAGCTGGTACGTCATGATCTTCACCTCGCACAGCGCGAAGCGGGACCCTGGACAAATTAAATAGCAATGTTACTACGACTACATTTAAATATGTGCAATGTAATGACTCTGGCGTAATAACCTTGCTGAAAGAATTAATTTTTTCTACAATAAAAATAGGAGAGTTGTGTTCATTCTCCCTGAGGTAGTAACAATAAGTCCTAATATTGGCATAATATAATTTAATAAATTAGGCCAACTAGTTAATAACGTCATTAAAATGAACAGGTCTTAAGATTAATAACTTTCTATCTTATATAATAAGGCGTCAAACGAGCAGTTGCTCCACTTGATGTGGGCATTAAGATGAATATTGTCGACTGCACAGAATTTAGATGTTTGGACTTGATGTCAGAAGGTAACATTTCTACCTATCCTGCCATTCATAACTTTCAATAAGTAACGGTTGAACTGTGCTGCCACCACCGAAATTTGCAAGGATTCAGTTTAGCTGGCTGTTTTAGTGTATTAATAGCTGACCCCGTAAACTATGTTTTGCCATATATATTTTTAAAAAAAGTTAGGGATGGCAACCCTTATCAGTTAGGTGTATGAAAAATAAATGTTGGCCGATCTCAGACCTACTCAATATGCTCACAAAATTTCGTGACAATCGGTCAAACCGTTTCGCAGGAGAACGGGAACGAACATTGTGACCCGAGAATTTTAATTAAGATCATCTATCGCAATTTAATCTTATAAACTGCTAAGCTACAACTGTTCCACTTACCAATACAGTTCCTAGGCCCCACGCCAAACGGCATGTATGTGAAAGGCTGAATGGTATGTTTATTTTCTTCAGAGAATCTTTCTGGATCAAACTTCAGGGGGTTAGGAAAGTACTTGGGGTCCCGGTGTATCTGCCACGCTGGAATGGCTACGCCTTCTCCTTTGCGAACCTGTGGGCGAATTGGTATTATTTGCTGGACATCATTTGGACGTTGAATATAGCATTGGACGATATTAATTTGTGTAGAGCTTTGTATAGTTATCTTCAAGCTGAGCTACCTACACTTATAGCCTAAATATTGGCATGGGTATGTGTATAATCTGTTTTCATATTATTGACAATCTGAAAATGTATTTTTTTGTAAATAATGTTTTGAAAGCAAACATTTAAATGTTCCTACTAAAAATCTACTCACGATGTAATCTTGAGTAGCTTGCTCATTGGGTCTTCCCAAATTGTAGTCTTTTACGCAAAGTCTATCTAGAACCCCAGCCGGAGTCCATATGCGAAGCAGTTCTGAAAATTAGTAAATTTATTTTTGACTATCGTAATAATTTCTAATTTGACTTCAGACTATTCAACGATCTCCGCATCCTACTAATATTATAAACGTGAAAGTTTGTGAGTATGGATGTATGTACCTATGGATGTATGGATGTTTGTTACTCTTTCACGTAAAAACTACTCGTTTGATTTTGATGAAACTTTACAGTAATATAGGTTATAAATCATAACATATGGGGTACTTTTTACCGCGGGAAAACTTCTAATTCCCTCGGGAAACCGACTTCCACGCGAACGGGCGGGACAAGAGTTCAATATTAAAAAATCTACCTGAGATAACCATGTCCATGTACGTCATCTTCTGAATGGCGTCGTAGTCTATCTTCCCGCCGGTCCTCTCGTCCACCTCCCTGATCTCGCGCAGCAGCGTCTCCTGGACCTCGGGGTTGAGGGCCAGCTCGTGGAACAGGAACGACATCGCGGACGACACCGTCTCGAACCCGGCGATGAAGAACAGGATCGCCTGGGCTATGAGGTCGGTGTCGGACCATACTGAAAAATAAAATTAAAAAAACTTGATTAATATGCTCTCTTTGGACATTTTAAGCTAGGAATAGATAGATATCTGGCTCAGGGCCTCTAGTAAAGATCTGCGGAGAAGCGAGTAGTTGGTATTTTAACAACGTTTATTGGCATCCCATTTAGTAGGTAAGCAATTTTACGGATTTTACCTTTTCTCTTTCTTACTTTTTTAGCTTATTGTTGAATATACCACTTCAACTACCTCAGTGATTGAATTATTAATCATCCTTGGATTATACAATTCTAAAATGCAATCTCATGAAGTCATTACGCTGTTGAGGTAACTAACGTGATTAACCTTAACTTGAGTTTATTATCAATTGTTAAAATAACTCACCTCTATCTATTTCCTTTTTACCAACTGATGATTCTTCGACAGTAGCGAACCCAGCATCTTGATCGCTTGTGACGTTATTATCGTGAGTCAGTTTTCCTGCAATACATAATTCGATTAACACTTGAATGTCACTTCAACCTATTCTAATTTTGTTGTAAAGTATAAATGACCCCTCTTTAAGTAAAATGATACCACTTTTAGTAGTTGGGAATTCATTGAAGTTTGAGACGAGTTACTCTCCAATTAATAAAACGATTCATTGGAACGTTGTATTTATAGAAAAATTAAATGCGCTTATTTTTAACATCATTTAACCTACAAATAGTTGAAACATGATATATTTAAACCTGACATACTTAGAGCATTTCCGCAAAGTTTATCACCGATTCCATTTATTTTCATACAAATTATTATATATTTATATCTAATTAGTTATCTGAATGATATCTAAAATAGGGAAATAGCCACTTCACTGTAGTGATACTAAGCAATCAGTAATAATAGTTGATAAGATAAAACACAATAATATTTGAATAATCTAAGTGCTGATAAATACAAAAAGGTAGATTTAAGTAAATACTTAGTTTAAAAGAACAAATAAGATCCTAATGTGCCAATATTATATTGTTAAATAAATGTATGGTATGTAATATTATATAGTTATTTTTTGAACTGTTCATTTTTAATAACCTCAATTACGTAGCCGCCATTTTAAATAATTTAAAACCAAAACAATGGTTTCATTATTACACCTACACAAACATTATCAATTCAAACATCAATTCCAAAAATAGCATTATTATCTTAGCGACTAGATAAAACAAAAAAACATGTTTGTCTCTAGTTATTTTGGGCAATTAGTAGGTAATTTATTATAAAAAAAATAAACTATGCCTAAAATGACAGGTAACTAACATAATAATCGGGATTGCTATTTACACAACAATTCGGAGTTCATTAAGAATTATAAAAAATTTAAAGATTGCTAATGAAAATTAAGATTTTTGTTTTTTTTACTTTCTCAGTATAAATAACGACCGTCTGGTAGCATTGTAACACGTGGCTGACTAATGGTAATTATCATGCACTTGATCAATGAAATCATTAAAGATACTGAACAATCTAATGAAATTAATAATCATAATTTTATCGAAGGTAGGGGATTCACCAGTGATGTAAAAACGAAACCAAATATTAAGTTTAACGTTCGGACAAAGTTCAAACTCTAAGTCACCTTGCAGTTTTTTATCTGCATCAAGTATGTGACCATTTCAATATAATTTATCTTCCACTATATGTTTACAGCTTCATTAGATTCACTCTCTCTCGAAGTCCTACTTTTTTTTGTTTTTTTTGTTTTAGACAACGGTCTAGCAACAACGTACTAGGAACATACCTTTCCTAGCTTCCATGAGGAGGTGGATCATGTCAGGTCTAATAATATTTCTTTCTTCTCTATCTTTCATGGTATTCAGCACCAAATCTTTAAAGAAGTTTTTGCTAGACTCTTTGAAAAGAGACAGCTTCAAAGCCTGAAATAAAACAAAAAACTTGCATTTTTTTTTGTCATTGCTATATTAGAACGGTGACGTCAAAAGTTCATTATATAGTTATTTAAATAAAATCATTTAAAATTGCAAATGTATTATCATCCGTGACCACAATTACACAGTAGCCAACAACAAGCTGGCCTTGTATTTTAATATTATGTTACTGACAAAACAAAAATAACATAAGTACCTATCTTTTTTTTAAAACGCTTCTGACATTAATCTGACTTAACATATCAACAATCAAAACAAATTTTGTTTGTGATATCACTGGCTAGGCTATTTGGTTGGTTTGACCTTCACGCATGGAACTGCGCCACAACTAATTTAGAATTTAATATCATTTACAAAGCATTGATTGTCAAGGTCTTGGGTCAAGAAGAGACATTAATAATGGCATTGCCAGCAACGAGTCATGATCAAGGATTTTTGCAGACGACACATGCCATATAGAATAATAGCGACATAGGTAAATAGCGAATAATAACTTAAAGATGATGCGCATTTAACTACATACAAACCGACCTGAAATATTATGAAAATGAAATAAATTACAAAAAAGTCCTACCTTTGTGAAATTGGGAAATGCTAAATATAAGAGGAACTGCAACATCTGCCAATAGTTGAAAGTAGATGTTTCCTTTCCCATCTTGTAGAAGTGATTGTCCTTTTCGTTGTGAGAGTCAACTTTCAGTCCAAATGCGCAGGAAGCAATCACGTCATTCGCAAACCGAGTCGTGAGATCCTTTACGTCTACATCGATAAAGTCTTCTGCAAAAAGAAAAATATGTATTTATTTATTGCTTTATTTTTTTTTTAAATGTATAGGAATGAAGAAAGTTTACCATTGGATTCTTTGATAGTTTTCTTCAAAGACCGGATCATGTCGCCTCCTACTTCGTTCATGAAGGGAACCATGGCTCGGATCTTGGAGCTGGTGAAAGCAGGACTTAAAGTGGATCGCATGTCTTTCCATTCTCCACCTAAAATAAAGATTATCATCAATTATACTGTAAGAGGCGTTTTTCTGAAGTCATTATTTAAAAAATTCTCCCTAAAAATAGCCCATGTAAGTTGCACCACAATAATCAAAGCTTAGACATATAAAAAACGACTAAAACAGAATTTAAAATTACCTTTTAAAGAAAACAAGTTCCTGCCAAAGAAAGGATCAGTTTGTTCATCAATAAAGGTCTTATGATCGATGAAATGTTCAAAATCTTTGATAGTGATCTTCTTAATTAGCTCAATGTCTGTGATGACGACTTGCGGGTCCAAGAAGTTATACCGCCCGAGGAACCTGCCAAACAAAGCCATAATTTGTTTACCAACTAAATTGAAGGCCAATTTGCGACGATGTGTGGGCTTTAGAACTATGACATTTGGTCAATTTAAACATAGAGTACCAATGAAGAGTCAATTAGATGCTCGACCATGCATGATACAAGCATTTAGTGAAAACCAATGACTTCAGCTTCAGATTTTAATAAACATTGTTAACTTTCTTCTACCAAATAGGCAAACTTCTATGATTACAAAATCTGTCCATTTTCTAACCCCAATTTTTTTAATAGCTAAGAAAACTCTTGGTCTAAAACGACAAAAACTAAAGAAAATCTTATAAAAAAATAATGCACTACACAGAAATCGTTTCATAATGTTTATTAAAGTACCTTTCTCCCGGATATTTCCTGTACAAGTCATCGATGATTTCGACGAAGTGTTTTCTTCTGAGGACGACGTCTGCGCTGTTCCCCAGGAAGATCGCCGGCTTGTCCTCTTTGACTCCATACCTCGAGAACCGGGTGTAGGCGTTCTTCATGTAGAGGTAGGCTGCCAGCGCGAGGCAGCCCACCCAAATTAAAATGAGTATCATCTGAAAATAATAAATTATATGACTGTTGGTTTCCTCAATAAAGAAAAAAAAATAAAAAAAAACGTAGTTGAAACTATTACTATTGTGTCTTATGACATAAATGTTTTAAAACGTAACGCATTCCTATTTATTTTTTGATGCAGGTGTATTGTTAAAATCTTTTTATAAAGGAAGTCGGTTAAAAAACTTACTTTCTTCAGTAGTTTGCAAGTGAAATGTTAAAGTATACGTTTACCTTAAAACAGGTTTAGTACCTATTGCTGTAATTCTGATGCGTTTTGCACATTAAGGCTAATGGTACACGTGCTTTACCTTACGACTTAAGTATGGGGAATCCCGTAATCATATTTTTCTAACCATTTAATTATTAAAAAACAAATATACCTTAAAATAAAACTACACAAAAAATTACTCAAGCGTGATCGCTATTTGATTATGAACTCGTATAGCTAAACCTGATCGAATCGAAAAAAAACGGAAACGAAAAATTCATAAAATAATGTTTATTTACCTAAATTTTAACTGCTTAAGCGTGGACATAAAATATAGTACAACCTTTATATATTTACCAAAAAAATATTAAAATACGTACGTTTTACTTTGTAATGTCCATACACCGACGTAGAATCACTCGCGGACAGAATTACGTATTATTTGTATGAAATATTTCGATCAAACACGTTTTACCAGCACAGCAGGCCGCTCCCCACTGCCATATATCTTACTACAGTAGTATTTACTGCGAAACTCGGCTGCTTATATATCAATTTGTTAGTTAGCTTTTAATCACATCATGTTGTGTAAAATTAGAGATAAGATAGTAATAATATTATTGTCCTGATTTAAATAAAATGTTAACATTGACTAGGTTTAAACTTTGCAGAAGTATTGTAATATTTGTATTGTGCAATTGATTTTTATCCGCATGTATGGAATTGAATTTTAACTTTTCAATATTTTTAGTATATATTATCGAAAACGTAAATGTGTCTGTCTAACTAGTCAAAGTTTATTTGAATACATATGCTCATTTTAAATATTAAAAATTATGCAACGATTTCAAAAGTAACGAAATAATTTGAAATATATAATATTTCGTTACCTAATCGTGTTTTTGTTATTCTTTTTATGTTCCTTTTTAATATCCTTGCAGATAAAATTATTAATATGATAAGATTAACATGCTTTGTTTTGTTTTAAATTCTGAAGTAAATGCCCCATACATTTAATCATATTGACTAATTTATTGTCAAAAGGCAGATAACTATCTATCTATCTATCAATATTATACCCAGTATTGAATAATCTTATTCAAGGTAGTCTCACTTTCTTTATAAGTATGTCTAAGGATCCTAATCACTACATAGTATAAAAAAGTAGCTTTCTCTGTCCCTATGTCCCTATGTACCTATGCTTAAATCTTTAAAGCTACGCAATGGATTTTAATGCGTTTTTTTAAATTAAAGATACAGTGATTCAAGAGGAAGGTTTGTATGTATAAGTTATAACATAGTACAGGGAAAGTTGTTTAACTCCGAATTAGACGCGTGCGAAGCCGCGCGGGTAAAAGATAGTGTCAAATAAAATAATACATGTTGATTTTCAAGTGCCTTTCGACTATTAGGATTTGTGCTCTAAAAATTGAGAAACTTAAACTGTTAAATAAAAAAAATGCTCGTATGTTTTTGTCAAAAATAGTAAAAACATAAATCCTTAAAATTTTGGCGAAATTTCTCCACAAGTTATTTTAACTTAGTAGTATAAACGTGCAGAAGAATATTTTTAGTTCCCAACAGAAATTTTCATACAAAAAAGTCAGATTCTCACCATAGCCACTCGCTAGGGTCGAAAGCCAATGCCCCCGATCTCGGTGTACCTATAATTAAATAATTGATTTATTTAACTATTTATCCCACGAAATAAGAAGGAACCTACTTTTCTTTTTTTTAGCTCCTTTAAAAAAAATCCGAAAAATGGTTTAAAAAATTATTAAAAAAAACATTTGGATAATTGTTTCTTAATCAGTATGGGTTTTCCTGGATCTTTTCAAAGCCTTTGAAACTGTTTCACACATTAAAATTACAATATAAAAATTTGAAGTAATCGGTATCAGGAAAAGCTTTGGATTAACTGTGAAATTCATAAATATCTAAGGGAAGTATTTCAGGTCCGCTACTTTATCTAATCTACGCCAATGACGGATTGATGTTTTGAATTGATGTTTAAAAATGAACATAAAACTAATATAATATGGTATGTGGATGACACAGCGTTGGTATAACAAGATTCAAATTAGTGTGTTTATATGTTTTAATTTTATGAATTTGTTTTATTGATATCCGCAACACGGGCATTCCTATTGCAGCCGGTGGAATTGTGGCGTAAGGGCCGACCGGCCTAATCCTACTTATACTCGTATTATAAGTAAATGTGAAAGTTTGTGAGGATGTTTGTTACTCTTTCACGTAAAAACTACTGGATGGATTTTGATGAAACTTTGCAGTAATATTGGTTATACATCAGAATAACACATATGGTACTTTTTACCGCGGGAAAGCACCTAATTCCCACGGGAAACCGACATCCACGCGAACGGAGTCGCGGGCGGCCACTAGTAGAATTATATTAGAATTATCATAAGGTTTGTCAAAGATATAAATGCAACTTATGAGGGGCAGAGCCCAGTAGCCTAATCACAAATAACTGTCGAATCAGCTTCTGGACGTAAAAGAAGACTGTGTTTATTCCAAAATTCCATAAAATCAGGTTAGACATACACATTTTCACATTTATAATATTACTAGTGGCCGCTCGCGACTCCGTTCGCGTAGAAGTCGGTTTCCCGTGGGAATGCGAAGTTTTCCCGCGGTAAAAAGTTCCCTTAATTCTTACATACATATATTTTTGGTTTCTAGAACCGTTTTCGCAGCGCACGCTACGGAAGCCCACAAGGATGAATAATTTTCCCCGTTTTTTTCCCATTTTCCATTATTTCTTCGCTCCTAATAGTTACAGCGTGATGTTATATAGCCTAAAGCCTGCCTCTATAAATGGTCTATCCAACACAAAAAGAATTTTTAAATTCGAACTAGTAGTTCCTGAGATTAGCGCGTTCAAACAAACAAACAAACAAACAAACTCTTCAGCTTTATAATATTAGTATAGATTAAATAGTCAGAATTACATTATGTTCAATACTGCATAAACATTATGAAACAAGTATCTTTTTTGGGTTTTGTTAATAACGTTTAATTGAAAAAACATCAGTTTTAAAAAAGAATAAAAACACCTAAAAACTTATTACCTACTACTAAACTACTACGTCTACTTATTACTACACTAGGGGCCGCGCGCGACTCCGTTCGCGTAGAAGTCGGTTTCCCGTGGGAATGCGAAGCTTTCCCGCGGTAAAAAGTTCCCTTAATTCCTTCATACATATATTTTTGGTATCTAGAACCGTTTTTGGCAGCGCACGCAACGGAATCTCTCAAGGATGAATAATTTTCCCCGTTTTTTTCTCATTTTCCATTATTTCTTTGCTCTTTATAGTTGCAAGGTGATGTTATATAGCCTAAAGCCTGCCTCGATAATAGGTCTATTCAACACAAAAAGAATTTTTAAAATCAAACCAGTAGTTCCTGAGATTAGAGCGTTCAAACAAACAAACAAACAAACAAACAAACAAACTCTTCAGCTTTATAATATTAGTATAGATTTGAAATTAAACGCATTTTAACGGGTTTCACGCGATTATTAAATTATTTTTATTTATCCGACGTTTCGGCATTTTCACAAATGCCGTGGTCATGAGTAGACTTATATATATTTATAATATTAGCAAGTAAGGATGTGTAAGCTGCCATATATTGATTTAAAAAAAAATCGAGCCTTTATTTTGTTAATGTTGTTAAGATTATGCTACACGTAGTAAGCCCGAACTAAACTCATGAAAGAGTGAATTCTGAAGAAAAAAGATTATGATCTACTTTCTCACCTTTTGATTGATTTGAAGGTTTAGTAGACCAAAATAATCATAAACAAAACTTATTTTAGTTAGAAACCACGTCAGGGCTTGTGCTTGAGTCGGATGACTGTAAAATATATTGCAGCGACGTTCGCTCTGTCCATCTAGACAATCTTACCAGCCTGAAACGAGCTTACCTGCTCAATAGAACATAATAAATATGTTTAAAGTTTAGATAACTAAACGCGTTGATGAATAAAATAAATTATAAGACTTATTCGTTGTGATAGAACCTTAGATAGAGCTGACAATTTCACAATTAAAAAAATTACAATTAAATTTTTAAGGTAACAAAGTTATAAAATTCAGTTTCTGTTAATAAAACACAGGACCAATGTTTATAAAATTAAGTCGAGTAAAGTGTTATATTTCAGGTAATTATGAAAAAAATACCTTTTGCTTGTGTTGTTTACGACAATAATGGTTATTTTGTTTTGCATACTATTTAACATGATACAACAGCATGTTTTTAACTTAATCATTACTATATCAATTCTACAAGTATGTTTACATTTATCTCAAGTAGGTAAGTATCATTAAGCAAAGAATAGCAAGTCATTGTAAAACAGGATTGAACCACCTTAATACAAGTTTTTACATATGGTTGCTCGTGCCTGTGTTAATGAGTAAACATCTTGTTTATTTGTCGTTGGATTAGGTTTCTTTATGTTAAGTAAGATTTAGCCACAGGTCAGTAACACACATGGGTTTGACAAAAAACTTATTTAAATTTGAAGGATGTATAATAATGTATATGTTACGGCTAATACCCGAAGTGCGGCTACACCTAGTTTTAGCTGGTTAGAAGTGTTTTGAATATGGAAAACTGTTAAAAAAAAATTATACCCATGTAAATAAAAACTGGCTTCAATCATGAGTCGACGGAGTCCCGCGTAGCTTTTTCTAGGTGGTATCAAAAAAGTAACCTAACTAACCTAACCTATTGATGTTCTAACCGGCTAAAACTAGGTGTAGCCGCACTTCGGGTATTAGCCGTAACATATACAACGTATGTGGGTATGGAAGTAGTAGAGTCTAGTCATCGACTGCAGCGATTGACAGGCTGACTCAACAGGTGACCACTGTCGCACACGTGACTGTTTGCTAGTTTCTCTCTAAAAAAAACTCTGTTAAAATGACAAAAGCAAATAAGTACCTAAGTACTTAAGATCATGCATAATCTGTTTGTATGTAAATTCGACAAATCCTTCTAAGCTACGCAACAGAATCAAATGATGTTTAAGATATTATAAGGATACCTACCGATTCCTGGAAAATGTACATCTATATTTTTTTTGTTTGTGAATATTTTTAAAATAAACTGCAATTTTATGTATTGTGATTTGGTCAAAATTGTGTATGTGAGAAAGTCAGATTGTACTTACATACCTATTAAAAAAAAGAGAGAAAATATTATATTGATTGGGTAACTAAAATAGTAGAAAACTTCTTCTATCGTGTGATGAATATGCACTTTGCACCACAAATTCATCTATTAAGTGAGTTTTTGAGTGGTTCCTGTAGCACAGTAGCCACCATAGTTGGAAACTTACGCTATTGCTTTTACAGGTATGCTATAAATAGTTACTTAGCGTCTACAAACCAGCAAAAAATGAAGGTTTTTTTATTTTGCGTTAAGTATATCAACTTATACCTAACTATTGAAAATATTTTATTTATGTTCCTAATAACTTGGAGTAAAATAATTAGCGCCATCTAGGAAAATAATATCAAACTAGCACCATCAGCAACAAACACATAATTCCTTTTAGTTACTTCAGCTTCTTAACAATAGATGTCGCTTTTGGCCTATCTTTGAATATTTTATTAGTTTTGACAAATAAGACAATATCAAATTCATAAGAGATCCTCTTCTCTAATAAAAGCAGTTACCTATTTGAGGGTTAAGATTGGGATACAAATGAATTTACTTGCTAAATAGGTGTATTTGAATAATTACCGCGTTGGTGTTTCTGCTACTCAATAATAGGTGTCGCTACTAGCAAAGAATTGTTTAATTACAGGATTAAACTTTTCCAGTCGTCAACAAATAAGTTAAAGTCATCTGGACACCCAACGCTTGAAATTATGCTGAACGAAACATTGAGCATATCTAAAAAACTTATATACATAGTACGGACTTAAAAAGCGTAATTTCTTCTCACGGTGTAGAGATGAGAAGTGGAGCCTAACAAAACGAGATCACTTACTATTGCTATCGTAGTACTATACACCTAAACCATGTTTTTAAAGAGAATACCTACTCATAGCCTTCATTTCTCTCAACTTTTCATTATTAGCAACGAGGCACTCACTCATGTAAACCACAAACAATGTAATTTACCAAAATAGTCACCAACGTGATATCAAGAAATTCTGGGCATCCCGAATGTTCTCCATCGTTCTATGAACCTTGACAGCGGCTCTCCTTGCCGCGCGACGCGTGCGCAGGCAGCACCGTGCGTCGAATACGAACGCACTACCTACTGGGACAGATTATGAGTTTATAGTTAGTGGACTTATCAAATTAGGTACTAACAATATTCAGGGTGTATTTTTAAGGTATTAAATTGTAAGAAAGTAATATTAAAGATAGAAAATAAAAAAGGGGTATTTTTAAGCAAAGTTTTTAAGTAAAATCTAACCATCATGGTTTAAAAAAGATCTAAATTCTACAATTCATGGTCTATGACTTATAACTCTTGAAATGTTAGCCAAGTGAAAAAATACGACTTAAGATAGGAAACTGATGTTAGAAATGTTGGGTCATTAGGTTTTTCTAATGGATTTTATCATCATCATAATAATATCGTGTTTAACTAATTGTGTGTTTCCAAATTTCCATTTTTAGTATCTAAAATGTAGGTAATAACTATAATACTCATCTCTATCTTTACAACTTATAATCTTAACTTTAATAACAAAAAATAATCTCAAATATTTTTTACTAAATGGGTTTTCATTCGAAAATTTGCTCAATGAAAAAAAAGATGTACATTGTTAATGGTTTGATATGATTTATTGGAGCAGTTTGACCATGGGTTCAAATGGGTTGACATCAAACTTTTAATATTGATTTATCATGTGTTTGAAATAAAAAACGATTATATTTTTAATTTACAGACTCCCAGTGGTATAGGGAGATACACAGTTAATCTTCTATCTATCTTCTATACTTATAATAAATCTGTAGAGAGGTCAATTCTGTACATAAAATATATTTCCAAAATAACTATCAGGGGGTGATAAGGGATCGATACTGATGCCAAAAATGCAATCAGTAAAATGTCTGTGTGTCTGTCTGTCTGTCTGTCTGTTTGACCGTTATAGAAACAAAAACTACTGGATTGATTTTAACGAAACTTGGTACAATTATTCTTCATACTCCTGGGCAGGTTACTTTTCATCACGCTACAATCAATAGGAGCAGAGCAGTGAAGGGAAATGTTGGGAAAACGGGAGAAGTTACTGCATTTTTTAAGACTCCGTCGCGTGTGCAACCTTAATGGTTAAAGCTACACAGAAATTTTGTATGACGGAAATGTCCTCCTTAAAATTATATAAAAAATATCCCACGACAGCATATGTCCATATTTCATAGTTGACTCACAATAACACGTGTAACTCCCGATAGCAAGCAGTTCGAAACATCCTACTAATCCTACTAATATTATAAATGTGAAAGTTTGTGAGTATGGATGGATGTTTGTTACGCTTTCACGTAAAAACTACTGGATGGATTTGGATGAAACTTTGCAGTAATTTAGGTTATACATCAAAATAACACATATAGTACTTTTTGCCGCGGAAAAACCTTTCATTCCCACGGGAAACCGACTTCCACGCGAACGGAGTCGCGGGCGGCCACTATCCCAAATAAATGTCAAAGATTGTGTTTTCAATTCGAATTGTTTATACAGTACTTCACTATTACGCCAGATAATTCACTGGACTCAGCTTATTGAATATAGCTAAACATATAACATACTAGCTTTTGGCCGCAACATCGCACGCGTTAAATTCGGAGAAATCCCTTTGCCTATACAATGTTATTATTCTTATAACCCTTCCTCTCCAATTACTCTTTCTATTAAAAAAACATAGGCTCAGCCAGAGAAAGTGACTTTGTAGGGATTATAAGTAACTTTCTTAAAATGCCTTTAGAAGTTTATCCGCCGATTTGTGCATTAATAATGTTATGTCGAGTAACTTATGTACGAGTTAATGATCATACTCAAATATCGATAGGCTTAATAGTTACATGACTAATCTTTATTCAGAAACCGGCGTTAAATGGCATGGTTTTTTTTAAATCCTACTAATATAATAAACGCAAAAGATTATGTATGGATGTTTGTTACTCTTTCACGTAAAAACTACTGGACGGATATGGATAAAACTTTGCCGTAATATAGGTTTATGCATCAGGATAATACTTAGGGTACATTTTTTACCGCGAAAAAACCTTTTATTCCCTCGGGATATATTAAAATTAGAGCTTCAGACATTTTTTGTAGGTTTACTTATCACTGGTTCCTGTAGTTAGTATCACTAAGGATTCAGGAACGTTTTAAACTCCACTCCTGTACGGTTTTTGGAGGCTCTATTCTGCGTTTATACCTATTTCTAAGTCTAAACATTTTATTTTTAGCTTCAGTTAATAACTGTGACCATCTAAGTCAAGTTCGAACTAGGACCTTTCAAAACTAACTAAAATTAAATTATATTCTGTGATTGACCTTTAAAACAAATAAATTGAATATAACTGTTTGTAAATTGCATTTCAAAATATTTTGTTGCTCGTTCTGTAAGTTTCGCAGTATTCATAACTCATAACAGAATGTGATAACTTTAAATTTTCGTTTTCCTGTAAAATTACAAGCGTTATTTAACAAATTCATTTACCATAAGTCGATAAAACTAACCACATGGGCTCATTAGTGTTATCAATGACGCATTTAGATAAATTGTACCATAAATACCATTGTGTTGTTTGCGGCCATTATTATTCGTTAATGGTATGATTGAAAAAATAATAAATTATTATATTTTTATTGTAAAGGCGCCGATAGAAGGACCTCATTAAAATTATGTGATAAACTTGCTGATTGTCAAGTCGGTTATAATATTCTAATAACCTATTTTACTGCTTGGAAGAAGTTTACACCGTGAACTTAGCTAGGAAAGCTGCAGAGGGCCACCATAGATGTAGTTGTTGTATTGAAAACTATCGGCATTTATTTAAATTACGTTAGAACAGAAACAACATTAAAAAAACAGTAATAACAGAGGTAAATTCACATGGTCTACCTGGTAGATGCAGGAATAACGCGGTATTAATATTTCCTAAATAGTATTTTATTTCATTAATTAAATTAAAATATAGTGTGTATTATGTAAAAGTATACTTCCCTCTTAGGTTTCCTCTGAAGGTGATGGACAAAAAATACTGTCGCTTTTTGTCATCCACGTCATTGTAACATAAATAATAAATAAGATATGTTTTGATGATTTGATGCATATTATTGTCTGAATATGCAAACATTTTTAATCTGAAAATGTATTAACGTAGAAAACAAAAAAGCTCTTTGAAACAAAGTCTACGTATTATGTACCCATAAGGGTTTTTATAATACCCTAAAAACACATAAATTTAAAAAATGATATATCTTTCTTTCTCATTTCATTCACGAAACCAAGTCAAAGTAAACCAGCGAATTAAAATAACTTTATCTTTCCTAGTAAAATAAATATTCCGTTTTAGGATCCTACTAATGCCCCTCTCTATTCGCAATGGTTTTTGCCGACATTGCCAAAATTGGCTAAAAAAACTGCATTTTTAGTTTACTTACAAATTTAAGTTAAAATAATGAACGAAATCAGTACTCCAATATTTTAAATTCAGAAGTACAAACATACAAAAGACACGATAAGTAACTATGCTTTATACTGTGTAATGAAAGCGTAAGGTTATTCGAATTTTTCATCGTTATTTAAACTCTCTCTTTTGAATAAAAACAATGGCGACGCGATTGATTTCTTTTCAACCTTGTTTTTACAGCCAGCATTAAAACCTACTTGTTCAAGGAGGTTTTACCAAACAGTTATAACTCTGCATTGGAATCGTCAAATTTTGAATTTTGGCAACAACCACTAACCCTGACTACCATTGACTTGGACTGAATCACAAGAGGTAAAGCTGACTTTATTTTTATCCTGAAAACGTCATAATAGTAAAGGCTTTATTAGGAAAACTTTACAAGGAAACCTTTCATATTTTAAAACACGTGGTACCGGTCACGTTCGTTCTTTATGGTCTATAATTAAACATAATGAAATACACTTAGCCATTGTAGAATATTATGAAGCAGCATTTTATTTTTAGCGGCTAAGATCTGTAATTTCTAACGTGTTATGTTGGTATTGGGAGAAGTAAAAGGACCATCCATATTTAAAACTCGGATACTGTTGGTACCACTGAGGTTCCGCAGGCAAAACAGCTTGCTATGATCAAAATACAAGCTGTTAATCATGCTCTTTAAATCAAAACTTTATCAACTGCTTAGATTTACAAATAGGAAAAAACCGAACGTAGTTAGGCGCCAAATAAAAGCAATAAAGGTTAAGTTTACATCGAGATAAATTCTGATACTGAAAGAACAGAAACTACAGATAAACCAAAGTGTTATAATTTGTGTAGGTCCAGCTCTATGATCTCTAGAACTATGTGATAGTTGGGACTATGGTAATGTCAATACAACTGCCCATCACTTAATAGTATAAAACTAACTAGCTTTCTCTGTCCCTATGTATGCTTAAATCTTTAAAACTACGCAACGGATTTTTTTTAAATAGAGTGATTCAAAAGGAAGGTTTACATGTATAATAACATAGTACAGAAAAAGGAGTTCTACTCCGAATTTAACGCGTATGAAGCCGCGCGGGTAAAAGCTAGTTCCTAATATAGGTTACCTTAGATTTTTTTTTTTTAGGTTTACAAAACGAAACTTAAACTTTTACAACATAAAGATAATAACATTAAATAAGATTATAGTACAAGCTTCTCAAGATGTAAACACAACATAAAAATATTATATAGTTTCTACATTAATTCAAATATTTAAAATACGTGGAACGGGTCATTTAATTAAGCTTTTTCAATTTTACGCATATAGAGGTTATACATTTTTTCACAACAGTATTCTATTTTCATCAACAGTACACTAACTTTAAAAAAAAAATTGTAGACTTTGCATTTGTAATCAAGAGCTTTAGGGCTGACCCGTAAGAAAAACATCGCGATCCATTTCAACGTTAACATGACTTCCTTAATAGACAGCCCCTCTCTAATAAATTACTAGTGGCCACCCGCGATTCCGTTTGCGTGGAAGTCGGTTTCCCGTGGGAATGAGAAGTTTTCCCGTGGTAATAAATACCCTATGTGCTATTCTGATGTATAACCTATATAACTGCAAAGTTTCATCCAAATTCACCCCGTAGTTTTACGTGAAAGAGTAACAAACATCATCACAAACTTTCACGTTTATAATATTATACGTAGGATTTATAAATAGGTAGGCCTCAGTAAATTATAAAATTGATTTATAATGCAACTTTGGCAACAGAGTTTTATATTTTTTGACATGGGATGGATTCTATTTACGGATAGGAATTAGAAAGAAGCTTTTTTATTGTTTTTTGGTGTTAACATCTACACGACAGAGTATAATTTTCCAAAAACTTTGATATGACTTAAACAAAATAATACTTATCGCCGTTACCGCAAGAATTATGCTTTTTATGCTTTTTGTTAAATTAAATTTCAATGAAGATAATTATTAACTTTTATAAATATTAATTAATATATAAACACCACGATTGATTCTAGGTTTTGCATATATATAGCAATTTATTTTATTTATAGCTAAGAACTAATTCGTAGGAACCGCTTTCTCTTAATAATTATGTTAATTTTCTCCCGTACAAATATTTTTTTGTAAAGTATAAAATTAATTTCATCAAGGCGAAGAGAACTATTTATATAAAAATTAAGGAAACACTAGCTGATGTAGGTATATAAACTTAGAACAGGGTTTTTCTGAGAGGCGGCGCCACGAAGAGTGCATTATATTGCCGTAATCAAACCTCAGTTAAAAATAGTATCGTAGCAAATAATTTATTCGCTTTTTGCACATTTTAGGTATTGATACTCGTTAGAGAAAAAACTACGCCAATTTTTAAGCTAAATCTGAGTCCATTTTAGAAAAAAGACAATTTTAGAAGATATTAAAAAAAACATATTTAATACAAATTACTAGAACTATTTTTCCGAATTTTAAACTATTTTATTAGGTCATATAATAAAGCTATGATAGAACATTGAAATTTTGATAAAATTTTAAAAAATGATTTTTTTTTTTAATATTTTTTTACAAATGATTCAATTAAATGTTTAGTACTTACTGCTTGCGTTAATTTTATAAGATATAGTAACGATTTTAAATATCTATTAATTTCGTTTGAAGATTATATTTGTTGTAAAGTAAATAAAAGCGTAAAATAATAACTTTTTTTAACATAGTTTGCAATTGACAATATTGAACATATGAAAAGCCTATTTCGAAATTACGATATCATAATGTATACCTAATTTAGATATTTTTTTATTTAAAATAAAATCACCCAAAGCATCTAGTATCATATTTCGAATTAAACGGCAAGTTTAATATTTTGTATGTAAATAAGATAAAAAAACTACCGCTTTTTGCCAAATATTTTATACCAATCTCAGAAGGTAATAAGCTAAGTATTATTATTATTTTTGTAACTTCACTTAATGTGATTTCTATTATTAGAAGAATAGGTATACAATTATCACTTTAGTTGTTAGTAATAAAATCATTTTAGTTTATAATAACTACAAAATAAATAAAAAAATAAAAATCATTTATTTCATCATTATGTAACTTAATTACATTCGATTTTAGTCAAAATATCGATCATCACTGTATCGGTTTCTCTTTTATTTCCAAAATAGTGCAAATATCAAGGGGTTTTAAGCCTTCGGCTTAGACTTCGGCTTCGGCCAAATAATTGTAATAGGAGGATAATTATTCTTTAAAAGTGTATTTCTATTATACCTTATTTAATTTTTAGTTTAATTACTTATCAGTAAAATAAATAGGTCTATGGGTTGCAACTCGCGTCTTTCCTGGCCCAACCCGTTGCGATTGCAAACAGTGGGAACGCATCAAGTCTGACGGGAACTTTTGGTCTAGCAGAGTGATTCTGTAACTTTCGAGTGACATAAACTACCAGCAAAAACGTCAAGATTCCATTATTTGTATTGAAAAATGTACATTTTGATGTTTGTTCTCATAGACGTTAGGATAATTGAAGTAACAGAATCACTCGGCGGGTCAAGTACAAGCGGAGTCGTCAATATTTATTTGATTTTGTATTATTTCAAGAAAATATTATCTTCCATTAATATTTGTAAGTAAAATTTAAAAATGGTAAATAAAAGAATAATTTCTGATTCACATTAATAATTGTTTATTCTTTCTTATAATACTAATAAGTACTTATTTAAATAATACAACAGCTTATTTGGAATTGCACGTTTCAATGCTTATCATCTAGATTTATATAACATAAATAATAATAATATTTATTCTATTTTATTGTAAACATTGCACAAATGTATAAAAAATTATGTAACTGTTATATAAAATAAAATCGATTTATAATTAATTAGAAAATGATGCTTAAAGACAATTAATTCAAACATTGGTAACTTTAATATTAATATTAAAAGAAATATTTAAAAACACCCTTCTCACTTTCGCGAGATAAAATTGTAAAAATATATTGAATTGTTTTAAAATACGAGAAAAATACAGTCCTACTATTTTTATTTCAGTATAATATTTATTTACGTATATTTTTTCGTTGCAAATAAGACACAAGTTTGTACTGAATGTCGCGGTCATTGTAAAATCTCAGGATATATGTGTAACCAGGTTACAAATTATACATGTTCACAAATTATACAGTATCAATTTATGGTATGATACAGTTACTAAAATATAAAATGTAAATAAACTATTGCAAGTTAAATAATAAACTTGAACGATAAAATAAAATAACTTATGTTAGTAATCAATAGAATAGAGAAGAAGGTATTTACAGAAAATATTGTTTAACATCTTACATCACAGCAATTGCCTGAGAGTCTCAAAACTTAAAACTAATTGTAATTCTTTAAAGAAATAATTCAACTTAAACATTAAATATAAATAATATTTGTGAATCTGGTTAACTTTTAAGATAATTATCAAACTTATTAATCTTTGGCCTACAGATCTAACTTGTCATTTTAGATTTCATCCAGTGATCTCGTTATGTAAATACCTACTTCAGAGACAAATATATTTTGTTGAATAACAACCATAGAGCTTTTACATTTAAGTGAAGACATACGTAATTGAGGCGCTATTACATATTAAATATTATATAATGAATCTTGTTAAATTGGTTAAAAGTAACCTTAAGAAACATAAAAAAAGATCAAATTAGAATACAATAAGTAATACAACGCATTATGGCAACTTTATCTTAATCTAAAAGTTCATAAATAAAAAATAGATGTTCAAGGTATTTGTTCAATTACATACAACACTATAATGTACTTACGTTTCTTAAATCTCTAACAACAATAAAACATCAAAAATACTTTATCAAAATTTCTAAACAACCTTGAATGGATTGACCACGGTTATTCCAGAAAGTTTAATTAGTCTAATCTTTAATTCACCTATACCTAATATGGACACAGCAACAAATCGAACTCGATAATTGACGACACGATCCAATATTCGATACAACCGAGGAATTCCAACAACATTGAGCTACTCCTAACCTAGCACTCGATCAACTATTCGATATCCACCATAACTTATCCAGCTAATGAAAACAGGATTATCCATCGAATTTCCACTTGCCACTTTACTTATCGTTGTGACGTTCTAGACCTATTCCTTCAACAAATGTACATTTAGTCAACAGAGGTTTCTTAGCCTATATTAATTGGATTAAGAGTAGTATCTGTCCGGGTCGGGTTTGTTGTTGTCGAAGTTGGGGTTGTCGGTGTATGTTTCGGGTCCCTTGGGTCCGAACTGGTAGACGAGCCTGTTGGCGGGCACGGGGCACAGCACCTGGCTCTTGTAGTGGTACCTCATCGCTCGACTGAACTTCTCGAAGGTCATTTGTGTGTTCCCTTTTAGATCTCCCCACAGCTTGGCTACTTGATCGGGCTTCTTAAATCTGCAATGGAAGAAAACAATACGTTAACCACTTGTTTGCACAAAGCTAGTTTTTAAACTAGAAAACATAAAAGATCAGGATACCGATAAAGTATATGATTTACTTAAAGGTACAATAATCTTGACACCTCTGAAGAAAATTGCTAAGATTAATTTATCGATAATCAAGGTTTGTAATGATGATGAAGGTCCGCAATATGCAACGTGATTTTTCAATGTCAACCAGGTATGAAAAAAAATTGTCATTAATTGCTCACTTCTAGATAGAATTTATGGCACAAACATTTTATATTTTAGTTTTACGATCTAAATTACACCAAGTTCGTGGCGGAAATAATTAAAGTTATAGAATTGTAAGTATTATAATATGGTCATGAATTTTGCATTGAAGTATTGATAGTAAAGAAGTCAAGTTCAACAAGAAATCCTAATTACATGGCTCCTCATGTAATTTACTGCTAGTTAAATGAATTCTCAACCTTTGCTCGAAGGTATACGTATAAAATGTAGGTATGCGAGTACAAGCTGGCAACAGTGTCAAGTGCTGATGCAAAATGTCCAGATAATTGTGATCGAAGTCAAGGTTTACTTGTTGCAGTCATTATAAGTGTGTAGCGTGACGGTTGAATAACTAATACGCGGACTATTCACATCGAACCAACTGTGATAATTATGACGAATCAGCTACTGGAGCGTGTCGCGGCCTTGCTTCAGATCAATCGCACGTGAAATGTTTAGACAGTTATTTGTCTGATGCAGTCATCATCGATGGCATCGACATTATCTACTAAACCATATTCGTATTCACAATTCCGTACTATGATTCTAGTCCTAGATAATTAAGATTCCGAGTTTGTTTTAACCCCGTAAACGTCCTTTAATCCTAAACAGTAAATAATCAGTAAGCAGTTAGTTGTTTCGCTAGGTCAAGTGCAGGTGTCGTCGTGGACTTGAATTGTGAAGCAAATTACTTGCTTTATGCTGGTTGTAAAACGTTTTACTGTTTCAACTGTAGCCGTGGCATTGGCAGTGTCGTGTCTTCTGATGATGCCATGTTTTTCTCAACATCTGCAGTGTCGATGATAATTATTTTTTCATTATGATACTTGATTGCTACACGGCGATGCTTCAATTGGTTCTCACTCTATTGTTATGCTTCCGTCATACTCTGTTATATTACGTTCTTCATTTACTTACTTTTGTATTTTTTAAGTATTTATAGAAGTTGTTATAAATAAAAGTGTTATGACATGAATAACAAAAACATTGTTAGCCTTTATTTAATGTAGTCATGAATTTGAATGTATGCGCGATTAACCTCAGATTTAGGTGGTTTTGAGTCATGTGAGCGAGCAGGTAGGGTTATGTCATTAACCTTCTGAGTTGATGAAGTGATTCATGTATATTTGGATGCCGGGTGCGTCTGCGCGAGGCTGGCTGGCGGCCTCGCGGGCTATCGGCGCGCGCGCATCAGCTGGGCCAAGGATCCGACCCTACGTGACGCGCATTCATTGAGGGTGGATACATCTCATTGAAACTACATGTTTTTTTGTTTTCAAATTCAGGGTTTAACTATATGTAGATTTCTTAATGCAAGTCATAACTTTGATTTTATAAAACATTTCTTACAGAGCATAATATCAATGGCGATACTAATAAAACGAGTTTCATTACTTCTCGAGTGTAAATTTCCTATTTAATGCTTCCAAGTAGTTATTATTTAGATCATGGTGACCTTTGATAGTAAACTTTAACGGTCGTTTAATATTATCATTGGAATCAATTATGAGGTGACCAAGGTTTGTGAGTTGCGTGCAGGAACGTCTGCCCTTAGAATACTAACTTAGTTGAGTAACACCATTATTCATAATTAGATCAGCCTTATTATTGACTTCTCTTCTATTTATGTACAGGTGAAGTAAAGATTGATCTTCAGTTTTAAATTAGAAATTAAGAATGAAATTGCAATTAATAGTGACGCAGCTATTTACTAAATTTGAAAATCGTTAGCTAAACGATAGCGTTTTACTAAAAATAGAACTGCCGAGCAAAAAAAATCACTTAAGTTATTTCATTTTTGTACGTATGTATAAAAACATGTTATTGAAACAAGTTCTTGATGTACCTACTACGGCCGTGCTAAAAACAGTTTTTAGTCTAATAAAGTTTACGACTTATTAGTTTGTGTATGTTGTCGCCATTGTTTGTGCCCGCGGCTGAGATCAAATTATTGTCCTATCTGTTTGCTTACAAATTGCTTGTTTAAAAAAACGAGAGTTACAATTCTGCAGCTGGGTTTTGTTAGCTGGAAATATTGATGGCTTGTATCAGAAGATAAGGATAGTAGAAATGTTAACAGGAACACTGTTATCGTTCAAATTTTTAATCTTGAACTTATTTATGACTTGTATTTTTTCTGTCAATTATTAGTTAAATATAGCATGTCACTTTCTACCTGTTTAGGTAGTTGATGTTATCAGTGAATTGGTAAGTGAGCCAGCAGTTATCACTAATGATGCTTGTTATGGCAACACCTAGCGTCGTTAACGATTTAACTATCGTTTACTTTTAAAATGTTGCATAATTTAGTGCAAATGTCGTAGTAAATTTTTTTCTATTTTTTTATTATCTGCTCTTGTTTATGTCTTATGTTCCTGCAGTTTCAAAACAACAAGAATCAATTTGGTTCTTAGAAATGTTGGCAATCTTTTCAAACTTTAATAGAGACATCGCTAATTTGCATCGCAAAATCACATTTATGTAACACAACACCCAAAACTTTAGCGGTAAAGCAATAGAGTTTAAATTTGCACACATGAATACATGATTTAAAATTCATTCTGTGTTCGAAGAACTGAATTCCAAGTATTGAAGAGAAACCAACAAAAATAAACAAACAACTGTAAGAAAGAGAAAGATAGACGGAGCGTTTCACAACTTTTAGTCATCAACTGTTTATTCAATGTAATAAAGTTGCACAAGATACTTAAATATCTACAGACTTACTCATATAATGTTATATCTGTGAAACTAGTATTACCAAGAATTTTCTACACATTCTCATTTTTTTTATATTTTTTTTTAATCTGATCTAAAAAATGTTAATTTAAACTCAATAAATAACTGTAGCACATCTAAACAGGTGTTATTCTTAAAGTTCCAATAATCAATAAAAAAAACCTATTATAATTCGTTTAATAAATCAATTAACATGCATTTATAGTGGCCGTTGTATTTACGCGAAATTTCGCTTTTGTCCTCAAGCTATCTCTTTCTTACGCGCTGTCTCGCCCGCACGATGACGCGTTATCGTATTTTTATTACTATTTGACCCGTATCAGATCAGTGAGAGGTATGTGAGATTACTATCATTTAAAAAAGACATCTTTCGATAAAAATATCAACCAATTATTAGTCATTCAAGACAAAACAGAAAGTTAAAATGTTACTCTATACAAACTAAAACATCCTAACACGACGCTACATATCACTGATAAGATACAAAGTATTCTAAGATCACGTGCATCGTCGAGTATTAATTGTTTCTCGTATTAAAAAAAACTGTATAATTTGTCTGAATTCATTAAAAATCCTCGTTGTTTTCACAAAATGTGAACAATTATTAGTGACTGTAACATGCAGTCGTACACACATCAGTCACACACACATGCTTGCAGCACACTTGCGTCTGTGTGTGTAACTGGTTGGCGGGATTCCCCGCGTGCAAATTCTGTTGGCAATCGTTCTGTCTCGCTCTGATAACGTCTCACTCGCACTATACGGTATGTTGAGGGAAAAAACGTAGCTTTTTCTTTTACTTGGTGAATGGATGTAAGCTTTTTAGTGTGTAGGTTAATTCTAGGTTTCATGAATTTACTTAATAGTGACGAATCTTATATAGAAAGTTAGTTCAAGAGACACAAAGAGTAGGTATATTAATGATTAGACTGTTATCTGTGTACTTATACTATTCATTCTCATAAAGAAACATAAACACTATAATTAGTAGAAGTCATGTAAGTCGGAATGGCAACAAAACTACTTACTAAATTGGCTGTAGAGGCTAAAGACTAGGACATCAATCTACCGCGCCTATACGAAATGATCTAGAGATTTTTGTAATAAAATAGAACAGGGAAAATTTATAAACAGTGAAGAATTGGAAAGGCTGTATCGATAACAGTATTATCTAGTTTTATCTTAATAAAAACAATAATATTTTGATTTTTATTATATCTAATCTATATCAATAGAAAATTTTCAGTTGCTTGACATTTTCGTTTTTTTCTATCGGTTTTTTTATACTTTTATGTTATTTCCACCGTTACTTGTATTTCACGATTAGTTAACATAACAGCTAAAAGGGTCCGTATGATGATTACATTGTACTTCAAAAACAATAAGAAAACTATAATAAGTGGTAGAGACAATAACACAAAAAGATTTAAGATGTCATTCATGTCTGTTTGTATGTATTTTTAAGTCCTACAAAACCTGAACCACGCAACGGATTTTAATTTGGTTTTCCATGTTTTTCTATGCCTCAATTTTTCTATGCCTACATTCTTAATTTTGATAAGTGTTAATCATGTCGAAAATGTTCATTAGAAATACTCCAGCGCAAGAAAGATACAGTTTAAAGGTCTTTATTGTGTGAAAGTGTCTATGTTATCATACTCTAACCGAAAACTCGAATTTGATGACTTAAGTGTTTTCCGCGAAAAGTGACTTCATTGAAAATACATATAGCCCATGAATCTTAACAGTTTTCCTTAATGAGTTATTGAATAGTTACAGTTTTTTTTATTATACTAATTGCTTACACTACTAAATTTAATCTTGAATTCTAGAACTTTGAACCATTTTTAGTACCCAAAATCAATAGGTTAAACCTTATTTTAGAGTCTAAACTAGTACCTCTGTATGAACTTTATGAACCAATTTCTATAAAACGTTTATAACTTGCATACAATTTACAAAGTATCCTTAGAGAAAAGCCTTAACTTAGCTTCCAAAAAGTCGTACGCATCCTCAGGCTAAATTATAAAGCGAAAAACAAAAGAATGAAACGAGAAATCTCACAAAAGATACACACAGCACCCGGAAGAAGGGGCTTTACTAATCAATATAATAGACGCACTATGAGAAAAAATATATAAGTACCCGCAAGTGGGCGGGGGCGTTCCAAAATTAACTTAGAGTCCAGGGCAGAAGGTTCAGTTTGGCACGTGCGGGCCGTTACACGCGCCTGCCCTAGTTATAAATAGATTTTCACGAAAAAGAAATGTTACAGACTTTGGTGCAAGCCCCGGCGCAGAGTAGAGACAGCGCAGAGAAAACACAGTTTTTTTTTATATGTTTTTATATTACATATATACGATTTGATTATTTGATGATGGAGGACTTGAGATTTAAGTTGAACTAGTTAGGACTTTAGTCAATTATATATTGTGTCGGTAATAATAACAAATCATTATCAATTATTACTAATTAAATTGACATTATTAATTCAAATATAGAGTTAGTTATATTAATAACCAAGTTTATGGAATTTCCAGTATGATATGAGAACTTAGAATATTTCCTGTTACAAAATTGTTGTTAACTTTGAAGAAGTATTTTTTTCAGCAAAGAACAGTACTGCACTTTAGTCCCACATGTGATATTGTACCTATATTCTATATATTATATCAGTATAACTAGAAACGTGACAAAACATTTGAACAGTTGAGAATACACGATTATTCTCAACACTTTATATAGTTAAATATTGTTTGTAAACCAAGGTCGAAGACGAGTTGTACTGTAGTTATTGTATATAAGCAGCGGTACTTTTGTTATGTTTTTGTTAAATAAATGAATATTGGTCGTTACATCTTTTTAAGGCGTCATAAAAAATCTTTAGACAAAACAAAGTTATTCGCGGCCGTGATTTATCACAAGACTTAAAAAAATATTAAAAACGAACTATGTATCATCATAGGTTAATAATTCGCTATTAACCTATGATGATAGTTCGTTCGCTCTATTAAGATACAGTTGATGGTGGTCAGTTCAATTTGTATTAATAGTAGCAAAAGTGGAAATGCATATAAAACGTAACTCTCTGATGCTATCACTACCCGCGTTCTAATTTCTGTGGACCACACTCACAGACGCAATTAAGTCGCGTACACGAGTTGTTGGGGGGGAGGCTTGCACGCGCCGACCCCCGGGGGCGGGGGCGGCAGCGGGGGCGGGCGCGCGGGGGTGGCAGGGAGCAAAAAATGCGCGCTGAGAAAAAGAAAACGCGGAAACAAGACTTACTACACGTGACACGAGTCCCGGGCGTTGTCATGGCAACCAGGGCTGGCACGAGGAGCCGCCTCGTGGACTACCCTGTTGCGGGGTAGGGCTGCCAACCGACAGTTTTATAACAAAACTGATATTTTTATTAACAAACCAGAATATGAGGTGTCGCTTGTAAGGTTAAATGTGATTATTTCGTACTTAAGTATTTTTTAATTTTTAATATATACTTATTTTTGCACAACCCTTATTTAAGATCCATTATCACCGGACTTGAGTGGGAGTATAAAATTTACACGTGCAAAGTCGTAAGACTATGATGGTTATAAATAACTTTTCTTCTAAGAAAAAAACTATATCAGCCCTTTTACCATGGATGTAAGGTGAGCCGGAAGTGACGCCGTCCTTGGGTAAAAGAGAGGAGGGATGAAAAAATCTATACTGTAGTACAGTGCAAGGGCGGGCCCTGCCCTACTTGAGGTACACCCAGCCGCTGTCTTCACTAACGTAGTTACACGTTACACGTTACGTTACAACTAAAATTACAACCCGATTTGCATTCGAAGTGTAATTTGTTGGTGCTTTGCATGTTCATTTGATGTGAAATTAAGGAAATAATAAGATATTTGTGTTAAAAAGGAATGATATCGTATGAGGAACCTAATAAAATACAATTAAAAGAGATGTTTAAAGTTTTGTTTTTTGTTCATTTCGAATGAATTAAACTGTACCTTACTCTATTTAAGTAAATCAGAAATATGTTTTCAGAACTGTTGGAAGAATGGCTTGGTTAAATTGAGACCGTATACTTAAATAGAATTCGGTTGATTCAGATTTCAAGACTACGCCTACGGTTCGTTCTATTGTTAGATTCACTACTACGAGTAGTGAAAGTGCTACGAACTTGCTACGAGACTTACAACAAGCTAACATGATTCCTCTACAATCAAAATTAAATATATTTTGATATCAATGCAAAAAACATGCAATTTACAATCATCGATATTTCACGTCGTGCGAAACTAGCGGGACCAGTTTTGCGTTTTTGCATTCTTAATTCAAATGTCTTAACTCCGCGATTGGTTGGTTAGTGCGAATTATTGTAGCCCCGCCTCTTGGCTCATACGCCTTCATTCTTATTTCGTGGTTGAACTCGGATTGTTTTTCTGTCGTGTGTACTCCAGGGCTTTGTTTACTTACTGTTCCGAGGGATGTAAAGGAAAATTCCTGAAGAAAATAGCGACCGACTCAATGCAATCTCTAGTTTTGTGGTTCATCTGGGTAGTACCTACTGAATATGTATGTCACCGAATAGAAACGCTTTTTCAGGAATAATCGAGAAATGCATCTAAGTAATGAAGTAACTAATGTAAAATCGATGTTGCTAGACGGAAGCAGATATCAATAAAAATTGCAGCTTATAACAAGTTATAAACTGTCTAGTAGAGGGGCTTAATGTACCTACGAGTATTATGCAAGAATAATTGGTTGAATTTAATTAGTTTACAAGTATTTAACACTTGAGTTAGTTAGCTAATGTATAGTTGCTGTTAGTTACTTTGACTTGTACTTGTTCCTTGCAATCACTTAAAGTGACAAAATAAGAGAGGTACATATTCCTAAAGTGAGTTTAATGGTTTTGAGTGTAAACAACGGCTTGAAGTTCTATGTCAGACAAGGTTCACAATGGTCAGTACAAGCTAAGCGAGGTCGACAAATTGACATTACATATTCGGCGCAAAAACGTCATAATTATACAAATCATTACTCGAATATACTTTGTACAACAGTCTACAGCACTGCGCATTCCAAAATAAAAACTAGTTTTGTTTTTTTTTGTGTCCGGAGGTTGTTTTGTTTCTTTTTTTGGCGCAAAGAGGTTTTATACAAAGGTGTGATGAGTTCCGAGTTGACTGTTAAGTTTTTGTTACAATGTAAATAAGAAACACGTGAAGTTCTAAGTATCGACTTCTGCGTCAATATTGTGTTGACAAACGAGATGTTTATGGTAAACGTGCAGTTTTAAATTTATCTAGTTAGCTACTTCTACTTTGTCGGAGTATATAAACTTTTAATGCTTGTCTCACGAAGAAGTTTTTAACAACCTAAATAGTTGCAACTTAGATAATTTTAAAAAATATTTCACAGTAAATCAAACAATAATACTTGCAGTGTGTCAGTAAAATTTACTGCAACAGTCAATTAGCCTTGATAATACGTAGTCGAGTTTGTGGTGATAAGTAAATCATACACAGAATAATAGATTATTGAAGTGCAACATATTGCCACGACGTTGCTATTGTGTTCGACGAATGTTCAATACGTGCACTAGTGTAGGTATGTAGTAGGAACTGACCTGAAGGTGCGTTTGCTGTAGTCCTCCCAGCACATCTTCTCGGGGCAGTGGCGCGCGTCCAGCAGCGTGTCGCGGAGGAACTCCGGCACCGACACGTTCTTCTGCCGCTTGCCCACCTTCCTGCCGGTGCCCTTGGGCCGGCCGGGGGGCCTCCTGCCCGGCGGCCGCTCGTCCTGGCTGCCCGGCGACGCCCGGCCCAGCAGCCCGTCCTTGCGGTCCTCGTCCTCGCTGGAGCGGCCGTCGCTCAGCGAGCCGGGCGAGTCCAGCTCGTCGTACAGGCCCAGCGGCGACGCGGAGTGCAGCACGCCGTACACGAACTCCGTGATCTGCTTCGACGTCTGCGGGTCCACGTTCGGGTGGATCATCATCTGGTACAGCTCCTGCATGTCCAGCCGCGTGAGGTCCTCGCTCGTGTAGTTGGCGAACTTGTAGTACGGGATGTCGTAGTCGCTGAACCGGTTCCGGACGGTGTCCATCAGCCACCGGATGGCGTCGTTGTGGCCGACCTCCTCCTTGGGCTTCCATTGGTCGTGGCTCTTGTAGTAGTCGCGCGAGGGGTAGGTCTCGAGCTCGTGGTAGATGACGGTGGCGCTCTCGTCGGGGACGTAGTGCTCGTAGTAGTCGGTGTAGCTGTAGTCGGTCTTCTTGAGCGTGTCGAAGGTCTCGAGCGGCTGCGGGTCGGCGGCGCGGGAGTAGTACTCGCACATGGCGGCGTCGTACGGCGGGCGCGCGAAGTCGATCATGGCGTGCGGCGCGGGCGGCGGGTCGCGGCGGAGTGGCGCGTCGCCGCACCGGGCGCGACTACTAGCGGCGGAAGGAGCCGCAACGTTTGTTTACGTCGCACCATCGCTGCGCGCCGTACGCGACGAATGCAGAGAGTATCTCCCAATTGCGTTGTTGCTAAGGAAAATGTTGTGTTATTGAAATGATACTATGTTTTGAAGATAACCTGACATCTAGATAATTCACACATAATCGTGATTAAGAAGCGTGCCACCCTTGAGGAAATTACGGGTGTGAAACGTAATAGTAGTAAAGTAGGTGTAGTTTTGCTAAGAAAGTATTAAAGGGGCTTACATAATATATTTGCATTTTGACAACTGACTCTATTATATAGTATTACCTACAATACAAAAGTTAAATAGCGAAATAAAAATTTACTAACCGAAAACAAAGATATATTTATCAATAGTTTAATTTATGATTCCATTTAGATTATGAAAACATCAATATTTCCTTTTTTGCCTAGTTTAACAGCAGATTATTTATTTTGTTCCATTAATTTTAACTATCTTAAATATAATAAATGATACAAAATCATTACCAAGATGCATTTGAATCCAAATTAAAACATGTAAGTAGATATAATACTTAACCAATAAAAAATTTGTTAAACTTTGTAATTACTTAAAATATTTATGTAGTTACCTTTTTTAGAGTCTAGCTGTAGGCTCTGTCTGCAGCGATTACTGGGCTGACTCGACCGGTGAAATACCACCATCGCACAGAAAAACGACGTGAATTAGGGACGATTTTCCTGCGTTTCGTTCGGTGAGTGCGGTATCCGGTGCCTAATTTTCTCAAAGGTCAGCAACACACCCCCAACACCCAGTGTTGCGGGTAGTAATGGGCGGCGGTGATCACTTGCCATCAGGTGACCCGCATGCTCGTTTGCTACTAATATTGTATAAAATAAAAAAAAGCAAACGGGTGAACACAATCTTACTAATATATTATTTCTATAATAAATATTATTTTTATAGCATTTAATACATTTCATCATTTAATATCACAAAATAAAACCGACAATCAAATATTTCAGTGTATAGGTTGCGTGGTACCTACACCTGACTGTTGGATATGCAATGTTCAATGATAATTTGGAACACTTTAAGACAAAAACAGGAAAAAATGATAATCTGTTATCGACCAACTCTAAAATTGGTAAGAACTACAAATTGTAGATTACGTTGTTATTGAACTCATTGTTCAGTGATTACTTCAATGAAATAAGTAGAAACTGCAAGAAATCCTACTTCCTACTAATCCTACTCCTACTAATATTATAAATGTGAAAGTTTGTGACAATGTATGGATGGATGGATGGATGGATGGATGGATGTTTGTTACTCTTTCACGTAAAAACTACTGGACGGATTTTGATGAAACTTTACAGTAATATAGCTTATACATCAGATTAACATATAGGGTACTTTTTACCGCGGGAAAACTTTTCATTCCCACGGGAAACCGACTTCTACGCGAACGGAGTCGCGGGCGGCCTCTAGTATTATAAATGTGAAAGTTTGTGAGGATGTATGGATGGATGTTTGTTACTCTTTCACGTAAAAACTACTGGATGGATTTTGATGAAACTTTGCAGTAATATAGGTTATACATCAGAATAACACATAGGGTACTTTTTACCGCGGGAAAACACCAAATTCCCACGGGAAACCGACTTCCACGCGAACGGAGTCGCGGGCGGCCACTAGTAATATTATAAATGTGAAAGTTTGTGAGTAGGTATGGATGTATAGATGGATGTTTGTTACTCTTTCATGTAAAAACTACTGGATGGATTTGGATGAAACTTTGCAGTAATATATGTTATACATCAGAATAACACATAGGGTACTTTTTACCGCGGGAAAACATCTCATTCCCACGGGAAACCGACTTCCACGCAAACGGAGTCGCGGGCGGCCACTAGTAAATAATAATTGTGACATTAATGTATTACCTAAATAAGTTTGAAAATGGTTCCTAAACCAAACATTCAATGATTGTACGAATGAGGTGTAACCACCAACTCCTAAAATAAATTTACTAAATTGACTCATCCTACGAATATTATAAATATGAAAGCTTTTATGTTTGTTACTCAATCACCCAAACGGGTCAATAGCTTTTCTGATAATACTTGGATATGAATATGGTCTGTGTTACTTCTTATGGAAGTCGCTTGGAGTCTATACGCTAATTGGGACAATTACTAATAACTAGAGTAATTACTGAGCAAGAAACCACCTAATGTATATAAAAATACAATTGATGTGATTCTTTCAGATTTAGCCCCCACAAAAACACACAAAGTAAGCTTATATACTATACGATAAGTTTTAAGCTGTTAGGATAACATGAGTGACATAGAATTCATTAAGTTTTTGTGGAAATGACTAATCAAATAATACATAAATACTCAGAAAAAAATTACTAAGAATAACACAACGCATACTTTTTAATCATGGCAATCAAAAACACTTTAATAAAAAAACACTTTAATGCAAGGAAACCATTGGGCACAAAGATAGTTTCATTTGAAATACTAGTTTTCTGCTCGCAACTATGTCCAAACTTCAGGAAAATATTAGTTATGAAGGTTTCCATCCATGGGTTAGCTTATATTGACGTAGGACAACTACAACTGCATTTCTTATCTAACTCTGAATTAAGTATTTCTGAAAAATTTAAGGAGAGTCCCAGAATAAAATGCCTAAAAGTTGGATACAGTGCTGTGATGAAAATGTTACCTCTTTTATATTAAAAAATAGTACCAGATTACTTACAATTGTGTATCAGAGTTATGCTTCGCAATGTTGTAATTTTGCGCGACTCTTTCGCGACACGTTGAGTTTTGCTTAATTTAAAAAACTTTTTCTGAAAGTTTTTTATTTAAAAATGTAAGTAAAATAAATTCCTTTAAGATGAGGAAAACTGCTTCAGAATCCGTTAAGTGATTTAGGAGGAGAAAGCGGACAAACATACAAACAGACACAATTAGCGACATGGATTAACACTATGTAATGATTTTACATACTAACAAATACAATTTTGTCCTATTGGTAATAACAGTATTGATAGCATGTTTCGGCTTGTGGTTTGCGAATTATCTACTGTTTTTGCAGAAATTAATGTTGACTAATATAATATTTCTTCAGTTATCCTCATTGGTCAAATTTGGATGGTTTTTACTCAAATAAACAATGCCTTTATAGAATATGAACTGATAATAAGATAATAAGAGCCATTGTAACAGAAGCTAGATGAAGCTCAAAGGTTTGTTAATTGAAGCCTAAAAATTACTATGTCGTCTTTTATTTTAATTTCAAAGGTTTTATTAACATTTACCATTTACATCAAAAATGTTGTTCAGTTAAAAGCATATATAGTTTTAAAGCCAAATAACTTGATAATATTTTAAGTCAGGTATTTTGTCCGAAGTTTGGTTAGTTTACTTGCACGTTTATCATTTTTGGTGATTAGCAATAATCTCATTGCCGGAAATAACTTGTCTTAATTCTTAAAAAAAACTTTTAGTTTTTATATAAATCTCACGGCACACACTCATTATAACTAAATATAAAAAAGGAATGAACTAGTCAAAATATTACTTCAGATAAAGTTAAATTTACTTCACTTTCTCGGAAAATACGAACAATTTCGGGTTAGACCTGTATTGATAACACTTGACTTCTGTGTTACTGTTTATACTTAATTTATGAATAAGTCAGAGTTTATTACAGCTTAATCTGCAATGTTTACATTAGAAAAAAAAGTTTACTTATGTAAAAAAATATATAAAAATATTGAACGAATTTCTTAAACCATTCTTATTTTGCCTTATCGTTTTGATAAATAACATATTATTCTAATGGGATTTTACTAATAGAATTATTATTCACATTGTTTTTTGTAATATTTTTCATATCCTTATATAACAAACTATTAAGATAAATTCCTATAACATTACTTTTAAATAAAAGGTTGAGCAAGATATTGGACCATGTAATAATTATGCATTTTTTATAAATTTAGAACAAGCCATTGAAAATTTATTTTTTTAACCCTTTTTTACGTTAAATTTAACCATTTTCAAGTATTTTATTAATCGATAACATACTTTAAAATGTTATTTTCATGAAATATAGATATATTTTAGTTTCTTTAAATATTAATGGTTTAAAGCTTTTCAAGGTCGAGTTCTCTTGTAATTCGTCTATAACATTGTTCCTTTTTGATCTACAAATTAAATTAATTAATGATATATAAATGAGGCAAACGGTCTGTCGTCGTACTTGTTACATTTCTTAATATCCACTTCATATTACAAAGGCAAGTCGCCTCAGTGTCTGTAGGTACCTACCTATGCATATACAATTTACTAATTCTTCTACTATGTATCGGATTTAAGTAATAGAGTTTTCAAAGTCATTTAGTATTTTTTTTATTGTTTTGTTAAAAGTTGCCACTTGTGCAGGCGGTGTAAAGCTCGGGTGGCTTACCAGTGCCACTTATATAAAAGAAAAAGAACAGTACATAGAATACTGCCTTGACAAACATCGTAGTAAAAACTTCAGGAATCACATTTATGCGATCTTATTTATTCTTTATGTTATGTATGTTGCATACAAGAATAAAGTAAAACCATATTTGGGAAGCAAGTAGATGAAATTAATTCAAACGCTTTTTAAAGATTTAGAAATTCAGCAAAGCACTTTTTATGCAATATATATATAGCCTTAAATTTGGATCAAACTTTAAATCTTAATAAAAATCAACTCTTCACTAAAAACACACTTTGATGTTAAAACACGGTGAAAGATGTTTATGTAAAACTTGCGACATTCTATGTATTATTTGAAATACATTTTGTAAATCTATATTTAGCCGGTATTTAGGTATTTCCATTGTTCTAAGTAATTGTATCAATGAAAAAACCAGAGGGTGGATTGTGGCACAGTTTTACTGTAGACCGTTGACATTTTAAGTTCATATTTTGTAAACTGACTGATTTTATAATTAACATTGTTTGTTTTATTATTTGCAATTATCAATTAATATGAAGAATAATTGTGTGATATTATGAAACGATTGTTTTCATAAAAACAGCTAAAAGTATAAAAAATATGAGAACTGTTAAGTTTTACACATTTGGTCATCTACTTTTACTTAAATAAAGTATTTTAAATATTGTCTTAGTATCAAAATTTATCGCTGATACATTCTTCTCATTTTAATATATATGTATTGAATAAAGCACATATTTATTTGATTTACTGGCCACTGTTTTCAGCCGCTGAAGCAGTATAGATTATATTATTTTTGAAGCTGCTCAATGGGCTATGTTGTTGTTATATTATATTCATTTACTAAAGAGTTTAAAGCTAAAGGGACTCTAATAAAAACAGTACAAGTTGCGGTTGATGATTCACAAGAACATTCCCAGGACAGTCACCACTAGACAGCGAGTCTTTTTGATTATTGTGCAATAAACACCCAATACAGGAAAATATATCACCATGTTACATGTCATACGAAGAGTTAGTGGCGTTTCTTCATATCACATGCAATTTACGAATGGTTGGTAGCGATTTTCTTTTGTTTCTTTTCAAAATTGTCCTAGATCATGAAAACAGAGTTTCAACGTACTTCAATAATTATGTACAAAATACTATAAAAGACACAAAGTCAAATAAATGTAAAAGTTATTGTGAAGAAGACTAAGTAAGCCTTAACTTACTTTCTTCCAATAGTAAAAGCTAAATACTGATTATTTAATTGTTAAATTCATATTTAATAACTACTTGTACTCACAAGCGATTAGTTGTTTTTGAAAAGAGTTCCTATAATAATTTTTTGTATCTCTTAAAATTCTTAGTTTTGTAATACGTAGCTTCTGTTTATTTTGCTGCTCTTTAAGCTCCGCTACAGTTTTAAACTTTTAAGCCCCGGGGGTTAGTTTTCTGTTACCGGTAACAAAAAACTACTTGTTTCGTTTTTGCAACGTTTGTCCTATGTCTAATAGATTACTAGTGGCCGCCAGCGACCCCGTTCCCGTGGAAGTCGGTTTCCCGTGGGAATGAGAAGTTTTCCCGCGGTAAAAAGTACCCCATATGTTAGTCTGCTGTATAACCTATATTACTGTGAAGTTTCAACCAAATCCGTCCAGTAGTTTTTAAGTGAAAGAGTAACAAACATTCATACATACTTACAAACTTTCACGTTTATAATATTAGTAGGATAGCATGTTTCAGTATTCACGCGCGATAGCTAATTTCATGTATAACTTTGGTGTTTCTATACCGATTACTATGATTCTTTTTCATGGAATAGTTAATAATGTTAACTTTTTTAATTAAGGATGACTGAGAGTGTTAAGGTGCGAACGCGACGGAATAAATGGAGTAACTTCTCCCTTTTTCCTAACATTTCTTTCACTGCTTTGTTCCTATTGATTGTAGCGTGATGAAAAATACAATAACCAGCTCAGGAGTATGAAAAATAATGATACCAAGTTTCGTTGGAATCCGTCGAGTAGTTTTTTTTTAAATATAATATAGGTAGCAAACGAGCATGCGGGTCACCTGACGGTAAGTGATCACCGCCGCCCACGACTCCCCGCAACACTGTGAGTTGGGGGTGTGTTGCTGACCTTTGAGAAAATTAGGCACCGGATACCGCACTCACCGAACGAAACGCAGGAACATCGTCCCTTCTTCACGTCGGTTTTCTGTGCGACGGTGGTATTTCACCGGTCGAGTCAGTCCAGTAATCGCTGCAGACAGAGCCTACAGCTAGACTCTACCACTCATAAAAAGGTTTCTATAACGGTTATACAGACAAACTGACAAAAATTTAACTGATTGCATATTTGGCATCAGTATCGATCCCCAATCACCCCCTGATAGTTATTTTGGAAATATATTTCATGTACAGAATTGACCTCTCTACAGATTTATTGTAAGTATAGATTGAGATTGGCTGCGTCTGGGCTTAACATTAAATTTGCCCTAATTGAAAGTAAATTGTACTAACGTGTATTTAAAAATATATGTTAATGATGTTGAAAGCTTTATTAAATTGCGTTACTTCGATTAGAAGGAGTAAGTTAATATCCTTACTGCTTTAAACACAAAGTTTAAACTAAACTTCATAATTGCTTTTTTAATAGTAAAATAAATAATAGTTTAAAAACTAAAATACCACGCTTTTATTGCTAATCGAACTAAAAAATAGAAAATAAAATTTCAAATCGGAGTAAAAAGCGAGGGGTGCATTTTACTTCATTTTCATAACTCTCTACATACTATATCGAGCACCCCACGCTTTTTACTCCGATTTGAAATTTTATTTTCTATTTTTTAGTTCGATTAGCAATAAAAGCGTGGTATTTTAGTTTTTAAACTATTATTTATTTTCTACTTTTTAGTTCAATTAGTGATGAAAGGCGCAGATCACGCGCTAGCTTTGTCTCTCTTACTCTCCTACAAAAGGATCTAAAGATGAATTTATTAATCCTGGTGGTCCTAATAAGGATAATGAGAAACTCTTATTAAATTATTGCATTGTCATCGGTTCTTAATACGTGTGCAAAGTTTCAAATTAATCGAACTTCTGGAAATCGGTCAAATTTATGCTCAAAGATTCCATTACATAGATACAACCCAAGCTAATATAAAAGCGTGGTAATAAATAAGGTTCTTCTGATAATCATCAGGAAAAACCTTTGTCAAACTATGGAAGTCTTACAGCTAAAGACGAACACAAACCCTAACCCTAATAGTAATGCCAAAACCTAATAGCCAGTAAAACTAACGACTGAGTAACTAATATTCGATTTTGCACGTTTACATCATTGGCCCGCTTTCTATCGGACGAATAAAATACGCTTTGATGAGTCAAATAAAAAGGTAACGAAAAGTAAGTAAAAGTAGATTTTCAAGTTGATCCTTACATCTCGCAAAATACACAATTCAAAATTGTGCTAGAGGAAGATAAGCTTTTGAAGTCAACAAAAGCGTAGTTTTTGTAATGTAATGTAATATAATATGAACACATATATCTTAAACACCAAAATGTAATGGCTCTATGGCTAAAACATATTTTTTCTACTTCCATCTACTATTCTAAATGTCACCTATATTCGTATGGAATTACATATATGATTTACTACTTAATACATCAACCCATAATTTACAATAAAAACCCAAAATAAAAGTCATTGATGAACCGCCAAATCAAATATTTTGAAGAAGATTTATTAGATCTCTATTTTTGCAAGGTTATGACTAAACGTATATATCACATGCGGAAAATGTCTAAATACCTAGAGTGGGTTTTCTATTCTAAATGTTAAGGGTGTGAAGGACGGCTGCATGCAGTAGAGCCTACCGTAACAAGGTAAGTGCGATGACTTGTTGCATAAGTCGGTCCCGCGCGGGGAAGCCCTGGGAATGCCCATTCGGGGGAATTACCTGACGCCCCCCCCCCCCGCTACCGTGCCAGGTGGAATACTAAAATGACGCTTTTGGTAAAGACGATTAGCAATTATTTTCAATTAAATTTGAGAGAGGTTGCAATTTTTGTTATGACAGCTAGGGATACCAACCCAAAAAAAAAAGAAAAGAGTATTTGAGTATTAGAACGTGCCGATATTTGATTCGCTTGCGAGTCGATACAAATATTTCAGTGGAAATTTAAGAATATTCAACTTTAAAGCAGAAACTGACTTCACTCCTACAAAACATAACATTTTAACCGACTTTTCCTCGCGGTCTGTCATTAAATATAGGTATTATTTATTTCGTGAAATGCAGGGTTTTTACTTTTACAAATTTATTACTTAAACCATTATTTCTTGAACCTGCAGCGGCATATTACCGCTCCGCCCTGCGCACGCGACTGCGGCTCACGTTTCCGTGCTCGCTCGCCGCTCGTACATAAATTATAAAACAACGCCTCTCCAAATACAAGTTTCGCTGGGTTTTGTGAAGTATCAAAATTATTTAATTGGGTTTCCGAGAACTCGATTTTGAAGGTCACCGGTTTTTATAATTACAAGTACCTACCCACGATTATACCGTATCTATACGATTTGGAGTCTATTATTAAATTGTCCTTGAAAGCTAGCATATTAAGTTGCGTAAAATATTAACTAATGTGTTATGTTGTCAACATTTTTGTATTAAGTTTTTTATTATTTTTGTCTAACTTAACATCTTAAACTTGTTAAATCTGATGGAATGAAATTGACCGTAACTTATAGAACGTAACTTATCAAACGTAGCAAAAACAAATACTATGCCAGTTACCAAGGTTTTAACCATAGCAGTTTATTTATTTAGACCGGTCATTAGTCTCTACACGACACAATAAAGTAGGTACACATTAAAACTTTCTTCGTCTGTTAAGGAAAACAATCTTGATATTTCATGCGTAGTTTTTCATGAATGAACGTAAGGAAACGGTTCAGTTACATCAATGAAGGGGCTTATCTTTTCCTTCAGTATTACTATTAGCAGCACTTATTATTGTCACGTCCCTAAACAAGGAAATTACATGTAAAACTACGAACTAGACGTCATAAGTCATTCTAGTTCACATTTCCTTATTTTTCAACAAAACGGCGAACATTAGCAAGATCTTTAAAGTCTTACACGAATCAAAAACGCCGTAATTAATGAACTGATTTTATATGAAGTTACTCAAAGCCAACTCTATAATTGAACCAAGATTGCATATTTGATGCATACAAAATACGAAGCATAATCTTGACATCTGCCAACAGGCAATATTCGTTAGTTTCAAATATGGAGAAACTATTAGATGCTTAATTTATCTCATTTTTTTTTCAGATACTAGCTAAAGACTGACATATAAATATATTTGAACTATGTTATTCTAGTCTCCAAACTCACAATATGATAATTATTTACAGATACAAATATTCGATTATGTTTCTGGATAATTTGACTTTAATCGCGATAAGCTCGACTGCGGAAGATTAACCATTCTATAAATTTTTACTAGATGCTAGTCAGGGTTAATAAAAATGTTTGGTTAAGAATAGTTTTATAGACAGAGCAATGACAGTCATTGAGACCGAACATGTAAAGTATGTAGAGCTTTATAGCTATAGCAATGGTTAATTCTTACCATCAACTTGCTCGACTACGACTCTGTTACATATTTAAGGAAAATAAGCTTGCAAATTCATAGCTAAATTTAGCCAAAGTATAGAATAGATTTGCCTTATCGTTTATTTTTAGAGCATACACATTGCTACTTACACATATCTCTATAAAAATCATCAAAACATTAGACTCGTTTTTTGTTTTTTTCATAAACTAGTTTAATAACAATTTGACGTCACAATAGACGTGCCTTCTGCTCGCATGACGCACTTCTGCTAAATTCTAACCACTTTGACGCACTGCTGCCGGCCTGCCAACAGCCTACGAGAAAGTAGTCACGTATAGGACCTCTGTTGACTTTGAATTAGTTTATTAATTGGGATTATAAACTGACGAATAAATGTTTGTTCCCATAAAACTAGTAACTTTAATTTAAAAGCGTATATTTTCATAGTGCAAGGTTTTTGGGTGTGTCAAAAACGGATTAAAGTATTATACAATACAAAAATGTCCCAACGTCTAACCTCTGTAAAGGCAATACTTCATTTACACACCCATACATCGTGTTCGAACATGATAATCTGTTTTGACTAGCTTTTTGCCCGCACCTTCTGTCTCATCAATTAAAGGCTTACTCATAAAAACATCTCGATCTTAGCTCGGGTCCTCAGCATGTGCCCATGCGCATGCCACAATAAAGACCCGCTGTATATACGAGTATGTATAAAACGTGATAACCGTTTTTGTATATTAATTCATCATACATACCTTAAGTGCAATTATTGTAGTTTAATCACATTGGGTATTTACAATGATTGCTCCCATGGCTCGTGCCAACCAGTTCTTGAGGGAAACAATCTACTTTAATATTATAGAATATGCCACAACATCATAATAAATATAATTTACGTTAAAGTGACTGGATAATGACAGCTACTGGTTTATAAGGTTGACAATAAAGGGGGGAGGTCTGTTTATTGTCTCAGAATTAAACATATAGCGATGTGATCATTTTGCTATATTTATATTATTTTATTAACATAATCTACCTATAATAAAATAGTGTTAGAGTTATGTTAATTAGATGTTACTAAGCTTGTTACATTGTAAGAGTTTCTATCATAGTCCATCTAATTTTAGTTGTTACTGCTTAGAAGTATCTAAGATTAAGATAAGATACAATATGAACAACTTACAAGATGTAACTTTTGTTTAACTTTAGGATTAGCTAAGGATTATTTCGAGGATAGTCTTAAAACAATTTACATCTGAAGTATTCTCACAACAAAGTAATATAAAATAACAGTTAATTAAGATTCTTGATAACGATTCAAAAATAACGCGCGCACTAACCTAATTATTCTCGCATCTATATTTTATACCACAGAAGGAGGACTTTGCAACTTTCAAAATACTTATTTTCCGAAAGTGAATATTTGCAATTTTTTTATTTGCGTCTATTCTTTATAAGTTTGTCGGGGAGTTCGTTATCACTGGGTTCAATTATGGCGGAAACTTCGAAATAAAACGTGAACTTGATGTATGGGCGTGTATTAATCACAACGTTAAGCAACTTTACAATAATCTTGAAGATTCGTCAGGATGTAAATGGATATAGGAAGCGCGGTGAATTCGGCGTGTGGCCATCACTGATTTATTCACTACACGTCTGCCCTGCCCCACGGTCCCAACAATAAGAGAGCCATTCAACAAGATAGATGGGCTAACCAGACACAACGGAAATTGACAGACACTCATTCAGTCGTTCACTCATAAAGCCTCGCACCGACTACACCCAAGTTAAGACGACTTGACGCAACCAATATCTCATTTAGTCGCTGACATTGACATTGACATTTCAAAACATAGGCAAGGTAGATAGTAAATTAGTTCTTCAACTGGCCAAGTCCATCGAATCTGTGTTCTCTCCGACACGGCCTTCCTGACGCTTCACACGTCCTCGTGTGATTCTTCTTCTTCCAGTGTCTCTCCACTACTGGTTGGCTATCAGCTCTTGGAATCTTGACCTGCTCTGAGAACAGCGAAAAGGTTGTTCTACGCTGACCACCTCCTGTCCATTCCCGAATGTTTCTAAGCCATGATTTCTTTCGTCTACCAGCGCGACGTTTGCCTTCGATCTTTCCCATCATTATTAATTGAAGCAGTTGATACGTTTCGTGTCTGAGCACATGACCGAGATATCCAACTTTATTCTTTTTGATGGTCTGCAGTAGTTCACGGTTTCGACACATACGCTGTAGAACTCTTTCGTTAGCAACCCCGTGAGTCCAACTGATGCGAAGCATGCGACGATAACACCACATCTCGAAGGCTTCTAGGCGTCTTTTGGTATCGTCCTTGATGGTCCACGCTTCACACCCGCATGAGACGACAGGCCATACATAACAAAGGAGAATGCGAGCTCGGAGCTTTACATCAATACTCGGAGGCAGCACAAAACTTTCCTCATTTTATTAAACGATGCACGGGCAATCTCTATCCGGGCTTTTATCTCTTGGTCAGAGGTCCATTTTTCGATCACCCAAGCACAGAGGTATTTTCCAGAACAACTCCTGCGACATTAATTTTAGGGTCAATACCCGTTCTAGATACAACCATGACCCTAGTCTTCAACGTGTTAATGGAGAGGCCATCTCTTTCACTGAGCTGGTGAACTTTGCTTACTCTTTTGTTTACTTTTTTGTTTCTGCCTGTAGATCTTTTCGCTGAAAGCCATCAAGACAGTGCCATCGTCGTATCTCAGGTTGTTAATAAGTTTGCCGTTTATTTTAATGCCCACTTAAGTTCCTTCTAGTGCTTCCGACATTATGGCCTCGTGTGATAGCAATCTGCAAAAGAAACAACACGGCAGTAGCTCGCTCGGTCAACCTGACCAAAATAAAGTGGTAAGAAGGTAACAAATGACATCTCAAACTACATCTGATTTTAATCTGTACAGCTTCAATTAAATGCAACAAATTAGTCAAATCATAAAAATAATGATCGGTTCGATAGCCAAAGTAATGTCATTCAAGCGTCTGATGGTAGGCTTCAAGACAACCGTAGCTGGTGTCTGATTGCGTACTTCAAGACAGCTCCAATGGACCCGACACTTCGAGACAGCTGAATCAGCGTCCGATTGTGTCTACCAGCCCCGACACTTCGAGACAGCCTTGCTGGCGTCTGATTGTGCCACTGACACTTCGAGACAGCCTTGCTGGCGTCTGATGGTGCCCCTGACACTTCGAGACAGCCTTGCTGGCGTCTGATTGTGCCCCTGACACTTCGAGACAGCCTTGCTGGCGTCTGATTGTGCCACTGGCACTTCGAGACAGCCTTGCTGGCGTCTGATGGTGCCCCTGACACTTCGAGACAGCCTTGCTGGCGTCTGATTGTGCCACTGGCACTTCGAGACAGCCTTGCTGGCGTCTGATGGTGCCCCCCAATATGACATAAAATTCGTTCTGTGCTGAATACACGCTTTTGACCAATACGCCACAGTTACAACCTTTTAAAAAGATCCCACATAAAATTTCGCGCCAAAACTTTCATTAACTAACGAGCATTCAGCACTAGAATAGAAAGAAAGAAAGAATACGATTCACCTTTGTGTTCTAGACAATCCGTGGAAGATTCACAGCTCACACGTCAATCAGCACATTGCCCCGGCCACCGCAATACCGCCATCGCTCGTAAATCAGGATCATCACTTTCTGTTGCTGCACCGCTGGGTTAAGTCCTGATGTCGACATTGCTCGTCCTCGCGGCTCCAGCTTTGGTTTATTGTAATCGCCATTCGATGTATCCTCGAAACATATTAAAACACATGTGAATTACAGTTGTTAATAAAACCATTACCTATACGATTATTAAACATCCACCAACACTAATCGTAAAAACCAATAATTTCTATTGGGCTTAAATAACTTGGTTTAACTTGAAACTAACAAATAAGAAATGCAACACATGAAATAGTTCAAGAGAGTGAAAACTTATCAAAGGACAATTGTAAACTTAAATGTAGGTAGGTAGGTAGGAAGGCGTAGATAGTAGCCAGATGTGTGTGCCCTCTTTTAATGACTTTCATTTAAATCGACAGCATTACTTTTGACGCGAAAACATAATTGAATTAAAGAACATACTTAGCCTCAAATATTACGAAATGTTTTACATCACCCATTCATGTTGTGTCCGGTTATAACTTAATAATGTAGGTACTGCCGCGTACTGCAATGTTTCTATTTTTTTTTTACCAGATTCAAACCATCCAGCAATTCCACTATTCTAGCAGCTTTTCTGAAACAAATTTTATAACACAGCAACATATTGTTCGGCAATATTTTATTTTACGCAATTAAGAAAACTGAGACGGCAGAATAAGATTCGTCTAAAATAACTGCCAAAGAGGCACTACCACTCAGAGATTATTTATTTAGACCCATAGTATGTAAAACAGAATAATAACAAAGCAAAACTAAAGTCACAACTTTCAGTCGTAATTAATAGTACCGTAGTACCATTCGAAACTCAGAGCATTAACTGACTACTTCATTTAGAAATAAAATTATTAAAAAACAAATTAAAAAACTAGGCTTCCTTCATATTCGTTGCCAATATCTCCATGGTTTCCCCTGAAACCTGACCTTCGCCAGAGTCAACCGCCCGTACGCACTCACGGACCACCCTCCAAGGTATACCGATCGAGCAGAACGACTTCTGGTATAGTCCCATCAATCATCATCAAACATCAAGCAAATTCCACCATACTAGCAGTTTTCCTGAAACAAATGATATCACACAGTATCACATTGTTCGGCAAACATGAATTCTAAGCAATTAGGAAAACAGAGACGGCTAAATAACACTCGTCTTAAATAATTTTAAACACACTTAGCTCATAATGAAAACAGAAACTCTCACCGGGTAGCGTAACGCAGGATCGCAATTGGCAAACCTACGGTGCACAGGTTCAGACGTTATCTTCCAACACACTATATACTTGGAAGCTCCGGTTCCACTGAGTCTCTTGGTTGCGCTGACTCAACGCATAATGGATAGGCCCTCGGCAGTGGTAGCAGGTGATGGCATGGCTGGTCTTGTCATTGCAGTCTCTCGGTTGCGGCCTAGGATGTTCTTCTTTCCTGTCCGTATCATCTCGCCTCCGTAATTACACACCGATGGTTTATGATGATTCTGTTGTTACAAAAGCTGCTGCAATTTCTCGTTTCCGTCGATGTTATTTGCAGCACATGTGGAGCGGGGTTTCCTCACCCGTAGCATGTGGAACGTGGTTATCGCATCGTCCGTGGCACGTGGTTATCACATCATTTGTAGCACAAGGTATCCACATCATCCATTCGCAGCATAATGCAATTACATCAGTAGCATGTGGTACCTGGTTATCGCATCATCCATAGCACGTGAGGCGTGGTTTCCTCATCAGTAGCACGTGGGACGTAGCTTCCTCATAATCCACAGTACGCGAAACATGGTTTTCTCTTCATCCATATCACGTGGTAAGTGGTTTTCTCATACGTAGCACATGAAACGTAGTTTCTTCATTATCCATAGCACGTGGTAAGTGGTTTTCTCATACGTAGCACATGAAACGTAGTTTCTTCATTATCACACGTGGCAAGTGGTTTCACCATCATTCGTAAAACGTGGGTCGTCATCCGTAACATGTGGAACGTGGCTTGCTCATCATCCGAAACACATGGCACGCAGTTTTCTTATCATTCATAGCACGTGGTTTCCACAAAAATCTTTTCACAAAGGTTTTCACATAGTTCGTAGAACATAGAACATCATCCGTACATCGTGGTAAGTGGTTTCACCATCCCACTTCTGATGTCGGGGAGTTCGTTATCACTGGGTTCAATTATGGCGGAAACTTCGAAATAAAACGTGGAACTTGATGTATGGGCGTGTATTAATCACAACGTTAAGCAACTTTACAATAATCTTGAAGATTCGTCAGGATGTAAATGGATATAGGAAGCGCGGTGAATTCGGCGTGTGGCCATCACTGATTTATTCACTACACGTCTGCCCTGCCCCACGGTCCCAACAATAAGAGAGCCATTCAACAAGATAGATGGGCTAACCAGACACAACGGAAATTGACAGACACTCATTCAGTCGTTCACTCATAAAGCCTCGCACCGACTACACCCAAGTTAAGACGACTTGACGCAACCAATATCTCATTTAGTCGCTGACATTGACATTGACATTTCAAAACATAGGCAAGGTAGATAGTAAATTAGTTCTTCAACTGGCCAAGTCCATCGAATCTGTGTTCTCTCCGACAAGTTTTTGAAACGTATGTTTAATTTTAGTTAAATTCCCACGAGTAAATACAAAGGCACTGTACAAATGAGTTATTTAATCAAATTACCATCGTGGCACGCGGCAAATTTTTGTATAAAATAACTATTCTCTATACGGGAAATAATTACACCTGCAAGTATATGACAAAGTGGCATAATCAACTCCGGCAGTCATCTCCTGATCGCTGATATGCTATTTCGAGCTGTATGTTATGATTTGATACGCTGTGTTTTATAACTATAAGATATTTTTTAAAAATGTAAAAGAGCAAGAATCATTATGTGTTAATTTATTTTAAGTGGGTGGTCACTTTCATGACTCATGCATGTCTCATATCTAGGGACATTACCGTTAGTAAGTATTAGGTACATACATATGTTAGATAAATAAAAGTTTCGAACTTGTACCATTGTACTTGCACTTTCTGCAAAAATAGTCAATTTCCTGAGTTTCATCTGTTTTTTTTTTAGTTTAACATTTGCACCTCACTTTAAAACGAATTTAAGGATTTTTTTTTCAAAAATAAAATAACGGTTAACAATCTGTTTTTTAGTTTTCCTGTATTCCTGTAACTGTATCATTCTACTACCCGTACTAACTAAAGCACATTTTTTTACAAAAATTCCTTGGTTTTGAGACATTAAAACTAAGAGATTAATAATAGTCATACATTTAACGCACTCCATACAAAACAGGAACACTAAAAGTATATAAATCACAAATATCTAAAGGATTTGTTTTTGAAAACCGAATGACCTTCGTATTCCAGTTCGAAAATCAAAATCCAAAATGGCCACTGAACACGTCACGTGCTCGCAACGTGGACAAAAAAGGCGCAGTCAAAAGTTATTTATAACTTACAGGTTAGCCGCTACGCATTCAATTTGGACAACAACAATATTGACTGTGTTATGAAGATAATTATTTAAATATACACTGAACATAGTAGTCAAGTAATTATGTGTATAGGTGTATAGATGGTCACGAGGCGAAGCACACGGTAGGGTTAGGTATGCCGAGCGATCTAACCTGTCCAATGGATTCGAATTACAAAACTTATGTAACACGGAGTAACGGAGTAGGAAAATAATAATAAACGGGTCTGTTTGCAATAGATATACTAAGTTACGATAAGATTTTTTTGTTTTGACATTAAATTAAATATTATGATTTATGTTTGTTATTGTTAAGGCCTTCTTATATAAAAGTGGAAGGCCTATAGGGAAATCCAACACCCCAGGCATGGCAGGCAGGCTGTCATTGAACTAATTTTCATTCTTTATTTTGTATAAATGTTCAGAACTTTTTTGGTAACCTTTTTAAAGCTTGGAAAAAACTTTAAAAAGTGTCTTGAATGCGCATACCCACACCGATGCGTTCCTTTTGCGCTTTATGAAGTATTTAGCGCTATATCAAGCGATAATAACATAACGCAGTTGCTAAGGCCTCCCATTATAGTTTTTCTTAGGGTATTCTATTCAATAAATATGTTATGAATGGTTCACAAAAGCACGTCCGATGGTTACAAAGGTTCATTTAAGCAAGCTTAGAAAAGGATAATTACGATAAAATGACTAGGCTGATATCCCAAATATACCTAAGACTCGCCCAGTATTTAAAAATAGTATTAAAAACGTAGTAACTTTAAATAAATGTTGGATCAAAGGTCAAATAGCACGTGCAATTTGTAGGCTGTGCAGCGTTCTCAAAAATTATCAATTTTCCGGACATAGTATAGTATGACTTAATTGACTGCAAATAAGCTCTTCTTTAACCCCTTACCAGGAATGTATCGCATTACTAATCACCCTGTATTGTGTTCACGTTAGTATATAACTTCGCAGTAACTGCAGAATACTGGATGTTTTCAGTTTAAACTGGTTTCATATGATTGCACTGCCCGGTATTAATCTTATAATAAACCGCTTAGCTTTGATATATTAATTTTTTTTGTACAGTGTTTTTATTGTGTGTTGGTTGGATAAATGCAAAATCTGGTTTTAATTTAATTTATTCTTGATATAACAGATGGTTTGCATATTTGTATCCTATTTGCCTAATTTCTAAAAGTTAGTATTTATTAGCTCATATTCTTCGGAATTATAACTAGTGTTTAATGAATAAAATAAATAAATCTCCAGACTAACACAACTATCTCATACTAAATGTATGGGAGTGTTTAATGTAAAGTTTTTGGATATTTCTCGTTTTATTTTTTAAAAAGTTATTAGTGTATATTTAATCATTAGGTAAAGTACTTTCGATATCAGTTTAAAGTTTTTTAATATCTGTAATAGTTACGGAATAATCAGCTGTGCACACTTAACGATCACACCCGGTATACTGCATATCACTGATCCAAGTCTTAATCGTTTTGAGTTTTCATGGGCATCGTGGGCAGCGCGGCATTTATTTACAAAGCATTCTTTGAAAAATATTACTGATTCGGATTTGGATGAGGGACATGAGAAATACTCAGATTTGGTTTAGAATGAACGAAATTTCACTGCACATCCCTGGTAAGTCTTGTGAACCACTCAATTTTTTTTAATTCGGTATATAACTAGAAAATTTTTAGGTCTTAAGCAGGATATAAAAAATATCGAAAAGTTTAAACAATTTGTAATCATCTCGTAAAAAACTGCATCCAAACTAAGCACCGAAGGGTTACATGTGAATTACAAATACAAAAAAAACTCCTTTATGGCAACCTTGAAAGGAGTTCTCAAGGGCCTACGCTTGCAGCAAGTTGCTAAGGTAAGTACATTGATCCCTATATACAATATCAAACACTCACCATAAAATATTTTGAAAAATCACTCGCGATGATGTTCAATGATTTATTTCTTTTAATACTGATTGCCGAGAACCACTCGACGCACCTCCAGAATGCGTTGAACTCTTTAGAACCGAAGATTGATCGTCCGTACTTTGATGGTTTTTCTTTATCCTTTTATTTGAACTTTTGGGTGTTTATCAAACCTTTATTATTAAAGAATGCTTAAATATGACCAATTTTTATCTTTCATGATAGTGAATCAATCATCTGAATGACCTACGGCTAGTGAGAATTAACAACTAATGAAAACCAAAAAAAAAACTAGAGTTTCTAACTTATTCTTGTATATATCTGTTTTCTATTATTTTAATATCCTCAGCCGGGCTCAATATTCCTACTATAGTTAAAACGCCGGTAACTGAAAAACACTTTTTTGTTTTAGAAATATATCTGTTACGGTGAAGTGCCGCAATAATTAAAATAGATTTTTATAGTTTTCTTCTAATAAAACGCGAGCCGCTAGTATTTATTTCTATAAAACTATAAAATCATTTGCAATTAGTAAAAAAAATCAAACCAACTTCTGAAATACCTTTTTTATTTTTAGTAGTTCATTTATATTCCTAAACATATAATATTACACTGTTTTTTCTTTCCTTATAATATTGTAACTTTCTTGAAATCCATTCAAGTTTTTTATTTATTTTAGTGATTATGTGAATCATAGTGATGGCATAGTGATGGTTTTGGACCTGTTTCATTAGTTTATATTAAACTAATTTACGTATGGTTTAACGTATTATAGCTATTTATTGCTATGTTTTTAAGAAACAATTATTCTTCCACTATAATATTAATTGACAAACTCGAGTTATATAATACAGTTAAACTAAAAGATTTGATAAAGAGCGACCATTAATAATGTTAAAAAAAAAACTAAATGATCATTCATCACATTCAATCAATAATAATCAATTTGACTCTGCCACTGCAGAACATAACACAGTCTTTTATTAAATATTAAAAAAATGATATTTTTTACATTGAAAGCAACGGTATGTCGCATTCTGAAAAAGATTCAAGGATAGTCAAAAAACTCTGTAGCGTAGAGGTATGACTTTTCATTCCCAGGTTAGATTCCCGGGTCGGGCCAATTTAATTGATTACCTCTGAGTTGGCTCGTGTCTGAGGGCTACCAGTTACAATAGTCCAATTAGTGACGCTTGTAATACAAGCTGTTTGAAAGTTAAGGGTTACACAGGCGATGAAATAGTTTCGTAAAAAATTGAATTATTTAATTCACCACCTTCATTATTTGCCTCTTGAAGCTATTACTATAGAAAGACAACCACTTTGAAATAAAATAATGATTTTAAGGTACATTTTATCACTCGCTTAAGATATGTATATTGACCTATTTTTGAGTTAAATATTTATACAAACATCTTCATAAAGATAATAGAAAAAATACGTACAAATACTGTCGGACTGATGGTAGAGGTTAAGCAACGTCAGCTGCGGACAGTCCTAGGATGGGTGACCGCTACGTCATACTCAGAAGGCATATTAAGCTATTGGTACATGATCAGTTTACACTCGTCAAGTTAAGTCTGAGGTCAGATGAACTGAAAACTTCCTGACAGTTAGGTTGACAATATCTTAACATGAACCTCTTCAGAAGCCTTAGATTAATTAAAAAATCAAAAAAAGCTGGAAACCTTATTCGTTATTCTATCAAAACAAACTGATGAAATGGAGAAAGAATAATTGAATAAATTTAGAACTCAATCTATTTATAGTTTTCCTCTAAAGAAAGGTTCAAAAAACAAGGCCATCTGGCTACAGATACAGCATTTAAAATAACTTTTACATAATCATGTTAATTATGCAAAGGTTTTGATGCGCAAAATCAAATTGCCTATAACCTGAACAAAACAGGTGTTCACATAATGTTTTGAATTAAAAAAAATGGTATAACACTTATATAACCCTTTTTTAAACTCACGTGTTGTTTTCAACTTGTACAGACGTCAGCGGGACTCGAACCGTGGACCATGACTTGACCTCAAATTTTATGACCGAAAAGCCTTGCAGATCACATCATAATGTATACGACGTGACTCTTGTACTAAATGTTCCGACAAATGTCATTGTGAATCCCCAAAGAAGAGTACCTTTCAATTACTAGTTTAGAATAGGAATCATAATAAACGGGTAGTGTACACTGGGAGAAACCCGCACGTGTGTTAATGTAAATCACAGTGACAAATTAAAGCACTATGATAATGATTACTGTGAGAGACCATAACCTATCGCAATCTGGTGGTGTTTGCGCCAGTGGGTAAAACGTGCAAAGTATGACATAACTAATTGTTATGTTTATTAAATCCGTGTATACAGAGATAGAGAGATAGGTGTTCGCTACAGTTCCACATTTGGACTGCTGAGTCATTCTTGTTGATACTTTACTGTAACTTGAATTGTTGTATTGTTACTTTAAAACTAACATTTAAAATCTTGGTAAAGTTAATGTAAATGTAATGATTGGTCTCTATGCTGACCTAGAGGGATGTCACATATGAAAAATATAATATTATAAACGTGAAATTTGTTGTGAGTATGGATGTATGTTTGTTACTCTTTCACGTAAAAACTACTGGACGCATTTTTATGAAACTTTACAGTAATATAGGTTAAACATCAAAATAACACATAAGGTACTTTTGATCGCGGGAAAACTTCTCATTCCCACGGAAAACGACTTCCACGCGAACGGAGTCGCGGGCGGCCACTAGTGAAAAATAATTATTGCGACCCCTTTCAAACACTAAGTGCCCTTACTTTCGAACTATATCAATGAAGTATAAAAGTGGCTGCAATTGGTGTTTTTCTTAAGCCTTTGAATATAATAAGTTTAGCATTGACAGAATATCCTCCATTTTTATTATTAATATTAAGTCTTTTTTATTATTAAGTCTACTTTTAAGTGGCAGGCATCAAATAGGCTGGGTAATATGGTGATGGTTTTCGAAATGAGGTTACTTTTCCCATTGTGAACTGCTCTAACTATTAATCATATTTTCAAAGGTTTATTTGTATGATAAACAAAGCGACGCAAACACTGGACATTACTTTTTTATTAATCATTTAGCACACCTAATATTGTACATCCAAGCATAAAGTGTATTTACATTAGTATTAAACAAGTACCCAATACTAATTATCAAGTAAAAAAACTAGTTTTATCCAGCTGAGTCTGGTTATAACACTGCAAAGTATTATTGCTTCGAGCTGACAGCGGCGGCAACCAACGACGTACTTTTTGATTAATAAACACTTTCGTACTTTAAAGGTCAACAAATTAATTATAAATCGTAACAATATTCAAACATACAGATTCAAATTGCGACCTTGAAGCGACTAGCTTTAAGCTACGTCATAATGCATCTGTTTTTCGTGATATCGACTTTTTAAAACTTGTTTAGAATTGCGCCTCCAAATTATTTAGATATTACCTATGTCTACAATATGACGCCATAGAGCCCCTCTACCATTATTCGACATTTAAGTTTTATTTCGGAATAAATTTGATATAACTATATTATTAAATATGACGTCCGCAGATTCCTATTTCGGTTTAGCAACTTTTAAATATAAATTTGTATATATTTTCGTGCATTTCGTTAAGTCTTATTTTCGTTTAGTTTTATTTACGCAACTATAGTTTTCAGCTTTATTCTATTAATAAATGATTTTACGAACTCAGCCACTTGGTACGTACTTGAAGATTTCTCAATGTTGGTTTGTCGCATTAGATAATCATTTAATTTCAATAAAATAGTACCGTTATAACTATAGTTCCATCTTTGAAAGGCTTTATTAAATGACTGGAGATGAAGTAGAAGAAGTTGAAAGCATTGTTGGAAATAGCTCAACAAGTCACGAGCGGACTAAGAACTGTGCCTCATAGATTATCTATAGGTAACGCGTTTCTAATGATTATTGAATAAACCGCGTAGTAATTAACAAATTTTCAGCAATAAATAAGGTAATCACCTTATGCGCGCGCCTCGATGCATATAAATGAGAATTATCTCACTGATTACAATAATTTGCGTATTTTTAAAGCTATAGCTTTTGAATAAATTCACAATACTTGGAGGGTTAAACACATGTTTGTTAAGGATTTTTATGTTTAACATGATAAATAATTTCGTGCTAGAAAGTTAGTTAAAAGTTACAAAGTTATGCGTGCACCTGGTTGTCAGATGCGGTTAGGTATATTCTATGACAGTTGCAATTATTCAACTCCGTTTTATAAGTTGGTTATCTATTTCTTGATACGCTGTATAGCATTCCTAACATAGTGTTCAATGTTAATGACGTAATATGTGACCCATTATTATGGTGTCTTACTGTTATTGTTTAAAAAAATATTAAATTATTTACCAAAAACGATTTGTCATTTTTAAAGTTAAGATATTTAATTGGTTGCCACATGCATAAAGGAAACCTAACGAATCATTTGAATCCTACTAATATTATAAATGTGAAAGTTTGTGACGATGTATGGATGGATGGATAGATGGATGTATGGATGTTTGTTACTCTTTCACGTAAAAACTACTGGATGGATTTGGATGAAACTTTGCAGTAATATAGGTTATACATCAGAATAACACATAGGGTACTTTTTACCGCGGGAAAACATCTCATTCCCACGGGAAACCGACTTCCACGCGAACGGAGTCGCGGGCGGCCACTAGTATTCCATAATTCAATGATTTTAGTAATCAGAAAACTATTAACATTTACAAACAATCATACAAGCAAGCAGACAGGCATCAACACTGGAAGTTTGATACGGCATTCTTATCTTTAAATCTTGAAAAACCAAATTAATTCAAAAAAGACAGCGGAATCGCAGTTGTTCATTTTTGAAAATTAGACCTACTGCAATTTTGATTGTTGAAAAAAATTGCTCATCAAATAAGCAAGTGTTCGGCAACGGAGGGGCAATGGTTTCTTTCATTTAGAACCTATTGAATTATTTCGTTTCCAAAATGGTTTTAGAAAAGTAGCCTAAAGAGGTATAACTATTTAAATCTTTAAAACCACCATTCATTTTTTCCACTAATTTAACTATAAAAAGTAACGCCGTGGCACATTTGAATAGGTACATACAAAATTTTAATATGCTGTAAAAAATATTTTTAATAATATTTAAATCGTTTATTAACTAATTTTAAATTACAGAGGTTGACCTACCATCAACCGACCCAGCTTTTTGTTCACTTTAACATTTTTAAAAGGTTAAAAGAGTGAAGATCTGCATTCTGAGGCTTCCGCTCATACTCACATACATACATGCGTTATAAGTTTACCTATAAAATGCAATGAATACGACGTTCATTTTTTGACACTGCTCTATCATTTAGCAAATTTTTTTAGCCTAAAGTGCTAGCGCAATTTAATCAAAATACTAGAGCCATCTGTTGGCAATAAAACTAAGTTATTCTATTTTTTTGGTTTGTAATAATCTATACTAATATTATAAAGCTGAAGAGTTTGTTTGTTTGTTTGTTTGAACGCGCTAATCTCAGGAACTACTGGTTCGAATTGAAAAAATATTTTTGTGATGTAAAGACCGTTTATCGAGGAAGGCTTTAGGCTATATAACATCACGCTGCAACTATTAGGAGCGAAAAATAATGGAAAATGTGAAAAAAAACGGGGAAAATTATTAATCCTTGAGGGCTTCCGTTGCGTGCGCTGCGAATACGGTTTAAGATACCAAAAATATATGTATGAAAGAATTAAGGGAACTTTTTACCGCGGGAAAACTTCGCATTCCCACGGGAAACCGACTTCTACGCGAACGGAGTCGCGAGTGGCTACTAGTTATAAATAAAAACTTAATTATTTTAAGTATAGGTAGGTAATACTTGAAATATTTTATATATTAAATATGGAATAAATTTGATTTCATGAGCTTAGCACACTGTTTTATTTCAGGTTCTGAATCTTCTGAAATCTGTCAGACAAAATAAATCAAAGTCGCATATCATGTCTGTTTGTAAATTTATCCGCAAACTCGTCTTACAACCCCTCAATGGATTTGATGGCAGTTTTCGCCATTTTAGGTATTTTTTTCACTTTCATTTGTAAAAAAAAAGAATATAGAAAATAGTTGTTTTAAGTACACCATAACAAAGCGTGAGCTGGTCAATAGTTTTATATAAGTATAAGGGTCCTTTTTCTGTTGCGGTATGGAACTCTAAAAAACTGCATCGGTTATCCAAGCAGTTAGTCTGAATTTCGCTAAGTAGAAAAAAAACTAAAAACCTGTATGTAGGTGCCGTCATGCGGAGTGAATGATGATCGTGTTATCAAACCACGCTTAGCTTCAATGCTTGGTCTTTCTGTGAACGAAGAGTATTGACTTAAACAGTTTTTTGTTTCAAATCAACAATAATAAATCAATACCTATCTACATCGACTAGTCTTCTGAACATTCGAGCAATTAGAATTACATCAGCCGAGAATTAGAATACATGGAAAATTAAATCAACCGAGTAATTTCCGCCATGCAAATAATTATAATATACAATATGCTGGACAATTATCAGTGTAATTTGCGACATAGCACGTGCCTTACGCCACCGAGTATGGGAAATACAACTTAACTCATTTATAAGTACTAAAGCTTGTTTTTTCCAAGAATCACTGTGAATTATCCTTAAGGCAAAACTACATACTGATAGAAGCCGCATTATATACGTACACACAGGAAGTGGTTATGGTTATGTTATGAAATCATTCAGATTAGTATGATGTAAGTACCTAATATTGTTGCCTGGCTTAGTATTAATGTGCAACAAAGGAAATACCAAATTTGCAACAATGCAACTATATGTATATACTATTCAATAATGTTAAATGGAACATTTATTTTACGAACTATTTAAACAAAAATAGTTTACTTTGAAAAGTAAACCTAAGAACAGTAATATAAAGTAAAATATTAATATAAGTCCTGATAACTAGTGACTAGGTTCACCCATACGTATTTCCCACGACACCGTAGCGCGTAGCGATGTAGCGCTTTCTTCTCGTAGAAGCAACATTCTTCAAGATATAACTCTTAAGTCAATAGTTACAGGTAGCCAAAACAGATGTTGTTCTTCACAAATTTTAACAAACATTTTTACATTTATGCAATTGCTCATTCTTAACACTAACAATTTTTGTTTTCCCAAATGTAATAAACAAACAGTCTGTACAATATTGTAATGTAAGTCTATCTGATCAGATTTCAAGTTTCTAGATTTATTATTTCTAGCTGTGTGTCGATAGTGAGTCAATACAACCGATGTCCCCGCCGGCGTCTGCGCACCATATGCTCCACGCACGCGCAGTCCTCCCCTCGCCGCCAGCTGCCTTCATCATGACGTGGTCGCTGGGTTTCGATCTCAGCTATTTCGACTTTCTTCTCCACTAGAAGTTTTCCGGGTTTTTCTGATGTAACGCCGAAGATTATCCTTAACATTGTCCTTGTGTGGCACGTAGCAGGACAATACCATTTAAATATGAGGAAGGATACAATATTACCTTAATTTGTGCTTTTTTAATAAAAAATATAAGGAAAAGGCTCTCAACATGAAAGCATCTTAAACTTGAACTTTTAAGTATAATGTACTTGAGTGATTATTTCTTTGAGTTGCGATAATTATTATTTGAAACCTTTGAACTGACATAAGTATGAAATTTGTAAATTATAATTAGCTGATAATTAACACGTTAACATATCAATGCAGGTGACTGTATTTTACGTTCCAGGGTATCCGATGAATAATCCGTTTCTCAGAACTTGAGGATATTCTTTTTATTATCCTTTTAAGAAGACACGTTGTCTGAGACTCGTTTACATGTGTGTGTATGTGCACCAATTATTTCTTGGTATATTTTTAATTAACTTATTCGACCAATTTATTTTTAAAAATAGGATCCGCAAAAAGTGTTGCGCCGATTACTAGCTTGTTTTAATAGTTTTAGGTATCAATAGATTCCCGTTTCATGGTAGATGTTAACTAACAAGTAACGTTAAAATAATTGTTTCTCATATCACTGAAGGCAGAGTTTATGCACAGACTGTTTTGACACCTCTCTAACCTACCAAGGTATGTATACCATCATCATATTTTTATTTGCAACAACTTTTAATATGGTAATTTATAGGAATCGCCTTACGGTTGCAATTTCATAAAACCGTGTAATAGACAAACTATGGATAACGTCACACGAAGTGACGAAATGTGTCACATACATTCCTTACTGTGATGTTATAGAGTTATATTATTAAATAGTTCACTGCTAGGAGGAAATGGTTTGCTCATGTACTCCTGTGGTTGAAGACGTCAATTTGTATTTCGAATGCTAAACTGTTATAGGCTATCTAGCACGTAGGCAAAGTTCGAAAGAATTTGATAAAGTTTCTTCAAGTATTGTAATTTGAATGGTATTGTAGTTTAGAAATGACGGTTCAGAACGATTAACGTAGTGAAACCTAATGTGGAGTAGAAAAACATAGTTCTAAAAATCAAAATAGTATAAACTTTACAGAATTATTAAAAATATACATACACTGTTATAGAATTAGAAAGTGAATAATTAATTTCATTACATAGTATATATCCAAATCGTTAATTCTGTCTGTATGTTTGTCCGCTATCTCCTCCTAAACAACGTAACGGATTTTGATGCAGGTTTCACCATCTTTTATGTATTTTTTTCATTTAAATTTGTAGATATAGAACATTCAGACAAAGTTATTTTAAGTTAGCCAAAATTCAAAGTATTGTGAACAAGTCGCGCAAAACCATTGCAAAGCCTAGGTGGTTCACTAGTATTATATAAATGCAAGATTTAATAAACCTTGAGCTATATTTTGACAAATGTGATATATTTTAACAACTGGTAAAACCTTCCAAAATTGCATCCAGCAATTATCTGCATTAAGGTCTTTACTTGTTTACTAGCAGGCACTTGAAAACTAGTGGTAATTGATTTACACAAAGGATCATAGTAATTTTTCATAATAGATCAAACTTTTTGTTTTACTAAATTAGACCTTCGAATAGTTAAGCTAATATTTTATCTATTGATTTACAACACACATTACCTATAATATAACAAAGTAAAATATTAACCATCTATAAAGTGTTGACATTTTAAAAATTTGTTAAAGGTTTGTAGAGAAAATTGATTCTCAGTTTTATTTAAGTTTAGTAGGTACAAAACACATCGGGAACAAATTTGAAATTTACTTTAACGCTTAAGTCAGATAAAAATAGGCGCTGATAAATTTGACACAAAAAAGGACATTGTTGGTCATATTATACATATACTTAATTATACTAGTCCTTACTGAAGCATGTAATTAACATTGTTATAATGTCCTCAAACATTATCTGTTTTGGTTAATATTAACACAAAATAATTATGACTAACATAATTTTGCAAACAAAATAGACTAATCATCATTTGAGGAAAGTCATAATGCAATTATTTATAACTCCATGTAAAATTGATCGTTCACTGGTTACTCACCTCATCATAGTTTAAAGGCTGATTTTTCAATAGTCAGATAAATGCTAACTGACTGAGGTATGTTTTCATTGTCACTTCATACATATGTCAAGTATTTATGTTCGACGTGCAACAAAAACATACTGATTTTCTGTCAGATAGAATTTATCTGACTATTGAAAAACCGGCCCTAAGTATAGTTTTGTTCGGTGCCTAACTAAACTGGTACTAAGGCTCTGTAAGTTTCTACGGCTTAACATACTTTAAAGTGCTCCGGTTTGGCAGACAACAAGGACCAAATGTCGAAAGAGTGAAAATCATTATTTTTTGGACTTAATAGATCATTGGGATCATCATCATCGCGCGTACCATTAGCCACCACATAAAACGTAAAACGGAAACCGTTTTACCTAGTTATATCGGTTAATTTTGTATACAATCGATGTAATGATAAATTACAATTAAATGAATTAAAAGGCGTTGTGTAATTGGTGACCACCACAGTGACAATTCACTAAATTACATAAAGATGCTAACAACGCCTTGTTAAAACTTCTCAATGCTTAAAACTTAAAACGTTAAAAAACAATTTCATTAATAAAATAAAAGGAAGGAAATCGACTTGTCTAATATACGGCAGCGTGTAGGACAACAAAGGCTGCAATGGCACGAAAAGACGTCAGTAGAACTTAGATCTACGATCTTTTTTTTAAAACCTTTAAATCATCTACTTACTTATAATTTGCAAAACATAAACTTACTCCAACGCAATGCTAATAATATGATAAATATTTTTAGAGAAGATATAGGAAGCAAGTTAAATAAATAACAACGTCAGAAAATAACATCGGTTTACTTATTCAAATATTATTAACAGAAATACAAATAAATCAAAGAAGTAATTGTTCACAATAGTTAAACAAAATGGCTCACGTGACACAGAGTTGCCGCAAGAAGAAGTTTTTTACAACCATTGAAAAACAAAAGAAGATCGGTACGTCACAGGCATACAACTTTTTAAAAACTCTGAGTGACCAAAGAGGTTCACTTAATAATATAATAATGACTACGGGCAGCGGTTGCTCTCACCTTCTTAAAAAAGTCTCATGTTCAGCAGTGGACGACCTCTATCTAGCTGTACCTTGTGAATCACTAAAATAAGGGCCGCATTTAAACGCATTGACGCAGGTTGACAACTCTTGCAAATACTGACCACGTGAAGAAGCCATTTTGTTCTGATTCTCGGGAACATCTTATCTAAAAATAATTTGTTTGAACTTCGATAAGATAAATACAGACTCCTGGTTGACCGGGCTGTGTGAATTGTGTAATTTTCAGAGTTAATGGTTTGTCTATATGAGTTACTTTTCGGCATTTACAATTTTTTAAAGTTCCAATATAAAAAAAATATTGATAGTTTTAGGTGAATATTTTATTTGCTCCATAATTAAGTACCATAGTAGGTACTAAAACTTTTTTTCCTAACGTAAATGCTCCTATTAACGACCTACTAAAATTTGTACTCTATTACCGACCTATTTTTTCAATCACTCATATTAGACTTAATGTAGATTCCATAAAAAAATTAACTTAAAAATTTGGTTGGTAGTTTTAGTGGTCAACAAACAGAGTAAATTTGTCTTGTCTAAATAACCAATGTTAGCAATAATTTGACATTAAATAAGTGCAGCTCGACACCGACGCACTTTCCATAGTGACGCGTCTCCAGCCTCGTAAGCACACCGAAATATTACTTAAGGTAAATAACAAACTTAAAGTTGATTTATCTGCTTGCTATCACATAAAAACTATAATACATATATTCGTTTTCGAAATATCATTGAATTTAAACATTTTTGTTGGTTTTTTTGGCATAAAATCATATTTTAATTAAGGGCGGTAATAGGATCCAAATTTCATAACTTGACTCTATTAACGATCCGTGGCGTTAATAGAAGTTTGTAATTTTCATATTTGATTCTATTACCGACTCACAGCTGAAAAGAAATAACAAGAACCATTTTTATAGAAACATGTAACCGCATAGGCGCAAGCACTATACCTCTGCTCAACTAGAAGCTGCGCTGCTAGCTGTAAATGAAGGAAGCAGGATATACTAAGCTTGAAGACCTATGGCATACCGAGAAAAACTACCGTGACAAGACAAATAATAAATATACAAATGAACATTGTGGAAAACAATATTGTTCAACGAAGGACGACGAAAAAAGACTTATGGACTGGATTTTCTATGTCGGAAAGTCAGGTTTTCCTGTAACAAAAGACCAACTGTTAGAAACAATTGCAAAATTGGGGGAAAACTTAGAGCGCTCTTATCCTTTCAATGATGGTGTTCCAGGGAGAGGATGGTATCTTAAGGTTATATCTAGGCATCCTACCATTTCAAGGCGAATTGAATTAGCCTACAAGCCGATTTTAATTGCGATGAGACGGGATTCTTTTTATGTCCAAAGAAAAACAGGTTTTCGTCCGAAAGGGCAGCAAGGAAGTATATTATGTACGACTAGTGGCCGCCCGCGACTCAGTTCGCGTGAAAGTCGGTTTCCCGTGGGGATGAAAAGTTTTCCCGCGGTAAAAAGTACCCTATGTGTTATTCTAATGTATAACCTATATTACTGTAAAGTTTCATCCCGTCCTGTAGTTTTTACGTGAAAAAGTACCATCTCCACACACTAACATACATCCACACATCCATACATACTCACAATCTTTTACTTTTATAATATTAGTAGGATTATAATATTAAGATGTTGATTTTAAAACTGTAATAATGTCTTAATATACTTTTAACTGCATTTTTTTTATTTTTTCGTTTAGATGAAGGGGCAATTTTTATGGGTCGGTAATAGAATCAGAAAAAACGGTAATAGAATCAAACCACATCTTTAGGTCGGTAATAGAATCAATTGCTCTTTCGGATTAAACAATTATTTAATAATTACTGTGTTATAAAATACTAAATTGAAGTACCGAATCCAACAGAACACTTCACAAAGATTGATATTAAATAAAAACACCTTAACTAACCTATCAGTATCTATCTATTTACTCAAAGTTATTCCTAAGACAGCTTAAAGGGGCGGTAATAGGAGCATTTACGTTACTTAAATCTATTACAGTTTTTTCGCCTATAAACACTCGTTCCTTCTTTGCCATCAACATTTCTTTAGAACAGTTTTAATTTATTTTAGCAGAAACAAACATTACTTTTCATTTTATTACAAATATTTTTGTGAATAGTAAGATATTTAAAAAATAATTTCATAACCGTTTCGTTATGGGTCTAATTCGTCACCGATTTTTTTTTTCGACACCTTTAATTTTATCTACAATCACACAAAATAAGCTAAAAAAAATTGTTTCTGCAATTATAGTTTTTGTTATTTAACTAAACTAGGGGTTACTTTATAAATAAACTAAAAATAAATACTTTGTTGATAGCTTGGCTCTAAATTAACTTCGAAAGAATGTAGAGCTAAGAGCGACATCTATCATCGAGTAGCAAAACTACACGTCTCGTAAGCACTACAGATTAAATATTTATGTTTCCGGCATCCCACAGTTAGACGATTGTAAACTTAACTAAGGGTATTTATTATTTGAATGTTTACAGTTTCACTCCCCAATTTTTAAAAAATGTAGAGCTTAGAGTGACATCTATCGTCGAGCAGCAAAACTATACGTTTTGTTTTTTAGAGTTTGTTGATAGCCAATAATTCATTTAAGCCCTACTAAGGCCCAATTGCAGGGAACAGCAATTAAATGGCGCCACCATCGATTGTAACTAGGGCATGCTCCCGGGATATCCCGGTTCCGAAAAATCCCGGGAATTCCCGGTTCTATGAGTAGCAGACAGTACCGGTACTGACACAAAGCAATCCCGGTACTCCCGGTTCTTATTGAACATTTGTTTAGATGCTATTTTTGGTTTTTGATGATTTTTCTCTTGTTCTCTCTTATCGCGTAACTCATCCATCAGTCATTATTTATATATAATTACTATGAATTATATTTTTAGGGGAATTTTCTAACAATTGATCATATATATTCAGAAGTACATAATTTACTGAAGTAATTACTTGTAATACGTATAGGTACTTAGACTTACTTTATAATTTATATTATAATAAACGAAGTAAAATTTAAAATGTAAAAAAATATTATTTTTCAATTTTGTTACTGTGATTGCTGATTATTTAAATAAATAAAAAATACTTGTTTTGATTAAAATACACTTTTTTTTATTCATATACCTTCTACAAAACACAAACTTGCAGTAAATTAAATTAATTTTAACAAACAAAAAAATCTGTATTCGGAACCGGGAGTACCGGGATTCCCGGTTCTTTCGTAAGCCAGTACCGGGAATGAGAATTCTTGGAACCGGGCCCGGTTCTGCATGCCCTAATTGTAACTACTTCTTATTACAATCGATGGTGGCGCCATTTAAATCTGAGTTAGCTAACCCGAGGTTAAAACGTTGCCTGCAATTGGGCCTTAATAGAATATACAGTAAAAGATACGTGAAAATGGCGGCGATTCTGAAAATTCTGTCTAAACTAAACTAAAACTATCGCCGTCACTTACTGTTCAATAGTATAAGACAGGGACAGGTAATCATTTTAGTCCTGTCAAACTAAAATGTACGTACAATATGACACGGCAAAGGCAATTTTAGACTAGTCCTCAGCGCATTTCGTTCAATTTTACAATGATGTGGACTAAATTTAGTGAGACCAATGTACCTGTCTTTTTCTAATACGAAGCATGAGAAAGTGACAGCGATATTTTTAATTTAGTTTTAGAGAGTGTTTTGAGAATCGGGGCCAATGTTTAACTACATATTTACATTGGCTGGCGCTTGCATTAGTTCAAACATTAAACAGTTTCGAATGCCCTCAACAGATGGCGCTTTACTTTTCACTTAAAAATATCATTCATTGAAGTTAGTGCCTTTACGTGCCCATACGTTTCAGGGAAACTAAAATCTTTTCTGAAGAAAAACAAAGCTTTGGCTACATAGTTATGTGTAATGCGCCCAACAAGATTTAAGATTTAACAAGGCAATTTAGGTTTTATAAATTTTTTTTACATACGCAAATAAACTACCTGATTTAATATAATTTAATTAAAATTATTAAAGAAAGACGTCAAAAATATGAAGAAATAATACTAATGTCCGCAAGCTCTACATAAAAAGTGCTTGTTCATTAGCTGTTAAACTGGTATAAAAATGTTGTACTTAAACTTTGGTTCGGTTGGTATAAATCTAAAAATAACCTACCTATATATTCGCATGTTTTATTTTATTATTAAAAAATTTAGAACTTGTAGAAAGGAAAAATGATATAAACATTTTTCTTTTTACGTTTAATATTACTTGTATACCTACTATTTGGACAATAGTTTACGTTCAAATTAAAAATCATGAAATAATATCTAATAATAAATATCTAATAAGAAAGTTCATCTTGTCCTCTTTCCTTGAACGACCAATTACTGTCCTTATTTTCCAACTATCCACTCAACTTTAACATAGCGCACATAAATGCACAAATGCACAAAGTGTTCCTAAGCATTATCCTGATCTTCTGGCAACATTTAGCGATTTACCTCTTGATGCCCTTTTTATTTCAGAGTCGTTTCTCAAACCTTCGTTGCCATCAACCCAATATCCTCTTCCTGGTTACGTACTCGTGAGGAATGATAGGACCGGAAAGGGCTGCGGTGGCGTGGCCATGTATCTTCGTGCGGATATCCCTTTTAAAATAATCAGTACCTCTCCTTCACTTTACTCCGCTTCCGCCGAGTACCTGGCCGTTGAAATCACCCTAAATCACACACAAATGGTACTAGTCGTGTTTTACAGCCCAAATCTCAATGTGGATTACTTTGATTCCTTTGAGACATTACTCAATGATGTGTGCTCCCTTTACAAGCATGTTTGTGTGATGGGCGATTTTAACACGTGTTTATTGAACTGCTTTCCCTGTACTATGTTATTATACATGTAAACCTTCCTCTTGAATCACTCTATCTATTAAAAAAAACCGCTTCAAAATCCGCTGCGTAGTTTTAAAGATTTAAGCATACAAACGGACATAGGGACAGAAAAAGCGACTTTGTTTTATACTATGTAGTGATATTGCGGCGGCGGCCGGAGTGTGTGAGGGAGAAAGTATTCGGGTTAGAAAGAGATACATGTTACGCGGCCAGTGGTAAGTGTGCGAGCAGGAAAGTATTCGGATAGAACGGGATGCACGCTACAATTTCGAATTTTTTTAAGAGTACCTACAGGTGTTCCAAAGAATAAATAAGTTTCAGAATGCTTAGAATGAAAATGATCAGTATTCACGCAAGTAGTATTATGATTAGGATAAAATGGTAAGGATAGGTAGTTATATAGGTCAGTTGATTTTTCGAATTTCTTATCAAATCTTCAGTTATTTATTAATCTGCTTGATCTTTACTATGGCTATGTTAATTCAAGCTCACAATGTTCCAATTCTAATACGTTTTTCTAAGATTTAAAGTAAACTTTAATAAATAGTAATAGTCTAATAGGTAATTGCAAGACTTGCAAGACTCTTGCTGCAAGACCAAGACCAAGACCAAGACTGGGAGCGCAAGACCAAGACCAAGACCAAGACCAGGTGTATTGGCGCAAGACCAAGACCAAGACTGGCTAAGTCTCGTCTTGTTCTTGCATTTGGGCAACACTAACGAGGAGGCGCTAGTGTGCCGATGTAAACATCAGCTCCGTAGTTTTTAAATGTGAATTATTGTTTTTTACGCCAAAATTTAAGTTTTGAAGTGAGAAAGTGAAACCTAACGTTAAAAGCCACAACCAAAGAAATTTGTACGAGAAATTATAGTGAAAAAGTGGTGTAAATTCGGAAAATCAAACCGGCGAACATATCATTGATAACGGGACATTAACGACATCAAGAAACAAGTTTTTGAGCGACTTCCATATAATTAAGCACAGACAACCAAACACAGTGGAAAATAAGGCGAACAGGCATTTTCAGTGAAAGTGATAACTTGACATAACCTGAAAATCTCTAAATAATATCTGCCTAGTCACAGAATCAACAATCGATGTCTGACAACGCCATCTTTTAAACTCAGCGCGAACTATTTTGACACCCACTATATTATCGATTGAACAAGTTCAGCTACTCACCGACAGAGGGAAAAGCTAACTACAGAGCTTGAAGTTTTGCTACCGACCGCTAGAGGGTATTTAACAGAGATACATAAAATGGAAGACTTCACTAATATTCTTAAAAATATTCAAGACCACATGAAGGAACAGAAGAATGAACTGCATAACATGAAAGAGAGTATAACGAAAGCCATAAATGATAATATAAATGAAAAATTTCAAGCTGTAGAGACAAAATACCGTCAATTGGAAGAGAAATTTGAAAAACAACAAGAACAGTTAAAACACTTAGACAGAATTAATAGAAGAAAAAAATTGATTATTTTCGGGATAGAAGATGAAACAAGAGGATATCACGAACTTGAAAATCTAGTATTAAAAATTATAAATAAGTCTACCAACTGCCAACTTCAACCAAATGACATCGAATTCGTAAAAAGAATCGGTAAAACCACTTCTAGACACAGACCCATTCTGATGTCATTTACTACCATGGGAAAGAAAATCCAATTGTTAAAACTAAAAAAACACTTTGAAAATACTCAGTACTACATTAAAGAGGACTTTCCACCTGATGTGATAGAAAAAAGAAAGCAACTTAAGTTACAGATAGAAGAAGAAAAGAAAAAGGGAAGAAAGGCTATAATTAAATATGACCGCTTAATTATTCTTAAAAGCAATGAAACACAAGACAGGAATTATACCAATAAAAGACATAGGTCGCAATCACGAGAAAATAACAAAAATGAAGAAAACACGGAAGATAATAGCAAAAAGAGCAAGAAAAATAAAACTCTACTAGGAAAGGAGAGTGATAGACATACATATTCACAAAATACTCTGCTACCTTATATGAACAAACACTCTGCCAAAAATAAGGATAATACGACAGCCACAACAAGCAACGAATAGCAACGAATCGCCCTCCTCCAGCATCCACCTCCCCCAGAACGGCCGGTCCCCGCGGGGGTAGTAGACCACAACCCTCCAAATAAAAATAAATACTATATAGCGACATTTAATGCACGATCTCTAATTGATGAATCAAGAATTGTAGAACTCGAAAACGCTCTATCATTTATAAAATGGGACATACTTGGAATATCGGAAATTCGACGCTCAGGGTACATAATAGAAGAACGACAGGACTATGTACTATGTTACTTTGGAGAATCTCAAGGGGAAAAAGGAGTTGGCTTTCTCATTAGAAAACAAAATCAGACTACGATACAGAACTTCATAGGTTTCTCAGAAAGAGTTGCCCTTCTCCACATTAAAATACAAAATCAACAATATACAATCATTCAAGTATATGCTCCTACTAAAAGTGCTGATGATTTAGAAGTTGAAACCTTTTATGACACTCTCAAAAAAGCAATGGAAAAAAGCACAAAAAAAGTAATACTAATAGGAGATTTAAACGCAAAGATTGGGAAACCATTGACAGATGATAAACCTATCATGGGCAAATATGGTTACGGAAAAAGAAATAAACGAGGCGAATTATTTTTAGAGTTTTGTTTTCAGTACAGACTGAAGATAATAAATACAATGTTCAACAAGCCATATAAACTTAGATGGACCTGGAAATCACCTGACGGACTAACTAAGAACGAAATAGACTATATTACTACAAACATTCCAAGCTCATCGATAGAAGATTTTAATGTCCTGAGCAATTTTCATCACTCAAGTGATCATCGCTTAGTAAGAATGACTTTAAATATAGATAGAGCAAAACAGAGCCGAACCCTATTTAAGAAGAAAACAAAACCTATTGACTGCGGTATATTTCAAGAGCAACTATCTATTGTACAGGCTACGGAAGGCACTCTATCTGTCCAGGTACAATACGACAGTATAGAAAAATCCATTCTGATCACCGCCCAACAATCAACAACATCTACAAAAACTTCAAAGAAACAAATTATCATTAATGAAGAAATCACAGAACTTATACACAAGAGACACATACTGAAAAATAAACAGAATAAAACGAGAGAGGAAAAACAATGTTTGAGCAAATTATATAGAGATATCAATAAAAAAATCACTCAGAATATACAAACTTATAGATTAAAAGTTATTGAAGACCATTTGAACGACTCCGGAGCAATAAAAAAGGCATACAAGAAGTTAAACAACACAAAACAACTAATGACTCAACTACAAAATCACTCTGGAACAAAGATCACAGATAGACAAGGCATACTAGAGATAGCCACACAATTCTATAAAACCTTATATTCGGACTCGACTTCAAACAAGAACTATTATCCAATATCTAATTATGACGAACCTATTCCACTATTCCAGGAAAATGAAATAGAACATTCAATAAAAAAATTAAAGTTGAATAAAAGTCCAGGCTCCGATAGCATAACGAATGAAATGATAAAAGCTGGCAAAAACAAACTTTGCAAGCCACTGACGGATTTGTTTAATACAATTTTAGCAGAAAATAAAATACCAAGTCAATGGACATCAACCGAAATCATTCTTTTATACAAAAAAGGAGACCCCACACTCATCTCTAACTACAGGCCAATTAGTCTTATGCCGGGCCTCTACAAATTATTTTCTCAATCACTACTGCGTCGTATTGCCAGAGCAATAGACGATAACCAAGCAATAGAGCAAGCAGGATTCATGAGAAATAGATCAACTGTGGATCATATCCACACACTTAAAATGATCATCGAAAAATATAATGAATACAACATGCCTCTCTACATCTGCTTCATTGATTATTCAAAGACCTTCGATTCAATTTCTCATTCGGCAATATGGAAAGCATTAACAGAACAAGGAATCAACACAGGATACATTAACATAATTCGTGAGATTTATAAGAATGGTAGAGCCCGAGTAAGACTGGACTCTACTGGACCAGAATTTAATATAGAACGAGGAGTGAGACAAGGGGATCCGATGTCTCCAAAACTCTTTATTGCAGTGCTCGAACAAATATTTAGATCCTTAAACTGGAATGAAGTGGGCCTCAAGCTACATGGACAATACCTGACACATTTGAGATTTGCCGACGACTTGGTGCTGCTATCCGAAGACCCAGACGAGTTACAATACATGCTTAATACACTAAATGAACAAAGTAAGACTGTAGGACTGGAAATGAACGAAAGTAAAACCAAAGTGATGACAAATAGTGCAGAAACAACTATTTTTCTTAACTCTAAGCCATTGGAATGGGTAGAAGATTATATTTATCTTGGACACTTAATTGCTGCAAAAAATTGCACAAAAAAAGAAATAATGCGTAGAATCAAGAACACGTGGAAGAAGTACTGGTCTATGAAAGAAATTTTCAAAAGCACTCTACCCATTAAACTCAAAACTAAAGCTATGGAAACATGCCTATTACCCTGTCTTACTTACGCATGCCAAACGTGGTCCCTTACAAAAGATTCACTGGAAAAGCTCAGAGTTTGCCAAAGAGCCATAGAAAGAAGCTACATGGGAGTAAAACTAAAAGACAAAATTAGAAATACAATAATAAGAAGAAACACTAAAGCCAAAGATGTAATTAAACAAATCTATGTAATGAAATGGAAATGGGCCGGTCACATTCAACGAGTCAACGATGATCGGTGGTCAAAAATATCTACGAATTGGTATCCAATACACAAAAAACGCCGCCGAGGTAGACCACACAAGAGATGGAGCGACGACATAGCGTGCGTCGTGGGGAAAACCTGGAGCAGGCTCGCTAGAGATCGATCTGGATGGAGAGAAATGGAGGAGGCTTTCACCGCATTAGGCGGTCCATACATTCAAGATTAATCATAAAAATAAAAATCATAAATATATTTATCTATTATCCAAAAATTACTGACTCAAATTATATAGACAAATGACATAATTATTTAATTTCAACATTAATAATTGTAATTTTGAATATAATTAAATTAAAATCGTACCTAACATGACATGTAATCAAATATTATTGACATTATGAATTATAAATCCTAAAGTTAAGAATGCAAAAATGTAAACGAAGACCAAAATGTATGGAATGAATAAAGCTTTTTTATTATTTATTTATTTTATTATTGAAAAACGATTACCGCTCCCACAAATTAGAATCCACAATTTCCTCATTTAACCTCGAAATTTTACCCCTTTCTGCCACCCACCACTCTCCCAACAATACTCCTTCCCTTTTAGATTTAATGATCGTTTCTTCACCAAACAACGTTGACTGTCATAGGCAACTCATTTCCCCATTTTCCTATCACGACCTACTTTTCTCATCCTATCGCATTCGCCCTCCAAAACGAAGACCTAAAACGTTGGTCTTACGCAGCTTCAACAATATTCAACTTGAGAACCTGCTGCGCGATGCCGAGCACATAAACTGGGATCCTATATATGCCTCAAATAACATAGACGACAAAGTAAAATATTTTGCTGACACTCTTTTAAGCCTCTATGATAGAAATGCACCCCTCAAACGTGTTCGAGTCAAGTATAACCCAGCGCCTTGGCTTACTGAATCCATTAAAGATTTAATGAGATCCAGAGACAAGGCTAAGCTTAGGTACAAGCGTTGTCCAACTGAAAATAATTTTAACTTATTCAAAGATCTCCGTACATGCTGTACTCGTTTGTGCCGTAACGCTAAACGACGATATTTTCACGACTCACTTAGTAACCGCAACTGTTCTCAAGTCTGGAGCTTTTTGAAGTTTGTGGGAGTCGGCAAGTGTTCCACCGCGTCTGTCAAAGATTTTGATTTAGAGTCACTTAATTTACATTTTTCAAAACCTCCTACCAATCTCGACCCTGATATCAAGTCCAAAACTTTAAGTGACATTTTAAATTCTCCCTCACTACATCCTACCTTTAACTTTGTCGCCACAACCGAGGAGGACGTTAAAAAAGCTGTCCATTAGATCTACATCTATTGGACATGATGATTTGTGCTCAAGAATGATTACTTTGATCCTGCCTATATTAGTTCCAATCCTTACTCATTTATTTAATTATTCACTCTCTTCATCAACTTTCCCATCTTCCTGGAAGTATGCCCACATAATTCCATTGCCCAAGGTTTCAAATCCAACATCCCTTTCAGACTTTCGTCCGATATCTATCCTGCCCTTCCTCTCAAAAGTTCTTGAGCACATTGTCCATGATCAGCTATCTGCGTTTCTGATTACCAACAAAATTATCAGCACAAAGCAGTCAGGTTTCCGTCCTGCCCATAGCACAGTTTCCGCACTGGTGAATGTAACTGATGATATCCGTTGGGCCATGGAGGAAAAACAACTCACCATACTAATTTTGTTGGATTTTAGCAATGCATTTAACTCTGTAGACTTTGACGTCCTTCTCGGAATCCTAAAATCCTTAAATGTCTCCCCCTCCGCCCTGTCCTGGTTTGACTCCTATCTTCGTGGTCGCTCGCAGCGGGTTCGCATTGATGAGTCATTTTCTGATTGGTGTGGTCTCGCTGCGGGTGTGCCGCAGGGTGGTGTGCTCTCTCCGCTACTTTTTTCAGTTTTCATCAACTCTGTTACGAAAATCATTTCTTCCAATTATCATTTATATGCAGATGATCTGCAAATTTACACCCATTTTCCTGCACCTGATATCAATTCCGCGATAGCATTTTTAAATGATAATCTGCGGCGAATTCACAACTGGGCTACATCTTTTGGCTTACCTCTCAATCCAAGCAAAACCCAAGCTATTATTATAGGAAGCAGATACTTTCGTGGGCGTATTGATATTACTTCACTACCTTTTATTTATTTAGATGGGATTCCCATTTCCTTTACTGAGACCGTAAAGAACTTGGGCGTTGTTTTTGATGCGAACCTAGGCTGGAGTGCCCATGTAAGTGAAATTAGTCGGAAGGTTTATCACTCATTCCACACTCTCAAAATATTGCAATCCTTTCTTCCGCTAAAAACTAAAATTACCCTTCCCCTGACACTCATTCAAAGTATAATTGATTACGCTGACTCATGCTACATTGACGCCACTGAGGAAGTCTTAGACAAGCTGGAGCGATTGCAAAATTCATTAATACGTTTCATTTTTAATCTTCGGAAATACGACCATGTCACCGAGTTTCGCAAAATGCTTCAGTGGCTTCCGATCCGGTTTCGCAGGATCGCGGTTCCTTGTTCCCCCTCCTACCTGCGCCAGCGTTTTTCTTTCGAACATCCTGAAGACGCTGTATGCAGAGCACATAAAAAGACCCTCCTGTCCACACCTTCCCATTCCACCGACTTTTTTTCCTACTCCTTCACTGTCCATGCTGTAAGGCTATGGAATTCCCTACCATCGGAAATCCGTGAGTCCCAAACTATATCCAGTTTTAAGAGACGTGTAAGAGAACACTACTTATCTCTAGTCTAGTATTGCATATTATATTTGGACTTTATAATTATTTGTATTACTATCTTTATGTATGTTTTTTATGTATTATTTTATTAATTAGGTACTTATGTAATATTGATATATATGTATGTAGGATAATTTTTATTTAGTCGATTGATTGTTAAATTAAATAAAAGAAAACAAATTAAGAATGCAACATTAGTATTGCAAGTTAAATAAATGCAGTGTATGAGAGTGAACGGAAAGGAATGAGTGAGGGAGTGAGAAGGAAAAAGGAGTGGGAAGCGAGCTAAAGACGAAGATGGTTGATTATAAAGTGCTAATTAAGAAAAATTAATAAAACAAGAAGTAAAGCTGATTCAAGTATTTCATTACGAAGAGGATCCATCCACACCACCCACCACCCGTCCCACAATCTCGTCCGGGATAGGATCAACAAATTACGAAGATTTTCAAGACGACGCAAACACGACGACCACGTGTCGCACGCCGGCAGAATTTGCAGTTTTCAAGACATTTCAATTCAATATCTACAATAATGAGTAAGACGACGACGACGACGACGGATACAAATGAAGATGTGAGAAATCAACCATTACAATTTATGATGGATGCGATTACTAAGTTCAGCGGTGAGGATATGACCTATTCATCCTCAAAATGGTCGCAGGATATAGAAGACAATGCTGAAATCTTCGGCTGGTCGGCGCAACAGAAACTAATAATTGCTCGCAGGTCGTTGACCGGTACCGCCGAATTATGGTTGAGATCCGAAAAAACATTTAAGACGTATGACGAGTTGAAAGTCGCCCTACAGAAGGAATTTCCGGAGGCTATCAACAGCAAGCAAATGCACGAAATGATGTCTGCTCGAAAGAAACAAAGCGGTGAAAGCTACTACCAATATATGTTAGCTATGAAAGAGCTCGGAAAACGCGCTAAGTTCCCAGATTACGTCGCTATACAGTACATCATAGATGGAATCACGGACCACGAACACTACAAGATTGGTCTGTATGGAGTTACATCGTACTCAACATTGAAGGAGAAGTTGGCTCAGTATGAAGATATGAAAACAAAGATGAAGCAACGAGGAAATCATAACCTAAGCAGTGGCTTTGCAAGCAAACAGCGTGAGTTTCAGAACCCGATATCAAGAAAAGAAAACGCAAGTAAGCCTATCAATCGCTGTTTCAAATGTGGTGCATTAGGACATATAGCAAGTGCATGTGTAAATGGCGTCAAGTGTTTTAAGTGCAATTCATACGGCCATATTGGTTCACAATGCAAGAACAGCCATGTTACGGAAGCGGCCAATAGCAATCGGCCATGGACAAACCGTCATGTTGGCAGTGCGCAAGCGGGAAGTCACCATAGTACCAACACCGGCGCTCAATCAATGTTCGTGAGTGAAATTGACGCGAGACACCAATCCGGAGTCGACGCAAGATGCCAAACCGAAGTTGACGGCAAGGAACGAACGAATGAAACAAGTGAGTGTAAATTATCGTTGTCATATGTCAAACCATTAAAGTGTCAAAGTCTGTCAGTCAGTAATTGTCATTGTCAAAGTAATGTAAATGTAAACATTGTTGATTGTGCTGTAAACAAATCGGTAAAAGTTATTAAAATAGGAAACTTTTCAGTTAAATGTTTGATAGATACAGGAAGTGATATTAATTTAATTTGCTTCGGTCTGTTTAATAGGTTATCCGAATGCTACGAACCTGGAAAATTGTTGTTGACTGGTCTAGGAGCAAGTAAAGTGTTTTCAATTGGTAAGTTGAATTTAAATGTTATAATAGATGGTCACAAGTATAATGTTAGATTTCATATAGTGCCCGAAGGTGTTATACCGTATCCGGTTATATTAGGACAAACTTTTTTGAGTAGTAATTTAATATTAATTAATAAAGGTGTCATTGAAATCAAGCCACAATCATATGATCCTTCCTATTTACAGTGTTTAACCCTTGAATGTAATGATGAAAAGCCTGAGATTCAGAAGTTAATAAGTTCATATAAACCTTTCAAAATTAAAGAAGCTCCCATAAAATTGAAGATTATATTGAAAGATGATATTCCTATTGTACAGCGGCCACGGAGATTTGCTTTGAAAGAAGAAGAAGATGTTAAGCGGCAAATTGATGAATGGTTGGCTCATGGAATTATTCGACCTAGTTTCTCGGAATATGCCAGTCCCCTTGTCCTGGTGAAGAAAAAAGATGGAAGTATACGCATATGTGTTGACTATAGAAAAGTTAACCAGAAGATGGTGAAGGATGAATATCCATTACCGGTGATAGATGATCACATTGACAAATTATGTAAAGCTCGAGTATTCAGTACATTGGATTTGAAAAATGGATTTTTTCACTTGCCAATTGACGAAGATTCCATTAAGTATACAGCGTTTGTCACCAGTAATCCTGAAGGTCAATATGAGTTTTTGAGGGCTCCGTTTGGACTATCCATATGTCCGAAATATTTTACTAGATATATTAACATAATTTTTGCAGATTTAATAAGACGTGGTATTGTTTTAGTTTTCGTTGATGACCTTATCATTTTGGCAGAGGATGAGGATCAAGCATTGGAAAGACTCAAAGAGACTTTGAAAGTAGCCGCAGATAATGGACTTGAGATTAACTGGGAAAAGACGCAGTTGCTACAACGATCCGTTGAGTATTTGGGTTACATAGTCTCAGAAGGAACAGTCAAGACATCCAAAGAGAAAACAGAAGCGGTTGCCAAATTTCCCATACCGAAAACTCTGAAAGACGTACAAAGTTTTATCGGATTGACTTCATATTTCAGAAAGTTCATACCTAATTATGCCATAATTGCAAGACCTCTAAGTGACTTATTAAAGATGAAGATTTTCTGTTTTGAAGATGAGCAAAGAAGAGCATTTGAGCAATTGAAAGAAGCATTATGCTGTGAGCCAGTTTTGCACATATTTGATCCCAATCTGGACACTGAGTTACATACAGATGCCTCAAAGTATGGTTATGCCGCAGTATTGATGCAGAAAGACTCCGCAAATGGTACCATGCACCCAGTTCATTTTATGAGCAGAAAGACTAGTGATGTTCAACAAAAGTGCAGTAGCTATGAATTAGAAGCTCTAGCTGTAATTGAAGGTGTGAAAAAGTTTCGTAAGTACCTAATAGGAATACCCTTCAAAATTGTGACAGATTGTGAAGCTTTTCAGAAAACCTTGAACAAGAAAGAAGTTAGTGCGAAGGTAGCTAGGTGGATTATGTACCTACAGGACTTTAACTTTAGTATAGAACATCGAACAGGAGTCAAGATGCAACATGTAGATGCATTAAGCCGAAACGTATGTGTTATAATCTATGGGGAATTACAGTCACGGGTAAAGAAGGCACAAGAAGAAGATGAAAGCCTCAAGATGTTAAAATTAATTTTACAAGAGAGAGTTTACGAAGACTATATTTTGGAAAATGGAATAATTTATAAAGGAATAGGAAAGTCATTAGTTATACCTGAAATTATGGATATTGACATAATTAAGAAAGTTCATGGATCTGGTCATTTTGGTAAGAAGAAAGTTAAAGATATTATAGAGAAAGATTACTACATAAGTAAATTGGACAGCAAGATTGATAAAGTAATTTCAATGTGCATACCATGTATTTTAGCCAATAGAAAATCAGGGAAAAAAGAAGGATTACTGAATCCGATTGAAAAAGGAGAGTCACCGTTGGATACTTTACATTTGGATCACATAGGACCTTTTGAAGCAACTAAAAAAATGTATAACTATATTCTGACAGTAATTGATGCATTTACCAAGTTCGTTTGGATTTATCCAGTAAAATCATTAACCTCAAAGGAAACAACAGATAAGCTCTTATTGCATCAAAAAGACTTTGGTAATCCACATCGAATAATAACAGACAGAGGAACTGCATTTACAGGTAAAGAATTCCAGGATTATTGCAATGAAGAAGGAATTGAGCATATCAAGACTACCACAGGAGTGCCACGAGGAAATGGACAAGTAGAACGGATGAATCACATCATAATATCTGTCTTAACTAAAATGTGTATCGAAGAACCGACTCACTGGTACAAATATGTAAGCAAGTTGCAGCGAGTAATCAATCATTCTTATCAACGATCTATCAATACATCACCATTCGAATTGATGACAGGAACCAAGCTGAAAATGAAAGAGGATTTAAAGATATTAGAATTATTAGCAGAAGAAAACAGAAATGACTTTACAGAGAAAAGAGAAGAGTTGAGGAGAGAAGCAAAAGCACAAATTTTGAAAATACAAGAAGAGAATCAGAAAACATTTAATAAAGGAAGAAAAGAAGGCTATGTTTATAAAATAGGAGATTTAGTTGCAATACAGAGAACACAGTTTGGAAGTAATCTTAAATTAAAGCAAAAGTTTTTTGGTCCCTACAGGATTATAAAGGATCTAGGAATGGATAGATATGAAGTGGAAAAAATAGATAGTAGTAAAGAAGGTCCAAAGAGAACTACAACGGCAGTAGATTATATGAAAAGATGGCTTTGATTCAATGATACTTCTTATTAAGTTGGTTTGTTACTATAATTGTCGCTAATAATAACTTGTGATCAGGATAATTATGAATACTTACCATTGAACACCAAACTTACTACCTTATTCCAGATAACAGTTGTTTATTTACCTTTGTGTGATTCAATTAATAATTAAGAATAATATAAAAAATGTAACTACATCATATGATGACTTACTGAACTATGTTGTGATACACTTGAGTAACTTAAAGAGTTTGAGTAACTTGTATTTTTTTTGTTGTTTAAATGTAACTTACAACTGTATTAACTTACCATATTATTATGAGATAACATGTGTAATGTTAACTTTGTTAAACTTCATTGATTAAGATGGTTGAAGTAGGTGTATTAAACTTACCTTTTTATTCTTGAATAAAATGTGTAATGTTAGTTTTGTTTATTAAAGTTTGTTAAATTGTTTCTATTTTAAATTGTAACAGCCTGATGTTTTGATGTAAAGTAAAAGTAAAAAACTAAAGTATTAAAATTCCTAGAGTAATTTCTTGTTTAAACTATTTGTTTAAGATGTTTAAATATTTGGTATAATGTATGCCTGGTTGAATGAATGTGAGATAGTTAAAGAAAAAGTTAATATAAAGGAAATATGTAAAATCAGTATGAGTATTTTCTGTGGATTTGTCTAAATATAGGTAATTATTACTGTAACTTCAAGAATAGTTGTTAATTGTGTTTTAAAAAGTAGAATTTTCATGTTATATGTAGTAGATACTTTAAATTTTGTTTTGTATAATGTAGAGTCAGTCTGAGGGCAGACTGAGAGCAGAATGGCCGAATGTAGGATAATTTTTATTTAGTCGATTGATTGTTAAATTAAATAAAAGAAAACAAATTAAGAATGCAACATTAGTATTGCAAGTTAAATAAATGCAGTGTATGAGAGTGAACGGAAAGGAATGAGTGAGGGAGTGAGAAGGAAAAAGGAGTGGGAAGCGAGCTAAAGACGAAGATGGTTGATTATAAAGTGCTAATTAAGAAAAATTAATAAAACAAGAAGTAAAGCTGATTCAAGTATTTCATTACGAAGAGGATCCATCCACACCACCCACCACCCGTCCCACATGTATGTATATTATATGTATATATTTTTAGTATGTATATAAGTAAGACTTGTATTTAAAAATTTATTTGTTTCAATTACACACAGAATTTGCTTTCTCATCAGTACTCTTATCACAGGACTACTGGAAGAGATCCCTTTAAGGGATAAGTTTGTACATAGTTTCTAGTTAATTTTTATTTGTATTTTTATATTATTGTTACTTTTGTTTCTGTGTACATAAACTGTGTAATGTGCATAAGCACTTTGTAGGAAACTTATGTAGGCTGGAATACTGGCAGCTATTGTTTTATATTATTTAAATAGATTCTAAAGAAGAAACAATGAGATATTGACAGCATCCTTCCAGACTCAGTCATATTTTCGTGCTCGGACTGTGGGCACATAACATTAAAATCACTTTTATGCTTTAAATACAAAGCTTTAAAAAAGATTAAAATCTTTGATTTCTCTCTCACGTTTCCCCCAAACGTTAGTTGAAAAAGACCCGACGGTGTCACAAAGGCAGTTTTATGCTTATCAGCTTCCTTAATAGGAATTTGCCAGTAACCTGAATTTAAGTCCAAGTCTGCAAAGTATTTAGCTTCTGACAGATATGACAATAAATCATCTATGCGCGGTAGCGGATAAGAATCAGTAATAACTTTCTTATTTAACGATCTATAATCAATACAAAAACGCCACGAATCGTCATGTCAGGCTTTTTAACTAAAACGACAGGAGACGCATAAGGAGAACGCGATTCGCGAATGATGCCATTCTGCATCATCTCGTCTACCTGTTCGCGAATTATCCGATGTTGCTCATGCGAAGCACGATACGGAGACTTATGGACTGGTGTATCATCAACAGTGTTGATTTCAACCTCCGAAATCGAACACGATCCTATTTGCGTCTTATCAAACGCAAACTGCTCTTCATATTCTGATAAGATTTTAACTAATTTTATTTATTTATTTATTTATTTATTTATTAAAGAAACATACAGCTTTTATTTTACATTTGACATAAGTAAATTTAGAATTATTATACATTAGCCAAAAAAGTTTCCAACGCTAAGTATTACATAAGGAGTAAAAGTAGGTACAAGTACAATAATATAATAGCTTATAACAATTAGATTTATATTTATATATATATACGTATAAATATGCATAGGAATTAACTTATAAAATAAAATAATATTACATGTAGTTCAACAGTTTAAACAGTGCTGCCAACTTTCTTAACACATGAGACAAAGCATTTTAAGTTTAAGTTGAATAAATCAATGTTATGGTAAAAACAATTGTGAATGTTGCAAGCTCTAACTAGAAATCTATTTTTAGAATAATTAGTTCTGCAATTAGGGACGAAAAATATCATATTTGATCGGCTGCCTGGCCTAGGACACCTAAAGAAAATGCGACTTACAAGAAAAGGAGAATCAATGCAGTTATTAATTATTTTATACAAAAATACTTGATCTCTGTGTTGTCGCCTTAACTCCAAAGTTTGAAGCTGAGCGGTAGAGTTTCTAAATCTATACTTCAGTCTCCTCAAAAACTTATTTTGAATACTTTCGATCTGTGACACATAAGTAGCATAGAACGGATTCCAAACCGTAGAAGCATATTCTAAATGACTTCTAACGAGAGAATTGTACAATATTTTATATGTTTTAATATTTCTGAAATCTTTACATTGGCGAAAGACAAAACCCATCATTTTGTAGGCCTTTGACGTAATGTTATTTATATGCGAGGTAAAGTCTAGTTCGCTGTCAAGATATACTCCCAAATCTCTAACCTCGGTTAATCTTTTGATTTGAGCATTATCGATCATATAATTAAAGTATATAGGCCGACTTTTTCGACTGAAAGTTACAATGTGACATTTATTAATATTTAGTTTTAAGTTATTTGCTATACAGTACTCATGGAATAAGTTAAGTTCGTGTTGAAACAGATGACAATCTTCAACAGATTTAACAACAGTGAAAATTTTTGTGTCATCAGCGTATAATAATACTTTAGAATGATGAAAACAGTTTATTATATCATTTATATATATATTGAAAAGAAGGGGGCCGAGGTGGGAGCCTTGGGGTACGCCAGAAGTAATAGGAACAAAAGATGAGGTGTATCCTTTGATCATCACGGCTTGGGATCTATCGCGCAAGTATGAGGTTAACCATCTCAGGAGGTCACCGTGTACACCGATGTTTTCTAGTTTAGATATTAAGATATCGTGAGAAATTTTATCAAATGCTTTTGAAAAATCTGTGTACACGGTGTCCACCTGATACCCTCTTTCCATCGCCTCCAAGGTAAAATCTATAAACTCGCACAGATTAGATTCCGTAGAACGTCCAGTAATAAAGCCATGTTGGTTTGAAATTATTTGTGGTTTTAACTTTAAAAACATGCTGTCATAAATAATTTTTTCAAACAGTTTGGGAATTACCGACAACTTGGATATACCACGGTAATTGGCAATATTATGCTTATCACCACTTTTGAAAACAGGAACGATTGTAGATTGTTTCCACAATTTGGGCATTTCACCTGTCTTCAATGAAATGTTGAACAACAATGAAAGTGGATCTGAGAGCGACTCATAACAACGCTTAAGGAACAAAGGGTGAATACCGTCAGGCCCAATTCCTTTTTTTTCATCAAGTTGTTTTAGGTATTTCTTAACAATGGTCTTATCAATGTAAATAGAAGGAGGATCAAATTCGTTACCAACCAGATCACGTGGTGCATTACCACTAGACAAAGGTTCAAATGATGATTCGAAATATGAATTAAATAAATCAGCAATTGCGTTACCATCAGATACGTGAGTATCACCGAGAAACAAAGTGTCGGGAACCCCACCGCTACCCTGTTTATACTTTATAAACGACCAAAAGTGCTTAATATTATTTTGTATATTACATTCAGAGTGACTTATGAATTTTTCGTAACACTGAGCTTCAATTAATTTTACTTCCTTACGTGCATACGAGAAGTTGTTGTAATCACTCTCTCTACCAAATATTTTCCATTTTCTATGAAGTTTTTTCTTCTTATTAATTAGCTTGATTAAACGCTTACTAAACCAGACTGGATATTTAATGTTATTGGTAACAGTTTTATGAGGTACGAACCTATCTATCAATTCGTTAACTATATTATAGAATTTTTCAACTGCGAGTTCAATATCATTTAAATTTAAGTGCTTTTTCCAATCAATATGAAATAATTCGTTATTAATTTTTTCATAATCAGCTGCATAGAAACGACGTATAATTCTAGTGGATTGAGATAACGAAGATGTGTGATTAATGTTAATTTCGACCTGAAGAGATGGATGATGTCCATCCTCAGGCAAGGACAACGGTGCAGCTCTTTTTATTAAACACACGAGATCAGATATAACCAAATCTAATTTTCTGTTGTTTATATTGTTAACGTGATTAAATTGCGACCAGTCATTAAAGCACAAAAACGCAAACAGTTGAGACGTTAAAATATTTTGGTTTGGATTTTCAAGTTGCAAACTTTTGAGAGAGGGATCTGGATTAATACACCATTTTGCATCTCTTATATTAAAGTCACCAATCAGTATAAATTTGTCGTTGGGATACTCAATTTTTAGGTCTGATATGTATTCATAAAAAGCTAGTTCCGCGACAGATTGGTGAGAATTCTGTGGAAAATAACAACAAAACAATCTTAGCATTGATGTACTTGATGTTTGGTTTAGTGAAATGTTAATACATGTCACATCAGCATTATGCAGGTAAGGCAATGCTCGCGATTGTAGCGTACTAACAGTAATTCGTCGGTGAACCGCAATTAGGGTACCTCCACCCTTTTTAACTGTTAAATTGTCATAATCCCGATCAGTTCGATAAACAGAGTAACGCAAGTCAAATAATTCAGCATCAAATATTTCTGGTAAAAGCCAAGTTTCGCTTAAACATATGATGTCATATTCAGAGTTCAACATATTACTGTAAAATATTTTATCTTTGGTTCTTAAACCTCTAACATTCTGGTAAAAAACATTTAAGGGCATAATAAAAAGATATGAAAACTAATAAAATGTATAAGATAATTATTGTATTAATATTATTTTTGGCAACCTTCAAAACTGATTGATACAACTGCAAAACGTAAATATAAAAGCTTTTATCTTGCAACATCTTGACAATAAAATTTTGATAATAAGTATAAGCAACTGTATGTCTGTAATTTGATATATAATTATAAGTTAACCTAAAAGACAAATTAGTTTTAAATAAGTAATAAAATATAGTTCTTATGTTATTTTGTTTAACGATTGTTCGGATGTGATGTGTATTACCGGCGACTGGTCGCTGCGTCGAACCATAATTTTCCTTTATCATTTCTGGATATTTTATCAGAAATGTCTAGTGTATTCAAACCCCTATTTTCTGAAAATATTTCTCCTACATTCTCGCCCAATGCCGTCTCATTATTTAAAAAAAACAATTTGTCTTGTTTTGACAAGTACGGCAAATGGCATTGTTCTGACAAGTATGGCAAATGGTCATTCTCATCTGCACGCAAAAATGGTATACACAAATTATCTGGAAAAATTAATAGATTTTGCCCAAAATCTATCGAAGTCCTATGAATACTGAAAAAATCGCAACCTAGAATTACATCGGTTGTAATACTTTTTACAACAGCGAACGTATGTTCGAATAAATAATTTGACAAATAAAATTTTATTTTGAGTGAAAGAATAATGTCAAGTAATTTGCCATTCGCAACACGCAATACAGGCTTTTTATTATCTACGCTACTATTTACAATATTATTATGTATAAACTTATCCATATTTTTATAGTAAAAATCTTCCGACATGACCGAAAGACTGGCACCGCTATCCAATAATGCGGACGTGGTGATACCGCACATCTTCACTTCTACATAGGGCGTTGTAGTGGAACCTTTTCTGTCGTCGGTCGCTAGTGTGGTTCCCTGTCCTAGCGCCGCCGAGCATTTGGGTGCTCATTTCGCATGTCTTGAGAAGGTGGCTGTCTATTCCTTAAATTATACCGCTGTTGTGGTTGCGAAAATGGCGGCCTGCTTGTTCCTGCTTCATCACCAGCGCTTCTTCTAGCAGAGTATGAAGCTCCCGTGGGTTGTACATGGCGCTCCGGAACATGTGGAGTTCTTGACGACCATGGTGTAGAAAAGTTATCACTGATTTGACGGGGTGGATGTGTTAACCGCACATTCTGGGCACCGTCACCCCGCGAGTAAGTATGATTGAAGGAACCAGAGTTCCCTAATGTTTGTATCTTGACCGGCAACGCCAATTGTTTTGGTTGTAAATTCAAAATCTCGTCCTCTTGCAATGCTGCTTTTTTAAATGCAGTCAAGTCACTAAATACATGTGTTGCATATCGTGTTCTATTATTAAAAGTTAAAGATTTCAAAATTTGTTTTATTATCTTCTCATCTGATGTAATTCCAGCTTTTTTAGCCAACAATGACATTCGGTAGATGAAGTCTACTGTCTTTTCATCATGATTTTGCCGATTTGAATAAAATTGAGCGGCGTAATCCGGATCTGAGGTGAATTCTTGCTTCAAAGCCTCTACTATATCTTCAAAAGTTGAAGTATCATCACTGATGGTGTGAAAATAATTGAGGGCAGGCCCCGATAAATAATTTGAAATTAAAATGGCCTTGGTATTGTCATTCCAGGAATTTAAAGCTGCTAATGCATTGTACTGCTTAATAAAAACATCAATATGAGAAGAAACGCCGTCAAACGTTTCCATGTTGGAATGTGTACCTATAGTGTATTTGTAGGTACTTATCTGTATACTATGCTTCTTGAGTTCCAGTCAATATCCAATATTATTCCAATTTTTCGTAGCGTATATCAGCGTATAGTAATATTCTTGTATTAGTAGTTGCAGCTGCACTTGATTGGACACGTTACCATGTGTCTATCCCTGAAAAGCACTGATTTTACTCGCGACAGTACCCGCGGTACTCGATACGGCGCCTCCACCAACTAACGTTTGGGGGAAACGTGAGAGAGAAATCAAAGATTTTAATCTTTTTTAAAGCTTTGTATTTAAAGCATAAAAGTGATTTTAATGTTATGTGCCCACAGTCCGAGCACGAAAATATGACTGAGTCTGGAAGGATGCTGTCAATATCTCATTGTTTCTTCTTTAGAATCTATTTAAATAATATAAAACAATAGCTGCCAGTATTCCAGCCTACATAAGTTTCCTACAAAGTGCTTATGCACATTACAAACTGTTAAATAAATAAAAAAATAAATAAATAATAAATTAATAAAATAATTCAGGAGACTATTTTTCTTATTTAAGGAAAATATGCTTTTGGTCAAAAACCACGAAAGAATCATGGCGTATAACCACAGATGTCGGTACTTATTACTAAATGAATTTTCTAGTAACCTATTACTTTTTAATACGTAATTTTTGCATGTCTTACTTTGGGTTAAAACACGTTTCTATTTATTTACTGCGCATGTCCAATCCTAGGTAACCTAGGAGACTAAATGTGAAGGCAGAAGCTTCTATTGTCCATTATTAGTGAATCGCATTTAGCCTTCATTGCAGGCTTGAATACCTAATTTACGTATTTTACTACCGTTTGTTATGTTATAGTAGGAAATAAACATCAAATTGCAGAGTTTAGCTTTTATAGCACCAAATTAGCTGAGAGCAAGTATTCTTTCTTATAAACCAATAACAACTAATTGGGGTAGATAGTCAACTCATGGTAATTAGATTATTCACCACTTGCGAATATTTATCGAAATAAGGGTGGCCAAACTCCAAAAGAACCACGGCCTTTAGTTTATTTTTAGTTATCCGACATCTTTAGTCGGTGTCTACATTCGTCCACCATATAAAAAAACAAGAATACTATGCCATACCTAAAATCAAGAATTATATTGTCTACTTTAAGATACCTTAGACTCTACTTAACATGGTGAATTACATATGAACATGTTATCAAAATATCTGTCCAGTCACGTCGTTTAGAGCTATTTTAATCCACCATGGTGCATACGTCACGTTGTCATTTTAGGCGGGAACGCGGAAAATGGCGTGTTGTCCTCGCGCCTTCCGCGAGCGGCGCAAAAACACGACGAAGAGCGACTCCGGCGCATCTCAGGAAATATGGCGACGGTAACCAACCGTGGCAGGACTGTGACGGCATAAATAAACTAACAGGTGGCGCGTTAGCACTTTTAGATTTGCAATTAGTCGAGTTTAGATGACAATGTAACTAATTATCTAAATACGATTGAAAGGAAGGGTTTGGATTGGGTGTTTATAAGCGTGAACGTGAACTTTTGAATTTGTAATTAAAAAAACACCAAAGCCTCTCAAAGTTAACTTTAGATAAAAACGGGTCGACTAGGGTTGTTTGGATTAGTTTTCCTATTCTTAATTTAAGTAGGTAAGTACCTAGTAAGGATTTTTTAAGCAATAACATGAACTTTACGGATGGTTTCCATTGTATGATATCTCCGTTAATTAAAGAAGAATTAATGATTACAGTTCATTGTATAATGATGCCAGTAGGTTTGTATACGAGCAGGAAGATTTCGAGGAACTACTGAAGTTTCCAGAATGATCGACGAGTGTCATGTAACAATGCAATTACTTCATTGATGAGACGTTTCCGCAAACAAGTCCTAGTGAGAGACCATGGGAGTATTTACAGACATAAGTAACGGGTGAGTGTTATGTCCTAAGGTTCGTGTCGTGTAAGCTTACACTGAACAAAATATCTCATACGTGGTCAAAGTCTACAGCTGACATTGATGTCCTGCGTTGTGATGATGTGCGTGCGCAGCACGTTGCGATGAAAAAATAACGGTGTGTTTGGTTTTGTTGATACTTTTACATGTGGTCTTTATAAGTTTGATTCAAATTAAAAAAACACTCGCAAAAATCTAATTGTTCTTTTTAGCTATTCGCTTGGCCTCTCTCGTGAGAAAATCGGAATTGGTTTAAGAAGTTGCAAAAATGCTCTTATATTACGATTTTAAAATTTCCCCATATAAGTTCCTGGTTCATGACATTGGTACGTGACGTGCCCTTGGTCTTAAGCCAAACCTTCATATAGTTTGAATATAACTTGAAATCGTATTTGTATGATGGATAGCAAATTTTGTTTGAAGCCCCTTTGTGCCTCGACCACGCGGCAGTGTACACCGGCCTTGACTGTACCTTGTTGCTTGGGGTGCTCCTACTTACTTACTAAACATTACGTAGGGTTGGCAACTTTACAAATTTCTTAACATTACCTGCATAAATTATACCTACACAAAACAACGCGGTTATGAAAATATATGTATCACTCGTAACCTTAATCGTTCTTCGCATTATGTTTTAACTTATGTTTTGATTAAAATGACCAAAAAGAAATCAACATTCTTTAAGACCTTTTTGTGTCTCCATATTTTAATACTTTTTTTTAAATATACAGGTTGACAAGACCTTCAACATTGAAATTTAGCCCAAATTTCGCTATTTTTGTAGACCCACAGGGTCACAATAATAATTTAGGTAAGTACATAATAATAGATTGTGATTAATTAATTAACACACAGTGAAGTCACCACTATCGCTTCGTAAAATGCAGATGGGTACATAAATAATAGTAGATAAATATTTGTGTCAATTTCGTAAGTAAAGGTGCCAGCCCTGTTGGTTAGGGTGGTCCGCTACTTACTATTAGGGTGTGTGCCAACAAAGGCTCGTAAATACGCAATTGCTCGATAAATTCGTAGTAAAACACAATTACATGGAAGTTAAACTGAAACAGTAGCGTCAGAGCTAAGTTACTTCGTTATTTATTGCCAAAATAAAATTATCCGAAATGTAAATAGAAACTTAAGGAACTTGGTAATAAATAAGTATGTCACAAGTTATAATTTAGGTATTTATATTGACTATTAGGGAAACATTTTGATTTAATATCATACTTACTGAATCATTGTTTAGCAAAAACAGTTTTTGTTTTAGGTACTTAGTATTTTTCTTAAACACATAAGCAACAAACAACAACTAAAAATAACGAGCAACCCAAAAATGTTTAATAATATTGTGTAATAATGTACGTCACTCCAAAAGGACACGCTAAAGATTACAAATAGTAATTTCAACCTCATCTCCACAGCCCGGATAGCTCAGTCGGTAGAGCATTGGACTTTTAATCCAAGGGTCCAGGGTTCAAGTCCCTGTTCGGGCGGACTTTTTGAATTGTTTCTTCATGTTTTAATCAAGATTATTTTAAAATGGATATACTTACTTAGTAGCATTTTTTATATTAATTCATGTGTATGAAACGCTAACGCAAAAATGTTTACGTAGGTATTCGGCTCATGTTACATTATAATGTGTTTTAAATTGATAAGGAATCATGTTTAGTGTGTAGGTTGAAGCATTTTGACGATGTAGTTAGTGATAAAATATCACAGAATTTTAGGTGTGGGCAGAATCGACTACCTAATTTATTTTTATGTATATACCTATAGAACATAAGTTATATAATTAACGAGCAACAAGCTCTACAAAGAGATTAAGTTCTTTCACCTTCTGTGAAGTGATTAAGTTACAATGTAGTAACATTGTTCAATCTTTAATAAGTAAGTTCCTCTTAAAAAATTGATGTTCAGTCAGTCGAACGCACGAAAGTATTCATGTAAGAACGTTACCAAATTAGGTAAAAACTGTAAATTTCCTAAGTAAACATACCTAGTCTTTTGCTACGGTAACTGTCACCGTTTCTTTTGTGTAGAACAGCTATATTGTCATGTAAATGCTGCGGACCCTTCGATGTACAATCTACAGGTGTCGTGTAGCCGCGGCGGTAGTTGTGGCACTCCGCAGTCGCGCCCGGAGGCAGCCAGACGCGCACCGGCCGCTCGACGCTACTCCGCGAACACGACGAAAACATTGCAACTTAATTAAACTCAGTTCAACTCAAAACAAAACACGAGCGAAATAAAATGACACGCCGCTCCAATTTCAAAACGGTGTTCTAAAAACAAAAAATGACAAAGTACAAGCTGAACAACACCCTGCGGACCGCGTCGGAGGTGACGCTGACGTCGTTCATGACGGGCAGCGTGGACTCCAAGGAGGTGGACTCCAACCAGAACAGCGGAGCCGGCCAGCGCTGCGAGTGCCAGTTCATGCAGGACCCGGGCAGGCTGGCCGCGCAGCTGTCCAAGAGCGAGTGCTTCATGGGCCTCAACGAGCTCAAGGTGGAAAACCTGGCGGTGGAGAAGGACTCGGAGGTGTGTTTGTGTGAGAAGTACAAGGGCGGCTGCAAGCTGTGCCCGCGTCCGGCCCTCGAGCTCACGCTGGACGGGAAGGAGTCCTGTCTCTCCTGCCACCCGAGCGTGTACACGCTGCCTTACACCAGTGAGTACCTACGATTAGATAGTTTGAGAAAGTAGCGTCGGCAAAGGTTAGGGCCAGCTTTAGGTGTCAGTGAAAGTTAAATGCCTATGAGAAGAATTTACTTAACCTACCTTGTTAGCTACAAGCGGTGTCCTCACAAATATACTTGCGAATTACTTTTAATTTATATGAACAATCACTTTTAGAATTCAAGCAGCTACCGTTAAATATCGCTTCCCGTTAAATTTAATTAAAAGGAATAAAACAAAAAGGAATTTCAATAAAAAATGTTAAGTAGATATGAAGGATGCAATTAAACCAGTAGATAATTAAATAACTGTCATTTCGTCCGTTTTGGCAGCTTGAATATGTTACGATTTAAAATGTTAAACCTTGATAATGCACTTTTAATCGATTTCGCCGCTATCAATGATATTTTATTTTAATTCAAGGTATCGTTTTTGTAAGTTGCTAATGTAAACGATGATAATCCCACAACATTTTTGTGAATGTTTGTAAACATTAGAGCGCAAGATCCGTGTGAAGTTATTAGTGCTCCCTTTACTAGCAATATTATAAAACTAGTCATCAACTAGTTCAAGAATTTATATAACGATCTAGAGGAGTTTTCGATGTGGAAAATAGCTATTAGTCAGTTCGGTTCAGTTCTACGTTAATATTATTTCTTAATTCAAGACAGTGCCTGATGCTTATTTAATCATACCAGTAGCTGTAACTCTCAAAAGAAAAAAAAACACATTTCAAAATGGTTATTGTATCTGCTTTTACTCAAATACCAAAACGATAAGGAATGGATGCTTTTTTATAAAGTTAGTTAGTTTGATCAGGTAACCAATGTAAAAACTACCGCCACATTTATCAGTCCACCCACGTTTTTAACCAAATGTGCCACAACATTTTATCATCAAACTAAATAGCATAGGTACCTAATGAGATACCTACATATCTTAGTACATTAAACGCTTTCTCCGAATATGTTAATAGAATAGCGTTTTTATTAGTAGGTAGGTCAATTGTAATTTTCCTTACTGAATTTTAAATAAAACCAAAAAGTTTGTTTTATAAGACAAGCAAAATTAAAAAACATTAGCACCTACTATAAATATGAAGAATAAATAATAAATAACTTAAAAATTCTAAACATCCTCAAACACCTGAAAAATAAACATAATTTTAAAAGAGCAAGAAGTGTACCTACCCACTTTCTTAAGGTTAGAATGTAAAAATTATCATGAAGACATGATTTTACTGTAAAGCCTATTGCGGATCTCTCAAGACTCTCAGCAGCTCTCAGCGCTATAAAGTTGTTCTAGCTAGTAATTTTATATTTACGTGACATTCCTACAGTATGTACCGATCACGTGTTTTCACCATATTATCCATTTTTTACTAGACACGTACAATCGGAATGATATTTTTTATGATTAGAGGTCTGAGGTTATCGCGGTCGCGGAAATCCCTGCTGGCGGTATTTTGGCTGTCTCCGAGCGAATGTTCGTTTTTTACAATAACTAATGTGATCTCTCATTCTGTCAAACCTGGCATTTTGTATTAATTTACGAGGAAAGACGAATTTTTATTTTGGAAGAATCTTTATTTTTAAGACGTTTTACAAAATTATTTTACATTGCTTTATGTCAATCTTTAGTGTCGAATAATAATAACTTTATCAATATTTATTAACTTAAATTTACGTTGACTTCCTTAATGCTTTTGAAAAAATCAAGAAACACTGTCACGTGAACTGAAGCAGGTATAAGAGTAGGTATCTTATTGATAATAATATCCTTATCATCACAGAAGTCCAGTTTACAAACCAATAGGCCAATAACAGTTTCTGTCTAACGGTTTTGGCCATTGATAACCCGTTGCTAGGGACTTCACCCCGTCTGGACAAAATTTTACGTTCTTATACTTATCTTAAATACCTAACATTGAGTAGTTTGTATAGGAAGTTAATTTGAATCGGTCGGTCGCGGAAGGTGGCATCTCATGCACTAGGACTTAAACTTCCCGTCGGACACTCCATTACGGAACAATTTAAACAAACGCTTAGGTACTTCATAGCTTTTGTAGACATTTCTATTACATGTCAGTTGGCGATAAAAGGTTTAATATCGTTAACAATTTAATTATGCACGTTTTAAATTATACATTTTTATTAAATTTATAAAAAATAACAAAATTAAGCCAACTTGCTTACGTAAAGACATTCAATGTCAAAAGACAATTTAGTTGTCAGGGAAAAAATGTTTTCACAAGTAACCTTTATATAAGTGTGTACAAATCTGTAGATCTTGATTTATATAAACCTTGCAAAATAACGCATAAATTAAACTTAGCCAGTGATCGCCTAAAATAAAAATGCAAAAAAAACATAAGTATTAAGACAAAAGTAGGATGCCATACTCAATATAGAGTCAAAACGCCAGCCAGCGTAGTAAGTAGAGCGGCAACCAAGCGATGACCTGCTACTCCATGGTGTCCCCAGCATGAAGTGCTCAGTTCATTGCTCGATGTGTCCCGGCCACTGAACGAGCCTCATCCATCATCATACATCGCAATATGCATCGATTTGTTTGTCTTCGTTGACGTTGAGGTGAATAACAACATTTCCTTAATTTTGAAGTTATAGATAGGTACTGGATTAATTAATAAATTAGCATTTATAATGCAAACATTTAAAGTAAAATCTTAACATTTCCTTATTTTGTTTTTTTTTTTTAGTTTTTCGACCAGGGCTTATTTAAGCTTTTTTGATAGACAAATCAAAATATTAGGATTAAAAATATATTTTTTAAACTGTAAGTACTATGTTATTATCAGCTACTTTAAAATAATCGGTTTCACTTTATTTTTGAATTTGCGATTCGTGCAACATTTTTATTGAACAGTTAACTAGGTAGTTTCGATTGTACTTTCTTATTGTTTGGCGTACTTACGTAGGCCGGTGTTACAGTCATATCAATAACGTAACGTAATACGAAACTGCTGGGAGGAAATTAAACGTTTTACCTTAATATAGACAAAGAGAATATATATATTTTCGTAAAAGAATTTTAATTTATTTTTTTGCTATCTTCAGGCTGTAAACATCATCAGTTGATGAAAATGTATGGAGAATAGGTAGTTAATAAAGAATGATGACTGATTTTAAAAAGATGACACTTCACGGCAATACATAGGTACTCCCGCTTAGGACTTTTGTTTATAAAAATGGTCTAGCGTAGGTAGGTACTTGCCGCTCACACAATTTCGAAGTCATTCGTATTCTTTATTTTATTGGAATTCTTTACTTCAACTTGTCTTAACTCTACTTAGTTCTGAAGTCTCTTACTATAGTTTGTCAAATAATAAAATTTATACATATTATTAGTAGACGTAGTTGTATTATTATGTACTTTCCTGTAGCCAAATGTCATTGACAGCAACCATTAGGTACATTTTGACAAAGTTAACTACCGGACAGTAGTTTTTATATGAAGCAAAACATGACTACAATGTTAATGACCTTCATAATCTGTCTGCCCACAGTGCCCACCCTATTGTGAAAATATTGGTATAAGTTTACAAATGTAGTCAATAACAAGTTAGAGGCATTAAAAAGGTACTATAAAATTTGTATAAAAATACTAAACTGGACGTATTTTATGAGTCTTTCGTTTTTTCTGAAAGTAAATCTTTTTATTATTTCATGGTTTTTAATTTCTATTTAATAAACCTCTGTATCGCGAGACCGGCTTTAATGTCAATATTGTATAAATGCTGATTAGAACTCAAAAACCGTCGAGCTAGAACCAGCCTGTAGTCGCACCTGCTGCTCTGTGCGACCTCTTATCACTTTCGGTTACTACCAATTGTATGATGTTACTCAACGTATTACCTTAACTACATAGATAAACGTTAAACAGGCTATTATTGGTTTAGTAACTATGGTATATATTACTCGCGATTATGTCACGAATGTGATTGTTCAACATGTCGTTGAAAGTAATCCTGTCGTCAATAGAATACTAATCAGCGTTAGAAAGTGTTTCCACTTCTAAATTTTGAAGGAACGCAATAATACCACAAGGTCCTAAGCCTGGTTTGTATCCGAGAACCCGTCGAACTGGCTCATAACTGTATCCGAGTTGATGCGAGACGACACGGACGGTATTATTGATTTAACGCATTGTTTGTTGACACAATACCGGATATTGACGCTATTAAAACAGAAATTTGCAAAAACCGTATGATAATTAGTTGTTTATACCAGACTGTTTGGTCTCCGCGACCTCGACTACTCCAATCTGATGAAGAGTAGATAAAACAGATAAATTCTTCCTAGGGTGACGGTTCTTCAAAATTCTTTAAAAACGGTTCAGCCGTTTTAATGTGAAAGAGGAAATTACAGAAAGACAAACTACACAAACTATACACATTTTGACATTTTTGATATTAGTAGATTTTACCATTATAAACAAAACTACATCACCTTAATAAAATAAATAACGCTAAATCTAATCAGCTCCGCATGCTTAATGGTGAATGGGCTATCGAATTGCTTTCAGCATGGGTTTCAATGGTTGGCTGGTAATTAGCGGTCAACACGACTGTGGTCGTCGCTGGCAGTGCGCACGGAGCGCCCACGTGCCGCGCCCGCGCATGACCGGCGCCGCACGGACCTGACTGCTGCCTGGAATATAGCCATCATAAATGCAACTTATACGGCTCATTAAATTACTTCTCAATATTCATACTTGTATAAAAAAACAAATGAAAAAGCATTTAATATAGGTTTTTACCTAATCCTGATTTCAGAGGAAACTTCGAAGATTTTTTTTATATTTTCTTTGTAACGCTGGTATTTAAGTAAACCTTGAACTACATCCAAGGCTAAATAACTTGTGAAAGTTTGTGCACGTCATTATAGATGTAGTTTGTTAGTGAATTTAATTAACACACTAAAAGCCTTTGTGAGTTAACTAACATTTCGCAAAATACAAATGCGCAAATTCAATGTAGAGTTTTTAGATAGGTCTGATACCCAGTGTTTTAGTTTGAGCAAGCCGGATCCTAATTCACAATATTGTAACTCGGCGTGACAAGATTGATGTCCATTGTGGTCGCCCTCCTCCTACGTTTGTTGAAACCGCATCACGACTGGACATTACCTACTGCATCCAGTGTTACCAAACATTTAACTACCGTCTACACCAATACACTAAATAAGAAATAATAATATGTTATTGTTTTTAACTTGAAAATACATAAATAAGTCATAATATCGCAATTATTAAGCAAAATTATTTGTCTCTTTACGTATGCCCCTTAGGTTGATGATTTTTTTTCGAAATCAATAGCAACTGTATGAGAAGCTGCGTGTGTAAAATTTGTCATCAATAGATAACCAAATTTCTCTACATATTGACGTAATCTACTCAGCATAAAACATTTACATCTCAAGCTTCCGGGTTGTCTCATAACTCTACTACAGAAGTCTTTTAATTTTGAGCTGCGTTTGACAAAAAACGCAGATTGATATCAACAAAACGTGAGTTGGGCAACTTTGTAAAAAATAAGCGACACTTTATTAAATCAACAACTTGAATATATAATCGATATAAATTTTTAGACTAACTCCAACTCTGCAGCACTAAACTAAGCGAATCTTGTGTGTATTATGGACACTACAAAATTGACTAAGGGAAAACCTAATTACCAACAGCCAAATATGAGTCATATTAGAGAAGACTTATTTGTAACGAACCGGGAATCATATCAGGTAGGTATCTATCGCCTCTCCTAACATTCGGATCACAAACCGCTTCGCCACGGAGGTCATCACAGATAACAAATAAATGACATACGTGTTAGTTAACATAAACGGTAAACATTCAAAAGTATAATTAAGTGAATCCCACTGAGTTGAAGTTAACCTGACAATTCGCTAAATAACACCCAAATTGTGATTTTAACCGGATGCACGGATTTAGTTTAATTTCCCATTCAACTAACTACTTCCGACACTTTTTGCAATTCGTTGGATGATGTAACTTCAGCACCTAAATCTGTCTACGAAATTTCTAGCGGCACCAGAAAACTACATTAATTTCTTATAAAACCCGTTCGTTACGGAAGGCTCAGTCCAGTAGCTGCCTTGAACCGACAATTACACGATTATGGACAGAAAAACTCAATTAAATGCTCCAGTTTGACCCAGGAAATTGATAATGACGTAAACAAAGACAAGTGGTCGAGTAAAAGTAGGTGTGCTACAGGGAACCACTCTTAGTCCTTTATAGTTTTACTTATAGGTATATGTATCTGTAAATAACACTTAGTTATAGCTTTTATATTGCTTCATTCTAATATAAGTTGTTGCACCGTCTCGTGCATGGAGGGAACCGCCCTGCCCCCGCCCGGGCGACCGTGACACGATCTAGGAAAGTTTGCGATAACTGTTTGTCTGTGTTGTGTCCGACAATTGTTAACTTTAGAATAAACATTACGAAATTATTCAGCTCAACGTTGACACGAATTTTTTACTTTAGAAAAATGCTAATATATTTTAATTCAAACGCTTATGTCCTTACAACTACTGTTTATTTAATTAGCATTAAAAATAAATTAGCAAAAAAATATTAATTTATTGCTACTATTTATGATAATATATTGAGGTTTTAAGGTATGATTTTTGCATTTTAGTTTTTATTTCTCCATTAGGTGAAAACAATTAATCAAAACAAAAAAACGGTAAAACGGGCTTTTCGATATAATTAAGTAAATTCTTGACATTCTAATAAAACAGCTCAGAAGAGGAAATAAACAGTTCTATTTCAATGTTTGTACAAGTGCTACTTTGAATGCCGTCACTGTCAAGTAGTAATATACAAAAGTTTGTTTCGATATGACTCAATAACTTTTCGTTGATATGGAATGTCACTATTATTATTAATTAACAATTTTTCTAAGTAACCGCTATCTTGTTTACAGATGGCATTCCCAACAATGGCCTGCCTCCTTCCTACTACAACAACACCAGCAGCAGCCCCGGCAGCGCGGGCGCACGGTGGCGCAGCGGCGCCGCGCGGCGCGCGCGCTCCTGCTGCTCCAAGAAGATGCTACAGAGAAGACTACCCATCACAGACTGGCTGCCCAAATACACAATACGAAGCGGCATCTCTGACATCATAGCAGGTAACGTCTAATACCTGCTATTAACTTTAGGTGTACCTGACAATTGAACAGACGATACCGACACGCGTTGGAGCGCGACGTAACAAACCGCAAGTTAACTATCTTCTAAGTTGTTTTTCTAATAAGTATCTTTGTTCATTAAACTACGGGTATTGAGCAGACGGTACATTCAAGTAGTATTTAATAGTTGGTGATATCATATTAACATGTTCCTTAGTGAGATAATGGATGGTTGTTCCGCGATGGCATGTTCGATTGTCGGTAATTTCCATGTTACTTTCCTCACGTTTCCTCGACTCATGATCGACATCGGTTTCTGCTCGGTCTTGATCGCAACTACAATGCGTATGCACACTGTCACGTTCCGCGAGTCGACTCGCTGCATTTACAATGTGACTTATTTACTTGAGTACTAGCGACTTGCTGTGACGGATGATATTAAGATTATGCTCGGAATTGAAGCGTGGTAATTACAAAAAACATTTGCGGAATGTAAATCTTCTATTTTACGTATCTGAATAGTAATAAGTAAGACTCTCTATTCAATGTACAAAGAGCAAAATTATTGTTCAAGTATGCAAGTTCATTAACCTCGTCTATTATTTTTCGCAACTATTTGAAAACAGGAAAGTATGTAGTAGCAAATTGTATGATTGTATCCGACCTTGCAGCGACGTTGTTCACAATAGGTGCGTCGGCGCAATGATACGTGAACCGTGAAATCAATCTGATCTAGATAGATTGTCAGTTTCACAGCCAGTCTGTGATACAATTTGTCTGGGGAGAGTTTTTATTTAATTGAGTAATTTTGTTATTTAAAACACAACTGATTGCCACTTAGACCTAAATAGAAGTTGTCTTTCACACGCATCTTGAATATCTTTATCGAATCGACAATCATCACGTGTCACAACAGCTGTTTCTTAATTTATAAAGTTGTTTCACACAAAAAGTCCTGCTTTTCCCTAGAATAGTGTATAATAGCCTTTAATTAAATCTCAATCATCTAAGTATTAAATGTCACAGCCTCTTTTTGTCCAGTCCTGTTAGTTCTGCTGAGATTAGTCACGTTATAGTTTTTATACACTTAGTGTAGGTACAATAGTGAGTTTAATGAAGTAAGAAAATACTTGCGTTATTTGAGTCTATTTTTAAATTTTATTATTTTATCGTATTAATTATATTTAGGTTATTGTTAAATCTGAAAAGTTTTTTGTGATAGTTAAGCAAGGATACTAATGAGATATGACAGTCATGTCGATGTTTACCTATATTTTTCGCTATGCAGGTCTTAGATTAAACTTATTGTTTATAAGGATATTTTTACGATTCTAAAAATGAAATTTTAGTATAAACATTGTCAGAGGTCGTGTTTGTAGGTTTCAGGTTGGTTTCAGGCAGTGGAACAATGAAGCCATGGACAATACATCATTGAAAAGTGAGGAGCTGTAACAGTTAACGGAATGTTATGTTGAACTGTTGAGTGCTCAATACCCCACTGTCCTGTAAAATAACAATAATGGACAAACACTTATTAGCCTCTCTTTGGAACTGTTTCTATGAACTGCTGTATCGAAGAAAATTGATTTAAAAAAAAAAAAATGTTCATGAAAGTATATGAAAGAAGCATGAAGAAACTTTTGTGATTATTGTTAACATCCTTTATACACTACACAATAAGAGAAATATATATTGAAATTAAAACAGGAAAACAAATGAAAATATTAGGTGATATCGTGAGTTCTTATGATATTACAATCACGAGATTCATTGTCAATTCAAGCAACGGAAGCTATGAACTAAACATTGTCAGGATTTCTCATATTTCTCATTTTAAATCTATTCGGATATTAGAGCTGCAAAAAAAGTAAATAGTTTGAAAATTATATTAAAAAACTTTATTAAAATAGCGAAAACCAGTTGTATATAAACTCATCATCAATAAAAACCTGCTTTATTTTGTTTCCTCAGGAATAACAGTGGGTCTCACAGTGATCCCGCAAGCGATAGCGTACGCGGGCGTGGCTGGGCTGCCCCCTCAGTACGGTCTCTACTCATCCTTCATGGGCTGTATCGTTTACACATTTTTCGGGTCTGTTAAGGACTCAGCCATAGGTAAGACACTAATCATTAAGATGAAGAAGAAAATTTTATAGAAATTATAAAACTCATGGGGTATGTCAATTTTGATCAGGTCCAACAGCTATAGCTGCAATTTTAACGAGAGAGAATCTCCACGGCCTCGGCCCCGAGTTCGCCGTGTTGCTGGCGTTTTTGTCAGGATGCGTGGAGCTAGCCATGGGGATCTTGCAGCTAGGTAATACTCCTCGTCATTTAATAGCTTCATTAGTATAATTCCATACTTCACACCTGTCAACAGTGATTTACCACTTTTGCGGAAATAATTAGAATATTTCCTGTTTTCATCACTTAACTATATTTACCCTGATAATCTCAGTCAACACATTGTTACAGTTCATTACATAATTATATAATTTGAAGTCAACACTCGTAGTTATTCACGCACGATTATATTTTTTGCATAATTATTATGATGCATTCAATTAACTGTAGGTGTTACTGAAATGAACTTGAAAATATACTTCCGTATTGTAATTACAGTTAAAAAAATTTGGAATTGATCAACGGATTTCAATTACCTACAACAAAAATACATTACACATAGCCTAAAAATCCTTTCTTTGTCCGGTCTCGAAAAGACTCTAAAGCCAAGTAATGAAATGAAATGAATTGCCATCACGCCTCCTGCAAAAAAACTTGATCAATTGCATGGTCTTAAAATTGACTAAATTTCTGAAATTAATAAAAATGGTAAGAATAATAATATAGTCATCTTTTACTATTCATATTGTAATATTTTTTAAAGTTTCTTCGAAACTTACCTATTCTATGCAATTATGACAGTTCTAAGTATAATTTTCATACAATTTATAATAATCTGCAGTTCCATCATATTATAGGTGATGTGAGGTGATAAATACATATTCATACATGAATGATGATGAAAAGTTCATATACTAATTTTGTTTATAATGGAGACCTATGAGCGGTGCCACACGGGCGTTGCCGCTGCGTTCTCTCTGTCCGTAGCAATCAGTGCGTTGCGACGACGCAACGCACCAGCAATGCTCGTGTGGCACCTCTCTATGGGCGCGATTCTATGCAAAGTACCTAAAATTTTAGTTCCTAAATTGAACCTTATAAAAACCCGTATATGGTGCGGTCCGGTGCGTGGTTTTGCGCACTGTGGGACCGGACAGCTAGACATTATGTGAAAATGTCTCTCTTTTCCCTTAGAAAGTCTATTATATCTCAAAATATTATAGTAAGTAGGTTTGTCACGTCACCGCTGACACTAACGATGTTTGTTCTGCTCATCGAAACCAGCGTTTGCTAGCACTTCCAATAATACGACCCAAATCTTTTCTTTAATTCCGACCTACAAAAAGGAACTATTTATGGATTTACGTTCAGTTCGTCGACAGGTGCCCCCTCATAGTAAGTTCATCTAGAAACGGACCTTAATTTGTAATCTTATGTTTCTTGTAATGTTGTTCACAGGTTTCCTGATCGACTTCATCAGCGGGCCGGTGTCCGTGGGGTTCACGTCGGCGGCCGCCATCATCATCGCCACCACGCAGATCAAGGACATCCTCGGCCTCAGCTTCCCGGGGGGCAAGTTCATACAGGTCAGATCACACGTCCTGTAGGGATATTAGATTCAAATAATTATCAAACTTATCTTTACTTTAAAAAAAACTGCCTGTTAGTATCAAACAGGGATGTTAAGGATATCCATATCCGTAACCGAAACTACCGGATATCCGAAATAAAAAAATATCCGTATCCGTAACCGAAACCGAAATAAATGTTTCGAATAATTTCGGATAGTGGCGGAATCAAAAAATCTAAATGAGACACGTTACGACAAGTTGTTTTTGGCTGCGTTCCGTAAACCACTTACAGAACTGTGACCAAAGTGTTGGTTCTCTCTCTGAGCGCAATGTAGCGGTGTTTATGACGTCATCGTTCTCACCTATCGTCCTCCTCTATGTAAATAAAACCATTTTATTATCCATTTGTTTTGGATGTTACTTTTGAAATTCCTAGAATCTAATATCCGTAACCGAAACTATCCGAAACTACCGGATAATCCGAAATAATTTCATATACGTATCCGAAACCGAAACCGATATAAAAAAAATTCAATATCCGTATCCGGATCTGGATCCGAAATTCCATATCCGTAACATCCCTAGTATCAAATACAATTTTACTCTTGGGGGTTGAAAAAGAATGATAGTTGTATCTTAAAAAAATCTTAAAAAAAGACTATGTATAATAATGTCATTAATACAGTGATTGTCACCAGGTGTGGATCGGGCTGTACGAGCACATCGGAGAGACGCGCCTGTGGGACTCCGTGCTGGGGGTCAGCTGCATAGTGCTGCTGCTGCTACTCCGGGTGAGTAGGTATCATTACATAGTAGTAATGATAAATCCAAGTCGCTATTTGTGTCTGTTTGTATGTTTGGGCTTCTAACTCCTCCTAAACCACAAAACGGATTTAAATGCGGTTTTCGCCATCTTTTAGGGAATTTATTCATTTCAATTTGTAAATAAAGAACAATAAGAAAAGGTTTTTTTAAGGTAGCCAAAATTCAATATTTCGTGAGCAAGTCGGCCTAAATTACACCATTGCGAAGCGTGGGCGGGTCGCTTGTTCATAATAAAGTTCATGTAGTTCTTTAATGTAAAGGTAATTTATCTTTATTGCGCAGTAATCCAAAAATTAGATTATTTCAATTAATTGTTTCGTCATGTAGTTTTGCTATGCAAATTATATAGCCGTACAAGGTAATAAGGTCATTTTTCTTGCATTATTATTTGGTTTATAAGTAATTATAGCTGAGATAGTCACTGACCATTTAATTTAATTACTAACTTAAGCATGTGTGGTGTCAGATCCGTTATTATCTAGACTTGTAATCAAGACTACATTTCCTGACTGAAACCCGTAATACTCCTATTGTTAATGTTACCATTTATCACATAATGCAGGAATGCAGGCGACTAATGACCAAGTTGTAATAAACGACACGCTAATTAAGTACAGGATGCTGCACTTTTAAGATATTTATCTTGTTAAATTTTGCAATCTCCCACGATATTTTATAGGCTTCTCATTGTTTGTTACACTACCTGGATGACTTCCTGCCTTTATAGTAGATTAGTTATTGCTTGCACTTGACCGCAATTGGCACTATTGAGAACATTTGTTTTAAGTTTATATACAAGTTAAGTTTTAAGATTAATTTTATAAAAATAATTCGACTTGCATTAATTCTTAAAAGAAGTCGATTTTTTGTAAAGAAGAGATTACTGTAGAAAAACCACTTATTATAATTAAACAATTTAAAACCGACTCGTAGAACCTATTATTTTTTTGGTGGTGGATCTTTTTTAGATCTATCGTTAGCCGTGTTTTTATTCCTATATAAAGAATTTAAGTGTCAATTTTTGTTTCATTCATTTTCTTCAGGGTTTTTATTTTTTTCACGGTCAGGGTTACCTACTTAGAATTCAAGAACCGGCTCTCAAATGACGGCTCTAGTTAACATTTCAGTAAAATGCTCTCAGCTCACTGACCACTGTGACCGATTTACAAATGAGCTGAGAATACTAATTAGATGGGACCTTAAGTTATTAAAATGTTTTTGCAACTAGTCTAGTACCTAACTAGATATTGTTGATTATGTTACATACTTGAATTATACTAATAAAAAATACAAGTAGCTGGTAGTCAAGCTGTTTTCCAACCTAAAAGACAAATAAGTAATCTTTTAGCTATTCTTGCAGTTTCTGCTAATTATAAATTAAATACGTTACCGATCATCCTCTGCAGAAAGTAAAAGACATCAAGGTGTCCTCCTCAACCGACGACGAGAAGCCGCGGCACCGACTCCTCGGCCAGGCGCTCTGGTTCCTCTCCACCACCAGGAACATCCTGGTCGTGCTGCTCAGCTCGGCCCTCGCTTACTACTTCGATACGAAGGGACAAACGCCTTTCGTACTCACAGGTCAGTTTATTTGTGTAACCGTTCTCAAAATAGGAGTTGCACAAGGATATATTTTAAACCCTTTCTCATTTAATGCTTACATGTTTATGATGTATTGTGTTTTGTTTCAGGAGATGTAAAGCCAGGTCTGCCCGAATTCTCTCTGCCCCCGTTTTCGGCGACGGTTGGCAACCACACGTATAACTTCATAGAGATGTCCACTACGCTTGGATCAGCCATATTCGTGGTGCCACTGCTGTCAATATTGGAGAATATTGCTCTAGCCAAAGTTTTCTGTAAGTGAACATGTAATCTATATATTTATAATTATAGTATTACACGCGGAGATCTGTGGCATGTCATGTTACAATAACACAATAATTGCCAGAAGTACGTTCAAAACTATAGTAGGAAGTTAATCCAAGATCTAAAGACAACAATAAAATCCAAGATTAAATTTCATCATCCAACTAATACTAATACACCATTAATTAACATGTATTGAGACAAGTGCTAAGCCTTGTCATGTTGTTTAAAGTCTAATATGGACCATAAATGGATACAATTGTACTTGAATGCAAAATTTTATTTAGTGTCCTCAAATAATTACGAAAATGAAATTACCTATTGATATAAAGATTAAACTTATTACCAACCTGGCTAGCTTCAACAGCTTAGCTGCCCTACCTGTAACAAGTACTTCATCGTGTCGCAGGCTCGCATTAAGTGAAGTTTGTTGCCAGGCGAGGGCCGCACCGTGGACGCGACGCAGGAGATGATCGCGCTGGGCGTGTGCAACGTGGCGTCGTCGCTGGCGCACTCCATGCCGGTGTCGGGCGCGCTGTCCCGCGGCGCCGTGAACCACGCGGCGGGGGTGGCCACGCCCGCGGGCGGGCTGTGCGCCGCCGCGCTCGTGCTGCTCGCGCTGCAGGTACTACACTACACTACACTACACTACACTACACTACACTACACTACACTACACTACACTACACTACACTACACTACACTACACTACACTACACTACACTACACGTGTACTCAAGCGCAGATCTGCCCAGCTGAAGACCCCCAAGCCCCACTGGACCCACAGTACCTGCATGGTCCAGTAATTGAAATTGTTAAAAATAATGTATTGTGACTGACCACTACTATGTGACCCCCCTAACGCCAAAGCTGGATCCGCCCTTGCATGTTCTAGTACCCCGCAATGCCGTGATAATTGTATTAACTATCGACGTCACATCATTCCAGTACCTGACCCCGTACTTCTACTTCATCCCGAAGTCGTCGCTGGCGGCGGTCATCATCGCGGCTGTCGTCTTCATGATGGAGCTTCACGTCTTCAAACCGATATGGAGAACCAAGAGTAAGAAGATACTTCTACTTTTAAACATCCAGTAATTCCCGTGTCCAGTGTGGTAGTAATGCGGTGTGTGCGCAGAGCTGGACGTGGTGCCGGCGCTGGCGACGCTGGTGTCGTGCCTGTGCCTGCGGCTGGAGCTCGGCATCGTGGTGGGCGTCGCCACCAACCTGCTGTTCCTGCTGTACGCCAGCGCCAGGCCGAGGGTCAAACTCACACATCACATTGTAAGTGTTAAAGAGTTTTTAATACAGTGGCTCAAGAAGTGGCGTATTGCAGGGACGTAGGTATAGCGTTCGGGATGTGGCCTATTACACCCTCGTGTTTTTTTTTTACTTTTCCCGCACTCGTGCGTTTTCATTCCCAACTGTCAAAATAAAGTCTATTAAAAAGAAAAATTAACCAACCATGAAGTTTTTACTAATAAAAAACAAAGAAGTTTTTATGATTCATGTTAATAGATACTTACCTACATAGCGTAGGTATTTTTCTAAAAAAAGCTACCAGTTTGTTTCGATATCAGATTTAATGATTTGATTGAATTAGTGTGGTTTGTTTCATTTCATTTTATCTCATTAAATTTCATGTTCATTTCCTATCAATAAAAAAGTTCTACTGAAGACTTGGCTGTAAGGGCATAGTAACCTTTGCCTACCAAATGGGTGAAGAAAAAATGGCGCCATTTTCCAGAAATTTTCTTTGCGAGTTTAGTTGTTTGTTGCACAAAATGAGTTATTTCGACATTTACGATCCTAATTTTATATTTTATTAAATTGCTTTATTTTTTCGCAACTGTATTAAAAATAGTCGTTCAGTACACGTGCAGAACCGTCATTGCAACTCGTCCCGCCTGTCAAACCTCGCCTTCGGCTGTGCCTCGGCTCGGGTAGACATTTGTCGGAACTCGTTGTAATGACAGCCTTTCCACACTTGTGTTGAAATATACTATTGCTAACCCTCCAACCCCCCCCCCTACAGTCGAGCTCGGGCGTGCAGTTCGTGGTGTGCGCGGTGGACCGCGGGCTGCAGTTCCCGGCCGCCTCGCACCTGCGCCGCGCCCTGCGCCGCGCGCCGCCGCTGCCGCTCGTGCTGGACGCCACGCACGTGCCCGCCGCCGACTTCACCGCCGCTGAGGTAACTGACACACTACTATATTTGTTACGGCTAATACCCGAAGTGCGGCTACACCTAGTTTTAGCCGGTTAGAAGTGTTTTTAATATGGAAAACTGTAAACTACGCTACGCGGGACTCCTTTTTCTGGGTGGTATCAAAAAAGTAACCTAACTAACCTAACCTATTGATGTTCTAACCGGCTAAAACTAGGTGTAGCCGCACTTCGGGTATTAGCCGTAACATGTAGGTACCTACACACATTTGCATACTTACAAAGTCTATCCAATATAGACACCTGGATATACAGTAACTTCCAACATGCCAAGTGGTGACGTGAGTCTGGCACGCTAGAGGGTTATGAAGTAATAATTTGTACGAACATTCCAAAAATTTCACAAATATTAGCCCCATAGACGCAAAGGCTTTGTCAAAAAAATTCTGTGAAAGAGTACACCTATACATTCTTAACTAATTCATCATATGAATATACATTATTATTTAATTACATATTGATATTACATTTTGAGGTAAGTGACGATAGTAAATGACCGTGACACGAGGAACACGCTACTCATCCGCTTTATTTGTACAACACATTGCGTGTTTTCATAGAAAGTGAATATTATGTTTTGTCGTCGTGCGTCATGCCACTATAATCTTCTCATAATATGCTCTGCCATGATTACACACGGTCCCAAGGTGCATGCTTCGACGCAGAAAGTACCAAAAAATTTGTGTTTTCAAGTTAAAATAGACCATTTTCATCAGTGAAACATAGTTTGAAATAACATAACTAAAATATATTTCCAAACCTTTACTAAATATATAAGAACTAACTAAGTTAGATAACGTCGGGAAAAGTACCAACTAAACCCTTTTCCAATAAAGTTATGATTATTTTTATTCGATTGGTTGAAACCTACCTACTATTAAGTTACGAATGTCGCAAAATTACCTACTCAATTCAAAAGACCATTACGGTAAACGAGACAAGCTATTTACCTAATTCAAGTCATAATCGACATTGCATCGTCACCCTATTCAGTTTTATAACGTGTAACCCTGTCCTCTTGGTGCCCAGGGTATAAAGTCAGTGATCGAGGAGTTCCACGGCCGCGGGCAGGCGGTGATCTTCTACAACGCGCGCGCGTCGCTGGTGGCCGTGCTGCGCGGGGTGCGGCCGCGGCCGCTGCTGCTGGCGCGCGACCGCCGGCAGCTCGACCAGCTGCTGCAGACCCTGCACGACCACTGGTAGCGTAGCACAATATAGTTTTTAATACAGTTGCTCAAAAAGTGGCGTATTGCAGGGAAGTATAGCGTTCGGGATGTGGGCTATTACACACTCGTGCTTTTTTTACCTTTCCCGCACTCGTGCGTTCTCTTTCCTAACTGTCAAAATAATGTCTATTAAAAAGAAAAATTAACTAACCATGAAGTTTTTACTAAAACAAAACAAAGAAGTTGTTATGATTCATGTTAATACTTACGTAGCGTAGTTATATTTCTAAAAAAAGTTTCCAGTTTGTTTCGATATCAGATTTAATGATTAGATTGAATTAGTGTGGTTGGATTCATTTCATTTTATCTCATTAACCGACTCCTTGCCACCATGACTTTTCGAGCCTTTCCTCCGTGGCCCCATACAAAATTCAATGACATGCTAGTCGCGTCACGGGCCCTCCTAAATGATGACGCACCTAACGCGTCGTGGGCCGCTGGTGATGTTATTACGCTATTTTAGGCAGTTTCTACTAAAATAATACAAAGTGAGACCTGTTATTGTTTGTTATGTTTCATTTATTAGTTTAGTGTATTTAAAAGTGTCGATCTACGTGTTTTATACGAGATGGAAGGTAAGTTATAGATTTCCACCATTGGTTGTCAACCTGTGGGAAGTATTTTATCGCAAATCAAAAAAGCTTCCGTTTTTACTTCAAAACTATTCATTGGTGGCCAAAAAATTGTGATTATTTTTATAGATTTGCTAAGTTCGAATCCTGGCTTTGATAATAACACTTTTCAATAATTTTTCTAAAATTAATTAAAAAACGTATGTACCTATGTAAACGTATGTTCCCGATACGGAAATATAAACACAGTGTGACGATGACCAGTTCGAACACTATTCTCAGTCCTGGGAACCTGTTAGTAGAACTTTTAAGAAGTCTTTTAAAATTCCAAATAGTGTAAGGTTTAATAACCTCATACAGACATGAGCGGTTTTCAAAAAAAAATTTTTTTCAAAAAAATTCGCAAGATGGTGCTGAAAAAACTAAGAACGCGGGTGTTACCTTTAAAATTTGATAAGGATAGAAAAAAAAACAAAGCTATTTTTTCTCTAGCAATACTAATGTCGGTTTTCATTTGATTTGAATTTGAATAAAATAATAAAAAGGTTTTGTCTTTTGTCTTTCCCATTAAAAAAAAACGTTCGTAGTTGATCCATCTATCAACATAAAATTAAACTAAAATTAACAGCTGTCAGAAAACCGTTCATTTCCCGTGAATCTACTGGCAAGAGTGTAGTTTCACTGGAAATATTCATTTAGCCTTAGCACTACCAGCAGTGCCACGGGAATGTAAAATTTCCCTTGACTCAACTAGTATTGCTAAGCAGTAGTGCATAAGGAAACAAAGGAAAATAAATATTTCTTATTACTTACATATTTAAAAAAAAATGTATTTGAAATAAAGATTAACTAGTGGCCGCCCGCGACTCCGTTCCCTGTGTGTTATTCTGATTATCCAATAGTTTATACGTGAAAGTGTAACAAACATCCATACATACTCACAAACTCACAAAATCACATTTATAATATTAGTAGGATAAACAGTTACCTGTAGGTAGGCACCCTATGGTTGACAACCACTGGCAATTTAATTTTCCAATAAAAAATTGTGGCCCTTGATATTGGTGTTCCTAATGAGTTAATTTTTATATAAAATAAGATATTTGTCCAGTTCAATCCTGTAAGTCAGTTAATAAACCACAATCTAAGAAGCAACACGTATTTTTAATTCTCTCCGTTCCGCTAAGCAATTATCAACCTAAAGTACAGCACATTATGGTCTAAACGAGCCGGATCGGAATGGAATGCAGTCTCGGCGTTCTTATCAGCAGTATAACAAAAGGACAATATGTCGGGGAGTTCGTTATCACTGGGTTCGATTATGGCGGAAACTTCGAAATAAAACGTGGAACTTGATGTATGGGCGTGTATTAATCACAACGTTAAGCAACTTTACAATAATCATCAAGAATAGTCAGGATGTAAATGGATATAGGAAGCGCGGTGAATTCGGCGTGTGGCCATCACTGATTTATTCACTCTACGTCTGCACTGCCCCACGAACCAAATAACAATCATCCGTCCAACAAGATAGATGGGCTATTTAGACTCAACGGATAATGACCGAAACTCATTCAGTCGTTCACTCATAAAGCCTCGCACCGACTACACCCAAGTAAAGACAACTTGACGCAACCAATATCTCATTTAGTCGCCGACATTGACATTGACATTTCAAAACATAGGCAAGGTAGATAAACGTAAACATAGGTAAAGTAGTTCTTCAACTGGCCAAGTCCATCGAATCTGTGTTCTCTCCGACAAATAGATGTTTACGACGTGAACGAAAACGAAAAGTGAATTTGTGCATTTTATGATAGACGATTGAGGTTATGAACAAAAGTGATAGTTTTTATCAATTTACGCGTTAACAAACTGTTATATACGTGAAATACCTACCATGGCGGTGCCTACAGCAGAACAAAGTGTTTATTTATCTACATTAGAAGATCTAGCCAATTTACTAGGAAAAGTGCAAACCAACTTAAAGAAATGTCCGAAACAAAGACTCACGCGGGGTTACATGAAGGCGAGATTGAAAACTGTAGAAGACTACTGGAGTGAATTTAAAACAGCAAACATGAAACTTTCACAATGTACGCCGCGAGAACAACGAGGAACAATGACATATTTCTTAAATGAAGACTATTTTCAAATTGAGGAATTATTTTTAACATTGCACGCTAATTTGTCTGACCAAATAAGCAAATTAGAATCAAATCCACAAGGGGATGTGTCCATGTCATCTGGCGAGGTTAATTTAGTTAGGTTACCAAAGATTTCACTGCCCACGTTTTCTGGACGATACGAAGATTGGCCAACGTATCACGACCTGTTTGTTGCGCTGGTACATAAGAGTAATATAAGTGATGTACAAAAGTTACATTATTTGAAGACAAGTGTTAGTGGAGAAGCAGAAATACTTTTAAGACAAATTCAAATTACAGAAAACAATTACATACCAGCTTGGGAAAAATTAAAAGGGCGTTTCGGCAACAAGAAAATGATAGTAAATTCAATTTTAAAGAAAATGTTTTGTATTAAAAAGGTGGCACATTCGTCGGCAACGCACATTAAATACATTCTTGACACTACAACGGAGTGCATCAATAGTTTGAATAATGTGAACATAAATACAGTCTCTTGGGATCCAGTAATTATATTTCTGGTTTGTCAGAAATTGGATACAGAGCTGTTGCACGAATGGGAGAAACATTCTTATACAGAAGACTCTGAGTCGATGCCTACATGGGAAGAGATGAAGAAGTTTCTGGAGTCCAAGTTTCGAACCCTCGAATTGGTTGCCCCGATAGCTGCATATTCTAAGGATAAAGCTCAACCACACCGAGTACATCACATGACGACAGAAATGGACAATCACAGTCGGGTACAATCATCGCACGCCAGTATAAAGCCGCAACCAATCTGTAATTTCTGTAAAAAGGATCATTACATTTACCACTGTAAGGAATTTATGAAGCATTCCTTGGAAGATAGAAAAAATCACGTAAAAAAGAATAATCTCTGCTTCAACTGCCTTGTCCCTAATCATAGCGTCTATCAATGCAATCAGAAAACATCCTGCTGAGTCTGCCGTAGAAGACACCATACACTTTTACACCAGAATAGAGAAGATGCAGTAGAAAATACAAAACCACAACAACAAGTACTTACAACACAAGAAGATGGAACACAATCACGAATCACAACCGCACACTTCTCGAGACAACAACCTGGTCAAGAAATACTACTCGCCTCAGCACAAGTCGTACTACAATCAAGGGACGGTCAACACCATGTACTTCGTGCTCTGATTGATCAGGGATCAGAGGCTTCTTTCATCGCAGCCAGGGTTGTGGAGTTACTGGGCCTGCAAAAGAAGAAAATACAGGGATTAGTCTCTGGAGTAGGAGAAGGTACACAAATACCCATTAAACACCTCGTAGATTTGTCAGTCACATCAAGGAGTAATGCACATGAGGTGATTCGAGTTAAAGCGTATGTTATGAAGACAATTACTACTATACTACCCTCGAAACACGTCAAGATGAACTGACCAAAGCTACATGATTTGAATTTAGCGGATAATACTTACGATACTCCAGGAAAAATAGATTTACTGCTTGGAGCTGAGGTTTTCTGTAAAATCATCGAAGATGGGTTAGTCAAGCTGCCTGATGGTATAGTTGCACAAAAAACTATTTTGGGTTGGATACTATCTGGTCAGAAACAACCGAAGGCTTCACAAAATGATCATCCTAACTTATGTAGTATGCACGTCACAACCATGATCAATCCAGACACCGAAATGTTAAGGGGCCTGTGGGAGATAGACACTAAACATTACCAAAGGAAGCAGATATACACAGAGGAAGAAAGAAGATGTGAAGACATATACGAAGCTACTACCGTAAGAGATGAAAGTGGGAGATATGTGGTAAATCTTCCACTGAAAAATACAACAGAAGAGACGATCAAGATTTGTGGAGAGACGAAGAAACAAGCGATAAGAAGATTTAACCTTTTAGAACGGAAATTTGAAGAAAATCGTAAATTGAAAGATGAATACAGAAATGTGATTGAAGAATATGTAAAAATGGGTCACATGGTTCCAGTAGCAGATATGGAAGAAAATAGAATTTACTTACCACATCATGCCGTCGTGCGTGATGACAAGGAGACAACGAAAGTGCGAGTAGTGTTTGACGCATCGGCTAAGGGGTCGAATGGAAAATCACTGAATGAACTAATGTTGGTTGGACCAGTCCTACAACAAGATCTGCGTAGCCTAATCACTATGTGGCGCAAAGATAAAGTCTGCGTCGTTGGAGACATTGTTAAAATGTACCGTATGATAAATATCGCACAATACCATCAAAGAATGCAGTGTATTTTATGGAGAGACAAACCAGACCAAGAACTGAAAACCTACAATTTAACTACGGTAACATTCGGTACCGCTGCCGCTCCTTACCTGGCAGTGCGCACACTAAACCAACTCGCAGATGATGAAGCTGATAATTTCCCGCTGGCTGCACCTGAAATAAAGAAAAGGTTTTATATGGACGATCTTATGACAGGACATGATGATGAAGAAAAAACTAAACAACTTTGTGATGAAATTAAAGCTATTCTAAAGGCTGGAGGATTTGTAATGCAAAAGTGGTCAAGCAATTCGGAAGAAGTCATTAAACATTTACAAGAACAAAGAGAAAACACTACTGACCAACATGAAATTAAATTAGACGAAGTTATAAAAATACTCTGACTTACCTGGAACCGGAAGAACGATACATTTGATGTAACTGTAAACTTACCAGAAAGTAAGAATCCAATAACTAAAAGATCTGTTCTCTCCGACGTCGCTTGTTTGTTTGATCCATTTGGTTGGCTAGCACCAGTTATCATCACCGCTAAAATATTTATACAAGGATTATGGCAACACAAGTTAGAATGGGATGATACGTTACCACAAGAGTTGATGAACACCTGGTTTCAATATCGCGAAGAGTTGATGCATCTACAAAACATAAGGGTACCAAGATGGTTTAAAACTACTACTCAAAATTATAAAGATATAGAATTGCATGGATTTGCCGATGCATCAACACAAGCTTACGCTGCTGTTACTTACCTAAGAGTCACCACCGAAGATGAGGTCTACACTACGATGATAGCATCACGAACAAAAGTTGCACCTATAAAAACAATATCCGTACCAAGATTGGAACTTTGCGCTGCAGCATTACTATCTGAGTTAGTAAATGATATAGAACATATATTTAACATTCCAAAAAATAAGATATTCGCTTGGACAGACTCGATGGTGGTGCTTTCGTGGCTGCAATCACCTCCTAACCGTTGGCGTACCTTTGTGGCAAATAGAGTATCTGAAGTAACACGAATCATCGACAGCAACAGATGGAGTCACGTTCAAACAACGGAGAATCCAGCAGATATCGCGACAAGAGGTGTACACGCAAGAGATCTGGTTAACTTACAAGTTTGGTGGAATGGCCCACAATGGCTAAGACAACGGCAGATAAGAGAGAACAACGTGAATATACCAGAAACGACTATGGAAGCAAAGAACTGTCTAACAATCACTGTAGAGGAGACACCAATTTGGGAGAGATTTTCGACGTTATCCAGGATGAAGAGAGTTTTGGCTTATTGTAGAAGAATGAAGAAAGACAGCAAACCTGAAACAGAAAATAAATCATTAACACCTAAAGAGATTATGGATATAGAAGAAATGTGTATACGACATTATCAACACTTAAATTTTACAAGAGATATTGAAGATTTACGCAACCGTCGTCAGTTAAGAAAAAGAAGCTCACTACTTACCCTCTCACCATACTTAGATGAAAATGGATTATTGAGAGTGGGAGGACGTCTACATAATGCATCCATACCTGAAATAAGTAAACATCCAATTATCGTTCCAAGTAAATCCCACATTGCAAAATTGTTGATAAATGAAGCCCATATAAAAACACTACATGGCGGAATCCAACTCACAATGAATTACTTACGCACCAAATACTGGATTATTGGATTAAAGTCAGAAGTGAGGAGGTGCATACACAATTGTAAAACTTGTATCGTGGATAAGGCGAAGGTAAAACATCAATTCATGGGACAGTTACCGGCAGTGAGAGTCAATCAGCACCGGCCGTTTAAAGTTAGTGGTGTAGATTATGCTGGACCTGTTATGATGAGAACTTCTAAAGGTCGGGGGCAACATGCTACCAAGGGTTATATATGCCTCTTTGTGTGCATGTCTACCAGAGCAATACACCTAGAAGCAGTAACTGACCTTACATCACAAGCTTTCTTAGCTGCTTTTCGTCGATTTGTTGCAAGAAGAGGATACTGTAGCGCATTATGGAGCGACAATGGCACAAATTTTGTAGGGGCAGCTAAAGAGCTAAAGGAGCTTTTTCAACTAGGCAAGAACAACGTTGCAAGGGAAGTCGCAGAGCTCCACGCGAATGAAGGGACTGCTTGGCACTTCATTCCACCTAGGATGCCTACCCACGGTGGCTTGTGGGAGGCCGGCGTTCAGTCTGCAAAACGACACTTGACTCGGATCAACAGAGCCACGAGGCTGACTTATGAAGAAATGGCTACATTGCTGGCTCAAGTAGAAGCATGTTTGAATTCTCGACCCATTTGCCCAATTGATAACACTTCAGATGTACCTTTAACACCTGGACATTTCCTGGTTGGCGAACCCTTGGTTTGTGTTCCAGATGTTAATTACCAACATGTCAATATAAACCTTTTGACTAGATGGCAACTAGTGCAGAACTTAACTCAAGAGTTTTGGCGTCGCTGGCATGTGGAGTACCTTAATACGCTACAACAAAGGTTCAAGTGGCAACATCCAGTTCCAAATCCAGCAGTAGGAGATCTAGTTGTCATTAAGGAGGACAATATACCGCCCGCTAAGTGGTTATTAGGAAAAATTAAATACTTACACCCCGGCTCAGACAGTTTAGTGCGAGTGGTAACAGTGCAGTGTAACGGCAATCATGAACTCAAAAGACCTATGTATAAGATTATTCCACTTAACCCTGTGAAAGACGAAACTGTAGCTGCATTTAAATAACTATTGAGTTACGGTGGGCGGTTGGAACTATAAATGTACCTAAACATAACTTGTTATTTAAAAAAATATTGTAAAATTTATTTGTTGTAGGTAATTGAAATTAAGTAAATTCATTTTTCTAATTAAGACATAATGCAAAACAATGTTTGTTCCTATTTTAACTAAGTGATACATTTAATAATTAAAGATACAGTCCATTGCTATGCCATTACATTATGTACCTACCTATTGTTATTATAAATTTTGATTGTTATGAATGGATAATTAAAGGTTAACATAGTTTGTACTTTGAAGATCACAATTCATTTGTAATTTATTGTGTTAACTTGCATACCTAGTTGTGAGATTTTATCCAGTTAATTGTTTGTGCGAGTTGAATACTTACTTTTTATAATTTTGGTATTAACCTACTGATAATTATGTAATTTATCTTGTACCTACTTACTTATTGAGATGTCTAACTTAACCAATTAATTAGCTACCTAAAAGTAATGAAAGAAATTTGATTAGTTGTGTTATGTAATGATTATATTAATGAAAAACAATTGTTTTTGATGGGCGGAATGTCCAGTTCAATCCTGTAAGTCAGTTAATAAACCACAATCTAAGAAGCAACACGTATTTTTAATTCTCTCCGTTCCGCTAAGCAATTATCTTTTTTTATTATATTTTTTTATTATATTGATTAAATCAAATAAAAATTTGAATTGCAACTATTTTCTAATGACGCATCTCTCGCGTCATGGGCCTCCCTGAAGGTTTCTTCATGACGCGCTAGGCACGTCACGGGACAGGAGTCGGTTAAATTTCATTTTCATTTTATATCAATAAAAAAATTCTTCTGGAGACTTGGCTGTATGGGCATAGTAACCTTTGCCTACCAAATGGGTGAAGAAAAAATGGCGCCATTTTCCAGATTTTTTTTTGCGAGTTTAGTTGTTTGTTGCACAAAATGAGTTATTTCGACATTTACGATCCTAATTTTATTAAATTGCTTTATTTTTTCGCAACTGTATTAAAAATAGTCGTTCAGTACACGTGCGGAACCGTCATTGCAACTCGTCCCGCCTGTCAACCCTCGCCTTCGGCTGTACCTCGGCTCGGGTAGACATTTGTCGGAACTCGTTGTAATGACAGCCTTTCCACACTTGTATTGAAATATACTATACTGGTAGTACAGCTGTGAACGGGTTGTAGGACACAGGCACTCTACGACAAATAGGGAACATACTTACTGTACCGTAGAACCTAAACGTTCACTAGTTACTTACAAATAAGATTCTATTTCCACACATGAACACACGTCTTATGCAACTTGCCTTAAAAATTTGTTTTGATCTAAAGTGTACGTTTCTATTTGAGCATTAGATTCGACGTTAACGTTCACTATACTTTCTAGGTACTATTACTGACAAAATTCATAATTAGTTTTTTTTTTCTTCCAGATGTCTGTTTGGAAACCACTTGGACACATCACTGAGCAGTATTATGTCTCCACTATTTATATAAATGTTGTGATTATTATTACTAGAACTATGTAACTTTACTATGTACTTTATAATTATTATAGTGAGTAGGTATAACGTGCAGGGTTACTTTAAGAGTTTGGCCATAAAATAAAACATACATGAGAGATGTATTTGTTTATTTATTTATCATACAATCGACAGATCTGCGTTCCACCGCCGAGGCGGGATTCTCACTTCGTTAGCTTCACGCCACTTTCCTTAATACAACGGAATAAGAGTTACATTACAATTACATTTACTAACTCTACTCTCAGTACTGCGCACTGCTCCAACAATCTTTACCTTCTCGAACCGGCCCTGGGCCATACGCCATACAACACTCGCGTTCCAATATCGCTATTAACTACATTCCTATAAGACACAGAACAGAATACATCGACTTAACCTACGATGCACCAATACAACTACAACTCAGTACAATTGAGCATTGGGTAAATTCATAAAGTAAATTGTTTTCTAAAATAAACTGAGCAGGGCAGTGCGGGATCGCTCGACGAACGATTAGTTGCAGGAAGACGGGATTCCAGAGATCAGACTGTCGCCAGCGTCGAAAATATTTACAAAACATCCAAAATCGATGGAACGAGTAAATTTTTGGCAAATCACTACTAAATTCGAACACAACGTGTAATTAATTGGTCTAAAGTGGCGCCCGACGCGCCTGCACCAAAACATTTGGCATTATTCAAATATAAACGACCTAACTAATGATTATATGACACAGTACGTTACATAAACTTTGCACTACACTCGCAGTCAACTAATAAAATTATAATAATCTAAATCATATAATTGAATAATCACAAAATTAACTACAATATAACTGGTTCGGTTAGTGTCTCACTAGACTAGCACTAACCGGCCCGTGTGGCCGCGGCCTTATGAGTATTATAGAACTAGAGTAGGAATAAGGCGGCGGCCACATGTTACACAGAATACGATCGCTATAACTAGGGTTATTATATAAATGCAATAGAATCTCTAGCCGTGCGATGTGATATCTACGACTGTCGCTAGTACCTCGTCGGGAACAAGTTTGTGCTTCTCTCTACCACAATACGGAAGGAATTCATCATTTGAGCTAGTTCCACGACTCATCAATAAAACTGTAGATGGCAGTCACTGTAACTGTGGCCCGAACACTACATCACTGAATTCAACAAAACTGAACCGAGTATGTATATTTACAGTAATCCTTAACTTTCTACTACATTGATTAGATAAATTGTATAATAATTATAATCGACCGTCTAGAATTCGTTTCGTTACATTAAATAACGTGACCACTCGTGTGTTTCTAGACGGTGATTCCTAAGTTGTATATTCGATAGGCCTTCGCATTCGGCGTTTTACTTTCGTATCTTATAATTAACATCGGACGAAGTGGCTCTGGCTGGACTCACTGCTGCCAGTCTTCGTATAAAAATACTTATTCATCTAAACGTTGTACGAATGTGGCGACAGATTACAATTTATTCGCATTTCCTTCACCTGACCTATGTAAATATATAAAGTTGTTGCATATAATGTGTGGCATGTAGCGGTGAGGTCGGTTTCAGTATTTGAGGTCGTCTTCCATCTGCGCCAGCGCCAGTTTACTGTCTATCACTGAAAACAAGCAAATTACATTTAAAAACAGTTGGAAGATAACAGGCATTCAGAAAATCTGGTAGTGAAAAATATAAGTGAGATAGTTGCTTTTGTCGAGTGCCAAATGAGGGTATCCTACTTATAACATTTTAGTTAATATAAGAGTGTTCAAAGATGGATGGATAAGATCACTTGCATTCTGACTATTAGTTAAATCAAATTAATTTATAGTCTTAAAATAACAATTTGCCGTATGACGCCACTTACTCGTAGTTCAAGTTGGGGTATAGAAACAGATTTTTTTCAAAAACTCCAACCGAAGTGAGAAGCGTGATTCTTTCATTAAACTTCAGAACTTTATGTTTAAAAACAGTCATTCTTCAAGTCTTAAGGTTACAAGTAGTAATAATTGAATTTCAACAGTAATGTGTGTTACTCACGCTGAGCCGGGATAGTAGTACGGCGGGGGGCGTTCGTACTCGGTGGGCCCGCTGGCGTAGCGCGGCGGCCCTTCCTCCCAGTGTCTGCGAGCAGAACCACAACCCGTGCTTATATCACATCATATATATATCACAGCAATCGTTTACACTGACAAGTTTTGTTTGATTCAAGCCGATGTGATTCACAAGGTAAGAAACCTTCTATATTTTCATATTATTCTTAGCTGCAGTGAATCGAAGAACCTGCTATTGCCAGGTGTGATCGAGTGCTACATCAATGATGATGGGCCTGTGCTCGTAAGTTACAATAGAGATTCATATTTTTGCACATATTAAATCGGGCGTTTTATTTCTAAAAATTGTATAAATCCCTCTAGGGATGTGTGTCAGCTCTTTTAAGATAAAGTTCAGTAGTCCTGAATATTCTAATAGTGTAATATTATACTCACTTGGGTGCCATATCATTATATCTGCGCGGGTGTGCGTCGGCGGCGCCCCCCGCGCCCCCGGCGACCGCCGCCCCCGCCCCCGCGGCGCCGCCCCCTCGCCGCGCCCCCCCGACCCCAGATCGCTTCTCTGCCTTATACGCACTGTAGACATTACACAAGTTATATTACGTTGCTCTGGGGATCAAACTAGAATAATTTTGAATTAAAACACTAGTTTGTTAGTTTGGATGATTATTTGAGGTTCGGTATTAGGAACTCTCATGCCTGTTCCAGACATGTGTACACCACAACTAATTAATTTGACGCACATTCGTCGAAATACAAGTGCATAGACTGTGGAGACGAAACATAGATTTTACGAAGAGTATATATTTTTATGTATGAATTTTTTTACTTAAATCTTTTGATATTCCTATTCTTACTAGCATTACTACAAAGAACGGCCACATGTCTGGTAGAGACTTATTGAAAACTATTAAAATATAGCAATTCACTCATTGTCACTAGATGGCAGCACTTAACAGTAAAAAGTTTAAAACCAATTGGCTGCGATTTAGTGGATAAAGTTTACCATCAAGATTTTTATTTAATTATAGTGATGAGGGCGAATGAGGGTCAACATTTAACATCTGTGTTTGATCATAACTATTGACATAGACTAAGAACATCATTCGTTCTCAATATAGTTTAACTCTACACGATCACAAGCACAGACAAGAACCATATCTACAGATCCGACACACCGACTCACATAGCAGCTACACGTGAGATAGACCCCACAAAATAAGAGAGAAGGATTGTTACAAGCGAAAACTAAAACATTCCTTGAACATAGCTTCAAAAATAACCCTTGAACGAAACTATGATCAACCATCATTTTAGTAGCCAAAGAACATTGTTAGTTTATAATATCCCATATACCTTTATATCTACTTAAAGAGATGAGTTATGTTATCAGTTACCAATAAGCTGCTAAAAGGATAGTCACCAATTGTAAAGCTATGAAATAGAGTTACCATGATCCCGCTTAGTAGTGTCGAGGTGGCTGCAGCGGCGGTATAGACTAGCTTACTGTTACGTAGATGGTACACACATTACTAGCTAGAGATTAACACTAGATAGAGATCAAATATGAGATTATAGTTAGCTATGTGCAGTCACATTTATAAGATTTCGGAACTCGGAATACATTGATTATTTAAATAGTTTCTTTGTTAATATAAAGTCATATTAAAAATTGTATAACGTACACAAGACTACATCAATTCACTTCAGTGCACTTAATGCAAAAGATTATCTACTTATATTTAAAAAAGTACATTTTGATCAAAAAGTTTAATAGTTTCAGTATTAAAATTCAATTAAGATATTATAACTAAGATCTTTGAAATACATTAAAAACCTTAACCTATATAACAACATTTAATGTTGTAAAAAGTTAACAATTTTTGACCTTAAGGTAACCAAAATGTCTTGTAAGACAGAAGTTATAATAGTGCTTGTATCAAAATGTCAAAAATGCAAATGTTTCAAAAATACACCTATCACCTAGTCCATCAAGCTATTTTGATTATAATTTGTAAAAGACATACGAATTATTTCCCTACAGTATGAATATAAGTATTTCAAGGGTATATGGACATCAAAATATACGCGGTTACTTTGCAAAATGGACAAAATGTTATACTGGACTTTAGAATAATATTTGTAAGATATAATTGTGATATATCGTGAGCGAGGCAATAAGCGGTTTTTAAACTTTCTGGACGTTATGAGTATCGCATAAGCGGAAGCCAAATTATAGTGATTCCTATATGTTATTTATGTATTTAATACAATTACCTATTTCAAATGACTAAGTATATTGATATGAAAATGTCTAAATATTGAAGAATTGGTAACCAGGATGGATGACTTCGAATAGTTTCAATGAATGGAAGACAGAATGTTGTAATTTGGGAACAACTTAGTGAACTAACTTACAATACTAAATGATCCTCCATTAACTTAAAATAAATAAAACATTTATATCAAAATGATGGTATGATAAAAATACAACGTTGTATAACGTGTTTTCTCTCAACACACTACAACTATTCGAATCTCACTGTTAGCTTATGTGTAGCTAAGTTCTAGCTGTAGCTCGCTTCATAGCTACCACTATAACAAATAACGATAGCAGAGTAACTCCCACACATTGGCCACACCCTGTATACCACACTACTACGGTATGATACTAAACTTTAATTATCAGATCAAGCCGATATAAGACCTTTCTTTAAACGACTTGTTTTAATTCAAATAAATTAGATCCAGAAATTGCACAGTTACATAGTAACTCTAACACAAAACAATTATTACTGATCAATCCATTTGCCAGTGACACTAATGTCTGCCACTATTTTCATTGTTCCGGCGATCTACTGCAGTACAATTGAGTGTAGCCATTGTCAGTAGTTACTCGTCTACGTGTGGTGGCGTGTGTGTATCTAGTCGGACTCGTGGATGCCGGACTCGTTGTCCTCGTCCTTGGCGTCGAGGCGGGTCTTGAGGTCGTCGATCAGCGCGGGGGGCGGCAGCAGCGCGCACACCACGCCCCCGCCCCCCAGCAGCAGCTGCGTGGGGGCGGGCGCGGCGTCGGGGGCGGGGCACGGCGGGGCGGACGGCGCGCGCCCCCGCCACTCCGCGATCTTCCCCTCGATGTCCAGCGTGGACCGCTTCGACCCGCTGCTGCCCAATATTGCACATCGAAACATACCCCGGAACTAACACCTAACACTAGTCCAGCTCAAACACAAGTAGCTGGCTTAGCGTGAACGTGTTCTGATCGACACGAACCAACTTAACGACTAATGAAGTGAGAGTCTTAATCTCAAACCTAACAGAAATAAAATGAAAAGAATTAAAAAATTAACAGAAGAACTAATAAAGAGTAGGACAGCCGGCGTCGTGGCAGATATAGAATACAGACATGCTCAGGGGAGTTAATCGTGCACTCAATACATCACACATGCCTTTGTTATATTACAGTCTAGTTTACATTAGTTTACCTTGCTTACAGTAAATTTATATTACAATGGTTTGTCTTATAAACTAGATTACTTTCACCTTCTCCGATTTAATTCAAATCTATTATTCTAGATAGAAAGCTTCATTCATGCATTAAAACCTATGAAGGATTCAGTGGCCGTACATCCTCACAATGCCGGCCTGAGATCAAGGACCCTGCCTTGTTCTTTGGTCGGTGGTATTGTGTGGATGCTCGGCCGCGGTCCGAGCCTCGTGTGTAGTAAGCGCATGCGGTGGGAGGGGGCGTCGGTAGGGAGGTGTGGTGGGAGGCACTTACTTGGCGAGGGGTACGTTATCGCGGTCCGTGTACGCGTCATACAAATACTCGCTGCAACAGACAGACAAACACGTCAGTCACACACCAACGCATCAACCGACCAGGGAGGGGCGACGCAATCGCAAATCAAGTGTACAGAGAAGATCAAATACTAGAAGCCTTACGGAGGTTTGGTCTACACGGCATATATAAATTATATCAGTTGGACATATTTCACCGTTACATTGAGAAACATAGTTCACTACGGTTAAGCTAAATGTTTAAATACTTATATAAATAAATACTAAAAATGTTATCCTAGTTATGAACTAGTGATGGAGATGTGGTGATTTAACATAACTTTTATAAAAAAAAACTTAAAATAAACTCAAGAGGAGCTGTTAGCTACTACGAAAGCGGTTTATGTACAACTGTGAACTAAACGTGATACATGTCTGTTTGTTCGGTACAAGTAGTCAGTCCGCGCTCTGAGACAAGCGATGGTTGCTAGCGGCATGCCACCATCATTACTCACAACTACACGACAATCAACCAATCACTCATGAATATCACTCAAATATTACAATGTATAAAAGCAATAATAAAAAATATCGTATCAGAAAAATATCTATTTAAAGTTTCTTTAACTTTTCTTTGACCATGCCATTTGACTCTAAAAACAGGTAAAATTTGAGTGTTTTAATTCGATACTACGAGTTTATACTGCAAGCCGCTACAGGTTGAAGAGCTTCGTCCTAGACGGTGTATGTTCACACTGACGCAGTTCCATTACAACACAAACGTTAATCAATATTAATGACAATAAACAAACTGATTGTTGTTTTCTGTTAATTTCTTGGTAAAAACGTTTGGCAAGACCCAAAAAACGTAGAGCGTTAAATGGGCCAGTTTTTAGTTGCTACTTGGAAGCTGCGCCAGCGTGTCCCAACACGTCAGATCTATCACGACATGTACTAGTGTGGTATGTAGATACAGTATGTATGTTACGCAGCGTGTTATTACCGGAGGTTGCGAGCGGTCACCGCCAGCGAGGCCGCGGCCGCACGAACGGCTCATACTCACTGCCGGACAACAACAACCACTTTACTATGATACTGTTGCATTGCACTTCGCTAGATGGCGTGGTGACGAAGGGTGTGTCAAATGTCACTGTCAAACGTTTTGTAGAAAACCAGTCAAGTTGTTGGTAAAAGTTGTAATAAGATTTAAAGAACTAGTGACCAAGAATAAATTAATCACTTATGTTTCATCACAGATTATGAGTACTTCAACCTATTTATTTAATTAAATATTAAACTTAGTTTTGGTGAAGGTAAATGTTTTGATTGTTTCCCACTTTTATGTGTTTTAAGTTATGTGTTTATTAGTGTGTTGTGATTTAGTTATATCAAATCAATAGATTTAGGGCCATCTAGCGACGTAATAGGAACTTTGCTTCTTTTGCTTCGACATTGATAACCCCTCATTAAATTTAAAACTTCAGTTTTACAAAGTACTCTGATACTAACTCCGATATAATTTAATTACAAGTCCTGCAAAAAAACTCTATTCACACCACTAACATCAGTTTCTATTGCGGATGTAATTACACAAATATTCAGTTATTTAATGTCAGTAAAAGTAATATAAATAAACACATAATGTAAGACCTACTCTAAGCTTACTTCAGGACGGTAGGATGGCGGTGAATGATAAATAAAAATAACTAACAAAATATGGGAAATTTAATGATAGCAGCCTATCTACATGTGTATTACTGATTTTCTTCTATGTTATTTTTTATATTATAGTGGTGTATTTATCAATATTGTCTATGGTAAAAGCTCTTCAACCTTCAAGCAACGTGCTGATTGTATTATTTCATAACTTCACTGTATGTCCATCAAGCGGGCGACACTTAATAAACACGAAAATTGCCGAGCGTTAGAGTAGGACACCATTACAATTAGCCAATGGTTTCTCCTTGTCATACAATCTTAATTTAGTATGCATCCGTCTCGCTCTCTCGGCTCCAAATCAGATAAACGAGGGCCAAGACCATAACACTAAATACGGGGATGAGGGTGCAACAAACCCAAATAAACAAACAAACGCACAGACAGACAGACACGCGCGTCCGAACACAATGTTAACACAACTAACGACCAACAAACGGAAAATTAATAAATCAGTGGGGAAATCATAAGAAAAATAGAAAAAAAAACAAAATCAAAATATTGAAAATAAGATTATTTGCAGATTTCAATTATTTTTAATGTGTGCGTGAGTGATGAGAAAACTGCAAATAATGTAAAACAATGATGATGAATGATGGATGATCTTACAACTAACACGAGAACATCGGGTGCCGAGCCTACGAGGTGCTAACGTTCCTACAACACCCATAATATAAACACATACAGTATGATATTCAAATTAGCACCTTCTGATAAACATGGCATTACTTTCTAGCGACAGGGTTTCATTGGTGCCATCCTGCCCTTTTCTACAGATAAACGGTTGACTCTGCTTCAGTTAGTCGAGCAGGATCGACATTGCAGTTACCGAGAACGAATCTAAAGTCTCTATAAGTTGACAATCTTAACACTGAGTTGGCAACCACCTACCATCAAGTAAGCAACAAAGTTTATCGCCCATTACTCATAAAACATGACGTTATTGTTTTGTCCAAATTAGTGGAAATATACTTTAAGCACCATTCGATTATTTACTAAAAAATAATGGCACCCGACGTTCATAGTAATTTTTTGATTAAATTGTTGATAATAGTGTAAAATTGGCAACATTATAATTGAGTACAAAATAAACGTGAATCCTTGATTTACCTTCAAACAATTGTAATGTCGCCAACTTAACAATAATTTTATGATTATTTTTAAGTCAGACGAAGCTTTATTTTCCTTTATAATTCAGTAATTGTTTGATGATTTCATTTCTATTTGAGTAGATATGATGGATTGAAATCAATATATGCAACACAATACTATAAAAACACTTCGACTGACTTCAGTATGATATCAAAAAAAAATGTTTGGTTGAGCAGTGTAGTTGAGTCTTCCAACTTATAATGAACTTTGAATAACTCATTGACGGTAGTCAAAAACCGTAGTCTCTTAAACTACTCTAAGTCTAAACTACACCACTCCTATCCAAACACATTGTATTCAGTCTTGAAAGAACATATTTGAACAACAATTTAATACAGTCATTCAACTGTATACGTCTTTAAAAATTATTGCAAAATTTCATCAAACAATAGTCTTTCCAATATGTTGTTCCAGCGTGTGTTGCAAGGTTCAATGGTCTATTCATCTAGTGATATAAGTACGTACGCCTCGACGAGCGGGCCGGGGTAGGGCTCCAGCTGGCGGTACAGAGTGGCCAGCTTCTGCGACACCAGCAGTAGCGGCAGCAGCAGCAGGATGCACCACGCCAGCGAGATCCAGTAGCCGTTCTGACGGGGGAAGAGGCAGTTGTAGGAAACAATAGGTGTAGTCGGTCATTAGTAACCTGGCTCTAGGTTGATCAACAGTTCCTAGTGGCAGAGCCTATATCCATCACGCGCGTCATAGGTCGCAGATAATGGCAGAGCCTCCAGACACGGAGGATAACTGCGAATTCCCAATAAGCAGCAGACAACGGGGCGTTCCAGCATGCAGATATGGCTTTCCGGCATGTTCATCCGAGTGTGTGTGCTTGGAGAGCAGGATCGTGATTCTCCGTATGAACAGGTACAATGATGTACTCACGAGCGGCAGCAGGATGTTGGTGCAGAGCGCGGCGGTGGTGGCGTTGTACACGTTGGAGAGAGGCCCGCAGCGAGCCACGTCGCGCCGCGCCGCCAGCGACACCCGCGACAGTACAATGATGGACTCACGAGCGGCAGCAGGATGTTGGTGCAGAGCGCGGCGGTGGTGGCGTTGTACACGTTGGAGAGAGGCCCGCAGCGAGCCACGTCGCGCCGCGCCGCCAGCGACACCCGCGACAGTACAATGATGGACTCACGAGCGGCAGCAGGATGTTGGTGCAGAGCGCGGCGGTGGTGGCGTTGTACACGTTGGAGAGAGGCCCGCAGCGAGCCACGTCGCGCCGCGCCGCCAGCGACACCCGCGACAGTACAATGATGGACTCACGAGCGGCAGCAGGATGTTGGTGCAGAGCGCGGCGGTGGTGGCGTTGTACACGTTGGAGAGAGGCCCGCAGCGAGCCACGTCGCGCCGCGCCGCCAGCGACACCCGCGACAGTACAATGATGGACTCACGAGCGGCAGCAGGATGTTGGTGCAGAGCGCGGCGGTGGTGGCGTTGTACACGTTGGAGAGAGGCCCGCAGCGAGCCACGTCGCGCCGCGCCGCCAGCGACACCCGCGACAGTACAATGATGGACTCACGAGCGGCAGCAGGATGTTGGTGCAGAGCGCGGCGGTGGTGGCGTTGTACACGTTGGAGAGAGGCCCGCAGCGAGCCACGTCGCGCCGCGCCGCCAGCGACACCCGCGACAGTACAATGATGGACTCACGAGCGGCAGCAGGATGTTGGTGCAGAGCGCGGCGGTGGTGGCGTTGTACACGTTGGAGAGAGGCCCGCAGCGAGCCACGTCGCGCCGCGCCGCCAGCGACACCCGCGACAGGTACTCCTCCAGCAGCGACGACACCGCCGACCCGAACTCCGCCGTCGTCTGGAGACACAACTGTCGTTGTAGGAGAGGGAAACCAAACAAGCTGGCCATGATGGTCATTGATCACCGACGCACATACGCTTATACACCCACAATCACATCAATGTTGCGGAAGCAGCACAATCTTTTTCTGACGGAAGATTCAAGAAAGACATAGTAGCTCGTCGGGAAAACTACATACAATATTACGCCTTTTTTCCATAACCCTACAGAGACACTTTCTTTCCACTTTCTGCAACCCAGACAAGCAATTTTCACTACTTTCACATCCGTTAACCCTTTCATGCATTTACGTCGTTTAGGGAAATTTTACAGTCAGGCCTTTCTTCAGAACAACCTCGATCTGATCGGGGAACGTTCGTCTAGGTCTTCCCCTTCGAACATTATCTTTCACTTTTGCCTTGTACGACTGTTTAGTTAATCTTCATTCTTTTTAAATGCTTTAACGAATTAAGCATTCCTTACTCACTCCTCGTCCTTTCTGTCAAACCACAACTTTTCCTTATCATACTGTTTTTGATCCTTCCATTCCACTTCACCCTATTCATATTTCTTAAAACCTGCATTTTCCCCGCATTTATAAATTGTTCTATTCGTAAAACTTGAGGAAAACTCCTGGTCGACGACGACCGCTTTGCGTTGTATTAAATTAAATGGCTAAAGTAAGCTTTGAGGGGACCTGCACAAAGATGCGAGTATCCGTATGTCTAATAGAATTTCTATTGAATGATTTTGTACGTCCTTCCCAAGGAGACTAAATTAAGAAATTTCTGCTACAGACACGGTTCAATTTGGCTTTTGATGACTGACACCTTCGAGAGAAAAGCACGGCTATAGCAAGGGTTTTGGAACATATTCAATTCAATTCAATTTTGGGGTAATATGGCTTCTACCTTGGAGGTAATCCTGCCAATGTCACGTTTCAGGTCAAACACAGTGACATATGAATGGCAAATGCCCGGTACGTATGGAAGTTAGGCGTTTACGGCGTCAAGCCTTGATTGAAGCGTTTAGCAAAAAACTCGTTAGTAGTTAGTATTAGCACGAAAAGGCGTTTAAAGATATATTTTATTAGTTTGGATAATAAATATTTCATGTTTTTATCTATACTAATATTATAAAGCTGAAGAGTTAGTTTGTTTGTTTGTTTGTTTGTTTGAACGCGCTAATCTCAGGAACTACTGGTTCGAATTTAAAAAATATTTTTGTGTTGGATAGACCATTTATCGAGACAGGCTTTAGGCTATATAACATCACGCTGCAACTATTAGGAGCGAAGAAATAATGGAAAATGGGAAAAAAACGAAGAAAATTATTCATCCTTGAGGGCTTCCGTTGCGTGCGCTGCGAAAACGGTTCTAGAAACCAAAAATATATGTATGAAAGAATTAAGGGAACTTTTTACCGCGGGAAAACTTCGCATTCCCAAGGGAAACCGACTTCTACGCGAACGGAGTCGCGAGCGGCCTCTAGTTTTTTATACTTCTACAACTCCACTGAAGTAGACTGTCAGAGGAAATAATTGTTTCCGGTACAAGCTCACTGAACTTTTGGAAAATACCAAGAATGGCTTTGGATAGATCCAGGATTGTTGTGACACTGCTGAAATCTATTTCATTTCATTTCATTTCATAAGGTTTGCTACGTTTTCTAGATTAGGAAAAGCAGATCCGTTAGGGAGGGACGAGGGAGGTGAAGAAGTTATATTTCTGTGTGCAGCAACATCATAGGATTTGTAGTTCGATTTCCAAGGGCGTTTTTCTACAGAGATTGTTTTTTTGTATGATGTTGAAATGTTGTTAGAGGTGGGTTGGCTTTGAAGGGGGAACTGAGAGAGGGAATGTGTGGGAGTGGGTTGGGACATGGAATTTGAACTGCCCTGAGTCATGACAGCATCAACATATGATCTACGTGGATACTTCTTTTCTGCTTCACGATAAGATATATTTTTCTCCAACATAGTAATTTTAATGGACCGTTGTCTAGATTGTTCAGAACATGATTTGTTAGAGGCAAAATGTTTATTGGCACAAAAGAGACAGATTGCTTGGAGACCCGGTAATCAACCCCTAAATGAGGGCCGGCACATTTGAAACAAATTGGTTTTGACCTGCATTGGGCCTTAATATGACCAAATCGACAGCAATTCAAACATTGAATTGTAGGAAGAAGGTATGTGTTTACAGGTAAAGATGTTTCATATACATGGACATTTTCAGGCAGGGATTCACTTCTAAAAGTTATAACAACTGTTTGGGTTGGGATCCAAACTGGGGTGCGGTCTTCAAAGATTTTACGATTCATCCGACGAGCCTTAACTATTAAGCCACAGAAGTCAGGGTAGTTATCAATTCTTCCATGGACATATCAACTGGGATATTTCTCACCACTCCCATGCGAGTGACCAGGAACGAGGGAATGAACACACGGTATTTTTGTTTAACTAAAGCATTGTTAATGTAAGAGTTGGCAAAATCAATGGAAGAGAATTGCACGGAAATTTTATTTCGACCAAGACGTTTGATACCACCTTGAAGGCCTATTCAGATCTAAGCGGTATTCGCTACCGTCTGCGGCAGAGAAAACGCGCGGTCGCTTTAGTCACGGTACTTGATACTAAATACCTGAGCGAAACCCGCGCGGTATGTACCTCTACCCACAGCGGCAGCGAATATCGCTCAGGTTTGAATAGGCCTTTAGATATTCCTTTTATTGTCAATTGATAAAGGCATTGACCAAACTTCAATAAATTAATGGATGAGGAACTTCTAAGACCAAGGGATGGATCGTCGGGAATGAGAGAGACATGGACAATAAATGAGCCTTTGTCAGAAGGGAGATAGATTAAGTTTTTGGGGTCAAATTCAGGGACAGTAAAGATATTTTGAATAGATGCAGATGGCTCAACAATGGCTTTCTTTGCAGAAGGGCCTGACGCTGTATGATCGGAAATAATGTCATTTCTGCGTTTCCTAGCAGATAAAGGTAATTCTATATCTGGAGGGTCTGGAGGGTCTGGCGGGACGACCTCCATGTTTGGTTTTAAGGGAGAATATTAAGCAACACTTATTTAAGCTAATCGCTTCAAAGGAAAAGAAAATTTGGTGAAATAAACGGAATCACGTGTTATCACTTACTCCACCGACATGACAATCCGACCTAAGCACAGAAAAAGGAAAAAAAGGCCGGAACATATTCTAGAGTTTTTTTCTATATTTTTCTGACAGCTGTCAGGCTATAGGTAGCACATAATGAAGGAATTAGCCAATGGAGGGCACATGCAGGGCTAACCTGCCTTAAACAAGTATTCCATACAGCCTCACTTTAAAAAATAAATACAACCTAAATAATGCCTAATTGTGCAGTCAAATGGTGTAATAGCATAAGGAGGATACTATTTCACAGGTAAGTAGTTTTCTGCATTATTTTTTGTAAACCTAAATTAATTTTATTGTTTTCCTATCTTATCTTTCTTATACACAGTAGAAGTGCATCAATCTTCTCTTTTTTTTCTCGATAAAGTGATAGATTTGTCGATATGTTACGGCTAGTACCCGAAGTGCGGCTACACCTAGTTTTAGGCGGTTAGAAGTGTTTTTGATATGGAAAACTGTAAAAAAAATATTATGAATGAATGAATGAATGAATGAATGAATTGAATTATTTATTTATTTCAAGTAACAAAGACTCATGTTTTAAGATTACAAAATAGTACATATAAATTACAATTAATTAATGAAACCGGTTAAAATACACAAAATTAAGTTTAAATTCCAATAAAAATAAAATAAAATATTGATTGAAAATTGTTAAATTAAAATTACATGTCATGATTCAATAAAATTAATATTAAATTAAATAAAAACATAAACTAAAATTATAGTGGCCATTCCTGCACCATTCCCCCCGAAATGATACAGCAATGATTAATATAGTCGCAGTCAAGCCTGCTAGCAATCATGTTCAGGATGCTGTTGCCGCTCGCCCGCACCCTGCGCACCAGGGAAGCGCACCGTTTCCGCATTGTTGCATAGAAGCAATCCACACCTGCATCGGCAAACATCCCTGACGCACTACAGAAGCGAGGTAGCCGCACCAGAACCCTGAATGCATTATTAAACTGGATACGAAGAGCGTTATAAGCTTTTTGAGTGTACTTGGCCCACAGGCTACAAGTGTAAAACGTTGTGCAATAGGCTCTAAAGAGTGTGATTTTTACGTCTTGCGAACAACGTGCAAACCTGCGGGCCAGCATGTTAGCTCTCACTGACAACGCCCTCCGCTCCCTTTCAATATCTTCATCGTCTTTGAGGTCGGGAGTCAACTTATGACCTAGATATTTAAACTGGTAGACCCGTTCTAGAACTTTGCTGTCAATTTTTAAAGATGGAATGTTATCATAATCTTTACTCCCGACTCCAAAGACCATTACTTGGCTCTTTTTAACATTATACACCAATCCGTGTGACATGGCGTACTTTTCACATATTGACACCAGTCTACGTAGTCCGCACATTGATGCACTCAGCAGCACCATGTCGTCCGCGTAACTAATATTATTCACGCAGATGCCATCTATATGACAGCCGATCCCGCTACTGCTCAGTTCATCAATCAAGTCGTTGATATACAAGTTGAAGAGCGTGGGCGAGGCCAACCCCCCCTGCCTCACCCCGCACTCCAGCCTGAACGGCCGGGACAGAGCTCCGTCCCATCGCACACTGTTCACCTGGTTACCGTACCAGTACTTTAATATGTTTATGACCTCGGCTGGTAGGTTAGCTTTTTGTAGTTTATTCCATAAGATGTCATAGGAAACCAGGTCAAAAGCCCGCGACAGGTCGAGGAAGCAAGCGAAGACTGGTGTTTTTCTTTTCACATAATAAGAGATAGTATGCTTAACACAGAGTACTGCACTTTCAGTCGATAATTTAGGTCTGAAACCAAACTGATTGTCATGTATCTTAACATGACTACTTAAATAGTTGTTAAGCACACTATCAAATACTTTAGAAATGACGGTAGCTAACGATATGGGCCTATAGTTATTTTTATCTGCAAGATCACCTGTCTTATTTTTAACTATAGGTATTACTATGGTTCTTAACATGTCATCTGGCATATAACTGTGCGCTATACAGTAATTGAACAACAAAAATAGTACACGCGGTAGGTGCGAGCCAGCGAATTTGAGGTGTTCGATACTGAGCCCATCGTGACCAGGTGATTTACCTTTAGTCATAGACTTGATTGCATTAGCTATATCCTTGACTGTAAAAGTAAATTTCCTCCTCACGTTGGGCTCTAACTTTAAAATAGACTTTGAGGGCCCAAGGCGGGAATTTACGGAGAAGATATCTACAAAATTATTAGCAATATCTGTAGGCTCACTCACACCATCAACGCTCATGGGATGGCCCGGCCTACACTGCAGTCGATTCGTGTGTTTCCAAAAAGAAGAGAAGTCCTTTTTACAATGATTCGCAGCTAAAATATCCATTTTAATTTGAGTTTCATGATCTTGGCAAAACTTTAAACGCGATCTGAATATTTTTCTAGTTTCACACATCTCCTCGTAAGATTTACCATTTGCCGGTTTGCCCTGAACTACCCATGACCGAAATTTAAGCCTGGCCTTACCATGAGCATCGGCTACATGTTTGTTCCAGCCCGCGACAACTTTTCTCTTTGTTTTATTTTTTTTCTTGTTAACAATTATTGATGACTCTGTAAGAACTTTTACTATGTCTCGGTATAATTCGTCAATTACTATTTTGTGCGTATTATCGTTACATATTCTATCGCAGCAGTTGTGCAACACGGGTGAAAAGTCTATAAGTTTTAAATTACGATTACATTCTTGTAAATACACATCTATCTGCTCAGGGGTTTTTTCACCCCATGCGGCATTATGTCGTGAGGTAAAATTGAACATTTTTGTAGGTAGAACAATGCCTAGATTACATTCCATTGCTAGAGGATAGTGATCCGACCAAACAACATCATACACAACATATATGCTTTGAACAGAGTTTACTGCGGCTTTGCTGCATAAAATATGATCTAACCACCTCCTAGCCTTATTTATCTCGCTAACATATGTGTGAGTACTACTATTTAATCCTAACTTGTTAAAGTCCATACATGACCAATCTTGGTCCGAACAAAAATTTTGAAGTTCATAATAAAACTGTTCAAGAGGATGGGCATTAAAATCCCCCAATATGTAAACACAGTCTATACCGCAATGGTCTATGATAGAACTCACCGCACTGAGGACATCGGTAAACTCAGCCATGTTCGATTTCTCATCCGTAGGCATATAAACGCACATCACTAGAAATGACCTCTCACTATTCACTACCTTAATCGCACATATACGTGGGTTATCGCACTCAACCACGCTCACATTCACAAAAACACTTCGTCGCCAGAGTAAAGCTACCCCACCGTGGGGCCGTCCTCTTAGCAGGCCGGTCGACGTGTCCATAGCTGATACCCCAGTACTGCCGAAGTCACCACTTATTGTGTCTGTAAACGGGATCTCGTCTCTAGTCAGCCATGTTTCTTGTAACGCTATTATGTCGTATGTTTTACATAGATCTCTGATGTTATAAATTGAGCGTTTAACATTTTTACAATTAAACGTAACAAACTTGTATGTACCCATTATGTATTTCTCTGAGGCAAGCCGACTTCTTTATCAACTTTACGATTTAATTTAAAGTTGATAAAACGACGAAAAATAATTCCCCTTGGCCATATCTTTTCATCTAGAAATATATGTAGTATGTTCTGTGGTACATAAAATTTATAGGCATTATAATCACACTGACGCTGTATAGATATTTTTTCCAGCTTGACCGTTTCCTGTGTCATCTTGTTAATATAACTAACTATGTCAGATTCAGAGGTATTTTTGTGTATATTCGTTATAAATACAGGTGCCTTCCGTTCTGCAGCTCTAAACGTTTGATTTTCACCTATTGCCGCTGTACCCGCCTTCCCTTCAACGCGGTTTTTCAATTTTCTTCCTTTTTTCTGAACGACTGTCCATTCATTTTTTCCTATCACGGCCGCATGCGCATACGATAACTTGTTAGGTACATCGCCGCTCAGCTGATCGGCGGCGGCCGGCCGCTGCGACGGTGAGTCACCGGCCGTAACGGTTACCGGGCTTGTCGCTTGCATCGCGTCGCAAATACCCACATTTTCTTGATGTTTTATAATATTTTGATTTGTGTTAAAATCAGTCGAATGTACTTGTTCATGACTAATTGCAAGCGACTCATCAAAAAGCGACAATCCTATGGGGCCGCTATCACGATATGCACCTCTCTTCATGTTCACTTTTGCTGCCGAGAACGGTGGCGAGAGATTCTTGGAACCAAGGCAATCCTTTTTAATGCAGTCAAGTTGCTCAACGGTAACATAAGATGTTTTTATTTGTCTTACTTCGGTCTGCAATAGTGCCAAGTCCTTTAGGAGTTTAGACACATCTAAGTGGTCCATAGTAAGATTAGGTAATTTATCTAAATCTCTGGCTACAAATATAGGCAGCTTCTCAGGCTCAGTGACTTTCAAAAAGTTGAGCATGTCGTACACCAAACGATCCTCTTTTCCTTTTCCCTTTCGATTGATTTTGCGTATTTCCGTGGATGCGGATTCAAACAGCAACGAATGTGATTTTTGAATATCTTCACTGGAGAATGTTGACGTGCATAGTCTCACTAAGCTTTCCTCATCGGCTTTTGACAATTTAGCCTTTAGAAATGCCAAAAGCTCGTCGATCACAATATTACAGCCAACACATTTAACCGTATACGCCATTTTTGCTAATATACGTGCAATAATACGAAACACGCCCGGCACGGAGGGATGCGCGCGCGCGACAGTATATAAAAACTATTATACCTATGTATATAAAAACTGGTTTCAATCATGAGTCGACGGAGTCTCCCTACGCGGGACTCCTTTTTCTGGGTGGTATCAAAAAAGTAACCTAACTAACCTAACCTATTGATGTTCTAACCGGCTAAAACTAGGTGTAGCCGCACTTCGGGTATTAGCCGTAACAGATACATTATGTTATTCCTACAAACTGAATATTGCATTACCAATAAAACTTTGTTGAAAAATGTTTATATTTACTTAAAATAAGAGCCTAAGAACTCAGTCCGCGTCGATCGGTCGCCGAGACCTGACGTTATTTGTGTTACCGCTTATTATCAAAACGCCACGGTTTCACGAGTTTTCTTTTTACCCTCATTTTAAGTGAGTCAAGAATGGAAGCGGACTGTATTTCTTAACACAGTGAGAACAAAGCTAAGTCACTTTACTGTTTCTGACTACAGGAACAATATGAACACCCAAACGTCAAACAACACCCCTAGTTACGCTCTTGTGACTCAAAACACAATGTTTCCTAAAAAAGACCAAGCGATTGTTATCGATGCCTTAGAAAACGTACAGATTAAAGAATACGCTAAAGCTTTAGGCAAAATAATTGACTCATCACAGATACGCTTCTTATCAAGAATTTCGAACAATCGAATATGTATTTATGTATCTTCAAAGTCAATGGCTGACGACATCATAGACAATAAAAAATACGTTTATATCATGAACCAGAAAATGCCCATACGTCCTCTTATCAACAGAAATAAACGAATAATTATTTCTAATGTATGCCCTATTATACCTCACATCGAGATAGAAAAGAAACTAGAAGAATTACATATAACTCCAATGTCACCTATATCTTTTCTACGTGCCGGCCTTAATGAAACGGGGTTCAATCATATTCTTAGTTTCCGACGACAAGTTTACGTCACCCCCGAAGATTTTACACGATTACCGGACAAAATATCTATAGACTTTGAAGATACTACCTATTGGATATATTTTTCATCGGACACATTGACCTGCTTCATTTGCAAACAAGAAGGTCACTTAGCCTCGAAATGTCCCGACCAAAGTCACGAAAACATTGAGAAACCTGTTTTTAAACGTCCACACCCGCCAACGGAATCATCTACTTCAGCTGAACACATACAAGAAGATATACCGGAAAACGTCCTCATGTCTTCAAACGAGGATACTGAGGATGAACTCGATAACACTTCACAATCTAGTTCAGATGAAACATTTAATCCCAAAAGCAGTAAAAAACCGAAAAAATCATCTGGAAATGATTTAGACTTGATTGACTGGGAAGAAATTGAAGGTATTATATCAAGTTCCACGAAAAAATATCCGCTGTCAGGAAAACAAGTAAAAGAATACCTCAACCACACTTTCGGTGTTAAAAACATCACAGAAATAACTTTTAAATACACAGAGAATATAGAAGATTTAATTGAAATGTTCTCGGACTTAATCCCCCATATCATGTGTCGTAGTGTTAAGAACAGACTCACTCGTATCATAAGTAAACTTAAAGTATTAATTAAGTTAAAATCCAAGTAAGTTATTTTTTTTTTTTTTTAAGGTTAAAGCGACTTATATTAGCATAAATAGGTATTTACTGACAATTCTTTCAATGGAGTTCAATATAAATTACAAACTCAATATTATACAATGGAATTGTCAAAGCTTAAAGCCAAAACTTAGTGAGTTAGATGCTTATTTACATAAAGAAAAAGTACACATATGTATTCTATCAGAGACTTGGTTAGACAGTACAGATCAACTTAATATCTCGGGTTTCACTGTCTTTAGAAAGGACCGGACTGATGGGTATGGCGGTCTGGCTATCTTAGTTCACCATTCTATAACCTGTTCACTCAAATGTCTTCCGAATACATACAATAACATAGACACGTTATGTATTGAAGTATTATATAGTGGCAAACTACGGCACATCATAGGCATCTACTCTCCTTCAAGTGTTCATGTAACTATAGCTGATTATGAAGAAATCTTTAGTTATTTCTCCGAAAAAACTTTAATTGTAGGAGATTTTAATGCGCATCATTCGGCTTGGTCCTACTTGACTGATTCACGGGGCAGACTGCTTGCAGATGCCAGTTCCAAATTTAATTATATCTTTCTTAATAATGGAGATTATACCCGCTGCATCAAATCAAATAATAATATAATCTGTACGGCGCCTGATATTTCTTTTTGTAGCTCAGACCTTGCCTTTGAATATGAGTGGAACGTTTCGAATGAAACTCTAGGCAGTGACCATCTTATAATATCTTTAAAAACGATGGACACTACCCAGTATAATCCCGAGCCTAAAAGAAATATAAGGAAAGCCAACTGGTCAGAATATTCAAATAATATTTACTCAGCTATACAAAGATTAGACTTTACGGGAGATGTACAAAGTATTTACAATAGCTTTATTAAAATAATGAATGAAAGTGCCAATGAAAGTATTCCATATTACAAGCCTAGTCCACACCCAAATAAATTTAAGCCGAAACCCTGGTGGAATCCTGAATTATCAAAAGCAGTAGCAGAAAGAAGATTAGCTCTCAAACAACTAAGAAAGTCACGAACGGTAGAAAATTATTTAAAATATAAAGAAAGAGTGGTAAATGCTCGAAAACTGATTAAGCAAGCCAAAACAAAGTCATGGCAACGGTTCTGTGACAGCATTTACTACAATATGTCCAGTAGAGAAGTCTGGAGGAAATTAAGATGGCTCAAAGGTTATCGCAGCCCGAAAGATTTCTTACCGGAAACCACAGCACTCGCCTTTGTCTCTGGAATTTCTCCTGAAGGTGTTTCCTTACAACCCTTTCAGCTCGATATTAATTCTTCTACCCCATATAACTTATTCACCATCACAGAGCTTAAATTGATTCTTAAGAGAACAGACACGTCAGCAGGCCTAGATAACATTACATATTCTATGATTAATAACTTACCGGATAATGCGAAAAGCGTATTACTACATATTTATAACAAAATTTATATATCAGGTGAGATTCCAGAACAATGGCGAGAGATAAAATTAATAGCCATTCCAAAAAGAAATGCTGTCACACACCGTCCTATCTCTCTTATCAACTGCCTATGTAAAATATTTAATTTAATGGTTGCACATCGCCTTGAACATCATTTTGAAAGCAATAAACTGTTTCATGACTGCACTTTGGGATTCCGTCGGGGTTTCTCTTGCCAAGACAATCTTAATAGATTTGTTATTGATACGGAGACTGCATTTGTAAATAAAGACTACGTTCTATGTGCTTATGGAGACATTAGTAACGCATATAATAACGTGTCAATAGATCCACTCATAAACTCACTTGTAAACTTTGGAGTGGATAATTTTATATGCAGATACGTAAGAGAATTTCTTAGGGAACGATATCTGATCTACAGGCTTAGGGATGGTAAAGAAATCAGAAGAACTTGCAGACAGGGTCTAGCGCAAGGAGACCCTATGTCACCTATCATCTTTAATATTGTAACTATTAACATATGCGGCACCCTCATGAAATCGGTTAATTTATCTCAATATGCTGATGATTTTGCATTGTACTTCGTCGGTAAAAATATTGATTTATGTGCTAGAACAATCCAATCAAGCCTTATCACCTTTAAGACTATGTTGGAAGCCATAGGTTTAGAATTATCGATCCCTAAGACAAAATGCTGCATACTTACTAGGAAATACAAATGCCCATGTGTTAGAATTATTGTTGATGGTATCGAAATTGAATTTTTAAGCTGTGTAAAATTTCTGGGTGTTTGGGTGGATAGTCGTCTCAATTGGACTAAACAAGTGAACGAAACGGCTGAGAAATGTGCTTCTTTAGTTAACATTCTGAGTGCTTTAATTGGAGCTAAATGGGGCGTTCACCCAATCCAAATGAGGCGGCTTTACATTTCACTAGTGCGATCTAGAATTGATTACGGGTGTACAATTTATGGCAATGCTAATTGTAATCTCCTCAAAAAATTAGACACAATACAAAACAAATGTTTGCGCCTCTGCGGCAGTTTTATCAAAGACACGCCTATTTACACAATGGAAAGTGAAATGTGCATTCTACCTTTGTACCTAAGAAGAATTTTTCTTAGTGACAAATACTTCCTGAAACTTTCGTCCAGAGAAAATGATCATTTAACTAAACAATTAGATCTTTTGGAAAACAAATTAAAATCGGGTTCAAGTTATTGGCGCAAAAACCAAGTACCACTGCTTCTCGAAAGTTTCAGAAAGCTGTCAGATTTACCAGCTACAAAATATGAAGTTTTGCCACAATTTCAGCTCCCCTCCCAATGTAAAGCCATACACTGGGATGAAATAATAAGGACAAACGTAAACACAGTTAATTGTCCTAAAACTAAAATGACAAAATATGACCTCAAATTACGAAGTGAAGAATTCATTAGACGTAATTATCCAGATTACTCTCAAATCTTTACGGATGGGTCGAAAACAAATCATGGTTCTAGCTGTGCTTTCTTGGATGAGGGCGCGGATTTTGGTGCAAAATTCCATATCGAAAACTCACAAATTCCTATTATGGGCTTAGAACTGATAGCAATCAATGAAGCGGTCCACTACTTGGAGTCTAGTACCTACCATAAAATTGTTATTTTCACCGACTCAAAAAGTAGTTTACAACATTTGATGGGATGTGTTAAGGGCAACAGTGTTGGCAGAACGGAAGCTTACCTGGTTATTAAATGTATCTATAGAATGATACGTAACGGGGTTGAAGTTCGCTTACAATGGATCCCGTCCCATGTTGGAATCAGTGGGAATGAAAAAGCCGATTCACTTTCTTCTATTGCACTATGTAACGGCATCCCTCTTGATACATCTCCGCACTATTCTGATTATATACCACTTATCAAAAAAGATGTCTACAACAAACTAAAATCTTACTTTGACGAATGCTCGAAAACAAAGGGAATCTGGTACAGGACCATTGTGAGCGAACCCCCTCGCATTCCCTGGTTTTCCTCGCTCCGTTTTAACATGAGAGAGTTAGTTTTGCTTTTTAGAAGCCGAACTTACCACATGCCATTAAATAAATTCAACTTTTTGATGAGAAAAAGAGACAATCCAAATTGTGAAAGGTGCGAAAGGGAAGAAGACCTCCTTCACTTAGTTCTCGATTGTAAAATAAATGCACAATTGCGAGAGGACTTATTTAAAGATACCGGTCTCTCTGCCGTGGATTTCTTCTTTCACTTCCATTACATTCTAAGTTCTTGTGCTACCATTGACCATAGTGATCGATTACTAAGTTTTTTAATACAGTCACTAATAGTAAGATCAGAATATTATAAAACAAATAGCTCATAGTTTTTATTGTTCAATTGCAATTTTTCACTTTGTTAGTTTTAAGCCGGCTTTATCTTATAAGATGTATGGCTTGTAAAATAAACTAGAATAAAAAAAAAAAAAAAAAAAAGAGCCTAAGAACTTGAAATAATACGCATTTTAACAAATTAATATCCTTCCAGCGGTCGGGGTCAACAATAGCTGTGTTACAAAAGCTAAAATATACGTGACGAATAAACAAATCAGAGAGCTAGAGAGTCAATCCAGTATCTTTGTTGTCCAACTCCATTCTTAATATAAATTGTTATTGTAATATCTAAAAACGTTCCAAATTCTACCTATGCCACATATAGATTAAACTTCAAAAGAGCTAAAATGTGATGTAGATGTAAAAGGTAATCTCGGAAAATGCAGTACATTTAAAAAAAACATTTTACCAATAGGAAGCTACGTTATTTGTGATTGATATAGGCTACTTTATCTATATAATTACTGCCCAGCTGGTCATCGTTACCATCATTACATAGTATAAATCCAAGTCGCTAATTCTGTCTGTTTGTATGTGTGTCCGCTAACTCCTCCTAAACTACGAAAAGGATTTGAATGCGATTATCGCCATCTTTTAGGGAATTTATTCATTTAAATTTGTAAATATGGAACATTCGAAAAAAGTTTTCTTAAGTTAGCCAAAATTCAATGTTGCGGGAACAAGTCGTCCAAAATTTCACCATCGCGAAGCGTGGTCGGGTAGCTCGTATTCTATAAGTGGAAGCCCCCTACCTTCCGCAGGAACGTCTCAGCGTCCCGGTTGAGGAAGGTCTCTGCGTCGCTGGTCTCGTTCATGAGCCGCAGCACGGCCGCGCGGTGCGAGCTGGAGTTGAACTTGAGCCCGTCGCGGAGCCGCAGCGCCGTCAGCTGCGGGAGATACGGGGTTACAAGCTGGCTTAACAGTGCCGAGGGTTTTGAAGTTATAGATACTGGAAAAAGGAACGCAGGCCTCCAAGCATTGCGCGACTGAGACTCGAACCCAGTCGTGTAATGCTCGGAGGCCCGCGTTTTTAATACAAAATTTAAAGTAAAATCTGCCGAGAGTTTTTTCTCTCGGGCGTTGCTGATGTATGTGACATCTTTTTTATTTTTGATTTTATGCTTTTGACAATGTATGAGAGATTAGTTTTTAATCCTACATACAATAAAGTAATTTCATTACATTTCAAACTGCGGGATTCTAAGCAAAAAGTATTTAAAGTTTGGTGTTTGCAAGTTAAAATAGCTTCTATTGCAAACACTGTTCTGGTTGTGCAATTAAGGGACCGCGGAACCCTCACTGAAGATGTATGCAAACAGGGAAAAAATTGCAATTACAAACAAACGTATGTGAAAGTAGACTTTACAACAGTTTACAACTATAATACTTAAATATATTTTGCTGCATATTATTCTACTTGTGGTAGAAACAAATGTAGAACATAGCTTAGAGGGATATTATTTTGTTGATTTTGAGGTAGTACCATGTTATTTATTATTAGGATTTTATTTATATAAAATTTAAAAAAAAATTGTTGGTGATTATAAAATCTACTACATTTTGGATTACACAAATATTTATGTTTATCACGTTATGACGTCACCCTTTAGATCTTTAACCCTTTTTATTTATTTGTCATCACCAACCATTCGAGTCTGTTGAACATTTTATTTTTCAAAATAATAAACTCTACCACACCGCCACTTTGTTTATCCTGCATCATCTAAATGTACAGAGAGCCCATTACTTTAGCAGTTTCTTTCTTTCACTCCATGTTCCACTGGTTAGTGTAAATTATTGTCAGAATAGTTAAGTGAGGACATATAATTAGCCTAGGGAAGCTACAAATGGTTAATTACTTTATTTTTTGACTGTTTGTCTCCCCAGAATTAAATAAATAAATGTCGCAGATTCTTCGAGATTTGAATCCACGTGCGTGTTTTCGTGGTCCGCCATTTTTGTAGTCGGATAAGTCAGTGCGCACAACCGGCGCAGGCGAAGATCTGACAGAGAATGTGTCTCTGAACGAACGCATCACTGACAAATCATTCGTCTGTCAAGTCCCTTGTAGCTGTCATTGTCAGTTGTCAAAGTCATATTGTTATGATACCACCTTCAGAAAACGAATTCATTTTAAAATCTCTGACATAAATATGTTAGTTTCCCCCGCCCCCATGTGCACTCACATTCAGCTGCGCCGTAGCCTCCAGCAGCGGCTCCACGTGTTCCCGCTGCAGGCGCTGCAGCCGCGCCGCCGCCGCGCCCAGCGACGAGGAGAAGGAGGAGTACCCCGGCCGCGGCGCCAGCGAGGACGCCG